>JANKKI010000046.1:2527494-5054989 GCA_025175665.1 Cinchona pubescens | reverse complement strand
CGTAATTATGCTAATGGCCATCACTTTATCAATTTTGGAAGAAAATATTTTCTTTTTAGCTATTGCAACTTCAGATTTGTAACCTAAGCCTTTCTTAAATTGTGTGATTTTTTTATGGTTAGGCTTCTTGAGTAAATTGTTTGTTAATATTTTGTTTTGTGTAGTTGTCTATCAGTAGTTGATGTGCTTGTTTCTAGTAATGATACAATGATTTTAATACCATGATAACTTCAATTTAAAATTGTAAAGTCGTTTATGTTTACTAATTTTTTTGTTATTATTTAAAACTCAATTCTTTTAATAAAAAATTATATTTCATTATTGAAGATTGTCTTTAAGAAGATTTAGAGATTTTTGTTTGTAACTTTTAAACACTTGTCCACTTTTACATACATGATCTTTATTAATAATGATTAAATAAATTAATATTTATTGTGTCTGTCATTGGAAAATCTACAGACACCTATCTGTACGTATATTTGGGTTTACTCTTATATTTTCTTTTTGTTTATGTCATGTAATTTTTTGAAGAAGTTTCAATACTTTTTCTTTCTTTCTCTTAACATTACACTATAAAGCTACTTGTTCATCAAAAATATTTCTTCGACTTGAAATCTAGTTATATTCGCATAATATTAGATTTCTTATTGCAGTCTTGTTTTGCAACAAATATTTAGCCAACATAGACTTAAGCTTCGGGTTTAAGTACACCAAGTTAATTAGCTTGGTTTTCTGCATATATCTTTTAACAATGGATTCACACATTTTAATTTAGTGGGATTGAAACTAAAATGAAGGTAAAAATAAATACACATTCATATAATTTATTAATATATTCACTATGATTATGGACGAGTTAGATTTTGAAGTATTCCTTAATTTCAAATCCCACCAATATGGCTAGTTTATGTCCCTAATCTTTTTCTTATGATCATTAGGAAACTAAAAAAAAAATTAATTTAACTAACTACTAAATATATTTTCTATTTCAGTAATAATGTAAAAAATTAATATCACTTCAAAGTTAAAGTAATATGTACTAATAAAATTAAATAAGACATTCAAGTTTCTAGCGAGCTTTTCAAAAAAAAAAAAAAAAAGATGTTTATATTGATGATTTTCTTAATTTAAGCATTATTTATATATATTTGTTGTAAAAGTTTGATGGATTGAGCAAGACACAAAACCCAAAAAAAATAGCGTTTTCATAAGTCCTTAAATCTCTAGATGATATTAAGATATATTTCAGGTACTCTAAAGATTTAGTTCTACGAAATAAAGTAAAGTGCTTTGGAATGGATTATCACCAAGATTTGAGCCTTATCATGACATGTCATATTGTTTGGTGTGTAGGTTGATAATTCTTATTTAATTTCATATTATTTTTACTGATACCACATTGTCCTGTTATGGTGCAGATTGAGCCATGTTTATCTTATTGTTTATAATTGATTTTTTTATATAAAAAGTTAACCTTTTTTTTTTTTTAGTTAATTTGTAAGTTAGGTCTTGTTTTCAACTGCTTATAAAAAGATGAAAATATTTTTTTTAATAAAGTAAAAAAAATTACGTTTGTAAAAGTTGATATAGAGTTGTTTTGTAAAACAGTTTTTAACTTTTCTAAACAAGAAAAATAAAAATATTTTTTCATTTTTGTTAGTAAATTACTTTAATTTAAAAATAAAAAAATTTGTTTGTAAATTCCTTTAAGTTTTTATAGTTTTTGTTAATATTCCTTTACATTTTTTTATTTCAAAAAATTCCTTTAATTTCTTTATATTTTTTAAATTTAAAAAAGCCTCTAAGTAGATTTCAATAAGTTGGAGAACAATTTCTTAATTTTCATGTTGTATAACTCATACTCAATTGTTTGTTAGATGAATAAATTATACAAAAATTGTTTGGTGGAATAAATAAATATTGGTCAGAATCCATTAGAATCTTATATTGGTTAGAATTAGGATCCAACAAAGCAATTTCTTTAAACATGTTGATTAGGATTTGGATTAGGATCCAACAAAACAAATTGTTTGAACATGTTGAGATAGGATTAGGATTAGGATCATGTTGAAATTACTTATGAGGGGTTGTCTTCTATGCGTCAAATATTTTTAAATAAGGGCATATTAATTATTTATGAGGGGTTGTCTTCTATGTGTCAAATATTTTTAAGTAAGGGCATATTAGGCATGACAAAAGGGGAGAAACAACTCGCATTTATTATATAGTATAGATAGATATCTTAACTCCTTATAATTCACTTTATTTCTAGCAACCCTGATTACTTTATTAAACCATAGTTATTCTATTTTTAAACTGTGCCTTTTGAGTAGTTCAACCGGTATTTTTGGTGTTTAATTGAGTGTTTTGATCTAATTGTGTCCATTTTGTTTTCGTATTAGCTTTGCCTTTAAATATTTAGTTAATAGTGTTGCTTGCCCCAAAGAGCAACCTAAGAGGGGGGTGAATTAGGTTATATCTAAAATAAACCTTTTTATGTACTTAATAGAAATTCAAACTTTATGCACCAAATAAAAACTTAAGCACAAATGAATACAATAGATATTCAACTATTTAAGCTTAAAGAACAAATAAGAATATTGAGATTAAGAGAATCAAACCAAACTCCCAAGCTTCTCAAGCTTGGAGCTTACAACTGCAAAGAGCTTCTTACAAGGCAACTACCAAGTTCACAACTTGAAGATTAGCCACTAAAAGTCTCTTCAAAGTAGGTGAGACAATAACCTCTTGTACACAAATGAGGATCACTCTTGCTCACACTAATTTCCTCTAGTTGAGCCAAGAGTTTTACACTCACAACCTCCCTTTGTTACAATTGTTATTTCTCCACTATTACACTTGAAGAACTCTTACACTTTTAAGCTCATTTCACAAAACTACCTACACTTTTACAACACTTGTACCCACTATTTCTCCCACGAATAGCTCAAGTATTATTTGTAATCAATGTAGAAGTCTCTTGTTAATTAATTCAGACCTAGGGGTATTTATAGTCACCAAATATCTGCTTCCAACAACTTCTCAACGGCTATTTTCTGTTTACTGGAAAACTAGCCGTTGGACCTTTCGGAAGGCCGATGCAGCAAGAGTGTGTCTGAACAAACTAGCGGTTGGACCGTTCGGACTGCCGCTGCTAAACCCTGCGTCCAACACTGCGTCCGTTCTCTGAGGGTATTCGTTCGGACGTCCGAGGATGCGTCTGAACATGCGTCCGATCGAAGCAAAGTCTTCTGGAAATATGATCGGACGCTGTTCTTTGTCCGAGACTTGCTTCAAATTCTTTGTGTCGGACGATTACCATCATCCGAAACTCTGTCATTCGGACAGTCATTTGCGTCCGTGAAGGCTTGTGGTTGTTTTGTTCGGACGATCATTTGCGTCCGAACCTACCTGTTTTTCTGCACACTTGTTATCAAACCATTAGTACGATTCCTTGGTCATCATCAAAATATGATTAACATAACTGGGGTTCAACAATCTCCCCCTTTTTGATGATGACAAATCAATTGGACAATTCAAAAAACAACCATAAAATATGAAGTACTACACAAGAGAATTTGTCCATTATTTCTCCCCCTTTTGGCACTATCAAAACATAAGAAAAATAATGCAATTCAAGCTCCCCCTAAGTTTATTCTCCCCCTTGAAAGATGAATATAATGAGTACACGGAGAAAGAGAGAATTCATGCAACGAATTATGATCAATTGCAATTATGATCAAAACAATTTTCGTTCATTCCTTACCAAAAAGCATCATCAAAACAATGAAGCATGTGTGATGCAATTTCTTGCAAAAACAAATCCATTTAAAAAAGAGAATGCTCCCCCTTTCTTTTGCAAGTAGTGACTTATTATAGACAAAATTTGGGGATACAAATTTCCAAGCATTCTCAACATATTTGAACATATAGATGAGTAATATTCAAGAGAACATAGTTCATACTTGATAAATGAAAGCACACAAAACTTTAGATGTTACCCATTTCAATATGATCTAGGCAATCTTGTAATTTTGATTGATAACTGATACATCTCAAGGACTTGATGGTGATCAATTGTCCACAAAGGCTCGATATAGGCTCACGGAATACGCACTTCAAGTTCCACAAGGTCCAATTACGAGATCAAGAGCTAAGAACCTCAATGAAGCTATGTTGGGCTTAGTTGAAGTTGTTGAAGATCAAGAAGAGCTTACAAACCTTTTGGAGATGAAGTCCACTAAAGAGTCTAAGATGTGTCTAAGTAACAGGACGTCCAAGTCATAGACAGATCAAGCCTAGGACAAGAAGTCAAGGGCGAAATTTAGCCTCATTATTTCGCCATGGAATATTCTTTTATTTAGTTGTCTAGTCTTTTATTTTGAGCCCAATTGTTTTAAGTGTTAGTGTGTTTAATTGGGCTGGTTTCAAGACGTAATTATTTGTTTTTGGGCCATGTATTTCGTGCCATTAGTTAAGTGTACGAGAATTGGGTTTAAAGGCTAATGGGCTGTAGGATCCAGCCCAACTATTAAAACTAGCTATCCCACATTGAATAATTTAGTCCTAGAATCCTCCACCCTCAACTATAAATAGAGGGGTCTCGTACACAATTGAAGGAATGAATTTTGGCAATAAGATTTCAGTTTTCTTTTTCCTCTCATACGAGTGAATTAGAATTTTAGATTCTCTTTAGTCTTGTCTAGACTAGGAATCTAGTTGGGGCTTCAAGATTGAGCACTTGAGGTTATAACCAACACCAGGTATTGATTTTCTGCCAATTAGGCTTTGGATCAATTCCTTGCTCATAGTTAAAAGATTACCTTGTGGCTAATCAAGGAGGTCTATTAACAACTATCTTTCGCTTGTGCATATAAACCCTACGTTTGTGACCAAGTTCTACATACCCTGGGCATCAACCCATATTATCGTGGTATCAGAGCTTTGGCTAGAATTTTGGTCAAACTCATTCACATGCTGCCAAAAAAAAAAAAAAATTTACTTCCTTTTCTTTCTTTTCAAATTATCTTCTCTAATTTAGTAAACTTTCTTTACTAAATTTTGTGATCTTATTGTTCTTTTTGTGCTTTTCTTTGTCCTTTTTGCGTTCGGATTTTTGCCTTGACTCATATCCGAAGGGTTAAGCCTAAATTTTCAAACTATATTGATCCGAGATCTTTTGGAACATTATTTCCAATCAATACGATTGGTTGCTTTGAGGATCAACTTTTGGAACCTTTGGCTATTTTCATAGTTTTTACAAGGCTTCATAAGAGAATCTTTGAGTGAAGTGAGATCTTCAAAGTCTAAGGTACACATCTAGATAATGAAACCAAAGTGAGGACTTGAGTGCATTACTCCCCAAAGAGTGAAACCTCTCTTATTGGAGAAATAGTGTTGTACAAGTGTTGTAAAAGTGTAGTCTTTGTTTTGTGACTATGGCACAGGAAAAGGACGTGCAACAAAGGAACAAGGAGATGCAAGAAACTGCTATACAAAGTGTAATGGCAAGGATCTTAAATAAGATGGAGGACTTTGATGAGAAATTTGCCACTATGAGTCTTGAAATTCAACAACTTCGAGGCAAACCACAAGCATCTACTTCAACTACTCCAAATCGAGAGACCACACGCCAAACCAATACTCAAGAAGACAAAGGAGAGTCTGATTATGATTTAGATTATGATGAATTAACCAATTTTTCTTTTGATAGGAGGCGTGGTCCACGACAAATCCAAAGAAGAGAGCAAGTATAAGGTCCAACCCTCGACAAGAATTAAGGGAGGGGATTCACCACATCCAGGACGAGGGGACACGCAAATTGGCTTTCTCAAACCAAACATGCCCACGTTCCAAGGTAAAGCCAATCCTGAAGAATACTTGAACTGGGAACAAAAGGTAGACTTTTTGTTTGATTGTTATGACTATTCAAACGAAAAGAAATATAAGTTGGTGTATCCGCTTTTCGACTATGCTATGACTTGGTGGGTATCGAAATAAAACACTGGCCTGTGACTGTCTCTTATAAGACATCTGGACCATGCGGCTTCAATTTGGACTTCGAAAGAGGTTTGTACCTGCTCATCTCACAGGGAACATCTAAGATGTGTATAAGAACAGGTTCAAGGGAATCTGACTCGTGGAGGAGTATGCTCTTGAGATGTAGATAGCAATGAGCAAAGCTCACATGTATGAAGATGAATAGACCACCATGGAGACTTTCATCAACGGCCTCAACAAAGAGATTGCTGACGTGGTTGATCTTCACGAGTACTTGGACTATAAAGATTCAATTGCTGTTACAAAGGGCAAACAAGGTAGAAAAGGCTCTCCGAGGTAAATCTAAGTCTAGCTCTACTTCCAGTTCAAATTGGAGATTTTCTCGAACTAACCCTGAACAGAGCAAGAGAATGGAGAAACTCAAGGAGAACCCCATTCCTACAAAGCCAAAGGCCCAAACCAGCCAAGGTAATACCTCGGCCCCTAACCGCTCAAGGGACATTCAATGTTTCAGATGTGGTGGGAGAGGACACATTTCATCCCAATGCCCGAATAAGAAAGTCTTATACACTCTGTCTGATTATAGCAATATCTACGATGTGATAAGTGAAGGTCGAGATGCCACCATTAAAGGACTGTATTTGAGTGAATTAAGACAATGAATACCATGAGACTGGCATGGATGGACAAGTACTGGTCGTACTAAGAAACTTGCAGGCTCAAGCCACTGACGACCCTACTAAGGTACAACGTGAGAACATATTCTACACCAAATGCCATGTCCAAGGTAAGACTTGTGGTTTAACTTGTTGATAATGGGAATTGCGTGAACATAGCTTCACAATACATGGTAGATAAGCTAAATTTGCCAACGTTTAAACACCCTAGACCTTATAGACTGCAATGGTTAAATGACAATGGTGAACTAAAAGTAACTAAGCAAGTGCATGTCTCAATTAACCTAGGCAAATATAATGACAAAGTGTTGTGTGATGTCGTCCCTATGAATGCAAGTCATTTACTTTTGGACGCCCTTGGCAATTTGATAGGAAAACACTGCGTGATGGTCATACTAATTGTCTTAGATTTGAAGAGGGTGGTAAAATTATTGTGTTGCATCCTCTACCTCCCCAACAAGTCCTTCAAGAGCAAAATCAAATTAAAAAGAATGTTGATGAGCATAACAAGGTTTTGGCCGAACTTAGGTCAAAGAAGACTAATGAAAGGGAGTTTGCTAAGTCTAAAGTGAAAGAAGATGGAAAATTAACCCTACAAGTTAAAGAAGTACAGAAGTGTAATTTGTCTATCAGGTCTTGCTTGTGTATAAGGATGTTTATGTCTCTACCACTGACCTAGATGATTCTCTGCCAAGTATGTTAAAGCTCTCTTGCAGGAGTTTAGTGATGTCTTTCCCGAAGACATACCCTCTGGTTTGCCTCCTCTTCGAGGCATAGAGCATCAAATGATTGATCTTAGTGGCTATGTTTTGTGATCCCCAATCGTCCTGCTTATAGAACTAGTCCTGAGGAGACTAAGGAGATTCAACAGCAAGTCAAAGAACTAGTTAGTCAAGGCCGTGTAAGAGAAAGTATGAGCCCGTGTGCTGTGCCTACAATACTAGTACCTAAACCTGATGGTTCATGGAAGATGTGCATGGATAGCCGCGCCGTCAATAAAATCACAGTAAAGTATCGCCATCCTATTCCCCGTCTTGATGACATGCTTGATGAGTTACATGGATCCAACATTTACACTAAGATAGATTTAAAAAGTGGATACTGGCAGATTAGGATGAGAGAAGGTGATGAATGGAAAACTGCGTTTCAAAACCAAACATGGTTTGTATGAGTGGTTAGTCATGCCGTTTGGTCTCACTAATGCACCGAGCACATTTATGAGGCTTATGAATCATGTTCTTAGAGATTTCATTGGTAAATTTGTCGTTGTCTATTTTGATGATATTTTGATTTACAGTAAAAGCTTTAATGAGCATATTGAACATGTTCGTGCTGTTTTGCTTGTTTTAAGACAAGAAAAGTTGTATGCTAACTTTAAGAAATGCCACTTTTGTTTGGAAAGTGATGTGTTTCTTGGGTTTGTTGTTTCCTCTAGGGGTATCCAAGTGGACGAGTCCAAGGTTGCTGCTATCAAGGACTGGACGATCCCCAAGAGTGTGTCTGAAGTGCGTAGCTTCCATGGTCTTGCGACACATCTACCGGAGGTTCGTGAAGGACTTTAGCACCATAGCAGCCCGGCTAACTGAGGTTATCAAGAATAACGTCGGCTTTAGATGGGGAGAAGCTCAACAAAAGGCGTTCGTCACGGCTCAAAGATGGACAAAAGAAGGCTGAAATGGTCAAGAAGTTGCACGAGAAGGCCCGCAAGCACATTGAGGAAGCAAATGCTAAGATAGCTGAGGTGCAAAACAAGGGTCGCAAGAAGGTCGTCTTTGAACCTGGAGATTGGGTATGGGTTCATTGGCGCAAGGAGAGATTTCCCAACAAGAGAAAATCTAAGCTAGATTCACGTGGTGATGGACCGTTCCAAGTCATGGCTCGCATTAATGACAACGCATACAAGCTAGACTTACTTGGTGACTATCAAGTTTCTGCAACTTTTAACGTCACTGATCTTTCTCCCTTTGTTTTTGATATAGGTGACGATTCGTGGACGAATCCTGCTAAGGGGGAGGAGATGATACATCCCAAGGAGTTGATGGTGATCAATTGTCCACAAAGGCTCGATATAGGCTCACGGAATCCGCACTTCAAGTTCCACAAGGTCCAATTATGAGATCAAGAGCTAAGAACCTCAATGAAGCTATGTTGAAGCTTAGTTGAAGTTGTTGAAGATCAACAAGAGCTCACAAACCTTTTGGAGATGAAGTCCACTAAAGAGTCTAAGATGTTCTTAGTAATGGACGTCCAAGTCATTGAAGATCTGTCTCTTATACACATCTATTACTAACCACTTGCCAATTTTTTCGGCCATGGAATAGTCTTTTATTTAGTTGTCTAGTCTTTTATTTTGAGCCCAATTGTTTTAAGTGTTACTAAGAACAATTGGGCTCTTTATACTTAATTATTTGTTTTGTGAGCCATGTATTTCGGTCATTAGTTTCAACTCGAGAATTGGGTTTAAAGGCTAATGGGCTGTAGGATCCAGCCCAACTATTAAAACTAGCTATCCCACATTGAATAATTTAGTCCTAGAATCCTCTACCCTCAACTATAAATAGAGGGGTCTTGTACACAATTGAAGGAATGAATTTTGGCAATAAGATTTCAGTTTTCTTTTTCCTCTCATACGAGTGAATTAGAATTTTAGTATTCTCTTTAGTCTTGTCTAGACTAGGAATCTAGTTGGGGCTTCAAGATTGAGCACTTGAGGTTATAACCAACACCAGGTATTGATTTTCTGCCAATTAGGCTTTGGATCAATTCCTTGCTCATAGTTAAAAGATTGCCTTGTGGCTAATCAAGGAGGTCTATTAACAACTACCTTTCGCTTGTGCATATAAATCCTACGTTTGTGACCAAGTTCTACATACCCTAGGCATCAACCCGTATCAATAGCTTTCGAAATACTCTCTTGTAGGACATGCAAGTACACACAGTAGGCATGTGGTTAGTAATTAGGAGTAGTTGTAGTTGTAGTTTAACTTAGAACTCAAGCTTCTTTTTAATGCAAAAAGTTTTCTTTTAAATTGCATTTAGATCTTAGTTTTAATAGCTAGCAAGTTTAAATTCTGATTAGTTAATCCTGGTAGGTTTTTAATTTTCTACAATTAGATATAATTTTTACATACTTTCTCTTTAATTTCCTTACAACAAACACGATTTCAAGTTACTTCTATTTCAAGTTTTGTTAGAAATTTCTGGGATTTTTGCTTAATTTAGTAAATTTTAGTCAAAAATCTTCAATTCCTAGCTTTTAATTCCTAGTAATTTTTAGTGGGTTTCCTCTTATTCAATCAAAAATCCAAAAATATTTAATTTTAATCTGAAATAGTAGAAAATAGAACTTTCTTTATGTTCATGTCTACTTTATGCTTTCCTTAGTCAAATTAGGATTATGTGCTTTCTTAATTTCAATATGCTTTAGTAGATTTAGTTGAATTAGGGGTAATTGTAATTTTTTTCATTAGATTACTATAGTTTAATTAGTCCTTCCCTTTATAGTTTACTTGCTTAATTGAGTTTGTCTAGATTAGTTTATCTTATTTAGCCTAACTATACAATGTCCCTTAAATCTCTGTATTTATCAACAAGCTATCCTTATGGTAATGATACCCACTCATCCTATACTACTACCTACCTCGTGTACTTGCAGGTGTGAGAGTCCAGTAAAGGATTTAGTGCGGTTATTTTAACTTGTTTGATTTGATTGCATCTTTACCTGAGGGTAACAAGTTTTATGCGCCGTTGCTACGGATTGGTTTTCAGTAATATCGATATAATTTGGTTGAAAAACTAGATTGAAGTCTTTTGTTTTCTTGTATTGCTGTTTCACCCATTTGAAAAAAAAAATCATTTTATATTTGTGTTCTTAGTTTCAAAAATGCAAAAGATTTTCTTTGTGATGGATGGTTTAGACTATCTAGTAGTCTAACCTTTCCTAATTTTCTTATTTGTGTTATTTTAGTTCCTTTACTTGTTTTTACTTGTGCTGTTGTTGTTCAAGAATATGCAAGGACCTAATTGGAATGATTTATACCTAGGAGATTATCATTTTTATGATAATGAAGGTATGTCCAATAAGCATGATTATTGTTGTGGTAACTCTCCTTACAAAGTAGGATGGTCTAGCCATCAATACCCTTATGAGAGCTATCAAGATTATCAAATGTCGGATGGTCTAGCCACCCATATCGTTATGAGAGCTATCAAGAAAATTTTTACTCTTTCCCTCCACCATAAGAGCCTTCATATGATCAAATGGAGTCATATTTTCTTCACCAAACAACTCAAGAAACTGAAGAGAAAGAAGGATGGACATCTGGAGGCAAATTTAAAAATTTGGAGAAGTCATTCCCAAAGATCGAGAAGAGATAGATAAAGATCGAGAAAAACTAACTCAATTTCGAGACGAGATGGCTAGACATCAAGAAGAACTAGCTCAATCTCGAGAATCCATGAAGAGGTTACAAGACCAATTTGTCCAAGTTCAAAGAATGATAAATGTGAAGAGCAAGGGACTCCAACACTTCCACTAAAGGATGAGGAACCAATTCAAGAAGAAGTGGAGGAACACATAACGAAGGAAACCGTTTCCCAAGAACCTATTGAGTATGAGCTTCTAACAAACGGGACATTCAACACTAATTTGGAATAACTACCAACTTTTCATTGGTTGTAGTCGCTCAAGTGTGATTTGTCCCGATTACAACAAAAGAGGTCCATTTAATGTGTTCATGGAAAAAATGTCGGCTCAAAGAGTGAAAAAAAGAAAGGTACTTTTTAGAGGGGAGCGGAGAGGTAAGAACCAAATATGGCGAAGTTCAATTCCTTAAGGATTTCGGAGTTCCAAAGCAATGGTACAAGTTCACCAAGGATTACAATACTCTTGGAAAGCCTCCTTGGTGTTAAGGGAGTATTTCTTTTCATTTTACTTGTTATGATTTATTTTAATTTACTTGCTTTATTTTAAGAACCCGATGGGTAATAAAGGCTTTTAGCCTTGTTCTTAGTTTAATTTATGTTTTGATGTTGGTGATTGATTTTGGACTTTCTTGAATAATTTTGGTTTTAATGACAATGTTGATGGCAATGTAAGACTTGTGTGTCGTAATTGATAAATATGCTTTATGAAATGAACTTGGACTTGGTTTTATTATTTGATTATGGATATTCAAGTTGTTGATTCACTTGGATAAGCTCATAAATATCTTTAGTTTTACGTACCATTTACCTCATTTTTAGGTGTGAAACAATATTTGAGTTAATTATGAGTTTAATTGGTTTATTCTTAGCTTTTGTAGGTTTGAAGTGTAAAAGGAGTTAAAAAGGACGAAATAAAGTGAAGAAAAATCAAAAGAACGAAGTGTGCACAACCATTGAGAAATTTGGACACTATTTTATATTTTGACCATAACTTTCTTATTCGACTAAAAATTGAGTTGATTCAAGATGCGTTGGAAAGCTAAGGGGAAAAGCTACAACTTTCTGTTTTGCATTTTTCCAAATTTTGTTGACCTCGACGTCAAAATTGGGGTTGCAATTAAAGCAGTATATAGAAGTCGTGTGCATGTGCACGCTAATCCTGGGGCATGTGCTCCATTTCCAGAAAAGATGTGTCCAGAAGATTGACAGAGGACACGTGCACTGGGTCCTGGGCACATGTGCGCCAATGCCTGTGAGGGTCTGCGAAGAAATTGACAACTATTATTTTTGATAGCTTTCTTTGTCCAGTTGGACTTCTTTTTGAGGGTTTTCATGTGTTTTTTGTAAGATAAGAAAATTTAACCCTAAAATCTCTTACAAATACTCTTGTGATAGTTGAGTTGAGTCGTAGTTTTTGCAACTTTATTTTGTGTGCTCTTCTATGGCCTTTTGTGCCTAAAAACTTCATTCTTGGTGAAGGGAACTAAAGCCATGGATTCTTTAAAGTTGTGAGACTTATCGTGTTTAATGATTCAATTCTTTATTTCAAGTATTGTTTATTTTTTGCAACTAATTTATCACTGTTTTATTTTGATTGCTATGTCTATGTCATAGTTAATTAATTGAATCAATGGATAGCTAGATTAATGTTGGTTGCGTTATCCGATTTAACTGTGAAGCGACTGGGTTTAATAATTTCTAGATTTGGGTTATGGAGTCTAGGGAAAATAATCAACTAATTAACATAATCGCATGTGCTTATATTGTATTAGTCTAATATACACATGATCTTTCTAGTTTTTAATGCTTCTACTTAATTAATTTTTGGTGCTTGTCTGTAATTAATTGGTAGTTAGGGTTAATCAGATCGCGTGTTGAACATTGACTAAACTTAAGGAAATATACAAGAATAACCTGTGAATTAGAATTTGGACTAAGTTCTTCAATTAGTGCGTGATACAGGAATTGTTATATTTTTTGCGTCGATGATCGACTAACGAATTTCCATAGTGGATGTGAACTAAGATCAAGAATACTTCTTTATTTTGATATCCTTCAATTCATTTGTTTTTAATTATATTGTGTTTTAATTCAATTTTCTTCACAACCCCTATTGTTGCAATCAAAACACAATTAGTTACACTCTCTGTGGGACGATCCTGTACTTTTGCTACTACATTAATCTTTAGAAGTATAGATTTTATTTTTAGGTGCAGGTGATAGCACGACAAAAATTTTGGCACCATTCCGGGAAGGGGGGTCTTTTGCTTTGATTGTGCTTTGGTTTGATTTTAAATGTTATACTATTTTATTTTATTTTTAACTGTGCATGCTTGAAACTCGATCAACTAATAAAAGTACTTTACAGTTTGACCCAGAGATCAACTAATAAAAGAACTTTACAGGTTAACAAGAGAGATACGATAAGGATTACAAGAGGAAGCAGTTATGGCCGAAAATCGAACTCTTAAGAAATTGGTGGCTTTGAATTTAAATCAACAACCTCTTTGTATTACTTATCCTGCATTAGATGTTGATGTTATTTTTGAGTTGAAATTTGAATTAATCCGTCTTTTTCCTTATTTTCATGGACTGCTAGGTAAAGATCCTAATAAGCATTTAAAGGAATTTCATGTGGTCTGCACGAGTATGAAACCTAATTGGGTCTCGAAAGAGCATATAAAGTTGAGAGCATTCCCATTTTCGTTAAAGGACGAAGCAAAGGATTGACTATTTGTTCTACCCCAGGAAGTATGACTACATGGGAGTAGATGAATAGGCTATTCTTAGCCAAGTATTTCTCAAACCTCAGCCTCAACAACAGCAAATATAAGGAAGGAGATATGTGGAATAAGACAGTTCACGATGGATTCTTAAACGATTATTGGGAAAGATTCAAGAAACTCTGTGCTATTTGTCCTCATCATCAGATTAGTTATTCTGTATTGATTCGGTATTTTTATGAGGGACTTTTGATTCGTGAGAAGAACATGATTGATGCCACAATTGAAGGAGCATTGGAGAATTTAACCACAGAAGATACCCCTAAATTAATATCAAATATGGCGGCTCATTCTCAAAATTTTGGAAAATGGCTAGTATAACCTCCTTTGTTCGTCAAATAGCTTCAGTAACTTCAAAGTCAGTACAAGCTTGTGGGATTTGTTCGAATGTGAGATATCCAAAGGATATATGTCCAACTTTGCAAGAGGATTCCCATGAAAGGTTCCAGGCAACCACATAGAAATTATGATCCATACTCAAATACTTATAACCCTGGATGGAGAGATCATCCAAATTTGAGCTAGAGGAATCATTCATAACATAAGTTCCACAACATATGGTGAAAAACAGAAATAATTTGTAGCTATATTGACTACCCATACCTTCAAGACAGTAATCGAACTATACTTCTCAACCAAGTATGCCTTTAGAAGATATAGAGAGTTCTTCAGCCACTAAAACTTTGCAATTTCAACAGAAAACCAAGGCCAGTATTCAACAATTGACAAATCAATTGGGTCAAATGGCAACAGCAATTAGTCTTTGGAAGCCCAGAATTTAGGAAAGTTTCCATCTCAAACAATTATGCATCCTAAGGAGAATGACAGTTCAATTGTACTGAGAAGCGGTAAGGAGGTTGAGTTCCTAATTAGATCAGTTTCTAAACCTGCTAAAGTCGAGGAGAAGAAGGCTAAAGTTGAAAAGGAATTGGCTTTGAATGACAAAGAGGTAAGTAAAGGTAAGTCAATTCCGTGGCAAGAGTATAAGCCTAAATCCCCAGACTTTGCAAAAAAAGATCCTAATAGAGAACTATATCAGACTTTTTTACAAGTGCCTCTTAAACAAATACCTCGCATTGCTAAGTTTTTGAAAGAATTGTGCATTCATAAGAGGAAGCAAAAAGTAAAGAAAGGTGAGAAGATCATAGTTGGGAAAATGTTTCAGTAATGCTTCAAAAGAATCTTCCCACAAAATGGAAAGATCCATGTATGTGTACAATTCCGTGTATGATAAACAATACTAGTATTAAAGAGGCCATGTTAGATTTAGGAGCATCTATAAATGTCATACCTTATTTTGTTTACATTTCTTTGAAGCTTGCTCCTTAGATTGAAACTAGTACAGTTATCTAATTAGCTGATAGATCTTTGGCCTACCCAAAAGATATAGTTGAGGATGTTTTAGTCCAAGTGAATTAATTAATCTTTCCTACAGTTTTCTATTGACATGGAAAATAATGATAAGTTTGCCCCTATTTTGTTAGGAAAACCATTCTTAAAAAACATCTAAAACTAAATTGATGTGGATACTAGAATGCTTACAATGGAATTTTGATGGAAAATTTTTCGAGCATAATATTTATAAAGCCATGATGTATCCTAATGATGATAATCCTACCTATTCTATTAATATTATTGGTTCTTTAGCATAAGAAAATTTTGAAGAAGCATGTGAGGCCAAAATTGGTGAGCAAGAAGAAATGGCAATTGAGGAGTCATTGCAATATGTTAAGGTTTCTTACGCTGCATTGCCAATTTATGATAAGAAATCATTACCTTCTGTTGTGTAGGTACCCATGCTAGAACTGAAGCCCGTACCTAGTCATCTCAAATATTTGTTTTTAAGGGATGGAGAATCTTTGCCAGTCATTATTTCTAGCCAATTGACTGATGATCAAGAAGTAAAACTAGCGAAAGATGTAAAGGAGCATAGGATTGCAATTGGATGGACCATTGCTGGCATAAAGGGAATTAGCCCATCCATATGTATGTATCGTATCTTGCTTGGCGAAGGAGCTAAGCCTAATACACAACCATAAAAGAGGTTGAATCCTTTTCACAATGCTCATGGATGTAGTTAAGCAAGAAATTCTCAAACTTCTTGAAGTAGGGATAATCTACACTATTTCTAACAGTGAATGGGTTAGTCCAATCCAAATGGTCCCTAAGAAGTTAGGAATCACCGTAGTAAAGAATCAACATGATGAGATGGTGCCCACCTATATTAAAAATCGGTGGAGGGTTTGTATAAATTATAGGAAATTCAATTCTTTAACTCACAAAGTTCACTTTCCTTTATTATTGATTGATCAAATGCTTGAAATGTTAGTTAGTCGTGCTTATTATTGTTTCCTTGATGATTATTCAAGTTATTTCCAGATTGCTATTGCTCTAGAGGATCAAGAGAAAATGACATTTACATGTCCATTTGGAACTTTCACTTACCATCGCATACCATTTAGTTTATGCAACTCTCCAGCCACATTCCAAAGGTGTATGGTTACCATTTTCTTTTATTTTGTTGAGCACATTATTGAAGTATATATGGACGATTTCATATGTGCTTAAGTATATGGTGACTGTTTTGATCATTATTTGCATAGCCTTACACTAGTGCCACAAAGATGCATAGAAACTAACCTTGTTTCAAATTCAGAAAAATGTCACTTTATGGTTCAACAAGGTATAGTTTTAGGTCATGTGGTGTCATCTAAAGGCATCGAGGCAGATAAGGCTAAAATTGATACTATTCAATTGCTACCTTACCCCACCAAAATGCACGAAGTTTGTTCTTTTCTTGGTCATATAGGTTTTTACCGAAGATTCATAAAGGACTTTTTCAAAATATCATCACTTGTATGCAAACTATTGCAAAAAGATATGGAATTTGAGTTTGATGATGGCTGCAAAATGGCATTTGACAAGTTGAAGAATCTCTTTATTTTGACTCCAATCATTCAACCCCCAAATTGGATTTTTTTTTTTTTTTTGAGATCATGTGCGACACAAGTGATTATGCAGTGGGCACCATTTTGGGTCAAAGAATTGGATGAGCATTCCATGCGATATACTATGCTGCCATGACATTAAATGACACCCATAGAAATTATTCTACCACAGAAAAAGAACTTTTAGCTGTTGATTTTGCTTTAGAAAAGTTTGGTTCTTATTTACTTGGTACTAAGGTAATTGTTTATTCTGATCAGACAGCTTTGCACTACCATATGATGAAGAAGGAGTCCAAACCAAGGTTGATAAGGTGGATACTTCTCTTAAGTGAATTTGATTTGGAAATTAAAAACAAAAGTGGAACAAAAAATAAAGTAGCAGACAACTTTAGTCGATTGCTAGATGTGGAAGATGAGTTGAATGTACAAGAGAATTTTCCCTATGAAAAGTTGTTTTCAGTAAGTGTGACGTTACCATGGTACGCATATATTGTGAATTACTTAGTTACTAATGAACTACCTAATAGTTCGTCTTAGGATGAAAAAGACAAGATTAAGAGTGATGCAAAATATTACGTATGGGATGACCCGTACTTATGGAAGTATTTGTGCTGACCAAGAGATGAAGAAGATGTGTAAGGAGGTGTTTGGTTCACATTCGGGAATCGGAATCGGAATCGGAATGGAAATCATAAACCCCACTATTGGTATGGGTTTATATCATTCCCCTTACTTGTTTGGCTTAACATAGGAATGGGTTTCATTATGTTAATAAGTTACTCAACTTGAAACCCATGCCACAAGTGAGGAATGAAAGTAGGTATTTTCTAACACTTTCATTCCCATAGAATGATTCCCATAGTGTTCAACCAAACACCATACAAGAAAAGAAAAGGTTTTGATCCAGTCTTCCAACCAAATTAGATCGATATTACCGAAAACCAATCCCCGGCAACGGCGCCAAAAACTTGATGCCTTTACACACCTAGTTATAGATTTATAAAACACATAATTACTAATACTAACTAGGTGACATCCCGCAAGTATACAGTTGTCATCTAGTAGCAAAGGGAAGTAGGGATCGTACCCACAAGGATTGGTCGATAATTACCGGTTATTTGGTTAGATTACAATCAATCTAGTTGAAGTGATTGATTAAGAGAGGAGATTCAACTAAAAATAGAACTAAAGAACTAAGAAAGCAATTTAAAGACTATCTATTGCATTAAAGTAAAGACTAACACTAAGAAAGCATGTTTAAGAAAGTAAGTAAAATGGAAGCATGTAAAAAGAAGTCATTTTTTAGAAAGCAATTAAAAGGGAAAAATAACTTTAAGAAGCAATTAACTAATCTAGACTACTAATTACCACTAAGAAATCATAAATAATGAAAGCACATAAACTATTCTATGAAAGCATGTAAAAAGAATGCACTTCTAGAAAGCAATTAACTAGCCTAAACTACAAATTAACATTAAGGAATCACAATTAAGGAAAACTCATTAACTAATCTAACAATTAAACTGAGAAAGCAAGTAAAGAAAGCAATTAAATGAAAAGCCCATAAACTAATCTATCCTAATTAACCAATCTAAACTACAAATTATAACTAAAAAAAAAAGCATTTTTGAAGAAAGCCCATAACTACTAATCTAACAATTACTCTAATAAAACAAGTAAAGGAAGCAATTAGATTAAAGCAATTAAACTAATTAACTAAAGCAACATAAAATTAAAGCTTAACTAAAGAAGTTTTACCATAAACAAAGCACTTACAACTAAAAAGCTTCAATCTTTAACTTGGATTTGAATTCTACAAGAATGAGAAGTCCTAATCTACTCTAATCTAAGAAAACCCTCCCCAAATGGGGAGGAAAAAGGAAGAAAATTACTCTCTAATCTAGCCTACTTCTACTAGCTAAGTTCCTTCCTCAAATGAGGTTTAAAAAGGGGTATATATAGTGCAAGGGTAGTGGGATAATTGTACAGCAAAAATCAGCCCCGAACAAAGTCATTTTTTGCTCTAACTACCTCCAGATCGCTATATGGACTGAAACTTTTGAAATGTAGCACTTCACAGTTTTACTTTCAAAATCTTCATCTGACGTCCGATTAATGCGCCATTTTTTTTCATGCGACCCTAACACATTACAACAGGAGAATATTATTATCTATAATAAAATCTTAAAATAACAACCAAACATGTAAATAAAATTCTCATAAAATAGGCCAAAAAACGAAGGACTAATAAAGACGAACGAAAACTTAACTCCAAATGAAGTTAAGTCAAAGACACGACACAACTCTAAATGGAAAAACCTAATAAAATATGCTAATTGTCACCTAAATAAGTACTCAAGCACTTAATAAACACATACTAACACATTATAACACATAAAAGAAAAATAGATAAAAACATACACGAAAACACTAAAAATACTCAAAACTAGGAGCAAAATCATCAAGTTTAGGGTACATATAACTCTAGTTTCCTAGAGTTATCAATTATCGCTTGCATCAACACACAATCTAATCCAATCTTAGACTCATTTTTAATATTACAAACTCATCTTCCAAATGGTAGGGTTAAAAATAGGTAACATTATCAACTTCTCTTTCAAATATTAAAATTTCTTTCCTTATTCCAAAGATCACACCAATTATACCTTCTTTTATGTCAACCCTCCTTATGGTGTTACAATAATTGGAAACCCTATAATGATCTTGTGACAGTAACCAACTAATCTGAAAGGTTTCTTGCCTCGGTAACGCTTGTAGACCTTGGTCAGTCCACTTTGTCTTTAATTGTTAGGATTCACAAATCCTTATATAAATCACGTCTTATAAATATTGCACTTATATAAACCTATCTTTCTTTAAAACACCAAATATTTCTCTAAAATATTTCTCATGAGTTTCCTTACTTAGAAAAAAAAATCAAAATATTATCAATAAACACTACCACAAATCTCTCCAGTTGAGGCTTAGAACTAATCTATGAGTCTCATACGAGCATTGGTCAAACCAAATGATATCACCAATTTTTTTTTATAGTGTCCGTAATGCATCCCAAAAATCACCCTTAGATATATGAATCTCCTTAATCTTTAATCAATAATATGCAATACCTTCACACCTTTAAATTAATTACCAAATCATCATTCTATTGCTAGGGAAAGTGTACTTATTCTTAATAGTAATCTTGTTCAACTCCCTATAATCAATACACATCCTCAAACTCCCAACTTTCCTCTTCATGAGCCAAACGGGTGCTCCTATGGTGAAACACTTGGCCTAGTAAATTTCTTGTCCGACAATTCTTGTAATTGCTCATTTAGTTCCTTCAACAAAATTGAACCATCTAATGTAGTGTTTAGATACTGGAATAGCCCCCCGTATACCAAGTTTATCTCAATTCCATTTTTTTATCCAAGATATTCTAAGTAATTCTTCCGTAAATACTTCCAGACATTCTTTAACCACACGATCATTAAATTCTGCTCATTCTTTGTCTACCATAGAAGTTAAGTATCCGTAATAATCTGTCTTACCTTCGTTGCTTGTACTGCACTTACCAATATTCCTCAAGGTGTCTTTCTTTTACCTGTAGTACCTTGATAAGTCAATGCTACCTATCCAGAAAAGATTACATACTTATTTAGATAGTCCACCTTAAAATATCATGTTTAACTAACCAGTTCATTCTTAAAGATAGTCTTGAAATCACTTAAATGAATTTGGACCAATTTAACTTTAGATTCTTTTCAATATGATCTTCATAATCACAATCACTAATTTCAAATGAGATATCAAAATCCAATATTCTGTAGTGGCTATACATAAGATTCCTTGAACCACTCAAGTTACACCAAAAATATTTCCAAATATTTCTAAATTTTGAGTTGCGAGCATTTATCCATTTTCCAAAGTCCTACCTTTACCAACTTGATTTGAATCGTACTGTGATTTCATCTTCCATAACTTATCATCGGCCATCTTAGAAGGAACAAACCTTCCTAATACCACAAACAATGCTCCATAACCGACATGTTAGGTGCTTCCTTCAAAATTTTGATTTAGTGGATCCCATAATTAGCAGTATTTGTTTAAATCAAGTATCAATTTAAGAAAAAAGATAATAATTTTAAAGTTTATCGAAGTAACACAAGTGCAGAAATTTCTATTTTTTTGTCAAAATAAGTTATAATAGATTTACATAATCATTTTTTAAAACAAATATTCTTGTTTTTTGAAATATTACATTAGTATAGCGAAATATTTTTACAAGCAAAATAAGTTGTAACAAATAAATAATATTTCTATTATCAAGAGAAGTCAAAATAACACATAATATATTCTAGAATATATTCTTAACTAACAACAACGAACATACCAAAATACATCCTAAAAGAATATCAAAAATCAATCAAATTCCTATCACAACTACCCATCAAATTCAACGCTAATGATTACTATCGTTTTCTTAATCTCTTTATTCTTTATCGTTCTCCAAAAGTTCCTTAAAAACATTAATGTTATCATACCCTTTATCCTCAATAGGTGTACCATCTTGATATTTCAATATCCATTTCATCTTAATCTCATATCTTCATTTTCTTCGCGGGCACTTAAGAATTCTCCTATTAGAAAGTCAATCGAACAAAAGTCAATCCGAAAAAGACGTTCTAAAGATCAGCGCACATTAAATCCTCGAGAGTCATAGTTTTCTTTCTTCAAAATTTCCTTCAATTTCAAATATTATTGATTCATTTCTCATAAATGTAAGACCTTCGTATCCATACTTTTATCAAACTAAATTCGATACACGTAATTCAAAACACTTGCCTAATTAGTCTCAATCTTGAAATAGTCAATGTCACTAAAGTGTTCTTAAACTCCATGTTCTAATCCTTAACAATTGCCTTGTGGGATCTAAACATAAGCTCTGATACCACATAAACTGTTACGCCCTATGGCCACATACATCGATATGTGACAGCTGCCATACCCTCAAAAGTTATATCTCAAAGGCACAACACTCAAATCAAACATAGTCCCCAATTAAATAATAATGAAGTTCATAACATAATCAATAATTGTTGTCTCACTTGTGCAGCGAAAATCATATAAACTAAATCAATCCATAGATCCTAAAGCAACATAAGTTCAAATCGAATAAGCTAAACTAAGCAACAAGCATAATTTATTAAGTCTTGAACTACTCCTAACTTGTACATATCCTAACCTTAGCACAACAAGCTTGCGGATCCTCAAAAGTCTCTACCTCTACAAAATGTTAAAAATGGGGTGAGCGACAAATTACATAGCAAGTAGCTAACATCACCTTTGCTGGACCAGAAAAGTTATATATACATATATATATACTACGCCAAAACTTTATCACACATACATACAAAAGTATTTTGAAAAGTAATTATCAAAAGTTTCACATAACAAACAAAGATTTCTTTCAAAAAAAAAAAAAAATCACTTCAAATACTGCACTTGCATATTTTTCAAGAAAATGTCATTATACCAAGGATTTACAAAATAAACTTCATATAGATTAGAAATTCAAATTGGAATCGGGATCCAAATTTCATAATCAAAAGTTTAAAATCAGAAATTAATAATTGGAGCTCAAAGTTCATATCATGGTTCATTATAGGCTCATAAAACAAACACACTATCATCGGCTTCTTGAATGACACTTAAGTTAGTGCTAAGAGACCCCACTAAAAGATTGCTAAGGAGTTTCGGGAAAACCATCTTAGTCAGAGTTCAAAGTTCGAAGGCCAGAGTTATCTTATCTGGCAGTTCAGAAAGTGAAAAACTACAGTGTTTACCAATTGTTCGTAATTCTTTTAAGAGCCTTGGTACGTTATTGATTACTGAGCAAATATTCCAAGTACATACACATGCATAACTAACCATAAAAATTTCAAAATAATGCCACTCATATAAATTCATAATTTAAAACAATTCTAGTATCCATGTAAGGTCCAAGTTTAATAACTAAAATAATATGTTGCCCAAAATAATATTCAAACAAATATTTTTGAAATTACAAAGGAATAGTAACTAAGTAGCAAAAATAGAGCAAAGAATCCAACTAATGTCCTATACAAAATTATCAAATATTAACTAAGGTCAATTTCAAAACAAACCCGTTCGCATACAGACTATTATGCCGGCGAGAAAATTATTTGAGTTGATTGAATCCAAAAATATTTAAACATATTCATGTTATAATAAAATATTTTTCCCAATTATATATAAAAGCATAACAGTCAAAATATATTACTAGTACTAATACTACAAAAGTATTTAATAATTTATTGCAAAAATAATCCACTAATAACCTTTAATTTACTTTTATCAAAACTTCTCTCTCTCTCCTACTTTCTTTCCTTTTTCTTTTTCTTTCCTTCTTCTCTTTCCTTTTCCTTTTCTTCTTCTTGTTCTTTTTATCCTATTGCAAACGTCAATCCAAACACCACATGCCACCACCTCTGTGACTCAATATCACCCTAACACACCTCCACCAACACTGTTGACCACCATTATCACCCTTCTGATTTTATTATTTTTATTCAAAAATCCTAATTTAAATAAACAAAATAATTTTCATAAATAAATTCTTACATGTAAATTCAATCTTTTTAAAAAATAATTAAACTAATTAAAAATCAATAAATGGGTAATATTAATTAAAAGAAAAACATAATGGTCTCAGGCATGATAATCCATATACGAAAAAAATTAGTAAAAACGGAATTATCGAAAAACTTAGGTCGTAAAATTATACCTTATGTGATATATGACGAGCTCCTAATGTGCACAAAAACCCTCTTTTCAAAGCACCAAAATTTTAGCCAGGTAAATAATGATATAACCCTTCAAAGTCCCCGATTTATACATATATTAACTCCCAAAAGTTCCCAAACTTTGACTCCTATAAGTTAGCTAATTTTCTCCTCAAATCTTACTATTATTAGTGTTGGTCCCAAAGCAACCTAAGAGGGGGGGTGAATTAGCCTTCTAAAAATTCTTTTAGTTAGATTAAACTTATTGACATTTTTCAACTAACAAATAATATAGTGAAGATAGAATCAATGAAGCTTAAGGAATGTGAAGAAAGTAAGAGAGAAAATTAAACAACCAATACTCCCAAACTAACGAGCTTGAAGTGTTAATCCACTAGAATGCTTCACACACTTGGTGAGCCAATAATCTTTTGATTTCATACAAAGTAGGGAAATTCTTGCTCACACTAAAACTCTTTTAGTTGAGCCAACAATTTTACTCACAACCTTACTTTTTGTACAAGATTATCACTCCACTCAAAATTTGAATTGCACTCTAAGCGGCACACTAATACAATATAGCACTATAGCCAATTTGTACTAAAATTGCTCTTTTCTAAGGCTTGTATTCAATGTATTAGATGGATTTTACAGAATAATAGAGCAGGTATTTATAGGGGTAATAAATGGTGGTTGTAACTACTTCCAAACGGCTCAATAATAAATGCACAAAAACTAGCCGTTATGTTTTCGAACATCCGAGATAAGGATAATGCGTCCGAAATAGCGTCCGATCTCAGTGAAGTTGGTGAAGGATATCATTCGGACGTCCGTGCATGCGTCCATTTCATCGTCCGGACTGAGTTTCGAACGATTGTGTACGTCCGAAGAAAGCTTCCTTCGGACAGTTGTATGCGTCCATAGAGGAGCATTAAGAAATTTGCTGAAATTCTGCCTGTCTATTCGGACGGTGAAATGCGTCTGAGTGAATCTGTATCGGACACTCCTGTTCGTCTGAGAAAAATGACATAGTTCGGACGGTGTACTGCGCCCGAACAACTTGTTTCCAGTAGAAAAGATAGAAAACCTGCACAGCTTGTTTTCAGAGTTTAGTGCTTATGTCATCATCAAAATAAGGTTTGGGAAACATCAATTAGGTTACTTAAGTTGGTTGAAATTTTAGCCTAAAATTAATTACAAAAATTAGTAAATAATTAACAAAAGATTTGTAATTAAAGTGAGAAACGTTTTTAGAAACAAAGTTGGTCCAAATTATATAACACAAGATGAAAGGAAAAGTTGAATTGATAAGAATTTAATCTTCTCATGTGAACATATCACATAACAAATTTTTATCCAACAATGACATGTAATTCAAATCCAAATAAATTAGTAGTATATTATATATTATCAAATATTAATATTAGTATTATTTTTTTTGTTTCAAAAATCACGGGGTTTATGAGATGATAAGGACATGGCTCAAGGATGTGGTGGAGTTGCGCAAGGAGGTCATAACATCCAAATGCAGGTTGGATCAATCACACGTTCGAGGGCTAAGATGTTGCAACAAGCCATGTTGAGCTTCGTCAAAGAGATTGTGGACCAACATGCTTTGTTCTTCAATAATAGGGGTGAAGGGGTCATTAGGTTTCAAAGATTGAAGAATGTCAATGTTTTGAAAGTTCAAAACGTTCAAAAATCTGATTTTGATGTCTATGTCGCGACATCAAATTCCATGTCATAACATCAACTCTGAACTTCTACATACAATCAACATCGAGCTTGTCTCGATGTCATGACACCAAATTCCATGACCCGACATCGAGATCGAGCTTGTCTTGATGTCGCGACACCAAATTCCATGTCGCGACATTACTTGTCTCGATGTTGCGACACAAAATTCTATGTCGCAACATCGACTCACTGGACCTTAAATGATATTTCTTTTTTGTTTTCCTTTCTCATTTTTATTTTTAGGGTTTTGTTTTAGGTATTTGTTTAGGTTTCCTTAAGCCTATAAATAGGTCAATACATTGTAATTTTGAGAACATTTTTTTGACGATTGATAATACAACTAGTGAGAGAATTTTCTCCACTTAGTCTTCCAAAGACTTGTGGTCTTTTGCAAGCGTGACTCTTGTAATTGTCACTTAGAATACTATCACTTCTTGACTCTTTAAACACAACAGGTGGTGACCTCGTACAGTCGAGAACAAGTACTTTAGGCTCTTGGTTTACTAACCATAGGGTCTAAATCTGTCAAGTCAGAATTGTCTTTTATTTTTGTGTCTAAGGGCGATCCGGGTTCCACAAACACAACATTGGTATTGGGTCTCATGACTTTATCCTCGGGGTTCCTATCACCCAACAACAATGCATTTTTTGGGTTTTTATATCATTTCTTACCCTACAAGTCTTGGATTGCTATGAAATTTTAACCACTTGTTCTTCTACATATACAGACCTATTGTAATGTTTTCGACGAGGCATATTTTTGTTATTTTTATCATATTTTAATCTTTTTAAGTTTACTTTTTAATAGAAAACCCAGGAAAAGTTCTTGGTGGATTGTTAAGGTGATTTTGTTCTTCATTTGAAGAGAGGTTTCAAGCAACAATTTCTTCTCCAATTCTCCATGACATCTAGAGTTTGATTTCTTATTTTTGTTCTTTTGTCTTCAACTTTTATGTTCTAGTTTTGTGTTACGTGTTGATGTAGCTCCACTGCATGCCATGAGTACTTTTATTTGAATAAAGATTTAATCACTTCATATTATTTTGTTCAATAACAATATGTGTAATTGTTCTTAATGCCATTTCTATATACTTGTTTTTCAATCATATTTAGGAAATGATATTTGAATATTGGTAAACAATAGTTCATACCATGATTTGATTTTGTTCATAACGCTAGATTGATTGCAAATAAATTTATATTTTGTTTAATATCCTCCAAAGAGCACTAACAAAATAGGGTTTCAAAAAATTCTGATATTCTAATTTCTATTTGCCTTAATCAATTCTAAAAGGAATTCTTCGAAAGTAAATAATTGGAATAGAAATTAGTTTGAGAAAGTCTAATACAAATTAGGGAATTCTGCCATCTTATGTACATCCTAATTGATTCTTGTTGGATTTGAGTCTCATGGCAATGTTAGTTTGGTGAATTTAATTTCTTTTCATCCTTAGTTCTTGTTTTCTAGTCCTTATTTATGTTATTGTTGTTTAATTGCTTTATTATTAGTTGAGTTTAGTAGTTAATTTTTTCTTCTTATTTTGATTTCTCATATATAGTCTTGTTCTAGTTATTTGTAATTCGTTCACTTTTTCTTATGGGAACGATATTCGATACTCTATCACTTTATTACTTGTTCAACTAGTACACTTGCTAGCATTAGCATGCATCAAGTTTTTAGTGTCGTTACCAGGGAAGATTTTGATTGATTACTTTTGATTATAACTTGACCTCTTAATCTAAGAATTTTATTGGCTTACTATTATAACTTGTTTTGTTTAAATTTTAGTTATATATTGAAATTCATGTAATTGGCCATATGGTGGAGTTGTTTTACAATATTGATGAATATAGAAAAATTGCAGTTGAATTTGAATCATTTAATAGAAATTTGGACAATTACTACAATCTACCTATAATAATTGTAGTGGAGACCATTTGATCTTTCAATGTCAAGTAAGTAAAGGACTTTGGTTTTTCTTTCTATTATAACGCTAATTATGATTCAAATCCCTTGAATAGGTATGACTATCCTTCTATTGATGCACACAGTCCTAGTTGAGGGTAAGTTTTTCCAGATTAATCGTGCTACAATATCAGTAGAATTACATAGATCTATATAATGAATACATGCCACAGCCAGACGATCCGTGGTTTTATGAGGAGAAGGAGTCCAACCTTAAAGAAGTATTGTTTCATTTCATGTGCTCAGTAAATACAATGATGAGTCAAAGAGAAGATACAATTCATCAAGTGGACGCAAATAGGTTGAGCAACTTGCCACTGTGATTTCAAAATAGTTACTAGAACCACCATCATCTAGTAGCTCTATTCCATTAGAGCAAGTTGGGGTGATAAATGTGAAACAAACTGAGGAGTCAACCAAGAGTATGGCCTTATAAAGTATATTAGATAAGAATTTCATATCCAGAAATTTAGTAGAGTAAGATAACATGGACAGTTTGATGAATAAATATTATGATCTTGCTTCAAATATACCAATGACATTGAGGTAAGTTATATGAAATCGAAATTTGTCAAGGAGGTGCCTTCATCAAAGATAGATGTTACTTATTGGAGCTACCATAAGTATATTAGATTGTTATCTACATATGGCCATGACTTCTTAAAGAGTACCAAGCCACCTTTACTTTGCCATGAAATTTTCCATGGGCGCACTAGGTGCTAACTATTTGAAAATTCCTAAACTGCCTTGGCTTTATAAGGATAGTATTCTTTGTTTTTAAAATTTTATTAATCTTATGAAGTTTGGGTTGTCTTTGTGTTTTCATGAGTATTTGTGTTATTTTCAATTTTTGTTTAAGTTTTGTTCATGGGTATATGGTATATCGTATTTGTTAGATTTGTTTTTTTATTTTATGTGTTTTATCAATTTTGAAAATCTAACTATTTTTAAAAGACTCACAACCTACCAAATGACAGCCTTCAGGATTTCTATACACTCTTTGGCTGAAGCATTATAGAGTATTACAAAAATATTAGTTAGGTTTTTGGTTTTTGTTTCTTTTCAACGTAGTTTATAGTAGTTGGGTTGTGTCATGTTTTTGTTTAGTGTCGTGTGTTTTAGTTAATTTTTATATTTTTTGTAGTGGTTAAATATATTTCAATTAATGCTTCGTGCTGGGAATATCTAGGGTGTATAAAATACTTTGATTATCGATCTCATTGATTTATGATTTGCCATATTTCTTTGTTGAGTATTTTGTGTGTGTGTGTGTGTTGCGAGTATCATGGTAAGTAATGATTTTTCTCTATTTTTTAAAGTGTTGAATACATATCTAGTATAGACTTGTGATTTGATTTAACTTGTTACATTAGTTGGGATAGTGTGGATCTTTCATTGTAGTGAAATACTTATGAAAGTTGAATTTTAGAAATAATATAGACCTTCTTTTTACTATTTGAGCTAAATTGTCCACCTTTATGACTTCTATCCCTTGTGTCCCCATTTGAGTTTTATAAGCCTTTGATTTTCTTGTACGAACCACATAATTTAGTATTATTTCTTTTGTTTTTTATTATCCTTACGAACAACATAATTTAGTATTATTTCTTTTGTTTTTTATTATCCTCTTTTTCTACCCATTACCTTAGACATTGTTGATATTTTTTAAGTTTTTCAATACCATGATCATAAAATATTTTTTGAGAGGGTGTTTTACAATGAAAAAGGGAAAGATGATTGATAAAAGATGTCAAATGACTTAATATATTGTGTATATATTTTTTCAACACTTGCACGTAGTATAAAAATGTGGAGTGTGTATGTTATTTTCTTCAAAAGAAAATAAAGAGGCAAAGGGATGACCAAAAGAAAGGAAAAAAAATGTGAGAAAAAAAAATGAAGAGGAAAAAAATAAAGAAAAATGAAAAAAAAAATTATTGAAGTGTGGAATAAAGAAGGTTGTTCGTTACCTTCATATATACATAATGTGCTTGTGGGATATTATCTAGTGATCATGATCTAGTATGATCAACATGTCTACAAGTGATTTATATTACTTTATGTTCATATTTATCATAACTTGTTGCCCTAACCTTACGTTAGAAGGTTAAAGTCCTTATAAATTTTAATTTGAGCTAATTCGTATTACTGAAAGATGGGGTGAACCACTACTTTTGATTGTTATGTCCCTTGTTAAGCCTTGTAATTAATATGATCTTGTTCAAATAAATTTGTTGGGTGAGTTTTTGTTGTGAGGTTTTGTTAAGATGTTTTACCCTAAACATAGAATATTTCAGTGCTATAAAAGTCACAGAGATGGAATTTTAATAGAAACAATTATTCTATGGATTGAATAGTTTTTTCTTCCTTTAGTGTCATTGATTGTTACTACCATTGTGATTTATATAAAGTCTTGTTTGTATTATTTGTTTCTTTGTTTATGTGTTTGTTGTCTTATTTTGCTTGGAACAAGCAAAAGTTTAGTTTGGGGTGTGATAACTCTACAAAATAGATTTATTTTCTATTCATTTGGGTATAGATTCTTATTATGATTTGAGTACTTTTTAAGATTTATTCATGTTTTAGTACTTTTGTGATTTAATAATTCTATGTCTTTTACTATATTTATGTGGCTTTTTGTGTGTCTATATGTTAGTGGATAGTTTGGGACTTTAAAGTATGAAAAAATACGAAAAGGTGCGAAAATTGTATAAAAATAAGTATTTTGATGGTCAAATTCACGGCACTTTGAAATAAGTTTAAACGCAACTCCACAACATTATGATGATAAAATGCTGCGGCGCTAAAACAAAGGCAAAACAAAATGTCACGACATTTGATTGGACCCTGATAGCAATGCATTTGTTGGGCTTTTTACATCAAGATTGTTTGCAAGAAATGGTTCAACCCCGAACGATAACACTAGTGGAAGGGCCCTAAAAAAAAACACTTGTGAAAGATTGATTGAACCCTGATAGGGATTAAATACACCTAATAATTGAGTTGAAAACTAGTTGAGTGACTGAAATCCCAATTAAGTGATTGAAAAACACATTTTGAAGTGATTGAAAGTTCTGATACTATGTTAGAACGATAAAGAGAATTGAAAATTGTGTGCATACACTGATAGTACAATGACATATATTCATAGGCTTATAGATAGTGGCGGAGCTACATTCAACCAATTCCCCCCCCCCCCCAAACTTAGAAAAATTATGAATTACTAGTGAAAAAAAAATTTATTTTTCATTTTATCCTATAATTATACCCCTAAAATTTGTCAATTGTTTCTTTTTCTTCATATTTACTCCTTAAAAATTTAGGATCCTAAATTATATAGATAAAAAAAGTGATGGCATATTAAAATTAAGGATAAATGCTAGTTGTAAACATAAAAATTTCAAAGACTTTTGAAATTTAATTCATAGAATGGAAATATAATTTTCCTTCTAAATTTATTTTTCAAATATATATTGTATTAAAATGTGGCACTGTGTGGTTTCTTCCGTTCTAAAATCATCTATATATTACTATATTTTTGCTTTTGCAAACGGTTATGACAACTATCATCATATCCCAATAATTGTATATGAAGTTATTATCACATAAAAAATAATTACAAGAAATTCTACAGTCCCGTTGAGGGAACCATTCCCTTGGCTTTAAGGACTTGTATAGTACAAGTTTTAAAGCACATAGTTATTATATTGTACAAGTCCTTAAAGCACAAGGGAATAGTTTCTTAAAAGGGACTGTAGAATTTTTCAATAATTACACATTAACAATGGCTAAACACCTAGAGAAACGGTTATTCCCCTAACGTTGGGGTCCTGACTCCACCCCTATTATAGATATAGTAATGAATCTAGACATGGACTAATAATACTATGTGATACAAATAGATTTAGACAATAACATTAATGAGTTTAGATGTTAAATTATGTGCATAGATCATTATTACCACGACCATAAATATAATGAATTTAGAATATATAATAAATTGACACACTAACTAATAAAACAACTACATTATATAATAAATTTAGGCAATAACAATAATGTATATAGATATGGACTAATTCTATTTTTTACTTCTCAACTTATATTTAGTTCTCACTTTACAAAATTTTTGTTTTAGATACTTTGCACTTCCAATTCTCAAATATGTCTCGCTTTAGTCCCTTTTTAACATCATCAAAAAATATTAATGAAATCTTTATTTTTACACCCAAAAACATTATTGTATATCCTAATGAATATGTTGTACACAGAGAAAATTTTCGTTAATTTTTGAGACGGCGTATAAAAGTACTGAAATATGATGAATTTGAGAGTTTGAAGTGTGAAGTGTCTAAAACTGTTGCTCTAAAGTTTCGGGGTGCAAAGTAAGAATCGAGTATAAATTGAAGTGTACAAAATAAAATTACTCCTACAGACATTAACACTCGATAAGGAAATGCAGAAAATCAGCGGAAATTACTGAGAAAACTTTGAATTTCCTCAAATTATCCTAGCCTTGTCGGGTTAGGTTTGCATATTTTCTTCTAGTTCCTTTCAAAGAGAACATCAGTCACTACTTTTCATTGTGGAATGTTTTTTTTTTGGTTTTAAATAGTTTAGGAAGAAAGGGTAGATTACCCCTTATTTTAGGGTAAGAGCATTATTACAGATAGGAGTGTTCGTTTTATCGGTATTTGATTTTTTAATTTATTTGATTTGATTTATTTGACTTTTAATTTGAAAATTTTAAAATTAAAGTCAATTCATATAAGCCAAAGTTAATTAAAATTGAGTAGTTTAAAATTGATTGTTCGATCGATAAGTCGGATAAGTTGAACAAAAATCCTCTTTCATTCCGTATTTTAATTCTAAAGATATTTAGTACATTGTTCCACAAATTCCATATTCTATTTCCAAAATTTACTACATCAGTCCAAAATTTCCAAATATGATATACTATCATTCCATAAATTCAAAATATGACCTATTAGAAATAAAAATTATTTCAAAGGTTAAAAGTTTATATCTAATACAAGCAAAGTGTATGTAATAACCAAGTTATAAAAGTTAACAATCACAGCATTCTTTCATAAGTGTTAAACTATATATAATTACTTAACTTTAGTGTTTGTATGAACATCAGAACATGTATATATAGATATATAGATATTTTAATAAATATTAAAATATACTTATAATTACTTAACTCTAGTCTCTATATGTATTAAAGGAAATCAATAATCTATTTTATTAGTCATTGAGACAAAAATGTTACATTAATAAGTTGTACATTATATTAATGTATAAGTACATAAATTGTACATAATATGAAATGTTAAATTAACAACTCTAACAATTATACAATGAAAAGATATTTTAACTATTAAAAATTAAAATTATTATTAGTTATTAAGATATTTAACTGTTAAAAATTAAGAAAATTATGTCTAAAATATTACACACACGGAGACATATTAATATATTACTACAATATATGGCTAAAATATTTAAGAAAATTTAATTGTTCGACTTATTCAATCGACAATTTGACTTGGAAGATGAGATCAAATTCAAGTCAAAAAATCGACGACTCAAAGTGAGTCCAAAGTTTAACAAGTCAATTCCAAATCTTTTATTTTGAATTTGACTGACTTTTGAATACCTCTAATTAGATATGCATTTTTAGCAACTAAGGGATGGCTCCACCAAGCCAGAGATTGTCGGTAATGTAATTGGACCCCAATCCTTTACATAATACTATGGAAAAAGTTATGGTATGCATGGAAAGACAAATATATTTAGGAAAATTGTACAGCTCTTTTAGCGAACAAAACTGTACTTTAATAGTTTTGACATTTTTAGTATAACATCGTGTACATCTAAATGTCTGTACAGTATAATATCATGTATTTTAAATGTCTGTATTGTACAAACTTTTAAAACTAAGAGAATAATTCTCTAAAAAATACTGTAAAATTCCCCATATATTTAATTTATAAAATTAAATAGAACGATAGTGAAATTATAGTGATGGCATGAAACTTTAAATTATTTATTTAAGAAAGATAAACAAAAATAAGTAACAATATTTTGTAAGTTCTAAAATATAAAAAAGTGAAATAGGAAAACAATTAAGGAATATAATTGTTGAGTATTCACTTAAGTTTTTATGTTTGTATCCCAAAAATTGATTAAAAATTAATTATATAAATTAGTTATAATTAAGAACTACATGGTATGCATATGATAGGAACAAATATTAGTCTTTGTTTAAAAAAATACACTTATATAGCATGTTCAGTGCAAGTATAGAGAATAAATTCATTAGTTTTTAAACATGGATGAACTTAACTTTGCAGATAGACATGATAAAATAAACATAATAGTGTGTATAATAAGAAATATTTTTTAAAAATCTTTATTTAGTTTGTGTTTTTTTTTTTTTCCTTTAATCAAATACTACGTGTTAGTTATGAAGATAAAAGTAAATTTTTTTGAATATTTGAAGATTTATCTAGTTTGTTAGGTGTTCAATAATAGTAAAATTTTAAGTTAATCCGTGCTGAATAAAAAAGAATTAAAAATAATGCAACACATGGCTTTTTCTTCTATATTCTCAAAAAGAGGAGTTTTTTGATTTTATATATATATATATATCGTATAGATACATAGATATCCCATCTTTACCAACTGACGACCAAATGAACTAATTCCATTCCGGTTCATTGTGAGGTCAGAATGTATCATGTCAATCCGGCCGGTTTGCATTTCATGCTTGCAACTTAGTAACACCAGCACTCTTCTTCTGAACTTTACACCAACCATAACACACCCTCTCGCTCTCCATACTTGCAAAAATCGACGGATGTTAGCTACAAGACTTTATGCATTGATAACTCTAAGATGACAGCTGGTGTAGAAGAATTGAACTGATAATAAACTCATATTTCTTCCTTTACCAATAGAACATTTTTTAAGCCAAGAACGGACTTTCTACACGAAAAAAGTAGAGAGTTTATCACCTAGTAGGCTTATCATCTGCAGTAATGTGCTCTAGATTAAATTACATCAGGTTGTGAGGGAGAATATAATAGGTAAGCTAGCTAGCAGCCACATTCTATTCTCCTGTGAGAATCACTTGTTATATCCAAATTTAGATAAGGATTCTGTACAATATAAGAAAAATCCATGCATCATCCTGTTGAAAGTCCCATCTTCAAGAAAAGATATTTCTGGTGTTCAATCTGTTAGATAAGAAGACATTGATTTTGATGTCCTTGAGATAAACTAAATAAGATAGAAAAAATGTTGATGAAATGAAAATAGGATTTACTAGAGACTACACAATAATAGGCATGATAACAACAGTTTTTGGTGAACCATTTTAACAGCATAAAGTTTATCAGTTAAGAGTGAGTTTGTTGAGATTTCTCGCAAATGCCAGAGCTAGTAGATAGACACAATGTGCAACAAAATTTCACTCTATTATTATCCTTACCTCTAGAATAAATCCATTGAATGAGTAAGCACTCCCTCTTCATCCCACTGTACATCTTTGGCATTAGAGTCCTTCCCAATTAGCCTAAGAGGTGCATCTAAAGGTGGTGGGCTCTGCAATCAAGCAGACATGTGACATTCAAAATGTGTAACTGCATGGATGCACATATATTTTCTTCTTTTGTTTAATGTGTTTTAAGAAGGAACAACTAGTACCATGTCCCGAATGAGGGGCCAATTTATTCCACGAAAGAAAGGATGTTCTTTTATCTGATTTGCACCACCATTTGACCCTAGACGGCTGGCAGGATCTCTTTGTAACAAGGCATTAATCAACTGCCGCCCTGCAAGGCTTACCTGCAATACATCAAATCCAACTCATTACAGTAATTATGGACTCCATTATGGGAATAGAAGAAAACGGCTTTCTTCTGGAAAATAGATAAAATCATCAAGCTACACATTCGTAGTCTTTTATTTATTTGAAATTTTGAGGACCAATCATACCCTTAACTTCTCTTCATACTAGTTATGAGTGCTAAAGATAGAACTTCTTTCAGATATTTATCCACTTTCTCCATAAAATTTTACTAAGCATGGGCAGAGGTCCTTTCTCTTTGAATTACTTTATCTCTCACTCTTAATATTCGTACAACTCAAACTAGGACACAATTTTGATATAGATAAAGAATACAAATTCTGCATTTTGGTATTTTCCCTGAGACTTTAGAGTGTCAGTATGTCTCAAAACATGGTTTATGCTCAAGTGAAAAGAGGACCTGTTTGCAATTTATGTTTTTCATTATCAGATGGATACAGTAGCCTCTATTATCACCTTTCAGTATGAAAATCTTATTTCAGTTAGGAAGCTAGTAAGGATATACAACCTATAAGCAACACCATGGTAGTTTAGTAAATCCAAGAATTGGCTCTTTGCTTACCATAGAGCGCTACGGATCTCAATGAGTTTCCCTTCAACCAGTACAAAAGGAGAGATTTGATGTACTTGAATGCTGATAAGCTATAGAAGGGGGGAAAAAACAGCATTCATATTATTTCTGTTTTGGCTGCTTTCATTCATGTGGCTGAGCTGAAAAAAAAGCATTCGTATTATCTCTACAGAATGGAAAAAATAAAAGCAGCATTCACATTATTTCTATTTTGGCTGCTTTCATTCATGTGGTTGATTTGATGTTTCCTAAATTAATGCAATGCGCCATACCTAAATGAATCAAAACTTCTAACTAATAGCTACTAAAGTTTAATTGATTGGAGACTAAAAATTTTGTATCATCTGCAAGATATAATCTTACCTGAATACTACTGGGGAATGTGAGGTCTTTCTGCAGGATGTTGGCAAATGTCTTCTGCCTATTTTTTCCCCTAAATGGTGTACGGCCATAAAGCATCTCATAGAGCAAAATACCTGAATGCCAAAATAGAAACAGAGATGATATAGTGCTGCGCATAACAAAGCATGCAAAATCCTTTGAGATGTTTACTTTGCAGCAGAATAATTATACTAATATACAAGTATCTTTCCGCTAGTTTTGAGCGTGTTTCTTGCATTCTGATATATGATCTTGTGATACAAACAAGACATTTCAAAGCACATGACAACTGAATTCCAATCAAGTTAGTTTTAGTTAACCAAGAGTAAAGAAAAATTTTAAGAAATTGCAATATAGGCATTTCCTACCAAAAGAGAGAGATTTAGAGGCTTTTAAGTAAACTATCCTTTTAGGCCGGTGTCCAGTAAAATAAAGGTTGGAAATCCATGTTAATAGAAATTTGAAACTGTTCTGTTGAGATATCGATTTTACAGTTCCACTCCATATATTTTTCATCTTCTACAGACCTGTTATTTCAGGAGGGCAGGGGTATTGGCTAAAATCACATCTTATTAGATATGATGCAGAAACTGGTATATACGAAATAAATGAAGTAAACAGGTGAAGATTGTTCACGATATCATTCATTTGTGTTATGCTTACCAAGAGCCCACCAGTCAATAGCACTGCTGTGGCCTTCACCAGTAATGATTTCCTGAAACCAATACAACAGTGAGCATATGCTAAACAGGTCAGGAACAACCAATTATTGCTATGTCACCTAGAGTACATCATGGAGAAGTTAAATATACAAATCATATAATGTGTCCATGCTTAATTGTTCCAAACAGCAGAAAATTTAAGAAAGCAAACAAATATCACACAACTCACTTGTACTTCTAAGGAAGTTTAAATTAGAACTTGAATTGAGCATCATGCATTTGCTATCATGGACAGTTCTAGTAACAGTCTATCATACATAAATTTGGTCCTGAGAGCATGTTAAACAATTTGTCAAACTAAGAAAAGTAATTTGTTTTTGCTATAATTTCCAATTAGCTAAACACTTGCAAGAAATATTCCTCCTTCCAGTAACAAGTTAAAATATCCACTAATGATCCTCCGCTTTTGTCATAATTTGATTTGTTAAATTCAGAAATAATACTTCACATGTTGCTGCTCTTTCTTTTGGTTAACTGAAGAAAAACCTTTAAAGGTTTTGTTTACAAAATCTGATTTAGTATCCCAACATGAAAATCTTTGTTTTGGCTGCTGAGAATTGTGGAAGTTAATTGAATGGAGAATGTATTAATTGCACTGACCAATAACAAATTGGAGTAATGAACGGTAATTAACAAACACTTAGCATTTAAAATGTTTCAATCTGTTAAAAAGATGCAACAGGGAGACTTGGAAATAGTCTATGATGTGATATAGGGATGCCTTATTTTTGCAAGAAGATGAAAATGTGTCAACAATCATTCTTTTGTACATAACAGTCTGCACAATTGGGGAAAATGAAATATGTAAGACTACTATATGAAGCATACAAAACAGAACCTCCGGCATATACGCTAACAGAACTTTAGGATTGAGCATATAATATCCTTTGTATCTCATGAAATGCGCAACATACCGGTGCAATATACTCCTCTGTTCCAACAAAAGAGTTTGATTGTGAAACTGGTTCTGCAACAAATAATGGTGGTGGTTCATTCCTAGATCTTCTTTTAGGTGGCGGATGCTTTATAACCTGAAATATGTTTATTTCATAGCAGAAAAAAAATGGTGATGATCGGTTCCAGTATATGCTAACGATCATGAGCGCCATAGAGAGAGAGAGAGAGAGAGAGAGAGCTCAAAATGGAAGTCCATGAATTATCTGGTTCATAAGAAAAGCAAATAGATGAATATTGCTAGGTGTATTCTGCTAAATCCAAGATTAGTGACATTAACTGACTGAGAATATAAATTTATCTTCTTGTAACAATACAAGGAACACTAGGAAGTTAAAAGCATACTTGGGGTTTGCAGGTTGTCTTGAAGGATAGATCAAAGTCTGTTAATACAACGTGCCCATCCTTTTGGAGTAACAGATTTTCTGGTTTTAAGTCTCGGTAAATGATTCTCTGCTCCTGGAATATAAGAAAAGAGGAAAAAAAAAGCAATTATTAAGGTAAATCCATTAAACACGAAGAGTATGCTACTACAGGTTCTTCTTATTGATTTCTTTTCTGCAACATTGGTGCTTGTAAAATCTTCTGAACATTGGCATTGACAAGTGGAACCAAATAAACATTGTGGTTAGTCCAAAAAACTTTTAAACTGGCATGATTCTTAAATTGTGGTCACCAATCTACTTCTTCTATCTTTCATGAACTTGAGCAAATCTAAATTTTTATTTTAGCATCTCCACCTTCATACAGATGTTCTAAACCTGAGTACCCAGCTAAATGCAGTGCCAAGACGTGGCAAAAAACTTTGAGAAATTTGTCCAAAAACAAACTAAACATGTTGATCAAGAAATGAGAAATTAGACCAGCTATTATTAAGTTCCTATGTATATAAAATATTATGTCTCAGGTCTTGCATTTTGCTATCTGCACATTACAAGACAGTATCTCATTCATCATAGAATCATAGTCATCATCTGATGAACTGTAATTTGCTCAAGATATCTTAGACTCCACCTCGAAATGCAACTATTCTAGTTTATTACAATTCAGTTCACATGAACATTAGTTGATGCCAAGTCTATGGGAAAAACACATCTCGCATCAGAACCTCAAACTCTACTCAAGAATTCATCTTAACATCCCAGCATTTCTTCATCGACAAAAGGAAAGTTAAATAGTTGTGGAATTTCTTAGATGCAAAACTAGGAAACTCACTTAATTGTTCAAGAAAATGGATTACTGCCAATAACTTTAAACAATTACCTAAACAGTGGAGATATTCCAAACCAATTACAACCTCTGCAGCATAGAACCTGCAAAGCAGTAAAATTAACAAGGGAAAAGCCATTAATTTATGGAGAATTGGCTGAATGGATTGAAAGCAATTCCATAAGTAGCAAGTTAAAAATATAAGAAAGGTTATGTTAATAACTCATATCCAATTAAGTGGCATCAAAGATATTCACAGTTCTTTGTTTCCTGGTAAGCTGTAAAACATGTTCAAGAACATAACATGATATACAACCAAACCTGATTTTCAGCTCCAAGTTATTGTATAACACACAGACCATGGATAGCTTGTTTAACCACTTTAATTGATATCCAACCAAGGGAAAGACACCTTGTGTCATCTACCCATTTCAAGCCAAATTAAGCTTCCACAGTTGCCTGATGTTTCTCATAAAGATGTACTGCCCCTTTGGGATATCTGGTGATTATTTGCATCAGCGGACTTTGATGTATTGTTACTCTTAAATTGATTTTAATGGTTTTAGCTAACTTGGTGTCTAAAAATAAGTTAGTCCGGCTCCATGCATCTGGCAGTGGTTGCAAACATCAGATACACTATGCAAATGGAGGACCTCCAGTCTAAGAGCTACTATTAAAAGAATCCCACTTAGTGCCTTTGGGTGCTGTAATGGTATTCCATGTTGCTAACTAAAGCATGTTGTTAATCAATGTGACTGAACATGTTCTATGCAGTTATTACTATCCAATGCAGCCTAACAAATAGAATGAACTTCATTTGAAGCTAAGGAGCACATTTGCCAAACAGGTTTATAAACTGAAAAGCCCACACTAGCTCCTTTTTTTTTTTTTTGGCACTTGGCTGAAGATAACCATTTGTTGTATTGAAAAGCGTTAATTGGTACATGGCCCAGACCTTATGTTAATATGTTTTTATTTTGTATTTCTTACATTAATTTACAGAATTTGATGAATTTGGAACTGGACGATTCAGTGCTTCTGAATCACGTGATCCTTATTCTTCATATAATTAAAGGCCACGTGTGAGAGAATGCTTTGCTTGGCAACCAAAATTAGTAGAGATGAAACACAACCAATATCAACAGCAGTACATGTTGATGTGATTTTGTCATTGTAATTATAGAAAATACCTTGCAGATTGAAGAGAATATTTTCATAGGCTGTTTGTCAAGCAATGCAAATAACTCTCCGCCAGGGCAAAAGTCTGTAAAGCTATCAGACAAACATGTGTAGATGTCTGGTGGAAGAAAGAAATGTCAGTCCTTCTAACCTCATATGCTCTTTAGTTCAACAGCAATGCATAGAAACCTCTAAAAACAAAGATCATTTAAAAGGCTAAAGCAGACAAACTTTTAATGGAGGTTAAAAGCATACATCAATAGTACTTGAAATGGAATGTATATTTTCAAACAAAAAGACAAACCATACCAGATGTGGATCTTTTTAGCTTGAACAGAAATGAAAGGAAATGTACATACATAAAGCTTTAGGAGTGACTTGGAGCATAAATGCAATCCCATTATTTAATCAAAGTGCCAAAAGAAAAATATTCAATACAAATTGAGAAAGGATCATTATTTCCTACTGGAAATTCAGAAATTATTTTACAAGTTTTGATATCAATGTTGGATATGCTGAGGAAAAGCTAAATAATGATGCTTGGGGTAGCTTTTCCTGAATATTAAGGTTTAAGCCAGCATCCAGGCTAGCATCTTTTTAAGTGTGTAAGGAAGGTTCTGGTTGAAGACAATCAATAGGATATACAAAAAAAATGAAGCTGTTGAAGTACAAGGAAAATGATGCAGAAGGTTTTCAGATCTAATGCAAAAGGTTGTAAAGTAGGGCCATGGATTCCGTTACTCTTAAAAGTAAGGAAGACAAATAGAAGATGAACAACATTGCACATACTATACAGATATGTTTAGACTTAAAACCAAGACTCAAGACAATTTGAATAAAAAACAGAATTATGGGACAGCGAAATAAAATTGAGTTATGTCATCATTTGATTAAGTAATTTTCTGCTAGTGTTATCATCTTCAGAAAGAATAAAATTCAAGAGTTTCTGTAAGATGAAGTTCAGTTATGAGAAGTAGTAAAACCTGAAAAGAAGCATATAGAGTTGGAAGGAATGGATGATCTAGCAGTGAAATAATTTCTAGATCAATGCATGCCCTGTGAACCTGCACAAACATTATCAGTTCCTTAGGACTCAAGATGGGAAGCTAGAGAAATAATGATACATGAAGAACCCACGGAACCAGTACTGATTCCAACCAGGGAAGAAACTGTTTCTGAAAATTCTAGTTTTACATCTTTTTGCAACAGCTAATAAGGTGCTCTAAATTGAAAACAAGCAATCCAGTTTCTGGAAAACTTAAGGCTTACTTTTGTTTCTTGATACAACATGACTGCTATGCATGTGTGCATAATGAATGGAAGAATCAGATAATATAAAGTATGGCCTATAATTGTGCTTATCGTTGGAAAAGCAAAGAAAGGAAACATTTGGCATATATTGAATTGGCAAAAAAGATGTTATAGTGTTTATAGAAATGAATCTGTTAAAAGTGGCTGAGAGTGATAGGTTGCTAGCTGCCCCCCATGAAATAGTGAAATAACTGATTAGACAACAGGGATCATCATTTAAAAAAGAGAAAGGTTTCTGTGGAAATGGAAGTCAAGTTTCATGCTTGGGCCATTGAATTCTATGACCTCTTTGTTCATTATGACAATTTATGATTGTCTCAGTACAGTTCCCTTTGGACATTTTATGGTTGTTTTGAGTGTTAAATTCAATGTCATTCTGACTTTTGGTCATTGTGGTAAAACCTTTTTTTCGTTTGCCCAACCCAACAAGGGAAAGAAAACAGAAGTTTTTAAGAGACAGATCCTCATACAATCAACATTGTAGTTTTATGTTGTTGTGTATCAACTGATCCTATTATTATACATTAACATAGTAATTCTTCTGAGCATTGCTCCTGTCAATTGACCGTACATCAAGGCTCAAAATATGTGATCCTAATTGTACCAGGACACAAGCTCTTACCAGATAGCATTCCTCAGCAAAAGTACTAAACACTAAAATTGCATAATCATCCTACAAGCATCCTATTAATATATTTGAAGTTCAAAGTTCTTTACACTAATAAGCACACTAAATACATATTGGCCTCCATGAATCTGAACTAATTCTTGTCCTTAAAAATAACTGAACTTTTTTGAGAAGCTAAGGAGAGCAACTTGAGAAGGAGATCTAAAAATGCAGGAAAATAAGGAAGTTATAAACAATTCTTTTTCTGAAAACTTCAATTCATGTCCTTAGAAGGATGATCTGTTATTTTTCTGGTTGACTACAATATCAAACATCAAGGTATGTCTTGATGAAAGACAGAAGTAACTTTTCTGATGAGAAAGTGACCGGTTATTCTTACCTTATTACGGTTCATCATTATGTATTTATCCATTGCCTTCATAGCATATAATTGACCTGATCCTTTTAGTTCCACCAAATGAACACTGCACCAATCATCAATACAGTTTCAGATGATAAAATCAGAAAACTTTCATAGAAATCACAAGAAAAGGACAGGAAAAAGCTCAAAGACCATATTTTTGCTCATTGCTCATTATCTGTCTCTTAATGCATCTAACTGTGTATAAGTCCAGCCCTCAGATTCCTTAAGTTAGTTGAGAATTTATGATTAATTAGCTAAAATAAATATAGCTTTAATTATCCTCCAGAAGTCTATGTTACAAAATGAAAACATAATATAAACTTCACAAGTTGCAGACTTCAAGGCCATTTTGTATATATTTGTTGTTTCAAGATCAGTGGTCTGGAAAGAGAAACTAAAAGTCATACTTTGACTCGCTTAGTATCATTTCACTTTAGTTGATGAAGTTCCTGAGACAGAGTGGTTCCACTTCAAATTCACAAGAACAGGCATTTTAGGTTGTTATTTAGATTTCAAAAGTGTGAAATTCCAAAATAAGAAATGAAATTCATTGCAAAAATAGGTTTGTCAAGAAAAAGTCATTAAAGGTCCAATGAGTTCATGAAAATAATTTTGGATTCAAGAATTGTATGAAGCTTGTCAAATCAAATGGAAATTTTTTTTAAGATTGATAAGAATGCACATCGAAGAAAAAAGGAACATCTAATACTCCAGAAAATTAGGGATAATGGCAATCTGAAGTTTAAATAATTTTCAAAGTCACTTTATTGAGCTCATTGATCTTTCAATTACAAGGTTTAAGTAAAAAATTATGAACATGTTCTATGTGAAGATGATCGTTGTGTGGTTGAGATTAGTCCACTTGAACATAAGTTTGTTCACTGTATTCTATCTCTATTACAGGTTGAAATGCTGTTGAGAACATCCTTATCCCCACAGGGACAAAACTCAAAATAGTTCCTGGATGTTTAAAGATTTGAACAAGATACTAAACCACAAAAATGTAGTAAGTTGGAAGAAAAATAGCTGTGCTAATCAATGATAAAAGTGCCCATAATGCTGACAATTATAGATGAGCTTGTTGTAGAATTGATTAATATGGCAGCAAATCAAAAGCATGTAGTAATAATATTAACATTAAAAACTGCTACAATCACACAGTATAAAGTTCTTATAACTCTGCAAGAATAAATTGGAATTTAGTTAGTGTTTGGCCAAGTCTTGCTTACAATTCAGTCGAAGTGACTTGGACATTTATTGATATTTACCTTCCAGTGTCTCCACAATCCCAAAGGTCGTATTGGTTTAAAATGATGAAGTCCAATTCTTTCGCCAGTTGCTGTAATCTACAAGACAGAAGGGGATAAAACCAGTTATTCTAGAAAAATGAACAGATCTAGAGTCGCTATGATACATAACCTAGAACAATGAGTTAAGCTACAAAAGTTTAAATGACATGGCCCTTTCGACTTACTCTTTGGAAGTATTATACAGTGAGAACATAATAGTGAGAGTATGTATATAAGGTAAATGAAGTACTGCTTTATTTACTAAAATAGTATAGAGATGTAATACTAGTCCAACAACAAAACACTGCTCACATGCAAGCTACCAAGAAAGAAGGAAAAACTGAGTAGAACAGCAAAATCAATGGCCTTGGCTATCGGCTCATTTGCATCCCAAAAGTAACATGTTATTTGGAATACACGGTTGATATAGTTTAGTATACAGAACTAACATGAAACGAAAACTCAACCTAATCTTATTGAAAACATAGAAAGATAGGGTAAAAGACAATGAAAATGAAAGGAACTCTAGACAATAAGATGTAGGCCTAAGATCAAATCACTGTAATTCAGACATGTGTTAGAGCAGTGTTACACAATACGCGGTTAGTAGCAATAGGCAATACAGGTATGAAAACAAAGTACAGTCATTTTATACTGTAATTCATAATAAGTGGAGGGTACATACTTTTTGATCTGCGGTACAGTAACAGTATAGTTGTCTTGAGAAATTTGAGTATATATCATATATATACAAATAAGATATTAGTTAATTGTACTAGAATTTAAGTTATATTATAGTTTTAATTGTACTAGAATTTTAGATGTATTAGAGTTTTAAACTTGTTTGCTTACTTTTTAGTTATATACTTTCGGAATGCTATTATGACCGTATTAGTATGCGAATGTATTGTATTCCGGTACAAACGTACCAATACGGAAATCGAAAGAAGAAAAAACGTATTAAGAAACATTGTGTTAGAGTTCCATTTTAGTGAGATGGAAAAGTCAGTTCACAAAAGTACTTCCTGAAAAAATGCTACTCCAAATGTTGAAACTAATAAGTTTTATTCTCTCATAGTTACTAGATTTACAGTACTATTCGGTATGCGATACGGATATGGGTACGAAGTACGTCACGTTGCTAAAAATGCGGTACACTGGAGTTAAGTTTAGTTGGAACGTTCTTTTGATACGTGGTACGCTTGTTTAATTTTGTTGATACACTCCAATATAACACTTTTTAAAAAGTTAGAATCGTATACAAATTTGCATAAACTTATTAAGATTTGTTAGAATATTATTATAATTAGTATATCAACAAAAGTATTTCTCCAATTATTAACTCTATGTCAAATTGAATTAATATGAAAGCAACTCGTAATTGGTATGTCAAATTCCTTCCTTTACTCCGGGAAAATGATAGTTTGTGAGAGGGATACTTGTTTTGTGACAATTAGAATATTTTGGAAAAAAAAAAAAACAAAAATAGGTGATTTATATATGTAAGTAAAAGTTATCGATTTTAAAGCACTTGATTTTTAAAGTTACAAACGATAATATTTAAATAAAAAAAATCCAAAATAGTTTTAGAAATAACAAAACTACAAAAAGTTTAAATTTAATTAGTCAATCTTCCACGAATTAAGCTTAAAAACGGTTCGCCAAATTTGATGAATCGGTACGTGTACCATAGTATTCCAAATCACAAAAATAATGCGAATCAAAATGCGTGAATTAATATGTAATACATAAGGTTATCTAATGAATTTGGTAACTATGGCTTCTCCAACAATGTGGAAGTTTTTGCAATAAAGAATAACATGATATGTAATGTACTATGAAACCAATGGCTCCAGGGCTTTTTGCTGACGTGACATTTACTAATACGTTTAAGTTTTAGGGTTTCAAAATATTTACGAACATTTTTGAAGATGGGTAAGATTAGGGGTGCAAACGAGCCGAATCGAGCACGAATAGTGCCCTACTCGAACTCAATTTTTTTCTGATACTCAAACTCGAGTGCCTCGAGCTCGAACAAGCTTCAAAATTTGAGCTCGAGCTCGGGCTCAAAAAATTTGACATAGTTCGAGCTCGCTCAAAAATAAGTAAAACAAGCTCAAACTTGCTCGAACTCGAACTCGAGTAGTTCGACTTTTTTGTAGGTAAAAGATGTAATTTTTCTAAAAAATATGGACATTTTAGTAATTTTACATATAATAAAAAAATTAAAAAAAAATTATATAATGCTCAAAAAACTCGAGCATATTATACATATGCTCGAGATCGGCTCGTCAAGAGTTTCGAACTCGAGCAAGCTCGACTCGAGATCAGTCAACTCAACCCAAGTCAAGCAAGCTCGCGAGCAGCTTGTTTCGTTTACACCCTTAGCTAAAATAACTGAAAATCATGCTTACTTCTAGATTCAAAAAAACATGTTAAGTGCCCAGAAACTGAGAACCTGAACAATTTTGCACTTAATAAAACCTTAACAAAGTGTCCACAAAGTTCTCTTTATTGACCAGATTCTATTGGCCATCCAAGCATTGCTTGTACTTTGACTAAATCTCAAAATTATTACCTTCTGTATTTCTTCCCAAAAAGCGCTATATTTTTTGTGGGGCCTCGGATAAACAGGTTGAGAGTGCACTGCCCACAAGTCCTCTGGTCTCTACAAAAAGTAGTAACATTGAAATTTCATCAGTGGTAATATAATTTGTAAGAAAGATCAGTGCAGAAGAAATTCTATAATGCCAAGAAAGTTTGAAGTGAAGTATAATATTGAAATGAAAATTAAGGCATTTCCTTTTGTTGCATTTATATCATAAATCATTAACTTCCTTCGTAACCAAATATTACATTATTCATCAATATAACAAGTGGAATGAACATAGAAGCAATATTCCTTAATTTTTTTTCTTTTTATTGATCAACAGTATGGTTTGTCAAACAATATCCAATCCAAAGTGAAAGGAGTACCTTACCAAGTTGGCATCAGGAAGTTCTCGTACAGCTTCATCAACATTTTCTGCTGTAGCTACTGATTGACCTGGAACAAGTGAGGATGTTTAGATGCATTAACAAACACTGATCATTTAACAAGTTGCAAACCAGTGGTAACCCATAAACAGTAATAGATCCGTTTCTGGCCTTTGCCACACCAAGTAATTCCTATACGAATGAATCCAATATTGAAAAGCTTTGGGTACCAAAAGCAAACACAATTAGTAACTGCTAAAAGTCCTGCGACTCTACAACACAAATTGCATATAGAAAAGTGAAGTCTTAAATTATCTGACTCAGTACCCCTAGACCATTTCAGCCTGCTTGTTGCTCTAAACCTAAACAGGTAGGGTTGATCTTTTGTTATGAAAAATGCACCACAAGGATGACCTTTTCCTTTGTTCTTGGGGATAAGTCATCTAAAAGATTTGTTTTAAAGAATATATTAGCTACATCAAGAGAATCCAAGCAGAAAAACTCTAGAGAAGGGCTTCCATGTAAAAACGACAGTCAGCCAGTCAGGACTCGGGAATGCACTTCCATAATACACAACTAGGAATCAAAATCATGAAAAGGACATCAGGGATAATGCAATAGGATATAACAGAAAATTTACCAACTTAGCACTTTGTTGTTCAGTTGTTTCTGATAGTCGGTTCCTCAGGGGTTCCATGTGATCACTGCCATCCAGTTGGACACCAATGAAGTATTGAAGTTCTCCCTGAAATTATTGAACAAACCTTAAGCTAGGAGCCAGAAGATGCAAATGGAAATGTTGCAAATAACAAGCAATTTGGGTCCTGTTACACTGCCTCACCGTTTGATCACGCATAGGTTGCAGATGAAATAAATTCCAAAATTTCTTTCCTGCATTTTATTCATGGAAATAAACAATTTTCTGAGATCATAGACGATTCAAAAAGGAAAGCCAAATCTTTACATTTGCACATCAAGAATGAAATGTTTAGTTTACCACTCTTAGTATAGTTAATCAACTGCACAGTAATTTCCTTTTGTTCTCTGATGGCATCTCTTATCCTTGAAACAGAAAGTCTTGCTTGATCCGTCTCTGGCCCCTGAAGGAATCTGCACACATGGAAAAACTAATGAGATAATAATGCTATTGCTAGGAAATGTTTATATTGAAAAAAACCATGACATAATAAACAACCACAGAAAACAGCGCATTTCTTAAGGAGAAGTTATATGGCATATGACATAAAATACAGAGTTAATACCAGATGTATCAGAATGATGAAAACATTTGCTTTCAGACTATTTAAAAGAGCTACAAAATTAGGTGACAAATTTCACCATATATCTAACACAAAAAATTGGCTTCAACTGTCACTAATTTAGTACAATCAGATGTATTTGTATCCACCCAAAGTAATTTATCATGTTTCAGACCATGGCATAAGATATATGATAAATCAAGATAAAGAGAATCTTGTAAATGAGAAAGGGCAGGGAAGGAGGTTATGAGCTGAATTTAGAAGCAGCTATGTATCATGAACGATCTAAGTTCAATTACAAATTAACTGGTATAAGATTCCATACCTGCAATTTCGTCCTAAAATTTCCTCACGCGTGTACTCTGTCAATTCTAGAAAGCTATCTGATGCAAAAATCTGCATTCCAGACCATAGTTTCAGATAAAAGCTACTAATTCGTGAGAAGGCCCTATTTATAGTTTCGAATTCATACTGAACCTGGTTCTTTGATCTCCGAGAGGAAAGACAAAAAAAATAAAAGAAAACCAGCAGTACAGCCGAAGATAGTATTGAAACCTTACATTCATCTTGATGATTAAAATCTCAGGCACTAAAGCAATTGAAATGTTTTCAAACGTAATGGTCCTAATTTTCCTTAAGTGCATAAATATATTTACTATATCAAGAAACAAAGTTGATCTTACAATTGGATTATCAGGAAGCCTAGGATCTGTAATGACAAAATTCTTCTCAATTCGTTCCAAAGTAGTTGCGAGGTCAATTCCTTGACGTATATCCCTCTCTCTTTCAGCTCGTTCCCAACTGTCTGTTTGTTCTATATCTTTTGTCATCAAAATTTCAGGCTCAATGATTGGTTGTTCCCTTCCCGCATAGCTTGCTGACCTCATCTTAAACCTGCAGAAGATCAAGATACTCTCCTAAAACTGTATCAAGAAGAATGGAGTTTGCTGGAACCATGGAGCTTTTCTTGAATAGGATATGTATGAAAACTGCCAGAAATTGTATTGAGAAAAAGAAGAAATAGACAAACAGGGCACAATACAACTTCAAAGCAGATTGTTTATTTTTGCATTGGACATTAAGCTATCAAGGATCACCAAACCATTCTATTTCAGCTTGTCTTGTGATATCCGAAGTTACATATTATACCTTTAACATCAGTAGCTCAGCTGATCTCACATCAAGTTTGGCTTCAATTGTGATTGTAAAAGTCCAAAAAGAAATACAAAATTTTCTGTCAGTTCATTGATATTCTCTACAACATTTTTTCAATAACCAGATGAAAAATGGAATAGGGACCTGATCCTACATATCTGAATTGTTAACTTACATCTTATTTAGAACACGAAGATGGCACATTGTTTATTCTCAGGTAGAAAATTAATCTACCCGTCAAATCTTCTATGACCACTCACTGATCTTTCTTCTTTTCTTTTTTGATCTTTCACTTCTGATAATTTCCGACCATCTGGAATGGCTCGTGACTTCCGTCTCTTTTGTACATCTAGGTGACAGTAAAATGATTGGCTTTAAAGTTTCACTAGAATACCCACCCATAGTACTGATTGTTGAAGTTATTTTGAAAAAATCTTTTGTTACATGCCCCCCTATCTTGAGTTCTGACAAATCCATTTAGGAATCTTGGAAGGAATGTCTTTATGATCTATAAAATGGCAACTTGACCAATTTGATATCTCTTACATGTCCAAAACATTGTAAATTGCTTCCTAACATCCATAAGGTGAAGTCAAATCATACAAGTAAAACTATATGGAGAAATTCCCACCAAAGATTTAATTTCATTTCAGAAGTTGAACTTTTCACTTTTTCTCCCTCATTACATGTTTATCTGCAAAGTTTCTTTAGCTTACAGGAAATCTGACTTCTAGATATGCTGGATGAAAGAAGACTTGTAATCCTCTGTATAATTTAAAATTATATCTTGTGATTCAATAAAGAACACTTAACTGGTTGGTATCAGAGATGAAAATAGATCATGTATTGCAACAGAAAACTTCATCAATCTTTTGGTACCTTTTCTGAAATGCTTGATTTCAAGAACAATTTTTCACCTATACTATATCTGGGATCTAAGGAAGCCGAATAGACTATCTGCTATGTCTCTAGCCGGTAGCTTGGAAAAAGAACATAAATAGGGGAGTTTGTAAAGCTGAAAGTTCTCTAAAGTTGTCTTGATTCTCTTTTTTATTTATCACAATCATTCCATTCAGTTGAAATCAAAAGATGTAAAATTAGAACAGGGAAAGGATTTATACCCCATTAACGAAATGCGTGCTGATTTCCTTTTCTTTTTGTTGGAGTTCTGGCAAGAAGTTTGTCCACCAGGTGTTGCTACATTCTCAGTCACAGCAGGTCCGGGAAGCAGATAATCGAGGTTAAACTTTTCACTTTCAAACTTGGGAGTAGTATCATGACTCATAGACCGAATGTGAGAACGTGGATGTTTTATGGTTTGCACAACCTCAGTGATGGATCCTAAGGCCTTTTCCTTCTGACGAGCTGATACATGTAGACAGAAACGATTTTAAGATGCAGGCTTGTTGATTTAAGAAACAAAAATAGCAATTTTACTCACCATCATATCGTATTAATGATTGGGGAAGCCCATTTGGTCGTATTGCATTGTCAACCACACCTTCAGTGTATTTGCTGACCTCAACCTGCATTCTGCCAAAGGCACTGAATAGATAAGATAAAGGAGAGTTTCTGAAATCCAGTAGAGAATACTGGTGTAAGAGCACATTTTATCATGAATTGAAACAACTAATGAAACATTGGACGCTACGCATATCTAGCCTAAGGATGAAACTTTTGAGGTCATACTCTTGTCACCAACAACACCATCGTTGCTCAAGCTTTAAACATGATGGAGGAGTGATAAAAAATGGGATTCTCATTCTTGAGCTAACAATTTAGTTATGTTACTTGTTAATGAAGTTCTTGGATTTCAAGCAGACATATGCATCTCCTGCAACAGCAAGACAAAATAAAAGAACAGCCTATCAACTTAAAATGGAATGACAATAACACAGTTTTGTATACAGTTTCGGTAGATTGCATCAAGGTAACCGCATATCAGGTTCTTCGGCTTTAATACCTTCAAAAAATTGAAGTTTGAACTATCCAAGATAATTTTAGCAAACAACCGCTCTTCCACTTGTCCAAATATTTGAAAAAACCAATTGTCAAGTTTTCTCCATTGCATGAAACTTTTTTCTGCTATAAATTGTTACAATCATGTATATTTGCAAAAAAGAGAACCAAGATGTTTCTGTAGAGTTTGATTTTGCATCGAGTAAAAAGGCATTCCCAGAAGGTGGTTAATCTTAGCTATCTGAGACATTTTAGAGCATTTGTCCACCCACCCAATCATCAAAGGCATGACGAGATTTCCCTAGTCACTGTGCATTGCTCATAATTTATAAAAAATGAATGTAAACTTTCATTTTGACTAAATTCAGATGATTCTTCATTCATGACATCAGGCAGCTGGTACTCATGACAGCCTAACGCACCTAAATGAGGTAAAGTATACTGATCTGAAATGCATGAAACTGCCTATGTGACATCCTACATCATGTTCTAGCTTGGAAAATCATATACATCACAAGAAGAAAGGAAGATATTTATCATTGGAGCAGAAATGGAGGACAGTGGGACCTCAAGGTAAAATGTATCTTCTGTTAAAATGCAGATAAATGTGAGTGGAAATGACTATGAACTGTTCAATTAAGGAACTTCTTTCTCAAAGAATCAGAAATTAATTACTTTTTCACACAACCACAACTTTATGCTAACAAGGCAACTTATTCAAGTATCTAGGAAGCTAGGGGCCCAAACAAGTCTTCTGAAATCAGACCACATTCAATTGGATATGTGAAACAGATGGCATGTAGTGGAAATAAGAAAAAAATAATAATACCCAATAAATTTGATAGCCCTTCCAAAGTCATCTTTGATAGGAGTGATTGTTAGCAGATTCCAGAAAGGGGTTCCATCCTTCTTGTAATTTAATAGCCTGCCACAATAGCTTTTTCCTGTTCTTACAGCAGTCCGAATCTTTTCTACCTCATTCTGGTCTGTATCTGGTCCCTGTAGAAAGCGGCTGCACAAAAACAAGGGATGACCACCTTCAAATCTCTTTCCATGTTTTCATGTTACTGTAAAACCATCATGTTGAGACTAGGTTTCAAGTAAAATTTTAGTTTTTGAATTATGTAAGAGCACATTCTAAATTAGTGAGTTCATTTGTCATCAACTGTGCAGCTGCAACTGTCATTCTTGAGTTCTAGGTGTCAAAGGGCTTAATCTTCTAGAACTTAACATTGGCATCAAAGAATAGTAGTACTTGGGCTTACTTTCTATACAAATTGATCTGGTCCTTTCATAACTTATCTTTCTGTACTAATAACATCATATACAAGAAACAATAGACACAAAAATGGAACCGTATTATTGTAGAAAGAGGAGTTTGGTTCAAGTACAACAGATGAAAATCTTTGAAGGTTATACGTTATATGTATTGGTAAACTCGAGAAAAATAAATGTCATGTGTCAATGCAAAATTCTGCTACCTTGATTGGCCATTGGATAGAACAACAAGTCACAAGCATTTGAATTTGGATGAACGAAAATTTTCTGTTCCCTTAAAGATAATTGAGTATTCAGCAAAAACAAGATGAAAAACGTGGAACCTATGGTTGAAATTACAGTTCAGAAATCTCATTTCTTGCTAAGTCATTGTTAACGAGACTGGCAAGCTGCTTACCAGAAAACAATAACAATGAAGGGATATATATTTTAAGCTTCCAGGTTTCACTGATGATAGTTTGATCAATCTAACAAACAACATAATCCGCAAAACCTTATGACCCTATTATTTATGAAGATTTGAATGGATAACAACTTAAAGTTGCATATGTGTGCAATCAAAAGAAACCTACCAGCTCCTTCCGATAACCTCCTTTGATGAATATCCAGTCATAACAAAAAAGCCACTGCTAGCATACATTATAGGACAATCCGGCTTAGTGGCATCGGACACCACAAAGGTCTGTTGTAATGTAGCTAAAGCATCCTTTAACTCCTGAGACACTCTTGGTACGGAAACTTCAGATTCCTCTGATGAGCACTTGCTTCTTTCTTCTACAAAAGAATTATTTGCATTCATGCCTATTGCATGAAAGCTAACTTCTCGAACATCAGTCCTTACTATCAGTCCCCATTCTGCAGTCCTTTCAGCTATGCTAGCTTCTGTTAGAATCCGACTACTTCTATTACCTTCTCCTTCATGTTCCTTTCCCTTTACATCATTATCGTCAGAATTTGCTGCAGTAATCTGTGATTTACTTGGCTCTTCAGCCTTAAAGGCCATCCACTTATGCCTAACCCCAATAGTACTTCCAGAATTCCCGGATACCTCCCCTGGCGTTTTTAGTACTTCCACATTCAAACTCTCATTTTTCCTATCAGATGGCTGTCCATCATCATAACTCATTGATGGCTTAAAAACATCGATTGATCGTCGTTCGCTTGATGACTCCATTTCACTATAAAAAGTAATCCACTGTCAAAGTGTCATCCACTATAAAAAGTAATCCAGCAGCATCAAATCAATCTCTCTTTTTTCTTTAGTCAAACAGCCACAAGAAATCAATTTTCTCTTGCAACAACACAAAAAATTGACCATCCAAAAAAAAAAAAAAAAACACTAATGAAACAGAATTCTTAAGTTCCAGTATACAAAAGGTTCAATCTGTAAAGTAATCAGAAGAAAATAACAATCTAATCTATACAACTGAAAGCGGATAGTACTTAAAGATTGAAAACAACCTGAAAATTTATTGTAGTGGAGATTGCATTGTGCTATAGCTGGTACTGATTTGTTGGTTCTGAGCTTACAGCTAGGCTTAATTGGACATGAGAAATTTGAACCAGAAACATAAGATATTGGGAAGATAACGTTGGTAGAATAAATAGAACTCAAATGGTGCCATGTAACTAAAATCTTTGCCGTGTATGTTGGACACATGGGTTGGTACGGTAGACGTCATAACCATTTATTTTTCTGACCCTTTGTCCCGCGCTTTGTTATCAGTCAAAAATCTCGACGGAAAGACAAAATAAACCTTTCGATTTGTGTTCCTTAAACCCCCACGCTGGCACACTGTTTGTTTTCTTGGCTACAAGTCGTGCAATTATTGAGGCCTTTCACAAGGCTGGAAAATTCTTTTGACCTCAGGTGTTGATGTTAGAGTGTCACCTAAACTTGAGTGGTGAAATTCAGGTGGTTAACAACTTATTTTATTTGATTTATTTAAATTCCGTTTTAAAAATTAAAATCATGTCATATTAAATTAAAATTCCGGAATAATAAAATAAATTTGATTTATTTAATTAGTAAATCAAACAAATAAAAAAATATGTACTTCATATCTTAATATAATTTTTTCATTCCATAATCTATAGTTGTCTCTTGTTTTTCGATCATGTGAAAGAATTAGAGTTTCAAAAATATGAAAAGAACCTTAATGACAGCTAAATCTCAGGTTTACTTTGAGATAATTATGTCAATATGTAACTAAACATAAACTGAATTTAAAGACACATTAGTAATCCTTTTTTTTTCCACAGCTTGAAGGTCAAATTGAAAATTTTAATTTGAGAGCTATAATAGAACACTTTTTCGCTTTGGATGATCAAATTGAAACCCCTTTAGTTTGGAAAATTATATTAAAACACATTTATTTTTTCACTTTGGATGATCAAACTGAAACTCTTTTAGTTTGAAAAATTATTTTAAAATACATTTATTTTTTCATTTGGAGGGCGAAATTGATAGGTTTTCAGTTTAGAATGTTTGAGATTTTTGCTCAATTTATGGCCAAAATGGCGTTCATCCTAATTTCTTCTGTTATGTTATTTTATTATAAGCTTTTGTCAAGTACATGTTAGAATCTGAATTGGTATATCGGTTGAGATATGAATGATATAAAGTATATATTTTTTATGTATATTTAATTTGCGTTCCAATCAATAAATAAATTATTTATGTATTGTTATAAATACATATCAATAAAATTAAAAAAATTCAGGTGATATTAAAATCGCCTTGTAGTAAGTATTTCAAATTCTAATAGTACATGTGAATTTTCAACGTCTCCTCTCACAGCAGCCACGACAGGAACAAGATTATTAATCATTGTGGAAGATGATAACAGAGATTGTAAATTTATGAGGCTGAAAAATACCGATAGGCTTTCAGCTTGAGGATAATTTGACCATCACCTTTAAATTTGTTTGTCCTTTCCTTTCCTCAAGGACCATTCTTTCCTATTACTGTGGTAGTGAAGGAGACGTTCCTATGTTAAAGCATAAAAATAATATAATCCCACATCAGTTAGTATAAAAATTCTGAACTAACTAATAAATTTTTAGACTATATTATTTATTGTTAATTAATTTTGAGATAAAAATTCATATATTTTAACATGGTATTAGAGGTAGTCTCAACCATTTTTCCATCTACGCATGATTTGATCCTTTATGTAAATTGGGCTTGATTTCATATGTTTATGTTAACTAATGTTTGTTTTGATTTAGATATTGGACTAGACTTTGTGAGTTTATGTCAACTAATACTTGTGTTGTTTAGATTTGAGCCCTTAAGTCGTGTAAGAGGTCAAACCGATTTATTGTCTTACGTTAACTCATGTCGTGTGTGAAAGGGGATATAAAAATATAAAATATCCCACATCGATTAGTTTAAAATTTTTGAATTAATTAATAAATTCATGAGCCATACAATTCATTGTTTATTAATTTTGAAATGAAATTTTATATTCTTACTCATTGTCAATTAATTTTGAAATAAAATATGAAACCCACGCATGCATATTGGTTCGCTAGGAATTATTAGCAGCATTTCCTATTCAAAGTGTTGTTAACATCTCCATCAACTTTTACTTGGTGTTTGCATGTAATGTTCTCTGCACCATTAAAATAAATGGACCGTGAAGCAAAATCCAGCACACCTCGAGCTCATGCGCAAACGAAATAAGATTTTAAAAAATGTAGCACCACGCTAAATGTTTCAGCCACTTGGCATTTACTTTTATCCAAGTAATATGACTAGCTAACGTACTAATTGATTTTTTTTTTTTTTTTTTTGGAGTAAAAGTTGATTAAACCTTTAACAAAAAGTGACGTTTAATTTGTCATAACAATTGGATTTTTAGAAAAAATTTGGCCTTTTACAATCCTCTAATCATCGTTCTTCTTTTTGTCTTCTTGATGTGCCAAATGCTTTTATCTATTATTATCGATATCAAATTAATCAAAATCATTAAAACAAGAACTTCAATTTGCTACTATGATTAGTTTCTTTTTTTTCTTAATATGTTTTGACAACACACTAGAATAAATCTCTTCTATTTCTTCATTGTTTCTTTAAATTTATAATCTAGTAAAGGACTTTTTAGATGTCCCGGAGTTGGAAGAAATTATTGTTTATTTGTAAGACATTGGTTTTGAGAAAATTTTACAATATCATTTGTTAAGATTTTTCCTATCAACTCTGAATAGTTCACGTGCTTTGCCCGTGATATGGTAAGAAAGTATAGATACATGATAAATTATTTCATTTGATTAATTTTTTTGTTATAAAGTGTTGATAGTTTAAAGCAGTATATCCATTTGAATATTTGCATGTACTTATATGGTATAATAGAACTCATTATGATATAAGGTTATGAGTTGTGAGAAAAAATACACATAAAACCATAGATAAATCTAAATAATAGTTAAGGAATACCCCTTTTTCTTAACATAGATTAACTTTTCATATACTATCATATAAATTTTATTTTCTAAAAATAAGTGAAAAAGAACTCACATAATTCTATGGACTTCATTTGTCTATTCCAATTGTATATAGTTCTATTTCTCTCTTAGAATCTATTAAACTTTACTTGTCTTCTTGAATATATATACACACACAGAAAAATAGATTTGATGTCAATTCTAGTATCATTTGGTTGAAGTCTGCAATTATTGGTTCACAATCTAACTCAACAGGTGCTCCTTCATCATCTTCTGATTCTTCATCTAAATCAACTTCTGTTGGATCAACAAGCTTATTTCTTCTTATATGATTATGAAGAAGACAACATGCTGATATAATTTTATTTTGTACCTTAAATGGGTACCAATTTGGATTGCTAACGATCTCCCAACGTATTTTTAACAATCCAAAATATGCTTCATGTTTAAAAATTCTTCCGGAGTACTTGGTTGATATCCTAGTGTCTATTTATTAAGACGATATTTTCTGACCTCTAAATGGTACAAGAAATCCTTTACCAATTATATATCCTGTATCCACCAAGTAGTAATATCCCACAATATGAGAAAAAGCTTTTCTAAACCTAAAACAATTCAAATGATAAATAAAAACAAAAACTAAAGATTTTATTGTTACATTTACATTTTAATTTTTCACTTTTTTACTTTCCATCATTGATTGGTAGTCCCTTTCTTCTATTAAATGCATCTTGAAGGACTCTTCCATCCGCTGCCAAGCCTTCCCATCCAGGGAGACATAAATAAATTGCATGTCTTGTGAACGTACTCTTAAGACATTTGTAGCGAGATCACCTTTCCTATTTCGGTATCTAGGCTTGTCGATTTCAGGTACCTTCACTTTTATATAAGTTCCATCTAAAGTTCTTAAATAATTCTACAAAATAAAAGATTGTGAATATCAATCTCGCATAAGTAGGAATCTAATAACTATATTGATTGTTTACCTTAAACCATTTCCATTTCTGGTTAGTGGAATCCTGAGCAACAGGTTCAGGTACTTTGAGCAATTTTCCTTGAAATCTAAGAACTGCATTCACCCCATGAAAATGCCTGCTAGTTGTTTTTCCTGATTTGTTCTCAAGAAATTAGTTTTCATGGTACGGTTTTTTTCATGATGTTCAAGTATATATAAAAATATTGTTACTTGTTCATCTACAGTTATATTTCTTGTATCTGTCAGTCGTCCAGTAGTTTGAAGCATTCATGTTAATCTTCTAAATGTGAATCTATCCATGCGTAACTTTGAATGATAGGTTATATCACTAGCATATATTATTCGATTAATATATTGGAAACGTTCATAGTCATTAACAAACTATGGAGCTTTCAAATAATATTGTCGATGATAATGTAATATAGTAATAGAAACAATATAAAATATGATTGTCAATATCTCTAACTATCCCATTTACATATTCATTAATAAATAAAGTAATTTTCTCTTTGTAGCCAAATCCAGGCGAGCCATTCTTTAGGTCAATTACCTAACAATTAATAAAAAACTTATAAATAGTAGAACATCACAATAAAAATAATTTTTTTTATAACAAACTCTTAAAATACAAGCAGAAAAACAAACCCAATTGTGGCATCAATACAAACAAACTTATATAAGAAAAAAAAAAAAAAAAAAGAGACGACCAATATGAAATTTCCAATAATACAGGAGTTAGCAATCATTCCAATATGAAATCTCCAATAATACAGGAGTTAACAATCTTTCTTACTGATAAATGATACAAGGTTCACACGCATGATAATGGGCTTCTTCATCCCATAGAAGAAATTGAGTTAAAAAAAGTACATATAAATGATATTTAATAATAGTAATGTGCTTGAAAATTGACATTAAAAAAATATACAATAACTAATTTTTCTATAAGCTAACCATACATATAATCTAAAACAAGTTTGACCAGCACATTGGGAGCCATTGTTACTTCTTTTCTGATATCTGTATCATCAGAACCTTTAGAACCTTTTGGTAGCTATACATACTCTATTTTTATTTGTTTATCAACTTATATACAAAATCCTGTAATCACCCAATTATATCTATAATCTCCAAAACAAAATTTAAAAGTGCCTTACTTGTAGCAAATTAATTAATGCCCTATAAATCACAATTTCATACAAAACTACTATTTGCTAATGTTTAAATTGGAAACATCATGGAAGAGGTATCTAATTTGACTTAAGTGCATTGACGGAAAATCATGGGCATCAACTTTAACAAACAAACTTCACAATTCAAGAAGACGTATAAGACAAAAGTAATTCCTTAAGGCCTTAAAAAAAATGATTACACAATTTTAAATTAAAAACTCAAAATAAAAACTCTAATTTAGTAAGTAGTAAATTGATGAATAAATTATATTACTTCTTCTGAGACTTAAACTTCAAGAAGAGAAGCAAGACACCAAGTGGGCGTTATTTTTCTTTTCTTTTCACTAATATTGCACCCAATTTAAGAAATAAAAAACAATAGCAATTGAATAGTTTATGTATTTCTTCTAATTGATTGAGTGAATACTAGTTCTAGTCATAACGTGAACAACAATAGGTGTATTGGTAAGGATAAAAAACTAGAAAAAGATATTGTATTTTCAATTATTTAACAAAACAATCAAACACCAAGTTTCTATAAACTAAAAATTAAACAAAGATAAAACAAAACAATAAAAATATAAATTAATTTGTAACTTGAAACTTGAAAAAATCTCATTGTGTCGAAACCCTAGAGATGATAACTTGATAGGGGAAAAGGATGGAATAAGGGAAGAGGGAGAGATATCGATGTTATTTAGAACAGAAATTGGGTTGATGTAAAATTTGGAGGAGAGAGAAGGGCAAAGTCTTAAACGTACCTTTTTATTAAAATCCTAAGGAAAGTAAAAAGAATACCAACATAAAATTGGGATTTAGAATCCTGATATTTTACAACAACTTTTCTTACTTTCAGGAAAGTTTTTACTTTCCTTATAAACCAAATGTTGAACCAAATAAGAGATTTTAAATTTCAGGAAAAAGATTACTTTCCCTAACAAGAATCTTTGCAACCAAACGAGACCTTATAGCATCAAGTCCACATCTATGGATTTTAACATCTAGGAAAATTGTTGACTAAATAAATTCACTTGCATTTTGACTTTCAGATGAGTACTTATATCATTTCTCCAAAAAGAAAATATATGCAGTTGTATATAGAAATAGACTTAGAATTGTATATAGTACTATGTATCAGTAAATTAATTTGACTATTTTGCAAGTGAATTTATATGTTGTTGGGTAAACTATTAGATTCAAAGAGCATGTTTGTTTTTTTACTTTTGGAAACAATAACAGTAAACGAAAGATAAGAAGAATTGGGTGCGTTTTCATATTTATTCAAAAAAAGAAAGCGAAGTAAAAAGTGGCACATTATAACTTTAACTTCTAATAAATAGTTCATTTGTATGGTATTAGACAGAATACATTCTGCAATATCTAGAAAATAAATTAAAGAAATTAATTTTACAGCTAAATTGATGATTGTTTAATTTATATTTGTTAATAACATTTATTATTCATGTGTAAATTTTTTATCTACTAAAAATGATATAGAAAAATGGAGTATACATTCCTTCAAACAATTGATATATGAAATTATACATCTGTAAAATTGTTCTTAAAGTTATTTGGGAAGAGAAATGTATGTATATTAGGAAAAACATACCAGCGATAAAGATAAATATGTAAGTTATTATTGTACATGATATCTATATCTTATAATAAAATTTTCACTCATTTTTTCTTTGTAGGATTGAAGTCTGAAAATTTTTATGTGGTATTTGAGAATTGTGCTTCTTTTATCTCCTTATTTAGATTATGGTGTTATATAACGTAATAGCATTTTTATTTATTTTTTATTATCGTTTCAGTTAATTATTATTATTTTTTCTATCAACCTTTCGTGACTATAATAGAACCTTCAGTTTCTAAAATGAGCACACACATAAAAACTAGGTATAACATAAGTATGAGAATTCTATACTAATAGAATATGTGAGAAGTGAAATTTTAGGTCAAGGGATTTGGTTTACATATTTCATGTTTTTCAGTTTATAATCCAATTACATTTGTTTCTTTTTCTTACCTTTTGAGCAATTTAATTTACTTAGCTTTTTTGAAAAAATCTATATATATGCCAACTCTCAGTTTTTTGTTATTATTGTATTTGAAAACATAATGTATTACCCTTGCAGAGTTTTAATATATTATTAACTCTCTTTATTTAATTCTTTTGTCATTGTTTAATAATTTTAATATCTCAAGTTAAATATTATCTTTGTATATATTATGGTATATGACCATTAACTTTTAGATAATATGTTGAGTTACTTTATATGTTATAATAGTCTGGAATGTGAAAGGATTAGTTAATAATCAATTACTTGATGGTAAGTCAAATAGTCTATTACTTTAGTAGTATTATGATTTACTTTCTATTTATTAATATTTATTTATTGTCCTTAAAGCTCTTCTTGTTGTATAATTATAAATATTAAAATAAGAGTATTTTAGGAACAAAAAAATCCAAAATATTAAAATAGGTGGTACTTTTATATATAGTATAGATATAGATACTTCTAATTGGTTACCTTTTAAACTGATTATTGTGAACCCAACAATTTCTTGTACTATTCCATATTACTTTAGTTATATATTATATGAGATAATCTTTATTTAAAGATGATAATACAGTGCTTGTTCCTTTAAGTATGTTTAGCTATACTCTAGGGGATTGGGCTATAAAAATGTGAACTTTACATATGTGTGGGTGATTCTAAATAGGTAGATTAGTAAGTGGTGGAAATTTGAGTTACAGTAAATGTCTAGGAATGATTGGTGACAGAGAAAGGATCATTCTTTGAACCATATATGTGAGGTTAATAAAACATACGAGCATTGTCTGTTGATACATAGACGGGTTTATTGCATGGTTAGGTCGGTTAGTAGTTGGGCTAAGAAGCAAACTTGCTTAATTATTTTCTAGTACTCCATGAGTATATTGGACTAGAACCATGAGCAAGGTTAAGGGATTTGTTCATAATTGGAAGGGAAATCTCAATTGTACCCATTGAATGTTAAGTTATCCACTAGAAGATCCCACTTAGTAAAGGAATTATAACTGCAACCCACTCCCTCTTGTTTGCTTGTGTTTATATAGTTGTTAATTTAGTTATCTTTTTTTCATTTTACTTGTTTACTTGTTATCTTAGCTAAAGTACACTTTAAATCAGTTGTTTAGATATTACTCATATATTCAGAATACTAATAATTGCCAAACTATATTCATGGGAATGATACGCCTTACCACTTTCTACTAATCTACCCCATATATATGTAGGAGTGCAGATTATGGCTTAAGTGAATTAGATAGTTTTATTACTTGAGTGACAGGGTGCAAATTTAGATACTTAGATAACACCATATCATGGTGGAGGCACGTTTACTGCATTGACACTCTACTCGTATAATTGCTTTGAATTGTTGGTTTGTCAAAGCTTTGTTTGTGCCTAGAAGAATGCTTATTGTATCCAGCTCATGCAATCCTCTCCTTTTATGGCTTGATGAAAGGGTAGGATAATAGTTTGTCCCTCTCATGGTTTCCAACAAAACATGAGTCTCCATAGGTGTTTTGACTATGAAAGATCCAATGGCAGATGCATCTACCATTTCCCTACGTCTTGGAGCATACCACTATAGAAGATTTGAATTTCAATCTACAATAGTAGCCTTTTGCCACCAATTGCGCCTTAAGGTAATCACATTACTATCCATGTCAGTTTTTCTCTTAAAGACCCATTTACACCTTATGTGTTTAATCCCTTCAGGTAGATCGACTAAAGTCCAAACCTTATTGTCATAAATGGAATCCATCTGAGATTTCATGGCTTGTAGCCACTTCTGAGAGTCTTATCGGATAATGCTTCTTCGTAAGATGTAGGTTGATCATTCTTAATGACTAATAAATCATTATACCCACTTACAAGAAACTCATGTCTCTTTAGAACACGACGTATCCTTGTAGTCCTACGAAGAGCTTCTGTAACATTAACTTCATCTTCTACCACATCATTATATGATTGAAGCTCTTGTTCCACAGATTTTGTTGATCAATACCATATTGTGTTTCTTGAACTTTTTCAAGATCTATTTTGCTCCCACTTGCCCTTTCAAGAATAAACTCTTTTTCTAGAAAGACGGCATGTTTTGAGACAAACATCTTTTGCTCAATGGGATTATAGAAATAGTATCCAAAAGTTTCTTTTGGATACCCCACAAATAGGCATTTATCTAACTTAATTTCAATTTTGTCAGATTCTACCCTCCTTACATAAGTAGGGAAGCCCCAAACTTTCAAGTATGAAAGTTTAGGTTTCTTTTCAAACCATATCTCATATGGACTGAAATCAACAACTTTTGATAGAACACGATTTAGTAAATGGGAAGCAGTATTAAGAGCATAGCCCCAAAACGATTTTGAGAGATCTGCAAGACTCATCATTGATCGAACCATATCCAATAGAATTCGATTACATCTCTCAAATACACCATTTAGTTGTGGTGTACAAAGAGGAGTCCATTGAGGTAGAATCCCATTCTCCTTAAGAATTATAATCATGCAACTCTTGGCTTAAGTATTCCTCACCTCGATCAAATCAAAGTATTTTAATACTTTTTTGAAGTTCTTTTTCAACTTCATTCTTGAATTCCTTGAACTTTTCAAAGGTTTCGGACTTATACTTGTCAAGTATATATAACCATATCTAGAATGGTCATCCGTGAAGGTTATGAAGTATGAAAAACCTCCTCTAGCATTAATTGATAGAGGACCACAAACATCAATATGTATTAGCCCCAACAATTCACTAGATCTATCACCAATGATTTGGTCATTTTATCTAGTAACAAGATTCACATATATCATATGATTCATAATCAAATGATCACAAATAACCGTTGTTGTGTAATTTGGAAATGCGTTTCTCATTTATATGACCAAGTCTACAATGCCAAAGGAAAGATTGTTTCAAATTATCAATTTTGGACCTTTATGGATTTATGTTGAGAACTGAATTTTCCATTTCTAAAATATAAAGACCATTATTCAAAGTTAGCAATTCCATACACAATGTCATCATGAGAAAAAGAACAACATTTATTCTTTTGTATAGTGACAAAACCACCAGTGTCTGAACACAGAATAGAAATAATATTTCTAATTCTAAAACAAGACCACTAGGCAAAGAAAGATAGTAAGTCCCTACGGCTAATGCAGCAACATTTGCTCAATTTCCACATGCCACTTCTCCCTTAGCCAACATTCTACTCCTCTTTAGTCCCTGCATATTTTTACAAATATGAGATATTGATCCGGTATCTAATACCCACGAATCTGATGTAGAAGTAGAAATATTGATCTTAATCATAAATATACCTGAAGTAGAAGCTTCATTAAGCCTCTTCTACTTCAAGGTATCTATATAGGCCTTACAATTCCTTTTCCAGTGTCCTTCCTTTCCACAATGGTATCAAGTACTTTTGGCCTTGTCCTTCTTGATTACAGGTTTTGGTTCCAACCAAGATTTGGCTTTCACAAAACCAACCTTGGATATCTTTTTAATATTTCCTTCTTATTTTAAGAATCAACAACCATCACTTGTTTCCTTTCCTTTTTAATAGTTGTCTCAGTAGTTTATAGCATATCAACAGTTCAGAAAGAGTTGTGGATAACTTATTCATTTTATAGTTCAGAACGAACTATGAAATACTATCAGATAGAGATTGCAAAATCAGGTCAATATTTAACTCATGATTTTGCTTAAATCCCAATCGTTCTAATTTTTCAATTAGTGTGATCATCTTCAGTACTTGAACTGCTACATAAGTACCCTTTGCCATTTTACAACGGAATAGCTCTTTAGAGATCTTACACCTCTCATTCCTTGATTTTTCATCAAACAACTCCTTGAGATGAAAAATCATAGACTGAGCATCCATGTCTTCTTGCTATTTTTGCAATTCAGAACTCATAGAGGCCAATGTGATACAAGTGGTAGTATCACTATCCTCTATCTGCTTATGATAAGCATTCTACACTGCTTCATCAGCATCATTTACTGGAACATCAGGAAGATACGTTGATCAAGGACATAGACAATTTTCTCGTACTTGAGAATAATTCTCAAGTTACGATGCCAGTCAGAAAAATTTGGCATACTGAGTTTGTTATCATATAAAATGGGACGTAAAATGACGTTGGTATTCATATTCTACAACATATAAATAAAAATAGTATAAAAATTTGTTATTTATGAATAAACAAAACCAAAATATAATATGGATTAAATTTAATTTGGTTTTGCTCCCACTATTTTATTTCAAATCAAGAACCCTCACATTTTGATTCGGGAGCTCTCATAGAACCCCTAGTGGGTTAGGATCCCATTCAGTTATTTTGATCTTGGGTGTACCCAACAAACCAAAATAATTTCGAAAGGTAGGTAACACTTACCAATTACAACAATTTGTAATTCCTAAATAGTTAAGTATCAATTCTTCGATAGCACATCATACGTCACTCTTAAACTTTGCCTCAAAAACATATAACCTTGAGTGTGCCCAACAAATTATATGCCTCTCTATTAAATCATGCCCATTATTCAGAGATCTCATCTCATAGCTCAAACATATTCAACGGAGAGTAACTTTGGATTAATTCAACAAGTTAAATCTAAGAATAACTCTCGTTTGTTGCTATAATAATGGAAGGTAACTTATTTATTGACTTAATATTAATTTGAGAGATTTTCCTTTTAATTAACTATTTGGTCTCATCAAATTGCATGCAATATTATCATATCAACATATAATAAATAAACATGCATAAAACCATGGATGATTATGAACTTTTTACTAGACTAGTTTCCTTGAATCACAAAGGAAACTAGGCAGACAAATCCTAAGGGTAATCTTCAACTCTTGAAAATTTCCTTCGTGGTTGCACCTTCGCGCCATCTTCATCATCTTGTACATTACAAATGTAATTCTATCTAAACATTTTAGATATTCAATCCTATCCCTAACCTATCTCTATATACATTACATGATTATTTAAAAAACCTCTAGTTATATTTGAGGGGATTCCCTTACTCGAGATGAGAAAAGAATTATATTCAAAATAATAGAGAAAGGTAGGACATGCATGCCTTATTTAAAAATTTTACAACCATTGAATTTGAACCATGTAAATCAAACACAATCACATTGGTCTTAAGTTCATAATCATCCATCATGCTATTATATAATTCAATAATTAAATAAAAGTATAAATTCGTATTTAATATCTAATCATGAATCACTATACTTCATAATTCCAATCTCATTGAAATTATCAATTTTTGAATTTTATGGAAATATTTTATGGAGAAAAATTATTATTTTCCAATTTCATTAGAAATTAATCTTTTAAATAATAGAATTTCAAAAATTGTTCTAGAAACAATTTCTAAAAAGATTTTGAACATTTATTACATTCCAATCTCATTGAAACTTAATAAATTTCTAAAATTTAAACAAATTATCCAATTCTAATCTCACTAGAATTAAATAAATATTTTCAAAGGTTTCATGCTTTCTAAATTTTAATCAAATTATAAAATAAAGAAAGTTTCTGAATCTTATCAATTAATTTTAAACAACAATTATCAAAAATTAATTGATGATTTCAAAAATCAAATTTAGAAAACTTTTTATATGAAAATATTAAATTAAGTGTCACTAAAAATTATTTAACTAGTTAAATAGTTTTAGTGACAAACATTAATAATGTCATTAAAATTGACATTATTAATCAAGTCATCGTGGCTTGTCCATATTTAATATGGACAAGCCATATTGTCGTGAATCAAATTCACCACAATGACGGTATTTTTTGTTTTAATTTCTCCAATATTTTTCATAAATTAAATTCAAAAAATTTAAATAGTTTGAGCAATTCAATATTCATGACAACTAAATACACTTACAGCATAAATTAATCAAAGGTGATTCTGATAGCACTGTAAGAAAGTAAATAACTAGTAACGTAGCGGAATTTAAAATTTTACTTTCCTATCATGGATCACCTTGATTAATTTATACGTAGTACAAGAAAAGTATACAGGAATTGTACCTTAAAGTTGCGGTAAAATCTCCATTATGTTTGGGATGTTGATCTATAAGCCGCACAAACGCCCGACCTCTAATGGTATCCACACAGATAATTAATTCAAGAATCATCACAAGATTGATTGACCCAAACCACAGAGTTCTAGCTCCACAATTTCCAAATGTGACTTTCACGTTTTTAACAAATTTTCTTGGCTTTTTCGAATGATAAAGTTGTACTACTACTCCCTTCTATACATTTATATATATATATATATATATGTATATATATATATTAGTTATAGTATCCTAATTAAATTGGGTTTAGTGAATCACAATAATCCTAATCAGTTTGGATTAAAGCACATGAATAAGTATAAAACCATTAGAACTTCTAATATATATTACACATTAGCTCTTAAGATTTATAACTTATTATAATTGAACTCAAAAAGTTAATTTATCTTATAAATTAACCCAAAAGTATCTCATACTTATCGAAATCAATTTAATCCCAAATTAGCTAATTATAGTTATGTGTGTGACCCTTTAGGTTCTCAATCACGTTGGCAATAAGTATAAATTATAATCCTAAATTAATTAGGATTAGATAAATTAAATACATTTAATTTAACATTAATTCACCAATTAATTAATTTACACTTATAGATCAAGATTGACTTCTAACAAAGCATCATGACCACCCAAGTATTGAGATATTTCAAGTAGTTCGACATCACCCATCCATGATTTAGTTTCCATTTTTACCAACCTATATCTTGATTAATTCAAGAGTACAGATATAATGCCAACTCTTATTGAATTAATCAATTTACTTCTTTCCAAAATACAATCTACTTAAAATAAAATTTAAGACACTCTAATTATATTTCTAATTTGTGCAAATATTTCTGAATTGTATTTCAAGAAGTGTCCATACTGAGATATACTCTCTTATTATAAGGAGTGGTGAATCCTCTATTAGTTATATCTTATCTTATCATTATTCATATTATACTCGAACACATACAGAATTGCGGCTCATTAAGAGTAACGGCTAATAGAGCCAAAATATAATAATTTACAATCAAGATAAACTAATGACCTCAAGTAAAAGGACGATTACACAACTATCACAAAAAGATTAATCTGCTAGCATTTAAATAATAATCCATGTGGAATACTCTTAACGGGTCAATCCGATGTACTTATTCTCAATAAGCATCCACATACACTTTTGTGCTAATTTACCCGTGTCAAACACAACGATTAGTGACATTCACGAATAAAATATAATTACATCACTGTTGGTCCCAAAGCAACCTAAGAGAAGGGGGTGAATTAGGTTTTTAAAAATACTTTTGAAAAGATTAACCTTAATGAAATTTTACAACTAACAATTAATCTAATGAAGATAGATCGATGAAACTGTAAAGAAAGAGGGAGAGGAAATTAAACAGCCAATACTCCTAAGCTAACAAGCTTGAAGTATTACTCCACTAGAATGCTTCACACACTTGGTGTGCTAATAATCATCTTTACAAAGTAGAGGAATTCTTACCCACACTAAAACTCTTTTAGTTGAGCTAAGAATTTTACTCACAATCTCACTTTTGTACAAGATTATCACTCCACTCAAAAAGGGACAGCACTTTAAGCCACACACTAATACAATATAGAACTATAGCCAATTTACTCTCAAATTACTCTTTTATAAGGCTTGTATATAATGTATTAGATTATATTTACAGAATAATAGAGCAGGTATTTATAGGAGCAATAAATGGTGGTTGTAACTACTTCCTAACGGCTAAATAATAAATGCACAAAAACTAGCCATTGAGGTTTCGGACGTCCGAGATAAATATGATGCGTCCGACACAGTGTCCGATCTCCGTGCAGTTGGTGAAGGACATCATTCACGGCTGTGCATGCGTCCGTTCCATCGTCCGAACAGAGTTTCTGACGGTCGTTTTCATCGGAAAGAAACTTCGTTCGGACAGTTGTATGGGTCCGTAGAGAAGCATTAAAAAACTTGCGTCTTTCTGCCTGTTAGTTCAGACGGTGAAATGCGTCCGAGAAACTTGACATAGTTTGGACGGTGTACTGCGCCCGAACATCCTGTTTCCAGCAGAGAAAGCAACAAACCTGCAAAGCTTTGTTTTCAGAGTTTAGTTCTTATGTCGTCATCAAAATAAGATTTGGGAAACATCAATCAAAACTACTTATGATTTCACATATATATTTTATTCAAAAAATGCCATATTGCAAAATATACATAAATATAAAAGTGTAATTCATCCCTAAAACAAATTGGCTTGAGGGCATACACTAACACTAGAGTTCTCTTAGCCACAATCTCTTTTGTGTGTAGCAATCTTCTATTTGTCTGAATTTTTCTACTAACCTTCTTAACCCAGCAAAATCCACACCTTTTTGGTGATAGGGCATTCAAAAAGAACATGATTAAGGTCCTCTCCTACATTACGTGTTTGATAGAAAGTAAATGTCGAGACTTCTCTCCTTACCAACGCCATTGTAGTTAGAGGCCTCTTTCCATTCAATGACCTTTACCTTTGCTAAAATCCCAAGCTGCGACAAACTATCCCATAGGCCATCTTGTCCCCTACTTCCCAATTCCCCATCCAAGCCTTCAGGTCGAAATGCATCTGTCTCCATAACCAAATGATACGTACTCCGAACTATGAACTTGTCATTCTTTGAGTAGTGCCATACCCACCTATCTAGAGAAGGTTGATTCCCTAGTGGAATATATAGAATCACCTTAGCTTCCTTACTCTAGAAAATCGAAGATACCTAGTTAATATTCCATGATCGGCTAGTTGATTCTATAAGGTCAGACACTGTGGTAATGTTGGGATGAAGCTCTCAATTTTTAGTCATTTTAAATGTACTAGGAATAGGGACCCATAATTCCTGTCCTTACTTTCCGAATGCCAAGCAGTAGTAAGCTCTTCCCCCTAGAATCCATTTCCACGTGTATGAATCCCTTGATCTTATTTCCGCCTCCAAGAAGTTTGAATCTAGAAAATACTTAAATCAATTGCCTTGAAAATTTGATGAAGTAATTGAGTTTTCATTAGGAAGAATTCTCCAAGCTTGTTTGGCTAACAATGTTCGATTAAAGTTTATTAGATTTTGAAATCCCATCCCTCCTTGCTTATTTGGTTTACACATTTTATTCCATGCAATCCAGTGGATTTTTCTCTTATTCTCGGTATCAACCCATGAAAACCTACTCATGTTGGTTCAATCTCATCTATTAGATTCATCAGTAATTGAAAGCACGAAATAGCATAGGTAGGTATAGCCTAGGTTACTGCTACAATTAATACCTCTCTATCTGAAATGGAGAGTTATTTCTTCAAGCAACCCCGAATTTTCCTCTATACTCAATCCTTAATGGATGAGAACACTTCTTTTTTTGATCTCCTAGCTATAGAAGGCAGCCCTAGGTACTTTTGATGGACTTCTACCTTAGGGATTTGTAGATAGTCAGTGATATCTTGTTTGATCTCATTCTTTGTGGTTCGACTAAAGACTATGGCTGACTTGTCAAAATATATTTTTTCCCAGATGATCTTCCATAAATCTCAATGATCCTAAAAAAGTTCCTCGCTTTCGTTATGTAAGCCTCCAAAAGTAGTAATGTATCATCTGCAAAAAAGAGATGGGAAATCATCGGAGCATCCCTTGACACCTTAACACTTTGTATTTTACCACACTTGTCTGCTTCCTACAATAGACAAGATAAAACCTCTGCACAAATTAAGAGAAGGTATGGCGATAGGGGATCCTCTTGAGTCCCTCCTTGAATAGATCTAAGTGAGGAGATCCATTTAACAAAAAAAGACTGAGGAAAAGCACATGTAGAGAAGTGACACAAATCATGGAAAAAAACCTAGGGCCTCTAAGGTTCTTTTAAGAAAACACCACTCAACTCTATCATAAGGTTTACTCAAATCTAGTTTGATAGACATGAGTCGCTCCTTAACCCACGACTTGAACTTTAAGAAATGATAAAGCTCATAGGTCACCCAGATATTATCTATTAGTATATTAAACAACCCGGGATGCAAGCAAACTGACTATTAGAGATAATATGAGATAACAGAGGATGCCTTCCATTAGCCAAAACTTTTGAGGCAATTTTATAAACCACACGTTACACAAACAGATACGACGAAATAGGGAAATAGACTCAGGATCAGACAGCTTAAGAATTAATACTACATAAGTGTAATTAAGACTGTTATCAGAAGACTCATTATTTAGAAAAGAATAGACATGAGAAGATATGTCATTATTTGGAAGAATATCGGGCTAAAACCATCAGGTCAAAGTGATTTCAATGATTGCATTTGGGATTGAACTTTCGATACTTCTGTTGCTATGAATGTTTGAAGAAGCCGGTTATTCATCTCGCTAGTTATCTTGCATGGTACCTTTTCTATGACAAAATTCAGAACTTTCTCCGAAGGTTTCTTCAACCGAAACATCTCTTCAAAGTGGTCAACAATGATCCTTTCTATTCTTCCAATTTTTATTTTTTTTTGCACCAGTTGCCAAGTCTCAATCCCATAAACCCCCTAACTGAGTTAATATGATTCCTTTCTATGGCATTTAATGAAAGAAATGTGCGTTTAGATCTCTATTCTTATACCAGTGGGTTTTGCTATGTTGTTTCCATAGCAAGTCCTCTTTATCCAATAGATCCTCCAATTGATGTTCCAATTTCGAGTACAATGCTTTATTGCTCTCATTAATGCACTCGATCATCAATCCTTCCATTTTGCCTTGGATTTCATCTGCTTTCTCTCTAACATTACCAAACTTGGTCGGCTCCATAGACCAACCTGACAATTTTGTAGTTGGGAAGGAAGCCCAAAATTATTCCCAACATCAAGCATATTTCCCAAACTTTGTTGAATTATATTTTCATATGCATCTTCTTTGATCCACATTGCTTCGAACCTAAATGGTTTGAATTTCCTAGTCTGGGTATAGGTTGTGCACTTCCTTATTCTAAGGAGAATCGGAAAATGATCCAATTTGTGAGAAAACAGATGTACATGGATACTGAAGTGGGGTCTATCTATTGAGCTGGGAATAATGTTCTTAAAGAATCCATTACACAAGCTCTGTAGAGTCTATCTTTGTCTGAGATTTTGTTCATCTATCCCCTAACTAAGTATACTTATATCCTTTAAACCCGATATCCCTTAATTCGCAAATTTCAAGTGCTTCCTGGAAACAGTCCATTTGCCATTGGGGTCAGACACCCCTTCTTGAGGCCTCCGAATTGAACAACACTTCATTAAAATCTCCAATACAAACCCAAGGTAATTTGGAATTCAACTGCAAAATATGAAAAGATTGCCACCACTGCCTTCTTCTATCCATACTTGATTCCCCGTGACTTCTAGTGAGCCTTCATGATGGTGTATCAATAACCACTTCTATCACAAAATCTATAAAGCGATTATTAAAATTAATTAGAATACCTTCATGTCTTTTTTCCAACAGAAAGCAAGCCCTCCTGATTTACCTTAGGCCTCCATAGGCATACCAAAGTATATTAATTTATTTTTTAATTTATCATCAAAAACTATACTATTACACTAAGTTTCTAACAAAACAAAATAAAAGAAGGTTTATAAATATTAACAAGGAGACAAAGTTCACGAACTGCACTCGAGATATCTAATCCCTGGTAGTTCCAACTAAGGCATTTCATTGTGAGTGGCGGAACTGATGAACAATCTCTACCATTGTGGAATGATGGTTTAGTCGCCTCTATATTTTGATCCATTGTTTGCTTCTTTAAAAATGGTTGCCCATCTTGACTAGTAGCACCACCGAGAAAATTCTGAAGTTGTGCTTGTTTTGAGAATCATTCTTTTTGGACGTTGATTTGAAAATGGTATTCTAGCAGGGTGAAACTCGCATTCAAGGAATGCAAGTTCATCGACCTCATACTTGTTGAATGCGAGTTTAATTAAAATTGAAGGTTTTTAAAAAAAAAAATTTATTTCCATGACCTCGCATTCAACAAATGATAGGTCATGGGGAATTTTTTTTTATAAGAAAATTGGTTGACCTCACATTTGTAAATCCAAGTGCGAGGTTAGACGACCCCTTTAAACATACAAACTTAACCCATTTGCAAAAACCCTCCTCAAACTTTTCCAGAGGGGTACCACAGTGATAGTGCGTGTGTAGATTATCTAGAAAGTAGTTATTCATTTTGTTACATTTTCAAATGACTTAAGTAGTAATACTAATTTTAACAACTTTTATGGTAGATTGTACTATATGTCCTTGGACCACCTGACTAAGGACGATGCTCCGAACTCCAGTATTTGGGAACAGATTAGACATTTTGTTACTGACTCACTACATGCAGTAGGCGAGTTAAGTCGTCTTGATCTTTGGCCTCCGTTAGTTCTTGATTACATTAGACATCCACATGAAACACAGAATCCACATAGAATAGATCGAGCTCCGTGGCGAGAGGGGCAACACGGTGGTGGTCCTCGCCGTCGTCAAGTTCCATCGCCTCAGCCCCATGCAAATGTTGGATCCCCTCATGTTAATATGCAATTCGAGGGTGACACTTCACACATAGATACTTTCACTAACACGCACTCCGGTGGGACCATCCTTTTTCGACCGTTATCTAGTGGTCCAGATCCAGATCATACTAGCCCTAGTGTTTCAAATGAAGAACATGAACATGAACAAAACATGGCTTCGCAGTCGCAGATTACTTACCCTACTCAAGAGCGAGCCACATCACAATTCTATGTCCGTCAGTCAAAAAGAGTTCCTAAACCTAGGAAGTGTGATACGAGGGGAAGATTTGGAGATCATAGACATTGACATGTTTTATTACTTTTGGCAATCATTTGAGATTGATGTATGCTATATGTATATTTTTGTTTGCCCTTGTCGGGTGTTTTTTATATTAGTAGTTTTTGTTGGATTTTATTTCTGTTATTAGCCCTTGTCAAGGCTTTAATGATAGTTTTGTCCTTGTTGGATATGGTTGGTGGCAAGGAGAATATTCATAAAATAGGGGAGATTATGTCAAAATTTTATCAAAAAAATGATAAATGAATAAATTTGCTTTTTACTTAATGAAGACTTCATTTGTTTCATCTTTCTAGATTTGTGTTATATTTCCTTCAAGTTAGAGTTTATGGTTTGAAGATAAGGGTTTAGTGTTCCTATATATGGTATTGGAATAAGGGTTTAGAATTTAGTGTTTAGGGTATTTAGGCCTTAGGGTCAAGCCTTTTTAAATAATAAAAAATCAAACATTTTTTTGTGATATTGTAAAAAAAAAAAAAAAAAAATTCCCTATGAACTAGCATTTGTTGAAGGCAAGGTCATAATTTTTTTTTTTTTGTAATACTGTAAAATAAAAAAAAAATTATGACCTTGCCTTCAACAAATGCTAGTTCATAGGGAATTTTTTTTTCACTGTAAAAAAAAAAAAAAAAGAAATTCCCTATGACCACGCATTTGTTGAATGCTAGGTCATGGAAATAATTTTTTTTGTAATATTGAAAAAAAAATTTCCCATGACCTCGCATTTGTTGAATGTGAGGTCATGGAAATAATTTTTTTAAAAAAAAATCCAATTTTAATTGACCTCGCATCAAATCAACAAGTGCAAGGTCAACGAACTTGCATTCCTTGAATGCGAGTTTCTCCTTGGCAGAAACCCATTTTCAAATCAATACCCAAAAAGAATGATTACCAAAACAGGCACAACTTTAGAATTTTCTCTTGCACAACTTTAGAAACTTATTTCATTGTTGTTCAGTACAGGTGAAGTCCTACTGGGTGTTGGAGGCCTAGTGGGGCCGGCTTTCCTCTTCTAGTTCTTTTCTTTATTCGTATTATTTTTAGTTCCCCCCCTGAACCCCCTATTCATCCTTTGTCTTTCTGCCCCCAATTCCACATCGACTAGGAATATACCTTCGTTCTCATTGAAGTTTAGCTTTTCCATTATATCCTTTCCCTTATTAAGTATGTTTTCCACAATAGTCATTGGGTCCTCCTTGGTAATCCCCCATCAGTTTCCATGTTCTGTGACTTAGCATGTTGGGATTTCTACCCTACTTAGTTGCCAGTTGCTTTGTTACCATAATTTTCTTAGGATAAGGACTCTTTTTAACCTTTATGAGCTCTCCTGATTGACTAGTATCCATCCCCACTTCACGGCCAGTCACAAAGTCTTGGGTTTTCATCGAAGACAATGTTTTAAAACTCAAATCGGGAAGTGACCCAGAGGGATGTTCGGTTTGCGGTTTAATCGGTCTAACCAGTTCAACTGACCAGGTCACAAAAATTTCTTTTTTTTTTTTAAATTATTCCCTATAGTACTTTACTTATATTAAAATTTAGAAATACCACTACACATCTTGTGGTAGTCCCAATGGTTGGCTGCTGAACGTTAAGTTTTTAGAGTGGTGAGATCTTGGGTTCAAAACTCCATCTGCACATTTTTTTTAAATATTAACTATTTTTGCCCACAAAATTCTCCCAAAACGTTTCAAATCCTTCCTTCCCTCTATTCATTCCTACCGCCTCCCCCCTCCCCTACGCCTTTCCCCATTTTCTTCCTTCCCTTTATGCATCTAGACTATCTTCTTCTTTTCCTCTCTGCTTCTATCTCTTTCCTTTCCACTTAGGCTAGCCAACTCTGTCCCCTCTCTTTGCCCTCTCCAGTCAATGCCACCCCTTTATTCCCCTCTTTCTTTCCCCATCAGCCCCTACTTTTCTCTCCATTTTTTTGTTGGTCTCTCCTTCCCTTTGTAATTGTATTGAAGCAATTGAATCTTTGTTTTTTTTTTTTTTTGGTTGATTGGATCTGTACTAGTGAAAATGTGAAATTGTTGGAAGATTTCGTGAGAAAGAGTGGTAAATTGGGATCTAATTTGGGAAAACTTTGTGGATTGGCTGATTCGAGGATGTTAGTTTGAAAATCGGATTTGACTGGTTTAACGGTTTTTACCGATTCATGGGTTTTTCCAGATTTTAATGGTTATTTGTCATTCATAATTCTAACAGTCATTTGGATCGGTGTCGTGTCCCGTTCCCAGTTTTACTCGATCGAACCAGCCGGTCCGGTCTAGGTCTGAAAACATTGCGAAGATCTCCTAATTGGGGAAACTCTTTCCTTTTCACCTTTGCTCCAAGCTTACTACTTCCATTGCCTTGCTCTCCAAGTTACCTCTTTCCGCTGAGGGTAACTAATGATTCCCTTCCTATTATTGTGGTCATCACCAGAATAAGATCCCTGATTTTTCTCCTTTAAATTATTCCTTTCCTTGCGGATTATGGATCTATTGCCAGTTTTCTTAATGGAATCTCCAACCCTTCCTCCGCCTTTTTATCATCACGACAGTAGCTCCGGTCACCACCAAAATTGCCTTCCTTAAGCCATGGGCCATATTGATATTCGCTAATTGAGTTTTCTTAGCGATGGCATCTTCATCATTGCATTCCCTACTACCATATCCTATTTTTCCACATTGATAACAAAAGTTTGGCAACTATTCATTTTTAAGAAACACTTCTACTTTTCGTTCCCCAAATCTTATTTTCATAATTGTCTTCAATGGCTTGCATACATCCAGTTTAACTCCTATTCTCATGAATTTTTCCTATGCACAGTTCGTGTCCTCAGAGTCTAAGGCAATGAACTCTCCTAGATTTTGACAAATTAGTTTAGCTATAGCAATATTCATTTTGCCTAGTGGAAGGTTGAAAATTCTAAACCAAAACTCCCACCATTACATTTTAAGTTTCATTGGTTGATAGTCACCATCAAACTCTGAAAGAATCAAGAGTTTGTTGTCGAAAGCCCAAGGCACTTCTTGTAAAAACCTCATTATGTCAGCCATATTTTTGAACCGAAAGAGAGGAAGATTGTGTTCTATGGCCTTGTGTGAACTTCTAATGGGAGGTTCCATGCATTGCACATAGTCTTCATCATTGCCCTCATATTGATCAACCTAGGTGAATGCATTTGTCCCATAGGGCACAATTCTCGGTGAATGCATTTGTCCCATAGGGCATAATTCTCCTCTTCGTTTGGGATCTAGGGTGTCCTCATTCAAGCCCTCAACCACCAAACCTTTTTCATCTGTAATGCTTAGGTTCTTCCATAACTCAAGTTTTTCAGCAATTCCAACTTTAGATTGTCCTCCACTCCCCAGCATTCCAAATTAGCGAGATGGAAAGTACGTGAGCCTCCTCCTACAATCTTAGGAAGAAACAAGAAAAAATAGAAGAGAAACAGAACAAGGGAAAAGAAAAGAAACAAGGAGACCAAAGCGAAAGTCCAAATTGAAAAGAAACAAAATGAGACATGACACTTAAAGAAAAGGAAAAAAAATTCAAAAAACAAGGAGAAGGGAGAGAGGAAGATATCGTGGAAATTATAAACTGGACTCAAGAGTAAAACTCAGCCCTTCCACTAGGAACCCTAGGGAAGAAGAAACTTGCATGGATTAAATTTATATTTGGGAATTTAATCGGTCATATATGTAGCTCAAATATATAGAATAATCAACAATTCTTTAATGGGATCCCCTTTGGGCCGTCCCAGATCTCAAATTGTTCGGCTTAAATAGGCTTTGTCAAAAGTTCAATCTTTTTAATTCACAAGCCTAACTAAAAATTCCAATTTTCAGTATGGTTTCATTTTCCTTGGATGCTTTAAATGGCATATAGCAGTTTTAGGGCTGAGAAATAGACACAACGGAATGGTGTTGACTGATTTTGAATAATTTCACAAAAAATAACTATAATATGGTTTAAGTCCATGGTTTGGACGGGATAAAATAAATATAGTTAGAATGGACCTGGGCATATACCATGGGTGTCCATGGATGCCTAGTTAAATATGAACCATGGAAACCATGTTTCTTTCTTCACTTTTACTCTTTTACTATTATTTTTGGGTTAATTACACTTTAACATCTTATACTTTAGTATGACTTTAATTTCTAATATTATTTTTTAACACTTAACTCCTTTTGTTATGCCAACAAAATATTTTGACCATTTTATCCCTATTTCATCTGTTATACAATTAGAACTTGATAGTAACCAACTTTATATCTAGTGCACAGGATGGCCGGAATGGAAATGTCTTTTATCATCCAAAATAGTTAAGAATAATTATTTTCATTTTAGTGTTTTGTAGCCTATTATACAACATGGAAGTATGATTATTTTAAAATGTCAAAATATAATAAAATTTACATATAATTTTATTTAAGTGCATTATTTTGCTATAAATATATACATCATTTATTAATGCTATGCACCAGTTTGGTATATACAAGAAATTTTAGCATCTTTAGTTTAAGAATAAAAAATTATATTAACATCATTAGCAAAAAATCAGTGATGTAAAATATACTTTTGCTAATGGTGGTTGTAGATATATAATTGATCTTGATTTAGGATACCACATTGTTATTTGTCAAACATACTTTTGCTAATGGGAGGAAGCTAGTATTTATATCAGTTTGTTATTTCATTATCTACAACTTCTTGGAATCAATGAAGTTAGAGAGGAATTTTGTGAAACATATTTTATTGACAATACAAGTTTGCAATTATTTGAGATAATTATCTTATAATTCACTGATTGAAGTACGATTTGACATGAGATAGGCATTCAGTTGATCGTATGTGAGTTAATTGAATAAAAGAGTATTTTAATGTTCTTTCAGGGTTGTTTATTTCGTAACTGTGTGATCAATTCATCTTTCCATGGTTTTAGGTTTTTGCTCAAAAGAGCATGTTTGAAAATAATGGTTTGCTTTAGTGGTAATACTTAAGCATGGTTAAAAAAAAAAAAAAAAAAGAAGAGAAAAGCTTGCATTACATGGTAATACTTTTGCAAGGCAACAGAAAAGAAAAAAAAAATAACTGGAAGAAAAGTCTACAATTAGTAGTAATGAGGTATGTGCCTTATTTAGATTAGATGGCCATAAAGGATTGTTTGAATAGTTGTAATTGCTGTCTTTGAATTAAATGGTCTTAATTGTTCTTAATGCTCTATCTGTATGTCATTTGCATGATGGTTTATTTAAGTCATATTGATTTTTCACTATTAGGCGATTAGTTGTAAGGAATGTTTTCGGAAAACTTTTGAACTAGTTGTGGGATGTCAAAATATTGGAGAATTTTACAGTCCCGTTAATGAAACCATTCTCCTGGCTTTAAAGATCTTGTACAGTACAAGTTTTTAAAACACATAGTGTTGTACTGTACAAGTCCTTAAAGCACGAGGAAATAGTTCTCTAAAAGAAACCGCAAAATTTTTCCAAAATATTTTACTTAATGCGGTCCATACTGATGAATTTGATTTTGAGAGGTTATGCTTTTAGAAATCCTCATTGATATAAATATTAGTTGATGTTAGGTGTGTGTACTTGTGTGATTTTTGGCTGATGTAGTCGAGTTGGTTGGACTAGGTCCTTGAGATGATCCCTTTTAATAGACTTTCTATATTGTCATTCTTGTGTCATGTGTCATTTTTGTTGGTTTTGTGTTAGGTCTTTGAGTTTTGTCTTGATCAAGACTCGAAAAAATACTAAGTTGAAGGAGTTGATAACTCTATAAAAATAGAGTTACTTGTTATTCTTTTTTAACTTAAATTGTTTCATTTTTAGTCTTGATTGTTCTATTTAAGTGCTAATAGTTGATGTGTCAAGTCAAAAGTAGGTTTTAATTATGTGCCAATTGTTGGTTTTAAGTGTGTAATCCTAATACATATAGTATTTATGGTGGTTTCCTTTTATGTGCAGTGTTCGAGAGGTCAAAATGGATTATTGGAGCATTGGAGGGAAAAATTGTTATTTGAATAGGAGAAAAACTCAATTGAGGCAAGCAAAATAGAATGGCAGGGCTTGAAGAGGGGTCAGTTTGCCTAGGGCAACCTCCGTGGGTACGAAATTTCGGCCATTTAAAGACCAAGCAACCGTCATTTGAGCCATCAACCTTCAGTTTTATCTTAGGGTTTATCTATTTCCCTAGGTACCAAACACTTCTTTCACAATTATTAGACAATAAATTGGCTTTAGTCATTTGGATTCGAGATTTAATGTTTAGATTTGAAAATTTGTACTTTACTTTGGCTTTGGATTTTATGATTTGAATTGAAGTACTCTATTCATTTCATTTACGGTATCATTTCTATTTAGTCTTCTGCAGTTCATTAATTTATCTTAGATTAATTATTGTTCTTTTAACTGCAAATCAATTTTATGCAAACCCTAATTGTAGTTTAAATATGATTTCTTGCAACCCTACTTTCCCAACCTCACTCCTCTACCATCCTTCCACTCCAACCCTTCTTCACCACTCCCCAGTTGCATTCCAACCCCGATCAACCCTTCTCCGTCCCTACTCAATCCAATTTCCCCTCCCTTCCCCGTTTCTACCAAATCCCAATCTTCTAGCGAGGAAAGGATAAAGTGAGGTATTAGATTAGGTAAGATGTGAAATTTCGAAAGATGTAACAGAGAAAGACGGAGAAGGAAGAGGGAAATTGTGGTGGCTAGAAAAATTTTGGGAGGCGGCGATATTTTCTCTCTAGAAAAAGAAAGAAAAAGAACTAGAAAAAACCCCTAAAACAAAATTTCATTCTGAAGGTTACTTTTATCATTTCATAGACTTTTTAGTTTTATCTATCGTGTTTTACTAGAAAGATAACTGTTATATTTTAGTCCAAAGCACGAGGAGATAAACAACGTATATTTCAAAGCCACAAAGGGGTAACATGCAGGTTCGCTATGCCATAAGGGGATTTTGTGTAATTTACCCTTCTTAGAAAGTTAAATAATTGGATCATAATGTCTAATTACTATTGTTTATAATTATTTATAGTATAAAAAATGAAAAGTAAATAATAGGCATTCATTATTTGCAATCAGAATGATTATTTCGAAATATTATTTCGTATCCAAACAATTATCTCATTATTTCAAAAGTCAACATTATTTTCAAATACCACTCAAGTCAAACCCAAATAATATTTACCAAATAATAAGAGATTATTTGCTATCCAAATGGAGCCATAATTGGGTAATAGTTAATTGAACACAAGAAGTGAAGAACGTAACTAACTCTTGATTTGGGAGATTAGTTACCGAAGTAATAACTTCTTGATCTTCCGTCGTAGATCATTACTAACTCTTAGATAGGTTCAATTTGACGTTCATGGATTACCATATTAACTAGTTGGTTCTTTAATGATTTCATGATAAAACTAATTTAATTATAATCGGATAACGAAGAGATCCACACTTGATTCGATTAAATTTAAAAAAAAAAACACAATTATCACGAAGGATCAAGATTTTATTTATATTTGTAAATTGAATCTCGAAGTTGTGTAGTTTGAGCAATTGATTAGTGAAGTTGAGTAGTTTTAGAAATTGACTACTCTAGTACTTAATCTATTTTTTAAAATTAATTCAACTCCATCTTTACATTACAAAAATATTTGAATGGATATGAAAGAAAATCAATATAAACAGCACCACATCTAAATTCCTATTCTTTTCAAGGTTGGTATCTTTCTATTGCAGAAATACTTTCATCCTAGCGCTGGAGACGCGATTGTTTTATCTCTTGCCAATTGTCTAATCTTTCCGAAGCTTTTTCTACCTGCATTTTGACGGGACCTCCAAGGATTAGACCAAGATAAGAACGATAATTTTCTTTTAGCAAAAATAAAAGTGGTGAAGCTTTCAATTGAATGAGGGAAAGATAAGGATGGAAAGATAAGGATGGAAAGAACAAAAACGTAGCTGTGATAAGACAGGAAACTGAGACTGGAAACTTAAAAAGCATACCCAATTGACACATTCGAGTTGAATTTGAGTACTCTTAGACTCAAACTTGAAACTTTATTTTGATTATTGGATCCAATTTGGTTTCAATTTTAAGTAGAAAATTCACACAAACAAATCCCATAAAATTGCACTTTTCTTATCTTATCTTATTATCTGTACTCTATATATATATATATATCTTATTTTACTATATATAAAGGGAGAGCTCCATTTGGTATGGTGGTCTTTCCCTTTGTATTCCTAATTAATTAATTTTAAATTTTAAAAAATAATCATCATTAAGTAAAAAAATAAAATAAAATAAAATAACTACCATCAAGTAACAAAAAAGAAAAAGAAAAAAGAAGAGGTTTAAAACTATCTAATTCTTTAATTACTAAAAAAAAATTATCTCTTATATTTATTTCTAAAAAAATCTTTCTAATATAGCAATACTAAATTATTTAATTAAAGTTATATTTATATTTTTTCTTTTAAATGGCACACACATAGAGTGTGTCAAAATCACTAGTATATATAAAGCAAGAGACCCCTTAGTCTCCGTCATTTTAAAATCTTTCTTTTTTAACCTTATCTAACATTAATATTATCACATAAATCCACCACTAATAACTATTTCATATAACTACCAATAACTCCCTCTATTTTTTGACTTATTTTTTAAAACAACATACATAGTGTGTGCATTTTTCACTAGTCTTACTATACTAAAGGGGGAGCCCCATTTGGTATGATGGTCTCTCCCTTTAATTTCTAATTAGTCATTCTCTAATTGTTATTAAGAAGAAAAAATTTTAAATTTCAAAAAATAACTACCATTAAGTAACAAAAAAAAATTTAAAACTACCAAATTCTTTAATTACTTGCAAAAAATTGTGTCGTAAATTTATTTTAAAAAATCTTTATAATTTAACAATACTTAAATTATTTAAGTAAAGTTATATTTATAAATTTTCTTTTAAATGGCACACACATAGAGTGTGCCAAAATCACTAGTATTACTATATATAAAGAGAGAGTCCTATTTGATATGGTGGTCTCTCCCTTTGGTCTTTAATTAGTTTTTAAGAAGAAAAGATTTTAAATTTCAAAAATAACTACCATCAAGTTAAAAAAGAAGAAGAAATAACTACTGTCAAGTAACAATAAAAATATTTAAAACTACCCCATTCTTTAATTACTTACAAAAAATTGTCTCTTAAATTTATTTAAAAACATCTTTCTAAGTTAACACTACTAAATTATTTAATTAAAGTTATATTTATAATTTTTTCTTTTAGAAAGCACACACATAGAGTGTGCTAAAATCACTAGTTATACACAAAGGAAGAGACCCAATTAGTATGATGGTCTCTCCCTTTAGTCTCTAATTAGGTTTTTAAAAAGGAAAAATTTTAAATTTCAAAAATAAAAAGAAAAAGAAACCGTTAAAACTACCCACCTCTTTAATTACTTATTAAAAATTGTCTCTTAAATTTATTTAAAAAATATTTTTTGAATTTAATAATGCTGAATTATTTAATTTATATATTTATAATTTAATTATGGCACACACATAGAGTGTGTCAAAATTACTAGTTATCATTATTATTTGTCCCTCACATTTGAAATTTAGTATTGGGGTCCCTCACATTTTAAAAGCACTATTTTTAAGTTCTAAAATACATTTTTAGTCTACTTTTTTTTTATCTGAAAATGACATGAACGCATAATTTGAGCAATATTTCACTGATAAAAAAAGGAAACACACAAAGGAAGAAGTTAGAATTCTTCGTGGTTTTGCGGGAAATCAAAAAAGCTTGGTTGTGTTTCCCTTTTCTATGTCATTCATGTGATGTGTCAGCACACTCCAACGCAAAAATAGACCAAAAATGGAGTTCGGACTTTCGGTACCAAAATGCAATGCTTTTAAAATGTGATGGACCAAATCAGTTTTAGGTGGATTTAGCTAATGTTCAGTGGGGAACGTGCCCCCACTGAACTTTTAAAAATATATATTTTGTATGCGTATATTTTGTAAAATTTTATTTGTGCCCCACTAGTTTGTAATACAAAAAAATATTTGTTCACAAGATTTTATAATTTTTTGTTAACAATTCTTAATAAAATAAATAAATAAAGGTGATTAGACTTTTTTTTATAACCACAAATCCATTGATTTAAAGATCCGTACTCTATATAAGATTTTTTTTTTTTCAAAAAAAATCATTACTTATAATTTTTTAGAGTTATTAGAATTATAAAAATATTTTTATGAATAAATTTTATCTTGTCATTTTTACTAATTCTATTTGTTAAATACACGCATATTTTTTATTAGATATGCTAATATATTGTCAAAATTTTTCTGTCAAAATACAAAAAAAAAATAAAAAAATTGCTATTATTTGTGGAATACTATTATTGAGAATCTCATATTTGTTAATGACATTATAAATTTTTTGATAGTAAAATTTAAAAAAACAAAAAATACCACTATACTTTATTGCAGTTGCACAACACAAGCAAAAATGAAATGGTTATAATAGCAATAAAAAAAAATAAGGATAGTATTTTATTTTAGATAATTAAAAAAATGTCCTTAATATAAATAGTAATAAAATATTAATTTTTTTAGTTAAACGGTGTCCTCACTGAAAACAAATTTTGGCTCCGCCCCTAGACTAATTCATTTTGAATGTTAGGAATAGAAAAGGATAACATAAAGTGCCAGGGATATTTTGTGTGGTTTTCCAGACCTAATTTTGTATTTACATTTGCATGGTTCCATACTGATTGGGCAATGATATTGCCACAGCAATAATCTTATTGCCACAACTGATTTTGCTTTAATACCAAAAATGCTCTTGATAAGGCAACAATTTCTCACGGTCCCCCAAAAAAGCCACTTCTTCTTACTCTGTCCTTGCCATATCTACCACTGCTTTACCCAATTCTGCTGGCCGCCATAACAGAGGCAAGCACCGACACCTTCCAAAAGAAGACTAGTGATCTGCCACAAAAAAAAAAATGGCATGGTAGGTGAGGGAATTGAAATTGAGAAAGAAAGGAAGTGCCAGATGCTTATCGAGACTAGAACTCAAATCAAATGAAGCCTTGGCGAGAGTTTGTATGAACGGTGTCAAGCCGTCCACTACGGCAACAACAATGAGAATTAGAGAGGGAAGGGATTTTGAGCATGGGAGATGGAGTTATAAATCGGAAGAAAGGGGAGATATTCGAAACATTAAATAATAATAAATTTAAAAAAAAAAAAAAAAAATTCTCCCTTAGGATAACACACCTTTGTACTTCAGGTCTTCTATTGTACAAATATTCAAATTACTTGGTATTGTATTGTGTAAATATTCATAACACAATAGTATGACACTCTAATAGATTTATAGATTTTCGCATCTTTAATACAACATTTTTTTATTGTCAAAAGAAATGCTTAAAATATCTTTATGCTTTTGTTAAAATAAGTAACTACTTCATGTAGCTTCGATATAGATTGAACAAGAACACAATAAATAACGAACATGAATGCAAGCTTTTCTCTTCTTTTTTAACCATGCTTAAGTAGTACCACTAAAGCAAACCATTATTTTCAAACATGCTCTTTTGAGCAAAAACCTAAAACCATGGAAAGATGAATTGATCACACAGTTAAGAAATAAACAACCCTAAAAGAACAAAATACTCTTTTATGCAATTAACTCACATATGACCAACTGAATGCCTATCTCATGTCAAACCGTACTTCAATCAGTGAATTATAAGATAATTATCTCAAATAACTGCAAACTTGTATTGTCAATAAAAAATGTTTCACAAAATTCCTCTCTAATTTCATTGATTCCAAGAAGTTGTAGATAAAGAAATAACAAACTGATATAAATACTAGCTTCCTCCCATTAGCAAAAGTATGTTTGACAAATAACAATATGGTATCCTAAATCAAGAGCAATTATATATCTACAACCACCATTAACCAAACAAAACAACATACCATTCCAAAACAAACATCTTCTCTTGAAATTAACCCCAATGCCATTCCATCCGATTTGTTCCTTTAGTTGCAAATGTATCACTCATCACTGATAAGAGTACATGATGGAAATCATTGGATTGCTGCAAAAGTACTTCAGAGTAGGTTGTACTGGAATGCAAGAAAGTACGTTGAGCATTGCAATAAGTGCCAGCCGGTTCGGAATTAAATGCCTCTCAACAATATATTAGAGGCTGAGGTCTTTGATGTATGGAGAATTGAGTTATTGGGACCATTTCCAAACTCTTTTTCCAACAGATAGATCTTGGTAGCAGTTGATTATATCTCGAAATATGTTGAAGCAGTGGCATTGTAGACTAATTATGCTTGAGTCATTACCAAATTAATCAGGCGTACTATATTTTTAAGATTTGGAGTATCGAGAGCTATTATTAGTAATAGGGATTCACACTTCAAAGGTTATGAGTTTGAAGCTCTACTATCTAGGTACAGGCTTAGTAATACATAAAATTGCATTATCATGTCATCCTCAAACTTCAGGTCAAGTTTAGGTGTCCAACAGAGAATTGAAACAAATTCTGCAAACGACAGTGAACACGTCAAGGAAGAAGTGGGCTCAAAAATTCGATGATACACTTTGGTTGTACTGAATAGTGTACAAAACTCCTATAGGGATATCCCCTTATAGGATAGTTTTCAGGAAGGGATGCCATCTATTGGTTAAGATAGAGCACAAGACATTCTAGATTATCAATGCCATTCTATCCGATTTGTTCCTTTAGTTGCAAATGTATCAACCTAGTTGATGTGACAGTTCGTGAGGATGGCTTGCATTGGAGATTTACGGGTTTGTATGAGGAATCTAAAGCCTCAAAATGGAAACAGACATGGGACCTTCTTCACAGGCTAAGCAACCAATCTCCTCTCCCTGTCTTTGTATGGGACCTTCTTCACATTGGCAGGTAGCTAACTTCCATGAAGCCCTTCTTGATTGTCAGAGTCAACAAATTGTTTGATATGGGATATAGTGGGTAAGAATTCACTTGGATGCAGAATCAATCATGGCTCAATATTGCAAGGACTCGGTTGATCATGCTTGCGTAACTCAGAAATTGCTAAATATTTTTCGAATGGCAAAAGTCACTCTTATTCACTCTTTATGCTCATACCATATTCCAATAAAAGTGCTCTTAGATGCTAGAAAGGATAACAGGAAGGATTTTGATTCTGTTAGGCGAAAGAAGAGATTTATGTTTGAGGCAATTTGGATCAAGTCTTCTAATTGTGAGAAAATCATCAGTCGTAATTGGAACAAAATGGATCAAGGTGACGTGTGTCGAAGCTTGTCGCTATTGAATATCTCGTTCCTCATGAAAACTAATGATTCCAGTCTTGGTCTTTTGAAAATAGCGTTGAACATTTTTGGCAATCCAAAAGCTAAATTTGTGTCTTTGAGAAAAAGAATTGAGTATCTCCTGCAACAAGAGCTAACTGACTAGTCTTAAGCCTAAAATAGGATCTCTAATGAATCAACTGGAATCCTTTTCTAGTCAAGAGAATATAATGTGGAAGCAAAAGTGTAAGATACAATGGTTTAAGGAAGGGGATCGTTCTTTCATGCCTATGCTAGAAAGCAGAAAAAATTCAATACAATTAAGGGTCTAAGAAAAAAGATGGACTCTAGTGTGATAAGGATATGGACCTGCAATCGATTATTCTTCATCATTTTGATTCTATTTTCTGTTCAATTCGGCCGACATCTGATAATCCTAATGTTAGTGTTGGAGTGAGTTCATTGTTGGGGTTATAAGGCACAAGAACAATTTGCTTGTGAAAGACTCCACAGCTAGTGAGGTAACCAATGCTTTATCTCAAATGCATCCTCTTAACCTCCAACTCTGATGAGAGTTCCCGTATTTTTTTTTCAAAACTTTTGGCACATTGTACAAAAATATGTTACTAATTGTGTCCTTGATTTACTTAATAAAGGCATCCCTGATGATTCTATTAATTTATATTATTATACACCTTTGTTTAGCTTAATTTCAATTAAGCTAATATAGTTTATAAATTAACGTCTAAAATTCTAGCGAATGGATTGAGTCGTGTTCCTTCAAAGATCCTAAGTCATCGGATATAGTTTCTCAATCAGCTTTCCAGGTCGTTTAACCACTAACAACATCCTTGTTGCTTAAGAAATTAATTGCTTTTTAAATCTAAAATCCTCAAGCAAGGAGGGATCTATGTCCATTAAGTTGGACATGAGCATAGAATTGATCGAGTGGAATGGTCTTTTTTTAGTCGGGGTGTGCAAGTATTAAGTTAATTTAATTAGTAAATCGATTTTGAATGCAATTCAGTTAATAAATTTGGTTAATTTTGAATTTGGTTAGAATTGGTTAATTAAATTTATGAATACGGTCAATGAATTTGAAAATGGTAGAGAGGTTTTTTGAATTCGATTAAACGATTATGGAATACAATAATTAAAAATAAAGTTTTATTAAAATATTTTGATAAATAAATAGAGAACATCACAAAAAAATATAAAATTAGTTATTCGACTAAAAATATAATTATAGATAATTATAATTAGCTTTAATTTTTAACTTAATTCCAACGATTGTTATATTCTTATACAATAATCCATTAGGAACAACAAGGGTGTGTGATCAGAACAAGCTTATTCAAGTGAACAATAGAAACATACTAAAAAATATTTAACAACTTTTGATTGCAAACCACCCTGTCCAACCTCTCCCAAACCAAGTGACCTAGCCTTTTACCCATCCATGTAAACTTGGAACCTGAGTAAGGAATATTGAACAAGGCACAGTGGTTCAACAAATCATTAAATTCAACCATGCATCTATTATCAGCCTGAGCAGCTCCTAAATACTCAGTAGAATCAACAATAGCATTAAAATCACCTCCAATAAACTAGGAGCCTCAAATATCAATAGAAAATTATTGAGTTCGTTCCAAAAAATTCTACCCTGCAGAATGAACTTTGCATAGACAACTGAAGTGAAGACAGAACCTTTCAGTAAATTCATTACAATCCATAGAGATATGAATAACTTGGTCCTTATTACTAAGAAGCTTTACTACCGATAAATTTGACCAAAAAATCCATATTGTACTGGATGAATTAGTAACAACATTAGGAAAACCTAATTTATGTTGTACTTCTACCAATTTATGATTCTCAAATTTTGGCTCTTGAATGGCCAAGAAATGAATCCCATGCATTTTAATAAGTTTCCTTAATCGCCTGAGTGATGGTTTATTTCTTATTTCCCGAATATTCCAAATGAGAGTATTCATTTATAAACTAATATTAGGGGAGGGCAAACTGAGGTTTTTAGAAACACTTCTGGTAATTATTGAGGCCCCTGGCTCGTAGACTTTCTTTCTTCTGGATCTCTTTCTAGCAAACAAAGTGAACTTATCATCTAGAGGAATACTTTTTCTGCTCAACTGGGCAACAAATCATCTTCATGCTTACATTTATAAAACCCTATCAATAGTTATTGCTTCTAAGGCAATCATTCTCTGAGAAACAAGTATTATCTTCATGCATGTGATTTCTTTTTTGTCTGAAGACTACAACATGTTCATCTATAACTTCTTTGCTAATTGTATTTCCATCAAGGACGTGCAAATCATTCACCTGACTTCTACCTACTAAAACCCTGAACCATCAAATAAAGGGTTATCCAGACAAACTAGATTTTGTTGATCCATTTCTTATGTATCCTTGATGTTCTATTTGAAATTCATTGGCTGATGGAATGGATAATGCTGCAGACTGAGGCAAAACTTAAAGTTGATAAAGTTGTTGTAGTTGAGGTTCCTCCCGCTGAAACCCTAAATTTTCAAATGAATAGTTAATAGGAAGATTTAGATTTTGTGTTTTCTTGTTATGTTCCTAAGATTCCATTTGATTGTTTTGTTGAACAGGAAGCAAAGCATTTTAATTCGAGTCAAGCAGCTGTTGTGATTGTTGCAAAGATTATTGTGATTTTAAATTTTGAGTGCTCTTATCCTTGCATATCTTGAGCTATTCAAGATGGGCCAGCTATATGACTTTGAATTTAACCCACCTAGCTATTCCTTTAGAAGTGGTATTCTTCCGCATGTCTATTACTGCTAAGCCCTAATTCCTAATTGGCTGAGCCCGCGCCTGAGTTGCCAGTTGAGAATGATAATTATCTTTTTTTGGCGGTTGTTCTTTAAGAGGCTCCACCTGAACCACTTGATTGCCTCTTTGAATCTGCAAAAATTTTGTAGGTCCACCTAGACTACTTCCTTACCTTTCTGATTGGTGGTGCAAGCATGACCAATTTTTTTTGCATTTGGTGCAATATGGAGACAAGTCTTCATACATAATAATCTGCCAACACCCTTTTCACCTAAACCAAGCCTAACTCGTTGAGATAAACAAGCAAGAAGGTCGACCTCTAAACATAATTTTGCTGTACCCGACCTTATCAGTGAAGATGTAGCCAAGTCTAGCTTCAAAGGAATTCTAATAGCTTGACCAAAATAATAAAGAAACGGTTTTCTGTTGAAGAAGATAACTAGCAATCCCTCAAGATTAATTCAAACAGGGACAATTGAAGAATCAACTTCTGCCTGAACATCGGGGTATCCACTTGAAATCCTTCATAGCAAAACCAGCAATGAACCACAATCCCTTCAAATAACAACGTAAAAAGTCCTCCTCAAGTGTGAATCTGATAAGAACATGCTTGCAATCTAACACACCCAAGGAAAATTCTCCTTTAAAGCCAACTGTATGGAAGTTTTTATGCAAAGATTCCTTGTTTGGCCTACTACGTAAAAATTTTCCCACCAAACCAAAACGGCAAAGTTTATGAAGAATGAATCCAATGAAAAAAATAAATCTGGCTCACCCTTATAGAATAAATGAGGTTTGATTGGAACAAAATCACCATGAACAATATCTTGTGAGATAATTTGAGTAAAATAGGGATGCCCTTTAGCAAGAGGCCGAAGGACAGCCATGGAAAGCTGAGAGAGAGAGAGAGAGTAGAGAAAAGTTGGAGACTCTAAAAATTTTAGAGAGAGAAAGCTCTAATCTTGTATGACCATCAACCACAATTGTAAGCATTCTTTTATCTCAAGCTATTATAAGGAAAGATATTACTATTATGAGTATTTGTAGAGACGAGCCTAAAATTTTCCTTTTGCTTTTTGCTGATTATACTTTGCTCTTTTGTAAAGAAGATGTTCAGGAAGTAAAAACATTTTTGATATTCTTCAATAATATGGGATTTGATCGGGGCAATTGGTTAATTTAGAAAATTTCTCTATTTGTTTAAGTAAAATACTCCCTATGATATTAGAACTAAGATTTGTGAAGTTTTGGGGGTACGGTTCACATAGTTAGGTCTTAATATTTGGGTCTTCTTATGTCTATTGGTATAACTAAAAATCAGGTGTTCTTTTTTATAAAAAACATAGGATTCTAAAATAATATTAATGAGAGGAAGGAGAAATTTTTAATCCAAGCAAGTAGGGATGGGTTAATCAAATTTGTTTTATATCTATACCTATTAAGAAGTATGGCATGACCTATTTTAAGCTTCCAATTGGCCTGTATAATGAATTGAATAGCATACTTTCCAAGTTCTGGTGGGGTTGTGAGTTTTTTGATAAATCTATTATTCATTAGGTAAATTGGTTGAAACAGACTGATGTTAAGAGTATGTAGTGGTTAGAATTCATATATTTTCATTCTTCAGTTGTGCTCTACTAGGGAAATAAATTTGGAGATTGTTTTTTATGCCAAATTTGTTGGCCAATAGAGTTTTGAAAGACAAGTATTTTCCTAATGCATCTATATTTCATTTTTCTAGCAACCCTTCTTCTTCTTGTTTGTGGAAGAGCTAGAACTCTGCAAAGGTACTGCTCAATAAAGGTCTAGAAGTCTATTGATGATGGTAAGAGTATTAAAATTTGGGGGATTCTCGGTTTTGTCGCACCACATTTTTCGAAAAAAAAAAAAGAATGAAATAATACATATATAAAGAGAAATAAATGAATAGGTACAAAAATAGGGTCTAAAAAAATGGGACTTTAAAATGTGACATTTGAAGACTCAAAAATGATCTAGAATAGGATTTTTATAAAAATGAATAAATAAGCAAATAATGGAGTCGTCACCCGGTGTGTAAAGTGCATCGGGACACTAACCTAAACCTAAAGAAAAGAGAAAAAAAAATTAAAAGGTTAAAGGGGAGTAACAAAGAGATGCAAAAACATTAAACTATAATAAATAAATAATACATAAAATTAATTATAAACCCTATACTAGATGACTCCTAGTTTACGAAAACAAAAGAAATAAGTTCGAGAGTTCAATAGGAAAGGGAAGGCTAGACTACCTTTTGAGTAACTTAGGCACCCTTTCACCCTAGGTAAAAACCAGTTGCGAAATTTAATTCATGTTTCCAAGAAATTAACCCATATTTATATCAAGTTGGATGAATTGTAATAAATGTAAGACAATGATGAAATATGCGTCGAATGCGCAGGGAATGGAGGAAACTCACTGTGCCAGCATTGGACTAACTTAAAGAATACTTACAGGAGGGGAAATTTTCTACACCAACATTGGAATAGTGCAAAATATGAGCAAAAAAATATTTATAAGAATAAATACACCACATAATAAAATAATAAACATATAAGCACATAAAGCACGTACACACATAAAATATTATATTTTAACATGTAAATCCTAACAAAAGCAATAAACACATAGTATATAATCATACCTATTATTTTAAGCTTAAATCTTTCTACAATGAGATGAATTACAATAAATGATTATAATAATAAAAGAAACAATAACAACAGAGACAACTCAAAAAAAACAATTAAAAAGAAAAAAATAACACACTAAATCATATAAGATACTTAGCATACAGAGGATTTAGATATACCTCATAAAGTGCTAAAAGTACAAAATTATCCTATTTTTAGCTCAGAATATAAGAAAATGGGTTAATGTACCAATATATAAGTATAAATGAAGTAAACTAACAAAAGAATATTATCAAACTAACAAAAAGTAATTTTGATAAGTGACTAATTAAGATAAACTATCATAAAAATAGATAAATAACAATTATTGAAGAGAAAGAGAGACTTAATTGAGTAAAATCTAAACGTAAAAGATTTAACTGCAACATTCCTAAACAATGACAGTATCCACATACAAAAAAAGAACAAAATTCTAGTAGTAAAACAACATTTATTAAGGAAAATAGACTAATTAGGAAAAAAATAAACTTCTAGGGGCTTAATTGCAAGACTCGCAAAGTTTTTGGGGCAAAAAGTATAATTCAATAGAGTTCAAGGGTCAACAAACATAACTTACTAAAGTTTGATGACTTATTACATCTTCAAAAGTATGGGTCAAAAATGTAATTTCAGAGAGTACCCGGGGAGTAAACTACAATTTCAGAAGGTTTTGGAACTAACATGCAATTTCATAAGTTTTAGGGACTAAAATTTTATTTCAGAAAATCTAGACACCAAAAATGTAATTCACGAAACGTTCAAAGACCAGAACGCAATTTATTAAGAATTCAGCATTAAATGGGGTCAAAATGAAACGTGAAAGCCCAAAGCAAAATAAAAGTAGGCCCAATAAGCGGCCCATATCAACAAACAACAACCCAATTTACCAAATAAATTATCAAAACCCAAAGAAATGAAACCCAATTTACAAAACTAGACGGGCCCAAACTTAAATTAAACTCAAATAAGATAAATTATAGGGCCTAATCAAAAATAGATTAGCCCAATATCGAGAACGAACCAACCAGCGCAAATCCTTTAAGGGTTCAATTAACACACCAGCCCCCAAAAGAATAAATATCATGGCCCAATTTCAAAAAAAAGAACCCATGTCTAGGACTGTCAATTGGGCCGTGTGAGCCGAGTTTTGCAAAATTCAAACTCGGCTCACAAATTTATTTGGGTTTTGGGTATTAATTGGGCCGAGTCAAACTCACAAAGGTGAAACTCATACTCGACTCACAAAATTATTCGGGTTTTGGGATTTAATCGGGTTGACCTAAACTCACATTATCCAATTTTAATTTATAAAAATTTGTATAGGTTTTTCTTTAAAAATTTGTTTTTTACACCCGGTCAACATAATATGGACTAGTATGTACTATTTAGGTTAATAAACAACTATTAACTATATCATTGACCTTGACTAATGATGTTAGGTTATTATTTTTAATTATCCGAGTTTAGGTAAGTTAATAGAATACTAGAATTATTAACTATTATCCACATAAAATTAAGTAATATTATTTAATGTATGATGAAATTAGTATTTTATATATGTGTATGTATATATATATACATATATATATATATATCAAGAGAAGAACCGGGGACCCCTAAAAACCTAGAGGAAGAAGGGTAAGGGACAAGGGAGCCAAATTAAAACAGATAATAAACAAATAATCAAGTGGCTTAGCCAACCATCAAACAATAAACTAAAACAAAACTTAAATTAAAATTAAAACTTTAAATAATTACAAGATTTGAGGAATACCTCAGGTGAAGAGCTTAGTACAAGTTACACTCTAGAAGTTATTCTAAGAAGGGGAGGAAGAGAGGAGAAATCTAAAACTTAGAAATCTCTCAGATTTTTTCGGATGCCTTCTGAATGCTGAAAACATCCTATTTATAGGAGAAAACTACTGTTGCTACAGGGTTAAATAGTGACCTGTGAACAGTAACTTTTCCATGATTTATGCCGCTACAGTGTACAGTGTACAGTGAACGGTATTTGATTAGTACATTTGAACAGTAAATACATAAAAGAATCCTATCTATTACAATTGGGATTCTTCAAGTTTGCTAAGGTCAATACCGAAGCAGTCGTCCTCATTTGATTAGGCCAAATCTTCACTAGTGCTGATGCTGGCGGTTGAGCTGGAATCAAAACTGGATGATGACACCTATTTTTTCTTTTTCTTGTTGAAATCTTTTTTCTTTGATTTCTTTTCTTTTGTTTTTGATTTTTCTTTTGTTTTCTTCTTGCTGGAAACTTCATTTTTGTCAGAAGAGCTTGAAGTTCCTTCTTTGAGCTGGGAGAGAGTATTATTTGTGACTTCCAATTGTTTGATATATGCATCTTTGTTTTTGGCAGAAGCTAACAAGACAGCATTTGATGATCTTTGTTGTAGAAACTGGGCAGTTTCTTTGTCTGATGGTAGTAGGAATTGTGGATTCCTAGTGAACCATAGTTGGACTTGAGTCTTATGAGCAGTACTAGCATCATAAGAATCCCACCATTTGATTGAGCCTTGTCTAACCAGTAGCGGTGGAAAGGCTTGATTGGCATTCTTAACAAATTTGAATCTCCATTGGAAAATCCAAGGCAAAGCAAATTTGGAGAAGAATTGGAGTGTTATGGACATAGTTGAATTGGGTTGTGAAAACTTTGATTTGAAAAGGTTGAAACCTTCTAAAACTGGTAAAGGTAAAATAGATTCATTAGGTCCAATTAAAGACCAAAACCTATTAAACCAAATTGGAAAGACAAATTTTTGTTCTTTTTGAAGAAAAATATACAAGAATGTTTATTCTCAATGTTTTGGTAAGTGAAGGTATTGTGAACCAAACACTTTGGTAATCCCAGTAAGAATAACCAGGATATTTTTGAGACTCAGGACCAGAAAAAGAGCGTAATCTATTAAGATCAGTACCCCATTCGGAAGGTCTAAGAACATTTAGAATTTGATAAGTTGAATGGGTTTAATATGCTTGGCTGGTATGCATATTATTTTTTGGAATGATGGATTGGGAATCCTTAAGTATTAACTCATAAAATTTCCTAGTTTTTTGGTTTGAAATAGACCTGAAATTGAATCCAGAAGGGAAGATTTTCTGGGCAACAACCAAGGGGTTGTTGGTGAACCACTCTGGCTCAATTTGAATTAGGGTTTGATAGTCAGTTTTCCTGACATATTGAGAAATATTTGAAGAAACAGGATTTTTTGGAATTTGTTTGGGTACGTAAGGTACCATGTTTTTTGATGCAGAAGACATCGTGTTAAGTGTTTGAGATAATGAGGGTGTACTCATCAAGGTGTTTGAGATGATGAGGGTGTACTCATCAAGATGTTTGAAGGCAATATCTGAGCTTGTCCTGGAATGGACAAGGCCTGTTGAAATTGAAGCCATTGCTTGAAGGTTTCTCCAAGCTGTTGATTTTCTTCAGCAATTTCTGCCCAAGATTTTTGAGTTACAACCTATAAAGGTGTAGGGTTTGAAGTAGATGAAGAGGCTTCATCTGTTTTGGATTGTAGAGGTTGGGAATCACTCTTTTTCTTTCTGGGCATCTCTGCCTAGAAGAATTCTCTGGTAAGGTAATCCGATAAAGAATTAGAACTACCTTTGATGAATTCTATATCAAAATCAAATATAGATAAAATTGCTTGCCATCTGGCAAAAACTTGCTTTGAGGCAAGATTTTTGACATCTTTTTGTAAAACATCTTTGGCAGCTTTACAATCAATACGAAGTAAAAACTTTTGATTAAGAAGATCAGATTGAAATTTTGAAATGCATAAAACAATAGCTAAAATTTCTTTTTTGATGGTGGAATAATTCTTTTGGGCATTATTCCAATATTTAGAGAAGGATAACAAATAATTTGTTTAGAAGTATAACTTTTTTGTTTTAAAATGCCACCATAACCAATGTCAGAGGCATCAGTTTCAACAATTTTAAATAATTTTGGATCACATAAAACTAAACAAGGTAAACTCTTAACTTGCATTTTTATGTATTTGACTGTGTCTGTGTGTTTTTGTGTCCATGCAGGAGGATTCTTACGAAGTCTATCATGCAAGGTGTTGGTCCCAAAGCAACCTAAGAGGGGGGGTGAATTAGGTTTCTTAAAAATTACTTTAAGAGATATTGATATTTTTCAAGATGAAATCAGTTATAACAAAATCAGTTATAATAATATCAATAGAACAGTAAATTAAAGAGAGAATAAATTGAACAAAAAGAACTACTTCCAAGCTAGCAAGTTTGAAGATCATGTTAATTATTCACACACTGTGGTGTATACAACAAGATGTGTAAAGTCGGAAAGTGATATTCTTGAGGAAAACTCTTTTAGTTGAGCCAAGAACACATCTCACTTACAACCACACTTTTATACAAGATTATCACTCCACTCAATGTTGAATTACACTCACAATTTCACACTAATACAACAAGGCTCTAAAGTCAATTTGCACTTCAAATTACTTTCTTCTAGACTTGTATTCAATGTATTAGATGATTTTTACAGGTTATTAAAAGCTCCTATTTATAAGAGCAATAAATACTGGCTTCAACCACTTCCTAACGGCTAAGTAATAAATGCACAAAAAATAGCCGTGGGGTTTCGGACGTCCGAGAGGGATTGTATGCGTCCAAGGAAGCGTCCGATCTTTTTCCAGTGTTGTAAAGAGGCTTCGTTCGGACGTCCGAGCATGCGTCCGATCCTACGTCCGATAGAGCTTCGGACGGTCCTGAGCGTCCGAAAGAAAGGCAATAGAGTTCCATTCTTTCTGCCAGTTTGTTCGGGAACGCAATGCACCCGAAAACAATTTGACCTAGTTCGGACGGTCCTGTGCGTCCGAAAGAGCTGTTCCTGCAAAAGCTTGTTTTACAGAGTTAAGTGTTTATGTCATCATCAAAATAAGGTTTGGAAAACATCACAAGGGTTTTGAAAGAATACTAAGATTGGGAATATGTTCAGAGATGTAGTTTAAACATTCTAAGAACCTTTGGAGCTGAGTTTTATCCAGTATTTGATCTGAAAATTTGTCAGCAAATTGGATTGATCTGTTGATAGGAATAATTTTGCCTTGGCAATATTATGTCCTAAGAACCTGATCAAAGTTTGGCATAAACTAATTTTTGAAGCAGAAATGACTAAACCATTTCTCTTAGTTACTTCTAAGAAAATATTGACATGTTTAAAATGTTGTTCTAGATTATCAGAATAAACAAGAACATCATCAATGTAAACAAGAATAAAATTGAGGTAAGGATTGAAAATATCATTCATGACCTTTTGAAATTCAGAAGGTGCATTTTTTAGGCCAAAAGGCATTACATTCCACTCATATTGACCAAAAGGGACTGTAAATGCAATTTTGTACCTACTCAGAAGGATTGATTTGGATTTGCCAGAATCCAGACTTCATGTCAAACTTTGAAAAGATGGAAGAAGCATGCAATCTATGAAGCAAGTCTTTTTTGTTTGAAATAGGAAACCTAATCCATTGTAAAACTTTGTTGAGGGGTTTGTAATTGATGACTAAGCGAGGAACACCTCGTTCAATATCGGAATTTTTATTAACATAAAGTGCAGCACAACTCCAAGGAGACTTGGAGGGTCTGATAATTTTCTTAGAAAGAAGGTCATCAATTTCTTTTTTGCTGAATTCCAGAAGCTCTTGATTCATTTGAATAGCACAAGCTCCAGTTGGAATATCTTTTTCTGAAAAATCTTTTTCATATGGTAGAGTTACCACATGTTGCTTTCTATTCCAAAAGGCAGTTGGAATATCAGCACAAACTTGAGATTGAATTTTGTTTTGCAAATCATGAATCCTAGTTTTGAAAATTGGATCATTCAATTGATTTTGAAGGCGTTCAAATTTAAGGTCCTTTACACCCTTCAAAAAAATGATTTGATTAATTTTCATTTGCAAAGGATTGAGAGTTTTTTCAAAAGGTGGAAATTTGAAAGGAAAGAATTCATTTCTTCCTAGGGAGTTGATAATGATACCTTGAAAAGTAGTTGTATAGGGTATCAAATAAGCAATAAATGGAACACCAAGAATCACAGGAGTAGTGATATTCTTAGCAAGTAAAAAAGTATTGTATGGGAAGCTACAATAAAAATATCTAACTTCCACATCAGATAATTTGAATTTGACTTCCAAAGATTCACCATTAGCACTACTAATGCGTTCTTTGGTTTTTTGAAAATACTTTGCAGGAATTAAACCTTCATGAATGGAATTTAAATCTCACCAGTATCAACCAATGCAGTAGCATCGATGAAAAGTTCATTATTAATAACCAAAGTAATTTGAATAAGAAATTTGATAACAGTAACTCTATTTAAAATGTTTAGAAATTGTTCTTTTAATTTTTCAATAATCTGATCAGGTGGAATCAGACTTGTTCAGATAAAACTTGGATTTCAGGAGGAACTTGAGAGGTTGAAGGAGTTTCAACACAGTTTTCAAAAACATGTTTTGAACATTGGGAAAGTTGGAGAGAATGAATGACCATTTGGTCAATCTGCTGTTGAGCCTTAATCTCTCTAACTTCTTGTTTTAAAATGGCAATTTTAGACTGTAAATCTTGAATTGATACCCTTTTAAAACTTTGATTTGGAAATCTGTTTAAAATATCCGTAAGATTGTAAGTATTTAAGACCTTGGGATGTTTTACCAAAGGATTGGAAGAAGAGGATTGATTTTGAAAATCATTTGTTTCAAGAGTTTGTTTGTACCTTTGTAAATACAAATGGTGAAGTTCAGAATCAGGAAATTTTTCAATCATATCGAGAATAAGATCCTGTTCTCTAGTTAAAACATTGATTTGAGGAGTTTCAGAGGAAACTGAAATTTTGCTGGAGAAAGAAGAAGAACCTAGGTCATCATCTTCTAAGGCATTGATATAGATTGTCTCCTTCATAATTAGAGTCAGAATCACTGACATCTAAGAGAAGATTGTTCAATTGATTGACAACTGAATCTTCTAAATTTAGAAGATTAAGCTTTTTTTCAAACTTGCAAAACCTAGCTATATGATATATATATATATATATATATATATATATATGGGTCGGGTTTTAATCGAGCCGAGCCTAATAAAGCTCAAACTCAGCTCACAATTTAATCGGGCCTAATATTTAGGCCCAAACTCAACCCAACTCAATTTAACACAGGCTCAGCCCTTTATTTTCTGGGTCGGGCGGGCCGAGTTCGAGCCAACCCAACCCAATTGACAGTCCTACCCATTAGTTAAACTTAAGCCAACTCTAATATTACCTACAGGGCCCAATTAAAACTAAATACAACCCAGCAAAGTCCAATAACTAAAATAAGCCCAACAGCCAAACAAAACCAATTAGTTAAAAGAAAAGCCCACGACAGAACAAGACTTAAACCCTTAAAAGTATTTACTACAATCTACTAATGACCTGAATAATAAAACCCAAATCTAAAAGATCACTTTTGTTCTTTTGCAAAATCCATAGCAAAAATACGTTTTTACTACTTAAAAAAATTTCTTGTTTTTATTATTATCTTATGTTGGGGATGAGGATGAAAAATCATTTTTTATTAGGGATAAAATCCTTGATGTTTTTGAAGAAATCCTCATTTCTCCCTAATTTTAGCTTACCAAACCATTATTAGTCCATTTTAGGTGATTTAGATGTTAACTTGAATTTTTATTGGACTGGAAATTGGATCCAGTTTAAAACTCTTTTTTTTTTCTTCCTTTTTATCCAGAAAGCCCATCAGATTTAAGGATGAGTCCAAAAGCTATCATTTTTCTTTTTAAAGGCCCCATCAGATTTTAAGCACAAAAAAATTGCCTCTGATTTGAAATATCACGACCCAACTCAATACATCACATGCCCAAAACAAAAGGTCTAAAACCAGCAACTAAAACAAAAGACAGAACAAGTGGGTTACAGCTGTTAGATCCTTTGGCAGAGTTTCACGCATCGGTAAGGCTGCGTGCGGGCCTAGCCCAAAACAGCCTGCACATCGGCTAAGCAGACTGCCTGTCGGCAAGGAAGTGTGTGCGAGTTCGTCAAACAGAGGTGGGCTGATTTGAGCCGTTGACGTGCTAAGTGCTTCAAAACTATGCAAAAGTGTGCTGGAAGTCCTTAGGCAAGTGTTGGCTTCGGGACATTGGCAAACGTTGGCAGTGGACAGCTCAAGACATGAACGAGTTGGGCAAAACGGTGGCTAATGGCAGTGGCACGAACGGACCCCCGTGCACACATGCACACAAGATTGGCATAGCTTTTGGCACAATCTTGGGCATTGCTGGGAGCCCAAGTAAAGCCTTGTGGGTGTGCTTCATGGCACATCGGTCAAAAGTGTTTGCCGAGGAACAGGGCAACCGGCTTAACCGGCAATGGATATCTTCAAGGAAACGGCTAGGCAGCGTGCACGTCGGGTAAGTGCACTCGCACGGGTGTGGTGCTAATCAGCAGAAGTTAGACTTCGTGATACTGAGTGGGACTACTTGGCCGAGCTGGTGGGCTGCATGTGCGAGAAAATGGCTGGAAACGTGGGCAGCACATGGAATAGTGCTTAGTGGGCGGTTGTGGTAGTTACTACCTTCTGGGGCATGACCAGACCATGTGTGCTGCCAGTTGGCCAGGCAGCTTAGTTGTATGCATTTCGTTTGTCCAGCAAAGCTAAGCGGTTGGGCTTGTCAACCGCACTTTTCCTATAAATATTGGTAGTCAGAGACTTGGCATAGGGAGAGAGGAATCCGTTTGGATTTAGGCCAAGAGTGTTCTGCACACCAAGTGTTTGTAAAAAGTCCCGTTGTAAGCTTTTAACAGAAATAGAGTGTTGCAAGGGTTGGCCTGGGGTCGTAATTTGTTTGTGTACCGTTTACTTACGTTTTGCTGTGCTATGCTCTTGTGGGTTGCCTAAAATCCTGATTCCGTGCGTTTGAGTGAGTGCTTGTTTGCGAAACGAGTGTCAAAACTAAACACGAGGGTGTGAGGCTGACTGAAAATTAGGTTGGGGGATTTTTGGTGCCGGTGCGAGCTTCTAATTCCGCCTTGGCACGTTCGGGTGTCGTGTCAAGTAGAAGTTTCGTGTGCATACCATGGTGGCCAAAGAGCCACCAGCAGCCGGCGATGATAGCGGTGGCGCCACCTGGGTTATAGTCGAAAAAAAAATTTCGACAGCTGCTAGAGGCATGAAACACCTCTCCGTTCAGATTTAAAAGCCAAAAAATTATGTCCGATTCATCAAAACAGTCAGATCCATAAATATCTAAATAAAAATCATCATAGGGTTTAAATCACTAGATTTCAGTCGTACATCATCACATGAGTTAAATATTTAACAGATCCGAAACAAAATTGTCACATAGGCTTAAATATATGTCAGATCTAAAGAGAAATAGCATGTATTTAACTGAATCTGAAAAGCTAATCATCATATGGGCTTAGTTCTTGATATTCAACCAACAAAAATACTAAAAATCATCCAATCCCATGTCGCGAGAGATATAGCAGATCTAGGATAAAATATGAGCAAAAAACATAAATATAACGTAATATCCACGAGAAAGCAAACTAATCTGTGATCAAGGAGTGGTACTTGGATGTGTTTTTTTTTGGGAGGAAATGGTTAGGGGGGTGTGGTTGATGTTAGTATTTGACTCTGATACACTTTCAATTTAATGGAATTAGATGGGGGGTTCCGTCTCTTTGCTGGATGTTGGGACTCTTTAAATAAGAAAACAAAGTAATAACACATATAAAATTATACTACTATTTAACAACAAATCAGGAGCAACTAGTAGTAGTAGCAGTAAAAGTAGACTAGCAACGACAGTAGTAGCTGTCAAAAACAGTAGTAGTAGTCATTATAGTACTAGCAGTAGGAGTAATAATAGATATACAGTAGTAGAAACAATAATAGTATTGGTAGTAATAATATAAAAAAGAAAAAATTGTTTTCTTTGGCAAAGTAAAAATGACCGACTTGATATTTGCTTTTTGCACGTCTTTCGACAAAAAAGTTACTTTTCTGACAAGACTATATATTTTCGGGTTCGACTTGCACCCAATAATATAATTTATTCTAATTTTGCGCCAAACGATAAAATACGAGTTTACAAAATATTCTAATAATTAACACAAATACACAAACATCACGAAAATTTTGATTTTGATTCAAAACGATACCCGAAAAGCAACCGTTGAAAGAACACGCTTTCGAACCCCAAAATACTTAACCTCAAAATGGTTTCCAAAGACTAGCAAAATTCACCGAAGTGTTCCAAAACCTTGAAATCAAACTTGACAACATTAAAATTAGAAAATGATATTGATGTACAAAAAAAAGACCATTTCGTCCATGCCCCCACAAAAGTGATCAAAATGTCATTTTACCTAGAAAACGTGTATTTTTGTGAAATTGGGACGTTATTTTGAAAAACACAAAATTTTGAAAAGCTCACCCCAATTTGGCACTTAGCCACAAGAAACAGGTCAAAATTCGGTGTCTACAAGTTTCCAACACTATATACTCCCATTTCAACCCAAGACTTGTAAACTTCTGGTTGTTACTTGAACTTGGTTTCTATCTCAATATCTAGTGGTAGTGGTTTGAATGCTACTTTAGTCAGAAGTGTTTTTCTTAAGCAAGATGCTAATGTAATCCTTCAAATTCCTACTTCTATTTTGGGTAGTCATGATCGAAAAGTTTTAGCATTTTACTAATTCTATGGTTTAATTAGTAAAATTTGGGTAGTTTTTAGCCAAATCTAGAAAGTTTATTGAAAGTAGTTTGGTTCAAGATATACATCAGACCAGTAGAAAATCTTAACAACATAATAATTCAAACATTTTGTGGAAATTACCTCTGAAAAATAAAATTAAACATTTTCTTCGAAGATGTTTACATGGGGATCTTACTTGAGAGGTTCTCTTTCTTCAAATGGTTAATAGGTGTCCTAGATGTGGTGAGTCTATAGAATCCTTAGAACATTTATTTTTCTAGTGTCATCATGCTCAATTGGTATGGAAATTGGCCCTAGTATCTTGTCCTAATATTCAACATTTCCAAACAAATTTTTGGTTATGGTGGAAGTAGTTCTTAATAGGCTTGATCATGGTAATATGAATGATCAAATTTTTTTTAACTGCTATTATCCTGTGATAGTTATGGAAATCTAGGAATAGATAGGTTTTTTTTTATTACTATTTCTGGATATATGAATTTGTTTTATGACTAATGCCATTATGAATGGTTAGAATACTAACATATGTTGATTAGATCAGGTTTAGATTCTATGATTCATCCATAGGTTGTAGAGGATGTCAATGTCCACAACATGATTTTATCAAGCTCGACATTCATGATGCAGTTTTAAACTGAAATGGAAAATCTTGAATTGGTATTATTGTTAAAGGACAACGAAGGAACTCTTTTGATAGCCAGGTCTTCTAGTTGTCCAGGTTGTTTTGATGTCAAAATGGCTGAGATTCTTGCCATTAGATTTGCTCTGGTTCAGGCTCAGAAGCTATCTTGGAGGTGTATCCAAAACGGATAGAGTCTGATGCTTTAAATACAATTGCTAAGTTGGAGCAATTGAATTCGAATGATGCGTTCATTGGTGCAGTTTTGAGTGATATTTTGTTGTTGGCTTCTACTTTTTCTTTTTGTTCTTTTCCATTGTTAGAAGAGCAAGGAATAAACTAGGTCATAGATTAGTTTCTTTTACTTTAGATGTTTATATTATGATGGAATGGAAGTGTTCATTCCCTTTGTGGCTTCAACTTGAGGTACAAAATGATGTATGCCACTTGGCTAACTATGTTTAATACATGTTATTGTATAAGGAAAATAAATAAATAAATAAATAAATCCTCACGTATTCTCTATTGGTTAGCTCCCCTAATGCATCTGGTCCAAGTTAATATCAAAATCTAAAGTAATGACTAAAGTATTGTCATTTTGTGAGTTCAGTGTATTTAAAAGCTAAAAAGTAAAGTGAATAAAAAGAATACCATTTCAAATGTTTAGTAACTATTTAGATTTCTTGCCTTTTTACTGCTTTTGAATACTACTCATCTAACTATATAGTATAGAGAGTAAAATATTATACACCTCATTTTACTTTTTTAAGTTAATCATTTTGGTCACCTAAACTTTTTTGTGGCTAAATTGGCCATTACTCCGAAAATCATTGACCAATCGGCCGAATCAACTAGTAACATTGAAAAACACAGTAGCACGTGATTTAAAAGGGGTAAAAAAAAGTCCAAAATATTGAAGCTATTTTTTTCATCACTATTATAAATTCTATGAATTTAATGAGAACTTTAGAGTAAATTGCAATAAAGTACCCTGGCTATTATAAAATCTATTAATTCTTAGTGACAGTAGGCTGGTATAGTGGAAGCACCATCTACAACTGCTTGCAACCCCTTAAGATAATGCCTTTTATGGACAAAAACATAACCCAACTCTAGTTCTTGTACAAAAGCCAATCCAAATTTTGAATTTCACCAAAATGGTCAATGATGAATTTTATCTAAAATCACATCAATACTGTCCAATAAATCTCATAGAACAGTCAACGAGTTGAATTCCATGACAATCAATTATTCAATCTTTATCCCAAATAAAATTCTAAAAATTCTAATTAAAGAACAACTCATATGAATGTACAAGTTGAGGCCCAAATGATGAGATCCCAAAAAACTTTCCAATATCTTTCGTCCCAGTAAGATCCCAAATTTTTTTTTGGTTCTTTATTTAAAAAAATAAAAAATCTAGAAATTTATTGCTTAAATATGCCAATGAGGAGAAAATAGAGGATGCTTTCTTGAGTGAGCCCAACAAACTTTTATAGTCATGGACAATTGTGGGTTTGATAGCAAAAGTGACATAGTATAATAGTAGGAAAAAGAATATGAACAAGAAAGAGAAGATAGAAAAGGAGAAAAAGAAAAAAAAAGAAAAAGTGAAACACAAATTGAGAAAGTAATGGGGCTATTTAATAAAGGTATTGTTGGGGTCGAAAGTAGACATGTCAACATTGGGAAAGATGGTGGTGTTGGAAAAGATTTCAAAAAAAATAGAAATAAAGAATGATAATGCTAAAATAACAAATTAAACTAACTCAATATTTTTTGGACAGTTTTATTAATTTGAAAACCATGTGCCTCACACATTTTAATAAGTTTAATGCCTCAATAGATGAAATAGGTTTTGGTAGATGACTTTGAGAGTTTGGTGACTAAATTTGGCCACAAAAAAATTTAGTCTGTTTTGGTCACTTTATGGTATGCCAAACTTTCTCGTTTATTTGTTAGTTACTTTTCAAAAAACCCTTTTCCTTCTTTTCTCCCATGAACTTCAATATAATGAATTCTGGAAAGCGAAAGAAAAAAGAAAATTTCCCAACAACTAATATACATCTTCTTCAAATAAGTACGCAGGGAGTGTGCTAACAATATTAGTCAAATAATGTTAAAGGAACAAAATAGGTGAATGATAAAATCTAGTCATACAAAGAACAAGAAAAGTAGATTGTTAAATGGAAGGTAAATTACACAAATCTATGTAATTTGTTCCTAATATTCAAATTATTTCCTATTAGTTTGCAAACGTACATTTTACTTTCTTTTGGTTTGGACTAAGTCCAGACCCTTTGTTATTCCTTTTGATTTAATGGCCAAAAGTCTAGAAGTGTTTCGTTATAAGGGTTTGTTTGTCTTTTAATATTTTCAAAACTTTTCCATCGCCACTACCACTTCTCCCTTCTCTTTCATTAGCTTCTTCTGCCTATGTCCGCCCTTTCTCCCGCCCTGCCCCACCACCATTTTCCAACTGCCATTGGTTTCCCATCCCATCCCTAGCTCTTTCCCCAAGCTCCAAACCTCTCACCATCCTTCATTCCTGCTATGCCACCCCTTTCCCAACCCCATCTCCAGTTCCATCCATCCTCCTCCCTACCCCAGCTCTCATTCCCTATTCCAAGCCCTTCGAAGCGAGATCTGCCATCCTTCCCTCCAGTCCCACCTCTACTACTTTTGTTTCTCTCCCCTACCCCTAGCCTTCTCTCCCCGTCCCAAGTCTCTCTCTATGTGTATAGTCAAATCTACTACATCTCCCCTTTTCCCGCCCAGCCACCCTTCCTTTACACTACTTATACCTCCATCCGTCTCCCTTCCCCATGCCCAGCCCTTTCTCCCTCGCCAGGCCCTTTTCTAACCAGACTCACTACCTCGTTTCCCCCTCTCCCCACTCCCCTAGCCCTGCCATCCCCTTCCCAATCCCAAACCAATTCTTTTTCCTCTATCACCCCCTCCTCTAGAGATTTACAAACAAACCAAAGAAGAAGAAAACCAATTTCTATATTTCCAGATTGACCCGAATATTTTTGTGTCATTTTTATATTAATCCTAATTTTTACAAATTAGCTACTGGTTAACCTAGAATCCTATGGTCATTAGGTCTTTTAAGGGCATGTTGGTAATTTAGTTATTAATATGCTTTAAAAAGTTGACTGGTAAGTTAATGGAATAACTAAGGCTATGGATGGCTTATTTTTCATTAATTCTCCATATAATAGTTTGCAATCATTACTTGAGCCATTTTCTATAACTACCTTTTTATCTCACTGTATCATATCTCGAAAAATAGGTAAATATTATTCTGAATATTATTCAAAATAATATATTAAATAATAACTGTTCAAATAGAGTCTAGGTGTTTTACTTTACTCCAAATCGAAATGAGATAAAATGTACAGCAAAATTAGGCAAACCATAGTGGTTCCTTGTAATTTACCCTAAATGGAGTTGAGTGAAATTTGGGATAAATTACAAGAAATCTCCTTGCAGTTTGGCTATTGTACTATAATTTTCAAACATATAATTGGCTCCTTCTGGTTTGGGATTTTTTTTTTTTTTTATCTAAATGGATGGAAAGTTAAAATTTAACAAATTTATGCAAAAAATAAAAAATGCCCTTGAGACTAGTACTCCTCAATTGCCTAAAACCACAGGAAGTTATGTTTTATGTTAAAATAAATATCTAATATTGATTAGAGGTTTTAAATAACTAAAATAACCCTTTCAATCAAAATTTTTTAACCTCCTAACGCCACTTAACAGTCAAAGTATTTAACAATTTGATTTTAACCCAAATCATTAAGGAAATGTAAGTTTCCAATGAGAGTAACTTAAACATTATCCTTTTACTACATTTTATCGCAAGTAATGCATATGAAAATTTTACGTTTAAAAGAATATAGTGGGCCACCTTACAACTATCTAAAAAAGGATAAATTACAATGACACTGGGCCACCTTACAACTATCTAAAAAAGGATAAATTACAATGACACTGCTTAGAGTTTGGCTAATATTCACGTTACTCTCTTATAGTTTGCCAACCTACAATTTGTCTCCTTGTGAATTAGTTTTTTTGTTTAATGGATAAAAAGTTAAAATTCTAATAAATTTGCACAAAAAGCCAGAAAATACCCCTAAACCTAATACAGTTTCGCTAGGAAGGAATAGATTGTATTTTATGTTAAATTATTTAAGTAACCTTTATTGGAAACTTTAAATGGCTAAAATACCCATTTGAATTAAAAATTTTGGCTTCTTAACAATTGCATATAGTTAATGAAAATATTTAACGATTTTACTTTAATTCAAACTATAAAGGAGTAAATCATAAATTTTTAAACCATAATGAGATAACTTGAATACTGACCACATTACAAGGGTCTCTTGTAATTTGCGGCATATTAATATGGTATCCTTCATAGTTCTCTCACAATTCAACAAGAACCAGCGAGCCGCCGCAATTGAACCTTCTTACGAAAAGCTTCAGTTGTAAGGTAAACCTGAAACCCTTTAATTTGCTTTCTGTTTATTTCTTCTTTTGCAGTTGGTTTATTTTTCTTAAAGTGGGAGAAATTTCTGTTTCTCTCGTCTTTTTGTTTATTCTTTTAATTTTCCCCTTTTCGGGTTCCCAATTTGGGTTTGGTTTTACTTTGGAAATATTGCAAAATACTGTTTAGTGACATAAATAACTGTCGGAGGAAAGTTTATTGTTAGCTGAAGAAGAAGTTTAAGTTTGGAAGTCGAAATAAAATTAATTTTTAGGAAAAATCAGCAACTTAAAGAGTCAAATTAACCAAGCCCTAAAATAGCTGTGATGTGTAATGAATGTTTTCCTGGAAATTGTTGAAATTAAACTCCTTTATCGGTAAGTTATTGCTATAATCAGAACTAAATGCTAACAAAAGTTGCTTAAGAGTGAGTGGTCTAAAGTTTTTGTGTGTCGGTTGCTTGCCAGTACATTACCAACAGTTTGTCATTGGTAAGGAATCTGTACGTACCACTGTTAGCCTGTCGTGGAGGGCCTTGACGATGCGCGGTCCATGGAATGATTTAACCTGCATTCCTCATTAACTTTCTGTTACCAAAAAATAAGACTAGAACTGAATATGGTTTCTTGATAGTTGGGCAATGCTTATTGTTGAGGCTGAACTTAGTGAGTAATATTTGAAGGGGAAATGTGGAACAAGGAACAAAAGATTAGTTCAATTTTGATTAATCACTGGGAATAACCAAAAGCTACGAAAAATTTGTGTGCTTTGGACCTAGGAAATTCTGTAACCGCTTAATCTTATACTATGTTTTTTAATTAAAGCTTTCTCTGACAGGGCTTAGAGTCAACCTGGTGATGATTTTTGGTGTGTTTGGTGTTCAAGGCCTATGTGATTGGTGCATGAATCTAGTGTACATGATCAGAATTTTGATAAGATAGTTGGAACTAGAACTCTGTTTTACATTCATTTCAGTTACACTTCTACTTCCTCAAGGATGGACCATGGTACAATGGTTAGGTTGGTTGAATATGACTTTTAGAGGTCAAGAGATCTATAAGCGATGATAGCTTCTCTACTGACTGGTTTAAGGGGGCATAGGCCTAAAACTTTAGTAGCTCCATTTGGGATTTTTTATTATCTAAGTGTGGGGTGATTTTGAGTTTAGCTCTTAATTGAACCATTAGTATTTGTTATCTAAGTGTGGGGTGATTTTGAGTTTAGTAGCTCCATCACAGGATAACCTATGATGGATTTGGATTTCAAATCCAAATCCCTCTATCCAAACTCAACCCTAATAGTATTTTTTTTTAAATAACGGATGCAATTATTTTGTTTGTGTGAGGGAGGAAAAGTATTTGATGAAGACAAGACACCTGCATTAATGACGATAACTTTTATGATCTCTTTCTTATAATATTTTTGATCACTTGAAGCATCCATTAATCTCTTTCATAATTGTGACCAATCTGTTTACTAATCGTGTTCAAACATTCTGCATTATGAGTACCATTTGAATTATCTTTTTGGCCGTTTCTCCTGTGATGTTTTTACGTATACTAGAACCAAAGAACTAAGTAAAATATTCATGTCAGTTCTTCCTTCTTGGCTGGTAAAGGGTATGTCTTTGTTTTTTTTATTTGAAAGGCATGGGATATTACTAATCTGACAGTTTTGGATTGCTCTAGATAAAGTCAGTACATGGCCAATTTTACGTGCTGCTTTGTTGCATTATGTATGGGATAGTGACTGATTTATTGTTCTTTTCTGGCGAACTGTTTTATGGTAATAAGTTTGATTGACTGCCTTATCTCTAATGCGAATATTATTACATGCTATCCTTCTCAAAGCTCAAATGTTTAAGTTTTCTTTGTTGATAGTTTCCAATTACCCAAAATTAGGTTACTATCGTTAATTTTGCTTATGTAGGAACTTTAGAACGGTTAATTGACTGTTGAATGTTTTCTGGTACTGGTTTTTTAACTCTTGAAATTGTTTTCATTGTGGGTCAGGTTGTCTTTATTCTTTTCGAATGAGGAGAACCCAAAACAGACACAAAAAAAGTAGAAAAGGAAATTTGGGGAATATCAATGAGCTAAAGAGTTGAAGGGTACGGAACCATCTATTTCAACTAGTGGGAAAGTTGACTTATAAAAAATTACACTTTTTTTTTTTTTTTTTAAAAAGAAAAGTAGTGGAAATGTTAACAAAAAAATTGGTACAGTATTTATGACATGGGAGAACCGTGGACAACACGACTTATTTGACTCTTACCCAGAGAATTTCTAACAAAACAAAAAAAAAAAGTAGTGGAAATGTTAACAAAAAAATTTATGCAAAAAAAAATAAAAGCATGATATAAAGAGTGGAGGGTGGGAAGGAAGTTATAAGTAGTTATACATATAATAAGGGCAAAAAAGGAAGTTCAAATAATGACAACTCCCCCTCTCCCTTTAAATATAGTATATTACACATATAATAAGCGCAAAAAGGAAGTTCAAATAATGACAGACTCCAAATCTCCCCCTCTCCCTTTATATATAGTATAGATAAGTTGAACAAGAAACGGTGTGATGCAATGGAGTGGGCAAAGTTGTTGGATTTCGTGAGATAGTCTAACCACTGCTATTCCAAAATTGAAGGAGAATGAATGCCATCCAAAAGTCAAGACTAGGCAATCTATTAAATGTTTAACCACCAGCCTATTCCTGATCACCAACATTGGTACAGTATTTATGACACTGGAGAACCTTGGACAACACGACTTATTTGACTCTTACCCAGAGAATTTCGCCTGATTCTAGTAAACATGATTTAAGAGACCCCTATTCTGTATCATCTTCTGGAATCATAAAATTGTCGAAAGTCTGCTTCTGTTCATTGGAAGCATTATAGTTCGAAATTTTTGGCAGACACCTGCCTCCCTCAAAACTGTATTTGCAAGTTTCCATGCCAAAATCTTTCCGTGCCTTCTTTTAGAAAGAGCACCATTTTTCTTGAGTTAGGTAGTTCTCCCAATGGTAAAAATGAGAAGGTTGGGTAGTTCTCCCAATGGTAAAAATGAGAAGGGTAGTCAAAGGCCAGGAAAAAAAAAATGTGGTAATATGGAACCCCAAAAAACCTTGGGAACCTGCTGCCCTGGAAGATACCTTTTTCAAGCTCTCACCAAAGTCATCGTGAAGAACAAAACTGGAACTTTGGTAGGCCAAGTTCTGTCACTTAGAATATGAGAAGTTGTATTGTGTCGATGAGCTCACAACCTAGATGCTTCATGCACTCCGAAGTACTGTTTTCTTAAAATGAGGAAAATTCTTATGACTAAAAGAATGACATGACACAAAGAAACACTGATCCAGGCTATGCATTAGGTCCATCGACACATACAGTTTTTATGACATTCTATCATCTCTGGCTCCTTGCTCTGGCCAGTGGCCTCTTTCATGGGATGATGCGAGTATTTTGAATTAGGCACTTAGCATTGGCTCCAAGATGATGGAACCAATCAAAGATTTGGAATCAGCTTTGTTTCTTGACAGGCTATGAAAAGGATCCATTATGCACCGTGTCACTCCTGTTGTTGTGCCACATAAATAACATAATTGGTTTTGGGCAAGTGCATAAATGTTCCCTTCATTTCTTTATGAGTTCGTTGATCAGCTAGCTAAAGAAAGCTCAGAATCAGGGGCTTCCCTATCTCTCCTAAAGCATTTAATTTCAATACAATGTTGTATGTCATTAGTTTGTTTGCTAAGTAACTAGACCTTAGTGTTTTTTTTTTTTTTCTGGCCGGGGGGNGTACATTTCTTCTTAAAGTCCTTATATTTGCGTAGTTTGTTATGCAAAATAGAAGGCTCATACAGGCTAGAAATAGAAAAAATATATTAACATTCTTCTGCTGATTAATACCATTCTCTAATCCTTGACTAATGCAGAATCTTTCAAGACGTAGGACATGGAAGATCAATTGCAAAATTTAGCATCTGCTACTCCACTAGTAAAAGCTACACTGAAACTTGGATCAGAAACATATCCTGTTATGGCAAACGAAGGAGTTCTTTCTGAGCAATTGGTTTCAATGAAGAAGCAGAGCATGGGTGTACTTAAGGACTATATAACCAAATACAATGTTCCAAACGATGTTCCTGATGAACCTGAAGAAATCTCTTCAGAAGATGAGGGTGAAATTTCTCCTGGGAAATCAAAGAAGCGAAAGTGACTTCTTTCATTGCTTTCATGCTTAATGCATTTAGAGCGGATCAGTAGTTTGACTTTTACTGTATCTTTTTACCCTTTTTCATTCAGATTGGTGTCTGATATGCTTCCACCCTTCTGGGCAATGTTTGGCTGCCTGCTATCTTGAAGCTTGATGCTAAAAACAATCTCATTCTGTAATGTCTTACATCCAATGTGCATCACCTTTTTCAAAATTGGTTGGTGTTGTGGCAATTCTTTTGTTTTAGCTTCCTCAGAATAATTCCCTTTTAGCACTTGATGGGGGTTGTTAAATACTATCCCTTTGTATACCTCCGCGTGTTTTGTTTCAAATTTATGTATCACTTTAAGAAATCAAGAAAGTAATTACTAAATTTTATTTTAATTTTATTCTTATTACAAAAGTTGATGTATTTTACTTAATCACCTCTCCATCACTCGTTGTTTTCTCCATCTTTTAAGTATTATATAAACCAGTAATAATTTCAATATCAACATTTAATAGTTTTTTCATTTTCAAGAAATTTAGTGCTAATCTTATTGTCCTGTGAATGGAAAAAAAGGGTTATAACGCAAAGAAATGTTAAATACAGTAGGGTGATTTAGTCATTTTAAATATTTTTTAATAAAATTAAAATAATTTAATAGTTTTATTAATCGTTCTCCATCAATAAAAAATTCTATAAAATGATATCTACCGATAAGATAAAAATGAGTTCATTTTCAATTATGGTTTTATCGTCTGGAAACGATTTTTGATTTTTTTCTCTTTGCAAAATTGTGAAATGACTCGTATACCCCTGATCACAAAACATTGCTTTAGAACGCCTATTAAGTACTTGGGAGTCTTGTTGTGAATCGGGGTTCTAATCTTACAATTTGTATTTTTTTTAAAAATAAAAAATTAGAATAATCACATGTTCACATTTGAGACCAAAACTCACGCCAAAACAGTAGCTGACTCTTCATAGATCTCCTTGTAATTAAAGCCTATTTTTTTTTATTACTTTTGCGTGATATTTGCACCACTACTTTCAAGTTTTACGGAAATACAAAAAGTATACTAACTTTTAAAATATCTCTAACTCATTTTTTGCTGTAAAATTTATGAGACCATTAGATTAGTGGTTAAAGTCAAACTTGTGCCTTCTGCCATCTAATTATATTTAACATTTAATAGCCCAATTGCAATTATCCTGGTAGATCTATCTGTGGGACCAACCAAGATTTGAGTTTTGGAAGTATTTCCTTTTCTTCTGGTTTATCATTGTCTTCCTCTTTTCTAGGGTTTGTTTCTCTCCTTTATTTTACCTTGTCCATTTTGCTCTATTCTACTTGAGGACTTGCAGATTTATTTTTTAGATCTTGCAGGTTCTGTGATTACTAGCTTAGTATGGCTGTAAGAGTGTGGAATCTGGCAAAATCAAGGTGATCTGAGAAGAATTGTTGGGAATGTTTGGAAAGATTTCTCTTTCAGAAAAGAAATGGCGAGGCATTTGTGTGGAGGATGCAGATTTCCAAGAAGGCATTCGGGACTGCTAGCTGAGTTTAATAGGTAAGATCATTGGTGAAAAGAATGTGAATTTTGTTGGTGTTAAAAATTATGTCAATGATAAGTCATATGTGGGAGCACCTAAGAGTTTATGTGTGGCAAAACTAGGACCAAATCTATTCCAATTTTTCTTTTAATCAAAGGTTGACATGAATAAAACTCTTAATGGTTACCATGGTTATAGATAATCAGATTCTCAGTCTCTGTCAATGGCTTGAAGGAATAGGGGATAGTAGATCTATTTTTCTAAAATCTTCTATATGGATTCAAATTTGGAATCTTTCTATTCATTGGTTTACCAAAAAGATAGGGATGAAGATTGGGAGTGTGGCAGGAAATGTGTTGAGGGTAATCATTCCTCATAATGGGAGTAAAGATGGAAAAAATATTAAGGTTTTAGTGGAAGTTCATATTTCACAGCCTTTCCTAAGAGAAACACTAGTTAAGTCCAATGGGGAGTCAAGATAGGCGACTTTTAAGTATAAGAAGTGTCCTGACTTTTATTACAAATGTGGTGTGATAGGGCATGCTGAAAGAAATTGTTAAGCAACTAGAGTCCGTCAAAGGGAAAGGAAAAGGGTTCAATTTAGGAGTAGGGTAAGAGCAAGCAGTGGAGGGAATCTCAATAGTATAGGGACCAGAAAAAAATCTAAGGAGAATTAGGGAACTAGTGGTAATGAGGACTTGATGAGTAGAAGTAAGAGGCTATGTGAATCAGAGAAAAGAAAGGAAGGGAAGAAGGAAATTAATCTGGCCATAGTTCCTATAGAGAATCCTCAAAATTGTATGCTTCAGAAGAGTTAATCAGTGGAGAAGGAGGATTTAACTTTTACACATACAATGAATGAGGAGATTGTTGTGGCTGGCAACAACACAGTTTATCAAGAAAAAACTGAGAACATGGGGGAACAGGTAGATATGAATATTGATATAGTGGATTCTAATAGCTTGGTTCTGGCATGGGAAGCAGGTTCTCATAAAGGCAAGAAATATAAAAGAATCAACTTGGCTGAGAGAAAACCTTTGTTTGATATCTCTAACAGAGTTGAGAAAAATGATACTGGCATTGATATGTAAGAGGAAGGACTTCATCTTGGGTAATGGTGACAGGTTAAAAGATAAAGATGGGAATCAAGTCAAGAAGTAGAAAAACCTTTGGTTAGAATTACAAGTGATTGAAGAGGAGCTGAGGACCAACCCATTAAGATCCCTACTGTTTCAATGAGGGCTTTGGTATGGAATTGTCAAGGTGTAGGAGGCCCCTTGATAATTCTCCAACTGAAGGAGGCTTCTAGACTCCACTCTCATAAGATAATTTTTTGTATGAAACTAAAATGAGCAGAAATACATGGAAAAAGTTTTAAAAAATTCTTAATTTTGAGTAAAGTTGTACTGTGCATTCTTTGGGGAAAGCTGGGAGAATGGCAATGTTTTGGAGAAAAGAAGTAAAGGTTCTTAACTGCAATCAAATTGCCTTCACGATAGAGATTCAAATTGAAGATGAGGAAATCAATCAAACTTGGTGGCTGGTAGGGATCTATGCTAGTGTGGCTGATAAAGTCAAGAAGTAGCAATTTTAGAAGGTTATTGAAGTAAAGAAATCTTTGTGAGGTGATAGCTGGATTATCATTGGAGACTTCAATGATATTAAGAGGAAAGATTGAAAATGGGGGATAGAATCAAAGAGATTGGTCCTTTAACGATTTCAATTCCTTCATCAGTGACAATCTCCTTAAAGATGTAGGTTGTGTTGGTAATGCCTACAGTTGGAGTAAAATTGGCATAAGGAAGGGGAAATCAAACAAAGATTGGACAAGGGCCTGTGGTGTAGTAGATGGTTCCAAGATTATGATAATGCAACCTGCCTTCATGTGGAAATTGAAGCTTCTGACCATTGCATGCTTTTGTTAGATACCTTACCTTCTAAAAGGAAAAAGCAAAAAAGATTTTGTTTTGACAGGATTCTTAACAAAGAGATTGATAAGATTATTGAAGATGCTTGGCAGAAACAGGATCATGGTTCTTGGATGTTTAGAGTGACTTCAAAGATTAGAGCTTGTAGAGTTGCCATTTTGAAATTTCCGGAACAGTTCTAACATATCGAACTCAGGCATGAGAATTGTAGAGATCAAAAGAGATATTGCTACTGTTGGAAGTTCTAAGGATCAATGTAAGGCTGGTAAAATCGCTAGACTAAAATTGGACCTCAATGAAGCTTATAGAAGAAAGGAGATGTATTGGAGCCAGAAAGCAAGGATTACCTGGCTACCAGAAGGGGATAAAAACACCAGTTATTTCCATGCTAGTGTGGCTAGGAAAAGAAAAAGGAATCAGATTAGGAGATTTAAAAAGTAGGATGGCACTTGGATTGAGAAGGATTCTGATATCTGTTAAGAGCTTAGTAGATTTTATACCAGTCTATTCACTTGATTAGAACCTGATGATTTTGAGCAGGTTCTCCAACTAATTCCACACTTAATTACAGCCTAGATAAACTTAGAATTCACAAGAACCTTTAAGGAAAAGGAATCAAAGCAGCAATCTTCTCGATGCATCCTTGTAAGGCACCAAGGCAGATGGTATGAACCCCATTATTCTTTCAAAATTATTGAATATTATTGACAGGGATGTAGTAGAAGCAGTTAATATTTTTTTTTTCATTCTGGCTTTTTGCTTAATTCTATTTATGAAACCATCATTTCTCTCATTCCCAAGGTTGATTTGCCTACCAATTTGTTACATTTTAGACCAATTAGCCTTTGCAATGTTTCTTATAAAGTAATCCCCAAATTGTTTGACAATAGACTTAAGCCTTTCCTGGATCATTGCATTAGTTGTAATCAATCTGCCTTTATTCCTGGTAGGCAAATTATGGATAATGTGGAGATTTATCATATGTACTACATTAAGAATAAAAGGCAAGTTAAGGTAGGCTAGATTATTTTGAAATTAGACATGTCTGAAACTAATGACAAAATTGAAATGGTCTTTTGTGAAAGCAATTATGAATGAAATAGGTTTTTGTGAAAAATGGATTAATTGGATTATGACTTCTTTCTCTACTGTGTATTATGCTTTTAATATCAATGAGAGAGACGTTAGGAAGAGTGAAACCTGGGAAGGGGATTAGGCAAGTAGACCCTTTGTCCCATTATTTGTTTTTAGTATGTGCTGAAGGCTTTTCAAATCTCCCCAAACAGACCACTATTAGGAATAAAATTATTGGTGTTAAAATTAGTAGAGATGGCCCTTTTGTTTCTCATCTTTTTTTCGTAGATGACACTGTGATCTTTTGTAATGCAACTCTCATGGATGCGAATGAGGTTCTTGGAGTGCCGAGGAAATAAGACGTAACTTCGTGACAATGCATCAACCTTGAAGAGTCCACTGCTTATTTTAGTAAACATACCGATTAGACTGCTACTGAGATTTGTAGAGTATTAAGGGGTATCAAGTTGGCTACACATGGTGAGTATCTTTGGTTACTTATGGTGGTAAGCATATCCAAGAACCTGATTTTTGGATTCATAAAGGATAGAGCTAAAAACTAGCTTCAAAGCTGGAAGAACATATTATTAAGTCTGTTTGGGAAAGAGTATTAGTATTGCTCAAAGCAGTGGCATTAGCTATGCTAACATATGCTATATCATACTTTAAATTATCAAAGAATCTATGTTCAGAATTGTGTTCTCTCATGTCTAAATTTTGATGGGGAGAAAACCAGAACACTAGGAAAACATGCTAGACTAGCTGGGACAGTCTTAACTGAAAGGAAAAAGAATGGTGGAATGGGCTTTAAAGACATCCAGACCTTCAATTCTGCTCTTCTTGCTAAGCAGATAGGGAGAATATTAACCAAACCCAACCAGCTAGTCAGCAAAGTTCTCATGGCCAAGTATTGCAAGAAGGATTTTGTTATAGAAACTGATGTCCTAAAAAATGCTTCCTGGTATTGGCAAAGTATAATGAGTGCTAGGTTTGTGTTGAAAGGAGGTTTAACTAGGAGTGTGAGAGATGGAAAATCCATTGACATATTGATAGATAGTTGGATTCCAGAATATGATGATGACAAAATCAAGAAAGTGAAACCACATAACTGTGTTTATGTCAGTTAGCTTTCTACTGTGGATCAACTGATACATCAAGGACAGTGGAATACTCAATTACTTCATGAAATTTTCAGTAAGGAAGAAGCAGAAGTTGTTGGAAGAATTCCCATCAGTGCCACCCAAAAGGATGACAATTTATCTGGAAACACAACAGGACTAGGTAATACACAGTCAACTCTGGTTATGATCAAGCCAAGAAACAGAAGAAAGCATTTAGTCACAGAAAGCAAGGGGAAGAAGAATGTAGCATGAACAATCAAAGTCCAAGGATATGGAATTTTGTCTGGAATCTGAAAATTAAATGTAAGTTGAAACATTTTTTGTGGAAATGCCTCAAAAATATACTTCCAGTTAATGTAGTTATTAATAAAAGATTGAAAGTGGAAGAGCCTACCTGTAAACAGCGTGGTGAGGATGCAGAATCTTTAGAACACTTGTTTTTCTTTTGTCCTTTTACTGGTCAAATTTGGAAAGGTGCTCCTGTTCATTGGGATCGATTGAAGGAAAAATTCCATCAATGAGAAATGATTTTTGGAGCTGGTTTGACAATCTGATTAAGGTTAGCAAATGTGCAGAAGGACTAGAAAGGATTGAGGTTACTATTAACATACTATGGCAAATCAGGAAACCTAGGAATAGAAGGGTTTTTGAAGGTGAAATTAGTGATTGGAAAATGGCTGTCCAACTGGCACAGCGAGAATGGTTAGAATTTCATAATGTTAGCCACAGTACCGGGAAAGGAACATGCATAAACATGAGGAAATTTGGTCTCAACAGCATTGGTCTCCCCCTATGATTGGCTTGATCAAATCAATACTGGAGCCATGGTGGAACAGGTAAAATGTAAAGAAGGATCAAGCATAGTTGCAAGGGATTATAATGGGGATTTAGTGGCAGCTTGGGGCAAATTGAACATAAATGTGAAATCTGAACTAATTTTGGAAGTTGAAACTATGAAACAGTCACTCTTCTTGGCATGCAAGGAAGGCTGGAGCAAAATTGAAGTTTAGTCAAGTTCATGCAGATACTTAGCGAAATTGACCTCTAATAGGATGTGCAATAATGTGGAAATAGAGAATATTCTGAGAGATATATAGCAGAAATTAGTTCTTGGTTTTATAAATGTTCCTTTTCTTTTTTTGCAAACAAAGTGACAGTAGAATTAGCCATCAAATAGCATCTCTTGTTTTGAGTGAGATAGATAGAAAGTGGAAGAATATCTTTCCTTTGTGGCTATTGAATAGTGCACAAGATGAACTTGGACAATTGTCCAGTAATTGTGTAGATTGTTTCCTGTCAATACAATTGTTATCATTTCAGGGAAAAAAATTAGAGTTATAATGTACCTACAAAATCTAATAGTTTGCCCTATACATCAGCTTCCTCTGGCGTTTCTGAACTTCACACAACCTGAATTCAATCCCTGCCTAATTCATTCAATTGCACCACCAAATCTATTGAGATTTGTTGGGATTAGATATTTGCTTTTTCTCCTAAAATATGGAATCTTCTTCCACATCTATTATCCTAATTTTCAACAGATCTTCTATAGCCACCCCAAAATATGCAATTGCTATTTGAGAGTTAAATTTGGATCAGTCCTACTATCTCTTCCTTTATCAAAGATACCAATTTCTATTTTAGAGTTAATTTGGATCTTGTGGTCTCTTCTTTCTTCGTAGACTTCTGATCTATTTTTCCTTCCTTTTCTTTAGTTTTTATGATTCTATTTTTCAATTATAATTATTCATCAAAAAATAGAAGAGTGCACCTATACATAGTGACAAATACAAAGTGACAAAAAAATCCACTGATGTGCCATTAGATCTAGAAAAGAAAGAACGAAATCCAACCAATGATTTAAAATCAGGGGGTTGGCATTCAATAGGATTTTGACACGTGCATTGGTTTTCGAAAGTGACTTTGAAATGTGATTTCGTAAAGTATTTTCCAAAATAGAAATGAATTGATAACTTTTTTTTTTCTGCTTTCACCGGTTATTAGGAAGCTAGAGCTTTGTGATCTTCTTAAGAGTTACCATTCTCATTGTAAATTTCCTTCCTTTTTCCTCTCTTATATGATTTCATTTGTACATGATTATAACTATTTCTGAAAGAACATAAATGAATTAGTAAATTGTCCTATTTTTATGAATTATTAGATAATATTTAAAGGTTTAGCCCAGTTAAACTATTTGTTTTCAAAAGAATAATTGACTTAGATAATATTTAAAGGTTTAACCTAGTTAAACTATTTGTTTTCAAAAGAATAATTGACTGAGAGGAAATTTTGTTCACCTATTCATAGAAATTATTCCAAGGAGTTAGAGCTGTGAATTTTTTTTTTTATCATTCTGGGTGTTGTTTTTGCTATTTTCAATCACTGAACTATGATCTCAACCGTTTACACTTGCATCCAGTGTTCTTATTTGGACCTTTACCTGTTTGGCTGGTGCAACTTGCACATCTTAATTTCTTAAATTTAAGGTATGCTAGTAGATTTTGTGCTTTTCATTCTTATTTAACTTTGAACGTATTATAGGGGTTACTGAGAATCTTATACTCCAACTTTTGTTCTCATTTGCTATTCAACTTTTGATAATTCTAAGTATTGAAATGTACTTTTTCTTTTTCCTATAAATTTAGAGATCATATTTCAGTTCCAAGTATTTCCCTCCTGCAATTCTAGCACTTGCTTGTCTTAGTGTGGCCTTCGTTTATCATTACATTTCTTAACATTTCTTTTGAAGAATATAAGACATTTGAGGCTAGAATACTGGATGCTCAAGTCTCAAATGTAAAGGTCAATGATTTTAGTTCTTCAAATGCTCAAGATGGTTTAATGCAATGGTATGAAATCCAACACTATAGAAGACAATATAAAGCATTCTATTGTGTTCTTTAAGGCTTGACCCTTGTCAGAGTCATTTTATTAGAGCCACTAATGAGTTATGTTGTTCCAAAAAAAATTACTGATATGGATCTTGAGTTATGTGGTTCTTAGAACCACTAATGAATTATGTGGTTCTGTGAAATTACTGATAAAGTAAGAACAGACTGTTAATGCAGTTTTTTAAAAAATCACTCTTCGTACATAGGAGACGTTAATAGTCAGCTATCTATTGTAGCTTTTCATGTACTTCCTACACAACTTTTTCCATCTGTGATGGAAAAACAATTTGGTGCAATGATTGATGAAGTCATAGAAAATTTTAATTGTGTTTCCACCATTTCAATATAAATCATAGAAATCATTGAAAATTTTAATTATGTTTCCACTATTTCCTCCATTTCAATAAAAACAATTTGATTATATGTCTACCAGATATTGTATCCTTGAAATCATAGAAAATTTTAACTGTGTTTCAACCATTTCAATAAAAATTTGAAATGGTAAATTTTCTTGTATAAAAATGGGACTTTTCTAGCTATTAGAGTTGTTATAGTTATTCATCCCTTTGTTTAATGTCCACAAGCATCTTCTTTCTTTTATATGCATTGAAAACCAGTATGTGGTTGGTGAATGCTAAAAATATACAATTTGAAATAGGAGTCATTAAGGTATCTCCATTTTCACCAGTACTTTTACTATAAAAAAGGATGATCATGCTTTGCTTCTACTCATTGCAGGAGCTTAATGCAGTAATTTCTACACTGTGTTCTCTTGTACAAGTTCAAGTAAGAGTTTTAGTAGCTCCAGTTTATGTACTAGTTAGGCCTTGTTTCGCCCTCCATTATCATTTTATCTAAAGAGTTTTAGTAGCTCCAGTTTATGTACTAGTTAGGCCTTGTTTCGCCCTCCATTATCATTTTATCTAAAGAGATACAAAATATAAATGCCTTGGAAAGAAATTAGTTCTGCTATTTTGTGAAAGTAATTCATCTTATAGAGATATACATCTACAATTTCTTATTTGCAATTTTTAGATAACCAAACAATGGGGAAAATTTTTGAATTTATAAGAACTCTTATTGCGCCCAGATGAAGACATCAAGAATTACAATTTTGCTACATGTGTTGAAGATAAGGTGGTTAGGTAACTATTATATATTCTCTGCACAAATGTTTCTACAATTGAGTGCCAAATAGTGTGCATCGATTGAAGAATTTTGTATTTCTTCATGTGCATAATTTGTATTTTTTTCAAACAAGATTATGTACTTAGGCATTTTAGCTACTTGCTAAGGATTAATTTTTTTAATTTTATGGTGTATTCTATTTTTTGAATGACAACCTTTTTTGTTGCTAAGGGTCAAAGACTCGATCTATTAAGGTTTGGTTGCTAGCTATACCATGAAGCTCTAGGCAATTCTGGAAGATTTGTTTATGATTGAATTAAGGAGTGATAAACCATTCACCACTTAAAAAGAAAACATGATAGTTTATGTATACAACTGTACAGTATGTACCATGAATAGATGAGGAGACCATTGTTTCACTTGTGTTTATGACTAATGTATGTAAGCTCCTGAATAATGTATGTTGCACCTATACACAGAACACTGTGCTGGCTTTTTCTCTGTAATTATTTACTTTATTATATATATTGATGATTAATGATCATCTCTTTGCATACCTTACCTATTTTTGATGAGTAAAATTTCTAATTTTTTTCTTTTCAGAAATCATATTTACCAAAATAGTGGGCATGGCCGTGCAACTATTACTAGTTTTATTAATACAAACGAGTTATTATTCTTTTCATGATATTTTGTAGCAAGAAAATACGCACAAACTATGAAGTGATACTATTGATTTTTGCTCTTGGATATATGTAGTTTATTGAAAGATGATTATTATAAAAAATAGTGTTAATAAATTGGATTAGGGTGAAAACTTAAACGGTGATAATTTCCATAGATGGTATCGAGATGTTCAATATGTTCTTGATGAAGAAGAATATTTTGAATCCCTATTTCACACTGACTTAACCTGAACAAGGTGATACTCAACAATATTAAAAAAAAAATCAAGATGCTTATAAAGCCTAGAAAAATAAAATAGTACATCCCACGTTATGCTGTTGAGTAATATTGAAAATTAAATGAAGTTTTGATTGAGTATGAGAAATATAATACTACAAATCATGGACTATGAGTTTCTTTGAAAGCAAAATTTGGATTTAGGAATTATGTCTGCTGAGAAACTCAAACGGTTGACTATAAGATTTGACTTGTATCTGAAATGGAAACATCATATGATACATATTTTGACTAATAAACAACATGTCTAGCTTATTATTATATCACTTTCCCAAATTTGGGCGAGAATGAAATTATAAGATTCACAATAGCAACATCAAAATTTTTGATGATAATAGGCGTCATACTAAGTTTGAAAATGAGTGTCTTAAGTCAACTAAATCTTCTGGGCTAGTTTATGTCATCAAGTCCAATAAGAAAAACATGATGAATTCTACAAGAAAGAAAAACAATAAATTCTTCAAGCAATCAAACCCTAAACTCCAAAAAAAAAAAAAAAAAAAAGGACAAAGTCTCTCAAAAGAGGCTATCGAGGATGTTAAAAGAAAAGTAAAGTATGTCATCCTTCCATAATTGTGATAAATTGACTCATTTTGCTTGTGAAATGCACTGATCTTAAAAGTATTCCTCAATTTTTATAAAGGTTATAGTTTTTATTTCTAGTATCATTTTATTAGCTGAACTCATCCTCTAGAGATCTTATATTCAAGAGCAATAGATCATGTAGCTAAATATCGATGAATATTTGTGAATTTTTGTCAAATTCCAGCTAGTATAAAATTCATATATGAAGGAAATAATTCTAGGAGGTCAAATAGAGAATAGAAAAATAGAGTTGAAGCAAAAACACTAGAACTTGTAAACTAGAGTTGCGTGATGACGTATTCTATACTTACATGATGTGCTATATGGACAAGATATTCGATAAAATTTAGACTTTGTCACTATTCTTTGTCTTAGGTAGTCTGGTTATTTTTAAAGGCACTGAGTATGTTCTCACTACATATGTAACGAATGATTTTATTTTACTTAAAATAATACAAGATGAAATGATTGATGACTATTTTTGTTTATTACATATATAAGTAATAATTTAGTGGATATCTAGAATATATGACACGATAGATTTCATTATATTGGTCAAGAATGGTTAAACAGGCTAGTTAAAGAAGGTCTTTTGGGTTCTATCTCAAAAGTTGAACTACATGTGTCTGAATATAATGTAACAGAAAAAACAAGAAAACCATTTGAAAGAGGAACTCAAGCAAATTTTTCATTGCAATTAATTAATTCTAATACTTGGGGACCAAGAAATGTTAGGGAAATACATGAGACATCAAATTTCATCACTTTTGTTGAAGATTTTACCGTTTTAGTCATGTTTATTTGATACTGCAAAAGTCAAAAGCATTAGATTGCTTTAGAGTACAGTTGAATTTGATTGAGAATCAATTAGACACAACGGTTAAATTATTAAGGAAAAATCTTAGTTATGAATATTTGTCAGGCCAATTTAAAGATCGATGTGATAAAAAGACATTTAACTATTCCTGAAACTCCGTAATAAAATAGTATTGTAGAAAGAAGGAATAGAATACTAATGGGCACGATTCCAGTGTTCAATAATGGGGATTCTTTTTTGCCTGCAACTTATATACTCAACTATGTGCCTACCAATTCAGTTATTTCTACTCTTTATTAATTTTGGGTAGATCGAAAACCTGATCTTAGTAATTTGCGACCCTAGGGTCAGCAGCTTATGTTAATGATCTGAATGATAAATGTGAAAATTTTGGTTATACTGAAAAGATATGTGTCTTTATTAGATAATCTGAATGTTCAAAAGATTGTGTGTTCATTGATGAACGTAAAAGATAGAAGTATACTTGAATTGGAATGAAGAGATAGGACATTTTTAAATAAATAAATTTCAAAAATTATGTGAAGTTGATAAGAATTTCTCTTACATGAAATGGAATATCATATGATATTATTACTCCTAAAGAAGAGGGAAAGAATTCAATATTTTAAGCCAAGTGGAAGTAATTAACCTCCAAATGACTCAATTTCACTGAAAATCATTTGCCAAAATTCTAGCATAAAAGTATACCAAAAAAGTTTTTATATGGTTGATCTACAAGATAATATTGAACCCAAAATTATTCAAGAATTTCTTACATAGATAAAGAAGAATGGATTAAAGCAATGTAAAATTAAATGGAGTACAAAAATAAATGATGTTTCGGAACTTTTGGATTTGCCTCATAAATGTAAAACAATCGCGAACAAATGAGTTTCGAAAATTAAACATAAGACAGATGGATGAATTAAAAGATAAAGAACACAATTTGTTGCTAAGTGCTATACCCAAAAAGAAGATATAGGTTATGAGGAAACTTTTTCACTTGTTGTAAGATTTCCATCAATTCATTTTATTCTAACTATAGTTGAACATTTGGATTTGGGATTACATCATATAGATGTTAAAAACTGGTTTTCTCAATAGAGAATTGGATGAAAAAATCTACAAGCAACAACTAATAGATTTCATTGTTAAACGACAAAAGCACAAAGTTTGCAAGTTCAAAGATTAATTTACGGTTTTAAACAATCATCTAAATAGTGGTATTAGTGAGATTTTAGAATGCATTCTCGTACAAGATAAGCGTGCATTGATTCCAAACGTAAAAGGGGGGGACATTTATAGACATTAACAAAACAAATAGTTGAGATTAAAAAGAATAAACATGGTTAATTATAGACCTAAATAAATCCTTGTTTTGAACCTAATATCTCAAAAGTATTCCAGCAAGAAATTACTGTCAAGCTCATGTAGCTTATAAAATGCACAAATAGAGTCTAATAGACATTTTTAGACCAACACGCTACATGTTCCAGAATTAATTTAGAAATAAAATATCTTTAATTGATAAAATTAAGAAAATCAATTAGGGCTAACTACGGGTTTAATTTATCCATAATTGAGCTAACTAATTAACCTTTCCTAATTTAAACCTCTTATTCTTGGCCTATAAATAGGAGGTCATTCACATTGAGAGAACAATTTTTTCAAGCATGTCAACACATCAAAGAGCAAGACTTTGATAACATGGGAGATCAACAACCATGAGAAAGAAAGTGTCACATCTTCTTTTACGAAAATTGAAGAATTGTTCTTCAATACCCTTTCAACTAGGGATCAAGTTTCAAGCCCAAAATGGATGTATCCTACATCAATTTCTCCCATGAAAATAAGAAGGGCTTAGCAATTCGAGTTCAAGCCTACTTTGATGCTTGAATTTTTGTCAACCTATCATCATTTCAAAATCACGCATATCTCGACCCTTAGATAGTTGCAGACACTTTAGAAAATCCGTCAAATATTTTGGTCATTGTAATTAACAATTCAATATGTCCACAGTGGTGTAATGCATGAATTCGTGTCTACAAGTATACGTATTGAATAACTAATACAGTGAAAATTAGATATCGTTCCCACGAGCATTATGCTTAACACAGTTAGGAATTACCAAAATGGCACATATAAAACCCTATATAAAGAATGAAATAGTGGAATAAAAAGGAAAATAAGAAATAACAACTAATTAAATAGATGAATAAACAATATATATTAATAAATAGGATTTTTTTTCTTCATTTACCAATCCAATTAATTAGTTTAATTTGTCATTCCTTCAATTTCACAATTTGTTTACTAATCTAGTAGTTCGGTGGTAATTGCAAGTTCTTTTCAGGCTCTTTACAAATCTACTAATCTTGACTAATCCACTATATTTCTTTGTGGATTAAAGCCCTGACCAAAGCATAAATGCAACCCTAATTGACTACCTAATATGTGAACGTATACTTCAATCCGTACTCACGAAATAGCTCAATCCATAGGTGATTGTTTCAAATAGTGTTTTGAACCCGTCCTAACAGTGTATGTGAACCCATCCTAAACTAAGTATTCTCTGTCGATTCGACATAGGGCGATAGATCACTCTAGAGCATTGATGCCTCTTTTAACACCCTAGTTTTAAATCAATAAAAACACCTAAATCCTATCACTAACTAGGTGGCATCCCGCAAGTATACAGTTGTCAACTAGTATCAAGGGAAGTGGGGATCGTTCCCAATACGAGGATTGTCGATTGCAATTACCAAGGTTTTAAAGGTAAATGTGTAGTTAAGCTAAATCAATTAGTGGATGGAAGAACTATTCTAATTAAAGCTATAACTTCAATTCTAGCTATAACTTCAATTCTAACGTAATTTAATCTAATTAAGTCTAAGATTTAGAACAAGTGCATAAATCAACTAAAAAGACCATAAAGCAATAAAAATTGATCACTAAAGCATTCATTTCTAAAGTAGAAATTAGGAAAAGATCAACTAGGAAATTAAATATTTTTGGATTTTTCAATTGAAATTAAGGAAACCCACTAAGAATTAACTAGAAACTAAAGCTAGAAATTGAAAATTCTTAAATAGAAAGCAAGAAATTGATAAGAACACCAATTTTACTAAAACCCTAAATTAAAAGCAAAGAAATTTTTACTGAAATAGATAAGAAAGCAATTAAACATTATATCTACTTGAAGCTTACGAAAAACCCATTACGATGATCTAATAAAGATGTAAACTTGACAAGAAATTTAAAGAAGATTAAGAGAAATTCTATTAGAAAAAGTAACTGTAGTCTTAGCTATCCTAATATATCTAAAATTATCTAAAAATCTCTATTAAAACTAACTAACTCTCTTTCTCTCTCTACTACTTAGCTTAAATAGTGCAGCATTATACAAGGCAAAAATCAGGTTTTGGGCTAGAAATTACGAAATTGCCCTTACAACTTAACATTTAGCGAGTCGAGATCGCGGTCTGGAAGTTTTGAGACCGCGATCTCGACTCTAAAATTTTAGCACTAATTCCCGAGCCGAGATCGCGGTCTGGAATAGTCGAGACAGCGATCTCGACTCTCCTTCCAGCAATTCTCATTTCCTCCATTTTGCAATTTAGTCCTTTGAGCTTTGTTCCTTCCAGCTTCTAACCTTTAATTTTTAACCTGCATAATATTAACACCATTAAGCACTTAATTAAACTAAAAATTTAACACAAAAATTATCATTACTGTAATTAATTCAAAAACGAAAATACAAATACATATGAAAGAAATTAACTAAAATCTTCAATTACTTATCTAATTTCAGAATTTAAACTATCAAAATGCTATAATTTAGAGGAAAATAACTCTAGTTTACTAGAGTTATCAAGCATGGCTAGTCATCTAAATGTACTAAGATTAATTCAAAAAAGCAAACAGTCATGTAAATTAAAAAGGACAAAAAATTACATTAATCAATTATCATGGTAAAGTGCATAGTCATGGAGTGAAATACATCATAAGATTGAATTACAACTAAAAGATTATAAAAGTACAAAGAAAAGAATAAGGAGGGAAACTAAGTTTTGTCTCGATCCTTCCATCTCCTCTGTGTGGATTCCCCTCTTGGAACGGTGTTCTTCGCTCTTTCTGATGATTTTCTTCTAGCAGCTGCTCTAACCCTAAACTATGTCATTCTACTATAAGATATATTTTCTCTCTCATTCTCAGACTCTTAAATACATGTATTTATAGTCTGTGTGTTAGTGTTTTACATGTTTGGAGGTAAGAAATGCCCCTACGAAGCCGCAAAAGTTCAAAACTCACATTTGCTATTTTTAGCCCGTAGCCCAAGCACGACTTAATGTCCCCAGGTGCACCCACACCTAGGGAATAGTCCTCGGGTACAGCTTAATGTTCCCAAGTGCACCCATGCCAGGGATTTAGTCTCCAACACTGGCATTTTGCTCCGTTTCGCTTTATTTTTGACTTGTTTGGCCAATAATAGATCCCAAACATATAAAAAATACCATAAAATACATAAATAAGTGCATTTAAACATTAAAAACACATAAAATAATATTGAAGCACAAAAATCCTAAAATTACCAAAATACCGCAACTGATTAAACAAGACACCTCAAAAACTGACTAAAACCCAATCTAAAATGCATGAGAATAACTATCTTTTAGAGAGTTAACACACCCCCAACTTGAACTTTTACTCATTCTGAGTAAAACAAAACACATAAACACGTATCACATTTTATAACACAAAGACATTAACTTTCTTCCATATCAACTGTCCTAACTAAGATAAAACTAAACAAGAAGAGATATGGAATCAACATCTATATTGTATTAAATGAGGGAATGTAATTAAGTGATTTAGATTTTCTTTTTGAAATTACCCTTACTATAGAATTTAATTACTTTATTATGTCCCCTAACTTGAATGCATTTTTTTAAATATTTAGGTTATTTATGTAAATATTACTCCAAGAGTAAAAGAGGAAATAAAACATACTTTTTAAGACTTCATATTTGGAAATAAATTTGATTGAAGTAAATTTTCTTATGTAATAGAATACTAGGAATGATTTTTAGAAATTAAAGAAGAGTAAGAATTAATTTTATTGGGATCAATTTTAAAAATCAAGAAATAATAAAAAAATAAAATTTACTTGAAAAATAAATTATACGTATTTCATTTATACTTTTGGACTCTTAACGAGAAAAATTCTAAAAGGTACACAGGAAATAAAATTAATTTTTTTAAATACTTATATTTATAATTTAGTTTGATTGAAGTAAATTTCCTTATAGAATAGAATTTTTGGATAGATTTAGAAATAAAAGATGAATGTTGAATAATGTTATTTAAAAATTAATTGAATACATACTATAATAAATGAAGAATTTTGATTTAGTTTTAGATTTTCTTTTCCAAGTTATCCTTACTATAAAATTTAATGACTTTGTTATGTTCCCAACTAGAATGCCTTTTTATAATTTTTAGACTATTTATGTAAATACTCCTTAAAGAGTAAAATAAGAAATAAAACCTACTTTTAAGACTTCAAATTAGGAAATAAATTTGACTGAAATAAATTTTCTTATGTAATAGAATATAGGCATGAGTTTAGAAATTAAAGAAATCTAGGAAATATAAGTTTGGGATGGGTTTTAGAATCTAGCAATAATAAAAATATAAAATCTACTTGAAAAATAAATTTAAATGTTTCACCTATATTTTTGAACCCTTAAAAAGAAAAAAATTCTATAAGTAAAAGGTATAAACGAAATAAAACTAATTTTTTGAGACTTGATTTAGAATTATTTGATTGAGGTAAATTTTCTTATTGAGTAGAATTACGGGATAGATTTAGAAATTGAAGATGAATATTAAATAAAATTGTCAAAAAAATACTTAATAGAATAAAATTTCTCATTACATAGAATTACACATATGAATTATAAACTTATATAGGTTGTGGATGCATTACTAAACTAGACAATATTTATATGCAATTAAAGAAAGTAACAATTAATTAACAACTATGGAAAGAAAAAGAAGGGAAAGAAGGGGAAAAAATTACTTTAATTTCAAAGAGTTAAATACCATTTTACCCAATTAAAACTAAGCAAAAATCTCATTGCCTTTTAAATTGAAAAGTCTCAATTTGACCCTCCAAATTAAAAAAAAAAAAAATCAAATATAATCCTTCAAATTCAAGAAGTCTAAATTTGGCTCTCAAAACTAAAACAACAGTCCTAATGTGGCTCCCAAAGTTAGCACTGAAACACTATCAATTTGACTTTCTAAACTAAAAATATGTTCTAATTTTCCCAGAACTGTATTCTGATACAAAAAATAATTCCATTAACCTTTTGAATGTTTACAGTTTTAAAATATGCTTTGAATCTTAATAATTACTGTTAGAATAAGATTTTTGTATAGAATAGAGAGTTTCATATGTTATCTATTTTTTTAAGGATGAATTTTAGAAAGTATACAATTATGGAAATAAAACTTTTTTACGATTAGGAATTGAGTTAAATAATATTAGGCACTATCTTTAAAAAAAAAAGTAGGACTTATTAAATATATAACTTTTGAAAACTTTTGAGAGAATAATTCTGAAATATTTTTCTATTTTTGATACAAAAAAGAAAATAACAAAAGAACAAAAGAGTTATAAACTTGCTTAAAAGCCTCAAGGCCATCAAAACTTGAATTTACAAAGGTATTATCCTTCATAGATATTGTCAACATCTTCACATTCCTTCTGCCAATTCCATTTGTATTTTGTTTCTAATTTTGTTTGTCTAGACTTTGTAATGATAAAAGAGATTCTTTATTACTAAAAAATAAATATAATGTAGAACCTATTTTTTTTAAATTATTGTTAAACTGATTGGATGAGTAGGAAATGGGGTAAAAATTTGATCTACACCTATTTTATTTTTCTTAAAAGAATATAATCCTTATCTTGCAATTCTTACTTTGATTTTAGTTCCCTTTTCATGCATTGAATAACTAACACATATTTAATCTAAGCTACACTTTTACTGTAAAAAAAATTAGTTCCTAATTATATTATTTGAAATTCTTAATAGATAATTATGGTCCTCTTACAAAAAATTATTGTTATTGTCTTTGGATATCTAATGTTGAATATTAGTAATCGTATAAATTACATACTAAAAAATAGAGATATCAATTCAGTTTCCATTTTAACTAAAGTGTACTTTGTCTAATAAATCCTACTATAAAAGTTTATAGCTACTGCTTCTATATATTGTTGATCTTATGTTTCTATCAAATAAAATTTATAATATTGAATATCTACCTTTTAATTTACTACTATATAGATTCATAGTTTTAATATAATTAATTAATCACTAAATTTCACACCGTATATTGCTAAATGATGGTAGACTAGTTTTTACTTTTTTTCTCTTTTCATAAAATAATTCCTATAGTTGTGCAAACTATATATTTAAGAGAGATTTTGTTTCCTAAATTAGAAATTGCTATTGACTATTTACATGCGAATGGTTCCTTTGTCAATTTGATTCCAAGAGAGGTATAGGGATTTTAGAATAACCAAATATCGTAATGCACTTGATAAATTCAAATTTGTTAGGATAGAACTTGAATAATTGAAAAGAATTCAAAACTACACTATCCTTTTTATTACTAAACTTATATAATGGATATAATAATAAACTCTAATATATTTCCTGTCATACATTATGATTCAGTTTGATGATACTTTAAACTTTCCTATTTTGAACTTAAATAAAGTAACAATTAGCCTCATTGTAGATGCTTCAATAATTCTCAATTGATAAAATGGACTTCTATTTTAAAATTTGCAAGGCAGATATATATGTTATTCACAAAACACAATTATTTAACTTTTATGAAATTGCTTGAATCATTATATTAAAAAAAATCTGTTACATTTTCAACAAAGTATATTGATAACTCTAGTAAACTAGAGTTATTTTCCTTTAAATTATAGCATTTTGATAGTTTAAATTTCGAAATTAGGTAAGTAATTGAAGATTTTAGTTAATTTCTTTCATATGTATTTATATTTTCATTTTTGAATTAATGGTGATAATTTTTGTTAAATTCTATAAGAGAATTAAGTGCTTAATGGTGTTAATATTATACAAAAATTAAAGGTTAGAAGCTGGAAGGAACAAAGCTCAAGGGACTAAATTGCAAACTGGACGAATTGAGGATTGCTGGAAGGAGAGTCGAGATCGCGGTCTCGACTATTCCAGACTGCGATCTCGACTCGGCAATTTCAGTGCTAAAATTTTAGAGTCAAGATCGCGATCTCAAAACTTCCAGACCGCAATCTCGACTCGCTAAATTTTAAGTTGTAAGGGCAATTTTGTAATTTCCAGCCCAAAAACCCTGATTTTTGCCTTGTATAATGCTGCACTATTTAAGCTAAGTAGTAGAGAGAAAAAAGGGAGTAGTTAGTTTTAATAGGGAGTTTTAGATAATTCTAGATAGATTAGGATAGCTTAGACTACAAGTTACTTTTTCTAATAGAATTTTCTCTTAATCTTCATCTTAGATCTTCTTTCAATTTCTTGTCAAGTTTACATCTTTATTAGATCATCGTAATGGGTTTTTCGTAAGTTTCAAGTATATATAATTTTTAAATGCTTTCTCATATACTTTAGTAAAAATTTCTTTGCTTTTAATTTAGGGTTTTTAGTAAAATTGGTGTTCTTATCAATTTCTTGCTTTCTATTTAAGAATTTTCAATTTCTAGCTTTAGTTTCTAGTTAATTCTTAAGTGGGTTTCCTTAATTTCAATTGAAAAATCCAAAAATATTTAATTTCCTAGTTGATCTTTTCCTAATTTCTACTTTTGAAATGAATGCTTTAGTGATTAATTTTTATTGCTTTATGGTCTTTTTAGTTGATTTATGCACTTGTTCTAAATCTTAGACTTAGTTAGATTTAATTAAGTTAGAATTGAAGTTATAGCTTTCATTAAAATAGTTCTTCCATCCACTAGTTGATTTAGCTTAACTACACATTTACCTTTAAAACCTTGGTACTTGCAATCGACAATCCTCGTGGGAACGATCCTTACTTCCCCTGCTACTAGTTGACAACCGTATACTTGCGGGATGCCTGTATAGTTAGTGATAGGATTTAGGTGTTTTTATTGATTTAAAACTAGGGTGTTAAAAGAGGCATCAAGTTTTTGGCTCCGTTGCCGGGGATTGTCTTTGGTTTTTGGCAATATCAAGCGCTTTATGGGTCGTGTAGATTAAGTACTTTAGATTAGTTTAATTCTAATAGTTTTTTTAATTTTGTTGATCTTTATGTTTGATTTGGTTATCTTGTGGAATTGACTTGGAATTCCAATTGACTATTTGCCTTGGTAGTGTAGTGCATGGTAAGAAGTACTCAAGAGCCATTCATTTGCTTAGACAAGGAAAAGGAGAAAGAGATAAGACAAATTCGAAGGTTGAGAAGGGTGCAACAAGAACAAGAAAGGATAGAAATGACACATGCTAATGCTCAACAAGGGAATGTGAACATGGAGAACGAAGAAGAAGAAGAGGTAGGTGGAAATAACGGAATGGGTGGCTATAGGAATGGAAATGACATGAATGGGAATGGAAGGCCATTGAGGGAGTATGCTTTACCGAATTTTGATGGGGCGAACTCAAGCATTGCATGGATGCCCGGGCAAGCCAACGATTTTGAAATTAAGCCCGGCCTAATCCAAATGCTCCAAGCCCATGCTATGTTCGGAGGTGGACCAAATGAGGACCCATACACTCACCTTATGAAGAAGTTTTGAAGAAGTCTTGGACACATTTAAGTTTAATGGGGTACATCCGGATTGTGTTCGGATGAGGGTATTTTCTTTTTCTCTTTGTGATAGGGTGAAGTCGTGGTTGCAATCCCATGCACAAGGAACATTCACCACTTGGAACCAACTCGCTCAAGAGTTCTTGGCGAAGTATTTTCCTCCCGCAAGAACCGCTAAATTAAGGAATGATTTTACATCGTTCAAACAAGATGTTGGTGAAAGCCTTGGGGAAGCTTGGGAAAGATTCAAAGAATTGCTAAGAAAATGCCCACATCACGCCATTCCTTTGTGGCTTCAAGTTCAAACGTTCTATAGTGGTCTACTTTAAGAGACGAAATCCATCGTAGATGCCTCCGCCGACGGTTCTATCTCATACAAGACTCCGGAAGAAGCTCAAGAGTTGTTAAATAGGATGGCATACAACCACTACCATCATGGACCGATAACTCCATCGGTGGTTCTACATCAAGCTATTCAAGCAAGAGTTCATGCAAGTAGTGGAACGTTGAATCTAAACATGCAAGACGCCCTTTTAGCTCAACAAAGCATGTTCATGAATGTGATGAAAACATGGAAAAAGCGTTGGAGAATCTAGGGAAACGTAGTAGTGTGAATGCTATGACTTCTTCTCCAACTCATACAAGCATGACATGTGATTTTTGTGGAGGCGGCCATGCCAATGGGAATTGTGAAATGCCTTATGGGGCTAATGATCAAGTCCATTATGTGAATAATCAATCTTCATTTCCAAGGAACCTATCCGGAGCTTATGGGAACTTGTATAATCCATCTTGGAGGAATCACCCAAATTTCTCATGGAGTAATACCAACAACCAATCCAACCCTCCTTACCAACCAAATCCTCCATCTCAAAATGCCCAACACACTCAAGCCCCGAATTCCTCATCTAGACCTTATCAACCACCACATCAAAGAAATTTCCAACCCAACTCATATCAAAATTCCCCCAATCCTTCTTTTCAAAACCAGGATACAACAAAGACCTCCGTTCCAATATGCAAATTCTTCCCAACCCATGTACCATGATCAATATGCTCCTAGAGATAATTTGGGTGAAGAAGGTTGGAGAAGAGAAGCCGAGTATTTGAGAAGGGAATTGGATAGGAAGACCGAAGAGCATAAAAGAGATTATGAAAATTTGAAGGCTTCAACAAGAAATTTGGAGCTTCAATTGGGACAATTGGCAAGGTTGAATAATGAGAAGCCTATTGGGGCATTTCCTAGTAATACTATTCCAAACCCCAAGGAGCAATGCAATGCCATAACCCTAAGGAGTGGAAAAGAATTGGTTGAATCTAAGGAGAAGAAAACGGTGGAGGAAGGAAGCAAATAGCAAAAGTCCAAGGTAGTTGAAATTGAAGAAGAAGTAGTTGATGATAAAGCCAAGAAGGAGCAAAGTAATGAGATCAAGGTATCCAAGAAGAAGCATGTGGAGGAACTTTTGAAGATAGATCCATCAATAAAAGTGCCATAGCCCTAAAAGACTCATTGATCCAAGAAAGGAGGAAAAAGAGAAGCAATTCACCCATTTCTTGGATATGTTCAAAAAGATTAATGTCAACATTCCTTTGATTGATGTCCTCACCAAGATGCCCAACTATGCTCGTTTCATGAAGGATCTTTTGGCAAGGAAACGAAAGTGGGATGATGATGAGAAAGTATGCCTAGATGCCCAATGTAGTGCCATTGTTCAAAGGCGGTTGCCCCCTAAACTCAAGGATCCCGATAGTTTTATGATACCGGTGAATGTTGGAGGAAAAACATGGCATCAATCACTTTGTGATTTGGGGGCAAGCATAAATATCATGCCAAAGGCCATCTATGACAAGTTAGGGATCAACCATGTCAAGCCAACTAATATCACACTCCAATTGGCGGATTTATCCGAGAGAAAACCATATGGCTTGTTGGAAGATGTGCTTGTACAATTGAAAAGTTGGTATTTCCCGTTGATTTCTTTGTGCTAGATACGGGTGAAGGCTTATTATTTGCGAGAGTGAGATTCCATTGATTTTAGGGAGGCCTTTCTTGTCGACCGCTCATGCATTAATTGATGTGCACAAAGGGAAATTGATCTTACGAGTTGAAAATGAATCAATTGAATTTGATGTGTTTGAATATAATGACAATATTCCCATTGTTGAAGAGAAATGTGCTAATCAATCTCTTAATTCTATCCTTGCTAGGTCAAATGAAGAGGAAAATGAAGTGAGCCAAGTCAATTCGCTCAAGCAAGTGTTGGAAATAAAGGAAAATCTGAGAAATGAATTGAAAGAGAAACCACCCGATAAAAGATGTGTGTTGATGAAGAATGAAGAGAGTTTCGCAAAGAATAAGCACAATGGTGATATCAAGAAATTGAGAAGGCATAAAAAGAAAAGAAAATGGTTTGAGAAACAATTGGAAATGTTAATTGACAGACTAGCAATGGCTAAGGCTAGAAAGAAAGGACTTGTGCATGGAAAACCCAAAATCAAGCTTTAATCATGAAGATAAAAGGGGATCAAACTTTTTCTGTGGAAACCAAGAGGGAAGGGAGGATCATTCATCCTTCAATTACGCTAGAATGAGGGTCATGCCATAGTCAAGCTAGTGACTTAAAAGAGTGCTTCTTGGGAGGTAACCCAAGTCTTTAATTTAGTTCTTATTATTTTCCTTCGGTGTGATTTTTTATTTGAGTAGACTGGTTTGAATTAGAGAAAAAGAATTGAGTTTTATTAAATAAATGGTGCTAAAGAATGAGTGAAAAATTATCATCCTAATTTGTGAATTTTTTTGTTTGTAGGTTATCCTTGCAAATGCAAAAAAACGGTCAAGAGTGAAGCAAATCTGGTTAAGTGTAAAAAAAATTTCACTTTGCAGAAGTTTGGCTCGAGACCGCGATCTCAAAAATTTGAGATCGCAGTCTCAACTGTGAACTTCTGCAAAGGCTATTTTGGGGCCAAGTTGATACCGCGATCTCAAAAATTTGAGACCGCGGTCTCGAGCCAAACTTCTGCAATGCCTTAGATCGCGGTTACATTTTCACTCAGTTCAGACCGCGATCTCAAAAATTTGAGATCGCAGTCTTGAACTCCAGAATTTTTTTTTTAAAAGGACGAATCCTTTATTCTTTTCTCACAAAACCTCTCCACTTCTCTTATCTCTTTCGAAAACAGAGTCTTTTAAATAGTCAGATCCTCAATTTTGATAAAAACTACATAAAAATTAAAAATCTTTCAAAGTGTTCGGATCATTGTGGAATGTCTTAATCAAATGCCTAGTGGCATGAGGCTAGTCTCCCCCCTGAATGAAGAAGTATTGGGGCCCCCTTCCCGCGTATGCTCCTTTATTTAGATTCTTTCTATTTTTGAATTACCAATGGATCAGGAGTTTTTCGAGAAAAGGTCCCATTCTTCAATATCATGATTAAGGGGGACGACACCCTTTTATTTAATATTCTTTGATTTCAAAGATTTCAAAAGGACATTCTCAATTATGTAACAATTTGAATAAATAGGAAAAGCCGGCGAATTCTTCAGAAAAATTTGTGTCTTGATCCACAATGGAATCTGATAAGTGAGATTTCGAGTAAGTGTTTACATCTCTGCGGTTTTGGGCTTTGGCGGTATTTATCATGCACTTCTGGGTTCCGAGTTGAATCTCTTTAGAAAGAAGATTTTTGTATTCTATGATCACCGATCATAGAGGTCCCCTCTACCATATCTGTATAAATGGGGCCCCGTAAAGCCGAAGGATTGAAGGGGACAGCCCGCAGAGACGTGCTTTCCCCCGCTCCTAATAGGAGGTGTTATATAGGCGTAGCTTGAATTCAATAAATAATAGACGCCTGTTGGCATTCCAGCCTTCCTTCTCCTTTCAGGGCCTATCCGAAAGAGAAGAGAATCCAGTACTTCTTGGTTGTGAATATCTGAATCGGTTGTTATTGTTCAAATTCTTGTTTAGGCAGTTCATAGCATCTAGATAGTGTATCTTCTAGATCTTGAATTCTTCTCAGAGGTGAGTATCATATAGTTCCATGGAGCTAGGGTCCAGAATATGGAAGAAAGTCTCTGAAGCGTCTTGTCGACTCTACCACCTAGTCAATTCTGTTCCACTTAATCCCTCTTTCATGGCCACATATCTTTCCGGCTAAGGAATGGGATCTCTTTCTTGGATGTAATGAGTCGAATGTTTCCCGTCCCTCGGTCTTGGATTGATGAACCAATAGAATCCAGGGATTGTGAACAGATGTTCTAGATAGTGTATAAGAGACAGGTATTAGATATTAATAAATCGATAACTCTCGGATAGAGTATTAGAACGGAAAGATCCATTAGATAATGAACTATTGGTTCTAAGCCATCTCTGACGATTAATCAACAATTCAAAGTGCTTTTCTTGCGTATTCTTGATAAACCAGCGTTTATATATAGATGTAGGAGGATCTGTTTGGGAAGTAAGAAGCCCCTTTGACATCTCTTCATCTGCAAATAATTCTCGATGTGAAAACACAGAGCCGGGGCTGAAGAATGTCAATACTTCTATACTTAGGTTTATCATCTCTATGGGATTAAATCCCGAGTTATTGCGAAGTAAAAAAAAGATTAGATTATGGAAGTCAATATTCTTGTTTGAGTATCGAGGAGTTAAGGAATTTAGGCCAAAATACCAAATTAAAGTAGATCGATTTTTTTTCATTCCCGAAGAAGTGCATATCTTACCGGATCTTCTTCCATAATGGTACAGAACAATAGTATCATTGGGGTAGATACACAAATGTGTTTTTGTAAAACTTTTTTGAAAGGAAAACCTAATTCTAGAAAACCCATGGATTAATGGGTAGAATGTGATAATTCAAAATGTTAAGTAATAAAACCACACTAATTCCTAACTTATACCCTAGCGCCTGCAAGTATACGGTGCTAGATAATAGTATAGAATGAGTGGAATCGTTCCCACAAGGATTGTTGATTGGCAAGCACCGAGATTCACGAATCCTTATATAGTTAGGAAAATTAAGAAATAAGAATGATTAGACTACTAAATTAAAAGAATGAAGCATTAACCTAACCTAATGAAAGCAAATAAATTACTTCTAAATTAACTAGATTGATTATACTCAAATTGAAAGACAAGTAATTCTTATTTGACTAAGGAAAGCAATTAAAAGAGATGAAAAACAACTAAACTTCATTTACTACTAAATTTGACTTTTGAAATTCGCAAAGGAATTGAGGTTAAAACAAAATATTTTGGATTTTTAGATTAATAAAAGAAAGCCCAATGAAAATCACTAGAAAGTAAAACAAGTAAATACAAAAATTAATTGGAAATCACTAAATTATCAAGAACCCTAAGAAAACTTGAAATAAAAACAACTAGATTTTAAGGAAATTTAACTAGAAACCAAGTAAAAATTATATCAACTTGTAACTAAAGATTAACCCACTAAGATTATCTAATCAAAATTTAAACTTGCAAGAAATTAAAAACAAGATCCAAGAAAAATTAAGAGAGAACTTGTATTTAACTAAAACTTGAGAGTCAAACTAATCTAATGTGACTCTAGTCTAAAACTACATAGTATACTATCTACTATGTGTACTTTTTCTACTATGTCATAATATATATGTTAAGTGCTTTACAAGGCAAGAAATAAAATTATGAAGCCAAAAATTACAAAATTCACATTCAGCATTAGCCAAACGCGTCTCGATGTCGCGACATGGATTTCAATGTCACGATATCGAGCTACAAATTAATAAGTGAATTTTCACCTCGATGTCATGAGATCAAGATGTTTCAACTCGAGTCTTCAATTCTTTATTAATTTTACTTTGCCCCTCGAACGTTTATAAACTTGATTTCCATCTTTTCGATTCCTAACCTGCAAATTCATTTAACTAAATAAGTAATCAAATTAACTAGAATTGATTAAAAATTCATGATATTTACAAAAAAATGAAAATGCAACTAATTAACCTAAAATACTTAATTCGATATTAAAAATCGAGATTAAACTATCAAAATACCAAAATTTAAAGGTGAAATAACTCTAGTGTACAGACTGATAGAGTTATCACACTTCCAAACTTAGCGTTTTGTTAGTCCTGAGCAAAACAAAAAATAAAAAGAACCTTACTTAAACGACTTAAAAAACACACCACCAAATTGACAAAACACACAACGAACAATGGATGTACTTATGATCAATAAGGATTTCTCTCAAATGACTTCAAATATCATATGACAATCGAGCTATTTGAATTGGTCACTCCAATTTTTCCAAAATTCATAATTTCATTTACCACACAAAACTTCAAATTACCAAGCATTTGCCATGCTAAAAAAGGTTCCCAAAAATTGAGTTCTATTCATTCAAAACATCATCTTTTCTCAAATCATAATTATTACAAAGTTATCAACCATACTGACGAGGTCGCATGGAAATAGAAGTTCATTAGAAATCTACCTATATGCACATATCACACAAGTTGGGAACATTAATATATTAAGGAATGAGTAGTATGATATCAATGATAAGTATTGCAAACATTTCCCCTCGACTTGTTGGATATTCTAAAACATAATTCCTAATGGCTTAATTTGGAGAAACGACATGGCTACATGCCAGAATCCCATACTTGCCTTATTATTATTCTAATGGCTTATTTCGGAGAAACAACATGGGTATATGCCAGAATCTTGTAATCTCCTTATTAGTAATAGCAATTTTTTTTTTTATATCTCGATCCTAAACTAAGGAAGATGAGTAAAATGCACCTAAGATTAATATCTAATACCAATCATTCACAAGCTAGAATAACATTCCCTATGCTAACACACAAAATGTCCTAATTTCCTTCTACTCCGTTTAACCTAATTTTTCTAAAAGATAAATCAACTAACAAAATAACATTGGTGATTTGATCAAAAACAATATTTTGAGTGGATTTCCTTAAAGTATTAGTCCCCCTTTTTGAAAATAGTAATACCAAGTTTTTGAAATTCTTATGTTGCAAAAGAACCACTCACACACACTTAAATTCATAATGTGGTCAATTCAAATAATCCAATCATGCTATATTATTGTAAGTCAAATATCATCATCGAATACCACATTGATCAAATTTTCATCCAAGAGTCAACAAACATACATATAAACATAAAATGACCATCCACACATAAGAAACAGATACTCCCAAACTTGACTCTTTTATTCTAATTGACGAGTAAAACTCATCCTATCACTCACCCAAATTTTCAATATAAAGACATAAAAGACACTCAAACAAGAACTAAGTAAACTACGAAAAATGTTAGCTTAACTCATACTACCAAGTGATAATGACAAAAGCACAAAAACTATGTCATACAATCAATCCATTAAGCTCACAGACATCCGCTCCAATATTTAAGCATCAATAAAAATTCACGTGGCATCAGCTTAAGGTCCTTAGTCACTACTCAAATACATAACCAACTAAGAACACACAAAGCATCAATGCTGTATTTTCTACTATGAAGTTCAAAAGGATAAAGCTCAAATCAAATATTAACAAAAGTAACTTGGTATCAGCCTAGGCTCGTTAACCAATCTAATCAAAAGAACTATCCAAATTATAATATCTAAAAGCATAAATATGATAAAGTATTAAGGTACTAAGAAATAAGAATGAAAATGTCTGAAAATGTTTGTCTGAATCCTTCAAATAAAATTCTATTCTCAAATAATCTCCATGGCTATCATTTGCCAACACCAGTTGCCTTAAGTGTCCTACTCCACCTCCTCACAATCATCCCTATCACTGCTTTTTTGACTCTACTCAAAGTCCTCGTCTTGTGCTCCAGCAGGTTCACCGGTCTATTGAGCTCTTTGATGTTCAAGAACCACTGGTGGTGTGTAGTATTGCTCTCGAGGTAGTCCATAGTGCCACTGTGGAAGTTACGGTGGTTGAATCCATGTGCTAAGGGAGGTTGTCCGAAGTGCATCTCCTATTGCGGCCAGATTTCTATGCATCACCAATTGATTGTACGTCCAATAACCATGTAACTTATTTCGCTCCTCTTTCATGATTGGTGTATTGAATACATAGATTGGGTGGCAAAGGAATAGATGATGTTCTTGGGGATGGTGGTGGAGGCATTTGACCTTTTGTAGGATGATGTTGCTCATAAACCCGAACCAATTTATACATAATCTTTATTAAATCGACCTCTCTAATGAGTCATGGGTTCATCAACAGAATAAGGACACCCTGTAGTGATACATAAATGAGTAATTAGACTGGGAGCATAAAAGATAGTTTTGCCGGACCTCTCACTATCAAGAAATCCCTATCTAATCAACCCACCAACGTTCACTGGCATTCCTGTCATGATAGCATAAACCAAAAGCACCTTATCCCTTTGAATGTGACTTAAAGAATTAGATCCCCAAATATGATAACTTATGAAATAAAACCATAGTTTTGCTGCAAGAGATAAACCATGGCAAGGAAATTTCAATTCAACTATTTTTGTCGCATTCATTACCCAAGCTACATCCACATAACAAATCATCCTTTTGATTTCATTCATGTCCTTGTTCTTGTTATACAGTTCAATAACTCATGATATTCATTAGAACGGAAATGTTTATTGAAATAAGCATTTATCACATCCGCATTAAAGTCAATTAAGACTCCCCGAACTCTCACCTTCCTATCCTCTAGATCACATAAGTTACAATGAAATTCCTTGACCAACTGTGTATGGTCCTCAACTGCTCTATAAAAGCCCTTTGAATGCCTTGCTCAAATTTGGGTTTCGATCTCTTTTCTAGTCTCTTTATAAGGTCCCCAATGCATAGACAAATCAAATCCATGCTATCTTATAACCTCATGTTTTCTATTGTTTTGAAATAACACCTTAGCTTTGTCACTAGAAATTTGAGGCTTTACGATCCTCTCACTAGCTCCACTCGGCTCACCAATTCCTCATTCACTATAGTCTCCTCACCTGCTCTTCTTTTTCTTGAACCATCACCTCTTCCCCTATCTCTCATTCTAACACTCCTCTCAGCACTTCCATAGACCCTCATCATTTTTATCAATAAAAAACAATCAATGTAGATGATTACAACTACCAACAATTTCTCAATTATCAACCAATTAAATAGTCCCAACATAATAAAATCTCAAACAATTATTACAAAATTTTCCAACACAATTTATCCCAATCATTCACAACCAGACTAACAAGAAATTTCCATAAAAAATTTGCACCAAATTCTTCCACAAATTGCTCAAAAATGGTCAAAATTCCCAATATCAAATATCCAAATAATCACCACTAATTCAACCAAATTTTTGCAAATTGAATTTTCATAGGCCTAAGCACATAAAAATTGGAAGTTATTACTCGTGTTGTGAAGACAAATCCTTAAATTGTTGATGAAATTCCTCCGATTGAACTTTGATAAATCCTAACACAAATCCAAAATTTGTGAGTAATTAATGAAGAAAATGTACTAGGGAGCTGAATTGAGATTGTTGGGGAGGGGATTAAAGGAAGAATTTAAGAAAGTTTGGAGTTGAGGAGGAAAGTTATATGGTTAGGGTTAGGATTTGGGAAAAAATATAGAAGGAGAAGAAGAAGAACAAGTTGGTTTATTTGAAACTGCTCGAAGTTAATGTCACGACAACAAATTCAATGTCGTGACATCGAGCTTAATTCGAAATTCAAATCAGCACTTCGATGTCGCGACACTGCATGTGTCACGTACCCCGCATGTGCCTCTGTGTCGCGACATCAAATCGGTGTCAAATTTTTTGCCTTTGTAGAAGTTTGTGGTTGATACCTCGACATCAATTCAATGTCAAACCAAACTTCTACAAAGTTCAACTTAAACACTCGCTAATTTTTTCAACTTCCTTCCTACTTCAAACCATATCTTCTCCTCACTTGAAAACATTAAAAACACAAGTATTAGAGCATTTTCAAATTCAACTATTGGAATAAAAAGCAAAACTTTTAAAACCTAATTTAAACTTAATCACACTAAATTGAAATCAAACACAAATTAAAACTAAAATTAATCAAAACATGAAACCAAAGCTTGGGTCGCCTCCTAAGAAGCGCTCTTTTATAGAGTCATTAGCTTGACTATGGCTATGATTGATTAATCTCGAACCAATTGAATGGTTTCATGTCGTTCATCAATGATTCCTTCAAAATATGGCTTGAGTCGATGACCGTTGACTTTAAAATTGCCCTTTCTTCCTTTAATCTCCACAGTACCATAAGGATAGACTTGAACTACTTCAAACGGCCACTCTACCTTGATTTGAGTTTATCCAGGAAGAGTTTCATCCTTGGGTTTTAGAGTAACACCAAACCACCAGTTTTGAACTCTTTCTTTAAGATGAGTTTGTCATGCCATGCTTTAGTCATTTCCTTATAAATCAAAGAATTTTCATATGCTTCTCTTTGAAATTCATCTAACTCATTCAAATCAAGAAGTCTCTTTTCACATACCTCCTTCATATCAAAATTTAAACTCTTGATTGCCCAATATGCTTGATGATCGAGTTCTTCAACTGGTAGATGACATACCTTACCATAGACAATGTGGTATGGAGACATGCCTATTGGATAAGTTTCAAATGTCGTCTGGTAGGAGCATAATGCATCATCCAACTTGGTTGCCCAATCCTTCCTTGTACCATTCACCGTTTTCTCCAAATTCTCTTCAATTCCCGATTTGATACCTCAACTGGACTCGAAGTTTGAGGATGATAAGGTAAGGTAATTTTTTGCTTCACCCCATACTTTGTGGAATTCATCCTTTTTTTTTTCCTTTCCATTCACTTGAATTCTCCTCGGTCCCCATAGACAAAATATAGAATGGGTGCCAACAGTTCATCACGAAAAAAGGGACTCACAGGTCTCAAAATGAGAAATTTTGAAGTGTTTTCCCCTACCACTAATAATAGTTTTAGGCACTCCAAATCGAGAAAAGATGTTCTTTCAAAAAAATTTAGTGACCACTCTAGCATCATTGGTTGGGGTGGCTATTGCTTCGACCTATTTTGACACATAATCCTCCGCAACCAAAATGAATTTGTTGGACTGTGATGTTGGGAATGGTCCCATAAAATCAATGCACCCCAAGCATCAAATACTTCCAATTCTACAATGCCATGAAAGCCATCTCTTTTCTCCTTAAAATATTACCTCCCCTTTGGCATTCGTCACTTTTAAGCACAAACTCCTCAGAGTCTTTGAAAAGAGTTGGTCAATACAAGCCACACTAGAGAACTTTAAAAGCCATTTGTTGAGCCCCAAGATGGCCTCTTATGGGAGATGAATGACAATAGTTCAAAATGCTATTCACTTCACTTTCTGGAACACACTTCCTTGAAACTTGTGCATTGCATTTTCGGAATAGATAAGGTTTTCCCAAAAGTAAAACTTGATTTCAACAAAGAAGCTTTTCTCATTGATACTGAGCATGTTTGGCACCACTATTGCAACAAAATAGTTCACAATGTCCGCATACCACGAGCTTGTCTCCATCACCTTAAGCCATTTCTCAAAGGATGATTCCTCATTGATGGCTCTCTCTTCTTACTTGACAAGTCTAGATGCTTCAAACCTTGATAAATTATCTGCTACCATGTTTTCAATATCCTTTTTGTCCACAACTTCCCAATCAAACTCCTACAAAAGAAGTATCCATCTCAGTAAATGTGGTTTGGCATCTTGTTTAGAGAATAAATGCTTTAATGCAGAGTGATCGGTGTGCACAATTACTTTAGACCCAATTAAATATGATGAAACTTATCAATTGAAAAAACTATAGCAGGTTGTTCTTTTTCTATAGTAGAGTAATTAAGTTGTGCTTTATTTAAGGGCCTACTTGCATAATAAATGACATGCAAAATTTTATCCACCTTTTGACACAAAACAACACCAATTGCATAGTCACTAGCATCACACATAAGTTCAAATGGAAGAGACCAATTGGGTGCCACAATGATAGGTACAATTACAAGAGCATGTTTCAACTCATTAAATGCTTTCAAACAAGAATTATCAAAGTTAAAAGTACAATCTTTCTGAATTAAAGAGCATAAAGGTCTAGTTATTTGTGAAAAATTTCTAATGAATCCCGACTCCTATAGAAACCCGCATGACCAAGAAAACTTCTCACACCTTTAATATTAATAGGAGAAGGTAATATTTCAATCACCTCTATTTTTTCCATATCAACCTCTATGCCTCTTGATGAAAATTTATGACTCAAAACAATTCCTTCTTACACCATAAAATGACATTTTTCCCAATTAAGCACCAAATTAGTCTCAACATATCTTTTCAACACATTAGTCAAATCTGCAAGACAATCATCAAATGATGTAGCTAATACACTAAAATCATCCATAAAGATTTCTATGTACTTTTCAACCATATCATGAAAAATTACAAACATGCAATGCTAAAATGTGCTATGAGCATAGCAAAGCTAAAAGGGCATTTTCCTATATGAAAAAAATACCAAATGGGCATGTAAAAGTTGTTTTATCTTGATCTTTTGGGCAAACAACAATTTGAAGATAATCGGAATACCCATCAAGAAAGCAATAACATGCATAACCCCCCAATATCTCAAGCATTCTTCAATGATCAATAAAAAGTAAAGAAAAATGATTCTTGCGGGTGGCCTCATTCAATTTACGAAAGTTAATGCACATATGCCAACCCGTGACCAATCTAGAGAGGAGTGGTTCATTAGTTTCACTTATTATCACGATAATTCCACCATTTTTTAGAACGACTTGAGTGGGACTAATCTACTTGCTATCGCTAACAGGGTATATAATAACATCTTCTAAAAGCTTGATAACCTCCTTCCTCACAACCTCTTTCAATGTAGGATTCAATCTCCTTTGAGGTTGCCTACTGATTTATTTCCTTCATTCAACAAAATTTTATGCATACAAATGGAAGGGCTAATCCCCTTAATATCATCAATAGACCAAGTAATGGCATTTTTATGCATATTAAGTACCACAATCAATCTTTCAAGTTGCTTACCCGTTAAAGATGGATTCACAATTATCGGTGTGTCTTATTTTCACCAAGATATGCATACATTAAATAAAATAGGAAGAGGTTAAGTTCTATTCCTAGGGAGGGGTCGTTGGTCGGAGACCTCCCTTTACCTTTTTTCCTTGTCTTCCTCTTCTTCCTCATGCAATAAAATTAGCTCATTTGAAGTCAGCGTGTTCTTTTCCAAGGAAGAATTCTCCAACTCATACCTACAAAGATCATCAATTAGATCATCCCACTACATTTATACTCATAACATCATCATAAATTGAAAGATGCTTCAATGAACCAAAAAAATTAAATGTGACAACTTCATCATTTATCCAAAATTCCAACTTTCCTTTTGAATATCAATTAATGCGTGCCCAGTTGCAAGGAAAGGTCTCCCAAGGATAATCGACATCTCTTTATCCTCTTCCATGATAGTACAATAAAATCATCTGAAAGGTAGATTTTGTCGATTTTAATAATCACATCCTCAATAATTTCCTTTGAAAACTTTATACTATGATCTGTAAGTTGCAACGAGACACTTGTGGGTTTCAAATTTTCTCCATTTAACTTCATAAACACCGTATAAGTTGGGGCATGAGGTTTATTGAAGCCCCCAAATCACACAAAGATTTTCCAAATTGCAAACCTCCAATCTCACAAGATATGGTGAAGGACTCGAGGTCCTTGAGCTTAGGTGGTAACCATTTTGTGAGAAGTGCACTACAATTTTCCGTTAAACATAAAATTTCATCCCCATGCAATTTCTTTTTTGATGCGAGGACTTGTTTCGTGAATTTAGCATCAGCGGGCATGTTCTCAAGTACCTCCATAAATGGAATGTTAATTTCAGACTTCTTGAATTTTTTACTAAACTTTTTGAATTTCTTCGCCTTTTCCTCTTCCTTCAACCTTTGAGGGAACTATATTTTCAATTGCTTAGACTCATAACATGTAGGATACTTGCCTTAATCACTTTGCATATTGGCCATGATAGGCTCATTTATCTTCTTGCCTTGACCCATTAAAGACTCCCCTTTAACTTTCTCTTCATCTGCAACCTTTTCCTATTATTTACTTTTCAATGAATGCCTTCCATCACCCCTTCTTCCACTTCCTTACCACTTCTAAAGGTGATAGCCTTGTATTGCCTCTTTAGATTTGGAATAGTGTCACTCGAAAGTACCCCTATAGGTCTTTCATTGTTCAGCCTTGCTAATTGACCTATTTGTATTTCCAAATTTCTTGTTGATGCTCTCAAATTTTCATAATCTCTCCTTTGTTCTTCTTTATCCCTCCTTTCTCTTTCCAATTCTCTTCTCAAGTACTCCGTCTCTCTTTTTTAACCATCTTCACATGCATTCTCTCTTGGAGAAAATTGGTTATTATACATAGGTTAGGAAAAATTTAAAGGTTGGAATTGAGGTATTGATTGTTGTTAAAATGGATGGTGAGATGGAGGTTGATATAAGTTGGCTTAGAAGTTTCATTGGTATGGAGATTGATAAGGTCTAGAAGAAGAACTTGGGGCTTGATTTTGAAAGTTTTGAGATGGAGGGTTTTGTTAGTATGGAGGATTTTGTTGATTGTTTGGGTTGCTCCTCAAGAGAAGTTGTGATGGTTTCTCCATGAAGGATTGTAAGTATTTCCTTAAGCTCCTTATGAGTTCTTTGACGATAAAGGTTGATTTGATACATAGTGGGCTTGCTCATTTTCACCTATAGGATCCTCACATTATTTATTAGAGTGTCCACCACCATAAAAGTCACAAATCAAGTTTGATTGAAATGAAGATCCAAAGGTATTCACGGTGTTAAATTTCTCAAAAATTCTCCAACACTCTTGTAAAGTTGTTCATGACATTCATAAGCATGCTTTGTTGGGCTAGGAAAGTATCATTAAGATTCAAATTCATCATGCCACCTGCATTGGTTTGGTTAAATTATTGTTGAACCACAGAACGAGTCATGGACCTATGATAATAGTAGTTTGAAGCCATTTAGTAGAGTAACTCTTGGGCCTCTTCTAAAGTTTTGAATGAAATGGAGCCGTCAGCAGATGCATCAACTATAGACTTTGTTTCTTGTGCCAACCTATTGTAAAATGATTAATTGGGATTTGAATTTGCAACCATAGCGGGATGGCATGGTGAAGACATTTTCTCAACAACTCTTTAAAACATTCCCAACCTTCACTTAGGCTCTCACCAACATCTTATTTGAAAGAAGTGATCTTATTATGCAATTTGGCGGTTCTTGATGATGGAAAATGCTTTGCCAAGAACTCTTGTGCTAGTTGATTCCAAGTAGTGAAAGTGCCTTGAGCATGCGATTAAAGCCCTTTGCTCTATCCCTTAATGAGAAGGGAAAAACTTGCATCCTCACACAATCCGAATGTACACTATTACATTTAAATGTATCCAACACCTCCTCAAAGTTCATCAAATGAGTGTAAGGATCTTCATGAGGACCCCTTCCAAACATAGCATGTGATTGTAACATTTGAATCAATGCGGGTTTAATCTCGAAATTATTTGCCTACATGAGCATCCTTGCGATACTTGAATTGGCCCCATCAAAATTAGGCATAGCATACTCTCTCAGAGGACAGCCATTCATCTTGTTCATCCCGTTCCTATTTCCAAAAGCACCAATTCCATGATTTCCGGCAACTTATTCTTGTTCATGATTCTCATTGTTCAAATTCCTTTGATTTTGATTATGGTTAGACATTTTCACTATTTCCAACTCTTGTTGAACTCTTCTTTGTTTCTGGATTTCTCTAAGTTCCTTCTTTGTTTTAGAATTCAAGCAAATCAAAGGTTCTTTGTCATTTTAACCATACACTAGAAAGATGAAATCCAAATAATTAGTCACAAGTGCTCAGTTAATTCACAAGACAAGATTACCAATATTACCAATAACGAATGATAGACGAAAAGTAAAAACTAAGGAAATAAAGGTGTCTAATCTATACGACCTATAAAGCGCTCAATATTGCCAATATACCAAGGACAATTCCCTATAACGGCACCAAAAACTTGATCCGTAGATAGAAAAAATAATTCAAAATGTCAAGTAATAAAACTACACTAATTCCTAATGTCTACCCTTGCGCTCGCAACTGAGCGGGATCATTTGCAGAAGGATTGTTGGTTGGCAAGTACCGAGATTCATGAATTCTTATATAGTTAGGAAAATCAATAAATGAGACTGATTAGACTACTAAATTTAAAGACTAATTAACTTAACCTAATGAAAGCAAATAAATTACTTCTAAATTAACTAGATTGATTATACTCAAATTGACAAACAAGTAATTCTAATTCGACTAAGGAAAGTAATTAAAAGACATGAAAAACAAGTAAACTCCATTTACTACTAAATTTGACTATTGAAATTTGCCAAGGAATTGATATTAAAACTAAATATTTTTGGATTTTTAAATTAAAAAAAGAAAGCCCAATGAAAATCACCAAGAATTAAAACAAGGAAGTACAAAATTTAACTAGAAATCACTAAATTAACAAGAACCTAAGAAAACTTGAAATAAAAGCAACTAGATTTTGAGAAAATTTAACTAGAAAGCAAGTAAAAATTATATCTATTTGTAGCTAAAGATTAACCCACTAAGATTATCAAATCAAAATTTAAACTTGCAAGAAATTAAAAACAAGATCCAAGAAAAATTAAGAGAGAACTTGTATTTAACTAAAACTTGAGAATCAAGCTAATCTAATCTACTCTAATCTAAAGCGACATAGTATACTATCTACTATGTGTACTTTTTCGACTATTTCCGAATATATGTTAAGTGCTTTACGAGGCAAGAAATAAAATTTTGAAAGCCAAAAGTCACAAAATTGCCATTCAGCATTAGCCAACCGCGTCTCGATGTCGCGACATCAAAATCATCGAGCTAAAAATTAATAATTGAATTTCCACCTCGATGTCGCGACATCAAAATCTGTGTCGTGACATCGAGCATGTTTCAGCTCAAGTGTTTAATTCTTCATTAATTCCACTTTGGTCCTCGAACCTTTATAATCTTGACTTTGACCTTTTCGATTCCTAACCTGCAAACACACTTAACTAAATGAGTAACCAAATTAACTAGAATTGATTAAAAATCATCTTCATGATATTTACAAAAAAAAAACAATGCAAATGCAACTACGAAATGTAACTAATTAACCTAAAACACTTGATTTGATACTAAAGATTGAGATTAAACTATCAAAATTCCATAACTTAGGAATAAAATAACTCTAGTTTACTAGAGTTATCATCAACTCTCCAAAAGAGAATTATTTACATCCATTTCAGCTTGAATTTTAGTCAAATTTTGAGGTGTCTAGTATAGCAACTAGGGGTATTTTGGTCATTTTAGGATTTTTATCCTAAAATATTTAGTTTATATGTTTTTAAAGTTTTATTACACTTATTTATGAGTTTTAATGTGTTTTTATAGCTTTAGGATCAGTCGGAGTCAAACGGGACGAAAACGAAGTAAAACAGCAAAGCTATGCACTAAAGGCGAGTGCGGCTGCACCCAGGAGGTTTGAGCCGCACCCAGTGACAAGTGCCCAAGTGTGGGTACGCCTAGAGGACCTAAGTCGTGCCCATGTTGTGGCAGCAATGTGTGTTAGAGGGCTCACGATTTTGAGCGTTTCTAGGTTTTCGAGTGTCCGTTTTAGGCCGAAATAGTGCGTTTCGAAGTTTATTCAGAACCCTACACTTTGTAACTCTTAAAACCTACAAATAACGGTCTCTAGAACCTGAAAAAAGATGTTATAATTCAGTCTCTCTCTTGAAGGCTGCAAATTAGACTAGGGTTTTTCTATTTTTTTTAAGAAGAATTGAAGAAGAGCCTTAAGATTGATAACCTTGGACCAAGATCTTCATATTCCTCATTATAGGAACATAATTTAGTGTAAGTTAGAGTAGAGAGAAGCCATATAAACATTAGGAGTTGATTAATCTTTCGAAGGAGGAAAATCATCAAGGTAGAGGACGAAGAACGCGACTACTACTAGTTTTTCTTCTTTTTCTATTTTCTTTGTGATTATTTACTCTTGAGTGATAGTAAAATAATACATTGATGTATTTACTATGATGACGTACTAATTTCATAGCTATGGTTTTATTCCAATTTTCACAGCTTCAACCATTTTGATAAATCTTTAATAAATTTCCTCCTATAATTTTTCTCGATTTATCTAGAAAAGGTTTTTCACATTTTGATAAATCTTTTGGTAGATGATCATCACGTGAAATTTCACCATCCGAGGGGTAAGAAGCCAATCCAAGAAATAGACATTGTAGATTCCTTGTCTAACACAAGCGTTGTTGAACATTCTAATCCTCCACAGGATGAACTTAATGGAATTTTCTATTTCTTGGATATCTGAGTAGTCATCGTTAAGGCATTTGACAAAATTAATCAGAATGCTCGATTTTTTCTTGGTTATTTTGGAACTGTTGGTCAATGCTTTAAGGATTGATGAATTTCAGAACAGGTTTGGCTTTGATAATTGTTGCGGAATCAAAATGGAAAATTTTGGTTGTTTTGGCAGTCAAACTCTTATGTTTTTCGCTACTTAGTACTGATCAATTAATTCATCTCCAGTTGAAAAATGATGCATGGAAAGATTCTTTTTTTTTCTACATATATTTACATGAGCCAAATGAACACGTATGGAACGAAGATTGTTATGGGCTGATTTGGCATCTTTAAGGGCTTCGATTAGGGGTCCAACTGTATTAGGGGCAATTTTAACATCATTGCCTCCACCTCAGAATACCTTGGCTGATCCACACAAGATGTAGGGGCTAATGATGAATTCATTGTAGCATTGGATGTTTGTGAGGTTGTGCACTTGCCATTCTCAGGGAGAAATTTTACATGGTTGGGCGTATGGAGGGTCGTACAGTGTGGAAGCATTTAGACATGGTTTTGGTTAATACATAATGGTTGAATTGGTTTCCAGATTCACATGTTTTGTACCTCAATAGGGCAGGTTCAAGCCATTTTCCTCTCGTTTTGAATTTTCAATCTCGGACGTCTTCGATACCTAAGCCATTCATATTTCAAAAAATGTTGTTGGAGTATTCTACTTTCCTGGACATTGTATCATGTGACTAGAGCTTACCTACTGAGGGCTTTGGTATGCATGGTTCTGGATGGACCTGCTTAAACGACTTAAAGTTACATTAAACAATGGAAACAAACAGGTTTTTGGTAATATATTCGATACAGTTAAGGAGGCCGAATGGGAGGTCACTATGTTAAAGTGACAATTTGAAGCTTCTCAATCTCTCTTGGATCAGGAAAATCTTCAGGTAGCTAAGGCAGACTTGTTTTCAAAAACTCAATCTGAAAGAATTTTTTTTGGCATCAGAAATCTCGGTGTAAATAGTTATCAGAAGAAGATCTAAACACCAAATTTTTGCACACTTCTATGGTGAATAAACAAGCTCGCCTAACCATTCATAGAATTAAGGACAACTCGGGTCAATGGTTAGAGTCCCCGACACTATTGCGGGGAAAGCAGTGGATTTCTTTGGTTCTTTTTTTTCTGATAGGGGTATTGATGAGACAAGTTGTGATGAGTTGATTGAAAATATTCCCAGTATGTTGTCGACTGAAATTAGAATGACCTTATTCGACATGTCACCGTGGATGAGGTTAAGGAGGTTGTTGGTTTTATATGAATCATTACAATGCATGGGGACCTGACAGATACACGAGATCCTTTTATGTTCAGTGTTGGGACATCATTGTGGAAGATCTTATTGCTGTTGTTAGGTATTTCTTTGCAGGAGTCTTTGTACCTCAAATCATTTAGTGCACTACTTGTCTTGATTCCAAAGAAGAATAATCTCTCATCCTTCTCAGAATTCAAACCTATTTCGTTGTCTAACTTCATAAACAAAATTTTTACAAAATTCTTGCTAATCATCCGGTTAAAATGTTGCCTTGGTTGATATCCTAGGAGCAATCAGGGTTTGTAGGTAGACGATTAGTAGCAGATAGTATTCTTTTTTCTTGGGAACTGTTCACCTATATTAATAAGAAGGTTCGAGATCATAACATGGTTATAGAGATGGATATGATGAAAACCTTTGATCGTGTATCATGGAAGTTTATAAAATCAATCTTGTGAAAAATTGGTTTTTCTCCTCTATTTGTGACCTTGGTGATGAAAATCAATCTTAAAAGCTAGCTGGTTTTCCATCTTGCTTAATGGGGAAATCTAAGGGTTTTTTAATTTTACATATAGGGTCAAGCAAGATGATCATTTGTCACCTTTGCTATTCATTTTGGTGTCTAAAGCTTTGTCGTGAGGATTGACCAACCTTAGGCAAAATGGAGATATTTGACCTTTCTCGATTCCTTGTGGCTGCTCGATGGTTTCTCATTTGCCTTTCATGAATGATTTGCTAATTTTTACTAGTGGTGAAAAATCTTCGATTCAGAAGTTAATGGCTTTTCTTCAAAAGTATCAATGTGGGTTTAGTCAAAAGATTAATGTTTCGAAGAGTTATTTTTTGATCTCCAAGCATTGTCTTGGGGTTACTATTTTGGCTTTATCACATCTTATAGGAATTTAGAAGATCAGTTTCCCTTTTAGTTATTTGGGTTGCTCGATATTCACTAGAAGGAAAATGTGCTATATTTTTTTTTGCCTTACCGGACAAAATTAAGGATCAATTTTCTAGTAAGGACATGGAAAAATAAGTTGCTCTCCTGGAGGTCATTTGATTTTTATGAAGCATGTCCTCTCTTCCATTCCTACTCATATTTTGGTTGTTCTTGATCCCCCTAAAGGTGTCCTACACAAGGTGGAAAGGCTTGAAGCAAATTTCTTTTGAGAGAAATTTGATTTGGTGGTTGTCGTCATTGGTGAAGATGGAGCGAACTATGTCGTCCCACTTAGGAGAACGGATTAGGGCTTTGGAGTATGACCAAGGTTGTGCAAGCCTTTTCTTGTAAGCTTTGGTGAAATTTCTACTCTTTCTCTTCACTATGGGCAGCCTATATGCGTAGTAGATGCGAAGGGCACACACCGACCCATTTTTTTCCAACATGGCGTCACATGCTCAAGGTGAAAGATATCATTGCTCCTCATGTTCAATTCTTAATTCGGCTTGGCGAGATTTCCTTTTCGTTTGCCAATCGGTTGGGTGATCGCAATATTCCTGACCAAATGGATCATGTGGAATATCCCTTGGGAGATTAGTCTGAAAATTAAAGACCTCTATACTAATGACAATGGATGATCATTGGATATTATGGATAACTTGCTGCCAGCAGATGTTAAGATGGACATCCTCAATTTTCTTATTCAGCTTTTATAGAAGGATAATAAGCCAATGTGGAACATTACCACTTCAGGTAATTTTGGTTCCTTTTCGGCTTACCAGCTCATTCGATAAAAAAGGAGTATTATGAAGTCCAAGGTTTATATCTGAAGCTCTAGAATTCCCATTAAAATCTCCATTTTTTTGTGGAAAGCTCTTAATGGTTTTCTGCCATTCGGCGGATGTTCTCATGGACTTGGGTTTTTCCCTTGTTTCTAAATGTGTCATTGTAATTCCATGGATACTATGGATCATTTTTTTTTGTTGGTTGCACCTTGGCTAATTGGGTTTCGGATGAGATTGAGACTTTTTTAGGCATACCTCAAGTTAATGTTGATACTATACATCACAAGTCAATTTTTGGTGGCATCATGTTTCGACATCTCTTCAATGGCCAGCTAGTGGAGATAATTCCTATGTTGTGTTTTGGCATCTTTGGCTGTCTCATTCGTCTTATACTTACAATGGATTTTGGCTTTCTCCTCATCAAATCATTGCTAAGGTTTGGCGTAACGTGATGTTAGTTAACTTGGATAGACCTTTTGTGGCCAAATCCTCTTCGGATTTATTTGCATGGCTAATGGTCACGTGGACTCGCTCCAAGTTGTTCATGCTTGTTTCTATTTCTTGGATTTCCCTTCCACTTAGTAGGCTTAAACTTAATGTAGATAGATCCGCACTCGGTAATCCAAGTTCGGCAAGAAATGGTGGATTGGTTTGTCATTCAGACGGGTGTTTAGTTGCTGGCTTCGTTTGTTCCTTTGGTGTGAAAACTAATCTCAAAGCGAAAGTTTTATCCCTAGTGGCCGGTTTGAAGCTATGTCTGGTTCAAGGTTGGAGGGATGTTTTGATGGAATCAGACTCACAAGTTCTATGCCAAATGCTACTTGATCTCGTTCAAGGGCAGTCTTTGGAGACTTGATACGTTGATCCGAGAGGCTAAGGCACTCCTCACACTCGGTGATTTCTCCATTAATCATGTTTTTCACAAAGCTAACTCCAACGTGAATTTTCTTGCAAAAATAGCTAGTGGTTCGACCTACCTTCGGCTAAAATTTGATGCTTCTTCAGCTCCTCAAGTTTTCCATATTTTAGTTAGATTAGACTCGCTTCATACTCCTTATATTATATTAGTGATTTCTTAGATACATTTTCCATAATGTATCCTCGTTCATTTTTTACAGGAGGTTTTTGGTCTAGTTCTCCTTTTTGTACCTTTAATTTTATTAATAACATTGAGATTAGCGCCCCTTCCCCCAACCAAGATTCTGGTGGTTAGCTAATTAAAAAAATTGTAATCCTAATAAACTCTGCAATTCTTTTAGAGTACTTAATTTTTTTGGAAACTCTTTTATTTTTGTGGTAATGTGGGGCTGAAGAGCAATACCTGTAGAGTTTAAAATACCGATTCCAAGAAAGACACTCATAGGTTAATATTGAGAGATAAAATAATTTTGGTATTTTAGAAGTCTATCTTCCTTTCGTAGTCTTGACTATAAATGAAATATTTTTTGCTTTGTATTTCATTTGGTTGTAGCAACATTAGCACTTTTAACTAAAATTAGATTTTTAATTTTTGGCCAAAATTCGGTAGATAGTGTATTTGGTTGGAATATAGAAGTGGTTGCTATTATATCTATCAAGGCATGAAGGCTATATATGGTTTATAGTTTAAAAACTCAAATATTTTTTAAACATACCAATATCTTCTTTTATTTTGATTATAATAGAAAAATATTGTATCAGAATCAATATTCATTTGTTCAAATCTCAACATTTTTTATTCTTCTTGTTTGGAAGACGAGCCAGGTAATACGAACTTTTACAGTAAGCATGTTTTTGTTTTCAATTTGTCACCTACTACTGGTAGTTTTAGAAAATATTTTTCCTAAACTTTCACCAATTTCATAATCTACTATTTTGAATGATCTTTTACTATTACTCAATCTGTTATTTTTAAAATAAAGATCATTTCCTAAGGCTTGAAATTCTATTAGCCTAATAGATTTTTTAGGTCTTTCTTAAGTAAATTTTCAATAGTAATCCTTTAGGTACATCTAAATCCCTCCAACTTTTTAGCCTTGGTTGGAAATCTGTTTCGAAAGATTTTGATTCATATAATTCTATAATATTAAAATCTATCTATTTAGTTCTAATATTCGTATCACTACTTAATTGATGGACAACTTTTCAAACTATTCTTAAATCGTTATGAACATCTACAATCTTAATATTCTATATTTAAATTCTTAAGATATGATATTTTCAATTCCTTTATTATATATGAAGATAAAATAATTAGTTTCTACTCTAAATATTATTTCTCCGACCACCAGGTTGGATTGTATTCCACCAATCAAAGACTACATTGGATCATGAAATTTTTTACTTGGACTATACATAATATTGGCGAATTAATAGGTAATCCAAGCTTGAATAAAGGTGATAGACTAATTCATATTACCCAATATGAATAAACCTGATTTTAGGATATTTTTTCTTTGGTCTTTTAATTTTATTTTTTTTATCAAATAGTTGTATTTTACTTGACCATTAGAGATAGCTTTTGCTTCTTTAATACCTTCACACATTTCATAGTGCTCAGTTTTCTATGGTTTAAATTTAGATTTTTACATAAAATTTTTATTTTTAAATTTTTAATTTTTTTGCAATTATCAGTTTCAAGAGTAAAGGTTTTTTTTTACTACATCTCCCAATCATATTTTACCTAATTCATTATCTAGGGATTGCTTCAAAAATTTCTATTTTTCAAGTTCCATCATGCATATATCAATATCTTCTTCTGATATTTCCACAAATTCCACTTCATAGATGATATAATCATATTCATCAATTTCTCCTCCTAGACATATTTTTAATTCTTATTCTTCAGAAACTTTAATACTTCAGAATTTTTCTTCGAACAATTTGGTGCGATTGAATATGACCTTTTTCATTTCCAAATTAGCAATTACAATTATTCTTACAATAGTTTCAAGAAAAATTCTTCTTCTTTCTCACATATTTCTTTTTCGATACAAAATTATTTCTATTCGTCCATTTTCTAAATCTAAAGTATTTTTACGTCCTCCTTTTATAGGGGGTTTTTGAACTACATCCTATTTTCCACGTTTCATTAATAACTTTATCACACATTGCTTTTGAAAGTTGGATCTTAACATTCTTAATAGCTTTTCTTAGTAAATATTGTTATTCTGTTATTCTATAATCCAAAGTTCTTCTTAATCCTAAATTATCCTTATTACCATTCTTTTTAAGGTAATCTGGATACTGTCTATGATGGAATTATTCTATCTAGTGAGCCATATGTTGACCTTTTAATTGCCAAAAATATTTTTGATAAAATTTGACAAAATCAGTGTATTTATTTATATCATATAATTTGCATTTGCTCAATGCTAATTTAATTTATTTATAATATTTCTCAATAGAAATAACACTTCTACAATTGAGTAGTGAATTCAGATAGAATGGTTTTGAAATCATTAGTTTCATTAAGGATTTTCACCTTTTTTAGTCTATCTTTTTTACTTTCTTTCTAGACTTTTAACTAATTAAGGACATCTCCTTGTAATGTTCCAGCAATAGTCTACGAATTTTTCTCTTGATCTTTTTCCTTGATAATTTGTAATGATTATGATTGAAGATTGTATCCAATCATCTATAACTCTATTATAATATTTAGAATGAACATTTTCTAAATCCATACAGACACTATTTATTGTTACATTACATTTATTTAATTCATCATTATTTTGAGATTTAGAATAAGATGTAGAAGTTTCTTCTTCTTTAACATTAATTTCTTCACTATCTGTTAATTCTGCATCATCTGATGATTCCAAATATACAACGCTTGTTGCACAAAATTCAATATCTAAATCAGGACTTTCATCATTAGAATCCTCCATATTTATAGAGTAATTAAAAATGAGACCTAATTGAAACACATCTTCATGTTGTTCATAAAATGTTTGTATCTAATTGGGATACTTATTACATTCAATAATATTATCTTATTCTTTATATCTGGATGTCCAATATTCAATTATCTCCTCTATTCTTGGAAATCTTTCATCCCTGTATCTTCTACATAGTCTATGGTTAAGATTCATCCTTTTCCAGCTCCTTTAGATAATTTAGGAATTTTTTCTTTATCTAGAGTCCTCAAGGTTATGGACTTTGCATTGGATGTTTCATTATAGTTTTTGTTGTCTATAGTTCGTAAGAATTTTTTAGTATATTCATTTATTTGCAATTTGATGTTTTCAACATTAGACTTAACACTCATGCATAAATCCATTATATCCCATACACTATCTACTAAGAAATTGATTGTTATTGCTAAATTTTCATCATTAGCTTCATATACATATTTTATGTGAGGGTATTCTTTTCCTACTCCTACAATATAATGAATTTCCCTTCCTTCTTCCAATTTTGTTTTAATTGTTTAAAGTGAAGGACCTCACCTAATAATTCAGATTTAGTTTAACGAAGTCTAAAGTTTAAGTTTAAGAAGGACAATAAGGATCAGTCTGATGTTAAGTACTAGTGATCTCTTAGTTTAGAAATGGATTCTAGAGTTTTTCAGATATTTTTAGAATTTAAACAAAGATTTAGCCTTAAATAGAATTCTATTATAAATATAGGAACATCAGGAAAAAGAATTAAGCTGGGAATATATTTTCAAAATAAGCACAAATATAAAATCTTTTCACAAGTCAGCACAATGTTAGAAATTCCTCAATAAAGTACAATAAACATATTCCATGTTATACTTTATTCAGGGGCGGATACAGCAATTGTACCCTGAGGGGGCAAGAGTTAATAGCCACATATTTATTAAGGTTAATTTATATTCCTTTAAAAAATTTAGAGGGGCGAAATATAAGTTTTATAAGGATACAAATTAAAATTTTGAAATTTTTCAAGATAAAATTTATAATTTCCAAGAGACAGGTAGTAGAATCTTGGAGGGGCAGCAGCCCCCGCTCGCCCCCTCCTAAAATCCACCCCTGATTTCATCGATTAACATCATGCTTTTTTCATGTCAAAGCATATAATATGAAATAATTTGATTAGATTTTAATTAATCAATATTACGGTTGCATAGCATAAAAAATTCTTAATTTTGTTATATTAAAATATTTGTATTACTAAGGTATTTTATAAGTTTTATTGTTGCCAACTAAAGATTTAGTTGTATTTTCGAAAAAAAAAAATCATACTTGAAATGTCATGAATATCTCATATAATTAGAGGTGGCAGTGGGCAGTAGTTACTGTAGCAACCAGGGCTAGGCCCGTGACCAGGAGCAAGGCCAAGCCTTGGCCACGGAGTGCCAGCCCGTGGCCTGGCGCTTGAACCATGACTGGCCCGCGGTCAATGGTTTGGCCGGTCAACAGTTCAACCCGTTGACCCGGCCCGAACCTGCAACGGGCTCAGCCCGTGGGCCGACCGTAGCAATTTTTTTTAAAAAAAAAAGATTTATACATTAATGACAATTTTACCCCTCAACAGCTATAAAATGACTAGTTTTTGGGGGTAATGTTGGAAAAAAATTTCTATAAATACCACACAATTTTTCCAACAAATCACACAACAATTTCTCTCTACTTTCTCTTATTTCCTCTTTCTACTCTCTAACTCTATCTCCAAGTGCTATTATAATTTCTTTCATACTACTTAAATTATAATATATAGTATTTTAGAAATTTAAAATTACTCTTAAATTGAGAGCTCAATTGAAGATTTGGAGATTTATCCAAACTTCAAGTAGTGAAGTGCTCAAGTGGAGTTCAAGTACTCAAGTGTAAAAATTGAAATTCAACATTTCAATTTCCAAGTTAGTTTTTTCATACTTTTTAATTTATTAATTGTCTTTATCAACTCTCTTTTTTTTTTCTTTATTATTGTTTTGTTATATTCTTTTATTTAAAAATTTAGTAGCTTGCATTTTTAGTTTTCATAATACCACTTTATTTGTTTCTTTATTTAAAATAAAATTTTCCATTACAAGAAATGGAACAAGGATCACAAGCACCCCACATCCTACTAGATGGTCCTACAATATTTGTTGATTTAGATGATATAGATAACCAAAATGAACAAGCATTTACTAAACAACCCACTACTACTAAAATGAAAAGTCTCGTTTGGGAATTTTTTGAAAGAGATGAAGGAAATGAGACTGCTACTTGTAAATTATGTGTTCCACCTATACCATTTAAGCACAAAAAAAGGGGGGGGAGAACCGGAACACTTAATAGGCACATTAGTAAAAAACATAGTAAAGCTCAAAAAAAATAATAAAATGGTTCAAACACAAATTCACACCACACAAGGTATGGTAACGGGTAATTTTAAATATTCACATGAAAAGATAGAAAGGAAATGGCTAAATGGATAGTTAGAGATGAATTGCATTTTATTTTGAGTAAAAGTTCCAATTTAGAACAATACATGCACCAAGCCGTGAATCCACAATTTAAAAAGGTTCCTAGAAGTACTTTATAGTAAGAGAAGTGATATTAAAAGAATGTATAGGGAAAAGAAAAATGAATTGATAGCTACTATTGCGTCGACTAATTATAAAGTTGCCTTTACTACCAATTCTTGGAAAGCAATCACAAACGAAAATTATTTTTGTATCACTGCACATTGGATAGATGTAGATTGACATTTACAAAAACGAATTATTAGTTTTTAAATTTTTGAACACTCTCACATTGACCCCCAAATTACAAGGTTGATTACTAATTGTATCCCGTGAATATGGTTTGCTTGAAAAAGTTATATCCATTTCTTTTGATAATGCCTCAAATAATACTGCAAGCGTGCCTATGTTAAAAGATGTTTTCAAACCTATTTTAGGTGGTGAATTATTTCAAAATAGATGTGCACGTCATGTACTTAATATTTGTGTTCAAGATGGTTTAAAAATGGTTGAAGATATTATTAGTCCAATTAGAAGTGTTATTTATTTTATCCGTTCATCTACTGATCGTTAACAAGATTTTAACTAATTACTTAACGACTTTGTTTAGAAAATAGCATGAAACCTAAACATTTTTCAATAGATGTACCCACTAGGTGGAATTCTACTTGTCATATGTTATCAAGTACTTTTGGTTATGAAAAATTACTTTCCGCATTTTACAACGAGCACATTGGTTCAGTTAATGCAACTTATTTGGGCGATGAGGATTTTAATCGAGTTAAAACAATGGTAGAAATTTTAAAACAATTTGAGTATGCTACAAACTTATTCTCTGCTACTTATAGACCTTTCTCTCATATTATTTTACCTGAACTAAGTGTTATTAAAGTTATTTTTTTTAATCATAAAATGAATGAGTTTTTTGATGATATGATTATCGCAATGCAAGAAAAAATTGACAAGTATTATGAAAATATTTCATTGTTGTATTATTTGGCATGTGTTATTGATCCAGATCTCCATAGTAGCTCAAGACTTTCTTGTACCAAAGTTTCCACCATTAGCAACCTGTTCTTACCCCCTTTGTTTTTCCTTCAGATTTTACCTCAGGTGTTCGAGAAATAAACCAGAAAAAAGATCATTCTTATCATGGTTGTGGTAGTTGTGGTGGTGATTTCTGGGTTTTGGTTTATCTCTAGATAGGGGTGAGCACAAATCCAATTAATCGAATTTGCGATCGTTTTTATTTCTAAATTGAAAATTTAAAACTGGTTAATCGGAATTCAATTAATAAATTGGTCCGACCGAATTCTAAAATCGAATTCGGTTACGAAATAGGAATTGAGTTTGGAATTCGAAATTAACCGATCTTCGAATTCAATTCGGTACTTGACGAAATCCAAATCTTTTAAAGAAAATCTTTAATGCATAACTTGCAACATTACATCTTATTTTTATGTAAATATACTTTTTATATAATATGGTCTTACAAATTAATACTATACTTTTACTTGTAAAATACATATATAATCGCACAAACCATATTATTTATATACACACGAATGAAAACACAATTATGCATACAATCTATATATATAAAATCGTTAATCAAACAACGAGTATATAAACATATATACTTTATATATGTATAGAAAATATAGCATCTATTCAATTATAATATAATTTTGATAATATGAAATTATGAACTATTCTATTGCTAGTTGAATTTTGTATTAGACAGGTTTTTTCAGTTTTTGTATAAATAATTTTAATACAATGTCAATGGGTCCAATTAAAGAATATGGTTAATCAAATTCGAGATCAATTACCGAATTCAAATTTGGTTAACTGAATTTTATTCCGAATTTAATTCGAAATTGAAACTGAAAATAATTTTAAGATTCATTTTCAGATTTTGACCGAATTATTTGATGGATTGATAGATTGGTTAACAATGCTCACCCTTATCTCCAGAGAGGAAAAAAATTTGAATGGAAAATATAATTAAGTCAAATAAACTCAAGATCTGGGCCTTCTAATAGATTAGATTCAATAAGTTAATTTAGTTAGGTTCACACTTATAAACTCAGCATGTATCAATCTTGTCTCCCCTATGGACTCGCTCATCATTGTACTGCTGTTTTTATCAATTTTCAAGCCTTGTAGTTGATTGATTAATTCATGAGTGGAGCTTCGATCTGTTTCGCCGCTGCAATTGAGACTTTGTCGGAGCCTAAACTATTGAAACTCAAGAACATATTACGGAGCTACTGAAATTGGTGAAAAATGAATTCTTTTTAAGGCAATACGTGCTTGTCAATGTGAACTGAAAATTAATTATAAGCGAGATGGTGAATTAATTGTTATCTAAAGTTTTTTAGGCCAGATCAAATGTCAAATAATATAAACCAGATTGTCATCATTTTTTACCACCAACTATTTGATAATTTGTTTTAATGGGAAAACTTTGGTTGCCAAAGAATTTCTGTCAGCTCCTTGGCTGAGGTGAGTTAAGTGATGTGTGTTGCGATGAAATTCAACTGTGTCCGTGTACGGCTGTTAATGGTATTGTGTCGCGGATAATCGTGTTGTTTTATAATCGTGTTCAAGTTAACAATGTCAATCATAATCCTACCCAATTAATAATCAATTTGTATCGTGTGGAAACTGTTTATTATCGTGTCGTGTTGGGTTCAACCCGTTTAACTCATTTAGATTTCACTAGTCATTTTGTAAATTTATATAATTATAGAATTGGTCTAATAAATGAAAAGTAAATTTTTATTAATCATTGTTTCATCCTTTTTAACTTCTAAAGTGATAATAGTGTGTTTGCAATTAATAAATCATATTTAGTATTTAATATGTGATGTTTGTATGCTGGTTTCAAATATAACTGCTATACGTGATCGCTAAATAAATTATTCTTTCAAGGAAGAGGAAAAAATACTATTCAATCAGTTCAGTGATACTCGTAATTCTAGATATATAATGGACTATTACTCTGTAAGTGTTATATTTATGAAGATATTTAATTACTTACATTTTCATACAAAACGATTGGATGACTAACTTGCCTATGATCACCTTATGCTTAGCCTAATTAGTGTGATATTCAACAATTTATTGTATTCGAACTAAGTAAGGGAATGAATTCTAAAACCAAAATACTAGTCCACCAATGTCCCTCATGAATGACTTCAAGTTTGAATCACAAAATTGAGTAAATTATAGCACAATACATAACAAAATTTTTTATCCAATAAGCTTTCGGGTTACCCCGGTAACATGAGTAAATTTGGTAGCCTGCCATTGTTGCTAGAGAAATAAGTTGTTAGAAAAGTAAATTGGTGAGATGGCAAAAATAAAAATAAAAAAAAAATTGCAAGGAAAAATGTGTCCCCAAATATGCCCTGGTCAAATCAGTCAAAAATCGAGAAATTTTACTTTTGGGTGGCTCAATCACCTAAGGTCCAAATTGGTTATAGATAAATAGTTGGAATACTTAATTGGCTAAAATTAGAGTTTTAGTAAAAAGTTGAAAGAGTATTTTGATAGTTTTCCCGTAAATATTTAGGGAAAATTATATAATTAGTCTTTTCTAAATGTGATTTTTATTTTCTCTATTAGTCCCTCAAATTTAAAATTGTGAATATTTAGTACCGTGCAATCTAAAAACATATAAGTTTGGCTTCCTACCAAAGATTCGTCAGTATTTTGAATGAAAAAGTGCTTGTGCTTGTTACGTTTTCGAATTTTTAGGGCAGATTTGGAAAGAAATTTGGTAGAGAACCAAAATTATACGTTTTCAAATTGTTAGAAACTAAAATTCATCATTTGAAATGTGTAAAGTTGAAATAATCTTATTTCCCCCTTCTCCCCCAAGGAAAGCTTCCATTGCAAATAGAAGAGATAGCAAAGAGGCACCCTGGGGTTGTGCTACTATCAGAAAATATATCCGTTGTGTTTTTTGAGAGAATAAGGGAATTTTGTTAAAATGATATTCAACATTGAATTAGATTTAACAGAAGGACTTAGATACATAAAAAATAACGTTGAAAATGATAGTGAGTATAAATATTAAGGGTGTAAAGTTAAAATTAACACCGTTTATGTATGTGGAGTTTGATAGTTTAAAATAAGGGAAAAGTTGTAATTTCAGGTATTCATCAAATGTAGTGCGATGAGGATGAGTGAAAAATTTTCATAATCGTCATATTTTTAGTTGTATTATTTTTATTTTTAAATGGATCCACCAAATAATAGGAACTATTCATTATTTCCAATACAAATGATATTTCAAAATATTATTTTATATTCAACAAATTATCCAATTATTCCAAAAATAACATTATTTCTAAAAATCACTAAAATCAAAAAATAAATATTATTTATCAAATAACATTCTATTATTTCCAATCCAAACAGACGCACAGCATTTGACCATTTAAAAAGACCATAAACACACTCCGTCACGCGGCTTCTTCATTTCCTCGCTCTATCCTCTAATTCAAACTTCCATCGCAACAAAAATCGTATTACAAAAAAACCCCAAAGAAAACGAACAAGGAAAAGAAAAAAATGTCAGACGGAGGTTTAACGATTCTGGACGGAAACCAACTTAGAGCCTTGGACTTGACTTCTACCGTCACTTGACGCGGCCGTCGCCGGAGCTCAGCTCTTGGAGCTGGCAGAATCGAGAGTCTGCGGCTCACTTTTCGGCCTTGAACTGCAGGAAAATCTTAAGTCTGCCGTCCTCCGCCGCCTCGGAATTGCTGATGACGTCAGTAGCTTCAGCGTTAAGGAGCTCGATAGCGAAAATGCCTCCTCTTTTCTTCACAATTACGTCTCAATTATAGCTGATGAACTTAAAGGTAAATGTTGACTTTTAAAAGTCGTATTTTTTTAATTTTCTTTTTCTTGTTATTTCTTGTATTGATGAAGGTATTCTTGACTATTCCCAGTAAATTGCAATTTGATTTTGTCTCTGTCACTCTTTTCTTGTCTTTTAAGCTTAGAAATTGTATATGAACAGAGAAAGAGATCAGAAGAAAACAGTTCAATACTCAAACTGAAAGGAATATAAGCAAAAAATAAAATTAAAGAACCAGTCAAAAAAAAAAAAAAAAGGCTGGGAAAAGTAAGCATTTTCTTATATGTGATTGGAAATATAAATTTAGAAGGGAATGCAATTCTAGGAGAACCTAATTTTCCTGACTAGTTTGCAAGGAAATAATAAAAGAAAATCATTTATTGATTTTCAGTTAATTTGTAGTGTATTTTACTGTAAGCATTATTTTAATATGAGAGAAATGCAAAGGAGAATCTTCAGATATTACTGTTTGGACATCTAAAGACATTAGTTATTGCCCCCTACCATCATATTCAATATAGTTGGAATGATCAATAATACTTGTTGTTCCCCAATGAGGTTGGGGCTCATAGGATCTCAAAATTGCTGGCGAGAAACAGCCTCTTAGGCCTTGATATAGCTGTGTCTACTGAATGTCTGTTTGGCCTTTAGAGCTATTACTTGCAGAGGTTAGAATGTTACTCAGTCAATAAGACACTAATTAGGAGTTGAGTAATTGGGTGAATGTGTATTTGTTCTTTAGAGCTATTCCATTTTGGAGAGAGTGAACAACTAGTAACTGATTTGGGTGCTACTATTGAATTGAACTTTCCAAGGATTCTAGATGGGTCGGATGGAGCTATCTCGGGGACCCCCCCTTATACAGGGGTGATAGGGGGAAAAGAACTAATATAGGATTTGAAATTTATTGCAAGAGAACAAGGTTTCTGGTTCCAATCTTCATATGAACAAAATGGCTAGCTTCCTGTTTCCATACTTGAAGGAACTTGTTTATGGTGCGCCTCAAAGCTATAAAAGAGACTCTCTAGTTCTTCTAAATGGACTGGTGGAAGCAGGCCCTCAGCCTATGGATGGGTACAAATTTGAATCTGATTTTTTACTGCTTCTGCATGTCTTTAAGTCATATGAGGATCTCTAAAAGGGAGTATGCATACATAATTAATTTGTAAGGGATACCTATTTAACTCAAATGCAATGGCCAACCATTTTTAAAATGCCTAGCTAGAAAAGTCATTTTCATCAGTTTGTTTCACCGGGTTGTACAACTTATAATACCTAATGCATTTATTCAGAATTGTTGAGCCGAATAAAATATTTTCTAGTTAGTTTTTGCACAATTTTTTTAAGCCTTTGCAACACTGTCGCTAGGATGACCTCCATAGTTCAGTCTCACTTGTTCTCTGTTCTTTTTTTTTTTTTTGGCTGGTCAAAACGCAATATTGTTATCAATTTTGTTACATTTGTTCTGTCCCTAATTTTGGTGAAACTACGCTATGGTTTACATGTTTTGCATTCAGCTGATCCAATTGTCATTTCAATTTTGGATGGAAAGCCTCTTCAAATAATTTTGGACGATGAAGATGATTTTGCTATGTTGGCTGAGAATCTTTTCACCGATTTAGACACAGAAGATAGAGGAAAGATTAGGAAAAGTGAGATACAGAATGCTCTTCTTCATATGGGCATTGAAATGGGAATTCCTCCCTTTGCAGGTTCTCTCTGTCTGTCTCTCTCTCTGTGTGTGTGTGTGTGGGGAGTATGTTATCTTCAATTTATTGACCCATATTGATATATGCAACTTTTTAGTTTGTTGTGGCTTTGTTTAGTTAACATCACTGTTAAGAAGAACAAGAAGAAGAAGAGAGGAATTCATTTCTGAAAATTCTTCATTGCATCAGTCATCCTAAAATATACTACAACTGAAACAAGACTTCAAGGATGAAACTTCTTACAAAGCTGTGACTAAAATTCATTTCTAACCAGAACAACTTTCCGCCTTTACAAAAGTGTGACCACTTTCAGCATACTCTAAATTACAGATAAAACCTTAACCTACAGCCTACCCAGAACAGCAAAATGAACCTAAATATAGATTAGAGACAAGCTCAAAATGAAATCTTTGTATGCATCTAAGTTTCTCTTCTTCTATTATTATCCAAGCATTTCTGTCCATCAACTATTATCTATAGGAGTATGTTATTTTCGAATATCTTAAACAGAACTGAAATATGTGGTATTTTAGTTTGTTGTGGGTCCCTTTTTAGTTATCATTCAGTGGTAATATAGATCTATTATTTACAGCCCAATATTGTTCTTTGAGAATTAATGGCTCCATTTGGACCGTAATTATCAAATACTCCATCCAACTCATTTTATTTGTCACATTCAAGTTTACACAAAATTTAAGAAAAATTGATGTTTGACCAACAACCAAAACACTAATCCCATGATTGGCCCTCAATTTAAATTCCAAATTTATTAGTTTCTTTTGGAGTTTCAAATTTTGAAATAGTTTGTTGAGTATTTAATGTTGAAACATGACTTTAATGTTCTTTTTTGGGAACTGTATGAAGGGTAAAATAGGTAAATTGGTCTTTATTTATTTGCCATTTTTAAGCTATGACAATTAATTTTGGACAAACCAAAATGAAACATTGACAAATAAAGTGGGACGGAGGGAGTAGTAATATTTTGTAATTATTTATAAACACGTTTTTCAACCACCTTTCTATCTCACGTACATCACATCTCAAAGGTTGCTACAGTACGACTATCCAAACGGAGCCAATGTTTCCCACCTAGGCTAAGTAACTCACTGAAGATATGTCCACCTATATTGTCAGAATATACGTAGTAGTTAGCGACATTCTGAATCACTGAGGACTTGAAATGGAACTTGGAGACTCCATAATGTGCTTATTCTCGCGAAAATCTTCATTTTGTCAGTAATGTTCACCAATAAATTGCTAACGTATGTCCCTGTAGAGAAAAGGGAAAGCAAATCAAAACCATGACCTTATCAAGTAATTAGATGAAATAGGAAAGATTTTGTTTCCTTTATTTTAGGAAGATTCTTTGAAGATAACCATCTTCTAGAATCAAGGGATTCTCCTAGAATCAAGAGATTTTTATTTTCTAGTGATGAGCCACTCCTATAAATGTTTTAGACTATTGTAGAATTGTGATTTATAGAATGTTTTGGTTTCCCTAAACCTACATGGTATCAGAGCCGAAATCTTTTCTATTCTGTTAATGGTTGAAATGGCCGCATCTAGGGAGAGACAATTGACGGCTACATCCTGATAAAGAGAAGGTAGTGGTTCTCATGGAGAACCGAATCAGATAACCGTGAGTCTTGGAGGAGATGTGTCGCACCACTCATTTCAACTAACCTCCCACAAATTGGATGGTGAAATTACTAGTGGGCATAGTCTGTAAAACTTGCCATAGATGGAAGAGGAAAGCTGGGCCATCAACCTGGAGAGGTGAAGAAACCCGAGGCTGGTGACCCATGGATGAGTGTATGGCGGTCCGAAAACCTATGTTACATGGACTCTCCACTCACCCCCGGAGTACCCGTGTCCTGCCGTGTCGACATGGGTGTGGGTGTGGGATCCGTGTCCGTATGGTCAACTTTCAATTGGGTACTTTGACTTTTTTACCAAGCCAAAAATTATATTGACTTCAACATGGTTATGACTTCATCACATGAAAGGACCGATAAGATAGGGAGGAAGATTAAATGAGGGAGAAACATATGAGAATTGTTTATCAAATCACTAAATCTTATTATAGTTATATCCTTCTAATATCTTCTTACTTTATCTCAGTGCACCACTATTCTTTAATATTACACAAACATATTTATTTTTTGAAAAATGAGTTATAAACTAATGTTTAGTTGCTTTATGTCATCAAATTGCGTTACTACTATACTCACTACACTATCATATACAAGTATACAAGTCGCATCCCCGCACCGGGTCCGACTCCTTTAGAGTGTCCCCGTATCCTCAATTCATGAAATTAACGAATCCGACACTTAGACATGTACCCATACCCGACACCCGTATCCGAGTCCTGGTAACTTAGCCGAAAACTCCTTGATTAGTGCATGGTTGATTAACTCCATGGAGCCTACTATTGATAAGCCATATCTTTTTCTCTCCACTGCAAGAGATATCTAGGAGGCAGTGAGGGAAACATACTTTGATGTAGAAAATTTTTCACAAATATTTGAGTTAAAAACAAAGTTGTGGAAATCTAGACAGGGGGGAGCGAGAGATGACAATTTACTATAATGAAATGGTGTCCTTATGGCATAATCCGGAGTTAGATCAGTGTTACAGTGATGAATGGGACTGTACAGCTGATAGGATTAAGTATATGAAAAAGGAAGAAAATGATAGGGTTTATCTGTTTTTGGCGTGACTGAATAGGGAGTTTGATGTGGTTAGATCTTGAGTTGGAAAGAAGCCTTTACCCGCCCTTAGAGAGGCTTTTTCTGAAGTTAGGAGGGAGGAAATTAGGAGGAAGGTCATGCTAAAATCAGATTTAGATATGAAGCTAGCCCCTGAAAATTCTGCTCTTGCTACAATACGGAATGAACCTGAAAGTGATAAGAAAAAAAAGCCTTGGTGTGACCATTATAAGAAGCACTGGCATACATGGGACACCTACTGGAAAATTCATAGAAAACCAACGAATTGGAAGAAGAAGAATACTACTAACAACCGGGCTTTCCAAGCAACCATTGAGGAGCAAGGGCAGTAGAACACTTCAGAAATGCCTTCTTTCACGAAGGAACAGTTATAGCACTTGTACAAACTTCTCCAAGTCTCCACAGTTTCGAGTCATGAATCCACCAAATAACTCTTGCTCTTTTGCACAAATAGTTAAGATACATTCATCAGTGTCAAGTCTAGACAAATTCTTCCTTGGATTATTGAATCCAGGGCAATTGATCATATGATAGATTGCTCTCAATTTTATTCCGCGTACCACCTTGTGCAGGAAACAAAAAAATAAAAATTGCAGATGGCTCATTCTCGGCTGTTGCTGGGATAGGAACCATTGAAATCTCCCCATCTATTGTGTTGCATGATTTTCTCCATGTTCCTAACTTGTCTTGTAACTTAGTTTCTGTAAGTAAGCTTAGTCGTACTCTTTGTTGCCGCGGGATTTTTTGATTCTCTTCGATGTGTCTTTCAAGAAATAGTTTTGGGGAGGATGATCGGCAGTGCTAGGGAAAATGGAGGTTGACAGAAAATAGAAGATAAAATAATTCTGAAATTCTTCTTGTATTTACAGTTGATAATACATAGTATTATATAGGAGATTACCTAAGAGGAAAAAATAGGAAACTAAATCATCTCTAAATCTGGAAAGTATCCTAATCAAATCTCTCAATTCAAGGGATGTGAAATGCCTCAATTAAAGGGTTTTTCAGCTAATTCTCCTAAGCTATTTACAGCTCACCTTACAACTCATTTACACCTTGACACTCCCCTCAAGCTGAGGAATAGATGGCTTCCATTCCCAGCTTGGATATAAGATCATGGAAACTCTAACTGTTCAGCCCCTTTGTTAGGACATCAGCTAATTGAAACTTTGATGGAACATAGGACATACATACTAACCCATCATCTAATATTTCTTTGATGAAATGTCTATCGATTTCAATAAGTTTTGTCCTATCATGTTGTATAGGATTGTGAGCAATATTGATGGCTAATTTGTTGTCACTATAGAGCTTCATAGGACCTTCCAATTTGACTGCCAGCTCATCTAGAATAATTTTCAGCCACAGTAGTTCACATAATCCTTGAGCAGCAGCCCTGAATTCGTGAGTGATTCTGCAAATGATCTTGCCACCACATTTCGTTTCTTGCTCTTCCATGTTACTAGATTACCTCCAAGGAAAGTACAATACGCTGTAGTTGATCTTCTATCCACTAGGGAGCCTGCATAGTCGGCATCGGTGTAACCTTCTAGAGCAAGAGTATCGCTCTTTTTGAACAACATCCCTTTTCCTGGATTATCTTTCAAGTAATGTAGCACTCTGTAGCGGCTTGAAGATGAGGTTCTCTTGGGTCATGCATAAATTGACTGATTACACTTACTGAGTAAGTTATGTCTGGCCAAGTGTGAGCGAGGTATATGAGTCTACCAACTAACTGCTCGTACATCCTATTATCAACAACTGGTTCTTCTCTAGCTTTTCCCAACTTATGGTTTGGATCCATTGGAGTAGAGATTGGTTTACACCCAATCTTCCCTGTTTCTATCAATAAATCAGTCACGTACTTTTGCTGAGATATGAAGATCCCTTTTGTGGAATATGCCACCTCAATAGACATGGATCGCCGAGGAAGTACTTCAGTTTCCCCAGCTCCTTTATCTCAAACTGTTTTCTTAGTCTCTGCTTCAATTCATACTTTTCTCTATCATCATTTCCAGTTACTACAATGTCGTCCACATAGACTAAAAGAGCAGTAACTCCTCCTGCAGCCGAATGCTTAAGAAAGAGAGGGTGATCACCTTGGCTTTGTTTATACCTAGCCACCTTCATAACTTTGGAAAATCTTACAAACCATGCTCTAGGAGATTGTTTTAACCCATAAAGGCCTTTTTTTAGCTTGCACACCTTATCCTTGTATTCCCCGCAAACCCTTCTGGGATTTTCATGTATATTTCTTGATCTAAGTCGCCATGGAGAAATGCATTTTTAACATCATATTGTAGTAGTTGCCAGTCAAAATGAGCAGCCAAAGATAACAGAATTCTTACAGTATTCATTTTTGTAACAGGAGCAAAAGTCTCTTGATAATCAACCCCATTAGTCTGGGTGTACCCTTTGGCCGCCAATCACGGTTGCTTTATATCTCTCAAGAGATCCATTCGCCTTGTATTTCAATGTGAAAATCCACTTGCAATCAACAATGTTCTTCCCTTTTGGTTTATCAACAATCTCCCAAGTTTTATTCTTTTCTAATGCACTTATTTCCTCTCCCATAGCATCCCTCCATTCCCTTTTTAACAATGCCTCAGAAACAGCGTTAGGAATCGTGATGGTGTTTAGACTCGCAATAAACTTTTTGTGGGTAGATGATAGGTGCTTAAGGGAAACATAGTGAGCTAGTGGATAGAGTGGTCGTTTAGTGCATTCTCTACTACTTTTTCTAACAGCAACTGGAAGGTCAAGATCGTTTGTTGGTTCATTAGATGTTTCAACAATTTGTGTGTGTAAAGGTGGGTCAGATCTTACCATGATCTCCTTCCCAGAGTTTGAGTTGGATTCTTGAACTTGTGTCAGTTCTGGAACAGTCTTTCTCCTTGAATATATTTGAGAGAACTTTGGAAAACTGTGACTGACATTCTGGCGGGACGTAACTTAGAATTAGGTGACATGGGTTGGGGGGCAGAATTAGGTGACTTAGACGTGATTGGTAAAGAGGACTTAGGTTCAACAATACGAGCTGAAATATGGGGAAGGTCAAGTGTTTTAAGTGGTTCAAAGGACTCACGAGTGCTATCTTCCTGACAATCTAAGAGATTTTGAACAAAACAATCTGCCCTCCTCTGGAGGAGAATTCTTATTATATATAAGAAATACAAGCTGATAAGCTAATAATCAGCCCCTAAATTAGCTAAACTATCATATACAAATCTGTCATACAGCTAGCATATCCTAATACAAGGAAAGAATATAAATGCTACCATATATATACAAATCTGTCTTATATTTAAGTGCAGAAAATGAATGCAGAAAATAAGCTATCAAAGCTGTAAAAAGCATAAAACAAGGCATAAAATCTGCTGGCCTTAATTGCCAGCTAATTCCTTTGGACAACAATCTGCTAGCATTTGATTCCAGCTAATTCCTTGAACCACTTAAAACACTTGACCTATTTTCAGCTCATTGTTGCTGATCTTAGTCATTTCTGTTTTTAAGATGTTTCTATGCACATATTCAAAACCAATTTTCTGCGCAATTTGGATCGCACTAGTGTTGTCCGCATGTAAGGGAGTAGGTTGAGCTTGTGAGAAACCAAGCTCTGCAAGAAGACCACGTAGCCAAGTGATCTCAGAGCATGCAGCAGACATGGCCCGATACTCTGCCTCAGTAGAAGACTTGGAAACGGAGTCTTGTTTCTTACATTTCCAAGTGTCTTAGAGCATCACTTAGATGTGTATAACAGCTCTTTGGATGTATGCCTCAATGCTTTGTTTCGTATACACATCTAGATGTGTATAAGAGACAGTACTTGATGATGCGACGGACTGTTGATAGATGGAGATGTCGTGGAGCTTGCATAAACTTGCTAACGATGTGGACATAAGAGATGTCCGATACTGGTTAGATAGATAAGACTACCAACCAACTTTCGATAGAAAGTAGGATCCTCAAGAAGTTCTCCTTCGTCACGTCGATATTTCACATTAATTTCCATTGGAGTGTCAACATCTAGATGTGTTGGTGAGGCTAGCTACGTCAACCAGATCCTGAATATACTTTTGTTGATTTAAATAAAACTTGAGCTTTGAGTAAATGAAAAATCAAGAAGAGTGGATCTAAACTTTTGAACCATACCCTTGGTGCTGCTTCAAGCCATATAAAGAACGTTTTAGTTTACAAACAGTAGTAGGTGAGGAAGTAGGCATACCATGTGGAAGTTTTATGTAAACTTCCTCTTTTAGATCACCATGTAAGAATGCATTCTTAACATCCATTTGATGTATAGACCATGATCATAGGAATAGGTGATCAAGAGAATTTTGCTCCTGAGGAGTATAAGATCTGATTTGTTCATAATCTATTAGATTGTCATGACTACAGATCTAGATTTCCATAAGAGACAGCAGCCTCTTAGACGCGGATTCTCAATAAACCACCAAATCCCTTGTCCTTGTTTATTCTTAAGTCGATCTAATGTGTTGGACTTGCGTCTGATACACCAAGAGAGGTTTAGAAGGTACAGAATCTCTGAACACATCTAGATGTGTATAAGAGACAGGTTCAAGAAACAGGACATGAGTTAATAGCTAAGAAAATATTGATTTTCAAAAAATGTCACATTTCTAGATATTTGAATACGATTTAGATGAGGATCTTATCAGCTTGTATTTCTTCTGTCTCTTATACACATCTAGATGTGTATAAGAGATTGAGGTGTGAGTTTTGTTTGTGTTCATGGGCAGGAAGATGTACATAACACACACAACCAAAGGTACTGTCTCTTATACACATTTGGAGTGCGACTTATACACAGTCTATGGGCTGTGTATAAGAGACACATTTAGATGTGTATAAGAGACAGTTCCATCCGGGAGGCATATGATCATCAAGTTATTACTCTGCCACATATATCCACTACTCTACAGATTGCAGATCTCTTCACCAAATCTATGACACGTCAGCGCCAGGAATTACAAGTTGATAGATGGCAAAGAGAAACATGGAGACATAGGAAATGGAAGAGGGAAAAGACGTCCTACTTTAGGCCCCTTGCAATCATCTTCCCGATTGTTGATCTGCACACACATCTAGATGTGTATAAGAGACAGGACAAAAACAACTTATGGTTAGTGGCGCGGAATCAAAATACCAAGGAGATGACGTTGAGAAAGGTTTACTGAGAGTCCTAAGGCGGAGAATGCGAAATGATCATTTGTTGAATCATTTCGGGAGTTACAGTGGAGCAGAGTAGTAGAAGCACTCGTGCTATGTTCGCAATTACTGCAGGAAGAACCAACGGACACGTATATCTTGTTTGATTTCTTAGGAGGTCGAGTAGGACATTCTTTAATGATGTGGCCATCCTTTTACAATAGTTGCGAGAACTTTTTCGAACAGTTTGAGGCATAATGTCCAAACCTCTTGCAACAAAAACATTGAATAGTGCTCAAGTCTCTACCTTTTGGCTTGCCTTGTGCTACATAAGCCATTGGAACTGAAGTAGATCTTTGTTGTTTCTTGGTGGATTGGGTGAGAATTCGCTGCTCCTCACGAAACAAAGCATTGAGGCATACATCCAAAGAGGGAACAGGTTCCCGGTTCATAAGACTAGACCTGGTGCTTTCAAATTCAGATCTAAGTTTCATAAGAAATTGATCCTTTTTAGTAGTTTCATGGACCAATTGAACAGTATCAGTATATTCAGCCCAAAGATTCATAAAACTAGAGTAAAAATGAAATAGAAGAGGGAGGTCAAGGATGCTCAAATCATGGCTTGGAAATCTTGAGTGTTGTGTTACTGTGGTTCTGACAAGGTTCAAATAATTCCTCATTTAGCTGCAGTCTTAAAGGGTTGGAGATTCAAGATGATATTCGGATCCACAGATCCTGAATCTGTGAAATGATTTGGAAGCATCCTTGACCTCCCACTTGGCATGCTCATCCTTCTCTTTGTCTTTGTCTGGAGCAGGTTTGTTGCCATCAATATGTCCCCAGTAATCTTCCCTTTGACAAAAATCTTATACACATCTAGATGTGTATAGAAGGGACTCTACTAGGATTGAGAATTGAAACAAGGAAAACAGAGATCTTAGAAATCTTGCTCTGATACCATGACAATCTAAGAGATTTTGAACAAAACAATCTGCCCTCCTCTGGAGGAGAATTCTTATTATATATAAGAAATACAAGCTGATAAGCTAATAATCAGCCCTAAATTAGCTAAACTATCATATACAAATCTGTCATACAGCTAGCATATCCTAATACAAGGAAAGAATATAAATGCTACCATATATATACAAATCTGTCTTATATTTAAGTGCAGAAAATGAATGCAGAAAATAAGCTATCAAAGCTGTAAAAAGCATAAAACAAGGCATAAAATCTGCTGGCCTTAATTGCCAGCTAATTCCTTTGCACAAAATCTGCTAGCATTTGATTCCAGCTAATTCCTTTGACACTTCCATCATTGAAATCTCCCCCTGAAGAGAGGACTTGGAGAAAAAAGGTGTATTTTCGGCAAATGTAACATCGGCGGAGATATCAGCATTTCAAAATTTTCTGGATGAAGGATTGTAACATTTGTATCACTTTTGGGTTGATGAGTGACCTAGGAAGACATATTTGATGGCTCGGGGATCTAGCTTGCCTCTATGTTGGTTGTGGATATGGACAAAGGCAGTACACCCAAATACCTGAGGTTTGAGACCATTTGAGATTAAGAAGTGAGGGTAGAAACTATTAAGAAGCTCCATGGGGCTTTTGTTGTCTAGTGCACGTGAAGGAAGTCTATTTATCATGTATGTGGCATTAAGAACAGCTTCCCCCGAATAGGACTTAGGAACATTCCCTTGAAAGAGCAAAGCTCGTGTAGTGTTGAGTAAATGCCCATTTTTTCTTTCAGCTATCCCATTTTGCTGAGGTGTATTGACACGTGATGACTCATGTATAATGTGCCTGTGATTGAAAAGATGATGACAGAATGTGGTTGAAGTAATCTCTAGCATTGTCTGTCTTAAAGCTTTTTATTTTAACCCCAAATTGGTTTTGAACCATTGAATAAAGTGGAAATTAGGTACAACAATGCTAAAATCAGATTTTTGTTTAAGGAGGAAGAGCCATGTAACCCTAGTGTAATCATCAATTAAGGATACAAACCAACGAGACCCAGAAACATTTGGTATAGTAGAAGGACCCCATATGTTACTATGTATCAATTGAAAAGGCTGAGAACTCCTTTTATTGCTAATAGGAAAAGATACACGAGTGTGTTTTGCCAATTCATAAATATCACAATGAAACTCACCAATATCTAATCCTTGGAACAACTAAGGAAACATGTCCTTTAAAACCCTAAAAGATGGATGATCTAGGTGTAGATGATACAGCCAAATGGCATCTTTATTTAAAGAATTGAGAAAAGATAGAGACACATTATTTCTAATTTTTTGAGATGATTCAAGGTGAAGGTGGTAAAGACCGTTCGTTTCCTCTTTCTCGTCATGTCTTGATCCTGAAAAACACAATAAGAAGGAGAAAAAATAGCATAACATTTAAGATCATGAGTATATTAAGTCTTTTAATGGAGACAAGTTTGGCCGATCATTTTGGTACATGGAGGACATTTTTAAGGATAAAAGTAGGCGTTATATGTATGTCTCCAATTCCTGCAACAGTAGCTAAAGAGCCATTGGCTACTACAATTTTTCTACTACTCGGACATGGAGTATAGGTGTGGAAAAATTGAGATGTGGGGGTCATATGGTCTGTGGCACCGGAGTCTATTATCCAAGAGTTGTCATACAGTTTGTCTAAGGCATTCATGCAAAAAAGGAATGAAGATTTACCTGAAAGAGCCAAAGACCACAGTAGGCTTCTTAGCTTCTCAATTTCTTCATTGTTGAACCCCCCTGTTACTGAATTTTCCTCAGGTTTGGACTGCTCTACCATATGTACTTGAGACCTCTGCTGCCCCCCCCACATTTTCCCCATTCTCGGCTTGGCGGCTTACCATGCAACTTCCAACACTTCTCTTTTGTGTGCCTCGGTTTCTTGCAATGGGTGCACCAGAGATTGTCGATCTTGTTCTCCTTCCACTAGTTTTCTTTATCCGTTTGTTTAAGTAGATCATTTTTTCCTTTCTCTTGATGATCTGTTTTTGCTACTAGCGCTGACCCATCCATGGTTTGTGGTTCCAGCATAACACTTCTTCGACTTTCTTCTGCTAAAATCAAAGAAAGTGTCTCTTCTAGAGACTTTGTGTCCTCCTTGCTGAGAATTTGAATCCTATCCGGATCAAATTCAGGATTCAATCCAGCCCAAAAAATCATAAACCCGGTCTTTTTCAATGAATTTCTTCAAGATTTCAGCATCATCAGGACATTTCATCTCGAAAACTCGGTAATGATCAAGTTCTTGCCACAGATTTTGCAGCAAGTTTGCATACTCCGTGACAGATTTATCGCCTTGCTTAGGGGTTGCAGTCTTGATCTTGATTTCATACTCTTGTGCAGTATCATGAGCCTTCGAGTACGTGCGGCGAATAAAGTCCCAAATCTCTTTTGCTGTTGTCAAAAACATACTTTTTGATGTATCACTAATCGTGCGATCCATGTAATCCCATAGCCAGGATATTATCATAGAATCCTCCTCATCCCATGCTTTAAACGTCGGATCATTCTTTGCCGGTCCAGTTCCAAGAAGGTGGTTGAGCCTCCCTTTGCCCTTAAGGTATGTGTGGATCACTTGGGACCATTTGAGGTAGTTATTTCCATTGAGCCTATGGGACACCCGGATATTCTGCAAATCTCCAGTTCTCTAGGCAGAATTTAATTCTTCGGATGTTTCGGATTTGGTACTAATGGTTCACATGGTAAAGGAATGAAATTCACAGCAATGAAGGCTGAAATATGCAGGAGAAAAAACAGAAAAAAAACACGAATATGCAGCAATAAAGGCTGAAATATGCAAGAGAAAAAACCAGAAAAGAAACACGAATATGCAGCAATGAAGGCTGCTTGAGAAAGAAGAATAAATCTCAGATAAAAATCCCTAAAGCTCTGATACCATGACAGAAAATAGAAGATGAAAATAATATTCATCCTTCTTGTCTTCTTCTTGTATTTACAGTTGATAATAAATAGTATTATATAGGAGATTACAAGAGGAAAAAATAGGAAACTAAATCATCTCTAAATTTGGAAAGTATCCTAATCAAATCTCTCAATTCAAGGGATATGAAATCCATCAATTAAAGGGATTTCAAGCTAATTCTCCTAAGCTATTTACAACTTACCTTACAACTCATTTACCCTTGACAGAGGTCTTTATTTCCTTGAGGATGGAACTGATTCGAAACTGAGTCTCAGAATACCTATTTGAGCACTAGTACTATTTCTAATGATGTTTTGCTTTGGCATTATCGATTAGGACATCCAAGTTTTTATTATTTAAAACATTTGTTACCAGAATTATTGTGGAATATTAATCCATCTTTTTTTAAGTGTGATATCTGGGAATTGGCTAAACACCATTGTTCTTTCTTTCTCTCTAAGCCGTATCAAGCGACAAAGCCTTTCTTGTTAATGCATAGTGATGTTTGGGACCATACTAAGATATCAACAATGTTTGGGAAAAATTGGTTTGTAAGCTTTATTGATGATCATTAACGGCTTAGTTCAGTATATCTCTTACAAGATAAATCTGAAGTCAAAGATATTTTTAGATCTTTTTATACAATGGTAGAGACACAGTTTCAGGAGAAAATTCGAATATTCAGGAATGATAATGGTCCAGAATATTTCATGAGATCTTAGGGGATTTCTTCTTAGAAAAAGGTATAGTGCATCAAAGATCATGTCCTGATTCCCCTCAACAAAATGGGATTGCTGAGAGAAAAAATAGGCATCTTTTGGAAGTCATTAGGACATTGTTGTTTACAAATAATGTTTGTAAGTATCTTTGGGGAGAGGCTTTTCTAATTGCGACATACTTGATCAATAGGATGCCTAGCAAAGTTTTGAATTTCCAATCACCACCGAGTGTTTTTCATGATACATTTCCTGCATCTAGGTTAACAAATAATCTACCTCTTTGAGTATTTGGGTGTAGTGCCGTTATTCATTTACCCGACCAAACCCGTGGAAAATTAGACCCTGGAGTTAGGAAATGTGTTTTTGTTGGTTATGGTCCCAATCAAAAAGGATATAAGTGTTATGATCCTAGCACTAAAAAAATGTTTGTTACCATGGATGTTAACTTTTTTGAGTCTCAACCTTTTTTTCATTCTCATCTTCAGGGGGAGAAGTTAAAGTGAAGATGAGAGTTGTGAAAATTTGAGTGATTTTTTGACTTTCGTCCTATAATAATACCGAATCTCTTGGGAAACAATATTGAATCAAACGAATTAAATAATGGAAACTTGAATTCTAAATCAACAAAGTCACCACAAGACATTAATAGGAATAAAAGTAATGATCAGACGGGTACAAAGGAGCTCATTGTCTACTCGAGGAGGAATCAGGAAAGAGTAACCGAAACCTCCCAACACCACTAGGATTCTACACCCCAGACTGTTTAGAACTTCACCAACTCGTAAAGTAATCCTCCTCACGTAGAGTCTAACCAAGGAGAGAATTTTGAACCAACCAATCTTGAGTCTGTCCACTCTGAGGCTAGCATGTTTGATCTTGATCTTGTCATTGCAGTACGCAAAGGTATCATAAGTTGTGTCAAGTACTCTATGCTAAGTTTGTATCTTACGAAAATCTGTCACCCATGTTTTTTGCTTTTACCTCACAACTGTCTAGTGTGGAGATTCCAAAAAAATGTGCAAATGCTTTGAAGGTTCCCGGATGGAAGCAAGCTATTTTGGAGGAAATGACGGCCCTTGTAAAAAATGAGATGTGGGAAATCATGGAGCTATCGAGGGAGAAAAAGACAGTTGGCTGCAAATGGGTATTCACAATAAAGTTCAAACCAAATGGATCAATGGAGAGATACAAGTCACGCCTGGTTGCTGAAGGGTTCACTCAGACATACGGGATTGATTAGCTTGAGACGTTTGCTCCAGTGGAAAAACTAAATACTATTAGAGTACTCCTTTCAGTAGCAGTCAATCTTGACTGGCCCCTTCAATAGCTTGACAGAGTGATGAAGAATGCCTTTCTTAATGGGGACTTAGATGAAGAAGTATATATGGATCCTTCTCCAGGGTTTGAGAGGAAGTTTGATTCAAAAGTGTGCAACTTAAGGAAATCTTTATATGTCTTGAAACAGTCATCGAGAGCGTGGCTTGAAAGATTCACTCAATTTGTGAAGAAGCAAAGATATGTTCAAGGACAAGCAGATCATACTATATTCACAAGGCACTCAAATGAAGGGAAGATAGCTGTTCTGATAGTGTATGTAGATCACATTATTCTAAACGGAGATGACAAAGCAGAGATGGAGCGATTGAAGAGCAAACTAGCCTCTGAATTTGAAAGCAAATACTTGGGCTTGCTAAAATATTTCCTTGGCATGGAGGTTGCTCGGTCAAAAAGGGGCATTGTGGTTTCACAAAGGAAGTATATACTTGTCCTGCTTAAGGAAACAAGAATGAGTGGATGTCGACTAGCTGAGACGCCTATTGATCCAAATAAAAAATTTGGAAATGATACATGACAAAGAAGGTAATCTAGTGGATATGGGACGATATCAAAGATTAGTTGGGAAGCTCTTTTATCTATCTCACACTCGGCCAGACATAGCTTTTGCAGTAAGTCTAGTAAGCCAGTTCATGCATTCTCCTCACGAAGAACATCTCGAGATTGTTTATCGCATTCTTAGGTACTCGAAGAACTCTCCGGGGAAAGGACTTTTCTTTGGGAAAAATGGACTTTGGAGTGTTGAAGCCTACACAGACTCTGATTGGGCAGGTTCCATTTCGGATAAAAGATCCACGTTAGGTTACTGTACATTTGTATGGGGCAATGTAGTAACATGGAGAAGCAACAAACAAAATGTAGTAGCCCGTAGTAGTGCAAAGGTAGAGTATAGATCAATGGCACAAGGAGTCTGTGAGATGTTATGGCTTAAAAGAATTTTGGAGGAATTAAGGACACTAGTGGCTATGCCTATGAGACTATATTGTGATAACAGGCAGCCATTAACATTGCACACAATCCCAATCCAACATGATAGAGCCAAGCATGTTGAGATTGACAGACACTTCATTAAAGAAAAGATAGAAGCGAGAATGATTTGTATGCTGTTTGTTTCAACTGCTCAACAAGTAGCTGATATTCTTACCAAGGGCTTGTTCAAATCGAATTTTGAAAGTCTTGTTAGCAAGTTGGGCATGATCGATATCTATGCACCAACTTGGGAGGGAGTGTAGAGTAAAGGGAAAGCAAATCCTTGACCTTATCAAATAATTAGATGAAATAGGAAAGATTTTGTTTCCCTTATTTTAGGAAGATTCTTTGAAGATAACAATTTCCTAGAATCAAGGGATTTTTATTTTCTGGTGATGAGCCACTCCTATAAATGTTGTAGACTATTATACAATTGTGATATATAGAATTTTTCGGTTTCCCTAAACCTACAGTCCTTGTGATCTTTAAAAGTTTTTGCATTTCTCTCCTTCCAAACGTAAAATGTGTTAAGGTTTAAAGACTTTAAGCATACGTCTTTAAGGATGTGGAACTCTAGTTTTCTGTCCTTCTTGAGATCAAGTCCTGTGTTTCATTCTGTGACATATTTCACGTATTACCGAAAGTCTTGGAAATTTTAAGCCAGTTTAAACCACCGGAAACTCTAGATATTTTAATTTGGTTTTGAAAGCTTAAAAGAATTGTAAGTGAAAATTTTCTCCCATCCAATTATCTCTCCCACTCACTTTCGCTCTTGGGTACAATTCCCTCAAGAAACTGTACAAATGCAACCTCAAAACTTGTTTGACTGTTTGTAGCTCTCTAAAAATTGTATGTAGTAACAAATCAGGCTTTCCTTGAATGAGTTGGAAGCTGAACAAAAGTTAATAAGAGTTGTTTCCTTGCTACCTCCATGATCTTTAATGCCATTATCTTCAAATTGTGGACCATACTCGTTATTGAAGAAGCACTTTGTTGCTAGAAATCTGGAAATGAGAACTCAATGTTTTAGAATGTAGTGTATTTTCACCATATATACGATTATTTACATTCATTTGTTGTTTCTCTACTGGTTGTTCGATGTGCTCGCTTCCTCTACTCTCTCTCTTGCTCTTCAAATAGTTTCAAGAAACCGTTCATTTTCATAGTATTCCTGAACTTCATAATATCCTTCATTCTGTCAGTGTGATCATATGACTTCATAAGACTCATAAAGTTGGCATAGTTATAATGCAAAAAATTCTTCTGATTTTGATGAGAAGAAGTTAGGAATGGGAGTAAATGAAAGAACATATTGAGAGACCTATGGCCATCCATACTTCAGAGGAGGACCAATATTTGGTTCTTTGACCTAAGTTTTATTGTTTATACAACTTCATTCCCTTCTAGAGATAAAGAGTCTCAGACGTGGTAATTCCTACAATTGTTGTTACTTGTTGGCCTGCTGACCTGGGTGGAAAGTTTAGTTGTTCTAATTTTGTTAATTAATAACATATATACTAAATAACAACAGGATTCATAGCCATGCACCCAATAATATAAGCACTACTCTCCTCAGTTGGTTCTACTGTGCTGCTTGGGATGGATTCCTATTTATTTAGGAATGACAGATATATGGTGTTCACTTAACAAAGGCACTTGATGAAATAAGCTTTAGGAGGGTGAAGGAGTATGAAGGCTGTACCTCATTCCTAGGGCTCTAAGTTCAACACCCTAATTTGTTGTACTCTCTCATCTTATTCTATTTTATTGATGTCTGATTAACTAGTTGATTGAACAATTTGTTTTTATTGTGAAAGTATCTATATAGTTATACTTTTCTATGTACTAGTAAAATATGCGTGCTCTGCATGAGTAGGAAGTATAACAAATCAGAACTAATATTTTCAACTTCTATCAAAAGAATTTTATTTAATTGGAACTAAAATATCATAGTTATGTGGGATTAAGTATATAAAATAATGTGATCTGGATATTTCGTTATCTAATAATATTTAAGTAGTCATATTTGTTGTCAATGGAATATTACAAGCTAAATTCCTTTTAGCAATGGTTCTTACAAAATGGTTAGATATACAAGCATGATGAATTATTCAATGATCAAAATTTTTTCTTGACTGTTGCATAGCAAAGCAAAAATTTGTATTTCTTTCATATTCATATGACTCAACTTGTCAAAATAGAACACTACCTACCTGAAAATTCTATTCTTGGGAGTTATCATTGCTCAATACTTGAGCAACATTTTTCTATCCTATGCATTCATCAACTTGGTGAGTTTTTGCATTTTGAGACTTTACATCTATTTATGTTTCTAAAAGGCATATATGTTGGTTATTTAAATTACGTTTTTATTCTTTTTCAGATGTCACATTTTTTATTTTTCTTTAGCTTTTATCTTACTTTTTGTACTCTGTGTTTTCATAATGTATTTCTCTATTGCACAGATATACCAATTTCAAAAGATAGTATAAGATTCTTTAAATAGTTTCAATCTATTTTTTAGCTTAGAGTGCTCTTGATAGGGAGTTGATAGAGTAGTATCTAATAGATAAATAAATAATTATTGAATGATAGTTTACTTTGTTCTTTCTATATTGCAACTTTTTATATTTTCTTTTAAGAGTTCATTTTTTTTACTTGAGTTGGGATAGTTTTACCTCATTCCTTTTATATTGTAGCTTTTGATATTTTCTTTTAAGAACACTCAACATTGATTAATGGGGTATTCCCAAAACTGAAATTCCTAAATAAACCATATGGAACTAATCATAAAATGTGTACACTGGATGCCTAGATGGCATTGGTGTTGAAGATTGTTCATCAAGGTACTATTATTTCCATAATTTTTGGCTTTATTTTATTTCTATACTATATTAACTCATACTGAATCTCTACCACATTCTATATATCTAAAAGATTATTTGCTTATCTTACTTTTCTTATAGTTTTAGTTTTTTATTAGACGAAAAACCTTTTTTTTTTTTTTTTTTTTTTTAATTCTACCCCACGTTTAATATGCGGAACGGGTTGGAATATAAAGATTATCCACCTAATTCATTGTTTCTATCGAGAAAGGGCGGGAACGTCTATTCTTTTCCAACGATACTAACAAGTAAAATAAAGGGTTAAAAGCAAAATGCCCCCTCCAACTTTTACCTTAGTTGCAAAATACCCCCTAAACAATTTTAATAGGCATTTTGCACCCTTGACTTGTGGTCAATTATTTAAAATATCATTTTTGCTGGAAATTGACCATTATACCCCCAAGACATTAGTTAAGTGAAATGTCATTTTCTTTTTTCCTTTATTTATTTTCTCTCTCTTGTTTTTCATTTTATTTTTTCTAATCCTTTTTCTCATTGTTAAAAAATTATATTACTTTTAATATTTTTTTAACTATAACATCTAATTTTACATGCGTCTTATGATTTAATTTTTACCATATTTTATTATGCACTTCACATGTAAAATTAGATACAATAAATTTAGATAAAATATGTCAACCGAATGACTCTACATGCACAATTTTTATTTGTATATTTAGAATAAATTCTTTAAGTTTTTCACTGACTATCTTTTTTGTACATTTTTAATCGTTAATTTAAGATCATGAAATGTCATTGCAAACATCTGTATTACAATAAAATATAGATATTTTATTATAATGTATTTTAATTTAAAAATTAAATCATAAGATGCATGTAAAATTAGATGTCATAGTTAAAAAAATATTAAAAGTAATATAATTTTTTAACAATGAGAAAAAGGATTATAAAAAATAAAATATAAAACAAGAGACAGAAAATAAATAAAGGAAAAAAGAAAATGACATTTCACTTAAATAATGTCTTGGGGGTATAATGGTCAATTTCCAGAAAAAATGATATTTTAAATAATTGACCACAAGTCAAGGGTGCAAAATGCCTATTAAAATTGTTTAGGGGGTATTTTGCAACTAAGGTAATAGTTGGAGGGGGCATTTTGCTTTTAACCCTAAAATAAATAATGGAAGCATTTTGTGATATAATTATATGTAAAATACTTTATTCTAAAAAAGTTTGTAAAGTACTCATCATAATACTTCTTAAATAAAATTTATTATTAATAATATAAAATTCTAATGCTACATAGACTGGTAATCTCGAATCTCAAACATGTATGTGTTGAACTTAAGCTCTAGAGTAGTTCTTTCTCAATCTCTTGTTAAAATAACACAGTAAGCTATTTTAAATAATGTCACACCAAAGTATCATTTAGGCTAGATTGAGGGTTAATAATATTGTTATCTAACATGAAAAATTATATAAATTCGAATTAAAGAATCATTTCTATTTGGAGTTATGTGGTTTGTGTATTCGTTTTGTATTCTTATCTGATTTAATCAATAATCTATTCGTGCACAACTATACAAAGGAAACAATACTGAATAGGTTAGTTTAGTGTTGTGAGTTGAATCAATTATGAATATCTCTTAATATTCTAGAGCTAATTACTTGACTACTTGACTACTTGACTATTCATCGCAAGACTAATGTAATTTTGCACCTTTAAAGTATTAGAATCAAGATAGTTATTGTCTATTATTCTCAGCTTATGGGGGCTGCCTTGCGGTATGCCTTTCTCTTTGAGTGTATAGTCATTACCATTCTTATCCCTTATGGGGGGTCGTTAAGAATATTTCAAGCAACCTAAAAATTTGGCTTTCGACTGGAATTTGAAGTGAAATAAAGCCCAATAGCTTCGAGTGTGGTATATTATCAAAACTAACCTTCCCATGGCATATAAGCTACTAATACGTTTTTCCCCAAAGAAAGTTCGCCACTAACCGTAGCAGCACCGTCGGCTAAAATTTGTCCCTTTTTAATGCATTTACCCCGCTGAACCTGCGGTTTTTGGTGCATACAAGTATTTTTGTTGGAACGTTGATACATAACTAATGGAATGTTTAGAATATCTCCATTACCTGATAAAAAAGCAGCACCGTAGCTAAAATTTTGTGCATAAATTTTTAATTGGGTTTTTGAAGCATACAAGTATTTTTGAACAACGTTGAAGTATATTTTGAAAAATGTTGAGACATAACTAATCTTGTTTAGTTTCATATCTCCATTACCTGGAAGGCCATGTAGACCAGCACTACAGTATGACTAAACAAAGAGTTCCCAACCACCAAAAGGTCCCAACCAATCATATAAAGAAGATAATAATCATACTGTCAACCATTATTTCTACCAAATAAAAAGGATTCCGTCTATAATATTAGGGGTTAACGATTCCATAGAATTTATTTTTTTTATTTTTTTAGGTAATTCCGTAGTATTCTCTTATTACTTAGATTATTATATTTGTACATGTTTGTGCTGGTATTCTTCGAGTTAGGATTCTAAAGAATAAAGATTACTTTTACATTTTGGGCTCTCGGACGGTATAATAACGGGAAGTGATTGGTTTTATAGGTTTTAGTGCAACTTGTAATGTCTTATTCATCCATTATACTTCTTTGATTTGTAGGATTCTAGTAAAGTAATAATCATTTCATGATTACATAGTAATTAGTAAATTATTTCATTAGCAGATTTATGAGTTATTATTGGGGGATAAAACCTAAATTTAATTATCTACTTATTTGCTCATTAGTTATTAAGTGACTAATTTTTAGTCATTGGCAATTTATGTAGATCAAAAAAGGAAGAAACACCTAAATGGAAAAACGCTACTCAGACTTTTATAATTGTATATAGATGTAGGTTTTTATTGACTACATCCAGAGGGAAAGGGGACAGGGATAGTGCTTCGGCAGTAATGATAATTGAATTTAGACGAGTTGCTTGGAGCTATGTTACATGGACTCTCCTCTCACCCCCAGATTACCCGTGTCTTGCCGTGTCGACATGGGTGTGGGTGTGGGATCCGTGTCCGCATGGTCAACTTTCAATTGGGTACTTTTTTACTAAGCCAAAAATTATATTGATTTTAACATGGTTGTGACTTCATCACATGAAATGACCGATAATATAGGGAGGACGGTTAAATATGAGTTAGAAGCATATGAGAATTGTTTATCAAATCACTAAATCTTATTATAGGTATATCCTTCTAATGTCTTCTTTTTCTTAGTGCACCTACACTATTCTTTAATACTACTCATAAACATATTTATTTTTTGGAAAATGAGTTATAAAATAATGTTTAGTTGCTTTATGTCATCAAATTGCATTACTACTATACTAACTACACTATCATATACAAGCATACAAGACGCACCCCCGCACCTGTGTCCGACTCGTTTAGGGTGTCCCTGTATTCTCAATTTATGAAATTAACGAATCCGACACCTAGACATGTACCCATACCCGACACCCGTATCCGAGTCCGGGTAACTTAGGCTTGGAGAATATAGTGGCTTTTAACCACTTGGGCCAACACTTGTTCCTATTTATATATAACCAAGGTAATGTTTGGTCTGGACATATTATTAGTTTGTCACATTAATTTTAATTTGGTAAATAAATATGAAGTGGACTTGTGGCTACTTTTGCTTTCCCTACTAAGGAATTTCTAATGTACTAATTATCTGTTACTGCAACATGATTTTAAATCTTAATCCTTTTTTTTTTTCTCTACACTTGAGCACGGAGCACTACTACACTTTGCAACTATGATTTAACCATGATAAGTTAAATAGATAGATCAAATAGTGATCAAAATAGAACTTCCCACTATCAAAACTGAGAGCAATTTCTCTTCATTGTGAAAAGCCGTAAAAATATGATCCCAGGTTTCATCTAAAAATAGTTGTGTACTGAAATTAGGGCTTTTAGTTCGTTTAATTTCTACTGATCAAGTCTAGTCTACTTGATATAGATGTACGAAATCTGTATGAGAATTACATATTATTGTTTTTAATACCTAATTTATTTGTTGAAATGTGATTAACAAGGCTAACTAGCTTATTGTTGAAGAATTCCAAAGAAATTGAAATTCGTCAATCCTCTCTCAATAATTCAGAGAAGAGGAGACTTCATATATTTATATTAAGATAATGAATGTTACAAATGGAAAGTTGAGTAATCTACTCCATAATTGAATCGAGTAATCTACTGCACAATTGCCTATACATAATTGCTCAATCAATTACTGGGATCTTGATATGCTATGATTTCCAAGAATCAATTACTGATTTCAAGAAATCATCATTAGTGGTGTGATCTTGATCTTCTATAGTCCCCCTCAAACGTGGCTGAGTGACGAATGCAAGGCCAAGTTTGTCGCAGAACTTTGCACGAACATGACGAGGCAATGCTTTAGTAAAAACATCAGCAACTTGATCATGAGAGCTAACAAATCGTGTCTCAAATTGACCATTGGCAACTTTCCCTCTCACAAAGTGATAATCAATTTCGATGTGTTTTGTTCGAGCATGAAATATAGGATTGATTGTCATGTGTAGAGCAGATAAGTTATCGCAAAACAAGATGTAAGGGGAGCTTAATTGCAACCCTATATCATGAAGAATGTAGGATAACCAAGTCAATTCAGCAGTAGTGGAGGCAAGAGATTGGTATTCAGCTTCAGCACTTGAGCGAGCCACAGTCGGTTGTTTCTTTGCACTCCAGGAAATACAATTGCTTCCAAGATAAGTGCAAAAACCAGTCGTGGAGCGGCAAGTAGTGTGACATCCAGCCTAATCAGCATCTAAAAAAGCATACAATTGCAGCGGACAATTTGACAAGAGCCGCATGCCCAAAGTAATAGTGGCATGGACAAAACGAAGTATGCATTTCACCATTTGAAAGTGCCAAGCATTACCCTGGTGCATAAATTGAGAAACATAGTTGACACTGAAAGAAATGTTTGGATGCGTGAAAGTAAGATATTGGAGAGCGCCTACAATACTTTTATAGAAGTGTGGGTCATGGAAAGTAACATCAGTGCTAGGTTGGGGCTGATTCTTAGTAACCGTAGGAGTAGTGACAGGCTTGCAATCTTTCATTGTGCTCGATCCAGCAAGTCATAAACATATTTGCTTTGACTGAGAAGAAGTCCCCCTGAAATTTTATGAACTAAAATACCAAGAAAGTAGTGAAGATCTCCCAAGTCCTTCATTGCAAATTCAGAACTAAGTTGTGATATAAAGCATAGTGAAGGAAGGAAGGATTCGAACCAATCACAATGATATCGTCAACATATAACAGCAATAAAATGGTGCCTTGACAATTGTGACATACAAATAGAGAAGGGTCTGCAATACTACATTTGAACTCCAGACTTGGTAGAAATGAGCTGAAGTGATCAAACCAAGCCCGTGGAGCTTGACGAAGACCATAGAGAGCTTTCTTTAATCGACAAACATGATTAGGTTGTTTCGAATCAATGAACTGGGTGGTTGATCCATAAAAACGGGTTCATTGAGCGTTCCATGCAAGAAGGCATTTTTCACATCAAGTTGCCTTATCACCCAACCCTGAACCAAGGCTATTGTGAGAACAAGGTGAATGGTTGCAGGTTTAATGACTAGAGAGAAAGTTTCAGAAAAAATCAATCCCAGGAATTTGAGTGTATCTTTTTGCAACCAAACGCACTTTTAAGCGTTCTAAGGGTCCATCAGCTTGAAGTTTAGCTCTAAAAATCCATTTGCAGCCCTACCACATTCATATCAGAAGTTCGAGCAACTAAATCCCATGTTTGATTACTATATAGAGCTTTTATTTCTTCATGCATAGCCGCTGCCCAACCTAGATGCTTGAGAGCAGATTTAGGCTCTGACGGAACAGCAGCGGCCATGAGGCAGTAGTCATCGCCAAAATATTTGGGGTTACGTTTATGAGCTTGTGAATTTTGCCTTAAATCTGGAGATGAATTATCAATAGATTGTTGATCAGGTTGAGGATCTGAAGCAATTGAAGGATCTAAGAGCTCAAGAGATGGTTTGACTTTAGCAGGACGAGGGTGTCTTAGATAAACCTGAAGAGGACGAGGTTTTGATGTAGAGGAAGTAACTGGCTCAGTCGGAAGTGGAGCAGAAATATTGGGAATTTCAGCTTCTAGAAGATCCATGACTGTAGGAGGACAGGTTCTAATGGGGAGGAAGTAACCGGCTCAGTAGAAAATGGAGCGGAAACATTGGGAATTTCAACTTTTCTAGTATGGAAGATCTGTGACATTCTCATCAAGAAGAATTGTAGAATTATGTTTATCTTCAAGCCCCGAGGATGTGATACTAGGGTCCAGTAAAGGCATTGAGTAATTCTCCGCGACACCTGTGATCCATTCAAAAAAATGGATTAATTCATTGTTACTAACATTAGACATATACAGAGATGCTGGATTGCCAAATGGAAATACAGTTTCATCGAAGATCACATGCCGAGATGTATAGACTCGATTGCTGGGAGGATGTAGGCAACGATAGCCTTTATAGAATTCACTATATCCCAAGAAGATGCATGGCAAAGATCTAGGCTCAAGCTTATTCTTTGCATAAACCCCTTAAGTATGGAAAACACCTACAACCAAACACACGTAGACATGAGTAATTTGGTTGTTTTCCAAAAAGAAGTTCGTATGGACACTTCCAATCTAAAACACGACTGGGCTGTCTGTTAATAAGCCATACAGCAGTGCCAAATGCCTCAACCCATTAGTGTTGTTGGAACATTTCCATGAAAAAGCATTGTCAATCCCAATTCAGTGATATTCCTATGCTTTCTTTCTGCAAATCCATTCTGTTCAGGAGTGCCGAGACAAGACAATTGATGTTTAATACCACAGGAAGCAAGGTAAGAATGGAATTCAGTTGTATTGAACTCTCCTCCCCCATCAGATTGGAAGATTCTGATTTTCTTGTCAAATTGTGTTTCCACGTACTTATGAAAAGTAACAAAGCACTGATAGAAATCAGATTTGTGTTTCAATGGAAAGAACCAAGTGAACTGAATGCACTCATCAATAAAAATCACATAATAATGATATTTCTGAACAGAAGAAATAGGAGCTGGTCCCCATAAATCAGAGTGAATAACTGCAAGAGGTTCATTACTGATATTATGAGACAAGATAAATGGAAGTCGTGAAGACTTTGCCATTGCACAACTAGTACAAACTGCTTCAATCTTATTAGTACTTGTGCTAACAATGCATTTATTTCTTTTTCATCGAAAGGTCTACAACCTTTAAGTGAGGGTGCCCAAGTTGTTGATGCCATACCGGGTTGAAAACATTGCAAAAGCTTGTACTGGTTGTAAAGCATAAAGTCCTCCTTGTCTCTTATCCCTTGCGATCATTGCTTTGGTGTTTCTGTCCTTAATCAAGAATCCATCATATGAAAATTCAAATTTGTAAGGCTGATCTGAGGTTAATTGACTTACTGATAACAAGTTATGCTTTATGTTTGGAACAACCAGAACATTTGATAGGGACAATTGCTTCTGTCCCACATCAAGTGTTGTAGAACCAATATGAGAAATATCCAAAAGTTCATCATTTCCAACACAAATTTTATCAGGACCATTATACGGAACTAATGAAGTAAGCTTACCAGAATCATTTGTCATGTGTGCCGATGCCCCAGTGTCAGGAAACCAGGTGTTTGATTGCAACTCCTTTGGATTGAATGCTACTAATGCTTGATTGGCTTGTTGAGATTGGTATGCTTTCGATTATAACGATGCCAGCAATTCTTAGCAACATGCCGAGGCTTGTCACAGATTTGACAACGAACAGGTTCATTTTGTGTTGAGTTATTCTCAACACTAGAGTTAGCATTGTTAGAGCTTGTTGCAGATTTTTCTTTTCCAAAGGTTTGTCCAAAATTTGGGAAACCTCTTCCTCTTGAATTGAATCCAAATGCATTTTGATTTCCCTTTTTGTTGTAATTTGGATTTCCATGGTTTCTTTGACCGACAAATGCTACTTCCTGATTTGGAGAATTGAAGGTTGATTGAGTGTAAAGAGACTTCATAGTATCATGTCCTTGGAGGAGTGGGATCAGATCACGGTAGGAAGGAATAAGTGGTTTAAGCATACTGGTGACAAATGATTCATACTCGGGACCAAGTCCCTTGAGCAGTCCAAATACTTTGGCCTTATCATCAACTGGTTTGCCAATTGCAGCAAGATCATCACAAATGTTTTTGAAAATGCGAATATATTCATACATCTGGAACGTGTCCCCTTTGCATGAATTTGCAGATTCTGAAGCAAATAGAACTCTCTTTCTTGAGAACTTTGTGCAAAGGAATCTATCAAAGCTTTCCATACCAAGGCTGATGTGTCAAGTCCAACCACCAGCCCAAGAACTTCTTCTGTGAGAGTTCCTACAATCCAGTCTCGGAGCAATCGATCCGATCTCCTCCATAGTATATAATCTGGATTGAGTTTGGTTGGGTCACCATCATTTTCTGCAATTGAGGGTGACATTGGAGGCATGGGAATTCCACCATCAAGAAAGCCAAACATATCTTGACTTTCTATCAGACCCAAAATTTGTGTCTTCCAAAGAGGAAAATTTGTTTGACTGAGTTTTATGGAGACAAAGTTTCCCACACTCAAGGCAGTAGGATAAGGGTACTTTGATCCCATAGCCATTACACAAATGGTTTAGATGAAGGTTTGAAGAGGGAAGCGAGGGATCTTTTTTATTATTATTATTTTGTAAGCTCTTAGGGATACCATGAAGAATTCCAAAAAAATTGAAATTCGTTAATCCTCTCACAATAATTCTGAGAAGAGGAGACTTCATATATTTATATTAAGATAATGAATATTACAAATGGAAAGTTGAGTAATCTACTCCATAATTGAATTGAGTAATCTACTGCACAATTGCCTACACATAATTGCTCAATTATAGGGATCTTGATATGCTATGATTTCCAAGAATCAATTACTGATTTCAATCAATCATCATTAGTGGTGTGATCTTGATCTTCTACAATTGCAATATAAGATGGCCTTGACTTCTTTTCCTCGAGATATTCTGTCGTTGACCTGGAATTTAGAAAGAAAAATGTCAAAATATAAAAAGAACACTTTATTTCCCAGGACGTCCTCCACTTTTTCTGGATTTATTGCTGATAAAAATGGCCTCCATGTCACCATTGGTTGTTAAAATTTCTGGTTCTTTGTTGTGGTTCCTCGGTGGTTAAGCTTAAATATGTGCATTATATTTACTGGGTTCAGAATATAGTACCTCCGGGTATCTGAACAGAAACACTATTTGTTACATTTTAAGTAAACTGTAGTTTTCTGAAAGGAGGCTTTTTGTTCTTAGTGTTTCCTCAGCTAATTGAAATTCTGAAGAAGCATGGAGCTGAAGGTGAAGCAGAACTAGGGCAAGCACAATTTGCACAGCTATTGCAGCCTGTGCTTCAAGAACTGGCTGATGCTCTTGCTGAAAACCATGTTGTTGTTGAGCAAAATGTGAAGATCATTAACGGATCTCAGCTACGTAAGGTAGATTAACTTTTTTCTGGTTCTTCTCCAAGTACTTCAATTTTATTGGCCCCAGCTGAGTGAAGGTTGTATTTTTGGACAAGGGTATTGGGTTTAGAAGAAATTATTTGATGCTAAAAGAATGATTAACGAGAATTTGGACTTAGGATGGCTTTTAGGTTGCTGAATTTAAGGAGTAATATCTCTTGGATAAGGATTAGTGCAGATAATTAGTTAGTAAGAAAANCAGAAAAATAGCAATTGAGAATAAAGGTTACAAGTATAGAACTATGAGGACCTACACCGAAGTTAGAGAAATTTCGTGGCTGAAAGTGTTTCCTTCATTGCTTAAGCAGTCCTAGAGAGCTGATATATAATGCTTATATTGGACAAAACAAGTTGGACTGAGGGTACCTGATCTGCAAGCAACTTGGTGCGCTAGATATTTTAGCAGGCCAAGTTTTGTTAAGCAAATGGGCTGCAGTTAACATAGTAAGCCAATAAAACATCTTATCATAGTATGATAATCTCAGAATACAAGTTAACTTCAGCAGCCCACTCCTAAAACCCATTAATGAACTAGTGAACCTCCCTAGCGTAAAACATAATTAAAATAGCAAAGTAAACTGAGCTTCATATTCTAGGTTAGCATACGTAAAAATTCTGCTAAATGACCTTGTTTGCTTTTCAATTTAATTTTTCCTTTCTCTTGTATTTCCAAATCTTCTATTCCTTTTTGCATCAGTTCTGGAATTACAAGAGCTGTTCTTACTTATACTTGCTTTTACATGTCTCTGTTGGAGGAGTAAATTAGTCATTGCTCTATGCTGAACTTGCCATCATTGAAAAATTCGAAGTGAACTCTTTATAGTCCAATTGTCTTTGTTCAATCTGCTTCAGCTTCGTCTATGTCACGCATATTGGTGCAGTTTCCTTATGGCTTCTAAAACTGATTGCAGTGTGAAATGCATTTGTTACTTTGAGAATAAAAATATTGTGAACAAATGAGTAGCATATGAACGGAAATTTGAGTTGGTAGAAATTGGACTACAATTAGCTCTTACTTAGAACTCTAAAGTACTAGAATAGCTTGATAGAAGCATAGAAGTGTGCTGAAAATTGAGACTTTCATTCTCTCTATTAATTGTAAAGCAGATTCATCATCGATCTTAGAAATATAATAGTTTTGAACATCTTCTAAAGCACAAATAGCGAAGTACGGAAACTAATGTGAAAGGTGAACTTAATGCAGTTTCTGGCTGATCAAAAGCACTTGAATGATGTTGTGGAGAAGATAATGCAGGAAAAGCATGATCAGAAGGATGCCAAAACAACCAAAGAGTTAATTAGGTCTTTTCTCGAGGAGAATGGAAGTGATTTGGGGTTGCCACCTCTTAGAGCTGATGAAATGGTAGTTCTCCTTTATGATGCAGTTTTTGCTGATGTCCGGGAAACAAAAAGCACTGCAGGATCAGAAGAAGACTTGATGGTTATCCTGAAGGAGATTCTTGTGAAATTTGCAGAACAGCTTGAAGCCAATCCAGTTTTTCATGATCTAGGCATCTGAACAGATGAAGATATTCATTTCTTTTACCTAGTCCTTTGACAACCCCTCTCCTTTCGTCCTTACTGATTACCTCTAGCTTGCAGCACCATGCTTGTCCTTTTAAATGTTGTATTAGCATAGAAACTTGCAATCTGAATTTCTCAGCTGAAAACTCCTCAATATGTCAAGTAACTGTTATACGTATTTCCATGAACACAAGTATACTTTTGAGTGGCCAGTGGGATTTATACAATGATACAGAGGGTACAATTGACTGTCATATTTCTTTTATATGTTGGGTTCTTGTTAATATGTTTAGCGCTTGCTTTTGCCCTTCGGTGATAGATAAATTCATAACTTCCTTTTATGATTCCAACCCGCACTTGAATATTAGAATTCTACTCCACGAAGTTTTGAGAAACTCCGTGAATGTTTAGTAGGGAAATTTGCACTTTTGATCCCTTTCGTATTAGACATATGTCGTTTAGGTTTCATCACACATTTGCTGATTCAGTCTCTTATATATTGCGAAGGAACCAATTCTGTTCTTTTATGTATTATTTATCACCAATTTACAATAAAACATATCTTGATAGCGCTTTATTTTTCTCCCCCTTGTATTCTTGTAACTTGTAACAATGCCTACGTTTGAATAGAATGTTTTAGCTCCTACATAATCAAGGGATCAATTAGTGAAATTATCAAGTGAAGGGGCCAAAGTGGAATATTATTAAGAAGGCCTAAAAGGAGGGAATCATAATGGCAACTCACCCTGTAAAATACATTTGTTACTTTAACTGCCTTCAAATTCCATGAATACGAAAGTACATTTCCTACTTATGTACCCTCTCGAGAAAATGTTGATGGCAAGTATTTCAAGCTTTCAAGGTCTAAATTGAGATTTTTTTGAAGTTCAGTATGCTTTAGCTTATGTGTTTTCATTGGTACATTTTTTAGTCATGTATATCACACAGTTGCCAAAAATAATAAGCACTTCAAAAAATAAACTGGAAAAGGAGTTTAGAGTAAAGTGTTAATTTGGTCATTAAATTATATTCTGGTTGTCATTTCAATCATTGTTAGGTGGTCGAAAAGCTCACTGAATTTTTAAAATTGCATCTAAGGGGTCGCTCCGTCTTTTAACCGTTAGTATTAATGAACATTGATTTTTTTAGGGTTAAAATTGCCCAACTATATTGAATTAATGTATTAAAAAAAATTTTGGGGGTGAAAATTAGATGATGAAAAATTAGTTAAATTATAAGAGGCATCATACTAAAAGATACAAAAAACTTAAGGTCAGAAATTAAATTTGAAACACCTAACCATCCCAAGTCAATCTACCACCACCATCCACTTCTCCTCTTCCAGCCAACCACTACCTCTTTTTCCTCTCTTAGCCAGCTCACCACCACCTTCCATCTCCTTCTCCCAACCAAACCCCTACCTTATTCCTCTCTTTTTTGCCACCCTCCTCTCCTAACCAACCACCACCTCAATTACAAAAATAAAATTGTGCAAATAGCCAAAAAGGAGAAATTTATTTTAGGTGGCAAAGCTTGTAATTCAATTCTTCATTGATAGTGAGAATACATCATCTTTCAAACAAAATGTTAAAAAAGTAAAATTCAACAGCTCTAATTCCAAACCCTACCTTTCCCATAATCCCCAAATCAAACTAGATTTACACCATTGAAATTTCACAATGGAAGACTTCCACAAAATCCAAATCTAGAAGCCTCGACCACGAAAGGTGCCGTAGAGTGTACGACCCTACCTTTTCAAGGCATAGATGACGCCCATGGTGGTGACAGTCTTGCAACAGGCATGTTCGGTGTAAGTGACGGCGTTATGAATCATGTTCTCTAAGAAGATCTTTAGGACACCGCGAGTTTCCTTGTAGCTTTTTGATTGGGGAAGGAATGTGGTAGAAGGAAGACAAAGGAGGTAGTGGGTTGGCTGGGAAAGGAGAAGGAAGGTGGTGGTCGGCTGGTTGGAGGAGAAGGAAGAAGGTGGTGATTGGTTGAGGGCAGGAGTGGTGGAAGAAGGAAGGTAGATGGTGGTGGTGGGCTGGTTGGGGAGGGATGGTTAGGTGTTTCAAATTTAATTTCTGACATCAAATTTTTATATCTTTTAGTATGACCCTCTTACAATTTAACTAATTTTTTATCATCTAATTTTGACCCCCAATTTTTTTAGTAATGTTAATTCAATATAGTTGGACAATTTTAACCATCAAAAAAATTAATTTTTATTAATACTTCTTCAACGACTAAAATAGGCGGAGTGGCCTCTTAGACGCGTTTTTAGAAGTTCAGTGACCTTTTCGACCACCCAACAAGTTTAGTGGCCGAAATGGCAATCGGAGCCGAGGTTAGCGACAAAATTGGCACTTTCCTCAAAATTTTAATGGCCTTAAACTCTTACTCCAGTTTCGTTTTGGCCTTTCAACTGTCAAAAGTGTGTACTTTGAACTCTTCCGTATATTTCAAGCATTAAACCTAACGAATCTAGGGTTATATTTGTCATTTATAAGTTTATTATTATAACTATATTTATAATGTTTAAAGCACAAACTTTGAAGCATAAATAACAAACAAAAAAAAACAAATTTTCCTCCCTTCTGTCTCCCATCAATCACCCTTTGTTCCCCTCTCTTTCCTCCTTCACCTGTCACCCCTGTCCCTTATCCTTCCCCTCCATCTCCCTTTCTTTCCATGGGTGTTAAAAAATCGTTTCGACTTTGACTTGAAATCAATTAAGTAATTGACTCTCGAGTACTCAATTTTAACATCAACTTTCACATTAAATTTACCAACATAATAAGTCAAACAACATTTTTTTTGGCATTTTAGCATATATTGTATTAATATATTGTCTTTATGATTAATACAATTAATTCTTATTTAAATATCTTTTCTATATATCTTACTACAATTTAAATATCTTCAAGTTATATACAATTTATGTGCTTATACATTAATATAAATGTACAACTTACTAGCGTAACTCTTTTATTTTAGTACATTAAATGGACTATTAATTTCCTTTTAGTACATATATAGTTAATTAATTATATATACTTATAAATCTATATATCTATAAATGTTCATATATTAAGATTCATGTAACTTCTATGTGATTATAAATACGTGTTAAACAAAGTCTAATTTATTAATATAACGTTTTTATTGTCAACATTCATATTAAATGCATTACTTACTTAAACTTGTACATATAAATTGTCAATGTAATTAATTTTTAACTTGTATTTATAATAATAGGATAAAATGCAAATGACCCTCTATGGTTTAGTGAATAAGTACTTTACCTCCCCTATGGTTATTAAATGTGCATTTGATCCCTTTGTGCTTCAATTTTGTTTTTGCAAAATAGATGGAATGCGTCAAAATTAACACCAACTTGTGAAATGCTATATATGACTCTAACCAATTCAAGTGTTCAACAAAGTTTTTGGGTCAAATTAATCATAAAAAAATCAAAAAATTTTTGGGTCAATTTAAAAATAAAATGTGTCAAATTGAAAATAAGAAAATTGAAAGCAATCCAACTCTTACCCTTATTCTTCCCACATTTGCCACCACCCTCATCTCCCCTCACCCCAGCCACTACTATCCCTACCAGCCCAGCCCCTCCTCTTCCTTTCCTCCACCCCTCATCTCCTTCCCCATCACTCCTATCTCTACTACCCCCTCTACTCCGCCATTCCAGCACGCACTACCCCAAACACCAGTTGCCCAACCCCGCACCCCTACCACTCCCGCAACTCCAATCGCCATTTCCCGCCACTCTCTAGCCTTTCCTGTCCCTCCTCAAACTGGATCTCTTCTCTCCCGCTCCTCTTCCCTCACCGATCTCCCTCCCCAGCTTCTTCTCTTGCCACCCACTCATTCCTTCAACAGTCCCCAACTTCCTTCCCCAACCCAGCCTCCTTCCTCCTTATCCAACTCCTTGATCACCCTCCTGCCATTTCTTACTCCTCCCAGATAGCCCAATCCCCCACACCCACTTAGTCAACCCTAAAATTTCAAACCAAAAAACACTAGCAGAAACACCAAAAAAATCTTCAATTTCAGACCAAAATGGTTTCTCCGCTACTACCTCACCGAAATTGAAAAACAAAGCCAACAATAATGGTACTGAGATGATCCTCACTACCTTATAAGATTAAATCCCTAATTAATTTACCAAAATTGTATCCTATACACAGATCAAAGTTTTAAAAAGGAAGCCATCATAAACTGACTCGATTGACTAATTTTGAAGGAGAAATTGCAATAGCATAATGGTAGTTTTAGACAAAAATCTCCATTGATTTATGGGATTTCTATTTTTCTAAAAATATTTGGCCAAAGTTACATGAAAAGAGTTGTCTTGACGCAATCACTATGCACCTTCATTTCTATTGCTGCTAAGATTAGAGAAAGAAAGGGGAAGAGAAAGAGTGAGAGAGCGCTCACTTGTGGGTAAAAGGGGCGAGATAATGGATAGAGAGGGAATGGAGGGTGAGGGTTTCCGACTGAGGTGGTAGACTGATCTATAGGTAGGGGTGACGGGCAACAGTAGTGGTGGCTAAGATAGGAGGGAGAAGGAGATTACCAGCTGCATAGGGAAGGGATGAGCTTAGAGTTTTTTTGGGTAAAAGGTCAATTCAAATATATTTTAATGTTAATTTTTTTAAAAATAATTTCACACGCATTATACATGCTTGAAAGTCACCATTGGTTAATTTTGATAGATTCCATGAATTTCGCAAAAAAAAAAAAAAAAATGTAACAGGATCAAAAGCACATTTATAAACTAAATGGGAGTTAAAGAGCTTATTTGCTTAACCACAAGGAGGGTATTTACATTTTATCCTATAATATATTATGAACTACATTTTGTATAATTCAGATTAGAGTTATAGATCGTAACTTATTAATCTATACACATGTATGTTAGATCTTTGAAACATCAAGCACTATCCATTCTTGAAACTTTTAAAAATTGTTGTGAATCATTAATTGCTTTTATTATTTTATTATGTATTTTTCTTTTATTAATTATTAATTTATTTTATTACAACTTGTAATTTTGACTTAATCTATAATTTCTATTATTTCTGGCTAGTATCAAAAGCCTATTAGATTGACTAAGAAAGAACTTATGATCCAAATTTGAATGAGAAATCATTTTTTTCTTCTTACTATGATGAAATTCTCCACCTTAGATTGAAATGTATTAATTATGATCCAAATTTTAGGAAGATTATCCATGATGAAAGACTTGAGGAGGAAAAGAATGAGTATGTTATCAGTTTGATTAAGATATAGAGTTTCAACTAACTTCTTATACTACATGGTATATTAGTGAGACTGAAATATAGTACACATAAGATGAAGATCTCAACTGGATACATTCTATTCTACTATGATATTTCTTGTATGGCTAACAAAAATATGTGTACATAAGTTTCTTATATGTAAGTTCAACAAGTAATTGCTTGAATAACATATTTTAGTAGTATAAATTTTTATTTTCTCAAACTTGCTAACTCATTATACACTATACTTGTGGTAATTTAATTATTTTGAGAATTTATATCTATCTGTTTTGTACCGCGCAATTGTATGGTCATGTCTCCTAGTCCTCTTGGATATTAGAAGGTACTGAAAATCGCTAAGCTCTTATATTATTATAGGAACTTCATGTTTTTACCTAAAAAAGAGAGAACCACTATCCAAAAAAAAAAAATAGAGAGAGAACCATTCCTATAATTGCAAAAATAACACTCTCTAGAAAAGTGTCATGAGTATAGGCATTGAGCTAACTTTAACAAAAATGTCCCTTTATTTATATTTTTCCGCTTTCTTTCAATTGGACATACATCTTCTCTCTTCTTTTAGATTTTTTTTTCTCCTTTTTTATTCCTTATCATTCTTTCAATACACTTAGGAAAATATTACATCCCTTATTGCAAAACATCCCCTCAAAAACAATTATTCTTTACCAATCCTACAAAACTGTAACATATCACAAACGTCTAAAACTGATTGGTGAAAAAGAGTGTAATAAAAACATAGGAATTGACTAAATTATCATGGTTAAACAAAGAAAATAGGCCTAATAAGCTCAATTGGGGACACTAAAGATAAATAAATCAAGATAGGCAATTTAGAAATAGAGTCCAGTGAAGGTATAATCATAACAATGATCTAAGTTTCGTATATGTTGTAAAAGCAAAAATTTCATATCTTCCCAACTAATGTCCCAAGTTAAGACAAATCTCAAATAAATGTTAGATAAACACTCGACACTCACAAAGAATAATCACACAAGAAGACTCACAAAAACATTCACAAAACTTACACTACTCTCAACAAAGAAAAACAAAATTACATGTTTAAGGGATCAATAATCAAAGCATCCTATATACCCTAGAATTCTCAAAAATCCAAAATCGTGTACCAATTGGAACATCTTTAAATCATTGAAAATAACTTAGATTCAAGAATAAATACTAAAAATTTCAGACAAAAGAGCAACTCTACCTCCCACAAACCCATACTGAACATGGGCCCTATGCTCAACATAAATAAGGAAGAAATAATAGAATGACTAGCACCTCGAAAAATAACAACAGAAAATATAAAATAAATAAAAATAAACTACGAATTGAAAAGCATCTTTCTATATTACTTCAGGTAAAAAAGGTATAGAATTTTGAAAGCTTTTATCCATTAGTATGGAGTCTTTTATGAGATAGATCCTCAAGAATAATTAGCACATCCATAAATGTCCACATCAGTAGCTCATCATAGTATTAGCATGTCTGGCAGTAGACTCCAGCATCAAACCAGGTAGGTGGCACAAGTAGTGAAAAAGGCATAGTATTAATACCAAAATGAGTCATCAAGGCTTCCTACCTAGCATCTAGCTGCATCACACCTCAGGCAGTAAAGATAGTCAGCTGATTACTGATTAGGCGTAAGAATAGGAATCTGGGGCTAAGAATTAAATCTCGAGGTGTCAAATGCCTCCATTCCTACTCTCCTGCATAACTCAAATATCAAACAAGGAAAGAAAAGATTGGGCATATCCTGCTAGAAGTGATGACAGATCTCATCATTGATCACCCTTGCATCATCAATTGATAAATCTCTCGTCAAACAATAAAGTAAATAAACCCTAAACTGCAGCCACATGACTTATATACTGGATAGGATAAAAGTAAGTTGTAGTAAAGTATAACTATACCCTAGCTTTGAGAGGTAACAATCTTATATGAACTGCTTGTACACATTTCCCTAGAATTCATCTCTTACTAGATCGTCTCACTAAACAAAAATTGCAGTAATAGCATGGTGGTCTATGCGTATGGCAACCAAATGCTACCTATACTTGTCCAATTAGATAATGGGGTTCCTAACACTGTACTAATAATAGCTCTAGAATAAGAAACTAGAATACCCCTTACCATCATGACTTTATCTGCACCTCTAGCAGCATTAGCATAAAACTCATGCACTAAAGACAAAATGCCAGGCCGAATGTGGTACCAATTTGCCTCAACCACGCTTAGTAAACTCAACCTAAAAATACTCTCTATTAGGAATTAATTCTACACGATTCTCCATAAAATCAAAACACGCTCAACAACAACAATCTTATCTAACAATCTCTGATATTTGGCAATGGCGGCTTGAAAAATAAATCTTGAAGCGTCAAATGCCTCCACTACTTTTGAAATTCTAAAAACTTTCCACCTCTTAGCCATAACAGATATAAATATACAAGTATAGCAGCTCAAATAATAAGCAACGAACCCTAAACAACAAGAAAATCATACAATAGTCCCAAAAGTTTTAGAATATCCAAAAATTACTCTCAACAATTTTAAAATTCACCAAATTTGCAATCAACCCAATTAATCAGCAAAGGTCAGTAATAAACAACATAACAAGGTCACTGATAATCAATAATAACACTACCAAGCCACAAAATTACCCAATTAAGGCCTCCAAATCGGTCAAAATACCCCTTCATATTTGTCTTCAAACTAGAAATAATTGGTAAAAATGTACTCTTAATCACTTACTAGAATGATTAGAAGTAGTTTCAAATCAAGATCAAACCTAAAAATCGAAAAAATGTAAATTTTCAAATTGGGTCTTCACTCAATTTATCTTCAATGCAACCTTGAATGTTGTTAATGAGCTCCAAATGATGTTCCTATATGCTGAAAATAAGTATTGGAATTAACAATTGCAACAAAAATCAATTTGACATAAAAGAGGAAAATTTTGATTTGGAAAATGTAATGAACTATTGCGACTTTTTAAAACTGTTATAAGTTGATGCAACGCTGCACCGTTTTACATAAGGCAAAACAGAATGCTGCAACACTCTTAACTTATAATTAGGGTTTTTGTAATTCCTTCAAAATCATATGAATATTGTGTCTTTAAAAGTATTCTTCATATAAATGCCATGACTTTCTGCCTAGAAATTATTTTTTTTTTCCAAAATTTTAAAATCTAGCTTAAACGAATCCTTCCACTAACCATTCTAAACACTTGCATGGCTGCACATATTCTAACACAACACTTTAAACAAAAACTAGCACAAAAATCAACATTGACTACCTAACACACAAAAATCAACAAAATTAAAAAGAGAGTAAGGATAGAAGTAGCTCTAATTTATAGTCGTTAACTTAACTTTCAGTCTAACTTGCTGAATATCGGTAAATTAGTGGTAAGAAACCAATATACTTCTCTACTACTACATAACTACCAATAAAAATCATTAAACATCATAGAAGAATGCCATGATGGGTTTCATTTCAAATAAATTACATTATGAGACTGCTTACCACCTTTTTTTACATGTATTATTATGCTTTCCCACATGAAATGGCTGACCTTGAAAAAATACATTTACCCTTGATTAATTACATAGCTCCTCCTGTATCTTTTCAGCTAAAAAAACTTGTAAGTAACAAATTCTTCCTTGCCACTTAGCTCAACTCTGTTATTGGGAACATCGATCATTGCCCTACTTATAGCCAAAAATGGTCTTCCCAGCATCAATAACATATCTCTATCATCATTGTTCATGTCCAAAATCACAAAATCAGCTGAAATAATAAATGTATCCACTTACACAAGAACATCCTCCACAACTTTATACGAACTTCTCATGGATTTATCAGCTAATTATAGACAAATAGATGTTGGTTTAACATCTTTCATCCCCAATTTTCTATATACAGACAGAGAAATTAAATTAATACTTGCTCCTAAATCACATAATGCCCTATCAAAATGAAAATCACCAATTATGCATGGTAAGAAAAAACTCCCTAGATCCTTAAGCTCATAAGGAAGAGATTTCTGAAGCACAACATTGTACTCTTTAGTTAACTTAATTGTACCGTCCTCCTTAATGCTCCTCTACTTTGTAAGAATCTTCTTCATGAACTTAGCATAAATAGAATATACTCTAACACTTCTACAAAAGGAATGTTATCATGCAAGTTTATAAATAAATAAAAAAAATTCAGAAATTGTAAATCTTTATCATTCTTAATATGCACACTAGGTAAAGAAATTGTAGCACCCTTAGGAAGTTCAATAGATTGTAGCTTATCATTCTCCTTCATTCTCATAGAATGGTGTACTTTGTTCTTCCTTTAGGTTGTTCAAACACCTCCCATAAATAGGTCTACTAAAAACATTACCAGTGCGAACAGGTTACTCAATCTCCTTTTATTGACTTACTATCTTGCCATTACTCAAGTTAATAGCATTAAACTATTCCTTAGAATTATTAGGAAAATACTTAGATAGATCCGGTCTTTGACCCCACCTGTAGACCCTGAGGTGGTCAGGATTAAACCTTAAAGAATCTTGCTTACATCAGCTGATGTCATAGATTCTCTAAGGTTTAATCCACACCATAGTTCTAATTTAATTTTCCTATGATTTACTTTTCTGTTTCATTAGTTTAAATTTGCTTACGGTAAATTTTATTGCTTCTGCTAGTTTTAATTAGTTTGGTATTTGTTCTTGATTTCTAGTAGTAAAAGGTAGAGCAAAACTCTTGCAATTAATTTATCTAACTAGTTCGTAGGTTTGTGAACCCGAACTAATAGTGCTAGTGGGAAAGATCCTTACTCACCCTGTCTACAAACATATCTCGTATCCTTGCGAGCGTGTGTAGGTATTGATTGAGGTTATTAAGGATTATTTATTAACTTATTTGTGAATTGAATTGCCTAGTCAATATTACATCGAACAACTGTCAAAAGTTAAAAATTTTTCTAAGTATTGACAACTGTGGTTTTCGATTTTAAGAATGAAAAATCCAAAATCGGGGTTTACAAACTCCTAGCAGCATGTGTTTCGGGGGGAAATTGAAAAATTTTGAGGGGCAAATTGGTTCAGAACGTGACAAATTATGGCAGCAAGTTCCTCCATTCAACCCTAGACTATAAATACATTCTTAAATCCTCTTCGGAGGCTAAGTAGGTAAAGGTAGAGAGAAGTAGTGTAGAATTAGAATAGTGTAATTTTTCAATTTCCTCCCCATTTGGGGAGGATTTTCTTAGATTAGATGTAGTTTAATTTAGTTTTAAAGCTTCTAGTTAGGGTTGGCAATTTTTGACACGATCCGATAACACGACACGAACCCGACACGAAATTAACAGGTTATAACACGACCCGAAATTTATCGGGTTATTATTAGGTCAACCCGTGGGTTGACACGATAACTTGTTAAGTTACTGTATGAGCAGATTTTGCTGAAGTTTTTTATTTATTATAATTTGATGTAGTATACTTTAAAATTGTGAATAATAGATCTAATATTTGATTATTAAATCAAACATAATAATCTGTATTTTAAATATTATCAAAAAAATTTCAATAATTTTAATTGTGTATTTTAAACAACTTCGATAACAAGGTTAGTATTAATAATTGTTAAAGTTATTAAATAATTAAAATTTGAGATTTTAACTCAAACGAATCGCAAGTTATGTAATTTGTGCAATAGGCTGATACTTTTTGTCAATAGTTAAGGGTCATACACGAATACGTTACGAACCCGAACGGGCCAGATACGAACACGACACGATAAGAAATGGGCCCACATGACACGAAACGATAAGAAATTGGTCACATCTGACATGACACGATAACCTGACAACTCGACCCATCGACACCTCTACTTCTAGTGGTAGATTAAGGATTCTTAATGTATGTTTTCTTTAATTTATGTCTAATTTTTGTATGCTTTGTATTAATTTAGTATAATTTAGTTTAAATGCTTTCCTTTACTTTCTTTCTTAGATTAATTTAGTAGATTAGTTTGATGTCTTCTTTAAATATGTTTCTTAGTTGTATGATTTTAGATAGTAATTTAAATGCTTTCTTAGTGGTCAATTTTAGTTTAGATTTGCTAATTAGGACAAACTAGTTTATGGGCTTTTCTTAGAAATGCTTCCTTAGTAATAATTTGTAATTTAGATTAATTATTTAGGGTAGATTAGTTAATGGATTTTCTTTAATTAGGTTATCTTAGTGATAATTAGCAGTTTAGGTTAGTTAATTACTTCCTTTAAATGCTTTCCATTTTAAGAGCTTATTTAAATATTTTTTAAAATACTATCTTTTTACACGTTTACTTCAATCGCTCTCTTTAAAAAATGCTTTCCTTAGTGTTAGTTTTTGTTTTAATGCATTAATTAGTTTATAAATTGCTTTTTTAGCCTTTTAAATTATAGTTTTAGTTAAAATCTTTTTTAAACCGATGACTTCAACTAATAATCCAACCAAATAATCAGTAATCACCAACCAATCATTGTGAGTTCGATACTTACTTCCCTATACTACTAGTTGGCAATTGTATACTTTTGCGGGATGTCGCTAGTTAGTATTAGGATTTAGGTGTTTCTATAAATTTTTTAACTAGGTCCTTTTCCAAAAAGGCATCAATGGTGGAATGTAAAAGTTTGGGACCTGAATTATTGTATTGGCATGAAACAGATGATTGTTATTGCCCATTTGATAAATTGCCCATTTGAACTTCTTGGACTCAAAGGAGGAATTTTTATTTTTGGTGGTGATTTTGGTGTTCACCATTAATGAGCCTAATGACATTTTATGCATGGCTCTATTGATTACAAAGCCATTAAACTAAGTATTTGAGCCAGAAAAATCAATGGACTTATCTTCCAATTGAACCTCAATTTTGCTATTATTTGGTCATTTTTGTTGTTTTGTAGAAAATTTTGATGTTAAATTAGTGTTCTACAAAAAAAAAAAAAAAAAGATTCCCAACATGTAATTTCCTACTCAAAAGGCTCGTCGGAAAATTTTCCCGATGATGGGAGGTGGAAAGGCAATGAAGGAGACACACTTGGTTGATGGTAGAGGTGTTGTGGAGGGATGGGTAAAGGACCAAACTGGAACAATATTTTGTTTAAGAACTAAATTGGCCAAAAAAAAGTTGGAAAGTCTATTGAAATTTTAAGTAACAAGTCGACGGATTAATTAAGCCAATTTCCAATTTTAATCTATTTAGTAAAATAATGTTAGTAGAATGATAATGATAGTATAAAACTTCGGCCTTGAATGAAGTTGCCATTGTCACATTTATGTGAACAGTTAAACACTTTTATTACGTGAGAGTTCACGTAAATGTTGGTTATAACTAATTTTTATTACAGTAACTTTTATTAAGTGTCATGAATATTTACCAATAGTCATATATTACCAGTTACTAACTATAAGTTAGGAAAACAAATACATATTAATTTAGAAAAAGCTTAGACATATAATATTTAAGGGTAACTCCTAATAATTTTCATAAGTAGAAAGATCAATATTTAACCCAAATGTATATGATTAATGTTATTTTTAACATAACCTAATTACATATAGAATAGATTATTCAAAGTTTCTCACAATTTTTTTTTTTATATAGATATAGTATTGATTTTATCAAAAAAAAAGAAAAAGAATTACTGTATCACAAAAAATAATAACTAATAAATTAATTTATTCTTTGTATATTCTTCCAACTTTATGTTAGTTGACAATTAACATTTAAATGTCTATGAATGTTACTCTTAACCAGTATTAAGGTAAGTTTTTTAAAAATAATTTCAATTTTTCCTTTCGACTTATCTTCCCTCGATGCCCACACCCTTAATATATTAGTGCAACTTAATTACATATAGTATCACTTATTTTTGCAACCTAATTAGATATAGTATAGATTATTCAAAATTTCTCACAGAAAGTGATTTTTCTATAAACATGATACAAATTTTATTAAAAATATTAATAACTACTGTATCACAAAAAAAATAATAACTACTAAATTATTTTATTCTTTGTATATTCTACTAATTTTATATTTATCGATACGATTAACATTTAAGTGTATATAAATGTTATTCTTAATTGGTATTAGAGTTATGGGTATTCATTGGTTGGGTTATTGGCCAACGAGTTATCGAATTTCGAATTCTCGGGTTTCGCGTAAAAATTTTGAGTTCAACCCAACTGTTGACAATGGGGTTGTAATTGCTAAATAATGGAAAAAAAATATCCTTATAATATTTAACAAAAGTAATCCATTACAACTTTAAATTATTTGCAAATAAATTCCTGAATCTTAAAGTTTTTTGCTAATAGCCTACAAAATCTATTGGAACTTCAGAGTCAATCACTCAAATCACAAAACTAGGATAACTTAACAAATCCAGAGTTAAAGTTCAACAACCACTTTAAAGACAATACAGCAACAAGTTCTGCAAATCACTGATTTGCATAACAACTAAAAAGACCCACTAACAACTTTAGTAGTTAGAAACAAAAACAACTACAAACAGTACAAGCATACAACATTATCAAATTGAAACTTCAAACTCGTCCTAACTTCAGCAGGCAGTAGCAATAACAAGTTGTGTGCAATCCCAGACAGTAGCAATAACTAGGAAATCAATGGTCGATCGGCCTGCAATTGAAAATTTTGAAGCCTGCAATTTCCAACTGCATGGTGGGAGAATTGAAGCCTTGAAAGTACCTATCAAAGATCTGTGGGAAGATTGAAGCCTTGACGAGTGATGACACCGATCGGCGATTGATGCCTTGAGGAAGGAAAAATTAAATGGAGATTTGAGGTTGAGGGAAAAAAATGTGACGGTTGTAGGCTGGCTAGAGTACTACTACCAGTGTACTAGGTTAAATGCAAGACATGGGTATTATTGTAAATATATTTTGAAGTTGGGGTGTCGGGTTTGCGGGTTGAATTGGGTTTTGAAAAATAAAATCCAATCCAAACTAATGTATTTCGGGCAACCCAACTCAATTGACTCGAAACCCAACAACGCAACCTATTTGGCCTTGAATTTATTTGGGTTGGGTTGGGTTGTCGGGTTGGGTTAGATTGGGTTGGGTTTGAGCACTCATAATTAGAGTAAGTTATTTAAAAACAATATCTATTTTTCCCTTTAACTTCTGTTCCTTAGATGGACCCACTTTTCTAATATATTAGTGTCACTTACGGCTTCACCTACCCTCTTTATCTTTTTATTTAAATGTCTTTCTTCTCTTCATTTATCTTTCCATATCATCATAGACTTATTCTAAATCATCTCTACGAATTACAAATCGTATGTCTATCCATAAAAACTAAAAATTCAAGATATCATCCTCTCATATTTTTATGTGAAGGAAGCTTATTTATTTTCTTTTTGTCCACTTTTTTTTTTTTTTTTCATAAATTTTATAATTTTCTTATTCTTTTCAGAAACTTGATAAAAATTTAATGATTTTCATAAGTTTCTTAATTATTCTTGAAAATTATTCTACTTTGTTTACTTTTCTACTAGTTTTTATTTTGTAGACTTTTTTCCAAAAAAATTATTGTTTGTCAAATTATGCATAATCTACTTTGTTGATGTAGTTTTATTTATATAAAAATAATTTAAAACTAAAAGTGTATTTATCAATTATTAACAATGTTAAGAAAATAAATATTCACGAATTTGAAAAAATCTATACTATTTATTATAGAAAAAATCCCCTTTTATTTTACAATTATTTTTATGTAACAGGAATATGAACATTGTAAATGCATACTTAACGATTGTTTTTAATTGTTTTATTAGTTTTATTTTATAATCATAAACTTTATAGATATTATTATTTAGTTTTCTTTGTATTTTTATGATTTAATTATTAAAGATTCCTACCGTCATCATTATTTTATTAATGCGTATTACTTATTATATAAATTAAATATACATATTTATCATCCCGTGCATAGCATGGGATATTCAACTAATATATACAATAGTAACTATGGTACTGCCACTCGGATGTATAGTTTTCTAAAGGATTGGCATCTAGCATGTTCTGTTTAAATGTATAGGATCAGATTCATTTGTTTTATTATTCTTATTCTTACTATTATTTGCATATGAGTGTACTTAATTTGGTAAATATGAGTGATCAAATAAACACAACAATTAAGAAATATAATTTTGAGTCCTTAATTACTTTCCATTTGTTTTTTTTAGTCAAAGATCATTACTTGATTTTATCTTATACAAATCAAAATTATAAATATTAAAGACCTATTTGGTTTGTAAAAGGTTGAATTGCATTTATTATTTGTCACTCCCTGAATTTCTAACTTTTGAATATTCAAGAATCAAATACTACATCCATTTAGAACAAAAATTATTTTACAATTACATCTTAAATGACTTTATATCCACAACTATATAAACCAAATTACAGAAGTTCTCAAACAAATAACCGTACATAACCTTACATCCAAAATAACAAATCCAAATATATCATTACTTACGTAACTTAAAATATAAGTTAAAGAATTCCAACGAGATCAACATTTCAGTATAAGATGCCTTCATTTATTCCATAAAAGATTTGAAAAAATAATAATAACAATAATGCGGTGAGCTCGACAATTCAGTAAGTAATCAAACTCGTAACCAGTTAGATCAAGTAGTGACACCAAACAATAATACAATAAGTATTAAAATTCTTAAATTAATCAAGTAAAACTAACAACCATATTTACCAATTATGTGAACATGACCATAAAACACATAAAACGTCAAACACATGTTATTAATCACCGAGGCACTACAGGCAACTAGGGTCACGAGTCAAGCTTTACCGCTTTGACTTGGGTCACGAGTTGGACTTCACTCCTCCAACCTTGGTCATGGCTACACACTTAACCCTGGTAAAGCGTGATTACCATGGTCAAATGTTCAGGAACGACCCACGATCACGATACATAACTCACATACAAAACACAAAGCATCCAATATTTTTACCCAATAATTAAAAATAAACCATAAAACAATCTAACTAATTTCAAGTAGCACATAGGTTGACCACAACTACAATCACATACTGACACTGATTCGTTTTATTCAATAACATGAGAATTTAAAGCTTAAACAAAAAAGAACACATTATTTTTCCAAAGAAAATTGTACTATAAAACAATAAAATATATATTTATTTTTACAAAAAATACTAGTTAGGAATAAAGTCACTTACCTCAACTACGTCTCTCGAGTGTCTTAGCTCAACTATTCCGTGTTAAATTTTTACTAGAAAATCTAATACAAAATAATTTAACAAGTTATTCCAAATCCTAACACTGGAATTTAATTCAGTAACCAAATCCGACTCTACAATCTAAATCCTTTCTGCAGATAGTGTTTACTCTTGATCATTCTTTCTTTATTATTATTATAAGATTTACCGACTACAATACCTCTAAGGAAATAAAGAAAAGACTACACCAAGTATTGTAGGCAATGATCGGCCATAAGGTACTCAAGATCATCAAAATGGATCATCTAGGATGATAATATACAAACTGACTATTTAATCATATAGATAACTAAATGCCAGTGTATAAGAGACAGTTTGAGTTGATATATTGTTGAAACTTATACAACCTCCACAACCATTTGTCATATAGCCACAAACTAATGTTCAATACATTATTGTATATAGAATAAAATAACGGTTCAATCAAATAAAAAAGACGAACTAGAATACTAATATCATGCAATTAAATAATCAAGCCAATCTACAAAAACCAATACTCCCCATATGCCTTTAAACGAACGATATCTTTTTTCTTTTTTTTTTCCTTCCCTTTTGATTTTCTTGAACATAGATTACGAGTCTCAAATCTAACCTGAACGAGAATTTGCGTCTCCCGCTTTTGAATTGCAGTGTTCACTTTCTCCCCCGTGATTACGGTAACTTTTGCCTTACGTTTCTCTACCAATTACGTGAAAAGGTAGAGTTTTAATTTGGTTTAATAAAAAGGAAAAATCGCTAAAATAGTCCCTCAACTTTTGCACTTTAGCCAGAATACTATTCTCAACTTTCTTTTTAGCTAGAATAGTATTCAACTTTTTTTTTAGCTAGAATAGTCCTTTAACATTTTATTTTTTAGCCAAAAAAGTCCTTTTATAGTGTAGTCACCATAATTTTTTTTTTTTTTTAAATTTCACATGAAAGGACTATTTTGGCTAAAAAAAAAAGTTGGAGGACCATTTTGGCTACAAAAAAAGTTGAGGGACTATTCTGGCTAAAGTGCAAAAGTTGAGGGACTATTTCAGCGATTTTCCCTAATAAAAAAGTCCCTTACTTACATACTAACCCAACTTCAATAATTCAAATATTAAGCCCCAAATTTTATTTGAAATGGGATTCTAAACCTCCTTATATTACCTATTTATGTTCAAGAATCCTGATTATTTGTCTTTTTTTTTCGGGTGCTACATTCTCCCACCTTGAAGTTTAGTCCTCTAAACTTCACATGCCTCGTTCTTCCCAAAGGGTGCAACTGCATTTGTTGTGTTCAAGAGTCACTGAAATCATTCAATATTAAAGGCTTTCAATAATATTGTTTCCATCACACCTCATATAATTAACCCAAATATAAAGTTCATTCTTAGGTTGATCTAACGCATTTAACCAAATGATTACATATCAAAACCATTGATTAACCCTTCTAACCCAAAAAAATGTTAATATAATATAATACTTTATTCTTAACAGATCAAGTGGCTTAACTCAACTAACATAAATCACGTAAAATAAAATACATTTATTTGTATCTAATCAGCAGTAAGGCTCGTAAAGTTTCTGTTTCTCTATTTTTTCTCGCTCTCCTTTTTTTTTTGAATTGCTCTATATTCTCTTTACAAGAGATCATGATAACATCACAATATAATACTCAATTTCCACTGTATATTTTATTTTCTTAAGTCGTTAACCATTTGAGTTGCTCAGCATCAAGTCATACAACATGCTACTGCTGATCGTCACCTCCCGTTGCTTTCTCTAACACCGGTATTCTTTCTTTCCTTCTTTTTTTTTTTGGTTCTTCTTTCTATTAAAAACTTAATATTAAAATAAAACTTCACCTTAACAAAAATATTTCCACAAAACATCTAAAACACAGCTGTCGTATGAGAGGAAGAGAATATTTTACCTTCAATTTTTACTGTTCTGATGTACTGCCATCTACATTAATTGATGTTTTGTCAAAATTCTTACACCTTTATCCCAAAATCCTAGTTTCCCAAGGAATAAATCGTCGAAACTATTATCACGTTAAATTCCTCTAATAATAATAACTCTTTAATAATTAAAACTTAACATGTACTTCTGCTAAATAACTAATTAACCCAAAACAAGGATCATAGACTAAATACGAGTATTAGGACTTAATTACCACTAGTGGGCCAAAAAAAATTCAAGTTTCACATTCTATTCATCTTATATGAACTTTCGTCCTTGAAACTTCACCAACCATGCTTACGTGCGCGTTTTGTTGAAAATTTATAATCCATTGCGACCACCTCTAAAGCATTAAGAATCTGTTAGCTCAAACTAACTTTAGTCTCTATCACCAATGTACTTGCCTTGATTCTATAGTCATAATAATTTTTACCAATGACCCATGTTTTATTCTAGAAATTCACAAGGATTCAAGTGTAAGTTAGACACCTCTATATAAGGTTCACATGAGATCTTATATTTTCAAGTCAAATAGATCCAATTCAATCGAATTAACCTTTGGAAAACAAACCAAGTCGTAGAATCCAAACGCACGAAGTATTAAACTTAAAGAAACTATTCATCGCGAAACATAATTATCAAAACTCGAGATTCATACCCAATAACCATCAAACCCCACAATCCGTTTATCCTAAAAATTTAATCTAGGAAGCATACAAAGATGATAACATATTACTCATATATGAATATTTCAGTCTTTTAGAACAATGAGCCAAAATTTACAATTCAAAGTGTAATATGGTCCATTTTTTTTTTTTTATAAACTTTGGCTATTCAGTTGTTCAATTCTTTCATCTTAATACCTATGTCTTATTTATTTATTTTTTTAAATTAAACAAACACCAAGATTCTAAATCAAACAACTTTACTACAATTTAGTCAAACACTAATAAATATATAGAGACTCTTTTAAGTCTCTATCACTGGCAACAAGAATTTGTAAGCCTGTCATACTCAAATATCAAAATAGCTTACAACACGTGATAAGCAAGTCACATAAATATTTTTGCATTATCTTGTTCAAGATTAACTGCAAATCATAAGTTAATTGTCTTAATTTTAATTTCGGCTTATTGACCACTAAATTAGTATCATAATCTTTAGAAATTAAAGTTACTTGTATATAAACATGGAACTTGTCGAAATAATCACCCTAATTTATCCATCAATGATAACCTATAAATCCAAATAACTATTTGAGCTCTTGACAATATTGACAAATGTCGAATAACAAGTCATTTCATTCAACAATCCCGTGGAAGTCCAAAGAAATAGACAAACCAGATACCTCAAAATCTACCATTACTCCGTGATATATTTTGCATATAAATCACAACAGTTTTCATTCCATTTCAAGTATCACTAACCTAAACTGAGGTATTGCAAATATCAATGCAACTTTTTTTTTCCTAGTTTGTCCAATACTTAATTCAAGAAATTTTAACTAAACCTAAACTCCAAAAGCAACCTCCAACAACAGTACTTCCATGGTATAAACCCCAGACGAATCCCACAAGTCTGGAATCCTAAACACTTGATCTAGGACTCACCGCAGAATTCCAACCTAAACTCTAATATTATTTTGTCACGCCCGAATTTCTAACTTTGAACATTCGAGAGTGAAATACTGTATCCATTTAAAACCAAAACTGCTGTACAGTTACATTTTAAATGACTTTATATCCAAAGCTATATAAACCAAATTACAAAAGTTCTCAAACAAATAACCTTACATCCAAAATGACAAATCCAAATATATCATTACTTATATAACTGAAAAATATAAGTTAAAGAACTCCACCGAGAGCCACATTTCACTCGCACAGCTTCATTTAGTCCATAAAGATATGAAAAAAAAATAATAACGATAATGGGTTGAGATCGCGACAATTCAGTAATTAACAAAATTCCTAACTAGTTAGATCAAATAGTGACACCAGACAATAATACAATAAGTATTAAAACTTTTAAATTAAAACCAATAACCATGTTTACTAGTAATACGAACATGACCTTGAAACACAGAAAACACTAAACACATGTTATTAATCATGAGGCAACATGGGCAACCTGCGTCACGAGTTGGACTTCACCCTTCCAACTTGGGTCACGACTTCACACTTAACCCTAACATAGCGCAGTTGTCATGGTCAAATGTTCAGGAACGACCCACAATCACGAAACATAACTCACATATGAAACCCAAAGTATTCAAGCTTTTTCCCGAACAATTAAAAATAAACCGTAAAACAATCTAATCAATTCCTATTACCACATAATTTGACCACAACCACATCATATACTTGATCCGTTTTATTCAATACCATGAGAATTTGAAGTTTAAACAAACAAAAACACGTTATTTTTTCAAAGAAAATTGTACTATAAGCAACAAACACTGGTTAGGAATAAGGCTACTTACATCAACCACGTCTCCCAAGTACCTTCTCTGAAAAATCTAATACAAAATTATTTAACAAGTTATTCCAAATCCTAACACTGGAATTTAATTCAGTAGCCAAATCCAACTCTACAATCTGAATCCTTTATGTAGATATAGTGTTTACTCTTGATCATTCTTTTTTGTTTTTAATTATTATTATAACACTTAGTGACTACAGTACCTCTAAGGAAATAAAGAAAAGACTACACCAAGTATTGTAGGCAATGATTGGCCATAAGGTTATAACGATCATCAAAGATGGACCATCAAGGATGATAATATACAAATTGACTATTCAATTATATATAGATGACTAAATGCCAGAAGCTTATACAACTTCCCACAACCGTTTGTCATATAGCCACAAACTGATCTTCAATGCGTTATTGTATATAGAATAAAATAATAGTTCTATCAAATAAAAAAGACGAACTAGTCTACTAATATCATCTGCAATTGAATATTCAAGCCAATCTACAAAAACCAATAGTCCCCACATGCCTTTAAACGATAGGGTTAAATACAGTAAATCTCTTTAAAGTTTCGGTTGTTTTGCACTAAATCTTTTAACGTTATTTTCTTTTACTTTATTTCTTTGACTAACCGTCAACTGTAACTCTGTTAGTTTTTTCAAAAAAATAAATTTACCCTAAAGATCAATTGCGGTAAACCCCCCCTTATGGTTTAAACGAAATTTCACTTTACCCCCCTCAAGAGCTTTGTATCATTTAATACATTGGGATAAAAATAAAATTTAATAATGTTATCAATATTGTTAAAAATATAAATATGTTCCAAATTAATTACTAATATTTTAATTCTCGAATTATACTTTAGATCAATATTTAAAATTTAAAATACGGTGAAATAATTAATTTAAAATTTTTGATGAATTATTATTAAAGGTTTTTTTATCTAAATTATTTTAATTTAAGTTTTATTTATGTAATAAAGTTACTTCATATAATTTAGATATTAGTTAAATTATATTAACAAAGGAAAAAAAAAAAGAAGAAAATTATTTTAAATAAACATAAAAAAAAGCAAAAAGAAGATAGACTGATATAACTTTGATAGATGGTTATAAGTCTCATATATTTAAAAATTTATTTTTACAAGAAAATAAAATATAATAAAAAGACCAAAAAATACCGATAGTGGTAGGAAATTTTTATATTTAAAGAACTACTGGTGTTGTGGACATCATTGTATTTTCAGATATTTTGACAATATTTTTATATTGATTCATAAGTAAAGTAAGTTAATTGATACAAAATTAGAATTAGGGAATAAAATAAAAAATATAATAAACTTTAAAGGGTTAGTTTTATATATTCTTGTAGTGTCTAGGGGTAAAATATCATTTTTGACTTTTTAATAGTCAAATTGCTGAAAGAAGGGGCAAAATGAGAAAAAAAATAACGTTAGCAGATTTAGTACAAAACAGTCCAAATTTTAAGGGGTTTTAGTGTTATGTCATTTAACCCTTAAATAAATGACATTTTTTTCTTCACTTTTGATTTTCTTGAACATAGATTAGGAGTCTCATATCTAAATTGAATGAGAATTTGTGTCTCCCACTTCTGAATTGTAGTGTTCACTTTCTGCCTCGTGATTACAAGAATTTTTGCTTTGTTTCTCCACCGATTACGTGAAAAAGTAGAGTTTTAATTAGGTTTATTGAAAAATTCCCTTGCTTATTTACTAACCCAACTTCAATAATAATTGATATTAAGCACCAAATTTTATTTGAAACAGGATTCTAATGCTCCTTATATTACCTTTTTATGTTCAAGAATCCTGATTATTTGTCTTTTTTTGGGTATTACATATGTGATGCCTTATCCCACATCATTTGTGAGAGGGGATATTATATTATTTATAACACATTAGATTTTGGACTATTAATAACTTGACATAAATATTTTGAACCCGTTGTTTCTACTGAAAAGTTATTAGTCCAGCCCCAGGACTTGGAGTGTTATATTGTCAGTTTCAAAACACATCTCGTGCAGACTCTACACGGGCTGAGAACGGGCCAGCGGTGTTGGACCGCGCCATGCGGTATATGTGGCATGTTATTGGGCCCCAACTCCTCGCAAAGCCTAAATGATGGGTGATTTTGAAACCCGTCCCACATCGATTATAAAAGGAGATATTGTATTGTTTAGAATACCTTTGGTTCGGACTATTAAAACTTGGCTTTAACATTTTGAATCCTTGTTTCCGCTCAAAAGTTAGTAAAAAGCCATTAAACCCATGATAGTAAAAAGCCATTTTCAATCTGAATTAAACTTTCGAAAAATTATATAAACAAGCTGAACTTATAATTAGTCAATTATAAATGGTAAAAACAAATAATCAAATTAATCAAATAGTAATATTTTGTCTATTTTTGAATGATAAATTATTATCCCTTATTTTTATTGTGAGCTATTTATGTTTTGAACTAAAACTTAATTTTTTTGAATTATTAAAGAAATTGTAATAATATGGGACCAATAACAATGAAATTTAACAAATGAACAAGTTACAAAAAAAATTAAAAAAAAAATAAGTTAAAGAAAATTAAAAAAATTATATGTCCTATATATGTATACAAATAATAATAGTATACGGAATGAAGCATTGAGTGGGATAAGAAAAGACAGGGAAAAAATAAAAACAAAAGAAAGAAATTTAATAAGGAAAAATGATAAACTAAAATAATTAATATAATAGGGTTATTTTTGTATAAAAAATATCAAGAAGGATTTAGAAAAATGGTTAAGTACCTATAAAATAAGTATAAAGGGGCAAAGTAAAACTTGAGGTACAGTTGAGGAGGGTTTAGTGCATTTAACCCTTGCTTTAGTATGTAGTTGGAAAGATGTAGATAGATAGATGTTCAATCTTGTAGTTTGTTATTTTAAAATTGCAAAATCATCTCTTGTGAGACTTATCTTTTCTTGAACGTTTAAAATAGCTCTATGAGAAGAATGGCTCAAAACTAATAGGAATATTCTTTCTCTTAAATTCTCATACCAAATATGGATAACAAGGTTGGTCCAATGCCATCTCGAATTACAATATTTATGTAAAATTTCATCACCTTATAAATTGTGTGCAATTCCAACTTGTGATTTGTCTTCAACTTCTTTATCTCCATCTCCCATGAACAAATCTTTTACTTCAAATATAATGTCTCCACCGATTCTTGTTTATCAAAGAATTTATTCATATTTATCCATTTATTCTCGAATAAATGGACTTTGTCCACCATGCTATTCCCGTCAACAATATTTTCAAAAATATGATCACAATTTCTTCAAACATTTTTTTCTCTATGAAATCTTGATATTTTTCTCACCCCTTAGATTTGTTGGCCTCCCCTGATCAAGCTCCACAATTAATAATTTGACATTGTTGAACCCCAGTTATGATAATCATATTTTGATGATGACCAAATCGTACTAACAGTTTGAAAATAAGTGTGTAGAAAAACAGGGAGTTTCGGACGTAAATGATTGTCCGAAAGGATAGACAATTTGGACGATGATAATCGTCCGACACAAAGAACCTGAAGCCGTCTCGGACGAAGAACAGCGTCCGACCATATTTCCAGAAGACATTGCATCGACCGGACGCAGGTTCGGACGTCCGAACGAATACCCTCAAAGAACGGACGCAACGTTGGACGCAGGGTTTAGCAGCGGCCGTCCGAAAGGTCCATCGGCTAGTTTTCCAGTAAACAAAAAATAGCCGTTGGAAAGTTGTTAGAAGCAGATTTTGGGCAACTATAAATACCCCTTAGCCTGAATTAAACTAGAAGAGACTTCTACATTGATTACAAGTAATTCTTGAGCTATTTGGGGGAAATAGTGAATTCAAGTGTTGTAGTAGTTTTGTGAAAAGAGCTTAGAAGTGTGAGAGTTCTTCAAGTGTAAGAGTGGAGAGGTAACAATTGTAACAAAGGGAGGTTGTGAGTGTAAAACTCTTGGCTCAACTAAAGGAAATTAGTGTGAGCAAGTGTGATACTCGTTTGTGTACAAGTATTAGGTTATTGTCTCACCTACTTTGAAGAGACTTTTAGTGGCTAAACTTCAAGTTGTGAATTTGGTAGTTGCCTTGTAAGAAGCTCTTTGTAGTTGTAAGCTCCAAGCTTGAGAAGTTTGGGAGTTTGGTTTGATTCTCTTAATTTCAATATTCTTATTTGTTCTTTAATCTTAAATTGTTGAATATCTATTGTATTCATTTGTGCTTAAGATTTTATTTGGTGCATAAAGTTTGCATTTTTATTAAGCACATAAAAAGGTTTTTTTTAGATACAACTTAAATCATCCCCCCCTCTTAGGTTGCTTTTTGGGCCAACAGACACGACCTTTTTCTGATTGTTGTCTAACACATGAAAGAATTCCTCTTTTAGATCATTGTCCGACAACAACACAATAATCACGACAAGATTGCTCTTTTTAAATTATTGTCCAATTAGATCAATTTCGTTACATCCTAATTATCAAATGAGTATCCTAATACTAACTTTTCGTGGTCCAATTTCTAAAATTTTCGAGTACTCTATCACAAAATCTTTTTTTTTTTTCCAATTTTTTTGACAAATACCAACACCCGAAGATCAAAGCATGTGGCTTTGATACCACTTGTAGGAGCCAAATATTAACGATATATAATTAAATACAAACAATAGACCAAGAAATCAACGGCTCACAGCTTGACCGTTGAAAGAGCAAAGCAAAAGGCTTTTGCACTCAACAAAAAGAACAAAGAATAATTTTGGAATTCATCAAATGATGAGCCAAACCAAAGCAATTCAAAATACCAACAGAGTTTTGGGAAGAGAAAATATTAATAACAAACTTTGAATGACAAATTTTTTTAAATAAATAATGAGTCACTAATACCTTTAAAAAGGTACAAACCAATCTAATTCTTAGTGGATTAAGCTATAATCCCACATTAAATAAATGTCTAGTCTAATAATAATATCAAATAAATTAGGGAATAAATCGCTTATAAACTTAGCTCCTAAAGCTTAATTTAATTAAAACTTCTACATAATACAATAACTGGGTTTGGTTTAATATGCCAACAGGCAATGCTAGCATGAGAAGAATTTATTTGGACATATGGATAACTTGCATGTTATAGTCCAAAAGATGAAGATAGTGACATCTAACCAAGCCACTTAATGATACATACAATGATTAGAGATAGGGGTGTTCAGAGTTTGGTTTAACCGAACAAACCGGCCGAACCACATTAATTTGGTTTTCGATTTTCGGATAATCGGATTTCAGATAAATCGAATGAAAAAGATTGGTTATATGGTTCGGATTTGGTTATTGAAAATAAAATATCGGATTACCGAATTACCGAACTTTGTAATTTTATTAGTTTTAGTTTTTAGTTTTTTAGTAATCCAATTTCGTATTCCATTCATTCAACGCTTTGATATTATTTTTCTTTGTTATTTTTAGTTTCTAGTGTTAGTTTTAATAGTTTTAGGTTTTTATTTATTAATTTGATTAGTTTAGTATTTAATTTTATACTTAATTTTTAAATTAACATTCAATGAACTTTGGTTAATCGGATAAATCGAAAAAAAGTTTGGTTAACCAATCAACCGAAAAAAGTTTGGTTCGGAATTGGTTTTAATTTTCTTGCACCGAAATACCGAATTTTTTTTACCGAATTACCGAAATACCGGCCGATGAACAACCCTAATTAGAGATATGGATTGTTAAAGAACATGGACTTCTATCTCAAAACTAATTGGTGATAAGTGGGCCCATGAACTTTATTAATTAGTCCAAAATCTCTTGGTTAGTCGATGTGGGATACTTGCACTTTAACACCCATTCTCACACATGACTCGGTTAACACGTTTTCTCACACATGAGAGGGTTGAAACAAGGAACTGGAGGCCTAGCCTAAACCAGTGAACACAAGTATTGACATGATCTCTACCCATGAAGTCAAGCCCAATACCATAACTAGGAGAAGCATTGGCTTGGCAGAAACCCACGAAACTAAGCCCAATACGCAGAAGACTCCAAGTCATATGTGGATGAGAAAACAGGACTTGAGACTAGCTCTGATACCATATTAAAGAACATAGGCTTTCATCTCAAAACTAATTGGTGATGAGTGGTGTGGCCCAAGAACTTATTAACTAGTTCAGGGTCTTTAGACTAACCGAAATGGGATACTTAGACTTTGACACTCCCTCTCACACGTGACTTGGGTTAGTTGAGAACCCATTATATGGGTTGGATGTGGACTGGAACCCGTTACGCGGGTTGGACGTGAACTAGAAACCGTTACGTGGGCTGGATGTGAAAGAGTCCATTGGAAAGAATTAGATAGATCCCAAGACGTGTGGATGTGAGAAAAAATAAGGCTAACTCTGATAATATGTTAGAGAACATGGGTTTAATTGATCCAAGATCTCTTGGCAAGTCGATGTGGGATATTTATACTTTAACATCCCCTCACATACATAACTCGGATTATCATCTCCTCTCACACATGAGAGCGTTAAAACAATAAAATTGGAGGCCTAGCCCAAATTAGTGAATACAGTTACTATGTTGACATGATTGATACCCATGAAGTCGAGTTTACACCATAACTAGGAGAAGCATTGGCTTGGTAGAAACCCACAAAGCCATGCTAATGTGCAGAAGAGTCCAAGTAATGTGTTGATGGGAAAAACTCTTGAAACTGGTTTTGATACCATGTTAAAGAACGTGGGCTTTCATATCAAAACCAATTGATGATAAGTGGAGTGATCCGTGAACCTTATTAATTAGTCTAGGATCTCTTAGCTAGTCAATGTGCGATATTTGAATTTTAACACCCCCTGTCACACATGAATTAGGCGGTTAACACCCCTTCTCACATATGAGAGGCTTAAAATAAGGAAATATGAGGCCTAGCCCAAACCAGTGAACATAGGTATTGACATGACCGATACCCATGTAGTCAAGCCCAATACCATAATCAGGAGAAGTATTGTTTTGGTAGAAACCCACAAAGCCAAGCCCAATGTGCAAAAAAGTCCAAGTCATGTATGGATGGGAAACCATTTAGACACTAGCTTTGATACTATAAGCCAGAGAAGCATTGGCTGGGCAAAAACCCATGAAGCCAAGCCCAATGTGCAGAAGAGTCCAAGTCATGTGTGGATGAGAAAAATACTTGAAACTAGTTCTGATACTATGTTATGAAATATGGGCTTCCATCTCAAAACTAATTTGTTATAAGTGGGGTAGCCCATGAAATTTATTAATTAGTGCAGGATCTCTTGACTTGTCGATGTTGATATTTGAACTTTAACACCCCCTCTCACACATGACTCGGGTTTACATGGATAACTTGCATGTAATGAGCTAGAATATCCATACAAACTTTGACTTTAGAATGCTTAGCTGCCTTGTTACCAGTGAAAAATGCTTGGCTATCTGCAATGCAACATATCCACAGCCTAGCATTCTTTCAACCATGATAAACATTTTGATTTGTCACATCAATGGTTAGAGTCTCCTTTAATTTGTGGATTGGAAAAGAAACAGAAGAGTTTTCTTCCTTTAGTTATAAGAAGTAGCATAGTCAGAAATTTCTTTTAATGGGGCAAATTTTTCTCAATAATATGTTTTTTTGTTTAAGATTGGATTAATAAGTATTTGGTGTATTAGTTCTTTCTCCACGATAGTTATTTGTCAATATTTTATCAATTTGGACACACAATCAAGTGTGTTAGTTTTTTTTTTTTTATCTAGTTTCTGAGAGTGACTCCAAAAACTTTTCATAGATTATCATTCGAGTATCAAACAAGTTTTAGGCATAAAAGTTAATCATGCAGGTTTCTCTTTCAAATTTATTTATTATTTAAGCCAAAATCTTTCATTACATAAATCCCAATTAATTACATTAATAACAACATATGACTGCATAAATTTGTGATATTTATCAAACCAAATATGAGAAAGGACAAATCAATGACAATGAGATTGATAGAGACAATTAGTAAATACAATGTTATTAGAACAAAAAAAGTCACTATACAATCATTCAAAGTCATACATTTCATCTTTAAAAAAAATAAATCAATGGGGGAAGAAAGGAAAATTACATATATTTTTTTAGACAAGTACATACAAAACTAAACGCGGTGATTGGAGCTTAGTGAGGGTAGCCAACCCTATTGCCCCTATGCTGTCTCTATAGCTAGTTATAGGGTTAGGAAACTTCTTACGTGTAAGAATTTTTCGGTTAGGGAAACCTAGGTAGGACAATTAAACACAAGGGAAATACTTAAACTTAGTTTTTTGACCCACTTCTAAACTATACGGTGTGGATTAAATCAAATAAATAAATAACATAACCTGATGTAAGAAGGATTTCATAAAATTTAATCTTAACCACAAGGTTTAATGATGGAGTGTAAGACCAGATCCACTTAAATAATTTCCTTGACCATAATATATATGCGTGTGTGTGTATTAAAATGACACGTGTAGCTCACTTTGTTAGCCATTGACATGGACAAGCTCTTTGTCTGCCATGTGGGCAAACTTTATTTTGCTATATGTACAAGCTCTTTTAACAGACAGGTGTGGGTAGTTAAATTATGGAAGATATAGTTAGTTTATTTTAAAAATTCAAAACCTATCTTTTGAATAGTATATATAAAAATTTTTTTTTTTATCATTTTAAACTATTAAATAGGATATGTTGGTTCTACATCACAAAACTATGTTAACCACGATTATCATTTCAAATAAATTAAATTCCAAAAATAACAACATAAATCTTACGTTGATGTCACATGAGAATTATAAATGATTAGTACTAATTTGTACAAACCATAGTTGACGCATTATGGCTTAGGGTAAGACACGACTAGGTCCCTCTCTTTAGACGATTAATGCCCCTATGGAGTTGTTTTCTGGTATAGTAGATCTTGCACGTCACATTCGAGAGTACAATAATCCAGTCTTTCATTGTGCTCTACTCCGATCTACACCATCGGAGTTAAAACCAACCTTACGCAAAACCATATTTTGCCCATATATTAACAGGAAGAACAATAGAGAGTAGGAAGAGTCTATTTTTCAACTCTTTTGCTTAGAACTCTCTATTTATAGGTTTAAAATAACTTTAAAAATTAAGATCAATATATAATTTTTTAGTTACAAATATAAATTGTCTATGCTCAATGTATAATAGTCAATATGTGTATCAAGTATTATAATTACTATACATTTATACAAAATGATTACACATGTAACACAATAATTAAAAAAGTAACTCTTTAAGGATTTGTAACTTACATAATTTAAATTCAAAATAATTGTAGGTAATTAATTTTTATTAAAATATTTGAACAATCCCCCACTTATTTTAATACAAATAAGTTAATACATAATAGGGAAAAACCCAAAAGTTAATGCATTACTAGAGTCAAAGTGAACTTAGCCTTTAAACAATGACTACTTGAGGGAAATGTAGAATCATATCACATATATGAATCTTTCGGCATTCTTAAACAAGTTTCATAAGTCAGCACATGATGCTCATGTGCTTTATCCCAGTTCTCATGAATGCTCTAGAGAATTAGTCCAAATTCGTCATTGGAGCTGCCAAACTCTGACACTCATATAGGTGAGTTTATCAATGATGCTCCCATGACTAAGATATCACAGAACTCATTAAGAGATTAAAAAAAAAAAAAATCAACCTCCACTTAACGTCATAGGACCACACATGCACTTACATCATAGGAATAGACAAGTTAGAAAGTAAAACATAATGTTGTGCATTCCATTTTCAAACCACTCCATGATTCATTTGTCTTCACCCTAGTTTTTAGGATCTCCAATCCCTAGGTGGTTGTATTCTTATAGGTGATTTTTATCAATATTGGGCAATATCTTATCCCCTCGATGTACCTCATAATCTTTTCCTGAACATTGATCATTTATTTCACAAATTTATGACAAAATATGAGAAATTGACATTTAAATCAAAGTATTTCATCAATTCTCATGATAATATAGTCATATTATATATATTATTATTTAGTGAAGATTCTCTAGCATAGTGCAACCACCAAGGGATATAGATGTAGATGCATGCAGTTCCCATTAAGTGATACCAAATTTTCATTTTTCACTTTAGTAACCAATAGACTCATCATTGGAGATGACCAATAGTTTTTTAGTAGGAGCTACTGTATGTTTTTTTCACATATCTTAGTTGCTTCTCAGTTGTCAGTGGTCTATTATAACCTACTAGGAATCATTTTAATATATTTTCAGCATTTTCTTTTACAAGAAAATATCACATCTCACATATCATTACTTTGCAAATTTATTGTTCCAAAATTTGATCCAAGATATTGCATAGCGAGTATTGATCTTTGTTGTAAGCTGCACATACTTAGTTAAGGATTAGAAAATCCAAAATATAATAATTATTGTCATAGAATGACGTATCCTATGAACATATATTCATATTCACAAATTGAGCAATATCATAAATATCACAAAATTTTCAATATGATTATCAATGTTGACCATTTCAAATATCTCAATAATTTTGCAATTAAATTCAAATAATATAGTATGAACCATATAGGTGAATTTACTGTATGAAGCATATATTTCTGTAACCCATAAATATTTGGCACATGAATTCAATTTAAGTGCCCCCACTAATTCTAATATCTAAAAAATATGCAACTGAACTGATGATACATAGATAGATTTACTTGTTATGCAAAAAAGTTCATTAAGGGAAAAAATGTAATTAAGCTTGTGAGAAGGGGTCTAACCTCTAATTCTCGTCTATAGATAGGGGCACATCCCACAAGATTTATAAGGAATTTCAACTCATTCCCACTGTCCAAATTTAGACACATTTATTACACTAGTTTTTACTTTCTCTCTCTAGACTTTTCTATATCTACACCCGAGCGTATCCTCGTTCATGAATTGATGCTGTTTGTGGGAATCGAACCAATAACCAAACTATTCTCATCGGTTTTGTCTTTGGTTTTAGATATAACTAAAATCTAGATGTTCATACCTAATTGTCTTAACCATTAGCTATGAAGATAGAAGAAGAGGAAAAAAAAGGGACGAACCCCTACGACCAATCAAAAATCTGAGGGTCACTACTGAATTCCATGAAGGAGAAACTTCTCAAGTGGGAGAAGTATGTGCTCATGAATAGATGTTAAAGTTCCTTCAGGATAATTTTGTAGCTATTCAATAATTTATGGAGATGAACAAACAAGATCCACTGGAAAACAACTAGAACATTCCAATTGAACCCTTCGACAGGAAATGAGAGAAGAGGATACTACTAGTAGTACCCCAATGGTCAGCAATCAGGGACCTCAAGTTACTAGAACTTTTAGCAGACAAAGATCCCGATTGATTCATGATCGGTTATATCTAAGGCCAAAGCCGAACATGATTCATGATGATAAAACTCATCAGCCGTAACCTTAAATACCTGATGCAGAAATCATGACCAAAGTTGAACTTCGAGTTCAACAAATATTTTCTTAGAAGAACATGGGACAACCGATTGTGTTAGAAATATATCATGACCCATTTATTCTTATCATTAGGACAGAACAGATTCTGCCTAACTCGACTCACACAACCTGATTTGGATCACTATCAAGGAACCACCGATCCAGTTAATCTTTTGGCTCATGTGTCTGCCATAGCTCGGCTCTATGGGTATTCATATGCGATTAAATGTAAACTCTTTGCCACTACACTTCGAGGATCAACCCAAAAGTAGTTCAAGTAACTACTCTTGGCTCGATGTTTCTTATAATGACCTTGCAGAGAAATTTTTGAGGCACTACATGAGTCGACAGGTCATACACAAAGAGGTTTTGCATTTAATGAACATAAGATAGAAGAATGAAGAAACATTAAGTCAGTACAACGGATGCTTCAATGATGAGGCTATAAAAGTTCGAGACATTGATAAGAAATTGATGATTGCAGCATTTTGTAATGGCCTAAAGCTAGGACTATTCAATCATGAATTGGCTTCTAAAATTTCGAAGACCTTCTCCGAACTAATGAAAAGAGCTGAAAGTCATATGAGAAGAGAAGAGTATAACAGGTCAAAGAAGGAACTCTTAGGCACGATTATAAACAAAATGGAAAAAGGCCGATGGAAAAGAAAGCCAAAGGGTTTGTAAAGAGGAAGAAAGACAGATTTTGGAAGAACAAAACCAACCAACAAGCAATTCAAAAATCGTAAGTTGTTGAAGGGTCGAGTAGTGTATACAGGAACTAACAATTTCAAACCTACCCAAACTAGAGTTTTACCCGATAAGGAATTTACTTCTCTGAATGCACATAGATGTGACATTTTATTTGAAATTAGGAACACTGGAATTTTAGAACCTCCTTTGCTAATATGGACTAAGCAAGACAAGTGAGATAAATCTCACTATTATGCTCACCGTGCTGATCATGGTCATGATACTAAAGATTGCAATGATTTAAAGATCGGCATTGAAAGGGCAGTTCGAGAAGGATATTTGTAGGAGTACATTCTTCGGATAGCTGATAATATGAGAAATACAAATAATCATCTTCCTCAGCCAAATAATGATCGGTATACATACCGATGAGCCAATAAATTATTGATAACAACAATAATAATTGAAGAGGACCTCTAGCCAATAATGATGATGTGACTAGAGAAATCAATGTGATAAGTAGATATCAGACAAGTGGAGACTCCCATTTTCTAGAGTTATATGTACCCTAAAGTTGAAGGTTTGTCTACTAGTTTCGAGCATTTTTAGTGTTTTCATGTGTGTTTTTGTCTATTTCGCATTTATGTGTTAGAATGTGGTAATATGTGTTTATTAAGTGTTTAGTACTTATTAGGTCTTAATTAGCATACTTTATAACGTTCTTGTGTATAGACTTGTGTCGTGCCTTTGACTTAACTTAAGTGGAGTTAATTTTCGTTCGACTTTGTTTGTTCTTTAGTTTTTTGGCATATTTTGTGAGAATTTTATTTATATATTTAGGCGTTATTTTAAGTGTTTATTATAGCTAATAAACAGTGTTCTCCTGTGTGTTAGGGTCGCATGAAAAAAACAGTGCATTAGTCGAACGTCGGATGAAGATTTTTGAAGCAAACACTGTGAAGTGCTGCATTTCAGAAGTTTTAGTCCAAATCACGATTTGGAGGCGGCTGGAGTAAAAAATGACTTTGTTCGGGGTTGATTTTTGCTGCACAATTATCCCACTACCTGAGCACTATATATACCGTTTTAAACCTCATTTGAGGGAGAACTTAGCTAATATAAGTAGGGTAGATTAGAGTGTAATTTTCTTCCTTTTTCCTCCCCATTTGGGGAGGGTTTTCTTAGATTAAGACTTCTCTTTCTTGTAGATTTGAAATCCAAGCTAAAGATGGAAGGTTTTTTGTTGTAAGTGCTTTGTTTATGTTAAAACTCCTTTAGTTAAGCTTTAATTTCATGTTCCTTTAGTTAATTAGTTTAATTGCTTTAATCTAATTGATTCCTTTACTTGTTTTATTAGAGTAATTGTTAGATTAGTTTATGGGCTTTCTTTAAAAATGCTTTCTTAGTGAAAATTTGTAGTTTAGATTGGTTAATTAGGTTAGATTAGTTTATGGGCTTTTCAACTATATCATTTAATAGCTCTCTTTACATGATTTTTAGTTTAATTGGTAGATTAGTACATGGGCTTCCTTTAATTGTGTTTTCTTAGTGTTAATTTGTAGCTTAGGCTAGTCAATTGCTTTTAAAAAAACTTTCTTTTTACAAGCTTTCTTAGAACAGGTTATGGGATTTCTATAATTGTGCTTTCTTAATGATAATGAGTAGTTTAGATTAACTAATTTCTTCCTTAATATGCTTTTCATTTTAATTGTTCCCTTTATTTGCTTTCTAAAGATACTTTCTTTTTAATTGCTTTCTTAGTGTTTAATCTTTACTTTAAATTGTTTCTTTAGTTCCATTAGTTCTAGTTTTGGTTAAATCTCTTCTCTTAATCAATCGCTTCAACTTGTAATCTAACCAAATAATCGATAATTGTCGACCAATCCCTGTGGGTATGATCCCTACTTCCCTTTACTACTAGTTGACAACCGTATACTTACGGGATGCTACCTTAGTAAGATTTAGGTATTTTATAAATTTACAACTAGGTGTGTAAGGCATCAAGTTTTTGGCGCTGTTGTCGAGGATTGGTTTTCGCTAATATTCATTTAATTTGGTTGGAAGACTAGATTGAGGCCTTTTGTTTTCTTGTACAGTTGTTTCACCCATTTGAAAAACCAAAAAGATTTTCATTTTGTAGTTGTGTTCTTATTTTTAAAAATCCTAAAAGATTTTCTTTGTGATAGATGGTTTAGACACACTAGTAGTCGAAACTTTCCTAATTTTCTTGTTTGTGTTGTTTTAGATCTTTTTCTTGTTTTTGTTTGTGTTGTTTATTGTTCAAAAACATGCAAGGACCTAATTGAAATTATTCATACCAATGAGATTACCATTTTTATGGTAATGGAGGTATGCCCAATGAGCATGATTCTTGTTATGGTTACTCTCCTTACCCCTTAGATTATCAAGTGGGATGGTCTATCCATCAATACACTTATGAGAGCCACCAAAATTATCAAATGGGATGGTCTAGCCATCCTGCATATCCGTATCAGAGCTATCAAGAAAATTCCTACTCTTTTCCTCTACCACAAGAGCCTTCATATGATCAAATGGAGTCATATTTCTTCCACCAAACAACTCAGGAAAGTGAAGAGGCAAGAAGGATGGGCATGTGGATGGAAGTTCAAGAATTTTGAAAAGAAGTAGCCCAACTTCGAGAAGAAAAAGAGGTGATGGCTGTACTTCGAGAAGAACATGCTAGATTACAAGACCAACTTGCCCAAGTTCAAAGAATGGTAAATGGTGAAGAACATCAGACTCCAATCCCCCTACCAATGGGTGAAGAACCGGTTCAAGAAGAACAAATTCTTGCAAGAAATCGGTTCTCAAGAGCCTCATGAAGTTGAAGTTACAACAACCGAGACACTCAACGCTTACGTAGAGGAATCACCAACTTTCCCTTTGCATTAGTGTGCCTTTGTGCCGATTACAACAAAAGAGGTTCTATTTGGGGTGTTCGTGGAGAAAGAGCCGGGAGAGTCAGGTTCTAGGAGGAGTGGAAGAAGAAGGATACATTCTAGAGGGGGCCGGGGAGGTGCAAACTATATATGCCGAAGTTCAATTCCTTGAGAACTTTAGAGGACCTAACCATTAGTGCAAGTTCACCAAAGATTACAATATCCTTGGGAAGCCTCCTTGGTGTTGAGGGAGTATGCTTTATTTTAGTTTTCTTGCTTTAGTTTAAGTATCCCGTTGGTAATAAAAGCTTGTAGTCTTGTGATTAGTTTAGCTTATGTTTTTTTGTTGGCAATTGCATTTGGATACACTTGGATGAATTTGGCCATTGATGACAATGTATGACTTCTTGTGATTTGTGAATGATATACATACTTTATGGAATGACTTTTGACTTGATTTTTACTTTTTACTTGTGGACATTCTAGTTGTTGTACATTTCAAGTGCGAAATAGTTGAGCTCATTTTGCGGAAATTATTTGAATGATTGATTTGGATTGAGAGTAGTCTTGGTGGTTGATTGTTTCTTTGAACCCACCGATTATGTGTCAAACTAAGTTTTGAGGGATGAGTTGGGCATTTAGATAACCCATTTGTTGTGTTAAAACTTGTTACCCTTATATGTGCTTTTCTTTTTCTTTAAAATGTTTGAACCCCGTGAAGCCCCGAGGACCCTTCCTTAGCATATCCATGATTGGTTGTTGAAGAAAAATCAATTTTTAGGATTCATGTTTAATTGGAAATTGCATTTATATGATTTACTTGAAATTTTCTCATTACTTAGTCTTGACTTGTGTTGTGCTCAATATTAGTGAAGTCCATAATTAAATGGTAGAACTCTTGTTTTTAAGTTCAATTTGAGCTTAATGGGTTGCATTTACATTCACTTGGCTAGAATGTTGTTCATCTTCTATTTTACCTTTTTGATTGTTCAAGTGTAATTCAAAATCATTGCCTAGTCTTTTGTTTTTAAGCTTTCTAGTATTATTATTATGCGTTTGTTCTATTTTGGGTGAGTGGAAGGATGAGTCATTTTTTGGTCCCAAATGGCAACCTAAGAGGAGTGTGAATTAGGTTATTTCAAAAACAGACCTTTTGATGTGCTTAATAGGAAATGCAAACTTTATGCAACAAATGAACACTTAAGCACAAATAATCATAAGTAAAGATTCAACCATTGAATCACAAAGAACCAATAAAAAGATTGAGATTAAGAGTATCAAACCAAACTCCCAAGCTTCTCAAGCTTGGAGCTTACAACCACAAAGAGCTTGTTACAAGGCAACTACCAAGTTCTCAACTTGAAGTTTAGCCACTAAAAGTCTCTTCAAAGTAGGTGAGACAATAACCTCTTGTACATAAATGAGGATCACTCTTGCTCACACTAAATTCCTTTAGTTGAGCCAAGAGTTTTACACTCACAACCTCCCTTTGTTACAATTGTTATCTCTCCACTCTTACACTTGAAGAACTCTTACACTCCTAAACTCTTTTCACAAAACTACCTACACTATTACAACACTTGTATTTACTATTTCTCCGCAAATAGCTCAAGAATTACTTGTAATCAATGTAGAAGTCTCTTCTTATTTAATTCAGGCTTAGGGGTATTTATAGTTTCCCAAAAACTGCTTCCAACAACTTTTCAACGGCTATTTTCTGTTTACTGGAAAACTAGCCGTTGGACCTTTCGGACGGCCGATGCAGTGGGTGTGAGTCTGAACGAACTAGCCGTTGGACCTTTCGGATGGCCACTACTAACATCTGCGTCCGTTCTCTGAGGGTATTTGTTCGGACGTCCGAGAATGCATCCGAACCTGCTTCCGTTAGAAGCAATGTCTTCTGGAAAAAAGATCGGACGATGTTCTTCGTCCGAGACTGCTTCAGGTTCTTTGTGTCGGACGATTACCATCGTCTGAAGTTCTATCTTCTGGTTGTTTTGTTCGGATGATCATTTGCGTCCGTGCCTCCCTATTTTTCTGCACACTTGTTTTCAAACCATTAGTGCGATTTGGTCATCATCAAAACATGATTAACATAACTGGGGTTCAACATCATTTGAAGTCATCAATTTGAATAAAATAGACAAGTTTGGGGGGTATTATTTACTTCTGTTAGAATGATTTCTTTTTATGATTGTAAATATTTATGTGGTAAATTTTGGATGAAAAATTGATTGATTACGGTACTCAATGATAACAAATGACTTGCAATATCATATGATTGAGTTATTTAAACTTGGCATTATGCTAATTTTGGTATGTGTTGAGTAGTTCTTTTGTGACAAAGGAATTTCAAAAGCTAGGTATTACTATGTTCAAAAAGTGAGGCATTCACATTTTTACAGTAGTTCATTTGAAACATTATTTTTTACCAAAACAATAGTATTACTTTGTTGGTCAATTCATCTTTTGAAAAAAAATAGTTTAAATGGAATAGAAGTGATTTAGGTCATTTTATATGTTTGCATAGGGAGTTTTCTTCTAACTTGTGAGTGATTGGTTCGAATATAATATTGGGTACACTTTACTCCTCTTTCTTTTAGGAAAGGCGAGTACGGGATTCCAACAGTTATGTATCCATGTTGTTTGTCCGAATTAAACTATTAGGAATTACGTTTTAGTATACCAACAAGTTGAGGAGGAAATGTTCGTAATACTCATCATCGATATCATACTATTCACTCCTTGATAAAGAAATATTCCCAATTGTGTGACACGTGCATATTGGGTAGACTCTAATGATCTTCTATTTCCATGTAGCCTTGTCAAGATGGTTGAAAAACGTTATAATCCTTTTGATTTGAGAAAAACTATGTTTTAGATGAATGGAACTTGGTTTTCAAAAATCTTTTTGATGATGGTAAATACTTGGTTATTTGAAACCTTTTGTTGGCATTTGAACTTGTTTCCTTTAGAAAAGTTGAAAAACTTGGAATGACTAGTTAAAATAGTTCAATTTTCCTATGGTATTTGAGGTCCCTTGAGAGGTCTCCTAATTATCCAAAGTACATCCATTATTCACCTTTTGTGCTGTCATCTTGGTGGTGTCTAATGTGTTCTGTCTTCTGTCTTGTGTCGTATATTTTTCATTGTTCGTTTTTGTTGTATTTTATTTTGCTCGGGACGAGCAAAAGCTATAACTCTAGGAAACTGGAGTTATATATACCATAAACTTGAAAGTTTGGCTACTAGTTTCGAACATTTTTAGTGTTTTCGTGTGTGTTTTTGTCTATTTTGCATTCATGTGTTAGAATGTGGTAATGTTTCAGTACTTATTCAGGTCTTAATTAGCATACTTTATTAGGTTCTTGTGTATAGACTTGTGTCGTGCTTTTGACTTAACTTTGTTGGGGATTAAATTTTCGTTCGTCTTGGTTTGTCCTTCATTTTTTGGCCTATTTTGTGAGAATTTCATTTATATATTTAGGTGTTATTTTAAGTTTTTATTATAGTTAATAATATTCTTCTATGTGTTAGGGTCACATGAAGAAAAACGACGCATTAATCGGATGTCGGATGAAGATTTTTGAAGCAAAACTGTGAAGTGCTGTATTTTAGAAGTTTCAGTCCAAATCGCGATAATCATCTGGATTTTCCAAATCACAGTTTGGAGGCGGCTGGAGCAAAAAATGACTTTGGTTGGGGCTAATTTTTATTGCACAATTATCCCACTACCTAACACTATATATACCCCTTTTAAACCTCATTCGAGGGAGAACTTAGCTAATGGAAGTAGAATAGATTGGAGCTTCCTTTTTCCTCCCTTTTTGGGGAGGGTTTTCTTAGATTAGGACTTCTCTTTCTTGTAGATTTGAAATCCAAGCTAAAGATGGAAGGTTTTTTTGTTGTAAGTGCTTTGTTTATGTTAAAACTCGTTTAGTTAAGCTTTAATTTCATGTTCCTGTAGTTAATTAGTTTAATTGGTTTAATCTAATTGCTTCCTTTACTTGTTTTCTTAGAGTAATTGTAAGATTAGTTTATGGGTTTTCTTTAAAAATGCTTTCTTGGTGATAATTTGTAGTTTAGATTGGTTAATTAGATTAGATTAGTTTATGGGCTTTTCTTTACTTTCTTTATGATTTCATACTTATGAANAGTTTAATTGGTAGATTAGTACATGGGCTTCCTTTAATTGTGTTTTCTTAGTGTTAATTTGTAGCTTAGGCTACTTAATTGCTTTTTAAAAATACTTTCTTTTTACAAGCTTTCTTAGAATAGGTTATGGGATTTCTATAATAGTGATTGCTTAATGATAATGAGTAGTTTAGATTAACTAATTGCTTGTTTAATACGCTTTTCATTATAATCGTTCCCTTTATTTGCTTTCTAAAGATACTTCCTTTTTAATTGCTTTCTTAGTGTTTAATCTTAACTTTAAATTTTTTCTTTAGTTCCATTAGTTCTAGGTTTGGTTAAATTTCTTCTCTTAATCAATCACTTCAACTTGTAATCTAACCAAATCACCGGTAATTGTCGACCAATCCTTGCGGTACGATCCCTACTTCCCTTTACTACTAGTTGACAACCGTGTACTTGCGGGATGTCACCTAATTAGTATTAGGATTTAGGTGTTTTACAAATTTATAACTAGGTGTGTAAAGGCATCACCTATCAGGCTTGAAAATGATACGCAAGATATCAGTCTGAGAGAGAAAGCTTTCTGAAAAAGCCTAAGCTTAACTTACATATCACTTTCTTTGATGATGATCCCTTACCCGATCGATATCCTCATGCTAATCCAGTCGCAATACCTGTCAAGTTAGGAGATTACAGAGTCCATAAAGTTTTTGTGGATAATAGTAGTTCGATGGATGTAAATTTTTGGTATGCTTGGGAGCAAATGTGGATAAGTAATGATTATATCCAGCCAATCCAAACGCCATTAGGTCAATTTTGGTGGCAGTTTTGTCATGCTCGAGGGAACAATCTTGCTCCCATTAACTCTTCGAGAGTCGCCCAAGAGCTAAATGTAGCTGATTAATTTTGTTATTGTTAAACAATCTGGATCTTATAATAAGATTTTGGGTCAGCCATCACAATATGCCTCCATTATGCTTCCTTCTGTATTTCACTTGGATATTAAATTTTCCTTGAGGGACGGATCGGAAGGGATCGTTTGTATCAATCAACAGGAGGCTAGGGACTATTACCTTATGTCCTTGAAAAGGAAAAACCGAACCATAAAAATTGAGGAACTTTCCTGAAGAAACTAAGGTAGTCCTTACGAACTAGCCCCTGAGCCTTTAGAAAATAGAACAAGGGCAACATTGTGCTCTTTTACCTGCTGAGCTAAAAGCCGGCCTGATTCAGCTGTTGTTCAAATACAAGGATATCTTTGCTCGTCAACAGCTAATTTTCCAGGGATTCCAAGGGAAATAACCAAGCATAGATTAAGTATTGTCCAAATACAAGCTTGTGAAGCAAAGAAAAAGACTGTTTGGACTAAGCACAGTGCAATTATTGAAGTTGAAGTAGATAACCTATTAGTCGCTTGGATTATCTGAGAAGTCTTGTATTCTACATGGCTTAGTAACCCTGTGTTAGTAAAAAAAAACCTAATGTATCTAAGATGCCAGAAGAAAACTGTGGATGTGTGTTGATTTTACAAATCTTAATAAAGCCAACACAAAGACAGTTATTGTTTGCCTTGAATTGATATAGTTATTGATTCCATAGAGCTTTTATGTTCGGCAGCTCCTTAGATGCATATAAGGGTTGTCATAAAATATTCTTGAGTGAAGAAGATGAAGAGAAAACACCATTCATAAGGTTGAAGGGTACACATTGCCATCAAACTATGACGTTCGGATTAAAGAATTCTAGGGCTACTTATAGAGACTGGTTAATGAAGTTTTCAAAAAACAGACCAACATAGAGGTATATGTGATGATATGGTTGTTAAGAGCCGAACGGAAGCTGAGGTCATAGATGATCTTTGAGAAACCTTTGAGGTACTTTAGAGCATCCAAATGAGATTAAACCCATTAAAGTGTACCTTCAGGTCCCATCAAGCAAATTTCTGGGATTTATTATTTCACAAAGAAGGATTGATACTAATCCTGAAAAAGTATAGGCCATTATAAGCATGAAACCTCCTGTACCAATCAAGGATATTCAGAAGTTAACTGGTTGAGAAGGTTGATATCTGCTCTAAATTGATTCCTCTTGAAGTTAGCCAAATGGAGTCTTTCCATCTTCCAACAATTAAGGAATGGAAAGAACTTTGAGTCAACAGAACAGTGTCAATGAGCCCTAGAACAACTCAAAGAATACAATGATATTGAGTAAAGAAATTTAACACATAAATGACGATGTCTTTTGGACTTGAATTGCACTTAGTTCATTCAATAGAAAAATATACGAAACACAGATTCCAAGGTCTTGAACCTTCCTCCTTAGTGCACACTTCTACAGTTGAGCAATCCATTGTAAGTTATTGGTTTGATACCTTTTTGGCCATGCACCTTACATGGATATTCACGAGTGCTCTAGAGATATATCTGTTAATCTCAAAGGAAGTGGGCCTCACTTCCACACTCATATGGGTGACCTTATCAAGTGTGTACTACTACACACCACCTATAAAGGACATAAGCTTATTAAGAGTCAATGACTCAACCCTCAAAATTATATACAGTAAGCACTATGTGATCTACACCATAGGGAAGGACCACACATGATAGTGTAAATGAAATATCTCCATCACATTCAATTCCCATCAACGGATCTATGTCCCATCCCCCTTGATGTATCTAGAACTATATCTAAATTCAGTCCATTAAAGGATTCAAATAACTTTATTGGGCATTCACAATGCCCTTAGTTTTCACCCCATTGCTCATGAGTTATTTCAAAACATTGTGTCTCACACACATATACCGGCCTTTTATTTGTCGTTGCTCTGTATCTCAACAATCACTACCTATAGATTTCAACACAAGAAACAAACACAGGTTTTTCCAATAATGGATCTTGAGCAATTTAGCTATTGAGTTCATTAATTTAATGCAACAAACTCATATCTCATGAAGTATCTGTCATTATAAACTCACTTAGATGATTATAAGGATATAACTTCACATAAGAGTGAATCATAATCAAATATGAATTACTTGATCTCCCAACACAGATAGAGTTGCTCAGAAAAATTATCAAGTAAAAAAGGTAATAAAGTAATAATACTCTCAGTATATCTAAGTAACATATATGTGATGTAATACTCAATTTGACAACATCTACTGGCGTCAAAGCTGTTTGTTTGAATAAATGCAAATAAATACATCTCAATCTTAGAACATATTGTCAGTCATACATTATAAAAATAATTTTTAACCTCATTTTGACGATATCATTAGAGAAGATTCACACATTAAATTCACATGCCACGGTTACTATGATCTTAATAGTCCTGTCAAATATGCATTTGTAATTCTAATTTTATGGTTAGATAAAAATCTCAACCCTCACATTTATATATACACAAAATACAAATGCAATTTCGAGAAGTAGCATCTATACAATGAAATCTTTAACATCAATTCACCAAATAGATCAACACGATAATACAATTTGAGGTATCATCTCTTATGATATAGTTTAAGAATCACATAGGATTGGTCACTAACGGAAATTCATTTAATATTCTATAATTTTCTTAACTATCCTACGTTTACTCCATGTGTTAAGACACTCAATCAATAATTTTGTGACTTACACCTCTACACTTATAATTATCACAATATGCTATTTTATTTTATAATCAATCAAGGCATCTTGGGTATGTTATATCATGCAATAAACTTCATCAATATTGATGCCCCCACATTTTGAGAGATTTAAGAATAAAATTTATTCATCACATATAGATGAATATCATCAACTTACTCAAGTCTTAGAATCCATTAAATAAGTATACCATAAAAGAAAATGCTTCCATAGTTTGTTGATACCAGTGAATATATGTCAAATAAATAACGAAGGCTCGGGTTCTAAAAGTATATACAAACACAAACATGTATAATTCAGAAAACAATCAGTCACGGTCATAACACTTGTTCTGAAGACCTTTAGGGAAAAATTCAACAATTCGAAGATAGTTGATTTACCAACAACGCAATCCCATGTAACCTTATAACAAAACTATTTATTTGAAATTATTCAGGAAGACTAAAATTCATCATAGGGCTTAACATTTTTCTTTATCCTTTAAATTTTGGTGACGTTTGAACGATTTTAACATCGTCAATCAGAATAGACTTGTCAATGAATAAGTACTCGAGAACTCCATTCCACTTAAAAGCAAAGTAACTGCTAAGTCTCTATGCATTCTGATCTACTATAAAATTTAGTTTATGTTTCAATTATCACTAATAAAATATATGGGAAAAACTTATTTCCAACAGTGCAAGGTCGTTGGGTAAAAAGCCTATAAGTAATTCCACTTCTACTGAATTCAAGTCTTCAAGGAAAATAACCTTTTTTTCATTTAATTTTTCCCAACAGTACTGATAAATACTAAATTCTTATTCGCAAGAATAGATGTGGTTAACTCATTAACGTTAGTTTCAAACTCAATGTAGTAGCTAACCCATACAGACATACTTACTTTGAACAAACATATATATAAGTCTATGTTTTTTACATATTAATTAATTTTTTTGATCTAACTACTAGCATACAAAGTTCCAATCAAACTTGAACCAAGATCTATAAGGTCACTCAAAAACGTTAGTAACAATAATGTCTCGGAAATTAATCAACCAAATACATCACATGTAATTCGTGATAAGTCATTGTTAATTTTATAACATTTAACTTGCATTGTATAATTCTTATTCTCAACAAGAATAATCTTATCAGTGCATTCAGTCTGCTAGAACTATTTTTAATAATCCACTTTACTGCTTTTATTATACTACAAATAATAAAATAACATTATACGGGGATGGATTAAATTGAAACCATGACTCACTTGATCAAAGTTAATTCAATTTATCCAAACTTAAATAAATTAAGTTCCCTTGATCATGTCACCATATATCGAAATAATGCAACTATTAGTATTATTCAAAAATCAAAGACAAGATCTTAAATTTACACTATCGAATCCATCCATGTTATAATAGTAAGATCATAAGATGTGAGTCCAAACAAAGCAATCGAATTTCATATGAAACACATAAGTCATCTTAGTATTAACCTCGGGTCAATAAGCATGGAATAAATTAATATTATTCCTAAGATGATAACAAATGCCGGATATGCCATGGAAAGGATGATTTTGTGCAAATAATATCATACATGTGCCATGTAACACATTTCCAAGAATACAATCTATTGATACAATTATTTATAGAACCATCTTGTTCGAATTAACTGCCACGAATAGTAAATCAAATTAGATTCACTTCTATAATTCAATTGATTTAACACTAATGGGGTTATTTTTTTTTACTTGTACAGCACGTGGTCATCATAAATTATTTACATCTAAAATGCCAATTATTGTAAAACAACAATATTCTTAATTTATGAATCAAGAATTTCACCCAATCCACAATTCATGCATATCATAGCAAACGAATATAGGAATGATGGACTGACAAATTTTGGTGCCCAAACTAATATTTTTAATACCAATCTGTATCTTATTTGCTTCCAATGGGTTTTCGAGGCTTCAAATCAGTAATAACTGATAAATTGTTGTTATTAAGTATACAATCCCAATTATAATGCCAAGATAATTTAAAGCACAACAAGTTCTTATTCATTAAGAGTTAAGACGATCTTACTTCACTCATAATGCTAGCATGAAACATTCCACATGGTAATCTAACACAAGACTATCCATAAACCTAAAGCCGTCAATGTGAATGCCTTGCTGTTTGGTTTTAATATTGTAGACTTCGCAATTCATGAAAATAGATCCATCCGTTAAATCACATTGAAATAAAACCAAACACATAACCCAAGTAATAACAAATATAGTACGATTACTTGGTATCAACCCAAACTTAACTTGTTTTAAGTCACGACTACTCATATAAGGTAATCAATACTCATTTAGTTTAGTTATGGAGATAACCAATTTAAATATGCATTTGTAGAATAAGTACAGACCAATCTAACATACTACCAATTCAGATAAATAATCTCCATATTTCACAATAATTTTTGATTTTTATTTGGAAATAACTATAATCTTGTTATGCAAATATCTTAGTTACTTCAAACACCAAACCGTACATGATCTACGAGGCAGCAATAAGAATATCACACCATCTAGATGACTACAAAATCTAATTAATATTACAATAGGAGTCAAACAACTCCAAACATGGATCATGCACAACATTTTTGTTTTATTCTGCTAATGGAAACAAAAAGACAACACATGCTACTGGCAACAATGGGAATTAAGTACAACTTTCTCATTTCCTCAACATGTAGCAAGGAAGAAAAAGAGATCTGATCCCACATCATAAAGAATTCCCTACTGAAATAACTCACCAACATCTTTCGAATAGGTTCTAATTAGTTAGGTATATATTTTGCAATCTTATGTATGGTAAACACATACCACAACTAACCGTAATAAATAACAATATTAGAGCATAAAGAAAATTACTTTCAACATTGTTAGACATACTTGAATTACACTCCAATAAATTAATTTGGGAGAAGTAATGTTGGTTAAACAATGTGGCCGTGTGTTTTTGGGATAATTTGTAGCCCAACAAAGAAAAAGGCTTACTATGTATGAATCAGGCACAATTGGTGGAGTATTGGTACCACGTGACTTATTTGGTGGAAGAGTTAGGTTTAATTGAAAATAAGATGGCGGCCGTGTATGAGTACATCCTCTAGGGATTGCATTCAAAAAAACCCTACTATGAAATGACAGATTGAATGAAGTTTAGTTTTAGTGAAATTGTTTAATGAAGCAATAGATGGTACCCACACACAGGCTAATGAAATTATGGTCGAGGGGCCAGAGCAGTCATGTGAAGAATTGTGTAGGAAACCTTTGTGAGCAGATATCGCAATTGCAGCAACACTCAGTCGTGGCAAATGTTTCGTAGCGATCAGCCAAGGAATAGGGCATTATGATAATCATTTTAAAGTTCGAATAATCATTTCTCTCTTTTACTTGCACAACACATAATCACAAATTATTTACATCTAAAATGTCAAATATTGCAAAACAACAATATTATTAATTTTGTTGTGACAAATCTAGAATTTCACCTAATCCACAATTCATACATATCATAGAAAATAAATATAGAAAGGATGGACTGACAAATTATAGTGCTCAAACTAATCTTTTTAATACCAATCGGTATTTTGTTTGCTTCCAACGGCTTTCCAAGGCTTCAAATCAGTAATAACTGATAAGTACCATGCCAGGATAATTTAAAGGACAACAAGTTCTTATTTATTAAGAGTTAAAACGATCTTATTTCACTCATAATGCCATCATGAAATATTCCACATGGTAATCTAACACAGGACTATCCGTAAGCCTAAAGCCGTCAATGTGAATGGCCTTGCTGTTTGGTTACTATTTTAATATTTTAGACTTAAAATTCATGAAAATAGATTCATTCTTTGAATCACATTGAAATTAAACCATAGACACAATTCAAGGAATAATAAATATAGTAGGATTACTTGGTATCAACCCAAACTTAACATGTTTTAAGTCTCAATTACTCACATAAGGTAATCAAAATACTCATTTAGTTTAGTTATGGAGATAACCAATTTAAATACGTATTTGTAGAATAAGTATAGACCAACCATACATACTACCAATTCCGATAAATAATCTCCATATTTCACAATAATTTATAATTTTTATTTGGAAATAACTATAATCTTGTTAAGCAAATATCTTAGTTACTTTAAATACCAAACCGTACATGATCTACGAGGTAGCAATAAGAATATCAAACCATCTAGATGACTACCAAGTCCAATTTATATTACAATAGGAGTCAAACAACTCCAAACATGGATCACATGCTGCTAGCAACAATGGGAATTAAGTACAACTTCCTCCTTTCCTCAACTTGCAGCAAGGAAGAAAAAGAGATCTTATCCCACATAATAAAGAATTCCCTGTTGGAATAACTCACCAACATCTTTCGAGTAGGTTCGAATTAGTTACGTATATATTTTGCAATCTCATGTATGGCAAACAAATACCACAACTAGCCGTAATATATAATAGGCTATTAGAGTATAAAGAAAATTACTTTCAACATTGTTAGATATATTCGAATTATGCTTTAATAAATTAAGTTGTGATAAGAGAACTTATCGATAATAGGACCAATGATCAGAGAATGATTTGAATTACTGTGTGAATGATTATGAAACAAGAAAAAAGTTAAGGCGTGTAATCACGGCCGTTGAAAGTGATTTCACTGCCTACGAGATCGTAATCCATTGTCATCCATGGTCCACTCGAAAGCAAGGCTTCAATGTACTATAGAATTAGTGAGTACCACTTGCAAGCAAGGCTTCAAGGTACTACATGACTACTGAGTATCAAGAATATGAGAGGCACGAGAAGTAAAAAAGGATTTCGTTGTCTTTTGAAGAGGACCCTAAGACCTCTATTTATAATGATCAATCCGGCCAGAGTTTAGAGAAAAGATAAGGATAAAACACTACCCTGGAAGAAAAGATAAGGGCGAAATGTCAACATCAGATTAGATTTTCACAAGTTCTACACAGACACTAGGTAAGCAAAGCTAGATAAGACCAAAAATAGAACAAGGAAAATATGTAAAGAAAGTAAAACTCTCATAGTTCACACCATACCACACCCTACTATGCCGGACGGGTGTGCGTGTATTTGAGGAATATCCTCAAACCATCAATCATGCGTAATATAGGCTCCCAACTAGTGTTGTTCAAAGGCAAAACACTAAACACATATATGTTGAAGAAAGCAATCATGAGTTTCCAATGTGGGACAAAAGGTATCACAAAGGAGAGAAAAAAAATAAAAGGAAAAATAAATTTCATTCAAAGTATATTTTGGAGACAAAATTAAACAGATAGAAGATAGTGTATAGTTATATCTGAAAGATTAGTTTTCATTTATACAAATCAATTAATTGAAAACAAATTTTCAATTTTCAAGTTGCACGTAAATTCAGTTAAAAATTTCTTGAATCAGAGTCTAGAATTATATTACCCATTGATTTTGCATTTACTTTGAATAGAGAATCAGTTATTAATTTGCACAAAGTGACATTATGAATTTCATTTATAAGTTTCATATGGTGTAGAAAATTTCCTATTCCATCAAGTGTAGATACATGCCACATATGCAAAATTGTCATTTAAAATTTAAACAACGCACGCTTTGCATGCATCAACATCCGATAGTGTAAAAAATTTTATACACTAACGGTGTATGAAAGATTTACCCTATATATATATATATATATATATATATATTTCTTTGCACATACAAGATCACATCTTGTTTCTTACTTTTTCAAGGCTAGTTAGTGACATTTTGTACAAGTCAGTCCCATTAGTAAATTAAATAATGAGTAAAACTAAGCATACCTAGTATAACATTTTAGTTTCATTTATAGGCTATCATGTTATAACATGAGAAATATAAATAATTAGTACCGATTTGTACGTATCACTGTTCACGTATTATGGCTTAAGGTTAAGCATGACTAGTTCGCTCTCTTTAGACAATTCGTGTACCTATGGAGTTGTTTTTCAGTTGGATATAGCAGATCTAGCATGTTGCCTCCAGAAGAACAACAACTAGCCTTTCATTGTACTTTACTCCAGTCTACACCATCAGAAATAGAGTTAACCGTACACAACATCGTATTTTGCCCATATAGCAATAGGAAGAACAATAGAGTAGGAAGAATCTCTTTTCAACTATTGCTTAAAACTCTCTATTTATAAATTTAGAATTAACTTTAAAAATCAAGTAGGATTAATATATAATTTTTCAGTAATAAATTCAAATTGTTCATATTCAATGTATAATAGTCAACATGTGCATTAATAGTGTTATAATTAGTATACATTTTATACAAAATAGTTACGCATTTAACACAATAATTGTAAATAAAAAGTCTTCAAGGATTTGTAATTTACAAAATTTAAATCTAAATAATTGTAGGTAATTATTTTTTATTAAAATATTCCAATAGGATGTGAATTTAAAATTCAAACTCTCAACCCTATCACCTAAATTTATCTAAAATTCAAATTCTCAACCGTACCTTTTAAATTCTTTATTTAGTTGCCTATAAATACCACTTCTTTTCCATTGACCCTTCCTTTCTGTTAATGTTCCTTTACATGTAGAGTAAATTCCCAATAAGATATATTTTACTATTTCAGTTTTTAAGTACTACAATACATAATGGGCAAATGATGTTCGTACACCCTGTTTAACCTCTTACACACCCTTATTCCTTTTTAACTAGCAAAATGACTACAAACCCTTCATCCACATTACTCTATTTTTTTATACATAAAGTGCCCTTGTTTCAAATTTGACTCAATAGAATAAACTTGACATATTTTATAAGTTTGAAAATTTGTATATAAAAATATCTTGATAGAATTTCCTTTTTGTAATTGTTAAATAAAAGATTTAGTTTATATTAATAATTATGCATATGTTTTACATTAGAGTATAAACTATATTGACAATTTATACAAAATATTTGTGCATATAGAATAAATAATATGTATAATTTTATTATATATAAGGATAAATTTTTAAATCAGATTTGAGTCTTAATCGAATCAGAACAAGCAAATTCATATACAATATGTGTATTATAATAGTTAAATAGATCCAGATCGGATTCGGATAATTGAAATTATACATGGATCCAGACCGGATAAATGGGTCCGGAACGAGTGAATCAGGGTCTAGACCCCATCCACCTCGACCCATATCACACCCGTTCTAGACCCATTTATCCAGTCTGTGCAAATCTAATTATCAAGATTCATTGGATCTGGTTGTTCTGATTCGCTTATGAATCATATCTGATAATGATATCATATCTGATAAAAATATTTAATATATAAAAGAGTTATTATATATTCTATATGCACAAATATATTGTGTGAATTGTCTATATAATTTATACTCTAATATGAAACGTATGCATAAAACTAATATCAACTAAATCTTTTTTTAAGTACAAAAATAAATTTCTATTAAAATTTGAAGTTTTTATATTGTATAAATTGAAAACTTGTATACTATTTTCTCTTATAATATATTTTCAAACTTATTCTAGGAAGTAAATATTAAAACAAGTGCACTTTAGGTATATAAATAGATTAATATGGATTAAGGATTTTCAGTCATTTTGCATGCTAAAAAGGAATAGGGGTGTGTAAGAGGGTAAAAATAATATGCAAATATTATTTGCCTAAATAATATTGGTGGAGGGCAATAGGGTATGCATGACTATTAACAACTTCAATCTTTCTGGTTTCTACTATAGACCCACATAAAACACGATGACTATGATGGGAATCACATATATGACAACTGGTGAGCCCATATGTAGCCGATTGCAATATGGCTTATTAGAAGGAAAATATGATGTTACTGTAAAGGGGATTGTTAAAAATTACACCCCTTACAAATTACACACTTTACAAATTACTGTAAAAGGGATCGTATAAGCATTTTTGTTTTGTTGTAATTGCTTTTGTTTAATTGGATTAATCATGTTGAGGGTTCACCTATGGATAATAATAATGTTATTGGCAAGGAAATAGTGTGTTATTGATGGAATTATATGCAATTTATGCAATAGTCTAAAATTTTAATTAGGGCAGTAAAGGAAAGGCTTTATTCTACATAGAGTACTTTTTATTTTTTCTATTTTGCTTCATAAATTTCTCATTGTGGACTAATGAGATTGAAGGGATAATGCGTATTTCAACTAAACCGGCGCTTAGTCTACAAATCCATTTCTATTATATAGCCTGTTATAATTATTCATGATTTTTTCTAGTATTACATGGGTTCATGTACTGTAACTATGCTGAGGAAATAGGCTGTGGATTTGATTTCTTCCAGGCTGTGTACATGAGTAAATTTAATATCCCACCAAAGCCAGTAATTACAAGGCAAATGATGAACCCATTGAACAAACTAGGAAAAGCATGTGTTTCAAAAAATTAAGGTAATGGATTCTCTATTCTGTTTATTGTATATACTTTACACTTCTCAAACTAAGTGCCAGATCATGTTAATATCTAAATTACTTTGCTTGTATTAGTATACACTTTATACCGAATGTTTGTAGTTCTAAAAACTATAATCTACATCATATATTTGTTTTTGATTAGATTGCTGGTAAAACTAAAACAAAGTAGGTGAATTATTTCAATCTGGTTGTGGCATTTGAATAGGTTGCGTCTGAAGTGGAAAGCAGACAAAAGCTTGAACAAAAAAGATGAGGACACTAGCATTGAAGCTCAAGATCTTGCCAAGATGGTTATATACCTTTCTAAGATTGTGTTGGAATTGAAGTAACAGAATGAGTCATTAGTTAATGGTTTGAGAAGACTGGAGTTGAAAGTGGACTCCAATCATGTAGAAGTTGTTACACTTATTAAAAGAGAAACACTAGTTGACAATGATTTTTTTGAAGTGAAGTGTAGGAAAAGACAAAGGAATGGTGGGCAAGAGTTGAAGTAAGTAGTGTTTTTGTGGAGTGCTTGGGGTAAAGATGAAGGTATTTTATTATCTTGAATAGGATAGATGACAAATACTTAGAGGTGGAGCATGGAAAGAAAATGAGAGAAGGGTGTGAATTTAATTCAATCCCAGATAGTGAACTAATTGATGGAAATGTGAAAACTAGCACATTTGGTAATGGCTATGAAAACTTTTCTAAATATGGATATATGAAAAAAGGGATGCAATCGTTCATTGGGGACACTAGTGAAGATAAATGTGAAAGTCATGCATTCAAGATGATTGGACAGCAATCTGGTAGCTTGTTCATAGGACAGTCTATACGCATGTCTGCACGGGTTCGAAATATAAAGCCAACTGAATCCGTCAACTGTGGACAAGGCCAAGCTAAAGCAAGGAAGTGTTACAAAACACTTGGGGGCTGCAAAGAAAGTGCCCCAGCAGGAAAGAGCGTAGTACCAAAAGTAAAGTATCAACCTAACACATGCAAGAAAGTTGAAAGGAATGAGGTATTAATATTAGTTTAGTATTGAAACTATTATATAAATGTTTTAGATAGTTTAGTATTAATATGATTTTCTGAAATATTATGTGGCTGAGGAAGAATATTCTAGTTTACCAAAGGTTTAAATTTATTATACATTAATTATTGAAAACATCCTATTTTTGAAGTAGATTAATACTGATGGTGGTCTTTGAAAAGATTCGAGCAATGACAACATGACTTTGCTTTAATATCTTGTTGACAAGGACTTGCTTTTTGGGTAATGGATGGTTAATTTTTTCCACATAACGGAATTTTTTAGTTGTTCAGGAATCATGTTGTAAATTATTTCATTACAATAGGCTTTTATTTATTTTTCAATTTGTGGTTTCTTCTCTTAGTGAAATTCTAGTTTCCATTCGGGGGCAAACAACCTATCGGTTTGCTTTGATGATGTTGAGGCATAGGTCAACCTTGTGCTGCCACGTAAGTTGTAGGAACATTTGTATTAGACAAATTTTTGTCTGATAAAGTAATGTATAGTAAGTGATTGCCGATTAAATTTTTAGTGTTGTCAATGCTAGATTATTAGTTCGTATTCTGTACTGAAACAACACGCTCCAGGAAGATGGTCCCAAACAAGCCCTTTAGTGTGTGGTTTTTGCCTACTATATTTTAGGTGATCCCCACAAAGTGTTTGGTTAGTTTCATGTATATTTACATGGGGCTTTTTTTTTTTTTGTAATTACTAAATGTTTCACAACAATCTATCTTGAAAAAAAGATCGAAGCCTGGAGGGCTTTTCTTTGGATACATGATCGATGTACATTATAGGGGCTCCATTAAGGAGTGTGAGAAGATCAGATGTGTATCATCTTAACTAAATCAGATGCGTAGAAACAAGGAGAAGAATTTTGTAAGACGAAAACTAGTAACAACTGTGGTGAGTTACACAAGTATATTAATGTGTATTCATATAAGGCAGTATAAATCTTACAACCCAATTCTTTTACTTATAGTGGCAAAATATACATGAAGCCCTAAAGTTTGGGTTCAACGATGAATACAAGAAGGAATTTAAATGCATGAGTTTGAGATAGTGGAAGCGCCCGATCTGCCGCAACAAAAAAAGGGGTATGCTATTTGCATGAAATTGGTTTACATTAATTGTTGGAGTTGATGTTGCCTTTTTCTGTTGGAGTAAATTAGTTTTGCATTTGACTTGTAGCCATGATTGTGGAATGTATGTGATGCACTACATGGACATAATAGGTGGTGATGATGAATTTAGTTTTGTAGAACTGGACGTAGTTTTGCTTTCATGTCTGTCTTCTAATTTCATGGTCTATAATACTGATTATAGCTAATTATGCTTGGTTGAACTGATTTCAGACGAAGTTGGGTTCTGCTAGGTAGTGATTATCATTGGAGATATTTTTGGATGAACTAACCTAATACGAGAAACAGCACTAGCATGTGTAATAGAATGGAATGAGGAGTGAAAAGGGAAGGGGAAAAAAAGTTAATTGGATCCTAGATCTTGTAACTTGGATTTTTCTTTTTGGGGGTGCAATGGATGTACTAAGTGTTAAAGTACTCGGTTTTGTATGATTTTTGGTCTTTTGGGGTAAGCTGAATATATTTTTGGAATGTAAATAGGTGTTCATTGAAAATACACTTAATTTGGAAGTACATAAGTTTTTGTTCAGGGGAAATTATTGTAACAAGAGGGATGGTTCCCAAGCGCACAATCGACGGACTAAATTAACCGATTTTCTTCTCACAGCTATTTAGGATTGTAATATCCTAATGAATTAGATAGGATTTCTGATAAATGTGGTCTAAATTGGTTATAAATACACACGTGGCCTTTTTCTTTGCTAGGCTTCACATTATCCAGACACGGCCCATCAATCTTATGAGCAGGAATTAAAATTTCACGTGCCTCTCAATCCAAAAAGTGGAAATTGCCGAAGCGGGAAACCATATTTGTTTTTCCCTCCAATCTGAAATTTTGAGATTGGCTAAGAGGTCTATAAAGCTAGTTTCCAAAGTGTTGTAGAAATAGGGACCTAGTTGAGATTTATTTGTTCGTCTAATTGATTGTAGCATTTTTAGGCCATAATTGTTTGCGTTTTTTAGTTATCCATAATCGTTGTCTTTTTTTTTTTCATTACTGGCAGGATGAGTTACCTGGACCCTGATGAAAGGGAAATTACCTTCAGGAAAGAAAAAAAGTATCATTTTGAGAGCAGATGTATCCACAATAGTTTCTGGTGGTGTTTGGAACAGCTCGGTCAGTATGAAGAGCATGTTTTAGGCTTCGATCGAAACTTCGTCATCAGAAAGATGGTTTATTATCTATAAATTGTGAAGAAAAATGCTGAGATGCACAAGTTTGTGGATTTGTGCATGGAAGATGATGAAGCAAGGACAATGTTACAGAAGATGTTGGAGAAGGAGGCTTCACTCGAAACATTTTTTGCCTTCTTCAAAGAGTCCAAATGATGCATAGAAGATGAACCATCCAATCCCCGTATGCCAAAATTCCCAAAGATTGTAAAGGCCAATCACTTTGCATTGAGTGATTGACTTAATTAGGTAGCTTATTTAACATGTTCAATGAAGTGTAATAAATTTTAACAAATTTAATAAAGTTTAATTATTTTAACAAACTTTAATCAAAAAATGCATAAAAAAACAAATAATAAAGTAAATATATTAAAGCAACCATCCAGTACAACATGGTTTACGGTACTATAGAAAGCGAGATAAACCAACTGCATCTTCAAAGAAACAATAACACAAAATCCTACAAGCAAGAAAAACAAAGCTTGTTTGAGTTGGCAAGGCATTCTTCTCAGTTCTTCGATTTGCTTACTTAATGCTTGCACTTCTGCCCGCAGAACTTGAAGTTCACCCATGAGCATATCATGTAAGTTATCAACCTTTCCAGAAGTCCATTGGCCTCTGGAATCAACAGTTTCTAAGGAATCTACACAATCATCACAACATCTTATCCAAGATCTGCATCTCGGTTAAAGAGAGAGAGAGAGAGAGACTAACATTCAATGTTTTAGAAAACACAAAACTAAAAAAAAAATTTGTTGAACTCACGTGCGTGATTTGAGGGCATGATAGTAATATCTGTCCAAGTTTTTCTTAGATTTGCATGTTTTCAGTATCAGGCAATTCCCAACCCTACATTTGCACATCCGGTCATGAAACCTTAGAAGGAAGGATGGTTCTGAAGAGTTTGTGGAGAACAATTTGTACCCAGGAACATGAAGATTGACTTCAATGGTTGGAATGATTTTGTATTAAGCTATAATTTGAGCCTTCAATTGGCCTTGTTTTTGCTCTGTTCTGAAATTGTTGTGGTTCCAATGTAAACATTTGACCAAATTGATGAAGTGAGTAGATGGAAACCGCAGAGCTTTAATTGCTATGGGAGTTGGAAACTGCAGAAAAGGACTTCTTATTTGCAAGATTTAATTGCTGTGGAAGTTGGAAATAGCATATAAAGGACTTCATAATTTTTCGCTTTAATTTATGTGAGATTGTGACATGTCCAAGTATCAATTGCGGGGAATTGGACATGATATTGCCAAATCACAACATATTTTATGGCATAAAAAGACAATACTACCCCTAAAGAATGAATTATATTACTTTTTTTTGTAAACCCACCATCCACTGCAACAGCTATCTCATCTCTCAATGTTTAGTTCACTCCAGATGCTAAGTCATGTCCTTTACTATATATTTGCCTTCTTGCGTATTGCCCTAAAGACCATAGCTTGTAGTGGTCTAGTCAATTGTAGTGAAATTAATTAAGTCAAAGTAAATGTCTTCACCTACCTTATGTACCACCCCATATGAAATTTTGATATGGAGCAAGATCTATAAGAGGGAAAGAGTATCGCCTCGCCTCGCCTAAGTGACATTACATTATACGGATTGAAAAAAAAAAAAAAAGCAAAAAAACTTGTTCTTAATGGCTTCAATTGGGCAAGGCAAAGGTAAGCATGATGCCATGGAAAGGCAACAAAAAAATAAATAGCTCCCAAGGAAAATTGTACATAAGAAGAAGGGAGCCCCTGGGGTTGGATCATATTTTGACCCCTTCGGACTGAATTTCATACGGTGTTAAGAAGGAAGTCATTGAAAATACAATAAACATCCATGATCATTTTGGTTTTTCTAGCCATGTTTTTAAAGGGAATGCTAGCATAACACCACCGGATGGTGCACTTTTTAGTGAGGGGGCCGTGAATATGGAAGGGTTACTAGACCTTTCAACTGATTTGGAATTTTCTATAGGTGACATGGAATCCGTGTGGCAAGGCCATCTATAATGAGGCACACACTTACCTCGAATGACAACAGATATAGGTTGTTGGCAAGCTTGGATAAGAAAATTATTCAAATAGAACGTCGATTGGAGAAATTTCACAAGGTGTGAAATGTAATTGAGCAATGTGAGATAAGTGATTTCATTGTTAATGATATCATGGAAGACCCTGAAGTTGCATCAGATACAAAAATCCCTGATTATCCTAAAAGCGAAGACAATGACTTTATGAGATATCTCCCCTTGGTTCTCTACCAAGATGGAAAGGCCTACCATTGCTAAATCAATCTTTTGTGTAGAAGATCATTTTAATGATTTAATTTCAAGATATAGGACATAAAAATGCATGTGTAGTTCTTGGATATAAAAATGCATGTTTCTACAAGTTCAGTTCCTGGATATAAAAATGCATGTTTAGAAGGGAGGAATCTATCCTAGTTGACTTTCAACATACTCTAGCTTATTATGGATATCAAAATCCCATGAGATCTGCAAACCAGCAACTTGTATGCTTGTAATGCAAGTGAAGTCCGTAGGAGTCAAAGTCATTTCACCAAAAGGTAGGTGGAATGTATTCCTGGTATCCCACCATCTTTCAGTGAGAGCATAAGTTAACTTCCAGTTCTGAATGGCAACTGGCAAGTGATCCAAGAATTGGCTGAACCTTGCTTTCACAACTTTCCAACCACTGGCTTAGGTAAATCCTCCCAACAACTTCCAATGTCAGCAGATGATCCACAATTGTATACTACAAAGGTTTTCTACAGTTTTTGGCCAGCTTTACCAAAATTTATTTTCTGACAAAAAATCAAATGGTAAACAGTAGAAGCAATAGATAACAGCTTCCTAACAATTTTTGGCTAGCTTATAACGGGTTCTATGAGCCTAATACAAATCAATCGATTATAGAAGAGCTTAGAATGCATGTAATTTTTTACGATCCTCATTCTCATCGTAAATATCGTCCCACATTTCTTTCTATTATTGAAATTTGCTACTTTCAATAATAATTTAGTTCCATGTTTGTTTTCTGGTCTATCCATCAAAATAATGAATATGATCAACCATCATACTAGCAATAGTACAAATTACAACGAGAAAATGTAGAAAACTGGAGTAAATTGATGCTTTAATAGAAGAAAGAAAAAAGATTCTTGTTTCCAAGGTGAACTTCCTCTTTGTCTAGACCTTGTCATTGAAGGTACCTTAATTTAATTCAATTTATTTTGTTTTCCTTAATTAATCATACTATTAATTTTTGTGAATGTTAAGATTCATATCTTGATTTTTTTTTGGGTTAATGAACATGTATGATTGCTATTGAGGCTTGCAAACAGCAGTTACTATCAAAGACAAAACAATAACTAAGTACAATTTTCATGGCCAATCTAAATGTTGTGAGCAGACACCAACTGATTAAGAAAGGCCACATTTGGCAAAATTATTCCTATAAAAAGAATAATGGAAATCATGACAAGCAGGCAGTATCTTCATCCAGAATATCTGATTGGCTTAAATATGTTCAATTATGGAATCAGACCACCCTAAATCCACCTCAATAAAAAGGGAAAAAAAAGACTTTAAAGGGAAACAGACTTCAACCCCTATCGATAAGGGAATATCTTTAGTGGCCTTAATGGATTCAACTTGAAGTTGTGGGATAGATGATTTTTACGATCCCTGAGCAAATCAGCAACATCAAACTCTTCAGATGGCGGTGAATTTTATGATCCCTGAGCAAATCAACAACATCAAACTCTTTACATGGTGGTGTGCACCATTTGTGGTATCCTACACACGCTCTTCTAGTCCATCCAGAGCCATCATTACCTGCCAGAGGTGATTGCTCTGGTGTTCCTTTAGGCGATATAATCCTCTTGCTTTCATAGATCTTTACAGTTACACAAGAAAAATAATTTTTCCAAACTGATTTTTATGCAAAAAAAAAAAAAAAAAATTAAATAAGGAGATTGTAAAAGTGACTGAATGGGGTATACTAACCCTAAAAAAATTGTGGTAACAACTCACGTCAATTTGGTTAGCAAAAGAATTCAGAAAAATAGGGGTTTTTGGTCTGCACATGGGAAACTAAAATTCTGAGCCCATTGGGAGCCCATTTAAGTTTGCCCATTCAAACCACAAATAGTGCCCATTCATCCGATGCATATCATATACCCATTGAAAACAGATAGTTTACTAAAACATGTTTAAAAACAACGACATCAAACTAGACAAACTGTGACAACAAAGTAGATAATTCACTCAATTTCCTTGGTGCAGAAATAATTCAGGGAACAAGGTCAGTTCTTGATTCGAATTGATGGCCCCTACCGCCGTCAATTTGTGTTCCATATTTCCCCTTCAGCTTGTAAAAATAAAAACCAAAATAACCTCCTCCTCAAACAAATAAAATCAATTGAATACAAACTAACCATTATTACCTGTTCAAACATATTAATTAAACCCCATGAATTTGAATCATAATAACCAAATTCCTACCTTTGCCAGAATTGGTGGCCCGTATAGTAATCACTGGTAAACTGCATTTGCAACGGCTGTGAAGAGTTGAAGTTGAACTCCGTGGAATGGTCTATATGATCATGGGCCAGAGAATTCTATGTTCCAAATTCCATGTGACCCTAACAATTACCAAGAAAACTTTAGATAATTGGTGCTAATAAATTACAAATAATAACCGAGTCAATACCTTCAAGCATTCATCCATTTTCCTTTGCCTCGATAGTATACATTCGTCTATTCTACTTTGCAAAGACGTGTATTCAAATGATGCATCCGGTGGATCCTCATTATAAGCCGTCCCAGTTAAATTGTACGTGTATGTTGTTCCTCGTACAATTTCTCACTCAATGAAAATTCAAATCCATCCTCTGATTCAATTAATTTTTTTCCCTCCTATGTCACCTACGACTTTTGCCCTTTCTTTATGTCTATCCATACATGTCCTTTGATTATGTCTAGCATATTTCCTACAATTAATTAAGGGGAACAACAATCACATTATAGAAGCTATAATTTACACTAAATCTAGTATGGAAGTACTTTTGATTCCATCTTCAAACATGAACATTTCATCACTTGAATAACTATATCAAACTACACAAACCATGATGAATTAGGTACATTGTACCTTGTAAAAACGTACATGCATTGTCTTTTTGTAAACAGAATCAAAGAGTCTAGAATTAGCAATCCTTGCCTGTTTAGGTGTTTTTGTACCCTATAAATCACATTGTGAGTGAAAATCTTTGAGACATGCCTCTCCAGTAGCATAGATTCATTTGACATAACTGGACTTGTGTCCATAGTTTAGTGAACAGGTCTCCAACCTTATTGTGCCACAACCATTCAATTGCAAGGTCGAATGTCCTAACAAATTCGTACAGACACATCTAGATACTAGTTGACAAATTCATAGAGATGCATCTAGATACTGGTTAAGGAATGCATTCATCTTTTCTAACCTCTTAGTGCTTCTCATGCTAGCAACAAAATGTCCCCTGCAATATGCCTTCGCCCATCGTCTTCTATTACAGTATACCATTCCAACCCAATCATTGTATTGAGACCCAAACTCATCAATGAAATTTTCCTAATGGAAATCAAACTCATCAGGAGAACATTTTGCGAGCATCAAGTTACTAAACCGACTAACAAAACTATCACATTGTACATTTTACATTTGACTATGCATTTCAGTTTGGGTGCCACGAACATAAACGATGCATAGAATTGGGAAAGATAGTTTTTATAGTCTTTCATATATAGGAATTTTCATATTTATTGCTTCAAGAAAGGTTTCCAATACCACTTGTAGGTCCCGAAACAACTCATCAGGCAAAAGTGCACAATAAAAAATAGTGCTATTATAATGGTTGTTCTCCGTAGCAAGCACAACTAATAACTTCCTATAATCATTGGTCCTATATGTGGTGTCAAACACTAATACATCATCAAAACTATTGTACTCTTGGCTCGAATGAGAGTCAGCCCAAAATAGACCGTGTAATCTTCCATCTTTATCTGTGTAGTATTTGTAGTAGAACATACTGTTTGTGTCTTTCTTAGCTGACAAATACCCAATTGCGCCCTCAACGTAACCCATTGAAATTTCTTTGGTCATCTCATATCCCATTTTGTTGTACAAATCCTTTAGAACAAATCCAACATTATTGTAACCTCCACTCGTAGAACAAATTGCTCCATTATTTGCAAAGTCTTAACCCCGACCATCTTTAATAATCACGCCTATGCATAGTTCCCGTCACTTATGTTTCGATGGGATCACAACAAAGGGATGCACAATTCAAGAGTCATTGATGATTGTTATGCTCAAGTTTGAATCTTGTAACGACATACAACCTTTGCTCAGGGTCAAACTTTATTCTAAAACATGCCTTGTAGCCACATCATGTCTTTGCTTTAGGCATTCGGGTATGGTCCTTAAGCGTCGCCCACTTCTTACCCCTAAATTCTTCTCTCGCACATGACCATTGACAATGCACTCTTATACCATCAACAAAAGTATGCTTGTTGTATCTTCTAACACTGAATCCGATCCACCTAGCATATAAATTATAGAATTCATCTCCTTTATCCATTGTAACAAAGGTTATCTACAAGATTGCTTCAACTTAAAAAGCATCCCTTTCATACCAATCCTCTATTTTTGCACCATTAGACATTTCTTCTTCACAGTCTTCACTATTGCCTGAAAATTATCCTCATCAAAATCAATGTTGGCACTAAACTATAATGATAAAAGATATGATTGATTTTCCATGTCCTACACCTACAAATTATATAGGTATAACAACTATTAGAAGAGTCTAAATACAGAACTTTTGGTAAGGTTAATGGTATATTTAGGAATCGATTGGAAAAAATAATATGCATAGATTTCCGATTGTTGGTAAATTATTAAACATTATCACACTATTAAATATACATGCTAAACAATATGTTCCTTTTTTACTAAATCTAAATTAATACGTTATGCGTGAAAACTTAACAATTTTGTCTTCTAAATTTGTTCTGATCATGTAACATTTCTAACATAAATTACCAACAGTAATTTAAATGATTTATTTTTTACGGTTTTGTAATATGCACTTTTTGTCCCAGTTGTAAAATACGTTTGACAAACTTTTTACACCGTGAATACGATTCTGCAATATCTCACCATAATCTTTAACTCCATAACTTTGAATCATCATTAACCAAGATCTACTATCACCCACACCCTTTCATCCATATTTCTCCCGAAGTTTAGATTTAGTAATCTTTCATTCCAACTTGCTACAAAAAAAAAAAAAAAAATTATAAGCCCACCCACAAATACTTCAATTTTAATTTATATTACGGAAAAAGGCTTATTCCTCATGTTTTGAAACTAAAAGAACTCATCAACACAAAGTAGGCATATTTATGCATAAATAATATTTATTCTCTAACAAAATTTGTTAAAGATTGTGATGAATTGCACCTAACTGCCTTGGTACTCTTTCTTCTGCTCTAGTTTATTTCTTCTGCTCAAGTTTGTTTGCTTATGTTTCAAAATTTCACTATTCATCCTTCAACAAACATATTGCTATATTTGGACAATTTTTTTTTAAAGATTTTTGGTATTAATGCGTCTTAGTTTCAGAACATTTAAGGAACATTTAGTTCATCTTCACCTATTCACCTAACACCAATAAATGACTTGAAATTTTTTAAAATTAAAACTACACTTTTTAATGCATTTTTTACTAAAAAAATCAACGTTTAAATCATTATCTATTCATTATTTATGGTAGAAGTTCATATCTTTAACAAAAAATAATTACCGAATAATAATTTTAAATTGATGCTACGTAATTAAACAAAATATTCTCTACAAAATGGTCAGTAAACAAAATCATTAAAAAATTAGTAAACATTAGCACACTTGAAATACAAAATGGATATCAACTAGTTCCCCATAAATGACCATCCAGTAATTAAGTCACTTAAAGTATGGTCAACCAACACACTTTTCGCCTTCTCATTGATGGGAGCAAAATTTCTTTTGACTTTTTCATATTGTGTTATGGATATTAAATATATCTCACTATAAGGTGCATAAAGTGCTATTTCACTTTAGAATTTTCCTCTTTTCCATAAACATTAGATGCATGGCCTATATCCATTTGAAGGTGTCTTTCATCTGACAGACTAGTCCATTTGGATATTGTCCTTCACTTGATACTGACTGAAAACGTTCAAATGAGATCTCATCTCTTCAACCAACTGCACTCAGTGGAGTTGGCCAGCAAATGGCTCATAAGACATTATTTGTTGTGAGGTCGGGGGTTTAAATTCTTAACCTTTGTAATACAGAAATTCAGGTAAGTGTCAAAGCAAATTTGTCTAGTCTGAAAAGAATTCTCCAATTCCTTAATAGTACCCAATTAGGTCCTCTTGTATCCCTTGTAGAATAGGTTAGGATAGAATGTTACCGCTTTAAAAAAAAAATAGAGATCTCATCCCTTCATACTGAAAACGTCAAATTTGAAAAGAGGGGAAAAAAAATCAAACCAAGTATATTCCTTTTTGTAGAGTAAATTGTAAAGAATATTGTGATTTAACTACTGTTTAAATTTTCATCTAAAATTGGAAATCTATAAATTGTCCTTTTGTGGGTTGAGTTTTTTTTTTTAAATTAATAAAATGGATTAAAAGTTAAAAACTTAACAAGTTTATGCAAAGACTAAAAAATGCCCTAGGCCTAGTATACCCCTCCATCGCTTAGAAATACCCTCCATTCGAAAAGATGTGTCATATTTTATATTAAAATGCATAATTAACTTTAATTAGAGATTTAAAATTACTAAAATAACCTTTTAAATTAAAAAGAAAATAGTACAAGAAAAACCCTTGTGTTTGGTTAATAATCATGTTTACCCGCTTATGTTTTGCAAACTTACAATTTTTCCCTTTATATTTTGAATTAAAGTGAAACCGTTAAATATTTTATTAAATGACCTTTATGAGATTGAAAATTTTTTATTTAAAGGGTTGTTTTATTCATTTAAAATCTCTAATAAATGATAGTTATGTATTTTATTATAAACATAGAGAGAAGTTTTTAAGTAGTGGAAGGTGTACTAGGCTTATTGTATTTTTTGACTTTTTGTACAAAACCATTAAACTTTTAATTTTCCATCTATTTTACCCAAAAAAAAAAAAAAAAAATCAAACCACAAGGAAGCGAATTGTATGTTTGCAAATAAAATGGAGATAATATGAATATTAGCTAAATCACGAGAGTACTTATAATTTATCCAATCAAAAAATTTTAGCTTCCTGTCGATCATTTATCACAATACTTAACCACTCGCTTTAATCTAAAATCATCTAATGAGTTGAACAATAGATTTGCAAACTCTAAGAGATAATCTGAACATTGGCGAAATCACAATGTGTTTCTTATAATTAGCTCCTTTCCTTTCAGCATTCTTGTAATTATTAATAGCCAAAAAAACCTTCCTATTTTGGTACCTTTTATCTTTTCTTTTTACAAATTTCACCTTTGATATTAAAGCTCCTCCAAGGATTTTATTTGGGATACTACATAAAATTTTTGGAAATCCATTTAAATCTCGTAGCTGCTGGTTAAGGACCATGAATAAGAAATTTTGAGAAGGTAGAACTTCATTAGATGACAAAGCTAATGCAGATTAATACTTAAGCAAATTACAAGAATTGCACAAACAAGTGAACAACATATATTGTCTCTCAAACCTGTTGAGGAAAAGCTAGGCTCCTACAGCAGGAGTAAAATTGCATCCCTTGCACATAGGCCAGCTTATAGTGTGCCTAAATAGCAGCTGAAACGAAGATATATTGCGCTACATTCCTCTATTTTGCCATTATAATGTAGCTATTACATGCAAAGGAATTAAGGAAATTTACTTCATTAAGCATATATAGACAAACAACGAAATTCACTCCTTGCCATCAGCAGCACGAAGTGAGCCGAGCTGCACTGGAGCCTGGGTTCCCACCACTTTAGAAGTCCCATAAATTGATAAATCCACGCCACGAGCTTTCTCCTTTTCAATTTGCTCTTTAATCCAGAAGTATGTGATTCTCAGTCCATCCTGTGAAATTACATTACGAAATATTATCATCCTATTCACGAAGTCGAAGAACCAAGAACACGGAAAGAAACAGGCATAAAGCAGTGATTTAGTCATGTTAACTTTCAACAGAAAAAGAGGTAGCATCTCATCTTTACCAAGTCTGGTCATATAATTCTCTTGTCAGAAACATGATGTAAAATACCTTGAGTCTCATGGTTGGAGCCCAACCAAGTTTTTCCTTGATAAGAGTGTTATCGGAATTACGACCACGAACACCATCTCAGGGCCAGGAATGTGGTGAATGGGCAGCTTCTTGTCCTCAAAGCTAAGAACCATCTCAGCCATTTCATTCATGCTTACCATTTCATCACTACCAATATTCACCGGCTCACGGAAGTCTGACTTTGTCAGTCTACACAAGCCAAAATGCAAGGGATTATTATTCCACGAATCATGAATGTATGTTACTGATATGAATATCAGTTTGTTTTAAGGCCTTTGTATTGGGAGCTAGAAGACGAAGATTCAACAGCATAGAGACAGGCAAGTAGCAAATAAATTCTCTCTCTAAAACAGAAGGATCTATATCGTGTTCAAATTGTATTCCCCATAAAACAGTAAATACATTTAAAAAATTAGGCTTCAGAAGCACAATAAAAAGACAAAGAAGCAGATAGTATCAGCATAATATAACATCTTCACCTACATAAAGAATGGAATCCTCACATTAGACTCCAGCATAGAAAATCGAAGGATTATTATTCTTACCTTCACTCTACAAAGTACCATGAACTATTCATGAAAAAGGGGATTTGTTAATAAACTTTGCTACTTTATTATAGCATAAAGAATAAACAATCGTGGAATAAATATAGTTTCTCAAACATAATGTTTTACTTCGACAAGCATAGCACAAGTCAAGAAGAGATTACTTAAAAGTCAATTACTGTGAATGAAATCTTTAAACCCATTTGTTGACAAAAATTGTAGAAAAAGGCATAAATAGATATCTAATTGCACTCAGTAACTGACCAAAAGACAGCCAAAATATTAGCGTTCTGGTTAATTAGTCCTTCACCTGAGAACACCTTCAACACATTCATCAATGAAAGTGAATGAACGGGTTTGTAGTCCATCTCCCCACATCTCAAACTTATCTGTTGAAGTGATTGCTTTTCTACAAAAAGCAGCAGGAGCCTTTTCCCTACCTCCTATAAAATTAGGAGCAAAAAGATCTACTTATTATACTTCAAATGAGACAACAGTATATTTGATTTACTGCCAATATTTCATAATATACCTTTCCATGTTCCAAATGGACCATAAATGTTATGGAACCTTCCAATACGACACTCGATGCCAAAATCTTTGTTGTAGTGCTTGCACAACTCTTCTGTTGCAAGTTTCTCCAAGCCGTATGCATCTTGAGGCTAAATCCCAAGCATAAAATGGAACTTTTTCAATGATTTCAAAACAAAGTAAAAAAATAAAAAATAAAAAAATCAAAGCATATCATCTGTTATTGCTAAATGTATCAACTTCGCATACCTCAGCAGGCCATGCATCGGACTCCTTCAGGCTGACATTTGTGTCCAATTGCTTAAATTCAGGATATATGCAAGCACTGGAGGCATAGAAGAACCTGATACAAGCCAGACATCAGATACAACACATTTTGCGGTAGAATTTTCATATGAATATAGTACATAATGAATACTGTTCGACAATAATCAATGGCCTCAATCTTTAAATGCAGATAAATATTTTTCAAGTTCAATAATTATAGTTAAGTTTAAATGAACAATAAATAACATAACACTATGTTTCGATCCCAATAAACAAGCCAACACCTCTTTACACCATTCATCCTGGAAGCTTCAATCATATTGAAACTGATCATTGTGTTGTTATACATAATAACTGAGTGATTGGACTGAATAAAGCCCATCCCACCCATATCAGCAGCAAGGTTGAAGACATGGTCAACTCCTTTCGTGACCTCCAAGCAATTTTCCATGACCCTGAGATCAACAAGATGAAACTCATGACAGAACATATCCTCTGTCATGTGCTCATTTTTCTTCCAGTCAGAAGCAATAATATAGTGGCCCTCGGTTTTCAAGCGACGGGCAATGTGGGAAGCAATGAAACCACCAGCTCCAGTGATAGAAATCCTAAGCTTCTCTGATGGCCAGTAAGGTTCTCTCTCAAGGCTTTCATATGTGTAGGCACCATAATTAGTTTCTCCAGTGCTTCCCATTCTGCAATTCTCATATTATTAGTAAATCATCAAGAGATGATTGTTGCATAATTATTGAATCAAAAAGCATTAAATCCCAGCAATATCCAAGACGATTAGCAACAATAATCAAGATCATTAGCGGAGCAAGATCTGAGCGTGTATTCCAAATGAACAATGCATACAGGGAAAAAAAAATCCTTTTTCCTTTTCTTTTTTTTTTTTACCACAAATGGCCAAACCAATTGAATATACAATAATTCAGCAAAAGAATAATAAAACCTACGCAGCAAATCTGCTGAAACAGAATTAAATCACAGACATACATCAATTACATAACTAAGCAGTAAATAGAATCCATTTTAACCGCAGAACCGCAAGAAATTCAAATATTTCAATTCCAAGAATCCTCTAACGAGTAGAACAAACAAAAAAGATCCAAATTTACTTAGAAACAAATGGAAACAGTTCTGGCTACAACATGAGTACTCCAACCAATTTACATATGCCAAGAATTTCACCCTTAAAAAATGCCATTTCAAATGGATGAAGCTACTAGTGTTTGTGTGTATAAATGTGAAAAAGATCTATATGGTAAACTAATGACATTTTCAAGATACATAATCAGCAAAGCGTCGAATTCAAAAAAGATAAACTGCGATAAATCTTTACCTTAAACTTTGCAGAGAAAATGACTTCCCAAAAGAAGAAAGGGGCTATGGGTGTGCGGGGGAGGAGGTCGGGGCAGAGTCAGCTAGGGAGGGCTGGGTAAGAGAGATGAATGGTTGAAATGTTCACTGGGCTATTGCTATTTATAGAGCGCAGAAGTCGAGGTGAAATACCACACTTTTTAAAAAAACACCAGTCATTAACTTTTAATTTAGCACCCCTGTTGTAAACTATAACATTATACACTTAGAAAATTGAGAAAATTTTTGGTGAATTGAATTTATAATAAGTATCATATATTCTTATCCAAATTTATATGTCATGATTATAGTCTCAAGTTAAAAGTATAAATTTTTATAATGGTAATTTAGGAGAATTTAAATTAAAAAGTATATGTTACTTATCATATAATTGTTTCAGTTTCAGTACAGAAATTTTTTAAAATTTTTTCTTAAACTATTTATAATGTATAATCCTTAAAATCTCTAGTTCCTTAGAACTCCTCAACATTTTAACCAATGCAGGGAGGGGAGAGAGTTGTATAGAAGGATGAAAGGTAAGATTCTTGTCTTCTTTTGGATTCCTTTGTTTTACCGGTATTTTTTTTTCATTTGTTTTAAATTCTTTATCTAATTATTCCAAATTCCAAGGTTGGAAGCATATTAATCCATTCGTCTCATATTTTTTATTTTTTCGAAAATTCAATCTTTTAAAAATAATAAATTGATAGTGATAATTTAAATTTTTTTAATTTTACCTTTCAAAATCCAGAATTTGAATGGTGTATAAAGTGAAAAAAAAATGAATAATGACTATATTTTTATTTTTTAAATGTGACAAATATTTTGCGACAAAAAAAAAAATGACACTTTTAATAGAATAGAGGGGGTAATTGTTAAACTCAGCATCATACGGAGCCTGGTGAAGATTGTCGATTAACTGAGTTATTGGTTCAACCAATAAATTACCAGTTCAACTAATAGTTATTAAAATGAGTATTATTTATCAATATATAATACTTTAGGGTCGTGTTTGGATGGTTGGATTTAAATTGAAGAAAGTATTTAAAATGAATGGATTTGAATTGGATGGATTTCAAATGACATGAAATTTGGGTGATTTTTAAATTTACTTATTTAACCATTAAAATCACACTCCACTTGGTAGATTTCAAATTTACAACTAAATTAATTAACTTATTTGGATAACTTATTATAGATTAAGATTTCAAATCAAATCTACCCAAATCTCTCCATCCAAACAAAATATAAATTATTAAATACAAGACATTTGATAAAAATATTGATAAAGCATGTCTTATCAATTTTATTTTGATGAATATTTTAGTTAAGTTTAATTCTTGTACATGTGTAATTTTAAAAAACTGCTATACGAGATATAATAAACAAACACACTAGATATGTTTTCATTATTTCCTTAGAAAATGAATGGCTACTTTCTCATAAGACATGTTTATTTGGGTTTTTTATGATATATTTCATTTACAAAATTATAATGGTACAATATTATGTAGAGTATTTTTTCATTATTTTTCTATGTGATGTCCTAAAAAAATTTGAAAAAAAAATTTATAATATTTCTTTTTGTTTCATATGCAAGTATGATAACAGTCACAAAAATTTCCAAATTGTATTGGACAATTCACCAAAATCGCTATTGAACCAGAGGAATTTTTGCTTTTACGGTTGAACCGTCAAGTAGCTGAAAAGCCAATGAATCCTTGTCATATCCAGTTGAACTAACAACCCAACCTAATTAAGTGCTTGGATCACAGGGTTGACCAATTGAACTGTTTTTTTTTGTTTTTTTGTTTTTAAAAAGAATGATTCCCATAATTGTCAACTAAAAAACATGTACGTTAACAATAATTTTGATTAACATTTCTAACCCTTATAGTTGTACTTATAAACCAAAAACACCAATATTATTTTGTTGGGGCAATAGATTTATTGCCACAGCAAATATCTTATTGCCACAACATGTTTTTAATGAATGGCATAACTACCCTTCTCTTAGTAATTCCCACTTGTTTAGATATTAGGGATCCCACACACCAAATTCTCTTTGGAAATAGGACGAATAGTCTTCAACCCATAACGAAAACCCTTATCCATCAACTCTACTTTCGCTTTCTTTAACCCCCGACTTGCACCTAGATTCCTTGAAACTTCCGCCTACTTTATGCTCTTTCTTATATTTTCCCTGAATTTTGGCCTTAACAATTTTTAAACAACCAATACCGGAGACAGCAGGCATACCATAAACCACCTTAGTTATATTTGTAGGGCTAATCTCATATTAAGTTGCTAAAAAAGATTTTGTTGGCTTGGAGAACTATTTGGGCATGGGCTCAAAAGAACAAAGATGTATGAAATGAGGGGATGGTGAGCTGGATGTGTTTGCATTGTTGGGGGAGAGAGAAGGAAACCTAGGCAATAAAGGAAAGACTTTGAGATAGGGATTGTGATGGGGTCTACAAAAATTGGTTAAATATTGTTAAAGGTAGTTATGTCATTGAATAAATATATGCTGTGGTAATAAGATTTTGTTGTGGCAATATCATTGCCCATTTTGTAGTAAATGATGTAATACATAAATAGTCCTTGACGTTCAGAAATTTTTAATTTGGTTAGAAACAGCTACATAGTATGATTAGCAACTACTTCTAAACTAATGGGAGCCTTCCATTTGGAGTAGATGATTCATTTCTCTAAAGTTAATGATCCTTATTTTTAAGAAAAAAGGGAGCCCACTCAAAATAAAGGGTTTCATTGATAAAAGCAACTATTGGGCAAATGATATTAAGCATTCTAGTCCTACATGTAAATGATAATGAATTATGCCTCATTCTTCGACAAAAGTGAAATACCAAAGGGTTTGAAACAAAAAATAGAAAAAGTTAGGAATGAATTTGCAGTTTTAAAATTTGCGTCTTCTCTCCATCATTTGAAAAAAACTTATATTAAGGATTTCAGTGGTGGTTGCATGTTGGGGATAGTGCTTATGCATGGTTGTAAGTCAGGAATCTAGACAAGTAGAATATTTAGGGATAAGGGGCTAGGGAGGTGACTGGGGCGATCTAGATGAGTAGGATTAGAGAGAAAATGGATCTAGGGATGGGGGCTTAGAATAATGTCAGGGCGGGGGTTGAGATCTGGATGAGGGATTGGGAGAGGTTGATTTAGGGGATAAAGGCTAGGGGCTAGGAAGGTGACAGGCTGAGGGTGAATTTAGGTAGGGTTGGCGAGGATGGTAGGGCCTTGCGATGGCAAGGGCTATACGAAGGGAAGGATATAGAATAAAGATGTAGAGTGGGTAAGGGTTAAGGGTGTAGCAGGGGGAAAGAAATATGGGATAGAGGACTAATGAGGGGGTGGATTTTAGGGGTGGGAATGATAAGGAGGTGGCAAAGCAGGAATGGTTACAGGAGGTTGGGGGCTGAGGAATGATTTCAGTAGGTTTAGGTTACATGTGTATCGGGATGTTAATTTCAAAACTCCAACTTGAAAATTCCATTGATAATGTCCATCATGAACCGCAAAAAAGGGTATCTAAATCAATTATTGTTAGATGATCAATATTATGATTAGCGGTCAGGCAGAAGGACGACAATTTGTGACCCGATGAGTACCGGACCTAGTTCACATACATAGTCCATTGTATAATTTTACATGTAAGAGCCTAATACAACGAAAATGTTTCTCTTCTCATTCCCAATTAGGGTGTATTTTTGTAACTATTAATTAATCTTTTATTTTATTTTTTAAGTTTAGAATCTCAAAATTGTCATAAATGGATTAGATTTAACTTTATGACCATCTGACCTGTTTTTAGAGCGTATGCAAATGAACAAATACCCTATGTATATGTATTAGGTAACAGGTCAATTTTCCTTGGCCCTGTGCAACCCGACGAGTTGCCAACTAGGCATATGGATAAGGAATACCATCCATAAACACCCTTAATTGCATGTGAAAATTTAAATAATTGAGGATAATTCAATTTAATCCCAAGAATTTCTTTATTAACTCTCAAAATAACATTTGATTTTTTTAAACGTAACTTCAATGTATTTAGTCAATTTTAAGGATAAAAAAAAATCACTTTTTGTTGCTCCAAGGTAATGGCTCAAATTGACCAATGACTCTAAAACCACGCTTTTAATATTAAGGTTACTGACCAATTTTCTTAGAAAAAATGTTAAGTGACCTTATTTTCAACAAACTAGTAGTATAGTGACTATTGTCGCAATTTGTCCTATACTAAATTCTCATAAAGTTTATTGTAATATTCACTTTTGTCTTTGACGTTAATTTTGTATCTTTTAACCCACTTGACAATTAATCAAAACAACTATCTTGTCATATCAAGTAGAAAACCTTAAATACTTTGCACAATGTTGTTATTTAAAAAAAAAAAAAAAATTGCTATACCTTAATTCAGTTGAAAGCATAAATGATCTCAAGGAAAAGAGATGCGTTCTATTTTAAACATCTTAGATACTAGAAGTAACCTTTTATATTTTAGTTAATTGTTTTCTTTTCTTTTGTGTTTCTTTTTCTTTATCATTTTTTTGGCCTTTTCTTTTTTCCACCTTCCCTTCTTCTCTAGTTTCTCCACCTCTTGGAAAGAAAAAAAAAATATCATCAAGTTAAAATCTTCAACATTGAATTAAAATAACTATTGAGAAGAAAGAACTGAAACACCCTACCGGTCAATCTAGTATAAAAAAAACAAAGAAAAACTATTGAGAGAAGCATGCCCCCTATGTTGCATATTGTGAAATTCTCAGATGGATAGAATCTATAGTAGGTACTATGGATCTCTTGGTTCATATTTACCTATATCACACACTCAATTAAAATAATTACTTTTAGTATGATGTGGATGGATATGGACCAAGAGATTTATGGTAACTACCATGGATCCAATCCACATAAAAATTTCCCACACATATTTATTGGGCCTAACTCCAATTTTTTCAAAAAAAAAATTCCTTCGTTTAATTTGAAACATGTCTTCTTTGGTTATTTATTTATTTATTTTTTTTTATTGTTTCATTTTTCTCCATCCATAGTAAAATATTACTGATAGAGGATAGGGGTAAGAATTGGTTAACTGATCAATTAATCGGTCAATAAAATCAATTAAAATTCAAAAAAGAATATTAAAATTTTTAACCAATTTTAATTTCAAATTCAATTGGTAGAGAAGTCAATTAACCGAATTTGAATTTAGTAATCGATTTTAAATTCAATTAACCAAATTGAACTTGGGCTAGTTGAGTCCTTTACATTTGGTTAAACTCTTATATAAAAAAAATATGTTGCTCAAATAAATTTTTTCTAATTTTGTTTAATTTTCACCATATACTTGTTGATGTGTGCGACTTTATTGATTAATCTAATACAAATATAAAAAAATTATGCCATGTAACTTAATTCAATAACTAACAATATAATTATGTATAAAACTATAATATCATATAAATTACAAGTATTAATATTCTACATATCATAATGTATCATAACAATATCATTTATTTGTAATAAATTAATAATTAAAAACATGTAAGTCACTATTGCTATAATTATGTATCAAAGTACATGGTTTAATATATAAAATAATAAAATCACTAAAAAAAATTAATATATTTTATCAATAGATTACATTTAAAGGTATTTAAAATGTCAAATGTAATATATATCTTATTTTTAACTATTAAATTCGGTAATCAATTGACTGAATTCAAAAAAATTTAAATTTCATTTTCGAATTTATTAACTTAATTCACGAAGTTGATTAACTAATTTGTATTCGAAATCAAAATTTTACAAAATTAACTAAATATATTAATCAAATTAAATTTAAAATCGATTTCAAATTCAAATTAAGGGGATACTTGCTTAGGAGGAGTACAACTTTTGGAATTTGTGTGGAGAAATCTAAAAGATGGTGGGGGCCAAAATTATGCGTTTCAAAAGGAAAGTTCGTGGAATAAGATTCATCATTAAAAAGCTGTAGTGTAAGTGGGAATCCAACGGGACCTTTTAAGAATTTTCGTCATGCAAGGATCGACTGTCTTTATTTGGCAAAAACAAAAAAAGAAAAAAGAAAAAAAGAGGGAATTGACTGTCTTCTTCAACTTATAAGTTCTTATAATGGAAAATACTTTAATAGATTTGATTTTTGATCCTATCTGTAGATCTTGTGATCAGAATTAAATTTTAAAAAATTTTACTTACATCAACTGATATCATAAATTTTTTAAAATTTAATTTACATTACAGAATTTATAAATAAAATTAAAAATCAAATATAACTAAATATTTATCTCTTAGAATAGGCCCAATGCACTAGCCAGTAACACGTGCCGACGGCAATGAACACCAATTTAGATAGAATTGGTAGATGTATTAAAAAAACAAAAAATCTTAACTTTTGTATGATCCTCGATAGCATCAATAAAAATTGAGATGGTTACATCATCTCAAAACAAATCATAGAATATGGAGTTTGTGTATAAGGTATCCGTTCATTCATGCATTAAGTATCATGTTCATTAGATTGGTAGCGGATAATAATCTATAATTTGCATGTACGTACTAATAAAGAAGATACTAAACAAAACAAAAAAAGACAATTAAAAAAACAAAACAAAGTAAAATAAAGGTTCACATTAGCAATTAATTTAAAGTGTCCTATATTGCCAATAATATTCCGGACAACGGTACAAAAAATTTAACCAACTATTACTTTAATGTAAGTCTTGAAGTGTATTAAATTTACTTGTAGTCATGATTGAATCGAATTATCCCCACAAAAATAATTAAGAAAATATCACTGTTAACTAATTTACTATTTGGAAGAATGATTTTTCAAAATTTTGAATATAACAAACTATTAAACTAATTTATTAAGTGGGCTAGTGGTGTGATATAAATTAACCAAAATCACTTGCAAATATACAAGATTTAATTGTAAAGTGAGAGTAGGGCGCATTTCCCAGAAACAAAAATGAGGGAACAAAACCTTACACTCAAGTTATCTTTAAAGAAGGTAATAATGAATTCGATTTGTTGATTAAAGTAGCTAACTAAGTTCAAATTGAGAGTGATCAAACAAAAAGACCAAGTAAACTCGAACTAATCAAAGTAGAGAACCTGGTTTAGATTTCACAACTAGTTACTTGATTACATTTACCGAATAATCATAAAAATCAATCAAGTTTATATAAGGGATTGAAACTTCTAGTCCGAGCACCCTAGAAAAATAGTTCTAATACTAACAGTCATCACCCGTCTAGCTAAAATACAAATTGTATAATCATTTACAAGTGAATTTTAATTAAGCCAATCTATGGTTCTTATGCATGAATCTACAAGGCACACACATGGATTCCCTAAACCCCAATCCTTAACCTTAATTAGCGAAAGGCATAATCAAAATCAAGAATCGAAATTAAATATTTAAGAACACTATAACGATATATAGCTAGGGCAAATAAATCATAGAATCAAACAAATTTTGAAATCTATCCATAATTCTCAATAAATCAATCATGACATACACATTGGGCTGAATTCGGCTGCAAAGACAAAGCCAGGAAACCTTCAAAGATTGTATCTTTGGTGAATTACAATATCTATAAGCATGGAAAAGTAAAGTGTTTTTGACTGAATATGTACTGTCGGCCAAAACAAAATAAGAAAAGAGATGAACAAACCAAAAACAACAAGAACACGTAACTTCACCAAAAGAAAAGAAAAGAGGGAATATTAATTGAACACTAGTATAACTTCTCAAAAAAGAAATTATGATTTAACTTAAGAAATTCAAAATTTTCTTCCTTCCCAATCCAACAAAAGTAAGCTTTAGTTTTTATTACAAACATAACTTTAACTAGTTTACATTTAAAGCAAGGCTAATTAATCAAATGTAAGTTAATTTAGGACAAACAAATCAAGTTTTTTTCGCAATTCATTCAAATCTATCTGTCCGTTCTCAACTTATATTCCATGGCGAAAGAAGGATTTTTACGACTTAATTTAAAACAACAAAATTGCCCTAAATAAACATACAAAAGCAACTAATCAAAATTAAGGTGATTTGATTCAAAACATTTCTGAATAGTATACAATAGTTCATTCATATTTTTGTTGACATTCTAGTCCTAATTGTAACAATCCAACTCGACCCTCCTGAAAAGGCCTGAATAAGGCGCTTGCTTGGTTTTCACCAGGGATCGGAAAACTCTAATTGCTAAATTTACATAATAGAAACTTTAAATAATCGACAGATTAAATTCTTCCAAGAATAAAAAAATAAATTTTTCCAAATAACCCAATCACAATGGTAATAAAGGAAATTCTAATCCCATGACTTACACAAAGTAAACTTTAATATAAAATATTCACAAGCTACATGTATGTTATTTCAGGTGCTTTTCAAATCAATCAATTATTCTTGTATGAGATCCTAGACATTATGATGCCAATAATAATTTTTCACTTCGACATTATCTTGACAAGTCCTTTAAGATAAGTCTCTCATTCTAGAAATATTTTTCAACTATAATGGACCATAATGAGTGAAAGCCTAGCAAGACTAATTGTGTGTGCAAATTATATTTATAAAAAAAAAGAGTTAACATATCATTTTTTAAAACGCAATAGAGTTTTGCGAAAATATGTCAATGGCAAGAATAATAAATTAGTTAAAATACCATATTTGTCAAAGAAAAGAGTGACAACTTAATTACAGACACAGCATACCAAACAAAAACCTTTAAAATATTTCAAAACAATTTCAATAATCAATGTCACATTTTATCCATGAAAAATTAAAATAAGTTACTCAAAGCTTTCTAATAACCCTAAGAAATTAGGGTTATTCCTACTCTTTCGCATGACTTTTGTACTAGTTTCAGTGTTTTTAGAGTTTTTGTGTTTGTTTTCACACATTTCCGTTTCTATGTGTTTATATATGTTTAGTGCAATGTTTTACTATTTATTTAATGTTATTTAACTTATATTTATGTGTGTATGTATTTAGGATTGTTTATCTAATTCTTTTGCAAATTAGTGTGCTCATTGTGCATTTTTGTTTGTCTTTTGTTTATCGTTTTAGTAAGTATTTAAGTTTTATTTTTGAGTTAAATTATAGATATTAATGTGTGTCTTTGTTCTACGGTCGAGTAGGAACAAACGGTGCATCAATCGAATGTTGGAGGAAAATTTTAGAGGCAAAACAACGAAACCGCACGAAGCTATGAAAGGCCAATCACAAACTGTGATTCACCAAGGCAAAATCAATTGCAGACTATGACTGGATCAGAAGCACAAGCAAAGATTGCACTTGACTCGTCCTCTGCGGTTGGTTCGACGATGCTATGTGATCTTGATGATTTTTAGAGTTTCGGGTGTCCGTTTTAGGCCCATAATAGTGTGTTTCAAAGCCTATTCAAAGCCTTACACTTTGAAACTCTTAAAAAATATAAATAAGGCTCTTTAGGATCTCAAAAGTATGTTATAATTCAGTCTCCCCCTTGGGGGCTGCAAATTAGATTAGGGTTTTATTTATTTTTCAAGTCAAGAATTGAAGTGGAAGTTCTGGATTGACAACCTTAGACCAATAACTTGTGATTCTTCATTAGAGAAGCTTTCTTAAACCTTTTAGATCTTTGTTATGCTATTTAATTTCAAAACCTTTTATTATGCTTTTAGACAAGCACATAAAAAGGATTGTTTTTAGAGACAACCTAATTCACCCCCCCTCTTAGGTTGCTTTTGGGGCCAACAATATTAAGCATACTAACTTTAAACACTTTTTCTTAATTTTATTTTATTTTTCTTTTCGTTGTTTATTTTGTAGGTTTTTAACCAATATTATGCCAAGATGGTAGAAAGGAACATTACTTCAATTAGACCTAGAAATTGAATGCAATACTAGCCATTTGAGAAAGGAGGTAAGGAAAGGTTTCCAGATGGTCTTAGACATAATACTGTTAATCCAATTAGATAAGTACCACAAAATCTAGCTTAACCATGGCATCTCATGGATTTTGCTGTACCAACAGTAGATGGCCTTCAGTCGAAGTATATCTTCTGAACCCGCCAATTCAAGTAAATAACTTTGAGCTGAAGCCATAGATTAGTCAAATGGTACAATCTTCAGTTATGTTTGGTAGATGTCGAATGATGACTTACATGACCCTATAAGGCTAAGGCTTTTACCATTCTCATTAAGGGATAAGGCCAAGGCTTGGTTTATTTCTCAACTGCCAGGTTTCATCAAAACTTGGAATGACCATGCATATAAGTACCTGACCAAATTCTTTCCATTGTCAAAGATGGAAAACTAAGGACTGATTCACTTCTTTTATGCAACATTATAAAGAGCCATTGTTTGAAGCTTGGGAAAGGTTCAAAGACCTACTAAGGTTGTGTCCACAACACGGTCTTCTGAATTGATTGCTGATCCAGACATTTTACAATGGGTTACAAGGGTCAACCAGAACCATTACCGATGTAGTCGCGAGGGGAGCCATTATGAGCAAATCATATGATGAGGTAATAAAAATGTTTGAAGATATGTCATCAAACAACTATGAGTGGTCTAATGAGAGAGATATATCATGGAGAACAATAGGGGTTTATAAGATTGATGTTTTAACAGCTTTCACAGTACAGTTAGCTGTATTGACTAAGAAGATGGACAACATGGGTGTTCAATGTAGGCAAATTTATAGTGCTTTTATATCTTAGCGAGGTATGCTAAGAGGGACATTCTACAAAGCAATGCCCAAATAGTTAAGAAGTGGTGAACAATGTTGGCAACTATAATAGAAACCAAGGAAATCCTTACTCCAACACATATAATCCATGTTGCAGGGACTACCCAAAATTTTCATGGAACAACAGCCAGCAGGGTAGACCATCATCATCTATGAGACCACAAGCTTTACCAAGATTTCAAAATCAAAATAGACTGCCACAACAAGGGCTATAAAAGAAAAAAAGAATGGAATATTTACTTATACAATATATGGCAAAGAATGATGCGACATTTCAAAGGTTGAATGTTTTACTACAAATCCACACGTCATCTATTTGAAGTAATCTCGAAAGTCAAATGGGGCAGTTAGCAAATTCTATCAACAATAGGCCCCAAGGTTCTCTCCCAGGTGTTACAAAGGTAAACCGTGTAGAGAAGGGAAAGAACAATTCTGAGCAGTGACGCTTCGGAGTGGTAGATAGTTGGGACTCAAGGATGATTATGTCACAGCACAAGATGCCAAACTAACCAGTTAAGAAGACGATATCATTCTAGAAATAGTTTCATGGGACAAATAATTTGAATAATGAAGTGGTACTTCCAAACGTGCCATATTCTCAAGGTGAAGAAGCAAAAGTTAGATGGGTAGTTCAGAAAATTTTGAAAGTTTTCAAGATACTTCACATAAATATTCTATTTTGCCGAGGCATTGGAACAAACACCAAGTTATGTGAAGTTCATGATGGATATTTTGTCTTGAAAAAGGAGGATAGCTGATTTTGATACCATAGCCCTAATGGAAGACTGCAATGTAGTTCTACAACAGAAGCTACCACATACGCTAAATTAATCCAGGAAGTTTTACTATACCTTGCACAATCAGAACACAGTTATAGGTAAGGCTTTATGTGATCTTGGTGCTAACTTAAGTCTAATACCTCTTTCTATTTTTAGGAAATTAAATATGGATGAAATGAAACCAACATCGATGACCTTTTAACTTGTAGATCTTTCATTGGCACATCCAAGGGGAGTCATACAAGATGTGTTGGTCAAAGTAGATAAGTTTATATTTCTTGCATATTTTGTTCTTTATTTTGAGAAAGATTCAAATATTCCCGTAATTCTTAGTAGACCATTCTTGGCTATGGTAGAACCCTCGTTGATGTGCAAAGGTACGTATACAATGAAAGTAAATGATGAGGAGCTAAAATTTAATGTTTTTAAAACTATGAAAATTCCTAACCAAGATGAGGAGTGTTTAACAGTGAATGCAGTCATAAGTGAAGACATAGTCAAACCCTCCATTGAACAACAAGAACTGTTAACCCCAACAAGAAAAGAGATGACATCTGAAAAATGAGATATTTAAGTGGATAGATGCAAATATCATTAACTCAATTCAGATGGCAATTGATGAAATATCATTAACTCAATTCAGACGGCAATTGGGTAAGTCTTATTTGCTGTATACTAACGAAAGGTAGAACAACTTTGGTGAACGAGAAGAGCAAGCTAATCCATTCAAAAGTAATTGAAGGATGGAACTGTTTCATAGATTATTGAAGAGTCACCAAAGTCAATTTCAAGGATCAAGTTCCTATTCCATCCATTTATCTAATGCTTGAGAAATATGAAGATACAATTTGTTTTGATCTTTCATATAGTAATGCAAGTTTTAGCCAAATGGTGAATGATCTAGATGATCAAAATATTCTTCCATGCAAGCAATGATAAATCAGTGGGAAAGTGAAGAAATGTTGAAGATTGCAAAAATATGTAATAGGAAGCTTCTAAGCATACTACCTCCAAAAAGGGAAAATCCAGGAAGTTTCACTGTACTTTGTACCATTGGAGGTGATTATAATTATTGATAGTGCCTTATGCGATCTTGGGACTGGTATGAACTTAATGCCTCTACATCTATGTAGCAGAATAAGTTTCAAGGACCTTAAAGAGAGCAACCACAAATATCCATTTGGCTGATAGAAGCTTGGTAGACCCATACGCGGCATTAGAGAATGCACTAGTCAAAGTAGGAAATCTCCATCTCCTGGTAGAGTTTATGGTGCTAAATATGGGAGAAGAAGGTAAGGATAATATTTCTCTAATATTTGGAAGACTATTTCTAGCTATGGCAAGAGCATTAATTGATGTGGAACGAGAACAAGTAGTTTTAAGGGCATGAAATGATTCAATCTTATTTTCCCTTATAGAAGAAGAAACATTTCCATATGGGTACTTCAAATGTTCAAAAATTGATTGCATCCATAGGGGAGTTTTGAGAAGTCCAAATACAAGAAACATTAGCTACGTCAAGCCATAGACGTTCAAAAGCACTTCTTGGGAGGCAACCCATGTTCTTGACCTTGAAATTATTTACTTTCTTGTTAGTTAGTATATTTTACAATTGTTCATTTTAGACTAATTTTTATTTGTTATGCATTATAGGTGTAAAAATGAAGTGTGGAGGTGTTTCAGGACTTAAATATTATAAAAGGTTGAAAAATGGTCGAAGGATTGACCAAAATGCAAGCATGGTTTGAGCAGCCCAGGCGCAATCGCGCCCTACCACTGATGGTTGGGGAGGGTTGGGCCCATGGCTGCTTAGCCTTGCCTGGGCTGTCAAGCATAAGGGGCCAGGGCTGTAATTTGCAGCCCATTTAACAATCTTATGTGCTCATTCCTCCTTCAAAACATCCCCAGACTCTTCCAAACTCTGCCCAACAAAAAACCCATTTGATTTATACTTGTAATCTTGCATAAATCTCTCAAAACACTAACTGTTGTGCAATTTGTAGGTAAAAAAAAAAAAGAAGAAGAAAAGCAATTCTATACAAGAACATCAAGGAAGTTCATCATTAAAGGATTCTTCCTAGGGACAAAAGGGACTTCAAGGAAGACTTCTAAGACATCAAAAGGGTGATTTCTATCCTTAACATCAAGAAAGTTCATCATTAAAGGATTCTTCCTAGGGACAAAAGGGACTTCAAGGAAGACTTCTAAGACATCAAAAGGGTGATTTCTATCCTTTTCAATGCTTTTGGAGTAAATATTTTTCATTTAATTAATATTTGATTGGTGAAATTGTCTTAACTTGATTTGTGCTTAGTTCCCCTTTCTTGGGTTGATTTTGTGCTTATTAGAACTTAGGAAGACTTGAACTTGTTTCTTGCCTATTTTAAGAATTAATTGAGCTTGATAGCTTGAATTTTGAATTTTGAATCATGGCATCTAAAAGGAAGAATGTTTGTAAAGCAAGTGGTTCTTCAAAGAAAAATTATTCTAAAACTCAATCCCGTTGCAATAAAGCTTATGAGAGATCAGAACTAATTCCAATAAAGAAGTTAATTCCTGAAAGAGGGTTCACACAAACTTGATGTTGAATGGAGACATAATGATCACATGAAACAAGTGGAAAAAATGGATGAAAAAGGAGGTTGCACTAAATTTTGTATGCATCACGAGTTTGCTAATGAACAAGAAGTTAGGGAATTCTATGCAACTGTACTTGAACATGAAGAGGGGTTTGTTTTGGTTATAGGGAAGAAGGTTCCTTGTACTTGAGAGTCTTTAAATGTTTATTTTGGGGTTTCATCCATTAACAGAGATAGATATGCTAAGTACCAAAAGCAATATGATTTGGATGTGGAATAAATGTCTAAGTTTTTCTGTGATGGTGTTGATGTATCTTGGAAAACAGCTAAAAATGCTTTCGAAATTAAGAAATCTTTTGCAATGAAATCTTTGTCCCCAATTTGAAAGGTTTAGTAAAATTTGATAAACACTTCAATAATTTTTAGTTCACTGCAACAAATGTAACTAGAGATAGAATTATGTTTCTATATTTCTTGCTTAAAGAAAAAAGCATAGATAATTGGCCATGTAATTCATGCATAAACTTTTTGTAGTGCTAGAATGAAAAGTAAGGGACTTTGATTTCCTTGCTCAACCACTCAAGTGTGTCTTGATGCAGGTGTTTGTTGGGATGAACATGAAGACAAGGTGTTGCTACCAAGAACCCAATTGATAGTCAGACAATTCAAGGATGGGGAACCAAGTTAAAAGAAATCATGAAATGGAAAGGCATTGAGTTCAATCAATCCTTCAACTGCCAATTGAAGTATGGAGAGTCGCTTAATAAAACTTGAAAGACAATTGTAGCATCAATATCAATATATGAAGGCTATAGGACATTTGGTTCTATACGTTCGTAAAGCTTCAAATATTGATATGATTACAGCTCTAACATTAACGTTGACACCCAACTATGAAGAGGTTGAGAAATTGAATGATTGTATGAGTGATGAATTGGATAAAGGATCCACGAGTGATGAGCAAGAAGGTGACGAAGAAGAGGATTGAACGGACTATGCGAAAACACCCAACTTCAAAAGAAAATTGGAACATCATTATCAATATATGAAGGCTAGGGGAAATTTAGTTCAATACATTGATGAAGCTTCAAATGTTGAAATGATTTCAGCTTTAACATTATTGGTGACACCCGACTATGAAGAGGTTGAGCAATTGGAGGATGTTGTGAGTGATGAATTGGATAAAGAATCCATGAGTGATGAGCAAGAAGATGACGAAGAGGAGGATTGAACGCGCTACAACTATAACTAGGAGAGTGTTGTTTTTGTTCTTGTTTTGTTAATTTAATTATTTTCATGTTTAATTGTGGTATGTAACATTAGGGACAATGTTCTTTTTAAGTTGGGTGATGTGTTTGTGTTTTTGATGGTGTGATTATGATTATGTGTTATTTGTTTTGAAAATATTCTTGTTATTTTTGTTTTCATTTTTCCTTAAGCTTGGTGGTGTATTTGTTTTAGAATTTAGGATTTTCTTTTTAAAAATATTTCAAAAACACAAAAATAAATTTTTGATTTTTATATAGTTTTTATCAGTTTTGAGGATACTGTATAAATGATTCCCTAGCTACTGGATGGTAGCCTTTAGATTTCTATACTGTCAGGGCTAAACCAAATTTTTTTTCCATTTTTAGTTGTTTTGTTGTTGTTCATTAGCATATGTGATATGTGTGAAGGGTTTAAAAATGTTTCAAGGTAGAACTAGTCTTGGTAGAGTGTTTGGATTGAAAATGCATAAAAGTTGTCATTGCTTTTTGATTCCTATGAATTGTGAAGTGTTATCACTATACACTTAAATACATTTCCTTGAACGAGGGTGTGAAAAGTGAAGTAATTTTCAATGAGTGTTAACTGTGATTGCCTCGTGTATTTTTTTGCTTGTGACATTCGTTGGAAGTGTCTATGATTTTATACTTACAAAGTATGTGTGAATTTTTTACCAAGAAAATGATTCTTCAAACTGTTTGATCCAAAAAGCCTACCCAATTGACATTTTATCCTTAATGCTCCCTTGGTTTCCTTGAACCTTATAAGCTGTATTTCTTTGTTTAAGCATATTATTTAGCCAATTTACTCTTTTAGTTTACCATTCTTTCTACCCATTACCTTTGTAGTTAGTGTTGGTGATGCGCAACATCAATATTATGGGCATATGATGTTATGGATGGTTGAGAAAGACATGAGTTGTGTTCAACGAAGGGAAAAAGTCATGTTTATGACTTTAACATTTGTAATAATCCCCTTTGTTATGCAATGTTATGTTGAGGAAAAAAAAACAGAAAAAGATGTTGAAAGAAAGAAAAAAAAAAAGAAGAAAAAAAAAAGAAAGAAAGAAAAGAAGGACAATTCGTTTAAGTTGGTGTTAGGTAAGTTTTTTCAAGTGTTATGAAAAAAAAGGACAAATCTTTCTAAATTATAATAAAAAGGTACATTTTTCCTTTACAAGTGGTAGTTGGTTAAATTCTATGGTTGTGGAGCATGTTCTAGTAGATTATGATTCAAAATTATTCAATAACGTGTCTCAGGTGATAGTCTCGAGCTACTTTTGTCCATATATATATATATATATATATATATATATATATATATCCTTCCATTATCCTTCAACTTACTTTACAAGCTTTAAAAACCTACTTCATCTTGGTTTGAGTTCGTTTGTATTTGTGAGTATTGTGTGTGTTAATTTCTTCCAACGTGTTGGTCCCATGCTGAACTTCTGTTCAATGGGTTTTTCGTGGATCAGTGAGCGAGTGATATCTTCTTTTGTGAGTTTAGATTTAACACTTTCATAATGATGATTTAGGGTTTATTAGCATTGTTCTTTTATATGCATGTTGAATCTATATCTCTTCTTGTTTACTTTTTCTATGTTACAACAATTGACATGTTGAGGAAGGTTAATATGCTTTAATGTGTTTATTTGTTTGATGTGATTGTTTTACTCGGGACAAGTAAAATTTCAAGTTGTTAGGTGTTTTAACTCTCAAAAATAAAGTTATCTATATGCATTTTAGCTTGAGTTTTAATCGGTTTTTGAAGCGTCTCACTCATGTGTTTAACAAGCAGGGGTGTTTTGGTAATTTTAGGGTTTTCTGTAATAATGTTAGTTTATGTAATTTTAGTGTTTAAATACACTTATTTATGTGTTTTATGGTGTTTTTGTAGGTTGAAGTGTTTCAGTGGTCAAAACAGACAAAAATGGAGCACGAATGGAGCGAAACGGCTAGACTGCACACTAGAGCCAAGCACAACCATGCTTTGTTTTTCCTAGCCATGCCCTACTACTGTGTGCTAGGCATTGCTGTACCAAGAGAGTCTCAGCCGAACCAATACCATGGCCAAAAATAGGAAAAAATGCATTTTACGAGTTTAAGGCTTCTAAGGGGCATTTTTGACCTACAAACTTGTAATACCCTTTTGAGCACTATAAATAAGAATCTTAGGGTGTTAGAAATAGAAGGTAGAACATATCATAGAGTACTTTAGTGAATATTAAAGCTAGTTTGATTGTCATAAGAAAAATCATCGAAAGGTCAAAGATCAACTTCCAAGATCTATTGCAAGGAAATTTATCGAGGCAAAGAAGCGAAGAACACTAAGCATAGGTTTTCTTCTTCTTTTTTATTTCCTTCGTGATTCCATACTCTCTAATGGTTGTAAAGAATCTTGCAATGTATTTATGTCTATGATTATATACTAATTTCTTAAGTAGGATTTTATTCATATTTTACCATGACAATTGATTGTTGAGATTTTATATGTTCCTTTGGATTTCGCTTGTGCGTTTGCATATTTGAATTGTTCTTAATGCCTCTAGAGGATTAGCCATCCTCCAGAGTGAATTTTAAACTTAGCTAGAATTGATAGAGGAATTTTAGGGTTAGAATGAGTAAAATAGCATTTGTTTGGAACATTTTATGATTGATTGAACCATTTTATGGGTACAGATGGACATATACCTATTTAACTTAGTTAATCAATTAGGGTTATATTTATGAACTAATAAAGGTTTTAATCCACATAGGCATATTGTGGACTGCTTAGAGTTAGTAGATTTGCAATAAGGTTTTCGACAGAAACTTGCAATTGCAATAGGAATACCAGATTAGTGAACAAACTGTGAAATTGGAGGAATGATAAATCAAAATAATTAATTGGATTAGTAAATAATGAATAAACCCTAGGTTTAATATCTATTGATTTCATATGTAGTTATTTAGACAAGTATTTCATTATTTACAGTTCAATTCTCTTATTGCATTATTTAGATGGAGCTTTGTATATGTCATTCTGGTTATTTTCAAATGTGTTAAGCTTAGTCCTCGTGAGAACGATCTCTACTTACTCTGTAATACTTGTTCGATCTACATACTTGTGGATGCACTTTGTATCTATATTAGACAGCAGATATTCTATGCAGTCTCTATGGGAGCGATCCCTATTCATGATACTATATTGATACCATGCACTTGCAAAATTCGGCGGAAGTTACGAATAGGTTAAGTTCACTTTTTCCAACATCAGCACCCTACAATGGTTATACTTTACATTTCAGCAGTTAGGTTAAAGTACTATTATTTATTGCGCAATATTTTGCTTACTCCTATTGTTGATATTGTTTTGTAGTTGAGAACTCACCAGAAGTGTTTGTTTATCTTGAGTGTGAGTGAGCAGGAAACGAATTTTGGTATGGACTCTAGTGACTGGAGCTAGGGTGTGCTAATTTTATTATTATGAGCTTTTACAAGTTTGTTTGGTTTGCATGCCAGTGCAATTTGTTAGTGTTTATTTTGCTATTGAACATATTGTTCGATGCTTTGAACTCCCTTGCCTTCTAGTTATGTATAAGTATATCTTGTGCTTGTGTAAAGAATGTTTTTCCCTGGTCTATAAAGTGTATATTATGATTTACTTTGCTGATATTTTGAAGTGTTCATTGAGATTTTGATTATTAGGTGCTCATGGCATCGTGCCTTACAGGCTTAGAGAGATCCTTGGTGGGACGTGTCATGATCTCGATCTTGAGGCATGGGCATTTAGTGGTATTACAGCATAGGTTTACCTGATCTTGTGTCTAGACTTTCATCTATAAGTTGAACTATTGTGAGTGTGGTACTAGGGACTTGGATTTGAAAGTAACTCAAGGTTTGAGGCTGATCAACCTAGACTGGGAGTTACTGTGACTCCTTGTTTTTAATACCTAAGTGAGGAGTGGTTGAAGTGTTGGTTAGTATTTCGGTTAAGAATTGCCATGTCAAACTTACTTTCTTCAAAATGTACAAGATCATGGCACCTAAAGCAAGTGAATAGAAGCAGGTAGTTGTTACACCAGAAGAAAAGGCACATGAGAATGAGGTTATTATTGGTTATGATCAAACTCGGGAGACAAATGAAATTGATTGAAGGACTGTGGGATAACAGTTGAGGGTAATTTTTCAATGCAAATGCCAAGTCAAATTTTAACTTTTTGTCTAACTTGCCTATCTACTCCCGCAAGTATATGGAGTACGATAATAGCTAGGGTAAGATGATCATTCCCTCGAAGATTTGATTTAAAGTACTAAGGCTTAGAAAATGCGTCACTATCTAGACATTCAAATCTATATAATACAAAAGATTTTGGAATTTCCTAGAATAAAAGAAATTAAATGAACAATAAAACTAAAGCAAGCAAGCACAGAGAAAATAACAAGCAATGCAAACAAGTAAGATATCCAAATAACAAAAGAGGATTGGGTTTCAGATAAACTACTCTCATAATTAGGTAAATTCCCATGGTTTTCTGGTTAATGGGGATTAATTAGGGGTCATTCTCAATAGTAAATCAATTCCTTGGACACCCAACCGAATTCTAAAACACGAAGGAACCCATAAAGTTACCAAACCAATTAGGTAGACAATAGGCTGGATTACTATTTAACCTAATCTAGTTATTGAATGGTTTAAATTTAGATTGCAACTTCCTTACTTTGCCCTAAATTACAAGTGGATTAAACCCTCCCAAAAGGTCCTCAACAACTACCTAATTTTCTTCCATTTCACCTATTAAGAAGCAATTCAACCATCACCACTCAAGCAATCATCATATCCTTGCCCAGTCTAAAGTAAACAATTTAGCTACTCAAAATTAAAGGAATACAAAAGGGAAAAATAGGAATAACAATTCTATCCATACTAAACTAAGAAAATTAAATGAAAAACAACAACTCTTTAAACTAAATTGAATCTAAATGAAAACCAAATAATTTAAGTTAACAATGGTTAAAACTTGTATAAATCAAAGATGAGAATTTAAGAAAGTAAAATGGAGAAAATATAAAAAAAAGCTAAAATGAAAAACTATTTCTCTCTACCTAGTTTAGAAAGCTTCTCTATCTAAAACTACTACTACTCTGGCTAATGACACTTGTCATTCTATTCTAAGCTAAAATAAAAAAAGCTTTATGCACAAGTTAAACAAAAATCAATTCAATTTACACAACATAGGTATTCTCGGACTGCGGCATAGAAATTCCATGCTACAAAAATTAGATCACCGTCTGAGTTCTTGATTTGTACGTGTATTGGCTTCTTTGACTGCGGTATCAGAAAATACTTCTTCAATAATGGCATCGAAGTTCGATCCAACCCAAAATCTGGACTCTTCAAGACTTCAATTTATCACTTCTAGTCCTTTGACTTCTTGATCCCTCACTTGTGCATCCAACTTCATCTATTTTAACCTACAAGAAACACCAAATGGTGTAAGAACTAGATTATAACAAATTAGCATAAAAATACTTCTAAAAACCTTATTTTACTCTAACACTCATATAAACACTAATAGATATCCAATCAAATAATAACACTAGAAAATTGGGTAAAACCTAGAAAAATACCTTGAATTTTGTGGTTAAAATAACTCTATGTAATTGAGTTATCATATTCCCGTCAATGCTGCTAAAAGCTTGTTAAGCATAATTTCTCGACGCAAATGGCAAGTCAGTTTACCTTTTTATCTAGTCTGACTATCTACTTCCGCAAGTATGTAGAACGTGATGGTAGCTAGGGTGAAAGGATCATTTCTCGAGGATTTGATTACAAGTACTAAGGCTTAGAAATTTGTCACAACCTAGACAACAATTAGGGAATGATTTTGGAATTTTCTAAAATTAAAGCATGTAAAGGAACAATTATACTAAAGCAAGAAACCATGAAGCAAATAAGAAGCAATGCAAGCAAGATATCCAAATAACAAAATAGGATTGGGTTTTAGATTAGCTACTCCCATAGTCAGGTTAATTTGCTTAGTTTTCGGGTCAATAGGGATTAATTAGGGTCATTCCTAATGACGAATCAATTCCCTAGCCGGGTAATCTAATTCTAAAACACAAATCAACTGAAAGTTACGAATACAATTAGGTTCACAATATCTTTGCTGGACTATTGTCAAACCTAATCTAGTTGTTGAATAGTATAAATTTAGAGTGAAACTTCTATGTTTTATCCATAATTACCAAGTCGATTAAAGAATTGACCATTTTGTCCAACCATACCAAAAGGTCCTGAACAGCTACCTAATTTCCACCATTTCACCTATTACCTAAGCAATTCAACCATCACCACTCAAGGATTCACATGTCCGTACACCCAATCCAAAGTGATTTAGCTATTCATAATTAAAAGAACACAAAAGGGAAAAATTGGAATAACAATTCTATACATAATAATTGACTAAGAAAATTGAATAAAAAACAACGACCTTTTATACCAAATTGAAGTTAAAGGAAAGCCCAACAATTTAAGCTAAGAAAGATAAAAACTTGCATAAATTAAAGACTAGAATTGAAGAAAGTAAAATGTCAATATATATAAAAAACTAAAACATTAAACTATTTCTCTCGCTACCGAATTTAGAATGCTTCTCTAACTAAAACCAGTACTACTCTAGCTAATGACACTTGTCATTCTATTCTAATTTTAAATACAAAATGCTTTGTGCACAATTTAAGCCAAAATCATTTCAATTTGCACAATATAAGTATTCTGGGACCAAGGTACAGAAATTTGTTGCTATAAAACTCAAACCGTAGTCCGAGTTCTTGATTTTTACTTGTAGTGGGTTTCATAGACCGCAATATCTGAAAAACTCCAGAACTCTTCAATCATGACACGATGGTCTGAACCACTGTCTGGACTTTTCATATATTCAATTTTGCAATTCCAATCCTTTGACTTCTTGATTCCTTCACTTCTGGATCCAACTTCTTCTATTTTAACCTACAAGAAACACGAGAAAAAACATAAGTACTATATTATAATATATTAGCATAAACATACTACTAAAAACCTTAATTTTATTCTAACACTCATAAAAGCACTAATAGATACCAAATCACATAATAACACTAGAAAATTGAGTAAAACCTAGAAAAATACCATGTATTTCTTAGTTAAAATAACTCTATGCAATAGAGTTATCACATGGCCAAATCTAGCATTTTTCTAGTCACGGGAAAAAGAGAAACCCAAAAGAACTAAATAGAAGAAAAGACTTGAAAGACACCACCAAGATCACAACACAAATAATAGAATCCTCTATACTTTGGTCATCTTGGTAACTTCACATAAACTAGTAATAGCACATTAATTCAATATATTCCAAATCGTCATTCCAATCATATCTTGCCAAAAACAAAGTTTCTATTGCAAATAAACTTTTTAAATAACCAATTATTTTCCTCAATCAAAAGCAAGAGTACTTCGGTTCATGCACAACAAGTTTAGTCCTACTCAAATTGACCAAAATTCAATCAAAGTCATTCTTGACTCACACTACATAGCAAAGGAAGGATCATTGGAGCTAAAAATAATAAAAATGCACATTACACAAAAGAAGCATTAATATAATTAGGAGAGTTTAATTTACACAAGGATGGATAGTACACAACGTAACACCCTTTGCTTGTTAGTATTCTAGCTTATTTCAATGTTGTGCTTCTACTTGTGTTACAGAACTAATTCATATTTTGAAGGTACGACATTGGTAATGTCTATTCCTTTGCTCGTCTTATTCTTGGAAATTGTTCTTTTCTTTTCTTTTCTAATTTTTTTTTGCCTTTTGAATAGAAAGAATCCTAAGCCAAGGGAGAGAAATGATACACACTACTAAGACCATATCTAAAATTAAACCCTCTTAAGATAGATTAATACCTTTTAATGGAAAAGAAGCAAATGACCCCAACTCATTTCCAAACAAATTCAGCAATTTTTGAAAAGAATAACTTGACCAAAGTTAGTACATTTGAGAATGAACTAAAGAAATTTCAAATGAGCCATTTTGGAAATTGTAGCACATTTTTTTGAAATTGGGAATAATTGATTTCAAAATATTTTGTTGCACTGAAAAATAACTATGTTTCTTGCTCAGAAATATAAATAACAATTTAAATTAAATGCGACTTAATGTTAGAAGCCCATTACATCATTAAGCACCAAACTTTTTATATCCAAAAACCACAACAATTGCTCACACGAACACAACCATTATTGTATAATAACACAAATATAACAAAGACTTCAAAACAAACCATCAAAGTGAAATCCTGCCAAATCGGCCCGAATAACTTCGCTCGCAAAACCTAAATAACAAACACCTATATACAAATAGACTTTTCATGTAACCTTTCCAAAATAGACCTGAAGGTTATCTTCAACAAACAAAAACCTCACACATATTAACTCGCAATTAACTAAACAAGCCAAGAGCAAAAATAACCAAGCCAAAGTAGTACAAACTAATAAAGAACCAATGAACATTGTCTACTGGTGTGCAAACACCTAGTTATAAATTTATAAACATCTATATCCTAATACTAAGTAGATGGCATCCCGCAAGTATAAGGTGTCAACTAGTAGCAAGTAGAATAGGGATCAAACCTGCAAGGATTGGTCAGTAATCACCAATTTTTTGATTATATAACTATTTGAAGAGATTGATTAAAAGAAGATTTGATTAAAATAAGAATTAAAAAGACTAAGAAAGCAAAGATTAAATATTAAAGTAAACATCAACACTAAAGAAAGTATTTTTAAGAAAGTAAGTAAAGAAAACATGTAAAAAGAAAGAACTTTTAGAATGCAAATAACTAACCTAAAATACAAATCAGCTCTAAGAAAGGCATAATTAAAGAAAGAACATAAACTTATTTACCAATTACTACTGAGAAAGCATGTAAAAAGAAAGCATTTTTAGGAAGTAATTAACTAACCCAAACTACAAATTACCACTAAGATATTGTAATTAAAGAAAGCCCATAAACTAATATACTAATTACAACTAAGAAAGTAATTAAAGAAAGAAATTAAACTAAACTACACTAAATACTAAGCAATGGAAATTAACATAAAATTAAAAGCGCTTACACGAGGAGTCCTTAATCTTCAACTTGAAATTTAAATTACAACAAAATAAAACCTAATCTAAGAAAACCTACCCAAATGGGGAGCAAAATGGAAGAACCTTGACCTACCTACTATATTCTACTCTAGCCTGCTTCTAACTAGCTTTCTTCTTTGCAAGGTTGACCTCAAATGAGGCTTAAAAGAGAAATATATAGTGCTAGGGTCGAGGGGTGTTAGTGCAGCACAAATCAGCCACAAAATGGACATGTTTGCTCCTACAGGAGAAAATTGTACTGCGATATCAAATATTGATACCACGGTATCAATTGAAATTCTCAAATTGCTGAAAACAAGGTTGATACCACGGCATCAACTATATCACTTCAATGTTTTGCATTGAAAATCTTCGTCCAACGTCCGATTGATACGCCTTTTTCTCTTTCCAAATCCTAAAACATAAGAGCACATTAATAACTGTAAGAAACTCTTAAAATAAGTCCTAAAATTTGAAAAACAAATACTCACAATAGACACGAAAAACAAAAGATGAATAAAGATGAATGAAAACCTAACTCTCAATAAAATTAGGTTAAAGACATGACACAAATTTTAAACACAAGAACATAATAAAATAGGATAATTAATACCTAAATAAGTGCTAAAACATTTAATAAATACATACTAACACATTCTAACATATAAAAGTAAAAGCACACTAAAACAAGTAAGAATGGTCAAAACTAGTACCAAAACCATTAAATTTAGGATTCATATAACTCTAATCTATCTGTTTCTTAGAGTTATCATTTAATTGTTGAAAACATAAAATGAAACTACTTGGCCTCAGCTAAATTGTCATCAAAACATAAACTAAAGAAAATTAATATCAATTCAAAAATAAAATTTGGATGTAAGATGGGAAGGGGTAAATATAGTGTAAGGGATAGAAATGTCTTCTTAAAGTGGGCAAATCTTCACTCCTTATGGCCCTCATCATCATCATTCTCATTGTTGACTTCTTGCTGGCTTTCCTCAAATATGTCATCATCTTCACTACTCCCTTCCTTATTTTCATTTTCTTCATTGCCATTCTTTATAGTCGTTGAAATTCTTCAATAGTTGGAGTGCCATAATTCCAAGTAAGAGATTGAGGAGCCAGAAACCACACATTCAAGTCCACTTGCAATACTTGGACTAGGAGGAATTGATTTTGGTAGGACACCATGCTACTATGTGTTCTCCCTTCAATTGAGCTGTCTTTCCGTTCATAATTGAGGCAATGAAGACAACAGATTGACATATTGGAGAAGGGTGATTGTGGTGGTCAAATTGGCCTTTCAAATCTCCTTTGATGCCTATCAAACTCAGTGATAACTCTAGAAACTAGAGTTATATGTACCTAGAATTTAAGTATTTTGGCTTTAGTTTCAAGCATCTTTAGTGTTTAAATGGTGTTTTGCTTACTTTTTTTTTTTTACATGTTAGAATGTCTTACTTTGTGATAATTTAGTGCTTATGATGTTATTTTAAGTGTTTTTAGTACAATAACAAAGTTTGTTTATATGTAGGCTTTCATCGGAGAAAACGACATGGTGATCAATCCTTGCGGATTTGATACCTACTTCCACTTGCCACTACTTGACCCCGTGTACTTGTGGTGCACCTCTAGTTAATAGTAGAATTTATGTATTTAATAAACGATATAACTATATGTGAGTTATCCACGCAGATCAAGTTTTTGGCGTGATTGCCTGGGATTGGTTTTTGGCAATATCCATATAATTTGGTTAAAAAAATATTAGATTGAAATCCTTTATTTTCTTATATTTTTGTTTTACCTATTTGAAAACTCAAAAGATTTTTCATTTGTTGTAGTGCTCTTATTTTGAAAAATTCAAAAAGATTTTCATTGTCATAAATAGTTTAGATTAGCTAGTAGACTAAACTTTCCTACTTTTCTTGTTTGTGTTGTTTTAGTTCTTTTTATTGTTTTTGTTGTTTTAGTTTCTATTTTCAAGAACATGCAAGGAATGAATTGGAATAATTCATACCAAATAAATTATTATTTTTATGGTAATGGGAGTATGACCAATAAGAATGTTTCTTGTTATGATTATTCTCCCTACCCTTTAGACTATCAAATGGGATAGTATACCCATCCAAATTCATATGAGAGCTACAAAAAAAAAAATTCCTATTCTATCCCTTCATCTCAAGAGCCATCATACCAACAAATGGAGCCCCATTTCATTCACCAACCGACTCAAGAAATTGAAGAGGCAAGATTGATGGAGATGTTGAAATTTGAATTGATGATCCAAGATTAGAAGTCGAATCCCGAGAAGAGGCTAGCCAAACTCTTTAAAGAACAAACCAAATTCTGAGAATAGCAAGCAAATTCCTTTATAGTCAAGCTCAAATTTTGGAAAAAGTAGACAATTGCACCAAAAGGTTACTGTTATAGAGAGAAAAATATCTTGTTTATTCTCACACTTCTGTCAAGAGTACATAAGATCTATATATATACAAGTATAGAATAATCTAGATCCTAAAATTAAGCTAATCAATTTACATCCTTACATCCTAAAATCAAGCTATCTAAATCCTACAATGAGGTAAATCAATTAGCCTACAATCAAGGTAAATCAATTAGCCTACAATCAAATCCTACAATTAAGTAAATATATTTACTTGCCATATTTACAACACTTCCCCTCAAGATGGAGCATAGATGTTAATCATGCCCATCTCGTTACAAATATAATCAATCCTCGGACCACTCAAAGCCTTGGTGAAAAAGTCAGCTAACTTGTTCTCCAATTTTTACATAATTGGTAGAGATAAAATTTGCTGAATCTTCTCACGGATAAAGTGACAATCAACTTCAATATGTTTGGTCCTCTCATGAAAAACCGGATTTGATGCAATATGGATAGCAGTTTGATTGTCACACCATAACTTCATAGGCAATAAACTATCTAGACCAATCTCACTTAACAATTGATGTATCCATATCAGCTCACAAGTTGATTGTGCCATGGCTTTATATTCTGATTCTGGACTAGATCGAGACACTACATGATGTATCTTGGGTATTTCCATGATACCACATTAGATGATCTTAAAAGACAATACCTGGTATGGATCTCCTATCAATTTTATGAACTTACAGCAGTTGGTTGGGAGTTGTTTTCAAATCCTAGAATAGTTTGATTGGAGTATGTTAGTCATTGTGTGACAATCAAACGGCTATCCATATTGATCTGCTCTAAAGCTGCCCAATGAGTGGTTCTTGGTGAAGACATAAACTGGCTTACAATACGCTGACAGGATATGCAATGTCAGGACGAGTCACCGTAAGATAATTCAATTTTCCAACTAATCTCCGATACATTGCAGGATTTGAAAACAACTCCCCATCATCTGCTGTAAGTTGCATATTAGTGAGCATTGGTGCACTACAAGGTTTAGCACCCAACTTCCCAGTAATGCTGTCAAAAGGTCAAGGATATACTTTCTTTGAGACAGAAAGATACCCTTTTTACATCTAATAACCTCAATGCCCAAGAAGTACTTTAACATCCCCAAGTCTTTGGTTTGGAAATGAGTTTGAAGAAAAGATTTAAGGGCTGTAATACCTGCACTATTACTACCAGTAATAACAATGTCATCAACATAAACAACCAACAAGATAAGGCCAGCTTTAGATTGTTGATAGAAAACAGAATGGTCACAGTAACTCTTCTTCATGCCAAACTCTTGAACAACCTCACTAAACCGTCCAAACCAAGCACGAGGACTCTGTTTTAAACCATATAATGACTTTCGACAAGTCTACAAACCTCAGCCAGACTCCCCCTGAGCAACAAACCCAGGTGGTTGCTCCATATATACTTCTTCTTGCAAGTCCCCATGCAAAAATGCATTTTTGACATCTAACTGGTGCAGATGCCAATCATTAGTAGCAGCAAGGGAAATAAACAAACGGACAGAAGCAAGTTTTGCCACAGGAGAGAAAGTATTAGAATAATCTACCCCATATGTCTGAGCATACCCTTTTGCTACAAGACGAGCTTTTAGTCATGCAACAGACCCATCAGGGTTAACTTTAACAACAAACACCCATTTACAACCAATAGCCTCCTTATTAGCTGGTAGATGTACCAAGTCCCAAGTACCATTGTTGTCTAAAGCCATCATCTCTTCTTCCATAGCAGCTCGCCAACCAAGATGAGCCAAAGCCTCAGGAAGATTATTAGGAATCTAGATGTGTATAAGAGACAATGAAACACCGCAAAGAAGGAGACAAATGTTCATATGAAGCGAATGAAGAGATTGGATTAGAGAACATTGTCTTTTGCCTTTTCGAAGAGCAATAGGTAGATCAAGACTCGGATCTGTAGACGGAGGAGCTGGTGGAGGATGTGAGTCTGTGTGTTGAGTCCGACGAGTATACACTTGAGTGATAGGTGGTCTCGTAGGAATAGGACTAACAGGGGTTGTCACAGTATAAACTAGAATATTATCTTCCTCCCCCTCACAACCATAAACATTAGATTCAGGAAAGAATGGAGTGGTCTCAAAAAATGTAACATCAGCAGAAATTAAATAACGACCCAAAGTAGGAGAATAGCATCTATATCCTTTTTTGTTATTCAGATCTTGATGTTCATTACTGATGTAAAGTTTAATATTTTATAAGCTGTTGAAATAGCATCCGCCCAAAATTGCTTTGGGACCTTCATTTGAAAAATGAGAGCTCTAGCAACTTCTAGTAAGTGTCTATTTTTTCTCTCTGCAACTAATTTTGGGGTGGTGTGTCAACACATGAAGATTGGTGAAGAATTCCATTTTCTGACATGTAGGAATCAAAAGGATGAGAAAAGTACTCTTTTGCATTATCACTTCTTAGAGTGCGCACGGAGATATTAAATTGTGTTTTTATTTCAGCACAAAAGGAACAAAAGATGTTGAATAATTCTGATCTATTTTTCATTAAATATAACCAAGTAACACGAGAATAGTCATCCACAAAGGTGACAAAATACCTAAAACCAGACTCAGAAATCACTGGACTAGATGTGTATAAACATCAGAATGAACTAATTCAAAAGGGGACGCAACCCTTTTATTGACTCTAGGAAAATAAGAGACACGATGATGTTTGGCAAATTGACACGTCTCACAATCTAAATAGGATAAATTTTGAAAATTTGGAAACAACTTCTTCAAAATCGACAAAGGAGGATGCCCTAATCGATAGTGAACTTCAAGAGGTGTCAAAGTGCTTGAACATGCAATGGGTTTCGGAACTTTCATTGAAGGAGTTTCAAGTAAATAAAGACCGCCAGACTCACGTCCTCTACCAATAATCTTCCTCGTCATATGATCCTGAAACACACAATGATCAGGGAAACATGAGACAAAACAATTGAGAGCACGAGTAATTTTACTGACCGAAAGTAGGTTGAACGAAAAATTAGGCAAACACAAAACAGATGACAGCGAGATAGATGTTGTGGGATTGGCTATTCCAGAACCCACAATAGAAGTCATTGACCCATCAGCCAATGTAACACTTGGAAGATTTGTGTGAGAACTAAAGGAGGAAAGGATACCTGTATCACCTGTCATATGGTCTGTAGCACCTGAATCAATGACCCATTTGCTAGAGGATGACACAAGACATGAAGTAGGTTTACCTGACTCATTAAGTCGAGAAGATGGAATAGTTGACTTTAGTGAGGCTTGGTACTCGATAAAGCGAGCAAATTCATCAGCAGAAACAAGAACGGATTTATCCACAGATCTAGCTTTGTAGACTCATGGTTACTCTCTTGAGATGCAAAGCTGGCAATTTGAGAATGCTGTTGAGGTTTGCCATGAAGTAACCAACATGTACGCTTCGTGTGACCAAGTTTTTGACAATGATTACAGACACGTTGATTTTGGTCATGTTGTCCATGACTAGCATTCCCTCCACCTAGAAAACCATGTCCATTTCGACTACCATTGCTTTTTCCTCGACTAGCCTCATTCAAAGTACCTCGGCTCACGAGGGCACTAGTAACACTAGGAAGAGAAGGTCGAGATCCCTCAACTCGTAACACTCGAGTGAAGGTGTCACGGAGAGAGACAATCTCTAGACTGGAAAGAATCTGTGTTCGAGCAGTATCAAACTCAGATGGCAATCCTGCAAGGAACTCCTGACAGCCATTTGGACAAGAGGAGCTCACGGTGAGACTGTTGAGTTTTCACATTAGCACTCAAAGGAAGAAGAGTATTCAACTCCTCATACACCTGTTTAAAATCCATAAAATACTCGGTAAGAGATCTTTCCTATTTTTTTGGACGATAAAACTCCTTACAAACATCATATATATGATTGAGATTATCCTTACCAGAATACAAGAAAGCCAAGTAATCCATAAGGTCTTTAACAAATTCACAGTGATTAATCAAACCGATTACCTCGGTATCGATAGAATTTCGAATCTGCAAGAATATTCTTGCATCTTCTCTTAACCAAGCCTTCTTTGCAGCATCATCTGATGGTGGTTCATCAATAAGATGATCATCTTTATCAATACTACGGAGATACACTCGCATATGGCATTTGTCTCCTGTCTTTGAGGTGAAATATTTAGACCTGTCTCTTATACACATCTCAAGAGTACATAAGATCTATATATATACAAGTGTAGAATAATCTAAATCCTAAAATTAAGCTAATCAATTTACATCCTTACATCCTAAAATCAAGCTATCTAAATCCTACAATGAGGTAAATCAATTAGCCTACAATCAAGGCAAATCAATTAGCCTACAATCAAATCCTACAATTAAGTAAATATATTTACTTGCCATATTTACAACAGTTACAAAACCAAATTGCCAAGCTCCATGGTATGATGGATGGTATAGGTCGATGGACTCCAACACTCCCACCAATAGATTAAGAGACTGGACCAAGAAAAAGAAAAGGAGGAATACATATTGAAACAAACCAATTTACAAGAACCTCTTGAACTTGACAGTCACTACAACTGGGTCACTCGACACTTGTTTGCCCCAATTATAATAAAAGAGGTACCATTTTCAGTGTTTGAGAAAGAGCTAGCTTAAAAAATGGAAGAAAAAGAAGGACACCTTCTAGAGGTTACTCGAAAGGTTCAAACTACAATTTTCAGTGGAACAAGTTTACCATGAACTATGATATCCTTAGAAAACCTCCTTGGTGTTGTTGAGAGAGTATTTCTTTCATTTTCTTCATTTATGCTTTCTTTTAGTTTATATATTTTAGTTTAAGAACCCGGTGGGTAATCAAAGGCTTGTATCCTTATGATTAGTTTAGTTTATTTTTTGCTATTGGTTAATGAATTTTGACATATTTGGTTATTGATAACAGTGTTGATGACAATGTAGAACTTTGTGTAATTTGTGATTGATATTTGCTTTGTAGAATGAACTTGGTCTTACCTTTTGTCCTTTACTTGTGAAAATTCTAGTTGTTGTTGTACTTTATTTTCTAAGTATTTGAAGTTTATATTGAGAAACTCATGCGAATCTTAATATGAATCGGGAGTAGTTTTTGTTATTGAATGTGCTTTTAAGACCAATTACATTTGAAGCAAATTTGGGGGGAAGGGTGTTGGGCATATGCTTATGTGTTTTTTTTTTCTTTAAATTATTTATTGCCCATAAGACCCTTCTTAGTATAACAATGTTGGTTGAAGAAGGATAGACAACTTATAGGATTTTTGTTGAAATGATATATGCATTTACATGTTGAACTTGAGATAGTGCTGTGCTTATTGTTGATGAATCCCATGATTGAAGGTTGAACTATTATTTCCAAGTTCAAATTATCTTTAATTGATTACCTTCACATCCACTTGGTTACTATATTTTTCACCACTTATATGACCTTTTTGGTTGTCTAAGGTAGTTGAAAGTCATTTTCTAGGATTATTCTTATTTAGTTATACCTGTATATGTTTTTTAGTAGTATTTTTATTTTTTTACGATATGGGTAAGTGGTAGAATGGATAGTGGTACTCATCATTGAATAACAAAAAAGTGTTGTGGTGTGCTTTTGAGTCTTATTATGTTTTTGGGAATGGTTTTATTTTTGTAAATAAAAGTTGTCATTTTGGATAGAAAATGGGTCGTTTTGGTGCTCAATGATTAGATAGACCTAATAGTAGCATATAACTTGTAATATTGAATTGGCCATTTTGATTTTAGTGAAAAGTTGGATAGTTCTTGTTGCAAGTACTTGTTTAAAAAATCAATTATTCCCGATTTCAAAAAGAGAGTTGTATGCTAATTGGTTTACAAAACATTTTATTTTGAATATCTTTTGCTCAATTCTCAAAAATGCTAATTGTTTTAAAGTTATTCTTTTGAAAAAATATTTTAAATGATTGGAGATGAGTTAGATCATTTCTGTCTTTGCTTTTTTGGAAGTATTAGATCTATCTTATGGGTTATTAATTCTACATATGATTTTGAATACGTTTTATTTCTCTTCTTTGGTTTAACTTGTGTTTACAAACTTAAAATTTTCAAAAAAAAATAATTAAATACCATTAGCAACAAGGCAAGTAGAGGAATCAATATCACAAATGTCATGACTTCAAAATATGCCATTAGAGGAAAAAAAATTAGGTTAGTAGGGAATCGACATCGTAAATGTCGTGCTTTCGTAACAACCATTAGGAGTGTTTTTAAAATGAGGCAAGTAGAAGTATTGTCTTTAAAATGAGCCATTTTTTTAGATGAGTAACCTCTTGTACCATTGGTGTGGGGACCTCACTCCCAATTTTATTAATCAAAATAAAGTGGTAAATGAAGAGGGGTCGAACTAAGACCACCAGTAATCAGGAAGTTCCAAAGAGAAACCCCTTGAAACTATAGCAAAAGCAAAGAGAAAGAAATGAAATATATACACCGATTAGGATTTAACCCTAACATAACTACAACCCATTTTATCTAATCTTAAAAGGCCGCTAGCTGCAACTGGAATATCAGAAGGCGAGCAAGTCTTGTAGCCTTTGTGCCTCTGATCTGATAAGCTTCATTGGCCAAGAAGGCTGCCACTTCGTTTTATTCCCTCAGAATGTGAGAAATTCTGAATGGAGAAGAGGATATCCTAGCCTTAATGCTATTAAATAGAAGTTGAACAAAGTTTTTGAATGCTATTAAATAGAAGTAGAGAATCTAATTCTACTTCAACATCCCCAAAACCTCTGTCTCGACACAAATTAATCCCATGCAACAATGCGCAAGCTTCAGCTTCCAGAATAGAGCATTTCCAATAAAACTTGGAGAAGCCAAAAATCAGATTGTTATTCGAATTCTTCAATAGTCCTCCTCCTGAAGAGCCACCTTGCCTTGATGATCCATTACTGTTGAGCTTAAACCAGCCTTGTTTTGGAGCCTTCTAGGTAACACAAATGATGTTTCTTGGCTTGCTAAAAATGGAATTGATAATCAGACCACTGGTGAGAATTGCTTCATCGTCCTTATGAGCCTTTGTAATAGGATATGCTGAAAAGTGAGTCATAACACTTTCTGCCAATACATTTGACATGATCTAATTTGGAGAAGAAAGGAAACCCTCATCCTTTGTCATGTTTCTAGATTTCCATAGATGCCAAGAAATTAAAGAAGGTAATATTTTATGGAGAATTCCAATCACATGAGGAACTGGAATTTATCCACCCAGGATTGAAGGAAGAGCTACAGAGCATTCTTGTAATATTGTAACTGAAACCAATTCTCAAAGTAAAGCCACATTTCCCTAGTAAAAGTGAAAGAAAGGAAGATATGATCTATGGATTCTTGATCATCACAAAAGCCAAACTTGGAAACCATAAAAAACCCCATCTTCATCAATACATCATCAGTTGGGATCCTTCTATTTAACAATCTCCACATGAAGACAAAGATTTTGGGAGGAATTCTAGAGTCCCAAATCATCTTCCCAGTCCGTGAGTAAGTAAAGCCAACCCCCCATTTGGACAAGGAAGAAATGGAAAAACCACCATGAGAATTCAAGGTCCAAACTAGATGCTCATCTTTCTCCTCATCATTCAGAGCCAACTGAATCTGCAATAAGAGAGATTTTATAGTATCTAACTCTTCAGGTGGATAATTTGCATGAATATGCAGAAATTTCCATTGATTGTCCCAAACCTACCTCACAGTAAGTTGAGGATCAAACATTTGACATACTTCTTTAAAGAGAGGCCCTTTCCCTGACAGTTATCATTCCAAATGGACATTAACGCCTTCCTGATTCTGAGCTGAATGTGATTCTCAGCTTCATCCTTCACTTGCAACATCCGTCTCCAACAAGAAGACTGACTAGGTGAACTTTGAATCACTGCTGGATGAATACCCTCTTTTAAATATTTGCTAACAAGGAATCTGGCCCAGAGGGATTCTCCTTGTCTGAATCTCCACCACAGCTTGTATGAGAAACCCTTAGCAAACTACTGCATAGAGTGTATGTTAAGTCCATTATATTCTAGAGGTTGACAGATTATGGTCCAAGAAATCCAATGCCTTTTCTCTCCTCTTCCTAGAAGTACCCCAAAAAATTTAGCGAATAAACCGTTTATATCCTTGAGAACTGCCTTGGGAAGATTCATTATAGTAAGCAGATAAAATAGAATGCTTCTTAGGACATGCTTCAATAGGATTAGCTTCCCTCCAGCAGACAGGAATTTAGACTGCTGTCCATTAATCCTAGAGCTTATTTTCTCCATCCTTGGCTGAAAAAGAAATCTCCTTTCCAGTGCTTTTTGGATTTGACAGCAAGATAGATCATAGGGAAAGATTTTTTAGCAAAACCAGCAAGCTGAGAGATCAATCTTGCTTTTCTAGGAGAACATTTTCCATTCACGTAGAAAGAGCTCTTTGCAACACTCAACAATTGCCCTGATAAGGCTTCAAAAGTGTTAAGATACTTCATGAAGTTATTGATAGACCTGGTACTCCCATTCATGAATATCACCACATCATTAGCAAAAGTCAGATGTGTAATTGGAATACGACACCTTGGCATTGCATAGCAAACCAATCTTATCTAAAGCAAATTGTTGATTAATCCCCTACTAAAAGCTTCCATCGTGATGATAAAGAGAAGGGGGGAAGGGATCTCCTTGCCTGACTCCTGTATAAGATTGAAAAAACCTTTAGGAACCTTATTGACAAGGACAGAAAACTAACAATTCTCAAGAATTGAATCCATCAAACAAATCCATTGTTAAGAAAAACCAAAAGCAGCTAACACCTTGTACAAAAAACTCCATGATACCCTATCAAAGGCTTTGGTGAGATCCAACTTCAAGATTGGATTACCCTGTCTAGCTTTCATGTCAATAAAATCTACTAACTCTTGAGTCAATAAGGCATTTTTAGTGATATTTCTTCCTTGCACATACGCTGCCTATTCAGGAGAGATGATGTGTGACAACACCTTTGAAAGGCTATTAGCTAGAATCTTAGTACACACCTTACTAAAGAAAGTGTACAAACTAATAGGCCTAAAATCTCCAAAAGAATAAGGATTATCCATTCTTGGGAATCAAGGTAATCAAAATACTGGAAAAAGCTCTAGGGAGAGGAGAGCCCTGAAGAAAAGATTGAACACCTTCAAACAAATCAAGATGAATAATATTCCATAAAGAGATAAAAAATACACCATTGTATCCATTAACTCCAGCTGCACTCTCGGCATCAAGGCCAAAAATAGCCAGTTTTAGCTTTTCCATGGTAAGAGGTGAAACTAACCTGTCATTATCTTCTTGAGAGATCAGGGGGGGGGGGGAATGTTGAAGTTCCCTTCAGCTGGTTAAAAATCAGTAGAAAGAAGTTGTTGAAAATTATTTATACCCTCCTCCTCAATGAGAGCAGTATCCTCAGTCCACTCAGAATTAACTTTGATCTGAGAAATCAGAAGGTTGTGCCTCTTGGACTTTAGTTTAGAATCGAAGAATTTGGTGGTATGCTCGCCTTCCTTTAGCCATTTTATCCCTGATTTCTGCTTCCAGAAACTCCTCCTCAGCAAGGATTTGAAAGAGAAAAAAACTGGCTTGAGCTTTTGAGAGGTCTGATTCAGCTTCAGAAGAATCAAGATGTTGTTAGCTCAATTCTTTAGCTTAAACATCAGCTTCTGTAGCTTTCACTTTGGCAAAAACATCCCCAAACACCACCTTGCAACAATTCTTGAGCTCTCCTTTTAGTCTTTTAAATTTTGCAGCCAATTTTAAAAGAAGGGATCCAGTAGAAGGCAAATTCTAGTTTATAGCCACCATCTCATGAAAAACTAGATGTTTGACCCACATATTAAGGAATCTAAACTTCTTGGGTCTAGCAAACACAGAAGAATCAAAGGACAAAAACAGTGGAGAATGGTCTGAACAAGTCTTGGATAAATGAGCAATGGAAATCTGATCGTAGTCCTCCTGAAAAGCAGCATAACATACATCTATCCAATCTCTTCCAAACTGCTGTACCTAGCCTATTACCAAGCCAGGTATACTTATTACCAGTGAATGGCAAATTCTGCAATCGACAGTCTTCTAAGCAGTGTTGAGCATTGAAATCTTCAAGAACATGTAAATCAAGTGAAGAAGAGCCTTGATATTTCTCAAGAGAGCAAATGGCATTGAAATCCCTAGCCACCATCCAAGGAATAGAAGCATGATGATCCCTTAATGCATCACTAAGAACCCTCCTCTTCTCTCTTGTTGACTTACCATACACAAAAGAGGCCATGCAATCATTTTTTAATAGAACAGAAGAAATCCGGATATGAACCTGCTTATTACACTCAAAAAGTTTGGAAACCAGGAAAATTAGAATTCCAGAACAGCCACATCTTGCCAAGGAATGATGAAACCCTAATCTGAAGCAAAAAGAATTCTTTACTATTATCTACTACTGGTTCAATCAAGCAAAGGAATTGAATATTATTTTCTCTGATTAAAAGCTCTAACCTCTTCAAAGAAGGTTTATTTCCTACACCACTAATATTCCAAATAAGAAACTTAATCATTGAGAGGAATCAAGGAGATGCTCAGTGCTAGGTTGAGAAGAAGCTGAACCTAGTATGCATGGCATGTGTGCGACCCACATACAGTCTTCTTCTTCTTGGCTTCCTTATCCTTGCAATTTTTTTTGGGGAAGGGGCTTCCAAGGACCGCAACCTTTTAGCTATAAGAGTACAAATGCCCACCAGTTGTTAACAGTTTCAACATTATCCTTAGGGAAATCAAAGTCCGAGAAATAAGCAAATAACTCTTCAGTTGATTCACCTGCTAAGATAGAAAAATCATCCTTGGACTTGTTTTAAGTTTCCTTATCCGAGGAAATAGGCAGGTTAGCAACTAACTCGGCGTCTTCTTCTTCAACATTTGAATTTGATTTTTGAATTGGTTGATTCTCCTGGATTAACTCCTTTCCATCAGGGATTTTAACCACCTAATCATCTTTCTCCACATTTGCGGGAATGGGAGAATCTCTACGGATGATTGCAACTGGATATTTTGCTTGCACAGAAACCCTAGCATCTATTTCTAAAATCTCCTTGTGAATGAAGATACTAGCATCATTACTCGATGGAATTATTGCTTGGATAATCACTTGATCATTCTTCTCATTAGTTGCTGCTTTTGGAACTTTATTTGCCTGTAAAACTGTTTCTGACTAAGTTGTTTTCTTTTGATAAATACGTACCACTTTCTTTCTTTTGGATTCATTTTGGCTTGACCTCACTTCATTATGAGACTTCCCTATCTTGCAATCAGCTCCTGCATATCCTAGCTTCTTGCAATTATGGCAGTAGGGAGACAAATTATCATAGGTGATATGTTGCCAAAAACCTTCATCACCCAACTCTAACCATACTTGATTGGGATGTTCAGACAATAAATCCAATTTAATGCAGACTTTTGCATGGCTTGGTCTTGAAATGGTAGTAGTGGAAACATCCATTTTTAGAGGTGGATCAGCTGCTTGTGCAAGTTAAGATAAAGACTCCTTTCATAGCAACAAAATGGCAACTTTTCAAAAGAAATCCAGGCAGGAGCCAAAGATGACTGTCTCTATATCTGACCTGAACATTGGGCTCTATATAAACACTCTCATGGGAAAATCAGCCACAAACCAAAATCCCTTCATCTAGCAACGTAGTTAATCCTCCTCCAACTGAAATCTAATAAGAACATGCCATTAGTCAATGAGACCAATGGTAAAGGTTCCCAAAAATCCAATAGACAGCAAAGATTTACTGAGCATTTCGATGCTTGGCCTTCAATGTGAAAATTTGCCAATTAGAGCAAGTTTGAAAGGCTTTGACAAATGATCAACTTCTTCCTTGGTAAAGAAGATTGCCCCCCTTCCTTTCTTTGATTTGACTGGCTTCATAAAGCCCCAAGTTCCTTGAGAATTTCCTTGCTAATTCCCTTGGACCACATCTGCAAAGGAACGAGATTTGTGACCTTCATCTCTAGGCTAAAGCGCAGCCGGTTGTGCCATGAAAGGCACCTCAAGATGGGAAGTTGTAGAGAGAGAAACTAGAGAGAAGGTAGAGAGAAAAGTATTCGTTCCGAAAAATAAGTTAAGCCTTTTCATTACTAGAATACCAACAAGTCGCAGGTCAAATGTTGTGTACTACTCATTATTAATATTGAATTAAATGCACTTAACTAGATTAATGCTTCCTTGTGTGACATTTACATCTTAAATAGAGTCCTAATGATCTTTCCATTTTCGAGTGGCTTATTCAGGAATGGTTGGTTGACTTTTGGTCCTTTTTGGGAGGAGTAAAACATGCTTTGCGTAAACTAGTTATTTTTGTGAAAACCTTTTTAATTGAGGAAAATAGTTGATGGTTGAAGCTCTTATTTCTACTCGAACTAGTTTGGAGAAAATGGATCATTAGAATGACCGTTAAAAGTGAAAACTTATATGCTACTTGTGGTTTTTGAGAAGTTTCCAAAAGATCTATAGTATATCAAGATTCTATGAATAATGGTTTGTGAACTTATTGGTGTTATGTGTTTTGCACAAGTTGTTTTTGTTGTTCCTCTCCTTTGTTATTTTATTATACTTAATCCGAAGAGCAAAAACTTAAGTTTCAGGGTGTCATAGCTCTAGGAAACTAGAGTCCTATGTATCCTAAATTTAAGTGTTTGGCTTTAGCTTCAAGATCTTTAGTGTTTAAATGGTGTTTTTTCTTACTTTTTCTTTTATGTGTTAAAATGTGTTAGTTTGTGTTTATTTAGTGTTTATGATGTTATTTTAAGTGTTTTAGTTGCAAATAGCAGAGCGTGTTTACAGTAGGCTTTGGTCAGAGAAAATAGCATGGTAATTAGACGATAAACAGACAAAATTAAGCACAATTGGGTAACAGAGTCAGGCCAAACGATGGTATGGGAATGCAAAGCACAAATCCCACACCGTGGTTTCAAATATCTGGGTTGCTATTGTTTTTGATACCTCATGTCAAACCATAGAACAAAATTTTGACACCAGAGTTCGAGAACTTTAAAGCCAAGCTTTAGTTGGAGTAGTTAGTAGACAATTAGGGTTAGAGTAGAGAGTAATCTTTCCCTTACAATTTGAGAACGAATCTCTTAGAGTAGGTTTAGGTTAGTTGTAATTTTTATTCCAAGTTGAAGATTTGAAGAACCCTTAGCGTAATACTTCTATTTATTGTTCATGCTATTTAGATTACTATTCATTTAATGTAGTTTAGTTTAATTTCCCTCTTTATTTACTTTCTTAGTGTAATTAATAGATAAGTTTCTGGGCTATCTTTAAATATGTTTTTGTACTGGTAAATCGTAGTTTTGGTTAGTTAATTACTCCCTTAAAATTCTTTATTTTTTAGTTGCTTTCTTTAATTGCTTTATGTAAAATGTTTTCTTTCTATTTCTTGTCTTTAATTATGCATTAGTAAGTGTTTGGTTAGGTTAAAAGGATGTAATTTCTACTTGTATAAGTAGTTCCAATTGGATATTCATGAAGTGGTAGATAATTGGGTAGTAATTGGTACTCTGAGAGTTGGAAAAAGAAGAGCTCTGTCGCGTGGTTTGTGTGATGTGATTGAAAATCGAAAACAAGTGAAATCAAACTACAAGCAATAAAATTAATTCAATAAACACCAAAACTTACCCACATGCTAGCTAGTATACGAGGTGAGTTTGTAGTTCGGGCAAGCATCATTCCCTCGAGGATTGGGATGTAACAATTACTAGTCTTAAAGAATCTTTGCACTATTTAGACGAAATCACCAATAGTTTTATCACTAAACTACTAGCTTAACCTTTTTTTAGGTAACTACTAGTTTTTTTTTTTTTTTAAGTAACCACATGTACATTGTTTGGGGGTTTCACTTCCAATTTTATTAATAATAAGAAAATAGGAGTACAAAGTGGAGGACTAGGCTAAAATCTCTTCGGAAAACAGATTACATAAACCCTACCAACACTAGGTCAACTGGAAAATCTCTAAAGAAAAATAAGCTAAAGAAAAATGTAATTAGGGTATATGGACTCGAATGTATTTAAAGCCTATTGTCCAAAACCTACTAAACCCTTAATCCTGTGAGTCAAGTTGGAAGGAGAATAAATCCTTGTAAACTGATGACGATGAGCTTCATTTGCCATATAATCTGTTGCAGAATCACATTCTTTGAAAACGTGCTTGTACCTTACATGCATGCATTGGGTAATTAACTTAATTTGCTGGACAATAGAATCAATCCTCCATGGAGTAGCCACCAGATCCTGCAGAACCTGGAACAATACAATTGAATCCTTTTCTATTTCAATACAATCCAGCCCTTTAAGAACACAAAGTTGAATCCCCTCTAAAACAGTCCGAGCTTCAGCTACCATTATGGAACATGATCCATAGAACTTGGAGAAAGCCAAATTGTATTTCCCTTATCATCCCTTAGGATCCCACCTCCAGCAAAAGAGAGTGAATTCTTCCTAAAAGAGTCATCTGTATTCAGTTTTTACCAATCTTGAGCAACTAACCAGCCCTCATCTTAACATCAAGTTATTATCTGCAAAACAAGTTCTCCTCAAAGGGAATGCTTGTGAAATGAGTTGTAAGTCCGACAATAAATGTGCAATAAGTTATCAGCTGAGAATTGAGTCGCAAACCGTAATATCTGGTTTTATTCATGGCCTTCCATAAATTCCAACAAATAATAGTTGGAAATATTTGCGCAGCACCCCTACCATTGTTGAAGCAGTAGCATGAATCCACCAAACTGCCAAAAATGCAATTTATTGACTTCCTCCATTGCAAAAGGAAATCTCAAAGCAATTCTAGAAGAACACCCAGGCTTCCTTAGCTAACTTGCATTCCAAGAAATTATGTAGCAAGGATTCTTGGCTACTATAAAAGCTACATTTAGATGGCATACAAAAGCCAATCTTCCAAAGAATGTCACCAGTTGGAATTCTCAGATTAAGCAATCTCCACTTGAAGATAGAGTTCCTGAGTGGTATTCTATGATCCCAATGTTAGAAAGTAAATTATGGATAACGCAGTGGAATTCAAAATTTTTACTTTCTATACGGATCACCTTGATTAATTTATGCGTAGTATAAGAAAAGTATAGAGTTTATACCTTAGTGAAATCGCGAGAAAATCTCCAATTTGTCAAGATATTGATCTGCTAGTCATACAAACGTTCGATTTCTAATGGTATCCACATAGATAATGAAATCTTCACAAGATTGATTCAAATCACGGAGGGCAAGCTCCACAATCATTTTTCCTTTTTTTCCCACTTCCTTTATCTTCAAAACTTGACTTTCTCGTTATGAGGCACTCAGCCGTACTAGTACTTTATATTGACCGTACTAGTATTACTTATGATTATCATCATATATACTAATATCATATATATATATGATATATATGTTACAGGGATATGCATATGACTTTAGGAATTATATTCGACTTGGGAAAAGGATTCCTGAAGCAAAAAGCCCTAGGAGTTCTAGTATATTATATATTAGCTCCTAATATTTATAAATTATTATAATTGAGTCTAAAAATTAATTTATCCCGTAAATTAATCCAAAAGTATCTCATACTTATCAAATAATCAATTTAATTCTGAGTTAATCGTCCTCAAGTTGCTCGTCTGACCCTTTAGGTTCCCAATCACGTTGATAATAAGTATAAATTATAATCCTAAATTAATTAGGATTGGATAAATTAAATAAATTTAATTTATCATTAATTCACTAATTAATTGTTTTACACTTATAGATCAAGATTGGTTTATGGCAAAATATCATGACCACCCTAGTGTTGAGATATGTAAAATATTACGAATTTCACCACACTATATCCCGATTAATTCAAGAGTATAGATATAATGACAACTTTTATTGGATTAATCAATTTATTTCTTTCCACAATACAACTCACTTAAAATAGAATTTAAGACACTCTTAATTCTATTTTTACTTTGCACAAAGAATTCTGAGTCATATTTCAAGAAGTGGCCATACTAGGATACACTCTCCCATTATAAAGAGTGGTAAATCTTATATTGGTCATATCTTATTTTTTCATGATTCACACTATACTCAAACTCTATAGTATATGTTATTCCTTAAGAATAACAACTAATAGAGACAGGAGAATAGTGCACGAAAATATAGTAATCCATAGTTAAGATATACTCTTGACCACAAGTTCAAGGATCATTACACTACTATCACGAAGTGATTAATCCATAGACATTCGATTAATAATCCGTGCCGAATACTTTTAGCTGGTCAATCCGGTGCACTTATTCTCAATAAGCATCCACATACAATTCGGTGCTAATCTATCTATGCCAGGCACTACGATTAGGGATATTTACGAATAAAATATAACTACACAGAGAATCACATCATCATAACTACTTATCATTTTTCCTCATGTATATATTTTATTTGAAAATCTTTGTCATATCAAATAGATAAAATGCCATATTAGAAAATATACATAAATATAAAAGTGTATTTTGTTCCTAAAATAAATTGGCTTTAGGGCATACACTAACAAACTCCCACTTATACTAAAGTTAATCATTTATATGCTTAAGACCGAATGAGTTAACATGACTTTCATGTTTCTTCTGGACAAGGCTTTAGTGAACGAATTGACATATAGTATTATCATCAATGGAGATCTTTTCTATCTTTACTTCATTTTTATCAATGATTCGTCTTATCAAATGATGTGCCATAAGATATGTTTGGATCACTCATAAGACTTGGGTTCCTTTGCTTGTGCAATAGCTCTATTGTTATCACAATACAAAAGTATAGGATCACTAGTGGAGGGACCTACTCCAAGTTCAGCTACAAACTTTTGATTCAAGCTTCTTCTTTTGCTGCTTCTGAATCTGCTATGTATTCGCCTTCTGTTGTAGAATCAGCCGTGGTATCTTGTTTGGAACTTTTCCCACTGACTATACCACCATTAAGCATAAATACATATCCAAATTGCGATTTGTTATCATTCTTATCAGATTGAAAGCTAGTATCTATGTTTCATGAATAGTCAACTCTTGCCTACAATAAATCAAGAATAAATTTTTAGTCCTTCTTAAGTACTTAAAAATATTCTTGACTTGTATCCAATGGTCACTCCCTGGTTAAGATTGAAACCTGCTCGTCTACTACTCAGAACATTTGAGATTTCGGGTCTTGTACATAATATAACATACATTATAGAGCCTATAGTTAAAGCATATGGGATCTTTTGCATGCTATATATTTCGACATCTGTCTTAGGACGCATGTCTTCAGAAAAGAATACATCATGAGACATTGGTAAGTAACTCTTCTTTGATTGATCCATGCTAAACCTTTTTAGCATCTTTTCTGTGTACGTTGATTGACTAAGACCAAGAAATCTCTTAGATTTGTCTCTGTAGATCCTCATTCCCAAAATGTCGGCCTCTCCTAAATCTTTCATGAAAAAATTCCTGGACAACTGTAAATTTATATTTTGAAGTATAGGTATGTCATTTTCTGTCAACAATAGGTCATCCACATAAAGTATCAAAAAAAATAATGGTGTTCCTACTAACCTTCTTGTATACACAAGATTTATCCTCATTTTCAATAAAATCAAACTCTTTGATGTCTTACCAAAACGAATGTTCCAACTCCTAGAAGGCTTGTTTTATTCCATAAACAGAACTTTGTAGCTTGCATAATTTATTGGGATTTGTGGATATAAATCCATTAGGTTGCATCATATACACCTCTTCTTGCAAATTTTCATTAAGGAATGCAATTTTTACATCCGTTTGCCAAATCTCATAATCATAATATGCAGTTATAGCAAGTAATCCGAACAAATTTCAGCATCGCAATTGGTGAGAAAGTTTCATCAAAGTTAACTCTTTGTCTTTGTGTGTAATCCTTTGCCACCAATCGCGCCTTATAGGTAATCACATTACCATGTATGTCAGTCTTTCTCTTTAAGAATCACTTGCATCCAATGGGTTTTATCCCTTCAGGTAGATCGACTAAGGTCCAAACCTCATTGTCATACATGGAATCCATCTCAGACTTCATAGCTTGTAACCACTTTTTAAAGTCTTTACCAGATAATACTTTTTTGTTAGATGTAGGTTCATCATTCGTAATGATTAATAAATCATTGTGCCGACTTACAAAAAACTCATATCTCTTTGAGCACGAAGTATCCTAGTAGTCCTACAAAAAATTTGTGTATCATTATCTTCATTTTCTATCACATCATCATGTGATTGAAGTTCTTGTTCCACTTGTTGATCAATACAAAAGTATGATTCTTGGATTTCATCAAGATCTATTTTGCTCCCCCTTGCCCTTTCAAGTATAAACTCTTTTTCTAAAAAGATGGCATGTTTTGAGACAAACATTTTTTTGCTTAATGGAATTATAGAAATAGTATCCATATGTCTCTTCTAGATACCCTACAAATAGGTATTTATCTAACTTAGGTTCAATTTTGTCAGATTCTACACTTTTTCCATAAGCAGTGTAGCCCAAAGTTTTGAAATATGAAAAATTAGGTTTCTTTCCCAACCATACCTTATACGGAGTGGAATCAACTTTTGATAGAATACAATTCAATAAATGGAAGCTAGTATTAAGAGCATTGTCCCAAAATGATTTGGGTGAGGTTTGCAAGACAATTATCATCATTAATCGAACCATATCTAAAAGAGTTCGATTACGTCTCTCTGATACACCATTTAGTTGTGGTGTATAAGAAAGAGTCCATTGAGGTAGAATTCCATCCTTCTTAAGATAATCTTGAAACTCTTGATTTAAGTATTCTCCACCTCGATCAGATTGAAGTATTTTAATACATTTACCAAGTTGTTTTTCAACTTCATTCCTAAATTCCTTGAACTTTTCAAAGGTTTCGGATTTGTACTTCATCAAGTATATATAACCATATTTGGAATGGTATAACCATATCTGGAATGGCCATCTATAAAGGTAATGAAGTATGAAAAATCTTCTCTAGGATGGATTGACACAGAACCACAAGCATCAGTATGTATTACCCCTAACAATTCATTAGATCTATCATCCTTTCATGTAAAAGGTGATTTAGTCATTTTACCAAGTAAACAAGACTCACACTTATCATATGATTCATATTCAAATGATCTCAAATAATCATTATTGTATGAAATTTGGTAATGCATTTCTCATTTACATGACCAAGTCTACAATGCCAAAAGAAAGATTATTCCGTATTATCAATTTTAGACCCTTTTTGTTCCATGTCTAGAATGTAAAGACCATTAATCAAAGCAGCAGTTCCATACACAATGCCATCACGTGAAAAAGAACAACACTTATTCTTTTGCATTATGACAAAACCATTAGCATCAAAACACAAAATAGAAACAATATTTCCAATAAGAGATTACATAATAACAGTCTTTAAGTTCTAAAACAAGACCACTAGGCAAAGAAAGATAATAAGTCCCTACGGTTAATGTAGCAACACTTGTTCTATTTCCCATATGTAGGTTCACTTCTTCCTTAGCCAACATTCTACTTCTCTTTATTCCCTACATATTTTTACAAATATGATATGCAGATCTGGTATCTAATACCCAAGAATCTAATTTAGAAGTAGAAATATTGATTTCAATCATAAATATATCTGAAGTAGAAGTTTCATACTAAACCTCCACTACTTCAAGGTATCTCCATAAATCTTGCAGTTCTTTTTCCAGTGCTCATCCTTTCTACAATGGTAGTACATGCCCTTGGGTTTGTCCTTTTTGATCACAGGTGTTAGTTTCAACTCAGACTTGGCTTTTATAAAACCAACCATGGATTTCTTTTTCTTCATATTAGAAGAATCAAGTACTTGCACTTGTTTCATTTCCTTTTTAATAGTAGTCTTAGCAGTCTTTAGCATATTCAACAGTGAAGAAAGATTTGTAGACAACATATTCATGTTGTTGTTCATCACGAACCTTGAAAAGATTTTAGAAAGAAATTACAAAATCAAGTCAATATTTAACTCCTGATTTTGTTTGACTTCCAATCGTTCTAATTTTTTAATCAGTCCGATCATCTGTAGTACATGAATAGCTGCAGAAGTACTCTCTGTCATTTTACAATGGAATAGCTCCTTAGAGGTCTCATACCTCTCATTTCTTGAGTTTTCATAAAAAAACTCCTTGAGCTGAAATTAGATGAATATTCATAGAATGAGCATCCATGTCATCATACTGTATCTGCAATTCAGAACTCATAACGGCCAACATAATACAAGCGGCAGTATCATTGCCTTCCATGTACTTACTATAAGTATTCTAAACTGGATGATCATCATCATTTATTGGGACATCAAAAATAGGTTGATCAAGGATATAATCAATTTTATCATGCTTGAGAACAATTCTCAGGTTGCATTGCCAGTCTGAAAAATTTAGCCAAGTTAGTTTGTTATTAATTAAAATGGGACGCAAAATGTTGTTGTTTACTCGTATTCTAAATATGTAAATAAAGACAGAATAAGAATTTGATATTTATGTATAAAAAACACCAAAAATATAACATGGACTTCATTTAATTATTAAAATCAATACAGAACCCCTAGTGGGTTAGGATCCCTTCTATTTTTTTTTGATCTTGGATGTACCCAACAAACCAAAACAATTTCGAAAGGTAGGTAACTCTTACCAATTACAATACTTTACATAATTCCTAGTTAGTTAGGTATCAACTCTTGATAGCACATCTTGTGTGACTCCTAACCTTTGCCTCAAAGACATATAATGTCTCCGTTAAATCATACCCATTATTCAGAGATCTCATCTGATGACTTAAATATGATCAACGTAGAGTAATCTTGGATTAGCCCAACAAGTTATAATTAAGAAGAACTCTCGTTTCGTGCTATAATAATGGAAGACAATTTATTTATTGATTTAATATTGATTCGAGGGATTTTTCTTCAATTATTTATTAGATCCCTTGTAATTGCATGCAATATTATCATATCCACAATTAACAAATAAAACGTGCACAAAACCATGGATGATTATGGACTTTTATTAAACTAGTTTCCTTGAGTCACAAGGAAACTAGGTGGTCAAATCACAAGGATGATCTTCAACTCTTGAAAATTTCCTTCATGGTTGCATCCTTGCGCCATTTCCATCATCTTTTACAACACAAATGTAATTCTATCAAACATTTCATCTAGATATTCAATCATATCCCTAATCTATCTCTATGTACATTACATGATTGATCAAGAAATCTCGAGTTACAATCAAGGGGATTGAGATGAGAAAAGAATTACATTCAGAATAATAGAGAAAGGCATGACACGCAGGCCTTATTCAAAAATTTACAACCAATAAATTTGAATAAAGTAAACCTTCCATAGTCCCATTGGGTTTTAGTCCATAATCATCCATCATGCTATTATATAATTCAATAATTAAATAAAAGCATAAAAATTGCATTTAGCATCTAATAATAAATCACTATACAACAAAATTCCAATCTTATTGAAATTATCATTCTTGAATTATTTATAAAAATATTTTATGGAGAAAAATTATTTTCCAATCTAATTAGAAAATAATCCTTCAAATAATTAGAATTTCAAAAATTATATTAGAAACAATTTTCATAAATTTTTAAACATTTATTAAATTCCAAGCTCATTCAAAAAATAATAAATTTCTAAAATTAAAAAAAAACTATCTAATTCTAATCTCATTAGAATTAAATAAATATTTTCAAAGGATTTATACTCTCTAAATTTTAATCAAATTAAAATAAAGAGAGTTTCTAAATTTTAACAAGTACTGTTAAACAACACTTATCAAAAATTAGTTGATAGTTTCAAAAACCAAATTTAGAAAAATCTTTTATATGAAAATGTTAAATTAAGTGTCACTGAAAGCTATTTAACCAATTAAACACTTTTAGTGACAAATATACAGTGAAAACCATATTCAATATGGCAAGCCATGATGACATCATCAAACATGGCAAGCCATATTAAATATGGACACCCATATTGCTGTGAATCAATTTCACAGCAATAATAGAAACATTTTTAAAAAATATTTTCATAACAAATTAAAAAATTCATATATTTTGAATAATTCATTATCCATGACAACTAAATACATATACATCATAAATTAATTAAGGGTGGTTCTGATACCACTGTTAGAAAGTAAATTATGGAAAACACTGTATAGACAGAATTTAAAATTTTTACTTCCTATTGTTAATCACCTTGATTAATTTATGCGTAATACAATAAAAGTATAGAGATTATGCCTTAAAATCGCGGTAAAATCTCCAAATTGTCAGGAATGTCGATTCACAAGCCGCACAAACATCCAGTTTCTAATGCTATCCACACAAATAATTAATTTAAGAATATTCAAAAGATTGATTGACCCAAATCACAGAATACTGGCTCCACAATTATTTTTTCTTTTTTTTTTTCCGACGGCCTTTTATCTTCAAAACGCGACTTTCACGTCATGAAGCACTTAGTTTCTAAGATTTATAACTTATTATAATTGAGTTCAAAAATTAATTTATCTCATAAGTTAACCCTTAAGTATCTCATACTTATCAAATAATCAATTCAATTCTGAATCAATCATCCTCAAGTATGTGACCCTTTAGGTTCCTAATCACATTGGCAATAAATATAAATTATAATCCTAAATTTATTAGGATTAGATAAATTAAACAAACTTTAATTTATCATTAATTCACTAATTAATTAATTTACAGTCATAGATTAGCTATTACCCAAGCATCTTGACCACCCAAGTATTGAGATATGTCAAGTGGTTCGACTGCACCTATCTATGATTTAGTTTCCGTATGATTATTATCCTTTCACGAAACTATATTCCGATTAATTTAAGAGTAAAGATATAGTACCAAATTTTATTGAATTAATAAATTTGCTTCTTTCCAAAATACAACTCACTTAAAATAGAACTTTAAACATTCTTAATTCTATTTTCATTTTGTGCAAAGATTTCGAGTCATATTTTAAGAAGTGACTATACTGGGATATACTCTCCCATTATAAGGAGTGATAAATTCTATATTGGTCATATCTTATCTTTTCATGATACATACTACACTCGAATTCTACAGTATGTGTGACTCCTTAAGAACTATAACTAATAGAGTCAAAATATAGTAATCTACAATCAAGATTAACTCATAACATCAAGTCCCAGTATTATGACAAGTATCATTATACTACTATCACAAAGAGATTAATCCACTGACATTTGACTACAAATTCGTGTGAAATACTCTTAGTGGGTCAATCCGATGCACTTATTCTCAATAAGCATCTGCACACAATTATGTGCTAATCTATTCGTGTCAAATACTACGATTAGGGATATTTACAAATAAAATATAACTACATAGAGAATCACATCATCATAACTACTTATGATTTTTCCTCATCTATACATTTTATTCAAAAATCTTTATCATATCAAATAGATAAAATGCAATAGTAGAAAATACACATAAATATAAAAGTGTAATTTGTTCCTAAAACAAATTGGCTTTAGGGCGTACACTAACACCCAAATCATTTTCCTTGACCACATCGCAGGTACTGATTCCTCCATTTTTATGATGAAGGACAAAGTAAAATCACCTTTAAGGTTTAAGTTCCAGACAGATAAGTCTTTTTGTTGGCTTCTTGGAAGGTGAATTTCATTGATCTGAAGCTGCTAACCCCTTCCAAAATATCATTAGAGAAAGCATTTTCTATGCAAGATAGTTCCCAATTGTTTGTTCCAAATATCACACATTCTTAACCCTGGGAGAACCACATCTAGGACCAACTTGTACAAAGGGCCTTTGCTAGTCTAATTATCCTACTAGAATGACATCCATCCCTCTCTAATTCTAAAGTGAATGTATTCTTCAGCTTCTTCTTTTACCATTAAAATTCTTCTTCAGACTGAGGACTGCTTTCCATAGGGTTGAGCATTCATTGGATGAGTATCATTTCTCAAGTATCTGGTACCCAGAAAGTCTACCCATAGGGAATTGGTTTGCCTAAATTTCCACCACAGTTTCACAGCCAAACCTTTGAATAGTTGCTCCGTAGTGTGAATTCCCAACGCATTGCCTTCAGCAATCTAACAGATAGAAGACCATCAGATCCAATGCTTCTTAAAGCTCTCCTCAGATGATCCCTAAAAAAAGTTGGCAAACATATTATCAATCTCTCTAATTTAGAAGTCAACGGAATTGCTTTTGAAGGCTATAAGATTGATATCAGATATAAAGGTGTGCTACTTAGAACATGCTTTATAAGAATTAACCTACCACTACGGGAAAGGACTTTATTATGCCATCCTCTTATCTTGCTTGCAATCTTCTCTATCATGGTTTGAAAGAGACATTTCCTCTTCACTGCCTTCTGAATAGGACATCCCAAGTAAAGCATAGGGAATATTTTCCCTATAAACCAATGTTGTGGATAGTCATGATTCTACTGGTTTAGCATTTTGAAGATGTGTAGAAAGACCTTTTAGATGCACTGATTAATTGGCCTGATCTAACCTCGAATCTCAAGAGGAAATCCATTAGATTCTTCATTGATTTAGACTCCCTCTTGGTGAAGATTATGATATCATTATCAAAAATCAAATGAGTGATAAATGGACAACATTTGGGAAGTGCATAATATGCAATTTTCTGTTGAGTGAAATGCTGTTTAGGGTCTCTACCAAACACTTCCTACACGTAATGACAAACAACAAAGGAGATAGTGGATCACGTTCCCTTACTCCTCTTGAAGATCCAAGACACCTCTTGGAATTCCATTAATTAACAATGAAGACTAGTAGTTCTCCATTACATTTTTAATCAAAGAAATTTGACAATCAGAAAAACCATAAGCTTCTGGAGTTTTATACAAAAAGCTTCAAGTCACTCAATCGAAAGCTTTGGTAAGATCAAGCTGTAGAATCGTATTACTTCTTCTAGTCTTCCTATCAATGAAATCAACCATTTCTAGAGCAGGAAGAATATGATCAGCAATTCTCCTTCCCTTGACAAATGCAACTTGTTCCTTATCTGTGATTTTTGGGACATCCAAGGCAAGTCTATTGGCCAGCACCTTGGTACATATCTTATGAACAAAAGTACAAAGACTAATAGGTTTGTAATTTCCAAAAGAAGAAGGGTTGTCTTTCTTTGGAATCAAAGTAATTAATAAGGTAGTAAACATTGTAGGTAAAGTAGCAGTGATTGCCATAAATTCTTTAACTCCTTGCCATGGGTCAATTTCAATAGTATCCCTACATGAAGTGAAGAAAATTCGATTATATCCATCAATGCCCATAGAATTCTCTAAATTTAGCCTAAACACAGTTGTCTTATGTTCCTACAAGGAAAGTGAAGCCATTTTGAACATATTATCTTCACCAGTGATCACTTGAGCAATAGTCTAAAGTAAAGGAGTAGCATCTGGCACAGTTTCTTCTGGCAAAATGTTTTAAGAAAGGCTCACTCCTTCCTCTAATTTCATTAATGTTCTCACTCTACTACCCTTGAACTTTAATCTTCAATATAGCAAGACTTTGTCTTTTTATTTGAAACTTAGAGTGGAAAAATTTAGTATTATGCTCTCATTCTTTAAGCCATTTGACTCAAGACTTTTGCTTCTAGAATGCTTACTCCCTTGCTACAGCCCTTAGGTGTTTTGCTTTTGCATTAGATAACTCAGTTAGAGAAGTTGCTGAAGGATTTTGAGCTGGTAGTCCTCTGTTTAGCATCCTTCAAGGTAGCAAATATATCCCTAAAAACCACTTTTCTCCAAGTCCTCAATTCCCTTTTTAGTCTTTTCAATTTAGTAGCTAGTTTCCACGAAAGGGTACCTCCACATGGCAGATTTCAGTTCATAGTGACAAGTTGTGAGAAAATAGAATGATGAGTCAAAACATTCAGAAAACAAAATTGTTCTGGACCATTAAAACTGGAAGAAGCACAAGGTAGAACAAGAGGAAAGTGGTTTGAATAAGTCTTTGTCAAGTTATGAAGAGAAATCAACTCATAATCCTCCATAAGTAGACTATTACTAACCGATCTATCCGGCCTCTTCCATAATGGTGAACCCCATCTATTCCCTAGCCACGTGAACTTGTTGTCTAAAAAAGGAATATTAAGTAAACCACAATCCACCAAACAAGCATTGAAATCCTCCATTGTATGAACATTGGTGAGAATGAGCCCAAATACTCCTCTATAGACCAGGGAACGACATTAAATTCTCCCTCTACTAGGCAAGGTAGTGAGGAATCCTGCAAGCTTCTCAATGCTTCCCATAAACTTCTCCTACCTTGTTTTGTAGATTTCCCATAGACAAAATAGGCACAACAAGGCCTTTTAAGCAAAGAGGACTCCACCATTGTATGTAGACAATGATCAGAATAGGAAAGGCATGAGATACTAAAATTTGATGCCCAAAAAAACCACACCTTACCATTGGAATTACATGAGTAATTAGAAAACCCTAGCTTGAAAGAATAATTCAAAATTGTAGCCATGTCTACCAATGGCTCGATAAGACAAAGTACTACCACCTTTTACTATTTTATCAATAGTTGAACTCTCGTAAGGGCTGGTTTGTTCCCCACACCCCTAATGTTCAATATGAGAAACTTAATCATTGATATTAGGGTTTGGGGACTGAGAGCTGGATTGAGCCTTCAATGTAGTTCGCATTGCATGCGATAATGAAACATGCACTTTTTTCCTTCTCTTTATGGCTTTCTCATATTTTTTGTTGGAGTTAGATTAGAAAAGGTTTCCATCTTTTCATCATAGGTCAGCAAAGGTTTCCACCTTTTCAGCATGCTACTAGCTAATGGCCTTCTATTTTTCCCAGGTTTATGTAGCAGTGTTAGCATTAGGGTTGTCCATCTTTGAGAAGTATGTGAGGAGTTCCTTCGTCGATTTTCCAACTATCAAATCTATCTCATCTCTCGATTCTTGACTAGCATGATAAGTGGAAAGTCCATCCTCCTCCTTAAAAGTCTCTGAGGCTTCTATATTCAAAATTGAAAAAGGATTAAATGAAACGACCTCAATCTCATCCCCAAGAATATCTCCCTCTTTAACATTCAAAATTTGAGTATTCAAGAAAGTTGGAGCATTGTTGTTCTTCTGTCCCTTTGTTTTGGAATGTTTGTTAGGGTTACAGCCACCTGAATCCTCCTTATTGCCTGAAACATCTGGAAGCACCACCGAAAGAACTGAGTTTGATACCTAATTGAGTTGCAATGTCTAAGACCACCTCTAAATATTTAGTCACTGCCTTAGTTGCATCCACTAGAGCCCCTTTATGGTTGGAAAGCAAAACCTAAGCTTCTGTGTTCTTCTCAATCTGATATGGTTCATTCCTAATTTCCTCTCCTTGCGAGTGCTTTGCTTCAGAACCACTTGCTTCATTAGGTAGACCTTAGGTAGAATTTCCTTATGTTGGTGGACCTGTTTCACCTATGTAACCTTTTTGCCAATGTTCTTTACAATCTTCTTGCCTTTCGATTCATCAGCATTCCCCTTCTGCTGTGAATGATATGTTGCCTTAGGCTTCTCCTTGGCTGTTAAATCCTTAGGGCAATCTATTGTGTTGTGTCCTTGCATGTTGCAATTTGACCAATATGGTGGAAGATCCTCATGGACAATTGGATGCCATAGTCCTTGCCCTTTGGCCTTCTCACGAACTCTATTTGGCAAAGGCTTCAAGATATCAACCTCAACACAAACTTTTCCCACACTCGAGGACGAGACATTAATGTAGATGGTATGTCTACTTTTAAAGGTTTGCCCACTGCCTGGGTAAGAGAAACATCATGTGTTTCTCAAAAGAAAAAATGGAATATCCTTGAATGAAATCCACACTGGGGTAACTGATGGCTCCATATCTGAAAGGAATAAAGGATGCCATTTAAAGACTCTCGTTGCAAATTCATTGATAAACCGTAATCCTTTTAACCAATAGCGAAGATAATCCTCCTTCAAAGAAAATTTAATTAGAATGTGCTTATAATCAAGATAACCAAGAGTGAGGGCACCTTCAAAACCAATGGTAAGAAAACTATTCCTCAAGCATTTCATACTTGGTTTTCCTTTATTAAACATTCCAATCAAAGCTAGCCTAAGGGGCTTGGAAAGCTACTACACTTCATCATTTGAGATACTCAACATAGGATCTTCTTTATAAGATTGAAGGGGCTTCAGTTGAGACAGCTCCAAGTCTTCTTCTTGCGCATCTTGATTCATAGCTTCATTTCCACGTAATGCATCCTTAAAAAAGAGCCAATGCTGCCTTCAATAGGAGGCTGAAGAGCATTATGCATTGCCATGGCAATGCAAGAGTAGGCAAAAGCAGGCAAAGTCATAGAGAGAAGTTGAGAGAAAGTTTAGAGAGAAAAACTACGAGCATAACTATTGGAAAAAGTAATTAACACTAATCAAAGTAGTTAAACTAAGAAATCAATTAAAGAGTCTTATCTAAGAAAGAATATAAAAGTTCCTCTAAGAAAGCAATTAACTTTAATCTAATAAAGGAAGTAAAAACTAAATTAAGAAAGTAAGTAAAATTAATCTAGGAAAGCTTAATAAAAACCATAAACTAATTTTATCTAAGAAAACATTAATTAAACTAGAGAATTGTGAAAACTTCATTTTAAACTAAATTGAGAAATTTAAGAAATAACATGAAATTTAAAATTAAAACAAACACTTTTTGGTTTTTAATGAGATGTTTACAAAAGCCCATTAAATTACCTCAATTAAAGGATTTAAAGCAAGAAATTAAAGTTTAGACTAAGAAATCTCTCAAAGTAACAAGAATAAGCTGAACTTTCTAGGAAATCTAACTTTTTTACCTACTTTGGATTGCAAAGAAATTTAGATGAAAAGCAAGTAAAAATTACATTTTCTTGTAGCTAAAAGAAAGCCCAATAAGATTAAAACTTTCTAGAATTTAAAAAGTACATCTAAGATGAAATTGAAGAAAACTTTTTAGTTAAAAGAAAACTTGAGAGTTAGGCTACACTAAACTAACTTTAAAAATACAATTCCCACATACACCTATACTATGTGTCCTTTGGTACAGTACAAGAGTAGATTTAAAAGGTTGCTTCCACCAAAAGATTACAAGTAGTAAAATTTTAAACAGCTGGACGCGTGTCCATACCATGATATCGCTTTTTCTATTGAAGTCGTTACTGTGGTATAGAGTTCTAAAATGTCTTGTAAATTTGCTTAATGCAAAATCGGTACCTTGGTGTGGATAGAGAAGGTCCTTCACAGCAGCATTGAATTGTCCTTTTTGCCCTTCACCCACTTGAATCTTCTACTTTGACCTCTATACCCTTTTAAATTTAAATATGCAAAATTCCATAAAACCTAATAAGTAACTAATTATACTAAAATTAATACTAAAATCATAATATTTACACAAAATGCAAATGTCAATACTAAATGAAATGAAACCAAATAAAAACACTGAATTCTTGACATGGCCACATGGAAATAGAAAGATCATTACCACTCTACCTAATATGCACCTGTGACATGCGATTGGAAATAATATTATAAGTAGAATGATATCAATGATGAGTATTACAAACATTTCCTCCTCAATTTGTTGGTATATTATAACGTAAAGGCTAATTTCGAAGACTTTGCTTCTATTTGCCTCATTTTAAAAACTATCCTTATAGCCATTTCGAAAAAATGACATTTGTGATGGTGGAATCCCGAACTAGCCTTATTTCTATTCTAATGGCATCTTTTGGAGAAACCGAAACATTGGTGATGTTTTAATCCAGTATTCGCCTTAATCCTAAAAGCAAAATAAATATTTTTTTAAAATTTTTTTCATTGCCCTAAACCAAGGAAGAGGAGTAAAACAAACCCAAGATCATATCCAAACTAATCACTCACAAGATAGAATAAAACTCCACTATGCAAGAACACAAAATGGTCTAAATCACTTCCATTCTATTTAAACCAATTTTTTCCCAAAAGATGAGTCAATTAAAAAGGTAATACTCGATAATTGAACAAAAATAAATTTCAAAATGAGCAAGTTTAAAAATTTGATCCTTTCACTCTTTGAATCTGATGATATATAGTTTTTGTAAACTTTTATTTGCAAAACAGCTACACAACGCACACCAAAATCCTTGAAATGTCAAATTTGAATAAAGCAACCATATGGTATTGCAAGTCAATTGTCATCATTGAGTGCCATAATCACTCAATTTTCCATCCAACATTTCACTACACACATATTTACAGTCATGAAAAGATAACATTCCATCAACTAGCAAATAACACCCCTAAACTTTTGTCAATTTATTCTAATGATGAGTACAACTCATCCAAAATAGAACGAACAAAGATAAATAGAATCATAACTGAGAACATGAAAAGCATAACGAAAGAGTAAATTCCTAGCAAATTTGTCCAAGGAGTTATTCAAAACTAAATAACTAAATTAAAACATGAACAAAGCTAAGGCATGAACAACCGAAACCAAGTAATCATCATTGTAAGCTCAATCAAGTCAATCACATATTCAAGAACAAATATTGAATCTACTTGGCCTTAACTATCTATCCTCAACTAATTTATTCTAACAAAACCAACTAAAGAGTAATATCCAAAAGACATAACAATAAAATACTAGTAATGCTAAGGAAATGAAAACGATAATGTTTCTCCAATCACTCAAAGCTAATAAAATAAGAAAATTGAGAAAAGTAGGGATAAGAGGTGTCTTCTCCAAGCTTGGTCAAGCCTCATGTAAACTTTTCATCATTGACTTCATTGATGTCTTCAACGCCTATTTAATTTCCATCACCCGCTTCATCATGTTGGCTTTCTTCAAAATTTCTCCTTGAGCACCTCCAGTTTCTTCCATTTGCCCAGTTCCTCCTACTATGTCCTATTGTGCTGCTTGAGTTGTCCCCATGTTTCGTGAATAAAATATTACCGTCAGGGAACTCCATAATGCCAAGTAGGTGGTGGTGATGGATGCATCCATGAGCTCGATAGAGAAGGTTGAGCATTGAGCGCCATTACCGCTACATTATGGTGGATGAGCATTTGATTGTATGTCCAATAGCCATACAGTTCATTTTTCTGCTCTTCCTTTTGTGGTGCATAGAAGGGATAGCATGATTGGAAGAGAGAAAGGAGCTACTTGAATTGGTGGTTTAGTGGCTATTTGATGCCTTTCAAACTCACATACCATGTTGTACACATACTCCTTGTTTGTGCGGCATTGCTCATATGTTTGAAGCTCTCCTTGAATCAATGGACATCCTACATCAACACAAAGAAATAAAACTAGCTCAAGAAAAAAAAAAAGTTGGGAGGATTGTTACCCCACTGGATAGAAATCCCTGCCAAATTAGCTTCCCAACATCAAGTGGCATGGCCTCAAGAATTGCATAAACCAAATATGCTTTATCTTTTTGAACCACGCTAACAGTAGTTGAACCCCAAATTTTACAACTCACAAAGCAAAACTAAAATTTAATAATCAAACAAAGAGCTTTGTGAGGTAATTTCAAATGAAAATCACCGATTGTATTCATGATCCAATTTGCATCTCTCTGTCACATAATCGGTTTTTAATGGCTTCCATAGCCTTCTTTCCCCTAATGAATGCTTTATACTCATCACTTTGAACATATGGAAAATTATAAATCGCATTGATTTTCTCAGAAGAAAAATCTACCAAGATGCACCAAACCCTACACTTACTGTCAAACAAATTACATATATTGCAATGAAACTCTTTCACTAGGTTTGTTTGCAGCTTGGTTTCACTTCTTCATTGAATCTTTCCCAACCTCTACCAATCACATGTGCTCTAATTCCAATCTATTGAACTCATAATCATCCCAATTTTTATATAGATCAAAAGCCCTCTTCCTAATCAGATCATATTGTTGATAGGATTGAAAAATCTCCTTGGCCCGATGATTAGAGAAAATCAAATCATCACTAAACTCAAGGGTTTCACTTGGCCTTTCATCAAACATTCTTTTCTTTGAAAACTCAACTCTTACCCTAATTCTGTTGCTAAACACACCTGATATGAATCCGAAAAGGCTTAGGATGTACCAAGTTGAAGAGATGAAAGTTGGAGCAACCTTGGACTCACGCTTGCCAAGATTGAAGTCCAATCGTGGAATCTTAACAAGTTGGATTGGACTATTCCCAATTTATTAATATTTTGAGTCCAATTCTTCAAGGTAAAGTGCAAGTGGAGATCTTCAAGTACAAGTTAAAGGATCAAATAGTTTGTGCTTATAGTCCATTATTATGTAAAGCCCAACATTAGTTAATGTGTTGTGTAAATTGGTTTTGTTTATTTCTTAGTTTTTATATGCATTAATTAGTACTTAATAAGGCCCATATGGCCCAAGTTTGAGAGCCTCTTGGCCGCATCCTAGTGTGTTAGAATTAGGGGATTCATTTTCTTGTTTTGCAAGGAAACAAGTTCAATAACCGGGGGGCTTCTTATCGCCAAACTCCTAGCCTTACTTTTGGGGAAAATTTTAGCTACTTTTTTGGATACTTTAAGCCTATAAATAGGTCTCTACATGGATGAATTTTTCAGCCATTAATATCAATAAAAATTGTCTTCTTTTCTTGAGGGAAAAGTTCCCTTTCAGTCCTTGGATTAAGACTTTGTCGGGATTATCGCTTCAGCAACGATGATTATTTTTACCGACTTTAGATATTAGTTCCTTCTTGATCAATATAAGTAGTGGGTCAATTCTAGCTTAATTCTTGCGTGTTTCTCTTTTATGGTATATTTTTGTGTTCTTGCTATCCAATTTGTGTTACTAACTTTGGGTTTCGATCCTTAGGATTTTGGTGCCTTACTTGATTGTTGGGTTTTGTGGCACTGAGTCTAGATTGCGCACGGCGTTCGCATCAGTTTGGTATCAGAACGAGTCAAATTTTGGTTAGTTCTGTTTGTTTTGCTGTTAACTTTTTCCAATTTTCTTTCTAAGAAAATAATATCTTAGATTTTGTGAAAAAAAAAAAAAATTTTGTTACTCTTTATTAGCCAAAAATAGATTACTGCTTTGATTCTTTATTATTCTTGTCTCGTTCTTGATCTTGTACCTTGTTCTTATTGTGTCATACCTTTGTTTCTTGATTATCTGTTAATCTTCATTGTTTGTGTTCCGTGTCTTACTATTAAAAGAAACTTGCCGCATTGTTGCTTTGTTTTTTGTTGTGCTTCCTCGTTGATTTCTTCATTGATATTACTGCCATATAAAAAAAATGTGTGACTAAATTAATTAAACGTGAAAAAAAAATAGCAGGAAAAAATAACTTGAAAAAAGAGAGAGAGAGAAGGAGAGAAGAATCGGCCATTAAGGAAGAAAGAAAGAGGGAAAAAAATTGTAGGGTTTGCCTATGAAGTTGTTTATATATTCAATTATTTGATTGTTGTCATAATCTAAGGTTTTGGTTTCCTAGTTGAGTTTGGAAACTTTTGTCCAAGTCGAAATTGATTTTTTTTTTTTTTGGGGGAATCTTACGCAAATTCATTTTTTTTTTTAGAAATTTGGAAACTTACCAAATTCATTTTTAGAAACTTTTTAAATTCCAATTTTCGGAAGATTACCAAATTCATTTTTGAACCTTTACAATTTTTAGATATGGAAACCTACCAATTGAATTTTGGAAACTTTCCAATTTTCAGATTTGGAAATTTTCTAATTCTAGAAACTTTCTATTTCCGGAAACTTTCTAAATCAAGGTCTACTTTTCTGATTTGTAATTCTGTTTTCAGGCACTTAATTTTTATTGGCTCTTTTAATTAACTTTCTTTGTTAATCTTAATTACTTAATTATTTGTTCTTGTGTGCTTTATTCCTTTCATTTGGTAAATTTTTTTACTAAATTTTTATTTGCTTTCTATACGTTTTGTTGCTTCGAGTTACCACACCCTGCGCCTGCATACGTAGACACATGACAGGGACCGTACCCTCAAGAGTTACCCTTTAAATTGACGAGGCACCAAAATGAAATATAAGCAAAATATCTTCTTCAAATTAAAAAATAATCCACAACAAATTGATCATTAACTAACTTGAATACGCAGCTAAGCAATATATACTAAAACTATCTAATAGTCTCAAGGCAACACAAAACAGAAACTAAAATATCCTCATTTTTTTTTTTCAAATTCTTAGTCAGCTAATAATACTAAATTTCTGTGGAAGTCAAAAGTCTAACTGTCAGCATATACCCACTCCACATATACATTATCATCCTTGTACCATCTTTAATTCTGCAAAAATGTTATAATAGGATGATCGACAAGTCACTCAGAAAGGCACCTAACACCGAGGAAATCATCATAATCATCAGCCATCATCAGTTTCTTAGTTTTCAATAGTTAGAATGATAATTTAGTCGTCAGTTAGATTTTCTCAAGCATTCAAGTTAGGATTTTGTTTTCTTGCCAAGAATTAAAGATTTGACGCTCATCAATATTCATTTTTGCTACAATTACTGAGTTTGATTTATTTTTATTGCAATTCAATTTTTGTTTTCCTTCCATTCTAGTTCTTTAATTATCATTCTTCTTTTATTGCCTTTAAATTCTTAATTACTTCCGTAGTTTTGGTTGTTAAGGATTTGTTGGATTGTTTTTAATTGCTTTTATAGAGTAAACTAATTTAAATTCTTTCTCTTAATTAAATTCTTGCAAGTAGGATTGATTAAATTAGGGTTTTTAGTCGATTATATTTAATTTCACTTGATTAAATTTAGTTTAAGTTTAGTTAAAAAATCCTGATTAATTTGTCTATCTAGTAAATAGAATTGTGAATCTGGTAAAATTGTTCCAGTAGTCCTCGTGAGAACGATCCTTACTCATCCTATATACAAACTAATCTCATATACTTGCGAGTGTGTGGGAGTTGATTATGATAATTAAAAGTTTTATTATTTGTTCATTGTTCTCAAAAACCTAATCAATATTCTACCGAACACAGTCCCAATAACAGTGCCAAAAACTTGATGCAGGAAAAAGTTAATTTAACCTATTCACAACTTTCCACATGTGTACGATATTCGTAAGTGTATGACATCAATATAATTGGATGAATAGGAATTGTACCTACAAAGACTACATAGACAAGTACCGAAAGCTCTTGACAATTTCTATCTAGACGATCTTAAAAGGATGTTTTGGTTTTTAATTAATTGAAAAAGTAAAAAATCAAGTATTGTATGAAGCAATAAAGAAATTAAAAAGAATGTTTCCATATAATTTAAAAGATGGTTAGACGCTAGGCTAGTAAATCCCTACGATTACTCAATGCATCAATCAATAGATCCTATTTACACCAAATGGGGATTCAATTCCCGGTGTTCAACCCAATCCCGATTCCTCGTGTCAACTAAGTCCTATCAATCTAATTGATTCGGGTAGATTCCTCTGTCCTCTAATTTCAATTAATTGAGTTTTTTTTGCATAGAATTATTGCTGATTCAATTAATAATTCTGTCAATCACAGCCCTGAATTAAATTAATCTAATAATTAACACTGGTCTACAATAGGGGTTCAACTTTCGTATTACCTCGGTCGACCTATGCAATACAAGAGTCAGCTACGTTCTTGAATTTTCAATTTGTGCTAATAATTACCCAAAGGCTTAATTTTCCCAATTAATTAAGTTTTGAGTAATTTCAAAGAAATCCACATCACCAACACCTAACCCTGACTAATTTACTGCATGATTATTAAAATAAGAACATAAATATCAGAATGAACCCAAGCAATCAAATTTGCTGAAGAACTAGGGTTAGCTATTGTGAATCGCATATAAATAAATTGCAACCTGTAAATGCATTAAACAACGGAAAATAAAGAATTGCCAAACGAATACGCTAAATTAAAATAAACCTTCAATTCTAGTCGAACTTGTCCTCTAGGAAATTATGAAAATCTCCACCAAAAATAGAAACTAAACCCTAATGAAGAGAGAAAGAACGATAATGATTTCTTCTCTCCACAAACTTTTTTGTTTTTAAAGGGAGTGTAACAAAAGTCCTCTTCCAGGTAGGAGTTTTGAGTCATTTTTATCTTACCCATATGTGCTTTCTTTTTGTAAGTAAAATACTGAGCATATGCCCAGAAACTCAGTTAACAAGTCTAGTCACTACATTTGCCACAGCGAACTATCTATGCTTAAAGTCCTTCACCATGGCGAATGACCTATTTGCTTAGTTCGCCATGGTGAACAGTTTCCTTTATTACCATTAGCCACGGCGAAGGGGTCTTTTGCCCAAGCAATTTTGACTTCCATTCAACTTTGGATTCCTCTTCCATGCACTAACTACCAAGACTAGGCAAATCTAAGAGTTATACTTATACACCCTCAGCCTGCACAAGAAAGAGTAGACCCAACTTAAGTAACTAATTTTAACCACAATTTTCTCTTAAAACTACTAAAAATCACAATAAACACATGAAAACTACTTCACACCTACATTATGCAATAACACTACATAAACGCGATAAACAAGCACAAAACATAAAGATTAGGTCTAAAAGAATACCAAAATAACCTTAAATTCTAAGGTTATCATTCAACAGTTGAGACATCAAATTCCTCCTCACCTGTTTTGTTGTCCATTTTTGCCAGCTACATACTACTCCTTAATGTGATTGCCTTACAATGCTACTTGCCCTCACAACATGGGTTTACTTTAGTGTTACCAGGCAGAGAACCTCGGGGTCTTTTATTTATAGAATTTGCCAAATACCCTATTTGACTCTCCAAAGTCCAAAGAGCTGCTAATTGTCTTTGAACCAATGCATTTTGGTTTGCACTATTACATCGTTCTTAGCCATATATTGCCGAAGTAACTCCTCCAAGATACACATTATCTTTTTTCTCTGGCCTTGGTTTTGGTGGTCTATTCTAATTCTAGGATCCCAATGGAAACAATGGTCTTGCTGATGATGAAGATTCTTCTTGTTGGTTATTACTCTATGAGAAGTTGTGGTGCTTTCTCCATCTAGCATTATAGGTACCAGAATTTATGATTCATATTAAAGTTACTCAAATAAATCACCGATTTAGGATTTGTAGGGTATTATTTAGTAGGGTGCTCATCTTGACATAACTCACAAGAAATAAATGGACTTTGCATTGGTTTGTTTTGAACTCCCATGACTTTGAACCTCTTGGTTAGAGCTGCAACTTGTGTCGTTAATGCCATGAGAGCATCCACTTCAAGAACCCTTGTTGTCCATTTTGGTGTCGCTTTTTCACTGAGCACTGATAATTATTAGAGGACAATGCCTCCAACATTTGTACGGCTTCAGTGTAAGACTTGCTCATATGGCTCCTCCGACTACTGCATCAATTATTATCCTAGTAATAGTGTGGTCCCTCCAACCCATTATAGAATGTATGTATTTGTAACCAATCAGGGAACCCATGATGAGGACACGATCTAAGTTGCTCCTTAAACTGTTTCCCAGCCTCAAATAAAGACTCATTTATTAATACCTGTTGATAGGGCCATATGACGTAAACGTCAGTGGTATTAGGGATCCTACCAACTCAATGTAGGCAATCCAAGAGTCAAATCATAATCATCGATAAATATCAATCCATACACATGCAATTCAATATATATAATCAAAGTGCCACTTATGTACTTTTATACAACCAAAAGAATCGAAATAAACATTGCTTGATATATATTTATATACAAACATAATCCATTGTTCAAGTATGTATCACATGTAAGTAATTTCATAAAAAAAATGAAAGAGAAATAGATCATTTACTCAAATCCAGGTGTCGATGCTTAGCAAAAGCGTCCCAATTATCAATTTGTTTACACCTAAATATAAATGAAAATGGGTTCAACTGTACCTTAAAAATATGTGTTTATATGCCAAAGACACCCTAAAATATCCCAAAAAATTGAATCATAAATGAAACTGGCTGAAAAGGCATGGTTTGCCGAAGTAGCTCCCTGGTGCAATCAGCCCGGGTTGGGCTCGACAGCACCTGGGCAAACTACAGAAGCGGAAAACAGTTTATGCCAATTTCATTTCTATGCTTTTCATCTCCAAGATGCCCATGACAAACTAACGAATTTCATCACATGCCAACCTTATTTTTTTCCAATAAACAAATCAACCCAAATATTATTTTATTCCAACAATAAAGTCATGGTATACCCATAATGAATACACCTCGTCTAACCCCATAGAAATCATCATGAATTCTAATCCAGTGCTATAAACATAATACCTTTAATAAAACTCCTACTAATCAACCAATAATAGGGTTAGACATAATTATTTTAGAATTAAGAATTTAAGAGATCTAGGAAAATTCTACAGTTCCTTTTAGGTAACCATTCTCTTATATTTTAAATACTTGTACAGTGATACAATATTGTGTTTTAAAAAGTTGTATTGTACTAGCTTTTAAAACCAAATGAATGATTTCTTAAAAGAGACTGTAGAATTCTCCTAAAATATATTTGATAAAATTTTTCCTTCAAATGTACTGTACTTGATCTTTAGCAAACCATAGTTGCTCCCAAATAAAACGTCTTATCAACATAATGTCTGATTTGGTGACTTGACTTAAGTAACTGCTAGCCACTTATAATATTCATCTTAAGTCCCATTATTTCTCTTAATTAAAAAATAACCTACAACAATATTAATTGGAGTCTCAATGGGCTAAGATAGCCAATAGGGACAAAAAGCCGAATTCCACAACTGGTATTGGAGCTGTTTATGCACCAATGCTCGTTGTCAACTACACTTATGAATGTCCATTGTTTACTACCAAAGATGCCTTCAATTCTTCCCTAAAAGTAGTCAGAGTTATTCAATGTGAAAGACCGTTAGCATTTTCACAGCCGATAGCCTTGCATTATGGCTACAGAGAATCTACCATTATCCATGGTAATTCTTCAAAATTTTATTTAGTTTGATAGCAAATGGAAGAGGGGCTAGATTGAGTTGCAATTAATTAAGTGTTAATTTAGGTAAGAGGTTTGGGATTTCAAAAGGTGTAATAGAGTAAAAATGAGAGGGGAGGGGAAAATAGTGGTGGTGGGAAAATGAAGAGAGGCGACAATTCTAGCTGGAAAGAGAAAGAAAGTGCAAAGAAACCCTAAAACAAAATTTATTCTAAAGGTCATTTTTGTCATCTTATTGACTTTTTAGTTTTGTCTGTCATTTTTCTAGAAACTGTAACCAAAGCATTTTAATCCAAAGTACAAAGGAGGTAAAATGTATATTTCCAAACTACAAAGGGGCAAAATGTATGTTCATTATATCACATGGGGGTTTTGTGTAATTTACCCTTTCTTAACACAAAATTTCAACAATAAAGTTATATATATATATATATATATTTATGTATGTGTGTGTGTATACACACAACATAATATATATATATACACACACACACAAATATTTATATATATATATATATACAGACACACACACACATAAACAAATATATATACACACACACACACACACACATATATATATATTTGTTTATGTGTGTGTGTATATATATATTATGTGTGTATATACACACACATACACACATATATATATGTATGTGTATATACATATATACACATATATACATATATCTATACATAAAATTATATATATATGTATATATGTATATTTAATACATATATGTATTATATATGTATATATAATACATATTTAAATTCCTAGTTCCTTATTCATCGTTTATCTCCACCATCCGTTCATGGCGGCCCTTTAGTCCGTTCCTTTGCAGCTGTTGTTTCCACCTTAGATGATTCTATTCCTCTAATTGAAACGTCAACTTTCAAGGGAGAGCCTACAGTTTTCTTTCCCCCTAAGGTTATCCAAAAACTTGCACTCCCTTTTCAGTTCTCTCTAGTTGAGTGCAAATTCTCAAAAGGAAGACCTTTAATGGAGGCACTTCACAAGGAATTCTAGAAAATAGGCTTTGTCGGTTCATATACATTAAGGCCTCTAGACTACCTTCATGCACTTATGAAGTATGATGCCGAGTAGTATTATTTATGTGTTTGGTGGTGTGGATTTTTGACTATTTTAGGGTTTTGAATACGGATTACCAAGTGGATGCCCGATTTCCTCATTGCTTGTGAAACACCTCTTGCCCCCGTTTGGATTTCTTTTGATCAACTACCCCCTCATTTTTTTCACAAGGTTTTTTTTTTTTCCATTGGTCATCTGATCGGAGAACCATTGAAGATCGATATATCCACAGCCAATGGAACATGACCCAGCAAGGCTAGGTTTCACTTGGAACTCAATTTTTTGAAGACTAGACTTTGTCGTGTCCGAGTTGGTAGTGGTGAGAAAAGCTTTTGGCAGCCTACTGAGTACGAAGCAGTCCCTTCATATTGCAAACATTGTAACAAAGTTGGTCGTTCAATTGTTGATTGTAAGCTTTGAGAAAACCCTAATGCGATGATGACCAATACAGATCCGCAGCCTAATGATTCTGTCAGGCAGAAAATTTCTCAACCAGAAAGAACTTTCTTGGCTGCTAGAAACCCAAGTCTCCAAGTCCTTAAATTATCTTCGGTCGCTAATGAAGTATATCCGAAAAACCCTAGCTCTATACCATCGCAAAAGGCTTATGGGATAGTCATCTTTTCCAAGCCAACATCCTCTAAGCAACAATGGGTGCCCAAAAAAGATGCTTTGGCTACGAGTCCAGTTCAATAGAAACCGGTGAAAATAATAGGTGATAACTCGAACTTGAATGCTAGCGATAAGGTATTCGACCCAACTTACAATCAAGTTCAAGAAAAAATTCTCGAACCTACATCAACAGAACCGGTAGTCATTCTAGATGATTTTTCAATTTTTTTTATATGCGTCACCTATGGATGATCATCACTGGAAATTTCGTGCAAACAAGGCAATGAAAAAGTCATTTCTACAGATAGTATGCAGGATACGCTTTCGAACACGGATAATGTTGTTCAGCCGGATGTACCTCATGATGATCTTATTAAAAGCTTCCAATTGTTCATATCTGAATCTCATCATGATGAGGTTTTCTTGCAAATTTCTTCCCCAAAAACTTCCAAAAGACGTTGGAAAAAAAAAAGGGTGAACAATTGCGAATTCTAGTTTCCCAAATCATCTTAACTAGGAAAGTGGTCAAGGCCTTCAATTAATTATTCTATCAACTTTCAAATGATTAACGTCCTCTTATGGAATATTCGAGGGATTGCTAAAAAAGCATATCTTTGAAGATTAGAAAAGTTAAGTCGTATTCATTCGATTTCTTTAATTGTTATTTTAGAGCCTATTGTTGACTTCTTTAAACTTGAGGAGTTTCGCATCAAGCTAGGGTTTAATTCCTGTCAGTGTAATATTTCTAATAAAATTTGGGTTCTTTGGAAAAGGGGTTTTCATCTTCATACTCAACAGAAATTCTTCAGATTAGTTTATGCATGTAGCTGTAGCTCATGATACTTGGGATCGTTCAATGGAAACAACATGTATATATGTAAAATGTACGAGGACAGACCATCGACCTATGTGGGACCAATTACATCTTATAGTGTCTTGGCAAACTAAACCCTGGCTCATAGGAGGCGATTTTAATGTCATTCAGTCTCTCTTAGAATACAAGGGTCATTTTACTCAGAACTTGCAGAATGTGCCTTTCATTGGAAGCAATTTACATGGACATGTGTTCAAAATAGTCACCAAGTATGGAAAAGGCTTGATCCTTGACCAGTGAATCAAGCCTGGCAGGGCATTTTCTTCAATTTGGCAGTACATCATCTAAGTAAGGCTTCACTGACCATTTGCCTCTTCTCTGGAAGCTGCTGGATGTAAGGTTTTCTAGCCTGAAACCTTTTAAATTTCAAAATATGTGGAAACAGATTTTAATTATCATGAGGTAGAATTCGAAGCCAATTCTACCAGTCAAAATACATCGACGTAAACTCTTAGCCGTGCTTATGCTCAATTATTTCTTAGCTTACAAAGAGAGGAGATATTCTGGAAACAAAAATTTTGTGTTAAATGGCTTTTGGAGAGTGATAATATCACGTGTCCCTAGTGATAAAAAAGGCAGTGCTTGCAATTCATAAAATCAAGAACTCTTTTGGTGAATGGATGTTTTCTATCTTGGATATCAAAATGGAGGCAATTAATTTTTTCAATCTCTACATGCTGATGAGGGAATTGATTCTTCAACCATGGATGATCTCTTGGGATTCATTCCTAATTTGGTCACGGCTTCTCAGAATGAAGGATTATTAGCACCAACTACATTGGAAGAGGTGAAGACTACAATGTTTCAATTGAATAAAGATAGTGCTCCAGGACCAGATGGGTTCTCCGATTTATTTTACCAGCACTATTGGGAGATAATTCATACAGATATTTTTCATGCAGTGCGGGATCTCTTTGTAGGGTATCCATCTCGAAAGAAATCAGGAGCTGCACTTATAGTCTTCTTACCTAAGAAAGAGACTTCTCAGATTTCCGACCAATATCCCTTTGCATTGTCATAAATAAGATTTTCACTAAATTGCTTGCTAATCGCTTGTCACTTGTTTTGCTGAATCTTATTTCTAAGGAACAATCAGGGTTCGTCAAGGGGCGAAGCATGTCGAATAATATTTTACTAGCACAGGAATTGATTTGTTCCTTGGATAAAGAGGAATATTATTCTCAAATTGGATATGATGAAACCTTTTGACAGAGTATCATGTAAATTCTTGGAGGCTTTGATGACCAAATATAGATTTCATTCCAATTTTGTTCAACTTATCATGAGCAATCTTAAAGGAAGCTGGTTCTCTATTTTGCTCAATGGGGAAGTCACAGGATTTTTCCAGGCATCCAAAGGAGTCAAACAGGAAGATCCCCTATCTCCATTCTTATTTATCTTTTGGTTGGAGGCTTTTTCTAGGGGTCTATTTTTTCTGATTCAGCAAAAATCTGTTAAGTGTGGTTCCTTTTATGACTCCACGTAATTGTCCAGTGGTGTCTAATCTCTCTCTCGCAAATATGTAATAATTTTTTCTCATGGAGATCATCAAACAATAAAGAATATTATTGCTCTGCTTGACACTTATCAACGGGGTTCGGGACAGAAAGTCAACACCTCTAAAAGCTCCTTGTTTGTGCCTACCTCAATTGGTGTCTCGGCCATTCGGACAATTGAACAACTTACCGGGATTAAACACTGCGAGCTGCCTATTCCATACCTTGGTTGCATTTTATACAAAGGTCATCGTCATCTGCACTAGTACAATCGTTATCTACACTATTACCATTATCTTGTTGAGAAAATCCAGTAAAGGTTAGCCGATTGGAAACACAAATTACTCCAGGACGATGGTTAATTCTTATTAAGCATGTGCTTGCTTTCAAACCTATACATGTTCTTTCGGTTTTGGACCCTCCGAAGGGCATCATTCGATCCATAGAGAGAATTCTGGCTGATTTTCTTTGAAGGGAGATTCGAAATAGAGGAAAAAATGGCATTAGGCTACTTGGAGGAAGCTTTGCTTGCCAACGGAGCAAAATGAGTTAGGGTTGAGATGTCTACAACATGTGGTGGATGCCTCTTACTTAAAATTATGATGGATTTTCAATGACTCCTTTTCTTTTTGGTCATTATTCATGCGAGGTAAATACTCCACCGGTGCATGTTCATCTCCTTCCCTAGTTTGGCGTAGAATGCAAAGGGTCAGCACTTACTAAGGCATATCTGAACTCTAGTTCAAAGTGGGAATTGTTCTTTTCGGCATGATAATTGGCTTGGAAACGGACCTATAGCCCCCAATGATAACACTAATTTGCCAGAGTTTTCTATTGATCAACTTTTTGATAATCTACATGACTGGAATCTTCCCCCCGTAGAAGATCTCCTGTCTTTGAGCGACAAGAACAGGATCTTGGCTACACATCTTTAACTTTCCTCACATCTAGACAAGTTAATTTGGAGCTTGGAATCTTTGATTGATAGCTGGAAAATTCTTCCTTGCTACATCATATAATCTTTTCAAGGATGCTAATCACAAAATGTACACTGCATCATCATTTGGGGATCACACGCTCCCTTCAAAATTTCTATATTTATGTGGCATTTGTTAAATGGCTTTCTTCCTTTCCCGGATGTTCTCATGAAGCTCAAATTTTTCATGCCTTCCAATAAATTAATAATGAACAAAATACTTAATGTCCAAAATATCCAAAATCCTTACACCTTTTCTTTAGAGTCCCTTTTTTTAGTCACCCAAACAAGATGAGAATCGTTCCTTTTCTTTTCGTTTCTCTCATAATTTAACTTTTTCCTGCTTTCCTTTTCTCTCTGAAACTCCGAAACTAAGCCTAAGTGATATGATTAGTTGGTAAAAAAAAAAATGATAGTCACGTTAATATAGAAAAGAGAGTTAGCTATCAAACTTCCAAAGCATTGAGAAGCACAGAAAGACAGGTGATATATATTTAGCTGCATCACTTGTTTAGTTTGCCTTTTTCTAGAAATAGACATATTCAAATGCACATCTTTTGAAAATATTCGGTTCATGAAAAATACAATCTTTCAAACAGGTTAAATTGGCCCTTTTCTATTTAGTTGTGTGGTTGGGGGCCATTTCCCTTCTGCATAGTTTGCTAGAGTAAATGTTACCAGTATGAATTAGGGCACAAGTAGCTTTGGTCTATCAAAGCATACTTTTATTTTATTTTTTGGGTCCATCAATGCCTACTACAATTGTGTGAAAATGCAACATATGCACCCAAAAAGAGGGGAAAAAAAGAAAGAAAATATGCATATTTTTCTTTAGCTAATTAAACATCTAGATAATGATGTAAATTCTTGACGTACACATACCCACACAGATGCACACATGCTAGTTGATAACTCTAAAAAATTAGAGTTATATGTACCCTAAATTTATCGATTTTGGTAATAGTTTTGAGCATTCTTAGTGTTTTAGTGCGTGTTTTTGTCTATTTTTACTTGTATATGTTAGAATCTAGTATTTAATTAGTATTTTAGTGCTTATTTTGGTCCTTGTTATCTTATCGTATTATGTTCTTGTATTTAGAGTTTGTATCTTATCTTTAACCTAATTCCGTCGAGAGATGAGGTTTTCATTCGTCTTTGTTTGTCTTTGGTTTTAGATTTTTGTGAGTGTTTTGTTTAAGTGTTTAAGATTTATTTTAAGTGGTTATTAGTTATAAATTTTTGGTTTGCTAGAAGAAAATGACTCAACAATTAGACGTCGTATAAAGACTTTTGGCATAAAGCAGTGAAGTGGATTTATGAATTTGATTGAAATTCTATAGGGGCAGAAACGTCCAATTCGTGGTTGATTTGTACTGCACCAATTCTCCTTAATCCAGCACTATATATACTCCTTTTTGACCTCCTTTGAAGGTGTTAGCTAGAAGATAGTTAGCCTCGGGTACAAGTTAGATTAGCTTGGGACATTTTTAGTGCTCTTTTTCCTCCCCCTTTATTGAGAATTTTCTTAGTTCATAAGCAACTTTCTATCTTAGTAATTTCTAATTTCTTGTTGAAAATGCAAGCCTTATTCTAGTAAGTATTAAGTTTATGTTTAAATTTATTTAGTTAGTCTTTAATTTCATGTTCCTATAGTTTAATTAGTATAATTGCTTTCCCTTAATTACTTTCTTAGTCTAAATGATAGAGTAGTTTTTGAGCTTTCTTTAATTATACTTTCTTAATAGTAATTAGTAGTTTAGGATATTTAATTATTTTCTTAAAATACTTTCCTTTTACATGTTTTCTTTAATTTCTTTCTTAAAAATGATTTTTTTTTAGCCTTCATGTTTACTTTTATGCATTAGTTAACCTTGGGTTAAGATTTGATGATGCCAATTTTCAATAAGTTTTGATTTATTAGAAGGTTAAATGGTTAAGGTGGTGGATAATTTAGCAGTAGATGGTGTTTTGAGAGTTATGCAAGAGAAGATGGCCATTTCTTGAGCCTAATTTATGGATTTTAGCACAAAATTATGAGTGTGGTTGAGTGTTAATTCCTAAACTAATCATCAACTGGTTTAGGAAAAATGATAGTTTGACCAAAATGCCATTTTTCTTTGTTGGTTCTTATAGTTTCATGTTGTGTGATGACTTAGAATTATGAGTCAAATCAAAGGATTGATTCATAGTTGGGAATGAGATCCTAAATAGGTCCATTAAATCACTTGACTCAATCAATTGATTAAATCTCAAGAATTGACCAATTGAACCCTAACCCATTTTACATTAGCTTTTTTAATCGTCTTGCATTTAGTTTTAGTTAAATTTCTATTTAATTAATCTCTTCAAATAGCATTCTTACTAAATAATCGGTAATTACTGACCAATCCTTCTAGATTCGATCCCTGCTTCAACTTGCTACTATTTGACCATGTATACTTGTGGTGCACTATCTAGTTGGTAGTAGGATTTAGCTGTTTATAAATAGATAACTAGATGTGATTACACATTAAGTTTTTGGTGCCATTGTTGGGGATTGGCTTTCGACAGACAACATTGATGTAATTTCGTTGGAATATATTTTTATGTTCTTTGTTTTCTTGTATAGTTGTCATAGAAATTTGAAAATCCAAAAGATTTTTATTTTACAATTGTGTTTCTTATCTTGAAAAGTCCAAAAAAATTTCATTGTGATGGATAGTTAAACTTTCTTACTTTCTTGTTTGTGTTTTAGTTATTTTTATTGTTTTTGTTGTTTAGTTTATATTTCTCAAGAACATGCAGGGAAGGAATTGAAATAGTTCATACTAAGGTTTTATCATTATTATGATAATGGAGGTATGACCATGAGCATGTTTCTTGTAACTATTCTCCCTACCCCTTAAACTATCAAATGGGATGGTCTATCTATCCATATTCTTATGAGAGCTATCAAGAAAATCTTTATTCATTCTCTCTATATCAAGAGCATGCATATAAATCAATGGAATCCCAATTCTTTCACCAACCAACCCAAGAAGTTGATAAGGCAAGATTGATGAAAATGTTGATGGATACGTCAATCTAACCAAGCAGAATTCTAAGAAGACCTAGCCAAAATCCAAGAAGAACAAGCCAAATTGCGAGTAGAATGAGCCAAACTTTTTGAAGAATGAATAGAACTCTTTGAGGGCCAAGCAAAACTCTTTGAGGACCAACCTAAATTCTTGGAGAATCAAAACAAATCCAACAAGGGGTTAGAAGACCAACTTACCAGGTTTCAAAGAATGATGGATTGAAAACCAAAGAATTCCAACACTCCAATCAATTCCAGTCAATAATTTACTCACCTTTTTTGACCATCATTCTCAAGTAAGTGCCATTGAAAAAGAACCGGTTCAAGAAGAAAGCGCACATTTTAAAATAAACCAGTTAATGAAAAAACTTTTGAACTAGAATTCTCAATAACCAAGTTACGTAACACTTTTTGGAAGCATCATCGACTTATCTTATGAATGAGTGTGAGTTTGTTCCGATAATATAAAAAAGGTGCATTTAGAGTTTTGTGAAAGAATATGCAGTCTCAAGAAGTGGAAGAAGAATGATATTTTCAAGAGGGGACTAGGGAGATGAAAGAAACTACACATGCCAAAATTTAAGAAATTCTTGGGGTTTCAGATGTACTAAGCAAATTCTTGGGATTTCGGGTATACTAAGTACTGATGCAAGTTCACCAAGGACTATAGTATCCATGAAAACCCTTCTTGGTGTTGTTAAGGGAATAGTAAACAGTTGATACGTTAGGGAGCAATTCTCATGGGGCAGAAACATCCAGTTCATTGCTGATTTATGTTGCGCCAATTCTTCTCAACCTTAGCACTGTATATATACCTCTTTTAAACCTTCTTTGAAGGTGCTAGCTAGTAGTTAGAAGATAGTTAGCGTAGGGTAGAAGTTAGATTAGTTTGATACAGTTTAGTGCTCTTTTTCCTCCCCTTCAGGGATTTATTAGTTTAGGTTTTCTATCTCTGTAATTTCTAATTTCTTGTTAAAAATGCAAGCTTATTCTAGTAAGTGTTTAGTTTTTTTTGTTTAAATTTATTTAGTTAATTTTTAATTTCATGTTCCTTTAATTTAATTTGTTTAATTACTTTCTTAGTGTAATTGGTAGAGTAATTTATGGGATTTCTTTTATTATATTTCTTAGTAGTAATTTGTAGTTTAGGATATTTAATTGCTTTCTTAAGATGTTTTCTTTTTACAAGTATTATTTAATTGCTTTTTTAAAAATGATTTCTTTAGCCATAATGTTAACTTTTATGCATTAGTTTGTCTTGGGTTAGGGTTTGATGATGCCAATTTCTAATTGGTATTGATTGATTGGTGGGTTAAATGGTGAAAATGGTAGATAATTGGGTAATAGATAATTTTTTGAGAGTTAGGCAAGAAAATGTGGCCAATTCTTGAGTTTATTTTGTGAGTGTTAACACAAAATTACGGAGCATTGAGTGTTAAATCCTATACTAATCATTTACTAAATTAGGACGAATGACAGTTAGGCGTGATAATATTTTTCTTAGTTGGTTCTTATATCTCCATATTGTGTGAATTATTTAAAATCACGAATCAAATCAATGGATTGATTCATAGTTGAAAGTAAACTCGTACTTAGACCCATTAAACCATTTGACCCAATTAATTGATTAAATTTCAAAAAGTAGCTAATCGAATCCTAATATGTTTTACTTTTCTCTTTCTTAATTTTCTTGCACTTAGTTTTAGTTAAATTTCTCTTTAATCAATCTCTTCCAATAACATTTTAACTAAATAAACAGTAATTATCAACCACTTTTTGTAAGTTCAATCCCAACTTTCATTTATTACTATTTGATCCCGTATATATGTCATATAATTAATAGTAAGATTGAGATGTTTATAAATATATAACTAGATATGATCACGCATCACTCATCACTCATCACTCATCACTCGTCCAATAAATTAGCTTGAAGTTACTGGTCAGGCACCGGATCTCATAGTTTCTTGACAACAATTTGAGGGAAAAAAAAAAAAAAAAACCTTGCTATAGAGGGAGAAGACAAGTAATCAAGAAGGGGAAAATTATAAATTTGGATGTTTGGTGCCATCGACGAATTGTCGAGATGTTAGGAATAATTATCACTCTAGTCTAAACAATTAGATTTCAATGCAGAATAGAACCAGTTATCAACATATACCGGCATAATCCCACTGTTGATACTCTGTAATCATTACTGATCTCCATTGCCTTGATTCGAACGGGAGTTTACCTCTCCACGAATGCGCTTCTGCAGATGCTCCAAGCTAGCCACACGTTGCATCGAAGATGTTCTTCCCATCTTATTCCCTGACGCTGCTTCCGTAGGATTCTGACACACATTGCTATCTACTGAAGATATATCTAACTTACCATTTTGGATCCTTGGATCATGAGCAGGGAGATGATTACCCAATGGGGCTTGATAATAATGCTGTTTTGGAACATCTTGCACCGGAACAGCAGCATCAGCTGATGTGTCTGACGGGCTAGCAGCAAATGATGGGAGATCAATTAATTAATGTGGATATCTCCGACATAGCTTGGAACAATGGGCTCAAGCCGGTAACTCTTTTAACAGTTTCCTCGGCCATCTTCACCTGTAAAGGGAGAAAAATGAAAAAACTCAGTGAAACTCAAAAGGTTTCCTTTATGCAGATTACTACTTCATTAGATTTTAATTTCTTGTCAATGCATGTGTTGTAGGCAGAGAAGTTATGATAAACTACCACTAGGAGCCCTGGTGAGATACAGTTACCTTTGCTCTTAGTGTCTCGACATTAGCTTTCAAAACTCTATTATCAACAGCTGCTTCATTGTATTTTGTATTTACGTCAGTTAGGCGCTTCAACAAAGAAGAATTTTCAACTCTTAATTGAGAAACCTAGGATAACGAAACAGACCATGTTAGATGAAAATCAACAATGTGCCCATTAAAAACAAGGGTAATAACATACCTGTGTCTCAAGCTCAGTCAAATGGGCTTGCTTTCTTCTTCTTGAGCGTCTTGCCGATTCTCTATTCTGAAAGCATTCTGACAAAAAACTAGCTTAATTAACACAACGAAATGGAACCCATATCTACTTTTACGCATCATAGTGGCATAATTTATCACAGACTAGATACCAAAAGTATACAATCTGCTCATAAAACTAAAGTCTAAAGCACACCATTGAAAACATCGGTGAATAATTAGCACTATATGGAATTTCACCCAGACTCTCATATTCTAAGCAAGTATAACAGCCATACAACTTAAAGAATCCACATAGAAACCATTCGGTACGCAAGAAAGGTAATAAAGCAGAAAGTCTTTGCGCAATATAGCACTATGTGATAGAATTCAAAACATGATCTCATGAAACTTGAATGAGAACTAATTAGTGAGATGTTGCAGGTTTACCCCTGTACAAGTAACATGTAATGTTTCTGATCCCTTTTCTGGAACACATCCAAAACTATGGGGAAAGTAGAAAATTATGCTGGGAATCATTACCTTCTCATTCGTTTTGCATCAGCAGGGTCCCCATTTTGAGTTGCTTCTGTTTCTTCATCACCTTCATCTTCGTCTGACTCCTCTCTGGAAGAACCACTTGTGGTTGATCTCACTTGGATCCCAGATTTCTTCTGCACTGCAGGCAATGATGGTATTCCCAGTGGCTCCCCAACATCCTTATCTTGTCCTTTGACAGGATCAAGCCCAGTTTCTGCAATTATAATTGTAGGAAGAAATGATAACTAGTCTGTGAATAATAACACATTTGCACTTCACAATGCCTGTCTCATTAAACTCCTAATATGGCTGCACCACTTGTTAGTGATTTTGTGTATCCTAGTGCAGAAAATGAGTTTGTTAATTAAGTAATTATTGATTGTTAAAGCAGCAAACTCATTTCCCACCCTATACCAAACTCCTTGAGTCACAAGAAAAAGGAAAAAAGGAAAACGGAAAAGGAGTACTTTTGGTAACTTGGTTAATATACTTCTGCAAGAAACGCTACACGTAAGTTTTCTAATTTGGGACTAAAGACTGAAAATGCATCCAAAAGACAAAAGGGAAAACAAAAACATTAAGAGTCATGCGATCCAAATTGACACACAAGGAAATTGAATGTGAATTTGCCACTTCAATCTGTTTGCCAAATTCCTAGTCAACCAATGACATATCTCTCTCTTATTGCCTGAGTTAAATAATCAAAAAAAAGAAGAAAACATCTGTTAAGCCCCATATCCATATGGCAATTTCTAAGATTTTCAAGCATAATTTCTGATTTCCTTAACATGAAATTTTATGCATTATCGTCAGATACAAACCCTGCCGGTTCCCCATGAAAAAGATAAGATTTTACCTGATATAATCTCAATCAGTTCCCCGAATAGTATTGCCATAAAAAATACTGGAAACCACCATAGAGCGTAAGGATGCTTATAGTTTTTGCTGCAGTCCAATTCTACATTTTTTTTTCCCCTTTATTTAGCTATTGTTTTATTTTGATTCTTTTTCATACTTCTTATCTCTTGCATTCACTTGTATTAGCATTGTTTTTTTTTTTTTTTTTTTTTTTTTTTTTTCACCTAGGACTTGTATTGCATTGTGGAAACCTGAATACAGGATAATAACTTTTGACACAACTATTTTGATTGACAATATTACAGAGGTTACATACACCTGTACTCGCTTTGACAGCTACATTTTTAAGGTATCTGTACTTGAATTCTCCAACAAGCCCTTGACTCACGATTATGTTACGAGATCTGCTCCTTGGCATTTTGTCATTTTTCTTTTTTCCCCCCTGATATTCTATGCCCTCGTGGATCATGGGAATCTATGACAATCGCTTTCAGAGTTGCAATTAGTCTAAAATGTCCAAATATATTTTGAAAAAGCAGCCATTTGATTGAATTTATGTCATTTACCTCTGCTCAACTGCAATTCTAACCACACTCTTCGCCCCAAAAGAAACAGAAAAACAAAAGAAAGCAAGAAAAAGAAGAGGGAAAGAAACATCACCACTCGCCACAATCTGCAGGACTAAATGCATAACCCATCTTTTTCCTTGATAAGCCAACCCAAGTTAATCACAACATCATGTTTTGATAGGTAAAACAGCAAGAATCACGTCAAAAAAGGACAAACATAGCTTTTTTTTCACATCTACTTGGACAAAGTCCGAAAAAAAAAAACAGTTTAGACACAGTTCCCGAACAAAACATATTTACTGCAATTTAGTCTACAATCGCCATAATCAGATAATACTCCGCTCTTAATTTCCACATTAGCCTCTTGAAAGCATATTAATTTCAATTACACAATTTCTCATTATTCTTACATTTATATAAAATGTATCTAAGTGTATATAAGCGCATATGTGTACGACTAATGCTTCCTTAGAACTCCATTGATTCTACCTTTCTATATCTATTACATAATTGTGAATAAAACTGTGAAATTCATCAAATATTCCGTTATCAAACAAATCACATAACAAATCTAACCTTTAGAAACAACTTGAGATCCCGACGCATTAGAAGCCTGTGAACTATTGTCAGGCTGCATGGCCTGCAGCAGATTCCCCAGGCTTCACATAGTTGGCCTATCCAAATTGCAAAAAATAACTTTACAGATAAATACAGAATAAATATTCAAGGAGTTGCAAATGAGAAAACTATTATACATTTTTTTTAGAACATTTAAAAAAAAATAAGACTTATCATCAATAATGCAAATAATTTATTTAGCAGAACCCCAAAAAACATTAAAGAAAGGGGAAGCAAAATACCCGAGTCAAAGAGGCCACGGCGGCACACGCCAAATCGAGTTTGCTTTTAAGGATAGCCTGGTATTCTTCAGAATCAACGGGAATATTAGGTGGCTGAGGGCCTCCATACGACGTCGTGGGAGCAACCTTGACCTCTACTGTGTTGCTCTGATTATTATTATCATTATTTGAATTACGTTTTAAGTTATTATCCTTGATCTCAACGACGTCGTTTTCGGGCAAATTGTTAGAAGAAGCCGGCTGCGGCAGAGGTGGTGGGGAGTGATTGGATCCCGAGGCTTCTTGATCGAGAAAGCGTTGAAAAGCCCATTCAGATGCGCTGCGGTTCATCTTCTTTGATGAGGATGAGGTGTTGTTAGTCGACGATGAGCCTGAGCCTGACTCGTCGTCTTCACCGAGTCGAATCGGAAACGGAGGCTGTGACCAGAACTGGTCCGCAATGTCGTCCACTGAAAACACCCTATCCATCTCTCCTATCTCTCTTCCTTTCTTTTTCCTCACTTTATCTATCTCTTATTTTCCCTCTTATCTTATTCTGATATAGTACTGCATACAAGTAAAAATATTAGCAAAAGTAAAATTATTTTTAGCCCAGTCTTTTAATCATATGAGATATGACATAAGTATGGCGTGGATTTTCTAAATATACTAATAATAAAAATTACCTAAATAATCTTCCAATTATTTCACAAAAATCAAAACAGTACCCAACTTAAATTTTAGCTTGATTAATCTCCCAACTAAATAATTTTATTTAATTTGGTTGCTAATTGACAACTCCGTTTAAAATATTAGTTTTTTAATTTTGACTAATGTTGATCAGATGTATAAGCATCAAATCACATGGACTAAAGTGTGAAATTACTACCTAAATAGTCATTCAACATTTTTATTAAAATTGAATTGGTCCTTTAACTAACAATTTAGTCGATTAGTCCCTTAGCCAAATACCATGTTTTTAAATTTATCACTAATTTCACCAAATATGAAACAAATTACACAAATATCAGAGAAATATTACCTCAAATCAAAGTTAATCAGATGTGTCCTACAAAGTTTTGAAGCCAAATTAAAAATAAAAATCACAAAGCTTTGGTGTTAAATTAAAAATAAAATAGGATAAATTTAAAAAATTAAAAAATTTCAAAGAAACCCTAACTTTTACCCCCTTCCTTGCCCCCATCTTTTCTTCCCAAATCACAAGCGACCGCCATCCCCAACATCACCCTTGCTCCACTACTACTAGCCTGGCCTCTCCTGTCCCCCATCCCTTGGATGTCCTTCCCTAGCCTCTAGACATTCGGGGAATAGGTCATCCTGCCACTTCTCCTTTCTTCCTCCCATTAGGTCCACTTTTTTGACACCCCAAATCAGACCAACCCAACTCCATTATGTCCCCTATGTCTCCCTATCCTAACACTTTCGTCACCCCGAATTTTTCCCATCCCAACACTAAAATCCCTTTCTGCTCCTCTAGTTCTGATTTCCCTTTCCTACTCCACAACTCCAATCTTTCTTCTACTACTCCCAAACCCCGATTTCCCTCTCTCATGCCTCCTATCATCTCAATTCCTATCTTGCCTCTCTCTTCCCAGATTCCTATCTTCCAAATCTCCCATCCTTGCCCATTTCTCCTCGATTTCTCCCTTCTTCTCGATTTCCCTTTCCCTGCCTCCTTACTTCCTGATCTTGCACTTCTTGCCACTGATGGGATGAACTTTCAAAATGGAGACTTGGACTCGCAGAGCAGATGGTCTAGTAGGGATGGTGGTAGCAGCTAGTTGGGGTAGGGTGGGGTAGGGGTAGAGGGGTTTAGGTTGCGCAAAGGAAGGATTAAATTGGTTGAATTTTTAGTTGAAGGACGAATTTAGTTTTAATAAAAATATTGGAAGACTATTTAGGTGATGATTTCACGTTTAAAGTATTAGGTCCATGTAATTTGATGCTTATATCCCTAGTAAATACCGGTCAAAATTAAAATTAAAAAAAAACTAATGTTTTGGGTAGATCCGCTATTTTGGGTCCAAATTAGATACAACTATTTGGTTGGAAGACTAATTAAGCTAAAATATAAGCTGGGAGTCTATTTCGATTTTAGTGAAATAGTTTATAGACACTTTAGGTGATTTTCTCTATACTAATAATATAGTAATAAAATCTCTCGTACTATCTCTCTGGTATTATTTTTAGGTTAATTATCCTTTGTTCTTTTGTAAATTTCACCACGTCTCAATTTACCCCTGTAAAAAATTTATGTACATTTAATCCCTTCTGACTAACGGTCAAAACTAACTGTTAGCCAAAACACTAAAAAGTATAGCAAAATCAGTTCATTAAGTTACCCTCATATAATTTTACAATTAATTACACTTCACTTGCCTCTGTCTGTTAGTGGCAACTGTTGGGGAGCGAAATAAGCTAAGTCAAAAATTTTTATGCTGACAAAGTTCAGACTCAAATTTTTGCTAAGATTATAACTATATCAACAAAACAAACTGAAATGACTAAGAGAGCTGTTGAAGGGGAAGACCCATGATGACACTCTCAATACACGCTCAGAACATGTATAATTCTGGCCCAAAAATTGGTTTAATATAATTATTGGGGTTTATAGAATAAAAATAAAGGAATAATTTCACAAATAAAATAAGAGAACATACGCAATTTAACTAACTTTTGTTGGTCCCAAAACAATCTAAGAGGGGGGGTGAATTAGGTTGTTTAAAAAATACTTTGAGAGATATTGAGATTTTCTGATTGAATGCAGATATAATAATAATATCATTTATTTCTGTATCAATTAAAGAGAGAGTCTTTAAACTCTTAATACTTCCAAGCTAGCAAGCTGGCTGAAGTATCAAATCTCTTGAATGCTTCACATACTTGGTGAGCCAATAATCTTTACAAAGTTGGGAAGTTCTTGTTCACACTAAAACTCTTTTAGTTGAGCCAAGAATCTTACTTACAACCACACTTTCATACAAGATTATCACTCCACTCAAAGTTGAATTTATACTCACAATTGCACACTAATACAACAAAGCACTTTAGAAATTTGCACTTAAATTACTTTTTTCTAACGCTTGTACCGTCAAAACTCTTAGTCGGACCGGACGCATGCACGGACGTCCGAACGAAGTTGGTTTAGTGCTGTCTCTTATACTTGTAACGGCTAAGTAATAAATGCACAAAAAATAGCCGTTGGGGTTTCAGACGTCCGAGAAGGATTGAATGCGTCCGAGGCAGCGTCCGATCTTCTGAGAGTTTTGTTAAGAGACTTCGTTCGGACGTCCGTGCATGCGTCCGGTCCTTCAGTTCGACAGAGTAGCTGTCTCTTATACACATCTCAGGAACAGATCTTTCAAACGCACAGAACCGTCCGAACTAGGTCAAAACTCCTCGGACGTCCGAGGAGTTTTGACCTAGTTCGGACGGTTCTGTGCGTTTGAAAGATCTGTTCCTGCAAAAGCTTGTTTTACAGAGTTAAGTGTTTATGTCATCATCAAAATAAGGTTTGGAAAACATCAACTTTACCTACTCTAAATCTATAATTACATGAATTTCAGTACTAAAATTAATACACGGTCCATCAAAAATCATTATCAGGACGATGACAAATGAAATAACATATTAATTAACTGAAAAAACAACAAAGATCCTTTTGAGTCAGAAATTCCTCATTCCAACATTTTATCTAATAAAGTAGAATTTGGGTGATAACGAAGTGCAGCTTATATGGTAAAACGCTTTTTCTATGATCTATTGGTTATGGGTTTGAGTCACTAAATGGTAGAAGATGGGTGGGCTTAAAAAAAAGTAGAAATTCTAGATGTTATAAGAGGTAAAATACAAGATTGTATCATTATCGGATTTACCCTAATATGAAACTAAAGCTAAAATCATATAAGGGCAATTTAGTATGTTCCCACCACACTTTAACATTTTGACTAAGGATTGGGCTTGACTATTAATCAGAGGGGTTAAATGTATATAATTTTTTTTTATGAAACAAATCGAGACACAATCAATTTTACGAGGAGGCAAAGTGCTATTAACTCTTATTTTTTGTTACCACGCTAGTTCTGGGTTAAACTAAAATATTTGTAATTAACAATTTATTGTATGATTTATTTTATTTTTCAAAATTATGATTGAATAAGTAGTATTTTCTCACAAATTACTGCAATATAGAAATTTGAAATTTTTTAAAAAATTAAAATATATAAAAAATAGAGCTCTAAAAATTGATAAATTTTGTTTGGAAATTAGTAAAGGTGGAAAAAAAATAGTACTACTAAAGGAATGGAAAATTCTTACATGTCATGGATTCTTTGATCCATATTAAGTCACCTGATCTCACTTCATCTCACATTATTCCAAATGGTTATCCATTCGAGGTAACCTAATATAAACTAATGGGTCAATGACACAGTCCATGTAAATTTTTTTTTTTTTTTTTTTTTTTAGTAAGTACCATATTAGTTTCATGCAACTCGAGAATAAGGTGTTAGATATTTTCCACGGAAATATTTAGGTGAATTAGGTATTTTATCCTACTTGTAAATTATGTGATGTAAATTAAACTATATAAAATAAATGACATCAGTCGAAGTAAAATATAATATTAACTACAATATTTACAAGTAGGATTCAAGAACGATCTACCTATGTATTTTCTTTCTTTCTAAGATACTTCCGAAAAACAAATGGAAAATTCTTTGTTAATTTTTTTTTTGTTTGTTTGAAAAAGAATCCAGAAGGATGTTTGCTGAAAATAATTATTGGATTATATGAAATGACTAATTTGCATGAAAAATCGTGCAGCGGTATACGAAATTTGGCTCACAAAATATAATTAAGTATTAATCTTTCTGTTGGATATTAAGCGAAAAAAAAATCTTTGGTAAATTTTATTGTTTTTCGTTTACATTCCAAATAAATTACTCTCGACTATTCTTGGTTAAAAAATTAATATATTTATATAAAGTGACAAAATCCATTAAGGTGTCACTATCTAAAATGAAGGAATGAAATTTGATGTAGTATCTAAAATCAAGAATTAGTGATTCATTATGATTTTGTCACATGAAATGTCTTTGACAAATGATTATAAATTTATGTTTTTGTAAATAATTTTTCGTTAAAAGATTTTGTTGTTATATTGTTAAATATTTGCTTGACATAAGAGTTACTTTTGAATTTTTTAGAGTTATTAATAGATTTTCCCTTGTGTAGTGTTAATTTAATCAAAATAGACTACTTTTAATATGTACTTTTACTTTCTTGTATTTCTACTTTTAATGAATTTACATAGAACTAAGTAATTTCGAAAGCCATAAGTAACTATTTTTTTTATTATTATTTTATTTTAAGTAGCTATTGAATTTTTTAAAACTATAACCAGCTAAATACATTTTATGAACTTTTGAACTATCTCAAATTTTACTTCTCTCAAACGATTTCAAAAAATGATACAGAAATAAATGATAATATGCCCTCTTTATTTGTTAAGGGACATCACTTGAGTCTCTAAATTACTTTTGAAATTTGACGGAGGTCTTAAAGTTTTTAAAAATTTTGTACTATAGCTATTTTTAGTCTTACAGAAACCTCGAGGTTGTGTTTGGATCGCTGAATTTGGTGAAAAACTTGAAATCCACCCATTTTTTATAGAGATTTATAAAGGTGAAATGAATGAATTTCAAATTCATTCAAATTAAAAAGTGTGAAACAAAGGATTTCAAATGATTTTTTAATTTGGGAGAATTTGAAATTCATTTATTTTGATTTTACAAATCTCTCTAACAAATGGATAGATTTCAAATTATTCCTCAAATTCATTGATCCAAACACAAAGTAATACCTTTTGTAAACTGTTTCGTCCATCAAGTACTTTCATATTGCCATAAAACATCCCCTATAGAAAATTTACTTGTTTGAACATTTTTGTGCCTCGGGTATTTTTTTTTGGGTACCAAGGCTAATGATTAATTTAGTAGGAGGGAAAAAAAAAAAAACATTGGAGGGACCTCCGCGAACCGTGGGATTAATAGTCAAGTGACAAAAAGGTTCATGAAAAACTTAAACCTCTGTTAAATTTTGAAAATAGTTGAAAATCTAAATTTGTAATTCTTCCCATCTGTTTTTGCAAGGACATTAAAATCCAATAGTCTGATATGTTTGAAATGTGGTATTAAGACATTGTGGTCTCGCATTAGTACTCTCAAGGAAATTATTTTAGATATGCTTCAAAAGGAAATTATTTCAGATATGCTTCAAAAAACTGCATGTGCGTTATGGGTTCATACTTTTAGAATGAAGAAAAATTATTGAAAAAATATCTTTTCTTTCAATTAATAAAGCAAAAACTTTTTGGCACGGTGCCACTTAATATTCCTATTACACCCTTTTAAAGTTGTTTTAAAACTTCCAACAGCGTCCTATTTTTTTTTCCTCAAAATTTTCTAAAATATAATTTATTCAAAATTCTTTTGATAATATAATTATGAAAATGATATTTGCACACCTTTTTTTTTACCTTTTTACACACCTGTAATTTATATTGTCTAGAAAAAAGACTAAAACATCCTTTAATGACACTGTTCTATTTTTTCTCTGTCTAAAATATCCTTGTCCCATAGTGCTCCAAACACCACTACATCTTCTTCTGCAACATACTACTAGTATTTTATTAGTAAATAGTAGATTTTAGGGTTGAAGTTGTATTTTTTTCCATAACAAAGTAGGATGTACAATAATCACTAGTACATAATAATTCTACATTCTGAAACAACCACACTAAATAAAAAAATTCGTCTAGATGAAATAATATAAATAGGTTTTTATACCTCGATTCGGAACTAGACAATCTTTCCATGCTAACGTCCAAAGAATATCTTATTAGTCAAAATTTTCAAATTCTTTTCAATAGTTTTTTTAATTATGATGTTAGCAACTAATCGGAATCCACATTCTTGACTTCCAGTTACCTTTATCCGGAAATAATAAAGAAAAAAGACTTTTCGTTACCTTTTATATTTTCGGACAAGAGGATAAGTAAAAGCGGCACGAAAAGAATAAAAAAGCAAAAAAAGAAAAAAAAGGATAAGCTGACGAAAGCAAATTCTAATTAGCTTGCAGAGTTTTTTTTTTTTTTTTTCTCCAGAAGGCATAAGAAATCTAATTTTTGTTATGGATTGACACTCCACTTACTACAACATTTATAGGCTTTTGTTGATGCGTAAAAATGTTAGCACCAAAGTCTAGTAAATAAATTCAAATCCTAATTTTTCAACGCATAGGTTTGGTGTGTGTATACCCACAATATACGAAACCTGTAACAAAAACAAGAGCGACGGGTTTTGTCTCTAGAAGAAGGCTCCGACGCTCAAGTTAGAATTTGTGCATGGGAAAAAGATTGAGAGTAAATAAAAGTTTGAAATGGTAAAATGAGAGGTTGAAACTGAATCCCACTTCTTTACCTTGCCAACTTACTATTTATACTCTTCCTTAGTTGGTTTGGACAATTCATAGGCTTGGAAATAATTATTTGGCCCATGAGTACCTTGAATGTGTTGAATTTATCCATAGCTTAATTTTAGGTAAAAATTACTAAAATGCCCTAACGTATATTTGACCTCTTTGACTGATGGGTTACGTGTCCACGAGATATTGGATGATATATTTAGGTATAATCAGCCTTTTTTTAAATAAAAAAAAGAAAAACAAACTCATCTCTTCCTCTTACTCTCTAATGACTCAAACTCATGACCTAGTTAAGTTGGATTAGTAAGTGCTAGATTTTTTGTTAAAATATGAAGTTAATCGATAAATATTTAAATGTAACGGCTCAATAAGTGTGTTAAGCATTAGCCAAATCATTTGTTTGAAAAATCCATTATGCATTACCGGTTCTCCTCTACAGACGATAATTGGAAATTAAAGACAACATTGATTTTTGGATGAATATTCAATCATCCATTGTCTCTCCCCCCTCCCTCCTTCCTCCCTCTCTCTTCCAATGAAATCAGAACTTTAAATATTCTAAGTTTTCTTTTGGATGGGTAAATTTGATTTGTAAAAAGAATTTAAAATAAATAAATTTTAAGTGTGTAAATTTAATGTGATTTAAATTTAAATGAATATATAATCTACTCGTTTTTAAATCCCAATCTACGTTTTTTAAATCCTTAACTAAATTTTTTAAATTTCTTTGGATAACCTAACATGGATTTGGATTTCAGCAAATCCTTCCATCTTAATTCCAAGCACCACCTAAAAGATTTTGAAATTCCATTTTCAGAACCATGATTCGGTATTTGATTCCTTAGCTTGTGCAGTTTCCTCTCGAATTCCACCCATGAGTTATTTGATATTGCCTTATGCACACCGTGAAGTTTAACATTTTTACTCCAAGTTTACAAGGGAACCTATTTTTTCTAGAAAATACAAAAAAAAAATCTGTAATAGGGGCATTAACAAATCGTATTAGACCTTAAATACATGCCATATGTTTAGGGGGTAATTTCAGAAACTTCCCCCTAATTTGCATACTTTATTAGGTTCTTGTGTATAGACTAGTGTCATGCCTTTGACTTAACTTCGTTGGGAGTTAAGTTTTCGTTCGTTTTTGTTTGTCCTTCATTTTTTGGCCTATTTTGTGAAAATTTTAATTATATATCTAGGTATTATTTTAAGTGTTTATTATAGCTAATAATGTTATCCTATGTGTTAGGGTCGCATGAAAAAAAATGGCGCATTAATCGAACGTCAGATAAAAATTTTCAAAGCAAAACTGTGAAGTGCTGCATTTCAAAAGTTTCAATCTAAATCGCGATCTGGATTTTCCAAATCACAATTTGGAGATGGCTGGAGCAGAAAATGACTTTGTTCTGGCTGATTTTTGCTGCACGATTATCCCACTACCCTAGCACTATATGTACCCCTTTTAAAGCTCATTTGAGGGATAACTTAGCTAGTAGAAGTACGCTAGATGCTAGAGAATATTTTTCTTCCTTTTTCCTCCCCATTTGGGGAGGGTTTTCTTAGATTAGATTAGAGTAGGATTTCTCTTTCTTGGAATCACAGTTTCCTAGCCAATGATTAAAACTTTTTAGTGGTAAGTTCCTTGTTCCTGTTAAAACTCTTTTAGTTAAAATTTAATTCTGTATTTCATTAGTTTAATTAGTCTAATTACTTTCATATATTTGCTTTCTTTCATGATTTCTTAGTGTACTTGTTAGATTAGTTAATGGGTTTCCTTCAATTATGCATCCTTAGTGGTAATTCATAGTTTAGATTGGTTAATTATGATAAATTAGTTTATGGACTTTTCATTTAATTACTTTCTTTAAACGTTTTCTTAGTTTAATTGGTAGATAAGTTAATGATTTTTCCTTAATTGTGCTTTCTTAGTGTTAATTTGTAGTTTAGGTTAGTTAATTGCTTCTTAAAAATACTTTCTTTTTGCATTGTTTCTTAGAATAGATTATGTGCTTCTATTGTCTCTTATTGTACATGCTTAGGGATAATGAATGGTTTAGATTAACTAATTGCTAGCTTAATATGCTTTTCATTTTAATCGTTCCCTTTATATGCTTTCTAAAGATACTTCCTTTTTAATTGCTTTCTTAGTGATTAATCTTTGCTTTAAATTGCTTCTTTGGTTCCATTAGTTCTAGTTTTAGTTAAATCTCTTCTCTTAATCCATTGCTTCAACTTGTAATCTAACCAAATAACCAGTAATTAACGACCAATCCTTTTGGGTTCGATCCTTACTTCCCTTTAGTACTAGTTGACAACCATATACTTGCGGGATGCTATCTAGTTAGTAGTAGGATTTAGGTGCTTTATAAATTTGTAAATAGGTGTGTAAGGCATGAAGTTTTTGGCGTCATTGCCGGAGATTGATTTTCGGTAATATCGATATAATTTGGTTGGAAGACTAGATTGAAACCTTTTGTTTTCTTGTACAGTTGTCTTACCCATTTGAAAAACAAAAAAAATTTGGATTAAAAGGATTTTCGTTTTGTAGTTGTGTTCTTATTTTTCAAAAATCCAAAAAGGTTTTCTTTATGATGGATGCTTTAGACTAACCAATAGTCTAAACATTCCTAATTTTCTTGTTTGTGTTGTTTTAGATCATTTTCTTGTTTTCATTTGTGTTGTTTATTGTTCAAGAACATGCAAGGATCTAATTCAAATGATTCATAACAAGGAGATTACCATTTTTATGATAATGGAGGTATGCCTAATGAGCATGATTCTTATTATGGTTACTCTCCTTACCCCTTAGATTATCAATTGGGATGGTCTATCCATCAATACGCTTATGAAAGCCATCAAAATTATCAAATGGAATGGTCTAGCCATGCGTATCCGTATGAGAGCTATCAAGAAAATTCATACTCTTTCCCTCCACTACAAGAGCCTTCATATGATCAAATGGAGTCATATTTCTTCCACCAAACAACTCAGGAAAGTGAAGAGGCAAGAAGGATGGACATGTGGATGGAAGTGTCCTTCAGGAAGTTCAAGAAGAACTAGCCCAACTTCGAGAAGAAAAGAGGCGATTGCTATACTTCGAGAAGAACATGCTAGATTACAAGACCAACTTGCCCAAGTTCAAGGAATGGTAAATGATGAAGAACATCAAACTCCAATCCCCCTACCAATGGGTGAAGAACCAGATCAAGAAGAACAAATTGAAAATGTCTTGCAAGAAACCGGTTCTCAAGAGTCTCGTGAAGTTAAAGTTACAACAGCCGAGGCACTCAACGCTTCCGTAGAGGAATCACCAACTTTCCCTTTGCATGAGTGTGCGTTTGTCCCGATTACAAAAAAAGAGGTTATATTTGGGGTGTTCGCAGAGAAAGAGCCGGTTCTAGGAGGAGTGGAAGAAGAATGATACATTCTAGAGGTAGCCGAGGAAGTGCCGACTACATACGACGAAGTTCAATTCCTTGAGAACTTTGAAGGACTTAAGCATTGGTGCAACTTCACCAAAGATTACAATATCCTTGGGAAGCCTTGTTGGTGTTGAGAAAGTATTTCTTTCCTTTTAGTTATTATGCTTTATTTTAGTTTTCTTGCTTTAGTTTAAGTATCCCGTTAGTAATAAAGGCTTGTAGTCTTGTGATTAGTTTAGCTTATGTTTTTCTGTTGGCAATTGAATTTGGATACACTTGGATAAATTTGGCCATTCATGAAAATGTTGATGACAATGTATGACTTATTGTGATTTGTGAATGATATACATACTATATGGAATGACTTTTGACTTGATTTTTACTTTTTACTCGTGAACATTCTAGTTGTTGTACATTTCAAGTGCGAAATAGTTGAGCTCATTTTGCGGAAATCATTTGAATGATTGATTTGGATTGAGAGTAGTCTTGGTAGTTGATTGTTTTTTTGAAACCGATTATGTTTGAAACTATGTTTTGGGGATAACCCATTTGTTGTGTTAAACCTTGTTACCCTTATATGTGCTTTTCTTTTTCTTTAAATTGTTTGAACCCTGTGAATCCGCCCTGAGGACCCTTCCTTAGTATAACCATGAATGGCTATTGAAGAAAACTTAATTTAGGACTCGTGTTTAATTGGAAATTGCATTTATATGACCTACTTGAAATTTGCTTATTGCTTAGTCTTGATTAGTGTTGTGCTCAATGCTGGTGAAGTCTATAATTTAACGGTAGAACTCTTGTTTTTAAGTTCAATTTGTGCATAATGGGTTGCATTTACATTCACTTGGCTAGTATGTTGTTCATCTTCCGTTTTAACTTTTTGATTGTTCAAGTGTAAATCAAAATCATTGCCTAGTATTTTGTTTTTAAGCTTTATATTAGTATTACTATGCGTTTGTTCTATTTTGGGTGAGCGGTAGGATGAGTTGTACTCATCACTTGAATAAAATGATAGTTTGGGGGTGTTATTTACTTGTGTTGGAATGGTTTGTCTTGTGAATGTAAATATTTGTGTGGTGAATTTTGGAAGGAAAATTGATTGATTACGGTACTGATGATGACTCAAATGACTTGCATATCATATGGTTGACTTATTTAAACTTGGCATTCTACGGATTTTGGTGTGTGTTGAGTAGTTCTTTTGTGACAAAAGAATTTCAAAAGCCATGTATTACTATGTTCAAAAAGTGAGGCATTTACATTTTTATAGTAATTCATTAGAAATATTGTTTTTGACCAAATCAATAGTATTACTTTTTTGGTCAATTCATCTTTTGGAAAAAAAAAAAATTGGTTTAAATGGAATAGAAGTGATTTAGGTCATTTTATGTGTTTGCATAGGGAGTTTTCTTCTAACTTGTGAGTGATTGGTTTGAATATAATCTTGGGTACGTTTTACTCCTCTTCCTTGGTTTAGGGTCGCATAAAAAAAATGAAAAACAAAACTTTGCTTTTAGGAATAAGGCGAGTACAGGATTCCGACATGTACCATTGTTGTTTCTCTCAATTAAGCCATCAGGAATTACATTTTAGTATACCAACAAGTTAAGGAGGAAATGTTCGTAATACTCCATCATTGATATCATATTACTTACTCCTTGATAGAGAAATATTCCCAATTGTATGACATGTGTTTATTAGGTAGACTCCTAATGATCTTCTATTTCCATGTAGCCATGTCAAGATGGTTGAAAAACGTTGTAATCCTTTTGATTTCTAGTCTACTCTTGACCACACTAATTCCCTTTAGTTGAACCAAGAGTTTTATTCTATCCAAACCAATACAACCCATTCTATTTTAGCCTATTTTTCTCCAAATAGCTATCACAAGTGTTTGTATTGAATAAAGTTGTTTTCTTCATCATTTTGATGTCCTTTGGCTATTTATAGATGAAAGATGTGTTGAAATTTGTGCTCCAACAGTAAAAAACCTAGCTATTAAAAACTAGCCGTTAGCAGTTCAGATGGTGGTTCAGACGTTCGATCGTGCATCCTATAGCTTCTTGAACAGTGTTTCAAATAGTCATATGTGTCATACAGCTTGTGATAGAAACTTCTTTATTTTGAGCACCTCTTTTCGGACAGTCTTTGCCGTTCGAAGCTTGATCCCATTTTCTTCTGTTCCTTTGCTTGGACGATCATATGCGTTCTAACCTTGACCAGGAACTTCTTAGTTTTGGGTTGTGCTTCTCTCAGACGATCATATGTGTTCAAAACTTATTTCTTTTCTTGCAATTTTTCTTTATATCAATGTCGGATGATCAACATACGTCCGATCATGTGTCCATGACGTATTACTTTGCTCTGATGTGTGACTTCTTCATGGAGTTTGTGTGGCCAATGTTTTCTTCATGCATTTGATGCTGCGTCCAAAGTTTCCTATAACTTTAAAAAAATCTGAGCACTTGTTCTTAACTCATTAATATGATTTGGTTATCATCAAAACATAATCAGGGTTCAACAAGTATAAACTTTATCACCTAGTAACTTCTTCTTGTTTGAAAATATTTGCTTCATGAATTTGGTGTAGCTAGGCGTGTTTTCAAAAGTCTCCATAAGTGAATTGTTGATTTCTACCTGTTGTTTTTGTAGAATCTCCAAAAATCTCTTGAATTTGGAAAGAGAATACTAAATGGTACTCTGATGGTGGAGTGTCAGTTTGAATATTAAGTTTTTGTCTTGGCAGAACCAAGTATTTCTTTTGTGCTGTCTTATCTTGCTTTTCTTCATTCTACTAGACCTCTTTAGTAATATCTGTTTTCCCACTTCTCAACATTATAGCCTTTCCTTGCTCCTTCAGATTTGGAATAGTATCACTAGGTAACGTCCCTAGTGGTCTTTCTACCAGTATTTTTTCAATCTGTCCAAATTGAATTTCCAAGTTCTTCCTTAAAGCTTCCTGACTATTCATCTTTTCAGTGGTTGCTTAGGCAAAATGGTTCATTGAATCTTTGTATTGTTAGAACTCCAACTGTAATGATTGAATTTGGTTGGAATGCTGTTGAGGTTAAAACTATTATTGCTGAAATGGGGGCCTAGGATTTGGATTATTTTGCGGAACTGGAGCTTGGTTCTATGGATTTTCCCAATAAAGATTGGGATGATTCATCCAACTTGTGTTGTCAGTATTGCCAAAATGGTTGTACTGTGGTCTAAACTGGTTTTGGTTTTCCATGTAATTTACCTGCTCTAGACTTGTAGAAGAAGAAAAAGATGACTAATTCAGTTTACTACATTGGCCATTCGAATGATCGCCTACACAAAAGTCGCAAACAAGTGGCTATGGGATGGCCACATCATTTGTTGTCATTCCATTCATCTGCTTTGCTAATTACTCCAACTGATTTGTCATAAGCTTTTGTTGAGCCATCAGTGCATCCATGATACTTAATTCAAGGACTCCTCTGCGATGCTCTCTTAATTGAGAACCTACAGAATGATGATTAATTAGTTGACATCTTATCACGAAGTTCTTGAGCTTCCTCTGGTATGTTAGTCTAAGTCAATGATCTATTGGCTGATGAATCAACCGCCTCTCGTATCTCTATGCATAAACCATTGTGAAAAATCTAAATTTGTAATCACAATGGTAGACCACTGATGAGGACATTTATTTAGAAAATCATTAAATTTCTCCCATGCTTCACCCAAAATTTCCCCGTGTTGCTGGTTGAAAGAAGTGATGTCATTCCTGAGCCAAACTATCTTGGAAGGTGGAAAGTGTTTTGTCACAAAAGCTTGAGGTAGTCCTTCCCGAGTAGTAAAGGTCCCTTGCTTATAACCTTGCAACCAAAGCTTAGCCTTGTCTCTTAATGAGAAAGAAAATAGTCTGAGCTTGAAAAGCATTATCACTAACTCCATTCTACTTGAATGTATCACATACTTCCTCAAAATTCATGATATGAGGGTGAGGATTCTCACTAGGAAAACCTCTAAGCATTGCATGTAGTTGAAGCATGGAAGTGAGACTAGGTTTGATCTCAAAATTATTAGCCTGAATAGGTGGTGGAGTAATAAAAGAATTCAATCCTCCAAAAGTTGGTAGAGTATATTTTTCCAGAAAGTGATTGTTTCTAACATGTCCATTGTTACTTTTATCTCTTTAATTGAAAACTCTACATTATTCCCATTGTTTTCTAAGTTCTCAGGATTCTCTGGTGGTATCGTTGGTTGCCTTGGCGGTCCCTCTTGAGCCATGCTTAATTATGCTTCCTGTTGCTATTGTCTTTGCTCTCTTCTCTGATGTTTAAAGGTTCTTTCAATCTCAGTATCGAATGTTGTGATGTTTCGTTTAGCAGCCATAAATTACAAAACACTCAAGAAACCGGATTATGCGCACCAATATACAAAATTTTGATCACAATGAGAATTTGAACGGAGAAATAATTTCCACAAAGCAATAATTGCACTAAACAAGAAAAATAAAAATGTCTAAAATAGGAATCATCTTGAGTTTTAATATTATTTTTTCCATGTAACGACATCAAAAACTTGATGAGATGTGTGATGAACAAGTTAAACTATCCCAATCACAACTCCAACTAATTTTGCAAGTGCATGATATCAACATAGTAGAGTGAATAGGGATTATTTGCACGAGAAAAACACCCATTGCATCTCAGCAAGTGCCAAAAACAGCCAACAATTTCGATCTAGATGATCAAAGAGAATGATTAGATTTAAAAACTAAAATATAAAAGCATACGAAATTAAAGATTAAAACAACTATACTTCTAAAGAGAATTTAATCGAATATTAAGAAAATAGGTAAGGTATTTGACTAGAAACTTTCCTAAATTAACTTAACGCACCAAATCAATAAAGTTAACTGCACATTCATGGAGATTCAATTCCCAAAATTCAACTCAACCCCGATCTCTCGTGATCAAGAGTCATATCAACCTAATTGTTCATTAGGGAGAGATTCGTCTCCGGCCTAGTCCTAATGAAACTAAGTAGTAAGTAAATGTAATTATCAAGAATCAACTAGAGATTCAAATCGGACATGATATGAGAATTATGTAATCTAATAACTCTCACTGATTTATGGCTAAAGGTCAACTCTCATGTTACCTCGACCAATCTACCCAAGCTAGAGTTAGCTACTATCTAGAATTGTCCCATTTGCGATCATTATTACCCATGAATGCTATTCAATCAATTGCCAGCTAATTAAGTTGATTCATTGAAAAAATTATATTGTCTGTACCTAATCCTAATGAAAGTAGTTCATTCTTGGATAAATAAAAATGCAATAATAAATAATAACACCAACAAAGAAGATAGCCATTACATCAAAAATGGATTAGATGGATTGCAGAAAATTAAATAATAATAATAACAATAACAGAATTAAAATATATAAATGAAAGAGAATACCAAAATTATGCTGAAATAGAAACCCTTAAATTGATTGAGCTTGTATTGAAAATAAAGAGCTTATACTAAAGAGTGCAATGGAGAAAATGAAGAATTAGAGAACTAGGGAAAAGAGTTGATATTTTTTTCTAATTCTAAATTATTGCACAAAAAATATATAATGATGGATTCCTCACAAGTCTAGGAAATCCCCCACTTATTCCTACTCAACTCCTAATAATTAGGAGATTTTCTAATCAAATAATTTTTCTAAATGATAGCCTACTACAAGTAAAAACAAGAATCCAACCTTGGCAAAATATTTCTAAAATTGGTCCTCCAAGTGTGGTTCATTGCAGTGAATAAATTTCTTCTTGGAATGTTCGCTGCACTAAAGTTTGCTTCCGTCTCTGGTTTTTACTAGTTTCCTGAGAAAGATGATTAGAACGTGGAACGTTTGCCTCAACGAATGGCCACTGCATGGTCCGAAATTTAAGCCTTCCCACTTGATCTTGACTTTCAACTTTGGTAAAATTATCTTTTAACCTGCATAAAATTACACCAACATAAATAACTATCTAAAACTCAAATAAACACTTAAATTACTTAAAAACACATAATTTATCCTAATTAGACAATTTGACACAAAACATTAATAAAATACCATAAAACAAGTCAAAACTATAAAACTATGTCTAAAAGAACATAATAACCATAAATCTGTAAAAGAATGTAATAATAACCATAAATCTAAGGTTATCAAAAGGAAAGCATCAAAAATTGCAAGAACTGAAGAACATTTAAAAAAAAAAAAAAAAAAAACTAGATTTTTACTCCACTAGGATTGCAAGAAATGCAAATTAAAAACAAGTAAAATTTATATCTAGTTAAAGCTAACAGAAAGCCCACTAAATTAATAATAGAAAGATTTAAACTCACTAGAAATTAAAGGGAAGATCTAATTAAAATTAAAAGAGAACTTTTTGTTAAACTAAAGATTGGAGACTAAGTAAGCTAAAACTATTCTACTACTAAAAACAACCTACACCTGCACTATGGGTTTGATGGTAGTACACAACAGTAAATTTAAAAAGTGGCTTGAGCCTAAAGGTTACAAGTGGCACAAATCTAAGCTCCTGCTCGATTTCTCAGACAACAGCAATTTCTGTATTAGGATTGATAGCACAGTATCAAGCCCTAACATTATCGTCAATAATAGTCATGGTACCGTGGTATCAATTCCCAAACAAATGTTGATACCACGGTATGGAGCCTTCTTTCTAGCAAGGTCTTGATTTCTTCTTTGGCACCTTGCTCCTTGAATTCTTAATTCTATAAACTCAAATCCTTTTAATTCTAAACATGCAAATTACCATAAACTTAATAACTAATAAAATTGTGCTATAACTATGATTACATTAACAATAATATCATAACATTTACAAAATACAAATGCAATCATTAAATGCAATGAAACTAAGCAAAAGCAAACAAATAGACTCAAAAATCTAGATAATACCAACAATACTAGAGTAAGAAGTAAAATAACTCTAGTTTCCTAGAGTTATCACATTCCCAAACCTAGAGTTTTTCTAGTTCTGAGCAAAATAAGAAAGAAAAAGACACAATAACACGTAAACATGTCAAAAACCACCAAATGGACAACACGAAGGGTGATAAATGAATGTACTTTGAATGACTAGGTGATCTCTCAAAACACCTCAAATAACATATGACAATTGCGACATTCATGCTGATCATTCCAAGTTTTCAATTTCCCCTAGAAAGGACATAGTTAAATTATCAATGAAAACTTTCAAATCACCAAGAATATCAGTAATAAAAAACGTTTTACAAAAACTCATCAATTATTGCAAAACATATTTTGTTTAATTCAAGGATTTAAATTTATATAAAACATGTCGATAAACCACTTGGAAGTGGAAGGATCATTAGGACTCTAGTTAGGAGTATTAATCTAGCTAGGAGTGAGTAGATTGATATCAATGATAGGTATTAAAATTTTTCCTCCTCAACATGTTGGTATACTAAAAACATAAAGGATCATTTGAAGACTTTGCTTCTTCTTTCCTTATTATAAAGTAATTCTAATGGCCATTTCAATGAAATAACATTTGTGATGTCGAAATTTTGTACTCGCCTTATTCCGAAGAGTAAAATACTTTTGATTTTGACGATCCTAAACCAAGGAAAATAAATAAAATATACCCAAGATCATATCTAAACTAATCTCGCACAAGATAGACTAAAACTCTACCATGAAAGGTATACAAATGGCCAAATTCATCTCCAATCCACTTCAGCATACGTTTTCAAAAGATGAGCTCACAAACCAAAAATACTCTTGAAGATTAACAAAATAAATTCCAAATGAATAGGTTTGTAAACATGATTCCCTCACTCTTTGAAATTGGTAATGTATGGGTTTTTAAATCTTTTATTCACAAAAGAACCAACACGACACATACCAAAACTTAAAATGCCTAATTAGAATATAACAACAATATATCTTTGCAAGTCAATTATCATCACTGTGTACCTTAATCACTCTTTTCCCATCCAATGGTCACCAACACATATACAAATATGCAGAAACCATTCCCAAAACAAACAATTGACTAAAAAAATAACACTATCAAACCTATCATTTTATTTAACTGAGCAGTACAACTCATCCTACCACTCACCCAAAATAAAACAACCATATAAAATCTGATAATTCAAAGCATGAAAAATACATAATTAAAAAGTAAAATCCTGCTGAAATGGCTCTAAGACTCACTCAAAACAATACAACTAAAATTTAGAACTAATAAAACCTAGGCTTGAATAACCAAAACTAGGTAATCCTTATGTGAAACCCATCACAAGTCAACCACATCATTCAATACACAAGATAGAAACTACTTGAGTTCAATTATCTATCCTCAGCTAATTATTCTAACAAAATAACTAAACCTAGTACTCATAAAGCACACAAAATGAAAGTACTAGAAAACTAATGAAATGCCAAGGAAGTAGGGGTGAAAATGTTTCATCTATCAACTCAAAATTCATAACCTAATGGGGAAATGGGGATCTAAAGGTGTATGGATAGGAAGTCTTCTCTAACACAAACTAGCCACTCAAGCATCATCCTCCACTGCATTGAAATCTTCATTGACTCCATCATTGCCTTCTTCCATACCACTTTGTTGACCTTCTTCAAAGTCCTCCTCTTGATCTTTTCCAGTTCCACCAGCTGGATCTTGGTGTGGTCTTGCTCCAATTATGGTGCTTGTGCTGCTCCTTGGGTAGACCCTTCATATGGTGAATAGAATGACAGTATTCCGAGGTGCCACGTAATGCTAAGCTGGAGGTGCCCTTGGTTGGATCCATGTGCTCATCGTGGTGTTTTGGAAATTTTGACTGAGGAGTTCTAAGTTGTGGTAGAGAACTGTATGGCTATTAGTCTAAATTCCTTGAAGCTCATTTCTTTATTCCTCTGTCTCAGGTGCATTGAAGACATTTTCACATTTTTCACTTTAAGAAATGAGTCTGAGGATGTAGAGTTGGTTGAATTTGGGGTTTGGGAGTTTGATGCTTGTTGAACTCCCAAACCATGTTATGCAGTTACTCCTTGTTGATCCAGTCTTTTTCAAATATTTAAGGCTCACCGAGAATTATCGGACATCCTGCATCAACATATAAAAATGAGACCAATTCAAGTAAATAAAAACTAGGATGCCATGATACGCCACTAGCCAGAAAATCTTGCCAAATAAGCCTCATACTGATAGATATGCTTTCCTTCTAGAATGATATAAACCAAGCATGCCCTATCCCTTTGCACATAGTACTCAGAACACTTAATCCCCTGATTCTACAACTTATAAAATAAAATCACAGTTTTGTTAATAATTGGAGGCGCTTACAAGAGAGACTCAAATAAAATTCCCTAGCTGCATTCATGGTTGACTACTCATTATCAACTCATAGATGGTTCTTGATTACTTCCATGTCCTTTTAACTCGTAATGAATTCTCTATACTAACTATTATAAACATCAGGTAGATTATAAAAAGCATCAATTTTCTCAACAGAAAAGTCCACCAATTTATCTTGGACTCTACACTTACCATCTTCCAATTCACAAAGATTGCAATGAAACTCCTTAATAAGGTTAGTCTAGGTTGGGTTAACCGTCTAATCAAAACATTCCTAATGCCTACCCTTCAATTATGCCTCAATCTCCAACCTAATGCTCTCATATGTTCCCCAATTCTTTAATAAATCAAACCCTCCCTAGACCCTAATTATGTCATGCTTTTGGTTAGCTTCAAACAATTCCTTCACCTTATCATTCACAAAGAGTAATTCATTAATAAACTCAATAGTCTCACTAGGCCCTTCATCTGTGATAGCTCTAGTAAACTAGAAATATTTTGCATCTAAATCATACCATTTTGTTAGTTTAAATCCCGAATTTTGGTGTTTGTTTGATCTTTTTAGTTAATTTTTACATTATGTGTTCACATTTTTATTTCTAGTGAATACTATGAATTTTTATTCAATTTTATTCAATTTAGTTACTTATTTAGTTTAATATTATCCAGGTTAATAATTGGAAGTTGGCAGTCAAAATGAACAAAGTTCAGGGGCCCAAATAAGATTAGAGAAGAATTGATGACCTTAGCTGAAATAGTGTTGATGTCACAACATGGAATTTGGTGTCATGACATCGAGGCAAAATTTGGCAGAATTTGGTTTTTGTAATTTCAGTTGACGTCGTGACGTCAATGCGCGTCCAGCAAAAATTTACTAATTGCATTTTTGTAAAGATTGGCTACTAGATTCTAATTATTAGCTTGCGTAATATTCCAAATATATATAGGCTTTAGTATGTGTTCGTACACACACTAGGTAGAGTAGTGAGTAGATTTTCGCATAGTGAGTAGTGTAGTCAGGTTTTTTAGAATAGATTAGTTAGTGTAGTCTAAACTGCAACCTTTTTAATTTAATGCAAGTTCTCTTTCAATTTTCTTTAGATCTTTTCTTTAATTTATTGCAAGTTTCAATTTTCATTTGATAACTTTAGTGGGTTAATCATTAGCTTTCATTAGATGTAATTTTTACTTGCTTTCTAGTTAAATTTCTTTAAAATCTAGTTACTTCTATTTCAAGTTTCCTTAGCGTTCATCATAATTTAGTTATTTCTAGTTAAAAATCTTCATTTCCTTGTTTTAATTCCTAGGAATTTTTATTGGGCTTTCTTTTATTAATCCAAAAATTTAGTCTTATTTCCTTCACAAATTTCTAATAGTTCAATTAATAGAAAAAATGGAATTCACTTTGGTTTGAAGCTTTCTTATTGCTTTCTTGGGTGTATTTAGGATTAATTGCCTTTCAATTCTAGTCTAGTTCATTTAATCTAGTAATTTAGAAATAGTTTTACTTGCTTTCATTTACTTGCTTCCATTAGATTAGATTAGTTAATCTCTAAAATAGTAGTTCAATTGCTTCCTTTACTTGCTTTAGTAGAGTTTTTAATTTTGAATTACTTGCATGTTTAATTCATGGCTTTGATTAGGTTTAGTATTTGCTCTCTTTTTGGCTTGCCTAACTATACAAAGGCCACTAAATCCTAGTAATTTCCAACCAAATGATCCTTGTGAGAGCGATACTGCTTATCACTATCTGCCACATTTCCCGTATATTTGTGGGAGTGCCGGTAGAAGTTAGTGCAAAAGTGAGGTTTTGTTACCTGAATGAACAAGTTTTTGGCACTGTTGTGGAGAATTGTCCTTGGTTTTTTGGCAATTAATTAGGAGCTTTAAGGGTCGTGTAGATAAGGCTTTTTATTTGTTTTTAGTAGTTATTCTTAGTTATTACTTAGTAGTTTTGATTGTTTATGTTGGTGATCTTGTTTGGAAAAGTGAATTGGCATTTCTGAATAATTGATTGAATTTGCTCATTCTAGTGTATGGTAAGGAAAGATAAAGGGCCTTTGATTTTCTTAGATTACGCAAAGGAGAAAGAACTAAGGGAAATTCGGAAGCACAAAAGGGTTCAAAAAGAGTTAGAGAGAATTGAACTAGCTAACCTTAACCAAAATCGAAGGAATTTGAACAATGAGAATGAAGAGCAAGAGGAAATAGCCGAAAATCATGGAATTGGTGACTTTGGTAATGAAAATGGTATGAATATGAATGGCTGTCCCTTGAGAGAATATGCGATGCTGAATTTTGATGGGGCCAATTCAAATATTGCAAGGATGCCTATGTAAGCAAATAATTTCGAGATAAAACCCGCCTCAATTCAAATGTTATAAAGTTGCAAACACTTGCCAAGTTCGGAGGTAATCCTAATAAAGACCCATACACGCATTTAATGAATTTTGAAGAGATATTGGACACATTTAAATTCAATACAGTCAATCCGAATTGTGTGCGTAGGCGAGTCTTCCCGTTTTCATTGAGAGACAGAGCAAAGACATGGCTACAATCACATGATCAAGGCACTTTCATTACTTGGAACCAATTGGCATAAGAGTTCTTGGCAAAGCATTTTCCTCCTTCAAGGACCGCCAAACTTCATATTGAAATCATTTTTTTCAAACAAGATATTCGTGAAAGCTTGAGTGAGGCTTGGGAACGCTTTAAAGAATTGTTGAGAAAATGCCCCCCATGCCATCCTGCTTTGGTTACAAATCCAAACTTTCTATAATAATGGATTGGCACAAGAAACGAAGTCTATTGTTGATACATCCGCTGATAGCTCCATTTTATTCAAAACACCAGAAGAAACCGAAGAGTCGCTTAATAGAATGGCTTCGAATGTATTACTATCATGGGCCTATGACTCTGACTGAACCAGTGATTCAACAAGAAGTCAATGAAGCCAACGCCCAACAAGGTAGTGTGTTGAATTTGAATCTTAAAGATGCCTTCCTTGTTCAACAAGCCATGCTCATGAATGTCATGAACAATTTTACAAGGGTGTTGGAGAATTTTGGGAAACCAAACACCGTGAATGCTGTTGGCTCTTCATTTCAATCAAACTTGGTGTGTGACTTTTGTGGTGGGCACTCCAATGGACAATGTGAGGTTCCTTTGGGTACAAGTGAGCAAATCAACTATGTATCTAATCAACCTTCATTCTCAAGAAGCTTTTGGAAATACTTACAACCCTTTATGGAGAAACCATCCAAACTTCACTTGCAACAACTAGAACAACCAAAAAATCCTTAATGCATTACACACCTAGTTATAAATTTAAAAAACACCTAAATCCTACTAGTAACTAGGTGGCATCCGGCAAGTATACGGTTGTCAACTAGTAGCAGTAAAGGGAAGTAGCGCTCGTACCTACAAGGATTGGTCGATAATTACCGGTTATTTGGTTAGATTACAAGTTGAAGCGATTGATTAAGAGAAGAGATTTAACTAAAACTAGAACTAAAGAACTAAGAAAGCAATTTAAAAACTATCTATTGCATTAAAGTAGAGACTAACACTAAGAAAGCATGTTTAAGAAAGCAAGTAAAATGGAAGCATATAAAAAGAAGTCATTTTTCAAAAAGCAATTAAAAGAGAAAAATAACTTAAAGAAGCAATTAACTAATCTAGACCACTAAATACCACTAAGAAATCATGATTAATGAAAGCCTAGAAACCATTTTATGAAAGCATGTAAAAAAGAAAGCATTTTTAGAAAGCTATTAACTAGCCTAAACTACAAATTAACATTAAGAAAGCACAATTAAGGAAAACTCATTAACTATTCTACCAATTAAACTAGGAAAGCAAGTAAAGAAAGCAATTACATGAAAAGCCCATAAACTAATCTATTGATCCTAATTAACCAATCTATAATACAAATTATCACTAAACAAAGCATTTTTAAAGAAAGTTCATAAACTAATCTAACAATTACTCTTAATAAAACAAATAAAGGAAGCAATTAGATTGTAGAAATTAAACTAATTAACTAAAGGAACATGAAATTAGAGCTTGACTAAAAGAGTTTTAACATAAACAAAGCACTTACAACTAAAAAGCTTCAATCTTTAGCTTGGATTTGAAATCTACAAGAAGGAGAAGTACTAATCAACTCTAATCTAAGAAAAATCTTCCCAAATGGGGAGGAAAAAGGAAGAAAATTACTCTATAATCTAACCTACTTATACTAGCTTTCTAATGGGTCTTCTATGCCACAAAGGGTGCTTAAAAGGGGTATAAATATTGCTAGGGTCGTGGGGTAATAGTGCAGCAAAAATCAGCCCTGAACAATGTCATTTTTGCTCCAACCATCTCCAGATCACGATCTGGAATTTGAGATCGCGATCTGGACTGAGGGCACCTTCTTAAATGCAACACTTCACAGTTTTGCCTGAAAAATCTTCATCCAACGTCTGATTGATGCACCATTTTTTTCATGCGACCCTAATACATAGGAGAATATTATTATCTATAATAAAAACTTGAAATAATACCTAAATATATAAATAAAATTCTCACAAAATGGCCCAAAAAACAAATGACAAACAAAGACGAACGAAAACTTAGCTCCCAACGAAGTTAAGTCAAAGACACGACACAACTCTATACACAAGAACCAAATAAAATATGCTAATTAAGACCTAAATAAGTACTAAAATACTTAATAAACACATATTACCACATTCTAACACATGAATGCAAAATAGACAAAAACACACACGAAAACACTAAAAATGCTCGAAACAGGTAGCCAAACCTACAAGTTTAGGGTACATATAACTCTAGTTTTCTAGAGTTATCACTCCCCCAAACTTAAGTTTTTGCTTCTCCCGAGCAAAATAAAAGACAAGAAAAATGATCAACAAAAACTGCGAACAACGTAAAACATACGACACAAGAGACAAGACACAACACATTAGACACCACCAAGATGACAACACAAAAGGTGAATAATGGATGTACTTTGAATAATTAGGAGACCTCTCAAGGGAGCTCAAATACCATATGACAATTGAACTATTTTAACCTGTCATTCCAAGTTTTTCAATTTTTCTAAAGGAAACAAGTTCAAATGCCAACAAAAGGTTTCAAATAACCAAGTATTAACCATCATCAAAAAGGTTTTTCAAAAACAAGTTCCATTCATCTAAACATAGTTTTTCTCAAATCAAAAGACTTACAACGTTTTTCAACCATCTTGACAAGGCTACATGGAAATAGAAGATCATTAGGAGTCAACCTAATATGTAGATGTCACACAATTGGGAATATTTCTCTATCAAGGAGTGAGTAGTATGATATTAATGATGAGTAATACAAACATTTCCTCCTCAACTTGTTGTTATACTAAAACGTAATTCCTAATGGCTTAATTCTTCCTTTTAGGAGAAGCAACATGGGTACATGTCGGAATCCCGTACTCGCCTTATTCCTAAAAGCAAAGTGCTTTTTTTTTACACTGCCCTAAACCAAGGTAGAGGAGTAAAACGTACCCAAGAATATATTCAAACCAATCACTCATAGGTTAGAAGAAAACTCCCTATGCAAACACATAAAATGACCTAAATGACTTCTATTCCATTTAAACCAATTTTTTTCCAAAAGATGAATTGACCAACAAAGTAATACTATTGATTTGGTAAAAAAACAATGTTTCAAATGAACTACTATAAAAATGTGAATGCCTCACTTTTTGAACATAGTAATACATGGTTTTTGAAATTCTTTTGTCGCAAAAGAACTAAACACACCAAAATTCACAGAATGCCAAGTTTAAATAACTCAATCATATGATATTGCAAGTCATTTGTCATCATTGAGTACTGTAATCAATCATTTTTTCATCCAAAATTCACCACAAAAATTTACATTTGCAAAAAGAAACCATTTTAAGAGTTTCCAACACAAGTAAATAACACCCCCAAACTTGTCATTTTATTCAAGTGATGAGTACAACTCATCCTATCGCTCACCCAAAAGAGAACAAATGCATAATAATACTACTAGAAAGCATAAAAACAAAAGACTAGGCAATGATTTTGGATTACACTTGGACAATCAAAAAGCAAAAATAGAAGATGAACAACATATTAACCAAGTGAATATGAATGAAATCAAGTAAGATCAAATTGAACATAACAACAAGAGTTCTATCCTTTAATTATGAACTTCACCAACATTGAGCACAACATTTATCAAGGCTAACCAATGAGCAAATGTCAAGTAAATCATATAAATGCATTTTTCAATTAAGCATGAGTCCTAAAAATTGATTTTTCTTCAACAACCAATTATGATTATACTAAGGAAGGGCCCTCGGGGCTTCATGGAGTTCAAACAATTTAAAGACAAGGTAAAGCACATATAATGGTAACAAGGTTTAACACAACGAAAAGGTTATTTTTGTTGTCTAAATGCCCAGCTCATCCGCCCCAAACTTAGTTTCACACTTAATCGGCTTCAAAAAGACTTCAATCACAAATACTACTCTTAATCCAAATCAAGCATTCATATGATTTCTGCAAAATAAGCTCAACTATTTAGCACATTACGTGTATCAACAACTAGAATATCCATAATGAAAAGATAAAACCAAGTCCAAGTTCAACCAATAAATCATGTACATCATTCACAAATAACAACAAGTCATATATTTGTCATCACCATTCTCATTAACAACCATATTTGACGAAGAGATTCCGATAAATCATTTGCCAATAACACAACACAACTAAATTAAGCACAAGGCTACAAGCCTTTATTACCAACGAGGTATTTAAACTAAAGCAAGTAAAGTAAAGAAAGCATAATAAAGAAAAAAGAAAGAACTAATCCCTCAATGCCAAGGAGGCTTCCCAAAAATATTGTAATCCTTGGTGAATTTGCACCATTGTTGGGCTCCTTTGAAATGCTCCAAGGAAATGAGCTTCGGCATATGTAGGTTGTGCCTCCCTAATCCCCTCTAAAATGTATCCTTCTTCTTCCACTCCTAGAACCGGCTCTTTCTCCACGAACACCTCAAATAGAACCTCTTTTATTGTAACGGGGACAAACGCACGCTCATGCAAAGGGAAAGTTAGTGATTCCTATACATAAGCATTGAGTGTCTTGATTGTCGTAACTTCAACTTCATGAGGCTCTTGAGAACCGGTTTCTTACAAGACATTTTCAATTCGTTCTTCTTGAACCGGTTCTTCATGCATTGGTAGAGGTGTTGGAATACATTGTTCTTCACAATTTGCTATTCCTTGAATCTCGGCAAGTTGGTCTTGTAACCGATTGTTGAATGTGGCTTGCTCTTCCCCAAGTCTATCTATTTCCTTTTGAAGTTGAGCAAGTTTTTCTTGTTCTTTGGCCATAATTTCTCAAAATTGAGCCCTTTCATCTAGAAGTTGGGCTATTTCTTCTCAAAGGCTTGATCCCATTCTTGAATTTGCATCCACTTGTACATCCTTCTTACGTCTTCACTTTCTTGAGCTATTTGGTGAAGGAAATATGACTCAATTTGATCATATGAAGGCTTTTGTGATGGAGGGAAAGAGTAGGAATTTTCATGATAGCTCTCATAAGGATATGGATGGCTAGATCATCCCATTTTATAATTTTGATGGCTCTCATAAGCGTATTGATGGCTAGACCATCCCACTTGATAATATAAGGGGAAAGGATAGTAGCCATAACAAGAATCATGCTCATTGGGCATACCGCCAATACCATAAAAATTGTAATCTCCTTGGTGTGAATCATTTCAATTAGGTCCTTTCCTGTCCTTGAAAATCAAACCACAAATAACCCAAACTTTGAAACTTCCTGCCAAAAATTATGCCATTGTCTTGTCAACTTCCTGCTATCACAAAGAAAATCTTTTTGAATTTTTGAAAATAAGAACACAACTACAAGATGAAAATCTTTTTGGTTTTTCAAATGGGTGAAACAACTATACAAGAAAACAAAAGGCTTCAATCTAGTCTTCCCACCAAATTATATAGATATTACCGAAAACCAATCCATGGCAACGGCGCGAAAAACTTGATTGCATTACACACCTAGTTATAAATTTATGAAACACCTAAATCTTCTAGTAACTAGGTCGCATCCTGTAAGTATACAGTTGTCAACTAGTAGCAAAGGGAAGTAGTGCTCGTACCCACAAGGATTAGTCGATAATTACCGGTTATTTGGTTAGATTACAAGTTGAAGCGATTGATTAAGAGAAGAGATTTAACTAAAACTAGAACTAAAGAACTAAGAAAGCAATTTAAAGACTATGTATTGCATTAAAGTTAAGACTAGCACAAAGAAAGCATGTTTAAGAAAGCAAGTAAAATGGAAGCACATAAAAAGAAGTCATTTTTTGGAAAGCAATTAAAAGAGAAAAATAACTTAAAGAAGCAATTAACTAATCTAGACTACTAAATACCACTAAGAAATTAATGATCTTAACATGCTTAATGAAAGCCTAGAAACTATTTTATGAAAGCATGTAAAAAAGAAAGCACTTTTAGAAAGCTATTAACTAGCCTAAACTACAAATTAACATTAAGAAAGCACAATTAAGGAAAATCGATTAACAAATCTACCAATTAAACTAGGAAAGCAATTTCATGAAACACCTATAAACTAATATATCCTAATTAACCAATCTAAACTACAAATTATCACTAAAAAAGCATTTTTAAAGAAAGTCCATAAACTAATCTAACAATTACTCTTAATAAAACAAATAAAGGAAGCAATTAGATTTAAGAAATTAAACTAATTTACTAAAGGAACATGAAATTAGAGCTTGACTAAAGGAGTTTTAACATAAACAAAGTACTTACAACTAAAAAAGTTCAATCTTTAGCTTGGATTTGAAAGAGAAGTACTAATCAAGTCTAATATAAGAAAAACCTTCCCAAATGGGGAATAAAAAGAAAGAAAATTACTCTCTAATCTAACCTACTTCTTTCCTCTACTAGCTTTCTAATGGGTCTTCTATGCCACAAAGGGTGCTTAAAAGGGGTATAAATATTGCTAGGGTCGTGGGGTAATAGTGCAGCAAAAATCAGCCCTGAACAATGTCATTTTTGCTCCAACCATCTTCAAATCACGATCTAGAATTTGAGATCGCGATCTGCACTGAACCTTCTGAAATGCAGCACTTCACAGTTTTGCCTGAAAAATCTTCATCCGACGTCCGATTGATGAGCCGTTTTTTTCATGCGACCCTAATACATAGGAGAATATTATTATCTATAATAAAAAATTGAAATAATACCTAAATATATAAGTAAAATTCTCACAAAATAGCCCAAAAAACAAATGACAAACAAAGACGACCGAAAACTTAGCTCCCAACGAAGTTAAGTCAAAGACACGACACAACTTTATATACAAGAACGAAATAAAATATGCTAATTAAGACCTAAAGAAGTACTAAAACACTTAATAAACGTATATTGCCACATTCTAACGCATGAAGTAAGAATGCAAAATAGACAAAAACACACACGAAAAAACTAAAAATGCTCACAACTGGTAGCCAAACCTTCAAGTTTAGGGTACATATAACTCTAGTTTTCTAGAGTTATCAATCCTTCATACCAACACAATCCGAAACATCAAAACTTTCAAAATCAATCCCTAATTTCTTCTACTAAACCTTCCAGGCCAACTCCTTTTAACCTCTACCGAACCCTCAATTTCAACATTAACAACCAAGACCTCTATACCAATCTTCCAATTTTTCTCAACCCATGTATAGTGAACAATTTCTTCCAGGGGATAAAGCCTATGATGATAGTTAGAAAAGGGAAGCGGAGTATTCGAGAAGAGAATTTGAAAGAAAAAAGAGGGAAAGAGAAGAACAAATGAGAGATTATAAAAATTTGAGAGCATCAACAGGGAATTTTGAGTGAGATATAAATAGGTCAGTTGGCAAGATTGAACAATGAAGGACCTATGTAGGCTCTTCTTATCAATACAATTCACCTCAAATCCAAAAGGAACGATGCTATGCTATATTCTTAAAGGATGGAAAATAGTTGGTGGTGCCTAATGATAAGACAAGGGTTGATAGAGCAGACAGGAAACAAAAATTCAAGGTGATTGAGGAGAAAATGGAAGTTGTTTGTGATGATGATAAGAAGGAAAAAAGAGGATGAAATCAAAGTATCAAGGAAGAAACAAATGCAAGAACCTTTAAAATTGGACTCCTCGATAAAAGTGCCATTCCCTCAAAGGTTTATTGAATCGAGAAAGGAGGAAAAAGAGAAATAATTCAACCAATTCCTTGATATGTTTAAAAAGATTAATGTTAACATTCCTTTGGTTGATGTCCTCACTTAGATGCCCAATTATGCTTGTTTTATGAAAAATCTTTTGGCTAGAAAACATAGATGGGATTATGATGAGAAAATATGCCTTGATGTCAAATGTAGTGCCATTTTTGAATGAAGGTAACCCCGTAAACACAAAGATTTCAGTAGCTTCTCTAGCTGTCGGTGAATATAGGGGGTCGAACGTTGCATCATTTACTTAGTGATTTGGGGGCAAGCATTAATATTATGCCTAAGGCTATTTATGACAAGTTGGGAATAACTAACATTAAACCAACTAGAATCATCCTCCAATTGGCGGATTCATCCGAGAAGAAACCGTATGGCTTGTTGGCAGGACATGCTTGTTCAAGTGGATAAGTTGGTTTTCCTAGTTGATTTCTTGGTATTATACACCGAAGAAGAAAGTGAAGTTCCATTAATAGATGGGAGACCTTTCTTGTCAACCAAACATGCATTAATTGATGTTAATAAAGGGAAGTTGACTTTACAAGTTGAAAATGAATTGGTTGAAATTGATGCATTATAATGATTAAGTTTCAATTTCTGAGGAAATTGTGCTAATCATTCTCTTAATTCTCTTATTGATAGATCAGTTGAAGAACATTTCAAGGTTGATGATGGGAAATCATTCAAAGATGTGGTTGAAACAAAAGAAGATTCTATTTGTTTCAAAAATTGAATTGAAGGAAAAACTACCTGACAATGGGTGTAGTGTGATGAAAGATCAAGGGATGTTTGTAAAGATGTAGAAAATTTTTGACAGCAAAATGTTGAAGAGTCACAAAAAGAAGAGAAAATGGTTCGAGAAGCAATTGGATGTGATAATTGGTACACTAGCCCTGGCAAAAGCTTGGAAAGAAAGACAAGTTCAAGTGACAGATGGGAATCAAGCCTTAATAGTGAAGAAAAATTGTGTTAAGCTTTTTTCATGGAAACAAAGGAAAAGGGTAGCTGACCATCTTGAAAGACATGAATTGATCAATCATAGCCATAGTCAAGCGACTATAAAAGAGCACTTCTTGGAAGGCAACCCAAGCTTTAATTTAGTGTTTTCATTTAGTGTTATTTGAGTTTAATTTTAATTTGGGGGTGATTTCATTCAATTTAGGTTAGATTTGGTTTTAAAAATTTTGCTTTTAATTTCAGTAATTTGTGCTATGAAATTAATGGAATTACTCTTCTAATGCTTGTGTTTTTGGCTAAGAAAATGACTAGAGAGGTGTATGGTAATGGCAGACATGCTAGAACTAGGGGTAGAGGAGAGGGCTAGAGAAAAAGAAAAGCACGGAAGACCCGAGTGGGAAAGGTCCAAGTGGTGAGTCAAGGGGAACCAATGAACCCATGGTGAAACCCCAATTCACAAGTGAGAGAGACAAGTTGTTATTTCAAACTAATGAGAAACATGAGATCATTAGAGAAAGGGGTTTTGATTTATCCATGCACTGAGAGGTTTATGAGAAGGCAAGAAAAGAAATAGAGACACAAATTAGAGCGAGGCATTTGGAGAGAATTGATATGGCAGTTGAGCCCGGGTATATCCAATTAATCAAAGAATTCCATTGTAACTTGTGCAATTTGAAGGATACCGAAGTAAGATTCAGTGGAGTATTAGTTGATTTTAGTACCGATACCATTAATGCTTATTTTCATGTGCCTTCTGTTCCATCTAATAAGTATCGATAAGTTTGTGCATAATAAGGAAAAAGACATGAATGAAATTTAAAGATTGTTATGTAATGTTGATGTTGCTTAGGTTTTAAATACTTTGAGATCGGTGGAGTTGAAATTTCCTTGTCATGGTTTATCCTTGTAGTAAAATTGTGATTTTATTTCATAAGCTGTCGAATCTATGGTCCTAATTCTTTGAGTTATATTCAAAGGGATAAGATGATATTGGTTTATGCCATAATGATAGGGATGCCACTGGATGTGGGTGGTTTGAATAGACAGGAATTTCTTGATAGTTGGAGGTTTGGAAGACCTACTTTTTATAAACCCAGTCTAATCACGCATTTATGTATTGTTGTAGGAGACCATTACTACCATAATGACCCATGACATATCAAAGAGGTAGAATCAATAAGGATTATGTGTATAATATGGTCTGTGAATATGAGAAACATCACATCGGAGAACGTCAAATGCCTCCACCGCCACCTCCAAGAACATCATTCATTCTTTTCGCTGACAGGATATGTGTGGAATGCATCAGTCACAAAAGATGAGCGAAATGAATTACATGGATATTGGACTTATAAACAAGTGGTGATTCATAACAAACTGGAAGTGGTAGGAGAAGCTCTCCGGACCATCTCACTCAGCACTTGGGTTCAGCCACCACAGCCTCCAGTTTGGCACGTGACCTTCTTAGTGGTCAGTCTTATTACACCCCACAATGGTACCGACACATGAAGGTGAAGCACAACAACTTGGTGGCACCAATGCAGCACTTGATGAGGACTTCAAGGAAAGCCAGCATAGTGAAGCAGAAGATGAGCATGAGGAGACAGCGCAGGACATCTGAGGCAGCCAGTGTTTGCAAATGACAACTTTGGAGACTTTTGAGAAAGAATTTTATTTGAGACTAGAAGACATTTTCATTCTCATTTCTTAGTACTTTAGTAGTTTATCATATTTATTTTATGCTTCGAGATATTTTGATTTGGATATTTTGCTTTTGATTAAAAAAGATTGGCTAAGGGCCTTAGGCTGGTGCCAAGTTACTTTTGTTGATAATTTATTTTAGTTTGATCCTTTTGACTTTCTTAGTTGAATACTTGATTTGATGCCTATTGTGTTCTTAGTTGATTTATGTGTTTGAGTGGTGATAATGGCTAAGGGTTTTAAGCTGATACCATGTAGATTATTATTGGAGCTTAAATGTTGGAATTGATAATGAAGTTTAATGAATTGATTGCATGGCATAGTTTTTGTGCTTTTGACATACTCACTTGGTGATATTAGTTAGGCTAAGATTTTGACGTAATTTACTTAGTTCTCGTTTCATTTCTTGTGTCAGGAATGGTTATTTGATGTTTATATGTGTGTGTGATGATTTTTGGATGAAAAATTTATCAATTTGGTACTCGGTGATGATATTTGACCTGCAATAGAATATGATTGAACTATTTGAATTGGTCATTTCATTAATTTAAGTGTGTGTGAGTCGTTCTTTTAAAACATAAGATTTACAAAAAACTCAGTATTGCCATTTTCAAAAATAAGTACTAAAATTTGGGGAGAAAATTCAGTTAAAATATTTTTTTTGATCAAATCATAAATATTACTTTTTTGGTCAATTAATCTTTTGGAAAAATTGGATTAAATAGAATAGGAGAAAATTAGGACATTTTGTGTGTTTGCATAGGAATATTATTCTAATTTGTGAATAATTGGTATTTGACATTAATCTTAGGTACGCTTTATTTCTCTTCCTAGGTTTAGGGCCGTGTAAAAAATAATTGCATTTAAGAATAAAGCGAGTACGGGATTCCGGCATTTACCCACGTTATTTCTTCGAATTAAGCCATTATGAATTACATTTTAGAATACCAATAAGTAGAGGAGAAAATGTTTATAATACCTATCATTGATATCATATTACTCATTTCTTGTTAGATTAATGTTCCCAAATTGTGTGACATTTCCATATACGTAGATTCCTAATGTACTTCTATTTCTATGCGACCTCGTCTAAAGGATGATTGAACAACTTTGTAATATTTGTGATTTGAGAAAAGATGATGCTTTGAATTAATAGGACTCAATTTTTGGGAACCTTTTTTAGAGTGGTTGATGCTTGGTAATTTGAAGTTTTTTGTAGTAAATGAACTTATACTTATTGGGAAAGCTAGAAAACTTGGAGTGACTAATTGAAATAGTTCAATTGTCATATGGTATTGAGATCCTTTGAGAGGTTTCCTATTTGTTCAAATTATACCCATTATTTGTCTTTCGTGTTGTCAACTTTGCTAGTGTTTTGTTTTGTTTGTTTGTAAGGAAGGTTTTTTCTATTTCTTATTTTGTTCGGGACTAGCGAAATGTTAACTTTGATGGTACGATAACTCTAGTAAACTAGAGTTATTTTGCCTCTAAATCATAACATTTTGTTAGTTTAAATCTCGAGTTTTGGTGTTTATTTGAGTGTTTTAGTTAATTTTTACATTATGTGTTTGTATTTTTATTTCTAGAGAGTGTTGAGTCTTTTATTGAAATTTAGTTAATTTAGTTACTTATTTAATTTAATATTATGCAGGTTAATAACTGGAAGCTGGAAGCAAAAATGAGCAAAGTTTGAGGGTCAAAATCAGTTTAGAAAAGAATTGAAGACCTTTGTTAAAACAGTGTTGATGCCGCGGTATGGAATTTGATGTCGTAACATCGAGGAAGAATTTGACTTTTGTAATTTTAGTTTGATGTTGCGACATCAAATTCTATGTCATGACATCGAGGCATGTTCAACAAATGTACTGATGGCATTTTCATAAATATTGACTAGCATATTCTAATTATTAGCTTGTGTAATCCTCCAACTAAATATAGGCTTTAGTCTGTGTTAGTACACACACTAGGTAGAGTAGTTAGTAGATTTTCACATATTGAGTAGTGTAGTTAATATGTTTAGAATAAATTAGTTAGTATAGTGTATGCTTCAAGCTTTTAATTTTAATACAAATTCTCTTTCAATTTTCTTTCGATTTTGTCTTATAATCAATTTCCTGCAAGTTATAATTTTGATTAGATAACTTTAGTATGTTAATCAATAGCTTTCATTAGATATAATTTTTACTTGCTTTCTAATTAAATTTTTTAAAATCTAGTTATTTCTATTTCATGTTTCCTTAGTGTTCTTGATAATTAAGTGATTTCTAGTTAAAAATCTTCATTTCGTTGTCTTAATTCCTTGTAATTTTTATTGGGCTTTCTTTTATTAATCCAAAAGTCCAAAAATATCTAGTTTTAGTCTTATTTCCTTTGCAAATTTCAATAGTTCAATTAGAAGAAAAAATGGAATTCACTTTGGATTCATGCTTTCTTCTTGTTTTCTTTGGTTTATTTAGGATTAATTACCTTGCAATTCTAGTCTAGTTTATTTAATCTTGTAATTTAGAAATAGTTTTACTTGCTTCCATTAGATTAGATTAGTTAATCTCTAAACTAGTAGTTCAATTGCTTCATTTACTTGGATAAATTTGTTTTAATCTTGCATTACATACACTTGCTTGTGTAATTCATGCCTTTGATTAGGTTTAGTATCTACTCTCTTTTTGTCATGCTTTGATCATGTTTTGTATTTTCTCTCTTTTTGGCTAGCCTAACTATACAATGGCCATTAAATGTTAGTAATTACCAACCAAACGATCCTCGTGGGAACGATACCCGCTTACCGCTATCTACTACTTTTCCTGTATACCTGTGGGAGTGCGGGTAGAATTTAGTGCAAAAGTGAGGTTTTATTATTTATTGGAGTGTTTAATTGATTTTACTCTACTCGAGAGAACAATCTACCCTTCTTTTTTTTAAATCGGATGATGAAGCACCACCCATTCCCGTAAAAACTCATATACACATGGTTGTTTCAGCAACAATCACCCAAAATAACGAAAAGAATTCCACCAAACAACCCTCAACTTAACAATTCACCAAACTTCAAATCAATTTCACAAACCCACGGTTTACTTAAACAATTTAACAATTCAGCCCAACAAACAGTTATCAGCTCTGAAAACCAAATAACTAACAAAAGTCACTATCCTTAGTTCAAGAAAGTCCAAGTAAACATTTAAAATTTGTATCAAAGTTAACCCAACAATGATGAGAACCAAAAAAACACTTACAAGCTTTGAGCACAAATAAGATCAATTTTACCCGAGGAATTGTGTTGAGTCACCCATTAAAGTCTTGATAATCCTTCTTGAAATCTTTAAAAACTCCTTTGATTGCCAAATTGAAGGATTTGGGTTTGGGTGCATTGGATTTTTTGGGAATTTAGGCGTTTTAGTGGTTGGGAAAAGGGATTTGTAAAGGATAGAGAGAAAAGAAGAGGAGGCTAGGGTTTCTGTTTTGGGTAATAGGCAAAAATTGGCTGAAAACGCCTTTAAAAAGCTGCTACCTAGTTTTGATACCGCAGTCGATACTGCGATATGGAGTTGAAAATTTGAATTCATAGGGTTTTGACACCGTAGTATCAAAAATTACACTGAACTCAATGCCACGGTATGGATTTGAACCCGAGAAAAATAGCCTTCTAGAGTTCAATTTGATATCTCGGTATCAAAATTGATACCATAGTATGGATTAAAATTTGCAATTTGATACTGTGGTCTCAAAAATTGGTGCTGCCATATGTAGTCAAACTTCTGCCATACCCCTTTTTCAACACTTGGCTAAATTTTTCCATATTTTCTCATCTTGAACCTATTCTTCATCAAACATCTACAAACATAAAAAATGTCAAATGAATGAACATTTTCACTCAATTCTTTTCAAATATTTATTGTAATGATGAAAACCAAACTTAAACCTAATTTTAACCTAAATTAATATGCTCAAACCTAGATATCAAGGAACATAAAATTCAACTAAAAATAGGGCAAAAATATCAAAAAAAGCTTGGGAAGCCTCTAAAGAGTGCTTGTTTATAGTCATTGGCTTGACTATGGCAAGATGATGGTCACGTAGTGTCAAGGTAAACGGTTTCCCATTCCTTTTCAATCATTCCTCCATAGTAAAGTTTGAGATTGAGATGATGTCCATTAACTTCAAAATTTGATTCCTTGCCTTTCAATTCCACCACTACATATGAGAAAACCTTTAACCAATTCAAACAACCCATTCCAGCTTGATTTGAGTTTTTTCGGGAATAATTTGAGTTTTGAGTTATAATGAAACACTAAATCTTCGGTTTTCAACTCGTTCCTCCAAAATGTACTTTTTATGCCACAACTTGGATGTCGCTATAAAGTCTTGCATTGTCATATGCCTCTCTTTGGAATTCATCACGTTCATTGATATCCAAAAGCCTTTTCTCACTTGCATCCTTTTAGTCAAAATTGAGGCTCTTGATTGCCCAATAAGCTTTGTGCTTCAACTCAATCAGAAGATGACGGCGTTTGCCATAGACCATCCTATAGGGAAAAATCCCTATAGGTGTCTTGTAAGCAGTCCTATAAGCCCACAGAGCATCATCTAATTTTCTTGAATTCATGGTCTTCTCCATTTCTCTTCAATTTCTTGTTGGAAACCAATCTCAAATTGACTAGATTTTTGTGGATGCTATGCAAGAAAATCTTGTGCCTCACACTATACTTCCACAATACAAACTCAAAAAGTTAATTCTTAAAATGAATTCCTTGATAACTTATTATGGCATTAGGGACCCCAAATTCAGCAAAAGTGTTCTCCCTCACAATCTTCACAACAACTCTAGCATTGCTCGTGGGTTACGCAATGGCTTCAACACATTTTGAAATACAATCAACCACTACCAAGATATACTTACTATTGTATGAATTTGGGAAGGGTCCTATAAAATCAATTCCCCGAACATCAGACACTTCACAAATTAGAATGTTATTGCACAACATCTCATCTCTCCTTAACACATTCCCTACTTGTTGGCATTCATTACAAAATAAATCAAAATCTCTTGCATACTTGAAAAGACTTAGCCAAAAGAATCCACATTGTAGAACCTTAGCCACCATTCGTTGAGAAACATAGTGACCCCCTCTCAGGGATAAATGGCAATGGTATAATGAAGTTGTCCAACATTTCATCCTTAGGCACACATTTTGTAATAATTTGATCCTTACACCAGTGGTAGAGGAAAGGATATCCCCAAAAGAAATATTTGGTCTCCGAAAAAACTTGTTCCTTTGATTTCCATCGATGGTTGAAGGAATCACCTTTGTCAGAAGGTAATTAACAATATCCACCTACCAAGGTGTAAGAATCCTTAACCATATAAAGTTGTTCTTCCAAAAAACTTTCTCGAATGGGTAGATCTTCTTGACATTTTCTCATTGGACCTTCAATCCTTTAGAGGTGGTTGGCCATGGTGGTCTCACTTCCCTTTTTATCAAAACTCCTAGAAGAGTAAAATCCAAAAAATGAGTCTTGGTGTAGTATCATTTTTTGCAAGTAAGTATTTCAGAGCCAAATTGCTCCTAGTAAGGTATGATATAAACTTATAAAATGCAAAAATTATGGCAAGAAGCTCTTTTTTCTGTTGTAGAATAATTAACTTGTTCCGTATTCAAAGTACTAATAATGTCTAGAATAGTAGACAACAACAAGACTTTATTTATCTTTTGAAAAGGAGCCGCCCCATGGCATAGTGTCTTGCATTATACATAAGCTCCAATGGCATATCCCAATTTGGAGCAACTATAACAGGGGCAATATCTAGAGCACTTTTCAACAAATGGAAAGCATGTAAACCCTCATCATTAACACAAATGGAGCATCTTTTTGTAACAAATCACATAAAGACCTTGACACGTGAGAAAATTTTTTAATGAAACGTTGAAAAAAAATGGTATGTGATAACTCTAGTAAACTAGAGTTATTTTTCTCTAAAATATAGCATTTTGGTAGTTTAAATCCCGAACTTTGGGTAATCAATTGAAAACTTTAGTTAATTTCTTTCATATGTGTTGGTATTTTCGTTCTTGTTAAATTTGATAAGTTTTTATTAAAATTCTAGATTAATTGATTGCCTAATAGTGATTAATATTATGCAGGAAAAAATTAGAGGTTGGAAGCTGGAATGAACAACTCCAGCTCAAGGGACCAAACTGCAATAATGGAAGAAATGAAGAATGCTGAGAAGAGAGTCGAGATCGCGATCTCAAACTCTCCATATCGCGATATCGACTCAGGAAATTGTTTTAATGTATTAGAGTCGAGATCGTGATCTCAATTGTTCCATATCACAATCTCGACTCGCTGAGGGTTAAGTTTTAAGGGCAATTTTGTTAACTTTCAGTCAACAACTCCTCACGAAGAGAAAAATGAAACACTCTCATCCGCACACAATCCGGGTGTACTCCATTAAACTTGAATGTGTCCAAAACTTCTTCAAAATTCATGAGGTGTGTAGGGGTCCTCATTTGTTAGCTTGCACGGGCATCCGTGCAATGCTCGAGTTCGCCCCATCAAAATTAGGTAAATCATACTCCCTCAATGGCCTTCCATTCCCATTCATGCCATTTCCATTCCCATAGTCACCCATCCCATTATTTCCAACAACCTCTTTTTATTCGTTTTTCATGTTCACATTCATAAGGTAGCTTTGATGAGCATTATCATTTGCCATCATTATCCTTTCTTGCTCTTGTTGTACCCTTGTCAACCTTCAAATTTCTCGTAGTTCTTTCTCCCATTCCTTGTCTAAGCAAATGAATGGCTCTTGAGCTCCTCCTACCATGCACTACACAAAACCAAAATAGTCAATTGAAGTGCCAAGTCAATTCCGTAAGACAACCAATCAAACATAAAAATAAACAAAATTAACAACTAAATAAACTAAACTAAAGTGCTTAATCTATACGACCCATAAAGCGCTTGATATTGCCAAAAACCGAAGACAATCCCCGGCAACGGCGCTAAAAACTTGATTGCTTCGTTAGGTATAATTTAACTTTGAGAGGACAAACAAACAATAATTAACCACACTAATTCACTATACTCTACCTAACTTCTGTAAATATACGGAGTTGATAGTGGTATAGGATGAGTGGGTATCATCCCACAAGGATTGTTGGAAGGCAATTACCAAGATTTACGGATATTTAGGTGTAGTTAAGCGAAATCAAATAATGGATGATGGAACTACTCTAGTAAAAACCACGTTTAAATGAAAACAATAAAAACTTAATTTTGTGCTAGATTAACTAAAAAGCAGTAAGTGAAAATTACCAATTATGATATTAAGAAACTAATTAACTACTCTAGAAAAACAAGTAAAGGAAGGCACTTAATTCTAACCTAAATTACCCAAACTAAAACTAAAATTGAAAGCAAGCAAATTACCCAATTAAAAGGACTACAAATAAGAAACCTTGAAGACTAAAAGCAATCATTTCTAAACTAGAAATTGAAAAGAGTTAAACTAGAAATCTAAGTATTTTTGGATTTTTTATAGAAATAAAGAAAGCCCACTAGTAATTAACTAGAAATTAATGCAAGAAATTGAGAATTCTTAACTAGAAATGCAAGAAATTTTCAAGAACCCTAATTTACCTAAGAAACCCTAAATTGCCAGTAAAGAAATTCTTACTAAATTAGACTAGAAAATTTCGAATAAAAATTATATCTATACGAAGCTTGTGATTAACCCACTACGATTATATAATCAAAATTCGAACTTGGCAAGAAATTAAAAGGAGATCTAAGAGACAATTAAAGAGAAATTTCTATTAATGAAGTAAACTTGGAGTTCAAGATATCCTAAACTATCCTAAAATCTACTAACTATCTACTACTAACTCCTACTTCCTTACTTCCTATTTCTTAAGTAGCTTAAATAGTGTAGTATTACACAAGGCAAAAATCAAAAGTCTTAATTTTGACTGGAAAGTAGCAAGTGAGAAGAGACTTTTAGACATCTATGAGCTAGATGACTTTAGGAAGGAAGCCTATGAAAGAGGAGAGCTTTGTTTGTGTGTCAAATGTGTGAGAAAGTGGAGAGCTTTGTTATTTCATGAATGAGTGATAATCTTGATGATCTATCGAGGCTTGGTTTTACTTGAGAAATTGGTTGAGGTAGTTTCGTATTTGCAACAAATGGATGAAGTTTGGACCTAAGAAATGATTTAGGCATTTCCTTTGAAACGTTTGAGATAAACAACCTATCTTTTTCATTATGTTGTCCCTAGTTTTCCCTTTGAGCCTAATTAGTCTAATTTTTTGTGATAAGCTGCATTTATTAGCCAATTTACCTTTTATGCTTTGTTTTACCTTTTTTTGTACCCATGACCATATTTAACATTGCTGCTACATTAATTCTATGAATTGTGTTGCTCATGATGGATAGTTAGGAAGAGGTTGTGCTTGTTGCGGAAGAAATCAAGGAAATATGACTTCAATGTGTGGTTATAGTCTCCTTAGTTTAGTGGTTTATTTTAAAAAAGAAAAGAAAGAAGAGAGAAAATGAAATTTTGTGTTGACAAAAAAACCAAAAAAAATCAAAATGTTTAGGAGTTATTTTGTTACATAAAGCTTGGGTATTCCTTCTTGTTTAGTGAATAAAGAAGGTAAGCGTGTTGCCTTCTTGGGTATCTTGCTAGATGTTGTGGTTTTGATAGAATGGACTTGGGATTTTGGTTCAAAGTCGATTTGTTGATGTAATTAAGATTATTTAATTTACTTTATCCAAATATATCCTACTATTGTCCCTTAAACTTCATTATAAACTTTGAAGTCTTATTTGATCTTTGGTTTGAATTAGTTCATACCAGTGTTTATGGGATGAATACATTTTATTTCCAACCCTTTTTTCTCTTTTTAAACCATATTTAAGATAGGTTTGTCAAGATTGGTCAGATAGAATGATATCTGCTTTCTCTTTTCTTTGTAGCAGAGTATTCGACATTTTCACGATGACTATTGGAGTACTGGTCAAATTTTCTTATCTACGTTGCTCATTCCCTTAATTTTTTATGTTCACTAAGTATTTTATAATTGATACATTTGAAGAAGGTTAATTTGTGTGTTTTATTACTTTTTGGTGTTTGTTAGGTTCTGTTTTATTTTGCTCGAGATGAGCAAAACACTAAGTTGGGAGAGTTGATAACCTTAGAATTTTAGAGGGATATTTTGCTATTCTTTTGACTTAGTATTTATGCTTTTTGTTCATTTTTGTCTATTTTTTTGGAATTATATCGCAATGTTGGTATTAAATGGGTTTTCACATGTTTATTATGTTTTTAGTAGTTTTGGTGTTTAACTACGAATAAAAATTGGACACTTATGTTTAGTTTATCCCCTTTGCACACGTTAAGGGAGGTATATCTTTTTGTACAATTTAGTAAGTGCAGAGAGGATTTAGAAAGCTACAAGAAAGCCTATTCTGGAAGCTGGTCAAGACTACCTTGCTACAGCGAGCCTAGCAAATTAGAAAATAGAAGGGTTTCTCACTGCGACGAGGTCCCCTAGTAAAAAATGTCCACGACAAGGCGCACAATGAAGAAAAGGCTCACTACAGCGAGCCTCATGAATCAAAAAATATAAGGTTTTCTCGTAGTGACGAGGTCTCCTAGTACAATTTTGTCTGCCGCAACAACGAAACTAAGAGGACATTGGAGCTTTTAAATACTCTAATAATTTAAGAAGTCATTTAGAGAGTAGTAGGGAGCAAGGAGTTAGTAATGGTAGAGAAATATTGAGTAGCCACTATGGTTTCTCTCTCTCCTACTCTCTATCTCTCTCTTGGACTACAAAACATTTTGTCTTAATATTCCTCAATTCAAACTAGTATATTATTTGTTTTACACAGTATCGTGCATTTTTCTTTGATCATCTAGAGATCTTTGGGGATTATTTCTTTGTATTAATTTGGTTTATTCTCTTTTCCCTTCATTATTCTTGCAATTTATTAACTTGTTACTTTAATTAATTCTAGTTAGAGCAGAAATACTGCATCTTTTTAATTAAATCGTAGTTGGATCTAGTTTAAGGTTTTGTTCATTTCTGAGTTTTAGATCAATAGCATTTTAAATTCAAATTGCTCTCTTCTTAATGAATTTTCCTATATTAATTGCTATGTGATGATCTTTAATTTATTTGTCCAGTAGATAGATTTAATTGGTTTTATGTTAATAGATTATATAGTTAATTTTTCAAGTTAATTTTATAAAAACTAAAAAGCACCAACAATTGCGATCATCTAAACAATGATTAATACTAAGTATTCGGTAATGCTTGTTTTCTTCTCATGGAAACAGTCCCTATTGCTATATACTACTGGTCGACCCATGCACTTGCAGAATGCATGAGAGTAATTGGTTAATAATGGTAAATATATTTGACACGCATCAAGTTTTTGACTATTCATCATAAAAAACCATTCCTACAATAACCCGACACAGTATTTCTTACAGAATATGAGGGCATCTCCTCGACAAATTATGGCTTTATGCGGCTCACCTCAATCTCCTTGGTAAAGTTTGGCTCTTGAATTTCTGGTAGGAGGTGGTGGTGTATCTATATTTATGTCTATGTTTTTGTTTTGGTGATGTTATGTTTCACTAGTTTGTTTTATGTATTTAGTTTAATTGATCTATGTGTTGTTTTCTTCAGGTTGTCAGTTGTTTTGTTTCGTTTTTTAGTTGGTGATAAATTGGTTCTTTTATTATGTATCAATGACTTTGAAAAAATGATTTTAAATGACTTGAATTTTTGAATCTACATTTGTATAGGGATTTTTATTTTTGACCCATTAATTGATGGCAGGTTACCACTCTATATAAATGCGTCGAATGTGTGAGAAAGTACAGAGCTTTGGTGTTTCATTAATGAGTGATAATTTTGATGACCTATTGACGCTTGGTTTTACTTGAGACATTGGTTGAGGTAGTTCCGTATTTGCAACATATGATTGAAGTTTGACCTTAGAAAATTAATTAGGCAATTCTTTGGACTATTTGAGCCTAAATAGCCAACTGTTAACTCTCTAAAAGAAAGTATTTTCATGTACATTTAGCCTGGCTTTTGTTCAGAATTTGAGAGTTTTAGTTTAACAAGTAGAGGTATTTTAATAATTTTACACCCTGAGACCATAAATTAGGGTTTTATTGTTTTTATGTCAAAATGTATATTTATACCCTTAAAATTTGTTCCTTTGCAGGTTTTATTTGCAATGGAGGTCAAATGTGACAAATAAGGAAGCAAAACGAGTCAAAATGGAGAAAGACTGGACACCCCTACTGGGAGCTGGGTGCTGCCAATGCCTAGACCCTTGGGAAGGGCACCCAGCCTCTAGATGTTGGGCACTGCCAATGCCCAAGAGGTTTGGATGGGTGCCTAACTTCCTACAAAAGTGATTTTTGACGACTTTGGTAAGTTTGACTCAGGTTTTGTATAACTTTAAACTATTTTCTTGTAAATCCTTTTTAGCACTATACTAAAACATAAAGGAGGTGAGAAATGCGTAGCAGCCAATAGAAAGATCAGAAAACACAAACGAGAGAAAAACATAAGATCAATCGATGGTAAAGAGAGCAAAGGAGAAAACGAGAAAACTCGGTTTGACAACCCTAGTTTTTCATTCTCTCCCTAGTTCTTTTGTATTTATGATGCTATTAATCAATGTAATTGACTCTTGTGTTGAATCAATTAATTTGATAGATGCACTAAACCATAAATATTGGGTTTCATTCATAACTTGCCATGAATTACAGTAGATTTGATTTATTTCATTTATGATTACGATCTGATACTTGATTTGCTTAATTAGATGGTATTAAATGTGTTTATAAGCCTGATCAACTTATAAATTTATTTGTAACATAATTTAGAAATCAAAAGAGGAGCATTAAGGTAAGAAATTGGTCTAATTAGCCTTTGTTTAGAAGTTACATTGGGAAGGATGGACATTTCATGAATACGGATCGAAAGATGCCTATTAATCTTAGGTAGTTCTATAGAGTGATCATCTATGTAATAAGCTTGGCTCAAATTCACATAGAAATATAGTGAGTTGGCTCGGTTTAGTAGATTTTTGAGAGAAGTCGAAAGATAGCTCACAATTCCATAAGACTCTAGAGCAGTAAACATCACAAGTTAATCAAGAATTGATAGAACAAATAATTGGATAATTTGAGGGAATTGGTAAGGGACAAATGAACCCATAAATAACTTAATTATCGATTTCTCCACTATTTACTTGATTTATTGCTTTGTTCTTATTTTGTGTTTTGTTATATTTCATTCCATTATTTCTTAGTTTAGATAGGATCAGAAGTATGACATTCAGGTGCTTAATAAACTGTTAGCATAGTCTATATGGTAACGACACTCTACTCATCATTATATTACTTGTTCGATACATATACTTGTGCATTTCATGAGTCGTGTCTAGTAACAGTTAATCACAGAACAAACAAGTTTTTGGCGTCATTGTCGGGGATTTAGTTCTAACACTGTATAGTCTATTAACATCTAAGTTTGCACTTTAATTCTAGTCTAAGCATATTTCTTTATTTATTTTGTTTTGCATTGTTTTCATTTATTAAATTTTATATTTTTTTCTTTTTTTTTGTGTTTTTGGCCTGTAGTTCCTTGTTGTTTATGCTAAGTAGGTCAAAAAGGGAAATTCTACCTTCAGACCATGAAATTGAGCAAACCACACGTTGAAGTGGTTCACGCTACGAAAAGAAGCTAGATGAGGGTTCCAACCGTTATTTGAGATGGTAGATGATCAAGTTGTAGTCAACCCAGTAATACCACACCATCCAAATGAAGAGAACTCGATCCCTTTAAGGAACTTTAATGTGCCAAACTTAGATGAACTATCAAGCTGGCAATTTAGATGAAAAACTTTGAGCTAAAGCCACAAATTATCCAAATGGTTCAAATGTCGGCTATATTTAGTGGAGCACCAAATGATGACCCGTATGTGCACATATTAAATTTTCCTGAAATATGTAACACATTCTGTCATAATGAGGTGTCTGATGATGCAATCAGACTTCGACTTTTTCCCTTCTCTCTCAACGATAAAGCCAAAGCTTGGTTGATATCACAACCCCCCCCCAAGGATCGATTACTTCATGAAACGGTTAAGCACAAAAGTTTTTGAGAAAATTTTTTCCACCCTCTAAAACTGCAACCTTGAGAAATAATATTGCTTCTTTGGTTCGACAGGATAACAAACCCAAACGCTCATTGAGGCATAGGAATGGTCCAAGGATTTACTAAGGTTGTGTCCACATCACGGTTTGCCACGCTGGCTGCAAAATCAAACATTTTATAATGGTATGCATGAACATGCCTGGACAATAATAGATGCAGCAACTAGTGGGGCAATAATGAGCAAAAGCTAAGAGGAGGTTGTGCATATGCTTGAGCACATGTCCTCGAACAACTATTAGTAGCAAGTGAACACAACATGTCTAGAAAAACAATAGGGATATACATGGACTCATTCACCGTTATTGCTGCATAAGTTGAGGCCCTCACCAAAATGCTAGAAGGGATGAATATTTGGCACAAACAAGTCCACTGTATGGTTGCAGCCTGGGAAATATGGCATGAAAGATACCCCACAGAGCACTACCCAATTAATTTGGAGGATGTCAATTACATGGGCAATTTCAACTAATCATAGAATAATCCATACTTCAACACATACAACCATGGCTGGAGAACCATTCCAATTTCTTATCTTGGAACAACAACCAATAGGGTGGTGCCAGCAATTCAACTAGACCACTAATGCTGCCTAGATTCCAAGGGAAAAATAGAGAAATCTAGCTAATCCCTGAAAAATAGTATAGCATGGAGGACCTCTTGTGGCAGTACATTGCCAAAACTGATACAGTGCTTCAAAAATCAGAACGCCACTCTCCAAAGCCATACAACATCAATAAGAAACTTGGAGACCCTAATGGGGCAACTTGTTATTACCATAAATAATAGGCCTCTAGGTTCTTTACCAAGTGACACAGAGGTGAACCTGAAGAATAATGGTAGAGAGCAATGCAAAGCAGTTATTATCCGTAGTGGTAAAGAGTTGGTTGCTGAGAACCAACTAGAGAAAGCAAAGAAGTATGACGAATAGACAACGATGAAAAAGGAAAAATGAGATGAGAAAATGACACATTAATTAGACGTTGGATGAAAATTTTTGAAACAAATGTTGCAGTTGATAAAGTGGTCTCAAATTTGAATACCGCAGTATCAAACCCATTTTTTTAATATTTGGCTGTAAGTTACTTTGATACCGCATTCCAAGATTTCTATAGGGGCACAAGTGTCCGCTCTGAGGCTGATTTTTTCTACACCAGTTTCCCCTTAACCCTAGCACTATATATACTTCTTTTAAGCCTCATTTAAGGCAAAAAAAAAAAAAAACTAGTAGGAGTAGGCTAGAGTAGAAAGTAGAAGTTCTTCCTTTTTCCTCCCAATTTTGGGAAGGTTTTCTTAGATTAGGATTTATTTTCTTGTAATTTTAGTTTCAAACATGAAGATTGAAGACTATTAGTGTAAGATCTTTTTATTTTATGTTAATTTCCTCTGCTTAGTGTTAATTTAGTGTTGTTTAGTTTAATTTCTTTATTTAATTACTTTCTTTACATGCTTTCTTAGTGTAACTGTTAGATTAGTTAATGAGTTTTCTTTAATTATACTTTCTTAGTGATAATTTGTAGTTTAGGTTAGTTAATTGCTTTCTAAAAATCATGCTTTCTTTTTATATTCTTTTTTATTTGCTTTCTTAAAAATCCTTACTTTGTTTAATTACTTTCTTTACATGCTTTCTCAATGTGATTGTTCTATTAGTTTATGGGCTTTCTCCAAAATATTTTTTCTTAGTGGTAATTTGTAGTTTAGATTAATTAATTGTTTTCTTAAGATTCTTTCCCTTTTACTTGCTCCCTTCAATTGCATTCTTTAAAATGTTTTCTTTTAAACTCGTGCCTTCAATTTTGCACCAGTTAGTTACACTTTTAATTGCTTTTTTAGTCTTTACTATTAGTTTTAATTAAAATTCTTCCTAAATCAATCACTTCAAATAGTAACCTAATCAAATAATCGACAATTACCGACCAATCCTTTAGGTTCAATCCCTACTTCCACTTTCTACTAGTAGACACCATATATTTGTTGGATGCCATCTAGTCAGTAGTAGGATTTAGGTGTTTTATACTAGGTGTTTATGCATTAAGTTTTTGGTGCTGTTGCGGTCGGAATGGTTTTTGATAATATCGATATAATTTATTTGGAATACTAGATTAAAGTCTTTTGTTTTCTTGTATAGTTGTTTTGCTCATTTGAAAAATTAAATATTTTCATTTTGTAGTTGTGTTATTATCTTGAGAAATAAATAAAGATTTTTTTTTTGATGGATAGTTTAGACTAGCTAGTACTCTAAACTTTCCTACTTTTCGTGTTTGTGTGTTAAGTTCTCTTTCTTATTTTTGTTTTGTTTTGTTTGCTGCTTCAAGAAGTTGCAAGCAATGGATTGGAATTATTCATGCCAAGGAAATTATCATTCTTATAGTAATGGTAATAGGCCCAATGAGCATTATTCTTGTTATGATTATTCTCTCTACCTCTTAGAACACCAAAATCGATGGTATGTCCATCCAAATCCTTATTAGAGCTACCAGAAAACCATTATTCTTTTCCTGTATATCTAGAGCCTTCACAGGAACTAATGGAGCCCCAATTCTTTCACTAACCAATCCAGGAGAGGTTGATGAAGAAATATTGATGGAAACAAGGAGGATGCTTCAAGAACTCTAAGAATAACTAGCTCAACTCTGAGAAGAACGAGATAAAATCCATGAAGAACATGTTCAACTCCTTGAAGATCAAGCTAAATCCTTGGAAAGCCAAGACAATCCATCAATAGGTTGCAACACCAATTTGCTGAGCTCGAAAGCATGATGGGTAGTAAAGACCGACTCCAACACTCCCACCAATGGATAAAAAACTGAAACAAGAAGAAGAAAAGGAGGAATATATATTAAAGGAAACCATTTCCCAGGAACTTCTTGAACATGAAGTTACAACAACTAGTTCAGTCAATACTTATGTAGAAGTTTCACCAACACAACTTTTGAATCATTGGGAATTTGCCCCGATGACTACAAAAAAGGCTCCATTTTGAGTGTTGGTGGAAAAAGATACGGCTCAAGGAGTGGAAGAAGAATGATACTTTCTAGAGGGTACCGGGAGGTACTAACTACTTATGCACTAAAATTCAACAAATTCTTGGGGACTTTGGATGCAGCCAACAATGGAACAAATTCACCAACGACTACGATATCGTTGGAAAGCCTCCTTGGTGTTGCTAAGGCAGTATTTCTTTCCCTTTTCTTTACTATGCTTTATTTTAGTTTGCATGTTTTAGTTAAAAAACCCGGTGAGTAATAAAGGCTTGTAGCCTTGTGATCAGTTTATTTTAGGGTAAATTATCATAAGCCCTTATGTGGTATGGCCTTCATACCCATAGCCCTCATATGTTTTGGAAATATACTTTAAACCCCCATGTAGTCTAGACTAAAAGATAAAATAGACAAAAAACATCCAAACTAACGTTTTGGTTGAAATTACGTTCTTAACACCATATTTAAATTAGGATAAATTACTGTAAACTTCCATATAGTATGACCCTTGAACCCATAACCACTATATATTTTTGAAATATACCCTAAACTCCCATGTGCTCCGAACTAAATGATAAAACAAAAAAAAATTATCCAAAGTCATGTTTTTGAAATTATATTTTTACCACATCTATAATTTAATATCAAAGCTTTCAGATAATTAATCTCTCCGTATTTTCAAAATTTTATCTTTCAATTTTCGTGATGAAAAATGAAAAAATGACATTAGTTTATTATTACAATTAAAGATCTGTAAATTAATGCACAAAAAAAAGAAAAAAAGAATTACAAGAAAATACGTCATACATCCTTGTAGTTGTGAGGTTTATGTAAGCAACAATATGGGTAGGTTGGGTATACAATTTTTTTTTTTTTTTTTTTTTGAAGGAAAAACAAATATTCAGGCAACAACTTGCAATAGGTGTACATGTGTAAGTAAATATGATTAGTTTGGATGATTTATGTTTGCTTTACCATTTAGTCCAGACCACATGGGGATTTAAGTTATATCTACAAAAGCATGTGGGGGTTATGGGTCTGAGATTCATACCACATGGGGTTTACAATAATTTTTCCTAAATTTTTTGAGGAAAAAATATGTTTTTTGAGTGCTCATTAAATACTCACTTCTAGGTGCGTGCTTTTCAAACACCATTAATTTGGATGATTTCCATCCACTTTACCTTTTAAGACAAATTAGATAGGGGTTTAAGGTACATTTTCAAAATAGATAGGAGTTATGGGCCAAAAGGCTCTACTACATCCGGGTTTACAATAATTTATCCTTTATTTCATGTTTTGTTGATTGGCAAATGATTGTTGACATAGTTGGACAAATTTGGTTATTTGTGACAATGTTGATGGCAATGTAAGAATTGTGATTTGTGATTGATATATGATTTGTTGGTTGAACAAAGACTTGGTTTTACCATTTGGTAAAGGAAATATTAGTTGATGATACACTTTATTTGCTAAGTGTTTGAGCTTAATTTGAGCAATTATGCAAATGCTTGATATGGATTAGGAATAGTCCATCTTGTTGAATGTCTTTTTGAGATCAATTATGTTTGAAGAAATGTTTGGGGATGAGTTGGGCATTTAGATACCCCTTTAAAGTGTTGTGTTAAACTCCATTATCCTTTTGTGTGTTTTTCCATTGTCTTTGATTGTTTAGAACTCGTGAAGCCCTAATCACCCCTAGTTAGTATAGCCATGTGGGATATAGAAGAAAATTCAATTTCTAAGACTCAAGAGTTTAATTGATATAGCATTTATACAGTATATATGGAATGGTTCATTGATTTTCCTTGTTTGGTATTTTGCTTATTGTCGATGGATTCCACGATTAAAGGTGGAACCTTGGTTTTGAGTTCTACGTTTCCTTAATTTGTTGCATTAATTTTAGTTGGTTGATATGTTGTCCACTTCTTTAAGGGCTTTTTGATTGTCCAAGTATAATTAAAAAATCATTGCTTTATGTTACGTTTAACTAATTTTTTGCTTTTATGCTTTCCAATAGTATTTTTATTTCTTGTGATATGGGTGAGTGGTAAGATGAGTTGTACTCTTGGTTTGAAAATATCGCATTTTTGGTGGTGTTCTTTTGAGTCTTATTCGAACTTTTTTGGCAATGTTTTTGTGTTTTAAATATTTGTTGGTGATTATTGGAAAGAAAAGAACTGAAATGGTACTCGATGATGATATATGATTTGTAGTAGCATATTAGGCATTCAAGATTTTAGTGCGAGTTGCACTGGTTCTTTTGTGAACAAAAATTTCAAAAACTATTCATTGCCAATTTTCAAAAGAATGAGCTTTATGGATTTTTATTTCAAAAGTGCCCTTTGTTGTCAAGTTTTTATTTTGTAAAAATTTGCAAATGTTGGAAATGAGTTAGGCTATTTGTGTGATTATATCATGGATGGTATTCTATCTTGTGGGTGTCAGTTCTTGATATGATTTTGGGTGCATTTTGTCACTTTTCCTGGTTTAGGAAGCATTTAGAGAGAGAAAAAAAAAAGGAATAAGGCTAGTACGGGATTCCAGCATCACAAATGTTGTTTCCCTGAAGCAACCATTAAGAATGCGTTTAAAAATGAGACAAATAGAAGCAAATTCTTTGAGGTCAATGAGCCTTTCGCTTAGTATACCAACAAGTTGGGGATAAGAAGTTGAGTACTACCCATCATTAATATCGATGAAAACACACCTTGATAGATTAATATTCCAAATCGTGTGACATTTGCATTCCAGGTAGAGCCATAACGATCCTTCCACTTCCAAGTGGTTTGATGAGATGGCTTGATTAAATTGAGGTCATTTAAGTTGAATAAAAGATGTTTTTCATGAATCGGAACATTTTTGAAATTTTTTTGGGTGAGGGGCAATGATTAGTGATTTGGGGTTTTGTTGAAGATTGAACCTCTCCTTGTGGAAAAATTGAAAAATTGGAATGACTACTTTGAAAGCTTCAATTATCATATGCTATTTGAGGTTTTGAGAGGGTACCTATTGATTCAAAGTACACCCGGTGGTCACTGATAACTCTAGGAGTTATGTACACCAAAAACTTTTTGGTTTCGCTATTTGTTTCAAGCATTCTTAGTGTTTTAAAGTGTGCTTTTCTCTATTATTTGCTTTTAATTATTAGAATATTTTATTATGTGTTATACTACTTATTTAGTTGTTAATTGTTATATTTTATTAAATTCTTATATTTAGAGTTCGTGTCATGTCTTTAACATAACTTCGTTGGGAGCTAAGATTTCATTTGTCTATCTTAGTATTTTGTTTTTCATCTATTTTGTGATAATTTTATTCAAATGTTTAGTAGCATTTTAAGTAATTATTATATCTAATGATGTTCTCCTATGTGTTAGGGTTCAGTAGGAGAAAACGGCAGATCAATCAAACGTCAAACATGGATTTTAGAGACAAAATAGTGAGGCTGCACAAAACCATCCAAACAACTTGCCTTAGGCGAGCTTCCAATGCTTAGGAGCTCACCTAAGGCAAGGGTCATCTGGGAAGTGTGTTATCTAGGACATTTAGAGCCCTTTTTCAAGGGCAATTGTGTCCTTTCACCTCAAACCATAACCCTACAATAAAAACATCTTTTTGGGGCTGAAATAATAACGTCTTCCTTATTTTTCTTCTTCTTTTCTCCTCCCTACTTGGAGAGGAATTTTAGTTCTTCTTCTAGACTAGTTTTCTTCTAAGGTGTGTAATGTGCTCCAAAACTTTGTAAAACTTCTTCTATATTTTTTACTTTATTTTCTTTTATTTTCAAAGTATTCATTCAATGCTTTCATCCTTCTAACATTAAATGTCTTTATTTCTTGTACTAGTCTTCTAGACTTGATGTCTAGTTAACCTAATCACTTTATAATGCTTTTATCTATTTTCTTGTTGTTTATTATGCATGATCTAGTTATGGGTTAGGATTGCATGAAGCCAATGTCTAATGGATAGAGATTAATAAGATGATTAGGTTACAAAATTAACTAATTAGGCTATATTAAGGGGCTTAAGGGTTAATTAGGGAAATTAGATACTTCCTTAGTTAATTTGGGTTAATTGAAGAGATATGGGAATTGAACCTCCATTATAGACCTAGATTAGTGTTGGATTAGGGTTAGAATTAGATCTTAGCAGATTAATTCACCTAGTTGGTTACAAGAATTCCATGAGTAGAAAATCAAAATTTGGTTAGATTATTCAATTGTTGGAATCCACATTTAGAGTAATTAGATAAATAGACTGATCCCCAAGGGATTGGGATTAGGTTACAATTGGAAATTAACCTCTAATTTGGTTTGTGAAATCACATGTTGATCTTTTTAATCAAAACCCAAAAATTGGCTAACCAAACCTTAACCCTCTTTAAAACTGCTTTCTTAGTCATTTAGTTTAATTTAGCTTAGCTTAAACCCTTCCTTTATTCAAACTCTTCAATTATTTATGTAATCAAATAATTGGTACTTGAACACCATTCCTCATGGGAACTATCCCTTCTTCCACCAGCTATAATTTGACATTGTATTGTGGTTTGTCATCTAGTTAAAGTTAGTTGATTCAGATGTTTTATGTTTTACAACTAGATGTTTCTATCTTTCCAGACACGACAAGTTTCGATGCTATTACCGGGGAATGGTTGTCGATATTGATATAGTTTTGTTAGAATACTAGATTGAAGTTTATTTCTTTTGTATAGCTACATCACCTATTTGAAAAAATTAAAAAAAAATCATTTTTGTATAGTTGAGTCCTTTATTTTCAAAATATAGAATGATTTTCACTTTGATAGATAGTTTAGACTAGTTAATTATCTAAACTTTCCTATCTATTCTTGCCTATGTTGTTATAGTTCTTTTACTTGTTTTTGTTGTTTTAAGTGTTGATTTTCTAAGAACATGCAAGGAATGAATTGGAATGATTCATGCCAAGGATATTATCATCCTTATAGTGATGGAGGCATGACCAACAAGCGTATTTCTTGTTATTACTCTCTCACCCTAATAATTGTCAAATGGGATGGTCAAACCATCCAAATTATTTTTCAAGATATCAATATTATCCGTACTCTTTTTCTACACCTAGAGAGCCTATATATAATCAATTGGAACCTCAAACCCAAGGGATTCTTGTTCCTATGAGTACCATGGTTGTGACTACACCCAACCACCACTAACCGAAAGAGAGGAGAAAGTAACTTTGGAGATGACGCTGATAGGCATCATGGAGCAATCACATAGTTGTCAACAATGCCTTCAAACTCAACTAAAAGAAATAGCACAAAAGGTGGTGGGAACTACTCAAGAAACTCCATTAACCAACCAAAACACAATAGAATGGTATGGCGAAGTCAACCAATATTTACCATCTATGCATGAAAAAAATTTTAGGGGTATTGCCATCACGGAGGATAAATTAAATTGGTAGATTATGAGTATGCTCAAGCCGACTATAGAGAATCCTTTGAAGCAAAATTCACAACAACTGAGCCACAATACACCATGTGGAGAGATACACTAACCCAAGAAGAGCTAAAAGATAACGAGACAAGATTGGAGGAGATGATGATGACCTTCATGGAGAATAAAACTAAATCCATAAAGAGAATGCAAGACCCATTTGCAAAGTTCACATATAAGAGAATGATGAGTGGTGAAAACCAATGAATTCCAACACTTCCAACAAAGAGAGAGGGGAATGAATCGGTTCAAGAAGACAAAAAATAACAATATATCTTGAAAGAAACCGGTTGCCAAGAATCTCTTAAGCTTGAATTGCTATCAACCGGGTCATTCAACACTTGTTTGGAATCACCATTGACACAAACTTTGAGTGAGTGTGAGCTTTTCCAAGTTACCACAAAAGAGGTGTCATTTGGTGTGTTCGTGGACAAAGAATTACCTCAAGGAGTGGAAGAATAAGAGGAATACTTTCTAGACAAAATGGAGAAGAAAAGATAACCACTTTTGGCGAAGTTCCACAAGTCCTTGGGGACTTCAGATCTGCATATCAATGGAACAATTTTACCAAGGACTAGAACATCCTTGGCAAGCCTCCTTCGTATTACTAGGAAGTATTTTCCCCACCATTTTCTTTCATATGCTTTATTTAGTTTACGTGCTTTAGTTTAAAGGCTTGTAGCCACACCTGTATTTGCTTAGTTTATATTTTAGAATTGTGAGACTTATTGGTGTTCTTGGCTAAGCATTGTTAGTTGATAACAATTTTGTAAATCATGATAATGATGATGGCAATGTATTAATACTTGCGAATGGTGATTATTAAGTGATTTTATTAATGAATTTGAACATAGTTTGCTTCTGGGTTATGAATTTTCTAGTTGTTGATACACTTTACTTGCTAAGTCTTGAGTTGTTTTTTAGCAAATAATATGAATGATAAAAATAGATTTGGAGTATCTTGGTTGTTGATTGACTTTTAAGGCCAATTATTTGTGAACTTAAGTTTGGGGAAGGAATTGGGCATGTAGGTAACCCTTGTGTTGTGTTTAAACATTATTATCCTCATATGTGTTTTCTTTTTCTTTAATTGTTTAACCATGTGAAGTCGCAATGACCCCTTCATAGTGTAGCATTGTTGGTTGAAAAAGAATAGATAATTTCTAGGACTCATGTGCTTAATCGAATTCTGCATTTATATGGTTTACCTGAATTTGTATTTATTGCTAATGAAATCCATGAATGATGGTTAAACTATAGTTTTGAGTTCAATTTATTCTTAGTTGATTGCATTCACACTCACTTTGGAGTAAGATGTTGTTTATCATTTATATTAGCTTTTTGATTGTCCAAGTATATCTTAAAGTCATTCACTAGTGTTATAGTTAGCTAGTTTTGTGTTTCATTGTTGTCTATTAGTATTTTTATTTCTTGTGATATGAGTGATAGGATGAGTTGTACACATCATTCAATAATATTAAAAATATGGTGGTGTGCTTTTGAGTCTTTCTATGTTATTGGGAATGCTTTGTTTAATTTTAATATAAAGGTTTGGTGATTTTTGGATGGAAAAAAGTGTGAAGATGGTACTCGATGATAATAATTGACTTGCAATAACATATGGTTGTCATATTTGAAATAGACATTTCAAATTTTTGGTGTGTGTTGTATTGGTTCTCTTACGAACAAAGGTTCAAACACTACTTATTGCTAATTTTAGAAAGAGCGAGCATTTTGCTTTTAAAAGAATTAATTTGGAACACCTTTTATTCATTCTCAAAATGCTGTTTGTTGATAAGCTTGTCTTTTGGAAAAAAAATGTCTAAGTGATTGGAAATGAGTTAGGCCAATTGTATGATTATTGCATGGAATTTTATTCTATCTTGTGAATTTTTAGGTCTTGATATGATTTTCGGTGCATTTTGTCCCCTTCCTTGGTCTAGGACGCATCAAAACAAAAATATTTTCTAGGACTAAGGCTAGTAGAGGAGTCAGCATCACTAATGCCGTGCCTTCAAAATATACCAACAGAGTAGAAAATAAGGATAGTACGAGATTCTAGCATCACAAATGTTGTTTCTCCGAAATTATCATTAGGGTTTTTTCTGAAATGAGGCAAGTAGAAGCAAAGTCTTTGAAATGAGCCTTTCCGCATACTATACCAACAAGTTGGGGATAAGATGTTGTGTGCTACCGCCATCATTTATATCAATCTAAACACTCTTTTCTTGAATAAAACTCCATATTGTTTGCATTTGCATCTTAGGTAGAGTCCTAATGATTCTTTCACTTCAAAGTAGTTTGTCAAGATAGCTTGATTAACTTGAAGTTCTATTGAGTTGAATAAAACATGTTTTGCATGAATTGGAATGCTTGTGAAAACCTTTTTGATTGAATCCAATGCTTAGTATTATGAAAGTTCTATTGATGAAGGAACCACTCTTTTTGGAAAATATGAAAAATTGGAATGATTAGCTTGAATATTTAAATTGTCATATGTTTATTTGAGGTCTTTGAGAAGTTGCATACTCATTCAGAATACATCCAATTGTCACCCTTTTAGTTTGTGAACTGGGTGGTGTCTAGTGTGTAATGTCTTATGTCATGTGTCTAATGCTTTGTGTTTTTTCTTCTATCTGTCATTTTTTTTGTTCTTTCCCATTTCTTTTAATTTGCTCAGTATGAGCAAAAGCTTAAATGTGGTGGATGTGTGATAACTCTAGAAAACTAGAATTACGTATATAATACACTTAACAGTATTGTTATTAGTTTCGAGTATTATGTGTTTTTGTCTATTTTACTTTTATGTGTTAGAATATTTTATTATGTGTTTTAGTACTTATTAAGGTGATAATTATCATGTTTTATTAAGTTCTTGTGTTTAGAGTTTGAGTCATGTCTTTAAGTTAATTTCGTTGGGAGTTAAGTTTTCATTCGTCTATGTGTGTCTTTCGTTTTTGGTCTATTTTGTGAGAATTTTATTTAAATATATAAGTATTAGTTTAAGTATTTATTATATCTAATTGTGTTCTCATATGTGTTAGGGTTTGGTAGGAGGAAATGGTACATCAATTGGACGTCGGATGGGAATTTTAGAGGCAAAACGGTGCGGCCGCACAGATTGCCGTAGGCAACCTTCCAAGGCTAAGGAGCTCATTGTAGGCAAGCTCTTCCGAAAGGTACCTCGCCTACGGTGATTTGGAATATATTGTGGTGAGGGTCATCTTGAAAGTGTGTTTTTGGTCATTTTGAGCCCTTTCAAAGGGCAATTGTGTCATTTCACCCCAACCCCTAACCTTACTATAAAACATCTTTTTGGGGCTGAAATGAGCCTCTACCACCCTTGTTTTTCTTCTTCATTTCGCCTTCCCACTTGGGAAGGAATTTTAGTTCTTCTTCTTCAACTTTCCTAGACTAGTTTTCTTCTATAGTGTGTAATGTGTTTCCTCAACTTCGTAAGACTTCTTTCATATGTTGTACTTTATTTGCTTTCATTTTAAAGCTCATTCAAGTTGCCAAAGTATTCATTCAATGCTTTCATCCTTCTAACTTTAAATGTCTTTACTTCTTGTACTAATCTTCAAGAATTCATGTTTAGTTAACATAAAAGCATTCTCATACTTTTATTTGCTTCCTTGTTGTTATTATGCATTAATTAGTTTTGGGTTAGGGTTGAGTGAAGCCAATTTCTAATGGTTAGAGGTTAATATGTTGATTAGGTGGTAAAGGAGACTAATTAGATAATATTAATGGGCTTACGGGTTAATTAGGGAAATTAACTACTTCCTTAGTTAATTTTGGTTAATTGAGGGAATATGAAAATTGAACCTCCATAAATGGAATGTTAATTTCAAGATTCTTGAATATTTCAAGAAACTTTTCAAATTTCTTTGCCTTTTCCTCTTCCTTCAATCTTTGAGGGAATGGTATTTTCAATTGCTTGGACACTTCACATGTAGGATCCTTTCTTTCATCACTTGGCATATTGGGCATGGTAGGCTCTTTTATCTTTTTGCCTTTACCTATTGAAGACTCCCCTTTAACTTCATCTTCATCTTCAACCTTTTCCTTTTCTTTACTTTTCACTAAATGTCTTCCAACCCCTTCTTCCACTTCTTTACCACTTCTAAGGGTAATAGCCTTGTATTGCTCTATTGGAGATGGAATAGTGTCACTCGGAAGTGCCGCTATAGGTCCTTCATTGTTCAATCTTGCCTAATTGACCTATTTTTATTTCCAAATTCCTTGTTGATGCCCTCAAATTTTCATAATCTCTCTGTCGTTCTTCTTTATCCCTCATTTCTCTTACCAATTCACTTCTCAGGTACTCCGCCACTCTTTTCCAACCATCTTCACATGCATTCTCTCTTGGAGCAAATTGGTCATTGTACATAGATTGGGAAAAATTTGAAGGTTGAAATGGAGGTCTTGATTGTTGTTGTTGAAATGGAGGGTTAGATGGAGGTTGATATGAGTTGGCTTGGAAGTTTCTTTGGTGTGGGGGTTGATAAGATGTAGAAGAAGAACTTGGGGCTTGATTCTAAAAGTTTTGAGATAGAGGGTTATGTTGGCATGGAGGATTTTGTTGATTGTTTGGGTTGCTCCAAGAGAAGTTGGGATGGTTTCTCAACGAAGGTTTGTAAGTATTTCCATAAGCTCGTTGTGAGTTCCTTGAAGATGAAGGTTGATTTGATACGTAGTGGGCTTGCTCATTTCAGCACCAATAGGAATCTTTCATTGTCCATTGGAGTGTCCACCACCACAAAAGTCACAAACAAAGTTTGATTGAAATGAAGATCCAACGGCATTCACGGTGTTAGGTTTCCCAGAATTCTCCAGCACTTTTGTAAAGTTGTTCATGCCATTCATAAGCATGCTTTGTTGGACTAGGAAAGCATCATTAAGATTCAAACTCATCATGCCACCTTGTTGAGCATTGGTTTGGTTCACTTGTTGTTGAACCACCAAATAAGTTATGGGCCCATGATAATAGTAGTTTGAAGCCATTCAGTTGAGTAACTCTTGGGCTTCTTTCGGAGTTTTGAATGAAATAGAGCCGTCAACGGTTGCATCAAATATACACTTTGTTTCTCGTGCCAACCCATTGTAAAATGTTTGAATTTACAACCATAGTAGGATGGCATGGTAGGGACATTTTCTCAATTTATAACAATCCCAAGCTTCACTTAGGCTCTCATCAACATCATGTTTGAAAGAAGAACTGATCTCAATACGCAATTTGGCAATCCTTGATGGTGGAAAATGCTTTGCCAAGAACTCTTGTGCTAGTTTATTCCAAGTAGTGAAAGTGCCTTGAGCATGAGATTGAAGCCACATCTTTGCTCTATCTCTTAATGAGAAAGGAAAAACTCACATCCTCACACAATCTGAATGTACACTATTAAATTTAAATGTATCCAATACCTCCTCAAAATTCATCAAATGAGTGTAAGGATCTTCATGAGGACCACCTCCAAACATAGCGTGTGATTGCAACATTTGAATCAATGTGGGCTTAATCTCAAAATAATTTTCTTGCATGGGCATCCTTGCCATACTTGAATTGGCCCCATCAAAATTAGGCATAGCATACTCTCTCAAAGGATGGCCATTCATTTTCATCCCGTTCCCATTCCCAAAACCACCAATTCCATGATTTTCGGTAACTTCTTGTTCACCACTCTCATTGTTCAAATTCCTTTGATTTTGATTATGGTTAGCCGATTTCTACTCTTTCCAAGTCTTGTTGAACTCTTCTTTACTTCTAGATTTCTCTAAGTTCTTTCTCTCTTTCGGAATCCAAGCTAATCAAAGCTTCTTTGTCCTTTCTAACCATGCACTACAAAGATCAAATCCAAATGATTAGTCACAAATGCCAAATCAATTTGCAAGACAAGATCACCAACATTAACAATTACTAATGAAAGACCAAATTAATATCTAAGGAAATAAAAGTGCCTAATCTATACGACCTATCAAGCGCTCAATATTGCCAATATTCTAAGGACAATCCTCGACAACGATGCCAAAACTTGATCCATGGGTAGAATAAAATAATTCAAAATGTCAAGTAATAAAACCACACTAATTCCTAACTTCTACCCTCATGGCCGCAAATATACGGTGCTAGATAGTAGTATAAAATGAGCGGGATCATTCCCACAAGAATTGTTGGTTGGCAAGTACCGAGATTCACAAATCCTTATATAGTTAGGCAAATCAAGGATCTGTGCAAATAAGAGTGATTAGACTACTAAATTGAAAGACTAATTAACCTAACCTAATGAAAGAAAATAAAATTACTTCTAAATTAACTAGATTGATTATACTCAAATTGAAAGACAAGTAATTATAATTTGACTAAGGAAAGCAATTAAAAGACATGAAAAACAAGCAAACTCCATTTACTACTAAATTTGACTATTGAAATTTGCAAAGGAATTGAGATTAAAAGTAAATGTTTTTGGATTTTTAGATTAATAAAAGAAAGTCCAATAAAATCACTAGGAATTAAAACAAGGAAATGCAAAATTTAACTAGAAATAACTAAATTTTCAAGAACCCTAAGAAAACTTGAAATAGAAGCAACAAGATTTTAAAGAAATTTAACTTGAAAGCAAGTAAAAATTATATCTACTTGTAGCTAAAGATTAACCCACTAAGATTATCAAATCAAAATTTAAACTTGCAAGAAATTAAAAACAAGATCTAAGAAAAATTAATAGAGAACTTATATTAAACTAAAACTTGAGGGCAAAGCTGATCTAGTCTACTCTAATCTAAAACTACATGCTACAATATCTACTATGTGTACTTTTTCTACTATTTCTTAATATATATAAGTTAAGTCCTTTACAAGGCAAGAAATAAAATCATGAAAGCCAAAAATTACAAAGTTTCCATTCAGAATTAGCTAAACATGCCTCGATGTCACGACGTGGATTTTGATGTCGTGACATCGAACTCAAAATTAATAAGTGAATTTCCGTGTCAATGTCACGACATCAAAATCCATGTCTCAACATCGAGCATGTTTCAACTCAAGTTTTCAATTCTTCATTAATTCCACTTTGGCCCTCCAACATTTATAATCTTGACTTCTATCTTTTCGATTCCCAATCTACAAACACACTTAACTAAATAACTTCTCTTGTAGTAACCCAAACAACCAACAAAATCCTCCATACCAACACAATCCCCAACCTCAAAACTTTCAAAATCAAGCCCCAATTCTCCACATCTTCTACTAGACCTTGCCAACCTCCTTACCAAAGAAAATTCCAAGCCAACTCCTTTTAACCTCTATCTAACCATCTATTTCAACATCAACTACCAAGACCTCCATACCAACCTTCTAACTTTTCTCAACCCAAGTATAATGAACAACTTTTTCCAAGAGATAATGCCTATGATGATAGTTGATAAAGAAGACAGAGGATTTGAAAAGAGAATTTGAAAGAAAAAAGAAGGAAAGAGAACAACAAAGGAGAGAGTATAGAAATTTGAGAGCATCAACAAGGATTTTGGAGATACAAAAAGGTCGATTGGCAAGATTGAACAATGAAAGACCTATGGGGGCCCTTCCTATCAATACGTTCCAAATTCAAAAGAAGCAATGCAATGCTATATTCTCAAAGAGTGGAAAGAGTTGGTGGTTCTTAATGATAAGAAAAGGGTTGATAAAGAATACGAGAAACAAAAAACCAAGGTGGTTGAGGAGAAAATGGACGTTGTTTGTATCGGTTTGAATTTGGAAGGAAAATGACAAGAAGGAAAACAAGGATGAAATCGAGGTGTCAAGGAAGAAGCAAATGGAAGAACTTTTGAAATTTGCTCCTCGATAAAAGTATCGTTCACTCAAAGGCTTATTGACCCTTGAAAGAAGGAAAAAGAGAAACAATTCATCCAATTCTTTAATATATTTGAAAAGATTAATTTTAACATTCCTTTAGTTGATGCGCTAACTTAGATGCCTAACTATACTCATTTTATGAAAGATCTTTTGGCTAGAAAACGGAGATGGGAGATGATGAGAAAATATGTCTTGATCCAAATGTATTTCCATTTTTCAACGAAGGTCACCCCTAAACTCAAATATCTCAGTAGTTTCTCTGTGCGGCGAATGTGGGAGGTCGAACGTTGCATCGTTCACTTTGTGAACTGAGAGCGGGCATTAATATTATGCCTAAGGCAATTTATGACAAGTTGGGAATTACAAACATTAAACCAACTAGAATCTCCCTCCAATTGGAGGATTTATCCGATAGAGGAAACCGTATAACTTGTTGCTGGACATGCTTGTTCAAGTGGATAAGCTAGTTTTCCCAATTGATTTCTTGGTATCAAACATCGAAGAAGAAAGTAAAGTTCCATTAATAGTGGGGAGGCCTTTCTTATCAAACAAACATGATTTAAACGATATTAATAAATGGAAGTTGACTTTAAAAGTTGAAAATGAATTGGTTGAAACTTATGTTTTTTAATATAATGATTATGTTCCAATTTCTGAGGAAAATTGTGTTAATCATTCACTTAATTCTCTTGTTGATAGGACAATTAAAGAATATTTCAAGGCTGATTATGGGAAATCATTCAAAGATGTGGTTGAAACAGAAGAAAATTCAAAGATTGAATAGAAGGAAAAACCACCCAACGAGGGGTATAGTGTGATGAATGATCCAGAGATGTGTGTAAAGGTGCAAAAAGTTTTTGATACCACAAAGTTGAAGAATCATAAAAAGCAGAGAAAATGGTTCTAGAAGTAATTGTGGATGTGAGAATTGGTGCACTAGCCTTGGCAAAATTTTGGAATGAAGGACATGTTGAAGTGAAAGATGGCAATCAAGCCATAATAGTGAAGAAAAATATTGTTAAGCTTTTTTCATGGAAACCAAACGAAAATGGTAGTTGACCATCTTTAAAGACTTGAATTGATCAATCATAGCCATAGTCAAGCTAGTGATTATCAAAGAGTGCTTCTTGGAAGGCAACCCAAGCTATAATGTAGCGTTTTTGTTTAATTTTAGTGTTTTTAATTTTAATTTGGTGTGATTTGTTTAATTTTGGTTAGATTTGGTTTTAAAAATTTTGCTTTTAATTTCAATAATTTGTGCTAGGAAATGGATGGAATTACTCTTCTAATACTTGTGTTTTTTATGTTTGTAGGTGGTGATAAGACTTGGGTTAAAGTGAGAAAATAGTTGGAAAAATTGGCTAAGCGTTCGACATAAACTTTACAGAAGTTCCAAGTCCATGTCGCAACATCAATCGTGATACTTCAACATAAGCCAAAATTTTCAACCTGTTTTGGTGTCGCAACATCAAATTTGATATTGCAACATCGCGACATGTGGGGGGCACATATTCTAGTGCATGTCACGACATCAAATTCGATGTCAATATATCGAAGTGCCTTTTTTAAATTCTATTTTGGTTCTATGTCGCGACATCAACACTGGAAAATTCAATTTATGTTTGACTTCTCTTCTTCTTCTTCTTCTTTATCTTCATTTTTTGTTCCCAATTTACAAGCGTTAACCGTACACCTTTTTCCCCTAACTGTCCAATTCTTCAATTTTCTCAAATAAATCCTCCACAAACATATCTAATCCACCCCTACAAATCATCTTCTTTATCATTCAACTCTCCAAAAAGGTTTTCAAGGATGAATTTACAAGCTTCAAAGGAGTTCATCTACAAGTTTTAATTGGGTTTTTGCTCTACTTAATTGGGTAAACTCCTCCAAGTATTTGTGCATAAGCTTGTAAAATCATTGTTTTCTTTTGGGGTATAATTGTAGTTGATTTGTGGTAATTTTCTAACCCTTAATTACTTGAAAATTTGACGAATTTTGGAAAGTTATTGGGATAAATTCTTGGTTCGAATTTCTGCTATCTTGACTGTCTATTTTGGGGCTTTGAAATTTTCGTTGCAGATTGTTTGTTTATTGGTTAAAATTGCTTAATTTGGGGAAATTGTTGATGTAAAATTTGGTGTTGTTGATCTTGATTAATTAGCTATGAAATTGAACATTCTATTTTAGAATTTATTATTTGTTATTGATTGTTTCCTTTGGCTAAGGAAATTACTAGAGAGGTGTATGGTAATGGTAGACATGCTAGAAGTAGGAGTTGGGGTAGAGGAGAGGGCTCGAGGAAAAGAAAAGAAGGGGAAGAGCAGAGTGGAGAAGGTCCAAGTGGTGAATCAAGGAGAGCCAATGAACAAGTGGTGAAATCCCAATTCATAAGTGAGCGAGACAAGGTGTTATTTCAAAATAATGAGAAACAAATGAGATCATTAGAGAAAAGGGTTTTGATTTATCCAAGCACTGAGAGGTTTATGAGAAGTCAAGAAAAGAAATAGAGACACAAAATAAAGCAAGGAATTGGGAGAGATTTGATATGGCAGTTGAGCCTAGGTATATCCAGTTAGTCAAAGAATTCCATTGTAACTTGGCGAGTTGAAGGATAGCAAAGTGAGAGTGAGGGGAGTATTACTTGATTTTAGTACCAATGCCATTAATACTTATTTTAATGTGCCTTTTGTTCCATCTGATAAGTACCATGAGCTTGTGCATAATTAGGACAAAGACATCAATCAAATTTAAAGAATGTTGTGTGACGTTGATGTTGCGTAAGTTTTAAATACTTCAAGAATGATGGAGTTGAAATTTCATCATCATGGTTTATCCATTGTAGCAAAATTGTGGTTTTATTTCGTAAGTTGTCGAATTGTGGTTCTAATTCTTTGAGTTATTTCAAAGGGATGAAGTGATAATGGTTTATGCCATAGAAGCAGAGGATAGTATTGAACCCCAGTTATGATAATCATGTTTTCATGATGACCAAATCGTACTAATAATTTGAAAACAAGTGTACAGAAAAATAGGGAGTTTCAGAAGTAAATGATTGTCCAAACACAATCAAGAAAACAACCAATAAAACTCTATGGACGTTGATGATTGTCCAAAAGAAAGACAATTTGGATGATGATAATCGTCCGACACAAAGCAACTGGAGCCTCGGAAGAAAAATAGCGTCCGATCATACTTCCAGAAGACATTGCACGGATCGGACGCAGGTTTGGATGCATCCTTGAACGTCTGAACGAATACCCTCAGAGACCGGATGCAGAGGCCATGCATTGGACGTTCAAAAGGTCCAAGGGCTAGTTCGTTCGAACGCACACTCACAGCATCGGCCGTTCGAAAGACCAAACGGCTAGTTTCTCAAAAAAATAGCCTTTAGAGAGCTGTTGGAAGCAATTTTTGGGCTTCTCTAAATACCCCCAAGTCTGTAAATTCGTAAAGATTGAGAGCAGAACTATTGGATTCAATACAAACACTTGTAAGAGCTATTTGGGAAGAAATAGGCCAAAATATTATGTGTTGTATTGGTTTGGGTAGTGTAGTTCTCTTGGTTCAACTAGAGGGAATTAGTGTGAGCAAGAGTAGACTAGTGAGTGATCTTCAAGTCTAAGAGTGGAGGAATAACAAGTGTGATGTTTTCCAAACCTTATTTTGATGATGACATAAACACTTAACTCTGTAAAACAAGCTTTTGCATTATGATCTTTGGACGCACAGAACCGTCCGAACTAGGCAAAAACTCCTCGAACGCATTGCATCGTCCGAACGAACTGGCAGAAAGAATGGGATCCTACTGCCTCTCTTTCGGACGCTCAGGACCGTCCGAAACCTCTGTCGGACGAAGGACCGGACGCATCCACGGACGTCCGAAGCCTTTCAACAAAACAAGTGTTTATCGGACGCTGCCTCGGACGCATTCAATCCTTCTCGGACGTCCGAAACAGACCCAACGGCTATTTTTTGTGCATTTATTACTTAGCCGTTAGGAAGTAGTTGAAACCACTATTTATTGCTCTTATAAATAGGTGCTTTAATAACCTGAAAAAGGTATCTAATACATTGTATACAAGCCTTAGAAAAGAGTAATTTGAGTGCAAATTGACTATAGTGCTTTGTTGTATTAGTCTGCAATTGTGAGTGTAATTCAACTTTGAGTGGAGTGATAATCTTGTATGAAAGTGCGTTGTAAGTAAGATTCTTGGCTCAACTAAAAGAGTTTTAGTGTGAGCAAGAACTTCCCAACTTTGTAAAGATTATTGGCTCACCAAGTGTGTGAAGCATTCAAGAGATTTGATACTTCAAGCTTGATAGCTTGGAAGTATTGATTGTTTAATTTTTCTCTCTTTACTTTACTGTTCCATTGATTTTGTTATATCTGCATTCAATTTGAAAATCTCAATATTTCTCAAAGTAATTTTTAGAAACCTAATTCACCCCCTCCCCCCTCTTATAGGTTGCTTTGGGGCCAACAAAGTGTATAAAAGTGAAGTTGTATTGTAAAACCCTTTGGCTCAACTAGAGAGACTTAGTTAGTGCAAGGGTGAGCCTACTTTGTGTATAAGAAGGTTATTGCCTCACCTTCTTTGAAAAGGCACTACTAGTGGATGTACTCTAAGGTTGAGAAGCTTGGGAGTTTGGTTTGATACTCTCTATCTCAATCATCTTTATATTTGTTCTTTGAGCTTCAATTATTGAATATCTTTTGCATTCATTTGTGCTTAACTGTTTATTTGTTGCATAATGTTTGCATTTCTCATTAAGCACATTAAAAGGATTGTTTTTAGAAACAATCTAATTCATCCCCCCCCCTCTTAGGTTGCTTTTTGGACCAACAAAGTGCACTCACATATGTCTCATTATCCCCTAGGAAAGCATAATGGAGATGTGAGGAAAGAGGTTTCAGCTCAACCTTGGAGGGTTTGTTGGTCGGAGACTCTCCTTTGCCTTTTTCTTCACTAAAGGTGGAATTCACTCTTCCTTCTTCAATGATTCAATTTCCTCTTCCATGCCAATGTCAATTTAGAAGTCCTCTTCATTGTCACCTTCTTTATCTCCATGCAAAAGTGACATTTCCAAAGGTTGCTTCTTAAGATGTTCTTGCAAAAATTATCAACAAGTTCATCAATTATGTCCACCCTCTTCACATCATCATATAAAGAGGGAAACGTAAGAGAATTAAAAATATTAAAATACACAATGTCATCATTGACTCTTGATTAGAGTTTTCCTTCATGTACATCAATCAGAGCTTTCCGGTCACCAAAAATGGTCTTCCAAGAATAAGTGGCATTTTGGTGTCTTTATCTATCTCAAGAATAATGAAGTAGACCAGTAAGAATACTTTAACTACTTTTACAATAACATCTTCAACTATTCCAACCAATTGCTTAATGCTTTGATCTGCCAATTGAAGAGTCACTTCAAACCTCTCCTAATCAATTTCTTATATGAAGAATGTGGCATTAAAATTGATGGATACCCCAATATTACGCAAGGCCTTTTCCAAGCTAACTTCACCAATCTCACAAGGGATGGAAAATGATCCCAGATCTTTCATTTTTGGTAGGAGACTCTTTTAAATTATGGCACTACGTCTCTTGGTCAAGTGTAAGATTTCATCCCCCATTAATTTCGTCTATCTTGTGAGCATTTTCTTCATGAATTTCTCATAGATTGGCATATTCTCTAATGCTTCAACTGTCTCAATACTAATATCAACCTTCTTGGCCTGATCGAAGGACCTCTTGAATTTCACATTTAGTTTGTCACCCTATAGCCTTTGTGGGAATGGGATTTGGATGTTCTTTGTAGGCTCCTATGGAGGGTTTCTTGCATCTTCAACTTTCTAATGGGCAAATCTCATTAATTTATTTGCCTTTCCCTTTACAAGATTCAACCACTTCATCATGATGCCTCCTTCTTTGTTCTTTCACTATCCACCTTGTTGTTCACTTCTTTACCACTTCTAAAATAGTAATTGCTCAAGCAAGATACCTTGGGTTTGGAAGAGTATCACTTGGAATTGTTCCAGTTGGTCTTTTATTGACTTGTCTTGCTACTCATCTCAATTGAGTTTCCAAATTCCTTGTTGAAGCCCTTTGGTTTCTTGCAAATGCTTTACGATCTCTCCTAATAGCTTTATTTTCTCTCCTAACCATGTCACTGTCCCTTCTTGCATTTTCAATCTCCCTTCTTGAAGCTTCAACACTCTTTTCAATTTCGCAAGTTAGGCATAAACATCATCCCCTTCCCTTTGAGATTTTTAACCATTGTGGACAGATTGTGGTTGGTTTCGGGGCTGATAAAAAGAGCTTCATTGGTTGTTTTGGTAGGAGGTGTTGGGTTGATAATTTTTAAAATTGGGTGGAAAGTTTCTTTGATGAGGTAGTAAATAGGCTCTAGAGGATGAAGACTGGTTGGTGAAATTTTCTTGAGGAGCATTTTGGGCTTGTTGACCACCCCATGAGAAATCAGGCCGGTTGTTCCTCCACGATGGCTTATAGTTGTTTCCAAAAGCATTTGGTGAGCTCTTGATAAAGAAGCTTGGTTAGTCACATGGTTCAATTGCTCATTCCCCACAAATGATCCTTCACATTAACCTTTTGGATGATTGCCAAAACAAAAATCACACATCAATGGCATTTGAGGAAATGTTGACATGGCATTCAAAGCATTTCCTCTCCAAAATTCTCTATTGCCCTTCTTAGATAGTCATCATACTAGCTTGTTCCAACAATGCATCATTATGGTCCAATTGGAGAACATGCCTTTGCCTTTGAGGTTCATGAGTTAAAAGGTAGTTGCACATTTTGTTGAACATTTGATTGTGCTTCTAGACCATGTTGGTAATAATTTGACACTATAGTGTTTATTAGTCTTTGAGCCTCCATTGTAGAAAGTTTGAATTTGTAGCCACAAAGGAATCCACGGTGTGGACACTTGCGAAGTAGCTCTTTAAATCTATCCCATGCCACACTCATGAGATTAATCCTTCACCTACATCTTGCCTGAATGAAGTTATTTCATTTCTCAACCTTGTCGTTCTTGATAACGGAAAATATGTTGCTAGAAACTCTTGGGCTAGGCCATTCCAAGTAGTTAAAGTCCCTTGCTTATGGCTTTCTAGCCACCATTTTGCACGACCTCTTGGGAAAAAGGAAAGGCTCTCATCCTTACACAATCAAGGTGTACTCCATTGAACTTGAACATGTAAAATATTTCTTCGAAATTCATCAAATAAGTATATGGATCTTCATTGAGTCCGCCCCCCAAGCATTTCATGGGCTTGAAACATTTCAATTAAATCCATTTTTATCCCAAAGTTATTTTCTTGAATTGGGATTCTAGCAATACTTGATGTAGGACCATCAAAATTTGGCATGGCATAATCTCTAAGTGGTCATCCATTTCCATTCAATCCAATGCTTCCATTTACATTACCCCCTATACCATGGTTCCTATAACCTTCTTCATTTTCATTATTTCCATTGTATGTTCTCATCTTCTACTCTTTGGTAGTTATTAGGATCCGCCATTTGAAGTTTTTCTTGTTCTAGTTGTAATCTTTTCTCCTTCAAGATTTTTGTCAAGGTTCTTTATATCTCCAAATATAATGGTAGTAATGCCCTTTCTACAATAACTATAAACTACAAGACAACCAATTAACAAGTCAAGTTCAAATGATAAAACACCAAAACCAAGTATAGGAACTACTAATTAGCATAAAACTAATACAAAATACTAAACTAAGAACGTCTGATCTAGCACGACAGAAAAAGTATCTAATATTTTCGAAAACAAGAACAATTCCCGGTAACGACACAAAAACTTGTTGTTTTGCTAGGATGGATGGTAAGTGAAAACTCAATCAAACAACTAAACCTCCTACAATACATAACCAACACCCTCACACTCGCAAGTATACGAGGTAGATTTGTAGTTTGTGATGAATGTGTATCATTCCTACAAGGATTGTTGTGGTAATTACTAGGCTGTAAGGTTATAAGTCATTGTGCTATTTAGACAAAGGTAATTAAGGAGTTTGTCACTAACTACTAAGATTAAAAACAAAGAAAGCAATTAAAAACCACTATATTACCCAACAAAAGCTAAACAAAGTAAGTAAATGGATTACTCTAAGAAAACAAGCAATAATTACCAATTCTTTCTACTCAAGAAAGCATAACTAAACCCATAAAAAACAAGTAAAAACCAAGTCTACGAAAACAAGTATGCAATTAACACTAAGAAATCTCTAAATCACACTAATTATACAACTAAAATTATCACTAAATTAACTAATTCTAAGAAAGTATGATTAAAGAATAAAATTAATTAAAATTAATTTTAACTAAGAAAGCATTAGATAAACTAAAGAATTGGGAAAGTTTCATTTTTACTAAACTAGGAATTTTAAGAAATGACAAGAAAATTAGATTAAAACTAAGGATTTTTTAATTAGAAGGAAGTTTTAAAGAAAGTCCAATAATTCTAATAATATTTAAGACGAGGAAAATAATTATTGAACTAAGAAAGCATCAAAAATAGCAAGAACTCGAGAACTTTTTAAGAAAACTAGATTTTTACTCTACTAGATTTTTCCAAGATCTAATTAAAATTAAAAAAGAACTTTGAATTAAACTATAACTTGGAGAGTAAGTATCAAAAACTGTTGAACCCCAGTTATGTTAATCATGTTTTGATGATGACCAAATCATACTAATGGTTTGAAGACAAGTGTGCAGAAAAACAGGGAGGTTCGGACTCAAATGATCGTCCGAACAAAAACAACCACACAACACAAAGAATTTGAGGCAAGCCTCGGACGAAGAACAGCGTCCGATCATATTCCAGTAGACTTTGCTTCGATCGGACGCATGTTCGGACGCATCCTCAGACGTCCGAACGAATACCCTTAGAGAACGGACGCAGTGTCCGACGCACTCCTGCTGCATCGGCCGTCCGAAAGGTCCAACGGCTAGTTTTCCAGTAAACAGAAAATAGCCGTTGGGAAGTTGTTGGGCAAAAGTAAATATTTGGCAACTATAAATACCCCTAGGTCTGATTTAATGAAAAGAGACTTTTACATTGATTACAAACAATTCTTGAGCTATTTGGGAGAAATAGTGAGTACAAGTGTTGTAATAGTGTAGGTAGTGTGAAAAGAGCTTAGAAGTGTAAAAGTCCTTCAAGTGTAAGAGTGGAGAGATAACAATTGTAACAAAGGGAGGTTGTGAGTGTAAAACTCTTGGCTCAACTAAAGGAAATTAGTGTGAGCAAGAGTGATCCTCATTTGTGTACAAGAGGTTATTGTCTCACCTACTTTGAAGAGACTTTTAGGGGCTGAACTTCAAGTTGTGAACTTGGTAGTTGCCTAGTAAGAAGCTCTTTGTAATTGCAAGCTCCAAGCTTGAGAAGCTAGGGAGTTTGGTTTGATTCTCTTAATCTCAATATTCTTATTTGTTCTTTAAGCTTAAATTGTTGAATATCTATTGTATTCATTTGTGCTTAAGTTTTCATTTGGTTGATCTGGCATAAAGTTTGAATTTCTATTAAGCACATAAAAAGGATTGTTTTTAGAGACAACCTAATTCACCCCCCCTCTCTTAGGTTGCTTTTGGGACCAACAATTGGTATCAGAGCATTGGTCTCTTTATTTTTGCTTAAATTGCATTAGAGTAAAGATCATGGCAACCAATTATGCTTTGTTTTTAGAGGGGCATTCTATCACTAGACCTCCCATGTTTAATGGCATTAATTTTGTTTTTTGGAGGGATAGAATGAAAATTTTTGTTCAATCTAATAATATTGATTTATGGTATATTATTTGTGAAGGTCCTTTAGAAGCAAATATTTTTTATGAAAATACTCATAGATTAAGGCCTAAGACTAGATATGAGTTAAATGCACAAGATAAAATAAACTTATCTTTAAATGCTAAAGCCATTAATATTTTGTATAATGCTTTGGATGCAGATGAGTTTTCTAAAGTAAAAGGTTGCATATCGGCCAAGGAGATATGGGACAAATTGAAAGAAATATGCCATGAAGGAAGTGAAGATATTAGAGAGCAAAAGAAGTCACTTCTTGTGGCTAAATATGAATCCTTCAAAATGGAACCTCATGAGAACATTGACAAGATGTATTGTAGGTTCAATGATATGGTAAAGGATTTGGAAGGTTTGGGTAAAGAATATTCCTTGGGTGAAAAGAATAGAAAAATTTTGAATGCTTTACCTAAGGAATGGGAACCTAAATCCATTGCCATAGAAGAGTCTAAAAATTTAAATTCTTTGCCTATTGATTCATTGATCAATTCTCTAACCTCATTTGAATTGAAGTTGAAATACAAGCTACAAGATGAGGAGGCAAACGGAAAAAGAAGCTTAGCATTTAAAGCTTCATCAAAAAGGAGAAAAGACTCAAGGAAGCCTCACTTCAACAACTTCCAATTCACTTGGGATGATTGCAATTCGGATGGAGAGGTTGAAGAAGAATATGAGGAGGCTCAAATGGCTTTTATGGCACTTGGCGATAATGAGGTTAACCTCTAGTTGTGATTCTTGTGATGATTCATGTGATAATGATAATGATGATGTTGAATCATTTATTTTAAAAATGCATGAATGTTTGAAAGAATCATATGCTAAGAACAAAGAGTTAAAAATTAAAGTTAACACTTTATTGAGTGCCAACTCAAAACTTGTGCATAAAAATAATTCTTTTGACAAAAGAAAATGATGTTTTGAAAGAAGATGTGTTGGAAAAACCAAGATCATGGAAGAACAAGCTTCATTGAAGAAGAGATTAGATGATCTTGATGTTACTTTGAAAACAAAGAAAGAAAATGTTTTTGAAAAGAAAAGAACTAGAAATATGTTTTTGAACAAAAATTTTATCACCTTTAGAAAAAATGATTTGTGCTTTGTTAAATCTAAATCTTCTTTTTATGGCAATAAGAACATTATTTGTAATTATTGTCATCAACACGGCCATATAAAGAAAAATTGTTATGTTAAAAGAAATGAAAAATTAGGAATAAAATTCAATTGGACTACTTGGGTGATTAAGCATGTTACTAATCCAATTGGACCCAAGAAAGTTTGGGTACCAAAAGTTGTTGCTTAACCTTGTATGTAGGCATGCTTGGAGAGCACCAAGGAATTCAAGATTGATTATCTATGAAGGGTGCTCAAGGCATATGAGCTAAGATCATATTGAAATGGGTAACATCTAAAGTTTTTGTGCTTTCATTTATCAAGTTGAACTATGTTCTCTTGAATATTACTCATCTTTATGTTCAAATTTGTTTAGAATGCTAGGATATTTGTTTCCCCAAATTTAGTCTATAATAAGTCACTACTTGCAAAAGAAAGGGGGAGCATTCTCTTTTTTAATGGATTTGTTTTTGCAAAAAATTGCATCACACATGCTTCATTGTTTTGATGAGGCTTTTTATTAAGGAATGAGCAAAAATTGTTTTGATCATAATTGGAATTGATAATAATTCTGTGCATGAAGGGGGAGAATAAACTTAGGGGGAGCTTTATTCTTCTTATTATGTTTTGATAATGCCAAAGGGGGAGAAATAATGGACAAATTCTCTTGTGTAGTACTTCATTATTTTATGGTTGTTTTGAATTGTCCAATTGATTTGTCATCATCAAAAAGGGGGAGATTGTTGAACCCCAGTTATGTTAATCATGTTTTGATGATGACCAAATCATACTAATGGTTTGAAGACAAGTGTGCAGAAAAACAGGGAGGTTCGGACGCAAATGATCGTCCGAACAAAAACAACCACACAGAGCTTCGGACGATGGTAATCGTCCGACACAAAGAATTTGAAGCAAGCCTCGGACGAAGAATAGCGTCCGATCATATTCCAGTAGACTTTGCTTCGATTGGACGCATGTTCGGAAGCATCCTCGGACGTCCGAACTTATACCCTCAGAGAACGGATGCAGTGTCGGACGCACTCCTGCTGCATCGGCCGTCCGAAAGGTCCAACGGCTAGTTTTCCAGTAAACAGAAAATAGCCGTTGGGAAGTTGTTGAAAGTAAATATTTGGCCCACAACTATAAATACCCCTAGGTCTGATTTAATGAAAAGAGACTTTTACATTGATTACAAACAATTCTTGAGCTATTTGGGAGAAATAGTGAGTACAAGTGTTGTAATAGTGTAGGTAGTGTGAAAAGAGCTTAGAAGTGTAAAAGTCCTTCAAGTGTAAGAGTGGAGAGATAACAATTGTAACAAAGGGAGGTTGTGAGTGTAAAACTCTTGGCTCAACTAAAGGAAATTAGTGTGAGCAAGAGTGATCCTCATTTGTGTACAAGAGGTTATTGTCTCACCTACTTTGAAGAGACTTTTAGGGGCTGAACTTCAAGTTGTGAACTTGGTAGTTGCCTAGTAAGAAGCTCTTTGTAATTGCAAGCTCCAAGCTTGAGAAGTTAGGGAGTTTGGTTTGATTCTCTTAATCTCAATATTCTTATTTGTTCTTTAAGCTTAAATTGTTGAATATCTATTGTATTCATTTGTGCTTAAGTTTTCATTTGGTGCATAAAGTTTGAATTTATAAGTTCTATTAAGCACATAAAAAGGATTGTTTTTAGAGACAACCTAATTCACCCCCCCTCTTAGGTTGCTTTTGGGACCAACAAAAACTACTCTACTACTGAAAACTACATATACCTATACTATGTGTTTGATGGTAGTATACAACAGCAGATTTAAAAGATGGCTTGAGCCAAAAGGTTACAAGCGAACAAATCTAAGCTCCTACTTGATTTCTTGGACCGCGGTACCAATTTTTGTACTAAGATCGATACCGCGATATTGATTCACATATAAAATTTGATACTAAGGTATGGAGCCTTTTTTCTAGCAAGGTCTTGATTTCTTCTTTTACATCATTCTCCTTGAATTCTTCATTCTTTAAGCACAAATCTTTTTAATTCTAAACTTGCAAATTACCATAAACTTAATAAGTAACAAAATTATACTAATTATATAAGATTAACACTAATATCCTAATACTTACAAAACACAAATGCATTCATTAAATGCAATGAAACTAGATAAAAATCCACAAATAGACTCTAAAATCCGGATAATACCAACAAAATACTAGAGTAAAAAAGTAAAATAACTCTATTTTCCTAGAGTTATCAAACCAGTCCTTGGAGTAGTTGTGGATATGGCTAATACTAGTTTTGAGATGGCCGAAATTATTGTAATTGGGGTTGATTTTGATTTTGATAAGAAAGTAAAGGTGGCCTGTATTGCAGCATTGGGGTTGGTTGGTGGTTGGTGGGTTAAACTGCTGGTTCACATATTGGGCCAATACGATGAAGAAATTTAGTCACGAAACTTTGGCCAATGTCCTCCCAAGATGTAAGTGTTCCTTCATCGTATCCTTGTAGCCACCACTTAGCTTTATCCCTCAAAGAGAAGGAAAAGCCCGTCATGTAAACTGCATTAGATGAAACACCATTGAATCTAGAAAGTACCTATCCACTCTTCAAAATTCCACTAATGGGCATGTGGATCCACACTCGGTCCACCACCAAACATAGCATGGCTCTGGAGCATCTTACTTGTTGCTTGTAAAGTTAGCATGATCTCGAAGTTATTTGCTTGTATTAGAGGCCTTGCAATGCTAGAGCCCGCCCCATCAAATGTAGGTCTTGTGTAGTCCCTCAAGAGTTGGTCTCCATTACTATTGCCAACTTCATTACCATTTAGCAACCATTGTCATTGCTATTCCTTGGCACCTCTTAATTCCTTGGTAGATTATTGTCTCCCATGGCTAGTTTCTTGATCTTCCTATTGTCTTCTTTGTTTTCTCAACCCTCTCAATGGGTTTTCAATCTCCAAATCAAGAGGAAGTAACTATTCATCCCCAAGATTCATAAACAAGAAAACAACACCAAAGCACTAGTTAAACGCACCAAAGTGAAAAATATGATGCACAAAGAAATTAATTAAGGAGACAGAAAGAAACTAAATAAGAATTAATAAAAATAGAAAATAAAATCTAAATTTAGCAACAATACTAAATGGCTCAATATTTCCTAGAGATTCCTCCCCAACAATGTGTAGAGCGGCAAAAACTTCATATGTGCCAAATTTATTTACTTCTACTAACCAATTACTCTAACGCATTTCTACAAGTGCACAGTCACATAGTAATATATAGTAATAGGGATTCTTCCACTGAATACTTGGTATTAATCACTATTTGGATAATCACAATTAATCACTAGGAAATTAATTAAGAAAAAACGATTTGAATTTAAAATGCGGCTGATCTAAAACTCAAAAATGAACAAAATGTTAAACTAGATCTCATTATGGTTTAATTGAAAAGATGCAATCTTTCAACTATAAATAGAACTACAAAAAGCAATGAATTAATAAAGTGCAAGAATAATGAATGGAAAAGAGAAACGACCAAATTAATACTGAGAAAGTATCCCCAATGATCACTAGATGATCTTAAGAAGAAATCAACGATACTATGTAGTACAAATTATTTTATATCTACTACTTTGAACTAAGAAATACTAAGCCTTGATCTGAAAATATTTTTTAGTTCTAGAGAGAGAGACCTTAGTTGCTGCACAATATTACTGCCTCTCTAACAATACTAACTCCTCACTCCTGACTAATCTCTAAATGGCTTCATAAAATGAGTATTTAAAGACTCTAGTCTCTTCTCACGTGCCCACACTGTGACGGATGGACTTGTACTATAGGATATTTTCGTGGCAAGAAACCCTTTTGTTTTGTGATTTGCGGGGTTAGCCTCGGTGATCTTTCCCTTCTTTGTACCCTTCCCACGGCGAGGTCTTGACCAACATCCAAAATCAACTTCCTTGTAACTTTGTAACTTCTCTGTGTATGCATCGAGTTCCACAAAAAGATAAACATACTCTCAACGAGTGTGATAACTCTTCAAAACTAGAGTTAAGTGCCCTAAATTTGAGTATTTTGACTTAGTTTCGAACATTCTAGGGACCAACTGTTATTTTTGCCTATTTTTGCTTTTATGCTCTAGAATGTGCTAACTTGTGTTAATTCAGTATTTTTATGTTATGCTAGTGTATTTATACTATTGAAAAAATGTTTTTTCTGAACGTGTAATTAATAGAGTATATTTATACGTAGGGCTTAGTCGGAGAAAATGGTATGGCACTCGGATGACAAATGGATCTAACCAAGCCATAATATTTTTTATTCATTGAAGTTCCATTCTTTATAAGATGATATTTTGAAAATTGGTATCATTGATGCAATTGTTGATGAATTTTGTAGGTCAAATTTAAGGAACTTCCATTCGAGACAACACACATAAAACGAAATGACAAAAAAGAGCATGATGAGGGCAACCAAGGCAATGTGGAAATGCTGAAGAAATATGTGACTTTGGAGAAGAAAGGGAAGAAGACCAGGTAAATAAGGGTCTCTAACCAATGAACCCCTCAAGATTGAGCTCAAACCTCTTCCTTCTTATCTCCGTGATGCTTTTCTTGATGATAATGAAATATCCCTATTATTGTTAGTACATTTTCGACAAATGAACAATTGCTTAAATTGCTTAATGTGTTGAGGCATCATGGAGCTATTTCTTAGAGCTTAGAGGAAATTAAGGGAATAACATAACTATCTGTATGAATTAAATTTTTCTCACTGATATAAACCATGTAGACAATCTCAACATAGGTTAAATGATATATTGCAAGAAGTAATTAAGAAGGAAGTAATGAGACTTTTAGATGCCGGAATTACATAGCTTATCAGCGATAGTGGTAAGTTAGTCCTACTCAACTGGTGGCCAAAAAGGAAGGGATAATGATGGTAACCAATGAGCATAATGAACTCATACCTTCTAGGCTATCACTTGGTGGTGCATGTGCATAGATTATAGAAAACTAAATAAGACCACTAGAAAGAACCATTTCCCTTTTCCTTTTATTGATCAAATGTTAGAGAGACTTTTTGGGCATGTTTTTTACTGTTTTCTTGATGGGTATTTTGGGTATTTCCAAATAATCATTGCACCTGACTAATAAGAAAATACTACTTTTACAGACCCATATTAGTACTTATGCATATAGATGCATTCTTTTTGGCATTTGTAATGCAATCAAAGCTTTGAATACATTCTAACGGTGATTGTTTGCTATTTTTGATAAAATATTGAAAATTTTATGGAAATTTTTATGGATGATTTCAATATTTTTGGTAAGGAGACAAGTTTTTTTTTTTTTTTTAATTAGGAAAAATGTCACTTTATGGTCAAAGAATAAATTGTTTTAGGTCATAAAATTTAAGAAAAAAAACCTAAAGATTTACAAGGCAAAGATCGAGATAATTGAAAAGTTACTTCCTCCTTGCAATGTTAAGTGAATTGGAAGCTTTTTGGGACAAGTCAATTTTTATGAACATTTTATTAAGAATTTTTTCCAAATTTCTAGAACCCTGTGTGCTTTGTTACAAAAGGCTATGGCATTTGATTTTAATGAAAAGTGTGTGCATATATATTTGAACTATTAAAGAAAGCCTTTGTCACGTCCTGATCATAATTGCTCCAAATTAGTCTCTTCCATTTGAACTTATGTGTGATGTGAGTGATTATGCCGTGGGGGTAGCATTATGAATCAAAGGATAGATAGAGTTTTGCATGTCATATATTATGCTAGTTGTGAACTCGATGAATCACAATTTAATTATGCCACCACTAAGGGAATTGTTAGGAGTTGTGTTTCTGTTTGACAAAATTTCATACTGACCTTTCAGATATTAAACATTTGCTTTCTAAAAATGAAGCCAAACCCCAAGAAACTAGATAGATTCTCTTGTTGCAAAAATTGGATTGGCAAATTGTAGACAAGAAGGGCAGCGAGAATATTCTAGTCGATCATCTTTCATGCCTTGAAGGATCGAAAGACAATGCCCAAGAAGTGGTACCGGTTAATGATGATTTCTCAATTGAACAATTAATGACAACTGGAAGTACTCAATCTTGGTATACGGATATTGTTAATCACTTAATAGCCAAGGTATTGCCCACTTCTATGGATACAAATTAGAAGAAAAAGTGCTTTTCAAAGATCAAGTATTACTTTTGGGTGAATCATTTTCTTTATCACCAGTGTAGTTATCATTAGATCATTTGTCGATGTATACCTGAGTAGATATGGTGGATGTCCTTTATCATTGTCATTCTAACCCATTGAGTGGACATTGCAAAGCCCAACAAATGGTGGCAAAGATTCTTCAATACAATTTTTACTTGCTGAGTGTGTTTAAAAATCCAAGAGATTTTGTGGTGCAATGCAATGAATGTCAACAAGTTGGTAATATCTCAAGAAGGAATGAAATGTCTCTAAATAACATTTTGGTTTGTAAAGTGCTTGAAGTTTGGGGGCTATATTAACCAAGATTATTTTCAACCTCATATTCGAAAAAGTTCATCCTCGTGGCCATAGATTATATTTCAAAGTTGATTGAAACAATAGTTGTTCCTACTAATGATGCTCGGGTAATGATCAACTTCGTTCAGAAAAAACATTTTTTCAAGATTTGAAGTTCCTAAGGCTATTATTAGTGATAGTTGTAGCCATTTCAAAAATACACAGTTTGATTCCTTTGTATCCAAGTGTGGGTTGGTCTAAGATATAAGATTTCATTAGTTTACCATCCTCAAATTTTGGGTCAAGTCAAGTATCCAATCTGGAACGTAAGTGCAGTATAGAAAAGACAGACAATTCCACAATAAAAGATTGGTCGAAAAAGTTAAATGATGCTTTATGGGCTTATCGCACGACCTACAAGACACCTATTAGGATGTCTTCTTTTTGGATGGTCTACGAAATGTCAAGCCACCTCCCAGTTGAACTGGAGTATAAAGCTTATTGGGCAATCAAAAGTCTTAATTTTGATTAGAAAGTAGCAAGTAAGAAGAGACTCTTAGACATCAATGTGCTAGAAGACTTTAGGAAGGAATCCTATGAAAGCGGACAAATCTACAAAGGGAAGAGCAAGGCATGGCATGAAAAGGGCATTTTAAGGAAGGAATTCAAGGCCAATGATTTGGTACTTCTATACAACTCGTAGTGAAAATTATATCTAAGAAAGCTGAAGCCAAGATGGAGCAGACAATATTAGATAGCTAAGAAGTGTTCTCGTATGGTGCAATGGAAATGAAAGGCACGGAAAGAAGTTTCAAAGTCAATAGACATAGGCTAATGCCTTATCACAGTGATTTTTTTGAAGAAGGATGGAAAGTTGTCTAGTTCATCAACCATTGATCAAATTCATGCCTTATTAGTGTTTGCATTTGTGTTTCTGATGTGAATTTTATGTGTTTTGTAACTTTAAGTGTTGTAAAAGTTGAATAAAGTTCAGTTGTGTTTTGTCTGATTCAAGAAAAACAAAAAGAAGTTTGGGCAGCATGACACCTCACTAAGACAAGAGATCCTCTTTACAAAGTGCTCGCCACATCAAGAACCCTAGAAATTAAGGTAGCAGGTTTTCTTGCCACGACAAGTGGGCTTAGTACAAAATAGCTCACAGTGGTGAGCCTTAATTTTTTTCAACACAAAGGGTTTTCTCACTATGGCGAGGCAACTTGTGGGCTATGGCAAATGGTCGGTCGAGCTATTTTAAAATAGTTAAAACAACCCTAAATTTCTATTTCAAAACCCAAAACCCCTTATTTTGTCTATAGCCATACCTACTCTCCTCTTCTCTTAAATCTCTTAAAAGAAGAGAAAACCACCATAAAAAACCTCCAATCTTCTATTAATCTCTATATATTATTCAAATATCCTACAAGTTTTGTATCTTAACCATCCCAAAAACTTAAGAGACTATCAACAATTCGGGTTTTCCACCATTGATTAGGCCAAGAAGACAAGTTGGGGGGAAAACTTTTGACTTCACCAAGGATTCTTCTTCTTCCACTTCGAGAATCAATTTTATATATTTTGGTGACAATTAATATCTTTTCTCTAAATTTTTATAGGTTTTTGGTGGGATTATTCGATATTGGAGGATTGTATATTTGAGAAAGTTTGGTTATTGAGTTTTTTGAATTGTTGTGTTTTTCATTGTTTTCTATTAATCATTGTATTGGGTTTATTTTGGAATTATTACTTGTCTTATCTTGTGGATTTGGAATTTAATAGACTATTGTGACTCATGGCATCAAGTGGTAATATCTTAGCTGGAATGAGTACAAATTTATATGTGTCGAAGCTCAAAACAATGTTGAAAGTTTGTTAGATTCAAAGAATGTCTATTACCAATGCTACTTTATTTAAATCAAACATCATTGTCTCTTTTCTATGAAGCTAATGAACTCTACGTTATTTTCTTTGTGAAATTGAGAGACGGGATTAGAGGGGTTTTTCAAACAAACCAGGAAAATTAGTAGTTCGCCCTGTTAGTCCTTCGGGGCCCAATTAACTCAATTTTCTCCCATGTAGTTGGAAAACGTGACCTAGTCTGTGAGTTCCTAAGAAATGCTTAAGGCCACAAAAATCATTGTAAGTATCGCATATAATTCTTGGAACTCCAAATATTCAACACAGCCAATTTTCAGAATTTTTAACATGTAACATTGACTATGAGGCTATAATTGCCACTCTAACGGAATCTAGAGGCAAGTGGTTCAAGAATACTCTGGGTGAATATACTAAATGGTTTAACACGCTTTTCTTGAGTCTAAAGGCAAGAGCTTGGCATCATTTGGTTTGCATGAATATGATTCCTGTGTCGCATCCCAAGGTGGTTACTCGTGAGAGAGCATTGGTGATTTTTGCATTGGTCAAAAGGTGGCAAATTGATATAGGTATAGGGATCAATAAGGCAATTAAATGAAATGGTTATCAAGAAGAAATTAACTACATGTTCCATGGATTGATCAAAACTCTTTGTATGATTGTAGGTGTGAACCCTAAGAGTAGAGTGAAAAGGTCACGCCAAAGAAGAATATTAGTATTCGTGCATTGGTGACTATTGTTTGGAATCATCAAGCCTATTGGCGCAGATTCGAAGTGGTTAACTCGATAGGGATACTTTAACTGAATTTTCTTACATCGATGAAGACGATGACATGACTTTAGTTTAGCCCCAAGGTTTCCTTCCCATCCATCCCATGTTGATGATTGGGATAATATATTTTATGCACCAGTTGACTGTGCAGCTACTCAAAGGGACATGATGAGCTATCAAAGCAAGCACCTACACACATTGCATCACAAGTTCGATATCATTGCTTAGAGATTAAATTTAGAAAGTCTGTTTCATTTTAATAGGTGGCCAGCTTAGCCCAAGACACTAGATCACCATTATGCCCCTAAATCTTCTTCTGATGAGGATGAGGAAATGATTGCTAATGATGTAGCCGATCCTTCCGAGACACCTTGAGAAGTTTTTCTTGTTTCTATTTCCGTTTCTCGAACTTTAATCTTTTTTATTTCAGTTTTTATTTTGTTGAGACAATTTGTTTGGTTGTTATTATTTATGTTTTCATTATTTTGTTACCTTATTTGGAAACACTAAGGGCAATGTTCTAAGTAAGTTGGTGGGTAGGATGGATATATGCTTTAGTTGTGTTTCTGGTAATGGTATGCTTATGTTTATGCTTTGGATGATGCTATGTTAAGTAGATCTATGTATATGTTTATACCGGTTGGTTTAGTTCTGTGTTATATTATGTTTTTTTATTTTCATATTTAGTTGTTTAGTTGGTATTTAATGTTTTACTTTTAGTAGTTTGTGAAAATTAGCTCTTTTGATTGTGTATCAATGATTTGGAAAAATGATTGACAATGACGATTTTTTGAATCTATATATGTACAGGGAATTTTTATGTTTCACCCCATTGATTCATAGAATGCTACCACCATATATATGTGTGTGTGTGTCTGTGACTAATGTAAGAGAAAGTGGAGAGCTTTGTTATTTCATGAATTAGTGATAATCTTGATGATCTATTGAGGCTTGGTTTTACTTGAGGCATTGGTTCAGGTAGTTCTGTATTTGCAACATATGGATGAAGTTTGGACCAAAGAAATGATTTAGGCATTTCCCTGGGACCGTTTGAGCCTAAATAGCCTAATTAGACTAATTTTTTGTGATGAGCCGCATTTATTAGCCAATGTACCTTTCATGTTTTGTTTTACCTTTGTTTATACCTATCACCTTATTTACTGCATTGCTACTACATTAATGCTATCAATTGTGTTGCTTCTGCTGGAAAGTCCAAAAGAGGTTGTGCTTGTTGAGGTAGAAGTCAAGGAAATATGACTTCAATGTGTGGTTATAGTCTTCTCAGTTTAGTGGTTTATTTTAAAAAAGAAAAGAAAAGAAAAAAGAAAGAAAATGAAGTTTTGTGTTTGAAAAAAAAAATTCAAAAAGTTTGGCGTTATTTTTTTACATAAAGCTTGGGTGTTCCTTCTTGTTCACTGAATAAAGAAGGTTAGTGTGTTGCCTTCTTGGGTATCTTGCTAGATGTTGTGGTTTTGAAGTATGGACTTCGGATTTTGGTTCAAAGTCAATTTGTACATGTAATTAAGATGATTTCAATTACTTTATCCAAATGTATCCTACTCTTGTCCCTTAAACTTCATTACAAACTTTGAAGTCCTATTTGATCTTTGGTTTGAATTAGTTCATACTAGTTTTTATGGGATGAACACATTGTATGTCCAACCTTTTTGTCTCTCTTTTTGAACCATGGTTAAGATAGGTTTGTCAAGATTGGCGAGATAGAATGATATCTGCTTTCTAGTTTCTTTGTAACGGAGTATTCGACATTCTCATAGTGACTATTGGAGTGCTGGTCAAATTTTCTTGTTTATGTGGCTAATTCCCTTAATTTTTCATGTTCACTAAGTATGTTATCATTGATACATTGAAAGAAGGTTAATTTGTGTGTTTTCTTATTTTTTGGTGTTTGTTAGGTTTTGTTTTATTTTGCTCGAGATAAGCAAAACACTAAGTTGGGATAGTTGATAATCTAAGAATTTAGGGATATTTTGCTATTCTTTTGGACTTAATTTTTATGCTCTTTGTTCCTTTTTGTCTATTTTTGTGGTATTATATCGCAATGTTGGTATTAAATGGGTTTTCACATGTTTATTATGTTTTTAGCAGTTTTGGTGTTTAACTAGGAATAAAAATTGGACACTTATGTTTTGTTTATCTCTTTGCACATGTTAAGGGTAGTTTAGTATATCTTTTAGTAGAATTCAATAAGTGCAAAGAGGAGGTAGAAAACAACAAGAAAGCCTAATTTGGAAGCTGGTCAAGACCACCTCGCTGCGGCAAGCCTAGCAAATCAAAAAATAGAAGGATTTCTCACAGCGACAAGGTCACCTAGTACAAAAATGTCCACGACAAGGGGCACAATGAAGAAAAGGCTCATTGCAAGGAACCTCGCGAATCAGAAAATAGAAGGTTTTCTCCCAGCGGTGAGGTCTCTTAGTACAAATCTGTCTGCCGCAGCAAGGACACTGCGAAGACACTGAAGCCTTTAAATACACTTTTTAAGAAGCCATTTAGAAAGTAGTCGGGAGTGAGGATTTAGTAATGGTAGAGAGATATTGAGCAGCCACTATGGTCTCTCTCTCTCTCTCTCTATCTCTCTCTCTCTCTCTCTCTCTTTCTCTCTCTCGGACTATAAAACATTTCTTGATTTGTCTTAATATTTCTCAATTCAAACTAGTATATTATTTATTCTACAGCAAGACAATAGTAACATGGATTTTTCTTCGATCATCTGGAGATCTTTGGGGATATTTTCTCAGTATTAATTTGGTTACTTTTCTTTTCCCTTCATTATTCTTGCAATTTATTAATTTATTACTTTAATTAATTCTAGTTAGAGTAGAAAGATTGATCTTTTAAATTAAACCGCAGTTGGATCTAGCTTAACGCTTTGTTCATTTTTGAGTTTTAGATCAATCATATTTTAAATTCAAATTGCTCTCTTCTTAATGAATTTTCCTAGATTAATTGCTATGTACTGATCTTTAATTATTTATCCAGTACATAGATTTAATTGCTTTTATGTTAATTGATTTAATTGCTTTTATGTTTATTTCATAAAAATCAAAAAACACCATCCATTGCGATCATCTAAAGAGTGATTAATACTAAGTTTTTGGTAATTGTTTGTTTTCTTCTCATGGGAATAGTTCCTATTGCTATATACTACTGAGCGACCCATGCACTTGCGGAACGCGTGAAGATTAGTAATTGGTTAATAAAGGTAAATACATTTCACACGCATTAAGTTTTTGTCTATTCATCATACACAAACCATCTCTATGATAACCCCACATAGTATTTCTTACAGAATATGAGGTCATCTCCTTGACAAATTATGGCTTTATGTGGCTCACCTCAATCTCCTTGGTAAAGTTTGGCTCTTGAATTTTGGGTAGGAGGTAGTGGTGTATCTATATTTATGTCTATGTCTATGTTTTGGTGATGTTATGTTTCAACTAGTTTATGTTATGTATTCAGTTTAATTTATCTATGTGTTGTTTTGTTCAGGTTGTCTATTGTTTTGTTTCATTTTTTTAGTTAGTGAAAATTGGTTCTTTTGATTATGTATCAATGATTTTGAAAAAATGATTATAAATGACTTGAATTTTTGAATGTACATGTGTATAGGGATTTTGTATTTTTGACCCATTGATTGATGCTATGTTACCACTCTAAATAAATGCGTCCAATGTGTGAGAAAGTAGACACGAGCTTTGGTGTTTCATTAATGAGTGATAATTTTCTTGACCTATTGAGGCTTGGTTTTACTTGAGACATTGGTTGAGTTAGTTCTGTATTCGCAACATATGAATGAAGTTTGACCTTAGAAAATTAATTAGAAAATTTCTTTGGACCGTTTGAGCCTAAATAACCTACTGTTAACTCTATAAAAGAGATTACTTTCATGTACATTTAGCCTGGCTTTTGTTCGAAATTCGAGAGTTTCAGTTTAATAGGTAGAGGTATTTCATAATTTTAGAACCCGAGACCATAAATTAGGGTTTCATTGTTTTTATATCAAAATGTATATTTATACCCTTAAAGTGTGTTTTTTCATGTTTTATGTGCAATGGAGGTCAAAGAAGCAAAAAATGAAGCAAAATAGGTTAAAATAGAGAAAGACTGGACACCCCTACTGGGAGTTGGGTGTTACCAGTGCCTAGACCCTTGGGAAGGGCGCCCAGCCTCTGGATGTTGGGCACTGCCAATGCCAAAGGTAATTTCAAGAGGTTGGGGGCGCCGAACTTTCTCCTAAAGTGATTTTTGACGGGTTTGATAAGTTTGACTTGGGTTTTGGATAACTTTAAACTATTTTCTTGTAAATCCTTTTTAGCACTATATAAGGGTCATATTAGGTCTTAATGAAACATACAGAAGGTGAGAAATGTGTAGCAGCCAAAAGAAACATCAGACAATACAAATGAGAGAAAAACATAACATCTACTGGTGGTGAAGAGAGCAAAGGAGAAAAAGAGAAGGTCAGCTTGAAAACCCTAGTTTTTCATTCTCTCCCTTATTCTTTTGTATTTATGATGCTATTCTTCAGGGTAATTTACTCTTGTGTTGAATCAATTAATTTGATGATGCACTAAACCCTAAATCTAGGTTTCATTCATAACTTGCCATGAATTACAATTGATTTGATTTATTTCGTTTATGATTATGATCTTATACTTGATTTGCTTAATTATATGGCATTAAATACATTTATAAGCTTGATCAATTTATAAATAACTTGATTTGTAACATAATTTAGAAATCGAAAGAAGAGATTTGTGGTAAGGAATTGGTCTAATTAGCCTTTGTTTAGAAGTTATATTGGGAAGGATGGACATTTCATGATCAAAAGATGCCCATTCATCTTAGGTAGTCGTATAGGGTGATCATCTATGAAATAAGCTTGGCTCAAAGTCACATAGAAATATAGTAAGTCGGCTCGATTTAGTAGATTTGTGAGAGAAGTCGAAAGATATCACACAATTACACAGGACTCTAGAGTAGTAAACAGCACAAGTTAATCAAGAATTGATAGAACAAATAACTGGATCAATTGAGAGGATTGGTAAGGGACAAATGAACCCTAGATCGATTTCACCACTCTTTACTTGAATTATTGCTTTGCTGTTATTTTGTGTTTTATTATTTTCCATTCCATTACTTCTTAGTTTAGATAGGATCAGAAGTATGACATTCAGGTGCTTAATAAATTGTTAGCGTAGTCTTTATGAGAACGATACTGTATCGAGACTACTCATCATTATATTACTTGTTCGATACATATACTTGTGCATTTCATGAGTCATGTCTAGTAAGAGTTAATCACGGCATGAGCAAGTTTTTGGCATCGTTGTCGAGGACTTAGTTCTAACACTGTATAGACTATTAACATCTAAGTAAGAACTTTAATTCTAGTCTAAACATGTTTCTTTATTTATTTTTGTTTTTCATTATTTTCATTTATTATATTTTATATTTTTTCTTTCTTTGTGTTTTTGGTCGATAGTTCATTATTGTTTATGTTAAGTAGGTCAAAAAGGGAATTCTACCTTTAGACCTTGAAATTAAGCAAACCACACATTAACTATGAAAGGAAGCTAGATGAGGGTTCCAACATTGAGAGGGTAGACGATCGCAGTCAGCCGAGCAAAACCACGCCATCCTAATGAAGAGAAGTCGATCCTTTTAAGAGACTTTGCTGTGCCAACCTTGGATGAACTATCAAGCCGCCAATCCAAGTGAAAAACTTTGGCTGAGAGCTAAAGCCACAAATTTTCCAAATAATTCAAACGTTGGCTATGTCAGGCGGAGCACCAAATGATGATCCGAATGTGCACATATTCAATTTTCTTGAAATACATGACACATTCTGTCATAACAAGGTATCTGATGATGCAATCAAACTTTGACTTTTTCCATTCTCTCTCAACGATAATGCCAAAGCCTGGTTGATATCACAACCCCTAGGTTCCATTACTACATGGAACGGTTTAGCACAAAAGTTTTTGACAAAAATTTTTTCACCCTCTAAAACTACGAACTTGGGAAATAATATTACTTCTTTGGTTCAACAAGATAACAAACCACTCTTTGAGGCATAGAATGGTCCAAGGATTTACTAAGGTTGTGTCCACATCACGGTTTGCCACGTTGGTTGCAGATTCAAACATTTTATAATGGGTTGCATGGACCTGCCGGACAATAATAGATGCAGCAACTGGTAGGGCAATAATGACCAAAAGCTATGAGGAGGTTGTGCATACTGCTTGAGCACGTCCTCAAACAATGATTACTAGCAAGTGAACACAAATGCCTAGAAAAACAATAGGGATATACGTGGACTCATTCACCGCTCTAGCTATACAATTGGAGGCCCTTACCAACAAGCTAGAAGGGGTGAATATTTACCCAAAACAGGTCCACTGTATGGGTATAGCCTACAAAATGTGCCATGAAAGATACACCGTAGAACAATGCCTAATTAATCTAGAGGATGTCAATTACATGGGCAATTTCAACTGATCATAGAATAATCCATACTTCAACACATATAACCCTAGCTGGAGAAACCATTCCAATTTCTCTTGGAACAACAACCAACATTGTAGTGCTAGCAATTTAACTAGATCACTAATGTTGCCTAGATTCTAAGGGCAAAATAGACAAACCCAGCCAATCCCTGAAATACAGTATAGCATTGAGGACCTCTTGCGGCAGTACATGGCCAAAACTAATGCAATGCTTCAAAAATCAAAATGCCATTCTAGCTTTGGGCCAAAGCCATAAAGCATCAATAAGAAACTTGGAGACCAAATAGGCAACATGCCATTACCATAAATAATAGGCCTCTGGGTTCTTTACCAAGTGACCCATAGGTTAACCTGAAGAATGATGGTAGAAAGTAATGCAAAGTGGTTACTATCCGTAGTGGTAAAGAGTTGGTTACCGAGAACCAACTAGAGAAAGCAAAGAAGTATGACAAATAAACAACGATGAAAGAGAAAAAATGAGAGGAGAAAAAGCAACCTATAGAGTATCAAGTAAAGACGTCTTTCCTTCCAGTACCTTATTCACAGAGGCTTAAAAAATACAGGTCAAATGGTCAAATTCAAAAATCATTAGAAATTTTTAAGAAATTACATATTAAAATTCATTTGGTAGAGCCATTAGAGCAAATGCCGAATTATGTCAAGTTTATGAAGGAATTGTTATATAGAAAAAGGAGGATTGCAAACTTTGAGATGATAGTTTGACGAAGGAATGCAGTGCAGTTCTCCCTATACAACAAAATTTACCCCCAAAGTTTAAGGCTCCCGGAAGCTTCACAATCCCATGCACGATTGGCACACAATTTATAGTTAAGGCCTTGTGTGATTTAGGAGCAAGTGTTAATTTAATGCCCCTATCTATTTGCAAAAAACTACAAATAGGAAAAGCTAAGCTGACAAATGTGACCCTCCAACTAGCCGATGCGACTCTGGCTCAACCGCGAGGCATTATTAAGGATGTCTTGGTAAAGGTTGTCAATTTTATTTTTCCAACTAATTTTATAACTCTTGATTTGAAGAGGATGAAATTATTCCCATCATTCTTGGTAGACTTTTCTTAGCTATAGGTAGAACTCTCAGTGACATGTAGAAAAATGAACTCACCATGAGAGTGAACAATGAGGAGGTAAATTTTTAAAGTTTTAAAAGCTATGAATTTGCCTAACCAAGATGAGGAGTGTTTTGTAGTTAAAGCAGTTAAAGGTGAAACTACAATTAAACCCTCCGTAGAAAAGCAACCCTAAATCTTGACTTTAGAATGGAAAATGATGATGAAAAGTAGGTATTCAAGTAGGTAGATGAAAGTATCATTGACTCAATACCCGACAGAAATTAGGTAAGGCTAAAAAGCTGCATACCAAGATGAGATGAAGAATCTATGTAGGAAAGCAAGAAGAATGAGTTAGACCCTACAGCTACAATCAGGGGATGAAGGTTTATCATAAATTTCCAAGGGATTGACAAGAATAATTAAAAAGATCGAGCTCATCCTCTACCCATTTCTTTGAGACTTGAGAAACGAAAGGGTAAAACTTGTTCTAATCCCGTGAATAGACATTTATTATGTGCAAGTACTAAGCATTCCAAAGGATTATAAAGATACTGAGAAGTATGCCAACAAACAACCAATGTTGTAGCAATGGGAGACTAAAGAGATGCTAAAAGTTACAAAAATTTGTAACAGACAACTCCGATGTATACTACCTATAAAAAGAAAGATATGGAGTTTCACTAGTCCTTGTGTATAAGAGACAGGAGTTACTTGTGATATTTTTCTTGATCGAGCTTTACGTGTTTTAGAGGTAAGTATGAATTTATTATCTTTGCTGGAGAATAAGGTTCACAAATCTTAAAGAAAACAACCACACTATCCAATCAGCGGACAGAAGTATGGTAGACCCAATGGGAGAATTACATAATGTACTCATCAAAGTAGGGAGACTCAACATTCCAGTTGATTTCATTGTCCTAGACATGCATGAATAAGATGAGGATGATATATCTATCATATATGGAAGGCCATTCCATGGCACAGTAAAAGCGTTAATTGACGTGAATCAAGAACAAGTCATCCTAAGAGCAAGAAACAACTCGGTTACATTTAATGTGATAGAAGCGAGAGCATTTCTATGTGGGCATTTTGAATGTTCAAAACTTAAAGGGATCCCTAATAGAGATTCAAGAAGTTCAATCACATGAAAGAATACAAGCATTTAGCTAAAGAAGTTGAACAAGCACTTAGTGGGAGACAACCCACATTTAAATCTAAAGTCTAACTCTAACTTTTAATTTTGTACTTAAATTCAATTGTAATATATTTTGTTTTTAGACTAACTTAAGTTAATTTGATGGTGCTTGGAGAGAGTTTACAAAGAAAAATTTAAGCTACACACGCAAAATAGTCCAAAAATGGACCAAAACAGAGATATAGCACTTGCCCAGGCACTGCCAGTACCCAACCAGTGGGAGCTGTGTCCAGCCACTGTGGCTGGGCACTAGCCATGCCCACAGGCCTTGGAGGTGAGCCCAAGCCCCGGCCAACCAAAACATAAGGGCTGCACTTATGCAGCCCATGCTTCTTTTACCCCTTCCTACACCTCTAAAACACCCATAAACATCTTTAAACCCTTCCCCATCCTTTCCTAGACAAAACCCATTCCAAATAAACCCTAATTCTAGAATTTAAACATCAAAAAGTGACTAAATTTCTCAATTTTTAGACTTGAGGAAGAATCAAGAATGGTGGAAAATTTTTAGACTTGAGGAAGAATCAAGAAGGCGTGGTGGAAAACAAGTACCCCAACAAGAAGATCTTGAAAATGTTGCTAGGAGCCAAAAATCAAGTTTAAAGACTTTCAAAAGCTATAGATTGGTGAAATCCTTCTAATTTAATGACTTTTAACTGATTTTATCCATATATGTGAGATTAAATTGATGGGTTTATGTGTTCTTAGTTGTTTATGCACTTGAATTTTTTTGCATGAAATTGGTTTGTTTGGCATCTTAGAAAGATTCCTTGTTGTAATTTGCACTACTTTGTGTGTATGCACTTAAATTTGTTTCAAACCAATTCAATTTGTTGTTTATATTGAAAATTTTATTATGCGTCCCAAGGGTAAAAATTTGGCTAAGGAGTCTAGCTCCAAGAGGAAATTTGATAAGAAATTTTTCACTTCTATAAAAGCTTTTCAAAGATATGAAGAGGGGGAAAGTGATAAGAAGCTAATATGTAAAAAGAGGTTTAAATTGGACTTATATTCGGCACGTAATGACTGTGATAGAGATTAGAACACAATAGAACATTCGTAAGCAGCATTGGGATGGTTCTGCACACACCCGGATTTTGCTATAGAAGTAGTTAGAGAGTTCTATGCTAACTTCTTAGAACATGATAATGGATCTATTTTTGTGGGAGGAATAAAAGTTTTATGCACATGTGAACCTTTAAACTCTTTCTTTGGTTTGTAAAACATAGATAATAATGGTTTGTGTCATTATCAAAATCAATTTACACTAGATTTGGATATGATGGCTAAGACTATATGCAATGGTGTTGATGTAACTTGGAAGAGACCACAAAATGCTTCATGACCAAAAATTCCTTTTTCAAGTAGTCGTTTGAGTCTAATTGCAAAATTTTGGTTCAATTTCACTAACACTACCTTAATTCTAGCCGGTCATTCCACACATACCGTTATTGATAGAGTTTTGTTGTTATTTTGTCTTCTTGAAGGGTATTTAATTGATGTTGGCCATCTTATTTATTCTTAAATTATGTGTACGACCAAAACCAACACAGATAAGGGATTATGCTTTCCTTGTTTAATCACCTAACTATATCTCCATGGAAGTGTACAATCGAATGAAGCTGCGAACACAAAAGTCCTAATGATAACACTCATTGATGGGATTTCTATCACGAAAATGCTTCTGAAGGAAAAAGGAACCCCAAAAGTAGTGGGGCAAGCTCTAATCAATCCGCAGGTTCAATTTGATGCCTAAAGAATAGGTTTTCAAGGATGGAAAGACAATTGGAGCATCAACAACATTACATGAAGGCCATGGGTAGGTTGATTACCCATATTGGCAAGGCCTCAGGGGTTGATATGAATGAAGCTCTAGTTCTACCCAGGACACCTACACTTGATGAGAGTGAGGAAGAAGACAACAACGATGACAGTGACCAAGAGGAAGAGGAAGATTCACCGAGTGATGATGATGATGAGGAAGAGGAGTAAATGCACATCAAGGATATCATGGGAGTGTTTATTTTATTTTGTTTTTGTGTCATTATTAATTTTCAGATTCTTTTTTGTACGAAACAATGGGGACAATGTTTCATTTTAAGTTGTTAGATGTGTGTTTGTGTCTCAGTGGTGTGATTGTGAATATGTGTAATGTCTTACGAATGATTATTTTATTTATGTTCACCTTTGGAGGTGTATTTGTTTTAGAATTAGTTTTCCTTTTTCAAAAATTTTTTCTTTATTCTAGAATTAGGATTTCTTTTTCAAAATTTTTTTCTAAAAATACAATAAGATTTCTCATTTTTAGGAAGTTTTTATTAGTTTTGAGGATCTAAGTGTATCAAAGACTCCCTAGCTAGCCCATGGAAGCCTTCAGGATTTTTATGCCATCTTTGCTTGAAGTATTGCAGAGGGCTAAACCAAAAAAAGATTTTCCTTTTTGCTATGTTGTTTAAGTTCATTAATTTTTATGATATATGTCAAGGGTTTAAATATGTTTCAAAATGGAACTAATCTTGTTAGAGTTTATAGATTGAAAATGCACATAAATTTTCTATTGCTCTTTCTGAATCCTTTGAGTTGTGAAATGTTATCACTATACACTTAAATATATTCCATGAGGGTGGAAAGTAAGGTGATTTCAATGAGTAGTAATCATGATTGTTTTGCAATATTTTTTTTTCTTGTGAAATTCGTTGGAATTGTTTGTTATTTATATGCTTGTGGAGTATGAGTGTATTTTAGACCAAGAAAATGATTTAGGCAAGTTCTTTGGATCGTTTGAGCCAAAAAGGCTACCTAAATGTCATTTTATCCGTAGTGTCCCCTTTTTGAACCTTATAAGCCATGTTTTCTTTGTTTAACTATGTTATATTGCCAATTTACTTCTTTTTATTTTATCATTCTTTCTACCTATCACCATAGTAGTCCTTCTAAGTTTGTGCTAAAAGTTATAAATAAAGAAGGAAAATTCCTTCTAAGTTGTAATAATCAAGGTGCATCTTTGTCTTCGAAGATGTAATTAGTTACACGTTATGGTTGAATGGGGGATGTTCTAGAGGATTATAGGTCGAAGTTATTCACTAACATGTCTAAAGTAGTCTAAGCTACTTTTATCCAAATATATCCTACCTCTGTCCCTTAGCTTATGTTACAAGCTTTAAAGACCTACTTGATCCTTGGTTTGAGTTCATTTGTATTAGTGAGTATTTTGTGTACATAAAAATTTCTTCCAACGTGTTTGTCTCTTACTAAACTTATATTCAATGGATTTTTTATTGATTAGTAAGTGAGTGATATCTACCTTCATGAGTGGAGAATAACGCTTTCATGATGATGATTTGGAATTGATTAGCAATATTCTTTTATGTTCATGTTGAATCCATATCTCATCTTGTAAGTTTTACCTTTGTTACGATAGTTGACATGTTGAAAAAAGTTAATGTGCTAGAATGTATTTATGTGCTTTTGTTTTATTTTATTTGAGATGAGTAAAGATTCAAGTTGGGGTGTGTTAACTCTCTAAAAGAGAGTATTTTCATGTACTTTTAGCTTGCCTTTTATTTGGAATTCGTATGAGAGTTTTATTTTAATTAGGGTTATTTTGTAATTTTACACCCTGACACCATAAATTATGGCTGTATTGTTTTTATGTCAAAAATGTGTATTGCTCTCAAAATGTGTTTTTGTAGGTTTTATTTACAATGGAGGTCAAATAGAGTGAAAATAGAGCAAGACCGGACAACCTTACAGGGAACTGGGCACTGCCAGTGCCCAAAACCTTGGGAGAAGTGCCCAACCTCTAGATGTTGGGTGCTTCTAGTGTCTAGGATGTTGGGAGGGGCACTCAGCTTCCTACTAAAGCAATTTTGATGTGTTTGATAAGTTTGACACAGGTTTTGGATAACTTTGACCTATTTTCTTGTAAATCCTTTTTAGCACTACATAAGGGTCATATTAGTTCATAATAAAACATATGGGAGATGAGAAATAGTGTGTAGCAGTCAACAGAAACATCAGACAACACAAACGAGAGAAAAACACAAGATCAACCGGTGATGAAGAGAGCTACGAGAAGAAGAAAATTGACTCAACTTGACAACCCTAGTTTTTTATTCTCTTCCTTATTTTTTTGTATTTATGATGCTATTCACCAATGTAATTGACTCTTGTGTTGAATACATTAATCTGATGATACACTAAAATCCAAATCTAGGGTTTCATTCATAACTTGCCATGAATCACAATTGATTTGATTTATTTCATTCATGATTATGATCTTATGCTTGATTTGCTTAATTAAATGGTTTTAAATGTGTTTATAATCCTGATCAACTTATAATTTGATTTGTAACCATAATTCAAAAATTGAAAGAAGAGCTTAAGGTAAGGAATTAGTCTTATTAGCCTTTGTTCAGAAGTTCTATGGGGAAGGACAGACATTTCGTGACCTATTCATCTTAGGTAGTCCTACAGAGTGGTCATCTATGCATTAAACTTGGCTCAAATTCATATATTTGAGTTGGCTCAGTTTAGTAGATTTGTGAGAGAAGTTGAAAGATAGCTCACAATTACATAAGATTCCAGAGTAGTAACATAGCACAAGTTAACCAAGAATTGATAGAACGAATAATTGGATAAATTGAGGGGATCAGTAAGGGACGAATGAATCCAAGATAACTTAATTATCAATTTCTCCACTCTTTACTTGAATTATTGCTTCATTCTTATTTTGTATTTTATTATTTTCTATTCCATCATTTCTTTGTTTAGTTGGATCAAAAGTATTATGTTTAGGTGCTTAATAGAGTGTTAGCATAGTCTCTGTGAGAATGATACTCTACTCATCATTATATACTTGTTCAATATGTATACTTACGTGATACATGAGTCGTGTCTAATAACAGTTAATCACAACACGAACACCTACCTTTCTATATGTTATCCCTAATGCCCCTTTTGAACATAATTAGCCTTATTTTTATTGTCATAGCTGCATGATCTAGCCAAATTATGTTTTGTGTTTTGTTTCACCTTTCTTTCTATCCATCTCCTTAGTTTTAATGGTTTGTGTATGATGGATAGTCAGGAAGATGGACTTGTGATAGTTTTTGGGGAAGAAGTCAAGGAAATTTGACTTCATTGTGTTACTATACTTTCTTTGTCAAGTTCTTACTTTGAAAAAAATAAAAGAAAAATAAAAAATTTGTCAAAAGTTAGAATGTTATTTTGTTTGGGAATAAAGAAGGGGTGTCCTTCTTGGTTTGTGAATAAAAAAGGTATGTGTGTTACCTTAATTGGTGTTTTGGCCAGATGTTGTGATTTGGAAAGTGGATGTGGGATTGTGGTTCAATGTTTAGTTGTTGATATAACTGGGGTAATTTGAGCTACTTCATCCAAATGTATCCTACCTTTGTCCCTTAACCTACATTACAAGCTTTGAAATCCTATTTGACCTTTGGTTTGAATTAGTTCGTACTAGTGTTAATGAGATGAAATTGAACGCCCAACCGTGTTGTCGCATGTTGAATCATGCTTAAGGTAGGTTTTTCAAGATTGGTGATATAGATTGATATCTGCTTTCCTTTTTGCTTTGTGAGTGGTCAAGTGTTTAGCATTTTCATGATGACTAGGGGACCGTTGTCAATTTTTCTTATCTACATGACTGATACCCTTAATTTTTTATTATTCACTGAGTAAGTTTTCATTGATATATTGGAAAAGGGTTAATTTGTATGTTTTCGTATTTTTGGTCTTTTGTTAGTTTTTTGTTTTTATTTTGCTAAGGACAAGTAAAATGCTAAGTCGTAGGAGCTGATAACCTTAGGACTTATTTTTTATGATTTTAGTCCTATTTTTTGTGTTTTTGTGTTTTTTTCTCGTAATGTTGGTATTAAATGGGTATATCCTTGTCTTCTTCAAGAATGATGAAATCTGCCAATAGGAACACCTTGGATCAACCTTCACTATCACATCTTCAAGTATACCCGCTCATATTTAATACTCCTTTCTGCTAGCTGAACGTATACATTAGTAAACTTCAATTATCCTCCATTCAACTTCTTATAGATGGAAGTAGCATCAAGTTTATGAAGACTTCTAAGTCACACAACAACTCTCTCAAAGAATAACCTACTAATTTCACAAGAAATTGCAAAATATTCAGGGTCCTTCATCTTAAGAAGTATATTCTTCTGGATTAGATTCTTTTGGTAGATTCTTCCTTTTTCCCATGAGAATTTGTTTCATGAACTTTGTGTAGCTCAGCATGTTATTAAAGCTTTAATGAATGGGATGTTTATTTCTAGCTTCTTGGAAATTTTGAAAAATCTTTGAACTTCTCTTTTTCATAAGCTTGAGCCTTTAAGGAAATGGAGTGTGTGCTTTCTTTAAAAGCTCAATAGTCAAGTTCTTCTCGCCATTGTTCCTTCTGGCAGGGATTGTGTACTTGGTGGTTCTTTCTTGTCCTTTTGCTCCTTACTAGATGATACACCAACTTCAACATCTTGAACTGCTTCATTCTTCACTTTAGTATCATTATTATCGCCTTTCCTTACTTGCTCTCTAACCATTTTGTCGTTCATTTCCTTTATGCTCCTTAGAACGATTGCTTTTACATCGCTTTCTAGGATTTGGATCCCTTGGATTTGGAAAGATATCTCAAGGGAGAGCTCTTTGTGATCATTCAACCAATTTCCTAGCTATTTCTCCCCATCTAGTTCTCCAAATTTTTGAAGGATTACTCTTGGTTTCTCTGAATTGGGTCATCATCTCCTCCCAACTTCTCAAACCTTGTCCTTGGACGTGTTGCGGAGGTGGTTAATATTGGTTTTGAGGTGGTTGGAATTATTATTGATGGAATTGATTTTGATTTTAAGAAGAAATGAAAGGTGACTTGTTTGTGGCATATATACACATACATACATACATACATATATATATATATATATGAGAATAAGTGGTTAAAATTTTTTAGCAATCCGAGACTTGTAGGTTAAGAAACAACTTGAAAAGTTCAAAAAACGCATTGTTGTCATGTTGCTGTTAGGTGGTCTAATGCTGTGACATTTTGTTTTTATCTTATTTCCAGCGCCGCAGCATTTTACCCTCAGAATGTCGTGGATTCTATACTGTATTTTAGCTTGTTTCAAAGTGCCACGGAGTTTGATCGCCATAATGCTTTTTATCCAATTTTTACACCTTTTCGTATTTTCTTTGCACTTCAAAGTTCCAAATCATCGACCAACTTACAAAACAGACAATATCCATATAAATACTGTTAAAAAAAACATAGAAATACTAAATTATAAAAGTGCTAAAAACATGAATAAAATTGCTAAAAAGTACCCGAACCATAATAAGAATCTAAACTGTAATGAAAGAAAAATAACTCAATTTTGAAGAGTTATCTGCACCCAATAAATCGGGGATTAGCTACAATTGGGAAATGGTCTCCTTTAGTTAGTTCTTTTTAGTTATTAGTTGGATAAACTTTGGCCTGAAAATTTTAGTGATTTTTGTCCTAATCCAACTTTAATTATTTCTAATCTTTAGTTTTACTTTAAATCATTCCTTCAAATTGTTTTCAAACCAAATAATCAATTCTTGTCAACCAATCCTCATGGAACAAACTAGATCTCCAACAATTATCTCTAACTTATAACTCCTGAGTGAGTGCTCTTGGGAGAAGGAATATCGGAGGAAGGGAGCTAGAGATAACAAAGTTCATTGTAAAACAAAAAATCTATAAAAATTCAAAACTCCAAATCAAACTTCAGATGCCCCTACTCAAATCAAATAAACTACTAACTAATAGGAGTATTTAACAACAGTAGAAAGTGAGATCACACCAGCTTGTTTTAAGAAGGAACGATCACTCCTATATTCAGCCGTGATCTTATTATATGATACAATTAGTTTGCCACAGCCATAATAGCATTTAGTTCAATCGAGTTCTATCTATATCCATCTTCAAATCATAAAAAAGAGCACTTTTGCCAGCTAATCGAGTGCCTTTACTGGAGAGTGAATACTACACTTACTCTATTAAAATAGAAGGGAACCCTTGAAAAAAGAGAAAATGCGAACTTTCATCTTTGATCGAATAAATTGATAAGTCGAGCATTTCCAGCCCGCCAAGCGAAACCTAACGGTGTTTTTTTTGTCATGACCAGCTAAAGCTAATGTTCTATTAAAAAACATTTTCGCATGGTATAACCTCCTTAGGGAATATAAGGTTTTCAGGAGGCTGATCTTGTTCATCAGGTTCTACCACTGCAAGGCCCAATCATGGTCAAAAGAAGAGTTTAATCCTGGCTCAGAAGGAATGCTAGCTATGTACTTGACACATGTAAGTCAAACGTTGTTTTTAGGGAGCTAGGCAGAAGGAAAAGAGGCTCCTAGCATATAGCTTTTCCTTCTGATCATAGAATAAAATCGAGTAAAAGTATAATAGAAAGGAACAAACTCATTCGAAAAAGAAAATTCATGATGATTTTAATATCTCAATCCTTTTGGGTACTCAGTTTTCGCTAGTGTGACCTACTATGCTTTTTGCCCACTTAGGTACTTTGTCTTCAATAAAGGTTTGGAATAGTTTAATAGCAGATCTCCCTCTCTGGTAGGTATGGCATTTAGCTTGAAATTCAACTAAGAAACTTTATATGCAGTAAATAACAATCACAAAAAAATAAATAAATAAATAAAAGCAACCACCTAAGAAACCCACATGGTAGAAATTGAGGAGGTGGCTTTATAGTTAACCAAAAGACTCTTTTGACAAACAAAAGACTTTCTTTTATCCCTTTATATTGGCAGCCTGTATCATGGTGGTTTTATTAGAAGGGCATTGGTAAGGTGATGGCTTCGGAAATAGATTTGGTGGTCCCGTGCCTTAGATGCTGGTATTTGTGAAGGATTTGTTGGTGGGATTTGTGTCGGTATAGGTCGTAGATGAAAAATTCTTACATGGACCCGATGCACAGTAGGTGGGATGGACCCCTTGGTCCATATTCATCCATATCACTCTGAAGAAGTTTATTTTTAATGAGTTAGAGTGATGTGGATGAATATGGTCCAAGGAGTCCTACCGTAGACCGGGTCCATATAAGAATTTTCCATCATAGATCATGTTTTGTTAGAGGTGGAGGACACGGCCAAAGAGCTAGCCAGGGCGAGATCATGGTGGTGAACTTGCTATTGGAGATGGTCGACACCGCAATGATAATGGGATGCCAGAGAAAAATCAAGAAAACAGAGTAATAGTAACTGAGTTTGGAATCTAAATTGTAGAAGAATTAAAAAAAGATAGAGAATCGTCTATATTTCCAAGAGTGCCATTTCCTGCGATCATATCTGGTGGTGTCAAATACTTTTTGTGGTGGATCCATGGTGGGAGGACCAAATTAGTGAAAAATAAATTGTTTAAGGACTACAGTGACTAAGAATAAAATTAAATAACTATTGCTCTTTTACGAAAAAAGTTGGAAAACTATTTAAACCATTTTCCCGCCTCTTTCTCTTTATTGTTGGTTTACTGCGTGATGATTTTATTAAAAAGATTGAAGGCACAGTATTTATTTCACTCAAGATTGGGTCCCTGTGCCAGGTGTTCTGGCCGTGGCTTCAGGAGGTATTCACGTTTGGCATATGCCTCTCTGACCCAGATCTTTGGGGATGATTCTTATGTACTATAGTTCGGTGGTACTTTATTTCTTCCTCTGTCGAAAGAACCACCACTAGAGGAACCTTTAATCGAACTCTCAACCAGAATAGAAAGAAGAGAAAACGACATTGGTGGAGGACTTCCTTGGCCAACCAACTCAATTTGGCTACAAATTGCACTATTGATGAAATAGACAAATTTTCCTCTTTTCAGTGGTTTTATTATTGAACAAAAACATAGTAGTGTCATTAATCCCAAAAATAAAAGAAGAAAAATTAATTCCAAACCACCCACAGGTTACTTTGCAAGACGGACAGGGCCAACCAAGAAGGATTCAACACTTTGCCTCTCAAAGTGCCATATTTGACACTAATTGAAGGATACTAAATATATACTATATGCAGATGCAAATTTTGAACCCCATTGAATTTTGTTCATAATTTAGTTAAATATAATAACACTTGCAGAGTGAAGGTGAACTGGAAGCAAAGGAAATGAGATAGAAGGAGGACGAACAGGTAGAATCAGGTGTTGAAGAGTGGTAGAGATAGTAAAGGACACAAAAAAAAAAAAAAGTAGGGTGAGGGGTCAAAACTTATAATAGAGGATAATTTTATCCAATGATGCAAATTTGCTATGGCTAGATAGGATTCGTTCTAGCAATAATAGAAGCCTTATCTTGATTATATTTTGTTAATACTCATATTATATGTCTAACTACCCATAACTTCCATCTACTCTCTACTACCTATATTATTCTTTTGATTTTTTGTATAATTTTCTACTTGCGTTTCCACTACTTTTACCCAAAAAAAATTTTGTGTAATTCTTTTTTACAAATTGCATAGCCATTGCGTAAATAAATTCCCCAATTTTTAATTCCCAAATTTTCACCAAGAAAACCGACAATCAAATTTAATGGCAAGAAATTATATTTTAAAAATGAACAAAGCACAAGTACATAGTTCACATAATTGCTTTCAAGTTTACAACTAAAAAGGAAAAAGAATTAAATCGAGAAAATGTCAGCACAACGTTGAACTGTTTTGTATTTTTTTTTCTTTTTCAATTCTTAAGAATGAAACCTATTTTTACACAAGAGAATGAAAGTTCAAGTGTTAGTATTTTTTTTTTTCTTGTGGCTTTGGTAGTCTTTATGCAAAAGTACTGAATTCATAGATATTAGAATCCTGATCCTATCCTTTCTATCTTTCGATCCTACGATTTTACATTCTAAATTTATAAAATCGATATTGATCAAAGAGGTAGGATCATTATCATAAGTAAATGTTAGTTGGACCACTAAAATTTTGTGATTTATATTTATATTTACTAAGTTAAGTTAGTCTTTTAATAATTTTTTTATTTAAATATAAATATTTCATAAGTTTAAACTATTCATATTAATTTTTTAAATTTTTTATCGGAAAGCAATATTAAATTTACGATAACATAGAATATATTACATTACAAGTATATATTGTCAAATACTATATATTTAAGTTAAATAAAATTATTTTATGTTGAATATTAAAATTTTCTATATTTATTTGTATAATTTTTTTATTAAATATTTGATTTAAAAATAAATAAAAGTTTCAATTTTGCATTTTCGCTAGAATCCTATGATCCTACGATTTTATTCATGATTTGATTTTGCAACCTTTAAAATGATCAAACATAGGATCCCGATTCTACAACCCTTGACTAAATTTGATGGGCTGATGTTATTGCCAGAGCAAATCACATCCAGCTAGAGCAGATTAACATTAGTTGACAAAAATGGCCTTTTTGTTTGAACTCCTAATAAATTATGGCCCCACTTCTGTTCCTTCCTCCTCACCTGATCCACAGCTACCTGTACCAAGCCAACCACCACCTTCCCCACTCACTCAAGTCTCTCCTCCATCACAATAGCCGATTATTTGTCCACCACCACCTCCCACACTAGATTTTTCATCCGTGATAATCAGGTCCATCATGATAGAGTAGGGAAATAAATCGATAGAAAATCTCCAAAATCCCAAGTCTCTATTGGACAATTTTCAAAATAGAATCTACTGTTGATCACCAAATCAATCCCAAGTTTCTATTGTATTACTTGCTAACCCATGCATGTGCAGTATTTACCAACTCTACTGGAGTCGGTCACCCTCTCTCTTCCCTTCTCACCATAGCCCTTTTCCTTCTCCTACCCCCTACCCTGAAAGCTGCATCCCTTTTCCACCTTCCCCTGCAAACCCAACCCTATTCCCTCTCTCCTATAGCCCCTCCTTCCCATCTATCTTCCTTGTCCTCTTGCCTCGTGCAACCTAGCCAATTCCCCATTCCTCATGTATCCCTTTCCTTTCATTCTATCCCCTGCAGCCCCCTCCTTCTACAACCCCTTCCGAAGTTGTAGCCCCTTTTATTCCCTCTTGTAGTTTTTCTTCCCGCAGCTCCTTTCTCTCTCCATCACGCAAAACTCCTCACCCTTCACATCTCAGGCCTTAACCATCATGCACTCCTCAGTCTCTTACGCTCATATTCAACGGCTTTCTCATCTCCAAACTCCTTCTCCTATGATGTATAATGACTCTCAAATTAGAACAACTTTCCTTGGCTGGCATCTTTACTTAATTTCGTTTTACATAATTTTTTTGCGGGATGAAATTAGGAACAAGAAGAGGAAGGGAAGAGGATTCTTTGGGGAGGAAATGGTGGCTAGTGCACTTGTCCTCATGGGGTTACGGGTAGAGAGATAGTGGTGGGCTAGGGAGCCGGGTGGAAAATAGTTGTGTTTAGTTTCTCTCTTACAAGTATTTAGCGTTTAAGTGTTACCAATTTTACCCATAAAAAATATGACATGTGATCCACATGTGACTATTTTATATTGAAATATACTTGGAACTGTGCCGAGATATCAAAACAGTGCGTTTTGAAATTTAAAGAGATGAAAATGCATCATTTTAAATGTGAGAAACTAAAAAGTATAAACTTGGAATTGGAGAAATTATTATGTCATTTTCTCGAACACAAAACGTCCATTTGTTTTACTGTTTAGATAATTTTCACACTACCATAAAAAAAATACATAAGAAATAAAAAATATATATGAATTGGTAGTTTAGTCATTAAACAAAATCTTTTATTGATAGAGTTAAAAAATTATTACATGAACAGAATTATGAGTAAAGTATATATTTATTTTAGTTTGCATGGATGGGCAAACAATACTTAATATATCAATATGTTTTACTTTTACACCAAAACCAGTTATCCAACTAATTTAGCAAGCAAAGTGTTATTACTCCCAAGAAAAATGAGGATCAAGTTAAGCAGAGAAAAATAACCCCCGGGTGAGATAATAAAAATAATCTAAAAGGACTAGATTGACAATTTGTCCCAACTCCTAAGAACGAAATATGGAAAACCGAAGGCCCCAAACTGGAGTTTTCTTTTGATCTTTACCTTTGTCAAATACTTCACATCAGTTAGCACGCTCAACCGAATACATCATTATCTAACCCGTTCTTGAATTTCCACCGCATTGACCTCTTAACTTTAATTCAGTACAATACAAAAGCTAAAGGCAAAGATTTATAAGAGATGGTTATTCCTTCATATACCAATGGAAGCAAATGTCATCCCAGAGATTACCACAATCTTTGATGATCTAAATCTATAATGTCCCAAGCTGATGTCTCTTACAGGTTACCATCTATCTTTTCTTTGTGAAAGTTTATAATCTATTATTCGTGATCTTTTGTTGTTTGTTTATTGGTTTTAATTGATATCCCTTTCTTGTTAATAGGTTGATTTTCGGCTTAAAATTACATTTTTAGTCTTCTTGAATTTAAGCTACTTTTTGCAGAATTGTTTTGTGCTACTTTTGTGATGGCAAAAATTTGCAATTTCTGTGTGTAGAATTATTCTGTGTGGTTATTTGTGTATATAGTTGATCAACTTACAATGCATGATGAAGCAGTGAAAGACAACGGAAATAGGAGCATAGCTTTAGGGAGGAAATGAACTAGATAATCACAAGTGAACAAAGAATAGAAGGGATAAATAGGAAATTAGCAAATTCTTTCAAATTTAAATTTATATATATAAATCTGGAAAAACTGTTGCTGGGATATTTTCAAGATTTATTTTAAGTTCCTAATTTTCTAATATGCAACTCTAAAACCAGGGATTGAAAAGAAACTGCCTTCCTCCTCATTAGTCCACCAGACACCCACCCATAGTATCTAGTTTGCAAGCTAACCCTGCAAGTTGAGTATCAATTTGTGCATTCTAGTACCGCATATCATGTATCAGAGAGCATATACATGGTAGATTTTTATTAGAGTGAGCTACCACCACATACCACGAATTCGGTAACTATGCACCCCCCTATCTTGGGGCAGTTCTGCAGAAACTTCTTTGTGGAGTTGTTTATCTACATATCAAATCTTATTTTCGCTTTAGTTTTGTTGAGAACATGTGTAAGCATATCCATTTATTCCTAAATCTTTAAGTTATCAAAACAAATGATTTTAAGGTATTTCAACATTCAACTTTTGAAGAAAACCCATAATGTGATCCAGTTGTTAAAGGGGTTGTTTGATTTATGTGTGCTTCTGATGTGTGTTTTAAAAACTAGATGTCTTTTGTGGGTTTGACAACTTAAAGCTACAAACCATCGTTCTCTCCATGAATATTGCTTTCTATCAAGTTCTCCCAATGTGGTGTAGCATTCATTCTCCTTTACTTTTCTTGATGCCAGTTGGAAGTTCAGGTTTGTGCAATTCTTCATATTAATAGAGTTACATTTGATGTTTCAATAATTCTTTTTTTGGTGTAGTTTGATTTTCTTTTTTATTATACTTGACAAAAATTAAGAGTTATTACCTCAGGTTTTCTCATTAAGAATAGCTTGGAAACATCATACCAAAAGAACAGTTCAACTACAATAGAGATTCCAATTTAAGAATTTGTGTCCTACCATTGAATTCCCAGCTCTCCTATTGATAAGCTGCCTTATTACTAACTTGGAAATATCATGGATGACATCTGCATCTGCTCCTTCTTGAACTTTTAACATTTCTTTCCTGCTAAATTCCACTCTATTTGTGACTGTTTCCTTCAGCTAAAAAACTGCAACCCCAACCCCCCCCCCAAAAAAAAAAAACCTGCAAAATGCAGTTGTAGCTATATGACTTCATTAGTTCAACCTATGTGAGCCTTCATTCTGACCAACATCATTGCCACTTCTTGCCAAACAGTATAAGATAAAGGACAAAGAAAGAAACTGTAGTGAATTGTATCATTCTGAGCAAATTATTATATACTTTGTACTGGTAATCTGCCCAATTGCATCAATGTCTCCCTAGTCAATGACTTCTTCTGACACACAAGCACTTATGAAGAATTTCTGCTTAAAGAAAACTAACTTGCCTGGGGTCAAACATGACATCCCTAACTGGAACATTTTCTTTTCACTCTTAAAAAAGATTTTTGTTAGCAGTAGGAGTCCATTTGGCAACATTGGTGTAACAAAGTATAAGATTTATTTGAATGGGCTCATGTCAACAAGTTTCTCCACCAGAAAGACCTCTTCCTTAGCCAGATCCAACTTGAACCAATGATTTGAATAGAAGTGATCTTGGTAGTCATGAATTTGCAGTTTTTTAAAGTAGTGGAGAAAATTGGTGCACAAGAGATTCTCACAGGATAAAAAATACATAACTGAAGTAGAGTTCGTATATACCAGAAGCATTAAGCAAATAAGGATTTACTTGTTTGGCCCATAAGATCTCATTTTTAAGCAAAAGAGAAAGATATGCTGTCAAGCCCAATCTGCTTCAGGCACTTCATGATAGTTAAGTCCCACAACCGTCATAAGGTTTCCAATTCTTTGTCTTTTTTTGGCATAAGGTTGCCAGGTCTTGTCCCAATCTTTGCATTTGAAGATTTAATATAGAAAGGATTTTCAGGAATTATGAAAATTATTCTTGTGCTAGTGTATGTTAAGTGTTGCTTTCTTTTCCATATTCAGTAGATTGCAGCATCTTAACATAGGTTGTCAGGCAGTTTAACATCTTAGTTACCCTGCCTGATCTTCTATGTAGTTTGGCATCCTCATATCCAAGCTCTGCATTATTCTGCTGTCATGGAACTTTATCTCTTACCTGGCTAAGGAATTGATGATGCCGTATGATCTTAATGGTGCAATTTTTGGTTGGAATCATATTGCTGATTCTATAAGTGACGTTTTATCATAGGAATAGAGTTAGAACATCCTTATATTCGAATTCATTTGTTTACACTATTCTATTTCTAGCAATGAGACACTTTGTAGAAGTGTTTAAATTCTATTATATGCAACACTTTGTTTAGAATGAATCTTAGCTACATCAACCCAAATTCATGATGTATTCAGCAAATTTTGGCATTCAGAATCACTTCAATCATGATTTTGTGTACATGATTTGAGGTTTCTACGTCAAAATTGAATTCTTCAATCATAAAAGATATACTAACATCCTACAATAAATTTTTTTCTTTTTGATATTTCTTTCTTCTTCTTACTTTTCAGAAATGAAAATATAAGGGAGAAATTTACAGTTATTTCCACATTTAGATAGAGGAGTAAATGTTTGTGTTGGTACGGAACCTTTAGGTTTACACTTCACAATGCGCCACGTTGTGTCTAGTAGACTCTAAATGGTGATATTTCTCTTTCATGGCCTATTCTATTTCATCAAACTTAAATTACTAGTTACCAAGTAGCAAAAATCTGGAACTTTTAGTGTGGGCCCTCTTCACCTCCTTAAGATCCACATAAAAGTGAAAAAAGCTCTATAACAGCGGCCAAAAGCATTAACGCTATGAACAGAACCACACACAACTTCTTGGAAGTTGTGTGACTTTTCTTTTGTTTTTCTTTTTCTATTTTCACAGCAAGGTGGCTTAGGTGGTGAAGGAAGCTTTTTAATTTGATTTCATATGTTCTGCTCTATTTAAGTATTTAGGTTCAATTCTTCAGAGTAATGTGGTATAAATTGAGATGTTATGCATCGGATACAAGCGGGTTAGACGAAATGGAGAACCGCATCGGGAGTATTATACGACCGCAAAATTCCTTTAAGACTTGATACATCAGATTTGAAGGGTAAATTTTATAAAATGGCCATTAAACCAGCAATACTTTATGGGTCTGAATGTTAGGCAATGAATTATGCACATGAGCAAAGATGAGAATAGCATAAATGCAAATGTTAAGATGGATGTGTGGATATACTATGATGAACAAGATATGCAATGAGCATATTAGGGATAAGGTTGGAGTAGTACATATGAAGATGAGAGAAACACGCTTAAGGTGGTTAGGTCATTGCTGAGACGGCCAGTAGAGGTACCTGTCTGGCGAGTAGATTTTAGAATAGTCAACGTAAGAGGGGTAAGGGAAGACCGAAAAAGACTTGGTGGGTAATTGTAAAAAAGATATAGCCCATCCAGAAATTAGTGAGGATATGATTCATGACACAGTGCAATGACGTAGTAGGATTCATGCAGCCAACATCACTTAGTGGGAATAAGGCTTGGTTTGTTTGTGTTTGTTCTGCTCTAGGCTTTTGACACAGTTTCTACTGCATTCTATGTAACCACCTGTCTACAATACCTATTGTGATTTGGCTTGTATCCTTTTGATATGACAGTTTTCTATCTTTTCCTTTCCCTAGTTTTCTTTGGTAAAAAACAATTGTCAAAGATTCAAGTGTTGTTTGTCTGCTAAAGGTGCTCTCAGTTGATATCCATTAGACAGTATTCAATGTACAGGGTAGCTTGCATCTCTATCTGCTGATATATATTGGCACCTCTAATACTAAGTAGAATTTTTTGCTGGCTTTGTTTGTTTATTAAGAATGCTTGCTGAAACAGAAGTTCTAAAAGGTATGTATCATGCAGAAAAAGAAGGAACTGAATATTTTAAATTGTCTAAAACTAACTTGAAAGTACCTATTTTGTTTTGTTAGCAATAATTTACTGGTTTGTAGGAAGGGTATTGTTGGAATATCAAAGGAAACCACTCTTAAGTTACGCTTTGCCTAGTCAGACTTACATGTGTAGTACAACTAATGCTGCATATGAGTCTTGTAAAATCTCTCATTCCACTTGTTTGCAGCTGTGGATCTTGTGGATATCCTCTGAATCTTACATCTTCTACCCGTGCAACTTCTGGCATAGGTCTGGAATACAAAAAATCCATTAAAAAAGGTTTTATCTCATTCATCTCCATTGATATCAGTCGATTTACTCAAGTTGATGAAGTAAAGTGCCTTCCTATATCATTGGGCTGTTACCCTTCAAAAACGAAACTTCTTTGCCGTAAATGTGGTGTGCTTGTAGGTCATATACAAGGAGATTCACATGCTCGATGTGCTTTTAACTCACCAACCACTTCTAGCTCATGCAAAAACATTATGATAAGGCTCAGAGCTTTGCAACCTTCAGAAGAGTGCTAGTATGTTCCAATGGAGAACTGTTCTAAAGATTACCCCACCTCTATTGTGCAACTTCCTGATGATTGTTTATACTTTATTTTCAACTGGCTTGACTCCGCATCTGACAGGCAATCTTTTGGGCTGACTTGTCATCGATGGCTTCAGATTCAAAATTCAAGCAGTCGTCGAAGCTTACAGTTCCAATGCTCATTTACTAAAATTGATATTGCCTCCTTGTCTCAAAGTACCATGAAAATTAATGCCTTTCATCTACATAGGTTTCTTAACCGCTTCCAGCAGCTGCATTTTTTGTCCCTATCTGGCTGTGTTGAAATGCCTGATTCAGGTTTGAGACAGTTGCAATATTATGGGTCAAAGCTGCAGACTCTTCATTTGCACTGTTGTTTTGGAATAACTGATTGTGGAGTTTCCTTAGCTGCCTCTGGATGTCCTTCTTTGACAACCATTAGTCTTTACCGCTGCAATGTCACTGATATTGGGTTAAAGGCCTTATCTCAATCTTGCTTGGCTTTAAGAGATGTGGATCTTTCATATTGTTCACTCATATCTGACCATGGCATAAGAGCCCTTTCCAAAAATTGCCATCAACTTCGTGCAATCAGGATGTCTAACTGTAGAAGTGTCACTGGTGTTGGCTTCATGGGTTGTTCTCAAGGTTTGACTTATTTAGAGGCCAATGGTTGTAAGCTGGAACCAGATGGAATTATGGCTATTGTTAGTGGCGGTGGACTTGAATATCTGAATCTTTCATGCATAAGCTGGTGCATTCTTGGAGATGGTTTGAGAGCAATTGGTGCTGGATTTGCAACTAAGCTGAAGGTGCTTGATTTTCGACTCTGCAGAACAATTGGTGACAAGTCTATCATCGCAATTGCAAAGGGATGCCCTTTGCTGCAAGAGTGGAACTTGGCTTTATGTCATGAGATCACGAAAGCTGGTTGGGAAGCAATTGGTGTACATTGTCATAACTTGGAGAAGCTTCATGTCAATCGTTGTCGTAATCTATGTGATGAAGGGTTGCAGGCTTTACGATATGGCTGCAAAAAACTCTCTGTTCTCTACATCAGTATCAATAACTGCCGTCGAATCAGTTCTACAGCTATGGAGATATTCAAATGTTTAAGAGGTGACGTCAAAATCATAGAAGAAGAAGTAATGTGTAATTTGCTCCTAACTCTGCCTTCCAGTAGAATGCAGATGAACAATTGATTAGTGTGAACTCAAAAAGAGACCACAATAAACTAAAATCTTTACGAGTATGATTCTCATCTAAAATGATGTACATGGATAGCGTGAAACTTTTGGTAGCTTATATGCTGCAACAAAAAAAATTCTTCTATAAGGAGTAATTATTTTAACTCTGCCTGTGTCGAGTTTTTCTTAACATGACCAGTCTCAAATCCAGGTAAAGGATGAGGGTTGCGTTAGATTGACAACTAATCTAAAACTTTGTCAATCTTATGAGATGAATTTACTACGACATTGCACTAATGTTAGAGCGTTCCCCGTAAGCGACGCGTCGCATTGCCCGAGTGCGGCAAATAGTGGGCAAAAGCTGTTACATCTCCAGGGGTTCGGGTGTAGTGAAAAATATGCAATGGTCCTCACATAATAGGGGAAGGGTAATGGGGAAGAAAAATATTTTGGAGAATAGGATTAGAAAATAGGAATGATTTTATTGGAATATTGGAACTCTTACTGATAAATCAATGGAGGTGGTAGATACAATGATTAGGAGAAAAATTAAAATTTTGTGTTTACAATAGACAAAATGGGTAAGAGAAAGGACTAAACTATTAGATAATTCAAAATTTAAATTTTGGTACTCATGAGTAAACAGGACTAGAAATGTGATAGATATTGTAGACGGGTCGATGAAGGATGATGTAATTGCAGGTGACTAGGAAATGAGATAGGATTATGGCACTTAAACTAATTTTAGGATATGAAACTATTAATATCTTTAGTGTCATGCGCCTCAAATAGCTTTAGATGAGTCCATTAAAGCTAAGTTTTGGGAGGATTTAGATGAACAGATAGGTAATGTCCCCCAAGGAAAGAAAATTTTTATAGTAGGTGATTTAAATGGACATGTAGGAAAAGATAATGAGAATTATGAAGAAGTGCATTGTGGATATGGTTATGGAGGAACAAATGAAGAAGGAAAATCCATCTTAGAGTTCTCGAATGGCATTCAACATTTGCATTATCAATACCTTTTTCAAGAAGATGGAAGAACATTTAGTTACCTTTAAAAGTTGTTCAACAAAGTCATAGATTGACTTTTTTCTCGCAAAAAAAGAAAGATAGAAGGGTTTGTAAAGATTGTAAAATTATACCTCGAGAAAGTTTAATCTCACAACATAGGTTTTTAATGGTGAATTTGAGGCTTAAACATCACATTAGGGGAAGGAACCTACTTAGATCACCTAAAATTAAGTAGAAGAATTTAAAGAAGGAAAAAGAAGAAATTTTTAAGGAAAATTTGTTAGGCCAAAGTATTTGGGACTTACAAGGAGAATTTGACATTTTATAGAATGACATAGCAACTAGAGTGAGAACAGTGGCTAAAAAGATATTTGGAGATTCAATAGGTTATGCCCTCATGAACAAGGAATCTTGGTGGTGGGATGAAGGTGTAGAAGATAAAATCAAAATTAAGAGAGCTAACTATAAGGGAATATATAGTTGTAGAAATAACAAAAATATTGAGAAATATAAACTTGCAAAAAAGGCTGTAAGTGAAGTGAGGAATAGGGTTTTTGAAAATTTTTACCAAAAATTAGAATCTAAGGAGGGGGAGCGAGATATTTATAAAATTATTAAAGCATAAGCCCATAGGACGAAGGATTTAACCCAAGTCAAACGCATCAAGGATAAAAATAATAAGGTACTACTAAGAGATGAGAAAATTAAGGAAATATGGGAGAGTTCTTCCATCAACTATTCAATAAAGGCAATGGAGATGATATCATTGTAGGAGAGTTAGCTAAGTTTGAGGTATATAAAAATGTAATGTATTATCGAAAGATTCAGGAATTAAAGGTGAATAAGGTTTTGAAGAAGATGAAGAAAAAGGAAAAGCAGTTGGTCTGGATGATATCCCAATCGAGATATGGAAATGCTTAGGAAACAAGAGCATAAATTGGCTTACCAATCTTTTCAATAAAATATTGAAGAGTAGAAAGATGTCTATTGAAGTACCAGTGGAAGAAAAATACTCTCATATCCATATTCAAAAATAAAGGAGATATACAAAATTGTGCGAATTACAGAGATATTAAATTAATGAGTCATACGATAAAACTTTGGGAGAGGGTGATAGAAAGAAGATTAAAAAATGAAACTAAAGTGTCAAATAATTATTTTGATTTTATGCCAGGGAGATCGACTACTGAAATCATATATCTCTTAAGAAGATTTACCGAGAGATACTGGGATAAAAAAAGAATTTATATATGATTTTTATTGATTTTGAAAAGGCATATGATAGAGTCTCTAAAAAAGTTATGTGGAGAGTTTTAGAAAAAATATGAGTTAAAGTAGCATATATAGAATCAATAAAGGAAATCTATAGGGATGTGATTACAAGTGTGAGAACATCAAGAGAATTGATATGAGAGTTCCATATAAATATAAGTTTACACCAAGATTTAGCTCTAAATCCTTATCTATTTGCGTTGGTCATAAATGAACTTACAAGGTATATACAAGAGGAAATACCATGGTGTATGTTATTTGCAGATGACATTATGTTAGTAGATGAAATAATAGATGGGATTAATGATAAACTCAAGGTTTGGAGAGAGACACTTGAGGCAAAAAAGTTTAGAATTAGTAGATCAAAAATAGAATATATGGAATTCAAGGTTAGCAAGGTGCACGTAAGAATTAAATATGGGTTAGTATCGGAGATCAAGAGATACCTATAAGTGAAAATTTTAAATATTTAGGATCAGTTATTCAGAGTAAAGGTGGTATAGATCGAGATGTTATACATCAGATACAAGCGAGATGGACTAAATAGAGAATGGCATTGGGAATATTATGTGATCCTAAAATTCCTTTACGACTTAAGGGTAAATTCTATAGAACGGCAATTAGGCCAGCAATGCTCTATGGGTCTGACTGTTGGTCAGTGAATCACACACACATGAGCAAAAGATGAGAGTAGCAGAAATGCGAATGTTAAGATGGATGTGTGGGTATTCCTCTACTAGGATGGACAAGATACAGAATAAGTATATTCGTGAGAAAATTGAAGTAGCATCTATTGATGAGAAGATGAGAGAAACACGCTTAAGGTGGTTAGGTCATGTGTTAAGACGACCAGTAGAAGCGCCTGTTAGGCAAGTAGATTTTAGAAAGTGTAGTCAACATAAGAGGGGTAGAGGAAGATCGAAAAAGACTTGGTGGGTAACTTGTAGGAAAAATATAGCCCATCTAGGAATTGAGGAGGATATGGTCCATGACAGAGCATAGTGACGTAACAGGATTCATGCAGCCGACTCTACTTAGTGGAATTGAGCTTTGATTTGTTTGTTTGTTATGGAGTAATTATTTTGAAAATCGACACAATGGCTGTTTTACGCATAAGATCTTGTTTTTAAGCAAAAGGGAAAGATATGCTGACAAGCCCCCACAACCACCATAAGGTTTCCAGCTCTTTGTCCTTTTTTTTTTTTCCTTTTTTGGGCATTGTTTAGGGCATATTAGCATAAGGTAAGACAAGTCTTGTCCCAATAATTAAATGAACCATTGAACGAGATGGTGTTGGTGCATTCCACTAGGACACTCTTACTCGCGTATTCTCTTCATGCATTACCAATTGGATATGCATGTCAGACATTACAATTTTCATGTTATTGCCACTCTCCTTGTTAATCGCGAGCAAATGGTATGATATTTGATAAGCAGCTGATAACTTGGCTTAACAGTCTTGTACAACACTGCATGTTACAATACCTATCTACTTGAAAAATGTGTTGCCTGATAACTCATTGAAGGACTCGTGTATTTACTGTTTCTAAATAACCCAACCTTAAATTTATATCAAATAACTCACCACGAGTAACTAGCAGAACAATGGTTCTCTCTCCTCAAGCAAGGAGTTCCTTAAAGCCTTGCTTTTCTCCTCTTGTAGGAGTTTCTCGAACTTTTTAAAATTCACTAAAACCCATTAATTGTTCTTTTTTGCCTCTTCAAGTTGCATTGAACTCTGATTTGGAACACAGTTAAATACTAGAGAGCTTATTGGGAGGGTCTTTTTGAGCATTTATTAGGATTCCTTCTAGAAATTTATGTAGATCCCTTGAATCTAATACTTTCATTATGGATCAGGTCGAGTTCGGTGAAAGGAGTATTTAAAGCGTATTATTAGACTAGATCTACTAAGAGTGAGTGCTACTTAATTAATGAAGTTGTTAAAGTTGGGTACCCCTCATTACCTTAAATCTCTTTCCTTTCCTCTCCCTGTTCTTGCTTTTTCTGTTACGATTTTGCAATATAACTTTGTCTTCTTTTAAAAAAAAAAAAAAAACTTTACCTTTTCTTGTGTGTCTTTCTCATGTTCTGGTGTGCTTGTGTAGCTCTTTCTTTTAGTACTCCTTTGTCTTTTTCTTTTACTGCCATGATTAGGTTGTCTTTGAACTTTGTTTTCTAGTAGAAAATTGATTCCTTGCTTCCTAGTCAATAACTGCTTGTTAAATTGACCTGTATTTTAATAGTAATAGTTAAGGAATCCACTTTTGGTAATACTGGGTATTGTTGATGAATCGATAAAAGGTTTTGAGAAGTTAGAATTATCAAACAAAGAATAGGATGGGTTGGTGTTAGGAGAAGAAGATGTTAAATAATGCATGCAAACCTACTAAAATACTTTGATTGGGAAAATTTATGGAGAAAAGGTGGTAAATTTTGTGGGTATGCAAACTACAGGTGGGGTTTCCCAAGAAGAATGGAAGTAGTGAAATTAGGGACTAACATGTCCCAATTCACTTTTGGGGACCCTAGGGATATGAATAAGGTACTTCAAGGAAGTCCTTGGCTGGTTAATGACCCGCTTTTGATCTTAAAAGAATGAGAAGTGTGGAATAAAGACTCAACTCAATTTTCTTCATCTCCCCTTTGGGTTTAGCTATAGAATTTACCTATCCATTGCTTAATTGATGGAATTTGAACAAAGATTGGGTGTGATTGGAAAGACAAATAGAGTTATCATTCCAGTGACTGAAGGTAAAAAGAGTGGGCTATATGAAAGTGCTGAATGAAGTGGATCTAACTCAACCACTAATGATAGGCACCATAGTTAAGATGGGAGATATTAAGAAATGAATTGATTTCATGTATGAGAGATATCTTGATTTTTGTCACAGATTTGAGCTCTTAAGAGACAGAAATCCATTCCATTGAAAGCCCATAAATTGTGGTTGTGGCCAAATCACAGAGGTACTTCTTCTCTCATTTTTTCTCTTTTTAACCCTATTTTTCCCTTCAATTAGGCATAGCAGATCTACTATTTCAAATGCTTTATTATTCAATTTTTCTTTGATTTTTTTTTTTGCCTTGTCTTGGATCATGCCTATGTTGGGTAGTTCGTTCAAATATATTGAATTTTCACAACAATTTAGATGGAACTGGGATTTTGGCATAGGATTTCATATCATTTTACTGTTAAATTTTAAAAAATGATTAAAATTTGTATAATTAATTAGAGTAATTATCGTCCTTTACTAACAGCTGCTAGTCAGTTGAAGAGAGTCAAGAGACTGCCATTGAAAACTTGTCGAGATATCATTAAAAAATACTAATGATAGGCACCACAGTTAAGATGGGAGATATTAAGAAATGAATTGATTTCAAGTATGAGAGATGTCCTGATTTTTGTTACAGATGTGGTGTGACGGGACATAGTGAGAAAAATTTTAATATGCAATAGACAAGAATTGAGGAGGCTGTAGAGCAATCATTTTGGAATTTATCTTAAGTCAACCATTCCAACAATCTGTCCAATGGGATAAGAGAGACAAAGGAAAATTAGATGACGTGGAGAACTCAAATAGTGGAGAAAATGAACACAATGCTGGCAATTCTATGACAGGACACCAGATAAGAAAGAATGAGGGAAGCAGCGGTGTGATGGTTAGATTGGAATACAACCTTGATAACCAATTGCTAATTAAAGGATATTTTAGAGAGGTTAAACTAGATGATAGGAATGGAGAACAAAGCAGAACTGTGACTCAAGCAGGAAAGGGGGAGATGACAATTATGGAAGAACATTTATTACGCAATGAATTAGCTGAAAAGGAAATAGCAATTGCCATGGAAATGGATCAATGTTTGGGAGAAACTAAGAAACTTCTAGAGGGCACAGTGGTCACTAATGTTCACATAGCAGAACAGACTAGATGTTTAAAGGTGGAAATAAGGAAAACATGATGATAGAAATGGTACCAGCACTTAAAGAGTATATCAAGAAGGTTAAAATTGAATCCAAGAAGAAAGGAAAAACTTGGACAAATATTGCAAGGGTTGTGGGTAAAACAAAAGCATTATCCCCTCAGGATGCAAATGTGACAAATGGGGATCAATCAATATGCTCGAAATCTAGATTAAGAGATGAAATGAGTGAGGAGTGGCATGAAGCTAATTTACTAAAACAAACAAAAAAAAAGTGTAAAGGGATGGTACTAAATCCTTAGGGTATTCTGTTAAGTCAGGTGGAGGATTCAGGAGCCCCTTGGCTATTTCCTAGTTTAAGGAGGTTATTAAACTCCATAGATATCCTAACATGTCGATTTAATCCTTTCTTTTTAGTGAAACTAAGAACAAAAAAAAAAAAAATGAATAAGATTAAGTAGAAAATCAAATTTACTAATTTATTTGTGATTGGTCATATAGGTAGAGTTGGGGGTTAACTGTCTTGTGGAACAAATGAGTGAAGTGAAAAAAATTTGGTACACAGATTTCACCTTGGAAGTGCTTATTGAGGATCCTAAAATTGGCAAGAAGTGGTGGAACATTTTTGCGTATGCAACAATTGATGATCAGATAAGAAAGAGACAATGAAACATCCTACAATCCAGGATGCATATGTAGGGAAAATATTAGATCATTAATGGGGACTTTAATGATATTGTGTCAAATGAGGAGAATGGATGTAAACATTAGAGAGGAATAGACTTTTAGGGACTTTAGGAATTTTATCCAAGGGAGTTAGTTAGTTGACATTGGATTTGAAGAAGTACCTTAGATTTAGAATAATATTTGGGTGTGGGAAAAGAAGTCAAAGAAAGATTGGACAGAATGTTGCAATTGCCAAGATTAGAGAAGACTTTTTGACAAGGCTAAATATATGCATATGGAGCTTGAAGCATCTGATCATTACATACTCATACTTGATACCTGCCTTGTAATTGAGAAAACAAAAAAAAAAATCTATTTTGATAGGAAATTGTTGTCATATAATGAGGTAGGAGGGGTTATCAAAGAGGCCTGGTGAGAGGAGTACCATGTTTCAAGGATTTTTAGAGTCCACAGAAAAATTAGAAATTATAGAATCAAGCTTCTCAAGTGGAATAAATCTTTGAAAAAAAATGTTGGGAAGGAAATCAAAAGTCTAAATAATAGAATTAGAGAGGTTAAAATCAGTGATGCTGAAAATAGAAAAGAGATACTTACTTAGCTGAAGGCCAAATTAAATGCACCTTACAAGAAAAAGAAGATTCATTAGGGACAAAAGGGTTAGAAGTAGTTGGTTAAAAGAGGGGGATAAGAATACCAAGTACTTTCATGCTAGTGTGACTAATAAAAGAAGAAGGACTCTCCAATTGATAACCTATTGAATTAGGATTATTCATTGTTCCTTTTCATATGATTTTTGTACTAGTTTTAGTATTTTTAGGGTTTATAAGCTTGTTTTTGTATATTTCTATGTTCATGGGTTAATATATGTTTAATATAGTAATTGAGTGTTTATTTAATATTATTTAACTTATATTTATGTTTATATGTATTTAGAGTTGCGTTTAATTTGTTTACCTAATTTTTTCCGGAATTATAGTTCTCTGTGTGTTCTTGTTTGTCTTTTATTTATAGTTTTAATAAGTATTCAAGTGTTAATTTTGTTTTAAGGTCATGTAAGAACAAACGGTACTTCAATCAGATATCAGATAAAGAATTTAGAGGTAAAACAATGAAATTGTGTGAAGCTATCAGGGGGAATTCACTGAGCACAAGCCATTTTGTTCACTATCAGCGAACCAAACAAAACCATGTTTGCTTGGAGCAAACCATGCTGAGGTGTTACGTGATTTTTTAATTTAGAGTTCCAGGTATCAATCCTTTGGATCCATATTAGTGCGTTTTAAAACTTGTTTAGACCCTACACTTTGTAACTCTTAAAAATAATAAATAAGGGTCTCTAAAACCTCAAAAATAAGTTCTCATTCAGTCTCTCTTCAGGGACTGCAAGATTACACTGGGGTTTCTTTCTTTTTCAACAAGAGTTGAAGAGAAGGTTCAAAATTGATAACTTTGGACCGAAAACTTGCGATTTTTCATTAAAGAAGCATTCTTAAACCTTTTTAGATCTTTATTATGCTATTTAATTCTAGTTTTATTCATTTGCTTTCAATTATTGATTTCTTTTTTTGCTTTCCTAGATTAATGTTTATTCTAGTTTACTTGCTTTCAATATTCTCTTTTGCATTATTACTTTCCTTCATGTTTTAAATAGTATGGATTAAGATTTGATGATGCCAATTCCATTGGGTGATGATTAACTAGATCATCAATTAGAATAATCATAATAATTGGGTAATAATTGACACGAATTGACATTTTTAAAGTAGTAGTTAATCCTAATTTTGGTTAGGTTGGCTGAGGAGATATGAAAGTTGATCCCTGATCTAGACCCGTGTTAATTGTTAGAATGATTTAATTCACGATCAAAGATGGCCAGATTAATTAGTTAGTTCCTGATAATTCTACACAAGTAAAACTCGAGTCGATTAACTTAGGACACAGAGAGATCTACCCCTATTTAATTAATTTGATAGGATTCAATTGTCATGAGATCGAGATTGAATTGATAATTGGGAATTAAACTTCCATTCATTATAATTTGACCAATTAATTGAATAAATTAATTAAAATTGAGAATTGGCTAGTTTAACCGTAATATATTGTTTTCATTAGTTTTGTTAACTCTCCCCTCCGTTGTTGATTCTTCAAATAGCATTTGAGTCAAAGAATTAGTACTTGTTAAACCAATGCTTGGGGGTTCGATCTCTATTTCAGCTATATATTATTTGACTTCTGTATACATGCCGTGTGTTATCTTATTAATCGTGAGTTTATCGAATATCAGGTATTTAACAATTTTATAACTAGATATTTCACATATTAGGAATCACATTTCAAAATTGCAAAAGAGAAATAGTGATTGGTGTGATTCTGATAAGGTGATTTAGGAAGAAATTACTGAGTATTTTTGTAAAATTTTCACTACTTCTCAGCCTAGAGATTTTACTGAAATACTGTAAGGGATTCCTAAAACCATTATTAATTAAATAAACACCAATTTAACTAAGATAGTAACTGGAAAAAAAAAAAAAAAAAAGAGTTAAAGAAGCTATTTTTTTCATGCATCCACAAAAAGTCCCAAGGCCTGATGGCATGTCCCCCATCTTTTTCCAAAAATTCGAGGATATTGTCAAGGTAGATGTCACCCAAGCTATACAGTTTTTTTTATTATTTGGAAACATCTTGAAAGCTACTAATGAAACTCTTATTTCTCTCATTCTTAAAGTAGAACCAATGTGACTCATTTTAGGTCTATTCATGTGTGTAATACTCTTTATAAGATTATTTCTAGGATTAGCTTGTTGCAAGACTAAAGCCTATTTTGTATGTGTGTATTAGTTCCCATCAATCTGCCTTTGTTCCAGGTAGACAAATCTTAGACATATCTTGGTAGCTTATGAGTACATTTACCAAAAAGAAGTTATAAAAAAAGGGTACATGTCTTTAAAACTAGATATATAAAAGCATATGATAGAGTGGAATGGGATTTCCTATTGAGTATGATGGAAAAAAAAAAAATAGAGTTCTCTGATACTTAAATCTCTTGGATTGGTTAATGCCTGTCTTCTGTGACCTATTTTGTGAATACGGGTGCTCACAGGTTGGGTTATTGGGTTGGCGGTTTTTAGGGTTCGGGTTTTGGAGTTTTTTTATTGAAAAAATAAAATTCAACCCAATCCAAGTAAACCAAACCCCATTATTACTTAGGCAGTTTACTCGAGTTTTTAGGTTACTAGGGTTAAAATTTTTCATAAAATAAAAAAGAAAAAATATTAGTGTAAGATTATCCATTACAAATTATATTTTGTTATGTTAAAAATTAAATGGTTTACTCAAGAATGAAAAGGAAAAAAATTATAGAACATGTTAAATGAATGTTAGGTGAAGAATGAAAAGAAAATAAAGTATAAGTAATATGAATGATTAAGAAAATAATAAAAATATAAATATAAATAAATTACATTAGGTTATGAGGTTATGGGGTTAGATTGGGTTTTGAAAAGAAAAACCTAACTCAACCCAACCCAATATGTTTCGGATAACCTAATCTAAGTAACTCGATAACCCAACCTATTTAGTTCCAAATTCATTTGAGTTGGGTTGGATTTGAACACCCCTACTGTGAACATTAAAGGGAGATATGTGGTTATATCAAAACCTATTAGGGGATTAGACAGGGAGATCCTTCATCCTCCTATTTATTGCTTATTTGTGTTGAAGGGTTCACTAGTTTGCTTAATCAGGTTGTCAATATAAATCAAATTTCAGGATGAAAATTGCCAACTCAGGGCTTAATATTTCTCACTTGTTTTTTTTTTTTTTTTTTTTTGATGAATCGCTCATCTTTTGTAAAGCAAATTGTGCTAAAGCTAATAAGATCATGCAAATCCTATCTAAATGTGAGAAAGCTTCTGGTCAGTTGATCAACACAGAAATTCTCAGTTTTTTTTAGCAAGAACTATGATTAGGAGAGAATTGGGCAGATATTACCACTATTGTGAGAAGTGAAACGTATGAAACAAAGCAAGTACTTGAGATTGTCTTTTATGATTGGTAGGTCAAAATGCCAAGTCTTTGGGTATATAAGGGATAAAGTACTGTAAAGGATATAGAATTGGAAAGGAAAGCTGCTGAATCAAGTTGGCAAAGAAATCCTGTTGAAATTTGTGGTGCTTGCAGTGCCAAATCATGCCATGCCTTATTTCATACTACCAAAAAAGATCTGCAAGGAGATCTTGGCTAATATGGTCATCTTTTAGCGAGGAAATGAATATCAAAAAAAGAAAATTCATTGGTTGAGTTGGAGAAAACTATCAGAGGTCATAATGGAATGGGAGACTAGTTTTAGAGATATACAATGCTTCAACACTGCTCTACTTGCTAAGTAAGTGTTGAGAATGATCACAAAGCCTAACCTATTAGATAGTAGAGCCATTGAAAGGAAATATTTTCTTGAAAGTTCTATATAGGAAGCACATTATATAGCTAATGCATCTTGGCTGTGGAAGGGGGGTTACATGGTGTTTTTGAGATTCTGCAAAAAGAGAGCAGGAAGAGAGTAGGAGATTGAAAGACAATTGAAATATGAAAGGATAGGTGGGTAGCAGGTTTAGAAGGAGAAAAAATAGGGTTAGCTCAGCTACAGGATTGTTCTTTTCAGTATGTTGATCAACTGATATACCAAAGAAGCTAGAATGTGGATCTCCTAAGACAGTTGTTCAGTACAGAGGAAATGTCCTGTATTATTAAGATACCTATAAGCCTAGTTGGAAGTAAAGATAACCTTCTTTGGGGAAAATTTCTAAAAATATACCCCTTTTCAAATTTCAGGTGTTCTTTTTTTGTGCCTATTGCAAAATGTATTTCCGGACCGGTGGAACTCGCATTTATTAAAAAAAAAATCTTCGAATTGGCCTCGCATTCCAGGAATGCAAGGTCAGTCAAAATTGACCTCGCATTCCAAGAATGCGAGGTCTTTAAATTTTTTTTTTTTTTTAACCTCGCATTTAAAAAATGTGTTGTTGTAATGAAATTTTTTTTTTTTTTGATTTAGCAAATTTGACTATGTATATATATATATATAGGTTTTTTTTAGGATTTAGCAAATTTGACTATGTATATTGCGAATGGAAATTGGTGCACTATTACAAAAATAGAAAAAATGAAGGATTTAGCAAATTTGACTATATATATTGCGAATGGAAATTGTGCACTATTACAAAAATAGAAAAATGAAGGATTTGACTGTAAGATAAAATCATTTAAATAGTAAACCGTAAATTTTAAACTATAATATTAACGAAGTAGTACGATATTTGGGAATAGTAAACCATTCGCCTTTAAATCAGACCATAAACTATAACATTAACGAAATAGTACGCGAATGAAATGTGTAAACCCACAAATTTATTAATTTATCGTATTTTTGATAAAATTTTGACATAACCTCCCCTATTTTACGAACATTCTCCCTGCCAACAACCAAACCCAACAAGAGCAACAAACATGCATAAAAGCCCGACAAGGAATTTTTTTTTGTGCATCTAGTGTTTAAAGACATGTACCCTTTTTTTATCGCAGAAGATAAAGGCCTTCTTGACCTCGCATTCCGGGAATGAGAGGTCAGTCGAAGAAATTTTTTTTTTTTTTTTTTTTTAGAAAAAAAAAAATTTCTGGAACACCGGTCTGGAAATACATTTTGCAATAAGTACAAAAAAAGAACAAATTTAAAAAGGGGTATATTTTTAGAAATTTTTCCCTTCTTTGGCCTCACTCGCCTTATAGTTTATACACAGTTAAATCTGGATGCTACCTAGCAAAAGAGGAGGAAAAACTTGGAGGAGAAGACAAAGGTTGGAAAGGCAAAAGTCCAAATTATGGTGAAAGTACAAGTAGAAATGGGAAGAAATGTTGTGTGTGTAAACACTCTTTGGAGACTAAATCTAAAACCAAAAATTAAACACTTTTGGTAGTGCTTACACAACATCCTCTCAATCAATGCCTGTATTACTCAAGAATTGGAAAAGGAGACCCCATTTGCTAATGCAAGGGAGAAGACAGTGAAACACTGGAGCACACCTTCTTCTATTGCCCTCATGCTACTAGAGTTTGAAATTACTCACCAATGAACTAGAAAGGCCTCAATGATCTAAGGAAAATTTTTTGGACTTAGTGGACTAAGATGATGGAAGCCACAAGTAGGATAGAGGAAGAAGAACACATCACTCTTACTGCAAATCTACTTTGGTAGCTATGAAAGAGAATGAATGAATGGATATTCAATTGGAAGAGGAAAGATGTAAATTATATTAGTAAAGCTGCAGAAGAGTGGATGGAGTTCAATGAGCTATCAAGAGGAGGAGAAGAGAAGAACCAGGATACTAGGAGACAACTCAGTAGGAACCAGAGCCATGTGGACTCCACCTCAACAACATTGCATCAAGTTAAACATAGATGCTGTAGTGGACAAAGGAAGACAGAAGATAGGAAGAGGAATTGTGGCTAGAGATGGGCAAGGAAAATTTTTGGTTGCCTAGGCAGTGGCAGGAAGACTCTCGGTGATAATGTAGATATGGAAGAGGCTTAGCTATTACAGAAGCTTTAATCAGAGAAAAAGGGTAGAAGTTCATTGAAATACTATCTGACAGCAAGAGAGTAATTGACAAAATTAATAGCAACATTACTGAAGATATACATTTGTCCTTAATCTTAGGAGTACTAAATAGTTTGAATTTTTTTTTAATAAAGTTTCCTTCTCTTATAAAAAAAGATGACAATTATGTTAGTCATTTTTAGCAAATTTTGCTATTAATCTTTGTAAGGATGTAAAAGGGAAAGACAACTTCTAAATTGGTTGCTAAATGCAGCTAAAAATGACCCAGGGCATATTTGCCCTTTTTGTAAGAATCTTTTAGTGGGATGAAAGACTGAATTCTGAAAGGCAAAAAAAAAGAAAAGAAAAGGGTAACTAGCGGAACAAGAGTAGACATGTGACTAGCACAAGCTCACAGAAACGGGCAAAAGCGAATAATCATTTTGCTAAACATGATCCAACTAGAGATAAAAGAAAACTTACATTATACTACAAAATAAACTGTGTTATTATTCCATGCAAATGAATTTGGTGTGATCCAGCGGAGTATAGCATCTGAGTCACGAATGTTATCAGTATGTAAAGTCGTTGTAAGGGATCAACAATGATGATCCACAATTGAATTAATGAAAAGGGACACAAAACAATTGTTTGTCTCAAAGATCTCAACACAAATCATATTTTACATTATTCACGTTACATTATTGGTTTGTTTGTCCCTCTGTTACTTTTGGGAGTTGTCCATCCCGAAAAGAAGAAACCAGCACAACCAGTATCCATTGGGCTGTTTGTGTATTTGTCTGCCACAGAAGGAGATAAGGAGATCACAAGCAAAAAATTTCTCTAAAATAAGGTTTTCTGCAATACAGACACACAATTGCGGCATCAACTTTATCCGTCTTCTGAATTCCCAAACTTCCAACAGCTAAGTCCCATCAGCACCATTTAAAAAGCATTCCACCCAATTAATTGTTTGCATTATCTGCCCATAGATTATCCCAGCCAACACTGGGGGGAGCCTTAGGTCCCTCGATATAGTTTTGATTCCCATGAGGATTATGTGGACCCTGAAGCCCATGAGGACCAGGGGGTTGAACTTTCTTGCGCTTTGCTCGAATTCCCAAAAGTCTTAGCACAAATCTAGCAAGCTCCCCATATAATAATCCTGAGCGATCAAACAGCTGCAAATAGAACACATAAAGAGTCATCAAATAAAGCATACAGCTCCAACCATCAAATATTAAAAAAAAAAAAATCCAGAAACGACCATTAGCCATAGATTAACAGTGGAAAATACAAGGATCACATCTGAAGAAGAGCCGTCAGTTACCTGAAGAAGAGCTGTCATAAACATGTGAAATGCCTGTGTATTTTGGTCAATTAACATTGCAACTCGTCCAAAGAAAGTTACTACACCTTGCATCTGTAATTGTTGCGAAGAGTGAGTTGTATCCTTCTTCTAAAAGTAGCAAGCAAATAGTAATAAAAGGACAACAAAAAGTATAATAACATACACATACAATTGTGTATGTCCTAAAGTGGTCAAAGATGACCAAGTTGAAGAGAATTAAAATAAGAATGATTAAAATTTGAGATGAGCTTCAAAATTATAGTTGCAGAAGACAAAATCTTAATTCCCCATACACAGCTTTATAATCTTCTTTTTCCCTGCTCAGTCAAACCATGGGACTGCACAACCTGCAAGCAATATTCACACTAAGATATGTCCACAATTAACAGTGTTATTAACCGTTCAATGTACATTTTCTACTTATTCCTTCTTGAAATAAATTGTAAGGAGTCCCAATTATATCCTTCCTGCTTCAGGGAGCAGACAACAAAAATGAGAAAATAGAATTAAAAATACTAGCTAGCTAATGAGCACAGTTTTGTCTAGGACCTATGAGAGAAGCAATTCCCACTAAGGGTGCAGGGTTTCACCCCTTCCTAAACTAAAACGGCCTTATACCCGTCCCACGTTACAGATAGTCCAAACAATTGCTGAAGAAAAACTAATATTAATAAATCCTACATGATCAAATCTACAGGCATCTGATCAAGAAACAACAATTAATTTTGTTTTGAGAAACCCCACAAGGATACAATGATTTTGGTAAAAGGAAAAAAGGGGCATACAGTTTTATAAGAACCCAATATCCAATGCAGTATTATAATCTTCTTTACCATAATGGAGAGCAAGTGTAAGAGAGAGATGTCTTGGCTTACCACCCTCATTAAAGAAACCCAAAAGCTTGGTGGAGAAGAAGGAGCACCAAATGGATTGTTAGGATCGTGCTCGCCATATGGGCCACCCAGCCATGCCGTAACCACCCATGGGTCCCCCAAAACCACCACCATACATTCCCCCTCCATTCATGCCACCACCATAAAGTCCACTGTAACCTCCTCTATACATGTTGTTTCCATACAACCCACTATCATAAGAGCCTCCTAAGCCACCATAAGACCCCAAACCACCATATGAACCATACATCCCTGTCCCATAACCAGTATTATAATTTAAACTGGAACCATAACCTAAACAGAAGAAACCAAAAAAGTTTCCATCAGATATTTGAGGCTTAAATAATCTGCAGGGAAACATATATTTTGAACCAAACAGCGAATAATCTGCAAGGTAACATCTTATCAAGGGACGAAAGCCATAAATATACCAGTTCTAATCAAACAGCAGTATTTTTACATTAAGAACTCTTACTAATAATTCCCAACTTAGTCTTTTATTTATTTTCTTTATCTTGAAACATACCTAACTACATATTCTGGAAACCCCAATCACTCCTTTAGATATGGTTGCCCCAATGATTTAGAGCCAACATGTGACCATCCAGGGAAATTAGTGAAAAAGGCACACTTGCAGCCTATGAATGAAGAGGCACACAATTTCCTATAGAAATCAGTACAAACGATGCTTATAATAAATAGTAAAATTACTCTCTTTATGCATTAGGGCTCCAACCGTCCCCTTTCCAGGAAATTTCCATAAAATCTGATAATAGTAGAAATTAAGCTCAATATCAATCCATAGCTATGAATTTAAGTCCTATGAGATTTAATTTCAACAAACATTTACAATCATCTGTTGGAGTCTCACATGTTTTTTCGTTAGAACTTCAGCCAATAACTAAGAGTCTATCACAGAATTTTATCCAATAATCTACGCAGCTTAAATAGTAGTGAGAAGTTAGTGACACGTGATAACTAAACATTAATCATAGAAGAGATTTTCTTTACAACCACATATGAAGCCTACTAATCAATAAACAAAACAACCATCAAAATTTACCTCCGTAACTTTGCTGCAGATGTTCCCAAGGCCTAGTAGGCATGGGCCGCCCTAATGCGTTTGTGTTGACAGTTGAAGCATTCCTCTCTGCAGTCGAAACAATCTCACCAGGCTTTGCTGTTCCAGAAGCTTCCACAATATCACTTGTGCTACCAGCTGAGGGCGGCTTAAATGGCGCGGGGCCCGATGAGGACCCCGCGCGTTCCCAAGGTTTTATTGGAGGATTACTACCTGCAATGTCAAAATTCACCATCAATTTTCCAAGAAAGATAAAAAAATAAAAAATAAAATTAATCAATAATTTAAAAATTATTACCAATAATTAAAACAAAGCAAAATAGACAGTAGATTTGGAAAAAAAAAAAAAAAAACCTAATCATTCACAGAAATCATAAGTTCATCAAATATATAAGTACAAGAAAAGAACAAAAAAAGAAATTAACTTGAAATTTAAAGAAAAAGAATTGAAGTAAAACAAAACAAAAAATTGGAATCGAGCTGTACGGACCTGATGCCGGCGAATGGTCTGCTAGCCATGGTAGAGAATATTAGAGAAGCTTCTCAATCTCTAGGAGGAGAGATGAGGCAGAGGGTTTGAGAATGTCGGATGAGTGTGGTTTGTCTGAATATGATGAAGAATTCTGTTTTATGGCTTTTTATTTATTTATTTATTTTCCTTTTTCTCTTGGGTATTCTTTTTTGAATGGCTGGAAGAAGCGTTTTCGGACGAAGGAATTTACGTTTTTAGGTCTTCGGTCAACGTTGTAGGTGTGTGCTTGAAAGGAAAATACTTAGGTAGACCCAATTTTTTATCCCATCTGTAATCTTGTAGTGAGAATTAAATTTTAAAAAATCTTGCTTACATCAACTGATATCATAGATTTTTTAAAATTTAATCTAGGTGTACAAGTGGGTCAAAACCGGTCTACCTAAGTCTTTGCCGGCTTGAAATTGGTCGGCCATCGGTATGGGTGTTCAAAATAAACTACTGATTCGAAAAATTGATGGAATCGATTCATTTTGAACCGTAAAAAAAGGGTCAAAGAAGCCAAATTAAGATTCGAATCGGATCAAACAATCGGTTCGGATAGTGAACCGATCCACATACAGACCGATTCAGGTACCGGTTCACTCTTTGGTGAATCACCAGTTATCGAACCGATCCATAATCAAGAGCAATTGTGTAATTTCACAAAATATGGGTAAATTTTTCTATTTATATGTTCATAAATTATTGATTTATTTTGTAATTATAAATTTGCTTAAAGGGATATTTGATAATTCAATTCTTCTTCTTTTTTTTTGATAATTTGCTTAAAGGGATAATTGATAATTTATTTCGATAGTAAGTTTTTTTTTTTTCTTCCTTTTATGTACATATGCGTGACTAAGTTATATATGGATATTTGATAATTTATGAGAAAAATGATATTTATCTAAATTATAATTTCAGTTTAGAAAAGAGATTTTATAAAATTGGTAATTTTATTTTAGTTAGTTGTATTTTCTTGTAATAAATTACCTATAATTGAAAAATAAATTTTATTTTATTTTATAACTACATAAATATATGACTTGATATGAATTTTTAATTTTTTAAATTTTTAAGGGAGTTTTTTTTTTTTTTTTTATCACATCGATTCGGGTATAATTTTTTGGATACCCTATCCATGAAAATCCTTGGCCATCGGGGCGGGGTCATGGTCAAGGTCAATCGCCTTGGGCCAAGGTTAGGCCTCCAAGTTCCAATTGATGGCCTGGCCCACTTGTTAAGTTATTAATTCAAATGTGTGTTTATATATTTATCTTACTGTATATACAAAGATAAGAAACTCTCTACACTTGCCTTGTTGCATTGGCTGCTGACGTGGCAACTGATGTGGAAAGTATAAAAAAAATTTGTGTTTTGTTTTCCTTATTAAAATTGGCTACAAAATGACTGAGATAAAAAGCAATTGAGCTCCCTACAATTACCATGTGGCTCCTCTAGCTTATATGAAAGCTGAAGTGGAGGGGGTGTGTGGTTTTTTTGTTTTCTTTTTTGCTAAGAAATTACATCCTATGCCCCTTATCTAATGGCCATAGCGTTTGGAGTATTGTAGGATACTTTTGTCAATTCATCACCATTTTGCTATTCAATAGTGTGGCAGATTTGCTTTTTACCCGTAAAAACCAAAAATGCCCTTTTCAGACAAACAGTAACAAATTGTGTAGGCATATTATAGTTAATTCACACGACAAATTTCTTGGAAAGATTATTTTTTTAAACCAAAATTATTACCTAAAAGTGTTGTAGTTTCTGAGCCCTATATATTAGACTAGATTGTTTGTCAAATTCTAGCCCATTAGATTGTGATTTTCTTTAATGAGTTAACAACAACCCTTGATTATGTTTAACGTTAATTAACCCAACTTCCCCTCCTGCAAACTCCTTTTTTCCATTCACGAAAAATAATCCTTAAAAGATTTCCATATTTTGCTCCGCCTTTGTCAGAAACTTAGAATCAATCCAGACTTTCTCCTGTTGTGATTGTACTTCATTAACTTTTGCCCACTTCCTGCTACGGAACTGTCCAGATTTCCCGTGAATTTAGGGCTCATTTTCCAAGCAAATAAGAGGCTTTCTTTTGCTCAAGAAAACACGACTTTCTTGCTCTTGCTTTGGCTGCTCTGTATCTTTTTCTTTTTTTTTTTTTCTTTTTATGAAATTTCTGTTTTCTCTCCTTTTTTTTTTTTTTTTGTTTTTGTTTATGGGAGTTCTTCAAATTTGAAATTTATTTCCATATTTGACTATTTTTTTCTACTCTTAAACAGGATCTCATAGGAAAAGTTGGGAAAAATACAAGAAATGGAGGCTATGGTAGATTTTAATCGGGGATCTGGGTGTGTTCTCTTCATGGGTGGATTAGAGAGCTCAGATTCTTCATTCATAATCAGGTCAGTTTCATATATAATAAACAAATCAAATGGGTCTCATTTTTTATTCAGATTTTTCATTTTTTCGGTTAAAAAAATACTTAAATTTGATGAAAAAAAATTGATTGGTTGTGTATTTTGATCAATTTTGTTGTTAAACCACTTTGTGGGTTCAAAATCTTCTCCTTCTGCCACTACTCCAAAAATGATATTTTGTTCTCTCCCAAACCATATGAATATGAAGGAACAATTTTGTGGAAGAGAAAATCTGCACATGCACGAAACCTTTGTGGTGACCTTCTTCATCATATATTGTTTTGTTTTGTTTTGATTTAATTTATTTTTAATATTATTTTGTTAAATTATCATTTACATGCTAAAGTTGGAATCTTTTTTGTGTATTGTAGGTGATATCTGAGGGTTTTAGTAGGAATTGAATTATCTTCTTCAACCTTCAAACTATGATGAGTTGTGCATTGCTCTTCTGATCTATTCAAGTTACTGTTTTGTTGATTTCTATTTTTTTTTTGTTTTTTGTGATTATCTTTTCTGCTTCTATGGTACTTAGTATTAGACTGTTAGTTATAGGTGATTGAACTTATTATGGTTGTAATCTACTTAATTTTTATAGGTTTTTTTGGCTTGGAAAGTTATGGTTTGCTATTTTACCCAACAAAGAATGAGATTGATGGTTGAGGTATATATTGCTCTTTCTCTATTTTTTTAGATTTTTTTTTCCTGTCATTTGATTTTGATCAGTTTGTTTATTTTTTCACTGATGACTAGATGTTTATCTTGCTATTTACTCTCTTTGGTTTGTATTACCTTGTTTCTTTGTTTAATACTCCTCTAAACTTTAAGCATATTTTGTTAGACTGTGTAATACATAGCTGGTTACATTCGAGGTATGCCATCAAGGATTATAGACATAGGTCTTTGAATACATGCATATGCTTTTACCTGACATCAATATTAGATGATTCTTCCACTATGTGCTTGGCTATTTGCCATATTGTTTGCATATGTCTCTCATTCTGTGCTTTTTGTTTTTTAGATATTTTTACTAATTGTTTGTTCTATGTTTGTAAATCATTATATTTTTTTCTTGATGGTAAAACCAGTTTAGTCTATTAGTCATTTCGTTAGATGATAGCAAACTGAGAACAAACCATTACTTAGGCAACATTGCATCTTCAGAGACTACTAGACAAAGATAGCTTTTGGAAGTGATTTTGTGCTCATGAATTCAACATTAATTTTAAAAATCAGTCTATACTTGCACTTTCCTAGAGCTTCAGAACATAAGTATACATTTAAACTTTGATAAAGAAGCCACTGAAGACATGGATAACCTAAACTAAGCAATTTTCCTTTTATGACAGCTGGAATTGCACTAAGAAGGCAATGCAGGTGCATTAAATCTTGCATCAATCAGATATTGAGAGTAATTCAAAAAGATAGCAAAGAGTTTTTGATGTTTTAATTTCTGAACTAAGAACTGCAATATAGCGATCTAATTCACTTTATAGTATCACCTTTTTTTTTTTAAATATCTGTAGAAAAAATAGTTTAAATCAAATATGGAATAAGGATATGTTATCCCCTTTTTCAAAAGCATGGCCAGTTTTGTTGGTATAATTCCATAAGATATAATCGACTAAATTATCTTCTTGATTTTAAGTTTGCAACATCTTTGTATGAATTTAAGTTTCAAAGGTGCCTACTCTACGACTGCAAATTTCATGAGTTTTCTATAGAAATGGTTTAGGTGCTATCAAATTTTACTTGAATAAATGTTGCTGGTGTATTTGGAATTGTGCAACTATTCTTGCATCTAAATCGCCATAGAAAACATTGTTAGAAGATGATTTGAAACTGAATTGCAATTGAAAACCTGGAAGGAAGCTTGGTGAAGTTGTCCAACTCCAAGTCCATCTAATCTTGATAAACTCTATTGTTAGAAGTCCATCAAGAGGGTGACCTAACAAGAACGCAAGCATGTCAAAGAAAAAATGTGGCAAGCTCAAGCTGAACTGATTATCCAAAAACTTCAGTATTACATTTACGAAGTTAAACAAGCACCCGTTGAATTGTATGTAACCCCTGATGGTTGAGTAATTAATTTTTGTGGATTATTGTAAACAATTATAATCTTTTTTTAGTTTTAGCTTAGGAAAGCTACATTGAGTGCTTGCTGTGTTTGGAATTAGTAATAAGATGCCCATGTCCCATACTTAGCTTGACTTGATAAGTTAGAATAATATCATAGACCATGAATTCCACTGTGTTTATTTACTGAATTTGCTTTTTATGATCTGGAATCTAGAAGTTTTATATTTGTCATAAGTGTTTTTTTTTTATTGCAGATAGCATATTAGGTTTTGGTAAGTGATTAGTATTACATTCCACGAAATGCAAGATATTACTGGTTTTTAGCTTTTTTTGTTTTCTATCTTTTTTTTTTCCCCCTTTGCCTTCATGACAATGGTATTTGCTATTTTGTATTGGTTTTATGTTTTGTGCTTTAGAGGTAAACTTTGCCTTAAAGTTGTTAGGTTTTGTTATGATTTCCTTTTCTATATATTCCAATTTTAAATTTATTTTAAATTTACACAAATTTAAAATTTTGTTATAAACTTAGTGGGCCCCCGGCCGTGCCTTGCACGGCCTACCCCTACTAGTATATATATATATATATATATATATATATATATATAACGTTAAGTATTCGTCTTTTAGCATCGATCCAATTCTACCTCGTTCACGATGTTTCAAGACATCAAATTAAATCACTTAATTATAATATGTGATTTTAAAGGTTTTCAAGATAACTTGCGTTAATTTTGGAACGTTGTCAATCACATATATTCCACGTGACTACGGTTACGGGCACGGTGAAAGTATTTTTTTGGCAAATTACTAGATTCGTCTCTCAATTTTGGATTTAGTGCCAATTTCTCCCTTTAAATTTCAAAAGAAATCTTTTAGATTCTAGAAATTAAAACATTAGATTTAAAAGGTCCCATGCATTAAATAATGTTTTGCTCGTTAGTTTGTTAAACAAAATAAGTTTTATTAATATATACATCCTTGAAGAAAAAGTACACTTGAGGTCTAAATTTTAATAAAATATACTTCAATAATTTAAACTTTGGTCATTAGGATAAAATATTTGGGTTCAAAATTTTGAATATAAAACAATTTTTAGAGAGCACTTAAGTTCTCATCTGCATTTTTAATCAAAAACTTTTATTTTTAGCTTAGAATTCTAATTGAAAAGGTTTCAAAGTTTCAGAAAATGTAACACAACATATGAGCTAAAATAAGTGCGAGAAAAGAATTTTTAAATTTGTGATTTGGTTCCTAAAAACTTTTGTAAGTATTGTATTTGAGTTAACATAAATTTATCGAAGAATAATTACATTTTTTCAAAAAAAAAAAAAAAAAATGTACAAACAAAGCTTTGTGGCTTTTAGATTTGACTTATAAATTTTGCAAAGATCTATCCAACATATTAAGTTTTATAACAATTTAAAAGGTAACTTGTTGATAAGTCATTTCATTCCAAATATATTAATATATTTAATAATATTAACGAAAATTAATTTGAATATGAAATATTTTTTTTAGGTAAGATTTATTCTTTAACGAAAAGAGAAAGCAATGCTTCAAGACAATGATACTTTATTTTAACCTTTACTCATAATTTCATTATTATTTAATGCCAAAGTATGAATACGTATTTTTTTAAATGAAAATTTTTTAACATTAAGAAAAAATTTTGAATAAAGTAAATATTGTCTACGTGTTTAGTTTAATTATTTAAAAAAAAAGTTGCTAGGAATAAAGTTGGGTTTGGTCTAATGAATGACAAATGGGTACCGATTAAAAAGGGATAAAAGTATTTTGAAATTCAAAATTATAACTTTGGGGGACTTAATAGGTTCTTTTTCAAAGTTGAGAGATGAAATATGATATGGACTAAAAATTGAGGGACGAAATAGGATCTGGAATTAAAGTTGGGGAACGTATGGAGTAATTTACAAAAAATTCCAATAATGCCTTGCTCAAGTCACGTGAAACGCATGTAACTAACATCTGTTAACTCTGTAACTAGTGGAAGTTAGTTTAGGGACCTTTTAAAGTTAAATGTCAAAGTTGAGGAATTTAATAGGATCCTTTAAAATATTAGGAATGAAATAGAATCAAAGATGAAAGTTGAGGGACGGATAAAGTTATTTACCCTCTATATGATATATTAAAAGTGGGGGTATTCAAGATTTTAAAAAGCCTACCATACCGATATAAAACGAACAAACAAAAAACTTTTTTTAGAAGAAGGTAAATCATACTAAAACCGATCATTGTTTGTTTGATTTTGATTTACAGAATTCTAAATCGAGATAAATCGAATCGAACTAATTACATATATTTTTCAAATATTTTTAATATTTCAAACCATATGTTATAAATTTTGTTACTAATTCATCAAAAGTATAATAATTATAATTCATAACGAAAGTAAATTTGTTTTAAAAAGGGATTTCGTATTATCTTTACTTCAAATTTCAAAGAATATATTTGTCCAATGTTAGGTAAATGATATTAAACAATTTCTTTTGATTAGAATTAAACTATCAACAAAAGCAATTTAATTGTCAATGATGATGTTATCAATAAATGAGTATTTATTTTAATATATGTACTTTTATGGGTGTGAGTGTGTGTATATATATATATATTAAAAATCCACATCTAACTTATATCTTACCTACCTTCTAATGACTCGAATCTATAATCAATAGATCATAGGAAAAGCATCTTACCACCTAAACTGCGTTTTATTGTCTATGTACTTTAGTATATATGTGAAAGAGGATGTTGAAAATATTACTTCCTTCATAATTAATAGAATATCAAATAAACTCGCTTTAGCATTATTGGAGAAAGAGAATTTGACCCTTTTTAATATTTAAAATAAAGATGACATAAAATCATAATAAACTTTATTATATTATATTTTATTCAAAATTTAATTAAATAAGTGAATGTGACAAATGATAATATATGAGTTCGTGTGTGTGTATATATATGTTGGCCCAGAAGCAACTTAAGAGGGGATTGAATTAGGTTGTCTATAAAAAATAAATCTTTTAATATATTTAATGGACATTCAAACTATATGCAACAAAAAAATACTTAAGCACAAGTGATCAAAGATAAAAATTCAATGAATTAATGCTCAAAGACAAATGAGAAATATAAAGATATTGTGATTAAGAAATGCAAACCAAACATCCAACCTCCTCAAGTTTAGAGCATATCCACTAGTAGTGTCTCTTCAAAAAAGGTGAGGCAATAACCTTCTTTTAGACAAAGTAGAATTACACTATAACCTCACTTTTGTACACTTATTATCCCTCCACTCTTATATTTGAAGATCACTTACTGGTCTACTCTTATTCACAATAACTCCCTCTCGTTGAGCAAAGAGTTATATTCTACCCAAACCAATACAAGCCACACTATTTTAGTCTATTTCTCCCAAATGACTCTCACAAGTGTTTGTATTGAATCTAGTATTTATTCTTTTCATTTTGATGTCCTTTGGCTATTTATAGATGAAAGATGTGCTGAAATTTGAGTTCAAGCGGTAAAAAAATTAGCTGTTAAAAATTAGCCGTTAGGAATTTGGATGGTGGTTTAGACGTCTAATCATGCATTCTACAGCTTTATGAATTGTGTTTCGGACGGTCATATGCGTCCTACAGGTTAATCTAGAAACTTCTTCATTTCGATCTCTTTTCTTAGGATGATTTTCAGCGTTCAATTTTTTTGGCTTCGGATTTCTTGTCTCGGGCGGTTTTTTGCATCCGAAACACTGTCTTTCAGACAAGTATCAGTGTTCAAAAGATGTGTTCTTCCTTCAGTGTTCTCTGGTCATGTTTCGGATACTCCCTTACATCCTAGCCTTGTTACTTCAAACGATCCTCAGCGTCTAAACTACTTGTTACTTTAAGATCTTCCTGTACACTCAACTTTAAACCATTAGAAAGAATTTGTCATCATTAAAACATGATTGGATTCAACAATATCTCCCATTTTGATGATGACAAATTGACTGGACAATCTTAAACCAACCATAACTAACGAAGTTATATAAGATAAGAAGTTTTGTCCATTATGTCTCTTATATTTGCCACATCTGTGTATCAAAGCACGTAGTATAAACCAATTAAGCTCTCCCTGAATTTAAGCAGGCATTTAAAAGTATAACTATTTAATAGAAGAGTTTAAATATATTCAACCATAGTGCATAACCAAAATAGATATATTAGTCACAACAAATCTTATTTTCATCAAGTATCTCCCATTTTCTTTTGCAAGTCATGACTTAATTTAGACAAAATTTAGACGTATTCACAATCAAGCATTCTAATGTTTACATAAATCAATAGAAAACAACTTTTCACAGAAGGAATATGTTTGAATAGGCATTAGAGAAATGCATACTAGTTTTCACTAGCTTGTTGAGAATGATCAAACAAATCCACATTCAAAAGCTTTAATGCTATAAACACACATATTGGAAATTATTGTCAAGAATTAAGCATTCAAAACTTTAAGAAGATAAACAAATTCTATCATATAGTTGACTGACACTCAAAAGATCATAGTTCACATTATCAAATGAAAGCACATTCTTGACAAAAAATTTAAATGTTACCTATTTCAATTGATTTTATTTAAAGTCATCTTAACTCATATGCTTTGAACACCCTCTATTGATTATCTATCTTGTGTAAAAATCCCTTGGTGTTCTTCAAGTATACCTACACACAAAGTTAGCATACCCAAACTTTCTTGGGTCCAATTGGGTTAGTGAAATGGCTTTGCACCCATATAGCTTTTATTCCTAAACTTTCATTTGTTTTGATATAACAATCATTTTTAACATGTCCATATTGACAACAATAATTACACATAATATTCTTATTGCCAAAAAGAGAAGATTTAGATTTAACAAAGCACAAATCATCCTTTCTAAAGGTGATAATATTCTTGTTGATAAACATGTTTTTAGTCCTTTTCTTTTCAACAACATTTTGTTTTTCTTTTTGCAAGAAAGAACTAAGATCATCTATTCTTTTCTTTAACAAAATTTGTTCTTCCTTGATCTTTGCCTTTGCATCCAATCTGTTTTTCTTCAATGCTTCATTTTCTTTTGTCAGCATATTATTTTCATGTACAAACTTTGAGTTAGCACTCAATAAAGTATTAATCTATATTTTTAGTTCCTTGTTCCTACAGCACATGATTCTTTCAAACATTCATGCATTTTAAAAATAAATGATTCAATATCATCATCATCATCATCATCACAAGAATCATAACTAGAGGATATCTTATTATCTCCAAAGGCCATGAAAGCCATTTGCGCCACTTTAAGTTTTTCTTCAATCACATCATCAGAATTGCAATTTTACCATGATATTTTGAAATTTTTGAAGTGAAGCTTCCTTGAGTCTTTTCTCTTTTTTGATGAACACTCATTTGTAAAGTGTCCCAATTGGTCATATTCATAGAATTTTTTGCTTGGCTTCTTGTTTGTATCTTTTTGTGAAGTCTTTAATGCTATGCTTTTTTTTGCCTTTACCTCCTCATCATCTTGTATCTTATATTTTTTCTTCAATTCATAAGGGGTTAGTGATGTGATCAACGATTTAATACGTAAAGAATTCAAATCTTTATACTCTTCTATGACAATAGATTTATTTTCTCATTTCTTAGGTAAGGCATTCAAAAATTTTCTATTTCGATTTAAATTCTCACCTGAAGAATATTCTTTGCCTAAGACTTCGAAATCCATAATAATATCATTGAACCTACAACACATCTTATCAATATTCTCATGAGTTTCCATTTTAAAAGATTCATATTTCGCTTCAAGAAGTGATTTCTTTTGCTTTCTAATATCTTTACTACCTTCATGAATTTCTTTTAATCTATCGCAAATATCCTTGGCCGATTTACAATCCTTTACTCTTGTAGACTCATTAGCATCTAATGCATTATATAATATATTCATGGCTCTAGCATTCGAAGTTAATTTTACTCTATGTTGCGCATTTAACTTATATCTAGTCTTAGTCCATAACCTATGTGTATTTTCATCAAGAATGTTAGCCTCAAAAGGAAATAAATCACAAACATAGAAAAAATAACTTTTATCCACATATGTGTATTTTGATCGTTTTCGAGCAAAACATAGAAATAAATTACAAACATAATCAACACATCTCATCAATTGTCCACATAAATAACCAATGAACCAAACCATCATAAGGAAAATAGTCAAATGATAATCAACTCCTAAACATGAAGTTCAGTGTAGGTGTGTGTATAGCCATACAAAAAATAACTTTTAGGACACTCAAATCAAATCATGCAAATTCTTTGAATTTTTTTAAACACTCCATAGCTTACTTTTCTTACATTTCTTCACTAATGTAGATAGCTGACTCGACTTAAATTAGGTAGGAATTTTAGCTTGTAACGTAAGGCTAGGGTTTTGGCTAACAAAGAAAGGGAAAAAGATAAACAAATAAGAAAAAGAGCTTTAAATTAATGCTGGCCACACATCAACATAAAACTTCTTTTTGAATATTAAAACACCTAGCCTTCAAAGAAGTAACCCCACACTTAATTCTCCAAACACTCATAAAAATTATGTGCAACAAGTAAAATAAAATTCTATTTTTTCAATTTCAACCCTTCTCACTAACATCTTGTAAAAATATATCCCTTACTTCATTTTTTCTTCTTTTTTCTTCGAGAACAGAATATTTGCCAAAACGGGTACCAGTGATGGGCACTACCTGCAAAAAATATCTATGCAGATACCAGTGATAGGTACTACCTACTAACACTCCAATGCAAGTGCCAGTGATGGGCAGCACCGAAATATTCCAACACAGGTGCCAGTGATGGGCACTACCTGCTATGGTCAACAATTTATTTTTTTTACAACCCTACACTTTAAACAGTACACCATTCATTCGAACACTCTCATACAACTACCTTCCATCCTTATATCCCCTTAATAATTAATGTGACATTAAAACTCTTAAAGGACATTTAGGATAACTCACAAAGGTAGATAAAAAATGAGTTAGAAAAAAAAATGAGTGGTGCTTCTGTCCATTCAAAACAAATTAAGGCTCGAATAGGGTTCGAAGAATAAATTTTACAGTAATGGTTGGGTTGAAAGGCTCAAATGTTCAAAAAAAATGCCTATCCTTATCTTTAAATCAAATCAAGTTATCTAAAATTTCATCTCGAAAATATAATATAGCAAGGGAGAGTGTATGGAGTGCAATATAAGTGAATCTACACAATTATCTCCTAGTGCCAAAAAGCTACAACATTGTAAGGCTATTAGTGCTAAAAAATTAGAAATCATGCTAGAAAAATATTAACTCCAACTACCCTACTCATGATTGTTGGCCCCAAAAGCAACCTAAGAGGGGGGGTGAATTAGGTTGTCTCTAAAAACAAACCTTTTTATGTGCTTAATAGAAATTCAAACTTTGTGCACCAAATGAAGACTTAAGCACAAATGAATACAATAGATATTCAACAGTTTAAGCTTAAAGAACAAATAAGAATATTGAGATTAAGAGAATCAAACCAAACTCCCTAGCTTCTCAAGCTTGGAGCTTGCAATTTCAAAGAGCTTCTTACAAGGCAACTACCAAGTTCACAACTTGAAGTTCAGTCACTAAAAGTCTCTTCAAAGTAGGTGAGACAATAACCTCTTGTACACAAATGAGGATCACTCTTGCTCACACTAATTTCCTTTAGTTGATCTGCCGCCAAGAGTTTTACACTCACAACCTCCATTTGTTACAATTGTTATCTCTCCACTCTTACACTTGAAGAACTCTTACACTTCTAAGCTCTTTTCTCACTACCTACACTATTACAACACTTGTACCCACTATTTCTTCCAAATAGCTCAAGAATTGTTTGTAATCAATGTAGAAGTCTATTTATCATTAAATCAGACCTAGGGGTATTTATAAGAGACAGAAATATTTACTTCCAACAACTTCCCAACGGCTATTTTCTGTTTACTGGAAAACTAGCCGTTGGACCTTTCGGACAGCCGATGCAGTAGGAGTGCGTCCGACACTGCGTCCGTTCTCTGAGGGTATTCGTTCGGACGTCCGAGGATGAGTCCGAACATGCGTCCGATCGAAGCAAAGTCTACTGGAATATGATCGGACGCTGTTCTTCGTCCGAGGCTTGCTTTAAATTCTTTGTGTCGGACGATTACCATCGTCTGAAGCTCTGTGTGGTTGTTTTTGTTTGGACGATCATTGATGCGTCCGAACCTCCCTGTTTTTCTGCACACTTGTCTTCAAACCATTAGTATGATTTGGTCATCATCAAAACATGATTAACATAACTGGGGTTCAACAATGATAACTTAGCTAAAAAATTATCGAGTAGAAAACCAAAGAAACATGCTAAGCAAATTGTGAAATTTTTTTTAAAAAATTTGGAAAGCTCTCAAATCAAAAGTTAAGCTACAAATATGAAAGCAAAAATTGAACAAAAAAAAAAAAAAAAAAACACCAAACATACATAAATTAAGAAAACTCCCCACCCCACACTTAGAGAATAGCATTGTCCCCAATGCAAAATATAAAAGTATGGGAAAGGGAAAGCTTCTTTGGCAATGAAGAATGGTTGGTGCAGAATAACCCATCATAAATATCTACGAGGTGAGTTGAAACTTGTGAACTACTTATAACTATACTTGATTAATCTACCATCACTATCATCAGCTACACAAGTATAACTAAAAGTAATTCACAATCTAAAACACATTTTAAAAACTTAATTAATTACGAGGCTCAAAACCTTTATCACCCCACTGAGTTCTTAAACTAAAGCTCATAATAAATTAAAGTGAAAATAAACAAAACAGAAATAAAAAAATACTACCCTAGTAAAGCCAAGGAGGCTTGCCGAGAATGTTGTAATCTTTAGTAAATGTGCTCCACTGCTTAGCGCATCGAAATCCCCAAGGAACTGAATTTCGGCATAAGTAGATTGTGTTTCCCCGACCTCCTTTAGAATGTTTCTTTCTTCTTTCACTCCTAAAACTGGCCCTTTTACCACAAACACCCTAAATAGAACCTCCTTCGGTGTAACCGGGACAAACTCACACTCATGTAATGGGAAAGTTAGTGCTTCCTCTACATAAGCATTGAGTGTCTTGGTTGTTGTAACTTCAACTTCATTAGGCTCTTGAGAACCGGTTTCTTGCAGGACATTTTCAATTTGTTCTTCTTGAACCGGTTCTTCACCCATTGGTAAAGAGGTTGGAGTCCAATGTTCATAAGTATTGGATTCACTATTTACCACTCTTGGAATCTTGAAAATTTGGTTTTGTAACCGATTGTTGGATGCAGCTTGCTCTTCACGGAATCTAGATATCTTTTTTTGAAGTTGAGCTTGTTCTTCTTGGAGTTTAGCACTCTCTTCTCGAAGTTCTTGAATTCCAATCCACAAGTCCATTGATCCTGCCTCATCATACTCTTGGATTAATGGGTGAAAGAATTGGGGCTCCATTGATTCATATAAAGGTTCTATGGGTGTAAGGAAAGAATAGGGATAATCTTGGTAACTTGAGAAAGAATTTGGACAGTTTGACCATTGCGTTTGATAATCATAAGAGTAGGGAGGGTAATCATAAGAAACATGGTCATTGGTCACGTCTCCATAGTCATAAAGATGATAATATCCTTGGCATGAGTTATTCCAATCCATTCCTAGCACGTTCTTATAAAATTGACACAAAAACAGAATACAACAGCAAGTACTAGTACTAGCACACGAACAAGAAAAATGAAGGAGAATTTAGACTAGTAGCTTGCCAAAACTATCCACTAAAATAGAAAATCTTTTTGGATTTTCTTAATAAAAGTGACACAAACCACAAGAAGGAAAAATCTTTTTGGTTTTTTTTTTCAAAATATTTAAAACGCACAATAAAACTAATTTACACTTCAAAGTAGTATTCTTGCCAAATTATACCGATATTGCCAAAGACCCAATCCCCGACAACGGTGCCAAAAACTTGATACGTGAAATGTCTAGTTATAAAATTTACATTCTCCTAATCCAACTATTGAATAGATAACGGTCCACAAGTGTACGGGATCAATAGTATATAGCGGAAGTAGGGGTCGAACCCACAAGGATTGGTTTAGCAATTACCGGTTATTTGATTCAAATGCTATTTGAAGAAATCATTATGGAAGAGATTTGACTAAATTAATCTAAGAATTAAAATTATAATTAATCTACGAAAGCAAGTAAACTACTCTAACCATTAATCTACGAAAACAATTAAAGAAGGCAATAAATTTGAAAGAAAAGAAAACTATGTAACTCTAGAAAGCATTAAATGATGAAAGAAGCATAAAACAAGAACTAAATAACATAAGAAAACTTTAAGAAGGTTTAAGAATGTTTCTCTAATGAAAAATCACAAGTTCTTGGTCCAAGGTTGTCAATCTTGAACCTCTTCTTTAATCCTTCTTAAAAATAAAGAAAACCCTAGTCTAGTCTAATGAATTTCTATTCTAATGTCTAGTCTAACTAATAGCAGCTATGTTTTGCTCAATCCCCTCGTATTGGGGGTATTTATAGGGTTATATCAAAGTTTTAGACCCCTAAGGTGATAAAAATACGTTAAAACTTGATAAGGAGTCCAACCGAGTTGAGAAAACTTCCAAAAGAAGAAATTCACGCACCAGCTGCTGGGCGTGCGCACATGCGTAGCATTTTCTTGCACATGTACGCAATTTCCAGTAGCCACAACTCTTTTTTTCTCAGCTGGCGCACATGCGCAAGCTTCTAAACATTTCCTCGCGCACATGCGCGCTCTGCACTCTGCTTCAATTTCAACCTCAATTTTGACCATGATGCAAGCTGAGTTTGGCAACACTCAAAACATAAAAGTTGAAGCTCTATGTCTAAGATTTCCAAAACACCACCTCAATTGGAGCTGAGAAAAGAAAGTTATGCTCAATATACAAAACTGTATCAGAATCGGTCCTCGCATGTGCACGAAATTCCGATTTGCAATTCTCCTCCATTTTTTCAATCAATTTGGACTCTTTCTTTCCTCAAACCATAAAAAACTCAAAATAAACCATTTTAGTTCATAATTATTCAATTTTTTTCTCAAATTACATTATAAACTTAGAAAACGACACACAAAATATACTACATTTATGAGCTTACCAACAATGTACCACAAAATCAATATCAATAAATTGTATGAATATTTCCATTCTTTCTTTTCAACTAACAAAATTAATACTATTAAACATAAGAGGTCTAGTAATAGAGTGTTCCTCTAAAAATTTAAAGTATTATTGGTTGTCATAATAATATTTTCTCAAAAGTTAGCTAAAGTCAATATTAGAGACCAAGCTTTGATAACAATTGTTGGCCCAAAAGTAACTTAAGAGGGGGTTGAATTAGGTTGTCCATAAAAACAAACCTTTTAATATGTTTAATGGGCATTCAAACTGTATGCAACAAATAAATACTTAAGCACAAATGATCAAAGATAAAAATTCAATGAAGTAATGCTCAAAGACAAATGAGTAAGATAAAGAATGTGATTAAGAAATACAAACCAAACTTCCATCCTCCTCAAGTTCAGAATATATCTACTAGTAGTGCCTCTTCAAAGTAGGTGAGGCAATAACCTTCTTGTACACAAAGTAAAATTACTCTTGCACCAACTAAGTCCCTCTAGTTGAGCCGAAGGGTTTTACACTATAACCTCACTTTTGTACACTTGTTATTCCTCCACTATAACACTTGAAAATCACTTACTAGTCTATTCTTGTTCAGCCTAACATTCCTCTAGTTGAGCCAAGAGTTCTATTCTACCCAAACCAATACAAGCCACACTATTTTAGTCTATTTCTCCCCAAATGGCTCTCACAAGTGTTTGTATTGAATCTAGTAGTTATTCTTTTCATTTGATGTCCTTTGGCTATTTATAGATGAAAGATGTGCTGAAATTTGAGCTCCAGCGGTCAAAAAACTAGCAGTTAGGAGTTTGGATGGTGGTTTAGACGTCCGATCATGCATCCTACAACTTCATAAATAGTGTTTCGATGGTCATATGTGTCTTACAGTTGGATAGAAACTTCTTCATTTCGATCTATTTTCTTCGGACGGTTTTCAGAATTCGATCCTTTTGGTTTCGGATTCCTTGTCTCGGACAGTCTTTTACATCCAAAGCACTGTCCTTCGGATTGTTATCTGCATCGGAAAGATGTGTTCTTCTTTTAGTGTTCTCTAGTCAAGTTTTGGACACTTCTTGCGTTCTAGCCTTGTTCCTTCGGACAATCTTCAGCGTCCCTGAACTACCTGTTACTTTTAGATCTTCTTGCATACTCAACTTTAAACCATTAGAAGGAATTTGTCATCATCAAAACATGATTGGAATTCAACAATATATACACACACACGCTAGAGTGAGTGTATGTATGTATAAATACGCACAAACATCTAAATAAGTGTAATTAGTTATAACTACACAACCTCACGAATTATTCTAAACTTATAGATGATGACATTTGCAATAACTTTTTATTTGTTTTGTCCAAATACTTAAAATATTGTACTAGAGCTAAATTGAAAAAGACTATTATGGACTATAGACATAACATAAAGTATATAATAACCATGTGAATCGATTAAACTGACACAACCGAGTGCGAACCAAATGGACAATTTTTTACTAAAAAGTTTGGTTTCGGTTTGATATTTTAAAAATTGATATAAAAAGTTTGGTTCAAAAAATCATCAACACCAAGTCAAATAGAACTGTGAACACCTCTAACTAAAAGTTAGGCTTCTATAGAGCCAAAAGTTTGGAGCCCTCCAAGTGGCTATTGATATAAGCCTCTACATGGGTAATATGTAACGTGAATTTTCCTTTTATTGACTGATAAAAATAGTAGCAAAAAGATTAATTTAATTGAATTTTGCAATTGGATAATGAGATATGTCATTCCATTTGAATAGTCATGTCATACGAAGGTTTAACTGCTTTATTAGTAATTCTGATTTTAAAAATATCCTTATAAACATCTTTTCATTTTCTATAAAAGAATTTAACCATTTGGATTTTAAATGGTGGAGTGTTGTTTGGCAAATATTATTTGCCTTTTAATTTTAGTGATTTTTTAAAAATAATGTTGATTTTTGAAATAATGAAATAATTATTTGGATACGAAATAATATTTCAAAATAACCATTTGGATTGGAAATAATGAATATCTATTATTTGCTGGATCAATTTAGAAATATAAAACAATTGCACAACTAATTAAATAATTATGTATGGTTTTTGTTTAATTCCTTTAATGATCTTTCGTGTTATAGTGACTCGTTTTATTTTTTTCTAGTTTTGAGCTGTTTAGCTTGTCGAACAAGTTACAACTTCCAAACCATGATTGCCGAATGCTACCACTCACCTCTTTAATTTGTTCGGTGTTTTAACATCGGACTGTGCTTGACAATAGAGTGCTAATCTTTAAATCAGATTATCAACAAAAAATAGGACACTTTTAATAGTCTTGAATCAAATTTAAGCCTACAATGTATAGCCATTGTAATTTGTAAGCATTTGGAGAGTCCACTTCGATTATTACAAAAAGTTTACAAAACAACAATGCGGATAGAAAATAGGAACTGTGAAGATTATTCACTTAGCATCACCATACTGTATTTAATGAAAACATGAAATTACAACTTTGCCCTTTTTGGTATCAAACTCCACATATATAAAAACAAAAAATGCACCAAAATCAATAGGGATAAAAGATGGTCAATAATCTGTATCCTTCGACTAATGTGCTTGGCTAGATGAAGATTGTATCGAAGACCCAAACACTTCCAGTATGCAGCATATAGAGTGCTGATGGACCACTTTTTATTTAGTTCAAAATCATTTATGCAAATTTTAACTAAATATTCTTTAAAATATAAATGGTGAATAGGACATGAATAGTGTAAATAATGGATTATATAAATAATGAATAAAACAAAACATGAATAAGTGCAAAATTATTTGAAAAATTATTTGTTGTCCAACACCGTACTGTCATGGCCAAATGTTATTTGGTAAATAATGCATACTATATGCTATCCAAAAGGAACTTCTCACCAAGAGATATTAAGTAGTTTTTTTATGTAATGATTACAATAATGGGATTAAATTGTCCTTTATATTTTGCCATAAAAAATGTTTTGTTTGATAACAAAAATTATAAAATGTTTTGTTGCCTTTATATTCCTCATATGTTGAACTACATATTCATTTTTTTTTTATAATTTTTATTTTTATTTTTATACTTGGTATGTTATTTTAACTACATATTTATTCTGATTCCATCTTTAATTCCTTTCATTTTCAATTTGGTTTGGCAAGTCTTTCAACATTTTATTTTATTATTATTTTGGTTTTTTTATTATTATCATGTTTTTCTTTTTCTTATGTAAATTCAGTAATACTAACAAATAAGAAAATAGTTATAACAATTTCAACCCGTGTTTAACATGAGTTTACAAACTAACAATTTTTTTCACTTAACTGTTAGCTTCAGTCATCAAAACAAATTTAATGTCCTTAAAAATGTTCGTGGAAACATAAAAATACTTGATAAATACTAATGGATAATCCTCCATTGTACATAAATTACACAAGGATATATTCAAGCTAATTAAAAATTAAAACTAACTACTCCTTTCGTCTCGTTTTTCTTCCCATTTAGAAAATCTAACTTATTTTGTACACTGGAATGACAGTGACTGATAACATTCCAAGTTTACATTACTAGCCCAAGATGCCTATTTCTTTCTTTAATATGCCCAATTGCCCATTTCATTTCTTTAAGTTGGCATCTTCAGTGTCACATTATATATAAATGCGACAAGACATGTGAAACTCAATACCTACAAGTAGTTCCAATTGCCCATTTCAAAAGTTTAGTTCCCCATGAATGTGCATCCATTTATTTGAATATGATCTAATGACCTCACATAAAATCACATGTAAAAGCTAAAGGAATCAATTATATATAAGGGTATCAAATGGAAAATTTGATTGTTATTTTTTGGCAATTGACATAATTTTTGAACTGGCCAAAATAGAAAGTACAACAGTTTTAATGGGGTAAAGAAATACTATTTTAGTCTTTGATATCATAAAAGACATTTTGAGCATGCATAAACAAGTAAACAAGTCTCATGAACATTAGTTTTTTTGAGAAAAAACACTTTTATAATTGATACTAAAACTAATACTAAAAGCAACTAACATCTTTTAATAATCATAACCATAGTACTCTTCCTAATCCTCTTCTTTGCCTAGTCATTATAAAAAAACTTTCTTAAATTACACGTCGTCTAAGTCAGAAAAACATAGTCTTATAATGCCCTAACAAACTCACTTTGTTAGTCAACCAACACAATTTTAGGCACAACACTTAAAACAAGCAAGAGATTGTAACGGGAACATATACAAGTTACAACCAAATGACCAACCTTTGTATTTCACCACTGAAGTATACAAGTAATATTATGAAACACCTGGTGTGTAGAATAAACAAAAGGATTCTCTCATATAACCTGGGTTTTTTACTACGAGCACATATATATAGGGAACATTTAGGTTGACAGGCCCAATCATGTTGCCAGGTGGTCTAATCAAAAGGGACACATGGACCAAAAGGACATCATACAACACAATAACAAGACAAGAAAACAATTTTGCTAACTGCCATGCTTAAAGCACCAGCAACTCAGCCATTTTTTGCATTCAAGCCAACAATACTTGAACAAAACCATCTGATACTGTTTAGTTACAAAACTACTATGAAACCAATTCCCCACATTCATGTGCCCATTTGCATATCAGAAAGAATGCCCATATTTGCCGTGTATTCGTCCACTCGTAGCCCACACAATAATCAATCAAATGTCCATATTCGTGCTTTGCACCTTCAAAGAATTTGCTTGAGATCTCAGCAATACCTAAGCAATGCCCAAAAATTCTCTCGTCTTAGCACTATTGGCTCTTAACCAATGATGTTGAGCTCCCAACTCTCTCTTATATAAGCCTTGGAGAAAAATATCCAAGTGAGATGAGTAGACACTACTTTTCTGAACATAAGTCAAAACCACAAATGCACTTTTAAGGGACCCCGTTAGCTAACTTCAATGCCAAATCATGTTTATTATCATGTAAAACAAGTCCAAACACTCATTAGGTTACTGCCACAACTTTGGCTCACGTCCATGCACAAACCTAGATGCACCATGCAAATTGCCCACTCAATGTGCACATTGCCTAGTCGACTTGCATGCTGTTGGGGCCAGTCATGCACGAGGGTCACTCGATACGCATAAGGGAAATTAAGGGGCTTCATACATATAATCTTCTCCCCCTTAAAGAGATTGATGATGCATTTTCTCTAAGTGTTCTAAATTTCTAATTCACACTCCAAGCAATAATACCTCTTAACACACTTAGATTACAATCCACACACACTTGCAAGTATACGAGGAAGATTTAAAGTAGTGGTCAATGGGATATTTCCCAAGAGGATTGCAATAAGAAATACTAGGATTTGAGGGACAATTGCACTATCTAGATGACCAATTCAAAGTGTATACTAAAGTAGGGAAACAAAACAAGTAAATGAACAAGACAAGTATTAACTAAATTATCAACAAGGAAAAAAGTGGATCGGGCTATGGACATATTTCTTCTACTAGGTGGATTCTTCTAATGGATGATCAATCAATGGGTTCAAATGAGAATTCCTTCCCAAAAGTGAACCAATCCCTTGGTTTGTCTCATGGTTCTAATCTAATGTACAATATGGAGTTCTAGGAATCAACTAAAAGAGCTAATATCTTGGCCCGACTGTATAACCTTCCTAACCAAGTAGTAAACTAGTTTAGGAAATTAACACTCGACACTCATTTGTTGTGTTACAAAAATGGCTCAAGGAAGGATCCTTCCCCTCTTATCAAGCTTACTAACCATTTACTACTACTAAATCCACCACTTTCAAGTCCATCCACTTTGAATCACCCATAGATGGGTAGAGTTTGTATATCCCTAGCCAATCCCTTAGAGATTTAGCTACTCATTCTTAATGAAAGAAATGACCAGAAAGTATAAAAGTACGACATAAGTAAAACTACAAGAAGACCTAATAAATACATGAACATAACAGTACTAGTCATTCTAAAAAAGTAGATAAACAAGCATGAACGTAAGGGAATTATATACTAAAAGGAAGCTTAGAAAAAGGCCAATAAAATTTCTAAGAGAACTTTAAACTTGCATAAATTAAAGAGAGTAATTTTTTATAATTAAAATGCTGCAATTTGAAAAGATAAGAACTATAAGTCTACTTGATTGGTTAAAAATGTAGAAACTCTAACTTAGCTAGCAAGAACCCTATCTAAACTATCTAAACTAGGCATACCTAAGCTATGTGTCTTCGGGTGTATAGTTTAGAAGTTTTTTTTCAAAAATCACTAACTTTCAAAATTTGGCCAATATTCCCTTTGTCTAGAATCCTCTTTTGGATAACGGGGAATTTGGATCTCAGACTGCAATGTGAAAAATGCTACCTTTTAAATTGGCACTGCGGTCCCGAATACTTGAAGTCTTGGAATTTGTCTTTAGTTTGCAGCTTGGTCCTTGACTTCTTGATTCTTTCAACTGTTGCCCAAATGTAAATTCACCCTACAATGAAATACCAAATCTTACTAAGTGCCATTATAATTATAAAAATACTATAATAAGCTTAATGTAACTCTAATGCTACTAATGACACTACTAGGCTTAAAACCAAAGAAAACACACATGAAAAACATTTAAGTTGGGAACAACACTATCAGAACTATGAATTTAAAGACAAAATAACTCTAAGAAGTTCCTTTACTGGAGTTATCGGTTGACACCCTCGTTGACTTGCTCTTATGAGCCTCCAATTTGCCGCAATTTGTTTATCAAACTACCACATATTTACATCTCATTCGATAAATTTATCAAAGTAGGGTTATCTTCGATCATTTATTGCTTAGATTTTAGCTAATTCCTTTTTAATTACAATGTATTCGTGTTTATTTGTGTCCTTTAGTTTTAAGTGTGTTTTGAATGATTTCATGGTTATTTTAGTCTTAATTGATGTTTGTGTTACTAGGGGTGTTGAGTTTGGAATGCTAAAGTTTGTCGAGTTTTAACTTGGAGAATTGGTCATTAAGGTATGAATCTCTCTATAGCGAAATACATTTGAAACTTGAATTTTGGAAATGATTTAGACCTTCTTCAGACCATAGAGAGAAAGATTGCCTATCTTTATGAAATTTTATTAGTAGTATCCTCGTATGAGCTTTATAAGCCTTCAATTTTCTTGTTTGAGCCAAATTGTTTAACTTTAATTCAGTTATATTTTACTATCCTCTTTTTCACCTATTACCTTAGATATTTTTGATATCTCTTGGAGTTTTTCAACGCCAATGATGATGGAATGTTTATTTTTGAGGAGATATTATACAAGGAAAAATAATTGTAATTAAAAGGGAAAGAGGTTTAATGACTTCAATTCTTTGTAAATATTTTTCACTTATTGGTGTAAGAATGTGAAGTTATTATTCTCTTCAAAATAAAAAAAATAAGCAAAACAAAAAGAAAATTGAAGCATGGAAGCAATAAAGGTGTGTATTTTGCTTCAAGTGTACAAAGTAGAATAAGTTGTGGGATACTATGAGATCATGCTTAAATATTAATTAACATGTCTAAGGTGATTTAAGTTACTTTATATTCATATCTGTTCTACCTTGTCACCCTAGTCTTGTGTTCCAAGCTTATAAATACTGAAATGATCCTTCATTTAAACTACTCTGTATTAAAAAGTGATATTGTCACTAATAAGTTTATCCTAGTAGAAAGTGAGTGAGTGAGTGAATTTTGTCACAATTGGCAGGAAATTTTGGTGATAAGTAGTCGTCACTGAAATAGTCAATTTAGTGACAATATTGGTACCTAGTTTAACAAAAGAGATTGTGAACAACAACAAATCAAGTCTTAATCTTACTAAGTAGGGTCGGCAGCATGAATCTTGTTATGCCATTGCTCTCTATCATGGACCATATCTTCCTCAATTCGTAGATGGGTTATATCTTTTTTTCGAGTTGCCCACCAAGTCTTTTTCGGTCTTTTCCTACCCCTCCTATGTTGACTACTCTCTCAAAAATCTACTCGCCTGACAAGCGCTTCTACTGGTCGTCTTAACACATGACCTAACCACTTTAAAAGTGTTTCCTCATGTTCTCGTCAATAGATGCTACTCCAATTTTCTCACGAATATGCCATTGCGTATCTTGTCTATCCTAGTGTACCCACAAAACCAAATTTATCCAAGTATAGAAAAAGTCATTCACAACACTTTGTAGAACATCTACTAAATTAAACACAAGGTTCACACCTTTATTTAACCGACGAGTTCTTAAACTAAAAAATATAAACTAATTAAAGCATCCACAAAGACTTGACTAAAAGAAACACTCCCTTGGTGAGACCACAAAGGCTTGTCGAGGATGTCAAAATCCTTGGTTAATTCACTCCATTAGTTAGTGCATCCGAAATTCCCAATGATGTGTGAAATTTTAGCATAAATAGTCCTCGCCCAGTCTCTTCTAATATGTATCCCTCACTTTCCATCTCTTGAGTCGGGTTTTTTCAACAAATACTACAAATAACATTTCTTTATAGAATATGGTCGATTGAGTGGTGAGAGGAAGTCTTCGATTATGTTTTGTTACACATGCTCCATGACCCGGTCATTCCAAACTGATTCTCTTAGTACCAACATCTCTGTCATGTCTATTGCTCTTTCATTCAATATTTATACCAGAATGAGATTTGACAAGTAGGCATAAAGGGACGATTCTAATGCGATTTTGACAGACATCAACATCTTTATCTTGTAATCTTGAGATCTTTTGCGTTTGGTAAAAATCGAAAAACTTAGACAAATCCTTCACCCTATTGAGATATCTCTTCGTGTGTACTCCTTTAGGTTCAAATTCACAATTCATCGAATTGACTACGAGCTGAGAATTGCTACATGCTTTTATCCTTCTAACCCTTGTTTCTCGAGATAGACTCATCTTTACTATCAAGGCTTCATACTCGGCCTCATTATTTGAGATGAGAAAATTGAATCTTAAAGCATAGGTATATGTCTTTTTTCTAGACTAACTAAAACTAATCCTACTCCATTCCCTTCTATGTTTGATGATCCATAACGTAGAGTTCCCAAATTTGACAGTTTAGAGCAACTTCTTGGTGAATTGACATAGTATCATGTTCAGGGGACAAGTTTGTGCTCTTCATAAATTAGCTAGAGCTTGCCCTTTGATGATAACTTGGGGCTGATAAGGTATTTCAAATTCCTCTTTGTAGCTCAACAAACCATTTGATTTTTCTAAAAGTATCAGGTTTACCAAACACATGCATCAGCAAATGGTTAATCAAAATTGTAGCATGATGGGACTCGAAATATGGTTTTAGTTTACAAGCAAAAATCACCAGCGCGTACCTCAAATTCTCTATCTAGGGTTACCTTTATTTAACACTCTATAATACTTTATTGGCATAATATATGGAATATAGAAGCCATCCACCTTCCTTCACTAGCACAAATTCATGGAAAAATCACCGACGGACAAATATAGAAACAACATCTCACTGAACTCTAGGGTGGTAAGTCGAAGAACCTCTTGGAGGTACATTTTCAATTCTGCAAAGGCCTTCTCACATATGTTGGTCCACTAGAAGTTCTCAACTTACTTCAAATTTTTGAAAAAGTGAAAACTCCTCTCTGCTAATTTGGAGAGGAACTTGTTCCAGGTCGCAATCCTATTTGTTAACCTTTGTATCTAGATGTCCTTTACCTTGGTAGGTGACTTTTACATATCAATGATGGTTTTGATTTTGTTAGGGTTTGCTTCAATTCCATGTTTTACAACCATAAACCCCAAAAATTTTCACAATGATACTCCAAAGGTACATTTTCAGTTTCATCTGAGCATTTTTTAGTACTTTGAAGGTTTCTCTTAGGTATGAGATCAAGCTATTTGCCATTTGCCTTTCAATCTAGGGATTTTTAAAGTATTTTTCCATATTTCCCCTAGTCTATTTTCTAAAAAAAATTATTTAAAAACTGTTGATAGGTTGCTCCTATATTCTTTAGGCCAAAGGGCATAGACACATACTAGTAGGTTCATCAGTCTGTAATGAAGGATGTTTTCTCCTCCTCTAGCTAATAGAGGTAAATTTGGTGTTATCTTTTGTAAGCAGCTAGGAAGCATAACAACTCGAAACCAACTGTTGAGTCTACCATAATATCTATCATAAGAAATGGATCTGAGTCTTTGGGGAATGCCTCCTTGAAATCAATACACACTCGTGGTTAGCTATAACCCATTTAACATCACTACCAAGATAGGATTAGCTAACCAGACTAGATAGTCAACTTACCTAGCTAATCCTAAGGATATTTGTTTTTTCACTTCTTAATCAATGACTGACATGCGATTTCCCACACTCGTAAGTGCATGACATTGTATGAAGTAATATAGTAGTGACCTGAGTATAAATCCCAGGAGAATTGTGTATCAAGTACCAAAATTCTTAGCCTTAGTACTATTTGAACACTTCGAATTCAAATGAGTCTATTAATAACAAAATAAACTAGGGCAAAACAATTAAATAAACTGAATTCAAGATTAGACAATTTAACAAGAGAAATTTAGAACATGAAAATTGATAAAAGAATGATTAAACTATAAATAAAATACATCAAAAAAAAGATGTAGGAATTCTTTTCTAATGAATAATCGCAAGTTCTTGGTCTAAGGTTGTCAATATTGATCCTCCTTTTTAACTCTTCTTGGAAAAAAAGAAGAAAAGAAAACCGTAGTCTAACTCTTGCAGTTCCCAAAGGGTAAGCTGAAAGATAATGCATGTTTAAGATCCTAAAGACCCTTATTTATAGGTTTTAAGAGTTACAAAGCATAGGGTTCTAAATAAGTTTCAAAATGTACCAAAACGGGATTTGAATAAGTTTCAAAATGCACCACAATGATTAAAAATGCTCAAAATCATGTTTTTGCCTGACTATGGCAAGCTGAGCCCTATTCTGTACCTCTTGACAGCTTTCACAATTTTGCCATTTTGTTCCTGAAATCTCCGTCCATCGTCTGATTGATGCGCCATTTTTATCACGTGACCCTAGAGCAAAGATGCATATTAATATATAAAATATAGCATTAAAATAACACGTAAAAACTTAAAAAAACTAGAAACAAAAGATGAACAAGAATGCACAAAAAATTCTAATTCTGAGAGGAATTATGTAAATAAACTAAATACAACCCGAAACACATATACATATAAATATAAGCTAAATAACATCAAATAAATGCTAAGAAATATCATTAAACATATATTAATACATAAAAATAGAAATAAACAAAGTCACAGGTAAAACCTAAAATTGCTGAAACTAGTACAAAAATCTTACGAAAATGGATAGGAATAACCCTAATTTCTTGGGGTTATTAACTCTCCCAAATTTAAGGTTTTATTAGTTACGAGAAAAATTAAAACAAAAAAGACAAAACACATTAACTTTGTTCAGTGTATCAACAATCGTAACAAGAAAAATTAAGTAAGTAGAGAAATGAACCAAACATGTATGTAAGAGAAGTTTGATAATCAATCCCAAATCACCTTGAAAGTGCTAATCTCTCCACTCACAAAGAAAGATGAAGAGCAGATATCACTAATGTTACCAATCATGAAAAACTCACTAACCAAAAGGTTAAAAACTGACATACAAGTTGGAAATAATTCACATGCAAAATTCTCACCAATACAAATTAACTCAAATCAAGGATCAAGTAAGTCTTTTAAACTTGTAACATAGGATAAATTTTGAAAAACTAGCTCATATTTCTGTAAATACATTAGTAAATAACTCAAAACCACAATCCATTAGACTATTCTCCAAAACACCATAACATTTAACCAAACTCCACAGAAGGCAAACATGCACCTTTTTTTTTTTTTTTTTTATCAAACTAGAATGAATTTTCTCTTTCTTTATTCACAACACATGAAAGTATATTTTTCTTTTTCAACATTTTTCTTCTATTTTTTTTCAACACATATATTTCTTTTTTTTCCTTCTCAACTAACATAACATAGGGATCATTAACAATAAAGTCATATATTTGACTTTCCCCAATTAAACACACTTCCTTATACTTCGCAAGTATAAAATCACTCAATTCTAACAAGTGTCACAAGTTAAACAAAATTGCAAGATATACTCACGATTATCACTCATTGAAAAATATCAAAAGACTCATACTTCCTCACATCACACAAAAGAATTTCATTATGTGTTTGATACGAACACCTTCACAACTCAAAGTTAGGGAAAGATATCTGTCTCTTTTAAACAGTCAAATCCTCAAAACTGATAAAATAAAAAGAAACACTCAAAACATAAAATCTTTTTGAACCTTCTCAATTTTTTTTTTGATATTTTCAAAAGCTAACCCTAGTAAACACTTATACTTAAATAACCAAAAGATCTAATATATTAGTAATAAAATCAATATAAGTGAATGTGATTGCCACTAAATAAACCAATTTCAACTTAATACCTAGTTTCATTTCTAGTCAAGGAATTCATCACCAATGCACTCCTAACAATACTTATCAAATGAGCAAGTTTAAATGAATCACACAAATGCAAGGTCCAATTAAGTACATGAGTTTTTGAAATTGATTTTTCTTTTTCAACCAACATGGCTACACTGAGTATGAGTTATTGGGGTTTTACCTAGTTCAAACAAATGAAAAGCAAAAACACATAGAGGTAACATGGTTAAAACAATACAAAGGTCATTTAAATTTCAATTCATCCCCAAACTTAACTTTGTAAATAATTATTTTTGCAGCTTCAAAAAGTACTCAATAATTAAGACTAAACCAAATTTATAACAGGCATTCATATGTTTTTTTCCCGTAAAACTACTCAAACATAGCAAAGACAATGTATCAAAAACTAAAAATTTTATAACCTAGTAGCAATAACTGAATTCAAGTTCAATTGAGAATTCCATGATAACCACAATTCATGAAGCATATAATCCATCATCATTATCTAAATTAGACTAATATACCATCTACTAAAAGCACTTAGAATAATTTGTCATTAGCTAAAAACACATTATCCAAGCATAATCAAAAGTAGTTCATAACATAAAACACATAAACCTAACTAGTCATGTAGCTTAAAGTCTTTATTACCTCCCCAGGTTTTTAAACTAAAGCATATAAAGTAAAATAGAAGTATAATTAAAGAAAACACTTCCCTAATAAAGCCAAGGAGGTACAACATGCCAATGAACCAGTTTACACAGTTGGTCGTGCAACAATCACCCCAAAAAATATAGATGTGGGATATTTTTTTAGCAAATCCACTTATCCATTGGCGGTGGATCATTCACCTATTGATTAATTACGAAATAAGTATAAAGAGGAGTACATAAAACCAAAACCTTCTAAAAATTAGGGTTGCAAAATCCTAATTTTAGGAATAACTTTTTAAATCTAAGAGTTTATATCCAACCCTATCTAAAAAAGCCAATGACTTAGCAAATGATGACATACTATTATGATCAACGACCACATTACGTGAACTATCACAATGCCAATTTGCTAAGAAATCTGCTAACACATTGCCTTCCCTATAGATATGAGTGAAAGTTACATTAAGGTTGTTGATAACAAGAAAACCGTGTTGAACCATAGAAAAAATCCTCCATGGAGATTCAAAAATTGTATTGAATATAATAACAAAGATCTAAGAATCTAGTTCAACAATTAGGTTTGTGATTCCTTTCTGCATGCATAGTTGTAAACCTCCAAGAGTTCTATTGCTTTAGCTTACAAACTAGTATCTCCTTCGGATAAGAATAAAATGAAGCAAAGGCAACAGCAACCATATAGAACTACTCCTCAATACACCTGCTCCAGCAATTATGCTAGCGTTTTCCCTACAAACACCATCTGTGTTGAGCTTATAGTAATCTATAATTGGAGTACTCCAAGAAACTAAAATAACTATCCTGAATTTGAGTTGAGAATGAGCATGAAGCAAGTCATGATCTAGCAATACTTGATCTGATTGTGAGTTATTGGTGCAAGGAAAAAAGCCAACATGGAGTAAATCATGGTTTTTATTGCATGAATGACTTGTTGTGATGTAACTGTGCATTCATCAAAGAAACATTCATTCCTTACCTTCTAGATCTCCCAGGAGATTATGTTTGGAAGCAACTTGTGAAGTAATCCTTTCAACGTGTTCAAATAAGAATTTAACCACCAGATATTCAAATGATGTTGAATTGAATTTGCCAAATGAACATCCAGGAATATTGTGTCGAAGCAGTTCCAGACAATAGAAGCAATATACCATAATAAAGAAATAAGTAATCTAGACTCTCTTCTGAGCAATAAAAATAACATTTTAAAGCCATGTTGAAGCCATTTTCTTTAAAACATCATTCAAAAGCAGTGATGCATTTAGTAATCTCCACATAAAAATAAAGATCTTAAGAGGAATTCTCCATCTTGAACCACAATTCTTTAGAAAAGAATTGACCTCATCCCTCTAGTCAACTTCAATGCAGATGCCATGTCAATTGGAACTAAGGATTGCTTGACTGAATTTTTTTGTATTCCAAGAATCACCATTCAATGTCTGACTTAGAGATGTACCATATGATGCCTATACTTGTCCTTGCTTATGAATGCTTCCAGATTCCTCCCAGTTATCAAACCAAAAAGAAGAATTAACTCCCTGTGACAGCATACAAATATTCTTTTCTCCAATCTTTTTAACTGCCAACATTCTCTACCAAGTTGAAGAGGATCTGGTGTAAGACTCCACCAAAGAAGGATACATAGCATTGTACAAATAGCAAGTAGAACCAAAAATTTACTCCATAAAGAAACCCTAGTCCCGAAAGACCACCAAGGCTTCATGGACATACCCTTAATTATATAGTCTAAATTTTGAAAACCAAGACCATTAGAAGCAATTGGTTGAGTAATAGCTTTGCATGATTTCAAAATGAATTCTATTCCCCATTCAGTAGAACCCAAAAAATGTTTGCCATGATTCTATTGATATTCTTTACCACTGCTTTTGGGGGAAGAAATAATAGACAACCAACATAAAGGGATTGAGCTAAGTATGTGTTTGATTATGATTAATCTTCCTCCCATTGAAAGCATTTTACTCCTCCATCCATCCAATTTAGTTATAATCTTATCAATGATAGATTGAAACATTGCTCTAGATTTCCTCCCTTTCTTCAAAGGACAGTAAAGATAAATAACAGGAAAATCAATGACCCAGCTAATTGCTCTAGCTCTAGAGAAATATGTTATGATGATAGATAAAAGCTATTTTTTTAGCTTATTCCTAATAAGCAACTTTCTAGCCATAAGAAACTTCATAACTGTGAATGAATTTCATCAAACATGACCTAGACTTCTTCCACCATTAGTAAAGATAATGATGTCGTCTGCATTTGACAAATGGGAAATGGCATGCAATGTCTAGCAGTGGAATAGAATTCCAGTTTGCTATTCTCAAATTAAGACTTCAAAACCCCTGAGAAAACTTAAGTAGCAAGACTGAACAATAGTGGAGACAAAGGGTCTCCTTGTTTAACCCCCCTTCTTAGATTTGAGAAATCATACTGGACTCCTATAAAATATTACTGAAAACCAATTATCTCCAACACAATTCATAATAAGATAAATAAAATGTTGTGAGAAACCAAACCTATGCAAAACTTCATAAAGGAAATCCCAAGACAACCTATTGAAAGTCTTTACCATATCCAATTTAAGGATCAGATTAACCCCCTTTCACCTTTTTGTGAATAAATTTCACTAATTCCTGAGCAAGCAAGATATTATCTGAGATATTCCTTGGACCCCTAAAAATATCACTTTGTGCCTCTGAGATCAATTTAGGAAGCAAAATTTTAATCTGTTAGCCAACAGTTTTGTGAACACCTTATTAGCAAAGGTATGCAAACTAATAGGTCTAAATTCCCCAAAAGAATATGGGTTTGAAACCTTAGCAATCAAGCAAATTATAGTGCTTATGATGGCTAAGGCAATTTTACCTTTTGAAAGAATTTCACTTGTAAGATTTTTTTCACTTTTTTTACATATTTTCGTACTTGATCATATCTCTTTAAATATCCATAACTATTGTTTTCTAGTATTAAATAATTTTTTTACCCTTTTTGAACATTTCTAAAGTTTTCAGGCAAAAGTGAAATTCTTCAAAACTTGAGGGACTAAAATATAAAATTTAAAAATTACATAAGACTTCTCTACGAACTTTTTTAATCCTCAATTCTAGAATATCCTATCTTGTCTCCACGTCTTACAAAAAAGCCTCCAAAACCTTCCTTGTTCTTTTTCTTTTATGTTCTAAGCTGCAAATTCTATTTTGAGCTTAAGGAATTTTTACTCCCAAATCAAATTAGTGATCCAAGAATACTCTTAGACCGTTAATCCAACTTCAAAAGTAAGTTTACTTCAAGTTTTGCATGGTTTTCATATTAAATTTCAAGTTCCTCAAGAAATTAATTTGTTTATTTTTTGTTGTTTGTGATTTGATGTTATTATTGATTTGATTTTATTACCGATCATATTTATGAGTTATTGGGACTTGATTTGTGGTTTGAAATGACTTTTTAGTTATTATTTTGGTAAGATTTGAATGAGGGTTTTGACAATTCTTATCTTGGTGATATATTTGAAGTTATGAACCCTAATTCTTAGATTTTGATCTTGTTTTCACGAATTTAAGTCAATCCCGACTTGTTTGTGTTTAATTGGTGCATGATTTGAGAATTTGGGTGATGCCCGAAAGTGAACCCCTACGTCAATTTTTATCCTAATGGTATAACGTTCTCCTGGTTTAGGTGATTCTCATAGGTTAGAGTTTTAGATTGTCGAAATTAGGTCATTGAGATTGATTTTCGAGGTAAGTAACGTTTATGCATTTTTATGGATATCTTATAAATGGTTGGTTTTGTAGAGCTAGAATAATTGATATTATGGTAAGTATATTTGATTTGAGTAATGTTTATAAGGTAAGTACATTTATAATTTATGTGTTCGTTATGTAATGTGTTGTTTGTACATTTATTACACTATGTGTTAATGATTGATTATGTAAATAGTTCAATGGGTCACTTGAGCGGATTTGGCTATGAGTGATTGAGTGAAATGATAAACTGAGTACTCTACTTTGTAAATGTTATACCCAGTCTATCAGGAAGACAAGTGATAGACACTCCGTTGTGCCTTGTTTACTTGGGCGGATAATAGGTAGATCTGGATCTAATATTGGGAAGACTTTTGTGAACCATGAGCTCATTGGTTGGCATTGGCATTTTAATTATTGATAATGTCTCGTATATTGTTCCTTGCTCTTAATAACTGATTATATACATATTATCTATAATTGGGCTTAAATGTTATTTATTAAGCATTATATGCTTACCCCATTATTGTTTTCCCCTCTGTTTGCAGTCAAGGACCAACAGAAGGCGATAGAAGGTCTTGAGTTGAGTGTCGATCTGGGTGGGGATTACAGTGCAAATCCTAGTTATTGGAGTTAGAGTTTTACATTACTATCTTACTGTGAGGTTTGTTCTTGTGTTTAAGCTTGTGTGCCTAAGGACTCATTAGAATTGTCTTGTATATTAAATTTCTAATTGTCATTTCGTTTGTGGTTCGATACTTGTATGTAGGTGTGATTTGATTATGTCATGAATGGTTATGGTTATGGTTATGTTTGTTGTATATAACTCTTGTCGTTGCATCCTGACTGATTTTGAAGTTTAATGACATGTATTATAGCTTGTTTATTACTCTTGTACAGTATCTCGCATGCTTGGGGTGATCTCGAGGTATGGCGTGTCATTATTCCATTTTGGGGGTGTCGTGACACCACTGCTCCTTGATATAAGTCTTAAGCATTTATAGTCCAACAAGCTTTATAAAACATCCCACTAAATCCATCTACTCCAATAGCACTATCTGAAGATACAAGGTAGGGCAATCAAACATTCATTATCTTTATTGGACATTGCATAAAGAATGGTACTAATATTCTCTTCTTGAATCTTACTTGGCTTAGCAAAAAGAAGATTCTGAAAAAAAAAAAAATGATGGCCTTGTGTTGTAGAGTTTATGTATTCTCAATCCAATCTCCTGAGGGACTTTTCATCCTCCTAATACAAAGCTTGTTTTGTTTAATTTTAAGCTGAGAATGGAAGAAAGTGAAATTATGATCCCTTCTTTCAACTATTTGATTCCAGTATTTTGCCTCCAAAAGCCTTCTTCTTCAAATAAACATTTTAAAAAGAAGCCTGATCTTTTAAAAACTGAACTTGATTATGTGTAGAAGGATCATTCTGCACAAGAATTTCTTGAATCCTCACCCCTTCAATTTAGCTGCTTTCACACTTTGAAAAATATTTCCAAAAGAGACCTTATTCCAAATTTTTAGATCATATTTAATCTCTTTAACTTTCCACTAAATCTTTACAAAGGGGATCCAACAATTTGACTCAAATTGTTCTCAATTGCCCCCATGAAAGAGTGATGTTTAGAACAGACATTTAGAGACCTGAAAACTGTGAGTTAACCAAAGAGAATAAAAGTGGAGCATAATATGAGCAAGTTCTATTTAAATGAGACACATCTATATCTTGAAAGGTATTAATGACCTTTTGTTTACATACCACCTATCCAACCTTTTCCAGACCAATCTTCTTTGCCTTTTACCACACCAAGCATATTTAGCACCAGTGGATGGAATAATCATTAATCTGAAGAGATTTATGGAAGCATTCATATTAGATATACTTCTCAAATTGGGTTGAGAAGAACCAAAATATTCAAAAGACTCCATGATAGCATTAAAATCTTCTCCAACAAACCAAGCATTCTTCTGTTAGCAGGAATTAGAAAGCTCAGTAGAGAATTCCACAGATGACTCCTTCATTGTAAAGAGCAATTTGCATAAACTAATGAAGCACATATAGGTCCTAAAAAAGTATTACAATAAAAGGAAATATGGATCACTTGCTCCTCTATTAATATAACATTAACTAAAAAAAGATTTGACCAGAAATCCAAATGTTATTATTTGAAATAGAAAAAGAATCTAACTTTTGTTGCAGCTCTTATATCTTATTAGACTCATGTATTGGTTCAAAAAGAACAATAAACCGGCCATACATACGTACGAGATTCTTAAGCCTTCTTAATGATGGTTTATTACATATCTCTCTTATGTTCCAGATTAAGCAATTCATTAAAACTGAGAGGGTTTAGGATGCAATGAGGGCTTTGGTTTCACTTTTGGTAACTACATTTGCTCCTACTATATAAGCAATCTTCTTTTCAGCTTTCTTTCTAACTACCAAAGTGAAATCCTTATCTTCTAGAATGATTTCCTTTAGTGATAGATGAGTTGAAAATTGCCTCCATAATTCCATCTACTGAGCTCGAGCAATATGCCGTTTAGTTGGCTTCTCATTGTTAGAAAAATATTGTTGAGAACCATCAATATTACTTTCGTTAACTCGTAAAATAGGAGCTTGATCATCCAGAACATGTCCAGATAGAATATTGAAATCAAGAATATAAAACCCTAAATTCAAGGGTTTTGAACTTTCAGAAGATTTGTCCTAAATTAAAGGGACGTTTGTTGATTGTGGGGCGTCAATTTGAAAAACTAGTGTATCTCTAATTGATGGGAATTATAGAATATAATTTGTCACCGAAAGATTTTGGTTGATCCCATCCAAAACCCTACCTCCATTATTCAAGCTGGCCTTTCCTCCAAATCTGTCGATTCTTTGAAGATTTTGCTCTGATTACTCCAACATTTCTGGATGACTGTTGTTGAATCACCATTTTTGACAATGCTCATGGTCATCCTTCTTTTTTCCATGATCTTGATTATCATGTCTTCTCGCCATGCTCAACTGCCTTTGCATCATTGTTTTTCATGCATTGCTCAGAAGTGTGACCTTGTTTTTTGCATCTAGGATAATATAGTGAGAGATCTTCATATGTTATTGTTTGCAATAATGCTTTATCCCAAAGTTCAAGCCTCACACTAGATGGCAACTCTTTTTGTGTGTCAGCCGCAATACACACGCATGCTACTTTAGGTCTGGTTATTGAAGCAGTGGCCATATCAACCTTTAGTGGCTTCCTAACTACTTGTTCTAATGAAAATAAAATAGATTTCCAATAGAAACACAATGGTCAATCCTTAAAAGAAATCAAAACTAGGACAATTGTGGGTTCCACATTATATCAAAAAAATGGATTCCATTTAAAAACCTTCATATGAAAGCCATTGATAAACCATGATCCTTTAAGTCAACACTGAGAAATTCTTCCTTTAAGGAGAATCTGATCAAGATACGTTTATAGTCCCGAAAACCTAGTATGAATTCCCTCTTATATCCAATGGTGAGAAAGCTCTTCCTTAGGCTCTCCATGCTTGGCTTCCCTTTCAGAAACTCCAATCAAAGCAAGTTTCAAAGGTTGAGAGAGCTCCCCGCTTCTTCTACCAGGAAGCTAAATAATGATTCTACTTTGTATGGCTGTAGTGGCTGGAGCTTCATTTCTATATCACCAACCTCTATATCATCATCTTGAGATAATTTTACCTCGTAGCACTTGTGCAAATGATAACTATGGTGTCACTTCAACAGGATACTGAAGGGAACCTTGCATTGCCAAGGCAATGCAAAGCAGTAATGAAAACTAAAAAACTATTTAGAGAGAAGGTAGATAGAAAATCAAATAGTGATCTTCGACATCTAACTATCATGGATTTTTGATGTGGATCATCTAAGTGATCTATTGATACAAATTTCGTAGATAGAAAATAGAATATACATCTTGGATTTAGTTGAGAGTAATAGCCACAATCTTTATTTGCAAGGGTTATAACACTCTTACCATTGCTCAAGTGGGATGCTACCACATAAATTGGTATTGAAATGTGGATGCCCAATAATACTTTTGTGAAACCTTAACCATGAGTTAGGTCTTTGCAATAAAACAAGATTGATTTACTTTGATTTAAAACTAACTTTCATAGATGCTATTGTGGAGTGTGGACATTGTGCAAGTACTCGAGTATTAATTCACAGAATCCCATTGAATAGTTTAGAGGATAGTGGTCTCCTTATTTGCTAAAGTATAGATGGCTTCCGATTGATTTGGGATTTTCACTCATATCAACAGAGCATAGGGACAAACAAAATGTTGAGACATTTCATAAGAATAATGTTTTTAGTCATAGTCAACTATATGTGGCTCATTTTGGAGAGGTTTCACAAAGTACAACAAAAATATTGGTACAAAATGAGAAAGTTGAACAATTGCGCGGAGTGCATACTAAAAATATTGTCTAAAAAAATAGTTGTATAACGATTTATCTCCATTAACATAATTCTTAACTTATTTTACCATTTAATATAGAGTTAATTAAATTTACCTCCACTAAGGTTTGTCTGAACTACAAAACAAACTCCAAAATTTGGCCAAATAACCGAAAGCCCCTGGAAGCTTTTTAAAAGTTCTTATATCCGTCGTATAAAAAATCAAGACCTATAAGCCATATCAAATCTTATTAATTCCACTTTAACTCAAACTTTAGGCAACCATAAACCCATTATAATTTGTACTTTTATATTAATAATTGTATATAGAGAGTAAGAGAAATCCACTATATTGACCTTTCTATAAAAGAAGAGAAACACAAAGAGCTAATACAGAATCCATCAAAGGATTAACGAGATTCAATTTTCAAAATAGATTTTGAGAATTTAACCTTCTTGTTTTCAGCAACAACTTAGAATATGAAGGGAGAAACACTAACCCTTAATATGAAGGATAAAATATCTGGTGACTTAATTAATCAAAATTTGAGATTCACTACATAATTAGTTAATTGACTCTTACTTACTCCTACTACTATTATGAAAATTGATATGTGAAATATTTAGTTTTAAAATTTATAATCATCTAACTCTACTATTAACTTAGATAAAGCACTGCAAGTTTACGGGGTCAAATATTGTATAGTGAGAGTAGGTGTTGTACTCACAAGGATTAGTTTAACAAATACCAATACTTTGACTTGAATGCCATTTGAAGAATCAACAATTAAATAGGTTTAATTAAAACTAAACTACAAACTAAAACTAATGAGAGAAGCGGATTAAGCTTTGAAACACACCAAAACGGGCCTGAAATCCGATACCCAGAACCCCAAAAAAGCTCAAAATTACGAGATTGCGTGTTGCTATCACCACATGTTTTTCGCGGTGAAGGAAAACTGCTATGAACAAACCTTCTATCCAAGGTCATCTTGGTTTGCCCTGGTGAAGGTCTTCGGACAGCTTTGCGTGGTTTTGCTGTTTTGCTACGAAAATCTTTGTTTGATGTTTGATTGGTATGCTATTTACACTTTTTTCACATGACCCTAGAATAAAGATGCACATTAGTACATAAAATATAGAATTAAAATAACAAACAAATACTTACAAAAACTAGGCAAAAAAACAAACAAGGACACACAAAAAACTCTAATTCTGGAAGAAATTAGGTAAACACCTATGCACAACCCTAAAAATGTACACATATAAATATAAGTTGAATAATAATTAATAAACACTAAAACACTATATTTAACATATATTAAAACAATCAACAAAAACACACAATTAAATACCACAATGCTCGAAATAATGCAAGAACTAAACCAAAAGGGACAGGAATAACTTAAATTTTTTAGGGTTATAAAAAATTAAGCCCAATTTTGGCCAGAAAATAAGATTCACTTCTTCTTGTTGCCATCAGGGACCATGCATTCATTTGGCTTCTCTGCTAAAGCTTTCTTGATGGCAAGCTACTCACTTTGGTTCTTTTTTAGCCTTTGGTGCTATTGCTATTATTGGTGTTACGGTTATGAGCAAACTGTGAGATTTGGGAGAATAAATGAGTGCTTTGAATTGGAAAGAAGACTCTATAGAGGTGGTGGTGGGTTGCCGTGAAGGTGGTTGGTTTGAGTTTTCATGAATTTTTAGAGAGAGAGTGTGACTAATGTGATGGTGGGTTTTAGGGGGATAGATGGAGGGAATGGGCTTCATTTTTGGCAAATAAGGTACAAATTTTTGTGGTGACGGCTATTGGGTTTATGAGGTGGGGGTGGTTTTGTTTTTCTTTTCCTTTTCTTTTATAAAAAATGATATTTGTGGATTTTGCATGGGTACCTTAGTCAATTTACTGTTATTTTCTTCTGACGTCGTGTGTCTTTTTAACGTTCCTTAATGGAGGGTATTTTTGGTTAAACATTTTGACATTTTAGGGAAGTATCCGTTGTTTAGCCAAACATCGAAGTTTGTTTGGTATTTTAGATAGGTTAAGGGAGGTAAATGTAAATAACCCTGTAATTAGAGGACTAGCTTCATTAGACTCTATTTCAATTTCCTATCATTCAATTATTTTCTAGTTATAGGGTTTAACCCTATAGCCATTCTCATTTTTCCATATCAATAAAATCTTCTTATTACCCTGAAAAACATGAACCCTTTAAAATATTTTTCATCTTTTTTCCTTAAAAACGTGTACTTCAATTCAATTTTATTAATTTTATTTGAACTATCAAATAATAACACTAACCCATTATGACTACCCAATTTTTAATCCCAAAGTGTTGTATATTACCATGGGATCTTTTAATGTACTTTTGAATAATACTTGCATGGATCATTTGAAGGAGCAAATGCATGCGTGGAATTTATTGAGAGAAAATTAGACTTTTGGATTTAATGAAAAAAGGTATTTACATGTTTAAATTTCTCAAATTAAATACATTTTGGTACTATCTATAATTTGCTAAAGATTTTAAGAGTTTGGAAAAATAGGTGCACAAGATGCAACTCATGATAAGTTCGGGCAAAAGACGTATATTGGTGTAAGTGCTAGATATAATGAATTATATTTCATATATTACGTAAACAAAGGAAACACAAGTAAAATTATAGATTAAAAAATACAAAAGATTATTATCGAATATTTGTTTTTTAATTAGCTAACTACCGATACTTTAGTGGGGAGACGTAACTCTCAAATTTTATTAATAAAAATTGAGTACAAGGAGAGAAATTAGGTCAAAATCTCTTGTAATAAATACATGAAAGTTTTCTAGAGGCATAAGATAAAAACAAGGCAAAAAGCTTAAGTAGAAACTTTCATCTTTGTAAGGAACGGCACTTTAAGTTCATCCATCCGAAAAGCACCAACCACACTATTAGGAATCTCCAAAGCAGCAAAAGTAAGATGAAGACTAGTAGATGCACTTCCCATTTTAGCTAACCCATTCGCAATTGCATTCGCTTCCCTAAAAACATGAACCAAGTGAAACCATCCAAAGGAGAGCAAATGATGGATTTGACAAATGAGGGCATCAACCGACCATGGAATAGAAGCCGCAGATACCTTGACCATATCAAGGAAGAGATGAGAATCAAGCTCAACCTCTACTTTCACACAATCGAGAGAAAGCATCAATTGTAATCCACAGAGGAGACCATGCATTTCAGCTTTAAAGCTTGAGACTTGGCCAACCAGCTTGACAACATTAAGCTTGAGCAATTCGGGTGCTGGTTTTTGCCACACAATAGAAAGGAACCGTGGCCAAGTCCTGGGCAAGGGGACAACCGACAATAGAGAGAAAACTCCAAACCCTTTTATCATGCTCGAGTCAATAATGCTTGCTATTATCCGATTAATAGTCATCGCAGGAGTTGGAAAGATACCATCAAATAAAAATTAGTTGCAAGAAACCCTCAAGTTCCAGCATATTAATACTGGAACCAAACTAAACAATTCGCTATCCACGTTAAAAGTAGCAGACAGCCACCAATTCTAAAGCATGAAGAATAGAGAAGAATTTTGCCAAAAAGGAATGCTTAATTTGCTACTAAAAATCTTCCATACATTGACAAAGACGCATAAGAGCAACTATAGAACCAATGGTCCATTTCATCCAGATTTTCACACATAGGTCATTTTGATGGACTACAAAAACCAAACTAGCAAAGCACATCCAGAAAGGGTAAGAATCTATTGAGTAACTTCCACATGAAAATAAATACTAATATGCTTATAGGAGAGAACTCCACCTCTCTTTCTGTGAGTGGGATAATAGCATCTTTGATGCAAAACTGACCTGACAAAGACGCTTTCCAGATCACCTTGTCTTTATCATTTGTCAAAAACAAAGAGGCACGATGAATAGTATTCCTTACCTCATCTAAGATGATGTTATCAAAATTGTTCAAGTTCCATCCTGCTGGTTAGAATAAACATCCTTGATACGCACGCCATCCATCAATCCACGTTGTTGATCATACATAATAGGACCATCACCTGTAATACCCGATTTTTTTTTATCATTTCACACATTTTCATATTTGATTTTATTCTTTTAAATACTCATTAATATTCCTTGTTCAAATATTAAATAATCATTTTACTCTTTTTAAACATTTTTTAAAATTTGTGGGTCAAAGAATAATTTTATAAAACTTGAGGGACTAAAGTGAAAATTTGAAAATCATATAAGTCTTCTCTGCGAAGACATCCTCCAGCATATTCCAATTGTTTCTAACAGTGAGAAAATCCCTTTGAAATTCTCCAAACCAAGATCTCAAATCACAAATTTAGTTTTGAAAAATTTACTCCCAAATCAAATTGGTGATTCAGGAATCCTCGTAGACCTTTAATCCAACTTCAAAAGTAAGTTTTACTTCCAGATCTGTATGATTTTTATGTTAAATTCCAAGCTCCTCAGGAAATTAATTTGTTTAATTTTGTTGTTTATGAATTGATTTTATTACCAAATATATTCATGAGCTATTGGGACTGAATTTGTGGTTTGAAATGACTTTTTAACTATTGTTTTTGTGAGATTTGAATTAGGGTTTTGACAATTCTTAACCTAGTGAGATATTTTGAAATTATACACCCTAATTCTTAGATTTTTATCTTATTTTCACAAATTTAAGTCAATCCTTACTTAATTGTGTTAATTAACAACTAATTTGAAATTTTGAGTGATGCCCAAAAGTGAATCCTTATCTCGATTTTTATCCTAATGGTATAACACTCTCCTGGTTTAGGTGATTCGAGATTAGAGTTTTAAATCGTCGAAATTAGGATACGTCTACGAAATCGATTTTCGAGGTAAGTAACGTTTACACTTTTTTATCGATACCCTGTATATGATTGGTATTGTAATAATAAAATAATTGGTATTAAGGTAAGTATATTTATTTCAATTAATATTTATAACGTAAGTACGTTTATAAATTATATGTTTGTTATGTAATGTATCAATTGTTCATTATTGTACTATGTGTTAATGAATGATTACTGTGAAAAACTCAATGGGTCACTTTAGTAGACTTGGCTCTGAGTGAGCGAATGAAATGATATACTGAGTACTCTGCTTCCTAAAAGTGTTATACCAAGTCTATTAGGAAGACAAATGATAGACACTCCGTTATGCCTTGTCTACTCGAGCGGATACTAGGTAGACCTGGATCTAGACAAATGATAATGTCTCGTATATTGTTCCTTGTACTGATTGTATACATGTTATCTACAATTGGGTTTAAATGTTATTTACTAAGCACGATGTGCTTACTCCGTTATTATTATTTCTCCTATGTTTGCAGTTGAGGACCAACAGGAGACGTTAGCAGGTCCTGAGTCGAGTGCTGATCAGGAAGGGAATTATAGTACAAATCCCAGTTATTGGAGATAGAGTTTTCCTGTTTACCATCCTAGTGTGAGGTTGGTTTCTATGGTTAGGCCTGTGTGCCTATGGACTTGTTACATTTGTCTTGTGATCGAATTTCTGACTGTGTTTGGGTTGTAGTTTTGATACTTGTATATGAATGTGATTTGGCTATCGTGGAATGTTATGGATATGGTCGTTGAATATATTTTGATGATCTTGTATCTATTATATGGTTGATCTTGAGGTCTAATAGCAGGTTTATGGATGTTTATTGCTCTTGTATTGTACCTTGCATGCTTGGGGTGATACCGAGGTGCGGCGTGTTATTGTCCCGTTTTGGGGGCGTGACATCACCAAGCCAATTTTCAAACCAAAGAAAGGATTCTACTTCCAACTAGCCAATCGTTTTTGTACCAACATATTTGATGTCTAATAGGAGAAAAAGAATCAGTTACATAGAAGGACAAAGATAACGAATTTTATATATACAAACATTAATCTAATGTATAATTTTCCAATATGAATGTTCTAATCATTATTTCTTATGCACTTAAGGCAGTCTATTATGACCAGACATAATTAATTAAATTGAACAATTATATATGTAGGAAAAGAATTCGTGAAGATGATCACCTAGCATACAAATGATATGAAATATATTAATGTTATTTTTTATTTTAGAATAATCATTTTATTTGTTACACTACATATTTAATTACGTTACTTCAATGAGAGTTAAACGTGAAATATGTTGGTAGAAAAATGTTGAAGTATACAAGGTTGACTGCAATTCTGCAACTAGATAACCTCCTTAAATTCTAACATATGAATAATGACAAATATAATATGTTAATCTCGTATTACACTGACCTCCTTTTTATCTATTTTTAATAATAATAGTTTCAAGAATATAGTTACATTTTATTGCAAGGATTTTCTCCATGAATACATGATTCTATAGTCCATTACTATTCTATAGCTAACACATGCAAACTTAAAGATATTTGCCCTCGGAGTTATGAAAATGCAATTTGGCAATACCAAGAAATTGTGATCTGCACATACATATACATAATTAATAGAAGTATATATGTTGATTTTCAATTCAATTGTCGATCAATACACTGACATTTATTTGCCACAAACACGTTGTCATAGTATATCATATTGACAAAATAATTCTTTTGATGAGACTATGCACATGCATCTAGTATGCCTCTATCCTAGTTATATATGAAGTCACAATGATCAGTGAGACTCATGTAGTTGTATTTTTTCTCATAGAGATCCAATTGTCTATGATAAGACAAATTATGTAAAGATGAATCCTTTAAAAAAGTTATCAACTTTTTTTTTTCTCATCTAAAGAATATATTTCATAACAATCCCCTTAAACTGTCCATCTAGATGGAATGATGAATTGGGACAACAAACAAGCATGGGATCTTTGAATCCATTATCTTAAAGATGTTTAAAAGGCGCAATTCATAAATAATTTTCATCTCAACCTTTTTTTAATGTATTCTTGATCAAACTTCTAATCCAAAAAATGTATGTATAACCTTTTCATATTTTTATTTATATCCTAAACATAACGCAGTCTAACCTTCCTTGTACACACACATACAAGCATACATGCACGCACGTGCGAGCACGTGCACATACACATATACGTGTATATATGTATACATACACATATATTAGTATATCTACCAAAAAGATATATTATCTTTTTGGTAGATACACCAGTATTGACATGTGAGGGATCGGTCACCCATTTTATTAATAAAATATAAGGAAGGAGAATAGGCAAAAACCTCTCGAGGAAACTTACATGAAATACTCAATCTAAGCTACTGAAACAACAAAGAGAATGAAAAACAGGAATATTAAAGATACATCGATTTGTTCTTTTACTAATCCTAACTAAAGAAAACCCGAAGCATCGAGTGCTGCAAATTCACTATCTTTCCAAGGAAGATGTGCACTGCCAAATACCTGCGAGAGACGACTAGCACAACCAATTTTGATAATTCATCAGGCACTGTATTCGCTTGCCCAAAGACATGAGATATTTTAATTGAGTGATTCGAGATAATGTTAAGGATTTTCCTGCATTCCACATCCAATTTCTAGGGGTAAATGGCACGGTTAAGGAGGATATCTATCGCCAATTTAGAGTCAAGGTTGACCGCGAGGGGCAGCAACTGACTTTGTATGCTAAGATTGAGACCAAATAGTCGGGCTTTCATTTCTGCGAATGCAAGCTGGTTCCATGCCCAATGGTGGATCCGACTATGATTAATGTCAACATGTGTGCAGGTTGTATTGACCAGCATATAGCTTCAGCAACCAAACGATTCTTCCTAGCAAATAATAGGGGAAAACCATGCCTTTGTAACAAACATAAGGTTTCGAAGTTTGATCAAAGGGATACCTCAAATCTACTTCATGAAGTGTCTAAGACGGTCGGTAGGCACAATGATTGATCTAAAAATTGCCTCATTGAGGGCCTTCCAAACCTCCTAACAAATGGTCACATGAATCAATTACATTACCTCCTTGAGTGAAGCCATAAACCGCAATTGCAGTTGCTGCAAAATCGAGCCTGCTTGAACCAATTTGAACTCACAAAATGAAGCAAATTGAGACTATATCGTGTGGCTATATGGGCAAGAGACGAACAAATGCTCCAAGGATTATGACGAATTGCCAAAAATAGCCTTCGGAGACCATTGTTAAAACCCATTCTCATCAAGATGTCCGAAAAAGAAAGTAAATTATTCAACAAATGCTACACACACAAATATGTGTATATGTCTATATATATAGAAAAAGATAATTTATACTATTCTAGAAAAAGATAACTAATATATTTACTTAATCTACTACAATTTACACTATCTTCCTAACATATTTACTTAATCAATAGTTCTCAAATTTTTCTTTGTCTTCTTACTTTTAATATACCACAATTCCCTATATTCTCCTAAGAGTACTTCAATTTTCTCAGTTTACCAATTGGACAATTCTTCGTTGAACTTCTCAATCAGAAAACAAAGAGACAATTTCATATTCCTCCTCTATGGTTTGGCATAATTGCAACTAGTTTTTGTTGGTCCCAAAACAACCTAATAGGGGGGGGGGTGAATTAGGTTTCTAAAAATACTTTTAGAAATATTACTCTTATTAATATTTTTCAAATAAAAATTGATATAATAGAATCAATGAAACAGTGAAGTAAGAAAGAGAGAAAATTAAACAGCACAATACTTCCAAACTAACAAGTTTGAAGTATCAAATCACTGCAATGCTTCACACACTTGGTGAGCCAATAATCTTTACAAAGTAGGGAAATTCTTGCTCACACTAAAACTCTTTTAGTTGAGCCAAGAATTTTACTTATAACCACACTTTCGTACAAGATTATTACTCCACTCAAAATTGAATTGCACTCTAAACTGCACACTAATACAATAAAGCACTATAGCCAATTTGTACTAAAATTTCTCTTTTCTAAGGCTTGTATTCAATGTATTAGATGATTTTTACAGAATATCGAAGCAGTTATTTATAACAGCAATAAATGGTGGTTGCAACTACTTCTTAACGGCTAAATAATAAATGCACAAAAAGTAGCCGTTGGGGTTTCAGACGTCCAAGATAAGTAGGATGCGCCCGAAACAGCGTCCGATCTCTATGCAATTGGTGAAAAACTTCGTTCGGACGTCCGTGCATGCGTCTGTTCCATCGTCCGAATGGAGTTTCGCACAGACGGTCATGTTCGTCCGAAAGAGACTTCGTTCGGACAGTTGTGTGCGTCTGTTGGAGAAGCAGTAAGATCCTTGCTTTTTGCCTGTTGGTTTAGACGGTGGAATGCGTTCGAGAAGCTTGACATAGTTCGGACAGTACTGTGCGTCCGAAAACCCTGTCTCCAGCAAAACACGTAACAGACCTGCAAAACTTGTTTACAGAGTTAAGTGCTTATGTCATCATCAAAATAAGGTTTGAAAAACATCAATCTCCCCCTTTTTTATGATGACAAACATTCATGGAATAATTATGTAAAAACAATTAGATATGAGTGATGACCAATCATTTTGCAATATAGATTACTACTCCCCTTTTTGACATCATCAAACAAAGCTCCCCCTGAGAACGTGAAAATATTCAACAAAAATAGCGCAAAAATTCATAAAAAGGATAAAGCCCAAATATTCAACAGGAGAAAACCCAAATATTCAACAGGACTAGTTCAAAGTAATACATAAAATGGTAAATCTGAGGCTTAGCAATTCTAACTAAGCAAAGGAAAAAAAATAGAGAAATGCCAAAAACTAAAAATAGATTATTAAAGGAACTAATTCAAGTCATTTTTCTTCTTGGAGCGCTTTTCAATCTTTCGGCGTTCGGAAGGAACATCATCATCAGTAGCCTCACTGTTTTCATCTCCTTCAGTACGGCTTTGCATGATGAAATTGAACGTGTCGTCAACATCCTCATCGTCGGCTTCATCTTCATTGGCATCACCTTGATTATTTGCGTTCTCTTCGTCGTCCTCACGAACATCCCCATCTTCAGCATTATCATCACTGTCGGAAGAGGAGTCGAGTGAATATTGTGATTGAATGTTGGCAAATTGAACCTGAGCCGAAGCAGACATGCCTAGGCTAAGTGCCTCTTGGAGAATCACCTGACGAGTTTCAAGTCGGTTTAACTTATGATTAGTACGACGTTGAAAGAAACTGACTTGAGTGCTCAAGGAAGTGAGAAGGCCACAGTTATGAGAAAGTGAGATCTGTTCAGAGGAAGAAAGAAAAGGATCATGGAATGGTGGAGGTGTTTGAGGAGGAGGAGAATGTGGAATGGCCAAACCAGATGTAGAGTCCTGGGATTTTGAACGTTCAATATCAAAAGCTGCCTTAGTTAACCATTGATCGTTGAAAAAATGGAGGCCTTTTTGTTCAATAAACGATTTGTTAAAATAAGGGAGAAATTGTTTGTTGCCGCTAAAAGGGACATCAAGGAAATCAAAAACTTTGGTGAGAAATTTTACAAAAGGAATATTTCTTCGGGTATCAGTAAGAAAAATTTTCCACAGGGAGCAAAAGAGATACCCAAAGTCAAGAGGAATGCCCTTGAAAACACAAAAAAATAAGTAGAGCTGCATTTTTCCGGGCTCAGTGCGATGCCCATCGGTTGGCAACAGCAAATTCGTGACTAGAGTGTACAGAATATTTAGTTCAGGAGTTAGTAATGTGGTTTTGGCTTCTGAGCCCTGTTTGAAATTGATGTTAAAATAGCTTTAGAAGTTCTTATGACCTCATCAATGTCAAATCGAGTATCAATAACGGGCCATTTATCTAAAGAAAAGAAATAAGAGAAATCATTCAGATTTGAGACTTCACATTCAAAAATAGTGTTGATGATGTTGGAGGAAATCTCAAGATTAGTGTTGTTTACACGAGAAATTAATGTGCGAACAGTGGGGCTTTTCCGAAAACTGGCTGTGAATTGAAGCACTATGTCATGATACACGGGTAAATCAATATGCACTAGGTGACCCCAATTTTGTTTTTCAAAGCATGATTTGACAATGGGAAGATTATATTCATCAAAAAGACTCTGAGAAGTAGGACGTTGAACGATTATAGATTTGTTCAGAAGAGATGTATACTGTTCGGATGCCTTGGCATCGATGAATTTTGGTAAGGTTGGATTTGAGGAGACTTGAGGATTAGCAGACGATTCTCCACGCACTGGAGCTTTCCCTTTTGTTTTTCGTCCATGAGTTGCTGTAGAAGAACCTCTACAGGATTTAACCTTCCCGGTATTGTGAATGAAAGGAAGAAAGAGGAGAAAAAAATGTAATTTTTTTTTTTGAAAGATTGGTGGGAATTTGATGAAATAAGATGGTAGATGGGTGAAATTAGGTAAAATAATGGAGATGAATACTTTGGAAATGACAATTTTCCAAACAATTTGTGGAGAGAATGAAGGAATTTGGAGGAGATTTTGGAGAAAAAATTTTGCCAGAGAGGGTTTCGGGGGTTAGGGTTAGTCCGAAATGGGGGAAAATGGACGGTTTTAATCGAACAGGGAGACTGTTCGGACGGCCAAACGATTGGTGTGCGTCCGATGAAGCGTCCGAAAGCTGATGAACGGACGGCCGATGGAAGAGCCAGTGCGTCCAATGTTCTTTCAGACGATGGTACGCATCCGGAAGAATTCCAGAGAATGAGTGAAGAAATTGAATAGCATTCGAAGGATTATAAGCATCCGAGGCAGAGAGGAGGTTTTCGGACGATATAGAGCGTCCGAAAGATAATGTTGTTCGGACGACAGGCAATCGTGTGCGTCCGAACGAAGAGATGTTGCCAAATTGATCCGTAAAATCCCCAAACATTTTCTGAGAGATTCAAAGCGATCTAGAGCGAAGGGTTTTGTAAAAATATCAGCTAGTTGATCTGAAGTAGGCACGAAATCAACACGAATTTCCTTTTTACAAACAAGATCTCTAATAAAATGATGCTTAACATCAATGTGTTTGGTTTTAGAGTGCATAACAGGATTTTTTGTGAGATTAATTGCACTAGTGTTGTCACACTTTATAGGCACACAATCAAAAACAACACCAAAATCTTTCAGAGTATGTTTCATCCAAAGAAGTTGAGCACAACAATTTCCAACAGCAATGTATTCGGCTTCAGCCGTAGAAAGTGAAATAGAATTTTGTTTTTTGCTAAACCAAGACACAAGACAATTTCCTAGGAAATGACACATACCACTGGTACTTTTTCTATCAATTTTACACCCAGCAAAGTCAACGTCAGAATAACTAATTAAATCAAATGCTAGAGGACTTTGGATACCACAAACCAAAATTCATTGTACCCTTGAAATATCTAAAAATTCTTTTTACAGCTATCAAGTGTGATTCTTTGGGGCTAGATTGAAATCTAGCACATAAACAAACAGCAAACATAATATTTGGTCTACTGACTGTTAAGTAAAGTAGGCTTCCGATCATACCTCTATAGTGTTTTTCATCAACACCATTACCTCCTTCGTCTTTATCAAGTTTGGTTGAAGCACATAGGCGTACCAACTTGTTTGCAATCTTCCATTCCAAATCGTTTGAGTAGCTCCTTTATATACTTGATTTGTGTAATAAACGTTCTTTCCTTTGTTTGGTGAACTTGTAGTCCGAGGAAAAATTGTAACTTGCCCATCATACTCATCTCAAACTCTTTTTGCATTAAAATGTGAAAAGTCCTTACACAAACTTTCATTAGTTGCTGTAAAAATAATATCATCAATATAAATTTGAACAATTAAGACCATTTAAATCTGTTTGATTGTAAAAAGAGTGGTGTCAACTACATCTCTTTTAAATCCATTTTCAATCAAGAAACCACTTAATCTTTCATACCAAGCTCTTGGAGCTTGTTTCAAACCATATAAAGCTTTAGAGAGTTTGAAAACATGATTTGGAAGATTTTTATTTTCAAAGCCCGGAGGTTGTTCAACGAAAACTTCTTGATCGATAAAACCATTTAAAATGCACTTTCGACATCCATTTGAAATAATTTGAAATTATTGAAACATGCACATGCAAGAAACATGCGAATGGATTCTAATCTAGCCACGGGTGCAAAGGTTTCATCAAAGTCAATACCTCTTCTTGAGCATAACCTTTTGCAACAAGTCTAACTTTGTTTCGTATGATTTCACCTTTGTCATTTAATTTGTTTCTAAAAACCCATTTTGTTCCAATTACGGGATGAGAAGATGGTCTTTCAACCAAGGCCCATACGTTATTTTTCTCAAATTGACTAAGTTCATCTTCCATGGCATTGGACCCAAGACTCATAATTCAAAGCAACATCTACATGTTTAGGTTCAATGTGAGAAAATAATGCACAATTACTATTCAAAAGTTTATGAGAACGAGTAGTTACCCCATCGGATAGATCACCTATGATTAAATCTTGAGGGTGACTAGAGAAGAATCTCCAAGCTTTCGGAAGATCTTTTGGAGTATCCTCGTTCTTTTCTTTTTCATCATCTATTTGATGGTCGTTGACATCATTGCTTGATGTGATCTCTTGATGATCTTCATGAATAGTGAGCTTTTTGAGCTCCTTCAGAATACCTACATCTTCATCTTCGCACAAATTCTTTGAGACAACATCATTAGCTTCATCAAATGTAACATGCACAACTTCTTCAATCAAGAGCGTTCTTCTATTGTAAACTCGGTATGCTTTCTTGTCACTAGAATATCCTAGAAAAATTCCTTCATCCAATTTTTTGTCAAATTTTCCAAGGTTTTCTTTGATTTTTAAAATAAAACATTTGCACTTGCAACCAAAAACTTTGAAATAGCTCACAACGGGTTTTTACAAAAAGGAGTTCATAAGGAGTTTTGTTCAAAAAGGATCTTAATAAAACTCGATTCATGACATAACAAGCCGTGTTAACAGCTTCGGCCCAAAAGTATTGTGGTAAGTCACATTCACTAATCATAGTTCTAGCGGTTTCTTGAAGAGTCCTATTTTTCCTTTCAACAACACCATTTTGTTGAGGGACTCTAACAACCAAAAATTCATGAAAAATACCGTTGTGATCACAAAAATCGAGAATACCTCCAAATTTAAATTCGACACCATTGTCACTTCTTAAACGAATGATCTTTAAATTCAATAAATTTTGAATTTTGAAAAACAATTTTACAATTTTTTCAAAAGCCTCATTTTTGTGAATAAGAAATAATACCCAAGTGTACCTAGAATAGTCATCTACAATAACAAAGGCATATTTGCAACCACCAAAACTAGCATGTTGAGTAGGTCCAAATAAGTTTAAATGTCAACAATTCTAAAGGTTTATGAGTGGACACAAAATTCTTTGGTTTAAAAGAAACTTAGACTTGTTTACCAAATTGGCATGCATCGCAAATTTTATTTTTCCAAAATTTTAGTTTTGGCAAACCTCTAACCAAATCCTTCTTAGCAAGTTTTTCAATCAAATCAATGTTAAAATGACAAAGTCTTCTATGCCAAAGCCAAGGATCATCTATGGAAGCGGTAAGACATTTTACATTGCTATTGCTAATTTTATCAAGATGAATCACATAAACATCATTTTGCCTAGTGCCTTTGAATAAAACAACATGATTTTTATCAAGGATAAGACATTCATGCTTAGTAAAAAATACATATAAATTTTTATCACAAAGTTGACTTACACTTAATAAATTATAGTTCAAATTATCAACAAGAAGCTCATTCTTAATCAAGGTTTCACCATTTTTACCTACATCACCAATGCCGATTGATTTTGCTTTATTGTTGTCTCCAAATGTGACTTTGTTTCACTGTTTTTGGATATGAGATTTGTGAAGAGAGAAGCATCACCCGTCATGTGCCTTGAACATCCACTATCTATGAACCACTTAGCATTGTTGGTGATGTTAAAGACCTACACAATAAATCAATTGATAACTTTTGGTACCCACATTTTCTTGGGTCCATTTGAGTTAGTGAAATTGCTATCAATCCATGCGACTTTCATTCCAAGTTTTTCATTCTTTTTGACATAACACATATTCTTAACATGTCCGTGTTGAAATTGCTATCAATCCATGTGACTTTCATTCCAAGTTTTTCATTCTTTTTGACATAACACATATTCTTAACATGTCCATGTTGTTGGCAATATCTACAAATAGTATTTTAATTTCCATACAAAGATGATTTTGACTTTACAAAACATAAGTCATCCCTTCTAAATATGATAAAATTTTTGTTGATTAATACATTTCTATTTCTTTTCAAATCAACAACATTTTCTTTATTTCTAGTCATGCGAACATCACTATACAAATCATCCAATCTTTTCTTCAAGGAGGCTTGTTCTTCCTTGACTTTTGATCTCACTTGCATTCTTTTCTTCAAGTCACGATTTTCTTGTGATAGCCTATTATTTTCACTCACAAGTTTAGAGTTAGCATTCAATAGAGCATTTGATTTCTTCACTAACTCCTTATTTCTAGCATATGATTCGTTTTAGCTATCATGCAATTTCAAAATGAAAGTTTCATGATCACTTTCATCATTTTCATCATTAGAGTCATAGTTAGAATTTACCTCATCATCTCCAATGGCCATAAAGGCCAATTGTGCCGACTCCATTTCTTTTTCGACTTCTCCTTCGGAGTTGCAATCATCCCATGTGATTTGAAAGTTATTGAATCAAAGTTTTCTTCCTTCCTTCTTTTTCTTGGAAGGGCACTCATTTGCAAAGTGTCCGAGTTGACTGCATTCAAAACATTTTTCATTTTGCTTCTTCATTTCAAGCATTGTCTTTCCTTAGAAATTAGAATTTTGAATTTGCAGCTCCACCTCTTCTCATTCTTCGTTTATTGATGTAATGTTTGAGAAATCCGTTGGTGATGAGTGCAAGATCTCCATCATCAAGATCTTCATCTTCTATATTGATGGAGCTATTTTCATCCTCTCCTTCTTGGCCTTGCTTCTTCATCATCCACCACTTTGGCCTTCAATTTCAATTCATAAGATGTAAGAGAATTGATTAGCGATTCAATAGGCATTGAATTTAAATTCTTGGCTTCCTCTATAGCAATTGTTTTGGCATCCCATTCTTTGGATAGAGCATTTAGGATTTTTCAATTTTTTTCACCCAAAGAATACTCCTTACCCAAGGCTTCAAGATCCTTAATGATGTCATTGAACCTACAATACATTTTGTCAATATTTTCATGTGGTTCCATCTTGAAGGACTCATACTGGGCAACAAGTAAGGATTTCTTTTGCTCACGAATATCGTCGCTCGTTTCATGGATTTCCTTCAATTTATCCCAGATTTCTTTAGCGGAAATGCATCCCTTCATGCGAGTTGATTCATTTGCATCCAAGGCATTATATAGCACATTCATGGCTTTTGCATTTAACGTCAAGTTTCCTTGTCTTGTGGAGTGAGCTCATCCCTTGTCTTTTCTCTTCTTCTATTTGTGTAATCATCAATGATAGTAGCTTCAAAAGGACCTTCATTGACAACATACCACAAGTCAATGTCAATAGATTGCAAAAATATTTTCATTCTATCTCTCCAACTAATAAAATTTTCCCCATTAAATATAGGGGGCCTAGTAACGGATTGACCCTCAAAAAATAGAGCATTGTTGGTTGCCATAATAATTCTTTTCTCAAAAGCAATTTAAGCAATAAAATGAGACCAAGCTCTGATACCAATTGTTGGTCCCAAAGCAACCTAAGAGAGGGGTGAATTAGGTTTCTAAAAATACTTTTAGAAATATTACTCTTATTAAGATTTTTCAAATAAAAATTGATATAATAGAATCAATGAAGAAACAGTGAAGTAAGAAAGAGAGAAAATTAAACAGCCAATACTTCCAAGCTAACAAGCTTGAAGTATCAAATCACTGCAATGCTTCACACACTTGGTGAGCCAATAATCTTTACAAAGTAGGGAAATTCTTGCTCACACTAAAACTCTTTTAGTTGAGCCAAGAATTTTACTTATAACCACACTTTCGTACAAGATTATTACTCCACTCAAAATTGAATTGCACTCTAAACTGCACACTAATACAATAAAGCACTATAGCCAATTTGTACTAAAATTTCTCTTTTCTAAGGCTTGTATTCAATATATTAGATGATTTTTACAGAATATCGAAGCAGTTATTTATAAGAGCAATAAATGGTGGTTGCAACTACTTCCTAACGACTAAATAATAAATGCACAAAAGTAGCCGTTAAGGTTTCGAACATCTGAGATAAGTAGGATGCGTCCGAAACAGCGTCCGATCTCCATGCAGTTGGTGAAGAACTTCGTTCTGACGTCCGTGCATTAAAAAGCGTCCGTTCCATCGTCCGAATGGAGTTTCAGACGGTCATGTTCGTCCGAAAGAGACTTCGTTCGGACAGTTGTGTGCATCCGTTGGGAAGCAGTAAGATCCTTGCTTTCTGCCTGTTGGTTCGGACGCTGGAATGCATCCGAAAAGCTTGACATAGTTCAGACGGTACAGTGCGTCCGAAAACCCTGTCTCCAGTAAAATACGTAACAGACCTGCAAAACTTGTTTATAGAGTTAAGTGCTTATGTCATCATCAAAATAAGGTGTGAAAAACATCAGTTTTTAACAAGATAAGAGGCAACTAAAATTTTACAAAATCTTGTGGAGAAATGTGACTTTATAGGATTAATCTTTCCTATAATTGGTGGAGTACGGTAGAGGCCACATTTATCTATGCTAAATGTGATCGTATAGCACGGTTACTTGTGTGGGCTAGTCTTTGTAGAATGCAGCATCTCAAAAAAATCCTTGGATCCTTGGAGGGAATTTTAATGTTATTTCCTGGTTGTATGCACACATTATAATACTTGGGAATTGCCAATCAAGATTAGCTACTATAGATGATTTGAGCTCAACTCTTAATTCTTGTGGGATGAATTTGTACTAAACTGCACACTAATACAATCAAACGAAGCCACCTAGAAAGATCATTTCCTTTTACCCTTCATTAACCAAATGCTACAGATATTAGTGGGTTTTGCCTACTATTGTTTTCTTGATGGTTACACTGGGTATTTTCAAATTGTAATATCTCTGGAGGATCAAGAGAAAATGACATTTACTTGCCCCTATGGGACCTTTGCATACTAGAGAAGGCCTTTTGGGTTGTTTAATGCCCCAAGTATTTTTCAAAGATACATGTTAGCTAATATTGTAGAAAAGTGCATTGATGTATTTATGGAGGATTTTAGTGTAGTTGTCACTTCATATGATGAGCGTTTGTTGAATTTGTCCAATATGTTGCAACATTGTGAAGAGACTAACTTGGCTCTTAATTGTGGAAAGTGCCATTTAATAGTATAATAATTGAGGGCATAGTATTGGATCATATAGTGTCATCAAGGGGTATTGAGATAGGTAAAGTAAAAGTAGAAATTATTGAAAACCTATCCCTCCTTCTAATGTTAGGGGGTAAGAAGTTTTATTGGTCATACGGGTTTTTACCTTAAATTTATCAAAAAAATTTCACAAATTGATAAACCACGTTGTGGTCTTTTGCCAAAACACTATGTGTTTCATTTTGGTGATGCTTTTTTGAAATCTTTCAATGTGTTGGAACCTGCATTTAGCACCACACTAGTGATTGTTGCCCCTAATTGGTCGTTACCCTTTCAATTAATGTGTGATGCTAGCGATTATACCATTGGGGTGGTACTTTGTCAAAAGATTGAAAAGTTTTCACATGTCATTTACTATGCAAGTAGAATGTTGAATGAAGCTCAAGTGAATTATTCTACAACTGAAAAAGAATTTCTTGCTATAGTGTTCGCCTTTGATAAATTTTGATCCTATTTTACTTGATCAAAACTCATTTGTGTCCATACCAATCACTCAGCCTTAAAATATTAGTTTTCAAACCAAGACGCAAACCAAGGTTATTAAGGTGGATTTTCCTTTATAGGAGTTCAATTGGGAGGTAGTGGACAAGAAAAGAAGTGAGAATGTGGTGGTGGACCACATTTGAAGAACTAAAGAAAATAAACTTGTTATTCATGAAAGGATACCTATACAAGAAGAATTTTTGGTGGAAAGTTTTTTGTAGTTAAGGATGACCATCCATGGTGTGCAAACTTGGTGAACTATATTGTGGCCAAGATGGTTCCAAGTACACTAAATTTAAATTAAAAGAGAAGTTTTTCTTCAAGGTTAAGCATTATTTTTGGGATGAACCATATCTTTTTAGGCAGTGCAATGACCAAGTTCTTAGGCAGTGTGTTCTGGATGAGGAAATTAAAGATATCTTGATATATTGTCACTCCTTCCTCGTAGGCAGCCACCATGGAGCTCAAAGAACCGAGTCTAAGGTGTTGTAAATTAATGTGCTGCTTAATTGTGATGAATCTCAAAAAGTGGGTAATATTTTAATCGGACATGAGATGCCTCTCAATTGGATACTTGAACTTTAGGTCCTCAACACTTAGGGTATTTATTTCATGAGACCCTTCCTAACCTCCTACTCCAACAAGTATATCTTGTACTTCATTGATTATCTTGTTAACTCTCTAAATAAGAGTTATTTTCATGCATTTTAGCTCGGATTTTAATCAGATTCTGAAATTTTGTGTTTAATTATTTTGGTAATTATATCATTTTTGTGTTAAAATGTTGTTTTATGTGTTTTAGTGTTTAAATACACTTATTTATGTGTTTAATGGTATTTTTATAGGTTTGAAGTGCTTCGGGGGGTCAAACGAGACGAACACGGCGCGAAAAAGGAGTAAAACGGCGAGGCCAGGCAACAAGGCTAGGCGCAGCCGTGCCCAGTAGGCCTTAGCCATGCCCAACCACTACTGGCTATGCGCGGCTATACCTAGGAGGAGCTCAACGTGAACCTACGCAGAACCAGAAATGGAAAAAAAAATTCGTGAGTTTAGGGCTTTTGGGGGCATTTTTTTAACCTATAACTTTCTAAAATCATAGGAAATACTATAACTAAGTATGTTAGGTCATTAGAAACAAAAGGTAAACTAGATATTAGCCAACTTGGGCCATAAAATCATCACGAAAATCTTGAACAATCTTCAAAAGATCAATCATTAATGTAGAGGAACAAAGATTGCACCAACAACTAGATTTTCCTCTTTTTCCCTTTCTTTTGTTATTTAATACTCTAAAATGATTGTAAAACATTCTTTTGATTATTTATGACCATGAATGTGCATTAATCCAATAACTAGAGTTTTATTCAGATTTGCCATGAAGATTGATTGTCGAGATTTTTAATTGTTCTTTTCAATTTCTCACATGTGTTTGCTTGTTTGAATTATTCTTAATGCCTCTAGATAACAAATTATCCATTAGAGTGATTTATAAACCCCATTTAGATTTGAAAGAAACAGCGATACTTAATGTTATGACGGGTTCAAATATCCTTTCTTAGGAACATTCTATGATTAATTGAACTATTTCGTGGGTAAGGATAGACATATACCTATTCATCTTAGGCAATCAAATTAGAGCTCATATGCACTAATCTTGGCTCGAAGTCACATAGAAATATAGTGGGTCGGTTGGATTAGTAGATTTGGATAAAGTTTGACAGAAAGCATGAGATTACGTTAAAACCTAGATTAGTAAGCAACTTGAGAAATTGAGAGAATGATAAATTAAAGCATTCAATTGGATTGGTAAATAAAGAATAAATCCTATACTTTATATCAATTGATTTTCAATCTATTTATTTAGTTAATTTCTTTAGTCATTACTTGTTTTTACTGTAATTCAAATCATTGCATTGTTTAAATAGTCTTGTGTGTGCCATTATGGTAATTAGCAACCTTGTCAAGTATGGTCCTTATGGGAACGATCTCTACTCACTCTGTATTACTTGGTCAATACTTATACATACCTGCGTACATTAAATGTATCTGTAACTAAACAAGAAGAAGATTTTGGTATCGTTGCCAGAAACTTTGTTCTTGATATTATATATTTTGTTAATATCAGATTAAGCATTCAAATTCTATTTTAAACATTTTTTTTTTGTGTGTGTTTTATAGGGTTCTTTGTTAATTATATGCCCTGAAGGTCGAAGAGGATACTTCTTCCTTTAGACCTTGAAATTGAGCTTACAACTAGTCGTTCAAGAAGCTAAGCTAGGAGGGATTTCCAGCCTATCTTAGAAATGGCAAATGGTTATAATCCTATTAATCTGGTTATTCAGGTATAGACAAATCAAGTTGAACCAAGGTCTTTGAGGGACTTTGCCATACCAATTGTGAACGGTTTTCAGTTGAGTTCCTTGAAGCCGCCAATTTAGGTGAATAACTTTGAGCTGAAGCCATAGGTCATTCAAATAGTCCAATCTTTAGCAATGTTTGGTAGGTTGCTGAGTCACGACCCTAATGTTCACTTATCTTCAACTTTTTAGAGATTTGTGACACTTTTCGGCATAATGAATCATCAAACGATACTATAAGGTTAAGGCTTTTACCATTCTCACTACGGGATAAGGCCAAAGTCTAGTTAATTTCTCAACTTCCAGGTTCCATCATGACCTAGAATGATCTTGCATAGAAGTTCCTGACTAAATTCTTTCTACCATCAAAGACAGTGATACTAAGGAATAACATCACCTTATTTGTGCAACATGACAACGAATTGTTATTCAACACTTGGGAATGTTTCAAAGGCCTACTTCAGTTATGTCCACATCAAGGTCTCCCAGAGTGGTTAAAAATTCAAACTTTTACAGGGGAGGTTGGAAGGACTAACCAGAACCATCATTGATACAGTAGCTTGGGGAGATATTATGATGATTAGACAGTTTAGATACTAGAAGACATGTCATTAAACAACTATGAGTGGTCAAATGACAGAGCCACATCAAGAAAGACAATAGGGGTTTGCAAAGTCCATTTCCACTCATAGCATTGACAACATAGGTAGCCGCATTGACCAAAAGGTTAAAGGATATGAGTTTCCAAGACAGACAAGTGCAAAGTCGGTTTGTATCTTGTGACGTATGCCAAGAGAGACATTCTACAAAGAAATGCCCAAATAATCAGGAAGCAGTGAACTATGTAGGCAATTACAACAGGAATCAAGGGAATTCCTACTCTAACACTTATAATCCAGGTTGGAGGAACCTCCCAAACTTTTCTTAGAGTAAGAACCAGTAGGGTGGACCATCATTGTCTATGAGACCACCAGTTCCACTAGGGTTTTAGGATCAACAAAGACCACCACAACTGAAGCCATAGAAAAACAACATCATCGAGGAGCTACTTAAATAATATATGGCTAAGAATGATGCAACATTCCAGAGTATGAATACATTGCTACAAAGCCATACAGTGTCTATTCAGAACCCAGAGAGTCAAATGGGATAGTTGGCCAATTCAATACAGAATAGGCCCCAAGGTACTACACATTCACTACCGAGTGACACAAAAATAAATTCGCATAGAAAAGGAAAGGAACATTGCAAAGCAGTAGCACTTCGAAGTAGCAAGCAATTTGGGGACGAAGATAGCAAGGTAAATGAGCGGGATGCCAAAGTGACTAGTGGCGAAGAAGATGAAAGTCCAGAATGAATGATGTAGAAGAATAAGTAGGATGGTGAAACACTACTTCCACAGGTACCATGCACATAGAGGCTAAAAAACCAAGATTTTGACGTGCAACTCAAAAAATCCTGGAAGTCTTCAAGAAACTTCACATAAACATTCCATTTGTTGAGGTGTTGGAACAAATGCCTAGTTATGTGAAGTTCATGAAGGATATTCTATCCCGAAAGAGAAGGTTAGCTGACTTCAAGTATTTCCCCGACAAAAGAATGGAACGCTATTCTACAGTAGAAGGTACCACCAAAGTTGAAAGATCCGGGAACTTCACTATTCCTTGTTCGATTGGAACACAATTTATAAGCAAGGCTATTTTCTAGTGATCTTGGCGCTAGTATTAATTTAATGCCACTTTCTGTTTTCAAGAAATTGAATATGGGATAAGTGAAGCCTACATCAGTGACCCTCCAGATGGCAGACCGTTTATTGGCATATCCAAGGGAAGTCATTGAAGATGTATTGGTAAAAGTACATAAATTCATATTTCCTACTGATTTCATTGTATTAGATTTTGAAGAAGATGTAAATATCCCTATAATTCTTGGTATACCATTTTTAACCACAAATAAAAACTCTCATTAATATTCAAAGAGGCGAGCTAACAATGAGAGTGCATTATGAGAAGGTAAAATTTAATGTTTTTAATGCTATAAAAATGTTTGATCAACAGGAATAATGTTTTGTAGTGAACACAATAGTAGGTGCCGAAAAAAAAGGCGAAACTTTAACAAGTGCATTCAGAGGTTTCATTCAAGAAAGCTAAGCAAAGTGAACTAAGTTCAGAAGTGGAGGAGTCTAACAAGTTCATTGAACAATCTGGTGACGCAGGTGAATGATACCAATGATGAAGTTATCAAGAAGTCAACTCAAGTGGAAGCAAGTAAGAAAAAATGGAAGAAAGAAGCATTAGAAGAGCTCATGAAGAAGTGTTGTGCAATTCTTAATAGAAAACTCCCCGAAAAATTGGAGACTCAGGGAGTTTTATAATACCTTGTACCATTGGTGTAAATTTAATTGAGAGAGCTCTATATGTGATTTAGGAGCGAGCATAAATTTAGTGATATCTCTTTGCAGGAAGTGAGGGTTAAATGTCATGTGGAGGACCGATAAGATCATTCATGTTGCGAACGGCAGCTTAATGGAACCACAAGGAGTGATAGAGCACGTGATGATTAAAGTGGAGAAATTTACCTTCCCAGTGAACTTTGTAACCTTAGATATAGAGAAAGAGGACATTGACATGAGACCTTTGTTATTAGGAAATGTTGTTCTTAGCTACTGCAAGAGCTCTACTAGATATGGTACAAGGACGAATAATTAAGGCACACATTTTGTTTATGAGGAAATCTCATTTAGAATTAAGTCAGTGAAAAAATATCCTCAATAGTTTTTTTAGTGTTTCAGAGTTTACACAAATAATCAAGTTAATAGTCCACATAATGGAGTATTGGGAATTTTTAATGCCTAAAACATTAGCCAAGTCTAGCTATAGACATTAAACAAAGTACTCCTTAGGAGGAAACCCAAGTTTTTTACCTTACCCTTAGTTGACCTACATTAATTAGTGTATTTTGTAAATTTTAGTTTTGAACTAATTTTTGTTTCTTTATGTATTGTAGGTGTAAAAATAAAGTTTTGAGGTGATTAGAGGTTCAAGTTATGCATAAGGATGGAAAACGGTCGAAGAATTGATTGAAAATCGAGCACGGACTAACCAATGCGGGCACAACTACTCTTGGAAGGGCTCAGCCACTTCCTGCCACTGCTGGCTGGGCACAATCGTGGTCACAGATCTTGAGTACCAGGCTAGCCGAATAAGGGTAAAGGGGCTACAATTTTGCAGCCCTTGTAATTAAGCAACCTTTTGAGTTCTTCCATCTTCAAAACACCCCTAAAACTCTTCCAAACTCTTCACAACACAAAACCCATTTAATATACATCTTAAATCTTGCATAAATTACACAAAGAACTCTCCTTTTGTGGAATTTTCTGCCATTAAAGAAGAAGAATGGGAGTTCTCACTAAAAACACCAAGAAGGTTCACTCTCGAATGATTCTTCTTATGATTCAAGGAGGCTTCAAGGACAGATTCTAAGCAACTAATTGAGTGATTTCTATCCTATTTATTACTTTTAAATTTAGATTGTTACCTTTTATTGTGTTTTAATTGGTGTAATTGCTTGACTAAATTCGAAGCCCTGTAGTTGAATTTGAGCTTGTATGTGCTTAAGAAGACTTTGTTTTTGCTAAATTGAATACATTGGTGTTCTTTAACCTGTTCTTTGCTTATTATGAGATCCATTGTGCTTTGGTAATTTAAATTTGGAATTATGGCATCTAAAGGAAAGAAGTAAATTACACCATACATCTAAAGCAAGTAGTTCTATGCCAAAATATGCTAAAAATCAATTCCATTCGGACAAAGTATATGAAAGATAAGCTAATTCTAGTGATAAAATTCTCATTCTTGAAAGAGGTTTTAAACTTGATGTAACATGCTGACATGATAACCTCATGAATCAAGTTGAACATATGATTGAAAAGAAAGGTAAATTTTGCATGTATTATGAGTTTGCAATTGAACAAGTTGTTAGAGCATTCTATGGTAATATGATTGAGCAAGAGAAGAGGTATGTCTTGGTTAGAGGAAAGAAAGTTCCTCGCACTCGTGAGTCTTTAAATGATTTTTTTTGTAGTATCATCCTTTGATAAAGATGAGTATGTTAAATATCAAAATCAATATGACTTGGATGTAACCATGATGTCTAAAATTTTATGTTACAGTGTTGATGTGCCTTGGAAGACAGCTAAAAATGCTTTGGGAACTAAAAAATCTTTTCCATTTAAATTCTTGTCCCCAATTGGAAATGTTTGGTACAATTTTATTAACACTTCTATGATTCTTTAGTTTCATGCAACCAATGTCACTAAAGATAGGATTCTGTTACTTTATTGCTTTCTACAAGGTAAAATCATTGATATTGGCCGTGTGATTCATGAGAAAATCTTTCATACAGCTAAAACAAAAAGTAAGGGATTATGTTTCCTCTCTTAATGACTCAATTGTGTCTTGATGTAGGAGTTCCATGAGCTGAAAAGGAAGACAAGCGGATTGCTACAAATAAACTTATTGATAGTAGGGCAGTCACAACGATGAACCCAAAGTCTAAGCAATCGCAGAAAGGCAAATCATCAAGCTCAAGTAATCCTTTAAATGTCAACCAAAGTGTGGAAAGCCACCAAGTGAAGCTTGGAAAGCAAATGGAGCACCAATTTCAATATATAAAGGCTATGGGAAACCCTATTCATCACATTGGTAAAGCCGCACATGTTGATATGACAGTAGCTTTAACCTTACCGGCTACTAATATGTTAAGTATCTAGTTATCAAATTTATAAACACCTAACTTACTATTAACTAGATAACGCACTACAAGTGTACGAGGTCAAATAGTGTTTATCGGAAGTATGGGTTAAACCCACAAGGATTGGTTTTGTAAGTAATAGTTATTTCGTTCAAACGCTATTCGAAGAATCAAGAACAGACGAGAGAATTAAATAAACTAGAATTAAAGACTTTAATGAATGAAAATAATGGATTGGGGGTTAGATCAGCCATTCCCAGTTTTGATTAATTTATTCAATTAATTGGTTCAATTATAATGTGTGGAAGTTCAATTTTCCATTATCAGTCCAACCATGAAACCTTTAACAATTGAACCCTGCCAAATTAATTAACTAGGGGTAGATTCCTCTATGTCCTAGATTAGTAAATTGAGTTCTATCTGTATGAAATTATTGGGAACTAATTAACAAATCCCACTACCTTAGTCTCGAATTAGTTTAATCTAACAATCAATACAGGTAGCTATGACGGAGTATCACTAAACTGTATTATCTTAGCCAACCTCAATTTGTCCCAATTATTACCCAATTATTATAATTATTCCAAGTGATAATCAAATTAATCATCACTCAATGGAATCAGTATCATTCAACCTTAATCAATACTAAATTAGAACATGAATGAAAGCATAAACACAGAAGAAATTAAGGAAAGCAAATAAACTAATCTAACATTAATCTAGGAAAGCAATAAAGAAAGTATAGATTAAAGGAGCTATGAAACTAGAATTAAATTGCAAAATAAACATCCAAAAAGGTTAAAGAAGGCTTCTCCAATGAAGAATCACAAGTTCTTAGTCCAAGGTTGTCAATCTTGAACCTTCTCTTCAACTTTTCATGAAAAAGAAAGAAAATCCTAGCCGAATCTTGCAGCCCCAAAAGGGAAAGTGAACGAGAATGTAATTTTAAGATCCTAAAAATCCTTATTTATAGTTTCGAAGAGTTACAAAATATACAACTCTGAATATCGTTTCGAAACGCACTATTATGGGCCTAAAACGAACACTCGAAACTCTAAAAATTGTCACAATCACGTAACACTCGCTCCAGTCGAACCAACAGCAGTATGTGCTTGTCTATCACAGACTGCGATAATGCTTCTGTCCAAAGTGTAGTTTGTGCTTGATTTTTCCTTGTCCAATCACAGTCTATGATTGGCTCCTAACAACTTCATGCGGTTTTGTTATTTTGTCTCTAACATCTTCATCCGACATCTGATTGATGTACTATTTGTTCATACACAATCGTAGAACAATAACACACATTAATATCTATAATAGAACTCTAAAGTAACACTTAAACACTGACTAGAACTATAAACAAGTGACAAACAAGAATGCACAAAGAACTTAGTTCTGGGAGGAATTAGGTAAACAAGCTAAACACAACCCTAAACAAATACACACATAAATGTAAATTAAGTTACATTAAGTAAACACTAAAATACTACACTACACATATATTATCACATAGCCTGAGAGAGAAATACATAAAAACGAACACATAAAACCATTTTTTCTTTTTGAAGAATGGGTCATGCCCTTTATTCATGTGTTCATCATAAAGTTACAAGAGCAAATGAATTGTTAACTACCTCTCCATCGAATGGAAGGAAATTTATCCATATCAAGTTAAAGAATTCCACATAATGGGGAGGGGTAGTAAGATGAAGAGAAAATACAATTAGTACAAGAGCTAGACCCAAGTGTAGCAAGAAAATCCACAGCCATATTAGCTTCATGGAAGACATTTTGAAGCTGAAAATCTCCCAGATATAGTAAATGTTGAATTTCATAAACTATAGCGTCTAGTTTGCAAGGTACACGACCCATGCCAAGCACCAAATTACAAGCCATGAGCGAATCTGATTCAATGAACATGCATTGAAGACCATTGCACAAGGATAATGTCAAACCATCTCGAAGTGCAAATAATTTTGCCACCACATTTGTGCTGTTGGTTATAATTGGAGAACGCCGCGCATGGAGTAGTTGGCTGGTTGAATAGCAAATTAAACCACCGCCACCCGATTGATGTCCACCTTGAGCAGAACCATCAACATTGAATTTTAATGAGCCTAGAAGCGGCCTCTTCCAAGCTACAGGGAACGGGACAGGATAATGTGTTCTATCCACCTTGCATGGTAAACAAGCTTGGGAAGAAACCATGCAATGTGAAAGGCCGAACAGTTGTGAGATGAGAAATCAAACCAACTGATTGAGAATATATGGCTACCAGAGATGTTACTCGACTATTATACATGAAATTGGGAGAAAATCATTAAAAAGCTTCCAAAGAAAAATAAAGATTTTAAGGGGAATGCTTACACTCCAAATGTATTCCCTCGACTTGAGCTTATGATGCTTAATTTGCATAACCTCATCCGCCGAGGACGTGGTAAAAACAATATCAGAAGAGGCATTCCAAATCATAGTAAAATTTGCTGAGGATAAATAGAGTGCAAAACTAATAATCTTGTACTTGAGAGTCAAATCATCTAGCAAAGTCTATTGTAAAGAACCAAAGTTCCAGCCATAAGAGTTAGAATATAAATCCCTTATAAGAAGAGTAAGAATCTCAATATGATCGACCAAATCTGCAAGAAACTCGTCTCCCAACCAATTATCAAGCCAAAAAGGGAATTATCTCCACGGACTAGCTTCTGGAATGCAAGTTCGCAACATTTTTTACACAGTTCATCCATCTCCAAACCCTAGAAGGGTTGTATTGGCTGGTATATCATGCACGTATAAAGGTCACCCAGAGTGAGAACTGAAATAATTGGACCACATTTTCAGCGAGAAAGCTTTGATTATGGAAGTAAAACTACACTCACCAAGGCCATCCTCTTGTGTCAGAAAACAAAGTCGAGTCTATTTCCTCAAGTGCCTACAGCTGCCCCACTCCGATTCACCCAAAAGAAAGCTACCAAGCATCGTTCCAACTCCTGAATAATACCCTTTGGAGGGTCTAAGCTTGACAAAATATGATACACTAGAATAGAAGAAAGTACATGTCAGATGAAAACTAATCTACTGCCTGGGGATAAGAGTTTGTCTTCCAACCTTCTAACTTTCGACGGACCTTTTCCACAAGTGGTTCAAAAATTTGCCTCGTCTTTCTTCCTATAAAAAGGAGACATCCAAGAAAGAAATAGGCAAAGATGCCTTACGCATACCTGAGAGCCTCTCAATTGCTAAAACTACCGGCCTAGAGCATTTCTCAGGAAGAATGAGAGAACTCTTGGAAAATTTTATTTTTTTTGCCCAGAACCCTATTGATAAATTTCCAAGAAATCTAAAACCTTACGTAAAAAGCATCTATCACCACGAGTTAAAATGATAAAATCATCCGCGTATGCCAAGTGCGTGATAGGTGGACAGCCACGTGGTAAAGAATAAGGCAATACTGTATTTGATGCCAATAAAGTCTTCAAACCACGAGAAAGGACCTCAAAGGTAAGATTAAATAACAAAGGAGAAAGGGTCACGTTACCACTTTATCCCTCTAGATGATTGAAAAAAATATGATTATTTCACCATTTGTAATAGAGAAAACCAACTCGTCTTCAGATTGTTTAAAATAAGATGCATGATAGCTGGAATTCCAATCTTGGATAATATTGCCTCCAAAATATCCAAGAAACTCAGGCAAAAACTTTCATTAAATCAGGCTTCATAACTAAGTTATGGCCTTGGGCTTTCTTGTCAATGGAATAAAAGAGCTCCTGAGCTAATAAAATGTTATCTATCATGGTGTGACCTTTGACAAACCCTGATTGCTCAGGAGAAATCAATTCTAGGAGAATACAAGCCAACTTGTTATCAAGAATTTTAGAAAAAATCTTATTAAGAAAAGTACATAACAAAATTGGTCGAAATTCTACAAAAGAATTTGGGTGATCATTTTTGGAAGGACAATCAAAGAACTCACAACACTCCTTGGTATTGGCACCCCTACAAAGAAATCCAAAACTGTAGAATGAAGATCCACAGCTATTAGCTATCCCAGCAAGTGGTAAAAAAGAAACATGTGCAGCCATCAAGGCCCACCTCACTTTCACTATCTAACTACCAAACCACTGTCTTCACTTTCTCCAAGGTAGGATCAGTCGATAATGCCTCATGAGAGTCCGTACCTAGCATCTGAGGAAGAAAAGCAATCAACTGGTTCAAGTTGTCATCCACGACAGCCTCATCCACCAAAAGAGTTTGAAAAAAATTCACCCCTCCATGTGAATATCCGAAATATCATCCAGCCAGTCCCCAGCCATATTTTTTATTTTTTGTATCGTCAAATTGGATCTACAACTCATCAATATGGCATGAAAAAACCTATTGTTTAGGTCACCCTCCTCCAGCCACTTGCATCGTGCTTTTTGTTTCCAAAACATTCTTCCATACTTAGCTTACCAAATAGTTCTACCTGAGCAAGATGTAGATGTTCCCAATCTTCCATTGTTTGCGAAGACTCATATGCAATCTCTAAATCTCATACTTCATTTTTCTGCGTTCGGACAGTCTTAAATACATGACCAAAGACCTCCTTGTTCCACACTCTTAGAGCTAATTTGAGACGCTTCAACTTCCAAGAAAAACTAGTCATACCATACCCCCGAATGGGAAAAGCCCAATTCCTCTTCATCACGTCAAGGAAGCCAGGATGCTCTGTTCATATGTTGAAAGCAAAAAGTTCGTGGACCTTGAGAATCATTATCTGAAATAGTTAACAACAAAGGCAAATGGTTTGATGAAGCCCAACTCAAATGCTCTGCTGAAGACATTAGGAAAGAATGTAACCAATCTATGTTAGCAAGTATCCTATCCAGACATTTCCACATGACCTTGCCCCTCTAAATTCCTATCCAACTGAAGTTACTTCGCGTGAATGGCAGCTCCAAAACACCACAATCCATCATAGCCTCATTGAAATCTGCAATATCATCCAAATTATGATTGACTGAACCAAGGACTTAGAAATAGATGATATACTATTGAAATAACCACCAATGAGAGCCATGGACAAGTCACACCCAAAGACAAGTTATGAAGGTCATCCCAAAGAGGGCCTCGCTCTCTTTGAGGGCATTTAGCATAAACAAATATAACTAAAACCGATCCGACCCATGCATCATGGTATAGCGGAGCCTGCAATAGCTGATTCGAAGAAAATAACACAAGAAAATGAACATCTGTCCAACTAAAACACCATATTTTATTAAAGTTATTCATCATACACCACTGAAAACCTAGGTGAACTCTAAATTCTTCTAACCGATATGCATAAACCATGGGTTTTAATACAACCAATAAGGTAATATTATTTAGTTAAATTAATTTTTTAAGTCTGCGAAAGTATGATTATCCAACAATCCCTCGAATATTCCATATGAGACCCTTAATCATTAAATGTATAAGGCAGTGAAGAACCTGAGGATCGTAGAGCCTATCGGGTGACCATCGAACAGATGATAGTGTACTGCTTCCCGAATGAGTTTTACCCGAATCATCCAAAGAAGCCACCATACCTCCACCATCAAAATTAAATTTTTTTAAACATTCTTGAAAAACCACGAAACTTATTAAATTTGTGTGACGAGATTGACACAGTCGTATCACCCTGTCATTATCAGTCAATGAAACATTTGTAAATTACCGCAATAGCATTCCCTTTAGTCGTCAAAATTTTGCATGGTGATCATCAACCAGACACTCATATAGCCAAGTGACATTTGTTCCATTCATATCCATGTGATGATCTAGAATGTCCAATGGCTTAATTTTCCCCCAATTAGGACGAGCAGATTTGTGATAAATAACCAAGCAAAAATTTTTACTTGGTGAAACTCTAACCTCAGCTGACCAACTGCCATGCAAGTGTTCACATTAGACATCAACTCTTTTGTTGCTTGAGGCACAAATTGATTGTTCACTGCTGGTTTTCACGTGGCTGGTTCTTGGTGTTCGTCCCAAAACAACTTAAGAGGGGGTGATTTAGGTTTCTAAAAATATTTTTCATAGAAATATTAAACTTAATAAAAATTTTCAACTAACAATTAATATAATGAAGATAGAATCGATGAAACTGTAAAGAAAGAAAGAGAGGAAATTAAACAACCAATACTCCAAAGCTAACAAGCTTGAATTATTAATCCATTAGAATGCTTCACACACTTGGTGAGCCAATAATCTTTACAAAGTAGGAAAATTCTTGCTCACCCTAAAAACCTTTTAGTTGAGCCAAGAATTTTACTCACAATCTCACTTTTGTACAAGATTATCACTCCACTCAAAAATGAACAGCACTCTAAGCTACACACTAATACAATATAGCACTTTAGCCAATTTGCACTCAAATTGCTCTTTTACAAGGCTTGTATTCAATGTATTAGATATTCTTTACAGAACAATATAGCAGGTATTTATAGGAACAATAAATGGTCGTTGTAACTACTTCCTAATGGGTAAATAATAAATGCACAAAAACTAGCCGTTGAGGTTTCGGGCGTCCGAGATAAATATGAACTAGATGTTCATGCGTCCGACACAGCGTCCGATCTCCGTGCAGTTGGTGAAGGATATCGTTCGGACGGTAGTGCATGCGTCAGTTCCATCGTCCGAATAGAGTTTCGGACGGTCATGTTCATCCGAAAGAAGCTTCGTTCGGACAGTTGTATGCGTCCGTAGAGAAGCGTCTAGAAAATTGCTTTCTGCCTGTTAGTTCGGACGGTGAAATACGTCTGAGAAATCTGACATAGTTCGGATGGTTTACTGCGTCCGAACACCCTATTTCCAGCAGAAAAAGTAACAAAGCTGCAAAGCTTGTTTTCAGAGTTTAGTGCTTATGTCATCATCAAAATAAGGTTTGGAAAATATCACTTGGTGCATATCTCGATCTCACAGCAGCAGCTAGAACCGTCTCCATAGACGGTGTCTTGTCTGTCAAATCAACCATAGCTAAGGCGACAACTAGAATGAAGAGCTTTTTAGATTGTGAGAGGACAGAACCCTCACCAACTAGGGTACTAGGCCTCTTCAATGTACTCTTTTGGCTACTAGGTTTTCTCCATTGATTGTGGTTTAGGGTTTATAGCCACATGTGCTTTCGATTTCACCGTCTTTGTTGTCACCAAATCAACCAAATCAGGATAAAGAATCCGACAGTCATCTATAGAGTGCCCTAATTTCGAGCAGTGGGAGCAATAGCTCTGCAAATCATCATAAACAATATGTTGCCATCAGTTAGAAATCCCCTTCCTAATAAAAAATTGTTTCAACAAAGATTTGGTCACTTTCACCTCTACACAAAAACGAGCCATGTTAACGCAAGATAGGGATGCTGTAGACATGTCCATCTTCAGATGATTTCCAATCATCGAGGCAATGGAATACAGTAATTGCTTATTATATAGATGGACAGGAAGATGCTTGAGAGAAACTTATCTACCTGAAAATTAGACGTCCATTTGAGAACTCGCATGCCAAATCCCTCGAGCGAGTAAAAACCATGGAGCCAACATCTATGATAATCCTCCGCTAGGTCAAATTAGATGAGAACCATGATGATAATTGATGAACTTTAAAGTAAAAGACACCATGAAACCAACAGCCAAGAAGTCCTTCCTTAAAACGTTCATGCTGGGTTTTACCTTGATCAATTTGCCAATAAGAGCGTGTTTCAGGGGTTTAGTAAGAATATCAACCACTTTATTTGTGAACATCAATGCTGGCTCACCTTGATAAAGAGTAGGTTTATTAATGGGGAACAATGGAGATGAGCCACTAACTACGTTTGCAAAATATTTAGGATGATGGGATTGCCCTCCAACCCCAGACTGAAGGGAATCCATGGAAACCATGAAGGAATTCAGAATCCTAGGTGCAAGAAGAGAAGGAAGAGAGAGGGAGAAGCATCTTTTTCCTAATGCTAATATTGCATATTACACCTACATATAAAACCTAAAAGCATCAAAACTAGTACAAAAATTGTACTAAAAAAAGTAAGAATAACCTTAATTTCTTGGGATTGTCAGCACCTCCAACTTAAAGTTTTGCTAGTTCCGAGTCAAAGCAAACAAAACAAAAGACAAAAGAAAAACAAGATTACACACTAACAATCGAATGAAGACACTAAAATTGGAATGAAGTAATTGGCTCATTAACCCAGTCTGAAATCCAACCAATCACATGAACTCACGTCATACAAGCACATATACCAAAACAATCACACAGATCCATGTCAAGCACATATTCTAAAAAGACAAATTAAAGAACTCAAACTAACAAATATGGGCCACATCACCCAAAATACTCTGGCTTCCCATGACTAACTTGAAAATTCTCGAGATCAAAACCTTATAACCATAACTTGGGCAGAAAAGATCAGTAGATCCTTATAATGATAAGAAAACAAATGTCACACAATGGCAAAGCATTTCAGAACCATTAAAATTGTTTAACTCAAAATGGCAAATCAACCTATTGTAATTCTTTTCTGACCACCTTTTATTCCGCTCATCTTTTATTTTGTCTCAGCAAGGCGTACTTTCACGCAAGTTGCCTTATATTTATTGATCTTTTCTTACCATGCTTGCGTATTTTCACGCAAAGCAAGCCAATTTTTTCTTTTTACACACTAGAGAACTTAAGGAAGTAGCCATGTAAGAACGGTTTGTAAGCACTTGTAAGACTTAAATAACTGTAATAGAACCAAATACTTTGCCATGCACTAATACACATATGAATAGGCAAAGGTTTACCTCATATCAAAGACCTTCTCTATTGACACATCATAAAGAAACAATCTTAACAACTTTCAAATAGGTGTTATCAATCAAAAAACATTTACACAATTCGTCTCTAATATCATTGATTCAAAAATTTATATTCAATACAAGAAAATAGGCCTTTAGTGACAATATTTTTTTGTGACAAAGTAAAAGTTATCACTATGTGCAACTTACTATGACAAGATCCAGTGTCGTCACGATGAAACATTTAGTGACAAGATTGATTTTTGTCACTTATGAAAAGGATACAGCGACAACGCGTTAGATGTTGTCACAAAGGAGTACTATTCTGTGACAATCGGATTATTGTCACACTGATATTGTCACAGAATATAAGGCCCACAAGGAGGGAATGCTCGTTAGTGACAATGTTGCCACTAAACTTCCTAATATCTGTGACAACATTATTTTTGTCACCTATTATCTAGATCTGTGACAACAATTGTCATCACAAATATCCTTCCTGATTTATTGTCAACAATTATTATCATTGTGTCTAAATAATATTTTCTTAAATATTTAACTAATCTGTTTCATTTTCATATTGTGATTGTTGAGAATCATTAACTTAACTAACATTTTAGAATACTAAGTTTATCTACATAATAAACGTGTTTATTTGAAATTTTAGTGCAATAACTTTCACTCGGAGGTATTAGGATTAATTTAGTTGTTTAGGACTATTAAGTGGTTCTATTAATAGGTGGTCAGGTCCAGATCCGTTACAGACTTTTTTATCTGGGATTGACTATATGTGTAATTTACTCCTAACAAATCTGGATTCATTACGTACTTACTTTTATCTAGGTTTGACTCTATGTGTAATTTCAATTACTAATAAACAATCTTGACCTATTAACCTATTATAACCAATGGATGGGATACAGATTTTCTAATTTCGACACGATTATTGACCCAATCCAATCAAAATATGTGATATAATAAAATGTTCATTTGGATGGTGTGTAAAGAGTTAGAAAAGGTGTATAAGATGTTGATTATACTAATGAATAGTGGAAAGGGTGTGCAAGAGGGTAAAAGGGTATGTAAATATCACTTCCCATATAAAATCATATTTTTGTGTTTTTGTGACTGTATATATACTACGACAAAAAATCTTTTTCTAATTATAGAAAAATTCTATAAAAATTTATTTATATAAAAATTTCAAAGTAATAAAAATAATATCAATAGCTAGATTCAGATCCATATCAAATCCTAATCCGAACAAAATGCCATCGATCCTTATATGGATTTCCTTTTATGGACTCACTAAGTATACGTATATGAATGCAGTAATGAGTAGTTGGTACTACTCGGATCCTGTCTGGATCCGTTAAATCTGGCCTGGATCGACCCAACTCGTTTAAAACCTTAAAGGTTAATTCTAAAACTTGAAATTTATCACTTTGTTAGCCAGTAAATATTAGCAATGTAACTTGAGCAACACAAATAACATTAAGAAAGTAACAAACAAGATTTCACACTAAAAATAGGGAAGAATTAAAAAAGATGAGATAGAGGAAGTGTGAATTTGTAACTAGGAAAAGTTTAAAAGCGTGACTATTAGTGGTGAAATATGGAACACGGTGGCGCCATCAAAATTTTAAAACTTTTTTCGTCTGACATCGTTTTGAATCAATTTTCCTATTCATTCAGCAATTCCTTCCAACACTTTTACCTATATTTTCTCTCATTTCATCTAGTTCTACCAAAGCCTCTGAAAACCCAAATCATTCTCTCCCATTTCATTTGATCTCAATCAACAGAATCTTGACCACGAGTCGATTGAAAACTAGGTAAATATCTATCCATCAGATGTGTATATGGATACCAAATCGATAGAAAACTGACTGCGGATTGAATTAGAGCTACGGTTTGAAGAGGAGGGTAGTGGATTTGAGGTAATCCAATTTTGCTCTTCTTCATATAGGATCGTTTCTTTAGTATTATTCTTTTACAAATAGATTGATCTTTTTTATTTCTACAAAATTTAATCGAAATAACAGTTTTATTTGTGTTGTCTATAAAATTTTAAAGTTTTCTTATTTTTCTATGTTGTCTTTGATTTTTTTTTTTTTTTTCTAGTTTCAGTCTAGAATCATGCATGATTTAATTTTTTTTTGTTTCTTTGTCTGTTTATTATATAGTCTGGCTCATTTGTTGAGTAATGCAATTTGCATTTGTTGTTGTAGTTTAAGATGGAGATGATAATAGGACATTGTTATAGAGTGGGATTGCAATTTGAGATTGTAATTTGGGTATACAATCTTGAAAATTTTGACCAATAGATACATGCACCTTTATAAATACTTTTTATTAAGGACCAATGATTGGGCATCAATTCTAACACAAATAGGCACGTCCTTGTGACATCTTGATTTTGTTGGTTTAATCACAAAAATTAGTTTGGTTATTATGTTTTCTATGCTATCTTGGTTCTTGAGTTTCTATTACATGTGCAATTAAAAGGTAAAATCAAAACTCTGATTGAATAATTGAATATATACTCTGAGAGGAAGCTTGAAGTTCTTGGTTATTATTGGCTTTGCCTTATTGTTGGTGATATTGTATTTTGGCTATCTTGGGTTCTTTTCCTTGTAGATTCTTGATTGGAGATTTCAACAGAGAACTTAGATAATAAAGATTAATAGAGTTGTTGGATGGAATTTGCATTATACCATTATAGTCTGTTTATTTCTGTTTTGAGTGACCTCGTGAATCAAAACTGATTAAATAGAATGCTAGTAAAACTTTCAGAAGTATGAGGTTATTGTTGAATTTAAGAAAGTTGGCAAAAGGATGATTCTTAACTGTCTAAATCAAAAAATCAAAAGCAGATACAACTGACATTTCAACATAGATTTGATTTATTGTACATCACTTGTCATTTTGATAAGAAAATCTCTCTTCGACCAATTTTCATGCCGTACAAATTTGTCAAATTTTCTCAGTCGTAGTTTGTACAAAGGCAGCAAACATTTATTCTAGCATGTTCTGTAAGTGATTAGTTTTCATACCTTTTGTTTTCTTTCTTTCTTTCTGTATACCTAGAAAAAAAATAAAGATAATAAATAATGGGGATCCTTGGATGTACATAGGTAATAAAAATGGAGTTAAAATCTTATTTCGAATAAAATTCGGGGCTTAATATGTCAATTAATATTAAGTTGAGTTATTAAGTGAATTACGGGAGTTTTCATTAAACCTAATTAAAAATCTACTTTTCACGTTATTTGTGGAGAAATAGAGAACAGGCTCAGATGCGATCAGGAGAGAGGAAGCATTTAGAGAAGGGAGAGGAAATTCTCATTTAGCTAAGACTTACAACTCCTAATCTATGTTTTCAGGAAATATCAAGGAAAGAAACCAAAAAATAAAAAGAAATTGGAGATGTTTTTGAAGGCTTACCCGTGAGTACTGGTTTTTGTATATCGGCTTCAATATTCAATTGCATGCTACCAGTAGAATAGTTCGTTTACTTTTAATTGATAGAACTAGTATTTTATTATTTATAGAAAAAGGCATCAAAGATGATCAGTAAGTGGCTACATGATAAACGGCTAAGGGTAGTTTGGGTAAGCTTCAGGCATCTAGTTACCAATAAAATTGAGTAATCGGTTTGTACATATTATCATCCTTGTTGATCTATCTATGACCTCATGACTGATCATGCCATAGAGTGCATGTAGTATTTTTCTTCATTTTTTTAGAAGTATTGTAGTCAGTAAGTCAAATGTAAACAAAATTGATCAAGAGTAAACACTACAGCAGCATAAGGTAAAATTTATGTTTCATTGAGTAACTACTAATCGTAGTAGTTGCTCAAAAAGCAATAGGAGACTCTTATTTGGAGAAGATAATATGGCCTCCTATTTTTAGTAAAGTGGGCAATCCAATCCAAATGGGTTCCTTTCATTGGTTATTGAATAACTAGTAGAATACCATTAGTTACTCAATAACCACCATAAACCTTGTTGATGCATAAAGGATTTATTTGGTAGACTCGAATTTGACTACTGCATTAATTATAGTGTTAGTATTTAGAATACTTTGCTTGTTAAATAATTTTGTCTTAAATTTTCTTGGAGCAACTTAACACGTGACAGTCGAGGGGACAATTTGGGGTTAGCAACCATAAAGGGGATTGATGTAAGTGGCCTTATTCTTAACTAGTGTATTTTCTTAAAATAAATATATATTTAATTGTATTACGATAAAATAAATATGTGACAATTTCTTTTTTTGTTTTCTTTGTTTTCTGTTATTCCTTTTTTCATTTCCTTTTTTCATTAATTTATTTAATTAATAGGAATTGAAACTTCGATTCTAATCTTATTTCCATATTATGATAAATGTTACTGTTAGCATGACCTAAGAATTATGGACAAAAAAGTGTGAAATAATCTCTTTATCCAAAAGTAACGAGTTAGCTTAAGTGTCAAATTACAACTGTTATTAGTAGATAGCTTAAGAATATGAATGTTGAAGGGAAACAGATATATGCTTTGCATATAAGTAAGATCATATTACCTCAAGAATTTTCTAAACTTCTTTATGCTACAAGAAGTCTTGCGGACTATAAAGCTGGATTTTTTCCTTTCTAATTTGAAAAATGAATTTCAATATCTTGCATCCTGGGAACTATAATGCTTGGTTATTTCACTACTGGATGCAATTACAATTGGAGATCACCACAAAGAAGCCTATTTTTTGTTGATTTAAGTATCATTGAGAAAAAAGACCTATTTAACATAACGTTTAATGTATTAATTTTAAGATAGGCTATGGATCTAAAACATCTCCCGAACACTCTTACAGATTGTTTCCATTTTGTATAGTAAGTTAAAACATATAGAGGATGATGGTTTGTATTTGTATAAAAAGAACATTTGGTTCAGCTTAACGAGGAAACATTAAAAGCAATAAATACATTAGTTATTAAATATTATTGTTTACTATTTGAGCAAATACAGTTTTGTAATTATGTATAGCATTTTCTTTTTTTGGGCCTTGCCATTATGTATAACATTTTCTTACGTTCATTTGTTCTTGAAGTGTGACCTTGTTTTTCTTTTATGTTTGGATAGGTTTCTTTTCTAAGGAAGCACACAAATATTGGTTTGGAACTCTAAACAAGCAGGTAATGTTTTTTTTTCCTATAAATTACATGTGAGCTTTTTCGCGTCACTTCTAATTGAGCATTTTTATATATGGACTGTGGTAGTAAAGTTCTTATAGTTTGTTAAATATCGTATGTTGTATTATGTGTTTCATGACAACTATCTTCCATTGGTTTGGAATTTTTTGAATAATCCATGTAACCTATTATGTGTTTCATGATGACTATCTTCCATTGGTTTGAAATTTTTTGAATAATCCATATTAGATGTAACCTGTTTCTTAATAGTTATTTATTTGTTGGCCCTTTGGAGTTCAGATTCATGGGCTTGTTGTTAGCAATAATGATAGCACCAACCATTGATTCATGCTTGGTGCACTTAACAAGGCTTCGCAACCAACTTTGAGGGATGGCATGCAGTTTCTGAAGTATGAGAAACGAAGTAAAAGGGCAGATGCAGCATAATAACAATTTTCATCTGTCGTTGAGCAATTCAATGCTCAATTGTATATTATAAAGAAACAGGAGCAACAACAAAGAAAAACAAAAGAGTTGTACATCCAGCTTCTTGCAAAGATGAATGACTTAACCAAAAAGCATCTGTGAAAATGTAAGTTTCATTGGGTATTTAATACTCATCTTTCCTATTTATAGCAGTGAACATATTTAAAAATGCTTCATCTCTCTTTGAACTTCCAACTTCAACGCTCTTCCCCTACCTTTTCTCCTTCCTTCGATCTAAACTCTAATATATTTTTGGACTTCATTCTAATTTTCACTTAATTGTGTCCCTCGCATTCTTCCTTATTATTCCTCACTTCCTCTTATATTTTGGAAACAAATAGATATTTTGGTAAAGGAAATGGATTTTAGTAATAGTGGATGAAGTAAAACAGCTTGTTTTTCTTGGGAACCTTAGTAATAGTTTTTGAAACATAAAACTTGTGTTAAATGGTTTAAGATTTTGTTAAGATATGCTTTTTGAATGACTTCATTTAATTCATGGTGGAAAGGTTTACTAGATGTGCATATAGATGGCCATTTGTTGTGACCTTTTTAATTTTTTGGTTGCTATCTTTCATTATCAAATTTTGATTGGTATCATTTTTTTTTTTTTTTGGATTAGTGCAATCCTTAGCCATTGGCCATCATGTGAAGGCATCAAGGAGACAACTTTTTGGACATCATGCTATGCCTTGTAGATGAGTATAGGTTACTTTTGTGATATTTTTGTGGATCAAAGTATATTTAGAACTATATTCTAGATACTATTAATAGTACAATCTGAAGTTTGGTTTGAAACTTAGTATTTTGGTTTGTGAATCTATTTAGATGCTGCTTGAAAAGATTGTTACTTTAACTAAATTAGATTCTTTTGTTAATATTATGTACTCAAACTCTAGTTATAGTTGAAATTTTCTAATAAATTGTGTGGTTTATTATTGTTTAAATGGAGGTTTATATGTTGTAATTGCTTAGAAAGAATAGGTTTGTTGAATAATATTTTGACAATAGATAAAAACCAAAGGTAGTGACAACAAAAGGATGTTGTAACTACATACACTTGCTCTTTGTGACAGCAAGTCATCACAAACAAGGAAAGAAAAAAATGACTTTGTAATAAGGACTTGACCCGATAAGTTGGGTGCAGGGAAGTGATAATGACAAGGTAAAAACTCATTTAGTGACAAAGTTGTCACAATCGATAGTAATTTACTAGGACAAGATGTTGTCACTAAAGATCTTAGTTTAGTGACAACTCGAGTACCTAGTGTGATGAAATCGTAAACAGAAAAAGTGATGAAAACTCTTGTCACAAATTCGTAAAAGTATTTATGATGACTTAAAGTCGTCACATTTTAGTATGCATTTGTAAAAAGAATTTGAAGTTGTTACATGGATTTATTTGTGACATAAAATTTGTGACAACTAAGTGACTACCACAAAAATCGTCACTGAAGCCTTTTTATGACAACTTTCATTTGTCACTGAGGGCCTATTTTCTTGTAGACAAATCTGAACTTTCACCCATTTAAGAAAAATAATGGGATATGGAATCACGTGATTCAAAAATACCAGGTTACTATATCATTGACAATTAATATTAAGCCAGATAATAATATGCCATTCTACCATAACGTCACAAAACAGTTATTATAGACAAAAAAATACGAAAACCTAACAAAAACAAAAGAAAAATCTTTTTGTTTAACCTTCTACAATACTTCAGGTAAAAAGGGTATAAAAATCCTAAAGGCTGGCATCCAGTAGTTAAGAAGTCTTTGAAATAGTTTGAGACTCCTCAAGACTGAAACTCTCAACTAGTGAGACACTAAATAAATAAATAAAAATCTTTTTGGATTTTTGAAAAAATTATCTCATTTTTTTCTTTTTTCTTTTTTCAAAACACAAACTAACCTTAAAATACAAAACATCACACAAACACATAAATATAGCTAACATAACACTAGTGAACCACTTGTACTTATACTTGGATAACCAAAAATCTCTACTAGATGAGGAATAAAATACATACAAGTGAATGTCAAAAAAATCAAATGATCAAAATTCAATTTAAAACTTAGGTTTCACTTTCAATCATAGAAATTACTAACAAAATATACTAAAAACCTTACCTAGTATAAGAAGCAAGTTGATTAGCTCATAAGAACACAAAGCTCAACGAAAAGTCTAGGAATTTATTTCCTTTTTCCCAACTAATACAACAAACATAAGTTGGAGTCATTAGGACTTCACGGAGTTGAACAATTCAAACAAAAGGCCATTAACTAAGGGTAACGATAATGGCCTTTTTGATTTATCACAAAACAAAGGTCACGAATGCCCCATTCATATCCCCCAACTTGTTTTGTTTTGTTTTTTTTTTTTTTTTGCACATTAATTTTCAAAAAGAATTCAATAACCAAGAAAATTGAAAGGTCAAACCAAAGAACTCTTAACAAACTATTCAAATACCCGACAAAGAGACTATCAAAAAACTAGTAATTCCATAATCAAATAACAAAACTTAGGTCAAAATTCAATTGACAATTTTATAACAATCACAAATTTATCATATAAGCATATAATTCATCATCCTTAACTAAATTAGACTCATTTTTTATCATGTAAAAACATATTATCCAATCATAATCAAAATTAGTTCACAGCATAAAACACATAAGCTTAACCAGTCACAAGACTTCAAACCTTTATTATCCCACCGGCTTCTTAAACTTAAGTACATACATAATTAAAACATAAATAAAAACAAAGTTAAAAGAAACACTCTCCTAGTAAAGTCAAGGAGGCTTGCCGAGAGGAATGTTGCAGTCCTTGTTCAACTATCTGCATTGCATAGCACATACAAAGTTTCTGAGAACAGGTGGAACTTTGGCATATATAGTCATCATATCCCTAATTCCTTCTAATAGATATCTCGCATTTTTCACTACTCAAACCAACTTTATCAACATACCGAATGACACCTCTATGGAGTGTATGATAGAGCAATGTAAGCAATCCTTTGGTTCGTCTTTCATTGCTCATGCTCCGATCATATCAAAATTACCCTCAAGGTTGCCATCTTCCCCTCCATATGGAATCAGTGTAAGTCTCTTGAACTTTACCCATTAACTTACTTGTGAGTTCAACATGTTGGTCTGATAAGCTCTTTATAGATTCATCTTGGCACTCGAAGGTGCTCATTAACTCATCTGTATAGGCAATCATATTTCTTTCCAATCTTGCTTTAGCATCTTCTTCTTGAGTTGGTGGTGGTTTAGTGTAGTCATAAACATAGCAGTTATAAGATTCTCCAGGAATGTCAATATTCTCCTTAAACTTGCATTGTCCCATAGGTGCTGGCGAGTTGTAGTTGTTCAAGTAAGCTTCTTCACTAAACCCTTCAAAGATGTTTGGTTGGTTATGGAAGTTTCCTTGTGTAGCATTCAACATTGTAGACTATGAGCATGCACTATGGGACTCCATTTGTTCATACAAAAACTCGAGGCATAGGAAAAGAATAAGGATAATCTTGTAGCTTAAAAAAAACATTTGGATGGTCGGACCATCCCATTTGATTATCATAAGGGTAGGGATCGTATTACTATCCACATTTCCCATTAGCATAGTTATTTGTAGAAGAATCACAATATAAACTATCATAAGGAATTTAATTAGCATGGAAATTACTCATTTTTTCAACAAAAACTGCTAATTGGATTGGCATATCACGACAACCAATCTAAGTGCATCCAAAACATCTTAACAATCACACTCATTGGCCATGCTTTCATAATCACAAGGATGATAATATTCTTAGCATGATTGATTGATCAATTCATGTTTTGCATTATCTTATAAGATCGACACAAAAACAAAACACTAAAACAAGTACTTAACACAAAAGCACACAAAAAGGGAAAAAATGGGAGAATTTAGACTAGTAACTAGCCAAAACTATCAACTAAAAAAAGAAAATAATTTTGAATCTTTAAATAAAAAAACACAAATCATGAAAATGGAAAATTTTTTTGATTTTTCGAATATTGAAAACATATAATGATACTAACACAAATAAATCACAAGTTACACTTCAAAGTAGTATTCTTGCCAAATTATACTAATACTGTCAAAGACCCAATCCCCGACAACGACACCAAAAACTTGATACATTAAATATCTAGTTATAAAATTTATAAATACCTAACTCTACTATTAACTAGATACGCACCAGAAGTCAAAAATCATTTGCCAACATAAAGATATAATTTAAACTAATGACAAGGCAAGGCTACAAGCCTTTATTACCCGTCGTGTACTTAAATTAAAGCAAGTAAAGTAAAATAAGCATAAATAAATAAAAGAAAAAGGAATACTCCCTCAACACCAAGGAAGCTCCCCAAGGATGCTATAAATTTTTGGTGAACTTGCACCATTACTTAGCTTCTCCGAAATCCCCAAGGATTTATTGAAATTCGGCATTTGTAGTTTGAACCTCCCCAGTCCCCTTAGAAAAGTATACTTCTTCCACTCTTCCTCGAGTTGGTTTTTTCTTCATGAACACTCCATATGGTATCTCCTTTGTTGTAACTGAAACAAACTCACACTCATCCACAAGTTGTGTTAGTGATGCTTCTACATAAGTGTTGAGTAGTTCGGTTGTTGTAACTTCAACTTCAAGAGATTCTTGGGGACTGATTTCCTTCAATATGTATTCTTCCTTTTTATCTTCTTGAGTCAGTTCTTTATCCATTAGTGGGATTGTTGGAGTCCCTTGCTCTTCATCATTTACCATTTCTTGAATTTTGACAAGTTGGTCTTGTAATCTCTTGGTGGATGTGTCAAGACTTGGTCTTTGAAGAATCTAACCATCTCTCCTCGAAAGTGAGCTTGTTCTTCTAGGAGTTGGGCTAGTTCTTCTTGGATTTCTTGAAGTTGCATCCACACTTCCATTAATATTGCCTCATCAACTTCTTAGTTTGGTTGGTGAAGGAATTGGCTCTCCATTGGTTCATATGCAGATATCAATCAAATTATAACATCAAGATCAATGGAAGTGTGGATGCAACTTCTTGTAGTAGAGCCAATTCTTTCCTAGCCTCCAATCTAGTATAATTTGATTGTTCATGCAACTTCTTGTGGTAGAGCCAATTCTTTCCTAGTCTCCAATCAACTTCTTGTGGTATAACTTCAAGATCAATCTAGTATACCAATCAAATTATAATGATATCACTGAAAACCAATCCTCAACAATGACACCAAAAACTTTATGCCTTTTAAAATACCTAGTTATATCATTTATAAACTCCTAAATCCTACTACTAACTAGGTGGCATCCCACAAGTATACGTGGTCGCCAACTAGTAGTAAAGAAAAGTAAGGATCGGACCCACAAGGATTGGTCAGTAATTACCGATTATTTGGTTAGATTACTGGTTGAGATAATTAAGAGAAGATTTGATTAAAACTACAACTTAAAGAAGCTAAAAAAGTAATTTAAAGGCTATCTAATGCGTTCAAGTAAACATTAACACTAAGAAAGCATTTTTTAAGAAGCAATGAAATAAAGCAAGTCAAAGGAAAGCATTTTAAGGAAGCAATAACAAATCCATACTACTAATTATCACTAAGCAAATACAATTAAATAAAGCTCATAACTATTCTAAGAAAGCATGTAAAAAAGAAAGTACTTTCAAAAAATAATTAACTAGCCTAAACTACAAATTAACACTAAGGAAGCATGATAGGAAAGTCCATTAACAAATCTACGAATTAAACTAAGAAAGCAATTAAATAAAGGCCATAAACTAATCTACCTTAATACCTAATCTAAACTACAAATTACCACTAAAAAGAGCATTTTTAAAGTAAGCTCATGAACTAATCTAACAATTACACTTAGAAATCAAGTAAAGAAAGTAAGTAATGAGAAACAATTAAACTAATTAGACTAAGAAAACATAAAATTAAAGATTAACTAAAGGAGTTTGAACATGAACAAAGCACTTACAACTTTAAAACTTTAATCTTTAACTTGGAATTGAAAAGTACAAGAAAGAAAAATCATAATCGAAGAAATTCCTCCCCAAATAGGGAGGGAAAAGGAAGAGAACTAATTTAGCAACTTCTACTCTAGCCAACTCCTACTAGGTTTATGAAGAGTCTTCTATACCTCAAATGAGATTTAAAATAAGTATATATAGTTCTAGGGTTGTGAGGGAATGATGCAACAAAAGTCAATCGCAAACTAAGACTTTTTCGCCAGTCCCGCCATCAATACTGCGATATCGATTGCAACATCTCCAACAGTTCACTATTTTGCTTCAAAAATATTCGTCTGACGTCCGATTGATGTGTCTATATTTTGTTTTTCATACGACTTTAACACGTAAGAGCACATTATTAGCTATAATAAACATTTAAAATAACTCCTAAATATTTAAATAAAATTCTCACAAAAAAAAAAAACAAAAGATAAACAAAATGAATGAAAATCTAACACCCAACGGAATTAGGTTAACGACACAAATTCTAAATACAAGAACATAATAAAATATGATAATTAGTACCTAAATAAGTACTAAAACATTTAATTGTTGAACCCCAGTCATGATAATTATGTTTTGATGATAACCAAATCGCACTAACAGTTTGAAAACAAGTGTGCAGAAAAATAGGGAGTTTCGGACGTAAATGATTGTCCGAAAGGAAGACAATTAGAACCTAAAGCCGTCTTGGATGAAGCACAGCGTCCGACCACATTTTCAGAAGACATTGCATCGACCAGACGCAGGTTCGGACGCTTCCTCGGATGTCCGAACGGATACCCTCAGAGAACGGACGCAATGTCGGACTCAGGATTTAGCAGCGTTGCCGTCCGAATGGTCCAACAGCTAGTTCGTTCGGATGCATACTTGCTGCATCGGCCGTCCGAAAGGTCCAACGGCTAGTTTTCCAGTAAACAGAAAATAGCCATTGGAAAATTATTTAAAGCAGATTTTGGGCAACTATAAATACCCCTTAGCCTGAATTAAACACGAAGAGACTTCTACATTGATTACAAGTAATTCTTGAGCTATTTGGGAGAAATAGTGGGTTCAAGTGTTGTAATAGTGTAGGTAGCTTTGTGAAAAGAGCTTAGAAGTGTAAGAGTTCTTCAAGTGTAAGAGTGGAAAGATAACATTTGTAACAAAGGGAGGTTGTGAGTGTAAACTCTTGGCTCAACTAAAGGAAATTAGTGTGAGCAAGAGTGATCCTCATTTGTGTACAAGAGGTTATTGTCTCACCTACTTTGAAGAGACTTTTAGTGGCTAAATTTCAAGTTGAGAACTTGGTAGTTGCTTTGTAAGAAACTCTTTGTGGCTGTAAGCTCCAAACTACATTGAGAAGTCTGGGAGTTTGGTTTGATAAATCTCAATCTTCTTATTTGTTCTTTAAGCTTAAATTGTTGAATATCTATTGCATTCATTTGTTTTTAAATCTTTATTTGGTGCATAAAGTTTGCATTTCTTATTAAGCACATCAAAAGGTTTGTTTTAGAAACAACCTAATTCACCCCCCTCTTAGGTTGCTTTTTGGGCCAACATTAATAAACACAAACTAACACATTCCAACACACAAAAGTAAAAAATAGATGAAAACACACATTAAATCACTAAGAATGCTCAAAATTAGAGGTAAAACACTCAAATTTAGGGTACATATAACTCTAGTTTTCTAGAGTTATCATACACTGCAAGAAATATAAAATTAACCCCTTAAAGTTTATTAAATTTGTCATTTTAGTCCCTAATTCTAATTTTATGTCAATTAACCTACTTTAGCTATTAATCAATATAATTATCAAAACAACTAAAATATAATGATGTCGACCAGTACCAGTGATTTATGTCTTAAAATACTTGTGTCATGAAAAAAGTAAATAAAAAATTCTCTAATACTATCGATATTTTTTGATCTTTTTATCATATTTTATTTTCATAAAAAAACAAATTTTTATATATTCGAGACTTATAATCATCTACTATTAAGGTTCCATCATTCTCTTTTATTTTTGCTTTTCTTCACATTTATTTAAAATGCTTTTCTTCTTACTTTTTTCCCTTGATAATATAATCAACTATCACATAAATTATACAAAGTGATTAACTTCATACTTATAAAATCAAATTTAAATTAAAATACTTTAGATGAAATATCTTTAGTAATTCATGAAAAATTTTAAAATTAATTATTTCACCATATTTTAAGTTTCAAATATTGCAAAAAGTATAATTCGAGAATTAAAATATTAATTAATGTGGAGCATACTTATATTTTTAACAATATTTGACACCATTATTGCATTTTGTTTTTACCCCAAAATATTTAATAACACAAAACTTACACGAGGGACTATACCAAGTGAAATATCACTTAAAGCTTAAGGGGGTTTAAAGTAGTTTTGTTTTTTTGAAAAGACTAATGGCGATTTACATTCGACTATTAGTCAAAATGGTGAAGTGAGAAAAAAATAGCATTAAGAGTTTAGAGCAAAATAGTCTAAAGTGATTTACTATATTTAACTCTATGATTTATAATATTTATCAAATAATGATCATTTTTTTTATTCAAACCTAGACTTGTCATTTAATTATTAAAACCTTATGTCATAAAATTATTTCATTTGATAAATATTGTATATATTCATTTTTGATATGAATTATATGAAGATGAATGTTCATTCATCTTCCCAAGTACATCCATTAATGTGATATTTATCCTCTTAGTTATATTGAATTATATGAAGGTTTATTGATCCACGTGATTCATGTATAAGATTAAGTATTTATTTATGAATTCCCTATCTTGTTACTCTATAAATAGGGGATTTTGGTACCTCATTTGCAAGGTTAATAAAAGTTGGGATGATATAGAGTATTAGATAATTTCCTACTATTTCTTTGTCTACTTTTTTCTTACTTACACTTATTATATTTCCTACATTAGTTAGTTTTGTAGTCAAGTTTAATAATCTTGACTTAGTTTATAACACATTATCAGTACGAGACTCTGACCAACTGAAGTAGAATTTTAAATCAACACAATGAAGGTACGTAGAACTTTCAACACGACGAAGATACATAAAATTTTAAATTATCACAGCCAAAGTATGATGTAAAATTTTAGGTATTCTTTATTTCTATCTTTTATTTTTATACTTTCAATTGTATCAACATAATATTATTACAATTTATTTTGATTGGTTTGAATCATATCAAATTATACCAAATTTGAATTTACGACCCTTGGTATAATGGGTAAGAACTATCTATCTTGGATTTTGGATATTAAAATCCATTCGGATTTCATGTTTCCCGAGACACAATCAAAAAAGGCAAAATATTAAACCTAAGCAGGGTCAAACAAAATCTGTATATGATTTTCGCCATTATATTCTTAAATGATTCAAAATATTCCTATTTAAAAGATCCAGTAGATCTATGGAAAAATTATACAGATCATTGATAACTACACATTAGAGAAAATGTTCTCGACTTTGTTTGCATCAAATATACTCTTGAAGAAGTAATATTGGAAAAGAGTTTTAAGAAATATTCCAATTTTCATTTCTTCTTAGAATTGTATGAAATAATGAGTTATTACTCAAATGAATCTCGTTCAATTAATTATATTCCATTCCCCGAAGTGAATGCGATAAAATTTAAATAAAACTTATAGACATAGAGATGGTGGTCATAATAAGTAACTATTTTGACAGTAGCACTACATCTCACTACCAAAAGTGCTAGAATAGTGAAGAGATAAAAGATAAAGATAACAATATGCAGAATAGAAGTATGTGAAAAATAAATGTTATCTTTGTGGTATGAATGACCACTAATCGCGTATATACCAAAACACTTTCTTAAATTATACTTCAGCATTATTGAAAGACAAAAGAAAGCCCTGGAAATAAGTTTTCTTTATAATGGTCTTGACCATGGTTATTGTGCTATTGATTTCTTCCCTGAAGGAAGTATTGACGTTTGGTTGACTGTGAAAAGATCTAAAAAAGAAAATATTGTGATATTTTATTTAGCACGTCTTCATTATGGTTTTTAAATTCTATATGTCTTGTTGTTTTGCATTAATTTGTTATCTTATATTTATTTTGTTTATGAGAAATGTATGGATATACATTTATCTGAGATATGAGCATATATGCCTCTAACAGTACAATAACACATATGATACTCAAAAGTAAAAAATATTTTTCTCATCGGGTAATACAAAACTAACTAAAATTTTGGAAGAGCCACTATATGATTACCCAAAGGAACAAAGTTTATTATAATGATGCAGTATTTTCTACAAGGTTTCAAAAAAAAATTATTAAGTTTCAAAGATATCCGCCGAAAAGGATATCATTTTGAGACTATAAATACACAGAGGAAATTATTGAGTATCTATCTAACATTTGGAAAGAAATATGTTATGAAAAAGTTGCATGTCTTTTTTTATTTATTTGTACTATAGATATATTAGTATAATTAAACCACATACCACAGTAAACTTGAAGTGTATTGATTCAAATACTTTTATTATTTGGTAATGACCAGGTAGACCATCTCGGGTAAGTTATGATATGTAAAAATTATTGAGAATTCACATGGATATCCATTGGAGAATCAGAAGATTCTTCAATTCAATGAATTCTCTTGTGCTGCTTGTTCTTAAGCAAAATTAATTATTAGACCATCAACAGTTAAAATAGGGATTTAATCCCCTACATTTCTAGAATGAAATAAGGTTAAGATATGTGAGCCCACTCACCCTTCATCTGTACTATTTAGATATTTTATGATTTTGATAGATGCATCTACTAGATGATCACATATGTATATGTTATTGACTCGCAACTTGAAATTTGTGAGATTGCTAGCTCAAACAATATTTTATAGATTGATTAAGAGCACAATTTCTAGATTATGCAATCAAAAAATTTTGTTTTAATAATACTGGTGAATTTATATTTCAAACATCTCTATGTCAATTGATATAACTATTGGACATCCTGAATCACATGTTCATACCGTAAATAATCTAGTAGAATTGTTAATTAATAAAACACCTCCAATGAATAGTTAGACCATTGCTTAGAAGAATAAAATTGTTTATTATGTATAAAGATATGATATGCAGCAACACTTATACGCATCAGACCAACAAGATATTTTAACTTCTCCTTATTACAATTAGCTTTGGTCAGGAGTTTAATTTTTTCATCTAAGGATTTTCGTTTGTACGGTATATGTTTTAATTGTTCCACCATAATGCACAAACATGGGTCATAAAAAAAAGTTGAGAATATATATATAAGTGGTCCCTTCTAATTAAATATCTTGAAATATTCATAGGGGACTTATTTATAGTACAATTTGCACAATTGTTATAAAAAAAAATTTTTTCAATATTAGGGGGAGAAGATAAGCAGCTAGATAAAGAAAAATTGAATGAAATGAATTATCACATTTTGATTATTGTGAATTAGAAGTTCAAAAGATAATTTATTTGCAAAATAATGTAAATCATCTGCCAGATTCATTATTGACAAAAGTGACTGAAATCTCATATACTAGATGAAATGTTCCAATTCGAATTGGTGTCCCATAAGGACAACCTATGACAAATTGTAGTCATCCACGCACAAGGTGTGATTGACCAATCGGTTCCAAAAGATAAAAATTCTCATAAGAGAAAAGTAGCAAATGTTAAAGATGGTCATACAATAGAGGCAGTGCTCCTGAAGAGACCCTAGACATAACTAATCATAAAACTATAGAAGTGGATCAGGTACTTGAATCTAATGAAAATAAAGAGATTTCGGCAAATTATTTCACTATTGAGAAAGATGAAATTGAAAGTATATTATTGTCGACAACATATTATTTTTTATAATGTCAGTTGATGTTTTGCTGTAAGAATAGAAAATGATGATTTTTAATATAAGTTTGTCGAAAAATATCAATATAGAAATGATTGACTAAAATAGAAGACTCAATAGCAAGTAGAATTAAATTCATGTTTAAAAACGTGAAAATTTTTAGACCTGCAGTCCAAAGTCCTGAAGGTGTAAAGTCAGCATGATATAAATAAATATTTGTGCAAAAACAAAATGAGAACAATGAAACTGTGCCATTTAAAGTACACATTGTTGAAAAGACCTGGCATTAATTATGAAGAGACATATTTTCTAGTGGTGAATGCGATCACCTTTAGATATCTAATTTGAGTGGTAGTTAATGAAAAAATTGAAATGTGTCTAATGGATGTTGAGCATATTTTGTATGACTTATTTGATATTGATATTTATATGAAAATCCCTGATAGATTTAACATGCTATAAGCATATAAAGTTTTCCGGTAGCATTGCTCAAAAAGATTACGAAAATTCTTGTATGGATTAGATTAAAACAATTTAGGTAGATATGATATAATTGCCTCAATAAATATCTCTTAAATAAGGGTTATAAAAATAATCTAATTTGCCTATGTGGTTTCATAAAAAGAACAAGATCAAAAATTGTGATAACTACTGTATATGTTGATAATATAAATATTATTTGAACTCTTGAAGAGTTTCAAATGATAATGAGATTTATATAAAAGATCAAGGCAAAGGTCTATAATTCGAGCACTTATCGAATGAAAATTTTGTTAATCAATAAACTTATATAAAAAAGATATTAGAACAATTTCATATGGATAAAATACATCGACTGAGTACCTCAATGGTTGTAAGATCGTTTGATGTCAAAAATAATAGTTTTTTGTTCTTGAGAGAATGGTAAAAAACTTATTGGTTTTGAAATATCATATCTCAGTGCTAACATATACTGTAAATTCGTTAGCAAAATTTAGTTTTTCTCCGATACGAAGCTATTAGAATGACAATTAAGCATATACTTCAATATTTTTGAAACATTATTGATAAATGAATCTATTTTACTCAGATGAATTTAGATCAAAATTAGTTGGCTATATAGATGTTGGACATTTATCTGATTCAACATAAAACTCGATTTTGAACGAGTTATTTATACATGGAGAAATTGCTATATCATGACGTTCAACAGAATAAAATTTAGTCATTAATTCTTGCAATCATGCTAAAATAATCTCAATACATGAAACAAGTAGTGAATATATTTGGGTAAGATCATTGATCCAACAATTCCAACATATTCAAAAGATATGTAACAAACATATTTCTCCAAACTTTTCCTTCAGTCAGGATTTTAAGAAGAATAATGATATTGATATCCAACAAATTCGCTTATGTAGTGATTTAGCAGATTTGTTCATAAAAGCATTGTTAATAACAACATTTGAACAACATTTGAGAATTTAGTTTGCAATATTGAAATGCATCTTTTCAAGAAAATCAAGTGGTATTTTCACATGAAGGAATAAAAGTACACGCTGTATTATTTTTTCCAATTTGGCCATAATTTTGTCCTAATGGATTTTCCTATTAAGGTTTTTAATGAGCCATGCAAAAGTGTGCTATAAATATTGAATAGCACTATACAGTTTTTCCTTCTAGCTTGGTTTTTTCCTGCTGGATTTTCTTGGTAAAGGTTTTTAACAAGTTAGTAATTCTTCGTGTATTTTTCAAAAGAATGATGTACTATTTTTCCTTCACTAGGGTTTTTCTTAATGAGTTTTTTCTAGTAAGGTTTTAATGAGACATATTCTTTTATGTATGGACATCCAAGGGTATTTTATAAATTCTATCAAGATGGATGTCCATTCGTCCCCCAAGCACATCGATTAATGTGATGTTCATCCTCTTAATTATGTTGACTTATGTGAAAACTAAGAGATCAATGTGATTCATATATCATATTAAGTGTTTATTCATAAATTTTCTATCTTGTAACTCTATAAATAGGGAATTTTGGTATCTCATTGCAAGACTAATGAAAGTTGATAATATAGAGACGTATTAGAAAATTTATTACTATTTTTTTGTTTACTTTTCTCTTGTTTACACTTATTATATTTTTTACTTTAGTTAATTTTGTAATCAGGTTTTACATTTACTATATTTTATACTTTAGTTAGTTTTGTAGTTAAATTTAATATTTTTACGTAGTTTTATTACAATTTTTTTAGTTCTTAGCATAGGTTTTAAACTTGATAATTCAAAAACATATTACCAAAAAATTAAAAAAATATTACTGGCTCCATTTGGATTGCAAATAATTTGCATTATTTGCCAAATAATATTTTGTCCGAATATTTGCTGTTTGGTCAGCACGTAACTATCCAGATAATATTTTGCACTATTCGTATTTTGTCTTATTCATTATTCACACAATAAATTTTCACTATTCATGTCCTATTCATTATTTACATTTGAAAAAATATTCTATTACTAATTATGTATAAGAAGTGAAATTAAATATATATATATATTTTTGCAATCTTTAGTTTTGCATGGAGACGTCTTTAATCTAGTAACTATTAGAATCATATATTTTTATTTTAAAATGTGTTGGTTGCAATCTTTTGTTAGTAGTCTACAAACATTAATATTGTGGATATAGAGATAATTCGCCATTATGTATTCGCTTTGAACTATGAACGTATATTTATTATTGGTTTAATTTGACTTATTTTTTTTTTTATCTTTACTTAGTTCCATACGAAATGTTTATATATGTGTGTATTGGTTCTCTTAATAATGGCATAAAATAACTGGGTACAGATGTTGATTATCTTTTATCATTGTTAATTTTGGTATTTTTTTTTTTGGTTTTTATGTAGGGTTAATTTCACTTTACCTCTTTAACGTTTAGATCACAATCACTTTAGTCCATAGCGTTATTTTTTAGACACTTTAGTTGTTGGACTAACAATCCAAGTTAAAGGTGTTAGATTTTCTGTTTAAATGATATTTTTACCCTCAAAATATTGATGTGCGAATAAATTTTCTCATAACACTCAAAATATCTTATAGCGTTTATTTTCATAAATAGAGTTTGATGAAATTTAAAATGTGTTGATGAATGATAAAAAATTATTAAAACATATCAACAAAATGAGAGAGAAAAAAAAGGAATTAAGTAAAAATGAGAAAATAATAAGTAGGGAGAATAAGGGTATTTTTGTTAAAATGATATTAAAAGGCCAGTGACAACGAAGTGTAGCCAATGATAAATTTACACTATCCTTGTGACTTTGGTTATAGGTTTGAGTCAAGAGGGGTTAGATGGAGATTCACCGTAGATATTCTTTAAAAAAAATATTGAAAATGATAGTGAGTATAAATATTAAGCATGTAAAGTAAAATTAATTCTTTTTATGTATGTAGAATTTGATAGAAACAAGAGGAAAGATGTAATTTGAGGCCTTTTATCAAATATAGTGGGACAAAGATAAGTGAATTTTTTTTGTAACTGCCATCTTTTCTATTTGCAATATTTTTTTATAAATGAATTCACCAAATAATATAATAGATATTATTTTATTATTTATTATTTAACATATTATTTTGTAACTAAATAATTATTTTATTATTCAAAAAATCAATATAATTTCTAAAAATCACTCAAGTTAACACACAAATATACCAAATAAGACACTATTATTTGCAATTCAAATGGACCAACTAACATTTAGAAAAATTTTTAAACGAAAAAATGAAAATAAAGTCAAAATGCAAATCCCCTTATTAGTAGCCTTTGCTCATTACAAAACGTTAGATAGCTCGAGAGATTTTATCTGAGAGAAGAAGTATACAGCTGATGAGCAAAGAAAGAGAGCAGGAGAGGGAAAATTCTCTCCCTTCTTCGTACTCCTGAATATTTTCTTCTCTCTAGGGTTTTTCATTGGAAAAAAATCGGAATTGGAACCCTAAACTCACCACTTATCAATTCATACGAGGTCACTTAAGTTCTAAAATCTAACCATTTAAGTTCGATTCTCTCACTTTTCTATACATTACGCACATTTTAATTTATGCGTATGACATGAAACCGTATAGAGAGAGGGAGAGAGGATTGGATTGATTTGAATTTAATCGTATTGAATTGAATAATGGCGGAATTAGGGCAACAGACGGTGGATTTCTCGACGTTGGTGGCGAGAGCGGCCGAGGAATCTTATGTTTCTTTGAAGGAATTGGTGGAGAAGTCGAAAGGTTCGGATATTTCCGACTCGGAGAAGAAGATTGGGATTCTCAAGTATGTGGTCAAGACTCAGCAGCGTATGCTTCGGCTCAATGTCCTGGCCAAGTGGTGCCAGCAGGTCAGCTTCTTTCTTGAATAAATCTTCTCCTTTATTATTTTTTTTTTTTTGTTTTTGTTTTGTTTTGGTTTTTTTTTTTTTTTGAGTAAGAGTGTTTTGTGGATTTTGTGTTTAATTTCTTTGAAATTGAATGGTTCATAGTGGAAAGAGTTTGATTTTTGTTGGGATTGTTTTTGGTGATATTTAATGATGGAAAAATGATATTGTAGAATGGAATCTATAGTTGTTATGATGAAAGTGCCAAGTGTGAATAGCAGTTGAGGATAATAAATGAAAATAGGAAAAAGTTAAATAAGGATAACAGATCAAGAATGATTTGGAGATCAATGTTGTTACTTTTCATGATGAACCTTCTTGTTATTGTAAGTTTTACGTTTTTAGATAGTTCAATGCTGGTAACTTAGGATTCTCGGCTGGGAAAAAGTGGAAAGGAAAAGAATGGAAGTCTTAAATGCAAGAAGTTGACGTTGGGTGATCTACTGATGAAAAAGGACTAGTAAATAGGGTTTTTGTTATGTTTTCATGTGATTGTTTTTGTTCTTTTTATCTGGAGATTAGGCCTTTGACTTTGACAACCGCTGAAATTGAAAAGGAAGGATTATTGGTAAAAAGGTATCTGTGGAAGGGAAACTGGCTTACTTAAGGCGGTATACCTGGTTGACGAAACTTGGACATATGTTAAACATGCAGAGTAGTTTCTACTTGTTGTAATATTCTTTCTGAGTATTTAATAAGTGAATCTAAATAGACACATTACAGACATGCAAAAATATCAATGCAAATGAAAGACAAACTTTTGGTAGAATTGGCATTTTTCGCATTCAGTTATGGTAAATCTATACACAGTTGTTATCAGCGCAAGAGTAGGAATGGGGAAGTTGTCTCTGGATTAAGCACTCCAACCTGGTAATTCATCATATCTGGATGAAGGAAATACAAGGCAATTTGAAAGTGTAGAAAGTAAAAACATAAGTTTGCAACTTATTTTGATTCTGGATTATGGAATATTGTTTGGTCTCTCACAAATCCTTTAGTAGAGCTTTTGTTAGATACATCTCAATACAGACATATAAGGTATGTTTAACCGCTCTCTTTTTATTTCTAAACTGGTTTCATGTTTCCAAATCGAAAAGCTCATACATTCTATTTGGTTGAAAGTGCGAAAATAAATACGGTCCAAACTTAAGTATATATCTGAGTCCTCCATGAATCTTAATGACAAAGAATTGGGTTGAGGAAGGGGGGATCGGAGGAGGAATTGAGGCCCTCTTTAGGGCAATTGTGAAAAGATTGAGATTCGGTTATTGCCGACTGGCATTGCATGTGCATCCTTTTGTTATATAGGGTGGCTTTTGCAATCAGTGCAGGTAAATATACATAGTACAAATCGATGTAAGAGTAGTCCCCCAGAACTGGTTCTTTGCCTGTGGAAAAGAATATCTGCTATTTGATTCCCAAATCAAACACATTTGTTTGACATGTCTTTGGTTTTCACTGCTTGTATTCTTTCGCTAGGGAGAATGTTATGGCATAAGTACAAGAACAGCTAAAAGATATTATTTATAACCCATGATAGATAAGTAGAATTAATTGGACATATTGGAAAAACGTGGACATTGATGTTCTGTCTCTGTTATCTGCGTGCTTTTGTGTGCATTTTTGCATACTTATGAATATGGTCATTAGTACTATGTCTTTTAAGTAGCTAGCTTATTTATAGGAACGTTGGTACTGGTTGTATTGAATTGGATCTCAATGGTGACTTATTTCATAATCTGGTATAACTATTGTTTGTAATGCTTTAGTTCTGTTTTTAGTAACATTAATCCTTCCCTACAACTCCTGAATTAAGAGTCCTCACAACAGCAAGGTCTACTTGATTGGGATTAGCTGTTAATGAAACTTCTCGCAGGATCGTTTTTAAGTAATTCTGCATTGGAAAAAAAGTGTCCGTCTTTTCATGGTGTTTGTTGGAATGCAGTGGTCGCGGCTGAAAATGTACGCAAGCGAAACAGGATTTATGTGAGTTGGTTTTTTATGTGTAAATGGCTGGGGATGATGCTGATCACCTTCTGTTAAATTGTGGACTAACTCAACAATTGCAGGGACACTATTCAATATGTTTGTATGTCATTCTGTCATGCTAACAAGGTGATATATGCCATGTTTTGCCGGAAAAGACTTAGCAAAAATATACCGGAAGCGTCCAAGGTTGCGAATGTTCTGCACTTGCTTTTTTTTAATATGGAACAAAAGAGATAATATGAGATCTTTTCGGGGAAAAGAGAAACCAACATGGGTTTTGAAGCCCTTGATTTTGGTTTATATGCTTGCTTGGAGTGGCCAGATTATGCTTAGATTCTTGGATGAACTTTTTTGTCTGAACATAAGTTGTAACTATTTACATCTTATACATGTGGCTAACCTTTTGTGACTAATATTTTTATTAGTTATAAAAGAAGTTTATTATTTTGCAACATTGGTATTTTAGATATTTCCATTGTAAGAACTGCTGTGTTGTGCTTTTCTGTATAGGACCTACTAGGTTCTGTTGTGTGTTTTATTGGCTTCTGTTTCATTTTAGGGAGGTATATTCTTGGAATTTCTCATGTAAGGTTTTGATGATCCATTTGTCTGATTTTAACAAAATTCTCTGTTGCATTCCTGCTCTGTCATTTGCAGGTCCCATTGATACAGTATTTTCAACAACTTGGATCAACTCTATCAAGTCATGACACATGTTTCAGCCAAGCTGCAGATTCTAAATCGATGTTTTTCATGCATGAGGGTTTACAACAAGCTCGTGCTCCTATCTATGATGTTCCATCTGCTATTGAGGTCTTACTAACCGGAGCATACCCTCGTTTGCCCAAATGTATTGAAGATGTGGGTACACAGAGCACATTAAATGTGGATCAGCAAAAGCCAGCTCTAAAGAAGCTAGATGCACTCGTCAGGTCCAAATTACTTGAAGTTTCGCTTCCAAAAGATATTACTGAAGTAAAGATTTCAGATGGTACTGTGCTGCTTTGTGTAGATGGGGAGTTTAAGGTTCTTGTCACCCTTGGTTACAGAGGGCACTTGTCCTTGTGGAGGATATTGCACTTGGAGCTGCTTGTTGGTGAGAGGACTGGGCCTGTTAAGCTAGAAGAAGTGCAACGCCATATTCTTGGGGATGATCTAGAACATAGAATGGCTGCTGTAGAAAACCCATTTATGACATTGTATTCTGTTCTTCATGAACTTTGTGTTGCACTTGTAATGGATAGCAATGGACTGTTATAAGACAAGTTCAAGCACTTCGACAAGGCCGATGGAAAGATGCGATTAGGTTTGAGCTCATATCTGATGGTAGTGTGGGACAAGGAGGGAATGCTGGTGGCACACAGATAACACAAGATGGAGACACTGATGTGGCTGGTTTGAAAACTCCTGGATTAAGGATTTTATACTGGTTGGATTTTGATAAAACCTCTATTACTCCCGACACAAGGTCTTGCCCTTTTATTAAAATTGAACCCGGACCTGATCTGCAAATCAAGTGCCTTCATAGCTCATTTGTCATTGATCCTCTGACTGGAAAGGAGGCAGAACTTTCCCTTGACCAGAGTTGCATTGATGTTGAGAAGTTGCTGCTCGGAGCTATTCGTTACAACAGATATACTCGTCTCCTTGAAATTTTTAAAGAACTGGAGAAAAATTGTGAGATCTCCCGAGCTCCTGGAGATGTCCATCTTGAGACTCAGATGGATAAATTTGACACTGACGGTAAAATGGTTAGTTTTGTTATGTATTTCAGCTGTTATGGAACATCTGTTATTTAGTTGTCTCAAGATATTTGGAACTTTTCATTCTTATTCTCCATGGTTGGGCTCTCGTACGTGATGGATAATTTTTTAGGAGCCATTTCATTGGGTTGCTTATTGTACAGGATAGTTTTGCTATGTATTTCAGTTGTTATGGAACATCTATCATTTAGTTGTCTCAAGATATTTTGAACTTTTCATTCCTATTCTCCATGGTTGGGCTCTCATACATTATAGATGATTTTATAAGAGCCATTTCATTGGGTTGCTTATCTATCAATCTCTTGGCGCTTGATATTTTCTTAATAAAAAGAAAGAAACAAGGAACTGAAATGTTAATTTCGTTGGGATCAAGAAATTCTTAATAAACATCCATTAATCTTTGGAAATACTCTTCAATTTTTATAACTAGATACATCTTAATGCGCAAATCTTATTGTTACCAGATTTTGAAATTATAACTTTCAATATGTTTAATGTTGAAGGACTCATTTCTGGACTTATTTTCTCTGCAGAATGTTTCTGAATTTCATTCCAGGAAGTATGAAGGTCAGGAAGTTCTTTTGGTTCGTGCCTACGGCTCATCCTTTTTCACTCTTGGAATAAATATAAGGTTTTCAATTCTTTACCTTTGTCTTTTAAGTTATGATCTCTGCTTTTCCAGGTTAAAATGGTTTCACCATTCTGTAATAACTACATGATGGTCTCACAGTTGTATTTTTCTATTCATTACCTTTTCCTTTTTGTAAAGACATGTTTTCAATTCCTAAGCTTTTTCTATTTCTAGTTCTTGATTGGTGTGGATTAAATGTAAGTAAGGTTTTCTATTCTCTTACCATTCCATTTCTTTCAGTTTAAGTGGCTTATCTTCATCTTTTGACCAAAACTTGGTTCCTTACTCTTAAATTGCAGGCCTGGCCGCTTCATTCTTCACTCATCCAAGAATACTGTATCACCATCTGAACTTTTGGAGCATGTGTGAAGAAGCTCTGAACCAAAGAACTAAGACTGCATCACAAGTTTTCATAAGCTTGCGAAGCAAAAGTATTTTGCACTTGTTTGCATGTGTTGGAACTTTCCTGGGCCTGGAGGTACCCATAAAATTCCTTTCTTTTTTTGTTAATTCTCAAAACTTCACTATAGTTATCCTTTGGAAAACCACGTTTCACCATTTTTATATTGATGTTAGTTTTTGCAGAATAACTTTATGTGGATAGATTTTCTGCACTACTGATGTATATTTTGAGTGGATAGATTGATATAGCAACTTGTTTGATAGAATGTGCAAGAGAATTTTGGGATACAAAGGGAATACTCAGCACAAAATGTTCTGTCTGCTATATTTCTGTTCTTTATTCGTGTAAAAAAAAATATTTTTTTACATAGAAAAGGTGTATCTACTTGGAAAACTTCTGATTTCACTGGATGAATCTGAGCTATATCTACTCATAAAGACTTTTCTATCAAGGGTTTTGAATAGCATATGGCAATTGATTCTTTTGGCCCATTAGTATAGAAAAATGATTGTTGATTTTGTGTTGAACTTTTTTGTTGTATTGCGGATATTTCACGTCATATGCTCTGCAAGTCCAACAAATGATTTTTAAGTTTAATTGGATGAGACATCCAGGAGGGATATCTGTGGGTGCTTCATAACTCATTCAGATTCTTAAAACAGAGAATCCCTAATTCATTGATTGGTATTTTGTTAATCTTCCAAGCCTGCATTCTATATTTCACCACTCAAATATCTAAGTTGGAGATTGCATACTTTTTGTTGCAGGTTTTTGAACATGTTTTTGCAGGTGTGAACTTGCCTAAGAATATTTCAAATGGTTCAAGCACATTGCTTATGCGTTTTCCAGAGTGTGGGAGTTCTTATTATTTGCTGATGCAACTTGGAAAGGATTTCAAACTCCTTTTTAACTTACTGGAAACTCAGTCAGATCCTTCAGGGAAAGCTGAATCTTTTAGTGACTTTAATAATATGTATTCGGGTGAAAAATGTTGATATTGGTCAGATGCAGATGTGTGAAGATAATATCAATCTAAGCCTCCTTGATTGCAGAAAGTTACTATCAGTTTTACCTGGCCTTAGTATTAACCGAACTTCTGAACAAAGTCTTCTTTCTGAATTTGGCTTGGAGGGATCTGCGCTGGCCTCTGGCTTTCCATCAAAGTTTTCGTCAATTGTGGATGAAGTGTTTGAGCTGGAGAAAGGGTCATCTGCTTCCACTTTCTCTGGTCACGCCCCAAGTTCAACACATGGTACTTCTCCTATGTCTCATTTTGGTCATGGAGGGATGAATCTCCATCCTAAGAAAGTTGGAACACCATCTCCTAAATTGGAGGGTGGTTCACAAGTATCACAGAGTAGTAACATTACTAGATTATCTGGTATGCCATCCAATTATAATGGGTCCATCTACACTGGGAGCAGTTATAGGGGTTTGATACAGTCAGGTTCTACTGGTTCCATTTCAGTTGGCCATGTGTCTGGAAGAAGTCAGGTAAAGAATTTGTCAGCCTCAAAGTCTAATCAGGATTTGACTTCTCTGAGGTCTCCACAGCCTGGTGGAGTTGGATCTTACTCAGTGATGGATGAACATCAGCTAGCTACATCTGGAATTCGTACAGCTCGACTTTTGTCTCCCTCCCTTCAAACTGGCCTTCCTGCTTCTGGAGCAGCTGCAATACCTACTGGACCTAGAGACTCGCCTGGCAATGCTATACCTGGGAATCTTACAGTTTCTGGATTTAATTCATTGGTTGCATCTCCCGTATGTAAGATTCCTACTTCTAGGTGATAGTTTTCCATCTGATTTTTCTGCATATTTCTTTAGTAGAAATGGTTTTTAGATATCTTGTCTACAATCAACTACATGTTAAAAAGAAGCTACTTTTTTGTTCCTTTCCAGCTCAAGCACCAGATTCCACATATGTGAACCCAAATCTTGATGTTGTTCCAAGACAAGATAAAATGTCAAGAAAGCGTACTGTGAATGACAGATTTGTTGAGCTCTCTCCCGTCACTTCAGTGTCTAGAGGCTAATGAAGAATCTTACAAGAGGAGGAGAATAATGGAATCGAATCCTCGACATTCTACTTCACAGATGCTCATTACGTCAGAACTTTGTCAAAAAACTGAAGGATACAGTTATGAAGATCTTGTATCTGAAGCTAATAAGGGTAATTTACCCTCTAGTATATATGTTTCTGTTCTTCTTCATGTGGTCAGACACTGCTCACTTTGTATTAAGCATGCCCGACTAACTAGTCAGATGGATGCACTTGACATTCCATATGTTGAAGAAGTGGGTCTAAGAATCGCATCCTCAAACCTATGGTTTCGTCTTCCATTTGCGAGAGGTGATACGTGGCAGCATATATGCTTACGGTTAGGGAGACCTGGAAGCATGTACTGGGACGTGAAAATTTGTGATCAACACTTCAGGAACTTGTGGGAACTTCAGAAAGGAATGAGTAATACTCCGTGGGGTTCTTTATGGTGTTCGGATTGCTAATACGTCTGATGTGGATGCTCATATTCGGTATGATGCTGAAGGTGTTGTTTTGAGTTACCATTCTGTTGAGGCTGATAGTATTAAAAAATTAGTAACCGATATCGAAAGGCTTTCTAATGCTAGAACGTTTGCCCTTGGAATGCGAAAACTACTCGGTGGAAGTGCTGCTGAGAAATTCGAAGAAAACCCTACAACCTCTGATGCTAAAGTACCAGGTGGTGTAAAAACTGTTCTAGACACAGCTGACAAATTTTCTGAGCAGATGAGGAAGGCATTCAAAATTGAAGCAGTTGGACTTATGAGTTTATGGTTCAGTTTTGGATCTGGAGTTCTCGCTCGCTTTGTTGTCGAGTGGGAATCAGGTAAAGAGGGCTGCACAATGCATGTCTCTCCTGACCAACTTTGGCCCCACACCAAGGTGTGTGCACTTTTATAACTATGTGTCTTTGTGGAAGTAATCTCGTTAGTTTTGTCTTTGGTTTTCCTACTCCGATGACGGTATTGATAAACTTGTTTGTGTATGTTTCTGGGCTTCGAATGGTTGAAAATTTACCAAGACCAAAATTTTTCCCATAAGCCTGTCTTTTGATTACTGTGCTTATGTTTCTTGTCCTCTGTGTGCGTGTGTGTGTATACTTCGAATAGTTGAAAATTTACTGAGACCAAAATTTTTCCCATAAGCCTGTCTTTTGATTACTGTGCTTATGTTTCGTGTCCTCTGTGTGTGTATATACATATTCATATATATATATATATATATATACACACACACACACACACACACATGCGGGTTGTTTCTCCCAACTTTTGTTTCTTCCCTCTTTTGTAATGCCTAAAATATATATATATGCGGGTTGTTTCTCCCAATTTTTGTTTCTTCCCTCTTTTGTAATGCCTAAAATACCCGCCCTTAATGAAATATAATTCCTAGGAATACAATTAAATTACTTCTCACCTAATCTAACTACCTATTTTTTAGGACACCACTACCTGTTTGAGCATTTTTTTAGTCATACAATCCTACTCGAGATAATATATATATTTTTTTCCTTTTTTGTCAAGCCTAATATACACTTAGTTAAATAGTTATGTCTAACATGTCTCTAATTAGGTATAATAGGCCTATCTAAAATACTCTCTATTTAATCTAATAAGACCTTCTATTTTCTTATAATCCTATTAAGATATATATATATATATATATATGTTATAGAGAGAAAAATATCTTGTTTATTCTCATACTTTTGTCAAGAGTACATAAGATCTGTATATATGTAAGTGTAGAATAATCTAAATCCTAAAATTAAGCTAATCAATTTACATCCTAAAATCAAGCTATCTAAATCCTACAATCAATCAAGGTAAATCAATTAGCCTACAATCAAGGTAAATCAGTTAGCCTACAATCAAATCCTACAATTAAGTAAATATATTCACTTACTATATTTACAACACTCCCCCTCAAGATGGAGCATAGATGTTAATCATGCCCATCTTGTTACAAATCTATAATCAATCCTCGGACCACTCAAAGCCTTGGTGAAAAAGTCAGCTAATTGCTCTCCAGTTTTTACATGACTGGTTAAGATTAAATTTTGCTGAATCTTCTCACGGATAAAGTGACAATCAACTTCAATATGTTTGGTCCTCTCATGAAGAACCGGATTTGATGCAATATGGATAGCAGCTTGATTGTCACACCATAACTTCATAGGCAATGAACTATCTAGACCAATCTCATTTAACAATTAATGTATCCATATCAGTTCACAAGTGGATTGTGCCATGGCTCTATATTCTGATTCTGCACTAGATCGAGATACTACATTTTGCTTTTTACTTTTTCATGATACCAAATTACCTCCAACAAAAACACAATTCCCCGTGGTGAATCTCCTATCAATTTTAGAACTTGCCCAATCTGCATCTAAGAAACTCTATGAGAATGACCATGATTACGGTATAGTATACCACGTCCTGGAGCTCCCCTGAGATAACACAATATCTGCTCTTGTAAAGCTGCCCAATGAGTGGTTCTTGGTGAAGACATAAACTGGCTCACAATGCTGACAGGATATGCAATGTCAGGACGAGTCACCGTAAGATAATTCAATTTTTCAACTAATCTCCGCTACATTATAGGATCTGAAAACAACTCCCCATCATCTGCTATAAGTTGCATATTAGTGATCATTGGTGCACTACAAGGTTTAGCACCCAACTTTCCTGTTGCTGTCAAAAGATCAAGGATATACTTTCTTTGAGACAGAAAGAAACCTTTTTTACATCTAGTAACCTCAATGCCCAAGAAGTACTGTAACATGCCCAAGTTTTTTGTTTGGAAATGAGTTTGAAGAAAAGATTTAAGGGCTGTAATACCTGCACTGTCTTGTAGCACAAGACTCTGTTTTAAACCATATAATGACTTTCGAAGTCTACAAACCTTACCAGACTCCCCCTGAGCAACAAACCCAGGTGGTTGCTCCATATAAACTTCTTCTTGCAAGTCCCCATGCAAATAGGCATTTTTGACATCTAACTGGTGCAAAGGCCAATCATTAGTAGCAACAAGGGAAATAAACAAACGGACAGAAGCAAGTTTTGTCACAGGAGAGAAAGTATGGGGATAATCTACCCCATATGTCTGAGCATATCCTTTTGCTACAAGACGAGCTTTTAGTCGTGCAACAGAACCATCGGGAGGTTAACTTTAACAACAAACACCCATTTACAACCAATAGCCTGCTTATTAGCTAGTAGACGTACCAAGTCCCAAGTACCATTGTTGTCTAAAGCCATCATCTCTTCTTCCATAGCGGCTCGCCAACCAGGATAAGCCAAAGCCTCAGGAAGATTATTAGGAACCGACACTGAATCTAAAGAAGCAATGAAACATCATATCTGCAAAGAAGGAGACAAATGTTCATATGAAGCAAATTAAGAGATTGGATGAGAACATTGTCTTTTACCTTTTCGAAGAGCAATAGGTAGATCAAGACTCAGATCTGTAGACGGAGGAGCTGGTGGAGGATGCGAGTCTGTGTGTTGAGTCCTACGAGTGTACACTTGAGTGATAGGTGGTCTCATGGGAATAGAAGGACTAACAGGGATTGTGATGGTATAAACTAGAATATTATCTTACTCCCCCTCACAACCATAAACATTAGATTCAGGAAAGAATGGAGTGGTCTCAAAAAATGTAACATCAGCAGAAATTAAATAACGACCCAAAGTAGGAGAATAGCATCTGTATCCTTTTTGAAGACAAAAATATCCTAAAAATACTCACGTGAGAGATAAGGATCCAATTTAGATACTTGAGGTCGAACATCACGAACAAAACAAGTACACCAAAAAATACGTGGTTCAATCGGGAATAAGGGTCGAGAAGGCTCACCAGCAAGTGCAGATGATGGCATGCGATTAATTAAGAAACAGGCTGTTGAAATAGCATCCACCCAAAATTGCTTTGGGACCTTCATCTGAAAATGAGAGTTCTAGCTACTTCTAGTAAGTGTCTGTTTTTTCTTTCGGCAACACCATTTTGGGGTGGTGTGTCAACACATGAAGATTGGTGAAGAATTCCATTTTCTGACATGTAGGAATCAAAAGGATGAGAAAAGTACTTTTTTGCATTATCACTTCTTAGAGTGCGCACGGAGATTAAATTGTGTTCTTATTTCAGCACAAAATGAGCAAAAGATGTTGAATAATTATGATCTATTTTTCATTAAATATAACCAGGTAACACAAGAATAGTCATCCACAAAGGTGACAAAATACCTAAAACCAAACTTGGAAACCACTGGACAAGGACCCCCAAACATCAGAATGAACTAATTCAAAAGGGGACGCAACCCGTTTATAGTCCCTAGGCAAATAAGAGACACAATGATGTTTGGCAATTGACACGTCTCTTGTACAATCTAAATGGGATAAATTTTGAAAATTCGGAAATAACTTCTTAAAAATCGACAAAGGAGGATGCCCTAATCGATAGTGAACTTCAAGAGGTGTCAAAGTGTTTGAACATGCAATGGGTTTTGGCATTTTCATTGAAGGAGTTTCGAGTAAATAAAGGCTGCCAGACTCGTGTCCTCTACCAATAATTTTCTTCGTCATAAGATCCTAAAACACACAATGATCAGGGAAAAATGAGACAACAATTGAGAGCATGAGTAATTTTACTGACTGAAAGTAGATTGAATGAAAAATTAGGCAAACACAAAACAGATGACAACGAGATAGATGTTGTAGGATTGGCTATTCTAGAACCCACAACAGAAGTCATTGACCCATAAGCCAAAGTAACACTTTGAAGATTTGTGTGAGAACTAAAGGAGGAAAGGACACCTGTATTACCTGTCATATGGTCTGTAGCACCTGAATCAATGACCCATTTGCTAGAGGATGACACGACACGAAGTTTATTATAGGTTATCTGACTCATTAAGAGAAGATGGAATAGTTGACTTTAGTGAGGCTTGGTACTCGGTAAAGCGAGCAAATTCATCAGCAGAAACAAGTACGGATTTATCCACAGGTGAAGGTTTTGTAGACTCATGGTTACTCTCTTGAGATGCAAAGTTGACAATTTGAGAATGCTGTTGAGGTTTGCCATGATGTAACCAACATGTACGTTTCGTGTGACCAGGTTGTTGACAATGATAACAGACACGTTGATTTTGGTCATGTTGTCTATGACTAGCATTCACTCCACCTTGAAAACTATGTCCATTTCGACTACCATTGCTTTTTCCTCAACTAGCCTCATTCAAAGTACCTCGGCTCACAAGGGCACTAGTAACACTTGGAGGAGAAGGGCGAGATCCCTTAACTCGTAACACTCGAGTGAAGGTGTCACGGAGAGAGACAATCTCTGGATTGAAAAGAATGTGTTCGAGCAGCATCAAACTCAGATGGCAATCTTGCAAGGAAAACTCATAACAGCCATCTGCTCACGTTGAGACTGTTGAGTTTTCACATCAGCACTCGAAGGAAGAAGAGCATTCAACTCCTCAAACACCCGTTTAAAATCCATAAAATATTCAATAAGAGATCTTTCCTATTTTTCTGGACGATAAAAGTCCTCATATATGTGATTGAGATTATCCTTACCAGAATATAGGAAAGCCAAGTAATCCATAAGATCTTTAACAAATTCACAGTGATTAATCAAACCGATTACCTTGGTATCGATAGAATTTCGAATCTGCAAGAATATTCTTGCATCTTCTCCTTACCAAGCCTTCTTTGCAGCATCATCTGATAGTGGTTCATCAATGAGATGATCATCTTTATCAATACTACGGAGATTCACCCGCACAGTTTTACTCTAATCCAAATAGTTCTTGCCATTGAGTTTGTGTTCTGTGATTTTTTTAGTCATAGAAATAACGTCAGAGATAACTACCTTCATCTCTCTGCTATTACCCATTGTGTTGTTGGCTTTGCCATTACAATTCAGTGTAGGAATTTTAATGCACCAATCTAGAGATTGAAAATTGACTCAACAGGGTCATGAAAAAGATAACAAAGCCTAAACCTCTGATATCATGTTATAGAGAGAAAAATATCTTATTTATTCTCAAACTTTTGTCAAGAGTACATAAGATCTGTATATATAGAAGTGTAGAATAATCTAGATTCTAAAATTAAGCTAATCAATTTACATCTTAAAATCAAGCTATCTAAATCCTACAATCAAAGTAAATCAATTAGCCTACAATCAAGGTAAATCAGTTAGCCTACAATCAAATCCTACAATTAAGTAAATATATTCGCTTACTATATTTACAACAATATATATATATATATATATATATAAAAATTAAACTACTATAACAAAATTCTTTATTAGATGTATGAAAATTTAGACATAAATACATGATAAGATGGTAAAAATAATTATATTTGAGCAAAAATAAAATAAAAGAGTTTTTATAACTATTATTCTGTATGTTCATATTGTTTTTCTAGCCATTTTATGTATTCCAAAGTTACAATATTTATTTTCTTTTCTCTAATTGCTCATTCAACTATGTGTTAATTAGACTCATTATTTGTTATGTTATATATTTTCATTTGCCAATAATATCTGTATCTTGTATTTTTTTAATAATATATTTTGTTGTAATGTGATTAATCATATATTTGATTTTGTTACAACATGAGGTTGTTTTGTTTTGGGATCAACGTATAATAATCATTTAGTTGTTCATCGTAGCAGATATGTTAAATTGTTGGACTTTCAAATTTATTAATGTTAATAACTTCTTTTACTCATGGAATTTAAGCTTACCCTTGCCAAAAGAGTTCAACCCCACTAACATTTAACAAAAAATACATAAAAGAAGAGAAAATGTCTCTTAAAAACTTTATGCATTTTGTTTGACTTGATTAGATTTGAATCAATAATATAACTTTTAATATCAAAGTTTTGCTCCAAGTTAAAAATCATGGAAAATTAATAATCATACGAATAAAAAATTGAATATTTATAAAAATAAAAATAGTGGAGTATATAACACTATTTTCTTATCTCATTTAAGTTTTTATTATGATCAATTTAGATTATTTTGCCCTGCCCCACATGAACAAAAGAAAATTAACCAAGCAATGAAAGTAAAGTTTGGGAACGAAATAGAAAACTCACAATTTTTAATTGAGATAACAATATTTGTAAATTTTATCTCTTTAATAGTAATATTTGATTACAAAATCCTTATTTTTAATGACATCTTTTTGTAAAATATTGGTTTATAGTAAATATTGATAAGGTAGAATATAAGTTCAACCCATGATACAATGCATGCCTAAAATATTCCAAAATAATAATTGTAATACATAATTTGAGGTGATAATATAGAAAAAATACTTAGGTAAGTAGCTAATATAGAAACAACACAGATTATGCAAATAAATTATACTATAAATACTTTAAATAGTTGTTGATATATATTAACTGTCTAGTTTAAATGTCAACTTTAGAAACTGCTATGGCAGTTGTAATAGTATTTGATAAACAATATTGTTATTGATGAGGTAAAAAAAATTCAAGCAATGGTATGATGCATGCCCAAAATAGTTTAGAATAATCATTACAAGACCTACAAGAATACTACGCATAAATTGTAGGAATGATATATAGAAAAAATAAGTAGGTAAGTAATGTAAAAGACAACATTAATTATGCAAATAAAAACATGCTATTAAATACTCTATAATAATGGCAGATATAGATTGTGTTTACTTGTCAATTTCAAAAACTACAATGCAATTTTTTCACTTAATAAAATAATAAAGATTAGATTAAAGGTCTTGGTAAACAAAAACAATACAAGGAATTAATTGAAAAACTACACAAAAAATAAAAGCAAAATTCAGACATTTTTATTAGTTTTAATTTTGTTTGTATATTTAATAAATACAAATTTAATTTCATAGTAAGATACTTTATCAAAATACAATTTCAAAATTAACCACATTCGATACCATTCAGGATGAAGGGAAGAGTTTAGAACATCAATGGAGTCTTGAAGTGAATGTTATCATAAGATTAAGAAACATGGACAAATGCTAATATATTCTCTATTTGGATACCTAATTACTAAGTATAAAAAATAATTGCAATATAAATTATATAAAACTTGCATCTTAATTCGGATGTATAACTTACATGTTTTTCATTAGAGTTGCGTGCATTTTAGACTAAGATAGAGGATTTCTCATTAATATTCTGTAAATTTTAGAGCAAGATTAAAGAACAACTTTTTATTTTCATCTTTTGATAATGATCTTAATATATTGTGTGATACCTGTCCATATTATAGAGAATATATTAGTTTAATATATTTAGTTTGATGTCTTTGTTCTTAATTTACATTTTACTTAGGTTCATTTTTTCTTATTAAATAATGATTTTGTAATTATTACCATATATTATTTGATCTCCCGTTAATAATTTTCCCAATAAAAGTATATAAATTTTAACAAGTTTCATCTATAAAATGATGTTTGATACTTGATAATAATTTTATCTTTTAGTAATGATAAAGAATATATAGATATATCTAAAAGTTCAATATTATGGAAAAATCTTTATCTTTAAATGATCAAGTCATTGGTGTTGTTGTTACAACAAATTATAACCTGGGAACCTAAAAGAGAAATAGAAACTATCTTGGATCAGAATTAACTATATTTTATGCCATTCAAGATGAATGAATAGTTCAAGGTGTCAACGAGTATTGAAATGAATGTTATCATAAATTTAAGAAATATAAAAAATACCAATATATTCTCTATATGTATACACATTTTACAATATTTTAAACGAAAATTAATTATGCTAGAAGTTTATATAAAATCCCACTTAAAGTAACGTGTAATTTTGAATATCTTTAGATTTGCATGCTTTTTTCATTAGGGTTGCGTGTATTTTATAGTAAGATAAATGATTGTTTTCATTAACATTTGGTGCATCTATTTTGAGCAACATAAAAGATCAACTAATTAGTTTAATTTTTTATAATGATTGTAATATACTAAGTGATACCTATCAATGATATAGAGAATTTATTAGTTTAGCTAGATTTTAATTCTTTACATTTTAATTAGATTCATTTTTTCTTATTTTTTGAAAGTATAATTAATTTTTTTAATTATTTTCCATATATTATTTGATTTCCTATAAATATTTTTTGCTAATAAAAGAATAACAAATTAATTCATCTATAAAATAACATTTGATATTTGATAGTGATTTTATCTTTTAATAATGACAGAATATATAAATACATTTTAAAAGCTCAATACTATGAAAATCATCTTAATCTTTAACTGATCAAGTAATTGGTAGTGTCACTATAGGAAATCATAGTCTAGGCACCTAGAAGAGAAATAAAAATAAGATAACAATATCATACTTTGTTCTGTAAAAGAGAAAGTTTGTTTAAGTATTTGAGAAGAAATGAAATTTATGTATAATGGTATAACACAAATAACAAACAAGAATAAAAATAATTTCGAAGAAAAGAGCAAACATATTGAATATATATTTGAAATATATAACTTTTGCATCAAAAAACTCAACCAATAAAATTTTGGTATTTTTAATTCTATGTTATCATTCACTCACTAATTATTTGTTTATTTTTTTAAAATAAAAATTTTCAACAAATTAGGAGTATTACATGTGCAAAGCACGTACTTTTTTTAAGAGTGTGTGTCTATATATATATACATACATACGTACGTACGTACGTATGTATGTATGTATGCATTATCCACCATGTTTTCATATAACTGAAATCTATTAACCTCATTCTGCATTTAGTTTGAAGAGGCCTTTGTTAATTCGATGTGATATTTTCTGGACAGTTTCTGGAAGATTTTATCAATGGAGCTGAAGTTGCTTCACTTTTGGATTGTATACGACTCACTGCCGGACCCTTGCAGGCTCTTGCTGCTGCTACACGGCCTGCACGAGCTGCTCCTGTTTTGCAGTAGACAGGAGTTTCTGGTGTTACAGCAGCTATCTCCTCTATGTCAAGACAGAGTGGATATGCGCCATCTCAGGGTCAGTTACCAAACATTACAATTGCTAATGCTAGTCAAGCTTCATCTGTCCCCGCAGGGAGTTCTGTCTCTCTAACTTCTGGTTCTCTCACTCCTCAAAACCATCATACTACTGCAATGTTGGCGGCTGCTGCCGCAGCTGCTGCTGGGAGAGGTGGCCCTGGCATTGTTCCTAGTTCATTGTTGCCAATTGATGTCTCTGTAGTACTTCGTGGTCCCTATTGGATCCGGATTATCTATCGCAAACATTTTGCAGTTGACATGCGCTGTTTTGCTGGAGATCAGGTCTGGTTGCAACCGGCGACACCACCCAAAGGAGGCCCGTCTATTGGAGGATCACTGCCATGTCCGCAGTTCCGACCCTTTATTATGGAGCATGTTGCTCAGGAACTGAATGGCATAGATTCCAGTTTTGCTGGTGGTCAACAAGCAGATTTGGTCTAGCAAATGCAAATAATTCCAATGCAAGTACAGGTCAACAGCTTTCAGCCCCCAACGGAAACAGAAACAATGTCCCTAATTCTGCTGGAATATCTCGGTCAGCAAATGCTGTTCCTGGTCTCAATCGCATGGGAAATGCTGTTCCTGCCGGGTCAAATTTAGCTGCAGTAAACTCTGGGTTGGCTCCACGTAGATCGCCTGGCATAGGTGTACCTGCTCATGTGAGAGAACTGAATACGGCGATTATTGGGCTTGGGGATGATGGAGGTTATGGTGGTGGATGGGTTCCTCTTGTTGCCCTCAAGAAGGTTCTTCGAGGTATTCTCAAATATCTTGGAGTATTATGGCTCTTTGCCCAGTTACCAGAACTTTTGAAAGAGATCCTCGGTTCAATTCTAAAGGATAATGAAGGTGCACTTTTAAATTTGGATCAGGAGCAACCAGCATTACGGTTCTTTGTTGGGTAAGAACATAATGGTATTCTCATTCAGTTTAATCTATTCATTAATCTGATGAGTGTATCTATAGAAGTGCACCAAATTATTCTAAAAATGCAAGACATGCAAGCAAATCCCTTAGTCACGCGAGGTAGAAATATTTTGTGAAATCCACATATTTTGGGTTCAAAGCCTGGGGCGCTTTGACTTGATAGTTAACTACTTCATTGAAATGGTTATAGATTGTACCGTCCAACTTTTTGCAGACATTACTGCTCGTTTTCTCTGTCCTTGACTGCTTTTCCTCTCTCTAACCTTTGTACTCTCCTGTCTTTTTTCTTCTCTCGTCTGCTCTTCTCTGCCTCTAGTAACTTTTTTATTTTTAATTTTTTTCCTCCTACAAAGTCTGCCCCTTCTTTATTTTTTGTCTTCAGAATCTGTCTGTTGATACTCTCAGCTCTCTTCTTCCCCTGCTACTCTTCTCTTCTTTCCTTTGCACATTGCATGCTCTGCTTGCTTAAAATTTCTACACCGATCCTCTTTTGTTGTTTCTTCTTTTTTTGATTTTTTTTATTTTTTATTTTTTTAAATAAGAAAATCTCTTTTAATAAGTTTTGGACCCTGCTCTGCTTTTCTACTTGTCACAGTCATTTCCTTTTTGAAATTGCTTGAATTAGTGTTATGGAAGTATCTGGAATAGAAAAAGTTTGGTGTGCTTAAGTACGTAAATTTCTGTTGCATAGTTGATTGGATACCAGAAAAACATTATTTACTTTTGGAATGATTTCAATTTACCCTTCCTGATAACTCTTGCATAATTATAAGGTTCAGACAAAGAAATTGAAAAAATTGAAATTATCCTTATCTTTACATATAAATTCATCTATAATGCAGAACGCATATGGTGAATTTTTTGACTTCCTAGCTTTTTGTACAATCAATTTGATGTGCTTCTTTTGTTTCTCTTTGGGTTAATTCCACGTAGTAGTATGGGCAATATGTTCTTTTAAGCTTCTTAGTGTCCTTAGGTGTTCTGAAAAATGCAAATGTTGAAGTTAGCCAATTCTTTATTGGAATCTGCACTTAACATAGGGTAATTTCTGAAATTAGACTTTTACAGTTGCAGTCAAACTTTGAGTTATAATCCTATTCCAATATTCCCACACTTGAGTTTCATTACTGTTAAGTTCCCTGAGGTATTAATTTAAAAAGAAAAAAGAAAAAGTTCCCTTGGGTGTTAAAGTTATGAGTTAATCTTTTCCTACACCATCTATGTAGAAATTTTTTTACACCATCGAGTGTAGATACATGAATGAAACATGCAAAACTAACTTTTGAAATCAAATAATGATTATGTGGCATACACCGTAGGTGTAGGATTTAGGAAAGATCAATCCCTAAGTTATTCCTTTGAGAAGCTTGGCATCCAATATGGATTTGCACATTCATATGTAGATACTTGTAGTAGCCTTATTTGAGAGATTCTGAATTATATAATTTGGGCTTATGATGTGTTTGCTAGAGTATTCAAAGCAAACTTTGTGGAGATCTTGGTGGGACTACTTGATTTTTTTCTTGGAATCTACTCCTCCAAACAGACAATACCCATTCTCAATCTTGGGGATGATGGAGGTTATGGTGGTGGATGGGTTCCTCTTGTTGCCCTCATAATACCCCCACACCCCCGGTATGCACCCGGGGTCCAGCTTTAAGACTATGTTGAGTCAAAACAATTAAATAAACTCCCAAGCAACAGCAACATTAATAGCAAAGTAGGAAGCCAAATAATGGACTTCAAGGCTTTAGCGACATATTCTCAATCTTTAGTGGATCAAAGTCGGTTAACTTTTAAATTTCTTTAGGCTTTATGTAATTCAATGTACAATTTGCTTTTGTTTCTAGGGAATTTTGTGGTTGCATGAGGCTTGAGCCTTTGAGATGATGTTGGACAGAATAAACAATTTATCACTTAGTTATGGTTCTGCAAAACTAGAAAAATAGCATATAGTCGGGACAGCAAAACCAGAATGAAAAGCGCTAGAAAGAAAGATAGACCATGCAACAAGTATTGAAGAATTTCATATAGCATCTAGATGTACAAATTATGCATTGTAGATCTCATTTGGAGATGAACAAGTCTGTTAAACCATATGTTTATACTGTCATTCTCAACTTTCCTCAAAGGGAACTATAATTCAATTTACTTGTGAGCCTTGGCTGAAGATATTTCTTTAAGTTAGTTCCGGATCAAGTAATTGATTTTACTGAACTGTTTGAGAACAATGTAGTGCATTTTGAGTTCTCTAAGTACCTATTTACTTCAACTCATACGATATGAATTTAAAAATCATCATTTTGCAATCTATAGACAGACAACTAATACTTGATGTCAAAGCCCCGATGGAGCAGTGTCTTGAGTTGACAGGTTTTGTTACATGACCTACGAAGAAATGAGGCATGCCTAAGAGCATAGTTTTATTGTGGTAGACCAAGAGAACCAAGGGTTCTTGGTTGTTTTCAAAGGCTTCTATATTAGTCTCAACAACACCATCTCTTCTACCACTTAGGGTGTGTTCGTTTGGACTGAAAATATTTTCATAGCAGAAAAATATTTTCCAGAAATTTTTTGGTGCCGAACACCGGAAAATCCGGTGTAAAATATTTTCTAATTTTCCTTCCTCTGGCTGAAAATAACTTACGGAATTTTTGAGCGTAATTTATTTTTCGGATAATTCAAGAGTGACATTAAATCTCAAATACTTTTAGAATTTCGTTTGCTAAACTTATTTTCGTTTTCAATTCTTTTTCATTCGTTTTTCTCTCAATCATGGGTCCCACACTAATAAAACTATCATTATACATATTTTACTACTATATTGTACTATCATTAATTTTGAACAAAATCAATTTTTTATTAATCACAATTACTTGTAAGGTATTTATTACCATTGTTATAAGTTTTTTTAACTTGTATTCATAAAATTAAAGATAAAACCATTAAAAATTTTTATTTCAAAATATTTTCATTTTGTCAACCGAACACCGGAAAATTATATGGAAAATGACTTTTTCATGTAAAATATTTTCCAAAGAAGAAAATATTTTCAGTCACCAAACGAATACACCCTTAGCCTTTGCATTAACCGGAATAGAAGTTCAGCTTTGTAGAGAAGAATTGCATCTTCAACATCCTTGAGACCTATATGCTATGCTCTGATTCTTCTGTTGACTGTGCTATTGTATATGCATGTTCCCTTTTTTATGCTGAAAGAGGGATCTACTGGTGTGTGTTTGATCGAAACATTAAGCTTGTTGATGATGGCATTGTATAGTTTGTCTATCAATATTTCTTTCTTTTGTTCTTACTGTTGATTTAACATTTTGCAACAGGGGCTATGTGTTTGCAGTTAGTGTGCACAGGGTTCAACTTCTTCTCCAAGTGATTAGTGTAACTCGATTTCACCATTCGCAGCGACAGCAGCAGAATTCAGCCACTACCCAGGATGAATTGACTCAATCTGAAATAGGTGAAATATGTGATTACTTTAGCCGTCGCGTTGCATCAGAGCCGTATGATGCTTCTCGCGTTGCTTCATTCATTACTCTATTAACCGATTATTACCAATTTCAGTATTAAGAGAATTTCTGAAACTTATTGCTTGGAAGAAAGGATTAGCTCAATCTCAAGGTGGAGATTTGGCTCCTGCTCAAAAATCCCGCATTGAACTGTGTCTTGAGAATCATACAGGCTTTACTATGGCTGGAAAACCTGAAAGTTCCTCTGCATCTAAAAGCAATATTCATTACGATCGAGCGCATAATGCTGTTGATTTTGCGCTGACTGTTGTTCTTGATCCTGCTCACATACCCCATTTAAATGCTTCTGGTGGTGCTGCCTGGCTGCCCTATTGTGTTTCTGTGAGATTGAGGTATTCATTTGGTGATAATACTAATGTTTCTTTCCTTGGGATGGAGGGAAGCCATGGAGGTCGGGCATGCTGGCTGCGAGTTGATGATTGGGAAAAATGTAAGCAGAGAGTAACTCGAACGGTGGAAGTTAACGGATCTTCAGCAGGAGATGGTAATCAGGGAAGATTGAGAGTTGTTGCAGATGGCGTACTAGAAATAGAGAACATTGCATGTTTGCCTTCAGGGGCTGAGGGATGGTGGCACCATTGGAACAGCATGACCAGACACGGGCAATGTTACAAGAAATTTTAAATTAGGGAAGGCAGATCGGAATGCGTCTAGTGTTTAGCAATGTCTGGTACTACATGCTCGTCTAACTAGATTAAAGCCATTTGGTGGTCCCCAGTTGTACAGGTACTCGTCAATGTATGTAAAAATATGTTAGGCCAAGTGTTTTTTAACTTTGAGAGAAAGCCCAAGGGGAGATTAAGTATTGTGCGGACAATCCAGTGTAAAATTCTTAGGTTTTTGTGAAATTTTGTTTAGGATTTCGTAGTTAGCTTGAAGTTATTTTCTAGAACTTCTAATGTAACTCAGTCTGCTTAAACTCAGAGCACAACTTTTGTACGGCTTTCAAATGAAGTTGGGCAATGGGCATCGATGCCAATAAGGCCTTAATATAGAGCTGTGCGTCCGTTTTTGTACGGCTTTCAAATCCCTTAAGTGATGGTAGGTAGGTAGGGTGCTCATCTCAATTGTTGATACAAAAAGCTTGTAAAATCAATAGAATAGAATAGGGTATTTGAATAGCTTTTCAAAATAGAGTCGGGTACTTTTAAAATAGAGTCGGGTATTGAATCATATTTTTAATATTCATCAGATATTTGACTTGATTCATTAGCGGGGTATATTTGTAAATTTATTGTAACTTCAATCGCATATGTCAATTGCCTCCTTTAATCAGATATGCTTAACGTTTCCTTCACCTCCAACCCTCTATCATCAGCAGATCTTTACTTCCCCTCTAATCTGTATTTCTTTCAGCGCCATGGCTTGTCATCTCAAATCTTCACCTCCTATTTCTCCCTCACAGATCTTCGCCTCACCTTTACCCCTTAGGTCATCATACTCTCTCAAATCAACGCTTCCACCTTCTATCTCTCTTAGATTCTCTAGGATCTCTCTTTCAGATTAATAACACTACTGGTTTGTATCACTAGATCATGATTTCTCTCCTCCTGCATGCTCAGACCACCAAATCCAGTGCTGCGTTTTTTTTCCCCCCCCCCCCCCCAAATCAAGAACTGAGAATGATTTTTTATTTAGTTTTTCAATCAATAATGAATCTTTTGACTAATGAATCTTTTTCAATCAAGGATGGATCTTTTGACTGGTGCGAAATTGGTGATCGTGAAATCAAAACATTGGCCTTAACAGAATATTTTAGAATCAGGTATGGTCTATACGATCCTCTGTTGCAGGTATTTGGTTGACCGGGTATCCATTGTGTATGAATCGGGTAGCGGGTAAGATTTTTCCTGACCCACTAGGATTGGGTCCGGTAGTATATTTTACATATAGATCGAATATTCGATCCATGAACATCCTTAATTATAAGGGAAATAAATCTTATAAGTGAATCCAGTTGGGAAAAAGACTAATTTGGTCCTTTGTCTTTACACTATCAAATAATTTGATCCCTTATCAATCAAAAAGATAAAATTAATTAATTTAAAATTACCCGAATATTAATTTGGTATCTTGTCTTTAGAATATCGAATAATTTAATCTCTTATTTATCAAAAAGATAAAAATTAACTAATTTAAATGTTGTAACGGAAATGATAGACAAACTAACATATTTTTTTTGATAACTGACCTATGACATGTTAACAGGTACACGATTATTATGCATTTTGCTTTTATTTATTTATTTATAATTTTAGTCTAAATATAAGACTCCCTTTCTTTATGAATCTCAATCTCTCTCTTTTTTCTTTATTTTTACATGATTAATTTTTTTGTTTTCTTTTCTCCTTTATTTTGTTGACATAATTCAATAATTTTTTATCTTTAAAAGAAAATAAATTTTTTTGAGTATTATGAAAAAAATTATCCATGAATTAATAATTTGACAGTAAAGTTGAACTACTTTAGTGTATAAAAAATAAAAAATAATGTTACAATAATGTTCCTATAGGTTAAATCAATCACATTAGATTTACCCAAAAAAAAAAAAATTGATCAGATTAGTTATACATAAAAGAGAAATTTCTGAAATTGTACTTGTTTTGAAAATAATTTTTTATGATACTAATTTAAAATGGTGTTTCGAGTAGGGTGGAACTCGCATTTGTTAAATGCAAGTTCTATGACCTCGTATCTGTTGAATGCGAGGTCTGAGGTTTTTTAATTTCTTAAATTTTTTTTTTTTTAAAAATTCAGCTGACCTCGCATTTAACGAATGCGAGGTCAACCTTTTCCAACTTAAAATGCGAGGTCAACCTCTTCCAACTTAAATTCCAGAAACCCTCTTCTTTCTCCTTCTCCTCTTTCTCATTGAATGTGAGCTCATGTGGATTTTTAAATTTTTTTTTTTAAATTATTTCCATGACCTCGTATTTAACAAATGTGAGGTCATGAAAGATTTTTTTTTTTGCACTATTACAAAAAAAATGTTTGATTTTTTTGTTATTTAAAAAAGGCAAAAATACCCTAAATGCTAAATTATAAACACTTATTCTAATACCATATATAAGAACAATAAACCGTTATTTTCCAACCATAAATGCTAAATTCAAGGAAATATAACACAAATGAAATCTTGTAAGAAAGCAAATTTATTAATTTATCATATTTTTTGACAAAAATTTGACATAACCTCCCCTATTTTATGAACATTCTCCCTGCTAACAACTATATCCAACAAGGGCATAAAAACATCATTACAAGCACAACAAGGGCCAAAAAATATAAATAAAAACTCAACAATAATATAAAAAATACCTGACAAGGACAAACATCAATATACAAATAACAGACATCAATATACAAATAACAGACATCAATCGCACAGGATTGCCAAAAGTAATAAAACACGTTAATGTCTATGATCCCCAAATCTCCCCCCGTACCACACTCTTTAGATTTAGGAACCCTTTTTGACCGACGGACATAAAATTGTGATGTAATTCGCACTTTGAGTACAGTGAGCAATCTGTGATTGCGAATCTATGTCTTGTTCATGTTCCTGTCCTTCATTTGAAACACCAGGACCAGTATAATCCGGATCTGGACATCCACTGGGTGACAGTCCAAAAGATGATGGTCCCATCAGAGTGTGCATTGGCAAAAATATCTGTGAAGTAATTGCATATTAACATGAGGGGATCCAACATCTACATGGCGTCGAGGAGATGGAACTTGACGACTGCGACGACCACTACCGTGTTGCCCCCTTGCCGTGGAACTCGATCTACTCTATGTGGATCCTTTGTCTGGTGTGGATGTCGTAAACAGGAGTTGACAGAGGCCAAAGACAAAGATGACTTGATTCGCCTACTGCATGTAATGCCTCAGAAGCGAAATGTCTCATCTGTGCCTAAGTACTGATGTAGCCTATCCAACTGGCAGATGAAAGGAATGTGTCTTAGGTCGCCATCGCTCAACAAGACTAGTGATCAAAGCATGATCCACTGAAATACGTCCTAAAGATGCGACACCCTTAAAACCTGTCAAACAAATGTAATGCCATACACGATCTGGTATGGGTCTATGTCCCAAAATGTCGCATCACAGCGTTTAAGATATCCTGTAGTGTGGAATCATCGATAAGACCGTCAAAAATAGAACTAGCCCTATGCGGCGTCTTAGGTGATATAATATCATCTACATATGGTCCAGGATGCACAAGCTCGTGCGACTGATCATCCATACCTAACAAAGTGATTAGAGACAGTGAAAAATTAACCTCATAGATTGTAGGAATTTAATTTCATACATTTGAAAAGTCATATACAAAGATTAAATGTCGTGTCTCCGAAATCAGATACAAAGTTTTTGTTAAATGAAAAAACAAAAAGCAAACAAATACACTTCCAGACAATGCAACAAGAACATAAACAATACAACAGAAAGCACAAATCAATGTTGTCGGGAAAGGTAACTCCTGCGATTATGCCCGGGCTGATGACAATTCGTATACCTTTTGGGCTCATGGGGATCCCTAATATCCATCTCATTCTGGATGTGCCTTGCACATACCCGGCCTGCTCGGCGATCTATGAACATACTGCCTTCACCACGTATCTACCATGTGAATAGGAGGTAACTCCTCAAGATTGGATTGCAGAACAAATCTACCAACGGTGTATTTATCTCAATACATGAGAGTGGTATATTGCTCCGCAACTATTCATGTAGGGTCATCACCCTTAAACCTGAAAACTGCCATCGCATGCAAGCATGGGAACCTGTACATTTGCCATTTACCGCAGGTACATGTCTTCTATACGTAATTGACAACTTGTATATTGCCACTACAATCAGTCACACGATGGGGTGTCTTAATTCTATAGATACCAATGGAATGGTCAAAAATCATAACCGTGTGTCCTCTATATTTTTTGTCTGCAGCCAACAACCTTTTCCAATTCAGTGGTGTGATAGATGTGCGACAATGTTCACCCCTTGCAATGTTATCAACAAATAATTTCATTGAACAATAGAATGTCCTATCAATTATAGCCTTGATCGGAAGTAGTCTAACCCCTTGCAATACGTTATTGTAACTCTCAGAAGTATTTGTAGTGTGTATTCCTTAGAAATTAACCTGCGATTTTTATCATGTGCAAGGCACCAACGGTGAATGCCAATATCTGCCAGATACGTCCAAGCCTCTGGACTTTGAAGCTGTAGCATTTGTTGGTACTTATTCTATTTTTGCATCTGTATCTTGACACCAAGAGACCAACACAACTTCTTCACTTCCACGTTTTTGTATTTGCTCATCAAATTACTTCGAACATGATGCAGACAGAATCTATGATATGCAAATGGTTCATGCCATAAGAAGGACTCACTCATAGCATGAAGAATGCCATGATGCCGGTCAGATATTATACAAATAGTTTCCAAATCATGCACAACATGGTGTCTCAACTGCTCCATGAACCAACCCCAACTTTCTATTGTTTCCCCATTAGCAATTGCATAGGCAACAAGTAAAATCTGATTGTTAACATTTAAAGCCACAACAATAAGTAATTTACCCCGATATTCCCCTCGCAAATGGCTGCCATCAACAGATAGGACAGGTCTACACCTATGGATTGCATACAATAGCTGGCTGAAATGCCCAAAAGATGTATTTGAATATTTTGACATTCTCGCTACTGTTGGGATGATGAAGCCATTGCACCACAGTTTGTGGATTAGAACGGAGTACTTCTTCAATGTATTGGGGTAATTGTTGAAAATTAGATGCCCAACTTCCATATACAAGCACAATTGCTTTCCTGCGAGCATACCAAGCCTTCTTGTATGTAATGTTAACCTTGAAACTGTTCTTAATGTATGCCTGAATTTGTTTGACCTTGTGCCCAGGATCATTTTCAACTAAGTGCATTATTTGGTTAGCAATGACTGGGGATGCTAGATTTTTGATGTTGTTTTCGGGGATTTCTCTGAGACATATGTGGTCTGTTACCCATTTTGTGACCTTCCACACATTAAGAGATTCATTGCCACGGACTCGAATATTCCAATCACACTCTCCAGGAGTTAATCTACCAGAGGACTCAGACTTGCATTTAGCCGCCCATGTCCTCTTCCGGCTCTTTAAAATCACTTTGAATTCCAGTTTTTGAGCTACAGACCACATTCTAAATGCCATACGGACTGTTCATTGCTATCAAAGCATATGTGCAGTCGAATATAATTTTTTCCTTCGTTCCAATAAACCAATCCATCTTTATCACTACGGTCCATTGGATCGTAATCACCGTAGTTACCAATATCATTGAAAAATGCTATACCTTTAGGTTGATAAACGGGAACATCCTCTTGCATATGACATTCACTGTTGTTTGCCCCCAAATTCTCGTCAGATTCATCTTTTGATACATCTTCTGAATCGACTCTGACTCGTAATCCTCGTCTAATGCATGCCACGACGAGTCACTATTATCATCATCACCTGTCAAGCCCTCACCTATGACACCCTTCTCCATATGTTGATTATAATATTGCATGGTACTTGGGCCTTCACCTGCTGTGGTGTCTCTATTATACTACGCACCAATAGATTGATCAGATGGCATTGAGTTTGACATTGAAAACGAACATGTCGGGTTGTAATACTCAAATGACCAAGGATAATCAAAGAGACTCTGCGCGTTGGATTGTAGTGGCTCATCGTCCATGGCCGAATGCATAAGAGACGTCGTTGGCCCCATAGCATACAGCCCTAGATTGGTGTTGGTTTTAGATACCTGAGGAATTTACTCGGTTTCGATGTACAGTCAGCAAAAAAAGTAGGATCAGCATCAAACAAATCAAAAATATCATCCATACCATCATCATCTGTCAATGGAATGCTAGAGTACATACCACGACTAACTACATGCCTGTACAAAATATTCAATTTGAACTGCTTCCTATCAACCTCCATGAAATCGTATATATTGTCAACCAACTCTAGAAAAATAATCCGTTGCTTTATTCGGAATAGTTTCTTGCACATCATTGGCCGGTAAGACATAATACCGGCTTCATAAGTTATTTTCCCTCCCCAATAAAGGAGGATGTGACGGGTTCTATCAAATGTCATTTCCCTGTAAGGATGTAACATGTTTAGACCCCAATTTTACGGGTATGCAATAACTTTTATAAAAAAATTTGACAGAGTATCCTCCATTTCTCGAGGATTCACCCTAATTTTATGTTGGTTAAGGTAATTAAAATATTGACGGCAATTATAATATTCACTACTCCTTTTAGATAAAAATTTTAACTTCATTTAATCTTGGAGGCAATTTGTAGATAAAACAAATATAAGGGTAATTTGCAACTATTTCCTAATTACAAAGGGCAAACTGTAATTAAGCCTAAATTTAATTATATTACAAAATACCTTATAATATTCCCAAATAATTCAATAAACGACACGGCAAAATTGGGCCAAAGTAATATGCCCAAGCCTAGTGCCAGTCTCGTTATAAGCTTTAGCCATGCAAAACCATTTTCCCAATTCAACGAACTCCATAATCCTTGCATAATAATTAAGCAAACCAACTACTTCATCACTAATCAGCAGTATCAAATCTTTAGATCATCAAATTAATTTCTAATTAAGCAATATAAATACCAAATGTACTTTCGTCATACAAAAAAGTCCCAAACAATAAGAAATTTCAACCGGCCCATCTAAATACAGTAATTATTTGGTTAGTATTGACATTAAATATTGACATTAAAAAAAAATAAATTAACTCCAACAAAAAAAAGAAAATCAAAAAAATAAATTAACAACGATAATTGAAATTCAAAAAATAATTTACCTTTATATTTTATAGGTGGTGGTGGTGGTGGTCCTTGTACAAGAGGCGGTTGAAGTGGTGTTTTACAAGAGGAGGAGTAATAATAGAGGTGGTGGTGGTTGTGAAGAAGGAGGAATGGAGATTGTGTAAGTTGCAAAGAAGGAGGAATGGAGAAGGAGGAGGAGGAGGAGGGTTGGGATTGCAGCCGCAGAGAAGAGGAGAAGGAGAAGGAGAAGGAGGAGAAGGAGAAGGGTTCTGCCTGATTTGTTTCGATCTGGGTTTTAAGGTCGTCTGACCTCGCATTCAACGAATGGGAGGTCAGCTATTTAAAAAAAAAAAAAATTGCTTTTTGACCTCGCATTTACCAAATGAGAGGTCATGTAAATTTTTTTTTTAACAAATCATAAATCCCCTGACCTCGCATTCGACAAATGCGAGGTCAAGGAGCTCGCATTTGTTGCATGCGAGTTCCTCCTTGACTGAAACCACATTTCGAATCAGTATAAAAAAAGAATGATTTTGAAAACAAGTACAATTTCAGAAATTTCTCTAGTTATGAATAAGTAGATAAGTTTACATTGCATAGAATTGTTGTAATTTTGATCAACAAAACACCAACAAAGACAAGCACAAAAGAGTTTTAAGCACAAACAATTTCTTTTCCTATTACAATGCCAGAGCTAAAATTGTTAATCACATACTATTTTTTCGTTAAATGGCAAAAAAAAAAGCCCGTCTTCTTGTCTGTCATAACATTCCCCATTAAAACTCCATCTGATCCTTAATCTCCTACTTTAGAGCCCCTATTCAATTTTTGTTTTCTCATCCTTTGTCATCGTATTGGAGCTCTTCCACTTACAGAGAACATTAAAGGAAACGAAGAACCAGAAAGCTAAAAGACCCTCAAAGGAATTGAAACGATGGGCCAATGGTTATTTTAATGTTTGGTTAAAAGAATCGATCAAAATTCGAAGGCTTTGTACTCATGGGTGTGAATCAGCAGGTCTTACAGGGTTGTAAGGAGTGGATATAAAGAACGGGGAAGGGAGAGGTTTGAATAGTGGGTATTGTGGAGTGAAGGATGATGGAGTGTGGGTGGTGGTGAAGCCATTGAGGGAAGGGTGGAGAAGGGTTTTGCAACGGACAATGGGTCATGTTATGTCATTATTTTGTTGTGTCAGGAGTGACTTGTTTATTATCATGTAGTATTTATGTTCTCTCATGTGAGATCTATTTCTTATTGTGTCGGGTTTGTGTCTAACCCATTCGTGTTCATGTCATGTTCATGATTGACCCATTTACTCTTAATAAAAGAATATAACTTGTGACCTATTTGAATGAAAGTCTCAAATTTTAATTATTTAATAAGTTAAATAATTATTAATGCTAACTTTATTCTCATAGCAATTTAAAAAAACATAATTAAAATTATTGAAAATTTTTAAATATTATTTAAAATAATTATTATGTTTGGTTTAATAATTTTATATTAAACTTATTATTCACAATTTTAAAATATGTTATATTAAATTATAATTATGATAACATTTTAGCAAAATCTGTTGATGCAATAAGTTAACGGGTTATAGTATCAAACTATGAGTCGACTCAACTCAATTCGTTTAATTTCATGTTATTAACAGGTTGACCTAATAATGATCAGACAAATTTCGAATTGTGTGATAAAATATTATTTTGTGTCGTGTTATCGAATCGTTTGAGAAATTGCTAGCTCCAGATGTAATGGGATACAGAGGTAGCAGGGAGGGAAATGATGGATTGATGGTGGTAGACTGACGTGAGGAGACTGAGAAGGGGTGGCATCGGAGGAGAAAGGCTGTAGGGGTGACTAATATTGGTCCTGTTTTATTCTTTGGTGCAAAGGATAGCTTTGAAATTTTAGTGAAAACAACCTTAATAGTCTTTTACATTTCACTTTTATTTTTTTTAATCCCTAATATTCAAAATGATGCATTTTATTCCCTTACAAATTCAAAATGTACCATTTTAGTCCATCGACATAATTACAAGCATATTTTGGTTTGAAATATTCACATGCGAATCGAAAGTTACATTTTAAATAGACAAAAATTAGCAACATATAAATTTTAAATGTTAAACGACACTACTTTAAACCTCTTCCACCACTACTCCAAAATTCTTACCTCCTCTATTCCCTTCACTCGCCGCTTTTCTTCCGCCACCCTTACTCCAACAACCCTAATTCTCTTCTTTTTTGAGGTTATTTAGTATTTAAAATTATGTATTGTCAATTTTACACTCAAATATGTTACATTCGATATGCATGTGTGTATTTTAGGCTAAAATATGCCGAATTTGTGTCAAGGGACTAAAATGGTTCGTTTTGCATTTGTGTCAGGGACTAAAATGCATCATTTTGAATGTGAGGGACTAAAAAAATACAGATGTGAAATGTGAGGGACTATTAAGGTCATTTTTCCAATAATTTAATAAAATTGCTCTATAGTTAACAATTACAACTCTGACATTATCGCCAGCGCTATTACACTATATTTACAATTGCTCTTCTTTCCGCAATATGTCAATCGAGTTCTTCTTATTCCTCCCCTAACACAAAAGTGATGGGGCTAGCAAAAACCAATTCATGAAAACAATCACCACCAACATTGAATTTCTTCTCCTGTGCATGAGCACTTCATTCTTCATTGTTCTTATTTCACTTGCATTCTTGAAGCTCTGGCCTCCAATTGTCGAGCTTTCTCTCTCATCTCTTTGTTCACTTTTTTCTATCTTATTAATTTTCCTGAACAATCCAAGAATAATTTTGATGAAATATGGACACATTTCATCATCATACCAATCCCGGAACATGCATCATCATTCACTTTTTTTTTTTTTAAAATCTCTATTAACTCTTCCTTAACAATCCAGGAATAATTTGATGGAATGCATACATATTTCATCATTATACCAATCTCAAAATATGCAACATCTTCCCTCATATGCAACTTAGCGTGTTGGTTTTTTTTTTTTTTTTTTTTTTTTTTTTTTTATATATATTTTTTAATATTCTACCACTAAACACACTATACAAATTGAGAAGTTATTAAATCACATGTTCCAATGCACAAATTGAGAACCTTCACCTCTCTCATTCATGTTGGTCCATGTGGTTTTGATGTGTTAGAAGCTACTAATTTAGATCATGGGATATTTTTAGCTCAGTTTCAGCTAACTATCTTGGTTGTTAACTTTGGAGGTAAAGTTAGTTATTGGCTATGCCATGTCACTGAATTAGTTAACCAGTTAGTTGCCAATTAATTCTTTTGCTACATTATGTTGTAAAAAGTAGCTTGATAAAAGGGAGGAGAGAGCATTCAACTTTTAATTCATTCACTTTGTAATAGTAAGAAGTCTATCATATTCAACCTTCATTCATTCTTAACATTTTCTCTCTAATTCTCTCGAATTGTATTCTTCATTTTACTACAATTCCTGAAATTAGCTTTGGGATTTTCTTTCTTCACATCACTAGTATCAGAGCTGTAGTTCATTGAATCATGCTTGAAGGTACCAGATCCCAAGAAATCAAGAAATTGGAACATATGATTAAGCCTCACAGGGATCAATTTGAGAAGGACATGGTAGCACTAAAGGCTTTGGTGTTGGAACTCCATTCATAGAGACCCTTACCTGAGGGAAGCTCACAACATTTCACTTCTCAGAGTCATGGGAATTCTGGAAATTCTAGCAATCAATTTTAGACTTCAACTAGGTTTTCCAGAATTGAGTTCCCTAAGTTTTGTGGGGAAGATTTCAGGGAGTGGCTGTATAAAGCTAAATAGTTCTTTGAAGTAGATGAGACACCAGGCAATGGAAGGGTGAAGAATGTAGCAATGCACTTGGATGGAAAAGCCTTGCACAATGGCATCAAATCTTTATGAGATCAAGAATAACCAGAGATTTACCAAATTGGTAAGAGTATATTAAAGAAATGTCAGCAAAATTTAGTAGCTTCTTCTATGATGACCCAACAGGGGAGTTAAAGAGTTTGAGACAGAAAGGAACAATTCAAGAGTTCCACGATCAGTTTGAAGAACTTCTCAATAGAGTTTAATTGGCTGAGAACTATACCACTAGTTGCTTTCTCAGTGGATTGAAGATAGAAATTCAACTTGCAGTGAGAAGGTTCATGCCCAAGACCATTCAATGTGCTAGAATCGTGGCTAGAATTAAGAAAGCTAAGATTCATAATAAGAATCTCAAACCCAAATCTTATTAATCCTTTCCAAAACGAATTATCTTTGTCTCCATCGAGAATTCCAAAGAACCATTTTCTTTGGTAAAAATCCAACCAACCACTTCTACCAATACCAAGTTTCCCTACATTATCTACTCCTGAAAATCATTCTTCCAAAATAACCAAGTGAAACCATTCAAGAAATTGAATACAATTGAGATGGAGGAAAAGAGAGCCAAGGGTTTATGCTTTTGGTGTAATGAGAAGTTCACCCTTGGCCATAGATGCAGAAACAAGAAATTGTTTAGGCTTGAAATGCGTGATGAAAGAGATGATCAGTAGGGAGAGGTGACAGGAGGAGAAGAAGAAGTCAAAGAATCTGCTCAATTGGCCCATATATCTATCAATGCAATGATGAGTTCTGCTATCCCAAATTCAGGACTATGAGGGTCACAAGCCATGTGGGCAAGAAAGAGGTATGCATATTCATTGACCGTGAAAGCTCGTACAACTTCATCTATCCCGATGTTGTAAGAAATCTTAGACTGGAAAGACAGAAAACTAACCCCATGGTGGTGAAAATAGCCAATGTTGATAAGTTGACTACTATTGAGGAGTGACTTGGTTTTGATTGGAAATTGCAAGGATAGAAATTCACCACTGATTTATTGATATTACCAGTTAAAGGATCGTGATTTAGTATTGTGAATTCAATGGCTGTCCACTCTAGGTGAGGTGAAATGGAATTTTAATTAGTTGAAGATGGAATTCATGCATAAAGGAATAGGAGTCGTGCTGAGGGGAATGCAGCAACTATTGGAATTGGTGAATGAGAAATTGTTTTCAATGAACCTTTAAATGGTAATTTGTTTACTGATTTAGTCCCCGTTTGATCAGTTACTTTCGAGTACATGAATAAAACATTGGATGACATTAGTTTGTTTAATAAACAAATAATAAACATGAATGACATTAATTTGTTTAATGAACTATTTTGTGTTCATGAAAAATGTATAACATTAATTGGATGATCATTCATCCAAGTGCGTTTAATGTTGGATTCATGAATTATATACGTTCATGAATTGTGGATTTACATCCATAGCTAATTAATGATGTGTTCATTAATTTTATACATTTTGTGGATGTCCTTGAGTAATTAATGATGTATTCATTAATTTTGTACATTCATATGATTAATTATGAAGATTCATTCATGTGTAATTAATGTCGTATTCATGAATAAAGTGTCTTCATGAAATATGAATATTCATGAATGTATTAATGTTGTATCTATTCATTAGCTCGAAATATCCTATAAATATGTGTTTGTAAAAGAGTTGGGCAACTAACACACATTCAAATTTAAGAGTTTCTTTTCTTTTCTTCATTCTATCTTGTTTCCTTACTCCTATTCTAGAGCTCTATGATTGTGTTTCGTATAGAGAAAATTGAGTATATTCTACAAGTTCGTAAACCTTGTTAAGGAGATGAGTGTTGACGATTTTATTTTAAGGTTAAGGATGAAAAGGACAACAAAGTGTCCAAAATTAAAGAAAACCTTCATTTTTTGATGCAAAAGCAAATATAGTTAAACAAGCGGAGAAATCCCACAAAAAGAACCATAAGAAGAAGCTTGTTGTGAGGGAAAAGGTATTGCCAAGAAGTTCAACGACAAATTATATTCTTGCAATAATGTTCCCATTGGGCATCTAGCCAAGGATTACGAAAACATATCTCAACATGGATAATCTATGAAAGGAAATGTTGTCCATGATACTGAGGTTGATGACCTCTCGAATGATGTTTTAGAAATGAGTTTGTTTGTAGTTGTTTTTTAAGACAACTTAGTAAGCAACCCTAAATAGTGGTGCATTGATACTAGTGCCACTAGATATGTTTGCACAGAGAAGAGTATATTTTCCATCTACAAAGAGATGGATGATGAATAATTGTTTATGGGAAATGTACCTATCTCCAAGGTACTTTGCATTAGAAAGGTCATTCTGAAAGTCACTTTTGAAAAGTTTCTCACCCTTAACAATGTATTTCATGTAGATGACATTAGAAAGAATTTAGTGTCTGGCTCATTGTTGAGCAAAAATGATTTTAAATTGGTCTTTGAAAGTTACAAATTGTACTTACCAAGAACGCAATGGTTATAGGAAATGTGTATCTTTGTGATTGCCTCTTTTAAGTTAAATGTAGTAAATTACCATTGTAACCAAGGACGAGAATAATAATAATGCATCTTCTTCTTACTTGCTTGAATTTTGTGATATGTGGTTTGACAAACTTAGACATGTGAATTTCAATTCTATACAAAGGTTAATAAATACAATACAAAATATGGTTTTTGATAAAGACCATAAGTGTGAAAGTTTTGTAGAATCGAAATTCACCAAAACTTCTTTTCAATCAATTGAAAGAAGTAGTGAATCTTTAGATTTAATTCACTCTGATATTGGTGATTTAAAATTTGTGCAAACTAGAGGTGGTAAAAAATATTATATTACTTTTATAGATGCTTGCACGAGTTATTGTTATACCTATTTGCTGAAAAGCAAAGATGAACCTCTTAAAATGTTTAAATATTACAAGATTGAAGTTGAAAATCAACTTGATAAAAAGATAAAGGTGATTAGAAGTGATAGATGTAGAGAATATGAGACACCATTCAGTGAATTTTGTTCCCGACTAGGTATTGTCCACCATCATTAACTACTGCTCCTTATTCACTAAAACAAAATGGCATTGTTGAGCGTAAGAACCAAATTCTTAATGAAATGATGAATGCCATGTAAATAAGTTTGGGAACACCTTAGAACTTGTGGGGGGAGGCAATTTTAACTACAAACCATATATTTAACAAAGTTCCTCACGAGAAGTTAGAAAAGACACCACTTGGACTGTGAAAAGGACGGAGACCATTCTTTAAATAGTTCAAAGTATGGGGGTGTCTTGCAAAAGTGGCAATATCTAATCCTAAAAAAGTTAAGATAGGACATAGAACAGTGGATTGTGTATTCATTGGATGTGCACATAATAGTAGTGCATATAGATTTCTTGCGCATAAACTTGGTTTTGAGGATATTCATCCTAATACTGTTGTGAAATTAAGGAATTTTGCATTCTTTGAGAATTTATTTCATTTTAAAGATGCACAAGAAATTCGTTCACTCAAAGGAGTACATGAGGCAAGTTCAAGTGGAAATCAACAAACTCAAAAGTTGATGAATTTGAACCAAGAAGGAGTAAGAAGGCTAAAACAGTGAAATCATTTGGTCTTGATTTTCTAACGTGTTGGAAAATCAACCTCAAACTTTCACCGAGTCTATGTTTTTCCTGATACTTCTTATTGGAAGGAAGCAGTCAATAGTGAAATAGAACCCATCATGCAAAATCATACATGAGAACTAGTAGATCTTTCTGCTGGAAGTAAACTATTAAGTTGTTGTTGTGTGATAAATTTATAAACTAATATTTCCTTCTAAAACTAACACACACGACAAGTGTATGGTTTGTGTAATAAGCCGGAGCAAAAAGGGATCGTTCCTCCTAGATCTAGGTTTGGCAATTATTGAACAACCAATTATAGAAGGCCATCTAGACTAATAAAAGCTTGTTTTGGGTTTTTAAATGCAATTTTTAAAAGAAACGAGTAAACTAAAAGAGCACTACTTCTACAAAGTACTACACTACTACAATAATTTATTACTGAAAAATTCTGTGATGCAAATTAACTATTGCACGAAAACTATTGTACTAAACAAATCAATTGGATGCAAGGGAAAACAATTTGTTGAGTTATGAGTTACCTAAATTTCAATCATACTCAAATTGAACAATTAATGGGAGAATTGTGACTTAGCAAGAAAAAAGACTCACTAAATTACCTCAACCAAAATGAACGAAGGAGCCATCCTAAAATCTATTCTAGAAAAGGGCTTGTAGAGAAAATAGAAAGAGTAACAACTTCTAATTGGGAAAATATAACACCAGCAAAGAGTTAAATCACCCAACCCAATTCTAGTATAGGTCTATTGAGAGGTTTCAATGGCTAGTATCCATCCCCTTTACCAAAGAAAAATAGACCATTGGCCAAATCACCTATTTTCCATTTAAATGCACTAGAAATTGACCTTAGAATACCAAATTCCCCATTCAAAAGTTCAAACTCGTGTGTAACCCATATGAATTTAGGGTTACTCATACTCAACCCAAGATAATTGTAGCTACTTACTGAAGAAAGAAGAAGAGGAAGGATAAAATGGTAAATGAAAGGAAAACATGCTTGATAATGGAGGAAAGTAGAGATGTTGAATCAAAGTATTAAAGATAACCAAACACAAACAACAACTACATTAACACAAGAAAGGCAAGAATTTAAACTACCATTAAGACATAAGAAACATACAAAGTGCAAGATATAGATAATTACTTACAAAGAGAGAAGTCCGACTTCCATAGCTTAAAGAGTAAGAATGAAGTTAGTAGTACTCTAATGGAGCTAAGTACAAGAGAGATTGCAAGTTTCCAAGACAATAGAAAAAGGAATTTTTTTTTCCAAGAAGCTCTTTAAACCCTAGCTAAAACTATCCAAAAACTAAACTAAGGATAGTTCCTAGAAAGATTGCAAAAGTAGCTTCTTATCTTTAATTCGTTTGGGGACCTCACCGTTGTTGGCCCAAAAACCAACCTAAGAGGGAAGGGGGGGTGAATTAGGTTGTATCTAAAATCAAACCTTTTTATGTGCTTAATAGAAATTCAAACTTTATGCACCAAATAAAAACTTAAGCACAAATGAACACAATAGATATTCAACAATTTAATCTTAAAGAACAAATAAGAATATTGAGATTAAGAGAATCAAACCAAACTCCCAAGCTTCTCAAGCTTGGAGCTTACAACTACAAAGAGCTTCTTACAAGGCAAATACCAAGTTCTCAACTTGAAGTTTAGCCACTAAAAGTCTCTTCAAAGTAGGTGAGACAATAACCTCTTGTACACAAATGAGGATCTCTCTTACTCACACTAATTTCCTTTAGTTGAGCCAAGAGTTTTACACTCACAACCTCCCTTTGTTACAATTGTTATCTCTCCACTCTTACACTTGAAGAACTCTTACACTTCTAAACTCTTTTCATAAAACTACATGTACTATTACAACACTTGTACCCACTATTTCTCCTAAATAGCTCAAGAATTACTTGTAATCAATGTAGAAGTCTCTACTTCTTATAATTCAGGCTTAGGGGTATTTATAGTTGCCCAAAATCTGATTTCAACCACTTACCAACGGCTATTTTTTGTTTACTGGAAAACTAGCCGTTGGACCTTTCGGATGGCCGCTGCTAACTTTTGCGTCCGATGCTGCGTCTGTTCTCTGAGGATAGTCGTTCGGACGTCCGAGGATGCGTTCGAACATGCGTCCGATCGAAGTAAAGTCTTCTGGAAATATGATCGGACGCTGTTCTTTGTCCGATACTACTTCAAATTCTTTGTGTCGGACGATTACCATCGTCTGAAGTTCTGTCTTTCGGACAGTCATTTGCGTCTGTGGAGTCTTTGGTTGTTTTGTTCGGACGATCATTTGCTTCCGAACCTGCTTGTTTTTCTGTACACTTGTTTTGAAACTATTAGTGCGATTTGGTCATCATCAAAACATGATTAACATAACCGGGGTTCAACAATCTCCCATTTTTTGATGATGACAAATCAATTGGACAATTTTAAAAATGACCAAAAAATATATTTGAAGCACAAGTTAAGAAGTTTTGTCCAAAAAAAAAGTTTTGTCCATTATTTTCTCCCCCTTTTGACATCATCAAAGCATAAGAAAGATAATGCAATTTAAGCTCCCCCTTAGTTTGTTCTCCCCCTTGAAAGGTGAATATAATTCAATATGAGTACATGGAGAATAAGTCAAGGAATGCAAAGCGTTTCTTCCCTTCAAGAATATACATTCAAGTAGATATGAGGGAATTCATGTAAAGAATTAGGATCAAAACAATTTTTGCTCATTCCTCACCAAAAAACATCATCAAAACAATGAAGCATGTGTGATGCAAGTTTTTGCAAAATAATCTCTTTAAAAAAATTTGAATGCTCCCCCTTTCTTTTACAAGTAGTGACTTATTATAGACAAAAAAATTGGGGATACATATTCCCTATCATTCTAAACAAATTCAATCACATAGATGAGTAACATTCAAGAGAACATAGTTCAACTTGATAAATGAAAGCACATTCTTAACACAAAATTTTAGAGAGTGTTACCCATTTCAATGTCATCTTAGCTCATATGCCTTGAACACCTTCCATTGATAATCTATCTTGAATTCCTCGGTGCTCTTCCAAGCATACCTACATGCAAAGTTAAGCAACAACTTTTGGTACCTAAACTTTCTTGGGTCCAATTGGGTTAGTAACATGCTTAATCACCCAAATAGAATTTATTCCTAATATTTCATTTCTTTTAACATAACAATAATTACAAATAATATTCTGATTGCCTAAAAAGAAGAAGTTAGATTTTACAAAGCATAAATCATCATTTTTAAAGGTGATAAAATTTTTGTTCAAAAACATATTTCTAGTTCTTTTCTTTTCAAAAACATTTTCTTTCTTCTTTTTCAAAATATCATCAACATCATCTAATCTCTTCTTCAATGAAGCTTGTTCTTCCATGATCTTGGTTTTTTCAACAAATTTTTTCTTCAAAACATCATTTTCTTTTGTCAAAGAATTATTTTCATGCACAAGTTTTGAGTTGGCACTCAATAAAGCATTAACTTTAATTTTTAACTCTTTGTTCTTAGCATATGATTCTTTCAAACATTCATGCATTTTAAAAATAAATATTTCAACATCATCATCATCATTATCACATGAATCATCGCAAGAGTCACAACTAGAGGATACCTAATTGCCAAGTGCCATAAAAGCCATTTGAGCCTCCTTATATTCTTCTTCAACCTCTCCATCCGAATTACAATCATCCCAAGTGATTTGGAAGTTGTTGAAGTGAGGCTTCCTTGAGTCTTTTCTCCTTTTTGATGAAGCTTTAAATGCTATGCTTCTTTTTCCCTTTGCCTCCTCATCTTGTACCTTGTATTTCAACTTCAATTCAAAGGAGGTTAGAGAATTGATCAATGAATCAATAGCCATAGAATTTAAATTTTTAGACTCTTCTATGGCAATGGATTTAGGTTCCCATTCCTTAGGTAAAGCATTCAAAAATTTTCTATTCTTTTCACCCAAGGAATATTCTTTACACCAAACCTTTCAAATCCTTTACCATATCATTGAACCTATTATACATCTTGTCAATGTTCTCATGAGTTTCCATTTTGAAGGATTCATATTTAGCCACAAGAAGTGACTTCTTTTGCTCTCTTATATCTTCACTTCCTTCATGGATTTCTTTCAATTTGTCCCATATCTCCTTGGCCGATTTGCAACCTTTTACTTTAGAAAACTCATCTGCATCCAAGGCATTATACAAAATATTAATGGCTTTAGCATTTAAAGATAAATTTATTTTATCTTGTGCATTTAACTCATATCTAGTCTTAGGCCTTAATCTATGAGTATTTTCATCAAGAATATTAGCTTCTAAAGGATCTTCACAAATAATATACCATAAATCAATATCAATAGATTGAACAAAAATTTTCATTCTATCCCTCCAGAAATTAAAATTAATGCCATTAAACATGGGAGGTCTAGTGATAGAATGCCCCACTAAAAACAAAGCATTATTGGTTGCCATGATCTAGTTACTCTAATGCAATTTAAGCCAAATAAAGAGACCAATGCTCTGATACCAATTGTTGGCCCAAAAAGCAAGCTAAGAGTGGGGTGGATTAGGTTGTATCTAAAATAAACCTTTTTATGTGCTTAATAGAAATTCAAACTTTATGCACCAAATAAAAACTTAAGCACAAATGAATACAATAGATATTAAAGAATTTAAGCTTAAAGAACAAATAAGACTATTGTGATTAAGAGAATCAAACCAAACTCCCAAGCTTCTCAAGCTTGGAGCTTACGACTACAAAGAGCTTCTTACAAGGCAACTACCAAGTTCTCAACTTGAAATTTAGCCACTAAAAGTCTCTTCAAAGTAGGTGAGACAATAACCTCTTGTACACAAATGAAGCAAATTCACTCCATCTTTCCTATCTAGACAAGACTCAGTTCTTTCATAATTTAATGAGTGACAAACAAGTCAGACATCCAAAAGAATGTCATCTTCCCACAGGCATTAATACAAGTTAGTTCGGACCAAAGATCAACTAGGACTTTTTCGGCTTGTAATATAGGCAAAGGGACGAGTAGTATAAATTTGGAACAAAGTAGTTCAAATCACCTTAGTTACATCATCTTACAAATATCAAACGTTACCCCAAATTTATATACTATAAATTTGTATATATATATATATGTATGTATATTTGTATATATGTATGTATATAGATACATACATATATATATATATGTATGCATTGATTATTTTTTTGATTGATTTTTTAACAAGAACAAGAATAAATAATAATACATAATGATGTTGATAATAACTTTACAATAAAAAGGGACTCTAACTAACGAAATTGTTTCTTGAAATTCTAGTCCCAAAAATATAACTCAACCTTTCGCCCAAAACAACTTAAATCGTATCGATGTTGTATAATATCAACACTACTAAGGTTATGGGTAGAAAGGGAACAAAACAAAAAGGTTAAAATGGCTATATATTGTAGTTACCAAAGAAAAATAGGCTTATAGTAGCTCAAAGGGGACACTAGGGGTAATCATAACAAAAAAGGTAAGTTTTTTAAGCTCAAACGGTCTAAAGAAATTACAAGATGTCATTTCCTGGGTCCAAATTTCACTCACATGTCACAATTATGGAACAATTATTTTTATTAATGAAGCAAAAGATACAATCACTTGGAGACCCCATAGCTGAATGGTGGTTGAAATTATGGAACAATTTCAACTCAAATGTCACAAGTTAAATCCAAGCTTTCATCCTAGCGGTTTCTTTCGCTCTATAAAACATAACAAAACTACCACACATTTTCACTCAAGAATCAATATAATTGAGTGATACCATAAATCAGTGGGATCAAAGAGCAAAAATCCAAATATATATATGTGCGTGGATCCAAAATCTTTAGTTTTCAAAAAGATTAGTTTATTAAAAACATTGATGCATAAGAAGGCAAGTTAGTATGAAAATTCTCCTAAGACACATAATAACAACAACAACAACAACAACAACACCCATGCACAAGAATAAAAAACATTAAGTAAGACACATAACTATGAATAACATATAACATATATAGAGAAGGATGAAATCTTGCCAAAAGGCGCAATAATTTCACCACTATAGAAAAGATACTGAAAACACAACGACAACCAGTTATTTCAATACTATGAATGACATCTTGCTAAATCGGTCCAAAAATATCATTCTCACAATCCAAAACCCATAATAGTTAAAAGAAAACAATCCACAAGCAACACAAAAGCTAGTCAATGTATCCCCGTGATACATCCAAAAGCTAGCTAACAAACAACAACCAACAATATTAATCAATTAAAAAGAAAATGAAGCATACCAAATTAAATTAAAGCTGCTTTTCTGAAAAACATCATGCATAAAGGAAATGATTAAATTAGAAAAAGAGAGAAATAGAATTCTCCCAAATCAAGCTCTTCCAAATGTCCTGGTTCCAACAACCTATCCACCATCGGATGTGCCTGCCTCGTCACTGCCTCCTGCTCTAACGATGGTTTGGCATCGTCATCACTTTTTCATCTTCTTCATCAAACTACTTGGTGTCATTAGTGTAGTGCCAACTTGGGGGCTTGGGATCCTTGGGCCACTTTCTCATATTGAAGGGGTGAGTCTCATTCATCCTCATAGCACATATATCCATCTTCTGATTTATGACATTGAGGGCTGGCTGTAATAAGAGAAGAGGGTCCTGACTTCTTTCTCGGTCTTGGGGACATAAAAATAATAGTTCTCCCAAAGTCCTTCGGTTGCTCCCAAAGTTCTTCTTGATCAGTCTTCCTACCACTCCGTGCATTAATGCCACTCAAGCTTGAACTGCCCTAGTTTGCGTCTAAATAGTGGATTTAAGCCATCTAGTGTTCATTGGCGGCCCAGGAGAAATCCTTGTACTTGTCCTCAAATTAACCCTTGCATTCATACAAAAATGCATTATAAGGTTAGCAAAAATATAGTCCACATGCTCCTCACGATGGCCATTTCTTAGAATTTCCTGTTTAAAGCTCAAGCCCTATATCAATGGTGTAGCCTTTCATTATAGCATACAACAAAAGGGCTCTTTCCTTAGTGACTTCACTAACATAAGCAATTGGGGAAAAATGGGCACAAATGACGTAAAACCAAGCAGTGGCTTCATTAGACAAATATATCCTAAGAAATTGTCTGTGCTACCTATTATGCATTTCCCAACAAGCAAATCCATCCGGTTTAGAATTTCAATTAGAAAACCTAAAACTTCATCTTTGTCAATGTTACCTCTCAGAAATCGTGCATAGTCGCTCTCCTCTGCCATGTCAGGCAATCCATAATGTGCATTAATTATGTCCTTCCCAAAAGGAACTAGCCTTTGTCTAATATGCGACACATGACCAACAAGATTATAGGTATTAGCAATGAATTCCTTGACAAGGGTTTCAAAAGCCACAACTATAGATGGGTGGAAAAAATTAATTTAATCCCTATGTGCAATTTCCCTCTCAATCTTACCCTAAATGAATTCATTCATCATTGACATTGGTGCTCTTCTTGTTCATTTAAAACAAATCTTTTCTCAAGACAAGGATTTTTTGCCAATTAGTCAAAGCAATGTTGGGCATTAAGGCTGACAAATCTGTTTTGTTCCCACTTTTTAGCAGTTTTCAGGGGTTATTGTTTCTTCTTAGGCTTATTTTCAAACAATCAAAAGTACCAAATTCCACAAGAATTTAATCTAACCCAAAAATCCAACAATTAACCCACAAGTTAGCTCAATTATGCCCCAATAATTCCACAACGTCAATAATGAAGTCCAAAAACAACTAGCTAACCAATTGAAGCTTCAAATTCAACCGAAATATCAAAAAATTCGTCCAAAAATTGAAAGTGTAAAGAAAGATCTTACTTTTGTCCGAGAAGAGGAGGAATTTGAATTTGTTACCATTGCTCCTTGGACATTTAGCAAGAATCCCCTAACTTGACTTGAAATCACTCATTTGTGGTTGAAACTTGGTGTTGAATAGAGGAAAAATAAAGATGTTATCATGGGTGTTGAATGGGGTTATTTGAGATTTGGACGATGTTGATAGAGAGAGTTATGGAAAAAGATGAAGGATTGGAGGAGTGTTTTAGGTGGTCATCTAAGGTGGGTATTGTGTTTGAAGGGTGGAAGGTGAAGAGAGAGGTGTTTGAAAGGGTGAAAAATGAGTAGCCCCCTTTCAAAATTTTCTGAAAATGTGAGCTCACCTATGGCGAAGGATTTCTCATCGTAGGTGAGACCTATTTTGTGTTCTCTCGCTGTGGGCGAGGAATCCTACACCCTCATTGTAGGCAAGGGTCTTTAGACATTTTACATTTTTTTTTAAAATTTTGAATTTTTGAAATTTTGACTTTTGATTTTTTTGAAGGCAAAATTGAATCCGTCTCGCGGTAGAAGAGAAATGGTCCGCCTAGGGTGAACCCCATTCTGTGCAACCCTGCTATCGGCTAGGATTCCTTCTTAGGACTCCTCACTGTAGGTGAGGGTTTTTCTTCAGCCAAAAATTTTTTTCAACTCTTCCTTTTCTTGAATGCTTTTCATCTTTCCCTTACCAAAAACAGCCAAATGACCTCCAATCAATGCATGATAATTTTTTGAAAAAAACTATGTAATGCTAATTACTTAATTATCAACATATTTATAATCTAAAATGACTTAAACTAAACCTATGATAGAAATCAACATTATACAAGAAATAGATTAAGAAGGTATAGAACTTGGATTGCCTCCCAAGAAGCACTTGTTTATAGTCTTAAGCTTGACTACGACACTTGCTTAATCTTGAATGAATCGAACAGTCTCCCGTTCGTCCTCAATGGCTCCATCGAAGTAAAGCTTTAGGCAATGTCCATTAACCTTGAAATTCCCTTCCTTTCCTTTAAGCTCTACTGCACCACAAGGAAACGCTTGCAATACTTTGTAAGGTCCACTCCACCTTGACTTGAGTTTTTCGGGAAATAACTTGAATCTTGAATTATACAACTACACTAGGTCTCTGGCTTTGTACACTTTCCTCAATATAGCCGTGTTTATCATGCCAAGCTTTTGTTCTTTCCTTATAAATTCGTGAGCTCTCGTAGGCTTCTCTCTGGAATTCATCAAGTTCATTCAAATCAAGAAGCCTCTTCTCACCTGCATCCTTCAAATCAAAATTTAGGCTTTGAACGGCCCAATATACCTTATGTTTAATTTCATTCGGAAGATGACATAGTTTACCATAAACTATCCTATAAGGGGACATCCCTATATGCGTCTTGAAAGAGGTCTGATATGCCCACAAAATATCATCAAGCTTCTTGGACCAATCCTCCCATATGAATTTACGGTTTTCTCAAGTATCTACTTAAACTCCCAGTTTTAGACCTTTACCTGTCTATATGTTTGAGGGTAGTATGCGAGAGAAATCTTGTGGGTGACTCCGTCTTTGGAGAGGACGGATTCAAATAATGAATTCTTGAAATGTGTTTCCCCGTCACTAATGATGCCTTGGTTACTCCAAATTTCGAGAAAATATTCTTCTTTACAAAGAATTGACCATAACTCGAGCATCATGTGCTGGAAATGCCGCTACCTCCACCCATTTTGAGATGTAAACCACCGCCACAAGTACAAACTTCTTGTTATGCGATGAGGGGAATGGTCATGTGAAATCAATTCCCCATATGTGAAGCACTTCGCATACCAATATATTGTTCAATGGCATCTCGTCCCTCTTGGTCAAATTTTTGGCACCTTGACACTTGTTGCATTGGAACACAAAATCTCTTGCATCATTGAATAACCTTGGCCAAAAGAATCCACTTTGTAAGACCTTGGCCGCCGTTCTTTGGGAACTATGCTGTCTTCTTACTGGTGAAGAATGGCAATGGTAGTGTACACTTACAACTTCTTCTTCTGGGACACACTTCCGGATTACTTGATCTTTGCATCGGCGGTACAAGTAAGGATCTTCTGACATATATTATTTAACCTGTGAAAGAAACTTTTCTTTTGATTGGAATCCATGGTTATGGGAATCACCTTGGCCACTTGACAGATAAATTAACAAAATCTGCATACCATGGTGTAGACCCTCTAACCATCAACAATTGTTCTTTTGGAAAGTTTCTCTTGATTGGCACCTCTTCATCTACTTTTCCAATGGGCCCTTCTAATCTTGAAAAATGATGGCCACAGTGTTCTCACTTCTCTTTTTGTCCACCATTTCCCAGTCAAACTCCTGCAATAACAATATCCAATGGGTTAGTCTAGGTTTGGCATCGTGTTTTGTAAGACGATATTTGAGAGCCGAGTGATTGGCATGAACAATCACTTTGCTTCCGATGAGATACAACTTCAACTTATCAAATGCAAAAACAATTGCAAGGAGTTCTTTTTCGGGAGCTGAGTAGTTAATTTGTGTCTCATTCAAGGTTTGGCTAGCATAATAAACCACATGTAACACCTTATCAATCCTTTGGCACAAAATTTCCCCCATGTCTTAGTCACTCGCATCACACATCAACTTAAAAGTCAAAGCCCAATTAGTAGTGAGTATTACCGCAATGCGGAAGGTTGAATGCATGCAAACAATCATCATTGAAAACAAAAGGAACATCTTTTTGTAAAAGAGCACATAGAGGTCAAGAAATCAAAGAGAAATTTTTAATAAAACGCTGGTAAAAACAGGTATGACCCAAAAAACTCCTCACCACCTTTACATTGGTTGGAGGTGGCAATTTCTCAATAACTTCTGCCTTAGTCCTATTCCACTTCAGTGATCTTAGAAGAGATACTATGACCTAAAACAATTCCTTCACCATAAAAAGGCCTTTTTTCAATTCAAAGCCAATTTAGTCTTTTCACATCTTTTAAGCACACAAGTTAAGTTTTGAAAGCAAGAGTCAAATAAATCACCAAAAACACTAAAATTATCCATGAAAATTTCAATGAATGTTTCAATCATATCATGTAAAATGGCAAACATGCATCGTTGGAATGTGTTAGGAGCATTGCAGAACCTGAAGGGAATCCCTCGGTAGGCAAAAGTGCCATAAGGACAAGTGAAGTCCTGGTTTTCTCTTGGTCTTCTAAGGCTATCACTATTTGGAAGTAATCTGAATTACCGTCTGGAAAGCAATAAAAGACATGTCCCAAAAGATGCTCAATCATTAGATTAATGAATGGTAAAACGAAGTGGACTTTCCTAGTGGCTTCATTGAGCTTTCTAAAATCAATGCTTATCCTCTACCCGGTCATTATCCTAGAGGGCATTAACTCATTCTTCTCATTCACTATCACTGTTACCCATTTTCTTTGGCACGACTGAGTTGGGCTCACTCACTCACTATCACTTATTGGATATATAATCCCAGCATCTAAAAACTTAAGAACTTTCTTTTGAACTAGCTCTTTCAAGGTAGGATTCAGTCAATATTGAGATTTTCTACACGGTTTGAAGTTATCATTAAGATGGATCTTGTGCGTACAAATGGTTGGGCTTATTCCCTTTATGTTGTCAATGCTCCATGCAAGTGTCCCACGATACTTTTTCAAAACAACAATCAACCTATCTAGCTAATTCATCACACGAAAGTAATGCACTAAAAACTACTAGATAAGATTCATCACCACCAAGAATCACATAGTGAAGATATGGAGGGAGGGGTTTTAAATCAACCTTGGGGGGTTCGTTTGTTAGAGACCCTATTTTACCTTTTTCCTTTGTTACTTGCACTCGTATTTTCTCTTCAATTCCTTATTGTGCATGTTAATACTTTCTTGTTTTCCCTTTTCTTGCTCCAAATCATCTTCTTCTTTCTTAAGTGCAACGTCCAATGGAGTCTCATTAAAGTTGTTCCAACAAAAATCACCCACAACTTCATCAATTAGATCAATTTTCATGACATCATCATATAAAGAAGGGAATTTCAAAGGGTCGAAAACATGAAAAGAAATTTTGTCTTCGTCGACTCTTAATTGAAGCTTGCCTTCTTGGACAACAATTATTGCCCTCCCGGTTGCCAAAAAAGGTCCTAATAATCAAAGGCATTTTGATATCCTTTTCCACTTCAAGCACAAGACAGTCGGTCGGCAAGTATACTTTCCTAATTTTAATGATGACATCCTCAATAATTCCTTACGGTCGTTTGAGACTTCTATCGACTAATTGGAGTGATACATAAGTTGGTTTCTGTTGGTCCCAAAGCAACCTAAGAAGGGGGAGAGGTGAATTAGTTTTCTAAAAATACTTTAGAAATATTAAGCTTATTGAGATTTTTCAACTAATACTTAATATAATAGAATCAATGAAACTGTGAAGTAATAAAGAGAGGAAATTTAACAACCAATACTTCCAAGCTAACAAGCTTGAAGTACTAATTCACTAGAATGCTTCACACACTTGGTGAGCCAATAATTTTTACAAAGTAGGAAAATTCTTTCTCACACTAAAACTCTTTTAGCTGAGCCAAGAATTTTACTCACAACCTCACTTTCGTACAAGATTATAACTCCACTCAAAATTGAATTGCACTCTAAACTGCACACTAATACAATATAGCACTATAGCCAATTTGTACTAAAATTACTATTTTCTAAGGCTTGTATTCAATGTATTAGATGATTTTTACAGAATAGTAGAGCAGTTATTTATAGGAGCAATAAATGGTGGTTGCAACTACTTCCTAACGGCTAAATAATAAATGTACAAAAAGTAGCCGTTGAGGTTTCGGACGTTCGAGGTAAGTAGGATGCATCCGACACAGCGTCTGATCTCCATGCAGTTGGTGAAGAACATCGTTCGGACGGCCGTGCATGCTTCTGTTCCATCGTCCGAACAGAGCTTCGGACGGTTGTGTTCGTCCGAAAGAGACTTTGTTCGGACAGTTGTGTGCTTCCGTAGAAGCAGTGAGAACCTTGCTTTCTGCCTGTTGGTTCGGACGGTGTACTGCGTCCGAGAAGCTTGACATAGTTCAGACGGTGTACTGCGTTCGAACACCCTGTCTCCTGCAGAACAAGTAACAGACCTGCAAAGCTTGTTTACATAATTTAGTGCTTATGTCGTCATCAAAATAAGGTTTAAAAAACATCAAATAATCTCTCTCTTTTTGATGATGAGAAACAGTCATGGAATAATTATGTAAAATCAACAGATATGAGTGATAACCAATCATTTTGCAATATAAATTACTACTCCCCCTTTTGACATCATCAAACAAAGCTCCCATTGAGAAAGTGCAAATATTCAACATGAATAGTGCAAAAATTCATAAAAGGATAAAATCCAAATATACCAAAATATTCAAAAGGAATAGTGTAAAGTAATTCATATAAGGATAAAACTGAGAGCAAATCCAACTAGTCAAAGGAAAAATTCTGAGAAATGCCAAAACTAAAATACATATTAGTAAAGAATCTAAGTCGAGCCATTTTTCTTCTTAGAGCGTTTTTCGATCTTGCGGCGTGTAGAAGGGGCGTCATCATCAGTAGTCTCACTATCTTCATCTTCTTCATTATGGCATTGCATGATGAAATTGAATGTGTCATCAACGTCTTCATCGTCGCCTTCATCTTCATTGGCAGCACCTTGATTATTTGTGTCTAAGGGTCCTCTTCGTCATCCTCACGAACATCCCCTTCTTCAGCATTGTCCTCACTTTTGATAGAGGATTCGAGTGGATATTGTGACTGAATATTGGCAAATTGAACCTGAGCCAAAGCAGATATGCCAAAGATAAGTGACTCTTGGAGAATCAACTGACGAGTTTCAAGTCGCTTTAACTTTCAATTAGTGCGACGTTGAAAGGAACTTACTTGAGTGCTCAAAGAAGTGAGAAGGCCATAGATTTGAGAAAGTGAAGGTTCAGAGAAAGATGGACGAGGATCATGGATTGCTGGAGGTGTTTGAGGAGGAGAAGAATGGGGAAGTGCCAAACCAGAGGTAGAGGGCTGGGATTTTGAACGTTCAATATCAAAAACTGCCTTAGTTAATCATTGATCGTTTAAAAAATGGAGGCCTTTTCGTTCAATATAAGATTTGTTGAAATAGGGGGAAAATTGTTTGTTTTCGCTGAAAGGTACATCAAGGAAATCAAATACTTTGGTGAGAAATTTCTAATCCAAAAGGAATGTTTCGTCGAGTATCAGTAGGAAAGAGTTCCCACAGGGAGCAGAAGAGATACCCAAAGTCAAGAGGAATTCCCTTGAAAACACAAAAAAATAAGTACAGCTGCATTTTTCTGGGCTCAGTGTGATGCCCATCTGTTAGTAATAGCAAATTTGTGACAAGAGTGTACAAAATGTTCAGTTCAGGAGTGAGCAATGTGGTTTTGGCTTCCGAGGCCTGTTTGAAATTTATGTTAAAAATAGCTCTTACCTCGTCAATATCAAATTGAGTATCAATAGCGGGCCATTTATCTAAGGAAAAGAAATAAGAAAAATCATTAGGATTTGATACTTCACATTCAAAAATAGTGTTGATGATGTTGGAGGAAATTTCAAGATTTGTGCTGTTTACTCGAGAAACTAATGTGCGAACAGTGGGGCCTTTCCTAAGATTGGCTGTGAATTGAAGCACCATGTCATGATAAACGGGTAAGTCAGTATGAACTAAATGACCCCAATTTAGAGTATTTTTCAAAACACGATTTGACAATGGGAAGATTAAATTCATCGAAAAGACTCTGAGAAGGAGGGCGTTGAACGATTATAGATTTGCTAAGAAGAGATGTATACCGTTCAGATGCCTTGGCATCGATGAATTTTGGTAAGGTTGGATTTGATGAGGCTTGAGGATTAGCAGACGATTCTCCACGCACCGGAGCTTTCCCTTTTGATTTTCGTCCACGAGTTTCCATTGAAGAACCTCCACGGGATTTGACCATTGCGAATGAAAGGAAAGAAAGAGAATTTTTTTTTTTTAATTTTTTGTAAGGTTGGTGGGAATTTGATGAAATGAGATGGTAGATGGGTGGAATTCAGTGCAATAATGGTGATGAATACTTTGGGAATGACAATTTTCCAAACAATTTGTGGAGAGAAGGAAGAAATTGGAGGAATTTTTGAGGGGAAAAATTTCGCCAGAAAGGGTTTCGGTTGATAGTGTGAGTCCTAAAAGGGGGAAAGTGGATGGTTTTAATTGTTCGAGCAGGGAGACCGTTCGGACGTCCGAACAATTGGTGTGCATCCAATGAAGCGTCCGAAAGCTAATGAATGGACGGCCGATCAAAGAGCTAGTGCGTCTGATATTTTTTCGTACAATAGGAAGCGTCCGGTAGAATTCCAGTGAGTAAGTGAAGAATTTGAGTACCGTTCGGATGATCATAAGCGTCCGAGGTAGAGAGGAGGTTTTCGGACGAGTGAGAGTGTCCAAGATAGAGTGTTGTTCGGACGATTGGGTGCGTCTGAATGAGGAGATTATGCCAAATGGAACTGTAAAATCCCCAAATGATTTCTGAGAGATTCAAAATGATCTAGAGCAAAGGGTTTTGTAAAATGTTAGCCAATTGATCTAAAGTAGGCACGAAATCAACACGTATTTCTTTTTTACAAACAAGATTTCTAATAAAATGGTGCTGAACATCAATGTGTTTAGTCCTAAAATGCATAACAGGATTTTTTTGTGAGATTAATTGCACTAGTGTTATCACACCTACGAATATAGGCACACAATAAAAAACAACACCAAAATCTTTTAGAGTATGTTTCATCCACAGAAGTTGAGCGCAACAATTTCCAGAAGCAATGTATTCGACTTCAGCTGTAGAAAGAGAAATAGAATTTTGTTTTTTGCTAAACCAAGACACAAGACAATTACCCAGGAAATGACACATACCACTGGTACTTTTTCTATCAATTTTACACCCAGCAAAGTCAGCATTAGAATAACTAATTAAATCAAATGTAGAGGAATTTGGATACCACAAACCAAAATTCATTGTACCCTTCAACTATCTAAAAATCCTTTTTACAGCTATCAAGTGCGATTGTTTGGGAAAAGATTGAAATCTAGCACATAAACAAACAGCAAACATAATATCTGGTCTACTAGCTGTTAAGTAAATTAGGCTTCCGATCATACCTCTATAGTGTTTTTCATCAACACTATTACCTCGTTCATCTTTATCAAATTTGGTTGAAGTGCACATAGGTGTACCAACTTGTTTGCAATCTTCCATTCCGAATCGTTTGAGTAGCTCCTTGTATGCTTGATTTGTGTAATAAACGTTCCTTCCTTTGTTTGGTGAACTTGTAGTCCAAGGAAAAATTGTAACTTTCCCATCATGCTCATCTCAAACTCTTTTTTGTATTAAATGTGAACAATCCTTGCACAAGCTTTCATTAGTTGCTCCAAAAATAATATCATCAACATAAATTTGAACAATTAACAAACCATTGGAATTTGTTTTTGTAAAAAGAGTGGTGTCAAGTATACCTCTTTTAAATCCATTTTCAATCAAGAAACCACTTAATCTTTCATACCAAGCTCTCGGAGCTTGTTTCAAACCATATAAAGCTTTAGAGAGTTTGAAAACATGATTTGGAAAATTTTTATTTTCAAAGCCCGGAGGTTGTTCAACGAAAACTTCTTGATCAATAAAGCCATTTAAAAATGCACTTTTGACAACCATTTGAAATAATTTGAAATTATTGAAACATGCAAATGTGTAAGAAACATGCGAATAGATTCTAATCTAGCCACGGGTGCAAAGGTTTCATCAAAGCCAATACCTTCTTCTTGAGCATAACCTTTTGCAACAAGTCTAGCTTTGTTCCTTATGATTTCACCTTTATCATTTAATTTGTTTCTAAAAACACATTTTGTTCCAATTACGAGATGAGAAGATGGTCTTTCAACTAAGGTCCATACGTTATTTTTCTCAAATTGACTAAGTTCATCTTGCATGGCAAAGACCCAAGATTCATCATTCAAAGCAACATCTACATGTTTAGGTTCAATGAGAGAAAGTAACGCACAATTACTATTCAAAGGTATATGAGAACGAGTAGTTACCCCATCGGATAGATCACCTATATTAAATCTTGAGGGTGACTAGAGACGAATCTCCAAGCTTTTGGAAGATCTTTTGGAGTATCCTCGTTCTTTTCTTCTTCATCATCTACTTGATGGTTGTTGACATTATTGCTTGATGTGATCTCTTGATGATCTCTTGGTCATGGATAGTGAGCTTCTTGAGCTCCTTTTGAATACCTACATCTTCATCTTCACACAAATTCTTTGAGATAACACCATTAGCTTCATCAAAGGTAACATGTACAACTTCTTCAATCAAGAGCGTTCTTCTATTGTAACTCGGTATGCTTTCTTGTCACTAGAATATCCTAGAAAGATCCCTTCATCCGATTTTTTTGTCAAATTTACCAAGGTTTTCTTTGATTTTTAAAACAAGAAATTTGCAACCAAAAACTTTAAAATAGCTCACAATGGGTTTTTTACAAAAAAGGAGTTCATAAGGAGTTTTGTTTAAAAAGGATCTTAATAAAACTCGATTCATGACATAACAAGCCGTGTTAACGGCTTCGGCCTAAAAATATTGTGGTAAGTCGCATTCGCTAATCATAGTTCTAGCGGTTTCTTGAAGAGTCCTATTTTTCTTTTCAAAAACACCATTTTGTAGAGGGACTCTAACAACCGAAAATTCATGAAAAATACCGTTGTGATCACAAAATTCGGGAAAACCTCCAAATTTAAATTCGGCACCATTGTCACTTCTTAAACGAATGATCTTTAAATTCAATAAATTTTGAATTTTGAAAAACAATTTTACAAATTTTTCAAAAGTTTCATTTTTGTGAACAAGAAATAATACCCAAGTGTACCTAGAATAGTCATCTACAATAACGAAAACATATTTGCAACCACCAAGACTAGCATGTTGAGTAGGTCCAAACAAGTCTAAATGCAACAATTCTAAAGGTTTATGAGTGGACGCAAAATTCTTTGGTTTAAAAGAAACTTTGACTTGTTTACCAAATTGGCATGCATCACAAATTTTATTTTTCAAAAACTTTAGTTTTGGCAAACCTCTTACCAAATCCTTCTTAGCAAGCTTTTCAATTAAATCCATATTAAAATGACAAAGTCTTCTATGCAAAAGCCAAGGATCATCTATGGAAGCGGTAAGACAATTTACATTGCTATTGCTAATTTTATCAAGATCAGAATCACATAAATATCATTGTGCCTAGTGCCCTTAAATAAAACAACATGATTTTTATCAAGGATAAGACATTCATGCTTGGTAAAAAACACATATAATTTTTTATCACAAAGTTGACTTACACTTAATAAATTATAGTTCAAATTATCAACAAGAAGAACATTCTTTATCAAGGTTTCACCACATTTACCTACATCACCAATGCTGATTGATTTTGCTTTATTGTTATCTCCAAAAGTTACTTTTCCATTGTTTTTGGATTTGAGATTTATAAAGAGAGAAGCATCACCCGTCATGTGCCTTGAACATCCACTATCTATGAACCACTTAGCATTGTTGGTGATGTTAAGTACCTACACAATAAATCAATTGATAACTTTTGGTACCCACATTTTCTTGGGTCCATTTGAGTTAGTGAAATTGCTATCAATCCATGCGACTTTCATTCCAAGTTTTTCATTCTTTTTGACATAACACATATTCTTAACATGTCCATGTTGTTGGTCAATATCTACAAATAGTATTTTAATTTCCATACAAAGATGATTTTGATTTTACAAAACATAAGTCATCCCTTCTAAACATGATAAAATTTTTGTTGATTAATACATTTCTATTTCTTTTCAAATCAACAACATTTTCTTTATTTCTAGTCAAGCGAACATCCAAATCATCCAATCTTTTCTTCAAGGAGGCTTGTTCTTCCTTGACCTTTGATCTCACATGCATTCTTTTCTTCAAGTCACGATTTTCTTGTGATAGCCTATTATTTTCATTCACAAGTTTAAAGTTAGCATTCAATAGAGCATTTGATTTCTTCACTAACTCCTTATTTCTAGCATATGATTCCTTTAAGCTATCATGCAATTTCAAAATGAAAGTTTGAAGATCACTTTCATCATTTTCCTCATTAGAGTCATAGTTAGAATTTACCTCATCATCTCCAATGGCCATAAAGGCCATTTGTGCCGACTCCATTTCTTCTTCAACTTCTCCTTCGGAGTTTATAAGCAATCATCCCATGTGATTTGAAAGTTATTGAATCTAAGTTTTCTTCCTTCCTTGTTTTTCTTGGAAGGGCACTCATTTGCAAAGTGTCCGAGTTGATTGCATTCAAAACATTTTTTGTTTTGCTTCTTCATTTCAAGCATTGTCTTTCCTTAGAAATTATTTGAATTTGCAGCTCCACCTCATCTCATTCTTTGTTTATTGATGTGATGTTTGAGAAATTCTTTGGTGATGAGTGCAAGATCTCCTTCATCAAGATCTTCATCTTCTAGATTGATGGAGCTATTTTTATCCTCTTCTTGAGAGGTTTTTAGAGCAATGCTCCTTCTTGGCCTTGCTTCTTCATCATCCACCACTTTGGCCTTCAACTTCAATTCATAAGCTGTAAGAGAATTGATTAGCGATTCAATAGGCAATGAATTTAAATTCTTGGCTTCCTCTATAGCAATTGTTTTGGCATCCTATTCTTTGGATAGAGCATTTAGGATTTTTCTATTTTTTTCAGTCTGAGAACCCAAAGAATACTCCTTACCCAAGGCTTCAAGATCCTTAATGATATCATTGAACCTACAATACATTTTGTCAATATTTTCATGTGGTTCCATCTTGAAGGACTCATACTGGGCAACAAGTAAGGATTTCTTTTGCTCACGAATATCGTCGCTCGTTTCATGGATTTCTTTCAATTTATCCCAGATTTCTTTAGCGGAAATGCAACCCTTCACGCGAGTTGATTCATTTGCATCCAAGGCATTATATAGCACATTCATGGCTTTTGCATTTAACGTCAAGTTTTCCTTGTCTTGTGGAGTGAGCTCATCCCTTGTCTTTTCTCTTCTTCTATTTGTGTGATCATCAATGATAGTAGCTTCAAAAGGACCTTCATTGACAACATACCACAAGTCAATGTCAATAGATTGCAAAAATATTTTCATTCTATCTCTCCAACTAATAAAATTTGCCCCATTAAATATAGGGGGCCTAGTAACGGATTGATCAGGTAAAAAATAGAGCATGTGTTGGTTGCCATAATAATTCTTTTCTCAAAAGCAATTTAAGCAATAAAATGAGACCAAGCTCTGATACCAATTGTTGTCCCAAAGCAACCTAAGAGGGGGGGTGAATTAAGTTTCCAAAAATACTTTTAGAAATATTACTCTTATTAAGATTTTTCAAATAAAAATTGATATAATAGAATCAATGAAACAGTGAAGTAAGAAAGAGAGAAAATTAAATAGCCAATACTTCCAAGCTAACAAGCTTGAAGTATCAAATCACTGCAATGCTTCACACACTTGGTGAGCCAATAATCTTTACAAAGTAGGGAAATTCTTGCTCACACTAAAACTCTTTTAGTTGAGCCAAGAATTTTACTTACAACCACACTTTGGTACAAGATTATTACTCCACTCAAAATTGAATTGCACTCTAAACCGCACACTAATACAATAAAGCACTATAACCAATTTGTACTAAAATTGCTCTTTTCTAAGGCTTGTATTCAATGTATTAGATGAATTTTATATACAGAATATAGAAGCAGTTATTTATAAGAGCAATAAATGGTGGTTGCAACTACTTCCTAACGGCTAAATAATAAATGCACAAAAGTAGCCGTTGAGGTTTCGAACATCTGAGATAAGTAGGATGTGTCCAAAACAACGTCTGATCTCCATGCAGTTGGTGAAGAAATTCGTTCTGACGTCCGTGCATGCGTCCATTCCTTCGTCCAAATGGAGTTTCGGACGGTCATGTTCGTCCGAAAGAGACTTCGTTCGGATAGTTGCGTGTGTCCGTTGGAGAGGCAGTAAGATCCTTGCTATCTGCCTGTTGGTTCGGGCGGTGGAATGCATCCGAGAAGCTTGACATACTTCGGATGGTACAGTGAGTCTGAAAACCCTGTCTCCAGCAAAACACGTAACAGACTTGCGAAACTTGTTCATAGAATTAAGTGCTTATGTCATCATCAAAATAAGGTGTGAAAAACATCAATTTTTAACAAGATAAGAGGCAACTAAAATTTTACCAAAGGTCTTGTGGAGAAATGTGACTTTATAGGATTAATCTCTCCTATAATTGGTGGAGTACGGTAGAGGCCACATTTATCTATGCTAAATGTGATCGTATAGAACGACTACTTGTGTGGGCTAGTCTTTGTAGAATGCAGCATCTCAAAAAAAATCCTTGGATCCTTGGAGGGAATTTTAATGTTATTTCCTGGTTGTATGAATACTTGGGAATTGCCAATCAAGATTAGCTACTATAGATGATTTGAGCTCAACTCTTAATTCTTGTGGGATGAAAGATATAGCTTACTGGGGTAGCACTTATACGTGGATGGGCATTCATCGTGGTCAACCAGTCTGGAAGCGGCTTGATCGGTATTGTAGCAAACTCACAATGCTATCATTCTTGTCAAGTTCGAATGTTCATTATTTAAGTCATGCCATCTCTGATCGTTCCCCACTAGCCTTAGACCTAAAATCAGATATGGTTTATGGTCCCAATATGTTTCATTTCCAACATATGTGGGTCTCCTGGACTTGATAGCTTCATACCAGTTGTTAGGTCGAATTGGGGACAATTGATTCATGAGTTTGGAATGGTAGCTTTGATTTGGAAAATGCAAAATCTCATGAAAATACATAAGGAATGGAATCAAGAACCCTTTAGGGAAGTTTATGCTAATGTTAGAGTAGCCAAGGATCGTGGTCGACAATTAGAATTGGAATATGAGACTAGGCAGTCGCCTTTGGCTAGAGAAGAGATGAATTTGGGACAAGCAGAACTTCTGTTCCACTAGAAGAATGAGATGGTTTTTGGAGGCAAAAGGCTCGGGTTAAGTGACTTCTAAAGGGGATTCTAGTACATAGTTTTTTCATGCTTCTTTGACAGACATGCAGGCTAAATTATCTATAAGAAGAATTAAAATAATGTATGCTTAGCTAGATCAAATTGATAACATTAAAAAAGACGGGGATGATTTCTTCAAATATTTGTTGATTGATGACGTTATTCAACAATCTGCTTTGGATCACATGATGATTTTCACTCTAACAATTATCACTGGAGAACAGAATAATTCTTTGTTAAGGCCTACTACGATTGATGAAGTTAGTCAGGTTGTATTCCTGTTCGATAAAGATAATGAAGTGGGTCTGGCTTTTCTGGGCTCTTATTTGTACATTGTTGGGATATTATTAAGAAGGATATTTTTTATGGTCCAAGAATTTTTTGTCAGGATTCTGTTGCCAAGGAATATTGGGAGTGCTTTTATTACTCTTATTCCCAAGCATAGTTCAAAGACTCGTCCGAGTCTTAGTTGACTTGGCCGAGTCATAACTGGATCGGAGGTCAGCGCTCCGATAACTCTCTGAGATATACCGGAGATGCCAGAATCGGGGTCGGATTGCCTTGACTCGGACGATTCGAAGCGATTTAAGTAAGCGATCTAGTAAATCGCCTTCAATCATACGAGTCACTGTGTGTCGACTAGCGATTCATCAGTTCTCAACTAGAAATAGTGATAGATGCGTATTCTCGGGGAGCTCTAACTGAAGCTATACATTTATTACGTGGAGGAGAAGGAGAAAATTCGATTGAGAGCTCATCATCTTATCGTTGAACCCGGTCAGAATTTCAGCCGCAGAGTGTTGATTTCTTGGATTAGCAGTAGCGTTCATACTGTACATTTGTCACCAAGGCAACTCAGATCCAAATTGGCTTCCAAAATGTCAGTAGTTCAATTATTTTTGCCAGAGAACCAACTACGTTTCTTAGGCTCCTTCACCACCATTACTGCTTTCATGCTATCTTGCTCAACTCATTATCAATGCGCAGGGCAATCAATGGAGCTAAAATAGGGCGAGATTGACAGCGAAACAAAGAAGGCAAGATTGAGAATGAAAAAAAGAACGGGAAATGAGAGAGGGAGGGGTAGTGGTAGTGACCAGTGAGTTTGGTGTTCATCTGATGGGATGGGAGAGAATTGGAGAAGAGCAAATGAAAATGTAAAAATGAGAAAGACCTTCGGCTTGATTTTGTCCTTTAAAGTTGACAAGCGTAGAATTATAATTCAAGGGTAATTAGTTTTCACAAGTTTCTCAATTTTGTCAATTTTATGCAATATATCCCATACTTAAAATTGATCATGCTAGTCAAATTAATATATTGTATTGTTAGTAAGACATGTATATTGTCACAGTTCTTAATGATATATAAATTGGTCAAAAAGTGTAATCGCAAAAAATGTATACGTTATTATCAATATATATTTAATCTTTAAACTAATTGTAATGGATTTTTTAGTTCTCTTTTAAAGGGCACTTTGAATTATATAGCTTAGTGATAGATAAGTTCATAATTGTACTATATTTTATGTGTCAATTATCAAGTTTTTATGTGTTGTAAGCAAGATTTGAGTTATTATTGAGCTTAAATTGGTTATTCTTAGTTTTTGTAGGGTTAAAGTGAAAAAGAGCTGAAAAATATGGAAAAAGATGAAAGAAAATGCTAAGAACGGAACATGCACAAGTATGAAGCCATTTTGGATGTTGTTTCTTATTTTAAGCATAAATATATATTCGAGTCCAAGCTCCGATTAAGATGATTTTAGATGATTTGTAAATATATTGAAGATTTATAGAACTTTCGTGTTTTGAGTTTTACAAGATTCTATAGGCATCTATTTCAAAATTGCAAAGTAGGAAAATGTGTACCGGCAAAGAGCGATTATGACACAGTTTGGTAAATTCAAGATGACTTTCTTATCTGAGCTCCAATTCAGGTGATTCAAGATTTTTTGGAAATATAAGACATAGAGCTACAACTTTAATGTTTTGAGTTTTACCAAATTCAGTCTGCATTAGGGTCAAAATCGAAGTCGAAAGTGAAGCCCAGTGCATATGCGCTGGGGTTGTGCAGCGCATGTGCGCTGGCAACTTTTCAGCACTGCCTAGCGCGCACATGCGCGCACATGCGCGCAAAAACCTCAGTGCATGTGCGCGCGAAGCTGAAGAATTGCGTATTTTTGAGTTTTTGATGGATTTCTTCGGCCGGTTGGACTCTTTTTCACCCAATTTCACGGATTCTTATCAGTAGGCATTATTTGTAACCCTAAATACTCATTATAAATACCCCAAGTTGGGTGAGAAAAAAGGGATCGACACTTTTATTTTCTTGTTGGCTGGGGTTTTAGCAGAAAATTTTCCTCTTTATTCTTTTATGGCACTTTGTGCCTAAACCCTTTTCTTGGTAGATGGAATTGAAGCCATGGTCAATTATACAAAGTTGTGAGAGTTCTTGTGCTTAAATTATTCACTTTTATCTCAAGTATTGATTATTTTTCTGGGATTAAATTTATGATTGTTCTTTTTAGCTTATTATTGCTGCAGATTACAAAGTTATTAGAATTAATCTACCGCTAGGTTGTTTTAACTGCGTGTGCTTAATTCAATCTATGAAGCAACCGAATTTGATAATTACTGGAATTGTGTTATTGAATTTAGGGAAATTAATCATCTAATTAGCATAACCGCGTGTGTTTATGTTTAATTAGTCTAATTGTTCTTGTTGACTTTAATGCTTCTATTACTTATTAATCTTTGGCGCGTGTCTGGGTTAAATTAATAGTTAGGGTTAATTGGATCGCGTGTTAAAAATTAACCAACTTTAGAAAGAAATAGGAATGAACTTCGAATTGGTATCCGTGCGGGTTAATTCTTCAATTATTTCTTGATATAAATTGAATTATCTTGTGTGTCAATGATCGACTCGTGAAGTTGCCATGGTGGATATGACCAAAACCAAGATCTTTCTTAATTGAATTTTCTTTAGATATTTTCTTGTTTTAGTTTTAGTTAAAAAGCATTCCAAACCCCCCCTTGTTCCAATTTAGCACGAAAATAATCCTAGTTCTCTGTGGGACGAACTCGACTCATCACTACTACACTAGAGTTGTTAATTTTGGGTGTTTACGACGGCATTGCAACTCGACACATCATCATTTTGTGCACACCAAAATTTTAGCGCCGGTGTCGAGGAACAGTTTGATTTATCTTTGTGCTTTAAATTTTGTATTTAACAGTGTATACTTATTCCACTTGATATTCTTTTTTATCTCTATCATGGATACCAGTTTGCATGAGCTTTATTGTTCCGATTTCATTGTTGAGCAATTACCACCACAACCTTGGTATGATTCCTACAGGTATCAATATCATCAAGGATGGATGGATTATCCTGAATTTGGTTATTCATCTCAAGATCTTCCATGTATACATCCAGTTTTGCCACAACAACCTTATACCCAACCTGGTAAGTCTTTGGAAGAATTAATTTATTCTTTAAAAGCTAATACTTTGCAATTTCAACAGGAAACAAGAGCTAGTCTGCAAAGTTTGGAGTATCAGCTAAGTCAACTGAATTCTTCCATAAGTAGACTAGAATCTCAATGTGATTGAGAGTGGAGAAGATGAAGAAAATGAGCGAGAACTGGAGATGGGGTCAGTAGAAGACAAGCCTATTGAGGGTGACTCTAGTTCATTGCCTTTGATGTCAATGCCTCAAGACCTTCCAGAGCAAGAACCAATCAAGGCTTTAGACTTATCTCTCACGCTATGGAGGAAGCCCAGGAGATTCTAACCATTGTGAAGGATCAACACTTGGCTATTAATAAGGATTGTATTGTGGAGCCAGTATACCCCACATTCTGTTATGGATCGATCTTAAAAGTTGAAGATTGTGAAATGGCTTATAAAGAGTTTAATATCTTCGAGTCTCCCAAGGACCATGAGGAAGGGATTAAGTTGGCTTACATAGACGACAATGGCGTCGGCGTTGAGTTTCTAACTGATGGAGTAAAGAAGGAGGTTGAGGATAAGTTTATGGTGAGAAATTATAAGGAAAGAGCTTATGCACAATCGCTAATAATTATTGAGCTCTGTTTCCTCTGGTATAGAGATGGTTATTCCGACCATCTTGTTCACAGTCCAGCTATTGACTATAAAGGAGCATTGCATGGGAGGCAACCCGTGTCCATTTAGATTTTATTCCGTTTGTTTTTGAGTTCTTACTTTTGTTTATTTTATATTTAGCTTTTGTTGTTTTTACTGGCTAGATTTAGAACATTTAGGGTTAATTGTCGTTTTGGTGTGTTTCGTTTATTTTTGTTATGTTTTGTCTTAAGGGAGTAAGTTTTTTCTTGATTATTGTAGGATTATTTTCTACAATTTTCTTGTTTTTCTGTATCTGTCTCTATCTAATTATTTATTTGTTTTGTTCTGTATTGTTTAGTGTTATCCAACTTTCTTTCGCGACACGGGATTTTTTATAGCGGATACTGCTCCAAACGCGAATTAAATTCAGAGAAGCTTTTCTTTTTCCCATTTTATGCTTTTGTTTTTGCAGTGAGGACAATGCTTATTTTTAAGTGTGAGGTGGGAGTTATTTGGATTGTTTTAGTTGTTTGGTGTATTTTGCTCAATTTTCCCGCAATATTTTAAACTTTTCCTTTGATCTGAGACCTTGTCAAAAGTTTTGAAAATTTTGTGGATAAATTGACCATTTTTAGAAATTTTTGAAAGTTTTTGCTTAACGTATTTTCTCCATTTTTCTACATGATAATCATTAATTAAGAACCATGCATGAATGAGCAGTCGGGGTTAATATTTTTCGTTCATGATTTTTGAAGACTTTTGAGCACTAAGCCATACTTTAATTTTGATTTGGGATATTTAGAGAAATTTATGTTGACTCAATTATGTTGCATCCCAAAAACTTACTTTATTACATTTTTGAAGCTAATTCTTAGATGACCTGATTTAGTTTAAATATTAGGGTAGTGCTTTTTTGTTTGATCAGCCTTTCTAGCCAACCATTTTAACAATTTATTCTAAGTACCTCATTTGAGCCTTATTTTTGTGAAAAGAAATATCATTCACCTTCTTTCACATAAACTCGTTTACCTACCCTTATTGAGCTTAATATTTCTATTGTTTTATCCTAAATTTTCCCTTTAAGAGCTTATGGTACACATTATTTGTTAAGGGGATATAAGGGTGGAAGTTTGTGAGAAGTGAATGATGTACATTTTTGTTGCGAAATGGGGTATTGGAAGAAAATTGTTGAAAAAAAAAGAATAAGTGAAGTTTCTGTAGATGCAGGTAGTGCCCATCATTGGTACCTGCATGTTTTGATATTTACAGGTAGTGCCTATCACTGAGACTTGTATTTGCACCCATCACCGGTACCTTCGTGTTCATTTGTTGCGGGTAGTGCCTACCACTGGTACCTGTACTATGAGCGGACATAGAAAAAAAAATGATGATTTGATGTAGATATGTCCGAGAGAGGTTGGCATGTTTGGTTGTTTCGAATTCTGTATGGGTGTTTGTTACTCAAGTGTGGGGTTGTGGATGTTTGATATTACGCATGTGAGGAGAAGTTTTATTTTAATGTATGGCCATCATTATTATAATGCTCTTGTTCTTATTTGCTATATCCTTTCCCTTCTTTGGCTAACAAATATCCTAACCTATTTTTTTGAACTAAAAGTCCTACCCAAATTTGAATTGAATCGGTTGTTTAGATTGGTGGAGGGGTGTAAGAAGAGTGAGCTATGGGGTGTTTAGAAAAATGTTGAGGGTATTCATGATTTATTTCCAATCTAGATATTTTCAAATCTAAGTTTTTGAATGGCTATACACACATACACACGAATTTCATGTTTTAGTTTTTATTAGCATTTGAGCTCTTGGGTTCATAGACTACTCTGATTGCTAGATTGATTATTGATTATTTATGTGAATCTTTGAAGGAATATGTTGAGTAAAATGTGTGAAGCTTAAATGTTCTAATTTATGGTTGATCGAGGACGATCAAAGGCTAAGTGTGGGGTAATTTGATATGTTCATAATTGTACTATATTTTATGTGTCAATTACCACGTTTTTATGCGTTGTAAGCAAGATTTGAGTTATTATTGAGCTTAATTTGGCTATTCTTAGTTTTTGTACGGTTAAAGCGAAAAAGAGCTGAAAAAGATGAAAAAAGATAAAAGAAAATGCTAAGAACGGAACATGCACGAGTATGAAGCCATTTTGGATGCTGTTTCATATTTTAAGCATAAATTTCGAGGCTAAGCTCCGATTGAGATGATAGATGATTTACTTGGAAAGATATTGACGATTTATAGAACTTTTGTGTTTTGAGTTTTACAAGATTCTATAGGCATCTATTTCAAAATTGCAAAGTTGGAAAATGTGTACCGGCAAGGAGCGATTCTGACACAGTTTGGTAGATTCAGGATAACTTTCTTATCTGAGCTCCAATTCAGGTGATTCAAGATTTTTTTTGGAAAGATAAGACATAGAGATACAACTTTAATGTTTTGAGTTTTACCAAATTCGGTCTGCATCAGGGTCAAAATCAAAGTCGAAAGTGAAGCCCAGCGCACATGCGCTGGGGTTGTGCAGCGCATGTGCGCTGGCAACTTTTCGGCACTGCCTAGCGCGCACATGCGAGCAAAAACCTCAGCCCAAGTGCGCGCAAAGCAGCAGAATTGCGTATTTTTGAGTTTTTGATGGATTTCTTCAGCTGGTTGGACTCTTTTTCACCCAATTTCGCGTTCTTATCAGTAGGCATTATTTGTAACCCTATATACTCATTATAAATAAAATCCCCAAGTTGGGTGAAAAAAAAGGGATCGACACTTTTATTTTCTTGTTGGCTGGGGTTTTAGTAGAAAATTTTCCTCTTTATTCTTTTATGGCACTTTGTGCCTAAACCCATTTCTTGGTAGAAGGAATTGAAGCCATGGTCAATTCTACAAAGTTGTGAGACTTCTTGTGCTTAAATTATTCACTTTTATCTCAAGTATTGATTATTTTTCTATGATTAAATTTATTATTGTTCTTTTTAGCTTATTATTGCTGCAGAATACTAAGTTATTAGAATTAATCTACCGCTAGATTGTTTTAACCGCGTGTGCTTAATTCAATCTATGAAGCAACTGAATTTGATAATTACTGGAATTGTGTTATTGAATTTAGGGAAATTAATCATCTAATTAGCATAACCGCGTGTGTTTATGTTTAAGTAGTCTAATTTTTTTGTTGATTTTAATGCTTCTGTTAATTAATCTTTGGCGTGTGTTTGGGTTAAATTAATAGTTAGGGTTAATTGGATCGCGTGTTGAAAATTAACCAACTTTAGAAAGAAATAAGAATCAACTTTGAATTGGTATCCGTTCGGGTTAATTCTTCAATTATTGCTTGATATAAATTGAATTATCTTGTGTGTCAATGATCGACTCGTGAAGTTGCCATGGTGGATATGACCAAAACCAAGATCTTTCTTAATTGAATTTTCTTTAGATACTTTCTTGTTTTAGTTTTAGTTAAAAAGCATTCCAAACCCCCCCCCCTTGTTCAATTTAGCACGGAAATTATCCCAATTCTCTGTGGGACGAACTCTACTCACCACTGCTACACTAGAGTTGTTAATTTTGGGTGCTTGCGACGGCATTGCAACTCGACACAGCATCATTTTGCGCACACCAGTGATACTCATTGTTGGGAATTACTTAAACATCTACTTTTACATTCAATGTGTATATGACACTCTTATAATATATATGGTATTTTTTAGTGAGTTTTTTTAATATTTTAGTATTATAACTAGTTTGATTTATTTATATTTGGGTCCCAAAATGTTTCATTAGTTAATACAATTATGCTCATCAAATATGATATGTTATTATATTGTTTAGTTTGATAATTGTGTTTATTATGATGTTATATATTTATTTCATAATTTTTTAGACATTTTTTGGAGTAAAATTGTTGTATAATCTGATACGCGACCAATACATCGAGATTGATGTGGAACGATATGATCCACGACCGTTACCGCGACCACGACTTTGAACCATGTTCCCAAGAAAGATAATCCTAAGGCTTTTTTCTGATTTTAACCCAATTTCTCACTATACTTTTATTAATAATTTTTTCACAATGGTGTTCGATAACCGTCTTAAAGCCTATACTGCTGGATATTCTTTGGAATCGTTTGCTTTTTATCCAGGTCACTTTCACACAATGTTTTACTGGCACATGAATTGATATGGTCATTGGCTAAAAAGGCACAGGTAGAAATATCATTCATAAACTAGATACGATGAAGCCATTTGATCATGTTTCTTATCTGGAGTTCTGTCGAAGCTATTCTGGTTAAATTCAGTTTTCACTCCCATTTCATAAACCTTATCATGAAAAACTTATGAGGCAGTTGGTTCTTCTTGTTTTTCTTAATGGACAAGTGGTTTTTTCAAGTCATTGAGAGATATCAAGCAAGGTGATCCACTCTCACCTTTCTTGTTTATAATTTGTTCTAAGGCTCTCTGTCAGGCTTGAATGCACTGAATCAGCATAGCTCTTAAAATTATGCTCCACCTAGGAACGCCTCTAAGTTTTGTCATCTTGCATTTGTCGATGATGTTATTATTTTTTTTCTCGAGGGGATAAACAGGTGGTTAAAACCCTTAAGGAGTTCTTGGATATTTACAAAATGGGTCTAGGCAAAAAGTTAATCCAAATAGGAGCTCTATGGTGGTATCATCTCATTGTAAGGATTTGGCCAAGAGGTGGTTAGAAGGGTTCACAAAAGTAAAGATCAAAATCCTACCCGTGATGTATCTAGGCTGCTTGCTAACTGCTTTTCCAACATAGGAAGCTGCATTTTCATTACCAATATTTGATTGAGAACCTACGTGCAGCCTACTAGGTTACTTGGTTGGCGGAATAAATTGCTATCTATAGGTGGTCATTTAATTTTAATTAGACATGTTTTGTCTTCAATTCCTATGCACATTTTAGCATTATTGGACACTCCAAAGGCTGTCCTAAATGAGATGGAGCAGGAAAAAATTCTGACAACGCGCCGTTTGTAAAAATTATTTTGTACCGGTGCTGGTTTTGAAGGGGCATTCTTTCAGGTGCTGTTCGTATTCTTGAAATGCGAACTAAGCTTAACTCATATTTCTTAAATGCGAGTTAAGTCAAAATTTTGAATTTTTTTTTTAAAGTTGCTTGATTCGTATTTCGTGAATACGATCTGAGATTTAGTTCGTATTTCTAGAATACTACCCTTGTTGGGTATTTTGGAAATTCAAAATTTTTAAAAAAATTGCAACTTAAAGTTCTAAATTAATTTCACAAGTATTGACTATATAATAGACATTAACTTACAACACTTTTGTCATAACAGTTGAACGTCAAAATCAACATTAAAAAATCTCTAAATATGTACATATTGCACTTCTATGTTATTGTTTTTCGACACTTTAAGGTTTTTGGGTCAATTTAAAGTATGAGATTTAAGACCTACTGTCCAATACTATCACTTCAACTAAAGAAGGAAGAGTGCTTCCGCTAATGCTTTCACTTCAACTAAAGAAGAAAGAGTGCTTCAGCTAAAGAAGGAAGAGCCAGTTAAAGAAGCTTAGTTCGTATTCATTGAATACAAACTATCCCTGTTCATATTCAATGAATATGAACTAAGCATTTTGTTTAAAAAAAAAATTATGAAAAAATTGGCTTAGTTCATATTTCACGAATATGAACTTAAGTAATTTTTTTTAAAAAACAACTACGCAAAATTTGGAACTAACTCGAATTTTTAAAAAAATTACGCAAAAATTGGCTTAGTTTACATATTTCACGAATACGAACTAAGTAATTTTTTTAAAAAATTTTTAAAAAAAAAATTACGCAAAATTTGGACCTAACTTGCATTTAGAAAATGTGAATTAGGCTTAGATCGTATTCCACAAATACAAACAATACCTAACGGAACACTATGACAAAATTAACACCGGTACAGAACACTTTCTAGAAATGGCACGTTCTTGGAAATTTCTCAATGGAGCAGATTCTTGAAAAGTTTGTTGGGTGATTCGGATTTTGTGTCGAGGAGGCATTGAAAGAGATGGCGAGTTGTTTGCGGCCAAACCTCTGAAAACGGCCTTGGTATATGTAGCTTTCATGACATTTTGGCAATTTTTTCACTCAAATTGTGGTGGAATTCCCATACTTCCAATTCGCTTTGGGTTGATTTTATGCATAAATGTTATTATAAGTTCGAACCATCCCAGCTCAAATATTTCACCAACATGGTGTCGGATGCAAAGATATGAAGAGAACTCGCTAGCTTTATCTACCATGCTTACCGTAAAAAGGGGATTTATCTTTTTGGTTTAGCACTTTGATGCGAGATGGTCACATATCAGATAAGGAGGCATTAATTTTGTTAAACTCAATTGGATGGGAGCCGGTTTACCCGGATGTTAAACTCAATAAGCTCTACAGCAATGAGAATGGATGGAATTTTTCAGCTCTGAAACACTTTTTACCTGTGGAACTGGAATGTTTGATTAAGGCAAAAAAATTTATCTTTCCTCAGAGAAGGATAGCTTTGGATGGAAATCATCTTGGTCTGGTTTGCTTTCTATGGCCTTGGCTTATGAAAATGTTCGGCAGCTACATCCTCGATTAACATTGTGATGCTACATTTGGAGCAAGAGAATTATGTAAAATTTCAATCTTTGTTTGGTCCTTTTAAACGAACTAGTATGGGACCATGTGTTTTGCACGTTTAGAAATATCTTGTTTGATTTTATTATTGTAAATTAAATAGTAAAGTGTATTTGAAGATGCTAATTGTTCGGATTTTTTTTAGTTCACTTTATTCTCCTCTTATATGATTCCTGCTTAATGTTTGACCAAGTCAAAGAAATTTTTTATCATATATTGGCCTAGTTTATACTTAGTTCGCATGAGTTTAGAGCAATATTTGCTTATAGGTAATTTTTATACATTTTATTTAGATATAGTTTGTTAAAAATATAAGAGATTTATTTAATTTAATAGTGCAAGCAATTTCATGATACCTAAATAATTGTATCATGAAAATAATGCATCTACCTTGCAATGTTAAAATAAAACTCCATTTCATCGATTGAGAATTATTGAAGTATTCTACCATGAATTTGTTGGTATTCACTGCAACTTCAAAAATAAGAAAAGTCTAAAGGATTATCAAACTGGAATACAATGTATGACATGAAATAGTATTAGACTTAACCATTATATCCATTCCATACGTTTAGTAATTAAAAAGGGGAGTAAAATCCTAAAAAAATGTTGACAAATTTTAGAGTTTAGTTGAACCTTATATTCCCTTCAATTATTCAAATGCTATTCTAACAATTAGAATTTATCATGTATTAGGGTATTTTATTATTTTTGGCTCTAGACCTTTCTTAGAACCGATTTAAATGAATCATTGTGTGCAAATACTAAATTGCAATTTCTAATTTAGGCAACAAGGATCTCTCTTAAATATGTACTTTACGCATCTATAAAAATTATATAGAAAAAATATAGAAAGTGAAAAATATTCTATCATTTGGCAAGTTATTACGACATGATATTTTACTAATTAATCCATTATCTTAAAACTATCAATCTAGAGTTGTGGTAGCTATCAACCTGTATAGTAATAATTCAAAGGTTAGAGATACTAATAAAGCCGGGATTTTCATGCCAAAGCAAATTATTCATGAATGTCAAGATTGCTCCTTAAAGAGTCCCTTCTACGTTTGATGTTTCTGTTTCTTCTTCACTTCACGCCTCTCCTTTTCTCCAAATTTTATGCCTGTGTTGATGTTTAGCCTTTTTCTTCTTCAATTGATGCTACTTTCCTTCATAAATAAGATTAAAACAATATCCAAGAAGTTACAGCGAGAATGACACTAGGCCTGAGGAAGCTGAGAGAGGGTGGCAAAAATGTTGGAGGAAAAGAGAAAGAAGCTGATGCCTTTGTAGCGATATTCTTGATATTTTGAGAAAATTTCTCTTGTTGGAAAATTATAGTTGTGGCAATTTCACTCGTCTAATTCAAAAGCAATAATAGACATTTAATATGTATATTTTATTAGATAAAGTACACTTTAGCTAAAATATAATTAATAAATTATTTGATATCTTGCCCCAAAAATGTGACAGTGACACGCCGCACCTCGAGATCAATCCAAGCGTGCAGGGCACGGTTCAAAAAGAATAAACAAACCACAATACATATTATTAACCTTCTAAAACAGCCAAGACACTACCACAAGAGGTATTCACAACATTCGTAATCATAACAATCCATAACACAATCCATTCATGCAGTATATTCGAGCTTCGAACCATGTTCTAAAACGACAATCAAAGGCTCCATATACCAGATATTCTTTAATAATACCTCTGACATATAGGCCTTAACAAAAGAGGAAACCTCACACTAAAGCGGAGAACTAAAGACTCTAACTCCAATGGCTAGGTTCTATATAGAAATCCCCTCCCACATCTAGTCTCGACTCAGGTCTTGCTAACCCATCATGTGAAATCTTAATTGTAAACAAAAAAAAGAAAAGAATAACAGTATAAGCATATAATGTTTAGTAAGTAACGATTAGGCTTACTTATGAATAAGCAGGCATATGTTCGATGCAGGATGCAAAACACACAATCATGATGTACATAGAACAATTATCGTTCATTATCAATCATGGATCGCAATCAATAAATCAATACAATTAGGAGCTCATGGATCCACTAAAGCTTTCTCGTTTCTAGTACTAGGACTATCTACTGTTTGCCTTATAGTCAACGGCTCAGTTCAACCCCTACAATCCCGAGGGGAATGGGCTCAAAACAAAGTAGGGTACCCCATGAACATATGCATTCTCATACAATCAATCACTCACAATAGTGATATCCACTAAAGTGGCCAATGAGCTCATTGCACATATAATCATTAACCGAACAACTATTAGATCAATACAATTCAATAAATGCATATATGCTTTATAATCTAAACTATGTTATCCTAGTCAATGCAATCACATAAGCATGTACTTGACTTCAATACTATTCTAAGTCTGCAATCAAATTCGTACCCAGGTTATCGATAAGTGAGCATCGCCGTTACTTACCTTGAATATCGACTCCATAGACTCTAATCTTGGCAGTATAAAATTCTAATTCCTTATCACCAAATCAAGATAGTATTATATCATTAGGATGAACAAAGGAGGGGTTCATGTTTGGGTATTCCTCAAACTTTCAAATCGAGCAATAATTAAACACAATCAATAGGGTTGATTTATATTCGTGAGAACAAGATCAAAGTCTAAAGATGATGAAGATTCCTAATTTAAAGTATTTTACCAAGCTATGTTTTCTAAATAATTGGTGATGCTTTACGAATCATATTATGCTATTAACATTCACCTAAATTGAAGGAGTTGCATTCATTAAACCTATGGAAATGTTTCTTAATCCGTTTATGTGGAATAATAAGTATATGCAATTCATGAAATGTAACTATAAGATTTCTATAAGTCACTTTTGACATTAGGGCTTAATTGATGATAATTATCGATTTTTAGAGTCTGACTCAAAGTATATTAAAGCTTATGGGTCGAAATATAATTATTCAATCAAGTATTTTAATAAAATATTGCTTTTGGACTAACTTGAATAATTTCTAACTTCTTTCTTAATTTTGAGGAACTAAATTGAAACGTTTCAAAATTACATAAGGTCAAAACATAATATTTTAAAAGTTCTGGGCCTATTCATAAATTTTGAGTATGATTATTGACTAAATTGAATATATTACATAACATAATTTCTCACATTTAGTGGTGGAAGGAAAATTTTAATAAATAGTTTGGTGTAAATTTCTAATTTAGTAAAAATTGAGAGTGCAAACTGCAAATTTTGGAAAATAATTTTCTTCTCCATCGGGGCAACCTTCCGTGGCTACATTTTTTTTCAAGTTTTCTTTGCCAAAACTAGTTAGTAATCCTTTTCAACAAAATCCAAACCACTCTATTCATAACATAGCTTCAAAATATCAACTAATTTAGCAAAACATAGAATTAATAGATGGGTTCATTTCAACAATGGTTATATTCACAAATTTCAGTAAAACCAGTTAAATCCTTACTTTCTCTACTTCCCTTTCTTCTCTTCCTCCTCCTCTCCCATCCTTTCTCTTTCTTCTTCCATTCTTTCTCTTTATTTCTTTTTTTTCTTACCGTCACTTCTGGTAAGTTAATTTTATTTTCTATACTTCCCAACATATATACATATATGTATGTGATTTTTCTATCGACTTAGTTAAGTCGGCAAAAGGTTATGCTCTTTGGTCCAGTATACCATTTTTTTTCTATTTATTTGTTTATTTATTTATTTATTTATTATTATTATTATTATTATTATATAAGCATACCTTCTTTCTCTTTTTTTTTTCCTTTTTTTTTTTAACTTTTACGTTGGTTTATTTCATTTGATATCCCTATTTTTTTTTGTATATAATTCATATGGTTACTAATATTTAACATTAGATACTTACAAATCCTAAGACAATAACAATTATTTTTTGTAGAAAGACAATAATTATCTATTAAGAATTTATATAGTTTAGGAGTTAATTTTAATTATACGCAAAGTGTAACTTGGATTAAGTAAGTGCAGAAGGGAGCTGAAAGCAAAATAAGAATTGTAAGATAAGTAGTATGATCTTTTTTGACAATGAAGTCCAACGTAATTAGTAAAACGTTTTCTCTATGACCTTTTCGTCATGGATTTGAGTCACTAAGGGGAAAGGAGAGAGGTGTGTTTTTCTTTTTCTTTTTCTTTTTTTTATTGTAGTATGATTTTTTAAGAAATATGTTGAGACTTACATTATAGTTGTTTTTAGTACACATACAAAAGCCAAACTTTTTAATGATACAATAAATCTCTTTCATCATTACAAAATCAGTATTAGAGACAAAATAAATAGCATTGGGCAAAAAAGGTGAATATTTTGACAATATCCATGAAAGATTATGTCTTAGTCAATTCACATTTAGATGACCTTGAGGCTTTTTAAGCAATTTTATGCCTCTTTTAATCTTTTGTTTCCTTTTCTTTTTGTATCCAAAATAGTAAAAGATTTTAGAAATATTCTCTTAGAAGAGTTCAAAAGATTTATACGTTATAAGTCCTACTATTTTTTAAAGATAATTCCTATTATTATTTAACTTAATTTCTAATCCATTAATTTTTTTTTTCATACTTATATAATTTCTAAAATTCATTCTTGAAAAAAAAAAAATACCAGATTAAACTCTTTTTTTTTTTTTTTTACATAGAAATTTACTTCAAAAGAGTCTTATTCTAACTATAAAGTAATCAGTAAGATTGAAATTAGTATAGTTTTAAACTTGTGTGCTTTTTTAAAGGGTTAATGGTATTTTGCTATGTCAGAATGCATTTTCAGTTTGGAGGTAAAATTATAATAGATTTTTAGTTTGGAAGGAAAATGAAGAATCTTTCAATTTTGAGGCCACATTGGGACATTAATTTTAGTTTAGAGGACTAAATTGAGTCTCTTTGAATTTGGAGGACTATATTTGAATATTTTTCAGTTTTGATGGTCAAATTGACACCATTTCAATTTAAAAGGCTATGTTGAGACTTTTATTTTGTTTAAGACCAAAATGGTATTTAACCCTTTAACATTACCTTATTTTTCCTTATTTTTATTGTCTAAAATGAATTTTTCCTTTTCTTTTATAAATGTGTCAATAAACTCTTCATTTCTTTTATTGTATATAAATGTTGTCTAGTCTATTAACGTATCCACAACCGAAATATATTGATAATTATTATATGCATAATTCTATTTAATGAGAAATTTTTTCAATTATACATTATTTTTTAATAACTATATTAATTAATCAAAAAGTTAATTTTATTTTCTCTTTTACCTTTTTTTAGTCTTTTTCTCTTTAAGGGTCCGAAAGTATAACTAAATATGTAAATTTATGTTAAGGTAAATTTTATGTCTTTATTATTGCTTGATTTCCAAAATCCATCCCAATAAAATTATTTCATGCTGTTCTTTAATTTCTAAAACTCATTCCTATATTATATTACATAAGCAAATATACTTCAATCAAATTTTTTTTCTTAATATGAACCCTTTAAGGTTGTCTTTATTTCCATTTTTACTCATTGAGGAGTATTTACATAAATAGCTTAAACAATTATAAAAAAGGCATTGAAGTTTGGAGACATAACAAAGTCATTAAATTTTATAGAAATAGAAACTTCGAAAAGAAAATCTAAATCACTAAATTAAAAGTAGATTTTATTTCTTCTTTTACTCTTTGAGGAGTATTTACATAAATAGTATAAAAAATTATAAAAAAGGCACTCTCAAGTTGGGAACATAACAAAGTCCTTTAATTTTATAGTGATGTTAACTTGGGAAAGAAAATTTAAAACTAAATCAAACTCCTTCATTTATTATAATATATATATTCAATTAATTTTGTCAATAACTTTATTTAATATTTATCTCTTATTTCTAAATCTATCTCAAAATTCTACTCTATCAGAAAATTTGTTACACTTAAATTTAATTTTTATTGGAAATATTTTAAAAATCAAGCAATAATATAGTATAGATAGATACAGATTACAATCTTCCTCCAATTGCTGGTTTTGTGATTATGAAGAATCAATTGATCATTGTTTGTCTTCTTGTTCTTATGCAACTACGATCTGGGCAAATTTTAGCTCAGCTTTGCAAATTTATTTCTGATAGTCTTTTGTTACATCTAGCTACTGCCTCATAATCGATTTATGAAATGCTATTGCCAATAACTTTCTACCAATAACTTGACTACAAACTGCCGTAGTATAGGTGTACAATAGTTCAATTAGTTAGGGTGAGAGGATCATTGATGACTCTAGTAAATAGAGTTATTTTGATTTTAAGAATCATAGTATTTTGATAGTATTTTCTCAGTTTAAGTGTTTTTGTGTATGTTTTTGTTTAATTTAATATTATTTATTATTTAACCTGCATTATTTTAGTACTACATTATGCTATTTTTAATATATTTTTGGTAATTATTAGTGTTGGTGTTTTATTGTAGGATAATATTGCAAAGGACACAAACTAGAAGAATCAAGGAGTGAACGACCAAACTTCAAAAACAAAAGATTTCAAGACAGTCCAATATTTCAAACCGCGGTATCGCTTTTAAAGAAGGAGAATTCCATACCACGGTCTCAAAGGCCAGTTTCCTTAGTTTAAACAAGATTCGGACTCCGGTATCATTTTAAAGAATGCAATTCTATTCAACGGTCTAGATGTTTATTTTAGAAGGAATCTAGGCTACGTTTGTACTAGTTAGGCAAGTTTGTAATACACTCCTAGACTGATCAAGACTATACCAAAAACACATACTAAATAGTGAGAAAATTATTCTACGGAGTGGGTTCATGTATTAGTGCTATGGACCCCTTGGTCCAGAAAGAAACACATCACCCAATATCAAGTCACATCACCGAATTGTGAGATGTATTTCTTTCTGGACTATGGATCCATGGCATCGGTCCACGTAAGAATTTCCCGTAAATAGCATAGTAGTTAGTCTCATTTTACTTTTTAGCTTAGTCTCTAAGTAATTTAGCTTTTAGCTTTAATTTTCAGCACTGAATCTTAAATTCCTAGTTTAATGTAGTGCAAGTTTTAATGTTTTCTTAGTTTTAATTGTTGGTATTTTGCTTAGAATTCCATAGATATAAAAATCTTTAGCTTTTATTTTCAAATTCTTGTTTTCCAGGTATGTTCAATTTTGGCTCATTTATGTGTTTATGCTTTTTAGTTCAATCATGAGTGACTAAATACCTTTGGATTGGGCTAAAGAGATGTGATTTTTTACATAATTATATATGGGTGGTTCCAAGTGGATATTCAAGAAAGTAGTGGAAATTGAGTGGTAGATGACATTTTGAGAGCCAAGTGAAGGGAGATGGCCAATTCTTGAACTTGTTTCATCGGTATGGCATTGGATACGGTGGTTGCACACAATTCCTAGACCATACATCTACTAGATTAGGAAGCATGATAGTCGGACCAAGATATCACTTTTTCTAGTTAGTTCCTATGACTTCATGTTGAGTGATTAGATTAGAATCATAAGTAGGGCCAAGTGATTGATTCACTATTAGGAGTGAATTCCTAATTGGACCCATAGATTAGATGACCATTTGGAATGACAACCATGGTAAAGAGTATTTTCCTAGCCTGATCTGCTTTACTTCTTGTTGATAGTTTATTACTTGTGTTTGTTCTTATTTACTTGCTTAATCTAGTTGAACTTTATTGCATCCAATCTTGTGATTAGTCTAAATAGTGTGTATATCCCGAAAGCCTTGGTACTTGTTGTTTTTGAGAAAAATCCTCATAAGAATGATCCTCATACCACTCACTACTTATCTTCCTCGCATACAGGTGTGTGGTTGGTGGTCTAGTGTATGTAGGAGCTTTTTAGTGCTTGAGCGAGTGCTTATTTGGTACCGTACATAGTCTGCATCAAGCTTTTGGCGCCGTTGTCAGTTATTGACCTTAAATGGCAATATTAGGTGCTTAGAATTAGTTACTAATTTAGACCTTTTTATTTTAGTTGTTTAATTGTTTTAGTATAGTAATTGATCTCTTGTTCATCCTTGAATATTGCATTTTCTGTCTTTTCATTGGTGTTTGACTTGTTTTTTGTTATTTGATTTGTAGTGTATGATTGGTGAGAAAGAGACTTACTACCTCTTAATTTGGAACTTGAAAAGGACTTCAGGAAAATACGGAAGGAAAACAAACTTCAACAAGAACAAGAGCAATTCATCCTGGGAGACAACAATAATAATAGGATGGTAGATGAAGAGATTCACGGGGATAAGTCTTGCATGATGGTGAGAAAGGTGTTGGTAATAATGAATTGGGTAGCCTTGGCAATTGTGGGAAGGGACTATGCTATGCTTACTATTATAATGGTATTAACTCTGGCATAGTAGGATTCCTATCAATGCCAACAACTTTAAAATCAAGTTGACACCCATTCAAATGTTGCAAGCACATGCTATGTTTTGAGGTGATCCTAACAAAGAATCCCATACTCATTTGATGAAGTTTGAAGAGGTGTTCAACACATTTAAATTCAATAGGGTACATCCGAGTTGTGTTAAGATGAAAGCACTCCCATTTTTATTGAGGGACCCATCTTAAGCATGGTTACAAGGTCATGATCATGGCACATTTACATCTTGGAATAGGTTAGCACAAGAGTTCTTAACTAAGTACTGTCCTCTATCCAAGGCGGTAAGATGGCTAGGTTTGAAATTGAGATTAAATCATTTAAACAAGACATCGGAAAAGGTATTGGAAAAACTTGGGAGCAACTTAAAGAGATGGTCTTATAAGGAGATGTCCCCATCATTCTATGTCATTGTGGATGCAAGTACAAACTTTTTACAATGGTTTATATCAAGAGACCATAGTTGATACCTTGGCCAGTGGCCCACTTTCATTCAAAACACCGTAAGAAACCAAACATTACTCAATACAATGGCATCCAACTATTAGCAACACGGGCAGGTTCTACCACAATAACCCCAACAACCTCAACCACAACCTCCACCTTCTCTTGGACTATTTGAATGCTTTTTTGGCTCAAAATAGAACCATTATTGATACGTTGGCCAATCTTACAAGTCTTGGAAAACATAGGCAGTGTCAATGCTATATTCATACCACATTCCCGTACCTCTCAACCCCAATTCCAACTTCTATACAATTTTTTTTTGGTAGATCACCCAAATGGCGAATGAACAAGTGAAGGGATATCCTTGTACAATGAATAAGTGAATTACTTGGGAAATCAATCTTCTCAACCAAGACACTCACAAAATGCTTACGGGAACAACATACAACTCTTCATGGAGGAATCACTCTATCTTTTCATAGGGTGTTCAATCATCCTAAAATTCCAATCAAACAAACTTCCAAAACCAAGCATATCCTTATCTAGAACATATCAACCACCACATCAAAGAACTTTCCAATCCAACTTCCAAAATTCTCAACCAAGTCTCCCATCAACCTCAATCTTCTTATAAGCAACAACAATCTTTAATGCTTGGTCCACCTTCTCAACAGAATATGGAAGACTTGTACTTGCAATTAATGGAAACAAAAGAGAGCTTGAAGTATTGAGAATAGAAAATGAGGCATTGAGAAGAGAGATCAAGAGGCAATTGTAAGGAACCAAAATGCTAGCACAAGAAACTTGAAAAAAATAATTGGGCCAAATGAAACTCTTCCAAATCATAAAGGGAAACATTTGAGAGATAACAACAACCATGAACATGCTCAAGCCATCATGCTAAGTGGAAAAAAAAAGTTGGAGGAAAATGTTGGGAGTAATGACACCTTTGGTTGAAGAGAAGGTTGAAAGGAAGTAAGTGATAAGGATGATCTCGACGATGTGAATGGAAAGTCTTCGAATGGCAAAGGCAAGATAATTGATGAGCATATTAAGTTCAAAGGTCCCATTAAAGTGAACAACAAGGACATGGACCCATCAATGGAACTGACAAAGCAAGTCAAAGTTCCATTTCCAAAATGGTTGAATGGTGAGAAACAGGCCAAGCAGTTCAAAGATTCTTTGATGTGCTCAAAAAGATCAAAATTAACATTCCTTTTATCGAGCTTTTGGAGAAATATTCCGAGCTATGATAAATTAATGAAGCAATTTCTCTCTTCAAAAAGGAAGCTTCATGGGGATGAATTACTTTGCTTAACGGAGGGTTATAGCGTATTGATTACAAAGAGGTTACCTCCAAAATTGAAAGAATCTGGTTCATTTGCCATTCCATGTGACATTTGAGGTATTCACTCTGAAAGGGATTTGTGCAATTTAGGAGCTTCATAATCAATTTCATGCCATACTCGGTATACAAAAAGCTCAAAGTAGGGGATCTGAAGCCTACAAATGTATCCTTGCAACTGGCCAATAGCATAAAGTTTCTAATAGGGATAGTAGAAGATGTGATATTAAGGTTGATAAGCTATATCTCCCGATAGACTTCATTATGTTAGACATGGTGGAGGACAAAAAAATGCCCATCATCCTTGAAAAAACCATTCTTGGCTACTAGATGTGCTCTCATAAGCATCCAAGAGTGGAAGTTAGAGTTTATGATTAATAATGAAATTGTTGTTTTTAATGTATTTGATTCCCTTAAACTTTCTTCTACTTATTATGATATTATGAGAATTGATGTTATTGATGAAGTTGTCAATGGCTTTTGTAGGCACAATATGGCCAAGCATCCATGAGAAGGCACTTGTGGACTCAAATGAAGAGGAGCAATGTGATGAGAAGGCACAAGAGTCTCTAAATCATTTAGAGGAAACTTTCTCAACCAAGGAGACTAAGGAGTTCATGATGAAGACAACGGTAAACGGGATTTTTGAACAACAAACACCCAAATGTTGAACTCAAACTCTTATCTCCTTATTTGCATTATTAGTGATGATGAAACTTTTTCGTGATGTGAATCATACTTGACTTGTGAGGAATTCGTGAAATTGGTTGATATGTTTAAGATGCATCATAGTGCTACATCTTAGAAGCATAACCGACATAAAAGGCATTAGGCACTATTAGTATGCACAAGATTTGATGACTGAAGGGCATAAACCAATTAGACAACCTCAAAGGAGATTGTACCCAACTTTAAAAGAGGTTGTCGGAAATAAGTAACGAAGTTTCTAGATGTCAGTATAATCTACCATGTTAGTTGTAGCGAGTAAGTAGGTCCAACCCAAATTGTTCCAAAGAATGGGGTTTTATGGTAATCCTTAGTGACTCAAATTAACTTTTTCCATCTAGATTGGTAACCAGTTGGCAAGTATGCATACACTTTAAGAAATCACACAATGAAGCTACCCAGAAAAATCATTTCCTTTTACGCTTCATTAACCAAATGCTACAGATATTAGTGGGTTTTGCCTATTGTTGTTTTCTTGACGGCTACACCGAGTGTTGTCAAATTGTAATATCTCTAGAGGATCAAGAGAAAACGCCATTTACTTGCCCCTATGGGAGCTTTGCATACTAGAGAAGGCCTTTTGGGTTGTGTAATGCCCCAAGTATTTTTCAAAGATACATGTTAGCTAATATTCTAGAAAAGTGCATTAAGGTATTTATGGACGATTTTAGTGTATTTGGCACTTCATATGATGAGTGTTTGTTGAATTTGTCCAATATGTTGCAATATTGTGAAGAGACATACTTGGCTCTTAATTGTGAAATGCGCCATTTAATGGTACAAAGAGGGCATACTATTGGGTCATATAGTGTCATCAAGGGGTATTGAGGTAGATAAACAGGTCTAAGTAGAAATTATTTAAAACCTATCCCATATTCTAATGTTAGGGGGTAAAGAAGTTTTATTGGTCATACGGGTTTTTCCCATAAATTTAGAAGCATAACCGACATAAAAGGCATTAGCCCCACTATTAGTATGCACAAGATTTTGATGACTGAAGGGCATAAACCAATTTGACAACCTCAAAGGATATTGAACTCAACTTTAGAAAAGGTTGTCAGGAAATAAGTAACAAAGTTGCTAGATGTCAGTATAATCAACCATGTTAGCTGTAGCGAGTGGGTAGATGCAACCCAAATTGTTCCAAAGAATGGGGGTTTTATGGTAATCCTTAGTGACTCAAATTAACTTCTTCCATCTAGATTGGTAACTATTTTGCGAGTATGCATACACTTTAAGAAATCAAATGAAGCCACCTAGAAAGATCATTTCCTTTTACCCTTCATTAACCAAATGCTACAGATATTAGTGGGTTTTGCCTACTATTGTTTTCTTGATGGTTACACTGGGTATTTTCAAATTGTAATATCTCTGGAGGATCAAGAGAAAATGACATATTTACTTGCCCCTATGGGACCTTTGCATACAAGAGAAGGCCTTTTGGGTTGTGTAATGCCCCAAGTATTTTTCAAAGATACATGTTTGCTAATATTGTAGAAAAGTGCATTGATGTATTTATGGACGATTTTAGTGTATTTGGCACTTCATATGATGAGTGTTTGTTGAATTTGTCCAATATGTTGCAACATTGTGAAGAGACTAACTTGGCTCTTAATTGTGGAAAGTGCCATTTAATGGTATAAGAGGGCATAGTATTGGATCATATAGTGTCATCAAGGGGTATTGAGATAGGTAAAGTAAAAGTAGAAATTATTGAAAACCTATCCCTCATTCTAATGTTAGGGGGTAAGAAGTTTTATTGGTCATACGGGTTTTTACCTTAAATTTATCAAAAAAATTTCACAAATTGATAAACCCCGTTGTGGTCTTTTGCCAAAACACTATGTGTTTCATTTTGGTGATGCTTTTTTGAAATCTTTCAATGTGTTGGAACCTGCATTTAGCACCACACTAGTGATTGTTGCCCCAAATTGGTCGTTACCCTTTCAATTAATGTGTGATGCTAGCGATTATGCCATTGGGGCGGTACTTTGTCAAAAGATTGAAAAGTTTTCACATGTCATTTACTATGCAAGTAGAATGTTGAATGAAGCTCAGGTGAATTATTCTACAACTAAAAAAGAATTTCTTGCTATAGTGTTCACCTTTGATAAATTTTGATCCTATTTTACTTGATCAAAACTCATTGTCCATACCAATCACTCAGCCTTAAAATATTAGTTTTCAAACCAAGACGCAAACCAAGGTTATTAAGGTGGATTCTTCTTTTATAGGAGTTCAATTGGGAGGTAGTGGACAAGAAAAGAAGTGAGAATGTGGTGGTGGACCACATTTGAAGAACTAAAGAAAATAAACTTGTTATTCATGAAAGGATACCTATACAAGAAGAATTTTTGGTGGAAAGTTTTTTTGTAGTTAAGGATGACCATCCATGGTGTGCAAAACTACACTTGGTGAACTATATTGTGGCCAAGGTGGTTCCAAGTACACTAAATTTAAATTAAAAGAGAAGTTCTTCTTCAAGGTTAAGCATTATTTTTGGGATGAACTATATCTTTTTAGGCAGTGCAATGACCAAGTTCTTAGGCAGTGTGTTCTGGATGAGGAAATTAAAGATATCTTGATATATTGTCACTCCTTCCTCGTAGGTAGCCACCATGGAGCTCAAAGAACCGAGTCTAAGGTGTTGTAAATTAGCTTAATTGTGATGAATGTCAAAAAGTGGGTAATATTTTAATCGGACATGAGATGCCTCTCAATTGGATACTTGAACTTTTGGTCCTCGACACTTGTGGTATTTATTTCATGAGACCCTTCCTAACCTCCTACTCCAACAAGTATATCTTGTACTTCATTGATTATCTTGTTAACTCTCTAAATAAGAGTTATTTTCATGCATTTTAGCTCGGATTTTAATCAGATTTTGAAATTTTGTGTTTAATAAGTAGCGGTAGCTTTTGGTAATTATATCATTTTTGTGTTAAAATGTTATTTTATGTGTTTTAGTATTTAAATACACTTATTTATGTGTTTAATGGTATTTTTATAGGTTTGAAGTGCTTCGAGGGGTCAAACGAGACAATACGGTGCAAAAAGGGAGTAAAACGGCGAGGCCAGGCAACAAGGCTAGGCGCAGCCGTGCCCAGTAGGCCTTAGCCATGCCCAACCACTGCTGGCTATGCGCGGCTATACCTAGGAGGAGCTCAACATGCCTAGGCAGCACCAAAAATGGAAAATAAATTTCGTGAGTTTAGGGCTTTTGGGGGCATTTTTTTTACCTATAACTTTCTAAAATCATAGGAAATACTATAAATAAGTATGTTAGGTCGTTAGAAACAAAAGGTAAACTAGATATTAGCCAACTTGGGCCATAAAATCATCAGGAAAATGTTGAACAATCTTCAATAGATCAATCATTAATGCAGAGGAACAAAGAACGCACCCACAACTAGTTTTTCCTTTAAACTTTTTCCCTTTCTTTTGTGATTTAATACTCTAAAATGATTGTAAAACATTCTTTTGATGTATTTATTTATGACCATGAACGTGCATTAATCCAATAACTAGAGTTTTATTCAGATTTGCCATGAAGATTGATTGTCGAGATTTTTAATTGTTCTTTTCAATTTCTCACATGTGTTTGCTTGTTTGAATTATTTTAATGCCTCTAGATAACAAATTATCCATTAGAGTGATTTATAAACCCCATTTAGATTCAAAAGACGATAGTAAATGTTATGACGGGTTCAAATATCCTTTCTTAGGAACATCTATGATTAATTGAACTATTTCCTGGGTAAGGATAGACATATACCTATTCATCTTAGGCAATCAAATTAGAGCTCATATGCACTAATCTTGGCTCGAAGTCACATAGAAATATAGTGGGTCGGTTGGATTAGTAGATTTGGATAAAGTTTGACAGAAAGCATGCGATTACGTTAAAACCTAGATTAGTAAGCAACTTGAGAAATTGAGGGAATGATAAATCAAAGCATTCAATTGGATTGGTAAATAAAGAATAAATCTCATACTTTATATCAATTGATTTTCAATCTATTTATTTAGTTAATTTCTTTAGTCATTACTTGTTTTTACTGTAATTCAAATCATTGCATTGTTTAAATAGTCTTGTGTGTGCCATTATGGTAATTAGCAACCTTTTCAAGTATGGTCCTTATGGGAACGATCTCTACTCACTCTGTATTACTTGGTCAATACTTATACTTGCGTACATTAAATGTATCTGTAACTAAACAAGAAGAAAATTTTGGTATCGTTGCCAGAAACTTTGTTCTTGATATTATATATTTTGTTAATATCAGATTAAGCATTCAAATTCTATTTTAAACATTTTTCTTTTTCTTTTTTTTGTGTGTGTGTGTGTTTTATAGGGTTCTTTGTTAATTATATGCCCTGAAGGTCAAAGAGGATACTTCTTCCTTTAGACCTTGAAATTGAGCTTACAACTTCAAACAGTCGTTTAAGAAGATAAGCTAGGAGGGATTTCCAGCCTATCTTAGAAATGGCAAATGGTTATAATCCTATTAATCTGGTTATTCAGGTACAGACAAATCAGGTTGAACCATGGTCTTTGAGGGACTTTGCCATACCAATTGTGAACGGTTTTCAGTTGAGTACCTTGAAGCCGCCAATTTAGGCGAATAACTTTGAGCTGAAGCCATAGGTCATTCAAATAGTCCAATCTTTAGCAATGTTTTGTAGGTTGTTGAGTCATGACCCTAATGTTCACATCTTCAACTTTTTAGAGATTTGTGACACTTTTTGGCATAATGAATCATCAAACGATACTATAAGGTTAAGGCTTTTACCATTCTCACTACGGGATAAGGCCAAAGTATAGTTAATTTCTCAACTTCCAGGTTCCATCACGACCTAGAATGATCTTGCATAGAAGTTCCTGACTAAATTCTTTCTACCATCAAAGACAGTGATACTAAGGAATAACATCACCTTATTTATGTGCAACATGACAATGAATTGTTATTCAACACTTGGGAATGGTTCAAAGACCTACTTCAGTTATGTCCACATCAAGGTCTCCCAGAGTGGTTAAAAATTCAAACTTTTACAGGGGGTTGGAAGGACTAACCAGAACCATCATTGATGCAGTAGCTTGGGGAGATATTATGATGATTAGACAGTCTAGATACTAGAAGACATGTCATTAAACAACTATGAGTGGTCAAATGACAGAGCCACATCAAGAAAGACAATAGGGGTTTGCAAAGTCCATTTCTCATAGCATTGACAACATAGGTAGCCGCATTGACCAAAAGGTTAAAGGATATGAGTTTCCAAGACAGACAAGTGCAAAGTCAGTTTGTATCTTATGACGTATGCCAAGAGAGACATTCTACAAAGAAATGCCCAAATAATCAGGAAGCAGTGAACTATGTAGGAAATTACAACAGGAATCAAGGGAATTCCTACTCTAACACTTATAATCCAGGTTGGAGGAACCACTCAACAAACTTTTCTTAGAGTAAGAACCAGTAGGGTGGACCGTCATTGTCTATGAGACCACCAGTTCCACTAGGGTTTTAGAATCAACAAAGACCACCACAACTGAAGCCATAGAAAAACAACATCATCGAGGAGCTACTTAAATAATATATGGCTAAGAATGATGCAACATTCCAGAGTATGAATACATTGCTACAAAGCCATACAGTGTCTATTCAGAACCCAGAGAGTCAAATGGGGTAGTTGGCCAATTCAATACAGAATAGTCCCCAAGGTACTGTACCGAGTGACACAAAAATAAATTCACATAGAAAAGGAAAGGAACATTGCAAAGCAGTAGCACTTCGAAGTAGCAAGCAATTTGGGGACGAAGATAGCAAGTTAAAGAAGCGGGATGCCAAAGTGACTAGTGGCGAAGAAGATGAAAGTCCAGAAGGAATGATGTAGAAGAATAAGCAGCATGGTGAAACACTACTTCCACAGGTACCATGCACATAGAGGCTAAAAAAGCAAGATTTTTGATGTGCAACTCAAAAAATCCTGGAAGTCTTCAAGAAACTTCACATAAACATTCCATTTGTTGAGGTGTTGGAACAAATGCCTAGTTATGTGAAGTTCATGAAGGATATTCTATCCCAAAAGAGAAGGTTAGCTGACTTCAAGTATTTCCCTGACAGAAGAATGCAACGCTATTCTATAGTAGAAGGTACCACCAAAGTTGAAAGATCCGGGAACTTCACTATTCCTTGTACGATTGGAACACAATTTATAAGCAAGGCTATTTGTGATCTTGGCGCTAGTATTAATTTAATGCCACTTTCTGTTTTCAAGAAATTGAATGTCGGAGAAGTGAAGCCTACATCAGTGACCCTCCAGATGGCAGACCGTTCATTGGCATATCCAAGGGAAGTCATTGAAGATGTATTGGTAAAAGTACATAAATTCATAAGAGACCTGATGATTTCATTGTATTAGATTTTGAAGAAGATGTAAATATCCCTATAATTCTTGGTATACCATTTTTAACCAGGTTCACAAATAAAAACTCTCATTAATATTCAAAGAGGCGAGCTAACAATGAGAGTGCATGATGAGAAGGTAAAATTTAATGTTTTTAATGCTATAAAAATGTTTGACCAACAGGAATAATGTTTTGTAGTGAACACAATAGTAGGTGCCGAAAAAAAAGGCGGTACTTTAACAAGTGCATTCAGAGGTTTCATTCAAGAAAGCTAAGCAAAGTGAACTAAGTTCAGAAATGGAGGAGTCTAACAAGTTCATTGAACAATCTGGTGACGAGGTGAATGATACCAATGATGAAGTTATCAAGAAGTCAACTCAAGTGGAAGCAAGTAAGAAAAAATGGAAGAAAGAAGCATTAGAAGAGCTCATGAAGAAGTGTTGTGCAATTCTTAATAGAAAACTCCCCAAAAAATTGGAGACCCAGGGAGTTTTATGATACCTTGTACCATTGGTGTAAATTTAATTGAGAGAGCTCTATATGTGATTTAGGAGCGAGCATAAATTTAGTGATATCTCTTAGTCACTTCCATGCAGGAAGTGAGGGTTAAATGTCATGTGGAGGACCGATAAGATCATTCATGTTGCGAACGGCAGCTTAATGGAACCACAAGAAGTGATAGAGCACGTGATGATTAAAGTGGAGAAATTTACCTTCCCAGTGAACTTTGTAACCTTAGATATAGAGAAAGAGGACATTGACATGAGACCTTTGTTATTAGGAAATGTTGTTCTTAGCTACTGCAAGAGCTCTACTGGATATGGTACAAGGATGAATAATTCTAAGGCACACAATGAGGAAATCTCATTTAGAATTAAGTCAGTGAAAAAATATCCTCAATAGTTTTTTTAGTGTTTCAAAGTTTACGTAAGCAATCAAGTTAATAGTCCACATAATGGAGTATTGGGAATTTTTAATGCCTAAAACATTAGCCAAGTCTAGCTATAGACATTAAACAAAGTACTCCTTAGGAGGAAACCCAAGTTTTTTACCTTACCCTTAGTTGACCTACATTAATTAGTGTATTTTAAATGTTAACTAGTTTTGAACTAATTTGTGTTTCTTTATGTATTGTAGGTGTAAAAATAAAGTTTGGAGGTGATTAGAGGTTCAAATTACGCATAAGGATGGAAAACGGTCGAAGAATTGATTGAAAATCGAGCACGGACTAACCAATGCGGGCACAACTACTCTTGGAAGGGCTTAGCCACTTCCTGCCACCATTGGCTGGGCACAATCATGGTCACAGATCCTGAGTGCCAGGCTAGCTAAATAAGGGTAAAGGGGCTGCAATTTTGCAGCCTAATTAAGCAACCTTTTGAGTTTTTCCATCTTCAAAACACCCCTAAAACTCTTCCAAACTCTTCACAACACAAAACCCATTTAATATACATCTTAAATCTTGCATAAATTAAACAAAGAACAATCCTTTTGTGGAATTTTCTGCCATTAAAGAAGAAGAATGGGAGTTCTCACTAAAAACACCAAGAAGGTTCACTCTCGAATGATTCTTCTTATGATTCAAGGAGGCTTCAAGGATGTATGGAGATTCTAAGCAACTAATTGAGTGATTTCTATCCTATTTATTACTTTTAAATTTAGATTGTTACCTTTTATTGTGTTTTAATTGGTGTATTGCTTGACTAAATTCGAAGCCCTGTAGTTGAATTTGAGCTTGTATGTGCTTAAGAAGACTTTGTTTTTGCTAAATTGAATACATTGGTGTTCTTTAACATGTTCTTTGCTTATTATGAGATCCATTGTGCTTTGGTAATTTAAATTTGGAATTACGGCATCTAACGGAAAGAATACATCTAAAGCAAGTAGTTCTATGCCAAAATATGGTAAAAATCAATTCCATTCGGAGAAAGTATATGAAAGATAAGCTAATTCTAGTGATAAAATTCTCATTCTTGAAAGAGGTTTTAAACTTGATGTAACATGCTGACATGATAACCTCATGATTCAAGTTGAACATATGATTGAAAAGAAAGGTAAATTTTGCATGTATTATGAGTTGGCAATTGAACAAGTTGTTAGAGCATTCATATGGTAATATGATTGAGCAAGAGAAGAGGTATGTCTTGGTTAGAGGAAAGAAAGTTCCTTGGACTCGTGAGTCTTTAAATGATTTTTTTTGTAGTATCATCCTTTGATAAAGATGAGTATGTTAAATTTTAAAATCAATATGACCTGGATGTAATCATCCCATGTGATTTGAAAGTTATTGAACCTAGGCTTTCTTCCTGCCTTCTTTTTCTTGGAAGGACACTCATTTGCAAAGTGTCCGAGTTGACCGCATTCAAAGAACTTTTCATTTCGCTTCTTCATATCTAGCTTAGTCTTTCCTTTGAAATTATTTGAATTTGTAGCTCTACCTCTTCTCATTCTCCGTTTGTTGATGTAATGTTTAAGAAAACTTTGGTGATGAGTGCAAGATCTCCTTCATCAAGATCTTCATCTTCTAGACTGATGGAGCCATTTTCATCCTCTTCTTGAGAGGTCTTTAGAGTAATGCTCCTTCTTGGTCTTGCTTCTTCATCATCCACCAATAGAATGCTTGACTTTGGCCTTCAACTTCAATTCATAAGATGTAAGAGAGTTGATTAGCGATTAAATAGGCATTGAATTTAAATTCTTGGCTTCCTTTATAGCAATTGTTTTGGCATCCCATTCTTTGGATAGAGCATTTAGGATTTTTCTATTCTTTTCTCCCAAAGAATACTCCTTACCCAAGGCTTCAAGATCCTTAATGATGTCATTGAACCTACAATAAATTTTGTCAATATTTTCATGTGGTTCCATCTTGAAGGACTCATACTTGGCAACAAGTAAGGATTTCTTTTGCTCACGAACATCGTCGCTCCCTTCATGGATTTCCTTCAATTTATCCCAAATTTCTTTAGCGGGAATGCATCCTTTTATGCGAGTTGATTCATTAGTATCCAAGGCATTAAATAGCACATTCATGGCTTTTGCATTTAACGTCAAGTTTGCCTTGTCTTGTGGAGTGAGCTCATCCCTTGTCTTTTCTCTTCTTCTATCTGTGTGATCATCAATGATAATTAGTAGCTTCAAAGGGACCTTCATTAACAACATACCACAAGTCAATATCAATAGATTGCAAAAATATTTTCATTCAATCTCTCCAACTAATAAAATTTTTCCCATTGAACATAGGGGGCCTAGTAACAGATTGACCCTAAAAAAATAGAGCATTGTTGGTTGCCATCATAGTTCTTTTCTCCAAAGCAATTTAAACAACAAAATGAGACCAAGCTCTGATACCAATTGTTGGTCCCAAAGTAAGCTAAGAGGGAGGGGGTAAATTAGGTTTCTAAAAATACTTTTAGAAATATTAAGCTTATTGAGATTTTTCAACTAATAATTAATATAATAGAATCAATGAAACTGTGAATTAATAAAGAGAGGAAATTAAAGAACCAATACTTCCAAGCTAACAAGCTTGAAGTACTAATTCACTAGAATGCTTCACACACTTGGTGAGCCAATAGTCTTTACAAAGTAGAGAAATTCTTGCTCACACTAAAACTCTTTTAGCTGAGCGAAGAATCTTTACTCACAACCTCACTTTCATACAAGATTATCACTCTACTCAAAATTGAATTGCACTCTAAGTTGCACACTAATACAATATAGCACTATAGCCAATTTGAACTAAAATTGCTATTTTCTAAGGCTTGTATTCATTGTATTAGATGATTTTTACAGAATAGTAGAGCAGTTATTTATAGGAGCAATAAATGGTGGTGGCAACTACTTCCTAACGGCAAAATAATAAATGCACAAAAAGTAGCCGTTGAGGTTTCGGACGTCCGAGGTAAGTAGGATGCGTCCGACACAGCGTCCGAATCTCCATGTAGTTGGTGAAGAACATTGTTTAGATGGCCGTGCGTGCGTCTGTTCCATCGTCCGAATGGGGCTTCGGACGGTTGTGTTTGTCTGAAAGAGACTTTGTTCAGACAGTTGTGTGCTTCCATAGAGAAACAGTGAGATCCTTGCTTTCTACCTGTTGGTTCGGACGGTGTACTGCGTCCGAGAAGTTTGACATAGTTAGTCGGATGGTGTACTGCGTCCGAACACCTTGTCTCCAGCAGAACAAGTAATAGACCTGCAAAGCTTGTTTACATAATTTAGTGCTTATGTCGTCATCAAAATAAGGTTTGGAAAACATCAATTTCAACCACCTCTACCAATTAACTTCTTGTAGAGGGAAAGTGGCATGAGATTAATAGAAACTCCAAGATCACATTGAGATCTTTCAAAGGTTATCCCTATCTCACATGCAAAGGAAAATGACCCGGATCCTTCAATGTTGGAGGAAGATTTTTTTGAATGATGGCACTTCATCCCTCATTAAGGCACAATATTTCATCTCTATAAGCTTCATGTGTGTATTTGCTACAAAAACTTGGTATAGCTCGGCATGTTCTACAAGGCTTCAACGAAAGGAATGTTGATTTCAATCTTATTAAAGATCTCCAAAAATTTCTTGAATTTCGTCTCCTTCTTGTTGCCCTTGGGCCTTTGGAGAAGTGGAATTTTAGTGTTTTTGGTAGGCAGCAACGGAGGATCATTTTCATCTTTTTTTCTTCTAGCGGGGATTTGTATTTCTTAGGCTCATCAATTTCCTTGCCTTTCCCCTTAGAGGGTTCTTCATTGCGATCATCACCCTTTATATTCTCCTTATCCAGCTTACTAGTACTCCTTCCTGCTCGTAAGAGTAATTACCTTGGCAAGTTCTCTTAGATTTGGTTCTTTTGGATTAGGAACGGTATCACTTGTAATAGTTCTAGGGGATCTTTCGGATAAACGCCTTCCAGTTTCCTCAGTTGATTTTTTAAGTTTTTGAAGGAGGATTCTTGATTTCTCATGAATTGTGCAAACATGTCTTGAAATTGAGGAGGGCATGGTTGTTGTTGAAATTGATTGGGTTGGAAATTTTGGTGTTGTTGAAATTGTAAGCTATGACTCTCTATGGTATTGATTAGGATAGAATTGGTTGTGGTTTGGTTCGTTATGATGAAATTGGGGTCGATTTTGTTGGCCTTGGTATTGGTGATATCCATAGGTTAAAATGTAGTCTTGGATGGGAGGTATTGTGCTTGGACATGAGCTTTAGGTGGTTGGTACGAGTGTTGGTTTCCTCCCCAAGAGAAGTTTGGATGATTCCACCACCTGAGGTTATAGGTATGGGAATATGGGTTGTTTTGTGGCCTTTGATGGGATTATTGGTTGACATATTGCACTTGTTTAAAGATGGTTGGTTCTTCAATCGAGCACTACCTATTCAAATGATTACCTTTACAAAATCACAAACAATGGGGTTTGGAGTTGGTATTGTGTTTACCACATTCACATTAAGGTTGCTCAATTATCTTGCTATGTTTGTAAATTGGGTCATCAAGGTTGGATTCTGAGCAAGGAAGGCATTCATAGTATCCAAATCATGTATTACTCCTCTTCTTTGACATACACCTTGAGGAGTGTGGTGGTAATTGTTAGAAGACATTTTGCTCAATAATGCTTTACCATCCTTAGGGGTCATGAGTGAAATAGAGCCATCTGTCACATGATGCATCCGTAATAGTTTTGAACCTTGGGAATAACCCATTGCAAAAAGTGTGAACTTTCATCCACAACGGTATTCCATGGTGGGAGCATTTCCTCAATGTTTCCGTAAACCCTCTTTCATGCTTTACTAAGTGATTCTTTATCTTCTTGTCGGAATGAGGTGATCTCATTTCTCAACTTAACCGTCTTCAATGAAGGAAAATACCTCAACAAGATTTCTTGGGCCAATTGTTCCTAAGAGGTGAAAGTTCCATGATCCAAACCTTGAAGCCAAGCCTTCGCCTTGTCCCTCAATGAGAAAGGAAAAGTTGTCATCCTTACAGTATCTAGAGGAACTTCATTGAATTTAAATATGTCCAACCCTTCATCAAAATTCTGCAAATGGGCATGAGGGTCTTCATTTGGTCCACCTCCAAACATAGCATAGCTTTGAAGCATTTCGATTAGTGCCGGTTTGATTTCAAAGTTGTTCGCTGCAATTGGTATCCGTGCTTTGCTTGAGGCTATCCCCATCAAAGGTGGGCATAGCATATTCCCAAAATTGTCTATTCCTTTCATTCTCATTAAGATTATCATTTCATTCTCATCACATTCATTTCTCCTTCAATTATCCATGGCAATATTGGCTTCAAGTGTTCGTTCTCTCCTTCTTAGTCTACTGATTGCTCTAACAAGTTTCTTGCTTCAACGTTCATAAACTGAGAAGGACAACACTAGCACACGAATCAAGGTACCAATAGTATATCAGGAGTTAAATGACTAACAAGAGATATGATATTCTCAAATTAATACTTAAAGAGAAAAGAAAATCAAAGAAGGTCTAAATTAGCATAAATCTTGGGTGCTTCGATATTGTCAAATAGAGATCCCCGACAATGATACCAAAAACTTGTTGCGTGACATATTTATAAACTATTATTTCCTTCTAAAACTAACAAGCACCGCAAGTATACGGTTTGTGTAGTAAGTGCGAGGAGAATGGGGATCGTTCTTCTGGGATCTAGGTGTTTGGCAATTACCGGACAACCAAAGATAGAAGGCTACTAGACTAATAAAAGTTTGTTTTGGGTTTTTAAATACAATTGTTAAAAGAAACGAGTAAACTAAAAGAATTCTACTTCTACAAATTAATACACTACCACAACAATAAACTACTAAAGACGCAAATTAACTATTGTACAATAACTATTAACACTAAACAATTAAAATTGGATGCAAGGGAAAACAATTAGGTTGAGTTATGAGTTGCCTAAATTCCGAGTCACACTCCAATTGAACAACTGATGGGAGAATTGTGACTTTTCTAAGGGAAATACTCACTAAATTACCCCAACCAAAATGGACTAAGGAGCCATCATGAAATCTATTCTAGAGAGGGGTTTGCAAAGAAAACACAAAGAGCAACAACTTCCAATTGGGAAAATCTAACACTAGCAAAGAGTTAAATCACCCAACCCAATTCTAGTGTAGGTCTATTGAGAGGTTTCAATGGCTAGTATCCACCTCTTACTGTTGAATCTAAAGTGAAATAGAAAATTGGTCAAATCGCCTATTTTCTGTTTAAATGCACTAGAAATTGCCCTTAGAATCCTAAATTCTCCTTTCGAAAGTTCAAACTCAAGTGTAACCCATATGAATTTAGGGTTATCCACACTCAACCCATGATTAAATTAGCTACGCATTACAAGGAAGAAGAAGAAGGATTAAATGGTCAATAAGAAGAAAAACATGCTTGATAATGGTGGAAATATAGATGTATAATCAAAGTATTAAAGGTAACCAAACACAAACAAAAACTACAATAACACTAAAAAGGCAAGAATTTAAAGTACCATTAACACATAAGAAACTTACAAAGAGCAAGATGTAGATAATTACTTACAAAGAGAGAAGTTGTATTTCCATAGCTTAAAGAGTAAGAATGAAGCTAGTAGTACTCTAATAGAGCAAAGTACAAGAAAGATTGCAAGGTTTCAAGACAAAAGATCAAGGAAATTTTGTTTCTCCAAGAAGCTCTCATGTGTATATAAACCTTAAAACTATCCCAGAACTAAACAAAGGATGGTTCCTAGAAAGGTTGCAAAAGTAGCTTCTTATCTTTAATTCGTTTGGGGACCTTGCTGAGCTTGGGAACCCTCACTACTGGTGAGGGTCTTAACTTTTTGACCTTTTGTAATTGGACCCTCACTGTAGGTGAGGGAATGCTCGCCGTCGGCGATACCCATTCAGTGGTGAGCTCTTCTTCCTTCGTACTCTCACCATAGGCGAGGGTCTTGAATCTACATTTGACTTTTTCAGCAGTTTTGCCTTTCTTCTAATCCTTACTCCCAAGGTCAAAATGGACAAAAATGCCTTAAAAGCAGCCACGAAAGACACAAAAGAAAATTCATCACCACTCTTTATTCTAATTCAATACTTAAAATTCTAATCATACATTAAAATTGCACAAAACAAACTCTTAACCCCAAAAACATTGAAACACACACAAAACACCTACAAAAGAGAATTTAGGGTTCAAAATAGATCTCAAAGGTCAATCCCCAAATTTTCTTAGTTATCAACTCTCCCAACTTTACATTTTGCACATCTCAAGTAAAAGAAAAGAAAACATCACAAAAGAAAAACACACTGACACACTAATCTAGAAAATTCTATTCAAACAAACTTTTTCTTACATGCATCAATGATAAATCATTCAATGAAAATGTCAAGTGAATCCAACATACTCATACAAGGAAATTTGACCTCTAATCCCACGTTCGACATGGCAATGTAAACACTCCACTCACAAAGAATAGTATGAGAAGAAGATTCACTCCATCTTTCCTATCTTAACAAGAATAAGTTCTGCCATAATTGAATAAGTGACAAACAAGTCGAACATCTAAAAGAATGTCATCATCCCAAAACCATTAATACAAGTTAGTTCGAACCAAAGATTAATTAGGACTTTTTTGGCTTGTAATGCAAGCTACGGGATAGGTAGGATAAATTTAGGAAATGCAGCTGAAGTCACCTAAGTTACATCATTTTATGTATATCGAACCGTTACCCCAATTTCATAACCAACTCGCCACTTTTGTTAACCACCCAAAACCTAAACAAAGGCTATAACATGCCTTCTATAATCACAAAAAGTAAAATACTGGAAAAGAATTGATAAAATGTATATATATAAATATATACATACATACATACATATACATACATACATACATATATATATATATATATATATATTATTTGATTGATCTTTCTTTGATATATATATATATATATATATATATATATATATATATTTGATTGATCTTTCTTTGATTGAATTTTTTTTTAACAAGATGATTAATAAAACAAAATAGGGTTTGAACCACAGTACCAAATAAAAATAAAGTTGGTACCGCCGCCCGAAATATATATATATATATATATATTTGATTGATCTTTCTTTGATTGAATTTTTTTTAACAAGATGATTAATAAAACAAAATAGGGGTTTGAACCACAGTACCAAATCCCCCTTTATAAAGTTGGTACCGCGGCCCAAATGAGTGTTCAGGTTGAGGTTTTGAATTTTCCTTTTTTTTTTTTTTAATTCGCCTTTGATTTCTTAATTCTTCTAGCTTAGGTCCTTGTAATCCAATCCTGAAAAGTACACACAATTCTATAAGTAACAAAATTATATCAAAATTATATTATAACTAGTGCAAAAAGTCTAATATCTACTAAATGCAAATGTAATTACAAAATGCAATTTAACTAAAGAAAAATACACTATTAGTCACTTAAATCGAGAAAATACTATCAAAATGTCATAGTTTAACAAGTATAGTAACTCTATTTTCTAGAGTTATCACCCTGGTATTAGGGAAGTCAGCCAACTTTTGCTTTATCCATTAATAAGAATGGGAATAGTCTCAATCAAACAGCATCATCAGACACTCTATTGTAATGGATTGTATCACAAATCCAAAGGAAATTGGCTAAGTGATTGTTAGGATCCTCCAGTGATGACCCACTGAATTGACAAAGACTGTACCACTATAATGGTAGCAGCAGTTTAAATTCTATGGTATTAGTTTGAACAGCTGGTCTGTGAATACTAGAATCGGCTCCCATCCTATTAGGTACGACAAAATTTCTTATTGTTTTATGCTCCATATCAACCATTGGCTCTTGTTTGTCTTGATCTCTCTCTTCTCTCGTTATTCTAGGTCATTCTCTATTTCTCTCTATGCAGCTATTCTAATTCGACTAATCGATCGCTCAATCTTCGGATCAAATTCTTCAAATACCCCTTCATTGGTTTGGGTGATAAACCAAAAATAATAAGATAATTGAAGCACTACACAATTTGCAAAACTCAAAAATTTAATTGGCGTTCCAACATTTCAATGCAAATGCTTTCCAATGATGATCAGGTGGTGTACATGAAGGTTGATTGCTTTGCTTTCTTGGAGCCTATTTACATTTCAGCAATTTACAAAAAATGTACAAGAGAAGAGAGGAAAGAGTTATGGACTTCTCTTGGTGCTTTCTCAACCATGCACAACTCTCCTTGGTTAGTGACAGGAGACTTCAATGTCCTTACCTCAGAGAATACCTGGGATCTCATCAGCAGCATGAAGGTATGATGCAAGACTTCAAAGATGCCCTTACACAATGCTCATTACTGGAGCTACCATTCACAGGCTCAAATTTCACTTGGGTGGGCAAGAGACAAAAAGGGATGGTTTGGAAAAGACTAGATAGAGGAGTTTGCAATCAAAAAAATACTTTATCAGTTTCAGCCTTGTCTTTTGCACATCTTAATAAAACCGACTCAGACCACTCCCTTATGATGCTCCCTCTCATTCCTAATAGTTTTTGGTCCTAGGCTGTTCAGGTACCTAATTTCCTGGGTAAAGCATACCAGCTTTATGGAGGTAGTGAAGAATAGCTGGAAAGCTCCTTCAAAGGGAACCCCTTTGCAATCTCTTATAAATAAATTGAAGTGGTTAAAATTTGACTTAAAAAGTTGGAATAAGATTCACTTTTGAGATATCTTTAGAAAGATCAAAGCTATATGAAGAAGAGGAGGTGTTGCAAAAGGAGTTGGAGCTTCAACACAATCCTTCTTTGGTAACTGAAGAAGAATTAGCTCAGGCTCAAACTAGACTCAATAAATCATTGGCCGATGAAGAAACCTTCTGGAGGCAAAAGGCAGGAATAAAATGGCTCAAAAAATGTGATAAAAACTCCAAATATTTCCATTCCCACTTACAAGCCAAAAGAAATAATTTGTGTATCAGAAGGATCAAAGAGGCTAATGGAGTTTGGATTGAAGATATGGATCAAATTAAAACTGAAGTAGTGGATTTCTTTCAGGGTTTATTTGCAGCTGAACAGACACAACCTGTGGGTGATTTTTTGGAATGCATTCCTAATTTAGTAATAGAAGAGGACAATGTTTTCTTGCTGACTGTTCCATCAATAGAAGAGGTTTAAAATGTTGTTTTTTCTCTCAACTCAGACAGTGCAGAGGAGTAGATGGTTTCAATGGTGTTTTCTTCAAAACATACTGGAACATGTTATAGCTGAGGATATATATATTAGGCAGTAGTTGAGTTCTTTAATGGGGGCCAATGCCTAAAGCTATTAGCAGCACTTTACTTTGTCTGACTGAAGGTTACAAATCCTTCAAACTTTGTTGATTTTTGGCCAATAAATTTATGTACATTTTCCAGTAAAATTTTTTCCGTGATACTTGCTAATAGACTTAATTCCTTATTGCCTTAGATTATATCTCAAGAGCAAGGAGGTTTTGTTCAAGGGAGGGTGATTTCTGATAACATTTTGCTGGCTGTGGAAATGATCGAGTTCATTGACAAGAAAACAAGGGGGGGCAATGTTATATTCAAATTGGATATGGCAAAGGTTTTTGATTGGGTTTCCTGGCAATTCCTCTTTGATTTTTTAAAAGCCTTTGGTTTCTCACCAAGTTGGATTTCTTCGATGTCTCATACTATTAAGTCTTGCTGGTACTCCATACTCATCAAGGGATCACCAACTTGATTCTTCCCTTCTTCCAGAGATCTATTTAGTGAGACAAGGAGATCTATTGTCCCCTTACCTCTTTATCATTGTTGTAGAAGCTTTTTCTTAGGGGCATTAATAAAGCTTTCCAAACTGGTAAAATAGAAGGCTTTGCTACTGGAAGAGGCTGCACACCAGTAACTCATCTTTCCTATGCAGATGATATTATTATTTTTGCCAATAGCTAGAAAAGGAGTATTAAGAACTTGGTGTCCTTCATTCACAAATATGAAGCTAGGTCTGGTTAGTTGGTGAACTGGGCAAAAAGTTCTTTTGTGGTTTCTAAAAAGCTAGAGGTTGGAAAGGCTAGAATCATAGCAAGATTAACTAGTTTCACACAAAAGACCCTGCGTTTTACATATCTAGGTTGCCTAATAACAAAGATAAGAAAACGAAGCAGGTTTTTCAGCCTATGCTGGAGAAGGTGAAGAAGAAAATTTTGTGTTGGAACATGAAGTTTCTGTCTCCAGGGGTGAGCTGATTGTCATTAGCATGTGTTAAGCTCCATTTCCTTTATATCTCATGACTGTTATTGATCCCCCTAAGAATGTATTAGAAAAATTGGAAAGTTGCTTCACACAATTCTTTTGGGGAGATACTGATGTCAGGCAAGGGAATTCACCCTTCTCGTTTGAAGATTGGAGTCATGAGGGTTCATTGTCATCTTTTATGAATTCTCAGCCATTATCAGATTTGAGCATTTCTCAAGCTTGGAGTGGGCAAAATTGGAATGAGGCTGCCATTCTTGCTTCACATCCAGATTTCAACATAAACTTACTGGCTGGTAGATCCGTTTTACTGGTCCAAGGGGAAGATCATATTGCATGGAAAGGCATCTCAGATAGTGAATTTAAAGCGTCAGCTGCTGTTGAATCAGTAAGAAAGCATCATTCCCAATTGTTTTCCAAGAAAATGATTTGTAATATGTGGATTCCAATTGAAACGTCCATTTTCATGTGGAAATTGCTGAATTATGCTTTGGTATTAGATGACATTTTGAGACACATGGTACTGTGAGTTATACAAGTTTCAGTTTTGCATCAAAGTGTCAATTCTGTAACTCAGAGGAAACTTTTCAGCATCTCTTTATGGACTGTGCCTTGGCTAAGGAAGTGTGGGGGTTCTTCACTAAGCTACTGAAGGTAATATCACCAGTGGAAACAGTGAAGCAGTTGCTAAATGATTGGTGATTGCAAGCCTCAGATTCCACTATGTTGGGGATTCTAAGTAGATTGCTACCAAGTTTCATCTGCTGGGAAATTTGGAAGGCAAGATGTTCCAGCTTCTTTGAAGGAAAAACATCTAATGCAGTTAATATCATTGTAGTTGTTAAGAGCACTTGATTTCCAACTCACAGGCTTTTCGTATCATAACAGATAAAGGAGCTCCACACTGATGGGGTCTCTAGGAGAAATCCAGGTTTGGCAGCAGGAGGGGGGAGCAATTTGAAATTCTGATGGAAAACTTCTTGCAGCATTTTTACCATTTTATGCAGTCGTACTATTCTATATGCTGAGCTGATGGCTATTATGACCTGATGGACTACAACTTTGCAACAGGTTGAAACTTCATAAGGTGATCATAGAGTCAGATTCTACAGTGGTAGTGCAAATCATCACGGGACAGATAAGACCTCCTTGGCAGTTGAACAGCATTCTGCAGCAAATCAGGTAGGAACTTCATAGTTTGGATTATTTTGCGTGCCATACTTTTTGAGAAGGAAATAAACTTGATGATTTTTTAGCTAATATAGGATGTGATGAACTTTCTAACAATGTTTATGATTGTATTTCTTTACCTATATTAGGTAAAGGAATTCTAAGATTAGAAGAGATTTCTTGCACTTATCTTTGAATTTCAAAAATTCTATAGCTGAGTTAGGGTTTTGTAAGCTTTGATTTCAGGAGGTTTTGGTATTACACCCCTTTCTTGTACTTTAAAAATTACATTAATAAATTTAGGAGTGAAGCCCCCCAACCAGAAAATAGGTAGTTAACTCAAAAAAAAAAAAGTGAAACTCAAAAATAATGAAACACTTTACCTAGATTAACAACTTAAATTAAAGTAATACGATCTAACAATTTGTTTGAAATTTCACTTATGATTCAACTAATCCCCAGCAGCAGCTTAAAAAACTTGATGCATGCTATTCATCCTAGCAAGGGCAGTCATTCAAGTAATAAAGTGATATATTGGTAAAAATATCATTTCTACGAAGATTACATATATGAATCTATCGACACAATTGCAAATCTCAAGCAATCTAATTTAAGTGAATTTCTGATTACCCTAAAAAATTACGATTATTCCCATTCTTTTTCGTACAATTTTGCACTAGTTTTGACGCTTTTAGCATTTATGTGCTTATTTTTGTACATTTATATTCTACATGTTAATATATGTCTAGTGTAGTGTTTTAGTATTTATTTAATGTTATTTAACTTGTATTTATTTGTGTATGTATTTAGGGTTATGTTTAGGTTGTTTGCTTAATTCCTACAGGAATTAGAGTTCTTTAAGTGTTCTTATTTTGTCTTTTGTTTATAATGTTTTTGTAAGTTTTTTTAAGTGTTATTTTAGTGTTTTATTATAGATATTAATGTGTGCTTTTGTTCTAGGGTCGTATAAGAACAAATGGTGCGTCCAACGGATGTCGAACGAAGAGTTTAGAGGGAAAACGGCGAAACCATGCGAACCTGTCAAGGGGCATTCGCTCCATAAGCCTATTTGCTCGTTGTTAGTGAAACAAATAGAGGCATGCTCACTAATGTTGTGAAATATTTTCGATTGTGCTTGGATAGTGTGTTTTTATATGATGACAAATTAGTCTAATTTAGCTGGTGATGATGGATTATATGCATAATTGATGAATTCTGGTTGTCATGGAATTATCAATTGCACTTGAATTGATTTTGCTATTTGGTTGTGGAATTTCTAGTTTTTGATACATTATCTTTGCTAGTTGAGTAATTTGATGGGGATATTATATGAATGCTTGTTATAGATTTGGATTAGTCTTGGTTGCTGAGTACTTTTTAATGCTAATTAATGTCTAGATGTGTATAAGAGACGTAATGCAAAGTTGAGGGGTATGAATTGGGTACATAAATGACCTTTGTATTGTTTTAAATCATGTTACACCTATGTTTGTTTTGTTCTTCAATTATTTGAATCTCATGAAGTCCCACTGATCCCTACTTAGCATGGCAATATTGGTTGAAAAAGGAAAAAAAAATTCTCAGACTCGAGTTTTCATTGATGCTTGTATTTTTATGATTCACTTAAAATTGCTCATTTGCTTAGTAATATTTTGAGTGCATTGTGGAGTAATTCCATAATTGATGGTGAAACGACGATTTTAAGTTGACTATTATGTTTTCTTTAGTAGCATTCACATTCACTTATGTAGATTTTATTCCTCATATAGGAGAGGTTTTTGGTTATCCAAGTACAAGTGATGCACTAATGCTATGTTTAGTATTGTTTAGTGTTTATGTGATGTTTTGTGTTTTAGTGTTAGTTTTTGTTTTTGAAAAAAAAAGAAAAAAATTGAGAATTTTTCCAAAAATCCAAAAAGATTAAATTTTTATTTATTTATTTCGTGCCTTAGTGGTAGAGAGTATCAATGTTAAGGATCTGACTGTTTACAAGTCTCCTTAGCTATCGGGCCACAGCCTTCAGAATTTCTATACTCTCTTTACCTGAAGTAGAGGGTTAAGAAAAAATATGTTTCTGTTATTTTTTTTAGGTTTTTGTATATTATTGTCTATCATAACTGTTTTGTGATGTCTTGGTGGAATGGCATGTTACTATATGGCTGGATGTTCATTATCAATGATATAATAATGTGGTATTTTTTGTACCACGTGATTCTATGTCCCATATTTTTCTTAAACGAATAGAAACTTGGATTTGTGTCAAGTTGTGTCTTCTTGGATATAAATATTTGAACTCAATGATGTTAGGGAGGAGTTGGATAAAATTATTTTGATTGATAATATCTATTTGGAAATTATTGAGATCGTTTCTTTATGATTTGTCAATAGGGATGGAGTTTGATATGAAGTAGTCCTTTGCCTGTTCATATATGTGTTAGTGTGTAGTATGGCAAAGCATTTGACTGTATTATAGTTGTTGAAGTCTTAAAAATGCTACAACCCATTTTTTTGTGGTTAGTTCCTTGTGCTCCTATATGCTCGACTGAGCTTTAAAGAAAAAAATGGCTTACTTTACGTAAAATGTGTGAGCACAGTCAAAATGAAAATGAAAAGGCAGGTTATGTGAAAACTCGTATTGCATTTGTCAAACAAAAGAAACCATGAGTCAAATAAAGGTGGTCATAAAGGAATTACAAAAGGTTGTGTTGTCGTTTTGAGCTAAACAATTTTAATGGTTCTTTAATACTTTGCTATTGTGTAACATTTGCTTGCTTATCATTATGAGGCTCTACTAATATTTTTCTACCCTACTAATGGTTATAAGGTCTTGATCTCGAGAAATTTCAGGTTGGTTGTGGGAAGTCAAAGTATTTTGCGTGCTGTGGCCTATGTTAGTTAATTTGAGTTCTTGAATTTTTTTTTAGAAGGTTTGCTTGACATCGATCCACGTGTTACTGTTTTGGTGCGTGTACTTGTATGATATGAGTTTCATGTAGTTGGTTGGATTTCGAAATGCGTTTATGAGCTAATTATCCAATCCAATTTTAGTGTCACCATTCCTTTTTCGATGTATAGTCATGTTTGCCTTTTGTCTTTTATTTTGCTCGGGACTAGCAAGATTTTAAGTTGGGGAGGGTCTACTAACCCTAAGAAATTAGAGTTAATCCTATTTTTTTTCGTACGACTTTTGCACTAGTTTCGCTACTTTTAGGTTTCATGAGTTCGTTTTCGTGTATTTCCATTTCTATGTGTTAGTATATGTTTAGTGTAGTGTTTTAGTGTTTATTTAATGTTATTTAATTTATATATGTGTATATATGTTTAGGGTAGTATTTAGGTTGTTTACTTAATTCCTTCTGAAATTAGAGTTTTTTGTGCATTCTTGTTTATCTTTTGTTTCTAGCTTTTGGTAGTGTTTGTGTGTCATTTTTTTGTTATATTATAGATATTAATGTGTCCACAGTTTGTTTTAGGGTTGCGTATAAACAAACGGCGAATCAATTGAACACCGAACAGAGAAATTAGAGGCAAAACATCAAAACTACACAAAGCTATAAAAAGAGGCTTGTTGTAGTGAGGTCCCCAGGCAATAGACCCTTACTACTGCGAGGAAAGGGTCTGTCATGTGTGGCTTTAGCGAGCCAGTGATGGCCAAACACGATTTTGAGCGTTTAGGGTTCTAGGTGTTTGTTCTGAGCCCGTTTTAGTGTATTTCGAAAGTTATTCAAAGCCATATACTTTGTAACTCTTAGAACTTATATATAAGGGTCTTTAGCACCTCAAAATCACATTTTTTTGACTTTCCTTCGGGGACTAACAGATTAGGCTGGGATTTTCTTTTCTTTTTAACAAGAAGAGTTGAAGAGAAGGTTCAAGATTGACAACCTTGGATCAAGGACTTGCGATTCTTCATAAGAGAAGCCTCCTTTATAGATGTTTACTTTGAAATTTAATTCTAGTTTTATTGTAGCTTCTTCAATCTATGTTTTCTCTATTGCTTTCTTAGATTAATATTTAGATTAGTTTTGTTGCTTTCAATGTCTTCTTTTGTGTAATTACTTTCTTTTATGTTCTAAATAGTATGGATTAAGGTTGGATGATAGCAATTCCTTTGGGTAATGTTTAACTTCATCATCAATTGGAATAATTATAAAAATTGGACAATAATTAACACAACTTGACAATTTTAGATATTGAGCAATTCTAGACTAAGTTAAGCTGGCCAAGGTAATTCCGTCCATTGATCCTCCATCATAGACTCGTGTTGATTGTGAGGTTAAACTAATTTGAGACCAAAGTTGCAGGATTAGTTAATTACTTCACAATAATTCCACATAGATGGAAATCAAATTTATTAATCTAGGACATAAAGGCATCTACCCCTAGATCATTAATTTGATAAGGTTCAACTACCAAAGGTTTCGGGGTTGGATTGATAATTGGAAATTGAACTTCTATACATTGTAATTGGACCAATATTAATTGATTGAATTAATCAAAGTCGGGAATTGGCTTGTCTAACCCTAATTCGTTATGTTCATTAGTTAATGTATTGAATTCTTGTTTAGTTAAATCTGTTCCGTTATTGATTCTTCAAATATCGTTTGAGTCAAATAACCAGTACTTGCTAAACTAATCCTTGTGGGTTCGATTTCTACTTCCGCTATATACTATTTGACCCTGTATACTTGCGTTGCATTATTTAGTTAATAGTAGAGTTAGGTGATTATAAATTTTATAACGAGATATTTTAACGTATCAACGTTCATGCAGAAATTACAAAGAATTTAGGTGCGAAAGGCCATGACATTTCCACCAAAAGCAAAACCACATGGCCCATGGCGTTATGGCTGAGATGCAAAATAAGCTAGTTGCGATTCTTACCTTTTTCGAGTCAGTGTTTAGTTTCGAATAGAACTCTATGCAACTAAAACTTATTCCAAACCTAGAGCTACCTTCTACCTATAAATATAATACTTTCCTATTAGAGTCTCAATAAATATAGTCTCAATAAATATATTATGTTATACTATGCCTTCTCTCTTATAAAGAAGAGTAGAGTAGAATAGTTTAGTTAATTATCAGCTCCTGTAGTTAGATTTACTCACTTTAGTAGATTAGTTGAGAACTCTTAGAAGATATGTGAAGTCTTGTTCGAGAGTTGATCACCATTCGAGAGGAGACTCAAGTGTTAATTCTCTGTGTAGCATTCAATCTTCCAAACGTTTAATTTGTTGCCTTCATAGGTCAAAGATAATGTCTTTTACTGAATCATTTTCATTCAGTTCTGTAGTTATGAAATAGGTTTAATTGTTAGAGATTGGTGTAGATAAAACTACATTTTATGGCTTGATTTATGATTTAAGATTCAATCTTCTATTTCATAAGAATGTGTACTGTTATTTTTAATACTTTTTTGCATTCGATTGAGGATTTGTTCTAAGTTCTATCTATGAAGAAACCTTAGTTCATTAATTTTGTGAATTGATCTATGATTTTAATCGATGATAGTACATGCGATGATTATTTTATACATGGTTCGAGAGAATATTAATATAGAGTTATGTTGCTCAATTAGTAATTTTGAGAGAATAATTACTTGGCAGTTTGATGTGAAGCATGATTGAATTATTATGATTAAATTATCTCATGAAAATGTTAGTTAAGTGAATTCAATTTCCTAGCCTTTATTTTATTTAACTCGAACCGCTAATTTATTTGATTATTTTTTAATTCTTGTATTGCAACTTTTGTTTCATTTTTAATTGCTTTCTTTTAACTTTATGCTTTGATTTAATTTTTTGCACTTAGTTTAGTTGTAGTTTAATTAAGAATCTTTTAATTCTATATCTCAAATAACATCAAACTTGAATTGAAATTGAATTGTTTATTAATCTCTGTTGGAATGATGCTATTATGCATAAATCAATTTATTACTTGATACGATTAGTGCACTTGCTAGTAGATTTAGTATGCATCACTACCCTTAAACGCAAATCCACTTTGCTATTCTAAAATCGCCTTAGGGAGAAGAATCCTCATTCTATATTAGCCATCAGTTTGGTGAAGATTTTGTTTGCAAAAGTATGCAGACTAGCTTTCCATTGTAGTTTGCGGAATATAAGCAGAAATAATATGCCAACAGGATTTGAAAAGAGTAGCATTATCGGAACTTAAATAGAAGCCTACATCTTTTTCCTCTTCCATGGTTGGTACGGTTAATAATGAGTATTATCCCCATCTTTAATAACCTTAGGAATATCCTCTAACAAATATTCACGGTGTTGAACACCTTTAGAAGACGAAAGTTATTGAAAAAAAATGACAACTCCCTCCTACTTCCGAATAGTCTATCTTCAATTCAGCTTCCATCTTGAATCTTCAGCCTTCTAATACATAACTTGTTCCTTTTAATTTGTAGACGAGTTCATTTTTTTTTAAAATTTTTTTCTCCTTCTTTCTTGCATTAAACTCCTTTTTTTTTTCTCTGTAAAGATTCCTCCTCCAAAAAAGGGTTAATTACATTTTACCCCTTTAAACTTTAACGTCACCAATACTTTATTCCCTAACATTATTTTTTAAGCAGTAAAGTCCCTCGACTAATGGTCAACTCTAATGTCGTCTGAAATTTTTTCTAAATAGACAAATATACCCTTTGGTTAATTACACTTTACCTACTTAGTCTTTGGTCTCACTAATACTTTAGTCCTTAATTATATTTTGAACACTTAACTCCTTGTGTTACATCAATTCCGTGTTTTGACCATTCCATTCTAGTTTTTTACTTTTTCATTTCTCTAATAACAAGAAAAAAAAATTTATTTTTTAATTTTTAATTTTAATTTTTAATTTTGATTAGCCTAAATAATTTTAAAATAAAAATTAATTTAAAATTTCTAAACTTATGAGTTGATATTTCTATTTAACTAAATTTCAAGTTACAAAAGTCATTCTAATCAAGGGGCATGAAATTGTTATAATTGATCGTCATTTAGAAAAACATGTGCTTAAAAAATGATGTCGGTCAGATTTTGTCAACCTTTTTAGTTTATCTTGGCCAAAAAATTATAAAAAATGCTATTTTTATGTTGAAACAACATCTCTTGTTTTTGTACTTCATCTTCAGCCAGCTTCACTTTTTGGAAAATATTTTCAAAATGCATCTTGTTCCAACTTTCAAATCAACTTTCATCCTCTATAACTTAGCTGTAAACCTCTAAAGAGATGTACCCCTAACACCTGGATATTTTTCAATATTTTCACATGAACTTATTGTAATCATTCCACATCCATTTATATTCATTCTTATCATTTAAAGCGTCCCTTAATATCAGTCCTTAATGTTCAAAGACTATTTTGCATTTCTAGATAGTTTCCTAAGTCGGCGGGCAATGTGCAATTAAGTAAAACTTTAGGAACCGAAGTGTAATTTTAAAAATTTAGTAAGGCTTCCATAATAAGCCACCTCCATAGCATTTTTACTGCCATTTCTATCTCTAAAGTCAGTTTCCATACACTTATTTTCTCTCAAAAATTTTCTGCAAGTTCTTCAAGCTAAAATCCCAATTTCTTGCCAACAAGTTGGATTGAACCAAGGAAATTGACAATGTAGAAGTATTCCAGAACTGATTTTCCATTTTATTAGGTAAGGTTTACATGAATTATTGCAAAGTTTTGCAGCCAAGTTTCCTTGTTAGAAAATGTATCCATGTGCTATATAGCCTTGATTTGTGGTTCAAAATAGTTTCAAAACATATGAAATAAAGGATTTGAATGAGGGTTTCAAGGTTGTCATGTGAATTTAATGATGTCAAATCTTGATCTTAAAAATTGATTCTCATTGCTGAATTGTTCCCTATGTTGTCCATCCTTGATTTGTTGTTAAAACTACTTCTTAAACATCATATTTGAGGGTTCTTGGATTAGGGCTTGCTTATTGGACAAAATTACATGTTCTTGGTCTTGAATCCCAGAGTTTTGGTGTTTAATTACACTTTGTCATGCCTAGAACTTCCACAACTTATTCCCACATGTTTCTAACACTTGTCTATGCATTTGGAGTGATATTTGATCATCAATTGCATCTGTTTCATGCCTTTGTTGGTATTACCATCTTGTTTATTCAAGTAACTATCTTTCTTGTTCATATGAGCCAGATAGCTTGTTTATGCTTTGCTTACTTTTTGATCCCATACTATACCTTAACATTGCACTTTTAAGTGGTGTTTCTCTCTCTTAATTATAGATCAAGAAGATAGGGTTTTTGACCAACCAAAATTAGGGTACCAAGAAATGAATCTTCAATGTAAGGGGTACTTGAACCTTGTTATTGATTATATGTTATATAATTTAATGTGCAGCAGTGAAATGTGTCAAAAGAAGGTTAGTATGACAAAGTTATGAAGGTTTACATGATATTTATACAAAGTGATATAAATGCCTTATATGAAATGCAATACCTATTTTATGTGATTTTCACTGAGAGTTCAATGGATCACTTTAGTGGACTCAATTTAGCTTACTTTATGTCAAATATTGGGGGTACTCATTTTACTTACTTAATACTGGAAGTACCCAGCTCTACTTATGTCTAGTTTATTCCCACAAATAATAGATAGACCTAGATCAAGTCCCGAGAAGACTACTACGAACCATGAATATGTCTTGCATATTCTGATTACTACTAATATTGTTTACATTGAGTACTATATTTAAAATATGCTTATCTAAAGTAACTAGGATTATGTGATATTTATCGGGCAATATTTGCTCATCCCATTGTTTAATATTGTTTTGCAGTGGATGACTAGTTTGGAGAGCTAGTTACCCTAGAGTTTAGTAGAGAGTAGGGCAAGGGTTATGGTAAAGACTCTAACTGTTGGAGCTAGGGTGTGATAGTTTGTTTAGTGTCAAAGTTTTGTTCTTGTTTGGCATGTGTGCCAATGACTTAGTTTAGTGTTTTTTATGTACATAGAACCTTGTTACTGCTTTGAGTTTGTTGATTTAATAGTTCGTATATAAGATTTACACAATCTTGGTTTGTGTAACTGATGTTACTTATTAAATTGGTATGGCTAGTTTTGAATGCTTTAATAAATATGGTTTTGTATATTTCTTTTGTACTGCGTCTTGCATGCTTGGGGTGATCCCGAAGTGAGGCGTGTCATTGTCCTACTTGGGGCGTGATGATAAGCTTGTAAATATAGTATATTTTATGTGTCATTTACCTCCGTTTTAATGTAATTTGAGAAAAAATTGAGTAATTATGAACTCAAATAGTTTATTTTGAGTTTTGTAGGGTTCGAGTGAAGAAAGAGTCAAAATTGATCAAGAAATTGGAGGAGAATTGCTAAATTGGAATTTACATGCAGCGGTGATGAGCGATTCTGGCACAGTTTGATAGATTAAGCATAACTTTCTTGTCCAAGCTCAAATTGAGGTGATTCAAGATGTTTTGAAGAGCTAAGACATAGAACAACAAATTTCATGTTTCGAGTCTTTATCAAATTCGGCCTACATCATGGGTCAAATTGAAATGATATAGTGAACAAACCTTTCTAGAACCAGTGCCCTGCAACAGGCAGTAATTCTAGAAAGACAGTTCCAACATTTTGGAAGCAGTGCCCAGGCGCTGCAAAAGTGCAGTGCCCAGGCACCGATTGTTGGATAAGTCACACAAGGTTACTTATTTTGCAAGAAAAGTCTTCCCGTGAGTGGTTATGTGAAAAAGTGTGTACTTATTATCCCAGAGCCCCAAAACCCTAAAAACATCTATAAATACATAAAGAGAAAGGGAGGAAATCATCAAAATCATCAGCCATTATTAGTTTTTAGGTTTTCAATAGGTAGGATGATAATTTAGCCATAGAGTGGATTTTCTCAATTGTTCGAGCTACAATTTAATTCTCTTGTCAAGGATTCTGGATTTGGCAATAATTAACATTCATTTTGTTACAATTACCGAGTTTGATTTTTCTTTATTCAATTCAATTTTTGTTTTCCTTCCGTTCTTGGTCTTTAAATTATTGGTCTTATTTTATTGCCATCAAAATTCTTAGTTACTTTCGTAGTTGAGTAGTTAGGGTTTTATTTCAGGACTTTTGATTGCTTTCATAGAGTAGACTAATTTAAATTCTTGTTCCTTATTAAATTCTCACAAGTAGAGTAGATTAAATTAGGGTTTTAGTCAATTACATTGAATTGCTTTCCTAGGGTTAGAATATTACGTTCTTGTCTTTATTTTAATTCCCTGTGATTAATTTTAGTTTTGATTTAATTAAAAACCCTTAATTATTTGGTCTAACTAGTAAATAGGCTTGTGAACCAAGTAATTGTTCCAATAGTTCTCGTGGGAACGATCCTTACTCATCCTATATACAAACTCACCTTGTATACTTGCGAGTGTGTGGGAGTTGATTGGGATAATTAAGGCTTTTTACTACTTGTTCATTGTTTTCAAAAACCTAATCAATACTCTACAGAGCACGTGACATTGAGTGGTATCAGAGTGTAGGTTACTTAATCCTACGTCTAGTCATAAGTCAAGCAGTCTGATATACTGCTTTGAGTGTGGTATTGAGGACATGGATTTGCAAGTGAGTCAGGGTTTGAGATTGACCATCTTGGGTTGAGAGTTACTATGATTCCTTGTCTTCAATGCATAGGTAGGAGTGGTTGAAGTGCATGAGTATGTTTTCAGTGATTAGTGTATGGTTAGGAATTAACTTGTCATACATAGTCTTTTTGAAATGTGTAGGATAATGGCATCTAAACTAAGCAGAAACAGGTAATGGGACATGAGATTGGTACTAATCAGAAGTAGACTAGAGAAACTATTGAATTTGATCATGGGGCCAAGGAACAGGGTCAAGCAGATAGATGGCTTGAGCAGCCACAGCACCCACAGGCACCGGTGATAGATTATGGCAACTATTGTTGATTAGGCAGTGCATGCGGCTGTATATATTACCCTAGTCAACCCAGAAGCTAATCCACCAGCACAACCGGAAGGCAAGGGTATTGATCACTTTTATAAGTTGATGAGGATGTTGGAATCCCTACACTTGATGTACAGACATTATTGTAGATCAAATGCAGATAAGGCTGACAAATGGTTTTCCAAGTTGATAAGAATCTAGATTTGTTGGTCTTCCAGATGAGTACATGTCTAGATATTAAAGCCTTATATAATTGAGGATGCAAATCCATGGTGGAAATGGGTAAGACCTGTACTTGTCTCTTTGGGATAGATTTCATGGGGGATTTCAAGGAGGCATTTCTTGACAATTTCTATGCTCCGCTGCTCAAGGCTGAGAGAAGAGAAGAGTTCTATTCTTTTAGGCAGATTACAAGAATGACAATGGTTGAGTACTCATAGTGATTTCATGCTCTTAGAAGGTTTGCTCTAGGGGTTTCTGATCAGGAAAGGGATTAGAGATGCAATAGCTGCTGTTGACACAATAAATTTAGAAGCCTGTATGAGGCTTATGCATGGGTAGATACACATCTGTGACGGCATGATTTAGAGGAAGGAGTTGGTGGAGCTATATATGTAGCACCATAGGGACTAGTACATAGGCTTGCAGCACTTCCAGTGCTCACTTTGTTTGACCCCACTACCACTAGTTTTGTTTTTCTTTTATTTTTGCAGGTTATTAACCAGTTGTATGCCTAGAAGTTAGATTAGACATTACTTCCTTTAAACATTGAAATTAAACTTACCACAAGCTATTTGAGAACGGAGGAAAAAAGTGGTTTACAGTCGATGTTAGACATGGTTGATGGTGAAAATCCTATAAATCCAGTCATTCAAGTACTGCCAAATCCACCTAAACCAAGGTCTCTCAAGTACTTTGCTATACCTACACTAGATGGTCTTCAATATAGCATACTTAAACCACCAATTCAAGTGAATAACTTTGAACTGACAGATCATTTAGATGGTACAATCTTCAGCCACATGTTGTGGGCTGTCGAGTAATGATCCAAATTTTCACATCTTCAACTTCTTGGAGTTTGTGACACATTTCGGCATAATGGAGTTTCAGACAACGCCATAAGACTAAGGCTCTCACTGTGGGATAAGGCCAAGGTTTGATTTCAATTTCTCAACCACCAGGTTTTATCACTACCTAGAATGATTTGGCGTAAAAGTTTTGATCAAATTCTTTCCACCAACCAAGAAGACAAAACTTAGAAATGATATTATGTCCTTTGTACAAAATGACATCGAGACATTGCCCATATCATGGATTACCTTTTGTGGATGCAAATTCAAGCACTTTACAATGGACTATATTCAACCACTCATAACACAATAGATAATGCAACTGGAGGACCATTCATGTATAAAACTTTCGAAGAAGCATATAACCCGTTAGAGAAAATGGCGAGCAATTTTTATTATAGTTTAAATGTTACTTCCATGGGGAAAGAAGTTCATGAATTATGGAAAATGAATGCACCAATGGCTCAACATAGCCAATGGAAAATCAATTAACTATCTTGATAGAACAAACTGGGGGTATGAATTCGAATTCTGTCAATTTAGTCAATTCTAATGAGTTTTCTTGTGATCTATATGCAGGTAATCAATCCACTGATGAATGTTATGCAACTAGAATTGTAATTGAGCCTAAGCAAATTAACTATAGATCCAATCAACCAAGGATGCAAAACAATCCTCACTTTTAAAAAAAAAAAAAAAATTAAAACCTCCTAGCTGGTGGGGGTGGACACCTATTTATTATAAGAAAATAAATTGTACAAAGGAAGGGGACTAGGCCAACACCTACCAAAAACCATTTACATGATACAAATCTAAGGTACCCTTATTTGTTAGTAGCTTGCAACTTGAGAATGAAAGACCCAGATGGTTATGTTCACCGTGGAAAAAATTGAATGATTAAGACTAATTTGGAGATTCATGAAAGCTTCTTGTTGATATTTTATGTGTCCTTGGCTAATTAGCTAAACTTTTATGCCTTTTTCCTATTTTTGCTGGAACACTTTTAAACTGCATAACCTTCTTTTGCTAATCTGTTGATTGGTTCAATTTCCTCCCTACCATTTTGCTAATAGTTCTTAACTCCTCTAGGGAGAAAAGAGCTGATTCTAGCTTGGAGATTCTAAATTTGAAAAGAAAGGAGTTAAATTAACAGGTTGTCTAAAACATTCCACTATTGGCTTCTCCATTGCCTCTAAATTTAGCAATGTCCACTTTTCTGGCATTTCGTTAATTAATGCCTTATCGGCTGGGTCTAAAGAAGTTTCCTTAAGTTGCGTATGTCTTGCTTGTTCTTATTAGAGCTTATAGAAGAAGAGCCCATGCCTAAATTAACTTGAGTAGCCCGAGAGAGAGGTAATACTTGAACTAGCGGGGCAGCTTGATTTTGCATGGGTGAGGTCTGTCGAGCCCTAACTTCATTATCCGATTCATGTGCATGATTATTGCTTACTCGAGGAGACTGTAAAAGTTGATTTACTGGTAATAAATCCTTGCATGATTTTGCATGGGGAATCCAAGAGTTTAGGGGTGATTCATGCAAAGGTAATCCCTCCTCATCTTGTGGACATTCAGCTGAGGGATTGGGGGAATTAAAATTTGAAGTTTGGTTATTCTTACTTTTTGAGGGATAAGAAGATCCATCTCCAAATCCTCGTAGAAAACTGAATCCCTCTCTTTCTCAAAATCTTTACCTTCCAAGATTGGGTCCTATCCGCCTCTACAATTTGGGGCATTTTGAAATTCAAAATTTTTTTGAACTTGTGAGGCACTCGATTCCTCTTGGTTACTAGCAACTGGAGTATGAGATGATTGTAGGTCCTTCGGGTTGGAGGCATTCAGTTTATGAATCAGAACCCATATTTGCTTTTCCTTGGGTGGTGGTGCCATCCCTTGTGGCCGAGGAGGCTCCTCTACCACTACTGACTTTCCTTTGTCTTGGTTTGATGGCTCCTCCACTATTATCGTCTTTCCTTTTGCTTCTCCATCTACCGGGCAACTTGCAAGAACATGATCACCAATTTTTTGACATTTTGTATAGAATTGTGGAAGGGCATCATAAGTGATATTTTGCCAATAATTATGGTCCCCAGTTCCACCCTTACCCGGTTAGGCAATATTGATTGAAGAATGCCTCAACATCAACATATACCTTTGCAACACTAGGTCTCGACGGCGAAATGGTAGTGGCATCCAACTTCAGTGGGGTACCAACTACTTGGGCTATTGAAAACAAGATAGGATTCTTGAAAAGAATAAAAGGCAGCCCCTCCATAGTAATCTAGAAAGAAACTATAGAAGGATCCACATTCGGGCGAAAAGTTGGAGTCCACTTGAAATCCTTCCGTAGAATAAACCAATATGAACAGCCTACCTTTCAACCAACACCTCAAAAATTTATCTCCAAGATCGAACCAAATAAGAATATGCTTGTGGTCTAACAATCCCAAAGATGTTGCACCTTTAAAACCAATGGTAAGGAAGTTTTTCGAATCAACTCCATACTAGGCCTTCCGCGTTCGAATTTCCTAACCAACGAAAACTTAAATGGCTTAGACAACTTTGTAATTTTCTCCTTCGTGAACTGAATAGCCAGTTAACCTTTATATGTGTGAAGTTTCTGGAAGGGAACATCTGCAACAGGATTTGTCCCTTGTAGGATATCGGGAAAGGACTGAGCTTTTGCCCATCCAGCTAGAGGCTAAGAGGTAGCCATAGCTGCCATGGGTAGCTAGAAGAGAGAGCAACGTTTAGAGAGAGAGTATTTCTAGAGAAAAGCCAAAGCATATTTTTAAAATTATGTCTTTTTGCGTAGCCATCACAATCAACTATATCTTAAAACAATCCTTACTCCTATACTTGCAATTTGGGACGGAGAAATCATCCAAATTTTTCATAGAGTAATCAAGGAGCTCAAAAACCAATGTATCCATATCAACAGCCTCAACCAGCTCATGAACAGGAAAAAGAGCCTAGTTTGGACATAAAAGACATTCTGGAAAATTTCACAAAATGAAACAAGGAGTTTTATTTGGAACCTTGAGAATCAAATGGGATAGTTAGATGACTTGTGTTGGAGAAGTTTTAAATTCCTTATCCCATGCTACCATTAATTCTCCGACTATACAGTTATCAAAGTAGTAGGTGTGAGCAAGGGTTGATCCCTCGAGGACTGGTGCAAGCAATAAGATTCTAATGCAACTTCTATTTAGATGACTGATTTACAATGTTTTTTGTACTGAAAATAAATTTCTGCAAAAATAATTTAAAAGAACTAAAAATTAAGAAAGCAATTGAATTTTAGGAATTAACAATAATGACTAAGATGGGTCGAATGCAAGTCTAGCAATCATCTAAGGTCAATCAAACAGTGGGTCTATGAATCAATTGGATTATAGTTAATGGTGATTCTATTCCCATACTTCAATCCAAACCCGAAACTTTCGGTAATTGAATCCTATCAAATTAATTTAATATAGGGTTTTGAAACCTTTTACTAGCCTTCCCAATTAATTTGAGTCATTAATTGTCTAGAATTCGAGTGTCCTTCCGAGAACACTTGGTGAATCAACTAATTAAAATCTATCAATTGGAACTGGATTAATTAGCCCAATAAATTTATACCGGTCTATGAAAGAGGTTCAAAATCCTTATCCCCTCAATCAACATAACCAAAACTAGGGTTAGGTAATCCCTTGTATTGTCTATCTATGTTAATTAACCATTAATTTGATTTCCCACGATTGATTTGCATCACCTGCACCTGAGCCCTAACTAATTTAGCAACTCATAGTATGCGAGAGTGAAAATAAATCGATGGAATCAATTGTAAATATATTAAATCGATGAACAACATTGAATAGAGTAATTGAAAAAAATAATAATAAAAGACACAATACTGGAATTGAAAGAATTGCAAAAGTGTATGAAATGAAAAGCTTGTCCACAACTTGAGAATTAATCTAAGGAATTGAAGATCGAGTTAACCTAATTGTTGTTCAAAACCCTAAATAGAAATCCTCAGTAAAAGTCTGAGAGTTGCTCACTAAAATAGTACAAGAATCGCTTTTTAAATGCAACTAGGCCCATCGGCTATCTGAGTCAGCTGCTGACAGTTTTTAAATTTGATTTGCTCAGCCACTGACAGCAACCCAATCGTCTGTTAGCAGTAAATTACTTCCATATCAGCTGCTGTCAGTGACTGTGCTTGTGTTTCAGCCACCGTCAGTGACTGATTAGCTTTCATCCAGCCACGCTCAGTGGCTAATCTCATCACAGATTACTTTGGTCCTCGTTTCTTCACTTCTAATCTTTTTCTCAGAAGCCAAATGACTTTTTTGCCCCTCATTCATCTGCACATTGCACAAAACTACATAAATTGAAAATATACCCAACAAAAACACACATTTAAACAATAAAAAGTAATATGATGACTCTTAATTCCTCAATATTACTTATTTACCCCTAAAACATGACAAATAAAACTAAATACACCAAAATTTAGTAACGAAAGACCCACAACAAAAACACTAATTTCAGACTTGTCAACTTACCCCAACTTGAATTTTTCTAGTCTCGAGCAAAACTTATTAAACAAAAAAACAAGTGAGAATAAACACATTAGGATCTAATTGATCCAATTGACTCATCAACATAGTTTGTGTCCCACCCAATCACATAAAATCATTCTCACATTTACTCTCACCAAAATGTCCATCCAAATAAATAATATATATACTTCATCAACTCTACATGCCAAGCTTTTATTTTATTAGTATGGGTCATGTCACATAATAAATTTCGTACCATTAGTAAAAAGATGTGTAAAATTGAACTATTATATCCATCAAGGAGGTAAAGAAGAGTCAATGGACCTTACATGCAAGCAAACAAATGTCAAATGATAGCAAAATATTAGAGAACCATTTCAATTGTTTAACTCAAAACATCAATATAACATTTCGTAGTTCCTTTATGACTACCTTTTATTGGCTCTTTATTTCACTTTTTTTTTTCTTAGGCTTAGCAAGATGCATTTTCACGCAGACTACCATTTAATTCTTATTTCTTCCCATGCTTACGCACTTATCCAAACCAAGCCATTTTTTTTCTTTTTTTCAGCTCATTGGAGCAATTAGAGCACTAAGGAAGTAGCCACGAAAAAATGGGTTATATTAAATAGAAAGTGGTGTTAATAAAATAAAAAAAACTAGTGAATCCTAATATTTTGCTATCAAAAAACATGCAAATGAAATAGAAAGGTCCAAATCACATTCCATTCTATCCTACCCAACAATTATAACGACTTAGTTCGCACAACTGAAAATTAATATGGGCATCAAAATAGATTATGTGACTCATCTCTAATAGAAATAAACCAAACAAGTAAAATAAAGACAATATTATCAATATAAACTTAAACTTCCACACACTTTAAACAAAACAACAGAACGCAAGACATGTGAACACACAATAATAGGTTATCATATCATTGCCCATTAGAATCAATCCTACTATTAATATTTCATTCTCATTTAACATGAACACATTACATCGCAACAAAACCCTAGACATAAAAATAACTAAATATAAACAACTTAATTAACACACCACTTGATTTCACATCACTAACACACAATTAAAATAAGTAAGTGTATACAACAAAACCATCTAACAAATACATAAAAAGAAATTAATTGTAAAATGGCACTATCCTAACAAATTGTATAGATACAATAATCAATCATTCTCCAATAGCTCCTAAAGGTCTGGCTTCACCCCCTCATTTCCTTGTCCATGGTCCTTATGGATCTACATCCTTTGGAGGTCCATAATGCCATTTCGGTGGCAGAGTAGTCTATGGCCAGTGAGACATATCAAAATTACCTAAGTGATTGAGTTGCCATGCTAGGAAATCCATCTTTTGTTGCATCCCCTCAAAACATTGACTGTGATACATGAGGAGCTCCCTTTGTGCCTCAGTATTAAAGGGAGGATGGAAAATTGAATTAGAAGCAGGCTTATGAGGAGCTCCCATTTCTTTGTAGTCTCGACCTACAAACTTCAAGTTGAACTTTAGGATGTGAAAGTACCCTTTGCTATGCAAATCAATCCTCCATTTGTGTGCTTTTCAACTTCTGAAGTAGTTAAAACAGAAGGAAGAAGAATTCCCTAGTTAATTTTTGAATAATTATTTGGAGAAGAAAAAGTTATTCTAAAGTAGAAGAGGGAGAAATTGTTTAGGGATTGATCAAAGTAAAAGAAAACAAAAGAAAGAACTAGGGTTTTTTTGTCTTTTTTTAAGGGTTGGTTTTGAATCGTCTAGAGAGGAAAAGATGAAAAGAATTTTTGTTTTGGGAGAAGAAAGAGTAATTGAAGGGTTTTTAAAACTTTCTACCTACCTAAACCACCTGCTTTCAGTAGCTGGTTCAACACCTTCCAACCGTTGTCAATGATTGGTCTTCTGGATCAACCTCTGATAGCGGTTGATTACCATTACTTCATGCGCTGCCAGCTAACTTTGTTTCTTTTCATGTCCTATGCTTCCAAAACTACTCCATGCTTGCAAAACAACCAATATAAACATAATTAGCAATTCTTGACTCATTTATTCAACCAAAACAAAACAAAAGATAAATTAAATAAGCAATCGATTAAAATAAAATGCTTGGGTTGCTTCCCAAGAAGCACTTATTTAAAATCGTTAGCTCGACTTCGTTACTTGTCGTGACCACATTTATTTGAGAAAATGGACATCTTTAAGTCCATCATCAAAAACACCATCATGGTTGGTCTTTTGTTCATCATCATTTTTCTGGCTCTCAGTATGATGAAAATCTAAATGTGTCTCGAAAAATGCAAACTGTTCTTCCTTAATGTTAAACACAGGAGACTCTTCACTAACTCTCAATGTTACTTGTTCATTGTTGACGTCAATCAATGCCCTAGCTGTAGCAAGAAAAGGTCTACAAAAAATAAGCGAAATTCTATTAGGATCTTTCTTCTCCATATCCATTACTACAAAATCAACCAGATATCTTAGTTTTCCCACTTTGACTAATACATTTTTTATTTCCCCTGTGGTTCCACCATAGTTCTATCTTCCAATTGGATGGATTGATTACTTTCTTCAAGACCTCTCAACCCTATGCTAACATACAATGGTAAGGGCATCATATTTAGTCCAGCACCTAAATCACATAAGGCTCTGTCAAAGTGCATATTACCAATGAGGCAAGATTTATGTTAAAGCTGCCCGAATATTCTTTTCTTAGGCAATTTACTCAAAAGTTGCTTGTTACACATTAAAGCATCACATGTCATTTCAATAATGTTCCACTGCCTAAGTTTCTCCTTCCTTTGAGCAACTTTTTCCATCTCTCGTTGGATCTCAACATTTGACATCTACCCATTTTCATTCTCTAACCACTTAGTGTATTGTGTCGGCCAAACAATTCAATCATGTCACGGATTCTGGAATACTGGATATGACCACCATACCTATTGAGAGGGAGCATATGAACATTAATGAAGAAAACCACCCCTCAGTTTCTCGCCAAGGCTTGTTCTCATACATAAGCTGTGCTTCAATAGGTAATGGTCCTCTCACTCATTTGAACCTTTTTAGATGTACCCAATTACCAGTAAGCATTGCTCTAATATTGAGTTCGCCAACAATTTTGAATAACTCTTCTTTCATCCGTTCTTTCCACTCATCGGTTAGGATTTTTTCTTCTTCCCAATTCTTAAATGAGATGAGTCTCTTCAATTATTTCGGCCTTCACCAGTTGATTTGTCACAAAATCCATTCAGTTGTGAGAAATTTCTTGCTTGCAAAATAATTGGCATCATCATTTACTGTATTAATCACCATAACTTCATCATGAATAGATGGAAGATTAAGAGAGTTAAAAATAGAAAAATTGACAGTTTTATCATCGACTCTTAGTTGTAACTTACACTTCCCTACTTTCACCAACACATCTTTTACAATCCCTTTGAGGTATTTAATACTTCAATCCGTTAATTAGAGAGATGCACTGGTAAGCTTCATTCCCCCACCTTTGAGCTTCTTGTAAATAGATATAGGCATCAAATTAATGGATGCCCCTAGATCACACAAAGCCCTCGCGAACTCAACATCTCCAACAATACATGGGATTGAGAATGAACTAGGGTCTTTAAACTTTGGAGATAACTTTTTCTGAATAATTGTACTACATCCTCCAGTTAGGTGTAGAATTTTGTTTCCCAGTAGTTTCGTCCTCTTGTTTGTCAACATTTGCTACATGAATTTGGCATATTTGGACATGTTCTCCAGTGCTTCCATGAAAGGTTTGATGATTTCTACCTTTTTGAAGATCACGAGGAATCTTTTGAACTTTTTTGTATCATTTTCACCTTTTAGTGTACTTGGAAATAGAACTCGAATTGATGGATGGGTAATTTGGACTTTTGGTTCCGTCTTGGAAAGAATTTTGTACTTTTGTGGCCCGTTGTCTTTTACCTTAGCATTTTCATTATTATCCTCATTTTCCTCTGGTTTGTCACTTTCAGGTTCATTTTTTTTTAGTTTCCTTCTTCTACTCCCACAAGTTTACCATCCTCAAAGTTATTGCTTTTGCATGCTTTGTAGGGTTGGCGACAGTGTCACTTGGAAATATACCAAGAGGTCTATCTGCTACTCTCCTTGCCATCTATCCCATTTGAGTCTCTAGATTCTTTATTCTAGCCACCATGGCATCCCAATCACTCAGCTCATGCACTCTCTTTCTTTGCTCGTTGCCTTGAACTGCTGAAGGCTTGAAATAATTATTGGATATTTATCCAATAGCCCTGAGCTTCTTCAAGCATCTTGTTCAATATTAGAGATCTATTTGCTAAAGTGTCTACCATCTCACGGGTTTCTTGAAGCATTTTATTGCAGAATATCTCCATTTGCATCCATGGGGGTAACCCATGACGTGGACACTTATTAAGCAAATCATTATACCTTTCCCAAGCTTCACTAAGGTTTTCTCCAAAATGTTGAATGAAAGAAGTAATATCATTCCTTAGCTTTGCTATTTTAGATGGGGAAAGAGAGAAATTCAAAATGCAAAAAGAGTACAACAAGAGTTAGAGAGACTTCAAATGGAGAATCCTTAACGCAATCAAAGGATATTGAATGAGCTTGTTGGCAATAATGGAAATGTTGAACAAGAAGCTGGAATAGGAAATCATGGCATAGGTGCTAACTTTTTTTGGTAGGAATGGGAATAATGGCAATGGAGTTCATGGGAATAGTCATCCTCTAAGGGGTTATGCAATGCCAAACTTTGATGGAGCTAATTTTAGCATTGCATGTATGCCGGTGCAAGCAAATAACTTTGAAATCAACTTGCCCTTATACAAATGTTGCAAGCCCATGTGATGTTCAGTAGAGGCCCCAACAAGGATCCATATACATACTTGATTAACTTTGAAGAAGTGTTGGACACATTTAAATTCAATGGAGTCCATCCGGATTGTGTGCGCATGAGAGTTTTTCCTTTTTTGTTGAGGGATAGAGCAAAGGTTTGGTTGCAATCACTTGCTCAAGGGACGTTTAATACTTGGAAACAATTAGGCCGAGAATTCTTGGCTAAACATTTTCCTCCCTCAAGGATCACCAAACTTCAAAATGAGATAACATCATTCAAGCACATGGGTGAAGGTATTAGTGAGGCATGGGAAAGATTCAAGGAATTGTTGAAAAAATGCCCTTATCACGCTATTCCTCTTTGGAACCAAACATTTTCTATATATAATGACTTGAATCATGAGACAAAATCATTTTTTGATGTATCCGTGCATGGTTCAATATCTTTCAAAAGAATGGAAAAGGCTCAAGCACTACTTAATTGGATTGCGTCGAATTATTACTTCATGGTCTTATTACTCAACCTGTTGCTCAACAAGTCCAACATACCAATTCTCAAAAGGGGGTGTCTTGAATTATCTTGAATTTGAACTCTAATGATGCTTTTCTTGCTCAACAAGGATTGATGAATGTTTTGAGCAATTTGACAAGAGCTTGGGATAATTTGGGAAAAGGTAATATCGTAAATGCCGTGGCTTCTTTATCTTAAATGCCTCTTATTTGTGATGTTTGTGGTGGTGGACATCTTAATGGACAATGTGAGGTTTCTATGGGATCGAATGAACAATTGAATTATGTGTCTAATAAACCATCATCTTCATGGAATTCTCCTGGAATTTGTGGAAATACTTACTACCCAGTTTGGAGGAATCATCCAAATTTCTCTTAGAGTAAAACCAAGATAACCAACCAATTCCTCCTTACCAACCCAACCATCAATCACAAAATTTTCAAAACCAAGCATCTTCGTCTTTAGACCTAATCAACCTCCTCACAAAGGAATTTTCAACCCAATTCTTATTTATCCCAATCAAATCCTCCTTATTGAACTCAATATCCACATAACCTTCCACCATCTTTAAAATACAATCATAATTTTCATAGAAAAGGTGATGACTTTCAAATACAATGTGATAATTCGAGAAAAGAAAATGATAATCAAAGGAGAAACTGAAATCAAAGGAGAGAAATGGAAAACCAAATAATGGAATATGAGAATTTGAGAGCCACTTCAAGGAATTTGGAGATACAATTCGAGCAATTGGCTAGACAAAAAAATGAAAGGCCTTTGGGTGCTTTGCATAGCGATACAATTTCCAATCCAAGAGAGAAAAATAGGAGGGAGCAAATTCAAGCTATCACACTTAGAAGTGGAAAAGCATTGGAAGGAAGAGTTAGAGGATGATTCTTCATCATCAAGGGGTCAAGAGTAGAGGAAGTTTGAAGATAGTGACGAAAGTAAAGGGGAGTCTTCAAAGGGTCAAAGTGAAATGGTTAAAGAAACCACTAAACCTAATGAGCAACATAATGAAGGCAAGGATCCTCCTCTCTAATTATCAAAGCAAGTTAGAGTGCCTTTTTCACAAGGATAAGAAGAGGAAAATGTAAAGAAATTGAAGAAGTTTCTTGATGGTTTAAAAAGATTGAAATCAACATATGATTCATGAAAGCACTTGAAAACATGCCCACCTATGCCAAATTCATGGAACAAGTTCTCACATCAAAAAGAAAACTCTATGGAGATGAAATCTTATGCTTGATGGAGAATTGTAGTGCATTGCTCACAAAGAGGTTACCTTCTATGCTTAAAGATCCTGGTTCTTTTTCCATTCCTTGAAAGATTGGTGGCGTTTAACTTGAGAAGGCCTTGTGTGACTTAGGAGCTTCCATTAATATCATGCCTTATTCGGTCTACAGGAAGCTTAGTGGAGGAGATTTGAGGCCTTGTGTGACTGGAGTATTAAATTTCCAATGGGAATTGTAGAGGATGTGATCATAAAAATTGGCAACCTTTATCTTCTGGCAAATTTCATTATTTTAGACATGCAGGAAGATACAGAGATGCCGATAATTCTTCAAAAACCTTTCCTTGCAACTGAGCATGCACTAATAGATATACAAGAAGGGAAGTTAGAATTTTGAATTAATGATGAAATAGTCACTTTCAATGTTTTTCATTCATTAAAACTTTCTTCTATTTATGAAGATATTATGAGCATAAATGTAATTGATGATCTATTCAATGATTTTTGTGAGTAGAATTTGGAGAAGTCTCCATTGGAAAGAGTTTTGTTGAATCCAAGTGATGTAGTTCAACAAGATCAAGAAGTTGTAGAGTGTTTGAATCAATTGAAGAATAATACTTTATTACATGAAAAGAAAGAGGAAAATAATGGTAAATGTAAAGGGTAATGGTCTCGAAACAATGAACTCCCCATGGTGGAACCTAAACCTCTCTCTACTCACTTGATGTATGTCTATCTTGGTGGAAATGTAACCTACTCGTTGATTGTGAACTCTTCATTGACTCGTGAACAGCTTGATAAATTGATTGTGGTACTTAAAATGTATAGAAATGCCATTGGTTGGTCTATTGATGATATTAAGGGACCTAGCCCTTCCGTGTGCATTCATAAGATTTTGTTAAATGAGGGGAACAAACCAGTAAGGCAACTAAATAGAATGTTGAACTTCATTTTGAAAGTGATTGTGAGGTAGGAGGTAATGAAACTCTTATATGCCAGGATAATCTACCCTATTAGTGATAGTGAATGGGTTAGTCCCGATCAAGTTGTTCCTAAAAAGGGCAGTATTACGGTCATAATTAGTGAAACCAATGAACTTCTCCCCTATAGATTGGTTACGGGATGACGTATGTGTATGGATTTTCAGAAGTTGAATGAAGTTACCCATAAAGTTCAATTTTCCCTTCCCTTCATTTATCAGATACTTCAAAGGTTGGAGGGTTTTGCATATTACTTCTTTCTTAATAGATATTCCGAGTTCCTTCAAATTGTCATTTGTCCAGAGGATCAAGAAAAAACAACCTTCACATGTCCATACGAAACTTTTGCATATAGGAGAATGCCCTTCGGGCTTTGAAATGCTCCTATCATATTTCAATGTTGCATGTTTGCCATTTTTCATGATATGGTGAAAAAATGTATTGAGATCTTTATGGATGATTTTAGTGTTTTCGGTGTATCTTTTGATGATTGTTTATTGAACTTGTCGCATGTGTTGAAAAGATGTGTAGAAACCAGTTTGGCTCTTAATTCAGAGAAATGTAATTCTATGGTGCAAGAAGGAATTGTCTTAGGACAAAGAGTCTCATCAAAGGGCAAAGAGCTGGATAGGGCCAGGGTAGATACACATTGAGAAGTTACCTCCACCTATTAATGTTAGAGGGATGAGAAGTTTTTTAGGTGTTCACATGTGGGGTTTTATAGAATATTTATTAGCAAATTTTCAAATGTTCCTAGGCCTTTGTGTTCTTTCTTCAAAAAGATTGTGTTTTCAACTTTGATGATTCTTGTTTGCATACATTTAGTGAGTTGAAGCATGCAATTTTAATGAACTAATTATTGTGGTACCGAATTGGTCTCTGCCATTTGAACTTACGAATGATGCAAGTTATTATGCAATAGGTGCCATTTTGCATCAAAAGATTGGTAAAATGTTGTATGTAAGACTTTGAATGATGCACAACTGAATTATTCTACTGCAGAAAAGGAACTTCTTGCTACAGTATTCGCTTTTGACAAGTTTAGATCCTACCTCATTGACTCTAAAACCATTGTGCACAAGGACCACTCCACTTTGAAGTATTTATTTTCTAAACAAGATGCAAAACCACGCTTATTAAGATGGATACTTCTATTGTAGGAATTTGATTGGGAGGTAGTGGACAAAAAGGGAGTCAAAAATGTTGTGGCACATCTAGATGTCGACCATTTATCAAGAATTGAAGACTTGAGGCTTATGGTTCAAGAGAAAAAGGTCATTGTGGAAGAGGCATACATTGAGAAGTTGTTTGAAGTTTGTGAGGCTAATCTTTGGTATGTGAGTATTGCAAATTACCTTGTAGTCAAGGTGGTAACAAGCACGTTGAATGCGTATGAAAAAAGGAAGGTTTTTGTAGAGGTTAGGTATTATTTTTGGGATGAACCTTATCTTTTCGAAGGTGTAATAACCAAATTTTAAGAAGATGCATCCCGGAAGAGGAAGTGAATGATGTTTTGTTTCATTGTCACTCATTCATATGGGAGGACAACATGGAGCATAAAGAATGGCCTTTAAAGTTCTACAAAGTGGTTTGTATTGGTCGAATATTTTCAAGGATTCAAGAAATTTTGTGCCCAAATGTGATAAATGTCAAGGGATTGGCAATATTTCAAGAAGACAAGAGATGCCCCTCAATGGAATTGTTGAATCGGAAGTTTTTGATGCATGGAAAGTATCGATTTCATGGGGCCGCCCTTTCCAACATCATATTCTAACAAATATATTTTGGTAGCGGTGGATTATGTATCAGAGTGGGTGGAAGCAATTCCCATTCTAACCAATGATGCAAGAGTGGTAACTAAGTTTCTTAGAAAGAAAATTTTCTCCCGATTTTGAGTACCAAGAACCTTTGTTAGTCACGGGGAAACATGCTTCATGAATTCTCATTTTGAAGCCTTGATGTTGAAGTATGGGGTGAAACACAAAATTTCTTTAGCTTATCATCCTCATACTTCATGTCAAGTTGAGGTATCAAATAGAGAATTCAAGAGAATCTTGGAGAAAACAGTGGACTACTCATGAATGGATTGGGCAATTAAGTTGGATGATGCTTTATGGGCCTACTGTACGGCATTCAAAACTCCAATTGGAATGTCTCCTTATCGAATGGTCTATGGAAAGGCATGTCATTTATTGGTGGAATTGGAGCATAAGCTTATTGCGCTGTACAAAGGAAGCATGGTGTGAAAAGAGACTCATGGATTTGAATGAGTTGGATGAGTTCCAAAGGGAAGCATTTGAAAATTCCTTGACATACAAAGAAAAGACCAAAGCTTGGCGTGATAAGCTCATTTTGAAGAACGAATTGAAGGTCGGTGACTTGGTGTTGCTTTATAATTCAAGGCTCAAACTATTTCCGAGAAAGCTTAAATCAAGATGGAGTGGATTGTTTGAGGTAGTTCAAGTCTTTCCATATGGTGCAGTGGAGATTAAAGGAAAGGAAGCTAACTTCGAGGTCAATGGTCATCGGCTCAAACAATATTCTGGAGGACTTATTAAGGATGGATGGGAAACCATTCAATTTTTCAAGAATGATCAAGTCTTTCCGTATTTAAGCGAGTGACTCTAAAAGAGCACTTCTTGGGAGGCAAGCCACACTTTAAATTCTTTGTTTTGTTTAATTTTTGGTGTTATTTTGTGTTTAATTTTAATTTGGTGTGACTTGATTTGTTTTAGTTTGGTTTTGTGTCACAGTTTGAAAATTTTATTTTTAATTTGATTAAAATATGCTAAAGAATGAAGTGAAATGGGCTTCTAATACTTGTGTTTCTAATATTTGTAGGTGGTGAGAAGACTTGGGTTGAAGTGAGAAAAAAGTGGCTAAGTATGAAAATTGAAATTTTTAGAAGTTTAGTTTGATGTTGTCTATCAAATCCAAACTTCTAGGAAGGCAAAAACTCACCCTTGTTTTGATGTCGCGACATCAAGAAATGATGTCGCAATTCCGACCATGTGAAGGGCACATGTGGCAGTTGATGTCGTGACATTAATTCCTCAATGTCAGACACCAAGGCACGCATGGAAGGCACATTTTGTTTGATGTTGCGACATCAAACACCAAAACGGGCAGAATTGATTCTTAATTGAATTTTCACCCTTTTTCTTTACTCAAACTCCCAAATTTCCAAACCCCAACCGTTCTTCTCCTTCATCATCCTCTTTAATCCTCACTTTTCCACCAATAATCCTCCACAAACATCATTATAAATCACCCAAGAAACCCTCTTGATGAACATTTATCCTCAAATCGGTCTGTTCAAGGAAGGATTTCTAGCTTCTAGGAGGTTTTTCTTCAACACATCAACTAGGTCTTTCTTCAATTAATCGAGTTATAAATTCCAATTTTCTTTTACCTTGGACTATAAGATTATTGCTTTGGATTGTTTTTGGTTGGATTTATTGGTAATTTTATGCATATGACTATTTGGAAATTCAAGAAATTGTGGTTATTTTTGGATTTTTGTAGGGTGATTTTTGTGTGAATTTTTCTAGTAATTTTGCTGGGAATTGTGCAGGTATTGTTGTTTGGTGGATTATTTGTTCCTCATAGCTTGAAATTTTAACTTTGTAAATCTTTGGATGTGTTTTGTTTAGCTTTGTCTTTTATTGTGTTGGTTTTTAGAATTCATTGAAAATATGACTAGAGAAGTGTATGGGAGTGGTAGGAGCCGTAGGAGCGGTAGGGATAGGGGAAGAGGACAAAGCACATCAAAACCTAGAAACATCAAAGAAAATAAAAGTGGGTGAAGGAACTAGTACCAAAGGAGCTGGTAGTGAGTGAGCGAACCTGTTTTTGAACCTCAATTCGCTAGTGAGCATGCACATGAATTTTTCAAAGCTAATGAAAAACATGAAGTCATTACGGAAAGGAGGTTCGACTCATCAATGCATTTGGGGGACTACAAGAATGTTAGGAAGGAGTTAGAGGCACAGCTTAAGGCAAGAAATTGGTAAGAATTTGATAAAGTAGTTGACCTAGGATATACAAATTTGGTTAAAGAGTTTCATTGTAATATATGTGAGTTCTAGGAGGGAAAAGTGATAGTTGGAGGTGCATTGGTTGATTTTAGTACTGAAAAAATTAATTCTTATTTTAAGCATCCTTTATTAACAGTGTGGAATATCAAGAGTTCATGAATGACAAAAACAAGGACATGATGGCTGTTAAAAATGCTTTGTGCTCTACTAATATTGATTGGGCTATGAATGCGACGGGGGACTATAGAGCTTAAATTTCCTCGCGATGGTTTATCTTTAATAGTTAAATTATGTCTATATTTTATCAATTGTAGAATTTGGGGCTCAAACTCTATGAGTTATATTTAGCGAGATAAAGCATGTCTTGTTTACGCTGTCCTTGTGGGAATGCCTTTGAAAACTGATAAATTGATTAGACAAGGTTCCTAGATAGTGAGAGATCGGGAGACCCATCTTTTATGCCCTTAGTTTAATAACCCATTTATGTCTCAGTTCAAGATGTCCCATCATTCTTGGAGAGCCACAAACCCATCCAATGGGTTGAATCAACAAAGATTATGTGTACAAGATGGTTAGGGAATGTGAGAGGCATCATCTGCCTAAAGGAGCTCCTGTACTACCACTACCTCCCCAAGAACACTACACATCCCTATGCTAGTTGATTTTGTATTCAATGTACCAGGCACCAATGAAGAGTGAAATTAACTTCAGGATTATTGGACCTATAGCGAGTTGGTCATCTAAGTAACAATTTGGCAGTCATCGATGAAGCTCTCACGGTCACATCGCTCAACACTTGAACTTAACCAAGACCACCTCCAGCATGGTGTTACGGTCCACCTCGCGGACATGCCTTTTATACATGGACTGTCGAATCAAGGAGAATCACAATAAGCTGGAGACATTGGTGGGACCCAAGATGAAGATTTTGAGGAGAGGCAGTACAATGGTGCAGAAGATGGATAAGAAGAGATAGAACGGGACATCAATCCAGTAGATGATGAAGAGTGATCACTTTGAAGGAATCTTGATAAGACACCACTCTACAACAATGCTAACCACCTGACTCACTTTGAAGGCATCTTGAGAAGACACAACTCTACAACAATGCTCATCACCTTACTCCACTTTATGAATTTAGAAGGATTTGAAGGCTATTTTTATATTAATTTCTTTAGTCACTTTAGTGCTTTATTATGTTTGGTTTATGCTTTTGGATATTTTGGTTTGAAACTTTCTTAAGTGACTGACTATTATATTATTGATGCTTGAATTTGGTTAGATCACTTTGAACTTTAATGATGAATACTTGGTTTTTGATGTTTTTTTATGCTTTTAGTGGTTTTCCCGATTGAGGTGTGATAGTTCTAAGGGCCTTAGATTGATGCCAAGTAGTTTATTCTTAATGCTTAAGTAAATGGTTGACTATTGTGAGCTTAAATGGATGCCTGCTTGGTTTTTATTTTAAGTTTTGCTCTGAGTAACTTCCTTTATTGAAATGTTGATGAGATTTTATTTTAGGTTATGTTACTTTGGTTTTAAGTTTAATCGCATGATGACGTTTGTTTGTTAACTTTTGAATGAGTGGATGAATGAGTTTTAATCATCAATTGAGTATCAAGTTTGGGGGTGTTCGCTAGATGTATGTTCGTGTTTGATAGCATTTGGATGGAACTTTGATCAATTTGGTACTCGATAATAATATTTGACTTGCAATATCATATGATTGAGCTATTTTAATGGACACTCCATGAACTTAATATAGTGTGTGTTGAGTGGTTCTTTTGTCACTCAAGAACTCTAAAAACTTGGTATTACCATTTTCAAAATGTGGGACTAATATTTTTGCTTAAATTCATTTGACGTATCATTTTTGATCAAATAATGAGTATTTCTTTGTTGGTCGATTTGTCTTTTAGAAAAAGTGGTTCAAATGGAATAGAAAGAATTCAAGACATTTTGTGTGTTTGCATAGGGAATGCTATTTTAATTTGTGAATGATTGGTATGAGATATTAATCTTAGGTACGATTTGTCCCTCTTCCTTGGTTTAGGACTGTGCGAAAGAAAAAAAAATTCTGAATTTAGAAATAACGTGAGTACAGGATTCCGACATGTACCCCTGTGGTTTCTCTGAATTAAGCAATTGGATTAGTAATAAGGCGAGTATAGTATTCCTGCATGTATCCATGTAGCCATTTGGAATTGCATTTTAGAATACTAAGAAGTTGAGGGGGAAATGTCTATAAAACCTGTCATTGATATCATACTATTCAATGTTCCTTAATAGATTAATGTCCCAAATTGTGTGACATGTGCATGTGACTCCTAATGAACTCTATTTGGATGTAACCTTATCAGGATAGTTGAACAAATTTGTAACACTTTTAATTTGAGCAAAGGTTATGTTTTGAATGAATAGAACATGCTTTTGAAAAACCTTTTGAGAATGATTAAGGCTTAGTAATTTGAAATATTGTGTAGCATTTGAACTTGTGATTTTTGGAAAAATAGAAAACTTGGAGTGACTAGTTGAAATGGTTCAATTGTCATATGGTATTTGAGGTCCCTTGAGAGATTTTCTTATTGTTCATAACTACATCCATTGTTCACCTTATGTGTATCAACTATGGTAGTGTGCATGTTTAGTATTTATTAAAGTCCTTTTTACTTCTTGTTTTGCTCAAGACTAGCAAAACACTAAGTTTGGGAGTGTAATAACTCTAGTAAATTGGAGTTATTTTACTTATTAAAGTATAGCTTTTTGATAGTTTAATCCCACCTATTTTGGTGTTTAATCAAATGTTTTTAACATCATTACTTACATTAGGTAGTTACATTTGCATTACTTGTAAATATCATGAGTTTTTACTTAATTTTAGTTATTTGAGTACTTATTTAGTGGAGTGTTTTGCATGACAAAGAATTAAGGGTAGAAGTTAAAAATCACAATGACGTAAGGGGAAAAGTGCAAATGATGAAGAATTGAAGACTACACCTGAAAGAGACTTGATGTCGCAACACCGAATATTTGACATCGTGCGGGAATTCATTTTGTCATTTTTAGCTCGATGTCGCGATATTAAAGCATGGATAGATTAGTCTTTATGGAATTTTTGTAATTTTGTGCTGCAGCTCTTTAAACTGTACTTTGTGCCTTACTCAAGTACACATAGTAGTAGTGTAGTTAGTAATTAGTATATTAGTGTTTGTTTAGTTTTAGCTTGACATTCAAGTTTCTCTTTAATATAGAAGTTCTCTTTTAATTCCTTTAAGATATTGTTCGTTCTGGCTTTTCATTTGCTACAATTAGATATAATTTTAAGTTGCTTTCTCTTTAATTTCCTTGCAATTCAAGGTACTATTATTTCAAGTTTTCTTAGAAGTTTTTAGGGTTCTTACTTGAGTAGTAATTTTCAATCAAAATTCTCATTTCCTTGTTTTAATCCATAGTAATTTTTAGTGGGTTTATTTTTATGAAATGAAAATCCAAAATATTTAGTTTAATTCAATTTCCTTACGAATTTCCTTAGCCTTATCAAGTAGAAATAGATCTTTCTTTGTGTTCATGGTTGCTTTATGCTTTCTTTTGTCAAATTAGGATTATGTGCTATCTGAATTTCATCATGTTTGAATAGATTTAGATTAATTTGGGATAATCTTAGTTGCTTTGATTAGTTTAGTTTAATTAGTCCTTTCCTTTATAGTTTACTTTTTAAATTGAGTTTATCGAGATTAGTTTATCCCAATTTATTTGTGAGGCTAACTATACAATGTTCCTTAAATCTCGTGTAGTTTCCAACAAGCAATTCTTGTGGGAACAATACCCACTCATCTTATACTACTACCTATCCCACATTATAGGATTGAGGGTAGAGTATATGGAATTTGTGCAGTTTATTTTAAAACTTGTTTGATTTAATTTAATCTCTATACCAAACATAACAATTGTTGCAAGAGTTCAACTCGGAGATAAAGGACAGGAAAGGCACTAAAAACCATGTAGTGATTCATCTATCATGCCTAGAAGTAGGGAAAGATGAGCAATCAATAGTTCCAATTCAAAAAACATTCCAAGATGAATAACTATTCTTTTTAAATTGTCAGGTTCCTTGGTATGCTGATTATGTTAACTTTTTAGTTTCTAATGTTTTACCATCTAATATGACTTTCTAGCAGCAGAAAATATTCCTATTTGATGTAAGGAAGAATATATTGAATGAGCCATTCTTGTTTAGAATATGTGTTGACCAGATCATTCGTATGTATGTGCCTGAAAAGGAATTGAACTACACCTATCTTATATCATTGTGATGCTTCTGATTTTGGTGGTCACTTCGGTAATTAAAAAAGGTAGCTAAAGTACGGCAGCTGAGCTTTTAATGGCCTATTTTGTTTAAGGATGCCCATCAAATCGTAGCAAGTTGTGACAGATACCAAAGGGTAGGCAATATATCAAGGAGGAATGAAATGCCAGTCAATAACATCCTTGAGGTGGAGTTTATATGTTTGGGAAATTGACTTCCTGGGCCCATTAATCTCTTCATAAAAAATAAATACATCTTAGTAGAAGTAGACTACATCTCAAGGTGAGTGGAAGTAGCTGCCTTGCCTCCTAATGACTCTAAAATCGTGCCTAATTCTTGAAGAAGAATATTTTTACTCGTTTCGGAACTCCTACGGTAGCCATTAGTGATGGTGGGTCATATTTCTGTGATAGGTAATTTGAAACCTTATTGCAAAAGAATGGAATCAAGCACAAATTTCTTACCTTACCATCTGGAAACAACTTGTTAGGTGGAGACTATATACAATTTCAAACAAGGAAATCAAGAACATTCTGGAAAGGACAGTATGTCCTTCAAGGAAGGATTGCGCAAATCACTTAGAAGAAGCTTTATGGGCATATAGAACAGCATACAAAACTTCAATTGGTATGTCTCTCTATAGGTTGATTTTTTGGGAATACCTGTCATCTTCTTCTTGAGTTTAAACATAAGGCATATTAGGCCATTAATAAGCTCCATATTGATCTTGATATAGCCGGTCAAAAATGCCTTCTTCAACTTCATGAGGTAGATGAATTATGGTTCCAAGTGTATGAGAATGCAAAACTTTACAAGGAACAGACTAAAAGGCGGCATAATAACCATGTTTGTCATTGGAACTTTGAGGAGGGGCAACAAGTGCTATTATTCAATTTAAGATTGAAATTATTCCCTGGGAAGCTAGTCGCGGTGGCCAGGACCATTTGTAATAAGAAAAGTCTTCCCTTATGATGCAGTTGAGTTATTGGGTTGTGATGGCAACGATTTAAATAATGTATATGGTCAATGCATAAAAGCTTACTTTGGAGGTGATGTGAATCTTCATGACACCTCAATTGAACATGCAGATGCATAAAGTATTGACCATATCTAGATATAGATCTTAAATAAAGCTCTTTCTGGGAGGCAACCCAAGTTTATAGCCTTGTATCTTTAATTTCTAGTTACTTTGTGTACTTCTACCATTATAATATTGAGATAATTCTCTTTGTTGTTTATGTTGTTTAGGTTTTGAAAATGAAGTATGGAGGTGATTTGGGTGTTAAATATTGCACAAGGTTGAAGAAACTACCAAAATTCAAGCATGGACTGAGCAGTCATTGTGCCTGGAGAAGCTCAGTTGTGCCCTTACCCTGATGGCTAGGCACAGCTGCACCTTCGACTTCTCAGCAGTGCCTGGCCAACTCGAAAGTAGATTCAGCTAATTTAACACTCTTTATGTGCTCTTTCCACCTCAAAACTCCTTCAAACTCTTCTAACTATTCTAAACCCTTCCTTTCAAATATCAACTGCGGAAATAAAAACCCACTTCATTTATGCTTCTATTCTTGAATAAATTTCACAATGAACTCGCCTTTATTTGATTTTTAGCACATTAAAGAAGAAAAAGGGAGTTTACAACAAGACCATCAAGAAGGCTAAACTCTTGGAGGATTCTTGTTAGGACTTAAAGAGGTTCCAAGAAGGATTTATAAGTTTCAAAATTGGCAATTTCTATCCTTTTTGGTACTCTTAAAGCTTGATTATTTTCTTTAATTGTGATTTGATTGCTAAAATTGCATAGTTCAAGTTGCAGTCTTCTAGTGTCTATCTACTTGAAATTTCAAAAGAAAAACTTGATTTCTTTTGATTTGAATTGATTGGCATTCTTTACCTTGTTCTTTACCTATTTCAAGGTTAACTGAGCTTTTTAGTTTGAAATTGAAATCAGGCATCTAAATGGAAGAAAGTTTCTAAGGAAAGTAGTTCTTCAAAGAAAAATTATGCAAAAAATCAATTCCCTTTGGATAAAGCTTATGGGATATGTTTGAAGAAAATTCCATTATAAGAAGTTAATTCTTGATAGAGGAATCAAACTTGATGTTGCTTGGAGACATAATAACCTCTTGAATGCATTAGAAGCTATGATTGATAAGAAAGGTTGGACAAAATTTTGTATACATCATGATTCTGCCATTGAACAACCAATTAGGGAATTTTATGCAATTGTTCCTGAACATGATAATGGGTATGTTTTAGTTAGACTGAAGAGTGTTCCTTGTACTCACGATTCTTTGAATTATTACTTTGGTGTTTCATCCATTGATAGAGATGGATATGCTGAGTACCAAAGGCAATATGATTCGGATTTGGTAAAAATGTCTAAATTTCTTTGTGATGATGTTGATGTTCCTTGGAATGCAGCTAAGAATGCTATGGGAATAAAGAAATCTTTTCCAATGAAATTTTTGTCCCCAGTTACAAATGTTTGGTATAATTTTATCAACACTTAATATTTTTTGGGACTTAAAAATTGAATTTTGTTGTTCCCATTTTTCTTGCCAAAAGGGAAAGCATTGGTATTGGCTCTGTAATTCATGAAGAAAATTTTTATACGACTAGAATGAAAAGTAAGGGACTTTTGTTTCATTACTTAATCACTCAATTGTGTCTTGATGTAGGAGTTCATTGGGATGGAAAGGAAAAGAGGATTGCTACAAAGAACCCAATTGATAGTGAGTTGGTCACAAGGACACAACCATGTTCAAAGGCAACCATAAAAAGGAAACCATCAAGCTCAAGCAATCATCCAACCACCAACAAAAGTTTGTCAAGGCGACTAGGAAAGCTTGGAAGACAAATGGAGCATCAATATCAATAAATGAAGGCCATGGGAAACTTAATTCAATACATTGGTGAGGCCGTTAATGTGCATATGATTGGAGTTCCAACTCTACCGAAAACTCCCAATTATGAGGAGGTTAAACTGTCAGAGGATGATTTGAATGATGAATCGGATGAATCCACAAGTGATGAGGAAGACGAGAATGAACATGTGATTGATGAAGCTTGAACCAAGCCAGGGGTGTGTTGTTTTAGATATTTATTTTCATGACGTTAATATTTTTATTATTTGTAGTTGTGGTTTGAAACAATGAGGAAAATGTTTAGTTTTAAGTTGGGGTGTGTTTGTGTGTTTGGTGGTGTAATTGTGATTACGTGTTATGTATTTTGAGAGTTGTTGTTTTTATTTGTGTTCATCTTTGGCGGTGTACTTTGTTAGAGTTTAGGTTTTTTTTCAAAAATTTTCCAAAAACACAAATAGATTTTTGATGCTTAGGTAGTTTTTATCAGTCTTGAGGTTCTGACTACAGAAAAAACTCTTTACTTAATGGATGGCAACCTTCAGACTTTCTATGCCTTCTTTGCCTGAAGTATTGTTGCTAGAGGACTAAACCAAGAAAGATTTTCAGTTTTTTTGTGTCTTGTTTATATTCATTGACTTTTGTGATATGTGTCAAAGGTTTAAAAATGTTTCAAGGTGGAACTAGTGTTAATAGAATACCTTTGGATTGAAAATGCATATAAGTTTTATATTGCTTTTTCATTCCTCTGAATTGTGAACGTGTTACCACTATACACTTGAAAATATTCCTTCAAGTAAGGATGTGAAAGAGAAATAATTTTGAATGAGTGTTAATCATGATTTCCTTGTGATATATGTTTTACTTCTGACATTCGTTGGAATTGTGTGTGATTTTTATGCTTGCAAAGTATGAGTGGATTTTAGACCAAGGAAATGATTTAGGCAAGTTCTTGGGACCATTTGTGCCAAAAGCCTACCTAATTGACATTTTATTCTTAGTGTCCCCTTTTCAACTTTATAAGTTGTATTTCTTTGTTTAACTATGTTACTTTTGCCAATTCACTCTTTTATTTTATCCTTCTTTCTACCCATCAGCTTAGTAGTTAGTGTCGGCTCTTTTGGGTATCAATACTATGGGGTTATTGATGTAATGCTGGATAAATGAAAAGGAAATATTTTCTTGGTGGAAAAAGTCACATTTAACAATGACTTTAATATTTGCAATAATCCTCTATATTAAAGGAAACAAAAATGTTGAAAAAAAAAGAAAAGAAAAAAGAGAAAAAGAAAAGAAAAGAAGGAAATAAAAAAATAGACAATTCCTTTTAAGTTGTAATAAAGAAGGTACATTTTTCCTTTGAAAGCGTAGTTGGTTAAAAGTTATGGTTATGTGAGGAATGTTCTAGTAGATTATGGTTCGAAGTTATTAACTAACGTGTCTAAGGTGATATGAGCTACTTTATCCAAATATATACCTACCCTTATCCCTTAGCATACATTACAGGCTTTAAAGACCTATTTGATCCTTGGTTTGAGTTCATTAGCATTATAGTGAGTATTGTGTGTGCTAAATTCTTCCAACATGTTTGTCCCTTGCTGAACTTTTGTGTAATAGATTTGTCATTGATTAGTCAACGAGTGATATCTGCTTTCATGATTAGAGATTTCCACATTCATAATGATGATTAAAGGTTGATTAGCAATATCCTTTTATATCCATATTGAATCCATATCTCTTCTTGGTTAGTTTTTTTTTCTTTGTTACAACAATTGACATGTTCAGGAAAGTTAATGTGCTTAAATTTGTTTATGTGTTTTATGTATTTCTTTTACTTAGGATGAGTAAAAGTTTAAGCTGAGGGATGTATTTACTGTACAAAAGAGAATTATTTTCATGTATTTGAGCCTGTGTTTTGTATGGTTTCTGAGACTTTGTGTTTAATAAGTAGGGATATTTTGGTAATTTCATGCTTTTAGTGTCAAAATATTATTTCATGTGTTTATGTTTAATACACATATTTATGTGTTCAATGATGTTTTAATAGGATTGAAAATCTTTGATAGTCAAACGAGATGAAAACAGACAGATTTGGAGCACAAATAGAGCAAAAATGGTGAACCTTGCAATGTAGCTAGCCGCAGCTGCATCCTGGAAGGCTCAACCATGCCTTGGTTCTCTTAAAATGTATTTTAAGATTTTAATGATTCTTAGGGAAAGTATTTACCTACAAACTTGTAAAATCCTATTCATCACTATAAATATGTGTCTTATGGTGCTAGAAACATAACATACAGAAGGTAGAGAGAGTAGAACATAACAAAGAATAGGAAGAACCTAGTTGTAGCCATTGTGGGAGAAATTCATCAAAAAGTCGAAGATCAACTTCCAAGAAGAGATTCATTGAGGCAAAAGAGCAAGGAATAAGACTAAGCCTAGTTTTACTTATTTTTTATTTCCTTTGTGATTTCATACTCTCTAATGCTTTTGAAATAGTTTTTTGATGTATTTATGCCTATGATAACAAAATTCATAACTACGGTTTATTCAGATTTTATCATAATAATTGATTATTGAGATTTTATTGTGTTCCTTTCAATTTCACATGTGAGTTTGCTTATTTGAATTGTTTTTAATGCTTCTTGATGATTGATCATCCTCTTGTTGGTCCCAAAGCAACCTAAGAGGTGGGGGGGGATGAATTAGGTTTCTAAAAAATACTTTTAGAAATAGTACTAGGTATTAAACTTATTGAGATTTTTCAACTAATAATTAATATAATAGAATCAATGAAACTGTGAAGTAAGAAAGAGAGGAAATTACACAACCAATACTTCCAAGCTAACAAGATTGAAATATTAATTCACTAGAATGCTTCACACACTTGGTGAGCCAATAATCTTTACAAAGTAGGGAAATTCTTGCTCACACTAAAACTCTTTTAGTTGAGCCAAGAATTTTACTTACAACCTCACTTTCGTACAAGATTATCACTCCACTCAAAATTGAATTGCACTCTAAGCTGCACACTAATACAATAGAGCAGTATAGCCAATTTGTACTAAAATTGCTCTTTTCTAAGGCTTGTATTCAATGTATTAGATGATCTTTACAGAATAGTAGAGCAGTTATTTATAGGAGCAATAAATGGTGGTTGCAACTACTTCCTAACGGCTAAATAATAAATGCACAAAAAGTAGCCGTTGAGGTTTCGGACGTCCGAGATAAGTAGGATGCTTCTGATAAAAAAGACACAGCGTCCGATCTCCATGCAGTGGGAGAAGAACATCTTTTGGACGGCCGTGCATGCGTCCGTTCCATCGTCCGAACAGAGCTTCGGACGGTCATGTTCGTCCGAAAGAGACTTTGTTCGGACAGTTGTGTGCGTCCGTAGAGAAGCATTAAGAACCTTGCTTTCTGCCTGTTGGTTCGGACAGTGAAATGCGTCCGAGAAGCTTGACATAATTCGGACGGTGTACTGCTTCCGAACACTCTGTCTCCTGTAGAACAAGTAACAGACCTGCAAAGCTTGTTTACAGAGTTTAGTATTTATGTCATCATCAAAATAAGGTTTGGAAAACATCATCTCTAGATGAATTGTAAACTCTACTTCAATTGAGAAATGGTTCTTAAGTTAGGATGGGTTCAAATAACCTTTGCTTGGAATAGTTGTCTATAGATTGAACCATTTTGTGGGTTCGACTAGAGATATACCTATTCACCTTATGTAATCAATTAGGGTCACATTTATGCACTAATTTTATGGGCTTTAATCCATACAGTGATACAGTGGACTGGTTAAGGTTAGTAGAATTGCATTGAGTTCTTAACCTAAATTTGCAATTACAACAAGAACCCTAGATTAGTAAGCAGACTGTGAAATTAAAGGAATGATGAATTAAAGCAATTAATTAGATTCGTAAATCAAATAAATCCTAGGATTAATATCTACTGATTGCATATCTTATTATTTAGTTAGTATTTCATTATTTTTATTATAATTCGATTATTATATTGTTTAGATAGAGTTTTATATATGTCATTCTAGTAATTGTCACTTGTGTTAAGCTTATTCCTCATGAGAACGATCTCTACTTACTCTATGTTACTTGTTCAATTCGTATACTTGTGGACACACTTTGAGTTTATATTAGATAGTGGACATAGAGGTGTGTGATCAAGATGAATCTACAACCTTCAAAGTATTTTCTACTGTAGAGAATCTGATAAAGCTGTGCAACGAGTTTGATGAACATGTTTTATGATGGCTGATTGTCCATTCAAGGTGGGATAATGTTCACAAAAGTTTGAATGTAGAGATAAATTATATGAAATAAAAGCTAAGGATTTTAGTGTGACTTGAAATCCAACTTGGCAATCTGCTACTAGTTTTAATGACTATCATTGGGAGATTTTTAGTAGAGGAGTAGATTAAACTCACTTCACTGACTACTAAATATTTGATTGCACCAAAAGTCAAGCTAAAGACTTTAAATTAGAACTATAAAGTATTTCGTATACTGTTTTATTTTTACTATTTCATTCTTTTAATTAGTTTTTTTTTCTTGTTTAATTATTGTTGTTGTGTTCGCATAGTTTCCTTGAGTGCTTGAAAGCAAGAGAAGTGTGCCGAAATTTGACTCTTAACTTTCAAGACTCAACTGTCGTATCATTAGGAATGAGGCCAATTCCAAGTGCCGTAAAAATTCCAAAATTTCATTCCAACATATTTTTAGGGGGTACTCTATGTATTTTTCTTATCTATTTTGTGTGTGTGTTTTATTTTGTGATTTGTGAGGTACTAGTCTTCAGGATTTGACACTCTCATGCTACTGGATAGCTGATTTCATGATTTCTATACTTTATGTCTAGATGTGTTATAAGAGACAGACAAAAAAAAAAAGAAAAAATAAATATTAGTAGATAGATTTTGATTCTTGTGTTCTCTTGTTGCTATTTCCCCTTAGTGTTATATTTTCATGGGAAAGCATTTCACGTGGTAAAATTTTTTTTGGACTTTTATTGTTTTCCTTTCTATCTTTGATATTTTTTGTTGAGAATAAGGCCCAGATGTTCAGTACTAATATCGGGGTTGGAGATTGAAATATTTGGAAACAAATTTTTTGGCATTGCATGCTATGGTTGAGTGTATTGTGTTTTAGTTGACTTTTATATTATTTACAATGGTTTAAATATGTTTATGATGTTTAGTTTTGGATTATGAGAATTATTAGGGTGTATTGGTTGCTTTAATTATTGATCCCTTTGATATGTGACTTTGTTATTTGATGCTTTGTTGGGAGTATGTATACTTTGTGAGTCTTTCAGTGAGTTGTGTGTTTATTCTTTTTGAGTGTCAAGTGGTTAGCTTGCATTTACTTGAGATTTGTCTTAACTTAGGAAATGAATTGGGAAGATGTGAAAGTTTTTACTTTTGCAACATATATATGAAACATGAATCATGGAAATGATTTAGGTCTTCTTTAGACCATTTGAGCCTAAATTGCCCATCTTTTATTATATTAGTCCTAGTGTCCCATTTTGTGCCTAATGGTCCTATTCTCTCTCTTAGCCACATTATTTAGCCTAATTATCTTTTTTACTTATCCTCTTTTCTACCCATCACCTTAGCCATTGCTATTCTCTTCGAGTTAATCAATGTCATGTTATGTGTTTGTGATGGATGAAGAGGTGTGTTTTGTTTGTTGGGGAAGAAGTCTGATGACTTTAGTAAGTGTTAATAATTCCCCAAATGCTATTGATATGTTTGAAAAGAAAAATTTATTCAAAAAACATAGAAAAAAAGAAAATGAGAAAAATGGGAGTGTTTTGTTGAATAAAGGTCATTCTTGCCTTCTAGTTTTAGTTTACTAAATAAGGTGCATTTTTCCTTCCATTTTAAAGTAGGACCTTTTAGTAGGATTGTGGTCTGGTATTTTGGTCTTTTGACTAAGGTGATTATAGCCAGTTTGCCCATAATTATCCTGCCTAATTTTAGCTAGTGTACATTACAAACTTATGAAGTCCTAATTGATCTTTGATTTTGCCTAGTATGTACTTGTAAAGGAAGGGGTGACACATTTGTACTGACTTTGTTGTCCCTTGTTAAGCTTTATTGACGGTATATTACCAAGATAATTTGTATGGTGAGTTTATTTGTATAGAGTTTTAGTCAACCTTATCTTTGTGAGTTTTTTGTGTATAACATGTGCATTAATGAGGGATCGATTTTCAAATTTTTCTAAGGACTTCAATGCTTCTTTTTATTTTCCTTTATTGATCATTGGTTGTTACTAGCACATAATGCTCTAGTTGTGGATTATATAAGAGTGGTTGTTTTTGTTATTTGTTTAGGTGTGTGTTGTTTTGTTTTGCTCTAGCCTAGAAATATTTTGGTTCGGGAGTGTGATAACTCTGCAAAATAGAGTTAGTTTCCATTTGTTTTGGTCTTTGTTCTTGTTATAGTTCTAGTACGTTAGTATTTTTAGTGCATGTTTTTCGTACATTTTATGTGTTTAGTGCTTTTGTGGGTTTTTTGTGATTTTTATGTGCATTTTGTAGGATGGAAGTTGGATTTGATGTGCAAAGAATACGAGAAGTGGAGCTGAAATAGAAATCTATTCATATTCCACAACGTTCTTTTAAAGTGCAATTGCAGTTTCACGGCGTTCATGTAAAAATTACAGAAAATTTGGGGGCAAAATGCCGCAGCGTTTCCACCAAGGCAAATCTATAGCATCATGGGTGACATGAAAAACATGGCAATCACAATTCTTACCGTTTTCGAGACAGTGCTCAGTCCTAATGGAACTCTATGTATGTTGCTGAAACTTGCTCCAAACCCTAGGGTTACCTTTTACCTATAAATACAACACTTTTGGGGCTTCTGTCTTCTCTCTTCCAGGGAAGAGTACTATAGAATAGTTTAGTTAATTATAAACTCCAATAGTTAGATTTACTCGACTTAGTAGATTAGTTGAGAACTCTGAGAAGATTTGTGAAGTCTTGTTTGAGAGTTGATCACCATTTGAGAGGAGGCTCAAGTATGAATTCTCTCCATAGTATTCAATATTCTGTGCATTTGATTTATTGCTTTCGTAGATGAAAGATAATTTCTTTTATCAAATATTTTTCATTCAATGCGGTAGTTATGAAGCATATTTAATTGTTAGGGATTGACGTAGCTAAAATTATATTTCATGAGGGATTGATGTAGTTAAAATTACATTTCATGACTTCATTTATGATTAAAGATTCAATCTTGTATTCCATAAGGGTGTGTATTATTGTTTTTAATGCTTTTCTACTTTCGATTGCGAATTGTTATTTTAAGATCTTTCTGTGGAGAAATTTTAGTTCATTTTTTTTTTTAATTGATCTATGATTTTAGTCAATGATAGCACAAACCATGACTATTTTATGCATGGTTCGAGAGAATAATAATAAAGAGTGATGTTGCTTAATTAGTAACAGCGAGGGAATAATTAATTGGGGGTATCATGTGAAGTATGATTGAATTACCATGATTAGATTATCTCATGACTATCTTAGTAGGTGAATTCAACTTCCTAGCCCTTTCTTTATTTAATTTGAATTGATGATTTACTAGATTATTTGTTAATTCTTGCATTGAGACTTTAGTTTCATTTTTAATTTATTTCTTTTAACTTCATGCTTTGATTTTAATTTTATGCACTTAGTTTAGTAGTAGTTTTATTAAGAAACCTTTAATCCTCTCTGTCAGATGACATCGAGATCGAATTGAAATTGAATTGTGATAGCATTTATGAGTCTTTATGGGAATGATATTCTTACTCATAAATCACTATCACTTTATTACTTGATAGGATTTAGTGCACTTGGTAATAGATTTAGCACGCATCACTACCCTTAACAAATCCACTTTGCAATTCTAAAATCGCATGGGGGAGAAAATCTTCAATCTATTTGCCATCGGTTTGGAGAAGATTTTGTTTACAAAAGTACGTAGACTAATTGACCTGAAATTACTAAATGTGGATGTATATCTACTTTAGGGATTAAGAAAATTAAAGTACTTGTAATAGCTTTTGTCAAAATCTTTCCCTCCATAATTTTCACATTTGCTTGTAAAATATCATTAGAAATAATATGGCAATAGGATTTCAAAATTTTCTATTAAAACCATCAGTCCCAACACCACTATCTAAACTTAAAGAGAAGACAACATCTTTTACCTCTTCCATGGTTGGTAGAGTTAATCTTTGCGCACTGTCCCCCTCTTTAATGAACTTAGGTATATCCTTTAACAAATATTCACGATGTTGAACACCATTAGAAGACAAAAATTTTTGAAATAACAAAAGAAAATTCCCTTATATTGCAGTACAATCATACATTCAATCCAACTTCCATCTTGACTCTTCATCCTTCTAATTCATATCTTTTTCCTTTTAATTTGCAGATGAGAATGAAAAAAGTTAGTATTTTTATCTCATTCTTTCATGCACTAAACTCTTTTTTTTTTTTGCCTCCAGAAAAATTCCTCCGCTAAAAATCATTCGAGCAGCATTACTTAATCCTTGGTCCATTGCATCTGATTAATATTGGTAGGCATATGCTAAAACACCATCTCTTTTTTTTGTGCTTCATCTTCATCCAACTTCAAATTTTGGAAAATATTTCTATAATGCATCTTTTTCCAACTTTTCAAATCAAATTTCAACCTCTTTAACTTAGTAGCAAACCTCTGAAGAGCTGTACCTATAACACCTGGATTTTTTTTGACCTTTCCATATGAACTTATTCTAATCGTTCCATGTCCAATTATATTCATTCTTATCTTTTAAGGTGTCCCTTAATACCAATGAAAGAGCAAAACCTTAATGTTCAAAGACTATTTGGCCAATGTGTAATTAAGTAAAATTTTAGGGACTAAAGTGCAATTTTGGAAATTCAGCAAGGCTTCGTTAAGAAGCCACCACCATAGCATTTTTACCGCCATTTTTTTATCTTTAAAACCAGTTTCACACTTATTTTCTCTCAAAAATTTCCTAATTCTTCTTCAAGCTAAAATCTCAATTTCCAGCCATAAAGTTGGATTGAACCAAGGAAATTGGAGGTGTAGAAGTATTCTAGAACTGATTTTCCATCTTATTAGGTATTTTTTACATGAATTATTGCAACATTTTGCAGCCAAGTTTCCTAGCACTTCCAAGAGCCAAAGTTGCTCCAATCTTTTTGATTATGGATTTTTCTTGTTAGCAAATGTATCCTTGTGCTATATAGCCTTGATTAATGGTTTAGAAAAACTTTAAAACATATGAAATAAAGGATTTGAATGACTTTCCTATGAATTGATTGTTGTTAAATCAAGTTCTTAGTAGTGATCATTGATTCTCGTTGCCAAATTGTTTCCTATCTTGTCCAACCTGGATTTGAGGTAAAACTCCTTCTCAAACCTCATATTTGAGGGTTCTTGGATTAGGGCCTGCTGGTTGGACGAAATTACATATTTTTGGTCTTCTATCCTTGAGTTTTAGTGTTTAATCACACTTCATTTGTGTAGAACTTCCACAACTTGTTCTCACATGTTTTTACACTTGTTTCTAAGCCTTTTGAGTGATATTTGATCATCAAATGCAGTTGTGTCACGCCTTTGTTGGAATTACCAGCTTGTTTATTGAAGTGACCAGCTTGCTTGTTCATGTGAACCGAATAGCATGTTTGTGCATAGTTTACTTTTTGATCCTATATTGTACTTTAAGGTGTGTATTTTTAAATGTTGTGCTTTTCCCTCGATTATAGGTCAAGAAGATGGGGGTTTTGACCAACCAAAGTTGGGGTATCAAGAAGTAAATCTTCAAGATAATTGCTGTTTGAACTTTATTAGTAATTGATTGTAAGTTGTATATTTTAATGTGTAGTTTTGAAACGTGTCAAAAGAAGGTAAGTATGACCAAGTTATGAAAGTTTATATGATACTTATGCAAAGTGATATAAATGCTATATATGAAGTGTAATACCTTTCGAGGTTGATTGTTCACTAAAAGCTCAATGGATCACTTTGGTGAACTTGGTTTTACTTTATGTCAAATACTAGGGTACTCACATTGCTTACTGAATACTGAAAGTACCCAACTATGCTTATGCCTAGTCTATTCATGTGGATAATAGATAGACCTGGATCCAATCACCGGAAGACTATTGTGAATCATGAACTCACTGAATATCTCTTACATATTTTGATTGCTACTTATATTGTTTACATTAATAACTATGTTAATTCTATGCTTACATTTAGTAACCAGGATTAGGTTCTATTTACTGAGTAATATTGGCTCACTCTATTATGTAATATGCAGTTATAGTAGAGGGCTCCTTACCCTAGAGTTTACACTGGAGAGCAGGGCGGGTATTATAGTGAAGACTCTCAATATTGGAGCTAGGGTGTGATGGTTTATTTAATGTGAGTGTTTTTTTTTGTTTGGTTTGCATGCAAATGATTCAGTTTAGTGTTTGTTGTGTGCATACGACCTTGTTACTACTTTGAGTTTGTTGGTTTGATAGTTTGTATTAAAATGCACTTGGTTTGTGAAAATGATGTTACTTATGGAAATTGGTATGGCTGGTTTTGAATGGTTGAATAAATATGGTTTCTATATTTCTATTGTATTGTCCCATGCATGCTTGGAAAATCCTGAGGGCCGCGTGTCATTATCCTATTTGGGGGCATGACACTAAATGGTATCAGAGTATAGGTTACTCGATCCTACGTCTAGTCATAAGTTGAACATTATTGGTCTGATTTTGGTATCGGGGACTTGAACTTGCAAGTAACTTAGGGTTTGAGATTGGCCACCTTGGACTGAGAGTTACCATGATTCCTTGTTGTTAATGTGTAGAATGGGGAGTGGTTGAAGTGCGTATGTTCTCAATGGTTAGAATATGGTTAAGGATTTACTTTTGATACTTACTCTATTTGAAATGTGCAGGATAATGGTACCTAAAGTAAGTAGAAACAGGTAGTCGTAGCATAAGAGGAAGAGACACTGAGACATGAGACTAGTACTAGTTAGGAGTCGACAAGGGAACTATCAAGATTGATCATGGGGTTGAGGAGTAGGGTTAGGTTGATAAATAGGCTCAGCAACCACAACAACCACCGCCATAAGTGATAGATTTTGCTGCAGTTCTGGCTATTGTGGGTTAGGTAGTGTGGTCGCTCATATTACCCTAGCTAACTCTGCACCTAATCCACCACCACACCCAGAAGCCAGGGGTATTGATCACTATTATAAATTGATAAGAAAGGTTGGTATCCTTACCTTTGATGGTAGAATAGATGCAGCTGAGGTTGACAAATAGTTAGTGTAAGTTGATGAGAATTTAGATTTGTTGGATGTTCTAGATATAAGTGTAGGTTCTAGATATTAAAGCCAGATACAATTGGGGATGCAAATACTTGGAAGAAAGGGGCGATACCTGTACTTGCCCATTTGGGATTGATTTTCTAGGTGATTTTAGGGAGTCATTTCTTCTACTACTCAAAGCTGAGATAAGAGAAGAGTTTGATTCTTTCAAGCTGATTCTAGGGATGACATGGTTGAGTACTCACAGCAATTTCAAGCTCTTGGATCCTTTACTCTGGGGATTATTAATGATGAAGTTGAAAATGCCAATGCTTCAAGAAAGGGTTATTAAATAAAATTAGAAAAGCAATAGCTATTGTTGACACACACATTTAGATGCCCGTATGAAGCTAGTGCATGAGTAGATACATATCTACGATAGCTTTAGAGGAATGAGTTGGTGGAGCTATATATGTTCCACCATAGAGACCAATATAGATGCTTGCAGCATCTCCAGCTCACTTTGTTCGACCACTACTACCACTAGTATCTCAATGCTGAAGTTTTGACCATGCTACAGTAACCATAGATAAGGCCACAACCACACTAGCTATTGTTGGTCCACCCAGAGTTATTGCCAAGAAGGGAGTTCCTGTACCTGTCCCATCACAGGTTCATCCTAGTGTTCCATTATGTGATTATTGTAGATGCCAACAAGGAGTAGAATGTAGATGGAGGTTTGGAGCATGCTTAGCATGTGGTAGCTTTAACTACCGAATAAAAGATTGCCCCACCTCCAAAGTAAGAGCACTATAGTAGTAGGACCAAGCATAGAGAGGTAATAGTACTACTAGTTTCGTTACAACCCGTGTGTATGCCTTGATAGAGTAAGAGGCAGACAGATTAGGCCTCGTTGTGACAGATATAGTATTAATAAATAATGTACCAGCAATAGCTTTATTTGATTGTGGTGCTACATATTCTTATGTATCAAGAAGGCTTGGTAGAAAATTGAGTATGAAATTAGATTAGCTTGATACACCTTATATAGTTGGTACTTCGGGTGATAGGATTATATAACTAATTAATCTAGATGGATATATCCAAATCGTAGAGTAATTTTACGTTAATCTAGTGTAGCTGAATATGTCTGATTTTGATGTGACACTAGGTATGGACTAGTTGTCTCACAATTATGCTCTTGTAGACTACAGGTAAAAGAAAGATAGGTTTTATTGTCTAGAGAATGAAGAATTTGTGTGTAAGGGTGGTATTAGGAAACCAGACAAGCAATCTATATCGACACTACCAACTTATAGGCACACAAGGTACTGAGAAAGGGTTGCGAAGCGTTTCTAGTTTGTGTGATAAGTGAACATATAATTGTCAGCTAGAAGAGTTCCAAACAAAATATGACTCCAGACTCAATTACTGGGGCTGAATACATTGCTGCATTTGATGCTGCAAAGGAGGCCATTTGTATTAAAAGTTCATCACTGAACTTGGGGTGGTTCTTACTATTATGATCCAATACCTTTGTATTGTGACAGTAATGGAGCCATTACACAGGCTAAGCAACCAAGATCTCATGTGTCTCATAAGAAATTCAAACATATTAAGAGACAGTATCACTTGATTAGAGAAATTGTTGGAAGAGAAGACATCATGGTATAGAAAATTGGGACATTTGACAATGTGATAGATCCATTTTCTATAGCACTGACACTACAAAAGCTTGAGCCATACCTTGACAAGATGGGTATGAGATGCTAAAATGACTGGCTTTAGTAGAAGTGGGAAATTGTTAGGATAGTGCACTAAACCTAATCAGGTCACAGGTATGTAATAGAACATATTTATGTTTAAACTTACCTCATATTTTACTATTGGCAAATTTATGATTAATTCATAAATTTCTAGTAATAAACTTATTTTGATTAAGTCTATTGGGTGATGTTAAAGATTTATTCACAAGATTTTTGGATATGAGACACTAAATCTTTAATTACATCACTCATAAATATTTATAGTTCCTAGTGGAGGGTACTCATTTGGGCACGTCTACCCTTACAGTGAGTATCGTGACTTTCCCTCAATGTCTGTGACATGAGTTGTTCACAAGTAAGGATGATCGAGTGTCATATCATTACACATGAATTGTGAGGATCGACACGATAAGACTATTTTTAAACAATATGTTGAACTAGACCATAACTCATATTGTATCACATAGGGTTTTCACTTACTTGTCAATGATCCAATAATGTTATGATTGTATAGAATGCTTTTTTGACTTGTAGTGTTATGAACACCTCATGCTTGAATATATGATGTTCATGGTGTATAATATTGTAATCTTTTAGGGAATAACCAAGCACTAATTGACATCATATAGCTCAAATATGGAGAGGTTGCATATCACGTAAGCATCCATAACTCTTAAGTGAAAAGTAAATGAGGCGTCAATGATATGATAATGGTGAATCTTAGCAAGGAAATCCTTGGCAAAGGTAGTTGACACACAAAGGAAAGAGTCTCCTAATTATTTTTACGTGCTAAGATACAAACAAGTCATATAATAGATCGCAGATCGACTTGACAAAGGAAACCATGACCATGTTCTAGATTGGATACTAAAATGTCCTGATTCTTCCACATTGTAATAATAATACAAAGGTTGTTGCCTAAAAAGCAACCTAAGTTGGGGTGAATTGGGTTGTCTCTAAAAATAAACCTTCTAATATGCTTAAAGGAAATTCAAACTATATACAACAACTAAACACTTAAGCAGAAATAATCAAAGATAAATATTCAATCAATTACTACTCAAGGACAAATGAGAAATATGAAGATTGAGATTAAGAAATGCAAACCGAACTCCCAAGCTCCTCAAGTTCAGAGTACATCCACTAGTAGTGTCTCTTCAAAGAAGGTGAGGTAACAACCTTCTTGTACACAAAGTAAGATCACCCTATACCAACTAAGTCCCTCTAGCTGAGCCTAAGGGTTTTACACTATAACCTCACTTTTGTACACTTGTTATCCGTCCACTCTTACACTTGAAGATCACTCACTAGTCTACACTTGCTCACACTAACTTTCTACAGATTCTAGTTGAGCCAAGACAACTATACTACCGAAATCAATACAACCCACAATATTTATATTTCTGTCTCACAAGTGTTTGTATTGAATGCATTAGTGTTCTCTGGTCATGTTTTAGATGCTCTCTTGCGTCCTAGCCTTGTTCATTCGCAAGATCCACAGTGTCCGAACTACCTGTTACTTTAAGATATTCTTGCACTCCCAACTTTAAATCATGAGAAGGAATTTTTCATCATCAAAACATAATTGGGAGTCAACAAAGGTTTATAATGAATTCCTCTTATTCATATCCTATTGATAGCCATGATGTGTTACTAGACATCACTTGTGAACTTTGGAAGCAATTTGGGAAGTAAGAGTTAATATCCCCTAAAACATGCGTTTAGGGTTTTGAAGTTGGTTGAATGATATTGGACAAAAACCTGACCTAGTTTGTTATTATCATTTTATTTGACAATTACCCCGATGTAATTAGGGTCAACGTAGTTGATCACACACACAAGGACATAAGCGATGAGCAACTAATTCACCCTAAGCAGACGAAAGTGTAATAATTCCACAACATGCATCATTTTGTATGGTGATGCATTGGAAGCACTAATTAATCCTTAAAAGGGACTTAGGACAATTTTAGAGATGAGAAAGTCTATTGTTGATTTAAAATAATTTGAAGTTTAATAATACAAGAAAAAATGTTTTGTATATAAATTATTGAACTTGTGTCTTTAGTAACTATATTTAAGCCGAGTAAAGACATGGGCTTAAAATATGATTATGTGGGGAATAAATAACATAGTTGGCTGCTCTAGTTAATTTAGAAAGTCCATGGTTAGCTATTAGTAGCACAAAAAAGACATGGAATTAACCCTAGAAGAAAAATTAGGGTTTTCCAACTATATTAAACCAAACCCTAATTATCTTTAAGTAATTTATAAATACTCGCTTAAGCTCACCAAGTCATTAGAGAGCAGACTTTTACACAAAAAGGAAGGGAGAAATTTTTTCTCCCTTCTCCCACTCACAAATTTTCTATCTCTCTCTTCTTTCGTAGTGCTTCTAAGATTAGGATTTTTTGGCCAAAAAGTGAATTCTTTCACCTGCTAGTTTATTTTTTGAGATATTTGCTAACACAGGGTTATAAGAACTATCGAACAGGAGGAATTAGTTGATCAAGTGCTTGTTTCAACATCTAGATCAAGATGTCATACATTTGGTGTTGATGCTAGAAAATTTAGTGCATAACTAACATCACTAAAACCATAAAAGTTACGAAAAATGTTGTTATTAATAAGAGCAGAACGTAAATAATGCAATAAAAGTCACCAAGGTGGATCTCCCTTGATTCTTCAACTCGCCTTCAAAGTGAAAACCTGGTGCTAAACTGAAACTTGCAATAAACGATAGAACTGTTGTTTCTCTATTTCTCCTCTTGATATCTCTCTCTAAATTCAGCCTAATAATATTATATTTATAATTATTGCAATAGTAAAAAGGTCTAGGGTTGAATTTGGTGTAAAATAAAGACCCCAAATGGACCCAAAACAACCCTTGAAACCGTAAAAATGTAAAGTCTCATTTTCTATCATGACTGGGCTCGGCTAGCCCCTGGTTAGGTGCTATAGCACCCACTAACCTATAGCATCTTGCCTTGCATCATGCTGGGCACGGGTAGAAGATGGTCGGGCATGTCCAATGCCTAGCTCTAGTGCTATCCTTCATTGAATTTCACCTTATACTTCGATTCGTGTGCTAACCATCTCTTTGAATTTCAATTCTTGCAAAACCTATAAAAACACATTAATATATAACTAGTAACACTAAAAAAAAAATTCTTAAAAAAAAACCTAATTTACTCTAAATTACTCAAAACACTTAAAAACCATGAAATGACTTACAAAGTGCTCAAGATTGCCCAAAAAAAGGTGAAACATAGAAAATAACACTTATTTTAGAGAGTTATAAATAAGTCAAATACCTGATTTTTGGTTACCTGCTACATTGATCGGTTCACTGCATCAAAATAGAGGTCAACATGACTCCTACTAGTAACCTAATCCCTATATCTTGTGATAATTAAGTCTAGACTACAAGTAAGGATGCTTGGGTATTGACTTCACCTAACTAACAAAGCCATGAGACTCTAATCAAACAATAGTCAATCAAGATACACAGAAGATGGCAAAGTTCCCAAATGGTACTAGTATTTCTCAAGCTAATAACTATCATAATTATATTAACTTTCAAAGAAGTTTTTTTAGAGTTAATCTAGGAAAGTAAAATAAGAATATCAAGATCTTTAAAACCCCAGACTTTTAGTACTCTTTTGAGCCACAAAACGAATCATACAATTCAATTATGTTGAAACTACTGATTGAAACATAAAAAATTTATGCTTTGGGCTCTTCCAATTGCTTACCATTCCTAAGTGTTACTGCTTTGGCTTATTTTTTTGGATTTCCTTTAGTATCACTTAGTTGCATTCCTTGTACTGTTCTTGAAATTATATTAGCTAGTTGGCCCATTTGCCCTTCCAAGTTCTTTACTGATGTCTCTTAGTTTGCCATTCTTGCGTTAGTTTCATTAATGAGCTTAGCCAAAAAATTCTCTACATTTGGTTTTGACTCAATCTAAGGCCTCTCATCTTGCCTTCATTGAAATATCGGAGAAGGTCCTCTTGTACCTTATTGATTTGAATTTTTATTCTGATTCCATGCAGAGTTTAGATGATTCCTCTAACCATAAGTGTATGTGCTACACAGTGGATTGTTCCTATTGAAGGAATTTGAATCATAATTAGCACTTTCATTTACATTATCCTTAATATTATTACCTGCCTGACATTCTTGATTGGGGTGGTTTCCACTGTAAAAATCACACGTAACTGTTTTAACAGAAAGATTATTGATGTTCCTTTGAATTGACCATCTCATACAGTGGCTAATATGTGATGAACTCGCTATTGGTTAGAATAAGTCCACTTGCAAACGAATTATACAATATGACTTTTTCTTCTCCTTCTCTCTCGCTAAAAATGTCAATTTTTGTGCTGATGATCTCGGCCATGACCGAGAAAGAAGCCCTTCAGCCCTCGGCTGAAGGGCACAAGTTATCTTTTGTGGATGTTCTTGATGGAAAACAAAATCCTCAAAACTAGATTCAACAATCGGAGCCACCCTTGAAGAAATTGCAATCATGTAAGGGGGAACCAACCATCTTCTTCTCTAAAGAAGAAGTCCAAAAGTTAGCTGCAGCATTTCCTTTCACTCTTCTGGGGAATTTTCCTAGGGAAAAACCTAACATGGAGACGGTGTGGAAGAGTTTCCATACAATTGGTTTTTAGGGCAACTTTGCTGTAGGGTTTCTAGATCAAAAGCATGTTCTCATACAGTTTTCTTTGGAGGGGGAATATCTTTGTTGCTGGCTGAAGAACACTTAGTTTATGAATGGGTTCTTATGTGGGTTCTAAAATGGCATCCCCTCTTTACACTAGAGATTGAGCCTTCTATGCTTATTTGCATTACTTTTGAAAGTTTACCTGCTGTTTTCTTTAATAAACAATCGGATTTTTAGCCTTGCACAAGCTATTGGTAATCCTCTCAAGTTGGACATGGCCACTGAAAATCTTACTCGACCAAACACAGCAAAGGTTTGTGCTGAAGTGGACCTTTTGGCTACTCTCCTTTCTAGAGTATGGCTAGGAATAGGAGATAATGGAAAATGGCAAAAAATCACCTATGAAGAAAAACCTTCTTATTTACAAAATGCAACAAAATTGGTAACCATGTTGCCAAATGTATGGCTAGAGCTTCAAAGAAGCAAAAAAAATATTCGGCCCCTATTAAAGTTCAAAATCTAAAAGGAAAATCACAATGGAAGCCAATCACTAAACATGAAGCTGGTCCATCAAGAGTTGCAAAGGAGAAAACATTAGAAGATTCATTGAGTCCAGACCCAAATCCATCAAATTTGAAGCATTCAGAAACACATGAAATTGCCCAGGTGGCAGCTCAGCCGGTGGCAGACACGATGGTGGTGATCCATGGGGAAGCAACACCATCCCCAAGGGTGGTGGAAATCTTACGAGGTAACATCTCCACCAAACCTAGAAATTCAAACCTCAAATCCCTTGGAAAAATGGGTTGGAAATTAAAATTTGAAAGAGCTAAAAACCCCTTCACAATCTGTCGGAGAAGCATTGAACGAGTCAAAGAAGGTAACAAACTAGCCTAGTTCTCCTCAAATCCACACGCCACAAATTTTGAAAGATGAACTTTCTTTCTCTCATGCAAGAATCTTGGAAGAGTTGCCATGTTACATTTTAGAAATCGATTCTCCCTATGCACAAGGTGAACCTCCAAATGAACATGAGCTGGCCAACAAACTAAAGGGAAATACCAACCCAACAAACTAGCCTAGTACATCTCACAATTAAATCCTGACAACAAATCTTTTTCACATCTTCAAATTTTCGACAACAAAGTCATAGATATGTCGGACATCTCCCAAAGTCGAATCATGCAAGACCTCCCAGCCATGGGTAAGCCTACATTCAAGGACAATGTACTATTTTTGAACAGCGAGGCGAACATTCAAACACAATGTGGGGGTAGCAAAGAAACGACTTCATATCCAATATGCCTTTTCCCCAACAGCCTAATTTTAAATCAATAGATGATTCAATCATGCCCAATGATAAGTTGTTGATGGAACAAACTTGCTACTTTTTAGATAATGAATCCACTAATGGCCGGGAAGTGCACCCGATGCAAGAATTGGAAATTTTCGTGCCAAAGAGGAAAGAAAGACATAAGAGGGCAAACAATATTCCAAGAGCAATGCGAACCAAGATGACCTCCAAACCCTTTCTCAGATTTAGTTCTAGAATGAAAGAGATCTATTCATAGAATTAGAGGAACTTCGTACTCCAAACCCCTTTCTCTGATTTAGTTCTAGAATGTAAGAGACCAATTCATAGAATTAGAGGAAGTTAGTATTCTAGATTTGACAAGACATTAGAATTCAAAGGGTATATCTTTCAATTCATTCACTTATTGCTGGAGAGCTAGGCTTCATGTTAGCCTTCATGTAACTAAAACATTTTCCTTTTTAATAATAAAAAGGGATACCCCTACCTGGTTGGTGGTTGCTCAAAAAAATTATTAGGTTGTAATCAGTTTCCGAAGATTTGTGTTTTATAAGTTGGGGTATTTTTGTCATTTTATGGTTTTTATCCAAAATATTTAGTTTATGTTTTTTAATATTTTATTGCACTTATTTATGTGTTTTAATGCATTTTTATAGGTTTGGGATTAATTGGAGGTGAAACGAAGTAAAACGGATCAAAACGAAGCAAGACTCGGCACCCCTAGCAAAAGCTGGGCACTGAACGCACCAATAGGATTGGTAGGGGTGCCAAGCCACTAGTGACTGGGTGCTAACACCCAGAGAGCAGGTAGAGGCGCCCATGCTATGACAGAAACGTGCTGTTTTGCGATTTTGAGAATTTTAAGGTTTCGGGTGTCCATTTTGAGCCCGTAATAATGCGTTTCGAAGCTTATCAGGGGCCTACACTTTGTAACTTTGAAAACCTATAAATAAGGGTCATCTAGGACCTGAAAAATGTTCTCTTTTCTGCCGCCCCTTTGTGAGCTACAAATTAGACTAGGTTTTCTTGTTTTTTCAAGAAGAATTGAAAAGGAGGACCAAGATTGATAACCTTGGACTAAGATCTTCCAATTCTTCATTAGAGAAGTATGCCAAAAACGTCATATATCTTTCTTATGTTATTTAATTCTATATTTATTGTTCTTGTCTCGTTTATCATGTTCTAGAGTTCTCTTGTCAAATGTAGCCTTTTGTGATTGCATGAACTCACGTTTTATTGTTATTCATGGCAGATTTCCATTAAAAGTTGATGTTTTTGTTGCATTCTTAATGATTTCAAGTTTTGGCCAATTCTTGAATGATTTTGTGAATAGTGATGATACGGACCAAGTAATTTTCATATTTATGATCAAGTAGCAAAAACCACAAATTGAGAAAATATTGGACAAAGGATTAGCACGGGTTGTGTCATCACATTATGAATTCCTTGTTTTAAGTGTTTGAACGAGTAAATATTGATCAGGTAATTCAATTCACAAACAAGTAACAATTAAGCCTTAATAACCCTAATCAATACCTATTTACACTTGCAAGGATACAAGGTATGTTTGTAGATTAGGTGAGTAAGGATCATTCCCACAAGGACTAGTGGACAACTACTAGGGTTCACAAACCTATTCACTAGTTAGAAAAATTAATTGCAAGATTTTGTTCTACCAAACTAAAGTAATTCTCATTACCAAGCAATTAAGAACGATTACCAAAACTTATCAAAACTAGAGAAAGCAATAAAATTACCGAAAGCAAACTTAAATTAATGTACTAGAAAAGAAAATGTAGGAAGATTAAGTTAAAACTATGAAATTCAAATAAGAATTGGAATTAAATTGAATTTAAACGAAGATGCAAACTCAATAACGAAGCCGGAAAAAGAGTTGTTGATGTTTGAAGTCTTGACAAAGAGAAGAAAAACCTAGTTTATGATTTTGCTAATCTAATGTCCAAGATCTAACTAATGACTACTACTTGTCTTCAAATCCTCTTAAAATGGGGTATTTATTGGGATACATCAGGGTTTAGTCACCATAGATGATAGAAATCCAAAAAAGTTTGTAAAGGAGTCCAACTGGGTTGAGAAAACTTTAAAAACAAGTAATTTTCGTAACCTGTTGCATGTTGTGCACACATGGGCACTTCCTTGCGCATGTGTGCAAGAAGGGACTCTTGGAAACTTGCTCACTAGAATTTGTACACATGTGAAGGCCTCGGGTCGCGCATGTTCGCAACTGGCCTAATGCACTGCACCAGCTTCCAGCTCAATTTTTACCATGATGCTGATAGAATTTGAGAAAGTCAAAACATGAAAGTTATAGCTCTCTCTATTAAGAATATTGAATCAACTCAATCGGAGCTCAGACAAGAATGTTATGATCAAAATGCCAGACAATATCCAAATTCCCTCCTTGCCTTTGCACATTTCTCATCCTTATGATTTTTCTCCAACCTTTTGATGTTTTACCTTTTTGGCTCCTGTGTCATTCAAGACCTTTACAAGCTAAAATAAATCATTTAAACTCATATTTCACTCAATTATTTCCTGCATCACACAAAAAATAAGGTAAATGACACATAAAATACAAGACATTTATGAGCTTATCACTTAGTCAAAGTCCTTTATTTCTAATTATTTGTGTCAGACCAAAGATAAATAAATTAGTAAAAAAGAGTTATTATTGCATGACCATTGTGTAATGATTACAATAGAGAATTCGACCAGCAATATTGGGAGTCAACCTAGAAAAATTTTAACTATGTTTATGTTTAAACAATTGGTGAAATCAAAATACCCTAATACTTGTGAATTCTTGAATTCATTTTAGTTAATTATTTTCCCTAGTTATCAGTGTTTATTCATAGTTCTTGTGGGAATGATACTCTACTCACTTCAATATTACTTGATACAATCTTGTGAACTTGCAAGTGTAGGAAATTGTGCATCAAGTTTTTGGCACCATTGCTTTGGGTGCTGGTTTTGAATAGCATTGATACCAACTAGTTTCATTACTAATTTGGATTCTTTATTTTTAGTTTTTCAATTTTCAATATTTGTGTTAAATAATGTCTAAAAGTTCGTACCATGGTTAAGTAATGGAGCTTCTTATGCTTATCTTTATAATACGTGCAGAGGAATTATAGTTCAATTAGAAGCATTAAATAAGAAGTTATGCAATGAATTGCAAGTGCGAAATACCTATAATTTTTGTGGTGTAAACCACCAGAGTATGAATATAATACAGGTAATACATATGGTTTTCCTTCTTATGATTATGCTAATCGTTAAAATCCTTTAACAATTGGGCATATTTGTATAATGATACATACAATCCTAGTCAGGGGGACCATTCAGACTACCCTCTCATCCCATATTAGTAGTACCACTCAAATCCACCTAATGAAGTATTACCACAACTGGAAGATGTACGACCTCATATGGGAGCAAAGACCATAGTTTTAGAGATGTAACTAAGCGTGTGGACTCTATATGAGACATTAAGTATCAAAGTTGAGGCAATTCGTAGTCTGGAGGAGTAGACTGGACAACTTGCTACAACAATATCAGAAATGTCACTAATGATACCAACTTATAGTGACAATATCCTAGAAGAGGAAGTAAAGACTTCATTCGAGGAATAACCTTTAGAGCCAATCAGAAGTGGTAATTCATACAATGAAGTGGATGAGAAGGGCACATTCGAGAATCTAGTAGGGCATGACATCATGGATTGCAAGATAAATGAATTGTATGATTTTGATGTCTTTCTTGTTGACAATACGACTACTAGTAATGAATTTGAAGATAATTCATCTCTACCTGTAATTCATGAGCTATACTTTCCCATGAAAGTTGAGATGAGCCACATAAAACTACAGCTTGTTAAGGAGAAGCCCTCATATACTATAGGTTGTGTTGCATTTAAATACCATGGGGATTCTGAACAAATACTTAAACATGGATATGACCATTTAACATTGAGATAACAAAGCCTTTTGGCTTTAAGATAGCACTTCCTGTTCATGCTATACCTAGGGGTTGGTTAAATCATAAAAATCAAACTAACAAGCTAAATTACCCCTAAACAACAACTAACCAACACCCACATGCTCGCATCTATACGGTGTAAGTTTGTAGGCTAGCGGCGAGATGGTATTGTTCTCTCAAGGATTGAGGGGTGATTACTAGTCTAAATGGAGTCTTTGTGCCAATCATATTACACAAAAGGAGAGATGTGGTCCTAGTTGCAATTAAAATACTAACAACAAGTAGGTCACTGATTTGTCATTAGTAAATCAATAACAAGGCATGCTAGAAATAAAAGAGTTTCTGTTAATTTAAGCATAATTGAGCAATTAAAGATGAGCAATGAGTAATGATAATTAGACTATAATCACTAATAAAATACTCTACTATCCAGGGACGCAATTTAATTATAGGCAAGTAGTTGGATGAACTAACCTACACTAAATGATAATTTAATTTAACAACTAGCAAATAGTCAACTAAAGCTAAAATGGAACTCAATTACCCTACTTCACTAGAATAATGAAAAGGTCCACTATGCTAGGAAAATAAAGCATAAAATAATATAAAGAGGCAACTATCTTAAGTGCTATCCTAAATAAGCAATGAAGTACTACTATGCAATGTTGGAAAAATGATGGAAATATGAAGGAATTTACCCTAAATGGATATATCTACCTAGATGCATATGTTCTACAATTTTTACTAATTTTGGAAAGTAATGAAATGCAAGATCTAGAACTATAGATGAAGATTTAGGCTAAGGAAATGATGTTAAATAAAAACGCACTACTAATTTATGCTTAGAAATGAAGAAAATACAAGATCAAAGGCAAGATTAACTACTAAAATGCAAGACTACACTTATTCAAGAAAATAGGGAAACTAGTCTACTAATGAAATGCAAGAGAATTTATATAAAAACAAAGAAAATGGATATTAATATGTAGAAGGAAGAAAGCCCAATAAATTAATATTAAAATCTTCAGTTTTGTACAACCAAAGATTAAGCTAAAATTAAAGATGGAATGAAAAATGAAAAAGTAGTTCTTGAAAAGACTACTCTATCTTATCTAACTAAACTATACTACACCTACTATTATGTATTGGTAGGTGTATTTTTAGGGTAATTTCAAAGTTTGTAGCTAAGTCAAAGTGTTGATTTTGACTGTAGAACTGCAGTCTCCTTTCTGCCTATACATATACGGAGACTGCAATTTATAATTGTTATCATTCTAGCTTAGAAACTGCGGTTTACAAACTTGTATGTATGAATGTTGGACCGCGGTCTCTGCACTCTATAGCTGAAGGGTGGGAACCGCAGTTTTACTCCTCAAGGCTGAAAAATTTGAACTGCGGTATTAAAATAGTTGACTGGTTTTGACTGATTTGATTAATTGCTTTACACTCCCTAGCTTCTTCCACTCTTCAAATAGCTAACAAAAATTGAGATTACATGCAAACACAGACAAAGTCAGCATCCTTTATAAATTAAGATGCACTATCATATTATATAGTAATTTTGTGCAGGTTTGTGCATAATTCTACAAAAAATCCTAATATACATCTGATTTTCTTATTAACGTGAATAAACCTAAAATCTAACCAAAAGCATCTAAAACCAAACCGAATGGAACAAAAATGGTCAAAATTGCATAGGAAATAAAGCTAACATAACTCTATGTAATAGAGTTGTCACTCCCTCAAACCTATAGTTTTGCTAGTCTCGAGCAATACAAGAGAAAATAAAACTAAAAAACACACAACCAATGAGATCATAAGCAAAATGCCAACGGAAACTAAGAAGCTTTCAACATGTGCAAATGGAAATATAACTTAATAGACTAAACATGTTCACTCACTTGATATTGTGAAAAAGTACGAAGCCAGTTCAAATGCATGGCTCACATTGATTAATGAAGTATTGAGAGAATGCCCATTCGATTCTAAGATAAAACAGGCATAAACATGTCAAAATTTTGGTCAAAAATCAGTTTCAAGTGTAAAAAAATCAGTAAGACATAATTTAAGAAGCACTAGAATGCAAGTGAGCATACAAGGATGTTTGTAGACATCACGAGATTTATCTAAAAACATTAAGCAAGGTGGTGTTTCACTCCATAAATCTCTAAACTCTATTATAGCCCAAATTAAGGATCCCATAGGACTTGTAGGTTTGTAATGTAGGCTAGGGTGAAGAGAAGATATAAATTGGGATATAAGTGACTCTAATTCACCTTAGTAATACGAACGCTATGACCGGAAATCTTCAACAAAAGTTCCCACGCACGCAAAAACCAAGCATCATTCGAATAACTAAAAGGCTACTTTGATGTTTAAGGAGATCTTTTTTATTCTCCTTTATTATATACTGCATATAAAAATAAATAGATTATATATAGACAGCCTCTATATATATATATATATATATAGAAGAAAGATATGATAAAATATCTCAACTTTATTATGTTTACTTACATAAGGGAAATATATACCCTGTGAATGCAATCTATAATAATTCAATTTCCGAACCCATAAACAAAAGACATGATTCACTCCATTACTTTTCACTTCTACACTTAAATCAAATTCTAACTGAGGTGAATAGGTGAAAAGATGGTAATACAGTAAGGATGTATAGTTTAATTGTATGGTTGTCAAAGAAATAAGGTTTGAAGATTCAAATGTGGACACAAGGGTTAGAATAATTCTTAGGTAGGCTTTTAGCACAAACAATTCAAGGAAAAGCCTAGTTCATTTCTAAAGTCTGACTATGTAATAACCAGGAGATTTACACACCTAGACTAATATCTTAGACTAAACCTCACTAACCCGTAAAATATCAAATCATGCAATTCATACAAATGACCAAAGAGGCTTAGATCATTTCTATCTACACTATCTACCAAATTCCAAAAATTTCAGCATATTTAGATCAATTTAACTATGAAATGAATAAGGCATTCAAATAATACTTGCAATCAAAATAAAGCATAACATCTACATCTTTAAACTAACCAATGAAAAGCATTCTGAATCAAGTGATAGACAATTAGTAGAGTTTATAAAGTCAAAATCCATTTTTGCACAAGTAATGCAACAAATTTACTAAGGCATTTCAAGCAATCCCAAACACACAAACTAAGCACGATTATACATAAAACACCACCAAACTTTCCATCTCATTAAAATTGATGAGTACCACTCATACAACCATTCACCATTGAACACAAGAAAAGAAAATAAAGAATTGAAATAAAAACATAATCACCAACCAAAGTTGGACTAAGCCAACAAGGCATCCGCACAACAATTCAATAAACTAAGGGTTAACCATACCAAAATGATCCAACGATTACGCTTTTCAAAATGACCAACTATGTTGAGGGTCAAACCAATGAAGCATCCAACTACAACCACTCAACCAAAAGCATTATTCAAAAAAAATAAAAACTATGAAATATCCATCAATCAAGCAAACTAAGAAAGTAAAAAAAAAAGTTATGGTAATGTGATCTCTCTCTCCAAATAAACTGAATAAAAGAATTAATGGCACAGGATAAATTCATGAAATAAGTAAGGGGAAAGTGTCTTCTCAACGGGGCAGTTGTGGCAGAGTTCAATCGTTATCTTCCTCGTTCTTCTCATTCTCTTCCTCTCCCTCTCATTCATAAATACCGAACAGTAGTCATAAAATCCTCCCGGTTTCTTTCGTCACCATGTACTTCTTCTTCCAAATTGCTTACTCCCTTGCTGCCTCCTTTATGTTGAGCTTCGCCATGTGGATGGAAGTACACCTAGCCACATGGCGGTCCAAAGTGCTACATGGTGGAGGTCTTGGGTGAATCCAACTATCAAGGGTGGTAGTTTGGATAGCTTAACCAAGTAAGACCATGTTTTTGTGGAGGGTCATCTGATTATAAGTCCAGTATGCCTAGAGATCCTATTCCTCGAAGTCCATATAGGGAGGATTATACACAAAATTGCCAGACATTTTGAGAAATTGTGATTATGGAGGAGGAACTTGAGTCGCTTGTGATCGAGAACTTGAAACTTCTTGGCCCGGATGATGTCTCCTGTACTCATTCACCGTATTTTAAACACCAGCCCCATTGAAAGGATTCTTCGGGTGGATTTTTTCTTCTCCTGGGTAGACTTCGCCCCCCTGCATCTAAACATAGTTTAGTAACCAAACAAGGAATAGCAAAAACTGGTTTAGCAGATCGGGAGTTTCTCAAGATTTCTAGGTAAATAATTTTTTCAAGGTCTATGCTCAACCCTTCCAGTATGCCAAACACAAAGAATGATTTGTCTATCTACACCATGCTCATTATAGAGGTACCCATGATTCGGCAACAAACATAATATAACAAAATTTTGGGATATGCTCCTCAGGAAGTCATCTGATTCTAGTTTGCGTCATGTTGTACTTCTATTTAGGCTCTCCTCCACAGAGCCTAGCCCACACCTTAGTATAATCTAGTCTCCTGTGTTCTAGATTCATCCAATCTGCATAGGTTGTGCCGCTACAAGAGTATGCCTTGGTTTACCCAAAATTAAATTTATCATCCTGGTACTAATGTCCACCCACTTACCCCTAACAAAAACTCTATCATTACTTGTATCCATTCCACTCAAATTATAGTGTAATTCCTTCACTAAATTCATGTATCCCTTCTATACCGACTCATTGAATTTGACCCAAGATCTCTCATTCAATTGTCTATCAATTTCTATTCGAATACCCTCATATTCACTACATCTTTCGGACGTATCAAAAGCCCTATCATGAATGTTACTAACCTTAATATGCTTATTAAAGGTTTTTGTAGCTTTAATACTCACAAAGGTGTTCTCATCACATGGGTTACTACCCCATCTCTTTGATTGCTCCCTGGGTACAATTTTTCTCTTTTTACCAGCTGGAATCGTAACCACAGCCTTTTCCTTTCCTCTATCCCGTGCCATTTAATTCAATTAATGTGAACAAATTAAACCCACAACTAATGTCAGTAATTCAAACGAACAAACTCTCAATAATGCATCCAATCAAATCCCAACAATCACAAGTAGTTCAATCAACAACTATGCACCAAGTTTAAAAAAATGTCTACCACTAAAACCTGAAAGCAAATGAAATCGAACAAAGTTACCCATAAAATTAGGAGTGGATGTCTTATTGTTAATGCTTCCCACCAAAAATCCCATTACTCCATGCTTAGGGATAATTTGGAAGATGATGGATGAAATTTTTGAGAAAAATATGAGTTTAGGGTAAGGGAAATTATCTAAGGAAGAGAGAAAAATAGGGTATTGTTTAGAAAAAAATGTTGCCAAAATGTATTTATAGTAACTATGGGAGGCATTACGGTTTTCTTTTTTCCAACTAAACATTCTGGATCGTGGTTTAGAGGTATGCCTGGGGTTTCCTCTTCAAATTGCAGTCTAAAAAATTCCTTCTTTGCAAACGAAATTGAGGTATAAAAGACTTAGAAAAATTTCTGAAATTGACATTGTAGAATGCGGTTTCTAAATGTGATTTACTTTCAGAACAAAGAGATCATAGAGTTGCAAACTACAGTATGAAAAATGAGCAAACCACAGTCTAGAATACTTAGAAATTTTTTTCGGTTAAGTGCTTAGTGGACCGCGATATAAAAATGCTGTTTATTTTCCAAAGAGCAAAGTTGACCTTAAACCGTGGTCTAAAAAGTGATAAAACCACAATTTAAAATATTTAGAAAAATTTGTATGCAAAGTAGTTAATAGACCTCAGTTTCCTATTTTCCTCTTCCAAAAGGTAAACCGCAGTCTACCTTAAAAAAATTTCTTCACGAGAATCACCAGCTGACCGTGATTTAATATAGAGGTTAAATTTCTGGAGACTTGGAGGGGTTGCAAACCACGATCCATAAAAGTAGCAAACCGCGGTTTGCTTTCCATATAAACAAAATTTTTCTAATTTCCTTACCATTCCTCCCTGAGCACCCTCTTCACCTGCAAACATATAAACATGAGATTAGAGAGTCATTCCAATACTATTTTAAGCAAATCAATTTTCTAACTAAACTTAAACATAAAATCACTAAAATTACATTAATTAAATCTACCTAAACCTAATTTAAGAAAAAACAAGAAAAGGTAGAAGAACTTGGGTTGTCTCCCAAGAAGCGCTCGTTTATAGTCACTAGGTTGACTATGGCCATGATTGATCATGTTGAGGTAAATTTGACAGTTTCCTACCCCTCTTTGATCACCCTCCATAGTAGAGCCTGAGACGATGAGCATTGACTTTGAAGTTCCCTTCACTTCCTTTTTTCTCTACCGCTCCATAAGGAAATACTTGTACCACTTCATAAGGCCCATTCTATCATGACTTGAGCTTCTTGGGAAACAATCAAAGCCTTGAATTGTACAAAAGGACTAGGTCACTGGCGTTGAAATTCTTACTTGAAAAGTGTTTATCATGATAAACCTTCGCCCTTGCTTTGTAAAGCCTAGAACTCTTATAAGCCTCTCCCCAGAATTCATCAACTTCAATAAAGTCAAGAGCCTTTTCTCTCCTGCTTCCTGCAAATCAAAATCGAGGCTCTTGATAGCCCAATAAGCTTTTGTTCAATCTCCACCAGGAGATTACATGCCTTATCGTAGACCATCCTATAGGAGGACATGCCTATAGGTGTCTTGGAAGCGGTCCTATACGCCCACATGATATTATCAAGTATCTTGGACCATTGCTTCTTTAATGAATTGACTGTCTTTTACAATATTCTCTTGAGCTTCTGGTTAGACCCTTCAACTTGACAGGATGTTTGAGGATGGTAGGCAAGTGAGACCTTGTCAGTGACCCCATACTTGGAAATAATTAATTCAAGAAAGACATTCTTGAAAGGTGTCCCACCATTGCTTATGATTGCCTTGGGGACTCCAAATCTTGCAAAGATTTTTTTCTTCACAAAGTTCACCACCAACCTTGCATCATTAGTTGGAAGAGCAATGGCCTCGACCCACTTTGACACGTAGTCTACTGCCACAAGGATGAATTTGTTGTTATGGAAAGGTAAAGTAAATGGTCCCATGAAGTCTATGCCCCGCACATCAAAGATCTCACACACTAAAATGTTGTTCAATCTCATTTCATCCTTCCTTGTGATGTTCCCCGACCTTTGATGCTCATTGCATTGGATGAAAAAATCCCCAACATCCCAAAATAAGGTCGGCCAATAGAAACCACTCTGCAATACCTTTGCGACGGTACGTTGAGACTCATGATGACCTTCGACCGGGAAGGAGTGACAATGAAATAACAGACTTAGAACTTTCTCTTCGGACACACATCTCCTGATCACTTGGTTCTTGCATCTTCTCTACTAGTATTTCATCTCTGATAAGAACTTTTTCTTTTGATTTGAGTCCATGTTCGAGGGGTATCACCTTTGCAACCAAGAAATTGACAATGTGCATGTACCATGATGAATTCCCTTGAACCACAAGTAGTTATTCCTCTTGAAATTGTTCTCTAATCAGCACCACTTTTCCACTCGAACCGTTGAGCCTTCTAAGCATTAAAGGCTGATTAGCCATGGTGTTTTCACTACCTTTCTTGTCAATAATTTCCCAATCAAACTCCTGAAAGAGTAGAATCCAATGATGTAATCTTGGCTTTTCATCACTTTTAGCAAAAGGATAATTGAGAGCTGAGTGATCGGTATGAACGATTACCTTGCTCCCAATCACATATGATCGAACTTTATCAAATGCATAAAATACAGCAAGGAGTTCTTTTTCGGTAGTGGAGTAGCAAATTTTTGCATCATTGAGGGTGCGACTAGCATAATGCACTACACGCAAGATTTTATCTAGTTTTTGGCACAAAACCACCCGAATGGCAAAGTCGTTTGCATCACACATAAGCTCAAAGGGTAAATTCCAATTAGGAGCAACTATCACCAGAGTGGTGATCAAAGCATGTTTCAAGTGATTAATGCCATGAAACAATCATCCTCAAACCCATAGGTACATCTTTTTTTAAGAGAGAACATAAAGGTCTAGGAATCATATAAAAATTCCTAATAAACAGGCCCGTCGATAAAAATCGGCATGACCCAAGAAACTCCTAACACCTTTCACATTAGTAGGTGGTGTCAATTTTTTAATGATTTCCACTTTGGCCTAATCTACCTGAATGCCCTTAGATGATACCTATGACCTAGAAAAATTCCTTCATTGACTATCAAATGACATTTTTCCCAATTTAAGCGCAAATTAGTCTCTCCACATCTAGCAAGCATACAAGTCAAAATTTTCAAGCAATAGTCAAATGAATCATTGAACACACTAAAATAATCCATAAAAATCTCAATGAATTCTTCAGGTATATCATGGAAATTAGCAATCACGCATCGTTGGAAAGTTCTTGGAGCATTATACAAACCGAAGGGCATCTGTCTATGGGCAAAAGTGCCATAGGGACAAGTGGAGGTTGTTTTCTCTTGGTCCTCGGGGGCTATGACTATTTGAAAATAACCCGAATACCCATCCAAGAAACAATAGAATGCATGTCCGGACAAACGCTCTAGCATTTGATGTCAATAAATGGTAAAGGGAAATGATTCTTCCTAGTGGCTTCATGGAGTTTCCAAAAATCTACACACATTCGCCACCTGGTGACTACTCTAGAAGGGATTAATTCACTCTTCTCATTTTAACAACTATTACCCCACTTTTATTTGGAACTACCTAAGTTGGGCTCACCCACGTACTATCACTTATTGGAAAAATAATGCTGGCGTATAAGAGTTTATGAATTTCCTTCCTCACAACTTCCCTTAGGGTGGGATTTAAGCTACGTTGAGGTTGTCTACAAGGCTTGAAGTTGTCATTTAGGAAGATCTTGTGCATACAAAAGGTAGGACTAATCCCCTTCAAATCGGTAATACTACAAGCAATTGCCTTGCAAAGCTTTTCAAAACACAAAGCAATTTATTCAATTCATCATTAGAAAGCAAAGCACTAACAATGACCAGATAAGTACGATCATCACCAAGAAATGAATATTGTAAGTGAGATGGATGGAAGAGGTTTCAACTCTGAATCTTAGGGGGTTCGTTGATCGAAGACCCTCCTTTACCACTTTTCTCTGTGGATTTCTCTTTTTTGTTCACCTTCCCCTCTACTTGTAGGTCCAAGCTATCTTGATTTCTATATTTATATTTTACTTCCTCTTCTTCTTGTATTTCTACCATATCTTTGTGGATACCACCAAGGTTGTCCCTACAAAAATCATCAACAATTTCATCAATCAATTCAATTCTCATTACATCTCATATGAAGGTGGAAATTTCAAAGAGTCAAACACATTAAAAGACACTATATCCTTATTGACTCTTAGTTGAAACTTTCCTTCTTCAACGTCGATCGATACCCTTTCTGTGGCTAAAAATGGTTTCTCTAAAATCAATGGCATTTCGACATCCTCCTCCATATCAAGTACAATGAAATATGTTGGTAGATAGAATTTCTCAACTTTCACAATAACATCCTCAAAGATCCCCAGCGATTGCTTGAGACTTCTATTAGCTAATTGAAGAGTGGTATTAGTTGGGTTCAACCCTTGTCCAACAACTTTCTTTTAGAGAGAATAAGGCATAAGATTGATTGAAACCCCTAGATCACACAAGGCCTTCTCAAAATATGTCCCGTGATCCCACAAGGAATGATGTAGGATATTGGATCCTTCAACTTACGTGGAAGGTGTTTTTAGATGATTTCACTATACCCATTGTTGAGGCATAAGATTTCATCCCCCCATGACCTTTCTTTTGTTGGCTAACATTTGCTTCATAAACTTTGCATAGCTTGGCATATCCTCCATGGCTTCTATGAAAGGGATGTTGATCTCAATTTTCTTGAAAATCTCTAGAAATCTCGAGTTTCTTTTGTTTCATCCTCCTTGAGCTTTTGAGGAAACAAGATCTTAATTTCATTAGTCAGCAACTTAGGGGGCTCTTTGTCCACTTGTGTTCTTCTAACGGGGATTCTATACTTTTTGGGCTCATAGTGCTTCGTGCTCTGTTTTCTTGGAATATCCTTACTCTCCTCGTTCATTTTCCTTAGAAATCGTTCCAACTTCCATATTACTCTCCCTTGGAGTCTCTTCCTCATTATCATCAACCTTTTCCATTATCCCTTGGTGCTTATCCCTCAACTCTTTCCCACGTCAAAGAGTGATTGCCTTTGCATACTCCCTATGATTTGGCTCACATGGGTTTGAGATTGTGTCACTTGGTAGAGAACCAAGTCGTCTCTTGGATAAATGCCTTGCAATTTGGCCCATATAGTTCTCTAAATTCTTGAAGGAAGATTCTTGATTCTTCATGAATTGCATGAGCATGTCTTGATTTTTCATAAGAAAGTCTTGGAATTGAGGTTGGATTGGTTGTAGAGATAGGTTGTTGTGGTGGAAATTTTGGTGCGGTTGGAAAGTTGAGCTACTTGATTTACCATGATAAAATTGTAGAGGATGGTATTGACAACAACTTGATTCTCCAAGATGAAATTGGGGTCGGGTGATTGATTTTGATATTGGTGGTTTGGGTTAAATGGAGACAGATAGTGACCTTGGGTACGGATATTGTGGTTGAGTGTGATGAGGTTGTTGTTGGGATTGGTTTCCACTCCAAGAAATGTTTGTATGGTTGTGCCATCAGGGGTTGTAGGTGTTCGAATAGGAATTGTTTTGAGGTCTTGGCTGGGAAGGTTGGTTGACATACTGAACTTGGTCATGGTTTGATGGCTCCTTCATGTAGCATTGGCCGCCCATACATTTCCCTCCACAAGATTCACAAGCTCCAAGATTATGATTTGTCATAGCATTCATCGTATTAACATGGGACTTTGCAAAAGTAGATAACTGAGCGTTCAAAGTTTGGTGTTGAGCAAGAATAGCATTTAGGGGATCCACCTCATGAATTCTGTCTCCTCTCCTTTGAACAATCCCATGAGGATTATATTAATGATTATTTAAAGCCATTGTGGTTAACAACTCTCTAGCATCCTCAGGTGTCATTAGGGAAAATGAATCATTAGCCGATGTATCCAAAAGAACCATTCCACCTGGATTTCCTCTCCTTTGAACAATCCCATGAAGAGTATATTGATGATTATTGGAAGCCATTGTGGTTAACAACTCTCTATCATTCTTAGGTGTCATTAGGGAAAAAGAACCATTAGCCGATGCATTTAAAATTGTCTTGAATTCTTGGAATAACCCATTGTAAAAGGTAAGAATTTGGATCCATAATGATATCCCATGATGAGGACATTTCCTTAATAACTCCAAGAACCTTTCCCAAGCTTCACTTAGGGTATCCCCATCTTGTTGTTGGAAAGATGTAATCTCATATCTCAACCTCACCGTCTTAGCCGAAGGAAAGAATCTCATCAAGAATTCTTGAGCTAGTTGTTCTCATGTGTTGAATGTACCCGGATCAAAACTTTGCAAACATGCCTTCACTTTGTCTCTCAAAGTGAAAGGAAATTATTTCATCCTCACGGCATCCAAAGGAACTCCATTGAATTTAAAAGTGTCAAGGACATCATCAATGTTCTTCAAATAAGCATTAGTTTGAGGATCTTCATTTGGTCCTTTCCCAAACATAGCATAGGTTTGGAGCATTTGAATTAGATGGTCGGATTTCAAAATTGTTCACCGCCACCAGTATTCATGTAATAATAGAATTGGTCCCATCAAAAGTAGGGATGGCATACTCCCTAAGCCGTCTATTCCTTCCATTACCATTACCATTGCCTCGATGACCCCCACTTCCTTCTCATAATCATCATTTTCATTGTTATTTCAGACATTTTGATTCATTGTTATTTTAGAAATTTTGATGCAAGTGTACCATTTTTTCCTTGTCTTGGTTTTGATGTGATAGCTTATCCCTTTGAATTTCAGCCAATGTCTTTTTAAGTTCCAAGTCCAATGGGCGAAGAGATTTTCTTCTTATGACCAGGCACTACACATCATAAAATACAAGAATCAAATGCCAAGGAAAATCACACAATTAAGCAGCCAACTACTGCATACTAATAATTGTTATTACAATAAATAAAAGGTGTCTAAGGCAAATTTAGCACGACCCGATTAGTAACTAATATCACCATTGCCTTTTTCAATCCCCAGCAATGGCACCAAAAACTTGTTCGTGCTATACCAAGGGCTTGGTTAAATCATGAAAATCAAACGAACAAGCTAAATTATACCTAAGCAACAACTATACCAATACCCTTATGCTTGCAAGTATGCAGAATGTGTTTCTAGGCTAACGATGAGAGGGAATCGTTCCCTCGAGAATTGAGGAGTGATTGCTAGTCCAAAGGGGATCTTTGTGCCAATTAGACTAGACAAAAGTGGAGATGTGGTCCTTCTTGCAATTAAAATACTAACAAGAAGTAGGTAACTAATCAACAAGTGCAACAAATTCATTATTAGCAAAGCAATAACAAGGCATGCTTGAAATAAAAGAGTTTCTGATTAATCAAAGCATAATTGAGCAATGAGTAATGACAATTAGACTATAATTAGTACTAAAAAAGTCTACTATCTAGGGATGCAATTTATTACACTAAATGATAATTTCAAACTAGCAAATAGTGAACTAATGCTAAAAAGGAAATCAATTACCCTACTTCACTAGAATAATAAAAGGTCTACTATTCTAGGAAAATAAAGCATTAAATAATATAAAGAGACAACTATATTAAGTGCTATCCCAAATAAGTAATTAAGTATTACTATGCAATGATCAGAAAAATGATTAAAATATGAATGAATTTACCCTAAATGGATATATCCACCTAGATGCTAATGAATGTTCTACAATGTTTACTATTTTTGGAAAGCAATGAAGTGCAAGATCTAGAACTATAGATGAAGATTTAGGCTAAGAAAATGATGTTAAGTAAAAATCCACTACTAGTTTATGCTTAGAAATGAAGAAAATACAAGATCAAATGCAAGATTACACTAATTCATGAAAATAGATATAGAAGGAAGAAAGGCCAATAAATTAAGATTAAAAGCTTGAGTATTTACAACCAAGGATTAAGCTAAAATTAAGGATGGAATGAAAAAGAAAAGTAGTTCTTGGCAAGACTACTCTATCTTATCTAACTAAACAATACTACACCTATTGTTACGTGTTGGTAGGTTTAGGGTTTAGGGTTTAGGGTAATTTCAAAGTTTGTAGTTAAGACAAAGTGCTTATTTTGACTTTAGAACCGCAATCTCCTTTCTGCCTATAGAAATATGGAGACCGTGGTTTATAATTGTTTCTCATTCCAGCTTGGAAACCACGGTTTACAAATTAGTATGTACGAATGTTGGACCGCATTCTTTGCACTCTCCAACTAAAGGGTGGAAACCACGGTTTTCCTCCTTAAGGCTTGTAAATTTGAACCGTGGTATTGAAGTAGCTGACTAGCTTTGACTGATATGATTAATTGCATTCTAGTCCCTAACTTCTTTTATTCTTCAAATAGCTTCCAAAATTTTAGATTACCTGCAAACACATACCATCCATTATAAATTAAGATGCACTTGTCATGGTATATAGCTTTTATGTGCAGGTTTGTCCAGCATAATTCTACCAAAAATCCTAATATACATATAGTTTTCTTATAAACATGAATAAACCTAAAATCTAACCAAAAGCACCTAAAACCAAATCGAATGGGACAAAAATAGTCAAAATTGCATAGGAAATAAAGGTGAAATAACTCTATGTAATAGAGTTATCATTTCCCGATGGGTGATGGGTACAAATTATCTAAATATTCCTAATCAACCTTGGCATCATGTGGGAAGTATTCTATGTCTTTAAATTTTCTTGTTCTTTTGTTAATGTTTGGGATGTTTTGTCTTGGTGGTGTTATTTTGTGTTATGTGTTGGATTGAGTTTTCTTTTTAGTGTGTTTTTATTTATGTTTAAACTTGGTGGTGTATTTGTTTTAGAATTTAGGGTTTTCTTTTAAAAATTTCACAAAAACACTAAAAGATTTTTGATTTTATGTAATTTTTATCAATCTTGAGGATCTGATAGTATAAAAGACTCCCTAGATATCGGATGGTGGCCTTTAGATTGATACGATTTTTATACCATCTTTGCCTGAAGCATTATAGAGGGTTAACCAAACAGATTTTCTTTTTATACTAGTAGTTTTGTGTATTCATTAACTTTTGTGACTATGTGTCAAGAGTTTAAATATGTTTCAAAGGAACTACGCTTGTCAGAGTAAATGGATTGAAAGTGTATATAAGCTTTCTTTGCTCTTTGATCCCTTTGAACTATAAAAGTGTTACTACTATTCCTTAAATATATATTTCCTTGAGTGAGGGTGTGAAAGTGAGGTAAATTTTCTATGAGTGTTAATCATGATTGCCTTGCGATATTTGTTTTGCTTGTGACATTCGTTTCAATTGTGTGATTTATATACTTGTGATGTATGATTGAATTTTAGACCAAGGAAATGATTTAGTCAAGTTCTTTAGACTGTTTGAGCAAAAAAGCCAACCTAATGACATTTTATCCTTAGAATCCCCTTTTGAGCCTTATCTGCCTTAATTCTTGATTAACCATGTTATTTTGCTGAACTTACTTTTTTATTTTATCCTACTTTCTATCCATCACCATAGTAGTTAGTGTTGGTGGTCCAGAACATCAATACTTCGGGCAATGATGTTATGGATTGTTGGGAAGAACATGAGACATGTTCTGTTGGGGGAAAAAGTCAATTTATGACTTTAACGGAAAGGAAAGAAATAGACATGTTGAAAAAAAAGAAAGAAACCATGTTAAAAAGAAAAAAAAAAAAAAAAGAAGAAAAGAAGGAAAACTCCTTCTAAGTTGCAAAAAATAAGGTACAATTTTGCCTTCGAAAGTGGTAGTTGGTTGAATTGGAGATGTTCTAGAAGATTATGGTTTAAGTTATTCACTAACGTATCCAAGGTGATATGAGATACTTTTATCCAAATATATATCCTAACTTTATCCCTTAACTTACGTTAAAAGCTTTAAAGACCAACTTGACTTTGGTTTCAGTTCATTTGTATTAGTATGTATTATGTGTGTTAAAATTCTTCCAATATCTTTGTCACTTGCAAAGACTTTTTTTCATTGGGTTTTTCATCGATTAGTGAGCGAGTGATATCTACTTTCATGAGTAGTGAGTTAATACTTTCATCATGATGATATAGGGGTTGATTAGTAGTTTTTATTTTTATTTTTTTTATACATGTTTAGTTCATTTCTCTACGTGCTAGTTTTTCTTGTTACAACTACTGATGCATTGGAGAAGGTTAATGAAACTTACATGTTTTGTTTTGTTTTACTCGGGATGAGTAAAAGTTCAAGTTTGGGATGTGGTAACTTACTAAAAGAGACTTATTTATATATATTTCATCTTGGGTTTAGTCGGTTTCCGAATGTTTGACTTTCACAAGTAGGGGTATTTTTGTTATTTTATGGTTTTTATCCAAAACATTGAGTTTATGTGTTTTTAATATTTTATTACACTTATTATGTGTTTTAAGGCATTTTACATGTTTGGAATTAATTAGAGGTCAAACAGAGTAAAAGAGGTCAAAACGGAGCAAGACCAGGCACCCTTATGCGAAAGCTAGGTGCATGGCATGGCAGGGACACCCAGCCAGTGGTGCCTGGGCACTGCCACTGCTAGGGAATTGGGAGGGGCACCCACGCTATCACAATAACACGTTGTTTCCCAAATTTTAGAGTTTTTAGGGTTCCAGGTATCCGTTTTGTGCCCGTAATTGTGCGTTTTGTAGCTTATACAGAGGTCTACCATTGTAACTCTTAAAACCTATAAATAAGGATCTCTAGGACCTGAAAATCAGATTCTCTTTTCAGCCTCCCCTTTGGGGACTGCAAATTAGACTAGGGTTTCTTGTTTTACAAGAAGAATTGAAGTGGAAGCATAAGATTGACAACCATGGACTAAGATCTTCTAATTTTTCATTAAAGAAGCATTAATAAGCCTTCATAGATCTTTCTTATGTTATTTAATTCTATATTTGTTGTTCTTTTCTCGTTTATCATGTTCTAGATTTCTCTTGTTAGGGTTTTGAGATGTAGCCTTTTGTGATTACATGAAGTCCTCATGTTTTATTGTTTTTCATGGTAGATTTCCAATAAAGGTTCATGTTTTTGTTATGTTCTAATGCTTTCAAGTTTTGACCAATTCTCGAATGATTTTGTGAATATGTGCTGAGATGTACCAAGTAATTTGCATATTTATGATCAAGTAGCGAAAACTACAAATTGAGCAAATACCGGACCAAGGATTATCGCATTTGTGTGGTCACGTTAGGAATTCCTTGTTCGTAGCCAAAGTCCTTTTAGTTCTAATTATTTGTGCTGGACCAAAGACAAATATATTAGTAGAAAAAAATTATTATTGAATGACCATTGGGTAATAACTATAATAGGAAATTTGACTAGCAATCTTAGGAATCAATCCAGAATAACTTGAACTGAGTTTATATTTGAACAATTGGTCAAAATCAAAATACCGTGATGGTTGTGAATTCTCGAATTCTTTTTAGTTAATTATTTTCCCTAGTTATTAGTTAGTCTCTAAGATTAGTTATTTAAATCTTATCTCAATAATTTTTTTGAATAGTAGTGAAACTATAAATTTAAGTGCTTATTCATAGTCCTTAGGGGAATGATACTCTACTCAAGTCAATATTACTTTAAACAATCTCATACACTTATGAGTGTAGGAAATTTCCTATCATGATACATGAAATATTTAGTTATACCATTTATAAATATCTAACTCTACTATTATCTAGATAGCTTCCCCCAAGTGTACAGGCTCAAATAGTATATAGCAGAAGTAAGGGTCGAACACACAAGGATTAGTTTAACAACTATTGGTTACTTGGTTAGAAAGCTATTTGAAGAAATGCCAATTGAAGAAATTTAATTAAAACTAATGAAACCAACGGATTAGGGTTAAGACTAGCCAATTCCCAACTTTGAATAATTCATTCAATTAAACACATTCTAGGACAATTCTCACTATTAACCAAATCCGGATTTCTCACGTCATTAGGTCATTCAATTCAATTAGTCCAACTGAAGATTCCTCCCACCACTTGGTTAACTAACTAAATTGACCATTCATCCCATAGAATTCTAGGTGATCAACTGGGTAATTTAGTCCATCATAAGCGTAAATTAAACCTAGTCCAATTAATAATTCTGTCTTAAATAGAGGTTCAACTTTCATTCGTGCCTCAATTTACCGTTCAATTAATTATAAGAGTGATCAATTCCCCTAATTATCTTTCTAGTTCATTTGAATTGCCGAATTGTATATTTACCAAATTAATCATTACACAATACAATTGGCATCATCCAACCTTAACCATATAAATTAGAACATAGATGAAAGGAATACCACAAAAGAGAACATTGAAAGCAAGTAAACTTGTCAAAACATTAATTAAGATAAGTAAATAAATAAAGCATTTATTGAAGGCAAATGATAAAAGAGCAATTAAACAAGAATTAAATAGCACAATAAAGATCTAAAAAGGTTTAAGTATGCTTCTCTAGTGAAGAATCGCAAGTTATTGGTCTAAAGTTGTGAATCTTGAACCTTCTCTTCAACTCTTCTTGAAAATAAATAAAACCTAGTCTAATCTTGCTGCCCTCGAAGGCAAACTGAAAGAGAATGTGTTTTTTGAGGTCATAGAGGCCCTTATTTATAGGTTTTAAGAGTTACATTGTGTACGGTTCTGAAGAAGTTCTAAAACACACCAAAATGGGCCCAAAACAAACACCTGGAACCCTAGAATCATCAAAATCATGAAACCGCGTGACATGGTTCGCTAAAAGTGAACATGGTTATGTTTGGTTATCTTCAACTAAAAAAAATGGCCTGCAGAGTTTCCTCAGTTTCACCGTTTTGCCTCTAAAATCTCTATTCAACATACAAATGATGTAACGTTTGTTCCTATATGACCCTAAAACAAAAACACACATTAATGTCTATAATATAACTCCTGGAATTAGGTAAACAAACTAAATACAACCCTAAACACATACACACATAAATATAAGTTTAGTATAATCAAACAAACACTATAATGCTAAACTAAACATGTAGTATATTAACACATAGAAATGGAAATGCATGAAAACAAATACATAAATCCTAAAAATATCGAAACTAGTGTAAAAACTGTGTGAAAAAGAGTAGGAATAACCCAATTTCTTTGGGTTATCAACACTCTCAAGTTAAAGTTTTGCTAGTCCAGCAAAACAAGACAAACAAAGACACAAATCATATTAAGCTAGGACTAACACAAAATAGACAACAAATCCACCTAGGAATGGCAACATTCAGATTTTGTTGAAGTAACTGACTCATAAACCAGTCTGATACCCAGTCAATCACATGACACATTTTCTATGCAATTACATACACCAAAATAGCCACCATGAATTGTATCAAGTAGACTTTCCAAAAATGCATGTTCAATAAACCAGTTCGACTAATATGGCCATGTCACATGAAGAAATTTCACTTCCCACAACCAATTTGAAAATCCCTTAACCAAGTCCCTATAACCATCAATATAATAGAGAAAGATCGGTCGGACCATAAAGGCTGACAATCATGCAAATGACACATACCGGCAAAGCATTAAGAACAATTAAAATAATTTTGACTCAAAACTGACAAGCACAACTATTCATCAATCCTTCGTGACCACCTTTTATTTGGCTCTTTTTATTCACTAGCCGATGCAATAGCATTTCCATGCAAGCAACCTTATGTCTTTCTTTTTTCTTACCATGCTCATGTATTGCCACGTGAAGCAAGCCATTATTTTTGTAAATACCCATTGGAGCACATAAGGAACTAGCCACGGAAAGATGAGTTGATCATACGGGTAGGATTTAAATGTCTGTAATAGAACCAAATACTTTGCCATGCATCAAATGCACATATGAACAAATAAAGACCTACCTTATTTCAACTATATGTCTATCGATGAATCATAAGAAAATAATCTCAACAATTTTCTAATATTCATTATCAATAAAAAGTACTCCATCAAATTCCTCTCTAATATCATCAGTTCCAAATTTATGTATTAAAATAAAGCACATCACATGATATTTAATTTTAAGTCCTGGCTGTAACTCATTTAAGAGAAATAAGCAACAAAGAATCATGTTGGTCCAGAACATTAGGTTGTCATATCATTGACAATTAACATCAACCAAATAACAAGAAGCCATTCCAATCATGACACACCTTATACAGAAGATGTCACAAAACTATACTACCATCACAGACAAAAGAATTTTCCAAATAACATGCAAACAGAAAAATAGGACTTTGTGCCCACCAATTATCAAACATCACAGCACCAAAGACAAGTAGTACTCAAAACCAGTCACAACATAACAAAGTAATAAAAGCTAACATTAGTGAACCACTTATGCTCATACTTGGATAACCAAAAAGCTCTAATCTCTAAGGAATAAGATCCACGCAAGTGAATGTTGAATGCTACTAGGAAAACACTATAGTCAATTTAAAACTATGGTTTCACTGTCAATTATAGAATTCATTCACAATGAACTCAAAACACTACTAAGAAATGAGTAATAAGTTGAATCATATCAATGCAAGCTTCAATGAAAATCATAAGTCCAAGAAATTGTTCTTCCTTTTTCAACAAACATGACCATACTAAGTTGGGATTATTAGGGCTTCACAAGGTCCAAACAATTGACAAATAAAACCAACATAGGTGTAACATGGTTTAAAAAATACAAAGCCCACTTACACACCCAATTCATCCCCCCAACTTAGCTTAGAAAGATTAATTAGCAGAAAAATGTACTCAACAACCAAGATGAATCCAAATCTATAACAAGCATTCATATAATATTCTCATCAAACTACTTAAGCATATGAAAGATAATGTACAAAAATTAGAAATTCCATAACCCAATAGAAAAGAAAGTTCAAGTTCAATGAGAATTCCATGACAACCATAATTCATCAAGTAAGAGTATAATCCATCATCATTAGCTAAATTAGACTAATTTGTCTTAACCTAAAAACACATTATCTAAGCATAATAAAAGATTTTTCATAACATAAAACACAAAAACATAACTAGTCACCAGGCTTCAAGCCTTTATTATCCCACTAGTTTCTTAAACTAAAGAATATAAAGCATAAATAAAAGCTGAATTAAAAGAAACATTCCCCTAGTAAATCCAAAGTGGCTTGCCAATGATGTTATAGTCCTTGCTCTACTGTTTGAATTACACATCCAAAGTTCCCAAGGATAGATAAAACTCTGGCATATGTAGTTATCATATCCCTAAATCCTTTTTAGTTGATACCCTGCATTTTCTACTCCTCGATCCAACTTCATCAACACACCGGATGGAACTTCTTTGTACTGTGTGATAGGGTGATATAAGCAATCTTTTATTTCTTCGTCATTGCACATGCCCAATAACTTGGTCATCTCAAAATTACTCTTAAGTTTGCAATCTTCCCCTTTGGCTGAGAGTGGTATAGGAGTCCCTTAAACTTCACATACCAACTTACTTGCGAGTTCGATGATTTAGTTTGATAATGTCTTTACGAATTCGTCTTGAAGCCCAAAAGATTTGTCTTAGTGCTCAAAAAATTTGTCTTGGCAATTAGAAGACTCTACTAGGCTCTCTATAAAGACGATCATCTTCCATTCCAATCTTGGCACAACATTTTCCTCTTGAGTTGGTGTAGCATCCCAATAAGAATAAAATGGTCCTATTTGAGCACATCCATAACCTATTAACTTATTCATTGAAACTCCTTGAGTTTGACCCACCAACGTCTACAATATTTCATCAGTCTGAGATTGAATTCGTGGTAGGGATGCCTCTTCATTATTGAGCCTCTTTGTTGTTTCTTACATAAAAGTTCCATACTATTCGGTAAAGGTCATCAAGGCACCTCCTACCCTTGTATTTGGCTCCTCTTGATCAGTTGGTAATAGTTGAAATCTTGGTTAATCTTTCGTGTTGGGTCTACTTGATTCATGTGCACGTTCTTCCACCTCTTTAGTAGCTTTCATCAATTTGGACAAGAAATGGTTACGCACTCTCAGGGGCTAACTTTGATAAATCCATTTATAGGCTATTGAGGTGTAGGAAAGGAAAAAGAGTATTCTTAGTAGTTTGAAAATGTATTTGCATGGGTGTACCATCCCATGTCATTATCACAAGTATAGGGAGGGACACTGTAAGAACCATACTCATTTGTCATGCCTCTATAATCATAACGATGACAATATCCTTGGCAGATTGATTATAATTCATATTTATCCTTAAAATGTTGACACTAAAATAAGACACAAAAACACACAAAATAGGATAATTTATACTAATTTCTTGCCTAAACTATCAACTAAAAAGAGAAAAAAAATTTTGGATTTTTCAAAATAGGAGACAAACCACAGAAAAGGAAATTTTTTTTTGATTTTTTAAGAATAATGTTGAAAACACATAAACAAAACACAATTTACACTATAAAGTAGTATTCTTTCCAAATTATACTGATATTACCAAAGACCCAATCCCAGGTAATGACGACAAAAACTTGATACGTGAAATATCTAGTTATAAAATTTATTAATGGACACCTAACTCTGATATTAACTGGATAATGCAATGCAAGCATAAGGAGTCAAATAGTATACAGTGGAGGTAGGGGTCGAATCTACAAGGATTGGTTAAACAAATACCAATTATTTGGCTAGAATGCTATTTGAAGAAACTCCGATTGAAAAGATTTAATTAAAACCAAATTTTGGACTAAAACTAATGAAAGCAGTGGATAAGGCTAAGACTAGCCAATTCCCAGCTTTCATTAATTTATTCAATTAATTGGTTCAGGTAAACACATTAGAGTTTAATGCTTATCATTAACCTAATCTCGATTTCTCACGTCATTAGGTTGTTCAATTCAATTAGTCTAAATAAGGATTCCTCCTGTCACCTAAACTAACCAAATTAACCATTCATCCTATGGAATTATAGGTGACCAACTAGGGAATTTAGTCCATCTGAATCATAAACTAAACTAGGTCCAATTACTAATTAGGTCTTTAACAAAGGTTCAACTTTCGTTCGTGCCTTGATAGAGCATTACCATTCAATTAATTAAGAAAGTGATAAATTCCCCCTAATTATCTTTCTAGTTCATTAGAATCGTCCAATTGTCAATATACCATTTAATTTTACCAAATTAATCATTACTCAATAGAATTGGCATCATCCAACCATAACCCATAACAAATTAGGACATAGACAATGACATAACACAAAAGAGAACATTGAAAGCAAGTAAACTAGTCCAAACATAATGTAGGAAAGTAAATAAAGAAAGCATTGATTGAACGAAAATGATAAAAGAGCAATAAAACTAGAATTAAATAGCATAACAAAGAACTAAAAAGGTTTAAGAATGCTTCTCTAATAAAGAATCGCAAATTATTGGTCTAAGGTTGTCAGTCTTGAACCTCCTCTTCAACTCTTCTTGAAAAATAAAGACAACCCTAGTCTAATCTTCCAGTCCTCGAAGGGAAACTGAAAGAGAACTTGTTTTTTTGAGGTTCTAAATACCCTTATTTATAGGTTTCAACAGTTACTATATCAAAGCGTATGGATTTGAGTAAGTTTTGAAATGCACCAAAACGGGGCCAAAATAGGCATCTAGAATACTAAAAAACATCAAAATTGCAAAATAGTGCGACATGGTTTGCTTCAAGGGAGCATGGTTCTGTTTGGTTTGCTTAAAGTTAATAAAATGGCCTGTGGAGGCAAACTCCCCCGGATAGCTCTGTGCAGTTTCATCGTTTTGCCTTTAAAATCTCTGTCCGACTTCAATTGAAGTAACGTTTATTCCTACGTGACACTAGAACAAAAGCACAAATTAATATCTATAATATAACTCTAAAATAACACATAAATTGTGAAACCCAGTATTTTAAAATCCTTGTTCTTTGATTTTAATTGGTTTAAAATGTTTTTCATATTATTTTTAGGCATAAGGTACTTCAACTTATTCGTTTTTCAATTCGGCAAATTTTTCGATTTACGCGATTTCGGTACCGGGTAAACGGGTCAAAAGTTGGATTAAGTGTAAACAGTGCATTAATTTGTGCTTTTGTTGTAGTGTGGCTGAGGAATAAACGTTACTTCAATTGAAGTCGGACAGAGATTTTAAAGGCAAAACGATGAAACTGCACAGAGCTATCCCTGTCTCTTATACACATCTAGATGTGTATAAGAGACAGAGCATATATTTCATTTTACACCTTTTTACGAATAACAAAACCCGTTGTTAGCTATTTCAAAGTTGCTACAACGAAAATAAAGTTCATCAATACAAAACATCAAGTAGGAATCACTTGGAAGGTAAGATTTTATGTATTTTAGCATTTATAGCTTATGGGCTTTATGATTTAAGCTTTAATTTCAAGTTTTGTAGGATTCTTAGGGCTGAAAATAAACCCTCTTTGCAGCCTTATATATGTTGATTTATGTATGTTATGGGTTATTTTTAGTGTTTTGGAGGTTGGGAAGTGATTGGGGTTGATTTATAACAACTTTCCATGGTTAGATTACAAATTTTAAGATTATGAGTTAGGGTTTTGTCTTCCATATGTGCCCTAGAATGTTATGCTATGAATGCTTATGTTTATGCTTTTAATGATGTTTTAAGAGTGTTTTAAGGTTAGTTTGGATAGGAATTGAGATTTGAAAGAAGTGGAATGGATTTCCTTCATTTTGTAAGTAAGCGGAAGTTTGGCAACTAGGATAATTTGGATAATTGGTTATGTTTGAAGGAGCTTTAGTGATCTTTTGATGGTTTTAAGTGTTTCCTTGGTAGTGGGTTGGATAGGAAGCATGTTTGAATCATGCGTGTGGCTAATCGGTAAAAATTTCAGTTTGATAGTAAAGAGGAATTCCAACCATAGGTTGTTGCTCTAATGTTGTAATAGAGTTAATTGTAGTGGTTATGGGGTATGGATTGTTGTGGTATGCTATTGATATAGTCCCGGCTATTGCTCCGGTGAATCTTTCCGTTTATGGATTTTGATTGGTTGTATATGTTGTTTTGAGTTGGGTTGTAACCAAGGTCCCTTGAATACCTTGGAATTGGATTTGTCTGGCAGGGAGGATAGCCTACTTATAGATGTAGGGAGATAAGTTCTCGGTGTGGGCAAAACTCCAGGTCAATCCAAGGATAATCTAGCTGTAATAAGAATTTGAGGGATTAACTAAGTGTTTTGACTGGGGTTTTAGTTTGTCGAAGTTGGTCAGAAATTGTGAAAAGGTCATTTTGACCAAAGAGCTTTTGGTGTCGTTTTCTATCGTTTCGCGTCGTTTTCGTTTCCCTAGTCATTCTTTAACTTCTACATCTCTTCTAAGAGTCCTCTTATATCTGTTTTAGGTACCACGCCACCTACCGCCGGCGATCGCGTTCAGTGATCATTGTACAGTTTTGCTTTGATAGGTGGGTAACATAGATTCTCTTCCACTTGTATTTTGTTTAACGACTTTCGAAATATGTTTGGATGGATTTTAAAATGTGTATGATGTTTGGAACTGCACTTTTACCAAGTTTTGGAATTATTACATATGAAATCGGGACCAAGCTATTTTATGTTTGAATCAATTGATATGTTTGCAAACTCTTTTGGTATGAAAGCATTTTATGACTGTTTTGGCTCATAGGTGACCTAGGTATATAATTTTGGATGTGTTTGGAAATGTTTGATTTGGGGTGCACCGGTTCTATAGTCATCCATGGGACGCCATGGTGACTTCTGTGATTGTTATGAATTATTTGATACGGGGTCTTGTGATGGGATAACTTGACCTCCCGGTCAGACTAGTAGGTGTGGTAGATTACTAGATCTGGCTAGTACTGAAAGTCATACCTTGGAGCCTAAAAGATACTCATGCTATTTTATTATATTCTGGATTGAAACTGTACTTGGATTTGTTCGCTATGCTTTAGCATACTATGTTTTGAAATGATTGGATTTTTTTTTACTAATCTACCACATGCCTGGCTAGTAAATGTCTCTTATACACATCTAGAAACTGTATAAGAGACAGGGTTTATGGACTTTTAAATGGCATGAGACATTTTAGATCGGCCTTCATAACTATGGTTTTCACAAATGTTATTATCTTTATGTTTTCTTTTATCGCAATGCTTGGCCCCATTTGAAGAGTTTTTATGATATCCACTGAGCTAGTTATGCTCACCCCACGTGAATTATAATTTTTCAGATTAGGTGCTCGTTTTTGGATTCTCCACCTCGTTAGCAGCTTTTAGATTTTCTCCAGACTCCACATTACTGGTAGGACTCTGCGGATAATCTTCCAAGCTTCTCTTTTTAGATGTGTATAAGAATGTCTTCTCAACAAACTGCTATCACTAATAATCCTAAGTCCAGAATAGGTTTTCGATGAGTCTTTCGAGGTTTAAATCGATGTGCTCGGGCTTAGAATTATATAAGATTCTGTTTTGCTCGCGACATTACAGGATCTGTGGAATTCTTTGACCTGGAGTTATTGATTGACTTGTTTTGGGGGTTTTGAGAGGTCCTTGCTTATGTAATCTTTGTTGTACCTCTTTTGTTGAATCTTGAAGAGTTATTCTTTGCTCATGATTTCGTCTTTGATTCTTATCAGCTAGTATGCCGCCTAGGACGCGTTCTGGTTCTATAGGTCGCGGTAGAGGCTCGCACAGGACCCCACTGGAGCGTTCGGCGGGGATCCGCTGGAGATCCCCGTAGCCGAGTCGAGAGAGTGTTACTAGGCTGCAGTCTACCCTAGGGACGAGGCAGGCCGTCACCTTCCTACTTAGATGTGTATAAGAGACAGGTCGAATAACCTGTGCCACAACCGCCGCAATGGCGCCATAACTTGGCGCGAGCGACCTCCGTTGCTCCACTACCTCCACCACTGCATCGACATTCCATCCCTGTTTCAGACACTCAAGAAGGCCGGGCTACCTACGTTTGATGGGGCTCGGATCCGCTTAAGGCGGAGTCGTGGATGGGCGAGATAGAGAGGGATTTTGAGTTATTTCAGATTCGGTGGAGTCACGGACATCTTTGGCTATTCCTTTCTTGGTTGCTGAGGCGGCCAAGTGGTGGCAGACCGTTGAGGCTACGTTGCCCACACCGAGACAGCCTGTGACTTGGGAGATATTCCGAGAGCAGTTTCTAGCTCATTATTTTCCCCCGTCCATCAGAGCTCAGAAGATGGACGAGTTTGATAGATAATCTAGCCATCCAGCTGGATTCAGAGCGAGGCGTGAGGAGAGATCGGGATACCTTTCAGAGGGTCGAGCTGCGCTAGCACGAGCAGCCGGACTAGCCGACCATTTCGCTTTCGGCCTCGGTCTCGGTCGCGTGGCCTTGGCCGGACAGGGACTTTAGCACCTCCAGCTGGGAGTAGGAGTCGTGGTCGACGGGGTGGTTTCTCTAGGAGGGGTCCGTCGACAGGTTCTTCTGTCTTCTGCGCAGCTTGGGAGCCAGCCTCGAGATCTCGGTCGGTGACAGTTCGCCGCAGCCATGCCGGTCTTGTGGTCGACTACACTCTGGGGAGTGTGTATAAGAGGACAGCAATTACCTTCTAAATGTGGCGAGCACGGCCATTTGATCAGAGATTGTCCTAAGGTCACACCAAATCGAGGGCAGACTAGTGGAGTGCGGTGGTCCTTTGAGGACCTTAGGACAATCTCTCAGGCAAGGGTGGCCGTGCTGAGCCACATTTAAGGCCGATCCAGACCGATAATAACATCTAGCTACAAAGTGAATGTCGCTGCACTCTTATCAAATAAAGCATATGCAGGTATGAGACATTCTGGTGCATAAGATCTATGGCTGCAGCTAGATGAATCGGTAGATGTCGTCCGATAAACCTAGATGGTTAGAGGATCCTTATAGAGTGGGGACCCCGGACGGGAAGGTTATGGAGTCTAGGTTTGTTTTGGAAGGTTGTCGGTTAGAGTTATGTGATAGGAAGTTTGAGGCTGACCTTATTCAGTTACCGATGACCGACTTTGATTTGATTTTGGGTATGGATTGGTTGGCGGCTAATGGTGCGACGATTAATTGTAAAGAGAGGTATTGATGAACAATGTAATAGAACCATCAAGCCATTTCTTAACTATAGATGTGTATAAGAGACAGCTATTCATCAACTCCATAAAGGCATAGCTCCGCAGGGGGCCGGTCTGTCTCTTATACACATCTAGATGTGTATAAGAGACAGCTTGGACATTAAAGCTTAAATCATAAAGCCCATAAGCCATAAATGCTACCGGTCTAAAATAGCATGAGTATCTTTTAGGCTCAACACTTTGCATTGACTACCGTGAGCTTAATAGGGTAATGAAGAATAAATACCCTTTGCCACGGATTGATGACTTGTTTGATCAGCTTAAGGGTGCGAGGTACTTCTCTAAGATTGATTTGCGGTCCGGATATTATCAATTGAGGGTGAAGGAAGAGGATGTACCTAAGACCGCTTTTCGGACTCGCTATGGCCACTACGAGTTTTTGGTTATGCCTTTTGGTTTAACTAACGCCCCTGCAGCCTTTATGGAGTTGATGGAATAGGGTGTTCAAGGACTATCTTGATGTATGTGTGGTGGTCTTCATCGATGATATCCTGGTTTAACAAAGTATAATAACCAGGCTCATCTTGAGCATTTACGAGCTTTGAGCTTGTTGAGGAAAGAGCAGTTGTATGGTAAGCTTAGCAAATGCGAGTTTTGGCTTCGGAGTGTTGCATTTTTGGGTCATGTGGTGTCAGAGGAAGGGGTTTCTGTAGATTCCAAGAAGATTGAGGCCATTGTTGATTGGCCTAGACCTACCACAGTGACTGAGGTGCGGAGTTTTCTGGGCTTAGCTGGTTATTATAGGAAATTTGTGGAGGATTTCTCACGAATTGCTTCCCCTTTGACGCGGCTTACCCAGAAGAGAACCAAGTTTGTATGGTCAGATCAGTGTGAGGCAAGCTTTCAAGAGCTTAAGCATAGGTTGGTGACACATCTACAAAAGCATGCACCCTCGCCTGAGTCCTCCGCCTCTTGTCCTCAGGCGGACCACCCTGCACTCCACTAGTCTGCCCTCGATTTGGTGCGACCTTAGGACAATCTCTGATCAAATGGCCGTGCTCGCCACATTTAAAGCAAGCTCCAGTCCTCCGATGGTGAGACCTCGAGTTTCGAGTTAGAGTGATGGTAGCTTGTGGCGAGACAGACGTTTATGTGTGCCGAACGACTCCGAATTGAAAAGAGAATCGATGAAAGAAGCTCATTCTTCGCGCTTATCTATTCATCCCTGGGGTACGAAGATGTATAGGGACTTGAAAATGAGATTTTGGTGGCTTGGAATGAAAAGAGAGATAGCTGAGTTTGTGGCGAGATGTTTGGTGTGTCAGCAGGTTAAGGCTGAACACCAAAGGCCCAGCGGTTTACTGCGATCATTGGAGATACCAGTGGAAATGGGAGCATATTACTATGGATTTTGTACATGGGTTACCACGGACTAGGCGAGGTAATGACAGTATATGGGTGATTGTTGACCGCCTAACAAAGTCCGCCCATTTCTTACCGATGAAGGTAACCGCTACTTTGGAATCATTAGTGAAGTTATATGATCAGGAGATTGTCCGTTTGCACGGTGTGCCTAAGAGCATTATTTCTGATCGCGATCCCAGGCATGTATCCGTGTTCGGACAACCTACCGAGAGCTTGTGGCACAACTTTGAGTCTTAGTATTAGGACAATCCTCAGACAGATGGCCAATCTGAGCGTACTATTCAGACATTGGAGGATATGTTGAGAGCTTGTACCATAGACTTCCAGGGAAGCTGGGATGAGCATGTGATGCTTATGGAATTCTCGTATAATAACAGCTATCACAGCAGCATCGGTATGGCACCATTTGAGGCTTTGTACGGTCGTAAGTGTAGATCACCTTTACATTGGGATGAAGTTGGTGAAAGATCTTTGGAGGGCCCAGATTTGATTCAGGCAATGATTGATAAGATTGCTATTGTTCGCCAGAATTTGAAAGCGGCTCAAGATCGTCAGAAGAGCTGGGCAGATCGCAAGAGAAAGCCAATGGAGTATATCTTGGGGATATCAAGTGTTTGTGAAAGTATCGCCGACTAAAGGGGTAGCTAGGTTTGGAAAAGGTGGAAAGTTGAGTCCACGCTATATAGGCCCCTATGAGTGTGTTGAACAAGGTTGGTGATTTGGCATACCAATTGGCTTTGCCTCCGGAGTTGTCTAGAGTTCATAATACCTTCCATGTCTCTCAGTTGAGGAGGTATATCCCTGATCCCTCTCATGTGTTGAGCCATGAACATTTAATAGATCGGGAGGACACGACATACGAGGAGGTTCCGGAGAAGATCTTGGATCGACAAGATAAGACATTGAGGAATAAAGTTATTCCCTACGTGACAGTTCTGTGGTCTAATCATTCGAGCGAGAAGCTACACGGGAGCGATCTCATGAGGCTCTCAAGCCTGTCTCTTATACACATCTAGCAATGTTCGTGATTTCGTAAGATTACTATGCTTTTGACTAATTACACTTAGTCAAACTTTTGACCCGTGTACCCGCTGTCTCTTATACACATCTAGATGTTGTATAAGAGCAGGTTTATAATGTTATTTGCGCTGACCGCGGGTACAGGGATCTCCTGTGGGTCAAATAGTCAATTTGGAGACTATTTGGTCAATGGGTACTATTTGGTCAACCTTGGAATTTCTTTTTAAGTCTTCTTCTTGTTTTTTCTTCCTCATTTTCTTCCAGCAGCAGCCGAAAACTCTTCCTCCATTTTCCCCCAAAAATTTTCTTGGATTAAGTACACATCTACTTGGAAGGTAAGATTTTATGTATTTTAGCATTTATAGCTTATGGGCTTTATGATTTAAGCTTTAATTTCAAGTTTTGTAGGATTCTTAGGGCTGAAAATAAACCCTCTTTGCAGCCTTATATATGTTGATTTATGTATGTTATGGGTTATTTTTAGTGTTTTGGAGGTTGGGAAGTGATTGGGGTTGATTTATAACAACTTTCCATGGATTAGATTACAAATTTTAAGATTATGAGTTAGGGTTTTGTCTTCCATATGTGCCCTAGAATGTTATGCTATGAATGCTTATGTTTATGCTTTTAATGATGTTTTAAGAGTGTTTTAAGGTTAGTTTGGATAGGAATTGAGACTTGAAACCAAGTGGAATGGATTTCCCTTCATTTTGTAAGTAAGCGGAAGTTTGGCGCAACTAGGATAATTTGGATAATTGGTTATGTTTGAAGGAGCTTTAGTGATCTTTTGATGGTTTTAAGTGTTTCCTTGGTAGTGGGTTGGATAGGAAGCATGTTTGAATCATGCGACGAGCTTGTGCTTCTATGTTTTGAGTTGGGTTGTAACCAAGGTCCCTTGAATACCTTGGAATTGGATTTTACTGGCAGGGAGGCAAGCCTACTTATGTCTAGGGAGAGGCGAAGTTTTTCAGATTTTCTGGAAAACTGAGCTTATTATCTCCTAATCTAGCTGTAATAAGAATTTGAGGGATTAACTAAGTGTTTTGACTGGGGTTTTAGCTTGTCGAAGTTGGTCAGAAATTGTGAAAAGGTCATTTTTGACCAAAGAGCTTTTGGTGTCGTTTTCTATCGTTTCGCGTCGTTTTCCCTTCCCTAGTCATTCTTTAACTTCTACATCTCTTCTAAGAGTCCTCTTATATCTGTTTTAGGTACCACGCCACCTACCGCCGGCGATCGCGTTCAGTGATCATTGTGCAGTTTTTGCTTTGATAGGTGGGTAACATAGATTCTCTTCCACTTGTATTTTGTTTAACGACTTTTGAAATATGTTTGGATGGATTTTAAAATGTGTATGATGTTTGGAACTGCACTTTTTACCAAGTTTTGGAATTATTACATATGAAATCGGGACCAAGCTATTTTATGTTAATCAATTGATATGTTTGCAAACTCTTTTGGTATGAAAGCATTTTATGACTGTTTTGGCTCATAGGTGACCTAGGTATATAATTTTGGATGTGTTTGGAAATGTTTGATTTGGGGTGCAGAGTTCTATAGTCATCCATGGGACGCCATGGTGACTTGTGATTGTTATGAATTATTTGATACGGGTCTTGTGATGGGATAACTTGACCTCCGGTCGGACTAGTAGGTGTGGTAGATTACTAGATCGGCTAGTCTGAAAGTCATACCTTGGAGCCTAAAAGATACTCATGCTATTTTATTATATTCGGATTGAAAGCGTACTTGGATTTGTTCGCTATGCTTTAGCATACTATGTTTTGAAATGATTGGATTTTTTTTTACTATGTTTTGGACATGCAGCGTTTAAATGGCATGATACATTTTAGAAACTACTTATGATTATGGTTTATGGATCTTTTAAATGGCATGAGACATTTTAGAAACTGCTTCATAACTATGGTTTTCACAAATGTTATTATCTTTATGTTTTCTTTTATCGCAATGCTTGGCCCCATTTGAAGAGTTTTTATGATATCCACTGAGCTAAGTTATGCTCACCCCACGTGAATTATACATTTTTAGATTAGGTGCTCGTTTTTGGATTCTCCACCTCGTTAGCAGCTTTTAGATTTTCTCCAGACTCCACATTACTGGTAGGACTCTGCGGATAATTCTTCCAAGCTTTAGGGTTGTTTGGAGAGGGGTAGTGTATTAGAAAAGTTGTGTATTGATGAACTTTATTTTTGTTGTAGCATCTTTTATCTCTTAACTATAAATTTTGTAATTCGTATTCTTGTGTAATATGAATTATTTGGTTTTATAGTTAAGAAATGGCTTGATGTCTCTTATACACATCTAGATGTGTATAAGAGACAGGATCTTCGTTTGTGCCTTGCGCTTTGGTCCGGTGTACCATTAGCGCGGCGTGTTACGGTCCCGTTTTTGGGGCGTGACATAAATACTTACAAAAACTATAAACAAAAGACAAACAAGAACGCACAAAGAACCCTAATTCTGAGAGGAATTAGGAAACAAACCAAACACAACCCTAAATACATACACACATAAATATAGGTGGAATATCAGCAAATAAACACAAAAACACTACACTAATTATACATTAATATATAGAAATGGAAATTTACGAAAACAAACATATCAATCCTAAAAAGGCAACTAGTACAAAAATCGTACGAAAAGAATAGGATAACGCTAATTTCTTAGGGTTATCAATATGCCTCCCTAGGCGTTTTCCTCATTATGCTACTTCTAGTTGAGGCATCTATTAAGCGCTTCTCCGAAAGACTACCTCCATTGTAGAATGTTTATATTTGTACCACAAAAAAGCTCATGGTTAGGAACGTTTCTCAATATATCCACCAACACTTAACCTTAACCTATATTGAGAACGGGAACAATTGTAAGCTAATGGTTGGGCACAGCAACATCCTTAAACACTTCTTGATATTTGAAGGTGTCACAAATCTCCAAGGTGCTGGTGAGGTAAGTATTAGAATCCTTCTGAGATAATCAACCAAACTAACAAGATTTGATGATATTGATTATTATCGGCTTTATCTGAAGGGTGTTTGCGTGCACCAACCATTAGTCTTTTAATGATAGATCCGGACCTAGAATTATAGGTGTAGCAAAATTTGTCATTGTTTTACACTCCTCATTCTCAGCTCTTCATCGTTCATTTCCTGCCATCGTTTTTCTTTGTACAACTATCTGATTGTGTTTAATCAAGTGTTCTATCTTAGGATAAGATTACCCCATTTACTCATGGTCATAAACAAGAAAAATCAAAGGTAAAAAAAAGTTACTACATGATTCTCGAAATAAAGTCAAAATCAACAAAATTAAACCCCAGATTAACTAGGAAAAATTGAAACCAAATAAATCAACATGTTCTGGGCAACGGTGCCAAAAACTTGATGCTTGCTATTGACACTAGCAAGACACTAGTTGGTCAAGTAATAAATAGATAAGAGTATAGATTTATCATATCCATAGAGACTTAAAACAAATTCAATTAATTTCAATTCTTACCTAACTGTTATCTAAAGGATTGAATTGAGAACTTGCTAGCCTACATAAAATTAACTAGTCAAACAAAAACCGATGAAAGTAATTGATGGAAAATTTATTAGAAAAAACTACTAGATAACCAAGTTGATTGATGCGTGCTAGACACAGTCGCAAGTGCACTAGTCGAACAAGTAATAATAAAGTGATAAAAGTATAGAATATCGTTTCGACAGAGAAGAGTGAAGGAATTACAAATAATCACAACAAGAATATGGTATTATCTGAGTGATCGAAATAGAGGTAAATTAATTATCTAAACTAAACTAAAGACTAAAGAAACTAAATAAATGAAAGCATAGATGAAGACCAACACAAATAAGAACTACGGATTCTAATGAATTGACTTCACCTAACTAACATAACCATTGAGACTCAAATCAAATAGAAAATTAGGATGCAAATAAGATGGCGAAATTCCCTAATTTTTATTAGATTTTCTCAAGCTAGTAACTATCCTAATTAGGTTTACTTTGAATAAGTCATAAAATAAAATTAGAACTAATCTAGGCAAATAAACTTAGAACATTAAGATATTCGGAACCCCTTGCTATTAGTACTCTTTCAATAATAATAAATAGAAAGCACCAATCATTCATGATCAAACTTCCATTATGAACATAAACAAATCATGATATGCATTATTCTTGTCTGATATTCAATTATCAATTTCTGTACATTATTGAAGATCAAGTCATACGGATAAAAAAATATTACAAACAATAACACATACTCTTATGGACAAACAACATGAAAAGATTGGATTTTTATTCGAAAGGACTCATGAGTTATGTAGTTGGGCTAAGTCAATCCTTAACACAAAACTAGTCCATAACAATTAAAGATACGTACACAAAAATAAGAAAGCAAACTCATAGAAGGCATGAAGAATTGGAAAGAGATATATAGCTGGTTGTAGTTTCCCCTTGGATGAAGAACAAAATCCCCTTGACAATCCATCAAGAGCTTCTAAAGTTGTAAAACCTAACTAAGAGAGAATTTAAACTAATATACCCTACTCCTACTCCTACAATATATTACACATTAAAATAGTTCTTTAAGGGTCCCATTTATCACTACAAGGTGTCTTGGAAAGTTGGTTCGGATTTTAGGTTGTCTATATGGGCCCAAAACTATATTCAAAAGTTAAGAGAATTGCGAAGTTTGCCCTCCAAGAAATCTCCACAAAGTCGTAGCGCTAGGTTTGGCCTTCACTAGAACACCCCAGCATTCTACTCTCAAAATTTCAAACTTTTTGGGTAAATGCTGCGGCACTAGTTCCTTTGTTAATTGGAACACTGCACCGGTGAGCTTGCAAAATCACTTCTTGATCTTTACTTTGCTCTAGATATTCTTAATCCATTTTGGTTGTAAAAACCATCCACCAAGGTACAAAATGCATAAACAACACAAAAACACAACTAAACACCAAAACACAAAAAAGTATTGAAGTATGCATAAAGCCTTATAAAGTACTCAAATCATAACAAGAATGTAAATTGAAATGAATACAAATAACTCTATTTTATAGAGTTATCATTCAACAACAACTGTGAAGCTATAAGACTAATATTTAATAAGATTTCAGCCCAAGTACACATATGATTGCACTGTTCTCTTATGAGCACTAATCTTTCTCAAGCTAGTATTATTTGGTTTCATTCACTTTCAAAAAAGGCTTTGTAGCATTAAACTAGGCATGTATTATAAGTACCATTACGAACAATAGAACTCCTGTTCGTTAGCACCCACTTGAGGTAGCTAGATAGGCCACAAAACTCAAACTATAATCTCTTATTTCAAGAATACTATAACTGACTTATGGTAAGAATTATTAATGACTATGATTCAATGTTCAATTCCAATAGATGATGTGATTCTCTATAAGGTATAAATCTTCTTCCCAAAAAACACGTAAACCAAATTAACCAATCATATAAAAGAAAAGCATTGAGGTCAATATTCATACTCTTATGAAGTGAACAAAAGATTAAACCCTTACTAAATAAAAGTATTCATAGTGCATATTTGTGGCTACATCAAGACCTATCCAAGGAAATTACTCTATAACAATTGAAAAGAACACGATGGCTTCATTAATAAAAATCATGGTTAAAAATAAAAAGAAGACAATAAGGAAACTCCAAAAAGATTGTAGTTTTGATGTGAGAATTAATCTACAAAAACTTTTTACGGATGGATAACGTCTTTCTCTTGTCCAAACTTGAAGAACTCTTCTAGGCTCTAAACTTAACCAAGCTATAACTATAGAATGGCTAAAACATATGATATATGATGATCCTTTGGCTTCTAAAGAGTCTCAGTTATATTACTAGGAACTTTGTAGGGTTAGTGTAGGTTGTAGGTCAGAGCAGCTTCATACAGGTAGGGATGGCCTAAAACCAGAATCCATAGGAAAAGAAGTTGAGAAAAAACCCGTATAGGAAATTGTTGCAATATAGTGGCACTAGGTTTACTCTTGATTGCAACACTACGATGTTGAACACCCACATTCTATAGACTTTTTCATTAATGCCATGATACTAGAATTAAGCTTGTTTTAGAACATCGTGGCACCGGAACTATCAATTCTCGATTCTTACTTTGCTTGGGGTTTCTTCCACACTATTCATCAACAAGCCTTCTCCAGAACTAAAAAACTTATAACCAACATATAAAAACAACAAAAACACATAAAAATCTTAGAAGACAAAATTATGAAACTATGCACTAAAACCACGAAATGAACTCAAATCCTAGCCAAATCTACATTAACATGAATGAAAAATAACTGTATCTTGTAGAGTTATCAGGCATGAATGTCCAAAAAATAATAAATTCAATAGGATATAGGACAAACTAAATCATTAGATGATCCATACCCCAATATGCTTATATATCATGCCTTCGTTCTTGGTTTGTGGAGCACTATCCAAGAGCACAAAGAGAAGTGAAACAGTCGAAATGATAAACTAACTCTTTTCACAATCAACGAGGAAGTTTGTCAATCACATACAACCAATCACAATATTACATGGATCATTCCATAAATCTTTAAGAAGAAGCGCGAGATCGTGAGATAATGAGACCAAAGAAGGTGAGTCTTGAGGTTAATATCTCATAAGTTTAGTAGGTTGTATTTTATGCATTGGATATGAGGTTGTATTTGAGTTCACTACTTACTGGAAATATGTGTGACCACTGTGGCCACGACCAACACAATAGCTCCCAAAATAGTCAGATATTTTATGACAATTTTGGCCACGACGAAAAGCACTACTGCATGAAATATATCATTTCAAATAGTTCCTTTTGGTTTGTTTTATGTTTTAGCTTATAAACCTAATGTGGGACTTATGTAAAAGTTTTTTTACACGTAATTAAGTGTTAGTATCTTATTTTAAATGTGTTAAGCATCTGTGGCGATGAATTGGTATAAATTCAACTGAAAGGGTAGCACCACTTTATTTGAATTTTGGTTGAAAAGCCATGAGCATTCATCTAAATGTTGTAATGTTATTTCCCGGGGTTACCAATCAATTGAGACAATTTTTTTGTGAATTGTTTTGATGTGACTATAAATAAGTGATTTCGTGAAAGACACATTGATAACTATCTAAATGAGAATTATTCGCATATGTTTTAACTAGGTTAAATGTTGAGTGTTTTCCCTCTTTATTTTAAGGTTTTTTTTAGTTAAAATTATCATTTTATGTCTTTTAGGTCATTTATTAATGTGTTTAATGGGTTTCATGACGTCCAAGGATTCTTTAATAGTAGTTATATGTTCAACATATTAGTTAGGATTTCAGGACGTAGTCAATTATGATGGCTAAACTCTTGCTCTTAGATTATCTATGGTTGGTTTCCTTTCAGGATTGAGTATTTATTATGTATTTAGTGCTTTCAAGTACTCTGATCATATTTGAATAATTTGATAAATATGTGATAAGACCTAAGACGTAACTCGCATATTGTCGATCTAGTAATAAATAGCATATTTTTAATTAATGACTGATGAAGACAAGTTAAGCCATCTACGTGGTCACCATAGGAATTTCACAATCTAGATCACTGTTCTTTTACTTTTAATTATTTTTTAATCTAAAAATTATAAATAAATAAGTGAAAAGAAAGTTATTATATTTCCATGCAAATTGGGTAATTACTGCAATTAGGAATCTGACTAGCAATCTTCAAAATTATTTTAGAATGAATGGAACTAGGTTTATTCCTAACAATCGATGAAATCAAGAAATCCTAACGCTTGTTACATCTTGAATTCATTCTACTTTATTTTGTATCCTAATTTAATTTCTTGTAGTTAATTAATCTGATAACTTCAATCTCTTGAATTGATTGTTCAAATAGTAGTAGGATTAGTAATTTCAGTACTTATTTTATAGTCCTCAAGCAATAGTGCCTGCCAAGTTTTTGGCACTGTTGTCGAGGATTGGCAATTGGAATAACATTGATACCAACTGATTTTGTTACTAATTTGAACTTGTTTTTCTTTCATTTAATAGTTTTAGTTAGATTTTATCATTTCCTATTTCTATTTTTGTAGTTTATGCTTTTTACTTCTCAATTAATTCCTATATATGTAAAAATCGACAAGACATTGCATGGACTACGAAAAGAAAAATGAGAAGCGGATAAAGTTTCGAGAGGAATCATGGCAAGAAATAGTAATGGAGATAAACACTGGTGCGAGATGAACAAACACTGATTCAAGGAGAAAATGGACCTTTGATGGACTTGCACTTGCTTCATTGGGGAGTAGTTCTAGTATAACAACGACGCTGATTCAGGCTAATATTTTTTAAATTAAGCCGCCTTTGTTACCTATGCTTCGAAACAATGTGGAGTTTTAACGGAGTCCTATTGAGGATCCACATCAACATATTGCAAATTTTTAAGAAATTGCTTGCACTATATTCAAGCACAACACAGTTTCAGCTAATGCAATCAAGATTGTTTTCTTTTACTTTACAAGACAAGGCAAAAGGGTAGTTACAATTATTTGCTCTGGTGATGTTTACTGCGCGGAATGGATTGGCCTAGAAATTCTTAGACAAACACTTCCCACCAGCAAAAACACCTAAGTTAAGGAACAATTTAACCTTTTTTTACACAACTTTGTCATGAAACATTCCACAAAGCATGGGAGCAATTTCAGTTATTACAAAGGTATCTGTATAATGGGCTGTCCTCATGGATGCAATTCAAAATATTCTATAACGGGTTGTTCCCAACTACTCAAATATATAAAATTGAGGGTGCAGAATAATCCATATTCAAATATATAAAATCCAGGATGGAGAAACCACCCAAACATTTTATAGAATAATCATGATGCGCAAAGGCCACAATTTCAATACCAGCAACAAAATCCACTACAACAAGGAGTGAAAAAGCCGAGTTCAAAGGAAATGTTGACTCCCTTCATGAATGAAACAAGAGGCACAATAAGAGATTTGGAAGGGCAGATGGGAAAACTTTCCAAGAAAATGGTTAAACAATTTCAAGGTACATTGCCAAGTAATACAGTAATCAATCCAAAGGAGAAAGTAAAGATTATTACTTTAAGGATTGGAAAGATGCTAGGTTACCCCAAAGCTTTTGAAGAAGTGAAGGAGAAAGAAGAAGAGATGATTGAGAAGACACCTAATCTAGAAGCAATAAAAAGAGTGAAGATGATGTGCCTACATATCAAATACCTAGTTGTAGAAAAAAGGAAGAAGAATGGGAGAAACCATTGTCTACACATTCATCTTAAAGGACTCTGGGCAAATAAAAGGACATAGATAAAGACGAGATAGCGATGCTCATTAAGGATTGTAGTGTTGTACTATCAAGGAAATTACCTCACAAGATGAGGAATCCAGAAATTTTCACTATACCATGAAAATTAGGTATGGCATCATTTGATAAGAGCTAATAGCATTATGTGACTTAGGTGCTAGTGTTAATCTAATCCCTTCATCTATTTTCTGGAAATTGGGATTGAAATGGGTCTAACCAGCTATGGTGACTATTCAACTTGCAAATAGAAGTGTGAGAAGACTACATGGAATTGTTGAAGATGTACTTGTTAAAGTGGACAAATTCATTTTCCCAGTAGAATTTGTCATCGTAGACATAGAAGAAGAGAAGAACGGTGAAATTTCTCTTATATTAGGAACACCTTTCTTGGATTGTTTGATGGAAACCAGAAAGGCATTAATTGATGTTGAACAAGAAAATTGGAGTTACAAGTCAATAATGAAACAATTTCATTTTGTATCATTAAGGCAATAAAATATCAACAAAAAGTTTTCAATTGTTTTTCCCTTGATGTAATTGATAAAGTGATGAATTAGACATTTAGGAAGAGGTTAACCTTTATTTTGGTAATGATTGGGATGTTTCGGGAAATTCATTACAATTGAACAATTGATTAGTCTAGGTTAACGTCTAGCCAAGGATGCTAAATTAAACACTACTTGGGAGGCAACCCAAGGGTTTCTCTTTGATTTTGTGTTCCTTTTGATTTTATTTTTAGTGATTAATGTTCTTTAGGAAGTGTTTTTGTATGTTTTCTAGGTTGTATATGTTCAGGAATGAATTGGAGCTCAAACGAAGTGATTTAAAGCAAAGGAGGAAAAGTTGGGAAAAAACTGGTTCAACTATTGACTGTTGGGCACTGCACCACCCAGCCAATTACTGGAAACACTGGAAGATGGGCAGCCACTGACAAACTGGGCACTCTAGCCACTAGCCAAGTCCACCAAATCCATGCAGCTTAGAGGCTACAATTTTGCCGCTCAAATTTTCACTTCTCTCCCCTTCAAAACCTTGTAATTCATCCCTAAACTTTCCCTAGTGCCTCTACAACAAAAACACATGAAATTCCAGCCATAAATCTATTTCCTAACAACCTAAAATCGCAAGTTTGTACCAAATTTTCTACACTTTGCTCTTACACTTTTAGTGATTTTGTTCAAGAACTTCTCAAAAACTCGACTTTGGGGTAAGTTTGCGAAGGTTCAAGGGAACATCAAAGATATTTTGACAAATTCAAATTGATTATATTAATTCTTTTTAAGCTTATAAAGTTAATTTTTTTCACTGAATTTGAATTGTATTGGTGACATCATTTGAAGTGCTTGAACATTATTTGGTGATTTTGTTCAAATTTCTTGCATTAAATGAATTTGTTTTTACACTTAGTTGTTTATTTGGATTCATTAGAGACTTCTTGTTTGAATTTTATGGTTGCTAGGTGAATTAATTTTGTCAATTCTTGAAATATGCTTCCTAAAAAAAACTACTTCTAAAGGGAAAGCTCCTCAAGGGAAGAATTTTAGAATTGGTGCTAGAAATCAACAAACAATGAGAAGATAAAATTTGTTTCCCTTGAGGCATCTAATCGCTACACTTGTTTGATAAGATGATTTTAATAGAAAAAATTTTAGTTTTAAGAACCACCTTGGTAAAATAAAAATAAAACTTAAATTCTTTATTTCATACTCCTAACATTGAGGGTGATGATTGTAGTGTCTTGATGCACATTGAGCCTAATTTGGAAAAAATGGGTAAATTGTTATGTGATGGTGTGAATATATAGTGGCATATAGCTAAAGGTGATGAACATGCTTACCATTTTTCATAGTAATTATCTCACGCCAATTGTTAAAATTTGGTATGCTTTTATTAGTGCTATATTTTTTCCTTCCAAACACATGACCAAGGGCAATTTTGCTTTATTGTGTACTAACTGGAAAATCTATTGATGTTGACCGTGTTCTTAATGAGCAAATATTTTTTTACAGCAAACACAAAAAGCACTAGTTCGTACTTTCTTTGTTTTATCACCAATATTTGTATTAATACAGGTATTGAGTGAGATGAGAAAGAGGATACTAGAGTAGAGTCAAAGGATCTCTTCAACAATATGATAATGAAAAGTTTTATAAGAACGACTACCAATCGTATTCAACCACCTAATCAACGGGCACCCACATAGTCATTGTTGTTCTTTGAGCATAGAGTTGCTCGTATAGAGAAGCAAGTGAAAAACATCAATCACAGTGTGCTAAAGTTGTGGGACTGATAAGTTCATAATTGTGCAATATTGTATGTGTCATTAACCACATTTTTTTGTGTTGTAAGCAAGATTTGAGTTATTATTGAGGTTAATTTGGTTATTCTTATTTTTTGTAGGGTTAAAATGAAAAACAACTGAAAAAGATGAAAAAGGTGAAAGGAAATGCTAAGGGCGAAACATGCACGAGTATGAAGCCATTCTGGAAGCTGTTTTGTATTTTAAGAGTAACTTCTTAGTCCGAGCTCCAATTGATGTGATTCAAGATGTGTTGGAAAGCTAAGAAGGAGAGATACAACTTTTGTGTTTTAGGCTTTCCCAAATTCCAAAAGCATCAAGGTCAAAATTGAAGTCGGATGTGAAGTACAGTGTTAAGGTACATCGCACATGCGCATGGGGTTGACCAGCGCACATGCACTGTTTCTAGAGAGGAAATTACAGAAATTGGTCACAATACACATGTGCTGGGTTTGAGCAGTGCATGTGCACTGTGTCCGAAAAGAAAATTTTCAGTACTGCCTAGAGCGCACATGCGCGTAGATCAAGCGCGCATGTGTACCCGATATAGTGAAGTTAAATGATTTTTTATTTTTGGCGAATTTCTTCGGCTGTTTGGACTCTTTTTCATACGATTTCATGGTCTTACCTTGAGACAATGATTGTAACCCTAGACTCAATATAAATACCCCATGTAGGGTGAGTAGAAGGAGAAACACATCTATTTCTTCATTTTATCTAAGGTTTTCAGTGAAAAAATTCTTACTTGTTCTTCTATGGCACTTAGTGCCTAATCCCTTTTTTCTTCGTCGAGAGAATTGAAGCCATGTTCAATTCTACTATATTGTGAAACTTTTTGTTCTTGAACTTTTTCACTTTTATATCAAGTATTGATTATTTTTAGTATACCGGATTAATTTTATGATTGTTCTTTTTAACTTGCTATTGTTGTAGGACAATAAGTTATTGGAATTAATCTACTGTTAGATTGTTTTTAACCGCGTGTGTTTAATTCAATCTGTGAATCAACTAAGTTTGATAATTGCTCGATTAGTGTTATTGAATTTAGGAAAAATAATCAACTAATTGGCATAATCGCATGTGTTTATGTTTAATTAGCTAATTGTTCTTGTTGATTTTAATGGTTCTATTAATTAATCTTTGGCGTGTGTCTGGATTAAATTAATAGTTAGGGTTAATTGGATCGTGTGTTAAAAATTAACCAATTTTAGAAAGAAATCAGAATCAACTTTGAATTGGAATTTGAATTAATTCTTCAATTAGTGCTTAGTATAGAAATTGAATTTGTTTGGTGTCAGGGATCGACTACTAAAATTGTCATAGTGGGTATGACCGAGACCAAGATTCTTCTTGAATTGAATTCTCTCCAATTTACCTTATTGCCTTAGTTGAACTTAATTAAAAGCGTTCAAAAACTCCCATTTTCTGTTTAGCACAAGAATAAATCCCATTCTCTGTGGAGGACCTTGACTCACCACTGCTACTTTAATATTACGATTTGTTTAATTTTGGGTGCCTACAACAGTATTGACCAAAATTTTGGTGCCATTTTCGGGGAACGGTTTGAATTATTTTCGTGCTATATATTTAGTTTTTCTTTTCTTTTATTTTTTTATTATTTCTTCCACTAATTGTGTATGCCAGTGATACAATCTGCTGGACAAGTTGAATTTCAATTTGATCTGGAAATATAGAGAACGCTATGCAAATTAGGGACGGGATTAAGGGAAAGATAGTTAGGGGAATATCAATTGTTCAATTTCATCTTTGCTGACAATAAAGAACAACTAGAAGAGACAAGCTTGGCGTAAAAGGACTCTGAGAGAATTAGCAGTGCCCATCTTAAATCAACAACCTTTGTGCATTACATATCCTGAATTAGATGCAAACGTTACATAATTTGAATTAAAATCTCGACAAATCCATCTATTACCTTCCTTTCATGGATTACCAGATGAAGATCCAAATAAGCATCTTAAGGAGTTCCACGTAGTTTGCACGAGTGTGAGACCCACTAGAGTTTCAGAACAACATATTAAATTGAAAGTATTTCCATTGTCGCTCAAGGATGAGGTAAAGGATTGGCTGTTCGACTTACCCTCGAGTAGAATTATAACCTGGGAGTAGATCAACAGATTATTCTTGGCAAAATATTTTCTAGCCTCTCGGACTGCAAATTCCTGGAAAGAAATTTGTGGCATAAGGCAGTTCAACGATGAGTCCTTGTATGAGTATTGGAATGCTTTAAGAAGCTATTTGCAAGTTGTCCACATCATCAGATAAGCGACTCCTTATTAATTCAATATTTTTAAGAAGGTTTGTTGCCAAAAGAAAGGAACATGGTTGACGCCGCTAGTGGAGGGTGTTAGATAATTTGATCATAGACGCTGCTTGTGAACTCATATCATGAACATGGCTATATGTTCTCAAAAATTTAGGACACGATGCTAGCAATCTCTCAAACGTGTTAACGAAGTTAATGTTTCATCTTTAGAACAACAAATGGATAGTCTGACTTCTTTTATACGACAATTGGCTTCAGGAACTGTGCAGACAGTACAACCCTATGGTATTTGTTCAAATGAGGGATATTCAACAGATATGTTCCTTGCGTTACAAGAAGAATCTCAAGAGCAAGTAAATGCTGCATGAGGATTTTTAGGGCAACCACGAACAAATTATGCTCCCTATTCTAACACATATAATCCTTGATAGAGGGATCATCCGAATATGAGATATGGGAATCCAACACAACCACAGCATCAACAGAATCGGCAGAATTTCCAACCATATAGGCCCCCATTGCTCAAAGACAAGAAGCTAATTCGACTAATCAGACTGGTAAGTCTTTAGAGGAAATGTTAAATGCTTTAATGGCTAATACTCTGCAATTTCTATAGGACACAAAGGCTGACAGTATTCAACAATTGCAGCACCAAATGGGACAAATGGCGAATGCAATCATCTAGTTGGAAGCATAGAGTTCTGGAAAGTTGCCCTTTCAAATAGTTATCAATCCAAAGTAAAACGTAAGTACAATTGTGTTGGGGAGTGACAAGGAGGTTGCAGTGCGACCCAACATGGTTCCTGAACATGTTGAGGTTGAGAAAAATGAGGCCGAAGCTGAAAAAGAGGTTGTCCCAAGCAAAGAGAAGTGAAGATAAAGGTTGTCCTATGTGGCCAGAATATAAGGCCAAACCCCCATTTCCCGAAGCATTGAAGGAGTTTTCAATGGAGGATCCCGATAGAGAGTTGGATGATACTTTTCGTAAGTGCGAGGTACATATTTCTTTATTAGATGCTATTAAACAATACCTCACTATGCTAAGTTTTTTAAGGAATTGTGTTACCATAAAAGAAAGAAAAAAGAGAAGAAAGTTAGAAAGGTATAAGTTGGGAGAAATGTATCATCCATCATTCAAATTAATTCCTACCTGAAAAGTGTAAGGACCTAGGTATGTTCTCTATTCCTTGTAAGATAGGAAATGCACAATTCGAAAAGCCATGCTGGATTTAGGTGCATCTATTAACGTAATTCCATCTTTTGTCTATGATGCATTGAAAATTGGACCATTAAATAAAACTGGTATGGTAATTCAGCTGGCTGATAGATCTTTAGCTTATCCTAATGGAATTTAGAGGATATCTTAGTTCAAGTGGGAAGTTTAGTTTTCCTTGCTGATTTTTGTGTTCTAGAAATGGAACAAGGTGATTCTAGTGCTCCTATTTTATTAGGAAGACCATTTCTAGCTACTTTTCCAACCAAGATAGATGTTCTTAATGGCACTCTTAGTATGAATTTGGTGAAACAAGTGTTGAGTTTAGTATTTATGATGATGTTGAATCTTTTGGCCATACTAACTTTGTTTCTGTAATCGACGTGTTTAAGCCTCTATTACAGGAAATTCATGGATATAATAACAATAAGGATGGTGGTCGTGAACTATGAAGAACATTTTGAGGGATAGAATAAAACTTGTCGTAGTGAACAAGTAATGGAGGTTCTAATGCTTTATCACTTTCTAATGACAAATTGAAGCTATCTGTTGTGTAGGGAACAATTTCGGATTATAACCGCCTTCCAGGTCACCTTAAATACTTGTTTTTTAAAGATAAGGAGAAGGTGATCATCTTAAGTCAACTTAGCAATCCACAAGAAGAATAACTTGTTCGAGTCCTGGAAAAACAAAAGAAGTCGAATCCTTTGTTTATGAGAATAGTGAAAGGAAAAATACTTGGACACCTCAACATGGGAGTTACTTAATTGGTGGAAAAGCATAAAGTCTAGCCAACAACAATAAACAAAGGCGTTGCATGGGAGGCAACCCACGTTCATTTAAATTTTGTTTCATTTATTTAATTTTGCAACTTTATTTTTATTTATTTTCTTTTTAAAGGACAACATAGTTTAATTTTATGATTAGTTGGGAAATCGACTTCATTGATCAAGTAAACTGATAAAATGGTCCTTTGAAGGTTTTCTGTGTTGTGTGGGTGATTTAGAGTAGAAAATTTGTGCTTTAAAAGGTGTCCTATGCATAATCCAGAAATTTTGAAAAAAAATTAAAAATTTTGAAAAATTTGTCTCTACCTAGCGCGCACATGTGCTCTATAAGCCTCGTGCACATGCGTGAGGCAGAATGGCACCCGAACTTTCAACTTAGTGCACATGCCGCGCATGTGCTCGCGACCATCATAAGAAAAAACCCTTGGTCACGATCATAAAACACAACACACTACAACCTCTTTTCTCCTCTTCTCCAACTTGTTTCTCACGCTCTCAAGCCCCACTATCCCTCACTACTATTTCCTCATCAATTTCACATCCAAAACCTTTCCTTTTCAAAGGATAACTGCATCAAGGTATGAATTTTATTTAATTTCTTCAATTTTTCCTTCATGGGTGTCAATTGATTATCAAGAATATTTTGATTTTTTTCATCTTATGCTTTAATTGATTAAATCTATTATGGATTGAACTTTAAACTTGTGGTTGGAGTGATTTATGTTTGGATTGTTGATTAAGGAGTGATTTCATGTTAATTATATACACACAAATTTGCTCTTTATCTATGCATGCCATATGTTCGATAAATTGTCTAAATGAATAAAAATATTAAACCACAAGGCATTGAGGCATGAATTTAATTCCTAGAATGTTGATTATGCCATGTTCTTTTTGGTTAATTTTCATGCATAAGAAGGTTCTTGGAATATATATATATATTGGCCTTAGTTTTAGGCACTATTTTAGTTTAGGCACTATTTTTCTTGAATTTTCTTATATATTCTAGGGATTATGATTTGGTGACTGAATTTTATTTAAGTGTGGGTTGGAGAAGTTAATTTTTGGGAGGCCATGATGCTTATTTATATTTTGTAGGAATAGGAAGAACGGGCACGAAAATAGCTATGGGCAAGAGTGCCAGAGCATTCTCATCATCCGGATCTCAACAGCCTAGGGTAGTTAGGGGTGTGAGATTTTTAACTGCAGCAGCCCAACAAAAGTACGACAATGATATCTGTAAACGGGCTGTAATCAAGGAAAAGGGCATTCAAGTTCCATTGGCAGGGGTGCCCGAGATTAGGTTCACCATTCACAATCGTGGATGAGATCACTTCACCTCGACTCCTATTGATGCAATCATCCTGGTGGTGCATGAATTTTAAGCAAAATTTTGATCACTACAGCGACACCAGGGTCATGTTTGAGGCAAGGAAATGGATGTCTCTGATAATGAAATTAGCAAAATTTTGAAGGTCAATTGGGTACGCAATAATGAATAGCTAGCCATTTTAATGCTAATACGCTTAAACCAGCTTGGTTTGTTTGGTTTACGTTCTTTTGTGCTCGCCTCTTCCCAATCAACCATCTAGCACATGTTACTATGGAGAGAGCCAAACTCTTGTATTGCATTGATACTGGGAGATCCATAGATGTTGGTCAACTTATGACACCAACAGATATGCTACTCAGCCACCAATAAGCATCCTAGCTTATGGTTTCCCTATTTGACCACTTCTCTATGTTTGGAAAGTGGTGTGGTGATTGATCCTTTTGAAGAAAAACTCAAGCCTAGGAAGTTAATTGCAATGGAGGATATGAGAGCCCCAATTAGACGCACTCGGTCGCATGCCTCTACATCGCACGTAGATAAAGCTGGTGATTTAGAAGATAAGCCTGTGCCCGTGCCACAACATACTCAAGAAGAGCTTTTACATCAAATCATGGCAGAGCAACAGTGGATGAGTCACCATTTTGATATATTTATCCAATACCAGTATACCTGGCAACAAACCATGGAGGTTCACCAGATGGCCAGGTAGCGGGGAGAGGACCCCTCGACATTTCCACCTTTTCCTCCTTTCCCCGCAAGATTTGGGGTCGAATGCTCCTTGAGCTTTTATGGGTTTAATTCCCTACATTTATGGCTATTTTGTTGATCTTTTACTTTTGTAGTTGTAATTTCTCTAACTATTTTAGTTGTTTTTATTTTACTAGATATTTTAGTTAGTTTCATTTTAGCTGAATTTAATTTCCATCATGGTATTTTCATTTATTTTTGGTTGTGTATTCCCATAAGGGAGTAAGTTTTTTCTTGATTATTGTAGGATTATTAGTTGTGTATTCCCATAAGGGAGTAATTTTTTCCTTGATTATTGTAGGATTATTTTCTACACTTTTTTTGTTTTTCTTATTGTCTCAAGGAATAATTTGTTTTGTTCTATTTTGTTTAGTGTTCTCTTTGGCTTTCATTCGTGACGAGAGGATATTTATAACAGATACTACTCCAAACACGAATTATATCCAGAGAATCTTTTCTTTTTCACATTTTATGCTTTTTATTTTTGCATTCAGGACAATGCTTATTTTTAAGTGTGGGGTGGGAGAGTTATTTGAATTTTTAAGTTGTTTGGTGTGTTTTGGTCGAATAGAATTTTGAAGAAGTTTGAAAAACCAAATAAAACAATACTCACCATTAGCGTTTCGAATGACCCCTCTTCCGGCCGAATTACTCGGGTTCCCTAATGAGGATCTGTCCACGTTTAGTTTATAAAATCCAACTCTTGGCTTTATCCAATGTTGAACCCCAGTTGTGATAATCATGTTTTGATGATGACCAAATCATTCTAATGGTTTGAAAACAAATGTGCAGATAAACAGGAAGGTTCGGACGTAAATGTTCGTCCGAACACAATCAAGAAAACAACCAGAAGACAATTCGGACGTTGATGACTGTTCGAAAGGAAGATAGTTCGGATGATGATAATCGTCTGACACAGAAAACCTGAAGCAGCCTCAGATGAAGAATAGCGTCCAATAAATATTCCAGAAGCATTGACATCTACCGGACACAAGTTTGGACGTAGCCTCGGACGTCCGAACGAAGGAAGACAAACACCCTCTAGCGAACTGACCCAACGTCGGACGCAGGGTTTATCAACGACTGTCTTAAAGTTCCAACAGCTAGTTCCTTCGGACAAACACTTACTGCCTCGGCCATCCGAAAGATCTAATGGCTAGTTTTCCAGCAAATAGAAAATAGCCGATAGAGAATTGTTGGAGGCAATTTTTTGGGCATCTATAAATATCCCCAAGCCGATAGAACTACTGCATTCAATACAAACACTTGTAAGAGCTATTTGGGAAGAAATAGGCTAAAATATTATGTGTTGTATTGGTTTGGGTAATGTAGTTCTCTTGGCTCAACTAGAGGGAATTAGTGTAAGCAAGAGTAGACTAGTGAGTGATCTTCAAGTGTAAGAGTGGAAGGATAACAAGTGTACAAAAGTGAGGTTGTATTGTAAAACCCTTTGCCTCAACTAGAGGGACTTAGTTGGTGCAAGGGTGAGCCTACTTTGTGTACAAGAAGGTTATTGCTTCACCTTCTCGATTATCTTATATTTGTTCTTTAAGCTTCAATTATTGAATATCTTTCGTATTCATTTGTGCTTAAGTGTTTATTTGTTGTATAAAGTTTGCATTTCTACTAGCATTAAGCACATTAAAAGGTTTGTTTTTTGAAACAACCTAATTCACCCCTCCCTCTTAGGTTGCTTTTTGGGCCAACATCCAATTCACCACTCTAATATGTTTTGGACGTTTGGGAACCACCTGCACGCCAGAGAGGAAAGTGCAGAATATTGTTTATCTCCTCAGACCATGAATGGACGCACAAAACTAATTTGAGCCAAAGCAAAACGTATGTGGGAGATAATGAACTCTACAGACCAAGTGCAGTTATCATAAACAAAGCAATTTCGAGCCATCTGAAGATGCCGGCAAATCAACACTAGGATAAACGAACAAAGTTGTCCATCTCTTGTATTTGAGGTATGCAGCCTCCACACTTGAAGCTTTTGCATAAGAGATAAACTAGGAAAATTTGGAATACCCAGCAATACTTCAAAAGTTCTCCAACTTGCCGTGCCACCTCACAATGAAGGAAAGCATGATCTACGAAGTCAAGAGAATTACAAGCCCAACATTTAGAAGGTAATTACACATGCAATCTAATTTCCGTCAACACATCCGCAAAAGGTAAAAATAGTTGAGCAATTTCCACAAAAATAGAAATTTTCAAGGGTATACGAGAGCTCCAAATATATGTAAGAGATTCGAGCCGAGATTTACGTTCTCTAGAGACCTCATATGCCAAAGAAGATGAGAACAAACTTGAAAAAGTTGGCTTCTAAATTGTGATATCCTCGGCCGAAGTGAGAAAAGACTGGACTTCCGAGATTTTGTGATTGATCACCGTGGGCAGTATGGAATAATCCCAGCCATGACCATTGCTAAATACGTCCTTAATACATAGAGAAGAATCCACCTCCTCCTCCACCAAGTCTGCTAATGCCCCAGGCCCCAGCCAATTCTCAAACCAAAAGGATGATTCACCATTTCGAGTAAGCTTTTGAAAATGAGCATTAGCCAAGTGTTTAACCTTGAGCATGCATCGCCAAATTGGAGAACCATTAATGATAGTACCCTTTCCATATCTTTCTCGCATATAGAAATGGATGGCAGCCCACAAAGATGATGAAGAGAAATATTTCCACCACGTCTTTACTGAAAATACGTGTATAATTGATTCAGATGATCTAATACCTAGACCATTCTCCGAATTAGGGTAGCGCACATTCTTCCAAGAAGTCCAATGACGTCTAGATCCAAGCTTCGTGTCTCCCCAAAAGAAAGATGACATAAACTTCTCAAGCTTTCTAATCACCCCCTTAGGGGAATCCAACACCATTAGTGTATGTATAGGAATGGAAGTGAGCACATGTTTAATAAGAATCAAACAGTCGCCAGGTGATAAAACTTTTTGTTTCCATCCCGCCAACTTGTTTTACACCTTCTCAATCAAGCAGGAAAAAAGATTAATCTTCTTCCTGCCAACAAAAATCAGACAACCCAAGTAGAAAATAAGGAGAACAGCTCGCTTCATTCCCGTTAGCTGTGCTACAGAATGCTTAACAACTGAAGGACACTTATGAGGTAAAACAAAAGAACTCTTAGCATAATTAATAACCTGCTGATCGGAGCCCCTTTGATAATTGTCTAGAAATACCAGAAGCCTTCTAAAAGATGTCTTATCACCTCTAGTGAATATCACCACATTATCTGCTTAAGCTAGGTAAGAAACTACCAAGCCCTCTCGAGGAGTCAAAAATGGAAGAATGCTGTCATCTTGAACCTGAACCTTCAAGACACTCGAAAAGCTTTAGAAACAAGAATAAATAAAAGAGGGGAGAGGGGATCCACCTGCTTGACCCCTTTAGTTGGCTGAAAAAACCTCGTGACCTCTCCCTTAATTAACAAAGAAAACCAAGTCGCTTGCAAGTTATTCATGACTAACTTGGCAAAAAGGCATGGAAAACCGAATTTGAGCAAAGCCGATTCAAGAAATCTCCATGAAATCTTGTCAAAGGCCTTCATCATGTCTAGTTTGATCAACATATTATGACCCCTTACCTTTTTATCCATAGAGGCGACCAACTCTTGAGAGAGTAAAATATTGTCTGCAATGTTCCTTTCTCTTTTACAAAACCTGATTGTTCCGAAGAAATCAAGCAAGGAAAAAGTTTAGCCAATCGACTGGCCAAAATTTTTGAGAAAATCTTGTTAACAAAGTTGCAGAGTGAGATAGGCTAAAAATCTTCAAAATAAATTGCATTTTTCGGATTTGGGAATGAGCACCAATAAAGCACTAGAAACAATCCTCGACAAAGGAACCCTAACAAAAAAATCCATCACTGCATGAAAGAGGTCCAAAGCAATGATATCCTAACATTTAACAAAAAATAGCTCGTAAATCCTTTCGGTACCGCAGCACTATCGCATCCATACAAAGGACCACATCCTAAACCTCTGCAATAGTTGGGAGACTGATCAAATTACTATGTTGATCTAGTGTGACTTGAGAAGGTAACAAATCAAGAAGTTGGTGCAAACAACCATCTTCAATCTCTTCATCTGCGAACAACTGCTTGAAGAATGACACCCCCTCTTCTCGGATGTTATCCATAATATTAAGCCAGTCTCCAAATTACTATTCTCAAACAGAGGATCATTGTTCTGGATTGTTTAGTAGCTAGGGTGGCATGAAAATATTTGGTGTTGAGATCATCTTCACATAGCTATTTGCAATTTGATTTCTGACGCCAGTAATTTTCCTCACTCTTGAGGGTGAGAAATAGCTCGGCTTGCACTGCATACACATTTTATCTATCTGAAGGAGAACTAGTTGTCTCAAAAAGGATTTCCAACCATTTGACATTATCTTCTGGATCCCTGACGACCTGAAAAATATCACCAAAGACCTCCCTATTCCATATTTTGAGGGTTTCTTTTAATCGCTTTAGCTCCAAAGAAAACCCTAGCATACCATAAGACTCCATTAGACGGCTCCAATCAGCTCGCCTTGTCGAATAAAAATCCGAATGGTCTACCCAAACATTCAGAAATCTAAATGGTTTTGGTATACGTGAACTTATGAGAGGGATTTCAAGCAACAAAGGAGAATGATGAGAGGAATCTCTATTTAAGTGGTGAACCCAAAGTACCCGGGTATCGCTGAAATCATTCTGAGTTAACCAGCAATCTGTCTAGCTGCTTCCAAACCACTTGGCCTTGTCTAACCCCGGACTGTAAATTTCCTCCCATAAGCCGAAAGTTGAGAAACGCCACAATGATGCATAGCCCTATTGAAGTCTTCCATCGCATTCAAATCTTGAGAAGCTGAGCCCAGATATTCTGAAAGGGATGCTATCACATTAAAATCCCCACCCAAAATCCATGATCTTTGGATAGAAAGAGCCAACCTAATTAAATCGTCCCAAAGTTCAGTACGCTAACTCTGAGTGCATTTTACATGGACAATGGAAGCAAAAGGTAGCTATCCCAGGCATTATTATTAAGCTAGATATGAATAATTTGGTCCAAATTGACCTAAACATTAACACTAAACTCAGAATTTCAAAATAGCAATAATTTATTAGAAACATTCCAAATGCACGGATGAAAACCCAAAAGAATATGGAAATCCTCTATTCGAAGAGCTTCCAATTCCCATAGGTTCCATGATGACCAGAAAAGAAACATTATGAATACGAATAAGATTTTCTAATTATCTAAGAGAAGATTTTCTACAGATACCTCTGATATTCCATATCAGGCGTCGAATCATTGAGAAATATTAAAGGAGAAATTGGAGTAAGACCCAGTGGCTAGTAAGGATAGTGCGTGTGACTGTGAACTGCTTGGAACGTCGAATACACTGTTGTGGGATTGCCAAAGCATCTGAACCAATCCCCTTCAACTTGAACCTAACCAAGAAATCCTGTAAAGCTTCTGATAAGACTTCTTGAGGCATCTCCAGCCTAGAAATCGAATCTGAGTCAGATAAAGAATCTGCAATATTTGTTGACAAAATCTTTCTTTTTGCTCGAAGCGTCTAAATTTGATGTGATGATCATCACTAACATGCTTTGACGGTCGAAGCCTCCCAAGAAACCTAGTCGCCTCAAGCATTTTCATTCCAATACCTTGTGATCCTGGGTGAAAGTCTTCAGTAGGAGATATGTTGGCCAAAATCTAAAGCCTCATTGGATAAACCATTATCAGCCGAAGAAGTGGTAGGAGGATCCATAATGCCTGACCTAGGGTTTTCCTGAGCAAATGGAGCTATTTTAGGATTTTGTAGAAGTAGGAGAGCCTGGTCCTTGACTACGAGAACCTTCATTATCAATGGGGTCTCCGTAGGGTTAGGGTTTTTCATGAATATACCATTTTCCATATTCTCTGGCATTGCGGCAGTAGTGATTGTTGGAATGACTTCCTTACCCATGAATGAGATACCAGATGCTCCAGCTGTGAGAACGCTTGCTATCATCGATTTCTTGGGCTGCAATCAAAATTATCTTGAGAATTCTGTGGCTTGGAAGCATTCTTCTCTTTTGGCTGGTTTTTCTTGGACAAATCTGTAGGAACTTCCTTAGGAGAATTTAGGCGACACACGTCAGCTCCATGGCATAATTTGAAGCAAGTCGAGCAATATTGAGGAAGATCATCATAAATAATATTCTGCCAATGCCCTGAAGATTCTTTCCCAATCCAGAACCGTTTCAATAAGGGCTTCGACACATCAACCTCAACACAGAAGTGAGCTACACTAGGCCGAGTCAACTTGGTGGTGGAGGCATCCATCTTGAGAGGAGTTCCAATCAACGAAGCAATTGAATACAGAGATTGTTTGTCACATAAGTGAAAAGGAAGATGTTCCAAGGAAACCCAAACTAGAGCCACGGGGGATTCTTGGTCGACACAAAAATCTGGTATCCATTTAAGAACTCTCATTTCAAAACCTTCAAAGAACTAGAAATCACGCAACCAACATCTTTGGTAGTCCTTCTCTAAATCAAAACATATCAGAATATGTCAATGGTCAATAAACCCCAAAGTGAATGGTCCCACAAATCCCACTTCATTAAATCATTTACGCAAAGTTACCATGTCAGGTTTACCTTTGGGGAATTTACCCACCACGGCCTGCTTCAAGGGCTTGAAAAGGATGACAATTTCTTCTTTAGAGAAAATAAAGTCTTATATCGGTTCACCACAATATAGAACGGGTTTCTTAACCAGCAACACAAAAGGTCTGGTCAAAGCATTTTTGAAAGATTTGGGAACACGATAAGGGGGTTGACTTCTAGTGAATGAAAACTTAAGAAAACCTAGAGCGATCACGAAGAGAGGAGAGAGAGGAAAAATTCTATTCAGCTTTTCATTACTAAAGTACCTATGATTATAAACTTGGATAATTTGAATTGCATTTATCCAGGAATTTCAGTTGTGCTAGATTTTTTTTTAAGAAAATAAATGTATTCGTGTTGATTTTTGTAATACATAGTCTTTTATTTTTTCGTTAGGCTTCAACTATTCCTTATTCTGATTTTCTTTTCCTCCTTACTGTTGTTAGTACTTGAATGGGATAGCTAGATAAGTCATAAGGGTTGTCCTGCTCTATACTCTGGAGTTTACAGTTTTTTGTGCATCAAGGCAAAATAGTAAATCTTAAGTTGATTATTCTAAATTTCTTTTTATTTTTTTTTGGGATGAAAGTTTGTGGTTTTGAATTCAATTTTCTGCATAGCTGATAAACGTCAAATTGGTATTTCAATTTTCTATTTAAACCTTATTTTTCCTTCCTATTTTTGTCATGGTTTTAAGATGGTAAATTGACCACAACTTGGGTTGAATATTGTTGAGTTATTGAAAAACATAGAGTTAGTGAATTTATGGTTGGGAGATGACTTCTATCTCCCAAACAACAACAGTTTCTTGTTTTTGTTTGTAATGTAGTTCTTTGGTTATCACTGGGATATATTTTCTTTTCCTTTCCTTTTTGGTGAATGTTGTTATTACTAATTGATTTTTATTTTTGCTTCTTGATTTATGAATTTATTCTAATTCAATTTTGCAAAAGGTCTATAGAAAGCTTGTGAATTATTCAGGACAAGTTCCTTAGGAAGGTTGGTTTAAATGCCCAGTTGATCTTTTTTCTTTTTAAGCTTTTCTATATAGTATGGCAGTATTGTTTACTGATCAAATTTTTACAGCTCTTTCAGTGGCTATGAGGGTCATGGTTTGCTGTTTTACCACAAAAAAAATGAACAAGTAAAAGAAATAAATTGTTTTTTTTTTTACACTTTGAGCTATACGATGCTCTTATGCTATTTGTTTAGATTCTTTTTATTCTGTTATCTGGTTTGGATTAGTTAGTTTGAGATAATTTACCAATAGACTGATGTGTATTATTCTTGCTCTTAGTGCTCTCTTTGGTTTGTATAATCTCTGTTGCTTTGTTTCTGTAAGCTTCAAGCTAATTGTCCTGCATTTTTTTGGCAATTAGTTTGTTTTACTTCAGGAATGTAATTTAATTTTACATAGCACTCCCCTATTATACATTGGAGTTGTGCATTAACATTATATGATTTTTGGACTATTTTCTCAGTTATTTACCAAGGATCTTCCTGTTTAGAATAGCGTAATATCTCTAGTTTACTTTTAAAAAATTCTTTCTTTTTTTTTTGGGTACAAATTCCTTAAGATGGTTGGATAAGTGCTTTTGTATCAAAGAATGGGATCAATACCTACTACAAATGTTTTCTCCAAGTTCACTTTGTGCTTGGTAAGTTAGTAACTCTAATAATTTTGTTGCTGGAAGAGTTTTATCTTGCTCTTCTCAATAATTAGTAGAATTATGTTTTGACTTTATCCTAATTTTATTGTATTTTTGATCATATCTAAGAAGATTGTCTATTTGAAGTTGTACTTTTCCTTTTCCCACCCTTTTAGTGTTTTTATGTTGTGGTAAGGACAAGTAGCTTTGCTGGATTGGGGAAAAAAAAAACTTTGATGAACTGAATTTGTTGTTTGCAATGAAAATTTTCTAGGTTGTGATACCTGATGGTCAACTCTAAAGTCACAAGTGACATTTGGAGAAAGATGGTGCAGGTTTTTGTAAGATAGAGATTTACCCAAGTGTAGGGAATTTCGCCAAAACATAGACGGTTTATTCAGTGTAATTTATATATGTTTATGGTGTGGTCTTCCATTTAGAAGATAAACTGTTCCTAAGCATTGTCTCATAGGGTTCTTGAGCAATAGATGTGTAAGAAATTAATTTTGAGGGGTCCTTTACATTTTGCTATCTGAGATTGTTGGAATTCACTTAGTTGGGATCCTTATAGGAAATTAGTATAGGTTAAGCATTTAGCAATGACATCTAATGTAAGTGATCTTTTACATTGCTCAAGTTTTTATTTCTTCAAAAATACTAATTCAACACAGGAACTTCCAACATAATATCAAAATGCATTACATTCACATGAATTTGAATACAATGGGCATTTATATAATCTGTCGCGCAGTTTTGTCACCTACTATGATGTAAACTTGTAAAGTTGATGTCTCCGGACACAGACAAAGCAGGGGGCTTTTGTTGACTGTTTAAGACTTGAGGTTATATTTTAATGGCTTAATTACACTTTGCCCCTATAAATAGGGATTAGTTACAAATTGTTCCATATTAATTTTATTAGTATATTGCCCTCAAGGCTTAATAGAGTTAAATTTTGATTTAAAGGAATTGGTAATCAATTATTGTCATAATTTCCCACAATATTTTTTGTCAGCCTTAAAATTAGGGTGACTTAAACTATAGTATATTAATATTATTTTATAAGTAATTTTTCATTCAAAATTAACAGTGGTTTTTTTTTTTCATCCAACATTATTATAAATAGAGTCTTTTACCCTTGTGCAATTTTGTTATGCCCCACTTTTCACTTTCCACTCTCTCTTCTTCTATCTTATAATTGGTATATTTAAATAAATAATATAAGTTTCTAACTGAATTTTCATTTTCATTTTTCACTATGGATTCATAATTTGATTGGGATGTTCCTATTTAGTCAACATTGTCAAATTTTGGTGAAAAATATGTTCTTTTAAAAATGATTGATGCTAGTAATTGATAAATGTAGATTTTTTTTTCTAAAATTGTTCTCTTAAACATGAAGCTAAATAAATTAAATTTATTTTTCTAAATTTTTCTTTTTTCTAGATAACATTAGTAAGTTGATCAACTTAACTTTATATAAAATATATCTCTATCAATTTATAAAAATATCTTGATTCTATTTCAAAGCAATATATTAACTCAAATAATGTGAAATTGATGAACTAATATTAATAATCGATAAAATAAAGTAAAAATTAAGAAAACTAAAGGAATATGATGAAATAAATAAAACACTGTATTTGAAATCAAATTATAAGAATTACAAAACAAGTACATGATGGCATGTCAAAAATGGATACGAAAAAGACAACAATAAAATAAGAAATTAATTCATGCACTTAATATTGAACTATAAAAAAGACTTTTAATAATGTTCGATAAAAAAATATCGTTAGTTTTAAAGGTGAAATTATTTGTAAAAGAAAATTATGGTACCTATTAACTTGCCAAAAATAGTTATTTGTGTGTGATTTAGTTAGGGTTTCAAGGAAGTCCCATTGTTTTGCATGTATAATATGGCGGCATTTTCATCATTTTAAGGTTTTATTCAAATGTATGTTTGCGAGTTAAATGTGTTTCAATGCGTTTACTACTACATATATTTTAATATGTTTTGCATGCTTAATATAGTTTGGGTTCAATTGGGTAATTGGCACGTTAAGCGAGAAAGATCAATAAAAGACTAGCTGTCGGTGCACCATCCAAGGGCTACTTGCACCTAGATAGCCAAGAGTGGCCCCTAGCCACTGTAGAGCCCACACTGGGCAAATACGAGTTCATCATTTTTACTACTTTCCGAGGTTATTTCGACCTAATCAGTCTGTGTAACTTTATAAACTAATATAAATAGGGGTTCTAGGGTTTTTGTTTTATTAAAATGTAGCTTTGGGTAGTTTTACAATAAAAGAGTGATCAATTTAAGAAGTGCCAAGATGAAAAGAAAGACCAAAGAATGGTGCCATGACCGAGTTTTCGTTCTTCTACTATCTCTCTTTGTTTTTGTATCATGGATTTGATTGTAGAAATTCTTTTGGTTGTTTTTTTCATTTATTTATGAACTAATTTAGTTTTTTCGAGTTTCAATTTGATCTCAACATATAAATGAGTATTGTTTGTGTTGGCCCCAAAAGCAACCTAAGAGAGGGGTGAATTAGGTTGTATCTAAAACAAACCTTTTTCAGTGCTTAATGGAAATTCAAACTTTATGCACCAAATGAAAAGTTAAGCACAAATGAATACAATAGATATTCAACAATTTAAGCTTAAAGAACAAATAAGAATATTGAGATTAAGAGAATCAAACCAAACTCCCAAGCTTCTCAAGCTTGGAGCTTTCAACTACAAAGAGTTTCTTACAAGGCAACTACCAAGTTTTACAACTTGAAGTTTAGCCACTAAAAGTCTCTTCAAAGTAGGTGAGACAATAACCTCTTGTACACAAATGAGGATCACTCTTGCTCACACTAATTACCTTTAGTTGAGCCAAGAGTTTTACACTCACAACCTCCCTTTGTTACAATCGTTATCTCTCCACTTTTACACTTGAAGAACTCTTACACTTCTAAGCTCTTTTCACACTACCTACACTATTACAACACTTGTACCCACTATTAATCTCTCAAATAGCTCAAGAATTATTTGTAATCAATGTAGAAGTCCCTTATACATTAATTCAGACCTAGGGTATTTATAGTTGCCAAATATCTGCTTTCAACAACTTCCCAACGGCTATTTTCTGTTTACTGGAAAACTAGCCGTTGGACCTTTCGGACGGCCGATGCAGCAGGAGTGCGTCCGAAAAAACTAGCCGTTGGAAGAGTTCGGACGGCCGCTGCTAAACCTTGCATCCGACACTGCGTCTGTTCTCTGAGGGTATTCGTTCGGACGTCCAAGGACACAACTAACATGCGTCTGATCGAAGCAAAGTCTTCTGGAAATATGATCGGACGCTGTTCTTCGTCCGAGGCTTGCTTCAAATTCTTTGTGTCGGACGATTACCATCGTCCGAAGCTCTGTGACTCAGACAGTCATTTGCGTCCGTGAAGTCTTGTGGTTGTTTTGTTCGGACGATCATTTGCGTCCGAACCTACCTATTTTTCTGCACACTTGTTATCAAACCATTAATTAGTATGATTTGGTCATCATCAAAACATGATTAACATAACTGGGGTTCAATAGTTTGAATTATTGAATAATTTTCTTTCTTTTGGTTATGCACGAAAAGATTGTTTTATCTATTTCTATTTTTTGTGATTGCTTGGTTATCAATTAAGTTGATTTAGAAACTTAAGATTAAATTTGAAAAAGGAATTTAGGCTTAGACATAATTTGAATCGCCTTTGTGTGAATTATTCTGATGGATGTATAAAAAATTTCCTGTATAGGATAGAAATATGATGCGAACCGCGTGCACAATCGACTTGTTACTACGAAATCCAACAATTCAAGTTGGTACCAAAACTCTAAGGATCAACTCCAAAGTTGATCACAAGAATTTGGACAGCAAACACACACAAACAAGAACGAAAAAAAATACACAAGAATCAAGAAAGAATACAACCCATTGTCTATAATGAGACAAGAACCAAATTCTTAACAAAATTTAAAGCGAGAATTGACCCGTTGCCTATAACTGTAAATCAGGCAAGAACCAAATCTATAAGTAGGTTAGAACAATCACCGATGATCCCAACAAAGTCTTAATCCAAAGACTAAAAGAAAGAACTTTTTCCTCATGAAAAAGACAAATTTTATTGAAAAAAAATATGCTGAAATTCGTCCATATGATGAGGCTGAACTATAGGCTTAATAAAGTCCTGAAAACTAGCTAAAAAACTCCTAGAAAGGTAGTGGTAGGGTTTAGCCATAAATAGGCCCAAAATTTGGGATAAATGGGTCTTATTAAAGCTATTAATGATCCTTAAAATTAAGAATTAAATCAACAACTAAACCTGATTTAAACTAGCCCAATTTACACAACACTTTAAACTACTATTTGGCTTTACGCAATAATGGATTTAAACAAATAAAAAGCCAAGTAACAATATAACATAATATTCAACCCATGGATTTAAAAGATCTCCACTTGTGCTTCACTTTGAAGAATTGGAATTCATGTATTACTGAATTAAGAATAGTACCAATCCAACTTAATCAAAATACCGCGAATGTGCTCCAATCTTGGGAAAAGTGAGTCCAAGCTTGCCCCACCTTTCATCTCCTCATCTTGACATATTTTTAGCCTCCCCGGATTCATATCAAAATATACTTATGTTTTATAAAAAATGTTATTTTTTTGTTCAATTCTTTTAGGATAATTAGGACACAAAATTGAAAAAAAAAATTAATATGGAGATTTGCATTTGTTCTTCTTATTGCTATCGTCATCCTTCATCTTGATCTCTAGTTTTCATCTTAATTTCCATTTCCTCCTCCCTCTTTTGACAATAAAAACCTGAGAATCAACTTCATAAGCCAACTATATTTCTCTATGACATCCAAATACTACTTTCCCCCTCATTAGCTTTTTGGTCATTTCCCTCCCTCTCCTACTCTCATGATTTCCCCTAGCACATATAGAGCTATACAATTAAAAACACTAGTTTAAAAGCTCACACTTCGCTTGAGCGTGTCCGGATATTATGATATTCTATTTTGGTAAATGTAGATGTGATTAAAGATATATATTGAAATGTAAAATGGTTAATTAAAGTTGTAGGTAGAATACTTCAAAAACTAAAAGTTCTTAAAATTTTAAACAAAAGCACAATATTTCATAAACTAAACAATGGTCAGTTAGCACTCAAATTAAGATGTTATAGACCAAGTACATCATCTACATTACACAAGACTTAAAACCTCTCATAATACAGCCATTTAATAGCCCAAACTTGAAGTCTTCCAGAAGTTGTTGCAGTACCTAAAACCAATCAAACAAACTAAACATCATTCAATTATACAAAATGGCAGAAATCAAAGTCCGCAAAAAACTTAAAAGATTGCAAGTTTATTTAACTACTCTATTATCTTGTTAGTTTGATCTATCATCACACAAATTCATATCTTAACAAAATTAACATGCTTTGGGTCCCTAATCATTAGTTATTGTAGATTAGATACAAAAAGTTCTCCGGTTTATACTTAAATATATAGGTTAACATTCCCTCATGTTCATATATATATATATATATATTACAAGAAAACATACATAAAAATGTTCACATGCAGATAACAAAAAAATTGATAATATCAAATCTTCCTAGTAAATCTCTCTGCTATCAATATATCGAACTACGAACTATTTACTCAACACTTATTATATTTGGCCCCATAATAAGCTCATTAATTTTATGCATACCACCAACATTTTATTACAGTATTAGAATTTAAATTTTAAATCAAAATCCCTTATTCAAAAGCCAATAGAATTTGAAAATGAAATTATGCAAGAAACATACAGGTCTTAGAGGGAAAAAAGTCATAGGATCTAATGGCATTGATAACTCTATGAAATAGAGTTATTCTCTGTCCATTTTGGCCTTAGCTTTAGTTAGTGTTACGCCAGTAGTCCTAGCCGTAAACGATGGATACTAGGCGCTGTGCGTATCGACCCGTGCAGGGTAAAGTCTTTGGAACAATAATCGGTATCTTTATTACATTAGTACAAAACAAGCTAAAACTTATTTGTTAATCATCAGAGATGGCTTAGAACCAATAGTTCATTATCTAATGGATCTTTCCATTATTCGAAATATTCAATAACTTGATTTATAATAATGAAGTCAATTTTTTATTTCATTCAATGAGCAATTCAATAAGAGAGCTCGGATCGAATCGGTATATCAATACCGATTCCTTTTTATATAAACCCCCCTATTCCTCTTTACTAAATTTTGATTTAATTAATTCAGTTCTTAAGAGTGTTTTTGTGTGTTTTAGATTCTAAATAGATATTCTCTTGCTCCTCCCTCCTCTTCCTCCTTCCTAGGGTTTCCTAGGGTTTTGATTCTTCCATGGCTACCCTTCAGTCTTTGACAGGAGGGCAACCTTCCTCTCATGCTCCCAAGTCATTTGCTAACATTCTGACTAGTACATCTAAGGTGTTGCCGATCAAAAAGCCTACTATTTATAATGGTGAACCTGTCCTGATTTATTCATATGAAGAAATTGCCATTCTTTGAAAAAAACCCCTGAAAGCATGCTTTAGTGGGGAAATTTCCCATGGCAAAGCCAAGTATGAAGACGTTGAATAAATGTTTCAATGAATGTTGGTTTTGCAAGATCCTTCACTTTAGAGTTTATCAATCATCATCACATTCTCATTCGATTTGATCTAGAGAAGGATTAACAATGATGTTGGCTGCGTGGTTTTTCATCTTTCAAAGGATTCGTGATGAGGTTTCTTAAATGGACTCCTGATTTTTGTGTTGATCAAGAATTTCCGATGGCTCCAGTTTGGGTCTCATTATAACATCTTCCATTTCATTTCTGCAACAGACAATCATTGTTTTCTATAGCCTTCATGATTTCAACTCCTCTAAAAATGGATGCTTCAACCGCCAATTTCTTTCGTCGTACTGTTGCACGTTTTTGTGTAGAGGTTGTTGTTCCCAAGCCCTTGTTGCAGCGATTTTGGACTGGAAAAGAATCATGAACCAGTGGAAATACATTACATATGAAGATCTTCCACGTTAATTGCACCACTTGTTATAAATTGGGTCATGCAGCTGCTGATTTTCGACTTAATGTCCAAAACAATAATCCCAAACTTTTATCAGAGAATAAGTAGGCCAAGGAGAAAACTACTCCTCAATCAACAAAAGCGCACGAAGGAATGACTTGAAAGCCTAATAAAATGGTTGAAGTAGATGATCAAGCTGCTTTGAAGTCTAATGTTTAGGTAGAGATGTCTGGTCTCACGCTTTTGGAAAATGATGTTATCCCCACTTTGTCATTGGCCACCAAAGCCCCATCTGTGGAAAATAAGGATGAAACCCTAACCTTGGACATAGAAGCCTTTAACCTAGAGATGCCTCCAGTGATGAAGGATGTTGTTATGGAGTTTTCAATGGCACAAAATCATGAAAATTCAATAGATGCAATGACGGAACCTTTGCATGAAGGAATTCCACAAAACCCTAATTCACAAAGCACAGTATGCATGGAACGTCAAGTTTTTGCAACAAATAAGAATGGACATTGCCTGAAATTATTTGAAGTGTTTTGGCTGGGGATTCTTGATCGGGGTAGAGGGATAGGAGTTGATTGCAGCAGTTGCGACTTGGGAAAGTCTGCCTTTCTTTGTTCAAGATGATCACCATGTTAAGCTCAGGCGATCAAAGAAGAAACAACCGATTTTGCCTTCACAAATTTTAGATTCATTATCAGACTTTGATAATGTTTCTCGATTGGATTTTCCATGGGAGGTTTTGACGAATGAATTGCATGATATTTTGGCAATGATGAAGTCCAAGGGCATTGGGTCAGATTCCTTAGAATCTCCAAAATGAAGGGTGAAACGTGTTAATCAATACACAGTCACTCGCACAATTCTCACTAAACGGGCTGCCGGGTCTATCAATAACTCTGACTCTATTCTTTCCCAATGATTAAAAGCCTTGCATGGAATATAAGAGGTATCTCGGGTAAATCATCTATCAAACGCTTGAAAAAAAATTATCCGCATGCATAATATTTCTTTACTTTGTTCTCATGGAACCATTGGCGGGTGCTCATCGTGTGGAGGAATTCTGTATTCGCTTGGGATTCCACCGGTGTATTTGTAATGTTTCTAATAAATTGTGGCTTTTCAGGAATTCTAATTTTAGCGTTAATGTTTTGGTCAATTTTGAACAATTCATTCACATTCAATTACTAAATAAGGCTTGGGATGATTATGTCTTTGCTTCTTTTGTGTATGCCAAGTGTACTCAAAACAAACGTGCAGAGATGTGGAATAATTTGTCAATTGACTCCTTCCATGCATAAATTATGGATCTTAGGAGGATTTTAATGTGATCGCCACTCCCTCTGAATATTTGGGTTTGGCCGTCCAAGATTTGCAAGCAATAAATAACTTTAATGGGGCTATATGCACCAATGTGAAGTTTCTCAGTTGCCGGTTACAGGGAGTAAATTCACTTGGTTTGGAGTTAGACAATGCCAAATGGTTTGGAAATGTATGGACAGATTATTGTCTAACCCTGCATGGTACCATGCTTTAGAAATTCCTAGGTACCTCAGTTCGTCATTTAAATAGAGCAGCTTTTGACCATTCTCTATTAATTCTTGAAGTCCCCTTGCTGAATTCAAGTACTCTTAAGCTTTCGATTCCAACATGTCTGGTTAGAGTATTCAAATTTATTTTCTATGGTTAAGGCCGATTGGACTCTTCAAATGGAGCATTCGGGTATGCTAAGGTTCTCTTTGAAGCTGAAAAGATTAAAAGATACCCTTAAGAAATGGAATAGAGAGGTTTTTGGAGATGTATTCCAAGTGGTCCGAGACACAGAAAATGTCAGATAGCTAGAAATTGTTTATGAATCTACTGGTTCATCTTTAGATAGAGCAAACGTGACTGAAGCCCAAGCAGACATTTTCCGAGAGCTTAAAGTGGAGGAAAATTTTTGGTGATAGAAATTGAGGTGTAAATGGCTTAAGGAAAGGGACCCTAACACAAAATATTTCAATTCTACTTTAGCCAACAAACGTGCTAGAATGTTCATTATCAACGTCTCAATAACGGTGCTGGAGATTGGCTTAGTTCGATTGAGGATATTCGTTCGGAAAGGGGATCATTTTATAAACATTTTTTCTTGGACGAGGGGATCAAGGATGATTGTATGCACAAGTTGCTTGATTTTTTGCCTTCTCGAATATCTCAATATCACCCAAATGAATTGATCCGAATTCCTTCACTAGAATAGGTTCGAGATGTGGTACTCAATATGGAGGTCGAAAAAATTTCTGAAACTGTGCTCATTTTCAAAATTGTTCTTTTTTTATGTCGATTGGAAAAATGATTTCTGGGAGAGGGGATACTCGCATTCGGTGAATGCGAGTTCTTTGAGCTCGCATTCACCGAATGCGAGCTCAATCATTATTTATAAATATATATATATATATATGTATATATATATATATATATTTTCCCAGACCTCGCATTCACTGAATGCGAGGTCTGGAACTATTTTTCTTTTAAAAAAATATTGACCTCGCATTCACCGAATGCGAGGTCAGGCGTACCTTATATTCCGCGAGGCTTCGGTCTCCCATGTGTTGCTATTACACAAGCATCGGGTGATTACATGCAATGGTACCGACCGAGAACGGTGATGTACATATCCAATCTAGTCAACGCCCTACTTTTCCATAAGGGTACCATGGCGATGGTGCACGTGCAGATTATCTAGTAAGTAATTATTCATTTTTTCTTATTGTTTTTGTTTTTCAAATGACTTTAGTAAAACTAATTTTAACTTTTACGTAGATGGATTCCATGGCTAGATTGTACTACATGTCGTTACACAACCTGACTGAGGACGATACTCCGGATAGTAGTACATGGGCACAGATCAGACATTTCGCTTCTCAATCACTACATGTAGTAGGCGAATCTACTCGTCTTGATCTTCGGCCTCCGGCAGTTCCTGTTTACGTTCGACATCCACACCAGGCACATGATCCACATAGAGTAGAGTGGGCTCCGAGGCGAGGAGGGCAACGCGGAGGTGGTCGTCTACGTCGTCAAGTGTAGTAGGATTCCATCTCCTCGACCCCATGTAGATGCTGGATCCCCTCATGTTAATATACCATTCGAGGGTGACACTTCACACATACTTTCGCCAATGCGCACTCCGGTGGGACCATCATCTTTCGGGCAGTCGTCCACTGAGCCTGATCCAGAGCATACTAGTCCAACCGTTTCAGATGAAGAACATGAACACGAACAAAGCATAGCTTCGCAGGTGGAAATTGCTCACCATACTCAACAGCAAGACACTCCTTTATTTTATATCCGTCGATCAAAAAGGGTGCCTAAACCTAGAGAGTGTGGTACGGGCAGGAGATTTGGAGATCATGGACATTGACATTTGTTATTACTTCTCGCAATTATGTGTGATTGATGTTCGTTATTTGTATATCATTGTTCGCCCTAGTCAGGTACTTTTTATTGTTATTAGGTTTGTATTTATGTTTTTTAGCCCTTGTCGGGCTTTTATGGATGTTTGTTGCCCTTGTTGGGTTGGTTGTTGGCAGGGAGAATGTTCGTAAAATAGGGGAGGTTATGTCAAAATTTTATCAAAAAATATGATAAATTAATAAATTTGCGGGTTTACACATTTCATTCGTGTACTATTTCGTTAATGTTATAGTTTATGGTTTAAAGATAATGGTTTAGTATTCCTAAATATCGTACTATTTCGTTAATGTTATAGTTTATAATTTACGATTTAGTATTTAAGTGATGTTATCTTACAGTCAAATCCTTCTTTAATTAACAAAAATATCAAACATTTTTCTATTTTTGTAATAGTGCAAAATTTTCCTTCGCAGAATACAAAGTAAAATTTTCAAAATTTAAAAAAAAAAAAAAAAAAAAAATTCAGACCTCGCATTTGCTAAAACTATTTTTTTTTAAATAATGATTGAGCTCGCATTCACCGAATGCGAGTTCCCCTCTCCGGAAATTATTTTTCCAATTAACATAAAAAAAAAATTTTTGAAAACGTATTAATTGGAAATTTCTCATGGAGGTCGACAGTGCAGCAGGCTTAGATTGCTACACTTAGGTTATTTCTATGTTAAATGCTGGGATATAATCTCTTCTGATCTCTATCAGGTCTTGATGGATTGTTTTGTTGGGGTTTCTCTACCAAGAATTATTTCCAATACATTATTGGTTCTTATTCCTGAATCGATAATCCTAATTCATTTTCGGAGTTTCAATCTATTTCTATCTGTAATTTTATCAATAAGATCTTCACCAAACTCTTGGCGTGTTGTTGGCCAATCTTTTGCCAAGCTTGATTTCTCCGGAGAAATCAGGCTTTATCAAAGATGGGACCACTGCTGATAACATTCTACTAGCTCAAGAACTTGTTTGCTTTTGGATAAGAAGATTCGGCGACATAACATGTTGATCAAGTTAGACATGATGAAGGTTTTGAATAGGGTTTCATGAAGGTTTCGAACAGGGTTTCATGAAGGTTTCTTGAATCAGTAATGTTTAAATTTGGTTTTTGCAGCACTTTGTGAAGCTAGTTATGAATAATTTATGAGCTACATAGTTACGTTCTTTGCTCATTAATGGAGATAGTTTTCTTTGCTCATTAATGGAGAGGTCACAGGGTTTTTCCAACCATTTAGGGGAGTGAAGCAAGGCCATCCACTCTCTACTCTTTTTTTCATTCTAGTTTTGTAGGTTTTCTCCTGTGGTTTGAAAGGCCTGATACATGATGGTAACATTCTTCCATTCTCGGGTTCTCAAGTTGGTTTGATAGTTTCACATCTTGCGCATGCGGATGATGTGATGATTTTTACTAGAGGTGATAAAATATCCTTGAGGTGACTTGTGGCTTTTATGGACTTATATTAATGTGGCACGGGACAACGTATTAATTTTGCTAAGAGCTCCTTTGTTCTATCTCGCAAGTGTCCATGAGTGACTAAGCAATCTATTGCTAGGCTGACGGGTATGCGGCAGGGTACTCTATCCATTTTTTTTTAATCTCGGTTGCCCTATTTTTTTGGTACAAAAAAAATTAATCTATTTTCTCATTGCATGATAAGATGGAAAATAAATTGTCTGGTCGGAAGCATAAACTTTTATCACCTTGTGGTTGCTTCATTTAAGTCAAGCACGGTCTTACCTCCATTCCTATTCATATCTTAGCGGTTCTAGATCCTCCTAAAGGGGTGATTTGGAAACTTGAAAAGCTGATAGCATCTTGTTTTTAGGGAGGAGGGACACAGAATTTGGTGCTAGGTGTCATTGGGCTTTGTGGAAGAACATGTGTTTGCCGAACTCAGAAAATGGCTCAATATTAGATCATTTCAGTCTATAATTATAGCTTTCTCACAAAAGATATGGTGGAACTACTTCTCTTCATCCTCATTCTAGGCTGCTTACATGCAAGGTATATATAGAAGGGGTCCTACCTCTAAAATTTCTTCAATATGGTGACGCATGTTAGGAATAAAGCACTTGGCTGATACAAACTTCCAGAAACTCATCCGAAATGGTGAATCCTCCTTTTGGTTTGGTAACTGGATTGGTGATTGTGCCTTGGATGAGTTGGCATAGGATAAAGTACTAGAACCATCTCTCTATATTAATGACGTGTTCAATAATAATCAAGGCCGGAAGTTTTCGAAGTTGCCCGAGGAGGTGAAACGTAAACTCTCGGCTGTAAATCTTTTTCTTACTTCGGATGAGGACATCACAGTACAAAGGCCTATAGCTTCATGAATCTTTTCGACTTCCTCAGCTTATGAAGTAACCAGAGAACGTAAAGCTCAGCTCCAATCGTGTGAATATATTTGGAGTGCTTGGATCCCGTTGAAAATTTCAATATTTTTGTGAAAGCGACTAACCGTTTTCTACCATTTGCGGTTGCGGATGTTCTAATGGGCATTGGTTTGAATTTATCTCCAAAATATTGGGGCTGCAATTCTTTGGATTTTTTAGATCATGCTTTCCTCCATTGTGAGGCGGCAAGGAGGGTTTGGAGGGAATTCGAATCCATTCTTGGTATTCCAGTTTTTACTGGATTATCTGTTTAGCAAAAATTTCATGCATGGTGGCTTGCATTCTTCCAGCACAGGTGATGGTCAACTTTGTTTGATTATTCCTGCTTTTATTTGTTGGCACATTTGGGTTGATCGGAATAGTTTTATCTATGATAATCGTATGCTGTCCGTGGAGTCTGTTATTTCTTAGATACGATTTTCATTGATCCAAAATAGTACTTTAATTGGTCCAGAGAGACAAAACATATTTAGTTCTTTTGGCTTTGTTATGTATAGTGGAGGTTAAACCCCCTCGGATCCTTATAATGGTTAAATGGATGAAGCCATGTGCTGGTTTTTACAAACTCAATGTGGACAGATTTTCATTTGGTAATTTGGGAACATCAGCAAGAGAAGGGGTCATACGAAATGACACAGGTGAGTTTTTACATGGGTTATCCTATTGTTTTGGCATTGACACCAATTATTTGCAGAATCTAAAGCTCTTTTAGAGGAATTGAAATTATGTATTCAGCTTGGCATGCATTCGGTTATGGTAGAAATGGATTCCAAACTTGCACTCTATGCCATCAATTTCAAAGGAAGGTCTTTCACCTGGCATTTAAATCATAATATTCGCCACATCAGGCAGTGCATGGAAATGGGAGATTTTCAAATTGAACATATTTTTCGTGAGCCTAATTCAATGACAGATTATTGTGCACGCATGGGAAGCTCTTCTTTATCCACTATCTTTTACACTGTCCATAATTGTCCGAAAGATTTGTATAGTCTACTTCAAATCGATGCTTTAGAATGTCCTACAGTCTGTTTTAGAGTTTAGCACTTTCCATTGGTTCATTTATGTTATTGGACTCCTTGTTCACTCAATTTATTTAATTAATAAAATTTGGGAATTGCGCCCTCCCACCAAGGTTCTGGAGGTTAGTTGTTCTTTAAAAAAAAAAGTTAAGAGTGTTTTTGATTGATTTTTATTCTTTTCTTGTATTGTTGATTATTTTGACTGATGTGTTGTTTTTTTTTTTGGTTTTTCATGAGTGATATTGTGTTTTGTAGGATGAAGGACACATTTCATTAAATTGAGGAACAAATGTAAGAAGAAGAAGATGAAGTTGAGCTGAGTTATGAGGAAAAGAACTCAACACTACAGCGTTTCATTGCAAGCTTTTCTATATAGTCACGGCATTTGTATGGAAACCAGTTCTGGATCCGTAGCACATCGCAGTGCTTCTTTCCAAGACATTTTCTCAACGCTCGACGCTAAGGCTTCGACCAGATTTAATAACGCATGATTCTTTTCAATGGAAAGCTAGAGTTGGGAGATGTATAGGACTCTTATGGGCTTAGACTTATTCCAAATCCTAGATCTACCTTCTTAGCTAAAAATACAATAGCATGGAGGCGAATAAACAAGTCAAGAGGGGTGTCCAACCAAGAGCTGGAGCAACCCTCACAACAATTCATTCACTCATAAACTTTATTGTTTTAGCCTAGTTTAATTTAATGTTATTATATTAGTTTTATTGCTTTCTTGCAAGTCGAAGAATATTTTGAGGTGTCTCGAAATCTTGTTGTGGGAATTGATTGGCATCTGTGAGGAGTTGCAACATCAATTTTTAATGCAACATTCAATTTTCAAAACTTTTGCCTTTTTATTGCTTTATTTCATTTAATGAAGATGTCTTATTTCCATTCCATGTTTTTCTGTACTTTATTTATGGTGTAGAGTTACGAGTTACGGATTGAGGTAGCCTTTCTCTATCTTTGTCAGTTGATTCATGACTGCAGATTCAATCTTTTATTTCTCAAAAGTGTGTATTGTGGATGCTAATGTTTTTCTTTATTCAGTCAATGACTTGTATTAAGATTCATCTGAAAAGTAGTATTACAACACTGATTTGGTTGGTTATTGAATTGATCTCTGATTCAGACCATGATAATGCATACCATAGCTAATCTATGATTGTTCATGAGAATACTTGTAAATTGGTTGCGTAGTTTAATTAATCGGTTTGCGATAAGAATTATTTTATGTGTCTTAAGAGAAGAGATTGAGTTAATATGATTGAATTATGACTCATAATTGGTAGTTAGGCGAAATTAATTTCACTAGCGTTTCATTATTTCATTTAGATAAGTTGTTTCAGAGCATTCATTGAATATTCAGCAGTAGTTAGATATAGCTACCTTTTTATTCAAATTTCCCAGATAGAAATTGATATGTTATTATCTAGTAATAAAATTTATAATCACGTAACTCTATTATTAACTAAATAATGTATCGCAAGTGCACGAGGTCAAATAGTATATACCAGAAATAGGGGTCGAACCCGTATAGATTGGTTTAACAAGGACCAGTTCTTTGATATAAATGCTATTTGAAGAATCGACAATGGAGGAAAGTTAACTAAACTAAAATTAAAAAATTTAACCAATGAAAACGATTTATTAGGGTTAGATTAGTCAATTCTCGATCGATTTTGATTAATTCATTCAATCAATTCCAGGTCAATTTTCATTATTAACCTAATCATGATTCCCCATGCCATCAAGTCGTTGAATTCAATTAATCTAACTGTGAGAATCCCTCCTACCACTTAGAACTAACCAAATTGACCATTTGCCTTACGAAATTCTAACTAGGTAATTTAGTCCATCAAGATCATAAATTAAACCTACTCCAATTGCTAATTAGGCCGTAGATGGAGGTTCAACTTCCGTTCTCGCTCTGATTTACCATTAAATTAATTAAGAGAGTGATCAATTCTCCTAATTATCATTTTAGTTTAATAGAATTGTCTAATTATAAATTTGACCGTTTAATTTACCAAATTAATCATTGCCACATGGAATTCATGTCATCCAACCTTAACCCACAACAAATTGGAACATTGATGAAATAAATAACAGGAGAAATTAATAAAAGCAAATAAGCTATTTAAGCCATTAATCTGCAAAAGCTGTAAATTTGATGCGTAGAACATGAAAATGATAACAATTAAAGTATAAACAAAGTGCATATGAAAAATCTAAGATGTGTCAGAATGCTTCTCTAATGAAGAATCGCAAGTTCTCTGTCCAATGGTTGTCGATCTCGAACCTCCTTTCAGCTCTTCTTGAAAAAAAACCCTTGCTAATCTTGCAGCACCTGAAGGGGTTTTGAAAGAAAACTTCTTTACGTCCTAAAGACCCTTATTAATGTTTTCTAAGAGTTACAAAGTGTAGGGCTCTGTATAAATTTTGAAACACACTCAAACAGGCCTAAAACGGACACCTAGAACTCTAACAATCATAAAAATCGCTATGGCCCATAGCATGGTTCGCTCTAAGTGAATGGACTCGTTGTTAGTGAACATGTCTCTATTTGTTTGGCTAACAATGAGCAAATTGGCTTGTGGAGCGAATTGAACAGCTTTGTGCGGTTTTGCTGTTTCTCCTCTAAAATCTTCGTCCAACGTCCGATTAACGCACCGTTTGCTCCTACATGACCCTAGAACAAAAACACATATTAATGTCTATAGTATAACACTAAAACAACACTTAAACACTTGCAAAGACTATGAACAATAAATAAACAAGAATGCAAAAAGCAACTCTAATTCTGGTAAGAATTATGTAAACAACCAAAACACAACCCTAAACACGTACACACCCAAATATAAGTTAAATAATATTAAATAAACACTAAAACACTATATTAAACATAGATTAAAACATAGAAATATAAATGTGCAAAAACAAACACATAAAAGCGCCAAAACTAGTGCAAAAATCATATGAAAAATGTAGGAATAACCCTAATTTCTTAGGGTTATCAACACCCCCCACTTAAGGTTTTGCTAGTCCCGAGCAGAACAAAAGAAACAAAGACACAAAATACATTAACTTTATTCAATGTATCAACAATCGTGACAAGGAAATCTATACAAATAGAGAAATGAAGCAAACATGTAATGTAAGAGAACTTTGATAATCAACCCCAAATCACCATGGAAGTGCTAATCGCTCCACTCATGAAAGCAGATATCACTCACTCACAAATCGATGACAAACCCATTGAACAAAAGTTCAGCAAATGACAAGCATGTTGGAAGTTAAATTAGAACACACAATACTCTTTAATACAAATGAACTCAAACCAAGGATCAAATAGGTCTTTAATGCTTGTAACATAAGCTAAGAGATAAAGGTAGGATATATATTTGGATAAAAATAGCTCATATCACCTTAGACATGCTAGTAAATTATTTCGAACCATAATGTTCTAGAACATCCCCCAAACAACCATAGCATTTGACCAACTATCACTTTAGAAGATAAAAATGTACCTTCTTTATTGCAACTTAGAAGGAATTTGTTCTTCTTTATTCGTAACACTTAACACGACTTAGAAGGAATTGTCCTTCTTTCCTTCCTTTTTTTTTTCTCTTTTTCCAACTTTTTTTCTTTGTTTTCCAACAAAGCATTACATAATATAGGGGATTATAACAAAAGTTAAAGTCATAGAATAGACTTTCTTCCCTAACAAAACAAGTCTCATGTCCTTCTCAACTATCCATAATATCATGGCCATAGTGTTAATATTGCACATCACCAACACTAACCTACTAAGGTGATGGGCAGAAAGAAGGATAAATAAAAGAAGTAAGCCAGCTAAATAACATGCTTAAACAAAGCAATATAGCTTATAAGGCTCTAAATAGGATACTATGGATAAAATGACATTTAGGTAGGCTTGTTGGCTCAAACGGCTAAAAGAACTTGCCTAAATCATTTTCTTGGTCTAAAATTCACTCATATTTTGCAAGTATAAAAGTCGCACAGAATTCTAATGAATGTCACAAGCAAAATAAATGTCTCAAGGCAATCATTATTAACACTCATTGAAAACTATCTCACGTTCACACCCTCACTCAAAGGAATATATATGTATAGCAATAACACTATTCATAACTCAAAGGGCTAAAAAAGTAAAGAAACCTTATATGCATTTTCAATCCAAAAACTCTAACAAATAGTCCCCTTGAAACATTTTTAAATTATTGAAACATATCACAAAAGTTAATGAACAAAAAAACTACTAAAAACAGAAATATTTTTTTAACCCTCTCTACTATACTTCAGGCAAAGAAGGTATAGATACCTGAAAGCTATAGCCCGATAGTTAGGGAGTTTTTTAAACAGTCAGATCCTCAAAACTAAAACTCTCCACTACAATACCAAAATAAAATAATCTTTATATTTTTTTATTTTTATATATTTTTTCTCATTTTTTCTTCAAAACATAAACAAATCCTAAAACACAAAACATCACATAAACACATAAACATAACTATACATAATAGAAGTGAATCACTTGTACTTATACTTGGACAATCAAAACTCTATAAGATGAGAAATAATATCCATATAAGATGAGGAATAATATACATAAAAGATGAATGTGAAAATAATCAAATGATCAAAATTCAATTTAAAACTTGGGTTTCACATTTAAACATGGAAATTACTCACAAAATAAACTAAAACTATACCTAGTATAGAGCAAGTTGTCTTAACTCATAAGAACACAAGGCTCAATCAAAACACAAAGCCTAGGAATTTATTTCCCCTTTTTCCAATTATCAACACAACAAACAGAATTGGGAGTTATTAGGGCTTCACGGGGTTCACCAATTAAAAATAGGGTAAAATGTTGTAAAACCCTTTGTGATTTACCCTTCAGACCCATAAGCCCTATATATTCTGAAAACCTACCTTTAACTCTTTTGTGGTTTGGAATGTGAGGTAAAAGTAACAGAAATCATCCAAACTAACTGTTTGACATACACGCACCAGAAATGCAACTATTTAACAAAAAAAATATTTCCCTCATAAAATTTAACATTTTGTGACTAAAAAACCCTTATCTATATTCCTTTCATCCATATCTCAAATAAAATAAAGAAAAATTAAAGGGCCTAACATACAATTTTGAGATAAATTTCATGCTTGCGAAGTGAACCCAATAGCTAGTTAATTGAGTTGGTTGCATCACCTCCGGTTACTATCGAAAAACTTCTTTGGTAAGATTTTCGAGTAAAAATTATATCACTGAATTCAAAGTTTCCCAAGGAACAAAGTTTTAACCTCAAAATTGTTCACAAATTAATAAAGAATGACATAAAGAGCTAGACCTATGCATTTTTTATGGTTTATCACAATCCTCAAAACGAGACAATAAAAAAAGGCTCCAAAACTTGAGATTTTAATTTGAAAACATCATAAATGGTTCAAAGAAACAACCTCTGCATTTCAATTGAATGAGAAGCAAAGAAAATCCATCCAAAATGCATGATTTTTCATCCAAATCTTTCAAACTTTTAATGGGGCATTTTATCGAGCAGATGGTAAGCATTCATGAATTCATCACTTTTGGTTGCATTGTACCCAATCAGGTCCCAACCAAGTTCAACCAACAATTTCCTAGCATTTCCAAATTAATCTAAGCCAAAAAAAAAAATGACATAAATCTATAAGCAACATTTATTGAAACAAAAGAAAACTAAGGAGCAGAGGAAAGCTTGGTTTTCTTGACACTAACTATACTGAACTAGGTTATGTACTCATCAACAATGGTTCCACAGAATTATTTTGTATATTGTCGTTGTCCAGTCACGGTTGGGAATTTATCTTCCAAAGGGTTTGCCAAGTGCTTAGACCTGTCTTTTGGCTTGTGAGTTTTTGTTGTGAGTGGATGGTTCCACCGTAGATGGAAGAAGAAGGGTTGGGGACAGTGGTTGTAGGTGGTTGTTTATAGGGAATGGTGGTGGTGCAGGTAGGGTTAGGGATAAAGGGTGAAGAGACCTATCTAACAGTGGATTGAGGTTATATAAGAATGATTTCCATCCAAACTGCCTTTTAGTCCAAAATCCATAGTTGTTTAAAATAGGATTTCAAAACATGCGAGGGCTAAGGGTCCAAGAGCTATAGCACATGGGAGTTTATGGTAATTTATCTGTAAAAATAGAAGGCCATTAACTAAGGATAACATGGTTATCACAAAAAAAATTCACAAATCCCCAATTCATATTCCCAACTTAGTTTTTGCAACATTAATTTTCAAAAAGGATTCAATAGCCAATAGAAAGGTCAAACCAATTTAGTTATAAGAGATTTGTACAGCTCTCATCAAACTACTAAATGCCCGATAAAGAGAATGTACCAAAAGCTAGTAATTAACAATCAAATAGCTAAACCAGTTCTAGTTCAATTGAGATTTCCATAACCACAACCACAATTCAATAAGTAAGCATATAATCCATCATCATTAGCAAAATTAGATAATTTGTCATCTTCTAAAAATACATTATCCAATCATAACAAAAAATAGTTCACGACGTAAAACAATAAACCAAATTAGCCATGAGGCATAAAGCCTTTATTACCCTACCAGGTTCTTAAACTAAATCATATAAAGTATAAATAAAAACTAGAATTAAAAGAAACACTCCCCTAATAAAGGCACGGAGGCTTGTCGAGAATGTTGTAGTCCTTGCTCAGCTATCTCTATTGAATAGCATAGCTGAAGTTCCCAAGGACATGTGAAAATCTGGTATATTTATTTATCATATCCCTAACTCCTTTTACTAGATATACCGCATCTTCCACTACTCTGAGCTAACTTTGTCAACACAACGAACATCACCTCTATGGAATGTATGATAGGGTTAACTAAGTAATCCTTTGGTTCCTCTTCATTGAACAAGCTCCATGACCCAGTCATCTCGAACTTACTCTTAAAGAATCCATCTTCCTCCTCAGCTAGAAGTGATGTAGAAGTTCTTTAGAAGTTCCTTGAATTCATTCACCAACTTGCGACTTTGGCAAGTCAATTTGCTAATCTCTTCATGAATTAGTATTGGTGCTCAAAGGCGCTCGTTAATTCCTCCATGTAGGCAATCATCTTCCATTCCAATCTTTCATTAGCATCTTCTTCTTGAGTTAGTATAGTTTTCCAGCAAGTATAGGATGGCACGATTTGAGCACATCAATAACCCATTAACTAATTCATAGAGACTACTTAAGTTTGATCCACCAACATCTAAATATTCCATCAATCTGAGATTGAATATGCTATAGGGATGCCTCCTAATTCTTGAGCCTTTTGTTGTTTCTCACATGCATATAAGCTCCAAACCGTTTTGCCAAGGTCATCAAGCACATTCTACCCTTGCATTTGCCTCTTCTTGATCAGTTGGTAATGGTTGAAATAAAAGTTCATCTTCCATGTTGGGGTCTACTTGATTCACATGTGAGCTCTTCCAACGTTTTGTCAGCTTTCATCAATTTGGACAAGAATTGTTCACTCAATCTCAAGGGCTCACTTTGTCCATACATAAGCTCTTGAGGTGTAGAAAAAGAATTAGGGTATTCTTGGCAGTTTAAAAATGTATTTGGATGGTTGGACCATCCCATTTGATAATCACAAGGGTAGGTATTGTATTGGTATGCACATTCCTAATTACCATGGTTACTTGCAGAAGAATCACATTATAAACCATACAATGAATGGAATTGCATAAAAACTATCTATTTGTTCTTTAGAGTCTGCTAATTGGATTGATAATTTATCATAATAAACCTAAGTGTGTCCATAACATCATAAAAAACATACTCATTGTCCATCATGCCTCCATAATCACAAAGATGATAATGTCATCGACATCATTGATTCAAATTCATATTTTGCATGTTCTTATAAGACCAACACAAAAAACAAAAGGAAAAAAAGAACAAGTAATAACTCAAAAGCACACAAAAAATAAAAATAAGAGATTTTAGACTAGTCTCTAGCCCAAACTATCCGCTAAAATAGATTTTTTTTTTTTGAATTTTTCAATAAAAGAAACACAAACCACGAAAAATGAAAATCATTTTAGTTTTTTAGAAATATTGAGAACACACTGGTAAAACACAATTTACATTTCAAAATAGTATTCTTGCCAAATTATATGATATTTCCAAAGACTCAATCCTCGGTAACGGCGCTAAAAACTTGATACGTTAATTATCTAGTTATAGAATTTATAATCACCTAATTCCATTATTAACTACATAATGCACTGTAAGTGTACGGAGTCAAATAGGGGTCGAACCCACAATAATTGGTTTAACAAGTACTGATTCTTTGGATATCTCAAATGCTATTTGAAAAATCGACAATGGAGGAGAGTTGACTAAACTAGAATTAAAGATTTTAACTAATGAAAATAATGGAGTAGGGTTGGACAAGCCAATTCTTGTTTTTGATTACTTCATTAAATTAATTGATTCAATTAAACTTATTAGAGGTTAGTTCCTATTATTAATCTAATCTCGATTCCACGTGCCATTTGGTCGTTCAATTCAATTAATCTAACTAAGGATTCCTCCCATTACCTACAACAAACCAATTTACACTATGGAATTCTAGGTGACCAACTAGGCAATTTAGTCCCTCAAGATCATAAATTAGACCTAGTCCAGTTGCTAATTAGGTCTTAGAAGGAGGTTCAACTTCCGTTCTTGCCTCAATTTACCATTCAATTAATTGCGAGAGTGATCAATTCTCCCAATTATTATTCTAGTTCATTAGAATTGTCTAATTATCAATTTTACTATTTAATTTACCAAATTAATCATTACCATGTGTAATTGGTGTCATTCTACTTTTAACCCATGAAAAAATAGAAAATTGATAAAAAAAATAACACGAGAAATTAATACAAGCAAATAAACTTTTTTAGCTATAAATTTGATGTGTAGAACATGAAAAAATAGGAAAGAACAATTAAATTATAAAAAAGTGCATAAGAAAGATCTAAAATGTGTAAGAATGCTTCTCTAGTGAAGAATTGCAAGTTCTCGGTCCAAGGTTATCAATCTTGTACCTCCTCTTTATCTCTTGAAAAAGAAAGAAAACTCTAGTCTAATCTTGTAGCCCTCGAAGGGAAATTGAAAGTGAACTTCTTTTTGAGGTCCTAAAGACCCTTATTTATAGTTTTTAAGAGTAACAAAGTGTACAATTCTGAATAAGTTTCGAAATATACTCAAACAGCCCAAAATGGACACCAGAACTCTAACAATCATAAAAATCGCTAAGATCCATAGTATAGTGCACTATCAGCAAATGGACTCGCTGTAAAACACATAAACTTAACTATAGATAGCCACAAGGCTTCAACCCTGTATTACCCCATCGGGATCTTAAACAAAAGCATATAAATAACTAAAACATAAATAAAAGGAAAATTAAAAGAAGCACTCCACTAGTACAGCAAATGAGGCTTGCCGAGATTGTTTTAGTCCGTGCTTAGCTATCTGCATTGCATAACACATTCGAAGTTGCCAGGGACAGGTGAAACTCCAATATATGTAGTCATTATATTCCTAATTCCTTCTAGTAGATGTCCTACATCTTCCACTACTCGAGACAGCTTTATCAATATACTAGATGACACCTCTATGGAATGTGTGATAGGGTGAAAGATACGTAAAATATCTAATTATAAAATTTATAATCTCCTAATCCAACTATTAACTAGATAACGCACGGCAAGTGCACGGAATCAATAGTATATAGCGAAAGTAGGTGTCGAACTCACAAGGATTGATTTAATAATTACCAGTTACTTGACTCAAGTGCTATTTGAAGAAATCATTGTGGAATTCATTAGGTGTGATTTGACTAAAATTAATCTAATAACTAAAATTGTAATTAATGGATGAAAACAAATAAACTACTCTACTCATTAATCTATGAAAAACAGCTAAAGAAATTGAAGGCATGGAAAAATACTTCTAAACCTAGAAAGCAATTAAAAGGACAATGAAACTAGAATTAAATGGCATAAAAACTATGTACAAAAGATTCAAGAATTCTTATCTTCTAAAGAATAGCATTTTTTCAGTTCAAGGTTGTCAATTTTGAGCCTTGTCTTCAACTCTTCTAAGAAAAATAGTGGAAACCCTAGTCTAACCTTTCAGCCCCCTAAGGGAAGCTGGAAGATATATTGTGATTTTGAGGTCTTAAACCCTCTTATTTATAGTTTCTAAATGTTACATAGCATAGGGCTCTGAATAAGGTTTGAAACACATATTTAAGGACCCAAAATGAACACCCGAAACCCTAGAAAACACTAAAATCGTGTAAAAGCTCAACATAGGTAAGCACAATGCGGAAAGCCCATGTGCACATGAACTCACGCATGTGCACAAGAGAATCATCCTGGAACTTTGATTCTAAAATTTGCACACATGTGAAAGGATTCTCGCTCATGTGCGTGGTTTCCAGTGCACATGTACCAATTTCTACCTCGATTTTGACCTCGATGCTTGCAAAATTTAGGAAAACACAAAACATGAATGTTTTAGCTCTTCCTCTTAGCTTTTCAAATCATCTTGAATCACCTCTATCAGAGCTCAAAATACCAAATAGTGTCCAAACATGTGTCCAATTTCCAAGACTTGCAGTGCTTCGCCATCTTGCTTCTAAAATCTCCATCCGATGTCCGATTGATGTGCCATTTTTTTCCATGTACAAACCTAGAACAAAAATGCACATTATTATCTATAATACAACTCCAAAATAATACTCAAACACTTACTAAAACTAAACACAAATGACGAAAAAAAATACACAAATAACTCTAATTCCGGAAAGAATTAGGTAAACAACCGAAACACAAGTCCCTAAACACATAGACATATAATTATAAGTTAAATAACATAAAATACATAGTAAAACACTATGCTTAACATATTTTAACACATAGGAGCAAAAATACACGAAAACAAACACTAAAACCTAAAAGCACTGAAACTAGTGCAAAAACAGTACGAAAAAGAATAAGAATAACCCTAATTTCTTAAGGCTATCAACCACCCCCCAACTTAAAGTGTTTCTAGTCTGAAGCAAAACAAAACAAACAAAGACAGAAAACACAGACCGTAACAAGGAAAACTATACTAGTAGGGAAAAGAAGCAAACTTGTACAAACGAAAACTTTGATAACCAATCCCAATTCATCATGAAAGTGATAATCTCTCCACTCATGAAAGAAGATATCTCTCTCTCACTAATCGATGAAAAACCCATTGAACAAAAGTTTAGCAAGTAACAAACATGTAGGAAGAAATTAGCACACACAATACTCATATAATACAAATGAACTCAAACCAAGGATCAAATAAGGGATTTTTAAAATTTATACGGTAGACTAAGGAATAAGGTAGGATATACATTTGGATAAAAGTAGCTCATATCACCTTAGATACATTAGTGAATTACTTGGGACCATAATTCTTTGGAACATTCCACGAACAACTGTAGTATTCAACCAACTATCACTTGAGGAAGCACAAATATACCTTCTTTATTACCACTTAGAAGGAATTTATCCTTCTTTATTAACAAACACTTCAATAAAACTTTGAAGGAATTGTCCTTCTTTTATTTATATTTTTTTCTTTTTCAACATTTTTTTCTTTTTTTTTTCAACAAAAAATTATCTAACATAGGGGATTATTACAAATGTTAAAATCATAGAATAGACTTTTTCCACAACAAAAACAATACATCTTCTTCCCAACCATCCATCATATTATACATACAGTATTGATGTTGTGCATCACCCACACTAACAACTAAGGTGATGGGTAGAAAAAATGATAAAATAAAAGAAGTAAGTCATCTAAATATACATGGTTAAACAAAGAAATATGACTTTTAAGGCTCAAAAGGTGACACTAAGGATAAAATGACATTTAGGTCAGGTTTTTGGGGATAAAATGACATTTAGGTCAGTTTTTTGGCTTAAACGATCCAAAGAATTTGCCTAAATCTTTCCTTGGTCTAATATTTACTCATACTTCACAATTATAAAAATCATGCACAATTCCAATGAATGTCACAAGCAAAACAAATATCATATGGCAATCATGATTAACACTCATTGAAAATTATCTCACTTTTACACCTGAACTCAAGGGAACATAGATGTGTATAGTGATAACACTTTCATAATTCTAAGGGATCCCAAAACAAAAAAGCTTATATACACTTTCAATCAAAATACTCTAACACATAGTCTTCTTGGTACATATTTAAATTATTGAAACATATCACAAAAGTTAATGAACACAAAACTACTAAAAATAGAAAATCTTTTTTTAACCCTCTATAATATTTCAGGCAAAGAGGGTATACACTTTACGAAATCCTGAAAGCTGCCCTCTAGTAGCTAGGGAGTCTTTTAAATAGTCAGATCCTCAATACTGATTCTCTTTACTACTAAGACACTAAATAAAAGAAAAAAAATTTGTATTTTTTTTTTGAAAACTTTTCTATTTTTTTAAAAGATAACCTTAGTGAACCGTTCATAACTATACTTGAATAACCTACCATCACTGTCATCAGCTACACAAGTATAACTAAAAGCAATTCACAATAAAAAATACATAAAATTAACTAATCCCGATGCTTAAAACCATTATTACCTCATCGAGTTTTTAAACTGAAGCACATAATAAATTAAAGCATAAATAGAATTAAAAGAAATATTCCCTTAGTAAAGCCAAGAAGGCTTGCCGAGGATGCTGTAATACTTAGTAAATGTGCTCCACTGCTTACAGCATTTGAAATTCCCACGGACAGCTAAAATTTTGACATATGTATTCATCATCTTCTCCCTAATTCTTTCTGAAAAGTATCCTTTTTCTTCTTCTACCTAGAAGTACTAAGCCGGTTCTTTATCCATGGACACTCCAAATAGAACCTCATTTATTGTAATAGGGACAATTTCACACTCATGAAAAGGAAAAGTTGGTGACTCTTCTACGTAAGTGTTGAGCATCCTGGTTGTTGTGTCTTCAAATTCGTGAGGCTCTAGGGAACCGGTTTGTTGCAAGGCATTTTCAATGGATTCCTCTTGTACCAGTTCTTCACCCATTAGTAAGAGTGTTGGAGTCCATTGTTCTTCACCATTTACCATTCCTTGAATTTGAACAAGTTGGTCTTGTAATCATTTGATGGATTCTCGAAGTTTAGCACTCTCTTCTCGAAGTTCTTGAATTTCAATCCACATGTCCATTGATCTTGCCTCATCATACTCTTGAATTGATGGGTGAAAGAATTGGGTCTCCATTGATTCAAATAAAGGCTCTATAGGTGTAGGGAAAGAACAGGGATAATCTTGGTAACTTGAGAAAGAATTTGGACTGTTTGACCATCCCGTTTGAGATAATCATAAGAGTAGGGAGGATAATCATAAAAAAACATGCTCATTGGTCATGTCTCCATAGTCATAAGGATGACAATATCCTTGGCATGAGTTATTCCAATTCATTCCTTTCATGTTCTTATAAGGTAGACACAAAAACAAAACACAAAAGCACACAAACAAGAAAAATGGGAGAATTTAGACTAGTAGCTAGCCAAAACTATCCACTAAAGGAGAAAATCTTGTTGGATTTTTTTAATAAAAGTGACACAAACTGCAAAAAAGGGAAAATCTTTTTATTTCTTTTCAAAATATTGAAAATACACAAAAAAAACTAAAACAAATAAAACTAGTTTATACTTCAAAGTAGTATTCCCAGAAAATTATATCGATGCTGTCAAAGACCCAATTCCTGGTAACGGTGATAAAAACTTGATACGTAAAATATCTAGTTATAAAATTTATAATCTCCTAATCCAACTATTAACTAGATAACGCATTGCAAGTGTATGGGATCAATAGTATTAACCATAGAGGAAGTAGGGTTCGAACCCACAAGGATTGGTTTAATAATTACCGGTTATTTGACTCGAACGCTATTTGAAGAAATCATTGTGGAAGAGATTTGACTAAAATTAATCTAATAACTAAAATTGTAATTAATCGATGAAAACAAACAAACTACTCTACCCATTAATCTATGAAAAGTAGCTAAAGAAAACATTAAATTGAAGGAATGGAAAAATACTTCTAAACCCTAGAAAGCAATTAAAAGGACAATGAAACTATAATTAAATGGCATAAAAAATATTTAGAAAAGATTCAAGAATGCTTATCTTCTAAATAATAGCAAGTTTTCAACTTCAACTCTTCTAAGAAACACAATGAAAACCCAGCGCAAAGGCAGAATGAAGCTTGACTGCAAGACCTACCCATCAAGAAGGGAGAAAGAAAAAAAGAAAGAAAAATAAAATCTACTAGTATATACTAGAAAAACTAGGCTCTTTCATAGTCCCCCGGGTTATTCTGAGGGGGAAGCTTGTTAATGTTATAGTACTGTAGGCTTTCTGTATTTCTTCTTGCAGCCCCCAAAGGGAAATTGGAAGAAAAACTGTGATTTTGAGGTCCTAAACCCCATTACTTATAGTTTCTAAATGTTAAACACCATAGGGCTCTGAATAAGCTTTGAAACGCATATTTATAGGCCCAAAACGGATACTTGGAGCCTTAGAAACACCAAAATTCCACAGCAGCCCAACATAGGCGAGCACAACACGCGCACACTTGCATGGGAACTCGCGCCTGTGTGCGAGAGGATCATCCTAGAACTTTGATTAAGGAATTTGTGCACATGCGCAAGGATTCTCGCTCATGTGCATGGTTTCCAGTGCACATGTGCCATCTCCACCTCAATTTTGACCTCAATGCTAGCAGAATTTTGGAAAATGAAAAACATGAAAGTTTTAGCTCTTCCTCTTAGCTTTCCAAAGCATCTTGAATCACCTCAATCAAGCTGAGACAAGAAAGATATTCTCATAATACCAAATAGTGTCTCAAACATGTGCACGATTTCTAGCACTTCTGCTACTTCATCGTTATGCTTCTAAAATCTCTGTTTGTCATCCCATTGATGCACCATTTATTCCTACGCAAACTAGAACAAAAATAAACATTATTATCTATAATTTAACTCTAAAATAATACTCAAGAACTTACTAAAACTAAACACAAATGATGAAAAAAAATGCACAAATAACTCTAATTCTGGAAAGATTTATATAAACAACCTAAACATAACTCTAAACACATAGACACATAAATATAAGTTAAATAACATCAAATAAACACTAAAACACTATACTTAACAGATATTAATACATAGAAGAAAAAAATGTACGAAAACAAACAAATAAAACCTAAAAGCGTTGAAACTACTACAAAAATCGTATGAAAATAATAAGAATAATTCTAATTTCTTAAGGCTATCGGTGAGGCAACCAATGCTTTGGTTCATCTTTATTACTCACACTCCATGATCTAGTCATCTCAAAATTATCAATCACAGTGACTATCCTGGCCTTCATCTATGATTGGTGGAAGAGTCTCTTGAACCTTAGCCATCAATTTCTTTGTTAGTTTGGCAAGTTGATTTGACAATTTCTTTATAAATTCATCTTGGAGCTTTAAATATTCATCCCTGTGCTCAAAGGTGTTCGTTAACTCCTTCGTATAGGCAATCATCTTCCTTTCCAATCTTGCAATAGCATCTTGTTCTTGCATTGGTAGTGGTTGAGTGTAGTCATAACCATAGCAACCATAAGTTTACCATGAATACCATACTCCCCAAACTTGCATTTTCCCATTGGTGATGGTAAATTGTAGTTGTTCATATAAGTTTCTTCACCATGCCTTTCCTTGATGTTTGGTTGGTAATGGAAGTTGTCCTGGGTACCATCATCATTATGGACCATGGGTATTCATTCACACTATGGGGTTCCATTTGTTCATACATAGGCTCTTGAGGTATAGGAAAATAACAAGGATAACCATGGTAACTTGAAGTAAAGAATTTGGATGGTTGGACCATCAAATTTGATAATAACAAGGATAGGGATCGTATTGGTATGCCCATTCCCAATTAACATGGTTACTTGCAAAAGAATCACAATATAACCAATTTTCAGGAATTGAATTAGCACAAAAATTACTTATTTTTGTATTAAAGATGCTAATTAGATTAACATATCACAATAACCAATCCTGAATACATACAAAACATCATAAAAATCATGCTCATTGATCATACCCCATAATCACAAGGATGATAATGTCCTTGCCATGATTGATTCCTATTCATTCCTTGCACTTTCCTATCAGACCAACACAAAAACAAAGCACAAAAACAAGTACTTAAAACAAAAGGCACGCAGGAAAGAATTTAGATTAGTAGCTAGCCAAAACTAGCCACAAAAAAGAGAGAGTCCTTTTTGGTTTTTTTAATAAACGAAACCCAAATCACAAAAAAGAAAATTGTGTTTGTTTCTTGTTTTTTTTTTTGAAATGTTGGGAACGGGTCACAATGAATCTAAGACAAATATAACACAATTTGAACTTCAAAGTAATATTCTTGCCAAAAACTAATCCCCGAAAATGACACAAAAATTTGATACGTTAAAATATCTAGTTATAAATTTATAATCACCTAACTCTACTATTAACTAGATAATGCACCTTAAGCATGTAGGGTCAAATTTTATATAGTAAAAGTACGGGTCGAACACACAATGATTGGTTTAGTAAGTATTGGTTATTTGACTCAAATGCTATTTGAAGAATCAATAATAGAAGAGAGTTAACTAAACAAGAATTAAAGACTTTAATTAATGAACAGAACCAATTAGGGTTGGACTAGCCAATTCCTGACTTTGATTAATTCAATCAATTAACTGGTCCAATTGTAATAAGTTCAATTCCCAATTATCAATCCAACCCCAAAACCTTCAGCAATTGAATCCTATTAAATTAATCATTCAAGGATAGATGCCTCTATATCCAAAATTAATAAATCTCAGCTTTATCTAGCGTATCGAATTATTATGAACTAATTGATTAAGCCCACCACCACATTCGTCTCGAATTAATTTAATCCGACAATCAGTTTGGATATTTTAATCTGTTCCTAAAAAAGAAAGAAAATCCAGGCCTAATCGTGAAGCCCTCGAAGAGAAGTTGAATTGCGGTCCTAAAGATCCTTATTTATATAGTTTCTAAGAGTTGCAAAGTGTAAGATTCTAAGTAAGGTTTGAAACACACTAAAACGGGCCCAAAATGGGCACCCAAAACTGTAAAGACGCTCAAAATCAAGTTTGGCTGTCACTGGCTCGCTAAAGCCGTATGTGATAGACCCTTTCCTCACTGCAACAAGGGTCTATTGCCTAGGGACCTCGCTGTAGCGAGCCCCCTTTGACAACTTTGTGCAGTTTTAAAATTTTGCCCTCTAAATTCTCTATCTGACGCGACCCAAAAACAAAAACACATTAATATCTATAATATAACATAAAAATGACACATAAACACTCACAAAAACTAGAGATGAATAAAAGACAAACAATAATGCATAAAAAACTCTAATTTTGGAGGGAATTAGGTAAACAACCTAAACACATCCTAAACATATATACAGATAAATAAAAGTTGAATAACAGTAAATAAACACCAAAACACTACACTAAATGTATAATAACACATAGAAATAGGAATGTACGAAAACAAATACATAAAACCTAAAACCACCGAAACTAGTACAAAAATCTTACATAGAAAAATAGGAAGAACCCTAATCTCGTAGGGTTGTCAAATGCCGCAACACTGTAATTGCACTACAAAAGAATGTTATGGTAATATGACCAAAATTCCATTTCACCTCTGCTTCATGTATTCTTTGCACATTGAATCCAACCTCCATCCTACTAAAACAAACATAAAAATCACAAAAACACAAAAAAAAAACTCTAAACACATAAAATATCTAAAATACTAAAACGTACTCGAACCATACCAAGAATCAAGACCCAAACAAATAAAAAATAACTCTATTTTGATTGGTAAAGTTATCACACCCTAGCCTAAACTTTTTCCAATTTGGAGCAAAATAACACACACCTAAACAAATAACAAAAAAGTACCGCTTTTGTATAATCCACAATGGTAGTAACAATCAATGACCAATAAAGGAAAAAAAAAAACCATTAAAGTCCATAGAATAATTTGAAAACCGATCCCTCATCAATGCACATGTTATACACAATACAGTCACAAAGACAAGGTTGACTAAAAGTCATCACAAATAAACTCACCACACAAATTATCGTGGCAACATACTTTTAATAATACTTAACAAGGGACAACAAAGTCAGTCCAAATGCTTTACCCTCTCCTTTACTAGTACATACTATGTCAATTCAAAGATCAGTTAGGACTTTATAAGCTTGCAATGTAAGGTAAGGTAATAATAGGTAGGATAATTATCAACAAATTGGCTATAAGCACCTTAGTCAAAAGATCAAAATATTGAACCACAATCCCATTAAGAAGGTCCCACTTCAAAAAGGAAGGCAAGATGCACCTTATTTACGAAACTAAAATTAGAAGGAAAGAATAACCTTCTTTATTAAACAAAACACTCCCACTTTTCTCATTTTCTTTTTCTTCTTTTTTTTGAACTTTTTTTTCTTTCAAACATATCAATAGCATATGGGGAATTATTAAAACTTACTGAAGTTATTGGACTTCTTCCCCAACAAACAAAACACACCTTTCCATCCATTATAAACACTTGAACATGGCATTCATGAACTCCAGGAGATCAACAATGACTAAGGTGGTGGGGAGAAAAGAGGATAAGTAAAAATAGTGTTTAGGATAAATAATGTGGATAACAATGAGAATAGGCTCATTAGGCTCAAAACAGGACACTAGGACTAATATAATGACAGGTAGGTAATTTAAGATCAAACGGTCCAAAGAAGGCCTAAATCATTTCCATGATCCAAGTTCTGTATATATGTCACAAAAGCAAAAATGCCACATCTTCCCATCTCATGTCTCAGGTTAAGAGACGGGACAAATCTCAAGTAAATTCTAGAAAACCACTCAACACTCACAAAGAATTACACACAACTCACTAAGACACTTACAAAACATACATACTCTCAACAAAGTGTATAACAGAGTCATATGTCAAATGGATCAATAGTCAATCCTATACACCTTAACAATTCTCAAAATCCAAAACTAAACATCAATAGAAACAAATTTAAACCATTGTAAATAATAGAAAAAGTCTACTAAAACACAAGACACTAAACAATAGCATGCACTATCAAAGAATTCGTTTTCAAAAGTTTCAATCCCCAACCGCTATATTAATACCGAATATCTGGGCCCTATGCTTAACAAAAAATATCGAAGACAGAAAGGAAAGCAACAAAACCCCAACATTGTTTTACCACATGCAATGCCTTCCCAAGAAAATATAACACTAAGGGGAACAATAACACGAGAACAAAAAAACAAAAATCTATATATTTATTTTTTTCCTTTTTCTTTGAACCCTATACAATACTTCCAGCATATAGAGTATAAAAATTCTAAATGCTGCTATCCAATAGTTAGGGAGTCTTTTAAATTGTCAAATACTCAAGACTAGTAAGTCACGAATCACAAAAGAAAAAAACATACAAAATAGATAAGAAAAAGACATAGATGACCCCCTAAGAATATGTTGGCATGAAATCCTTAGAACACCATAGCCCTTGGAATTGGCCTCATTCCTAAAGATTTTGCACTTGAGTCTTGGAAATTTAGAGTCAAATTTCGGAATGTTTCTTTTGCTTTCAAGAGCTCAAACAACCTATGCAAACACAAAAAAAGAAACTAAATAATTAAAAGAATGAAATAGTAAAAATAAAAAAGAATAAGGAATGAACTTAGTTCTATTTAAAGTCTTTAACTTGACTTTCCATATACTCAAATATTTGGTAAGTCAGTGGAGGGAGTCCAATCTACTCCTTCTCTACTACACATCTCTGAATGATAGTCATTAAAACCAACAGTAGATTCCCAAGTTGGATTGGTCTCTTCCAGTCACACTAAAATGGCTGGCTCTTTTTTCATATGATTTATCTCTATGCTCAAACTTTTGTGAACGTTCTTCCACCTCGAATGGACAATCCATCATAAAAACATGCTCAACAAACTCGTTGAACAGCTTTATTGACTTCTCTCCAATTGAAATACTTTGAGGTTATAGATTCTTCTTGATCATGCAACTCTATGTCTGTGGTCTAATATAGACTCAAAGTACATCTTCATAATGTTAATGTTGTGCTAATGAGGGATTTTTTTTCTATATATATGCCTTGAAGGAGAGGATCGATAGACCTCTCCTTTAAAGTTAGAGAAATGGACATACACTACTAGTCTTTTCAAGTTCCTCAGTACCCAAAATAGAATAACCGCTAAGAATAACAAAATAGATTATATTTGTTGAGAAGTGCAAAATACCACGAGAACTAAGCCTAACATAATTGACAATTATTAGAATGACACATATGAAACTCTATCTAAACAATGTAATAATAGAGTTGAATTATAATGAAAATAATAAAATACTAACTCAATTACAAGATATGGAATCAGTAGATATTAATCCTAAGATTTATTCTTCATTTACCAATCTAATTAATTGCTTTGATTCATCATTCCTTCAATTTTCTCAGTTTGTTTACTAATCTAGGGTTTCTGTTGTAATTGCAAGTTTCGATTAAGAACTCATTGCAAATCTACTAATCTTGACTAGTCCACTATATCTATATGTGGATTAAAGGCCCACTTAATATATCAATGTGACCCTAATTGATTACCTAAGGTGAATAGGTATATCTCTATTCGTACCCATGAAATGGTTCAATCTATGGACGATTGTCCTATACAAAGGTTATTTGAACCCGTCCTAACCTTAAGTATCATTTCTCGAAACGAAATAGGGTATACAATTCATCTAGAGGGTGATCAGTCATCTATAAGCACTAAGCACAATTCAAATAAGCAAACTCACATATGAAATTGCAAGAAAGACAATAAAATGGTAGTATTTTTTTCTCAACAATCAATTATCATGGTAAAATTCGAATAAACCTTAGTTATGAATTTAATATACAATTAAAGGCAAAAATACATTGAAAGAATATTTCACAACCATTAGAGTGTATGAAATCACAAACGAAAGAAAAAGGAAGAAAAACTAGGCTCAGTCTTGTTCTTTACTAGACGTGCTATTGCCTGCAGCCAAAAATAAAAACTATGCTTTTAAAGATTAATGTAGTAGCGGAAGTACAGGATCATTCTACAGAGAGTGCATAGCTTACTACTTTGTACTTTTGTGAATAAAGACTTGGACGAGAATAAATACAACGGAAATAAATAAAAGAAACTAACTGAAAGGCAATTGAAATTAAAGGGGATAAATAAAGAGAACAAACCTTGGTCTTGGTCCCATCTACCATAGAGATTCAACAGTCGATCATTGATACCAAAGATATATCAATTCTTATATCAAATACTAATTGAAGAATTGAGCCCGAATTCTAATTGGAAATTTATTTCGTCTTATATCTTTCCTTAACTTTAGTTAATCTTCAACACGCGATCCAATTAACCCTAATTACCAATTAAATCCAGACAAGTGCCAAAACTTAATCAAGTAGAAGCATTGAGAACCAAAAAGATCACTTAGACTAATACAACATAAGCACACACGGTTACATCAATTAATTGATTATTTCCCCGAGACTCAATACCCATAATGCAACAATTATTAAACCTAGTCACTTCATCCCTTAAATCAACCAATGTAGCCAATATTAATCTAGCTATAGATTGAATCCATTAATTAGCTGCTTAGCCTTCACAACAACTAAAAGAAAATAATCATAAATTAATTGCAGAAAAATAACCAATACTTGAAATAAGAATTGAATCATTAAATATAATAAGTCTCACAATGTTGGAGAATCCATGGCTTCAGTTCGCTTGACCAAGCATGAAGTTTTTAGGCACAAAAGACCATGGAAGAGCACACAAAATAAAGTTGGTAAAACTACGACTAAAGAATGATAAAAAATCTTCTTGTCCTCAATTCAACTATCAAAGGAGTATTTATAAGGGATTGTAGGGTTCAATTTGAAAAGCTTCAAAAAAGAGTCCATCCGAACAAAGAAAGCTGTCAAAAATAATGATTTTTGCAGACCTTCACAGGCTTGGACGCACATGCACTCAGAACCCAGCACACATGCGCTAGCTTCAACTCCTAAACTCATCTTTTCTGGAAATGGCGCACATGCTCTAGGATTCTGGCACACATGTGCTGACTTCTACACTGCTGCTTCAATTTCAACCCTGATTTTGACCTTGATACCAATAGAATATGGAAAAATACAAAACATAAAAGTTGTATATCTTTGTCTTAGCTTTCCAATGCATCTTGAATCAATTTAGTTGGATCTCATACAAAAAAGTTATGAACAAAATACAAAACAGTGTTTAAATTGCTCAATGCTTGTGCACACTTCATTCTTTTGATTTTTCTTCACTTTATTCCATCCTTTTAACACCTTTGAGTTCACTTCAAGCCTACAAAAGCTAAGAATAAACCGATTAAACTCATAACTAACTCAAATATTACTTACAACATATAAAAATGAGGTAAACGATATGTGAAATTGAAGATCTTTATGAGTTTATCAAATGACCCCACACATAGCTTTTGATTGTCTTCGAGAAAAAATAGAATTAAAAAAAATAAACTCATCAAAAATTCACCCAACATATCTCAAAAATTGCCCACATAAATAATCAAGAGCCACTCCATCATCAGGAGTAGTCTAAGAACAAAAGAGCTCAATTTCCAATAAAATCCAAGACGTGAAATCCGGTATATGTGTGCATAGCCATTCAAGAAAACAATTTTTAAGACACCCAGATCAAATTATGTGAACTCTTAGAATTTTTCTGAACATCCCACATCTCACTCTTCTTACACCCCTCCACTAATGTAGACAACCAACTCAATTTAAATTAGGTAGAACTTTTAGCATGTAACGTTAGGCTAGAGTATTGGTTAATTCAAAGAAGGGATATGAATATCACAAAACAAAATAAAGAGCTTTAAGATAGTGTTGTGCACCATTAAAATAAAACTTCTCTTTGAGCATTAAACCACCTATCCTTACAGAAAAATAACCTCACAATTACTCAACAAATACCCGCAAGGAATTTCATACAACAAACCAAAAAAGTCATCCCTCTTGAATTTAGCCTAACAAGCTAACATTTTCTATACATTTTCTTCATATTTCTTCACAACCTATAGACACACCAACGTAAATACAAGTGATAGACAGTACCTGCAATTTTCAAGAATTTTTTATAATACCCCTTTTTTTGTCCCACAAATGTAAACCACTCATTCAAATAATTTACCACCATCATTCAACTACCTTTCACCCTTATATTCCCTTAACAAATAATTGTGTGCAACAAAGCTTTTAAGGGAAATTTTAGATAGAAAAATAAATTATTAAGCTCATAATGGTAGGTAAAATAAGTTTTAATGAAAGAAAGCGAATGGTGTTTCTCTCCATTCATTACAAATTAAGGTTTAAACAAGATACTAGGGATAAACATTTCAAAATACGGGTTGGCCTGAAAGGCTCAAAGGTCCAAAGAAATGCTCTACCTCATCTTTAAACCAAATTATGTTGTCTATAAAATTCTGCCTCTAAAATCTAATAAAGCAAGTTTCCAGGATGTAATATAAGCGAGTCTACATAATTATATCTAAGTATCAAAAATAAAAATAATTTATGGTCATAGTGCTCAAGAAATCTTAGAAATCATGTAAGGAAATTATTAACACCGACTACCTAACTCATGAATGGTTCAGCTCAAGAACTATCATGCAAAAAATCCAAGAGACATGCTAAGCATTGCAAAATTACTAAAAATTTTAAAGATTGTCAACTAGTTTGAATAAAAATTTCCAAAAATTTTGAAAACTCTCAAATCAAAAGAACAGCTAAACATATTCTTCAAAAATGAGCAAACTACACAACTGATCCACCAAACAACTATTCGCATCTAAATCCAGATAACTCCCTACTCCACACTTAAAAATATGCATTGCCCTAAATAATAAAGAAAATGAAAACATAAACAAGGAAAAGAAAAGCTTCTCTAGTGTAAGAAAGATCATGTGGTGCAATCAGTCCCAAAATAAATAACCTTCAACTTGGGTTGGAGTCTTGACACCTAAAAAACAATCACAAACACTAAACAACACGATTAGTCAATCCAAAAATTAAGAAAAAACAAGAAAATCAAGAAATTGAAAATGCCAAGATAATCAAAAAATAACTTAATCCCTTAAAAGACTAAACACAACATAAAACACAAACTTACAAAAACATAAAAAAATTAAAAAAAAAATAAGAACTTGGGTTGCCTCCCAGAAAGTGCTATTTTATAATCAATAACTTGACTATGAACAAGATGATCTGAATAACCATCTCTATACCAGAGAACAAAGAGTTCAATAATTGTAATCAGTCGTGTATAGGCTCTCTCCTTATAGTGGCTCACCATATACTTAGATCCTCAAACTCTTTCTTGGCTTCATCATTCTGAAACTCAATTCCAAACCACCCATCTTCCTTAGTGCAATCTACCTTGACCCCATTGTCATCTATGCAAACCACCTTAACCTTTCCTCGTGATCCTTAGGAGACTCAAATGATATTGAACTCTTTATGAGCCACTTCTTGATCTTCAGCTCTTAAAGCCAGTCCATAATAGAATGTGGGGTATAAAGGCACCACAATACAATCCCTATCAGCAGTCAAGTGGCAATCCTTCACAGTGGTTCGAATCTCTTGTGCTTCCTTCATATCCAAGTCCAAAATCTTGATTGGCTCTTGCTCTGGAAGATCTTGAAGCATTGGAATCGGAAGCTATAAACTAGAGTAACCCTAATAAGCTTACCGTCTACTAATCCCATCTCTAGTTCTCACTTCTTTTCTTTGTCTTTTTCATCCTCAATTACTTGAGATTCTGGTATACTTATGGAAGATGTTAGTTGACTTAGTTTATGCTTCGACTGTCTTTGAATATTGGCTCTTGTTTCCTATTGAAATTGCAAAGTATTAGCAGTTAGAGAATTAACAAATTCTTCTAAAGACTTACTAGGCTAGGAATAAGGTCATTGTGGTGGAACAGGTTGTATACATTGAAAATCTAGTGGTTCTGGCAGATAACCAAACTCAAGATAATCCATCCATCCTTGGTTCTATTTATACGAATAGGGGTCATACCAAGGAAACCATTCATTGCTGCGAAAGGTAGGGCACATGTCAATTGAATGATTGTCAGCACAAATCTCACAAATTCTTCCATGTTGCATATCTTCTAATTATTTATTAATAACAGTCAAATCTGAGCAATAAACCTCATGCGAATTAGTAGCCATAATGGACATCAAAAAGAGTCAAGTAATAAGTATACATAGTTGAGAACAAAAATTTTTTAAAAGAAAAACATAAAAAAACACTGATAGAAACACAAAAATATAAAAACACAAAAGCACAAAATTCAACTAGAATCATTCCCTATTTGCAACGACACCAAAATTTTGCTCGTGGTGTCAACTACCCCAAAAATAAAAAGTATATTGTAAAGATATGTAGTAGCGGAAGTACAAGATCATCCCACAAAGAGTGTATAGCTAACTACTTCGTACTTTTGTGAATAAAGACTAGGGAGAGATTAAATACAACGAAAATAAATAAAAGAAACAAACTAACTAACATGCAATTGAAATTAAAAGGGAGAAATAAAGAGAACAAACCTTGGTCTTAGTCACATCCATCATCGAGATTCAATAGTCAATCATTGATACCAAAGATCTATCAATTCTTATATCAAATACTAATTGAAGAATTGAGCCTGAATTCCAATTCGAAGCTTATTCTTATATCTTTCCTTAGGTTTTGTTAATTTTTGACACACAATCCAATTAACCCTAACTACTAATTAAATCCAGACGAGCACCAAAAATTAATCAAGTAGAAGCATTGAGAACTAGAAAGATCAATTAGACTAATACAACATAAGAACATCACGCTTTTATGTCAATTAATTGGTTATTTTTCCTAGATTCAATAACCCTAATCTAGAAATTATTAAACCTAGTTGTTTCACCAATTAAATCGGACAACACTGCAAATATTAATCTAGCTAGAGATTGAATCAATTTATTAACAATTTGGCCTTCATAGCAATTAAAAGAATACAATCATAAGTTAATTGCAGAAAATAACTAATACTTGAAATAATAATTGAATCATTAAACACAATAAGTTTCACAACATTGAAGAATCTATGGCCTCAATTCCTTTGACCAAGACTGAAATTTTTAGGCACAAAAGGCCATAGAGAAGCGCACAAAAAAACTTTGTGTTCTCAACTCAACTATCAAAGAAGTAGTTATAAAGGATTCTAGGGTTAAATTTTCTTATCCCACAAGAAACACATGAAAACCCTCAAAAAAGAGTCCAACCAAACGAAAAAAGCTGTCAAAAATAATAATTTTCACAATGCGAAACCCAGCAGTAACTTGGGCCTTCTCCGTCTTTCCGGTCGAGGCAGAGGGCAAGATATCGGCTTCTGTGGAAGAAGGTAGTTCTTGAACAAGTGACATTGGTTTAAGTTACATACTTTTAGAAAAAGGTAAAGCCAACAGACATATAAAAACTAATCCTATTGTAGCTACACCTCTCGATTTGTCAGGTATACTACAAAGACCTATCACTAAAATACCCCTAGAGGGTTAAGGCTAAGCGGAGCGAAAAGGGTTGGGAGACGGTCACGGCGCTTTTGGATAAGCTCTGTAAGGAAGAAAAAAGAACCCTTTCTTTCAATTGGTGTTAGAGATGGTTACCTAAAAAAAGTAATCTTTCTCGATAAAGTCAGTTGATTAGGGTAGAAGTGTATCCTTCAGAAACAGTACATGCACCTTTTGATGCATATGGTTCAAACCAGGCTCAGGCGCACTTTCTCTCACAACCCAGGGCATATGCGAGGGCTTCAACTCCTGAACTCATCGTTTCTGGAAGTGGAACACATGCTCTAGGAGTAAGTGTTCTGGCGCACGTGTGCTGACTTTTGCACTGCTTCTTCGATTTCAACCCCAATTTTGACCTTGATGCCTTCAGAATCTGGAAAACACAACACATAAAAGTTATAGCTATTCCTCTTAGTTTTCCAAAAAATCTTGAATCAACTTAATCGGATATTAGACAAAAAAGTTATGCTCAAAATACAAAATAGTGTCCAAATTCCTCGATGCTTGTGCACACTTCTTTCTTTTGATTTTTCTTCACTGTATTCTGCCCTGTTAACTCCTTTTGCACTTCAAACTAACAAAAGCTAAGAATAAACCATTAAACTCATAACTAACTCAAATATTGCTTACAACATATAAAAATGAGATAAATAATATGTAAAACTGAAGATATTTATGAGCTTATCAATCACTCCTTTGCCTCAATGAATCTCCTCTTGGAAGTTGATATTCGATCTTTTGAACAATTTTTCCCATGATGGCCATAACTAGGTTTTTCCTATTCTAGGTTATGTTCTACTCTTTTTAGTATGCTACCTTCTCTATGTTATGTTTCCAGCACCCCAAGACATATTGATAGTGCTCAATAGGGTTTTACAAGTCTATAGGTAAAAAACGCCCCTAAGAACACAATCACTCTTCAAACATGTTTTTTAGCATTTCTACTCGTAGTCCAGGCACAACCAAGACTCCCTAGGTGTACCAAGGCCTAGCAAACAGAGTTTGTCACTCTGTTTGTGCTGTATTTCCATCCATTCTCGTCTTGTTTGACCACCAAAGCATTTCAAGCCCATAAAAATACCATAAAGCACATATAAATAAGTGTAATTAAATTAAAAACACATGAAAGAACACTAAAACCATAAAGTCACCAAAACACCCCTACTTATTAAACACAAAGCCTCAAAAATTGAATAAAACTTAAGCTAAAATGTATAAAAATGGCTCTCTTTTAAATAGTTAACACTCTACCTTCCCATTTGAAACATCAATTAATGCCCTTCTGATGGTGGTCAGTACTGTCGTAGGCACCCAAATTACGGTTTGTAAACAATTCTCAATATTAATGTAGTAGTGGTAAGTCCAGGTCGTCCCACAGAAAACGGGATTTATTCTTGGGCTAAACGGAAAAAGGGATTTGAACTCTTTTAATCTAAAAAATACGTACAGAAAGTAAACTGAACAGAATTCAATTCAAGAAAAATCTTGGTTTTGTTCATATCCACCATGACAATTTTACTAGTCGATCCTTGACACCAAAGATATTTCAATTTCTATACTAAGTACTAATTAAAGAATTAACCCAAATTTCAATTCAAAGTTGATTCTTATTTCTTTCTAAAGTTGGTTAATTTTCAACACGTGATCCAATTAACCCTAACCACTAATTTAATCCAGACACGCGCTAAAGATTAATTAATAAAAGCATTAAAATCCATAAGAACAACTAGGCTAATTAAACATAAACACACGCAGTTATGCTAATTAGTTGATTATTTTCCCTAAATTCAATAACACTAATCGATCAACTATCAAATTTAGTTGCTTCACAGACTGTTAATTAAGCACACATGTTAAAAACAAGCTAGCAGTAGACTAATTCCAATAACTTATTATTCTGTAGCAATGGCAAGTTAAAAAGAATAATCATAAAATTAATCACAGGAAAATAACCAATACTTGATATAAAAGTAAATAAATTCAAGAACAAAAATTTTCACAACATAGTAGAATTAACCATGACCTCAAATCCCTCGACCAAGAAAAAGGGTTTAGGCATTAAATGCCATGAAAGAATAACCAAGAATTTTTCTACTGAAAACCCTAGCTAAAACAAAGAATAGATGTATCTCCTTTTTCTATTCACCCTAGATGGGGTATTTATATTGAGTTCTAGGGTTACAATCCCTGTCTAAGGATGAGCAGGTGAAATCGAATGAAAAAAGAGTCCAATCGGGTGAAGAAATCTGGCAAAAATAAAAAAATCACGTAATTTCACTATTTCTGGCACACATGCACTGCCGCTCCAGCATGTTCTAAAATTTTCCCCTCTGGACACAGTGCACATGTGTTCATGACGCGCTGCACAACCCCAGCGCATGTGCACTGGGTGAGCTTCACATTCGGTTTCAATTTTGACCTAGATGCTTTTGAAATTTGAAAAGGTGTAAAACATGAAATTTATAGCTCTCTCTTAGCTTCCCAACGCATCCCGAATCAACTCAATCGGAGCTCGAACATGAAAGTTACTCTTAACATAGAAACAGCGTCTAGAATAACTTCATACTCGTGCATGTTTCGCCCTTAGCATTTTCTTTCACCTTTTTCATCTTTTTCAGCTCTTTTTCACTTTAACCCTACAAAAACTAAAATAACAAAATTAAACTCAATAATAACTCAAATCTTGCTTACAACATAGAAAAATATGGTAAATGACAACTAAAATATAGAACAATTATTAACTTATCAAATTACCCCACACTTAGTCTTTGATCATCCTCGAGCAAACATAAAATTAAAACATTTATGCATAACAATTTCACTCAACATATTACCTCAAATATCCACATAAATAATCAATATATCAACCACCAATCAGAGTAGTCTAAGAACCCAAAAGCTCGAATGCTAATAAAAATTAAAACATGAAATTCGTGTGTATGTGTGTATAGTCATTCAAAAATTTAGATTTGAAAATATTTCGATCAACTCATGAAAACCCTCAAAATTTTTCTAAACACCCTATAGCTCACTCTTTTTACACCCCGCGACTAATCTAGACAACTGATTCTATTTAAATTAGGTAGGACTTTTAGCTCGAGCTATATGTTAGGATATTAGTTAGCCAACGAAGGGAAAGAATATAACAAATAAGAACAAGAGCTTTATAGCAATGGTGGCCACACATTAAAATAAAACTTTTCTTCACTTGCGAAATCTCATATATCCACAACCCCACATTTGAGTAACGAACACCCATGAGAAATTCCAAACAACCAATAATCATATAAGTTCCCCTTCATCGAATTAGCCAAACATGCCAACCTCCCTCCGGACATATATACATCACATCATTATTTTAATTTTTTAATTTATGTCCACTCATAGTATGGGTACTAGTGGTAGGCACTACCCACAACATATAAACACGCAGGTATCAGAGATGGGCACTACCTTCAAAAACAGGTACTAGTGATAGGCACTACCTGTAGATATCAAAAAACTCCCATTATCATTATTTTTCTTATTCAACAATTTTTTCCAATACCCCAGTTTGCTCCATAAATGTACACCACCCACTTCTCACATACTTCCATCCTTATATACCCTGAACGTATAATATGCACAATAAAGCTCTTAAAGGGATAATTTAGGATAAAACAATGAAAAGAAACATTAAGCTCAATAAGGGTAGGTAAATTAAGTTTAAGTAAAAGAAGGCGAATGATGTTTCTCTTCACAAGAATAAGGCTCAAATAAGGTACTTAGAAATAAATTGTTAAAATGGTTGGCTAGAAAGGCTCAACAAACGAAGAAGGCACTACCTCATTTTCAAACTAAATCAGGTTGTCTAAAAATTAGTTTCAAAAATGTAATGGAAAAGCGAGTTTTTGGGATGCAATATAATTGAGTCTACTAAATATCCCAAATCAAAAATTAATGTACAACGTAGTGCTCAAAAGTCTTGAAAATCATGAATGGAAAATATTAACACCGATAATCATTCATGCATGATTCAATTAAAGATTTATTATGTAGAAAAATGGGAAAATACGATAAGCAAAAACTTTCAAAATTTTTTATAAAAAATGGACAATTAATCCACAAAAATTTTCAAAAATTTTGACAAGCTCTCAGATCAAAGGAAAAGTTAAAATATTGCAGCAAAATTGAGCAAAACACACCAAACAACTTAAAAATCCAGATAACTCAACCACCCCACACTTAAAATTAAGCATTGTCCTTAATGCAAAAATAGAAGAATAAAATGGAAAAAAGAAAACCTTCTCTGGATTGAATTTGCGTCTGGAGCAATATCCGCTATAAATAACCCCTTATCACAAATGAAAGCCGAAGTAACACTAAACAAAATAGAACAAAACACATGAATAATTCCCTTGAGACAGCAAAAAAAATAAGAATATTGTAGAAAAGAATCCTACAATAATCAAGAAAAAACTTACTCCCTTAAGGGAATACAAGACAAAAATAAATGAAAAACACTATGACAAAAAAAAATCTAACTAAAAAGTCTAACCAATAAAAACAACTAAACTGTTCAAGAAATCAACTGCAAAATAAAAGATAAAGAAAATGGCCCCAAACATAGGGCATGAAAAGCTCAAGGATCATGCGGCCCCAAATCCTGTGGGAAAGGAGGAAAAGGTGGAAATATCGATGGGTTCTCTCCCCGCTCCCTGGCCATCTGGCCAGCCTCCATGGTCTGCTTCCAGGTAAACTGCTATTGAATAAAAGAATCAAAACGGTGACTCATCCGCTATTGCTCCGCCAAGATTTGTTGTAGAAGCTCTTTCTGAGTCTACTGTGGCACGAGCACAGGCTCATTTTTTGAATCAACAACTTCATCTACTTGCGATGTGGATGCATGGGACCAAGAATGCGTCTAATTGGAGCTCTCATACCCTCCATTGCAATTAACTTTCCAAGCTTCAATTTTTTCTCGGAAGGATCAATCACAATTAGCTTTCCAAACATAGAGCAGTAATTAGATGGGAAAACCATAAGCCAGGTTGCTTATTGGCAGCAAAATAGCATATCTGCTGACGTATAAGATGACCGATATCTATAGATTTCTCAGTAGCAATACAATACAAGAGATTGGCTCTTTCCATAGTGACGTGTGCAAGATGGTTGACCGGAAGGAAGCGAGCACAAAAAAACTTAAACCAAACAAACCAAGCTGGTTTAAGTGTATTAGCATAGAAATGTTGAGCCATGTTACCATCCGTCGTATAGGTCCATTCAACATCCCCATCACAAAGAATACTTGTGATTTTTTGTAGCTCCATGTTGGCATTTCAAGTGTCTGGCCATTCATCATTGCATACCCGATTGACCTTCAAAACTCTATTAATCTCATTGCGGAGACATCCACTTCCTTGCCTCATGGTAAGAATATATACCTTGGTATCGCTATAAAGCTCAAAATTAGCGTAGAATTCACACACCACGATTGCGAATGATTAATTTGATCTCGAGTACCCCTACCAATCGAACTTGAAGACCTCTTTTCTTGATTACAGCCCGTTTATAGATATCATTGTCGTATTTTTGTTGGGCTGCTGCAGTTAAAAATCTCACACCCCCAACTACCTTAGGTTATTAAGCCCCGAATGATGAGAATGCTTTGAAACTCTTGCCTGTAGTTCCCATTCCTACAAAATATATATAAGCATTATGGCCTCCCAACAATTAACTTCTACACCCCACACTTAAATAAAATTCCACTCCTCAATTCATAAGCCCTAGAATATACAAGAAAATTCAAGAAAAATAATGCCTAAAACTATGGCTTAGATACATTCCAAGAACATTCCTATGCATGAAAATTGTGTCAAAAAGATATCACATGGCATAATCAACATTCTAGGAATTGAATTCATCCACCATTGCCTTGTATCAAGCCTTTTAAATTTTTTTTGTCATTGAGACAATTTATTGAACACATGGCATGCATAGTTAAAGTGCAAATTTTTGTGTATATAATTAACATGAATTCACCCCTCCATCAACAATCCAAACATAAATCACTCCAATCACAAGTTTAAAGTTCAATCCATAACAGATTTAATCAATCAAAGCATAAAAAATCAAAACATTCTTCATAATCAATTTAAACCCATGAAGGAAAAATTAAAGAAATAGAATGAAATTCATACCTTGATATGATTTTCTTTTCAAAAGGAAAAGTTTTGGAAGTAAATTTGATGAAATTGGAGTGATTTGAGGAAGAAATAGTAGTGGGGGATTTTAGGGATTGAGGGGAATTGGAAGGGAAGAAGTAGAAGTATGCGTATGTTGTGATTGTGCAGAAGGGTTTTGACCCTTATAAACCATCAGGCGCACATGTGCTACAAGTTTAGCGCGCATGTGCGCTTGAGGCAGAGAGCTCGTTTGGCATTCTTCCTCGCGCTTAAATGCACGCTAAACTTGTAGCGCATGTGCGCTCGAGGCAGAAACAAAAATTTCAGGATTAAGCTTGTGCATATGCATAGGATCCCTTTTAAAAACATAAATTTTCTACTCTAAATCACCCACACAACACAAAAAAACCTTCAAATGACAATTTTATCATTTTAGCTCATCAATGAAGTCAATTTCCCAACTAGCAACGAAATTAAACTATGCTGTCCTTTAAAAATAAAATAAACAAAAATAAAGTTGCAAAATTGAATAACGAAACAAAATTTAAAATGGACATGGGTTGCCTCCCATGCAGAGCCTTTGTTTCCCAACTAGAACATTCTCTCCAATTCCCTTCGAATAGGCTAAAGATCTATCAGCCAGCTGAATTACCATACCAATCTTATTCAATGGTCCAACTTTCAATGCATCATAGACAGAATACGACATTACATTAATAGATGCACCTATGTCCAGCATGGCTTTTCGAATTGTGTATTTCCTATCTTACAGGGAACAGAGAAAACATACCTAGGTCCTTACGCTTTTCAGGTAGGAATTTTTGAATGATGGACGATATATTTCTCCCAACCTCTACCTTTCCAACTTTCTTCTGTTTTTGCTTTCTTTTGTGGGAACACAATTCCTTCAAAAACTTAGCATATCGAGATATTTGTTTAATAGCATCTAATAAAGGAATATATACCTCGCACTTACGAAAAGTATCATACAACTTTCTATTGGGATCCTCCTTTGAAAACCCATTCAATGCCTCGGGATATGGGGGTTTGGGCTTATATTTTGGCCATAAAGTAGAACTACCTTTTTCTTCACTGTCGCTGCTTTTCGTATTGCTTGGAACAACCTCTTTTTCAACTTTGGCCTCCTTCTTCTCGAGCTTAGCATGTTCAAGAACCATTTTGTGCTGCACCTCAACCTCGTTACCACTCCTCAACATAATTGCACTGAAGTTCTCCTTGGGATGGATGATAGTTTGAGACGGCAACTTTCCAGAACTCTGCAATTCCAAATCGGTTAATTGTAGTCACCATTTGTCCCATTTGGTGCTGTAATTTCTAAATACTGTACTTGGCTTCCTATTGGAATTACATAGTATTAGCCGTTAAAACATTCAACATTTCCTCTAAAGACTTACCAGACTGATTATTCAGATTTGCTTGTTGCCTTTGAGCAAATAGGGGCCCATATGGTTGGAAATTTTGCTGATTCTATTGTGGCTATGGTTGTGTTGGATTCCCATATCTCAGTTGAGAATGATCCCTCCATCCAAGATTATACGTGTTAGAATAAGGATCATAATTTGTTCGTGGTTGCCCTAGAAATCCTCTTGTCAAATGTAACATTAGCATCTAATTCAGGATATGTAATGCACAAAGGTTGATGATTTAAGGTGGGAACTGCTAATTCCCTAAGAGTTCTTTGCACCATGTTTGTCTCTTTGTGGCCCTTCTTTATCGCCTACAAAGATGAAATTAAACAGTTGATCTTCCCCCAACTGTCTTTCCCTTAATTCCTTATATCCCTAATTTGCATAGCATTCTCTATATTTCCAGATCAAATTGAAATTCAACTTGTCCAGCAGATCGCGTCACTGGCATACACAATTAGCTAGAGGAAATAATAATAAAATGAAAGGAAAGAAAAGCTGCAATAAATAGTACTAAAATAATTCAAATCGCTCCCCGGCAACGGCGCCAAAATTTTGGTTAGTGCTATGGTATGCACCCAAAATTAAACAATTCTCAATATTAATGTAGCAGTGGTGAGTCCAGGTCATCCCACAGAGAACGGAATTTATTCTTGTGTTAAATGGAAAAATGGGGTGTTTTGAATGCCTTTAATCAAAAAACTACGTAAAGTAAGTAAATTGAAGAGAATTCAATTCAAGAATAATCTTGCTTTTGGTCATATTCACCATGACAATTTTACTAGTCAATCCTTGACACCAAGGATAATTCAATTTCTATATCAAGCACTTATAGAAAAAGTAACCCGAATTCCAATTCAAAGTTCATTCTTATTTCTTTCACTAAAGTTGGTTAATTTTCAACACGTGATTCAATTAACCCTAACCACTAATTTAATCTAGACACGTGCCAAAGATTAATTAATAGAAACATTAAAATAAACAAGAACAATTAGGCTAATTAAACATAAACAGACACGGTTATGCTAATTAGTTGATTATTTTCCCTAAATTCAATAACACTAATCGAGCAATTATCAAATTTAATTGCTTCACAGATTGAATTAAGCACACGTGGTAAAAACAATCTAGTGGTAGATTAATTCCAATAACTTATTATTCTGTAGCAATATCAAGTTAAAAAGAACAATCATAAAATTAATCACAGGAAAATAACCAATACTTGATATAAAAGTAAATAAATTCAAGAACAAAAAGTTTCACAACATGGTAGAATTAACCGTGGCTTCAAATCCCTCGACCAAGAAAAAGGGTTTAGGCACTAAATGCCATGAAAGAATAACCAAGAATTTTTCTACTGTAAACCCTAGCTAAAACGAAGAATAGAAGAATAGAGGTGTCTCTCCCTTTTCTATTCACCCTAGATGGGGTATTTATATTGAGTACTAGGGTTACAATCCTTGTCTAAGGAGGAGAAGGTGAAATAGTATGAAAAAGAATTCAACCGGGCGAAAAAATCTACCAAAAATCAAAAAATCACGTAACTTCACTTTTTCAGGCACACACGAATGTCTGATCTGTACATATGTGCGCTCCAGTACGTTTTGAAATTTTCCCCTCTGGACACAGCGCACATGCGCTGCACCCTAGCGCATGTGTGCTGGGTGAACTTCACGTTTGGCTTCAATTTTGACCCAGATGCTTTTGGAATTTGTGAAAGTGTAAAACATGAAAGTTATAGCTCTCTCTCTTAGCTTCCCAACGCATCCTAAATCAACTTGATCGGAGCTCAAACTTGAAAGTTACTCTTAAAATACGAAATAGCGTCCAGAATATCTTCATACTTGTGCATGTTTCACCCTTACCATTTTCTTTCACCTTTTTCATCTTTTTCAGTTCTTTTTCACAAGATAATGCAAACGTTAACCCTGTAAAAACTAAGAATAACAAAATTAAGCTCAATAATAACTCAAATCTTGCTCACAACACATAAAAACGTGATAAATGACACCTAAAATATAGCACAATTATTAACTTATTAGATAGCTAGGATTGATCTTTCCAAAATCAAAGGCATATCATCATCTGTTCATATCAAAAACAACAAAATCATCTGAGAAGGTAATATTTGCACCTTCAAAAGGACATACTAACATCTCTATATGGGATCCTTGTTGATTTATCAGCTAATTGCAAACATATGGATGTTGACTTTGCATCTTTCATCTACAATTTCCTGTAAACAAACAAAGGCATTAAATTAATAATTGCACCTAAATCACATAATGCCTCTTTAGAAGAAAATTAATTAATTATACAAGGCATAAAGAAATTCCTTGGATCCTTTAATTTAGGAGGTAAAGATTTTTTAAGAACAACACTACATTCTGTAGTAAAAATCAAGTACCATACTCCTCTATCTTTTGACTCTTTTCTTCGAATGGATCTACTTCATGAATTTTTCACAACTTGGTATCAACTCAAGCACATCTACAAAAGGAATGTTAACATGAAATTTTCTAAATATATCAAGAAATTTTTGAAATTGGAAATCTTTATTATATCTAAAATAATAGTAGGGTAAGGATTTTTAACAGTTGAAGGAAGTTCATCAAATTTCTCTATCTCACTCTCTTTCCTCTTGCTAGAAATTATGTATTTGGGATCAAACTCAGATAGTTCAGGCATCATCCTAGAAATGGGTTTGCTTATCTCAACATCCTTTTCAACTAACGGTGCTTGCTGCACCACCACTTTGCCACTTCTCAAGGTAATTGAATTAGCTTGCTCCTTAAGATTGTTCACAGTATGGCTCGACAAGCTCCCTTGAGGTTTCTCCACCATTTGCATAGAAAGTTGACCTAACCTCTAAATTGCAAACTGCAGCTCTAGTTTAAGCCATGAATTTAATCATCATGTCCTCAAAGCTAGAATTTCTTTTCTGGTTGTTGTATTGGAGGTGGTAGAGGTTGATATTGCATTGGTGGATGTTACTATCCTTGATTGCTCCAAAAAAGATTAGGATGATCTCTCCATTGTAAGTGTGGAAGTATAGATTCCTTTTAAAACCATTCAAAATATAATTAACATTACAAAAGAAAGTTGACCATTGTTACCTTCTTTGCATTCATGATTGGGGTGCTTTCCACCACAAAAGTCATAGATAATTGAAGCTATCATGTTCACGTTATCAATCTTCCTAAAGAACTTCAAAGTGTGCAGCAAAATCAATTGATTGTTCCATATTATGTATGCCATCAGTTCTTTTTGCCCATGCTCTTTCAACAAACCATTGGAAATCATTCGTTGCCATCTCTTTTAGCATCTCATAAGCATCCTCAGGTTATTTTCTCAAAATAGTACCACCAATTGCTGCATCTACAAAGTTTCTTGTAGATTGAGTCACCTCATTATAGAAAGTTTGAACTTGCGACCAAATCAAGGCAATCCTTGGTTGGGTGCTCTCCTCAGAAATTCCTTAGATCTATCTCACACCACATATAAACACTCAAGATCATTCTACATAAAAGAGGTAATTTCATTACGTAATCTGGCAATTTTTTAGGGTGAAAAATAATTACCTAAAAACATTCCACCATAGCATCCCATGTTGTGATTGACCCCAATAGCAGAGAAGTCAACCAACTTTTGCTCTATCCCTAAGTGAGAATAAGAATGGCCTCAAACGAACGGCATCATTTGACACTGTTATCACAAATTTCAAAGAGCTAGACAAATGTGCATTAGGATCTTCAATAGGTGACCTACTAAATTGGCATGATTGAATCTAGTGATGATAGGGCTTTAATCTCAAATGTATTTGCCTGAACTTCGAGCCTATTGATACCTGAACCCGCTCCAACCATATTTGGTGCAGAAAAATCTCTCATTGTTCCATACTCTTCCTGCACTATTCACCTATTTTCTACTTCCTCTACTTGTCAATATGCTCGTCTCTTGCCATTGCTTCCTTTAGACGTGCAGTCACTCTAATCCAACTAATTGATTTCTCAATTTCTATATCAAAATCTTCAAGCATCAATCCTTTGCTCCTGGTCATAAACCAAGAAGAAACTTGAAATAAGTGAAGCACCACACAGTTGAAATAAGAAAAATTAAATAACAAATTAGCATATTAACTGTTAAAATTGGAGCAAAAAGTGAATCAATCCCCAGCAACGGTGCCAAAAAATTTACATGATAAATCCACTAGCAAGAACACTCACTATATCATGTAATAAAGTGATTTATGAGTAAGAGTATCATCCCCACGGAGACTAATAGAAGCAATGACAATTCAATTTCAATTCAAACTTGATGTTATTTGAGATATAGAATTAAAGATTGTTTAATTAAACTACGACTAAACTAAGTGAGTAAAATTAAATTTGATCATTAAATTAAAATAAAGCAACTAAAAATGAAATTAAAGTCGCAATGCAAGAATTAATTGTAAAGACGATCAAATAAATCAATGATTCGAATTCAATAAAGCAAATGCTAGGAAGTTGAATTCACCTAACAGATTCATGAGATAATCTAATCATAGCAATTTCAAACATACTTCACATGAGTCAGCCAATTAATTATTCTTTCGAAGTAACTAATTGATCAACACAACTCTTTGTGAATATTCTCTCGAACCATACTTAAAGCAGTCATGCCATGCACATTATCATGGACTAAAATCATTGATCAATTCAACAAACAACCAAATCAATGAACTAAGACTTCTTCACAGATAGAACTTAGAACAAATCCTCATTCGAATGCAGAAAAGCATTAAAAACGATAATACACACTCTTATGGAGTAGAAGATTGAATCTTTAATCATAAGTCTAGCCATGAAATGTAGTTTTGGCTACACCAATCCCTAACAATTAAATCTACTCCATAACTAAAGAATTGAAATACAAAGATTCAATAAATGACATCATCTTTAATCTACAAAAGCAATAAATCAAATTCTTGGAAGATTTGATAACTCTAGTAAACTAGAGTTATTTACGTCGAGATCATAGCATTTTTTTTGGTTTAAATTCTGAATTTTTGTGTTTATTTAAGCATTTTAGTTAATTTTTATATTATGTATTTGCATTTTTATTTTTGTCAATTTAGTTACTTATTTAGTTTAATATTATGCAGATTATGGAAGTTGGAAGTCAAAATGAGCAAAGTTTGAGGGCTAGAAAGAGATTTGAGAAGAATTGAAGACCTTTGCTGAAACAGTGTCGATGTCGCGATATTGAGGTTCATTCAGCATTTGTATTAATGGCATTTTTATAAATTTTGGCTACCAGATTTTAAGTATTAACTTGTGTAATACTCGAACTATATATAAATTTTTAGTAGGTGTGAGTACATAGACTAGAGTAGAGTATAATTAGTAGATTTTCACATAGTAGTTTAGTTAGTGTAGCTAAAACTACAAGCCTTTTTAGTTTAATATTAGTTCTCTATTTTAATTTCCATTAGATCTTGTCTTTAATTTCTTGCAAGTTTAAATTTTGATTAGGTAGTTTTAGTGGGTTAATCTTTAGATACAAGTAGATATAATTTTTACTTTCTATTCTTGAAAATCTCTTTATTTCCAATTCAATCTTTCTTAGCAAGTTTTAGGTTTCTTTCAATTTTAGTGATCTTAAACTAAAAATTTTCATTTACTTGTTTTAATTTCTAGTGATTTTCATTGGGTTTTCTTTTATTAATCTAAAAAGAGTTCTCAACTAATATACTAATGTTAGCAAATCCAACTAAGGAAGGTTAAAATTAACTAAACTATTCTATTTTACTCTTCTCCAGAAGAAAGAAGATGTAATATAACATAACGTATTTATTGAAACCCCAAAGATTTATAATTATAGGTAGATGGTAGCTCTAGGGTTTGGAATAAGATATAGCAGCATAAAGTTCCATTTGAACCCAAACACTAGCTTGAAAAAGGTAAGAATCACGACTGCTTAACCACTTATTCTGCACATCAACCGTAATCTGCGGTGCTATGGTTTTGCCTTGGTGGAAAGGCGTTTGGCTCCCGAATTATCTAGAATTTTTGCATGAACACTACAACACTACAATTGCACTATAGAAGAACACTGAACTATGACCAGAATTCTATTTCAGCTCTACTTCGCGTATTCTTTGCACAACCACAAACACATAAAAACCACAAAAGCATTAAACACACAAAATTATGAAAAAAATGTACTAAAAATACTAAAATGTACTCGAACCATGGTAGGAATCAAGACCAAGATGAATAAAAAATAACTCTATTTTCTAAAGTTATCAAGTAGAAATATTACTGATAATATCTTAGTTGCTCAAGAGACAGTGAAGTTCATTGATAAAAGACAAATGGAGGCAATGCTATTGAAAAATTGAATATGGCCAAAGCTTTTGCTAGAGTTTCTTGGTAGTTTCTCTATCAAGTCCTTGAAAAATTTGGATTTTCATCTAGTATACTCGGTTGTAAATTGCGGTGAGCATAATTGATTTTCTATTCTTGTCAATGGTGTACCTACGGGATTTTCTAAAGTCCTCAAGGGGATTGAGTCAAGAGATCCCTTGTCTCCTTCCCTCTTTATTCTAGGTTCTGAGGCTTTTAGTGGAGGGATCATTGCTGAATTCATGTTTAGAAAGTAGATTACTTTAGGACTTCAAGACATTGTTTGCACATAACACACTTATCATATGCAAATTATGTTGTTTTTTTATCTTGAAATGGTGGTAAGAAGTCTTTAAAAAATCTGACAGTTTTCATTTCAGATTATGAAGAAGCTTCTGGTCAGTTGGTGAATAAGAACAAAAGTAGTTTCTATGTCTCATCGAAGTTTTCCATATCAAGAGTCAGACAAATCACATAGATTTCTGAATTTCAAAAAGCAACCTTCCATTTATTTATTTGGGTTGTCCAATCGAAAAGGAAAGAAGGAACAAGACTTTGTTTCAGCCATTAATTACAAAGATCAATGACAAATAAGACGGCAGGATGGAAATTAAAATTTTGTCTGCTGGATGTAGATTGTTGCTGGTTAAGCATTTTTTGAATTAAATTTCATTATATATGCTGGCTGTGCTTAATCCTCAAAAGATAGTGATAAAGGAACTGAAAGATGTTTTGCTAACTTCTTCTGGGGGGATAAAAAAATGGGTAAGAGATTCATTGGAAATCTTAGAAAAACCTTGCACAACCTACTAGTAAGAATGGTCTGTGAATCCTGAACTTGTCTCAAATATTTTAGGCACTGTCAATGAAGTTGTGGTGGTCAATCAGAAGTAGGAAAACTATTTGGAGTAGATTCATGGACTCCATATATCTTTCTAAGGTAGTTCATCCTAGTCTTGTTGAGTTTTATGGAGTTGTTTCTTCTATGTGAAAAAGGATGCCGACTGTTCCAGACTTGGTGTAAGCTAATGTGTGTTTTTTTGGGGATGGTGATGTTTCTTTCTATTTTGATAACTAGAGAGGGAGTGGTTCTAGTTGCTTTGGAAGATCCTCCAAGTACAGATTTGAAGCTAAACCAAGCTTGGAAAGAATCACTGGGACTTTGCAAGGCTATCCAAGAATGTTATCCATTTTTTTATGTGAGCATGTTTCATCATCACAGTGTTTTCATATGTTTATGTTTGGAAGCCAGAATCAATAGACAAGTTTTTGTTAACATCAGCTATCAGTTGTATACATGGTTCAAAGACTCAACCGAGTCTGAGTCGACTTGGCCGAGTCGGAACCGGAACGAAAGCCATCGGTACTAGTCGGAACCGGGACATGTCGGAGACGCCGAAACAGGCATCAGAACGGGCAGACTCGTCCGGTTCTTGACGCTTCGGGCAGTTGCAACCGTAAACCGGCCGAGTTGTCCGAGTCTTGATGAGTAGACTCGGTGGGTCCTCAAACGTGTGCAGGAGAAATGGACCCGTCAACAGATCTTATGCAAATCTTCCATCTTAATAAGTCATGCTTGCCTCAAACATGTGACTCAGGAAATGTCACGATTGTCGCAGCATCTAAAGAGAGACAGAGACTTCATCATCGTCATCGTCGTCGATCCTCTCATCCACGGCAGCGGACGCTAAAGTCTCTTTATTAAGCTGCTAGAAAGAAGAGGACTAAAAGATGAAGAAGACGGTGGCTGATTAGAAGTTTTGAATCATGCCACCTCCATGATGTGATGCGAGAGTTTTGTTTATGAAAGGAAGAGAAGAAGGATTTATTGGGGATATAGATGTTCTTGATGTTGAGAAGCCCTCTTTGGATTCCTTTTCTCTCATTAACAGGGCAGCATACAGATTAGTCATCCAAATAAATGGTGAGGTGGAAGACGCAGCTAATCTAGGTAGTGTATTGCAGGATTATAAACAATTCCGATCACTTGTTATTTGCAGCTGTTTGTTTCAATGAAGAATCATCTGGCCGATGGGGATACTTAACTATAATGCTCCAGTGAAGCCGAAGCAATTAATTCTCCCACGGCTGAAAGGCTGGCTGAGAAGGCTACTTGAGAGAGGAAGGAGGGAGACGAGCCGACATGAGGTTGCTGAAGTTAAAATTGTTAAAAGAATGGTGGGTGAATTGAGACGAGCAAAAATGTAAATACTGATGCCTAATGAAAATTAGCTGGTTGCGGTGATGGATTTGGTGGGATCCGAGAGATGGAAAAAAGCTTTGGACTCGATAATTTAGAGTGTAAGATTTTTATCAGAGGGGCATTTTTGCCTGATTGAACAAATTTGCTCTGATATAATATAATTTACTTTGACAATAACGTCACCCAAAGAACAGGATGTATGTTTATACTTATAATCTCATAAGATGAAAACAAAACTACTTAAACTCTCCTTCTGTATATAGAGTGAAAGAGAGCACGAAAAGTACAGATAAAAATATAAATTTATTTAACTTGTAAAATAAAAACAAATAAAATTATCCAAATTAACAATATTTATAAATGTAGATGTTATGAAGTTTTACACTATTTAATTTTTAAGACATTTATGTAGATAATATAAGCAATAGTTAGTTTTATGATATCTACATTTATTGATATTATCAATTATTTCTATACTATTATTTATATATATCAATCATTTAAGACCTCTGTTGTGGTGGTATATATTTTTTAGTTTTCTTTTTAAAAATATTTAAACTTCGTATATATGAATATCGCCCGATACGTGACCGATACACCAAAACCAATATGGAACGATACGTTCTGCGACCTTTACTGCGACCGCGACTTTGAACCATGGTTGTATCAGAAAGGGTGGCAGTGATAGTTTCTCAAGGAAATAATTTGGGATCAAAGCTTGCCTCTCAAAATCTCAATCTTTATTTGGAGAGTTCTCAATTCTGATTTTCACTAGATAATATTTTGAAAGTGAAGGGTTTTCAGCAACCTTCAAACTGCCAATTCTGCAACAATGAAGAAAGTTTTGAACATCTATTTCTGCCCTGCCAGTTGGCTAGTGAGGTGTGGAGGATGTTTCAAAAGGTATATCAATTTCAAGACAATGTACAAGTAATCAGCTTGAGGCAGTTTCCAAATCCTTGCTGGCTGAACCACAACAACACATCAATATCAAGCTTGTTATATAAGATACTCCCTTGTCTGTTTTGTTGGGAAATACACAAGGAAAGATATAGGAGATTTTTTGCGGATATTACAGGATCAGTTCAGGGAGTTGTTCATGGTGGTAAACTCTAATACATAATGTCTTTAGCTTATCCATTACAAGCTAAGCATCCAGCATATTATACATGAAGCACATTAGTTTTGAAGCTTACGCAGGATCACAGTTTCAGTTTACGTTTTCAATTGTATCTTGGACTCATCCTCCTGTGACTTGGTACAAACTAAACACAGATGGAGTGTCAAGAGAAAATTCTGGACAATCATCTAGAGGTGTAGCTCTTCGAGATCACGAGAAATATTGTATTTGCTTTTGCAGAATACTATGATAACTATGAAACAAATATGGTTGCTGAAGCTAGGCATTCCTCTTAGTTAGAACTCAGGCTTTACAACTTTGTTACCAGCAAGGTTTTCACAATACATGGAATCTATGGTACTGGTTAACATTTTGCGAGGAAAGGCTAAGGTGCCCCAGAAGATTCACACAATTGTTCAACAAAATTTTCAAGTGGTACAACACATCCCCGGGACAGCAAATTGCTTAGCAGATTTCTTAACTAATTATGGTTGTGAGCAGGGTTGGACACAAGAATTGAACTTGAGGGAGGGGTAAAAACTATATATACATATTTTTAGAGAGACAGTTTTATAATTTTTGTAAAATTTTATAGAGTAAAGTCTAATTTTTTAAATGGAGTTATTAAAATTTTTAAAAAAACATCAAGAAAAATAATATATTTTCGAAACTCTTGAGAAATAAAACTATATAAATACATATATAAGAAACACTTCTTTTATATTCTCTAAAATTTTTGGGAGGTCAAAATCTAATTTTACTAATAGTATAATAATAATTTTAAAAAATTAAAAAAAAAAACCTAATTTTAAAAATATTTTGGGCTGGTCGCCCCTCCCTACCCCTTATCCGCCCTTGGTTGTGAGCTTTAATGTAATTTGCTTTTTGCTTTTTGGTAATTTTACTAATCCTAGATTAGCTGAAGGGATAGCTAGACTACATAAAACCATTAGGGTCATCATTGAAATGTAATTACTTAGGAGGTTTGGTTTGTCCTTGTCCTTGTTTTTTTACGAAAATTAATAAATATGTATCTATCTCCTACCAAGAAATTGGTGATTTATATATATAAAAAAAAAAAGTGCAATAAAAAAAAAAACTATGAGGAGAAATTAAAAATGAAAAGAAGAATAAACATTACAAGAGACTTTCCAAATACAACTGCAGAACTTTCTAATCAAGAAATTATTATTATTATTTTTTATTCTAAAGCTAATTACGCTACTTGGCTTCATGCCTTTAATGGAAGTACATGGGATGGCTTGTGCCGTTTAAGTTGGCAATTTGTATATATAGACACAAATATTAGAAAATGGCCATCATTCTCTCTGTCTTAACTACTAATAAAGAAAAATGAAATGATAGAGGATCAGCAAAGATGCATATTCCTTTAATCCAAGAAACCAATTCTCTTTAAGATTCAAAACCAATGTCTACTTCAATCACACCTTTAAAAGAAATGCACACAATGCAAAGCTTGTGCCATTATTTTGTTGTCAATTTCTAGAAGAACTGAAACCATAGGAGAGACCCCAAGATTAAAAATTGGTAATCATCCTGATCATCATCTCGTATCATCTTTCTCTCTTTCTTTCTCAATTTTGACCCTTTAGTGGGATTGCATCACAGAACATGCAACGACTTGTGCCCAGTGCCGCAATTTTGTTTTTACCTGTTGAGGATCATCACCTGTGTATAGAAGAGTGAACATATATATTAGGATAATTTTTCCTTTCCTTTTGTACAAAAGGTATGGGAAAAGGGAAAATTTTTATATGAAAAAAATAATAATTTTGATATCTTTATTCTCATACCATAAAACATAATGAACTCCTAAGAAAAAAAAAACTGAATATAAATCCGAATTCATTTGCTGGATGGTTATATGATCATATTTTCATATCCATCCTGGGTACTTACATTGACATCAACATGAATGTGTTTGTTTGGATTGAAAATATTTTTAGGAAAATATTTTTTAGAAATTTTTTTTGGTGCCAAACAGCAGAAAATATTTTTTGGTGTAAAATATTTTTCAATTTTCCTTCCTCTAGCTGAAAATAACTTACAGAATTTTTGAGCGTAAGTTATTTTTCGGATAATTCAAGATTGATATTAAACCTCAAATACTTACTTTTAGAATTTCATTTGCTAAACTTATTTTCGTTTTCAATTCTTTTTCATTCGTTTTTCTCTTAATCGTGGGTCCCACACTAATATAACTATCATTATGCATATTTTACTACTATATTGTACTATCATTTAATTTTGAACAAAATCAATCTTTTATTAATCACAATTACTTGTAAGGTATTTATTACCATTGTTATTTCTTATAAGTTTTTTTAACTTGTATTCATAAAATTAAAGATAAAACCGTTAAAATTTTTTATTTCAAAATATTCTCATTTTGTCAACCGAACACTGGAAAATTGTATGAAAAATAGACTTTTTCATGTAAAATATTTTCCAAAGAAAATATTTTCAATCCAAACGAACACACCCGAAATATCTATTGCTTATCCATTCCTTTTATTTCTTCTTAAAAAGAAGGGGAAAAATAAGCATAACAGAAGAATTGGAATTGTGGGAAACAAAATTGTTTTTAGAAGAGCAAAGAAGATCCATGAATATGTTGCCCTCTCCAATTGGCATATCAAAGTCACGTATTTGATGACCATGAAGTCCTTTTCGGTCTAATGTTAACTACAACGCAATTACAAAATATAGATATAATGGAAGAGAAACATATATATATATATATATATATATATATATATATATATAAAACAAAAACACTGTTTTTTAAATAAAATGAATAAACTAATGATATATTAGTTGAAGTGCCCTCCTAAGTTCCTTGAAAACATTCTATACCATTGTAGAAATTATGTTTCTTTTCTAAAAGAGAAAGAAATCTCATCACCTGGGCCCAAAATTTTCCATGAATCAGAGTCGCTTCTCGGGCTTCCAAATGATGAAGATCTTTCTCCAAGAGACTTTGATGAACCGCCAAGAGAAGATAATGATGATGAGTCTATATTTATACCCAACGATCCATTGCTATTAGGAGTATTTGGGGACAATACAGGACTTGTAGAAAACTGGCGATTCACTGCAAAATAAAGATCAAGTGCAGGCAATGTATTGCAAAGTCTTTGACCATGTTCTTCATTAAACCCAAAGCCAAGCTCTATGCTCCCTTTGAGCTCATTAAGGTCCTCATCTGTCAAGTCATCGGTATCATTGTGAATGCCATTTTTCTTCCTTTCTTGGAGGAGCATTTGGAAACGACGCCTCTCCCATGCAATATCCCGGGGAGTCTCACACATTGAAAGTTGTTTTTTGACAATTTTTTTGCCCTAGGATTTCTCCAAAATGGTGGAGCTCGTTCTATGAGTTGTAACTCCTCCGGTTCGGATTCACTAGATGACGACGATGACAATAATTGTAGAGAGATGGCTTTATCATTGGAATTTTCCATTATTGTTTTGACGGATTATGTTTAGAAAATTTTGACCAAGATATACACTGATGAAGGAAAAGGTGGTGCTTCTAACAATTTTTCACAAGCATGATAGCTATTAGGCAGCCAATGGCGGAGGAGCAACAACCAACCGCCTTGGCTAGCCGATCAAGGGTGGAAAACGGTGGGTGGGGTGCTTTTAGAAGGGTGAATTGTATTCCAAAAACAATGATTTACCTTTATTAGTTTAGAGGAACAGCACCAGCCTGCCCGACCAGCTGGTTACGGTAAAAAGATTTGAGGGGCTCTAAATTTGGTAGATTGCTAGGGGATGCCCACAACTTGCGGGTCTCTTCTCTCTCTACATTGCCACCTTTAATAATTTACTATTGCTATTACATCAAACTCAGATATTCAGATTCCCAATTATGGCTTTTTACTAATTAGTTCATGTACATGGCTACTTATGTTAGATGAAAGATGGTACGTCTTTCAATTTTGCAAGAACAATATTATTGAATCTTGTAACTAACTCACTAGATAAGTCTTGCTATCATATTTGTATTTGAATAGTGTATAACATGATGGAAAATTTCTAAAAATATGCCACTTTTCAAATGTTTTCTATTTTTGTGCCTATTGCAATGTGAAGTTCCGGACCAGTGGAACTCGCATTCGGAGAATGCGAGTTCCACAAAATTTTTTTAAAAAAAAAAAAATTTGTTCTTGACTGACCTCGCATTCGAGGAATGCGAGTTCAGTCAAAATTGACCAACCTCGCATTCCTTGAATGCGAGGTCAAGAAGACTTTATCTTCTGCGAGTCCTGCTGGCCTCGCAGAAGATAAAGCCCCAAATACCAAAAAAAAAAATTCTGTCAAATCCTCCTCCTCCTCCTCGTCCTCCTTCCTCCTCCTCCTCGTCGTCCTCCTTCCTCCTCCTCCTCGTCGTCCTCCTCCTCCTCCTCCCCACTACCATCTATTTTTTCCTTCCCTCTACAACAATCACCACCTCCATTCCACCACCACCACTACAACCAACACAACCACCGCCACCGCAACCCACCACCAAAATATTTCAGGTAAATTTATTTTTTTTATGGAGTCCAATAATTTTAATTAATATATTTTTTTAATTTTGTTTAAATAATTAATTTTGTTAATGTAAATTTTTTATAAATATATTTTGTGTTGGTAGTTTATATTTTTTATGTTTTTGTATTTTAGTTTAATAATATGCTACTTTGATTATATCCCATATTTTTTTTAATATTTAGAGAGACTGATCTTTGACTCAGGATATATGTTGTAGGTTTGATTTATGTTGATTGCGGTGAAATTTGTGGTTATGTTGTTTGTTATACTGAAATTGTGGGATGTTATTGCATTTTTTGTAGTACTTGTCGAGGCATATATTACTTGTAACCCTTACGGGTTATTGCATTGGTCGTAGCCCTTGTCGGACATGTATTAGTTATAAGTGTTGCCGATTTGTTGTGTTGTTTGTAACCCTTATCGGGTATGACCGGCGTTAGAGGGAATCTTAAAGATATAGAGGAACTCTGTCAAATTTTTTTTAAAAAAAAAACATATTCCGTATCCAAAAATGGGGTCTAAACATGTTCCATCCTTACAGGAAAATGGTATTTGATAGACCCCGTCACATTCTCCTTTATTGGGGAGGAGAAATAACCTATGAAGGCTGTACTATGTCCTACCGGCCAATGATGAGCAAGAAACTATTCCGAATAAATCAACGGATTAGTTTTGTTGCGTTAGTTGACAAGATATACGAAGTCATGGAGGTTGATAGGAAGCGGATGAAATTGAATATTGTGTACAGGCACATAGTTACTCGTGGTGTTTACTCTGGCATTACATTGACAGATGATGATGGTATGGAAGGTATTTTTGATGCGGTTGTTTGATGCCGATCCAAATTTTTGTGTTGAATTTTTTATCGAGACGGAGGAAACTCCGCACGTACATGAAAGCAACAATGTAGGGGTGTATGGTATGGGGTCAATGATGTCTCTCATGCATTTGACCATGGACGACCAACCGTTGCAGTCCAATGTGCAGAGTCTCTTTGAACATCCGTGGTCGTTTGAGTTTTACAACCCAACTTGTTCGTTTTCAATGTCAAAGTCAATGCAATCTGATCAAACTATTGACGCGCAGTGTAATAGAGACACTAGAGTAGGTGAAGGCCCAAGTACCATGCAATATCAACATATGGAGAAAGGTCTCGTAGATGAGGGTTTGTTAGCGGATAGTGGTAATAGTGACTCGTCGTGGCATGCATTAGACGAGGATTACGAGTCTGGTTCAGACTCGGAAGACATATCAGATGATGATTCTGACGAGAATTTGGGGACAAATAACGATGAATGTCATACACAAGAGGATGTTCCTGCTTATCAGGACCCAGGGGGGTGGCTCTTTTCAATGATCTTGGTAACTACGGTGAGTACGATCCCTGCTTATCAACCCAGGGCAGATGGCACGTACATACTTACTTGTACTTTTTGGAGGCATTTTATTTCCGGATAATTCAGGCAATAAAGTGCCACTACTGTATCTTCAGTTGCTTAGGGACTTGGAGACTGTGGGCCGTTATAGTTGGGGATCAGCTGTTTTACTCGTATCGCAGTTTGTGTAATGCCACTTCACCCACAGCTAGAAATATTTGCGGACCAGTACTATTAGTACAGGTATATTTCAGTACTTTATATGCATATAATTTTTATTTGAGTACTTCATCTTCATTTATTTGTATACAGTTATGGGCTTGGGAGCGCATGCCGACACTGAAGATCCGGTTAGAGCCCGCACAGGAGCATCACGGAGCATATGGATCTCGGTACATATAAGACATCGTTGAACTGTTTAATTAAATATGTTAACATTGGATTTGATATTTATTAATTTTTATTGCAGGTGGGATGTTGGATTTGATCTGCGCAATGCTCCTCGACATGTTTTATCTATTTTTCGAGATCAGTTACATACTTTGCGACCCAATGAGGTACATCCGTCGATTTCATTTGTTGTGCACATTGTCGTCCTCGAATTTCGTTTATTGACTAAGTTTTTTTAGACTTCTTTGGTATTAGTTTATATGGCAGCCATTTTCTGATAAGCTGCTTGATATGCTTCCCCATTACTGCACTGCTGTCGTGACATATGGCGTGCAGTTACTTATTTGATATGTTGGGAAATCGTGGAATGTTATCTCCCTCATCGGGTTATGCGACAGTTCGGTTGCACCAACCCATACCAGATCAGAGATTGATTGGTAATCAAGCTACATTGCATTTGACAGACCGCCGTGGTCGGGCGAACACTGATTGGGAGTTGACACACCGACAATATATAGATATTTGGGGCGCAAGAACGGATACAGTTGAGGTTGGTCTCACATGTGTTGATACTACACATGCATCGGGATGATTACATGCAATGGTACCGAGCGAGGACGGTGATGTACATATCCAATCCTAGTCAACGCCCTACTTTTGCAGAAGGCTACCTCGGAGATGGTGTCTCTTAAAAGATATCTAGATGTGTATAAGAGACAGATCGAGATTCTTTCTGTCACTTTGTTCGGACGAAGCGTCAGTAATCTAATTTGAACTTTCACGGTAGATGGATTCCATGGCTAGATTGTACTACATGTCGTTAGACAACATGACTGAGGACGATACTCCGGATAGTAGAACATGGGCACAGATCAGCCATTTTGCTTCTCAATCACTACATGCAGTAGGCAAATCTACTCGTCTTGATTTTCGGCCTCTGCCAGTTCCTGTTTACGTTAGACATCCACACCAGGCATATGATCCACATAGAGTAGAGCGGGCTCTGCGGCGAGGAGGGCAACAAGGCGGTGGTCGTCGACGTCGTCGAGTTCCATCCCCGCGACCCCCTCCTAGCCGCAGGAGCCCCTGCTCTTACATACCATTTGAGTCTCGGACACTTCACACATACTTTCGCCAAGTGACGCACTCCGGTGGGACCATCATCTTTCGGACAGTCGTCCACTCTACTGATCCAGAACATACTGGTCCATACCATCTAGATGTGTACATGGACACGAACAAAGCATACCTTCGCAGGCGGAAATTGCTCACCACACTCAACAGCAAGACACTCCTTTATTTTATGTCCGTCGATCAAAAAGGGTGCCTAAACCTAGAGACTGTGGTACGGGCGGCATGATTTGGAGATCATGGACATTGACATTTGTTATTACTTCTCGCAATTTTGTGTGATTGATGTATGTTATTTGTATATCATTGTTCGCCCTAGTCGGGTGCTTTTTTTTTGTTAACAACCCCTATACAATGTACACAACTATGTTTTTTAGCCCTTGTATACAAATTACATATGTTTGTCACACAAAATTGCGAGAAGTAATAACACTGTCTCTAATACAGGGGAGGATCTGTCAAAATTTTATCAAAAATACGATAAATTAATAAATTAACGGGTTGTACACATTTCATTCGCGTACTATTTCGTTAATATTATAGTTTATAATTTACGATTTAGTATTTAAATGATTTTATCTTACAGTCAAATCCTTCATTTTTCTATTTTTGTAATAGTGCACAATTTCCATTCGCAATATACATAGTCAAATTTGCTAAATCATTCATTTTTTCTATTTTTGTAATAGTGCACGATTTCCATTCGCAATATACATAGTCAAGTTTGCTAAATCCTAATATATATATATATATATATATAGATGTTATATATATATATATAGTCAAATTTGCTAAATAAAAAAAAAAAAAGGACCTCGCATTCTCAGAATGCGAGGTCTATTTGAATGCGAGGTCAAGAACAATTTTATTTTATTATTATTTTTTTTAAAAATTTTGTAGACGAATGCGAGTTCCACTGGTACGGAACTGCACATTGCAATAGGCACAAAAATAGAAGACATTTGAAAAGTGGCATATTTTTAGAAATTTTTCATAACATGATGTACTTGAATTGTATATGATATATATAATAAATAATTTATACTGGCTAGATAGAAAAGTCATTTTCTTAGTCTTTTGTACTTCTCAAACTTTAACTTGGTATCAAAGCCATTCTTACAATATGTCCGATGAATCAAGCTCCATCAAGGCTTTGCCTACCACTCAAAATCAAACTTTCTCTCTGCATGGCCCTCTTAATAATGCACACTATTTCATCTCTCTCAAATTGACAGAAACAAATTTTTTATTATGGAAGACTCAAATATTTCCTTTTTTTTCGTGGACAAGGCCTTATTGGTTTCATTGATGGAACCTATCCATGGCCATCGGATTTGAATTAAACTGTTGCAATTTTCTTGCCTTCCTAAAATCTCATTCACAACTGAAATTTTTTCATTTTTTTCAGTTGCTTTATATTTTAGCTCTCGGGTTCATTAAAGAAATTGTGAAAAACCAAAAATACCCTTGTCCTCTCAGTTAATCCTTTCTAACCCGAAACCCTAGTTTTGTTTGACTATCTTATTTAATTTGACTCTCTAAAGTGCTTTGTATGTGTTCTTTGTTAAATTGATCCGCCCATTGTGTTCCAAAGTGTTTGTAATTGTCTTGTGTCATTCTTGTTTTGTACTTTCAAGTCTACGAAAGACATTGAGGAGAATTTATATGAGAGGAAAAAGGCAAAACTGGTGAGCTCATTAGAGGGTAAAAGCCTTAAATTTGAGTGAAACACAAGTGAAATTGTGTGACATCTTCACATTTTTTTAGCGTAAACACTAAGGGGGTGCTGTGAGGTCCTTCTTTGCTAACCCCAACTACAAAAAATCTCTTGTTTCTTTTGTTTTTCTTCTTTTGCAGGTTTAAAATGTCTCAAGAAGGGAAAATTTCAAGGGTTAATGCCTTGGAATCCCATGTGCCCGAAATGGCAATATCTCTTGAGGATATTTAACGCTCTCTTGAGGCATTAACTAAGGGAAGGATTGAGCCACCTGAGCAAGCTTCATGCTCATTGATTCCCACAAGCTCGTCGAGATATACATATGCAATTATGATTCCAATTCATATAAATCTAACGACGAATTGTATGATGCAGATGCAAGGTCAAGGACTCGACGACAAGTGCGAGATGGTGGTAGGATTCATGACAATACTGTTAATATTAAATTGACTATCCTACATTTCAAGATAATCTTGATTCTAATGTCTATCTTGAATGGGAAAAGAAGGTAGAGGTTATGTTTTATTGTCATAACTATTCTGAATGAAAGAAATCTCAATTACCTATTGCATCATTTAGTGATTATGTTTTATAGTGGTGGGATCAATTTAAAACTAGTAGAATTAGGTATAGAGAGCCACTAGTTAATAATTGGACATCCTTAAAAGCTGCATTAAACAAAAGATTTTTACCTCCTACATATCATCGTAATTTGCATCAAACTTTGCAAACTTTAAGGCAAGGAAGATTGATGTTTTCCAAACCTTATTTTGATGATGACATAAACACTTAACTATGTAAAACAAACTTTTGCAGGATATAGATCTTTCGGACGCACAGGACCGTCCGAACCAGGACAAAACTTCTCGGACGCAGTGCATCGTCCGAACAAAGTGACAGAAAGAATGGGATCCTACTGCCTTTCTTTCGGACGCTCAGACCGTCCAAGCCTCTGTCGGACGAAGGACCTACTTGTCATGCTCGGACGTCCGAACGTAGTCTCTCAACAACATCTGAAAGAAGATCGGACGCTTCCTCGGACGCATAGACCATCCCTACTCGGACGTCCGATCTTCAACGGCTATTTTTTTTGCATTTATTACTTAGCCGTTAGGAAGTGGTTGAAACCACTATTTATTGCTCTTATAAATAGGGGCTTTAATAACCTGAATAAATCATCTAATACATTGAATACAAGCCTTAGAAAAGAGTAATTTGAGTGCAAATTGACTTTAGAGCTTTGTTGTATTAGTGTGAAGTTGTGAGTGAAATTCAACATTGAGTGGAGTGATAATCTTGTATAAAAGTGTGGTTGTAAGTGAGACTCTTGGAAATACTCAACTAAAAGAGTTTTAGTGTGAGCAAGAACTTCCCAAGCTTTGTAAAGATTATTGGCTACCACCTGTCTGAAGCTTTATCAAATTTTACTTGAAGCTTGCTACATTGGTGTACCAACTTGTTGTTCTTGACCTCCATTCAAATAGTGTTCTATTGATTTTGTTATAACTGATTTTGTTATAACTGATTTTACTTTGAAAATCTCAATATTTCCTAAAGTATTTTTAAGAAACCTAATTCCCCCCCCTCTTAGGTTGCTTTGGGACTAACAATTGGTATCAGAGCTTGGTCTCATTATATTGCTTAAACTGCTATTGAGAAAAGAACTATGGCAACCAACAATGCTCTATTTTTTGAAGGCCAATCTGTTACTAGGCCTCCCATGTTTAATGGGGCAAATTTTATTAGTTGGAGAGATAGAATGAAAATATTTCTGCAATCTATTGACATTGAGTTATGGTATGTTGTCAATGAAGGTCCATTTGAAGCTTCTATCATTGATTTCAAGAGATCACACAAATAGAAGAAGAGAAAAGACAAGGAATGAGCTCACTCCACAAGACAAGGCAAACTTGACGTTAAATGCAAAAGCCATGAATGTATTATATAATGCCTTGGATGCAAATGAATCAACTCGCGTGAACCACAGAAGAAGCAAGGCCAAGAAGGGGCATTGCTCTAAAGACCTCTCAAGAGGAAGATGAAAACAGCTCCATCAACCTAGAAGATGAAGATCTTGATGAAGGAGATCTTGCACTCATCACTAAAGGATTTCTTAAACATTACATCAACAAACGAAGAATGAGAAGAGGCGGAGCTGCAAACACAAATAATTTCAAAGGGAAGTCAAGACTAGAAATAAAGAAGCAAAATGACAAATGCTTTGAATGCGGTCAAATCGGGCATTTTGCAAATGAGTGTCCTTCCAAGAAAAGGAAGGAAGGAAGAAAACCAAGATTCAACAACTTTCAAATCACTTGGGACGATTGCAACTCCGAAGGAGAAGTTGAAGAAGAAATGGAGTCGGCACAAATGGCCTTTATGGCTATTGGAGATGATGAGGTAAATTCTAACTATGACTCTAATGATGAAAATGATGAAGATGATCTTGAAGCTTTCATTTTAAAATTGCATGATAGCTTAAAAGAGAATCATATGCTAGAAATATGGAGTTAGTAAAAAAGTCAATGCTAACTCTAAACTTGTGAATGAAAACAATAGGCTATCACAAGAAAATCGTGATTTGAAGAAAAGAATGCATGTGAGATCAAAGGTCAAGGAAGAACAAGCCTCCTTGAAGAAAATAATGGATGATTTGAATGCTCTCTTAGCTAGAAAGAAAGAAAATGTTGTTGATATGAAAAGAAATAGAAATGTAGCAATCAACAAAAATTTTGTCACGTTTAGAAGGGATAACTTATGTATTGTAAAATCAAAATCTTCTTTATATGATAATAAAAGCATTGTTTGTAGATATTGCCAACAACATGGACATACTAAGAATATGTGTTATGTCAAGAAAAATGAAAAACTTGGAATGAAAGTTGCATGGATAGTAAGCAATTTCACTAACACTCATGGACCCAAAAAGATGTGTATACCAAAAGTTATCAATTGATTTATTGTGTAGGTACTTAACATCGCCAACAATGACTAACTGGTTCATAGATAGTGGATGTTCAAGGCACATGACGGGTGATGCCTCTCTCTTCACAAACCTTACATCTAAAAACAGTGGAAAAGTCACTTTTGGAGACAACAACAAAGCAAAATCAATCGGCATTGGTGATGTAGGTAAAAATGGTGAAACCTTGATTAAGAATGTACTTCTTGTTGATAATTTGAACTATAATTTATTAAGTGTTAGTCAACTTTGTGACAAAAATTTATATGTTTTCTTTACCAAGCATGAATGTCTTATCCTTGATAAAAATCATGTTGTTTTGTTCAAAGGCACTAGGCACAATGATGTTTATGTGATTTATCTTGATAAAATTAGCAATAGCAATGTAAAATGTCTTACCGCTTCCATAGATGATCCTTGGCTTTGGCATAGAAGACTTTGTCATTTTAATATGGATTTGATTGAAAAATTAGCCAAGAAAGATTTGGTAAGAGGCTTGCCAAAACTAAAATTTCTGAAAAATAAAATTGAGATGTGATGCTTGTCAATTTGGTAAACAAGTCAAAGTTTCTTTTAAACCTAAGAATTTTGTGTCTAGAGTCATAAACCTTTGGAATTATTGCATTTAGACTTTTTTGATCTTTAGAAGTAGGTGCATAATTCTTGGCCTTCTTCTTATATGCATTTGTTATCGTAGATGACTATTCTAGGTTTACTTGGGTATTATTTCTTGTTCACAAAAATGAAGCATTTGAAAAATTTGTAAAATTGTTTTCCAAAGTTCAAAATTTATTGGATACAAAAATTGTTCGTTTAAGGAGTGACAATGGTGCGAATTTAAATTTGGGGTTTTCCGACTTTTGTGATCACAACGGTATCTTTCATGAGTTTTCGGTTGTTAGAGTTCCTCAACAAAATGGTATTGTTGAAAGGAAAAATAGGACTCTTCAAGAAACGGCTAGAACTATGATTAGTGAGTGTGACCTACCACAATATTTTTGGGCCGAAGCGGTTAACACGGCTTGTTATGTCATGAATCGAGCTTTTATTAAAACGATTTGGTATGGAAGATTGCAAACAAGTTGGTACACCAATGTGTACTTCAACCAAACTTGATAAAGACGAAGAAGGTAATAGTGTTGATGAAAAACACTATAGAGGTATGATTGGAAGTCTCCTTTACTTAACTGCCAGTAGACCAGATATCATGTTTGCTGTTTGTTTATGTGCTAGATTTCAATGTTGTCCTAAAGAATCACATTTGATGGCAGTCAAAAGAATTTTTAGATATCTAAAAGGAACAACAGATTTTGGTCTGTGGTATCCAAAGTCTTCTACTTTTGATCTAATTAGCTATTCTGATGCTGACTTTGCTGGGTGTAAAATTGATAGAAAAAGTATAAGAGACAGGTGTTGTTGAGAGATGGTGTAATTTTTATTGTGTTCCTATATTGTTTGACAACACTAGTGCAATTAATCTCACAAAAAATCCTGTTTTGCACTCTAGAACCAAACACATTGATGTTAAGCATCATTTCATTAGAGACCTTGTTTGTAAAAAGGAAATTCGTGTTGATTATGTACCTACTTGGATCAATTGGCTGATATTTTTACAAAACCCTTAGCTCTAGATCGATTTGAATCACTCGAAACTGTTTAGGATTTTACAAAAAATTTGGCATAGGTTCATAGTTCGGACGCACTCGTCCGAACAATCGATCCTTCGGACGCTATGTGTATAAGAGACAACCTAATAGGTCTCGGACGCTCATATTCGTCCAAACAATGTTCTTTTTTTTCTAAAACTCTCTGGAAATCTTCCGGACGCACAGAATCATCCGAGAAAACTTCGGACGCACTGGTTCCTCTTTCGGCAATCCGTTCTTCAGCTTTCGGACGCTTTGTCAGACGCACACCAAACGTTCGGCGGTCTGAACGGTACCCCTGTTTGATTAAAACCGTCCAAATTCCCCCTTTCGGACTCACTCTTACACCCGAAAACCCTTAGGCGATTTTTCCTCTCCCCTCTACCCAATCCAAATTTCCACTCTCTCTTCCAAAATTGATTGAAAAATCATACTACCCATAACCCCTATCACCTAAACCACATCTCATTTGAGAAATTGAGGAGTTGCCGATGATTCAAAATCTCAGCAATCTTCAATTTTTTAAAATTTTTTTTGTTTTCTCTTCTTCCACTACAATGGTGAAATCTCGTGGCGGTTCATCTACGACAGTTTGGGGTCGTAAAACTAAAGGGAAGGCTCCTGTACGAGGAGAATCATCGGCAACTCCTCAAGTTTCCACCACTCCAACTTTATCCAAATTTATCGATGCCAAGGCATCGGAACGGTATACTTCTCTTCTCAGTAAATCCATTATCGTTCAGCGTCCTGCTTCTAGTAGTCTTTTTGATGAATATAATCTTCCAATCATCAAATCCTGTTTGCTTGTTGAAAAACAAAATTGGGGTCATTTAGTGCATCTAGATTTACCTGTTTATCATGATATGGTGCTTCAATTCACGGCCAATCTTCGGAAAGGTCCTATACAAGATTCGCAGATGTTTTTCTCGTCTTATACACTGATCTTGAGATTTATATCGAACATAATCAACACCATCTTTGAATGTGAACTCTCAAATTTTCTGATTTTTCCTACTTGTTTTTCATCAGATTCATTGGCACAGCTTTTCGGACGCTGACCCATATCTCTGTCTCTTATACACATCTAGATGTGTATAAGAGACAGGTGAGAAAGAGTTCCCATAGGGTACTTCTAACAACTTAATATTCTGTATACCCTTGTCACACAATCTTTTATTGCCAATTGAGACAGATCGTACTGAGCTCGGAAAAATGCAACTATACTTATTTTTCTGTGACTTCAAGGGTATCCCACTTGACATTGGGTATCTGTTTTGTTCCCTATGGGAACTCTTTCTCATCGATCGCGAAACATTCCTTTTGGAAAATTTCTCACCAAGGTTTTTGATGTCCTCAACGTTCCCTTTACCGGAAACAAACAATATCCTCCGTATTTTAATAAATCCTACATTGAATGAAAAGGTCTCCGGTTTTTTAATGATCAATGGCTCACTAAGGCAGCCTTTGATATTGCTCAATCCCAATCCCAGATGTCCATATCTGATTTTGCTATCCCTCCTTCTCCCACTCCTCAACCACCTCCATTCACATCTGCACCATCTACTGCATATAATTCTGGAGAAGTAAAGGGATTTCTGACAAGGGAATAAATGTCTCTTATACACATCAAGATGTGTATTTTCTGACAGATATAAATCGCAAGTTAAGACAATTGAGACTCGCAAAAAATAATTATAAGAGGCCCTCAGTCTCGGCATGTCTCTTCTGCTCAAATCCAGTTTGCTGACCACCAGACTCAACATCTTACTTGACATCATATGTGTAGCCACATAAATTTGCTAGAAATGCTAACACGTCATCGGCATCAGCAGCTCTTGAGCAGCTGCTGCATTGTCGTCACGCTGTCGACTTACGATGAAGATACTGACGACACATTTGAGTTTATCATGCAACGTCGTACGGGGGAGGAGCATGACAGTGAAGCCACCGACGAAGATGTTCCATCCAAACGTCAAAAGACAGAAAAATGCTCAAAAAAGAGAAATGACTCCCATTAGTTTCTTTCTGTTTTGTTTTTGTTGTTTTCAGCAGTTCTCTGCTTATTGGAACTTTTTAGCATTTCTAGCAAATTTATGTGGCTTGGATATGTATTCACTTAAACCCTTCAGTTGAATGTACTACACTTCTTTCAATTCTATAAAAACTGCCTGCATATTCTAAGGGGGAGTCTTTTTGATTGATGTCAAAAGGGGGAGTAGTTATTGTGCAATGATATGATTGTGCTGTGATTATATTATGTTTTGATACAATTGTAGTATATTATTATGTAAATTAATTTAATATATGTCTCCTATACACATAAATTTGAGAAATGTATAAAAGTCATCGTTGTCAATTGAATTGCCGTCCGAGGAAAGGGGGTGATATCCGATGTTTTCTCTGAGACTTATACGTTCTAGCTGTCGTCTTAGAGACATCCGGTCGGATGTCCGAGTATGCGTCCGGTCCTTCGTCCGACAGAGGTTTCGAACCAGACAAAACTTCTCTGACGCAGTGCATCGTCCGAACAAAGTGACAGAAAGAATGGGAGCCTACTGCCTTTCTTTCGGACGCTCAGACCGTCCGAAACCTCTGTCGGACGAAGGACCGGACGCATGCTCGGACGTCCGAACGTAGTCTCTCAACAACACTGAAAGAAGATCGGACGCTTCCTCGGACGCATTCAAACCCTCTCGGACGTCCGAAACCCCAACGGCTATTTTTTGTGCATTTATTACTTAGCCGTTAGGAAGTGGTTGAAACCACTATTTATTGCTCGTATAAATAGGGGCTTTAATAACCTGAATAAATCATCTAATACATTGAATACAAGCCTTAGAAAAGAGTAATTTGAGTGCAAATTGACTTTAGAGCTTTGTTGTATTAGTGTGAAGTTGTGAGTGAAATTCAACATTGAGTGGAGTGATAATCTATGCCACTATGCAAATGAATGTCCAAATAAACGTGTACTCTTCATGCAAGGGAGTAAAGTGGTAAGTGAAGGTAGTGAAGATGAAGATGACTCCTTGCCAGCATTAGTGGGCCCTAGTGATGATAAGGAAGAGCAAGAGCATCTTTCTCAGATACCCGCCTTGGTAGTACTGCGGGCATTTCATACTCAGACCAAGGATGACCAAAATGAGATACAACATGAGAATATTTTCTTTACCAAATCTGTTGTTCAAGGTCGTGCATGTGGTTTAATCATTGATGGTGATAGTTATGTTAATGTTGTGAGTAAGTTAATGGTCGAAAAATTGAGTTTGCCTCATCAAAAACATCCACATCCATATAAATCACAATGGCTTAATGAATTTGATGAGGTTAAAATAACTGAACAAGCTTTAATTTTATTAACTATTGCTTGAAAAGTATAAGGATGAAATTTTATGTGATGTTGTGCCAATGCAAGCGAGTCACATCTTGTTAGGCAAACCAATTTGATAAACACATTAACCATGATGTCCATACTAATAAGTACACAATCTTTAAAGATTTCAAAAAGATTATACTTAAGCCACTACCTCCCCAGCAAGTGAGTAAAGTGCAATTGTACATTAAGAACTTATTTGATGAATTCTACAAGGAAAAAGCTGAACTGACTAAGGGTAAGCAAGTGGAGAACCCTAATGAAACCCTCAAATCCAAAAACCCTAAAGGTGAATTGCTTAAGTCTAAAATTCTAAGAGAAATGAATTGAAAAAACAACCTAATTTCTTTATAGGGTTTAAAGAGGTTCAATCAGCTATGAGTTTAAATTTGCTTGTGCTTTTGCTATTTTTAAAGAAAATTATTTTGTGTAGTCTGACCTTGATCCGACCTTGCCAAGATCTTTTGTTTCTCCTTTTGCAGGAGCTCGAGGATGTATTCCTCAAAGAGATTTCCCTTGACTTGATACCTATTAGGGGTATTGAGCACCAAATTGATTTTGTCTCAGGTGCGGTCATCCTTAACCAACCCACCTATAGAGCCAATCCGAAAAAGATGAAAGAGATTCAAAACAAAGTTGAAGAGCTAATGGCTCAAGGGTGCGTCCGAGAGAGTATGAGTCTGTGTGCTGTGCCAATGATTTTGCTGCCAAAGCAGGATGGTCATGGTGTATGTGCGTAAATTGTCATGCAGTAAACTACATTACAATAAAGTATCGCCATCTTATTCCTCGTCTAGATGACATGCAAGAGGAATTATATGGTTCTAAAATTTTCACTAAATTGACCTAAAAAGTAGATATTACCAAATTCTATGAAAGATTGGGGATGAATGGAAAACTGCATTTAAAACCAAACATGGACTTTATGAGTGGTTAGTCATGCCTTATGGTTTAACAAATGCACGAAGTACAATCACGAGATTAATAAACCATATTTTGCGTGAATCATTGGATAAATCTTCAAAGAAAAATTTGTTGTGGTTTGTTTTGATGATATTTTGATTTATAGCAAATCCCTAGATGAACACCTTATGCACGTACGTCTAGTACTTGAAACTTTAAGGAAAGAACAACTTTATGTAATTTGAAAGTGCTCATTTTGAATGGATAAAGTTATTTTCCTTGGTTCTGTTGTTAGTGTTAAAGGAATTGGGGTCGATAGAGAGAACTTTAATGCCATTAATGATTGGCCGACTCCTACTAATGTGTCTAAAGTGCGGAGTTTTCATGGTTTAGCCAGTTTTTATCGCAAGTTCATGAAAGACTTCAACACTATAACTACCCCTCACTGAAATAATCAAGAAAAAGGTAGGTTTTAAGTGGGCTGAGGCACAAGAGCGTTCTTTTCAGACAAAAAAGGTTAAATTGTCTACTGCTGTTGTTTTAATTTTACCAGATATTTGTTAAACTTTTGAGATAGAATGTGATGCTTCTGGTATTGGTATTGGTATTGGTATAGGTAATATCCAGTTATGATGCAAGATAGACTTCCAATTGCATACTTCAGTGAGAAGCTGAGTAGAGCTACGTTGAACTACTTAACATATGACAAGGAGTTCTACACATTGGTTCAGGCCTTGCAAAATTGGCAACATTATTTGTGGTTTAAAGACTTCATAATTTAGATGAACCATGAATCTTGCAATTTTTGAAGGACCAAGGTAAGTTGAACTGATGTCATGCACATTGATTAGAGTTTATTAAAATGTTCCCTTATGTTGTACAATATAAACAAGAAAAAGTAATGTAGTTGCTGATGCATTGTCTTGTCGATATGCTTTGATTTCAACTTTAAACACTAAATTTCTTAGTTTTGAACATATAAAAGATTTGTATGCTAAAGACCTTAATTTCTCAAATTGTTTGAAGCGTGTAAGTCAACTGGTTTTGATAAGTTTTATCAGCATGAAGGTTATCTTTTCGTGAGAATAAATAGTGCATTCCTAGTTGCTCATTACATGAATTACTCTCTTGTTAGGGAAGCACATGGTGGAGGTCTCATGGGTCATTTTGGTATGGCTATGACATTAGAAATGCTTCAAGAACACTTTTTCTGGCATAACATGCGCACATGTGAAAATATGTAGAACGTGTGTGTGCTAAGTGTCTTACTTGTAAGAAAACTAAGTCCAAAGTTTATCCACATGGTCTTTACATGCCTTTGCCTGTTCTGAGTCACCTTTGGTTCGATGTATCTATGGATTTTGTCTTGCCTTTGCCTGTTCCGAGTCACCCTTGGTTCGATGTATCTATGGATTTTGTCTTACCGCTACCAAGAACTCCAAAGGGTCATGATCCAATTTTTGTGGTTGTAGATAGGTTTTCTAAAATGGCACATTTCATACCATGTAATAAAAATGATGATGCTGTGCATGTTGCTGAATTGTTCTTTAGGGAAGTTGTTTATGGTTTTAATCTACTAACAGTTTTAGATTTGATTCATTTTCCTATGAAGGAGCTAACCAGTTTTGATGGATCTGAGAAAAGAGCAAAATTGATTAATTCCATTCATGAAAAAGCAAGACAAAAAATGCTCAAGACAAACAAACATAATGCCCAAGGGCTAATTAAGGTAAAAAACAAGTTGTCTTCCAAACAGGAGATAGGATTTGGGTACATTTTCGAAAGGAAAAGTTTCCAAACAAAAGGAAATCTGAGTTGGATTCTTTTAGAGATGGACCTTTTCAATGCTTCAAAGGATCAACGATAATGCCTATAAGATTGACCTTCCTGGTGAGTATAACGTTATGTAGTATTTAATGTTACTAAACTTTTCCTTTTGATTTTGATGTAGGAAGCAATACGAGGATGAATCATCTAAAGGGAGAGAGAGATGATGCACACGTGAGCCAAGAAACAAGTGATTGGGATGTGGTACAAGCTCATGGAATGGATCCAATTCAAGTTCAAGTTGGGCCAATCACGAGGTTGAGGGCCAAAAAGTTGCATCAAGCTATGCTGGGTATTGTCAAGAAAATTTTGGACCAATTGTTTAATTTTAGACAAGCATTATTATTCGTAAATGGAAGCCAAGAATTCATTCAAGATCAATTTAAGAGCCACCTCCATGTTTTAGAAGTCCAAATCCAAGAAGATTCAAGTCCAAGAAGCCCATAGAATGAAGAGCTCCAAGAAGGGTTTTTAAAACCCTAAATCAGCCATAGTCTATACTTGGCCATTCAATTCCTAATTGTTTTAGGATTTAGTTTAGCACTTATTTTCTAAAATTTTATTTTAATTTGGATGAAAAAATATCAATCCATATTACTTTAGTTTAGCTAGTTTATTTTAATTTGGATGAAAAAATATCAGTCCATATTACTTTAGTTTAGCCAGTTTTAGTCTTGTGTGATAATCCTAAACTTGTTTGGATTTGGCAAGCTAGTTTCCTAGTGTTGGTAGGACTATTTTGTAGGGTTTTAGGGCTGATTTTTTCCCTTTAAAACTCCCCTGGCCAAACCTATGGAGCAGATTATTCAATAAAAATTTTGTGAGAAAATTCTCCAACTATGTTTTCCAAAGACTTGGGTATTTTGCAAGATTGATTCTTGTGATTACCTAACCTGAATACTATTGGTTCTTGTTTTGTTATAGACAACGGATTGATATCTCATACAGTCGAGAACAAATCCTTTGAATTCTTAATGTCCTAATCAAAGGGTTTGAATCCATCAGTTGGAGTCGTTTAGGCATTCTTGGGTTCCGCATCAATTCTGAGTCTCGTCAGTTTATCTACGAGGTTCGCATCAACAATTTTCAACAAGTCAAATAAAAATGAAAGGCATTAATATGGGTACAGGTTTATCACAAGACAAAAGTCAAAAATGCCCAATTCAACCCCGCAACTTAGCTTTTCACATAAATGATTTTGAAAAATACTCTACAACCAAGACTATTCCAATCTATTTCAAGCATTCATAAAAATTCTCATCAAATTACTCAAACAATAGAAAATATAATGTACCTACAACTAAAATATCGAAAGCCAATTAGAAAAACAAATTCAATGGTATACCTAACTATGTATTCCATATCGCAATCACAATCACTAGAAAGAACATAAACCATCATCACCATCATTAGCTAAATAAGTTCATCCAAGTATAACCAAAAGTAATTAAACATAAGACACATAAATCTAACTAATCACAAGGCTTCAAACCTTTATTATCCCCACCATATTTGTAAATTAAAGCATGTAATAAAGGGAAACATAAGTTAAAGTAGAATTAAAAGAAGCACTATCCCAATAAAGCCAGGGGGCTTGTCAAGAATGTCAAAATCCTTTGTAAATGTGATCCACTACTTTGTGCATCCGAAGTTCCCAATGTCAAGTGAAACTCCAACTTATGAATTCATTCTCTCCTAACTCCTTCTAGAGGATACCCCGAATCCCCCACCTCTTGAACAGGCTCTTTCTCTACGAACATATCGAATGGCACCTCTTTGATGAACATATGGGTCACTTCACTCTCATGCCCAAGATAGGTCGGTGGTACTTTAAAAAAATGTTGGATGACTCCGAGTTGGTTGTTCAAAATTCTGCTCCAAGAGGTTTTTCTCCATTATTCACCAATAATCCGGTCATCTCAAACATTCCTTTAAAGTGGCCATTTTTCTCTTCAACTAGCAACTGTGTAAAAGTTCCTTGGTCTTCTCCTACCAACTTACTTGCGAGTTTGGCAAGTTAGTCTGTTAATTTCTATATGAATTTGCTAGTTGTAAATGAATTCAAACTACCCAATACTCGAATAGAACTCGACTTAGTAAGACCTCGTTTAAGCTTGGTTCATCAATAATTGTTGTGTTCAGTTCGAACACGACTCAATAAGCTAAAAATTTCAAATTTTCGTGTAAAAATTCCAAGCTACTCGAGCTCGATTCGAATTCATCTCGATAAAAGCTTGCTTGAGATCAGCTCAAAAGATAAATAAACAAACTTGAACAGAATATTTAACTCAGTAAAATAATTAAATAAATTTGAATATTAGAGTGTCCGGTATAGTTATGTTCATTTACACCCCTACTATGAAATTTGAACTGTCCGGTATTTTGGTTTGGTTTTCCATAAAGGTCATCATCATCCTTTCTAGTCTTGCCTCATAATCTCCTTCTTGAGTTAATAAACTTCCTCAAATATTGCATATGTATGGCCACTCACACTAAAGTCATGTTGTTCAAATATAGGCTCTTGTATGTAGGAAAAAAAAAAGATATTCTTGGTAGTTTGAAAACATATTAGGATGGTTGTACCATCTCATGTTACAATCAAAAGAATAGGGAGGGACATTATAAGAACTATATTCATTGGCCATACCTCCATAGTCATAAGGATGATAATATCATTGGTATGATTGATTCCAATTTATGTTTTACATGTTCTTACAATGTTGACACTAAACAAATAGAAAAATAAATACTAATACAGAAACATACAAAAATAAAAATTGAGAGGGTTTAGACTAGTAGCTAGCATAAACTATCTACTAAAAGCTAAAATCTTTCTACATTTCTTTAGATGAAAGAAATACAAATCACAAAAAGGTAGAGAAAATCATTTTGCTTTTTTAAAATTTTGAGAACATACAATGAAACTAACACAAATCAAAAACAATTTATATTTCAAAATAGTATTCTTACCAAATTATATCAATATCGCCAGAGACACAATCCAATGCCAAAAAATTGATACGTAAAATATATAGTTAAATAGTTTTTAATCACCTAACTCTACTATTAGCTAGATAATGCACCACAAGTGTACGGTGTCAAATACTATATAGCAAAAATGGGGGTCGAACCCACAAGGATTGGTTTACCAAGTACTTGTTCTTTGACTTGAAAGCTATTTGAGGAAACGACAACGAAAGAGACTTAAGTAAAATTAAACTAAGAAATAAAACTAGTGAAATCAATACATTAGGATTAAGACTTTTCGATTTCCATATTTACTCTACTTTACCAATCAAACGGTCAAACTATACAAATTAGAGATTTAATTTCCAAAAGTAAATCCAACCTTGATCCTCATGACAATTGAATTTTTCCAATTGATTATTCGAATCAAGTATAGATCCCTCCTTTACCCAATTCCAATTAAATCACTTTTAATTTCATGGAATTATTAAGAATAAATTAGGTAATTTGGTCAGCCGCAAACATCAAATTAAACCCAATATAATAATAAAAAGTAGTCTACAACAGAGAATTAACTCCTGTTATCACCTCGGACAACCTAACCAAATTAAGAGTTATCTACGTTCTTAACTTGTTGAGTTTAATTAATTATTACCCAAGTATGTACATTTTCAAATTAATGGTTCATTTGAGTTGATCCACGGGAATTCGCATCTCCTATACCCAACCCAATAAAATTGGAACATGATTGAACACATAAACACAAGAGAAACTAATAAAAGCAAATAAACTACTCTACTCATTTATCTACAAAAGCAATTAAAGAAAGCATTGAATTTATAGAATGGAAGAATATTTGTAAACCCTATAAAGCATGTAAGTAATCATTAAAGCATGTAAAGAAAGAACCAAAGAAACTGATTATTAACTTACTAATTCAAATAAATAATCTTTAACTCTAGAATCCTATTATACCATGAAGAATTTGAAAAGAGAATTTAAAACTATGAATTCCTCCCCAAGTTGGTAGAAGGAAAGAAAAAGAAATAGGCTAGGGAATATTTAGCTGCTAATGAACCCTAAAACATGTATTTATAACATGTATAGTGTTTGAGGACAAAAGGACAACTTTCACCCTGAAAATTAAGTCAAAATCAATTTTTCGCGCTTTCGCGACACAGATCACCTCAAGCCGTAACGCCGTGGCAATTCATTTTTTCTTAGAACTGAGCTCCACAACATCTTTTTTTAGATTCTCTGATTTTAGATGATGAACACCTTGGAACTAGATTCAGAGCATAAGAACATCATGGCATGTTCTTCAGAATTTTCTTTTTATTTACTTTCCATCCCCTCTCGTTCTCTCTTGCTCTGTCAAAGAAATTGAATGTACTACTGTATATAATATAAGATAGCTTTTAGGAGTTATCTCTCACATATAACTAAATATCATAAGAAAATATAGACTTAGCATCTTTCAATATCTACAGTACAGAAGTCTACTCTTCAAGTCATCTTTTTGATCTCAAAACCTCCGCCCATAGTACCTTCACTTTGCTTCTTCCCCGGCAATAGAGTTGGATAAATCTCACTTATCTTAACATTTGGAGTTCAAAGTGGATCCTTATTTATTTATTCTGCATTCCATACTTTATTCAGTATCTGCTTTCAATTCTAGCTCGATTCCAACACTCTTTGCCACGCTCGAATCGCAATCTGGTGCTTCTGATTCGTCCAAAACCCTACAAACACCATAACAAACATTTAAATATAACAAATAACACTAAATGAATAATAAAACTCTGAATAAAACACTCATTCACACATAAGAATAGAAATGCTTGAAAACAAGCATAAATCTTAAAATTGTCAAAATTAGTGCAAAAACCGTACGAAGAAGAATATGAATAACTCTAATTTTCTAGAGTTATTAGTTCTTTTTTATTATTGTGTACTGAGGGTGATAGTGTGAGAAGGAAGAGAAGATTCTTTTTTGACGAAATATAGATAAGAAAACAAGGAGAAGAATAGACCATAAACACAAATTCGAAGAAAGAAATAGCAGATTCTAGATTTTTTACAGTCACCAAGAAGATCAAAAGATTTAGAATTTCTCTATTCAGTTAGAGTAAAAAAGCTCAATATAATTCTAAAAACATATGAAAGAGCTAAAACATACTCCTTCCGTCCCAATATAATTGTCACTTACAAATTTGCACAAAGTTTTGGGTACTAAATATTTCTATGAAATGTCCACAAATAGTTTTATTGAGTTGAATTGACTTCATATCACTAAAGAACAAATATTTGCATTAGTAGAGCTTTCATTGGGTGGAGTGAGAAGAGACAAGATATGAGAGAGGAATGATGAATTGATTGTTGAGGTCCATTAGTTATTGAAGTTGGGAATATTGTGAATGTTTGGAAGGTTACATTTGAAATTTTGTATAATCTATACAAATTGCAATTAATCTATTTTAAATAATGTGATATTTTTATTGGACATTCCGATATAAGAAATGTGACAATGTAAATAGGACGGAAGGAGTAAATTGAAAATTCTAAGGAAGAGTAGATTGAGGGTAAACACACAAATATGACTAAGCTAAAAATCAAGCTAATTCAAGCTTACCATGAGAGGACTTATATTTGTCTCAAAAATTTAGAATGAGTTGGCTTCAAGAAGGGAATAAAAACTCAACTTACTTTCATACTTCAAAGAAAGGGATGAGGATCAAAATAGGATGGGCAGACTTAAGAAACAAAATGATTTCTAATGCATCATGAAGAAAAGATAGGTATTGAAATGGCTAAGTGTTATGGAAGCTATTCATCACATCAGATCCTACTATTTGATGATTTCTTGCATGAAATCTCTAAAAGCATTGCTTTGAAAATAAATGTAGATCTTACCAAACTATTTGAAGAAAATTAAATCAAAGAAACTTTGTCCTTTATTAGATGATTCCATGTGAGCCTCATGGCTGAGATGGCATGACTCCATTATTTTCTTAGAAATTTTTGCCTATTGTTAAAAAAATAATGTTGAAGCTATCCAATATTTCTTTAACTTTGCTTTCCTGTTAAATTCTATTAACAAAATTTTGATTTCTTTAATCCCCAAAACTGAGCTTCTTGGTAATCTATCCCAATATATGGGAGTTAGATTTTGTAATATTTCTAGAATATCTTTTCTAAGGCTTTGGTTAACAAATTAAAACCATATTTAGATAAATGCTTCAACTAGAATTAATATGCACTCATCCCAAGTACACAAATCCTTGACAATATCCTCATCCTACATGAAGATATTCAATTTCTAAAAAATAAAAATAAAAAAGTGATAAATATGGGTACATGGCCATAAATTTATACATTTCAAAAACCTATGATAGGTTGAATGACCTTTTTTATTAGCTATTATGAAAAAAATTGAGATTTTGTGATAAATGCATCAATTGGATCTTCCAACCTTCTGGTTGTGTGTCTACGTTCTCCTACTCTTTCAATATCAATAGGATCAAAAGAGAATTCATTAAGCTTTCCAGAGGGATAAGTTGAGGGATCATCTTTTCATTAACTGTTATTTTCACACTCTGAAGGCTTTTCTTTAATAAGTTTTTTCTTTGGTTTTTATAAGATTATAAGTAACCCACAATAATAGAATCAAGAATAACATATTATGATTCAATAAGATTACAACTAACCTATAAATAATGGGACAAATACAAACATAAATTTAGACTAAACTCACAATTGTAAGACTAGAAGCCAAGATTTCTAATTCATGGGGTCTCAATCTTAGTTGTTTTATCACTAGACTGAGACCTCATTGGCAACTTTTCTAATTTTCTTAAAGAAGTTATGCACAGAAAGATGTTAAGTAGTCTTAAAATTAGCAAACAAGGCCCTTATTTAACTCAATTATTGTATGTTGATGATTCTATAATTTTTGAAAAGTTAATGTTGAAGTAGTTGAACATAGTATTGATGAGGATTTTGAAATGGTATGAGAAAGCATTTGGATAGCTAATCAATTTGGAAATGTCAACAAGTGAAACAAACTATCGTATATGCTACACTATGGGAGGAGTTAATCATATATCTCAAAGAAAGTACCTAGGATTACCTATGGTGATCACAAGATCCAAAGAAGAGGTTTTTTTTTTTTTTTTTTTGTAGAGATAGAGTAAAGGAAAGTATGGAAAGATAAGCTATTAAACTAGTTGATTGAGAGACCTTGATAAAAGTAGTAATGATGACCTTACCCACATGAGTGATGTCTACTTTTAAACTCTCAAACAAGATATACAATGACATAAATAGTTTTGTGCTAAATACTAGTGCAGGACTAAGTCGCAACCAAACAAGATGGAACTAATCAAGTAAAAGAAGTTAATTGAAGAAAATAAATAAGAAGGACATGGATTGGGAGATGTCCATCAATATAATAAGGCACTGTAAGTTATGAAAGTCTGGAGGATCCAGAACAAATCCAAACTTACTAGTTAGCAAAATGGTCAAGGCTAATTACTTACAAAATAAATTCATTCTTACTACTAATGTTGCCAAATATTTCTCGTAGATATGGAAAAGTTTAATGTCTACTAAAGAATTGTTGAAAGTGTGGCTTAGAAGAAGGGTGGGAAATAGGAGAAGTAATCGTACAGTGTGATAAATGGATTCCTTTCACCAAAGAAGGAAAAGTTAGAGCCAGATATCTAAATGTGTGGATATAAAAAAGGTGGCAGGACTAATAGAAAATTTCATGTGCAAGAAAGATGGCATTCCTCAACTTTTTATGAAGAACATGCTGACAATATAATTAATATCCCAATTGGAATAGGAAAAAGAAAGGATTGTTGGTTATGGTTTCATAATCAACATGAAACGTATACAGTAAAATCTAGTTATCAAATGAGTAAGAAGTTGAATGAGAGCAAAAAGAAAATACCATATGACAGACTAAGGGAGAAGATTAACTGGATGAGTAAACATAGAAAAAGTGAAAATCAACATGGGCTTTGAATATTAAATAAAAATGTAAAAATATTATTTGGAACTGTCTGGAAGAATAGAATACCCAATGATAAAGAAATATTCAAGAGACTAGGAGTAGTATTAGATGTAGAAGAAAACAAAAGCTGTAGACCATATCATTTTTATTTTTATTTTTATTTTAGCTCATTGGCACAGAATGTGTGGAAGTTTGCTCCAATTAACTAGAAGGGTTATAGAATTATTGAGGTAAATTATGTAATATATATGTGTGTGTGTGTGTGTGTGTGGGTGTGAATGTATATTTATGTATGTATATATGTACATATATGTATGTATATACATATATGTATATATGTACATATATACATACATACATACATATATACACACACACACACACACACATATATATATATATATGTATGTATTTACATATATGTATGTATATGTATGTTTACATATATATATATAAACACATATATATGTGTATATGTACATATGTGCGATATACATACATATATATAATCGTCGTATTTTGCTATGTATTCCTTCACAGCTGTGGCATTTTTAGCCCCTTGGATATTTGAGCGAAAAATTGTAGAAGTTCTGGAATGGGTGAGGTCAAATGCCCTTTGATTTTGGGTTTCGAATTTACAAGAGAATTGAAAGAGAGAGTGCAGGTAGGGAGTACCATCTTCGTGGAATTCTTGTACAACCCTGATATAATTAGGTGGCCGTACAGTGAACAGGGTTTTAAGTTTTAGTAGGGCTTCTTCTATGGTTATGGAGCAACGGGGATAGTGAGAAAGTTGTTCTAATTTTGCAGACATCCCCTGGTTGATTTGGGGGATGTGAAATGACCATTTTGCCTTTTGGAGAATGCCACAGTGAGGCAAATAGTGGGTACTGTTACGCGGAGAGATAAAGGGACTTTCCTGTAGCGGGGAGGAAGTTAGTGGGGACTGTAACTTTCAAATTCAAATTTTGAATTTTGTTAAGAATGGTTGTGGGGCCCACATGATGTCACATAAAGCTGCTATTCCTTCTGTCCTTTTGTCAGGCCGGTTGTCCTTTTTGTCGGGAGTAGTCCTGGTTTCATGGAAGTTTCTCTATTTTCGTGGTACAGGGAATAGGTGAGCTGGCATACGTTTGGACCATCCAGCTGGGTCTTTCTCCACCGTTGGGTCTAGATATTTCCTTGGATATGAGGGAATTAACAGTGTCTGCTGGGGGTATTAAGTTTCGGATTTGAATTTCTCGGGTATTCTTGGAAGATGCCGGGGAGTTCGAGGCTTCGGTTGACTGTTACTCTCAGTGGGGGAGTTTACGGTGTTCACGATCTTTTAAGGGAAATGACTATGTATGTGCAGGAAAAAAGACCACTTTGCCAAGTGGCCTGGATTAGCTTGCTTCAGTCAGAAAGCAAGCAATTTTTTCCGGCTTATATTTGCTTCGTAGTATAATCGGGTTCTGCACTGGGTTCTCAAGGATCAGACGAGCCTGAATAGTGGAGGAACTGGACCCTCTTTCCCTCCGCAGTAACAGTACCCACTATTTGCCCCACAGTGACATTTTCCAAAGGCAAAATGGTCATTCCACAGGCTACCAAGTGGACTCCACTAACTTCCTAGCCAATCAGTAGCTGACACGTGGCGGAGAAAGGGCCTTTGTAATATTATAAGGCCCTTTCTACCCCTATACTGTTTAAGTCCTTCCCTTCCTCCTTATATATTGGTAAAGTTTTGGAGGCTCCCTCTTTCTACAAACAAAGGCTCTGATTTACAAAAATGCCACGCAGTCCTTCTTTCCGTCTACAAAATAAAAGCATCTTCCTCACTTATCCCCGTTGCTCCATAACCAAAGATGAAACCCAACTGAAACTTAAAACCCTGTTCACTGCACGGCCATCTAATTATATCAGGGTTGCACAGGAATTCCACGAAGACAGTACTCCCCACCTGAACTATCTTCTTCAATTCCCTTATAAATTCGAAACCCAAAATCAAAGGCTATTCGACCTCACCCATTCCAGAACCTTTGCATCTGATTTTTCACCCAAATATCCAAGGGGCTAAAAATGCCAAAGCTGTGAAGGAATACATAGCAAAATAAGGGCTTCAAGGACTGGACTCTGAATAATACCACCTTCATTTTCCTTGAACAAAGCCTCTTTCATGACCTACAACCTTAGTTTTAATGATAACAAATGTAATTTAATTATCTTAACTAGAGCTATGTAGGATTGCTAGTACATTTTCTCATTAGCAGTGTTTTCGGATGAAGAACACCGTCCGAATAGCACTATGTTTCGCAGATGCACAGGCTCGCCCGAACTAGATTACCACGGACACAATACATTATCTGAACGATCAGGCAGAGAGCAAGATTTTGGAGCACCTACAATGGACGCACAAGCTCGTCCGAAGGAATTTATCTCAGACGTATTTCACCATCCGAAAGGTCAAGGCAGAGTCAAGAATTTTAAGGCACCCGCAACGGATGCATCTAACAGTCCAAAAGAAGCTTATATCAAACGAGGCTAACTGCTCTAAAAAAGAAAAACATTCCCAGTTAAGCATTAAACCTTTCGGACACACTACACCGTCCGATGTGTAAACCTTTCAAACGTACCTGGTTCAGATGAAGGAATGGACGCAAGATCGACCGTCCGAACGATATCCTCTACTCCCTGATATCTAAAGATCGGACGATGGATCGAACGCATAACAATAGCATCGGACGTCTGAAATCTATAACGGCTAGTTTTTGAACATTTATTATTGAGCCGTTAGGAGGTGGTTGGAACCTGATTTATTGCACCTATAAATACCAACTCCTTTGTATTATGAATGATATCTTACACATTGAATACAACCAAGTAGAAAAGCAATTTGAGTGCAAATTTGCTCTTGAAAAAATGTTGTATTAGTGTGTATTTTAAGAGTGCTATTCAAAAGTATTGAGTGGAGTGATAATTTTGTACAAAAGTGAGGAATAGAGTAAAATTCTTGGCTCAACTAAAGAGAATTAGTGTAAGCAAGGATTATCCTACTTTGTGTATATAGTAGAATTTCATTTGGGATTATCGTCTCACCAAATTTGAAGGAGCATCTTAGTGGATACTACTCCAAGCTTGCTAGCTTGGAAGTGTTGTTTGTTTAATCTATCTCTCTCTCCTTACTTACTCTATACATTATAAGCTTAATTCATTTTATCTCCATCAACTTACTTGTTAGTGCAAAAGGTTTTATAAGTACAATTCTTGTAAAGCAATTTTTAAGAAACCTAATTCACCCCTCTCTTAGGTTGCTTTGGGACCAACAATTGGTATCAAAGCATTGGTCTCTTTAATTTGCTTAAGTTGCATTTGAGTAAAGATCTACTATGGAAACCAATAATGCTTTATTTTTTGAAGGTCAATCTATCACTAGACCTCCCATGTTTAATGGGGTGAACTTTATTAGTTGGAAAGATAGAATAAAAATCTTTTTGCAATCTATTGATATTGACTTATGGTATGTTGTCAGTGAAGGTCCATTTGAAATCACCATTGTTGATGATCACACAAATAGAAGTTGCGGCTAACAAGAGAAAAAAGAAGGGATGAGCTCACTCCGCAAGACAAAGCAAACTTGACTTCAAATGCTAAAGCCATGAATGTGTTATACAATGGCTTGGATGCAAACAAATCTACTCATGTCAAAGGATGCATTTCGGCTAAGGAAATTTGAGACAAATTGAGAGAAATTCATGAAGAGAGCGATGATGTTCGAGAACAAAAGAGTCCTTCCTCGTTACCAAGTACGAGTCTTTCAAGATGGAACCACATGAAAATATTGATAAGATGTATTGTAGGTTCAATGATATCATCAAGGATCTTGAAACCTTGGGTAAGGAGTATCCTTCGGGCGAAAAGAATAGAAAACTATTGAATGCTTTATCCAAAGAATGGGAGGCCAAAACTATCGCTGTAGAGGAAGCAAAGAATCTAAACTCTATGCCTATTAAGTCCTTAATTAACTCTCTTACATCTTATGATTTGAAGTTTAAGGCCAAAGTGGTGGATGATGAAGAAGCAAGACAAAAAATGTGTAGCATTGCATTAAAGACTTCTCAAGAAGAAGATGAAAATGACTCCATCAATCTAGAAGATGAAGATTTTGATGAAGGGGATCTAGCACTCATCACCAAAGGATTTCTCAAACACTACATTAATAAACAAAAAATGAGAAGAGGTGGAACTATCAACCCATATAATTTCAAAGGAAAGACCAAGCTAGAAATGAAAAAGCAAAATGAAAAGTGCTTTGAATAAGGTCAACCCGGACACTTTGCAAATGAGTGTCTTTCGAAGAAGAAAAATGAAGGAAGAAAACCTTGTTTCAACAATTTCCAAATCACATGGGAAGATTGCAACGCCGAAGGAGAAGTTGAAGAAGAGATGGAATCGGCGCAAATAGCCTTTATGGCTATTGGTGATAATGAAGTAACAAACTACAAATGATTCTAATGATGAAAATGATAATAATGATGATCTTGAAGTTTTCATTTTAAAATTTCATGATAGCTTGAAAGAATCATATGCTAGAAATAAGGAGTTAGTTAGAAAAATAAATGCTTTATTAAATGCTAACTCCGAACTTGTGAATGAAAACAATAGGTTATCACAAGAAAACGCTGATTTGAAGAAAAGAATGCATGTGAAAACAAAGATCAAGGAAGATCAAGCCTCCTTGAAGAAAAGAATGAATGATTTTGATGTTCTCTTGCCTAGAAAAATGGAAAATATTGTTGATATGAAAAAAGAATAGAAATATGTTGATCAACAAGAACTTTGTCACTTTTAGAAGAAATGATTTTTGTTTTGTAAAATCAAAGTCTTCTTTATATGGAAATAAAAATATTATTTGCAATCATTGCCAACAATATGGACATGTGAAAAATAATTGTTATGTCAAGAGAAATGAAAAACTTGGAATAAATTTCGTATGGATTTGTAGCTAATTTACTAACTCTTATGGACCCAAGAAAATATGGGTACCAAAAATTATCACCTAAATTCTTGTGTAGGTAGCGAACATCACCAACAATACTATTGTAATGGTTCATAAATAGTGGATGCTCAAGACATATGACCGGTGATGCATCTCTCTCCATCAATCTTAAATCCAAAAACAATGGAAAGGTGACTTTTGGGGATAACATGAAAGCAAAATCAATTGGCATTGGTGATGTAGGTAAAAATGGTGAGACCTTGATTAAAAATGTGCTTCTTGTTGATAATTTAAATTACAATCTCTTAAGTGTGAGCCAACTATGTGATAAAAATCTATATGTGTTCTTTATTATGCATGAATGTTTAATTCTTGATAAAAATTTTGTTGTTTTATTTAAAGGTACTAGGCACAATGATGTTTATGTGATTTATCTTGGTGGTGGAAATATAAAATGTTTAACCAGTTCTATAGATGATCCTTGGCTTTGGCATAGAAGGTTTTGTCATTTCAACATGGATTTACTTGAAAATCTTGGTAAGAAAGAATTGGTAAGAGGTTTGCCAAAATTGAAGTTTCTGAAAAATAAAATTTGTGATGCATGCCAAATTTGGTAAACAAGTTCAAGTGTCTTTTAAACCAAAGAATTGTGTGTCTACCTCTAAACCTTTAGAATTATTGCATTTGGACTTGTTTGGTCCAACTCAACATGATAGTATCGGTGGTAGTAAATATGCATTTGTGATTGTTAATAACTATTCTAGGTATACTTGGGTATTATTTCTTATTCACAAAAATGAAGCCTTTGAAAATTTTGTAAAATTGCTTTCCAAAATACAAAATTTGTTGGATTTGAAAATCATTCGTTTGAGAAGTGATAATGGAGCTGAATTTAAATTTGGAGGTTTTCCCGAATTTTGTGATCACAACGGTATTTCGCATGAATTTTCAGTGGATAGACTGCCTCAACAAAATGGTGTTGTTGAAAGAAAAAATAGAACACTTCAAGAAGCCGCTAGAACCATGATTAGTGAATGTGACTTACCTAACTATTTTTGGGCCGAAGCCGTTAACATGGCTTGTTATGCTATGAATCGAGTTCTTTTAAAGAAACCTATTTTAAATAAAACACCTTATAAACTCTTGTTTTGTTTTTGGTTGTAAATGTTTAATTTTAAAAATCAAAGAAAATCTTGGAAAATTTGACAAGAAATCGGATGAAGGAATTTTTGTAGAATATTCAAGTGATAAGAAAGCATACCGAGTATACAATAGAAGAATTCTTTTAATTGAAGAAGTTGTGCATGTTACGTTTGATGAGGCTATTGATATTATTTCAAAGAATGTTTGTGAAGATGAAGATGCAGGTATACAAAAGGAACTTGAGAAACTCACTATACATGAAGAAACATCAAGAGACCACAACAAGCAATGAGGAAAACGTTCATCACTTGGATGGAGAAGAAGAAAAGAACGAAGATACTCCAAAAGATCTTCCAAAATCATGCAGGTTTGTCTCAAACCATCCTCAAGATTTGATTGTAGGTGATCTGTCCGATGGGGTAAAAACTCGTTCCCATAAACTTTTGAATAATAATTGTGCCTTACTCTCTTTATGCTATTTACATATTGAATCTAAACGTGTGGATGATGCATTGAATGATGAATCTTAGTTTTTTACTATGAAAGAGGAACTTAACCAATTTGAGAAAAATAATGTATGGACTTTGGTTGAAAGATTCATCCCGTGATAGGAATAAAATGGATTTTAGGAAATAAATTAAATGATAAAGGTGAGATTATTATAAATAAAGCTCGACTTGTAGCGAAGGGCTCAAGAAGAATGTATTGACTTTGATGAAACCTTTGTACCTGCTGCTCATTTAGAATCTATTTGCATATATCTTGCATATGCATATTTTAATAATTTCAAATTATTTCAAATGAATGTTAAAAGTGCATTTTTAAATGGTTTTATTGATCAAGAAGTTTTTGTTGAACAACCCCCTGGTTTTGAAAATAAAAATTTTCCAAATCATATTTTCAAACTCTCAAAAGCTTTATATGGTTTGAAATAAGCTCCCAGAGTTTGGTATGAAAGGTTAAGTGCTTTTTTGATTGAAAATGGTTTTAAAAGGGACGTTGTTGATACTACTCTCTTCACCAAAATTAATTTTAATGATTTGTTAGTTGTCCAAATTTACGTCGATGATATTATTTTTGGAGCAACTAATGAAAATTTGTGCAAAGATTTTTTTTGTCAAATGCAAACAGATTTTGAGATAAGTATGATGGGAGAATTACAATTCTTCCTTGGACTTCAAGTTCACCAAACTAAAGAAGAGACTTTCATCACCCAAATCAAATACACAAAGGAGCTACTCAAACGCTTTGGAATGGAGGATTGTAAACAAGTTAGGACGCCAATGTGTACCTCAACCAAGGTTAACAAAGATGAAGAAGGTAATAGTGTCGATGAAAAATACTATAGAGGTATGATCGAAAGCCTACTTTATTTAACAGCTAGTAGACCGGATATTATGTTTGTCGTTTATCTCTGTGCTAGATTTCAATCATGTCCTAAGGAATCACATTTAATTGCTGTAAAAAGAATTTTTAGATACTTGAAAGGGAAGTAATCCTTACGCAGACATTAAACTTTGGTCTTTGGTATCCTAAATCTACTAGTTTTGATTTGATCAGTTACTCAGATGCTGACTTTGCAGGTTACAAAATTGATAGAAAAAGTACTAGTGGTATGTGTCACTTCTTGGGTAATTGTCTAGTGTCTTGGCTTAGCAAGAAGCAAAATTCTATTTCCCTTTCTACGGCAGAAGCCGAATATATTGCTGCTGGAAACTATTGTGCTTAACTTCCGTGGATGAAACATAGATTAAAAGACTTTGGTGTTATTTTTGATTGTGTGCCTATAAGATGCGATAACACAAGTGCAATTAATCTCACTAAAAATCCTGTCTTGCATTCTAGAACCAAACACATTGATGTCAAGCATCACTTTATTAGAGATCTTGAGTGCAAAAAAAATAAAAATTATGTTGAATTTGTATGTACAAAGGATCAACTAGCTGATATTTTTACTAAACCTTTGCCTTTAGATCGCTTTGAATCTCTAAGAACTTATTTGGGCATAATTTTTTGTGATTTCAAAACTGTATGAATTATGCTTTCAGACAAAAATATATGGTATCTGATCCTTTGGACGAATATGAACGTCCGAACTACTTACTCTATCAGACGTACATGAACGTCCGAACTCTCCTCTTTAGTCTCGGACACCTATAAGCGTCCAAACTTTCCTTCTCATTTCTCAAACTCTCTGGAATTTCTTACGGACGCTTATCACCGTCCAACACTCTTTGGTCGCACAGCATAGACTTTCGGCTGTCCATTCATCTACGTTTGGATGCACGATCGGACGCATACAAATTGTTCGGGTCCGAATGATTGTTCTACTCATTTAAATCCCTTCATTTTCTCCTTTTCAAACAATTCCCCCCACCGAACCCTAGCTCTGGCATGCAAGAAGCTTCTCAAAATTCTCTCAATCTGTCTCTTCTCCTCTGAGATTGCTTATAATTAGACTTCCCAACTCCTTACCCATCTCAATTGAACCTTATTTCACCCGTATAACATCTCATTCCTTGAAATTTCCCACAAATTCACCCAAACTTCCTTTTTTCTCTTCATCTTTCCCCTCAAATTTACAATGGTACGATCACGTGGTGGATCTTCAACGGCAACCAGAGGCAGAAAATCGAAGGGCAAAGCTCCAGTGTAGGGTCAAACATCCTTAAATCCTCAATCCATTCCCGATCCATCTCTACCAAAATTCATTGACGCCAAGGCATCTGATCGGTACACTTCTCTTCTTAGCAAATCTATTATTGTTCAAAGGCCTGTTTCACAGAGTCTTTTTGATGAGTTAAACTTACCTCTTATTAAATCATGCTTTGAAAACCAAAATTGGGGTCATTTAATTCATTTGGATTTGCCTGTCTATCATGATATGGTGCTACAATTTACTGCCAATCTTAGGAAGGGTCCTACTATCCGTATGTTGGTTTCTCGTGTCAATAACAAAAATCTTGAGATTTCCTCCACTGCCATTAATTCTATTTTTGAATGTGAAGTTACCTCTCCTAATGATATTTTCTACTTTTCTCTTTGGATAAATGGCCTGCTTTAGATACTCGTTTCGACATTGAAGAAATCCGACAGATTTTTAACGTCAATTTTAAATAGGTTTCGGAAGCCAAAACCACACTGCTTACACCTAAACTCAACATTCTATACATTAGTCACTAATTTACTGCTACCAACTGATAGGCATCGCACTGAGTTTGGAAAAATGTAATTGTCATTATTTTACTGTGTTTTTAAAGGTATCCCACTTGACTTTGCCCATCTCCTTTGCTCTCTATGGGAGCTCTTTTTAACTACTACCCGCAGAAACATTCCCTTTGGCAAATTCCTCTCTAAAGTTTTTGATCATTTTGACATTCTCTTCACTGACAGAAAACAATATCCTCCTTACTTTAACAAAGCTTACATTGAGCGTAAAGGTTTGAGGTTTCTTAATGATCAATGGTTTACAAAAGGTGCATATGAACTTGAACAATCTAAATCTCATGCCTCTACCTCCGGCCTTGCACTTATTCCTCACTCTTCTCCTCCTCAACCCTCATCTTCCACACATCCACTATCCCATGAACCCCATATTTCTTCCTCAGAACCCTCATTCTCTCATGTATGCACCTTTGTTACCTCCTTAAGCAACCAAATGAGTTCCTTCCAACGCCACACCCTTCGGAAGCTAAAAAGGCTTGAGACTAGACAAACTATTCTTCAAGAAGCACTCAGTCTAGCCTCAGCTATCAGTTTGCTAACATGCAATCCCAATACATTCTCGAGTCATCTTCCGATAGCGATGACATCGATGATGGTGATCATTCCATTCCCGAGGCTGAAGATCGTGAGGATCCAATTGGCACCACCAATCCTGACAAATCTACTAGTCCTGGAGCTAATGATAATGAAGACGATGACGTTGATAACATATTTAACTACATCATGCAACGCCGAGATCCTGACGAATTAAGTGATCACGACAGCGAGGCTACCGAGGATGATGAACTGACCAAGAAGCGCAAACTTGAGCTAGCACGCTCCAAGAAGAAGAATGACTAAACTTAGACTTGCTCTTTACTTCCTTGCGATTTAATATTCTTAGACTTTTGTTATGATTGGTAGATTTTTGTTACTTCCTTGCAATTGATTACTCTAGTTGCAATTATTGACTTCTCTACTTAACCTTGGTTATGACTATTCTAGTTTGATTTTATTATTTTGCCTGCGTAAGGGGGAGCATCCTCTTAAGGAGAGCTTATTTTGCGTTGATGATGCCAGAAGGGGGAGTAAGATGGCCATTACAATTGTTTGTTCATTGATTTGAATTATTTGATGCACTGATTGTGTGATCGTGATTATTGCAAGTTATTTGGCCTCGAAATTTTTCGTCATCAAAAAGATGGAGATTGATGACCTACAACCTTGGTTTTGATGATGACAAATGTAATTTAACTATCTTAACTGGAGCTATGCAGGATTGCTAGTACATTTGCTCATTAGTAGGGTTTTCGGACGAAGAACACCGTCCGAATAGCATGGCTACATTTCTCGAACGCACAAGCTCGTCCAAACGAGATTACCACGAACGCAATACACTATCCGAACGATCAGGCAGAGAGCAAGATTTAGGAGCATCTACAACCGACGCACAAGCTCATCCGAATGAATTTACCTTGGACGTATTTCACCGTCCGAAAGGTTGAGGCATAGTCAAGAATTTTAAAGCACCTACAACGGACGCATCTAACTGTCCGAAAGAAACTTATATCGGACGAGGCTAACTATCCGAAAGAAAAACATTCCCAGTTATGCATCAAACCTTTCTGACACACTACACTGTCCAATATGTAAACCTTTCAAACATAGCTGGTTCGAACGAAGGAACGAATGCAAGCTCGGCTGTCCGAACGGTATCTAAAGATCGGACGATGGATCGGACACATAAAAATAACATTGGACATCCAAAACCTATAATGGCTAATTTTTTAGCATTTATTATTGAGCCGTTAGGAGGTGGTTGGAAGTTGCACCTATAAATACCAACATCCTTCGTATTATGAAAGATATCTTAAACATTGAATACAAGCAAGTAGAAAAGCAATTTGAGTGCAAAATTGCTCTTGAAAAAATATTGTATTAGTGTGTATTTTAAGAGTGCTATTTAAAAGTATTGAGTGGAGTGATAATTTTGTACAAAAGTGAGAAATCGAGTAAAATCCTTGGCTCAACTAAGGAGAATTAGTGTGATGAAGGATTATCCTACTTTGTGTACATTTGGAATTATCGTCTCACCAAATTTGAAGGAGCATCTTAGTGGATACTATTCCAAGCTTGCTAGCTTGGAAGTGTTGTTTGTTTAATCTCTGTTTCTCCTTACTTACTCTATACATTATAAGCTTAATTGATTTTATCTCTATCAACTTACTTGTTAGTGCAAAAGATTTTATAAGTACAATTCTTGTAAAGCAATTTTTAAAAAATCTAATTCACCCCTCCTCTTAGGTTGCTTTGGGACCAACACTCTTCAGCCTCAAAAATCAAGATACAACCCATACTGGCAAGCGAAGCGACGCAAGAACAACTGGGCTAGTCGCAATATTTGCCGCTATGCAGACATTTTCTGTATAGATGGTTCCAGAATCCCAATCCCACGAGGACTACAACCTCAAGTGTCGGCGAGGCACATGGATTTGGATGCTGACAAATCCCATACAGGTGAAAAGCCAAGCCCGAACAAAACTGGATTATGGACGTCCAATTATTGATAAATTACAACATTCGCAAAGAGCTGAAGGTGACCAATTTCTTCTCTACATGGCGTATATGGATCAACTTATTGTACTCAAATACCTAAATAACCTAGGAATAATCAGCGTTTGATTTGTATATTTGGGCCATCAAGTATGTAATTAGCAATTACCACATGGTAATTTCTTCTCAATGTACAAGGCAATATATTAATTTTCAATAAACTTTTTATTCCCAACCCTCTTTTTGTCAACTGATGCATTACAAATATCACGGCACACCAAGGGTCACTAAGTACATAATTCCCAACTAAGTGTGCAAAAATTTGGTTCCTCCACTATTCAGGCCCGTCTGACCCCTGAGGACCCAGTACAGAACGAACCCGATTATCCCATGAAGCAATAGATAAGCCGAAAAATAACTGCCTGGTTTCTGACTGAAGCAAATTAATCCAGGCCACCAGGCAGAGTGATCCTATTTTCTAGCACAAAAATAGTAATTTCCCTTAAAAGATCGCGAACACTGTAAACTACCCCACTGAGAGTAACAGTCAACCGAAGCCTCGCACTCCCCAGCATCTTCCAAGAATACCCGGGAAATTCAAATCCGGAACTTAATACCCTTTCAAAAGGTTTCACCAAACTTACCCTGCGAATGTTGTATTTAATGTTGGATAGCAAATCATTGAAAGAGCAACATTTATCATCGAACAAATAAGCCACTCGAGCATACCAAAGATGTGAACAAATCATCATCTGAAGCATAGCCATAAGTTGGACATCTAGTGTCAAAGAAAGATGTAGCCACCGCTAATCTTAAACTTAATATGAAGGGGACACTATGCACATGGACCCTAGGAATATCAAATGCATGCTCCAAATTAGCCCAAATCCGAGATGCCAAGGGGCATTCCACAAAAAAAATAAATAAAATAAATAAAATAAATAAAAAAAGGATAAATAGAATCCATGGAATTGCAAAAGCAACACTTGATTGTTAATTGAAGACCTAGGTCCATAAGTATATCCCCAAAAGGAAGTAAGTCATTCAAAATCCTCCATACAAGAATGGAATTCTTAATGGGAATTCTGGAACTCCAAATAAAAGCACTAGACTTCATCCTAGTAGTATTATCTAAAATCCTCCACACAAGAATGGAATACTTATTGGGAATTTTGAAACTCCAAAGTAATATTATAAATAGATTGTAGATTAGTAGTATAAAACATGCATAATTTATTCTTTGTAATCTTTGGGAACTTGTTTTTGCATAGTTTGTCAACTTTTGGGAACAAGTTTTGCACAATTCCCTTATAACATATAATTTTTTTTTGATTTTTTTTTTACCCTAACAGCCACATGATCCTCACGTGGCCATTTTCTATTAAAATTCTCGATTTTTTGTCAAATATCCTTATTTTGGCAAAAAATTAAAAAATTGGGAGTTAAACTTATTTTGTCTGAAATTTTAGAGATAAATTTATTGAATACCTCAAACGTTGTGGACAAAAAATTCATTTTACTCTAAAAAATATATATGTAATAGAATTGCAAAATTAGGTTTGAATAGGAGTGTAAATGAATCGAGCTACTTGCAAGCAACTCAGTCAAAAGTTTGACTCGAACTTAAGTTGACCGAGTTCAAGTCGAGTTTGTTTGAGATTGAAACACTAGACGATCTCAAGCATATGTATAATTTGCTCATGTACTTGTCGAACTTTTCGAGCATATACATATATATAATTTTTTAAATTTTTTATTGTATATAAAATTACTAAAATATATATACTCTTTAAAAAATTACATATTTACCTCCAAAAACTTGAGCAGTTCGAGTGAATTCAAATCGAACTCGACAAATTTTAAAGCTGTATTCTATCAAATTTTTTGAGTTCGACCTCAAACTCTATTTTTAAATTTCGTTTGAATTCAAGTTCGAGCTCAAACCTCACAAAAAATTTCAAGCTTGAACTCGAGGAAGGCACTATTGGGCTCAATTCGACTCGACTCATTTACACGAAAACTTGAGCAGTTTGAGCGAATTCAAATCGAACTCGAATTCCATCAAATTTTTCGAGTTCGACCTCAAACTCTATTTTTAAATTTCGTTTGAATTCAAGTTCGAGCTCAAACCTCACAAAAAATTTCAAGCTTGAACTCGAGGAAGGCACTATTGCGCTCAATTCGACTCTGACTCATTTACACCCTAAACTTGAATTCATATCATGATTTAGTTTGGACAAAATCCTTCCCTTTTGTAGGATCAACACGTGATTTGAGCGATACTTAATTAACAATTGTTTATGTTATATGCGTACCCATTAGTTGAAATGATATGAATTATTATAAAGTTTTTGACATAAAAAAAAAAGGTTAAAACTACTTTAGTAAATTAAGTGAAAATTTTGAACACAAATTAAGTAATGCATGAATATATTAAGTGGCAAGAGAACTCTTTTATAAAAAAAAAGTGCAGCATTAAAAAAGACCTAACCTATTAATTCAGAATTAAATAGAGTTATCGTCCAAATTCTAAACCAACTCTAATACTTCTAAACAAGGTCACTTCCAGCTAGAATAATAAAAGCTTGGATAGTTTATGCTATTAATTTAAGTTGACGTTAATTGGCAGAATGTTTCAGTTTTGGTCCATACGATTTGTTTTGGTTTACTTCTCATAATGTAATCACCATTTTGATTAAAATGTCTTGGGTTCATCACAAATTAGTCCTTGAGTTTGGATTTTGACATACTTGGCCTCATAGGTTCAGTGAGATTTGTATTGATAATTTTTCTCAAATAGCATGATTTTAGAAACCTTAAGGACCTAACATATGAAAGCAAAATTGATTCAGTCTGGAATAAACTGGATCAAAACTACAATGTACCTATAGGCAAGTAATCTTGTTGAAATTAGCAAGTAAGGAGAATAAGCTAGGAATCGTTTTAAAAGAATGGTAACAGAGATAGAAATCAACACGACGACATGGCTGCCAACATGTCAACGTGATCTTTGATCGGTGCTATATACTCCTTTAACATATTCCATCACCAAAATATCCGCTGATGCCAATAGTCTGCTTCCGCATATCAAGGCTGAATGAGAGCTTAAAATTCCACTAAACATTCATACATCAGAACAGAGAAGACAATAGAAGCTTGTTCCTTTCCTGGGTGCATTGCGTCCTATCTATTTCATGAGCTTTTTGTCCACAAACACTTACATCATGGTACTGGATGCAAGCCTGCCAGATTCAGCCTTAATTTCAAATCCAAATAGACCTGACATTCCATTTGTAAATGCTCCTCTGCAGTCTCAGGTAAACAAACCTGTGAGTGGTAAAAGAAACTTCAGACATCTAGAATGAATCCGTAGCTAAGAATATTAGATAATACTGACACATTACAGTACCACATGACGTACTTTTGTAGAAAACAACAAATACAGCTCCATTATATTAGTCATGTTTCTTCAGCAACAAGAATGATTATCCAGGAGGACCATAAGCAGCTCAAGCAAAGTATGAAGTACATTTTAAAAAGCATGTTCAACAATCAATGCTCGTATTAGTAAAAGAATTAACATCTTTTATTCTTTAGGATGGGTTTTCGCATTGTTTTCTTAAGCGAATGCCTATAATACAATTCAACTATAGTGAATCCAAAGTTTAGAATATTCTGCAAATTTAAACTTAGAAAATGTACTCCACACTAGTATTTACTATACCAGGTGAGTTTTGCCTCAAAAATATAGACATTAACTAATATGATAATAATAAATTAAGACATAAAACAATTGTTTCCTGAACTATTGGTTAATAAAGATTTATCTAACTCAAAACAAGTTATTCACGAATCAATTTATAAATGGAATTGCAATATTCATAAAAACAAAAACATTCTTTCTGAATAGTTCTGAAGGAGAATATTAATGACTTCCAACAGAAATATAATAGATGAAATTCAAAAGCTCGCATTGGTTTGTTGAAAAATTCAAATCAAATAAATTAAAGTTTGTTAAACTGAAAATATCAGCTTCCTCAAGATGAAATAATGCTCTCCAAGAAATTCAAGACATCAACAGAAGTCCACAGAGTATCACTTGAAATCAAAGCTTGGTGATATTAAATGTGAGTGACAGAAAAGAGAAAAAGGAAGTCACAGACAATGATACCTTAATATTTCATGTTAATACTACTCATGATGAATTTGGTTTTTCTTTGTTCCAGGCTGATTTACAATCTTCAAATAGCTTATATAGTCAATTTAATGAGAAGGTGTCTAAATTGCTTTGCAATTCTAAAAAAATACTAGAAGCTAATAAGCATTCAGATTAATTATGCACAAATTGCTAAATAACCTCAACTATTGCATGGATTCCAATAATAGACTTGTTGTCAAAATCAAATTTCCCAAATTTAATAAAACTCACAAGTCAAGTAAAGCAAAGTATGCTTTTTGCTCTAGGAGAGTTCGGGGCGTTCGATAAAACTGAAAACTGACGTCTGAAATCTAAACATTGAAATTTCAGCATTGAAGTTCTAATTTGTTGAATTCATAAAGTTATGTTTGTTTGATAATTAATTGAACTTGAACAGTGAATTGAAGTATTTTACCTCACGTATATTATATAGTTCATAATAATGTTATATTTTTTATTTTTTATTGTTTATATTAAGTTATGTTTTAAATAGTATTTTAATACAAATAAATAGTTTACTAATATAGAATGTGTGTGACAAAGAGGTAGTATGTGCAAGAGTGTTTATGTGCAAGAGAGGAGAAATATAGTGTGTTAAAGTATACATGAGAGAAGAAAATGTTTTTGTTGTATGTGTGAGAGGGAAATTATGTATGAAAGTGTGCGTGTGTGTGAGAGAGAGAAAGAGAAATTATGTGTGGAAGTGACATATGTGAGAGAAGATAAATATGTTTTTTGTATGTGTGAGAGATTATGTGTGTGTGAGTTTTGCCATACTAGTAAAGAATTCAACAAATTAAGTGAGAAAACTTTTCACTTAAAATTTTGTACACAAATCAAGTGACAGTTAATGTAATTAGAGGTAATGAGAAGTCGGAGAATACTGTTATCAAACATATTTAATACAATAAGAATTTAATAAATTGATTTTTAAGTATTTAATGGGGTTATCAAACACCCCTTTCTAGGCAAAGCATCACAATAGTACTCGATCTGCACTTGGACATATTGCAGTGGACTTAGGAGTGGCACATACTTAAACATCAACCACTACAGGACATGTTTTTGCTCCCTCTATCCCATATTGAACGTCTTAGTTTAATCTAACATGAGTATTAAGGAAGCAAGATTAGAAAATAATAGTTTAATTAGTTAGCAGGAAACATGTGGGGCCCACTGTAGTAGTCAATTTAAGTTAAGGAGATGGTGGAACATGTTTTAGAACAAGTAGGTCCACTTATATTTGTAGTGTATAAAATATTGAGAGAGGAAAGAAGTGGGCATTGTTTTGGGACACACTAAAATGGCAAGGAAGATATTAAGGAGTAATATTTTTACCTTCATGCATGAACTTTACCTCATTAATTACTATAAAGTAGTCAAATTTGTCATGACATGATTCAAACTGCAATTTGATAAGAATTTATAAATTCGATAGAAGAAAGGTATTGCCACAGGGTAGGCAGCACCTCACCAACACACAGAAGACCTGATCAGGAGTCATAAGAATTTGTTTGTTACCTTTTCCCAACCTTGACAAGGTCAAAAACCTAAACCCAACTTCAATTTTCTTATGAATAATAAACCCATTGATCTCTGAAACTTATAATCTTCAAATCTAATTCTAGAGCCGACAGGAACATTTTATAATACAAGAACCATAAAATAGAAACTTTTATATCTCAGCACGTGCAATAATAGCATTAGGAGAAGTACAGGCTATACTTTCTTCGTCCAGCACATGCAGATTTACAATCAAGGCTTTCAATGGTAGCATGGTATACATCTCCAAGGATGCTTTCTAACAAGCTCCCTGATGAAGTAAAACACAATATACACTTCCTAATGGTGTCTCTTAATTTTGTAAAAGTGGACCAGAAATATTAAGTAATATGCAATAACCAAGAATAACAATTTTGTACTTCTAAAAATGAACTCAAGCACAGCTATGGGACTAGAAAATAAGAAAAAAAGAGACAACCATACAATAAAGGAGCATGAAAAGCTAACAAAATTTTGCACCTGCATGTATATTCATGCACTAAGCTGAACAGACAGAGCCTTGTTTACTTGCACCTCAGACTGCAATCCAGGAAATTGCCCGATGTCATGTCCCTTAAGTGGTTGGAATTGATTGCCTAAACCAACAGCAAACTCATCTGGACATTTCCCGCCACTTTGGAAGTAATCTGATATCTACATTGTGACGATGTTACATTTTAGCATTTGAAAGGAAATGTCCAGCAGATGACGACAATAACATCTTGAAAATGTACTTCTCCAAGAAAATTACTTACGACGATGTCCACTAACAACAGAGCAAACCAACACTAGAGGGTTAATATATATATATATATATATATATATATATATATATATGGACACGATACAGTAAATTAGCTGATAAGCAGGAAAAACAAGAAGAAGAAAAGAAAACCAACACTATATATATATATATATAACAACAGAGCAAACCAACACTAGAGGGTTAATATTATATATATATATATATGTATATGAACACGAAACAGGAAATTAGCTTATAAGCAGGAAAAAAAAGAAGAAGAAAAGAAAAAATGGAACTTGCATGATTAGCAAGAGCCATGCCACTTAAAGCTGCAGCTTCCAAGCTTGAACCCAATAGCCAATCACCACATATGCCAGCTCTTCCATGAGGGTCAAAGATGCATGGTACATTGGGAGTATTGATCGGTAGGGCTGCACCCCTGCAAATTTAGAGAATATAAGTCATAAATCTGATCTCCCTGAAAGCAACAAAGTCAACTGAAATTCTTCTAGCATGTCAAAAGTAGAATATTCAAAAGAGTAGTTGAGAGAGAGAGACAGAGAATACTTCAGTGCTTCATGACCATGCAGTAACAACAGAGATGGTGATAGTGGCAATGAAGATTATAGCAGCATGACTGGAGAGACGGATAGAGGAAGAAAAAAGTAAGTTGGTAATAAGTAGTTAATAGTATGGGTCTCTATGTACAAATGTTGTACGTGGTATAAGTATTAAGATATTTTAAGAAATCAAAATACTCAATTGGGCTGCAAGTGCTGGAGTTTAGTGTGTTGAACCATTAAACTGTGTTTGTCTGCGTATTCGAGCCACTTGAACATGAGTTCAAGGTCAATAAATACAAAGTCGAGCAATTATTTTCCAACTTAAGCAGTTTGCAGATTGAGATAAGCTATTATGTGTATTTGCAGCAAATACATCTAGTACTCAATGCATTGTTTTACCATTTCCGCATAGTCATTTGGACAATGAGTACAAGCTTCACGAAGAGTAACACAAGCACTGAGATGGAATGAATATTACCCAAAATTGTAATTGCAGCAAACAGACCTATTAAAAAGTAGTTTGCATCCATTAATACCAAATTTAGCTAAACCTACACATTGAAAATAAGACCAGCCAGGCCAGGAACTTCGTAAAAAACTCGAGTCAACATAGGTAAGTCCTCAGTGAATAATATAAAGAACACACTAAGCTTCATACCATGGACCACTAGTAATTCAAAATAATCGACTTCATCAGAAAATAATAGAAAAAGAAAACCACATAAATGATTCAAGTGAGTGTATGTGTGTGAGCAACAGAAGTATAGCAGGGTAATAAGAAGCTGTGGCAGAGGAACAACCAGCAGCCGCTTTGGGTGAAAATCAGGCCAAAATGTTATCAACATATTCACAAATAAAAATGTGCATTAAACAGTTCACAGCTGAAGTAAGCTCCAACCACACGAGTAAGTGTCTGTGTCATCTCTTACCACAATTGGACTCGAGTGAAAATGGGTGTTTGGAGAGAGCTTTTAGATAGTCCTAGTGCATATTCAACATCTGCAAGCATGGTTTCCTTCACCCGCTCTGCTGTGGCAATTGGAATACTTTCCTGGCATATCCAGTAAATCAGCTCTTAATCCATACACAAGAAATCATTTCTTTAAAGTAGGCCCATAATCCTCTTCTATAATCTACTCTAGGAAATAATGCATTAGGTTATGTGTCTGTAACTAAGATTCTAGACAAGGATCGGCTCCTTTGCCTACAGTATAAGAAAGAGTGAAGGTACAAGTCTGCTCTCTCACATAGCTAAATCCCCAAGCTTGCAGTCAATAATGAAAGCCAACAGCATATGAGAAAAATTAAACGACCTACTGATGTGGGACAAGATTGGGCTGATCTTGCTTACAAGTGCTAGCAGAAAAATGAAGAGGATCTGGGCTGTTTCCTTTCGGAGCTGTGACCAGTAGACGGAAAAAGAGGGGAATTTGAGGAATCTTAAGCAAGAACAAAAAATAAACTGATATTTTTATTCATCAAATCTCCTTCAAATAACATAGTAAGAAGACTGTATATAAATTATAAACTGCTTTAAAAGATAGAATTCTATTACTAATATAATTCCAACTTCCTGTTCTAGATGGACAAGCAAAGCAATTTTAGAATCCTATAACAGCTAGACTTCTAAAAATCTAATACAAAATCAGATAACTACATAAGAATCAATAAACATGACTACTGAAAATGTTCTCCGATTATTGAAAAGAACAAAAAAACCCTTAAAACCAAACTAAAATAAACAACTCATAAAACAATGGAGTGACAAAACATTTATGAAAAGTTTTAAATTTGCTTTTCCTTGAGCTCTTAGTTGGCTGCATTACTCTCCCTTGGTTAGAAAAAATTTGACCTCGAGTTTTAAAGAACTCCAGGATAAAGAACCCAAAAGTCTGATATTCCCTCCATGAGTTTGAAGCTAGATTTACTGCAATTCCAGAAAACTGCTCTCTTGATGTAGCAACAAGTAAATATGGAAGTTCGTAGTTTGAACAATAGGAAAGTCTCCAAGGACAAAGTCAACTTGCTCCAACTTTGATGAGGATTCTCAAGATTCTTTCATCCTTCTGCTAGCACTTGTAGGAAAGACTGCATCACTTACATAATGGTCTTTGGCAACAAAGGAGAAGGTGAAGAGCCAATGGTAGCTAATGACACAGAACAAAACAACAAAATGGCAACAGGTAACTTGTGGCAAATTGATAACAACGATCACTTTCTTTGAACTATCCTTTGTTCAAACCAAGCATCTGATCTGGGTGTATTCTACGATGACAATGATGTATCTAACTAAAAAATATCACTAACTTGTGGAACTTTATTCTGCTTTCCAAAAGTTGCTGTGCTGAGAAATGTCCAACAGTGAGGGCCATGGCTTTGAGATCCTAACAGTTTCTTTGTGTTGTCAGCCATCCATGAGATGGAATATGCAACCCCTTTCACAAAAGCTCCTTCAAAGGGAAATGCAGTTGCACCTGCTGGGATGGGTAATGGATCTTCAAAAGCTGCAAGAAGAGCCCAAATGGAACTCAGTTCAAGCCTCTGCAAACAACAGAGATAATAAGTCCAAAAGAAATTGAAGGAAAGGTCGAGTAGCAGAAAATATGTTTGGTACTGCAAAATATATGCTGTAGGGTTGAGTTTGCAAGATTTAACACTTCTGGTACCTTCATCTGTCTTGCAATTAGCGGTAAGCCTGATGATGCAAGCAAACGGTTTGCACATTTTCCTACAAAAGAAAAGGCAAGTTACAACTGCTGAATCAACAAAGAGCAATGAATGATCTCTGTCATGAAAAATCCACAAAGTATTTTTGTTATATAAAACAAAATATATCTACAAAAAGGGGAAACCGTCCAACCAAATCTTCTGTATCGTTTTATCCATCATATTTGAAAATTATCAACAAATAGTTTAGTAAGTGGGTTTCTTGTACCCAACTCTGGTTTCCTTCTGGATTTGAGTCCAAGAGGGGTAGTTGCATATTAGTCATCTCCAAAACTAGGGAATGCTCAAAAAAGGCCTTCTTAAACTTACATTCCCTTTGATTGATTAGTATTAGTTTCATGTTTATTGAAACCAATCAATGGCGGAGCTAGGATTAACTTTTAGTGAGGCAGTAATAATACAAGAAGTTGTGTGATTCTGGACGGTGAGACAAACGAAATGGTAGAGATTTTGAAATAATGGAGCTGAATAAAAAGTTGAAATTTTGTTTTTGAGGGGAGATGATGATGGAGTTTGCTGAATTCATTTTTTTTTTTAAAAATCGCCCCTTCCTCTACCCCTTAGTGACTCGAATCCATAACCACTAGGTTAAGGGGAAGTGTCTTACCACCTAAGTTGCACTCCATTGTCACGCTGAATTCAACTTTTTAGACAATTTTACAAAGAAATTTTGGTGAAGATAAAGAAGATGATAGAATTTTTGAAAGAAAGTCTCTATGCTTAGAAAAAATAGATAGTTATTTTAGGGGATAAGAGTGAACACCTTAATAAATAAGTCTTATGTTACAAATTAGTGAGGGGCAAAACAAAATTTTTCATATTTTAGTGGGGGCACAAAACTAAATACTTTCAAAAGGAGGTATAATAAAACATGTGATAATTTACATTTTTGGGGGCCAGTGGGGGCACGTGCGCCCACCATAAATCCACCCATGAACCCAATCTTGTTCCACTTTGGCAATGAAAAGTTCAAACGAGTTCTGTGAGTTCAAGAAACATATTTAACTCCCCGCAGAAAAAGGTGATGATGATAGGGGAAATACTTAGGTAGACCTGGTCTTTGACCCCACTTGTAAACCCTGTGCTTTAGATTAAATGTAATGGAATCTATGACATCAACTGATGTAAGAAAGATTCTATAAGATTCAATCTTGACCGTAAAGTCTACCGGTGGAGCCAAAGACCGGGTCTATGTAAGTATTTTCCTAATGATAGTAGTAAATCTAGGATGAAAATTGCTAGCAAAATATTTACCATTATGTGCAATAACAATTGCATCAAACTGCCCGCAATTTTTTCCCTTCTCACTTAAGTGCCACATTCCATTAAATGGCTCGAGTGTACTTACCCAGCAAGGCTGCACCACGTTAACCAAATGGGTCTGCACAAATGTAAAATGTTTATTCTTACAAAGAAATTTGGACATCAACACAATCAACTTGACATTTAAGCTTTTTATGATTAAAAGGAGTAATCTCCAACACAATCAACTTGACTCTTGCGCTTTTCCCGGCACCATTTGGTATCAGAGCCAAATGCATCCAAAGACATGGCAGCGAGAATTGGAAAAAGTTCAACAATTGCCCGAATGGCTGCCCAAAAAGCTTGATCAATTCGTGAACCGGAAAAATTTGAAAGTTCATGGGAGATTCAAGATGTTAGCCACAATTCCAGAAGATAGTCATGGGGAGATGTTGTTTTCAAAGGAGTCGGAGGTTAATCCCTGGTAGATCCAGACATTCCAGATTGGAACGCTCCTCCAATATTTGATGTGTATTGAGATGATAGTCCGGTTCAAGATTTAGACTTGAGCCAATTGCAACCAATATCTAAATTTTCTTTAAATATGGATATACACCTTGTGTTTAACAAAAGTCCAGGAGATCCAGTAGATGAGAGTAGTAAATCTGTCCCAATTATGTTCAACAAAAGACCTCGATTCACAGATTAGTTTTCAGATTGAAGTTTCTGTTGGTGGTATATGGGTGATTCAAATATCTCCTGGAGTATTTCATTTAGTTATTGATAAAGGCAATTTTCGGCATGACGCGTAATTTTCCAATAAATTTCTGTGTTGTTACAGTAATGGTGTTTGGAGTTTTGGTGATTTGATAACGAGCAGTTTCATAGATCATCACAGATGCAAAAGTGCAGCATCGAACATACTCAGAAAGGAAAAAAAGTTGGCCCAGATGATATTCCAATCGAGGTATGGAAAGCTTAGGAAAGAAGGGCATAAGTCAGGGAGTTGGTTGACCAATCTTTTCAATAAAATATTGAAGAGTAGAAAGATATCTGACCAATGGAAAAAGAGTACTCTCATACCCATATTCAAAAATAAAGGGGATATACAAAATTGTGCGAATTACAAAGAGTTAATGAGCCATACGATAAAATTTTGGGAGAGCGTGATAGAAACAAGACTAAGGTGTCAAATAATTAGTTAGGTTTCATGCCAGGGAGAACGACTATTGAAACCATACATCTTTTAAGGAGACTTATTGAGAGATACCGGGATAAGGAAAAGGATTTACATATGATTTTTATTGATGTTGAAAAGGCATACGATAGAGTCCCTAGAGAAGTTATGTGAAGAGTTTTAGAAAAAAAATGAGTTAGAGTAGCATATATAGAATCAATAAAGGAGATGTATAAGGATATGGTTACAAGTGTAAGAACACCAGTAGGGTTGACACGAGAATTCCCTATAAATATAGGTTTACACCAAGGTTCAGCTCTAAGTTCTCTTATCTATTTGCATTGGTTATAGATGAACTTACAAGGCACATACAGGAGGAAATACCATGGTATATGTTATTTGTAGATGACATTGTGTTAGTAGATGAAACAAAAGATGGGGTTAATGTTAAACTCGAGATTTGGAGAGAGACACTTGAGGCAAAAGGGTTTAGAATTAGTAGATCAAAAACAAAATATATGAAATTTAAATTTACCAAGGGTGCACATAAGAATGGAATAAGGGTTGGTATCGGAGATCAAGAGATACTCATAAGTGAAAATTTTAAATATTTAGGATCAGTTTTTCAGAGTGATGGTAGTATAGATCGAGATATTACACATTAGATACAAGCGGGTTGGACTAAATGGAGAATGGCATCGGGAATATTATGTGACTGCGAAATTCCTTTACGACTTAAGGGTGAATTCTATAGAACGGCAATTATGTCAGCGATGCTTTATGGGTCTGAGTATTGGGCAGTGAATTACACACATGAGCAAAAGATGAGAGTAAGCAGAGATGCGAATGTTAAGATGGATGTGGGTACACTAGGATAGACAAGATACGCAATGAGTATATTCGTGAGAAGATTGAAGTAGCATCTATTGATGAGAAGATGAGAGAAACATGCTTAAGGTGGTTAGGTCATGTGGTAAGACAACCAGTAGAAGCGCCTGTCAGGTGAGTAGATTTTAGAGAGAGTAGTCAACATAAGAGGAGTAGGGAAAGACCGAAAAAGACTTGGTGGGTAACTTGTAAGAAAGATATAACCCATCTAGGAATTGAGGAGGATATGGTTCATGACAGAGCGCAATGGTATAGCAGGATTAATGCAGCCAACCCTACTTAGTGGGATTAAGGCTTGGTTTGTTTGTTTGTTTGTTTGTTACATATGTAGAGGCTTGATTGGAAATCCTTTTGTTCTTGGAAAGTAAAATTTAAAACTTGAGTACAAGTTTTCTCCAACCCAGGAGAATAGATGCAGGATAAATTCTGTTGAGAATCGACAAGGATAAGCATCATGTGCAAAAGGATAAAGATCAATTAGGATAGGATTTTAGAGATAAAGATAAGATAGTCAAATAGTTTTACCAGTATCAGATTAGATTTTAATTAGGATTACACTGCTATAAATAGTCTACTATAACTGTTTTGTAATTCACCTTTTGATATCAATTAAATATTATCGTTTCATTCAAGTCCTTCAACCATAACTTCTGGGTTTTGAACAAATTAGCTCCCTTTCAAGGTTTTCCCTGGTTTTGCCCCAAAACCAAACCTTTGATCATGGATCTTACTGCATTAACTTACACATGTATTGAGGAATAACAAGCATTGCATATGAAATCTGCAAGGAGTTAAATACCCAATATTAAGAAAATCATGCCCTATTAGATTCTCAAATAAGAAGCATCTCTTGTCGCTCAACTCATTAACTAAATCATCAGCACTTTGTCAACACTATTCAAACTCAAGCATAAATGGAAATAGAAGAGAAAGAAGAACTTATAAGAGTCACTCCATTCACTCCCAAAACATTTCATTGGCGGGGACCGAAAATATCCTAGAGGAAGCGAATTGCAACGCTAGCATACGAGATACTTAATTCCCTAAGCACCACCAGTTACCAAGACATTGTAGCTTACCCCGTTGCAAAACTAATTCTCATTTCCTATTCAGGCATTTGTTTCTGAAACATCTTTTAAATATAAAATTAGATACTTTTGAGCATAATGGGCATACTTAGGTCACTGAAGAAGTTCTCGCTTAGAGCACAGAACGTACAAAATAGGAGGACAAACATAGAGCAAAGTTTTATCCTTGTTCATGTAAAGGGTTGATAAGTAGGAAGCAAACAAAACGAACGATTTCAATACTACCTGAGAGAGAATTGAATCAGCAAGAGGTCGCATCCCATTAGCACCTACGTATGCTTGGAGGATAACTTGGAAGAGGAATGAAATGACCACCAGCTTCAAGCTCCCCAACTGTACCATGCCATTCTCGAACAAGACCTTTTCCGGACCACATAACAGTCAACCAGTTTAGCAAACTCACGATCCGTCACAGTAAAAAACTGAGTTGCATGGTCAAATATCAACGGCTGAGGATCAATAATTCTTGTTCCCATTCTTCCTCCCAGCCCATGAAGTCCCTAAAGTAGCTAAACATAATCAGAAACAGAAGCATACCCTTCTTGAGAACAGTTAAATATGAGCACATGATGTTTACCATCAATCTTGAAACCAAAACAATTTTACTCTACCAATAAAATTTTGGTGAAAATTTTTGGCATCTTAATGTCTGAAGTTTTAATTGCCATTCCCATATTTCCTTTTAGCAGGAGAAATATTTCCCAACTTGTAATTACATTAAGCACTTAGTGCATGACTGTCTGTCCTCTCACTTTGCAATCTCTCTTTCTATGACTATCTCCATAGTTCCACCTTTCCTTCCGCTTTTTGCTCTCTGACTTTTGGCTAGCATAATAAATAATAAACTAACTTAAGGAAAAAGCCACTTTGAAAATCAAAAAGACATCATCCAATCAAGCATATAGAAAAGCTTCTGAGAGGTCCATCAGCATTTATTTTACCAACTCTCTCTCTTCCATCATTACCTAAGACTAGGAAAAGACAAAAGGCTAACTTTTGAATAGTTCTAAAGAACCTTTTTGTATGCATAGTCTTTTGGATGATAAATACGCACCTGATCCAATCTTTTACATTTATTAGTATTTTGAAACCCTATTGTGCAATGAAATTGACATAGAGTGCAACATACAAGTAAAAAGCTGGAGGTCATGTTCTTAAGTAATTTCCTTTCCCAAATGGTAAAATAGTTTCTGAACCATCCATTGCAATCAGGAGCCAGAAAGAACTGTGGAACCCATACTAACTACTTAAAAATACATAAATTCTCCAGATATCAAAGAATGGCCTCCAATATACAAAAACATCTATACGACGCTAGAGTATGTAGCACTCCTAACCAGTACCAGAAGGGAAATTCTATTACCAAATAAATGGACTAAGTTACTGTGGTAGATATCACGGCATTGTGACTTGGAGGTCATTGGTTCTTCTAGGAGAAAATATGGTCTTTGTTCACACGGGTAATTCTTCATATAGAATTAAGGCAAAATTTGAAAAACCAACTTTAATGAACCTAGTGTTGGGCAAGGCCAAAATAGGAGTAAAAACATTTAGTTGCCTTTTAAAACTCCAGTTAAATATTGAAGGCATCTATTTAAAAACATGTTTTCTATAATGTTGTCACGACCTAGAGGGGATTTTAAGTTAATAGACTTTTCTTGATTTTAACCTGTTGAGGTTGATAACAAACTTACTTTTAAAGAATTATAGTTTCTCAAAAATGCTACATGTCAAGGGTAAGTTGTACGTCCAATGTATGTGCATTTTGCGGGAATATGTGTGAGTGCATGTGCTATCCAGAGAAAAATATAAGTCTACTAAGTATAAAATTACTGAAATTTCATATAGAAATCTTTACATATAAATATTGGCTTGCAAATGGTAACTCCAACTAGAGCAACAACAAAATGTATGACATGAACACATTAAAGATTAAAATTCAAAATTTGAATGAACATCAAAGAAACATTTATCAAGATAAAGTTTGAAGCCTCTAAGATAAGTGAAAAGATTGCATTTTCTACATCTTGTAGAAAATTGTAGTATACACTTCATAAAAAAACCAGGTATTTTATGTATTATCAATTTCATCTTGCGTAAATAACACTACATTACACTATATGGCTTGTAAGCAAGAAAATCAGTCAGCCCAACTGATATCTTTTGACTTTTTGTATGTTATTCTCTTAGAGGGGGAGGGTTGTGAAGGAAGAGACAAGGGAAAATAGACCAGTCCAAAATTTACTATCATTTGAAACATTTCCCGGATCCATATGGTTCTATAACATGATGGTTTCTGTGATGCTACATGTACATTAGCACCCACTGAATAAATGAATAGAAGTGGACATGTAAGGACATTAATAACCAAGTAAAAATAGGACATCTCCCTTCGGCCCAGAAGATTTAAAGTAAGCAAAACAGAATTATGATGACAAATTACCTGGGTCAAACTCCTTGACACAAAGAAGAAAGTGGGAAATGCAACATAATAAAAAAGAATTTGGCGATGACAAAGTACACGTTTAAAAGATTATAGAAGCACTAGGATACACAGACCACAATTTACAAGAAAGTTGGAAATGCAATATAATGCAACAGACAATGTTAAAACCATACAGCAACGTTTGGGTTATCGACTTTATCTTATCTCTGATTATTTCATGTTCCGTTGGGTACCAATGTGTAAATATGTTATTTCAGATAACCTCAGCTTAAAAATAAAATTCAGCTCCTTTCGTTATCTTCAGTCATCCGAACAAATGTGAACTAACCGAACTTATTACTATCAAGAACAGAATTCTTCAACTTGACCAAACTCTCAAAGATATAGTGTTGTGAAATGATATGTGCACATGTAACCTAAATGCCACAGTTTTTCTTTTCTTCGTCAAAGAGATTGTGTGCGACAACTGATCTATCATATTGCCTACAAACTCCAACCTGAAGTGTAAAAGACAAACTTCCTAAGTCATTTTTGTTTTAGTGACAACCAATTTTTTCAAAATCTGGTAGCTATCCCTTTAGCTTGGGTTAAACCTAGCATTCCACCTTGTTAGGGGACAATCAACCAAGTTCATTTCAAACACAAGGAAGACATGACACGTTGACACGCCGATTACAGAGAGCAGAATGAACTTTGTTATAGATGTATGACAATAGTTAACGCAAATAAATATAAGTTCCTTTTTTTTTTTTTTGACTTCTTATCAAAATATAAATTACAAAAATTTATTCGCTTGCACATTTCACCAACATTCTACACGAGTTACACAACTAATATATCAAAAAAATACATACAGTTTAGAATATATCCTTTCTAGAAACAACAAGATTACCAAGCATTCATATGACACATAAAGATGTTACATTAAATGCATTAGTCTCTGTGTCCCAATATCAGTTTGACCTTTTTACACAACTTTTTGTGGTTGAACTTTGAATTGATATTCCCATGCTAATTCCCCTCAGCTTTTAAAGTTACAAAATTTCCTCTTTTGATTGAAGTAACTTGTTCTTCATGGGGTTCGTTCAAATTTCATATACCAAGTACAAGAAAAGGTACCACTTGGCATTAACCCTTTCGGTTTTAGGATCTCCATTGTATCTCATTTTTTTCTCCATTCTACCTCTATTTCATCTGAAGCTTTAATTGAAATTTTCAAATTTCAGGTTTTGCTTTTACTGTGCCATTTTAGATCAATTAAAAATTTCAACTTACTGAAACTTTTTTTCTTTTTTAACTTACTGAAACTACTTTGCCCTATAAAAATATATTTCAATCAGACCACCCTCAACAATAACGCCTCGTTTATCTAATCATTTTCCTTTAATCAAAGAACAACTTATGTAAGTCCAAACCAACCAATAGTAAATGCAACCCTAGAAACAAATCACTAATTTCTGTACTACCACTTTGTTTCTTGTGTGTATTGACTTACTATTGCCTAGCCAATATATATATATATATATATAGTAAGATAAAACAATGACTTACTATTGAAACCCAAAAATAAATAAAAATAAAAATGTCCGAAAATTTGTAGAAAGCATATGCTAGGTGGCTTCAAAACGATATGGTACCCTACCGGCTGCTTTGAAGAGTACAATACAATGTGATTTGAATGCGTACAAGCCTTAAAGCATGTACCTAACAGGACCATAGAATTCCTAATTTTTAACTATTTATTTTACAGGGAACTTAGGACATTTAATGTAGTAGACGAAAATCGCAAAACAAAATAAAATACACAATCTAATTAAATTAAGGAATAATACTAAAAATCCATACAATCAAATGAAAAAAAAAATAACCGTATCGAAAACAGTGGAACGAATCCCTCTTTTCTCCAAACAAAGAGCGCAGATGAGGCCAGACATTCCACCTCCAATGATTCCAACAACCGGATCATTTGATACCGAACCACTGAAATCGATGTATTCACCTGTTCTTGAGAGAAGCTCTTCTTCAGAGCTGACTTTCTAGAAGTTCCATAGGATGATGATCTTCTGCGGTTAGGCCGTTTAGAGTTGGGGTTCGAGGGGTTAGTCGTGGGTGGTTTTTTGGGCTTGCAGTTGGAGGGTGTTTGGTTAAAACAGTGGCTTTTTATGGTGATTAGTTTTGTGGGATTGAGGAAATTGGTGAGGACTGAGTTTTGGTTTGCTGGGGATTGGAATTTGAAAGGGTAAGGAACGATAACGGAAATGATGGTTCCAGTAATAGCCATCATGTTTTTCAGGAGGGAAAAGGGAAGGAGAAATTTTAGGATAAGCTGTTCGTTTACCACCCTGTTTATGCTGTTTCTGTTTCCTTCAAGGAAAATTGCACAAATGGTCATTACATTTGCACATTATCCTTTTCTAATGACTCATAATTAATCTAACCACAAGTTATAATAAGTACAATCTTGTGGTGGTCAAGAAGAAGGTGTTATATCTTGGGTCAAAGCAAATTTGTATGATTAGACAAAAATATTCTTCAGCTCAATCAATAATGAGAAATATTTAAATAGATCTGATTTTTGATTCTACTTATAAATTCTGTGATATAAATTAAATTTTATGAAATAAAGACATCAATTAATATAAATAAGATTTCATAAAATTCAATTTTTATCATAAAATCTATAAGTGAAATTTAACACTGGTTCGCTTAGATTTTTTCCATCAATTATTAACTAGTCCATGCATCCTTCCTATCTCCTACCTCCTACTTCTTTTACTTTATGCCACTTGTCCCCTCTACTGTTCCACAACTTGACCTTCTTACAGTGAATTTTCATTTTCTCGCCCACATTAGAACACATTTGTGCAGTTGGTTGCACCACTTTGTGAGCCATTAGAAAAAAAAATTCAATGACCGCAATAACACAAAAATCATACTTTCGAGTTGAATTTTTCAAGCCAATCGTAAGGTAAAGACTTAGGTAGATCCGGTCTTTGGCCTCACTTATACAATCAGACAGGTTGTCTCTTTTCTTAGACTCTATGGTGTGGATTAAACCTCAGAGAATCTATAACAACAGCTGATTTAAGTAAGATTGTTTAATATTTAATCCTGACCACAGGGTCTACAGGTGGGACCAAAAACCGGGTCTAACTAAGTATTTTCCCAATAGTAATCCCAACCTCGATTTCAGAAAAAAAAATATCACAAGATTTACCAAACATGCTCAGACACCCACGGTGGTTGGTTTTTTATTTTTTCTTGTTCAAATCAAAACGAAAGTAATATAGCATAAAGTAAGGTTGTCGTACCCATGAAGACTAATAAATAAACACTAAAATTATTAGTTTTCCTACTATTCAAAAAAATCCAATTCTTGAAAAATTGAATTAATTATATTAACAAATTAAATATTAAAACACGGATAATAATTATGAAATGTATTCAAGATTATACAAATGTTAGGATTTCTTGATTTCAATAGTTGCAAGGATTAAACAACATTCTAGGTTGATTTCCAGGATTGTCGATCGAATTTCTTTTTTTATACAATATAGATAAAGAGACTAGGCATCTTGCTCATTTTTTTGGTTCAGTTTTTCCTACCAAAAACAGAGCACATGCTACCTGTAAGACCCTTTGGCAGGATTTCACGCATCGGCAAGGCTGCGTGCAGGCCTGCACGTCGGCTAGGCAGACTGCCTGTCGGCAAGGCAGCATGCGAGATTGGCAAACGGAGGTGGGCCGATTTGAGCCGTTGACGTGCTAAGTGTTTCAAAACTATGCCTTGGTGTTTCTAAAATCCTTGGGGAAGATTTGGCATCAATTTGAACAGCTTTAATGGGTCTCGGGTGGACCGAATGGCCCTACTGGTTTTCAATAAAATGGTGTCAACTGCTGTCACTTGGGATTTTTTTTCCAAACCTTATATAGGAAAGGTATGCTCACTCCACTTCCTGGGTGCCCGATGGGTTAGGCCACCAGGCGGGCAAGGCAGCCCGTGGGCATTGCTGGGAACCTTCCCCCATATCCTATGAGTGCTAGGCATGGTCGTACCATTTCGGGACGCAAACGACGTTGGCAAACATTGGCTTGGTGCAGCTAACGGGCACGAACGAGTTGGGGAAACGTTGGCAAACGAGCAGTGGCACGAACAGACCTTGGCACACGAGTTGGGCATAGCTTGTGGCACATTCTTGGGCATTGCTGGGAACCCAAGTGAAGCCTTGTGGATGGCAAGGCTGGTCGGCAAGAGTGTTGGCCGAGAAACGTAGGCAACCGGGTTGCCTACGTGGACAGTTGCGAGAAACGGCTAGGCAGTGTGCATGTCGGGCAAGTGCACACGCACGAGAGTGGCAATCAGTGGAAGTTGGACTTCGTGTGGCTGGGTGGGACTACTTGGCTGAGCTGGTTGGCTGCATGTGTGAGAAAATGGCTGGAAATGCCGGCAGCACGTGGGGTAGTGCTTAGTGGGCGGCTATGGCAGTTACCACCGTTTGGGGCATGATCAGGCCATGTGTGCTGCCAGCTGGCCGGTAGCCTAGTTGTAGGCGTTTCATTTGTCCAGCAAAGCTAGGCAATTGGGCTTGTCAACCACAGTATTTTCCCTATAAATAGTGGTAGTCAGAGACTTGGCAAAGGGGAATCTGTAGAGGATTTAGGCCAAGAGTGTTCTGCACACCAAATGTTTGTAAAAAGTCTCGTTGTAAGCTTTTAACGGAATTAAAATGTTGCAAGGGTTGGCCTGAGGACGTAATCTGCTTGTATGCTATTTACTTTCATTTTGTTGGCTTTGCTCTTATGTGTTGCCTAATCTTCGTGCTTGTGTGTTAGTGAGTGCTTATGTGTGCAACGGTTGCCAAAAACGAGTGAAAACTAAACACGAGTGTGGGACGGGGTGGCTGACCAAAGTTTGCTGGGCAAAATTTTGGTGCCATCACAGGCTTCTTATTCCACCTTGGCACGTCGAGTTCGTGTCAAGTAGAAGTTTCGTGACACTACCCATGTGGGAATAATTGTTGTGAGTTTTGGTTTGTTCTTTGCTTAACACGTGGGTAGGACAAAAATAGACAAAAGACATGGTCTTGGTGAGGACAGATTGGTACACTTTCCCTTATTAGGGAGATAAGCTAGAGTTTTGGTACATATTCATCAAATGACTCTTTTCTCTTCTAGCTGCAATTCTCGCTACTCTCTTTTTGATACGGACACGGACTAGGAATGCTGTAGAATTGCGCAAGAAGGTCATTACATTCAAATGCTGATCGGACCAATTGCACGTTCTAGGGTGCAACAAGCCATGTTGAGTTTCATTAAAGAGATTGTGGATCAACAAACTTTGTTCTTCAACAATGGGGGCCAAGAGGTCATTAGGGTACAAGGGTTGAAGACTATCAATGTTTTGGAAGTTCTAAATGCTCAAAAATCTTATTCTAATGTCCATGTCGCGACATCAAATTTCATATCGTGACATCAACTCTGAACTTCTACATACAGTTACCATCGAGCTTGCTTGATGTCGCGACACCAAAATCTATGTTGCGACATCGGCTTGTCTCGATGTCGCAACACCAAATTCTATGTCACGACATCGACTCGCTAGATCTTAAATGATATTTCCTTTTTGTTTTCATTTTTCATGTTTTGTTAAGGTTTTGTTCTAGGTATTTGTTTAGGTTTCCTTATGCCTATAAATAGGTCAATATATTGTAATTTTGAGCACACCTTTTGACGATTGGTAATACAATTTGTGAGAGAATTTTCTCCACTTTATCTTCCAAAGACTTATGGTCTTTTGCAAATGTGACTCTTGTAATTGCCACCTAGAATACTATCGGTTCTTGTCTATTTATAGACAACAGGTCGGTACCTCGTACAGTCGAAAATAGGTACTTTGAGTTCTTGGTTTGCTAACCATAGAGTCTAAATCTGTCAAGTAAGAATTATCTTGTATTTTCATGTCTAAGGGCAATTCGGGGTCCGCAAACACAATATTGGTATTGGGCCTCATGGCTTTATCCTTGGGGTTCACATCAGAAGTGGTATCAGAACTTTAGGTTCCCTAAAAATATGTTTGTGTTTTTGTTCTTTTTTGTTTTTGTTCTCGTTATTTGTTTTGTTTGTTCTTGGTCTCTTCTACCTATGTCCTTCTTCATTCTTGTGTTTAATTTGCAGCATTATTTTTGTATTTTGGGACGTATATTACTATGGCTTAAGTGTTTGTGTGGTTAAAAAAAAAATCAAACCCTATCTCGTTAGGGTTTTGTATAAGTTCTTCTTGTTCTTTAAGTTTCGTGATTTGTGCAAGTTTCTTTGTGTCCTTGTTTAATTTGGGTGCAATAAATTTTGTGAAAAAGAAATCGTGAAATTTTTTTTTTGTGAAGTGCAAACCCTAGTAAATAAGGGTTTAAAGATTTTTCTTGTACCAAAAGATAGTTGATATTCCTTGTTTATACATACTTGCACAAGTAATTCTTTATCTTGGGTGGATTACATAACTATATTGAACCATTTCTTCACTTGGATTGCAGTCATATTCATCTTGAATCCTTTGACACAAGAATTTTAGTGTTAAAGTACTGCATTATCACTGACTATCTTCTTATACTTTGTGACCCAATTTGTTGAACCTCTTATATTTTGGCTTGTTAAAAGTGCCCTGTGCTTTCTTTGTTAAAATCAACTCGCCATTACTTTTGCTTTCTTTGATTCTACTATCTATGAAATACTGATTGTATTCGATAGTACTGATTATTTGTGTCGTTCTTGCTTTTTACTATCTAGTCAATGAAAGACTTTGTAGAGAATTACAAGAGAGGAAAAAGGCAGGAATGGTGAACGTATTAGAGGAAAAAAAGCCTTGAATTTGAGGAAAATACGACTAAATTTGTGTGACATCTCTAAATTTGAGTGCAAACACTAAAGGAGTGTAGTGAGATTCTTCCTTATTTTTACTAACTCTATCTTCCAAAGTTTCTCTTTGTTCTTTAATTTCTTTGAAGGTAAAAATATCCCATGAAGGGGAAAGTTCAAAGGTTAATGCCATGGAATCCTGTGTGGCCGAAATGGCAATATCTCTTGAGGGTATCCAATGCTAGCTTGAGGTATTAACTAAAGGGAGATTTGAAACATAAGCAGTCAGCAAACTGGTTTAGCTGAGCATCATGCTCATAGAGTCCCACAAAATCCCTGAGGTATGTATCTTAAATATGATTCTAATGACCATGAATCTAATGATGAATTGCAAGATGCCGGTGCAAGGTCAAGGACTTGATGACATGTGCGTGATGGTGGTAAGGTTGACGACAATACTGGTAACATTAAATTGACTATCCCTATATTTCAAGATAATCTCTATCCTAATGTCTATCTCGAATAGGAAAAGATGGTAGAAGTTATTTTTGATTGCATAATTATTCTAATAGGAAAAAAACTCAATTGGCAATTAAATCTTTCAGTGACCATGCCTTTGAATAGTGGGATCAATTTAAAACTAGCGGGAATAGATGTGGAGAGCCACCTATTAATGATTGGGCATCTTTAAAATTTGCATTGGATAAAATATTTGTACCTTCTACTTACCATTGTGATGTGCATCAACAATTACAAACATTAAAGCAAGGTGGTAAATATATAGAGAAGTATTATCGAGAACTCTAGAGATGTCTAATGAGAGCAAATGTCATTTACGATTGTAAATCCACTATGACTAGATTTTTGTGTGGTCTTAATAGAGAAATTGCTAATGTTGTTAAATTGCATCATTACATTAAATTGCAAGATATGGTTGAAAAGGACATAAAGGCAGAAAGGCAACTTAAGAATATTGGTAAATCTAAAGTTGAGTCTAGTTTCAATGATAGGAGAAATTCGTCTACTACTATGTCAAAGTCTACTCAGTTTCAAATTAGACCAACTAGCAGTAAAGCTAATGAATTCGAAAATAAAGTGGTTAAATCATCTATGAGACATCCCATGAATTCTTTAGTTAAAAAAGCATCTTCTACAATCTCACCATGCACTTGGGATATAAGATGTTATTGTTGTTTAGGTACAGGTCATTATGCCAAGGATTGTCCCAACAAGTGAGCACTCTTCATGCAAGGAAACGAGGTGGTGAGTGAAGGAACTAATGAAAAAGACGTTTTCTTGGATTTGATGCTGAAATTGGACGATCCTAGTGATGAGGAGGATGATCAAGTTGATCTTTCCAATGTTCCCGCCTTGGTGACATTGAGAGCGTTGCATGCACAACCAAAGTCTGACCAAGAGGAGGTACAGCGTGAGAATATTTTCTTTACTAAATGTGTTGTCCAAAACCGTGCATGTTGTTTGATTGTAGATGGTGGTAGTTATGTCAATGTTGTTAGTAAGCTGATGGTTGACAAATTGAGCTTGCCTTGTCAAAAGCATCCACGTCCATATAATTTACAGTGGCTTAGTGAATATGGTGAAGTAAAGGTGACTAAAAAAGATTTGATTTCGTTATCTATTGAAAAATATACGGATGGGATTTTGTGTGATGTTCCCATGCAAGGTACTCACTTATTGCTAGACAGACCATGGCAATTTGACAGACAAACTAACCATGATGGCCATACTAATAAGTATGCATTCTTTAAAGATGGCCAAAAGATAGTGCTTAAGACACTACCCCCCAGAGCAAGTGAGTCAAGAACAATTCTATATCAAAAGCTAATTTGTGAAATTTTACAAAGATAACCATGATTTGAAGAATAGAAAGGAAATGGCTAAGTCTAATGAACTCTTAATGAATTGGTTAAATATGAAATTTCTAAAGGTAAGGTGTTGAAAGAGAAATCCAATTTCTTTGTAGGGTTTATAGAGGTCCAAGTAGCCATGAGCATTAATTTGTCTATGTTTTTACTCATTTTTAAAGAAAATTATTTTGTGTAGACTTACCTTCATCCGACCTTGTCGAGATCTTTTATTTCTCTTTTGTAAGAGTTAGATGATGTTTTTCCTGAGGAGATTCGCCTTGGATTGCCACCTACTAGAGGAATTGAGCTCCAAATTGACTTTGTGTCAGGAGCAGTCATTCCAAATAGACCTGCTTATAGGGCTAGTCCAGAGAAAGCGAGGGAAATTCAGCAGAAAGTAGAGAAGTTAAGGCTCAAGGACGCATGCAGGACAGCATCAGTGTGCAGTCCATGTGCTATGCCACCGATCCTAGTGCCAAAGCCTAATGGAACATGGTGTATGTGTATCGATAGTTGTGCGGTAAACTGCATTACAGTAAAGTATTGCCATTCTATTCCTAGGCTAGATGACATGTTAGATGAGTTGTATGGTGCTAAAGTTTTCACTAAAATTGATTAGAAAAGTGGATATCATCAAATTCGCATGAAAAAAAAGAGTTGAATGGAAATTTGTATTTAAGACCAAATATGGACTTTATGAGTAGTTAGTCATGCCTTTTGGTCTAACAAATGCACCAAGTACTTTCATGAGATTGATGAATCATGTTTTGCATAAGTTCATAGGGAAATTTTTTGTTGTGTATTTTGATGATATTTTGATATATAGAAAATCCCTAAATGAACATCTTGTACATGTACGCTTAGTACTTGAAACCTTAAGAAAGAAACAACTTTATGCTAATCTTAAGAAGTGTTCATTTTGCATGAATGAAGTTTGTTTTCTTGGTTTTAGTTGTTAGTGTTAGGGGAATTGAAGCTGATAGAGAAAAGATTAAGGCCATTAGTGAGTGACCAATCCCTACTAATGTTCATGAAGTGCGAAGGTTTCATGGTTTAGCAAGTTTTTACCATAGATTTGTGAAAGATTTCAACACAATAGCTTCCCCTCTGATTGAGATTATGAAGAAAGAGGTGAACTTTAAATGGGATGAAACTCAAGAACATGCTTTCCAAAATTTAAAAGTTATGCTATCAACTACCCCTATTTTACTTTTACCAGATTTTTCTAAAACTATCAAGTAGAATATGATGCGTCTAGTATTGGTATAAGTGCCATGTTGATGCAAGACAAACATCCCCTTGCATATTTCAGTAAGAAGCTAAGTGGAGCCATGTTGAACTATTCTACTTATGATAAGGAGCTCTATGCTTTGAAAAGGGTTGAGTTGATCAAATCTATTCATGAAACAGCGAGGCAGCATATGCTCAAGATGAGTCAACACAATGCTGCAAAAGACAGGTTATTTCGAGCTAATAGAGGTTAGAAACAAGTAGTATTCTAACCTAGAGATTGGGTTTGGGTACACTTTCGTAAGGAAAGGTTTCCAAACAAAAGGAAGTTGAAGTTGGATACTCGAGGAGATGGTCCTTTCTAGGTGCTGGAGAAGATTAATGACAATGCCTACAAGATTGATCTTCCTAGTGAGTTTAATGTGAGTGCAACATTCCATGTTAGTGATCTTTCTTCCTTTGATTTTGATATAGGCGTCAATTCGAAGACGAATCCTCTAAAGGAGGAGGGAGATGATACGAACACAGCCCAGGGAAAGGTAGATGTTGCACAAGGAGGTCATAACATTCAAATGCTGATCAGACCAATCACGTGTTTGAGGGCTGAGAAGTTGCAACAAGCCATGTTGAGTTTCGTCAAAGAGATTGCGGACCAGCAAGCTTTGTTCTTCAACAATGGGGGCCAAGAGGTCATTAGGGTTCAAGGGTTGAAGACTATAAATGTTTTGGAAGTTCAAAATTAGTTCAAAACTCTGATTCTAATGTCCATGTCACAACATCAACTCTGAACTTTTGCATAAAGTTAACATCAAGCTTGTTTCGATGTCGCGACACCAAATTCTATGTCACGACATTGACTCGTTGGATCTTAAACAATGTTTCCTTTTTGTTTTCCTTCTTCACATTTTGTCAGGGCTTGTTTTAGGTATATTGTTTAGGTTTCCTTAAGCCTATAAATAGGTCAATACATTGTAATTTTGATCACACCTTTTGACGATTGATAATATAATTTGTGAGAGAATTTTCTCCACTTTGTCTTCCAAAGACTTGTGGTCTTTTGCAAGTGTGACTCTTGTAATTGCCACCTAGAATACTATTGGTTCTTGTCTCTTTATAGATAATAGGTCAGTATCTAGTATAGTCGAGAATAGGTACTTTAGGTTCTTGGTTTGTTAACCATAGGATCTAAATCCGTCAAGTTGGAATTATCTTGTGTTTTCGTGTCTAAGGGCGATCTAGGTTCTGGCAAACACAATATTGGTGTTGGGTCTCGTGGCTTTATCCTCGGGGTTCGCATCACTTTTCTTCTCATCAATCTTCCCAAACTCTACTTCTCCTCCTTCTCATATGTCTTTTCCCTGCTCTGCCGCATCCAAAAAAAGACATGCTTCGCATCAAATCTGAAAGTAAAAGGTAAATTTTTAGGTAAAGAGATGGTGAGGTTTCAACTCCGACTAATTTCAAATTATCACCATATTATGTGAGCTATTCTTTTTTTTTTTTTGCATGAAATAAGATCTGTTCTATTGTTTTGATTTGGACCTTCTATGTTTTTGCCAAGAATAAGACTTGATCTTTTTCAGACTTTTTTAGACTCTAACATCCATATCGTCAAGTATGGTAAGAAAGCAAGAAGGTAGCTTTAAGTTAGATGCTTATTTTTGTTAACCCCTTTGGTTTCTTTGTTTTCTTTTCCCTTCTTCACCTCCCATGTTTTTTTTTTTCAAGCGATTTCTTCAATTTATTATCTTTCTGGATTAGATACAAGTAATTAGACTTTAACCCACCTAATTTCTTTAACTACTTATTTTTATCTTAATCTTTGTTTTTCATTTTTTTTTGTTTGAGAATAGTTCTGTTATTTTTTTGGCAATAGATTTTGCTAGATTCTCACCTTTAGATCTCCAAGGATGGTAAGCCATCAAGAAATCTACTTTACTTTGGATTCTTGTTTTTGTTAATTTTTTCATTTGTGTTGTATTTTTCCTTCCTTTTTTTGTGTAGTTCTCTTTTCACTGGTATTTTTTTGTTCTAAAGTTGGTGTATGAATATCTCTATTTTTAGTATACTTTGCAAAGGAGTAAAAAATAAAGTGTAATTTTATTGCAAAGAAGATTTGTACTTTCTGGAATTTGCTGAACATTAGAGCAGAAATGGCCTTTTGTAGTATTGGCAAGAGATGCAAAGCCGAAGGAAGAGCTAAACAATAGATATTACCCTTTTTATTTGTTTGATTGTATGGTCGTGCAATCGTTGGCACCAAAAACGGTAATCGAATTCACACTTATAATTGTAGTACTGGTGAGTCTAGGTCGTTTCACAAAGAACATGAGTTATTCTTGTGCTTAAAGAAAAAAGGGGGTTTTTGAACGATTTTAAACTAAAAATTTATGCAAGAAATTAAATTGGAGAGAATTCAATTGAAGAAGAATCTTGGTTCTCGTTATATCCACCATGAAAATTCTATTAATTGATCATCGACACCAAAAGATAATTCAAGTCTCATACAAGCACTAAATGAATAATTAACTCGAATTCCAATTCAAAGTCGATTCTTATTTCTTTCCCTAAATTGGTTAATTTTCAACACGAGATCCAATTAACCTTAACTATTATTTAATCCAGACAAGCGCCAAAGATTAATTAATAGAAGTATTAAAACCAGCAAGAATAATTAGGCTAATTAAACATAAACACATGTGATTATGTCAATTAGTTGATTATTTTTCCTAAATTCAATAATGCTAATCGGGCCATTATTAAATCTAGACATTGTTTCACAGATTGAATTGAACACATGTAGGCAAAACAATATAGTTGTGATTAATTCTAATAACCCATTATTCTACAATAATAGCAAATTAAAAGAACAATCATAAAATTAACATAGAAAATAATTGATACTTGATACAAAAATGAATATATTCAAGTACAGAAGTCTCACAATTTAATAGAACCAACCATGGCTTCAATTCCCTCAACCAAGAAAATAGTTTTGGGAACTAAGTGCCATGGAAGAGCACACATTAATTTTCTACTGAAAACTCATATGAAAACTAAGAAAAAGAATGTTGTCCCCACTATTAACCCTTCACGGGGTATTTATAGTGAGCCCTAGGTTTACAATCCATATCCTAGGTTTACAATCCATATCCTAGGATAAGAATGTGAAATCGGCTGAAAATGAGTATAACCGGACAAAGAAATCTGTCGAAAATAAAAATCATGTAACCCTACTAAGGCACGTGCACGTGCGCACCCTATTCCTCACGCATGTGTGCGAACACTGTATTTTGGAACTTTGCTCTATGGAAATCGCGCATGTGCATGGCTTGATGGTCGCATGTGCGCGAAGCCCAAATGCTATGCTTCGCTTTCAACTTCGATTTTTACCTCAATGCTCTTGGAAATTGGAAAAGTGTAAAGCACAAAAGTTATAATTCTCTTTCTTAGCTTTCCAACACATCTAAAATCAAATCAATTGGAGCTTGGACCAGAAAGTTGAACTTAAAAAACAAAACAATGTCCAAATTCACTCCATACTCGCGCACAATTCATCCCTAGAATTTCTTCCCATATTTTTCATCCTTTTTAGCCCCTTTTCACTTCAACCCTATAAAAAAACTAAGAATAACCAAATTAAACTCAATTTAACTCAAATCTTGCTTACAATACACAAAAATACGGTAAATGGCACATAAAATATAGCACAATTACAAACTTATCAATTTACCCCACACTTAGCCTTTGATAGTCCTCGAGCAAACATAAAATTAAAACAGCCCTCACAACTAAGAACATCCAAAAATTTCACCCAACATATTTCCTCAGGTATGCATATAAATAACTAAAAGCCAATCCATCATTTGGAGTAGTCTATGAACCCAAGGGCTCAAATAATAATAAAAACCAGAACATGATTCGTGTGTATGTGTACAGCCATTCAAAAACTTAGATTTGAAAATACTTAGATTAAATCACGCAAACCAATATAAATTTTTCTAAACACCCCATAACTCCCTTTTCTTACACTTCTCCACTTATCTAGACAACCAATTAAATTTAAATTAGGTCAGACTTTTCAACTTGTAACGTAAGTTAGTGTATTAGCTAATCAAAGAAAGGAAAGGATATAGCGAACAAGAACAAGAGCTTTAAAGTAAAGGTAGCCACACATTAAAATAAAACTTCTCTTCACATAAGAAGCATCATACATCCACAACTCCAAATTTGAATAACAAACACCCATAAAAAATTTCAAACAAACAATAAGCAAAGAAGTCCCTTTTCAAGTTCGAATTGGCCAAATATGCCAACATTCCTCTGGACATTTATTCATCACATATTTTTTTTATTATATATGCTCACAATACGGGTACCAGTGGTAGGCACTACGCAGGTACCAGATATGGGCACTATCTACAGATATACAAGAACCAATGATAGGCACTACCTGCAGATATCAAGAACTTTCATTAATTTTTCCAATTCAAAATTTTTTTTCAGTATCCAATTTTGCTCCACAAATGTACACCATCCACTCTCACAATCTTCCATACTCATTCACTACCCTCTACCCTTATTGCCCTTAACAAATAATGTGTGCAATAAATCTCTTAAGAGATAATTTGGGATAGAAAATTAAAATTGTTAGGCTCAATAAGGGTGGGTAAAATAAGTTTGAATGAAAGAAGGTGAATGGTGTTTCTTTTCATTCATAGCAATTCAAGGCTTAAGTAGGGTACTAGGGATAAAAATTTCAAAAGGGCTGGCTAGAAATGCTCAAACGACCAAAGAAGGCTCGTACTCTCATATTTAAACCAACTAAGGTTGTCTAAAAATTTTTTCTCAAAAATGTAATAAAGCAAGTTTCTGGAATGCAATATAATTGAGTTTACACAATTATCCCTAAGTGTCCAAATCAAAAATTAATTCATGGCCAAGTGCTCAAAATTCTTAAAAATCATGAATGAAAAATATTAACACCAACTACTCACTCGTGAATAGTTCAACTAAATAGTTATTATGAGGAAAAACGGAGAAACATGTTAAACAAAATTCTAAAAATTTTAACAAAAATTTCAACTAATCCATACAAAATTTTTTACTAAAAAGCTCTCAAATCAAAAGAAAAGACAAAATTTTGTAGGAAGATTGAGTAAAATGCTCCAAACAACCTATAAATCTAGATACCTCCCTACCCCACACTTAAAAATAAGCATTTTCCTCAATGCGAAAATAAAAACATAAAGTGTGAAAAAGAAAAGTTTCTCTGGATTTGGTTCTTGTTTGGAGCAGTATCCTGCTAGCTAAATATCCCTTCGACTTGAATTGAAGCTTGGGTAATACTAAAAAAATAAAATAGAAAATTTCCTTGATAAATTAAGAAAAGCAAGAAAACTGTAGAATTGAATCCTACAATAATCAGTAAAAAACTTAATCCCTTAATGGAATACACCACAAAAATAAAGAAAAACACAACTACGAAAATTAAGCCTAGTTAAAATAAAACTAGCTAAAATGTCTAATAAAATAAAAACAACTAAAATATCTGAGAAATCAACCCAAAGATAAGAAAATCATAAAAATGACCTTAAGTGTAGGGCATCAAACATCATATGCTCAAGGAGCATCACGCGACAAATCCTGTGAAAAGGAAGGGAAAGGCAGGAATATCGATGAGTCCTCTCCCCGTTTTCTTGCCAATTAGTGAGCTTCCATGGTCTGCTGCCAGGCATGCTGATAGTGAATGTAATCGTCAAATCTCTGTCGCATGTGCTGCTGCTCCACTAGAATTTGCTCCAAGATCTCATCTGCAAGATGAGTTTGTCGTGGCTCGGCCTCATCCTCTGAGTCGGCATTATCCCCTGCTTGTGAATGAGTGAGCCTAATTGGAGCCCTCGCATCCTCCATACCAATTAGCTTTCTAGGCTTCAGCTTATCTTCTGCTGGATCAATCACCACACCTCTCTCAAGATACAAAGCAATGATCAGATTGGCAAACCAAAAGCCTGACTACTTGTTGGTGGCAGAATAACATATTTGTTGATGGATGAGTTGACCCATATCAATGGATTTCCCAGAAGCAATATAGTAGAGGAGTTTGGCCTATTCTAGAGTGACATGGGTGAGATGGCTGACTGGGTAGAGGCGCACACAAATAAACTTAAACCATAAAAACCAAGTCAGTTTAAGTGTATTTGTATTAAAGTGTCTTGCCATAGTCCCAACTGTATTATATGTCCATTCAACATCACCGTTACAAAAGATGCTTTTGATCTCATTCAGCTCCAAGTTTGTTTCATTAATGGTTGGCCACTCTTCATTGCATACATGCCCGATTGACTTTCAAAACCCTGTTAATCTCATTTGCAGAGATATTAACTTTTTGCCGTTGAACATACACCCTAGTGTCAATGTAATGGCTTAAGTTGGTGTAGAATTCATGCACTACAAGTAATACAGCTTCTTTCGGTGTCGAGGTAAAGTGATTCCACCCGCGGTTGTGAATGGTTAATTTAATCTCGGGTACGCTTGCCAAGGGCACTTGAATACCCCTTTCCTTAATCACAGCCCGTTGTGATATATCTTTCTCATATTTGTTCTTGGATGCTGTGTTCAAAAATTGCGACCCCACTATCTCATCTGGCGTGTTTTCTCGCTGCCACTGTGGAGCGGTTGAGGAAGATGCTCCGACACTTTTGGCCGTAGGTGCTTTCTTACCTGTTCTTGCCATACCTAAAAGATTTAATTGTGAAAATCATGGCAACCCAAACAAATATTTCCACACCCCACATTTATACAAAAATACAACCCCCAACTCATAAGCCCTAGAACACACACAGATGTAATCCGACAAAAGTTGTTCCGAAACTAAGGTCTATACACATTACTAGAACATTGTTATGCATTAAAATTGACTAAGAAAAAATCACAAGGCGTAATTAACATTCTAGAAATTGAATCTATGCATCAATGCCTTGCATTTTAACATTTTTATTTATTGAGACAATTCATCGAACACATGGCATGCATAGATAAAGAACAAACTTTACTACGTAAAAGGAACATGCATTCACTTACTAATTAACAAATCATACATAAATCACCCAAATCACATGTTAGAAGTTCAATCCATAACAAATTAAATCAATTGAAGCATGAAAAATCAAAACCTTCTCATAATTTAAATTAAAACCCAAAAAGGAAAAATATAAGAAAAGCCTAAGAAATTCATACCTTAATTGAGTTCTTCCTGTGAAAAATAAAGTTTTTTGATGTGACTTTGATGAATTAGGAGTGAATTGATGTTGGGAAGTAGTGGGGAAAAGTGGGGCTTGAAAGGAAGAATTGGAAGGGGTTTGGAAGAGAAAGAAGAGGTGTAACTGTGTGTTATGTCTGCAAATAAGGGTTTTGGCCTTATAAGAGTCACGTGCAATGCACGGCTTGTTCTGCGCGCATGTGTGCAAAAGGCAGAATGTATGATTGCTGGGTTTGGCCTAGCGCATATAGCGCGCACATGCGCACGACGTCGAATGGGTAATTTAGCTACTGGTTTTTGTGCACATGCTTGTAGAATGGCGTGCATGTGCATAAAAATATCCTTCCAAGCATCACATTTTCATTCCTAAACAATCCAAACAATGTATAAGACCCAAAAATTATGATTTTTAACCGTTTAACTTGGAAATTAAGTTGATTTCCAACACTAAAAACACAAAAACATAAAACCCTAAAAGCAAAATAACAAAATTAAGTCTTCAAAAACAAATAAATGAATAGAATAAAATGTAAATGGACATGGGTTGACTCCTATGCAGCGCCTTTGTTTACTCTCGTTGGCTCGACTTGATGGTTGGCGCTACTCATTCTTTCTATCAATTGTAATCCAATTCTTCTAAATCCAATTCCATTATGTTTTCCAATGTAAACCCTTCGTAATAGGGCTTAAGATGATGCCCGTTAAATTTGAACACCTTGGATGTTTGTAAGATTCAAATTTCAACTACATCATGGGAAAACACATTAGTTATAACAAATGAACTAATCCAACGAGATCGCAACTTATTGGGAAATAGACGAAGAAGCGTCTGGTAAAGAAGGACTTTATGACCAACTTTAAAATCCTTCCTTATGATCATTTTGTCATGAAAAGCCTTTGTCTTTGCTTTGTAGATGCCAATATTCTCGTATGCTTCATTTTGAATTTCCTCCAACTCTTGTAGTTTCAATTTTCTTTACTTACCACTTGCATCCAATCCCATATTAAGGCTTCTAATAGCCTAATAAACTTTGTGCTCCAATTCTACTGGGAGGTGAAAAGTTTTTTCGAATACCAACCGATATGGGGATATACCTATAGGTGTCTCCTTATAAGCAGTGCGATAAGCCCACAATGCGTCATTTAACCGCAAACTCCAATCTTTACGACTAGAGTTTACCATTTTCTGGAGGATGGATTTAATTTCTCTGTTAGATATCTCGGCCTGCCCACTAGTCTGTGAATGATGCATAGTTGATATCCTATGGGTTACATGGTACTTCTTTAGCAGGGATTCAACTGTCCGGTTACAAAAGTGAGTGCCATGATCACTGATTAGAGCCCTTGGAACCCCAAATCTAGAAAAGATATTATTTCTAAGAAAATCTGCAGAAACTTTTGAATCATCAGTATGAGTGGCCGTAGCTTCCTCCCATTTTTAAACATAATTTACAACTAGTAGTATATAAGAATAACCAATTGAAACAGCAAATGTCCCATGAAATTGATGCCCCAAACATTAAATATTTCACAAAATTGATTCAGGTTTTGAGCATTCATTCTTTTGGGATATATTACCTGCATTTTGACAATTATCGCATAACCGACAAAATAGATAAGAGTCTCGAAATATGTTAGGCCAATAAAAACCACACTCTAATATTTTCATTGCTGTTCTTTTGGCTCCAAAATGCCCTCCACAAATATAAGAATGGCAGAATGCTAAAATTGAATTAATCTCACTATCATTGACACACATTCTTATTGCTTGGTCGGCATAGTGCTTCCACAAATAGGGCTCATCCTATACATAATATTTGGCATCACTTTTGATCTTCTCTCTTTCTGCCCTAGATAAACCATGGGATAATTTGTTAGTGACTAAGAAATTAACAATATTTTGCATACCATTGTTATGTCTCCCTTGCTAAAAACAATTCTTCTTGTATATTAAATTCATTCTCCACGTGTAGTAGTCGACTTAAGTGGTCTGTTACTTTGTTCTCCATCCCACTTTTGTCCTTGATCTCTGGCGGAATTCACTTAAGATGAGTATTCATCTTATCAATGTTGATTTTGATTCTTTCTTCGTCATTAGAATAAACAATTTCCTTAGGTACCAAGTAGAAAAGAACGAATTTTTTTTGAAGCAAAAACAACAACCAAAAGCTTTTTTTCAGTGGTGGAGTTGTTTTGCGTGAGACGTCCTTCCAACTCATTGTCCCAACATTGCACCCACTGTAGAATCATTTGCGTTGCATATTATTTGAAACGATAAGCTCCAATTAAGTGGTTGAATGATTGGAGTAGACACGAGGAGATGCTTCAACCTGTTGAATGCCACTTTGCAGTCATCATTGAACTCGAATTCCGCATCCTTTTGCAACAATTTGCATAGAGGTGCTAATATTTTGGAGAAGTCCTTGATGAATCTTGGTAAAACCCTATATGACCAAGAAAAGCACGAACTTCCCACACCTTGATGGGGCAAGGCAATGATTGGATTATATAAATTTTTGCTTTATCAACCTCAATCCCGTTAGATGATACCACATCACCTAGCACTATACTTTATTAAACCATAAAGTGACATTTTTCAGAGTTTAAAACAACATTAGTTTCAGACCTATGCACTTTTGTAAAATGAATGTAAGGTTATGCAAACACTGATCATAAGAATCACCATAGATAGTGAAATCATCCATGAATACCTCAATAATATGTTCTAAAAATTAGAAAATATCCTAAACATAGATCTTTGGAATGTGGAAGGGGCATTACATAACCCAAATGGCATACGATAGTAAGCAAACGTTCCAAATGGACACGTGAATGTCGTCTTTTTCTTGATCCTCAAGAGCAATAGTAATATGAAAATATCCTGAATAGCCATAAAGAAAACCATAGTAAACACGACCAGCTAACCTTTCAAGAATTTGATCAATAAAAGGAAAAGGAAAGTGATCTTTGTGAGTAAGAGAATTAAGTTTTTGACATCCTATGCAAACCCACCACCTGTTTTGAATACGGGGGGTACCATCTCGTTTTCTTGATTTTTCACCCCTGTTATCCCCGTCTTTTTAGAACCACTTGCACCGGGCTAACCCATTCACTATCCAAAATGGGGTAAATTGGGAAATATCCCTACTTCTAGAAGTTTAAGTATCTCTTGTTTAACCACCTCCATTAGCATTCGGTTCATCATTCTTTGTGGTTGACGAGTAGGCTTAGCTCCATCCTTCAATAATATACGATGCATGCATATGGATGTGCTAATTCCTTTTATATCTGCAATAGTCCATCCAATCACCGTCTTATGCTCTATCAGAACATTTAACAATCTTTCCTCTTGTTCACTAGTTAAATTATTAGAAATTATCACCGGATAAATTTTTCCATCACCCAAAAGTAAATATTTGAGATGACTTGGAAGAGGTTTCAGTTTTGGCTAAGCCACTTGCATAACAAAATGTGAGATTTTATCATTAGAAATTGGCAATGTAACATAAGATACTGTACCAATTTGTGGCTCCGCAGCATCACTTTCTAGTTGGTCGTACAATTCATCATCAATTTTTTTTTTCAAAAACTTCCTATACTAATGAATCAACAATACCAATATAATGGATGGAATTATCCTCATTAGATTTTTATGATACCTTATGGCTTTGTAAATATTATGCTGAAAGTTTTTTTCATCAAATTCCATTGTCTAGATTCCAATATCTACATCTATCTTAGTTTTAGATGTTTTAAAAATGGTCTACCTAACAGAATAGGAGCAGACACATCATTGTTTTCCATGTCAAGAACATAAAAATCTGTAGGAAAAATTAATTCATAGACTTGGACTAAAACATCTTCAACTATACCCATAGGATAGGCTACTGACCTATCTGTCAATTGAATAATAGTACAAGTTTCAAGTAAAGGACTAATGTGTAAGGAGCTATAAACTGAGTAGGATATAACATTTATACACACTCCCAAATCTAACATGGTTGCCTTAATCTTTGTATTGTTTATTGAACAATGAATTGTACACATACCTAGATCCTTGCATTTTGTGGGAAAATTTTGTGTAAGCATTGCTAAAACATTTTTACCTAAAGTAATCTTCTCACCTTTCTTTTGTCTTTGCTTCTTCTTATGTGTACATAATTCCTTCAAAAACTTAGCATATCGAGATATTTGTTTTCTAGCATCTAATAATGGAATATTTACCTCACATTTGTGAAAAATATCATATAAGTCTCTATTAGGGTCTTCTTTCACAAATTCCTTGAATGCTTCGGGGAATGGTGGCTCAGGTTTATATTTTGGCCGTGGAGTTGACTTACCTTTTTCTTCACCCTGGCTAATTAGACCGACTTATTTTTCCACTTCGGGCTCCTTCTCATCAGCCTTCACACGTTCAAGAACTAATTTGCTCGACATCTCAACCTCCTTGCCACTTCTCAACACTATTGCACTAGTATTTTCCTTGGGGTTGATAATTGTTTGAAAGGGTAACTTTCCAGAATTGAGCTTCCAATCAGCTAATCGCAGTCGCCATTTATCCCATTTGGTGCTACAATTGCTGGATATTGGCTTTGCTGTCCTGTTGGAATTGCATAGTATTAGCAGTTAAAGCAATTAGTATTTCTTCCATTGACTTACCATATTGCCGAGCAGCCAAATTAGCTTGTTGTCTTTGAGCAAATAGAGGCCTATACGGTTGGAAATTCTGCCAATTTTGTTGAGGCTGTTTCTATGCCGGATTCTCATATCTCAAATTAGAATGATCCCTTCACCCAAGATTGTACGTGTTAGAATAGGGATCACGATTTACTTGTGGTTGCCCTGGAAATCCTTCTGCAGCGTTTACTTGCTCTTGAGACTCATCTTGTAACGTGGGACACATGACTGTCGGGCGTCCCTCGTTCGAACAAGTTCTACAGGGTTGCACAGTTTGAAGAATTATTGAAGCCAATAGACGTTCAAAATAAGTTAAACTGGCCATTTCTTGCTCTAAATATGAACCATTTACCTCATTAGCATGCTTAACAGGTTTTTCGTGTCGCGTCCCGAACTTTTGATAATGTGCTGCCATGTTTGATATGAGCTCACGAGTAGTGTCCATAGTCAAATTATCTAACACCCATCCACTAGCAGCGTGATCATATTCCTCTCATTAGTCCCAATAAACGTTCATAAAAGTATTGAATCAATAAGGAGTCACAAATTTGATGAAGAGGGCAGCTTGCACAATGGTTCTTGAAACATTCCCAATACTTATATAAGGACTCGTCATTGAAGTGCCTTATCCCACAAATTTCCTTCTAGATATTTGCAGTTTGGGAGGCTGGAAAATATTTTTTCAAGAACAATCTATTCATTTGCTCCCATGTTGTAATGCTGCCCGAAGGTAAATCGAACAGCCAATCTTTTGACTCATCTTTAAGTAAGAATAGGAATGCTTTTAATTTTATGTGTTCCTCAAAACCCCAGTGGGTCTCATACTTGTACAAACTACATGGAACTCCTTAAGATGCTTGTTCATATCCTCACCTGGTAATCCATGAAAAGAAGGCAATAAATGGATTAGTCCAGATTTTAATTCAAAAGTAACATTTGCATCTAACTCAGGATATGTAATGCAAAGAGGTTGCTGATTTAAAGTGGGCACTGCCAGTTCTCTAAGAGTGATCTTTGTTCCATGCTTGTTTCTTCTTGTTCCTCTTATTTTTTTTGCAAAAATGAAATTAAAGTTGATTTTTCCCTAGTTGTCTTTCCCTTAACTCTTTCCCCAATTTGCGTAGCGTCCTTTGAATTTTCTAATCAAATTAGAATTCAACTTGTCCAGCAGATTGTGTTACTGGCATACACAATTAGTGAAAGAAATAATAACAAAATAGAAATTATTTGAACAAAAATAAATCAAACTGGTCCCCGACAACGATGTCAAAATTTTTGGCCGTGCTGTCACTGGTACCCAAAAACTAATCAAATTTGCACTTATAAATGTAGCATTGGTGAGTCCGAGTTGTTCCCTAGAGAACAAGAGTTATTCTTGTTCTTAAAGAAAAATAGGGAGGGGTTTGAAAAATTTTAAACTAAAAATTTAAGCAAGAAATTAAATTGGAGAGAATTCAATTGAAGAAGAATCTTGGTTCCGATCATATCCACTTTGGAAATTCTATTAATTGATCATCGATGACACCAAAAGATAATTCAATTCTCATATAAAGCACTAATTGAAGAATTAACCTGAATTCCAATTCAAAGTCAATTTTTATTTCTTTTCCTAAATTGGTTAATTTTTAACACGCGATCCAATTAACCCTAACTATTAATTTAATCTAGACACACATCAAAAGTTAATTAATAGAAGCATTAAAACCAGCAAGAACAATTACGCTAATTAAACATAAACACACGCGGTTATGTCAATTAGTTGATTATTTTTTTCTAAATTCAATAACGCTAATCGAGCACTATTAAATCTAGTTGCTTCACATATTGAATTGAACACACGCAGACAAAACAATCTAGTTGTATATTAATTCTAATAACCCACTATTCTGCAGCAATAGCAAATTAAAAAGAAAAATCATAAAATTAATACAGAAAAATATTCAATACTTGATATAAAAATAAATATATTCAAGTACATAAGTCTCACAATTTAATGGAACCATGCATGGCTACAATTCCTTCACGGTGACCAAGAAAATGATTTTAGGCAGTAAGTGCCATAGAAGAACACACACTAATTTTCTGCTGAAAACCACCATGAAAACTAAAGAAAAGAATGTCATCCCCACTATTCACCCTTCACGGGGTATTTATAGTGAACATTAGGGTTACAATACCTATTCTAGGATAAGAATGTGAAATCGGCTGAAAAGGAGTCCAACCAGACGAAAAAATCTACCCAAAATAAAAAATCATGTAATACTACTAAGTCGCGTGCACCTGCGCACCCTGTATACTTGAACTTTGCTTTCTAGAAATCGTACATGTGCGCAGCTTGATGGTTGCGCATGTGCGCGAAACCCTAATGTTGTGCTTCACTTTCAACTTCGATTTTGACCTCAATGCTCTTGGAATTTGGAAAAGTGTAAAATGCAAAAGTTGCAGCTCTCTTTCTTTGCTTTCCAATGCATCTTGAATCAAATCAATCGGAGGTCTGACCAAAAAGTTACGCTTAAAAAATGAAACAGTGTCCATAGAAATTCGCTCCATACTAGCACACAATTCATCCCTAGAATTTCTTCCCATCTTTTTCATCCTTTTCATCCTTTTTTCACTTTAACTCTTGTAAAAAACTAAAAATAACCAAATTAAGCTCAATTTTAACTCAAATATTGCTTACAATACACAAAAACACTATAAATGACACATAAAATATAGTACAATTATGATCTTATAATTGTACAATGCTTATAAACATTAATATTTCCCCTTATGCATCCTCAAGTTTGTCAGGCATCTTGATTTTTTGATTTACACTGCATATGTTGATATCAATATCAAATCTTCTATTGGGATAACACATACTTATAGAAGAACTAACTATAGCTAAAAAAATGTAAAACATCAGGATCTAGAATAAGTATCTTTAGTGTATTTGAGTTGACTTGCTTGTAAAAGGTGATCTTTTTATTTTAATATAATAGGGTTGATTTGTTTCAATTATTTGCTGACATTATTGTACGATTCAACTAAAAGTTTGAAGAAATATTTGATTGTGATCAAAAGATTGGTTATTATAATTGGTATTGATAATTATATTGATTTTAACATCTGCTGTGAAGTGTGGTGTGATTTCAGCATTTTATGAGATTTCATGGAAGATATTGAATTTTGTTAATTATGCTTTGCCTGCTTGAATCCGTGATTCAAAGTATTAGACGTTTCTGGACAAATAAATGTCATTCGTTGTTGAAGATGCTATAGCTTTTGAAATCTATAATGAAGATTAAGACCTGAGAACTTTCTCTTTGTTTTACCACGACTACACCATGCTTTGACATTGTCCAAAAATTGAATTGGATAATGAGATGTCGGCTATGTATTGTTCCTTAATGTTTTGGATTCTGAACTTTTATGAATTGACATGAAAGGATTTACCTCTTTCAAGTGTAAGGTGAATCCTTTACTTTTACTCTTTCAAGTTTTATAACACTATTGTGTTTGAAAGAATTTATTGGATTTGTTTTATTTAGCACTTACCAGTGTCTATTGCCTTTTTCAAAGAGTGCAATTTAATATGTATGGTCTCCAATTAGGACATCAATGTGTTTCTTGGTTTAATTAGTTTTGTAGAGTGAAATAGGGAAAATTACACTCTTTAATTGTTTGGTGTTTGTACAATAGTGTTGATTTATTTGCCACTTCCTCCCAAAAAAAATATTTATATCAATACGTTTTTCCCAAAAATGAAAAGTATAAAAAAAGTCGGCCGATAGTTGAAAAGTTCCATTTGGTTTTTGTGGGATTTGTTATCATTTTGGGGGATCTGATAGCAATAATTGTGGGTGTTGGCTTTTGCAATTTTTTAATTTTCAGGATTACATTCCTAAGATTCTTTGCATCAATATTAGGTGGCTATCGCAATTTAATAGTCTGAACTTTGATTTATTTGTACATTTGATTCATTTTACATAGAGTGTTGTAACTAAAAATCCTTTGCTCCATCATTATTTACCAGGAAATTACGGCAATTCACATCATTAACACAGATATAGACTTTTTCGGAAAAGCATTCTCGGTCAACCAACCACCAACCAAATCCAACGGTAACCTCAAAGTAAATTTTTCTCTTGTTATCTATTGGTCTTCTATTCTGGTAGTTGTACTGGATTTGGATGTCTATATCTTTAGAAAGTTTCCTCAGCTATGTGATTGCGTAGATTTTATTGGCTCATTTAACATGTTGATTGCAAGGACTTTGCACTATCATGGAACTTTCTTGTTCGCAAAAAGTTGATCATTTTATTTCTCTCAACATTTAGGGTTTTTGGGCCGAAATGATTTCACATTTATTGATTATAACAAATTGTTCAAATTTTTTAGATTTTCAAGGTTTCTTAGATTATTTGAAGAGAGAGGCTTAAGATCTGACGTAACAGCCTTCTTTATAAGCTAATGGCATGTGAGATTTGACCAGTTTTATTCTTTGGATAGGTTCAACATAGTTTAGCTATCTAATTTCTCTATTGAATACCAGGTCGAGTGCATATGACTTGTTGATCGCTCTTTGAGAAAAGTTATTCAGTAGAAAGTTTAATTTTATAACATAGTTGCAAGTTGTTTAGTGGATATTCTATACTTCTTAGATTCAAATTTTTTTTTCACACAATGTTAGAACTAATATTTGCCTTTTGTGTGGTGTTAGCAATTTAGAAAATGTAGAACTCTCTTCCTCCTTTGAGCTTATGAATACTAGTTTTTTCATGTTTCCTTGCGAGATTTAGTTGTATGAATTGTGTATTGAATTCGTTTGGGTCTACTTATTCTTTGAGCTAATGTCTACAATCTTGACAGTTTACAATCACAATGTTGTTTTCTTTTTTTCCAATTTCAAGGTAATGCCTAACTTTTGTATTTTTCTTGGTTAGGTTGTTCCAAATCTAATATACCATTGGGCCGATTTGGTTTGATCAACAATCAAGAAGTCAATGATAATTGATTGACTTGTATTTTTTGAGCAGTTTTGATTGATTCAACAATGCCCTAGCATATGCCATTCAAGACTCGAAGCTAATATTTGTAAAGTTAACTTTTTGATTGACTTGTATTTTTTGAGCATTTTGGATTGATCTAACAATGTCCCAATGTATGCCATTCAAGACTCATAACATTTGTAAAGTTAACTTCTTTGTATTTTGGATGATGAACGTGATTTTGAATAAAGGCCTTTTTACAGTTACTTTGCCATTTAATTTTGATAACTTCTTATTATGTTATCAAGTTTAGACTTACATTTGTTCAATTCTATTGGGCATTTAAATCATCTTTTTTTTTTTTCCACCGCTCAATGTGCAGTCATGTCATCTAGTTAGTTATTACACATTGGTCATGCAATAGTCACTCTATTTTTACTTTTTTATTTGATCATGGTCAAGTACAATTAATTGGAAGTAAACAAGATTTGATTTAGAATTTGGAATTTCTATGGTGACCAACAAATAGTATTCAGGTTGATGATGCTTTCAAACAAGCGTTGAGTGTCCTGATTGTTGGAAATTTAAGCTCAATAGGTCCTCGGTCACAGATTTCCTTCAACATGTATTCTTCCTTTTTATCTTGAACCGGTTCTTTATCCATTGGTGAGAGTGTTTCCTTGTTCTTCACAATTTATCATTCCTTGAACTTTGTCAAGTTGGTCTTGTAACCGCTTGGTGGATGTGTCTTTGTCTTCAAAAAATCTAACTTACTCTCGTTGGAGTTCAGCTTGTTCTTCATGGAGTTGGACTCTTTTTTTAAGAAGTACTTGAGCTTCATTCTCACATCCATCAATCTTGTCTCATCAATTTCTCAGTTTGGTTGATGAAGGAATTAGGGTTTCATTGGTTCATATGCGACTTTTGTGGCGAAGGGAAAGAATTAAGATTTAATTGGTAACTCATATAAAGATATGGATAGCTAGACCAACCCATTTGATAATCTAAGGTCTAGGGAAAATAATCATAACAAGAATCATGCTCATTGGACTTTCCTCCATTACCGTAAGAAGGATAATTTCCTTGGTATCATAGTTCCAATTAGTTCTCCTTGCATATTCTTGAACAACAAACAACACAAAGAAAAACAAGAAAAATAACTAAAACAACACAAACAAGAAAATTAGGAAAGTTTAGACTACTAGATTGTCCAAACTATCCATCACAAGGAAAATCTTTTTGCATTTTCAAGAGAAGAATATAACTACAAAATAAAACTCTTTTGGTTTTTTTTCAAATAGATGAAACAAATGTACAAGAAAAACAAAGAACTTTAATCAAGTCTTCCAACCAAATTATATCGATATTGCTACAAACCAATCCCCGACAAAGATGCCAAAAAATTGATGCCTTAAAACATCTAGTTATAAAATTATAAACACCAAAATCCTACTACTAACTAGATGGCATCCTGCAAGTATACGGTAATCAACTAGTAGCAAGTGGAAGTAGGGATCGAACCCATAAGAATTGGTCGATAATTACCCATTATTTGGTTAGATTACTATTTAAAGTGATTGATTAAAATAGGATTTGATTAAAACTAAAACTTAGTTGTATAAGAAACTAAGAAAGCAATGCAAAGGCTATCTAATGCATTAAAATAAACATTAACACTAAAGAAAACATTTGAAAGAAAGCAACTAAAGAAAGCAAATAATAGCGGAAGAATTTCTGGAAAGCAAGTAGAGAAACCATGTAAAATGAAAGTAATTTTAGAAAATAATTAACTCATATAAACAAAAAATTACCACTTTGAAGGCATAATTAAGGAATGCTCATTAACTATTTTAAGAAAGTATGTAAAAAGAAATCATTTTTAGAAAGCAATTAACTAACCTAAATTACAAATTAATACTAAGAAAACATAATTAAGGTAAGCCCATTAACTAATTTACACATTAACCTAAGAAAACAACTGAATAAAGCAACAAAAGCCAAGCAATTAAACTAAACTATCCTAATTAATTAATCTAAACTCTAAATTACTACTAACAAAGTATTTTTGAAGAAAACTCATTAACTAGTCTACCAACCAACCTAAGAAATTAAGTAAAGAAGGTTAAGACAATTAAATGAAGAGTCCATAAAGTAATCTACCAATTAAACTAATAAAACAAGTAAAGAAAGCAATTAAACGAAAAGGCATAAACTAATCTACCAATTACACTAAAAAATCAAGTAAAGAAAGCAATTAATGAGAAACAATTAAACTAACTAAACTAAAGAAATATGAAATTAAAGATTAACAAAAGTAGTTTGAACACAAATAAAGAACTTACAAATAAAATGTTCAATCTTCAAAAATGAAATAAGATTACAAGAATTGGAAGATTTGAAAAAAAAAAAATGAAATCCTAGATAAAAAGTTCTTCCCAAAATGTGTTATTTATAGTGCTAGAGTTGCGGAAGTTTCTTGCAGCACAAAATAACCTCAAACAATGACTTTTTTGGCATTGCCGCCTTCCAACCGCGGTATCGAACCATGAAGAAAAGCTTGATACCATGGTCTTAATCAGGTCACTGCACCATTTTTCCGTTTTGTGCCAAAAATCTTTGTCCGACGTCCAATTGCATGTGCCATTTTTCCATGCGACCCTGGCACATAAGAAAATATGAATAAATATAATAAGTACTTAAAATAACTCTTAAACATTTAAACAAAATACTCATGAAAGAGACCAAAAATGAAAGACGAACAAAGACAAATGAAAACATAATTCCCAACAGAATTAGGTTAAAGACAAGACACAAATTTTAAATACAAGAACCTAATAAAATATGATAATTAAAACCTAAATAAGTTCTAGAGTACTTAAGAAGCACATTCTAACACATTCTAATACATGAAAGTAAAAATAGACAAAAACACAAACTTAAATATTAAGAATGCTAGAAACTAGTAATAAAATGTTAAGTGTAGGGTATATATAACTCTAGTTTCCTAGAGTAATCATGCCCCAAACGTAAACTTTTGGTCTTCTTGAGAAAAAACTAAGATAGGAAAAAGAAAAGGAACAACAAAATCACTGACAAATAAACAAACACAAAACACAAGACACAAAATATTAAACACTAATGGCACCACCGAGTTAACGACTAAAACGTAATAGTTGGATGTACTTTGAATCATCAGGTGACCTCTCAAAGGACCATAAATAATATATGAAGATTGACATATTCGAACCCATCATTCTAATTCTTCATTTTTTTTTCCAAAAAGAATGGTTCAATCATCAACAAAAATTTCAAAATATTAAGTATTGTCTTCAATCAAAAAGGTTTTCACAATATAATCCAATTCATGAAAAATATGTTTTGTTCAACTCAAAAGAACTTCAAGTTAACCAAGCCATCTCGACAAGCCACTTGGAAGTGAAGGTATCATTAGGACTCTACTTATAATGCACATGTCATACAATTTGGAGTATTAGTCTAGCAAAGGAAGTTTATATCGATATCAATGATGAGTAGCACAAAACATTTTATGCCTATCTTGTTGGTATACTAAAATAGTGAGCCTCATTTTGAAAATTTTGCTTCTACTTGCCTCATTTTTAAAGCATTCCTAATAGTCATTTCGTTACGTAAATGTTCGACAAACAAATTTTGTGATGTGAGAATCCCGTACTAGCCTTATTTCTATTCTAAGGGTATATTTCGAAGGTACAACATTAGTGATGCCAATTACTCTACTCGCCTTATGCCCAAGACCAAAAATTTTTTTTTTGTACGCGTCCTAAACCAATGAAGGGGACAAAATACACCTAAAATTGTATCAAGACCCAAGCATTTAAAAGATAGAATAATACTCTATGCAATAATTATACAAATGGCTTAATTCATTTCCGATAATTTAGATATCTTTCCAAAAGAAAAACTTAACAATAAAGAGCATTTTTGAGAATTAATAAAAGATATTTCAAATGAATTCTTTAAAAACTACAATGCCTTCTCTTTTTTAGATTAGTAATGAATAATGTTTGAAATCTTTGCTTACAAGAGAACCAACACAACTCACACCAACATTTTGAAATTCCCAATTTGAATACAACAACCATATGCTATTACAAGTCAATTATCATCATCGAGTAACATATTTGCTTACTCTTTTTTCATCCAATAATTACCAAAAATTTTATTCACATTAAACAAAACCATTCCCGAAAGCATAATAAAATGCAAAGCACGCCACCATACTTTTCAATTTATTCAATGATGAGTACAACTCATCTTACCAGTCACCCATATTGCAAGAATAAAAAATACTACTAGAAAGCATAAAAACAATGTATCTTTCTTCTTTTACTCCTCCTGTAGCTGACTCTTTTCCCACAACACCCCAAATTGTACCTCTTTTTTTGCAATCAGAACAAACTCACACTCATATATAAGTTGTATTGATGATTCTTCCAAACAAGTGTTGAGTATATTGGTTATTGGAAATTCAAGCTCAATAGGTCCTTGGTAACCGATTTACTTCAATATGTATTCTTTCTTTTTATCTTCTTCAATCGGTTCTTTATCCATTGGTGAGAGTGTTGGAGTCCTTTGTTCTTCACCATTTATCATTCCGTGAACTTTGGAAAGTTAGTTTTGTAACCGCTAACGATGGATATGTCTTGGTCTACGATGTATCTGACTTGCTCTCGTCGTGATGTGTGTTTATTCTTCATGCAGTTGAGTTAGTTCTTCACAAATTTCTTGAGGCATCATCCTCACATCCATCATTCTTACCTAATCAACTTCTTGTTTTGGTTGGTGCAGGAATTAGGGTTCCATTGGTTTATATGAAGGCTCTTGTGGTGAAGGGAAAGACTAGAGATTTTCTTGGTAGCTCTCATAAGGGTATGGATGGCTAAACCATCGCATATGATAGTCTAAGGGGTAGGGAGAATAATCATAACAAAATCATGCTCATTCACCTCCATTACCATAAGAAGGATAATTTCCTTAGTATGAATAGTTCCAATTAGTTCCTTACATGTTCTTGAACAACAAACAACACAAAAAAAAAAAAAAACAAGAAAGAGAACTAAACCTATCGATCACAAACAAGAAAATTAGGAAAGTTTAGACTACCAGCTAGTCTAAACTATCCATTACAAGGAATGCCAATCTTTTTGTATTTTTCAAGATAAGAACGCAACTACAAAATGAAAATCTTTTTGGCTTTTTCAAGTAGAAGAAACAACTATACATGAAAAAAAATAAACTTCAATCAAGTCTTCTAACCAAATTATATCGATATAACCGAAAATAAATCCCCGCAATGGTGCCAAAAACTTGATGCATTAAAACATCTAGGTATAAAATTAAAAATACCTAAATCTTACAACTAACTAAATGGTATCCCTAAGTATACGGCTATCAACTATTAGCAAGTGAAAGTAGGAATCGAACCCACAAGAATTGATCGGTAATTACCCATTATTTGGTTAGATTACTATTTGAAGTGATTGATTAAAAGAGAATTTGATTAAAACTAAAAGTTAAAGAAACTAAGAAAGCAATGTAAAAGCTACCTAATGTATTAAAGTAAACATTAACGCTAAGGAGTTGTTTGTCAAACCCTATTAAGTGCTTAAATTTAATTCATTAAGTGTTTTTTTGTATTAAGTCAGTATTTGATAATAAAATTCTTCTATCTCTGAATATATTAAGTGCTCCTTAATTTCTATAATTTTTTTTGTGAAAATTCTATCACTTAATTTACTGAATTCTTTACTAGTATAGTAAAACTCACTAAATTTTTTTCTTTAAATTCTCATTCACATACTTTTACGTAAATAAACATACTCATAAACACACACTTACACGCACTGTATTCAATATCTCTCGCACATAAACACATACTTGCACATACTACATTCATTCTCTCTCACACATAAACACATACTCGAGCACATTATATCCTTTCTCTCACACATATAAACACAGACTTGCACACACTATTCACTCTCTCTCACGCATAACAGATACTTGTACACACCATTTCCCTTCTCTCTCACACATAAACATACACTCGCACACAACATTCATTTTTTCTCTCACATAAGTACATACTTGAAGATACTATATTCTTTTTCTCACACGTATAAACACATACGTGCATACATTATTTTCACTTCTCTCACACATATAACACACATTTGCGCACACTATATTCCTTTTCTCTCACACATAAATAGACACTTGCACATACTATACTTCTTCTCTCTCAAACATAAAACACATGTTGCACACAGTATGTTCCTTCTAGCCACACATAAACACACATTTACACACATTATAGTCCTTTTCTTTAACACAAAAACACACACTTGCATCCAACAACAAAACATAAACTTGCACACATTATATTCCTTCTCTCTTACATATCAACACACACTTGCACATAGTATCTCTTTCTCACACATACTTTATATTAATGAACTATTTATTTGTATTAAAAATATAGTATTTAAAAAATTAAACTACTATAAAAATAAAACATAATATTATCATCGAATGATAAAATATACATAGGATAAAATATTTTAATTCAGTACTCAAGTTCAGCTGATTATCAACCAAATACAACTTAATAAATTCAACAAATTAAGATTTTAACACTTAATTTTTAGTATGTTTTGATTTCAAATATGAGAAGGATAAATTCCTTGGTATGAATAGTTCCAACTAGTTCCTTGCATGTTCTTGAACAACAAACAACACAAAGAAAAACAAGAAAATAACTAAAATACCACAAATAAGAAAATTAGGAAAGTTTGGACTATTGGCTAGTTTCAACTATCCATCACAAAGAAAATCTTTTGTATTTTTCAAGATAAGAACTAAACTAAAAAATGAAACTCTTGTTGGTTTTTTCAAATAGATGAAACCACCACACAAGAAAAACAGAGAACTTCAATCAACTCTTCCAACCAAATTATATTGATATCAACGAAAATCAATCCTCGGTAACGGCGCCAAAAACTTGATGCCTTAAAACATCTAGTATAAAATTATAAACACCTAAATCCTACTACTAACTAAATGGTATCCCGCTAGTATACAGTTATCAAATAGTAGCAAATTGAAGTAGGGATGGAACCTACAAAGATTGGTCGATAATTACTTTTTATTTGGTTAGTGTAATTACTATTTGAAGTGATTGATTAAAGGAGGATTTGATTAAAACTAAAACTTAAAGAAACTAAGAAAATAATGTAAAGGATATCTAATGCATTAAAGTAAACATTAACACTAAAGAAAATATTTTTAAGAAAGCAATTACAGAAAACAAGCAAAAGGCGAAGCACTTTAAGATGTGCAATTAAAGAAAGCATGTAAAATGAAAGCAATTTTAGAACACAATTAACTATTTTTTTTTAATTGGATAACCACCAGTACAGTGGTGGATGCGCCACTTCAAAGTTCATTGATCTGCAAAAATAAGGATTACAAGGAGGAGGACTAGACTAAAACCTCATAATAAAATAAATAATGAAGTTTAACATTAATGAATAAAGAAAAATAACTGCAACAATCAAACTAAACGAATACAAGATGTTTGAATGGAATCCAAATAAACAAAACCAAGAAGTCTTCATGTTGCTTTAGTTTGATTGCAGCTAATGCATTTGAGCCGAGACATGATCAAGAAGTCAGTTGCAGGTGACTTGAAGAACTGCCTAATTTTGCAAGGCAATCCGCTGCCAAGTTTGCTTCATGGTAAATATGCAACAAAGAAAAGCGAACTTGTGTCAGTAAAGTTCGAACCTTTAAGAATAAGAGCATCTAATCTCCAAGGGTAACCCGTTTCTCCAAGAATCATGCGGCTAAGGAGTTAAGAATCACTTTCAATGATCAAATCCATATAACCATTCTAAATACAAAGTGTAACTCCTTCAATTAGGGCTACTAACTTGGCTGCCATGATTAGTATTATAGCCAAAAGAACAAGCAAAGCCGTGAAGTAAATGACCTATCAAGTTCCAAATAAGATCTTCACCACCAGATAGGCCCATGGAAGATATAAATGATCCATCCACATTAAGCTTTAGTGTGCCAGCTGAGGGGGGAAACTCCAACAGATCGAGACGAGTACGAGGGTTTAGTTTTAGAATCAATCTAGTTGTGCCTTGTACTTGTTGAGCAAGACGATTCAAAGGGTATGCCTGTTCAGACTCATCATTTGGAGTCTGGATTAATGTTAGAAATGCAATATTTAGAAGAGTACCCTTGTCATAAAGAAAGGAAAGCCGAGCACACCAAAGTTGCCAACATATAACAATTGGAAGAGTTTTAGGTAGCTGTCCCTTTGGGTTGCCAAAGAAGTCATCCACAAAAGACTATGCTTCTGATGGATGGAATCGACTTGAAATCTTGGAACACCCAACTTTTGTTCAAAGAATTTCCAAATGTGAAAAGGGAAAGGACATCCCACAAAAAATGATCTGTAGAATCTAAAGAGTTGCACAAACAATATTTAGATGCTTAATAGAAACCAAAATCCCTTAGAATATCCTCAAATGGGAGCAAGCCATTTAAAATCCTCCAAAGAAGAATAGAGAAATTTATTGGTATTTTGGAGTTCCAAATAGAGGCCCTTGATTGCATTATGTTCCTCTTTGCCCTAACAAGTCATAAGCCAAGAAAGTACTTAATGCTCCACTTGCTTGTTAAGTTCCAATAGTAAGTGTCTGGATCATCTAAGAGGAACAAAGAAAGCTTCAAAATCTCCTCCTTGACTCTGCCGCCACCAAGGAAGCAATAAAATCTCCCGATCAGCCAAGGTTATTTGAGAAAACATCCTTGATTTTGAGGTCTGGAAAATGGATTTGATTTGCCTTATTTGCCAAAGGACCAATATCAAACCAACTAGAAAATCCAAAAGAAGACTTCCCTGATAGAATAGCCTGTCGAATGTATGGTTCAACCATGTCTTGAACTTTCATATTCTATGCCAAGTCAAGGATGGAGAAGAAGGAATATAAAGTTCATACCAGCATCTTATAAACTTCGCCTAGAGTGAAGTTGAAGTATGGAATTCCACCATAACTTGCAGGAAAATGAAAGAATAACATCACTAATATGACGAAGACCAAGGCCATTCTCACTGGTTGGAAAACATAAGTCATTCAATTTTTGCCAGTGTCTTCTATTGCCAAATTCTGATTCCACTCCTAAAAAAATTGGCATGTAGCCGATCCATCTAAGTTAGTATTGCCTTAGGGGGATAGCAAGCACATGTATTGGCATGGCAGAGAGAACATGCTTGATTAAGATCAATTTACTTCCTGGGGAAAGAAGCATTTTTCTCCAGTCAGGTAAATGATCACAAGCTTTGTCCAATGTTGGTGAAAAATAAGAGCTCTTTTTCCTACCACAAAATATTGGACAGCCAAGACAAGTAAATGGAAAGGAGAAGCGCTTGATTCCAAGTAAGGCTGAAATGGCCATATTTGTTGCTGGAGAACATCTCTTGGAAATTAGGTAAAAACTTTTAGAAAAATTAATACTTTGACCCGAACCTTGTTGATAAACCTCTAGAAATGCCAAAATCTTCTTCAAAGAGTTTTTATCCCCGTGGACAAAGATAAGAATATCGTCAAAAAAAGCTAAATGAGTGATAGTAGGACAACTTTATTGTTTTTTTCTTTTATTTATAGTACCATCCAAAACAAGAGTCTTAATTAATACCCATGATGATGGCTCAGAAGTCAAAATAAAAAGCAAGGGAGATAGGGGGTCACCTTGTTTCACCCCATAAGTTGAATGGAAAAATTCTTTGGTTTCTCTGTTTAGCAGTACCGAGAACTAACTAGCCTCCAATTTCATCATGACTATTCTAACAATGTAATCCAGAAAACCAAATTTAAGAAGCAAAGGTAGTAGGAACTTCCAAGAGACTCTGTCAAAGGCTTTCATCATATCCAATTTAATCGCCAAATTATGTCCCTTAATCTTCTTGTGAAGAGATGAGAAAAGTTCCTGGGCTAGATATGCTTCAGTTCTACAATAGCCAAATTTTGATTGCTTCTTTGAAATCAAAGCTGGCGCACCTTGGACAGACGATTGGCCAGAATCTTCGTAAAAATTTTGTTAAGAAAATTACGCAAAGATATGGACCAAAAGTCATTCAAAGTAGACAAATTATCTTTTTTAGGGATAACCACTAAAAGAGCACTAGAGATGATTCTCGAAAAATTAGTTCCCTGCAAAAAGATCATGAACTGCTGAAAGAAGATCTTCTTTTGATTATATCCCAACATCTGACCTAGAATAACCTAGTATAACCATCTGAACCCAAAACACTCTCTGAAATACTACTTCTTTCAACTTTTCCAGATTAACCTGGTTAACAAGATTCGATTTTTGGTTATCGAAAACTATTGTAGGAATATGGGATAACAACACTAGTAAACAATTTTGATCAATTCCTGTGTCTGAGAACAAGTTATGGAATAAATTAATCCCCTCGTTTGAAATCTCTTTAGGAGACTCCAACCAATTTCCATTAGCATCCTTTATACGTCTAATAGTCAGTCAGACCTCTTATTGAGTAAGGAAGCATGGAAAAATTTAGCATTCGTATTCCCCGCAGCCAGCCATTTACAACGGGATTTCTGTCTCCAGAATATTTCTTCCATCTTAAGTTTCTAAAATAGTTCTACTTGAGCCCAATGCAATAATTCCTTATTGGCCAAGAACTGAGAAGCTTCAAACCGAATCAAGCTCCACTCCACCAGACTTTCCACTTGCTTGACTGAATCAAAGACATTCCCAGAAAACATAATAATTCCATTGCTATAATGTGATTTTCAGCATCTTGAGTTTATATGCAAAACCCAAAGTCCATTGCCTACCCCAAGAATAGACCAATCATCTGAAACCACTTGTATGAAGGAAGGATGCTCGAACCACATGTGCTGGAAACGAAAAGGTTTAGGCTTAGAAAATGTTGTGTTTCTGCATTGCATAAAGGAGAATGATTCGGGCCCGCTTTATTCAAATGTTGAAATTAGAATCCAAAAAAAATCCAAGCCAATCAGAATTAATGAGAATACAATCTAATCTCTTCTAAACTGTATGCACTCAATGAACACCCAACCAAGTATAAGTGCTACTCGTAAAAGGTATCTCAATAAGAGCACAATCTTGTATAGCTGAATTAAATTCATACATAGCCAAAAGATTCTGGTTAGAATGACCTAAATATTCTGCAGCAGTGGAGATAACATAGCCTAAAGTCACCACCAACTGTCCACAATATAGCAATAGAAGAGGCCAAAGAAGTTAAGCTCAATCACAAAGAATGACGTTCTACAAATGAGTATTTAACATATATGAATATGGCCAAACTTGTACGATCCCAATCATCACACAAGATTTGCATATGAATGAACTAATCAGAGTTAAGTAAAACATTAACACGAAAAGGTTATTTCCAAAACAACCAAATCTTGTTATTATTATTGAAAACCCAAAAACTGAAGCTAAGATGAATACAAAAATTCTCAATACGAGTAGCATCAATCAAAGGCTCTAAGACAACCAAAAATGAAATATCATCATAGCGAATCAACTTTTCAACCTTCAAATTGCAGGTTTCTGAGAAATACCTCAAATATTCCAAATAATATATTACTCATTGAGAAGAAATAAGAGGGGGTTGAGCTAGGGCACATAAAGCTTGTCTAGTTAGCATCGTACGTGTAGTTGTGTAAACTTTTCACTTTCGAATCTGCTTTCTCCAAGACTTATGTGTAGTAGATTGATCCATCGGCTGCTGATGACTATTAGTCGAAGAACCAACAGGTAGACACTCTTGCAAGACTCCATCCAAAACAACCCAAGGTTGAAATTCCTTCTCTAGAATGTAATTAACTAATCTAAACTACAAATTATCAATAAGAAAGCACAATAAGGAAAGCCCATTAACTATTTTAAGAAAGCATATAAAAAGAAAGCATTTTTAGAAAGCAATTAATTAACCTAATCTATAAATTAAAACTAAGAGAGCACAATTAAGGTAAGCCCATAAACTAATTTACCAATTAAATTAACAAAGCAAGTGAATAAAGCAATTAAAGGCTAGCAACTAAACTAAACTACCCTAATTAACTAATCTGAACTACAAATTACTCCTAAGAAATCATTTTTAAAGAAAGCCCATTAAGTAATCAACCAATTAAACTAAGAAATCAAGTAAATAAAGCAATTAAGTGAAAAACTCATAAAATAATCAATCAACGAAACTAAGAGTAAGCAAGTAAAGAAAGCAATTAAATGAAAAGCCCATAAACTAATCTAACAATTATACTAACAAATCAAGTAGAGAAAGCAATTAATGAGAAGTAATTAAGCTAATTAAATTAAGGAAACATGAAATTAATCATTAACTAAAGTAGTTTGAACATAAATAAAGCACTTGAAATAAAAAGGTTCAATTTTCAAAGAGGAAATAAGATTACAAGAATTGGAAGATTTGTAAAAGAAAATGAAATTCTAACCTAAAAAGTTCCTCCCGAAGAGGGGAAAAGAAAACTCTAAAATACACTTGCTAACACATCACTAACTATGAGAAAAAATAGGTCTAAGTGTGCTATTTATAGTGCTAGAGTTGGGGAAGTATCTTACAGCCCCAAACAATGAATTTTTTGCCATTTTCGCCTTCCAAATTGTGGCATCGAACCATGAAGAATAGTTTGATACCACGGTATCAACTGGGTCATTGCACCACTTTGACGTTTTGTGCCTAAAATTTTTGAAAAGATTCCAACGTTCAATTGATGCGCACTTTTTTTCATGCGAGTCTAGCACATAAGAGAACATTAATAACTATGATAAGTACTTAAACTAACTTCTAAGCATTTAAACAAAATACTCACAAAAAAGACAAACAAATAAAGGAAGAACAAAGACGAATGAAAACCTAACTTCCAGCGGAATTAGGTTATAGACAAGACACAAATTCTAAATATAAGAACCTAATAAAATATGTTAATTAACACCTACACTACAAGAAAAATGACTTATTTTGACTTCAAAATCAAGTCATAAAAGGCAACATGCAAGTCATAAAAACTTTTGTTATCCCTTCATGACCATCAAATTGGGGTCACCTTCTACAAAGTCATAAAAGTGTTTGTGACTTGCAAATGAATGTCACACAATGATTTGTGACTTGAAACTATTCTTTTGTGACTTGTATTTGAGTGTTGTAGAAGCTTAACCCTTATGTGACTTGCAAGCATACAAGTTGTAAACCTCTTTAATGAATGCATGTTTTTAAAGTCACGAAAAGGTTTTACATGACTTGTAAAATGTTGTTCATAAGATCTTTTGTGACTAGAATTGCTTCTATGACTTGCATGTCACAAAAGGGTCACCAATTTATTTCTTTTTTTTTTTCCAAATAATTTGGAATCTTTTCCCTGTATTTTTCTTTTCCAAAATCATATAATCCTACAATCAAAATCCAATATACAATAATACAAGAGCATATGATAGTTGAGATTTAGTGATTCGAGTATTATCTTTATTTCTGCCATTAATACAATACAAGTAGGTATCAAGCATTTCAGTTGATACAAGTACTTCACAAGAATTTTTAACTGAATATCCCATTCACTGCAATGCCTTAGTGTCATCCAGATATTTGAACAAGAAAGAAAATAGTTTGCTCTGCTAATAGCAATACTTGATGGATCCTGTTACAAACTTCTTTGTTTTTCTTTCACTTTCAGTTTCTGTTTCTCCATCTTGCACAAAAAACAAAACTTCAGTTTTATGGTAATAGGCTTCATAGGAGAGTAGCTACTGTTGAATCATCATAACCAAAGCATTTGATGTATGCTACAAATTTTGGTTTCCAAAATAGAAAAAGAAAAGGTACAATTTACAAACTAGTTGCAGCCATAATATCAAAGGAAAACACTATCACAATAAAGTTAGCCAAGCAAAAAAAAAAAAGGTTGGAATCACAAAAGGTTGAGGGGCAATGATATTGCCACGGCAAATACCTTAATGACACAACATATTTTCATTCAATTACAACCCCACTCCCAATTGCACCCTTCAAATGCAGTTTTCACTTCAACCCTGCTCTCAATTGCACCTTTAACATTCTCAACCTCTTGTTCCATAACATAGACCAAATAATTATTACAAGTTCGACACCATATTCCTCCCAACATGCAACAAAAGGGTCCTAATTTGTTGAACCCATGAGCCTTAATTTCTGCAATTTCAGTCCATTTCACCCCAAAATTATTCCTTACACTCACATGGATAAGTCTCAACCAACAATGAGTTATATTAATAGTCAAGAAATTATGAGCCATATGACCATAAATTTCCTAAACCCTTGCAGCATCTCTCACCCAATTGAAGGTCTTTAGGTTTCAGTTCAATTTTAAATGTTATTGAGAGAGCAAACTATGGCTGATAACGCTTCCTCATAAAATCATCAAGAAGAAAGAATAAACCAAAAAAAGGGAAACAAGATCTTACCAAATTCCACTACCTCAAATCTCCCTTATACTATACTCAGTTGGAACCCGAAAAGTAGAGTTATTTTAGACAGCAGGAATGCAAAATGAGTATAAGAATACTTGAAACTTGAATACCTGTTTATCATGTGAAGCACCAAACACCCAACCTCAGGGCATGGGTAAGGTGTCCAAATCCATATGATTCAATAGGAAATCAACAGTTTTCTACATATACTTGAGCTGCATGCTAAACTCGACTCTAACCTCTGTTCTTATCCCTTCTCGTAGTTCTTGCGTTGTCTCCCCTTGACCTGACTTCTTGTAATACTTCCGCTCGTACTTCTTGGACAATTTCAGCTCGTATTTCTTGGACAAATTCAACTCTAGTCCCTTGGATTATTGACATCCTATCATCTTGTGATCTTGGTCTGTTGGGATATGTTTTCCTACATGTCTCATACAACCCCCTGTGTCTAGTCCTCTGTTATCAAGCCACACCTTGTTCTTGAAAGCCTCAATTTGAACTCTCTCAAGTATTTGAGACAAGCTATTCTTAAGTTGAGCCTACAAGCAATTTTTTAAAATAAGAAAAAATGAGTAAGAACATAATCAATCTAACTAGAAAGGTTAAAAATAAGAAAATATCAGTACAAGATTAAGAAATATTACAATGAGAATACGCTTATCTTCATCTTTGGCAGGCTCACGTGTATAACAAAATAGGTCCACAAGTGAAGTGTCCAGACCATCAGATTCCATCTAGACAATTATAAGAGTTATAAAACATCTTTCATGAAAAATCATCATGAAAATAATTGGAAAGTGAATAAAAGAACTATACCTTTTTTCTTATATTCTTGAAGTTAGTCCTTCCTGTCCTATGTGGAAAGTGCAATTTTGACCTATTAGATTTGTTTCTCCTTGCAACCTTCTACATGATTAATCAATGATTCTGTTAAAAAATAATATATACACGATGATACAAATTCAAATAGCCAACAAATCAATTTTCTTATTTCAAAATCAGACTCAATGTGCGAGTAGTTAAAATTTTTTGCCCCAGAAGACAGTCCCAAAATTGAGCACTAATCAACTAATACTTTTTTTTCCAGAATTACAAAACAATAACACGCACAACCAATCTCTTTTCTGAATAATGATCTAGCAAAATTGAGGACTACTTAGCAAAGAAAAAGAATGAATTACAATTTATTCCATGTCTTTTAGATTTTATCCAAAGACCAGAAAAGAGAAGAAACATAAAGAATCTAAGCTATCTCAAAATAGAAATTCTAATACATGAGAATTAATAAAATAACCAAAACTTCTCTCTAAACTCCAATTTGAAATCAGAAGTCTCCACTATTCTTGTTCTATTCTTTCATCAGGTACTTGCTATAGTTTCTCCACATTATTCGCATTTTTTAGGGACATCTGCTTTACCCTATATTTCCAATTTTTCCACTTTGTGCCTATGGTATTTAAAATTGCTTCCCTAGCCTCATTTGATAAATTGGTATTTGGCTACAAAAATACGTTGAAGGAATAAATACAATAAAGCCAGATGATACCTTTACTGCTCTATATTTGTATGCAACCATATATGTCAATTCCATCACTAAACTAACCTCACCTCCCTCGAGATGTCATCTAAATAATGGAAAGGCACTTCTGACTAAGACAGGCATGTAAGAGGTACATATGCCCATTTTGTGCCAAAATTCCAAGGTTACTATTTAGTGATTCTTCGTCTGGTCCTATTTCCCCATTCTTGGTAAAACATACTAGATACTTTCACTTGTGTTCTACTTGTTAGAAGGTTTAGCTATGCCCCGATACCTGATTATTGTCAGCAGTCGAGTTTGTGTGTGTGTTGTCACCTACATACATAAGCCTCAAGCAAATTATGAGCTTAGCTAGAAATTTTATGTAGTATGCAGTGTGCATTCAGTATGCTACAATTCATTTGCGCTCCAAAAACACAAAACTTGTTTTCCAAGTAGACAAGCCAACCAACCACTCACAATTCATCTCAATTCAATTACATTATCTCACTAGAAATTACCAAAGATACCTCAGGAAAAACAAAATTTGAGCATCATTAGATTGCAAACTAAGGAAGAAAATAGTAGAAAAAATCAAAGCTCTCTCCTTCCTTTGAAAAAAAAAAAGAAAAAAGTCCACATATAGTGCACAACATTATACCATATAAATTGACCTGCTTATGCAAGAAAATGATTAAAAAAATGGAAAAACAAAGAAGCTGAAAATAATAAAGGAAGTTTGGAATTAATGATTCAACTTGATTTTCCAAAAAATGGGTGATCAGGAATTTTAGGTTGCATTCACAGAATTCGAATGACACTGTGGCAGTGAGCATATTATAGAAAAAAAAGGTAGTACCAATAAATCATCACTTGAAATTTCTTATGAAACTGCATAGAAGCTAGAAGTCGAATAAGTTGTACTCAAGAATCTTCCTTACAATTTTATCAGTTGATGAGCACGAACACAAACTCCAATTAAATTCAAGAACAATATCAACAATGAAAAAAATCATCCAGAAACCAGTATGAATTCACTGTATTCTTATCACTTACAAAATCAACTAAACACATATTTTGACATTCACATAAACATATTCATAATACAAGAATAGTAAAATTGATCATTAATCAATTACATATATATACCAATTAAATAACTATTAAAAAACAGAATCCCAAGAATTGTAACAGTGGCATAACCATTGCAATAAAATTTCCAATAACAGGGTACTAAAAAATGATCATAAATTTCATGTAAACATCAATTAACGAAACAAAAAACAAGAACCCACAAGAACCGGAAGATGGGGGGATACCCAAAAGGATAAACATTTCTAGTAACAGGGAAAATCACAGAGAAAACAGAAGATTTCTTCTTCTTGGTGTCAGAAAAATGACTAGAGGCAGAGAAACGGCCATGAAAACTGCCAGACAACACCAACAGAAAGCACAAAATACCCTAAAAGAGGATACTTTTTTGGGATTCTTTTTCTCTTGCATGTTGATTGATTAAGATACTAATATAAACAAAAGAAAATGATTATAATTTGATTTACACAAGGGGGGAGGGGAAAAGTCACAACGTGAAGTTCAAAACCCTTGAGTTCAAATTTGGTCAGAAGTCCCCTCCTTGCAGAGAATAATACTAAACAAGGAATAAACAAGTCCAAATTCCAAAATAATGTTAGAAAACAATAATATCAGAGCATTGCACTTAAAGAAGAAATTATTCAGAAAGTTTCTCAATTAGAGCCTAGAATACAGGTGGATTAGAAGGCAGTTGCTATTCATACCATTCTAAATGTGTTTGTGCGAAGAATGAAAACTCTATTGTAGGTGGTATTGAAAGAATATAAATTAGTTAATATATAAAACAACTTAACTTTTGCATTGCAGTTCAAACAAATCCAAATCACTAGGCAAATAACATCTGCCAAAGCTTAAGTTATCAAGTGCTAGTATTTCACATACGGATTCACCAATGCCAAAATACCCCTGTAGGAATGAATAACACTCCTCTCTTGTCACAATCATTCGTATTCTGACAGTTGAAATTTTCCTTAAGGAATGTGATTCAAGAGAAAAGAAGCCATAGATTTTTACTGCACCAATTGAAATGTGATATAGCAATAAGAATAACTTAAAAGCATAAATTCTAGTACTTGGGTTTTTTTTTTTTTGGATTTGGTATTAGAGGAGCTAAGCATGTAATTTTACCCAATAAAACATTTACAGAAGCATGTGGTAAAATACCAATAATAACACATAGTACATGTGAAACTAACAAGCTTCAATGTTTTTTTTCTTTTTTCATGTTTTGGTGAAAGGAGGAAAATGTAAAAAGATAACAGATTAACATGAACAAAGACTGATTCCATGAAGCTTTTTTGTCTGTGGTTGGGTAGCTGCTACCTCCATAAGATAACAATTGGAAAAGGGACCAAGGAAGTCGAAAACTTATAAAAATTCAATACTAGAAAGAAAAAGTACTGGCTTTGCAGCACAACTAAAGCATTGGGTTCATTTTCTTTCCCAAGTTTTGGTATCGTTAGAATTTTAATAATTAGATACCAATTTGAATAACCTAGAACATACAGTATTAAAGTTAAATCATGAATTGTCAATTGTAAATTGAAAGAACTCAAGAAACAAGTACACAGGGTTTGAGGAGTTCAGTTATAGTATAGACAAATGTTGAAACAATGTCTGATCTCATAAACACTATCTGAAACAGTTATAGCCTTACCTAAGCATGCTTATACACCCAATCAACCCCACAATACATAAATTAAACAAAATAAACAGGAGCCAAAAAGCCACAAAACATTAAGACTACTACCAGGTAAAAAACACAAATGCATAAAAGGAAAAGAAGCCATAAATAAAACCAAAATTCCATAAAACAAAATCTAAGAGTCTAATGGAGTATTATATGAAAACCCATAAAAGAAAACAATTTTGAAGTAACAACAGGCTAATATCCAAGTAGAATTATGTTTTGAAATAAAGGTGGGCCATCAGTAAATTCTGAGTTTCGTAGTAAATTCAATGTACGCAAAAGAAGTAAAATAAAGCACAAAATCTAATTAGTACCAACCATAAGAAAGAAAGGGCTGAGTTGTATATCTGAACTATTAGTGTGATTTTTTTATGAGTATCTGGAAAAAAGTTTGTAACTGGCCACACATTGATCTAACTTGAGGTATGAGGGTCTGAGACTTCAAAAGTAAGTCTGAATTGTTTGGTGAAATGTTAAATAATTAGAGCCGAGACTGCAATCCATACAATTGATGTTGATTCCATGTATGAGGTATAAAAGAATTAGCACTGAAAGATGCACTGCTCCTATCAGCCATGTACTATATTAGCCATGGTGATGCCCTTTGCTTCTTTTTTTTTTACCTCCCATGATTATACCTGAACATAAAGAGAGCAATACTGAAAGGAGGTAAAAATCAAGTAAAAGTTCTTTGAACATTAATCAAAGTAAAATCATGAAGTAAAATTGAACAAAAAAATTCAAAACTATAGAGAATTCTCTGAACATCCCTTCCTAAAATCCTAATTTGATAATACAAACACAAAAAACAGATTATATATTATCTTATTTAACATTCTGTAGTCACAATCCTCTTCAAAACAAGTAGTATTTCTTATTCCAATAGCATAACAAGTCTCTAATAATCCAGACAATGCAATAGTTAACATACAAAAAATTTATTAAAAATCAGAGAGAGAAAATCAAAACTAGAACTCAGTAATATCAGGAAGAGTAAAAAGAGGAAGAGAGAAAGGAAAAAAAAATTAGAGAAAGCAGAGAGAGAAAGAAAGGAAAACTGCAAGTAAAGAATAGAACCTTTGCTAGATAACCAGTCATTTCTTCAAATCAAGAATCTTGACCACCCCTCAACTGTTTTTAACTTTGTACAGTAAGAGAAGAAGAGAAGATTAAGTATAACTTATTTGTGAATTTTGTGATTTGTTATAGAATTTTTGAAAAATACATGACATGTGATTTGAACAATATAGTATAGATAAAAGGTTATAGTTTATAAGATATAATTTGAATTACTTGACTACATGAATTTTAAATAGTATACGATTTGAAAATGTGGTTTATACCAAAAAAAAGCATACGCATTTGATACTATGAAATGATTGTCAAATATATGTATCTATAACTATATGATTTGGTAGGGTGTAAGTGCTATCTACAGGTGACTTATTGCTCATCCCATCTTAAATACTTTTTGTAGATTAATTAGAGATTTTAGTTGGTGCCAGAGATAGTTAAGATGGCTCTACTCAATCTCAGGCGGCCAAAAAAGTACAATGGGTACCTAAGAATGTGGAGTCAGTTCCAATGCTCATCCAGGAACCATGAGATTAATATGCAAGTTTTGATAGTTCTTTCTATAACCCTACTGGTTCAGGTATATCATCGTTTGCAAAATCATCAATTCTTAAGTATATTTCGACATATTTGGTGGTTGCTCCATCTGACATGCAAGTTGCACATCAATTGCCAGAAACATCTTGGGTAGAATTGGTGTTAACGGTTCAAGCTGTTTCAGCTCCTAACGCACATCAACCACCTGAGGTGTTCAACCCAGCTAGATTTGGTGGTTCACTCCGCGCATCAACTAGGAGGGATATTTACTGCCGTCCTCCAACCCGGTGAATCTATCTCTTACTCATCATTCGAACCCTAAGGTTTCAGTTGATGCATCTCCTAGGGTTTCAATATTGGTTGCATGTCCCTTGCAAGGGGATAATAGGGAAATTGTGCCCCCTCCTACTAGATGATCAACATGCTAAATTTCGTAGGCTCCATGGCAAAAAACCAGTCTGAGATACTGACATAGTGGACTCATTGTCCGACACTAACGTGAGCAGAACAAAAGAATTCAACTAGGGTTGAGCTCAATATTATGCTTCTTAAATTCTTATACAACTTACCGAGTTTCAAGGAGTTAAAAGAGGCTGGTCCGTCCCCTTTGGTTAAGTTTCCACCTAAACGTATCCGTAAAAGAAAAACATATATAGTTACGCAGAACATTTTAACTTGAAACTCAATCGCCTTTTCCTAAATCCCAATGAGTAAGTTATTGATTTGGCACATTCGTGGAATTTTTGGGAAATCCATGTTTAGGCATTTAAAAAAATAATTAAAATGCATTCAATCTCCTTTTTAGTTATCTTAGAGCCTTTGGTAGATGCTACAAAGATTGAAGAATTTCATCTTAAGCTCAGATTTGATTCTTGTCTTTGAAATCAGAATGGGAAAATTTGGTTGTTTTGGCATTCAAAATATGCCGTGTATCTTCATATTCATAATGACCAATTAATTCATTTGCAGCTCACAAATGAGGCTTGGCCGAGCTCCATTTTTACTACTATTTGTTTATGCTAAATGTACTCGGATTGAGCGAAAAGCAATATGGGAGGATTTGGAATCATTAAAGTCTGCTGTCAAGGGTCTGTCGGTTATCGAAAGGGATTTCAATATTATTGCCTCTGCTTCAGAATACATTGTCATGCCTCGCAAGATGCTCGAACTGTGGATGATTTCATAGCCGCTTTAGATATGTGTAGTATGATGCATTTGCCATTTTCAGGAAGTAACTTTACCTGGACAGGAGTCAGGCAAGCTCATATAGTTTGGAAGAGATTAGACACAATATTGGCTGATAATGGTTAAATTTTTTCTAGATTCTCATTTCACTCATCTTAATAGAGCGGGTCCAGATCACTAGCATCTCCTTTTAAATTTTCAATCTCCTGTTTCCACGTTACCCAAGCCATTTAGATTCCAAATGACGTAGATGGATCATCCTGACTTCTTAGATATAGCCTCTAGAGATTGGAGGTTACCTGTACTGGGTTCTGGCATGCATGGTTTTGCATGTGTAAAGCTCAAACAACTCAAGGCTACATTAAAAACTTGGAATAGACAGGTTTTGGTAATATTTTTGATGCAGTTAAAGAAGCAGAAGTGACGGTTACAATATTGGAGCAAAGATTTGAATCTACTCAATCTCTGGTTGATCGAGAAAACCTTTAAGCTGCTAAAGCATTTCTATTTCAAAAACTAAAAATTGATGAAAGCTTTTGGTGGCAAAAGTCCAGTGCAAGTGGTAATCTGAAGAAGATCTTCATACTAAATTTTTTCATGCTTCTATGGTCAACAAAAGGGCTCTACTCACCATTCGTCGTATCCAGGATAAAACGAGTCAATGGATTGAGTCTTAGAATGCCATTGTGGATTTTCTTGCATCTCTCTTCTCAGCTGGAGGAATCAACAACTTATGCTATGAAGAGTTGATAGTAACAATCCTTAATTCCCTCTCGGTTGAGCATCAAAATGACTTAATTAAGCCTATTTCAATAGAAGAGGTTAAAGATGTTCTCTTTAACAAGAATGGACCCTGAAAGTGTCCCAAGATCGGATGGTTACCCAGGTTGTTTTTATACTAGATGTTGGGATAGTATTTTAGAAGATCTTATGGTGGTGATTCAAGATTTTTTTTCAGGAGTTCCATTGCCTCGGGCCATTGCTAGTGCTCTCTTGGTATTACTATCGAAAAAGGACAGTCGCTCGTCTTTCTCAGACTTTAGACCTATATCTTTATGTAATTTTACCAATAAAACTTTTACCAAAATATTGGCCAACCATCTAGCCAAAGTTCTACATAACTTAATATCTCAGGAGCAACCAAGTTTTGTAGCCAAGCGAACAATGACGGATAGCTTTCTTCTTCCTCAGGAACTTCTTTGTTCCATCAACAAGAAAGTACAGGGCCATAACAGGTGATCAAGCTAGATATGATGAAAGCTTTTGACAACGTGGAATGGAATTTTTTGCAGTTGGTATTGGAAAAGTGTGGCTTCTCTTCCTTGTTTGTAACATTGGTGATGAACAATCTCAAATTCAAGCTGGTTCTCAATCTTATTGAATGCTGAAGTCTGAGATTTTTTCCAGTCTTCATGCGGCATTAAGCAAGGTAATTATTTGTCCCCTCTGCTCTTTATCTCAGCCACAGAAGTTTTATCTACAGGTTAGAATATACTTGTGCCGAACGGAGAGGTGCTGCCTTTCTGGTCTTCTCGTGGTTCCATGGTAATTTCTCATTTGGCATTTGCAGATGACATTCTTATTTTTTCTAGAGGAGACAAAAGCTCAATTCGGAGATTGATGAACTTTCTTAATAAATATCAAGCGAGCTCAGGGCAAAAAATTAATTTTGCCAAAAGTTTTTTCCTTATCTCTAAACATTGCCCTAGAGCTTCAGTGGCAGCTTTGTCCAAGCTTATGAACATGCAGAAGAGCTCTTTTTTGTTTGATTATTTGGGATGTGCGTTGTATTCTGGGAAGAAAACGTGGGCCTTTTTTCGTCTTTTCTAGATAAAATTAAAGATCATTTATCAGGATGGCAACACAATGAAAATTGTTGTCTCTGGGAGGACGCTTGATACTGAATAAACATGTTATGTCCTCCATTTGATTCATATTTTATCAGTTCTGGACCCACCAAAAGGTATTTCAAACAAGATTAATATGTTACAAGCTCGTTTCTTTTGGAAGGAATCAGAATTTGGGCAACGTCATCATTGGAGGAAATGGAACGAGCTTTGTTGTCCTACTCAGGAAAATGGATTAGGTTTTTGAGATATGACAAAGATAGTAGAATCTTTCTCTTGAAAGCTTTGGTGGAACTTCTGCACCTCCAATTCATTGTAGGCAACCTTTATGAGGAATAAATATGCTGATGAACATTCTCCAGCTCAATCCTCATCAACTTGGTGTCGAATGCTTAAGGCCAAAGGGAAAGTTGATCCATATCTGGTATATCTTATAAGATCAAGTGATATTTCCTTTCGGTTTGATAATTGGTTGGGTGATAGAAATATTGCCAATCAGGTGGACCTTGTAGAACATCCATTTCTAAAACTCATTAAGGATCTTTATTCCAATACTCATGGCTGGAACTTGGATAGGGTAACATACCTGTAGCTAGCCAAGGTAAAGGACATTCTGGACTCCCACATTCGGCTTTCAGAGGAAAAGGACAAGCTAATCTAGAGCTTGTCTTCCACAGGTAAATTTAGCACATCTTCTACGTTTCAGCTTATTCGATCCAAGCGAAATACCAAGAAGTCCAGACAGTATATATGGAGCTCTAGAATTCCTATCAAGGTGACAATTTTTATGTGGAAGGCTCTCAACGGTTTCTCACCATATGCAGATGTTCTTACTACATTAGGTTTTTCTTTGGTTTCTAAGTGTTGCAATTGTGACTCCGTAGATGCCTTAGACCATTTTCTTGTGGCCTATAGTTTTGCCAACTGTGTTTGGGATGAATTTGAGAATGCTTTGAATATCCGTCGTGTTAAAGTTGACACAGTTGATCATAAACTCAACATATGGTGGATTCACGAATCATCTACATTTTACAACCTGTCAACTAATTGAGGTAATTCCCTTATTCATTCTTTGAAATCTTTGGCTGTCCTACATAGCACATACATACCATGGAATTCGGTAGTCTCCTTCTTACATAATCAATAAGGTTTGGCAAGATGTGATGCTATCGAGCATGGTTAGGCTATTTGAAGCCAAGGCTGCAGCATTGTTTTCCTGGATCCAAACTAGTCAAAAATTAAACACACTCATGCCTATGACTATTTTTTGGGCACCTCCTACAGCTGGTACACTAAAACTCAATGTAGATGGCTCTGCCATTGGAAATCCTGGTTCGGTAGGTAGAGGTGGGCTTATTTGAAGACCAGATGGCAGCTTCATAATCGGCTCTGTAAACTCTTTTGACATTAAAAATAATCTCGAATCCGAAATCCTATCACTTATCGTTGGCTTGAAATTATGTCTGGCTAAAGGTTGGAAAGATGTTTGGGTAAAAACGGACTTACCAAATGGACTCACTCACTCTTTACCAAATGATATGTGCCGTTCATCATGCATTCCTTGGAAAATCGGTTTACTCCGAGAGGCATTGGATCTTTTTTTTTTTTGCAAGGGCGATTTTAAAATAAATCATATTTTTTGGGAAGCAAATTCAATCACGGATCTCCTTGCTAAAATGGGCAGCAGCATAGCACATTATCAATGGGAATATGACTCCTCATCAACACCTAAAGCTCTACATGGCTTGATTACATTAGACTCCCTCCATACCCCTTATCTTAGAATAAAGAAATCCTAATTTATTATTACTTTTTTCTTCAGTTTTTCTGCGCGAGGTTTTGGCCTAATCCATCACCTTGTAATCTTTTTCCATCATTAATAAAATTGTGAGTGGCATCCCCCCCACTAAGGATCCGGCAGTTAGCCTTAAAAAGATAGTTGTTGGAGTTAATATACATAAAAGATCCAATCGAGTAAGTGGAGTTTGCTTCGGACACTGCGATAAGACTATAGATTGAGCCTTGTTAGGGTTAGCAAGTTGTACTTTTAGAGCATACCTAGATTATTATTTACTGCATAATTTAAATTATTATCTAAAGATAGTTGCTTCCATTATTGTAATACATATTTTTGGTTTGTAAATATATAGGATAGATGCCTTGTATTTGTGAGATTATGGTTTTATGGATACGGTGGATGGCACGTGCTTGGCAGGTACGGGTCAGGGGTGTGAAATTGTTGCTTAAAAATCACCCCAAATGCCTAGAAACAAGTGTTAGAACATGTATGAACAATTTGTGAAAGTTCTAGGCAAGTGAAAGTGTGATTAAAATCCAAAACCCAAGGATTAAACACCAAGAACCTTTGCAAATTCATACAACTAGAACCTCCCAAATATAAACACCCTAAAATATCGTATTTAAGAAGTTCTTATAATCACAAACCAAGGCTGGACAAAGTACGATTTGGCAACAAGATTTTGGCACTTTGATTCTTGAAAAAGAACTTACAAGCCCTAGTTCAATAGATGATTATTAATTCTACAAAAAATCACTAATAAGCTGAAATATCGAATTAAGAACACTATGAGCTTTCAAATCACCTTAATCAACAAGTTTCTTAGCTAAAATTTTAGAAAGTGAGAAATAGAAGTTGGAAGAAAATGAAGAGTTTTAGGGTGGTATTTTCAGTTTTTAGAAGTATAGAATGAGGGATTTATTGTACCATCTTTTTATGTATATTTGAATTTTTTAAAATTATAATTTAGTCCCTTAAGTTTCACTTAATTGGACATCGGCCCACTGGCTTAGGAAAATGTCTAGAAAGGGCAAAATAGTCTTTAAATATTAAGGAGATATATTAATGGATACTTTAAAAGATAAGAGTGAATTGAAATTGCCTTGAAATGAGTGAAAAGATCCAAGTGATACGATTTCAATCTTATTCTATTTACTACCTAGAACTAAAATTAGAACTAGGAAGGGTAGAATGGTCACTAGACATCAAGAAGAGTTGTCTATGAATGCTATTCAAAGATTAACATGAACATTAATGGACGCCTAGAATGGTTGGAGAAATTCAACGTGGAATGATTGGGAAAGTCCAAGTAGAATGATCGAAAATGGTCCAAGTGCCACACTAGAAACTAGGGAGGGCAAATTGGTCATTAAACTAAAGAATAGACATAATTGAATTTTTTTAGGAATATCAAATTTGACGAAAAATATGTGGGTACTACACAAGACCTTATTAGCAAATGTACATAAACTAATCGGTCTAAACATAGAAAAAGAATGTAGATTTTGAACCAGAGGTATTAGACATAGTAAGGTTCTAATTATTGCCTTAGATAAGATCTATCTAGCAAAAAATTCCTTAGCAACCTGAAGAAGATCTTTAGCAATAATATGCCAATATGAAGTGTAAAATACTTCATTAAAGCCATCAACTCCTGTACTACTTCATCAATCTAGATTGAACACCTCTTTTAGCTCCTCTATTGTAGGAGAAGAAAACAAATCCTAATTATCAACTTTAGTTAGTATCTCGGGAACAAAATTTGAGACATAGAATCAGGTGACTGAGTATCTTCTGCAGAAAGCAAAAAGACTCAAGAAAATCCATAGCCTTCTTCTATAGAGTTGGCAAATCTTCAATCCAATCCATCCTCGTCCTTTATCCTTCCAATGCATAGATTATTCCTCTCAACCTATAGTTGTGCATGAAAGTACTTACTATTGGATCTTCCTCCCTCAGCCATTTGATACCTGATTTTTGCTTCTAATATTGTTCTTCTTTAGTTAAGCATTTTAGCAGAAAATCTTTTGATTTTGAGAGATTAATTTAAGATTGGAGATCTGGATTATAAAAAAGAGCCATTTCTTTCCTCAATATCTCATCTTTAGCTTCTTAAACCTTTTGGAAATTGTTCCCAAACTGTTGCTTTTTTCAACTCCTCAAATCAAATTTTAGCCCTTTAACTTATCAGAGAATAATTGCAAAGCATTACCCCCACAAGGTTGACTCCAACTATTAGCAACAACCTAAACAAAAGTTAGGTTGTTCACACAGACATTCAAGAAATGAAAAGGTCTAGGGCCAGAAAAAAAAAATTGATGGTTAATGAAAGATGTCAAGGAGCATGATCTAAACAATTTCTATTGAGATGAGCCAAGGATAAAATTTGGAAGATATTATCTAATTCTTGATTACAGACAAATTGTCAAGCCTCTTCTATAAAAGACCAGTTGGCCTCTTACCACACCAAGTATATTTTGAACCAAAGAAAGGAATATTCAGCAAAGTACATGAGTCTAGAAAGTCCTTAAACTCCATCATACCATTGAGATTTGGCTGTCTAGAGCCCAAATACTCCTCTACCGCCAAAATGACAAAAATCTCGTCCAACAAGTCTAGGTCAGAGTTTGAAGCAGAAAAACCAAATAAAGAATCCTATAGCAACCTCCTTTCTGGAATTGTGCATTTTTCATATATTATTGAAACCCCAATTAGCTCTAGAAAGGAAGTGCAATTCACCAAGAAATGAACAAGGATATGTTAAATATCTAGTTATAAAGATTTATAAACGCCTAACTCTACCACTAACTGGATAACACACCGTAAGTGTATGGGGTCAAATAGTATACATAGTGGAAGTAGGGGTCGAATTCATAAGGATTGGTTTAACAAGTACTGGTTATTTGGTTTGAATGCCATTTCAAGAGTCGACAATAGGAGAGAGATTTAATTAAACAAAACTAAAAATTAAAGACTTTAACTAATGAAAATAATGTATTAGGGATAGACTAGCCAATTCCCGAATTTGATTAATTCATTCAATGAATTGGTTCAATTGAACACATTAGACATCTATTCCCATTATTAATCTAATCCTGATTCCTAGAGTAATTAGATTGTTCAATTCAATTAGTCAAAATGACGATTCCTCCAACCACCTAAAACTTAACCAAATTGACCATTGACTATGTAATTTAGTCTATCAAGATCATAAATTAAACCTAGCCCAATTACTAATTAGGTCTAAAATGGAGGTTTAACTTCTATTCTCACCTCAATTAAATTGAATCCTTAATTATCATTCTAGTTCATTAGAATTGTCCAATTATCAATTTGTCATTTATTTTACCAAATTAATCATCATCACAAGGAATTGGCATTACCCAACCTTAACCCATGATAAATTATATATGGAAGAAAGAAATAATACAAGATAAATTATTGAAAGCAAATAAACTACCCTAACCATTAATCTAGGAAAGCAAATAAATAAAGCATAAGTTGAAGGTAAACGGTAAAAGACCAATAAAACAAGAATTAAATAGTATAATAAAGGTTTAAGAATGCTTCTCCATTAAACAATCGCAAGTTCTTGGTCCAAGGTAGTCAATCTTGAACCTCCCCTTCAACTCTTCTTGAAAAAGAAATAAAACCCTAGTCTAATTTGTAGCCACCATGGGAATGACTGAATTAGAATGTGATTTTGAGGTTGTAAAGACCCTTATTTATAGTTTTCTAAGAGTTACAAAGTGTAGGGCTCTAAATATGGTTCAAAACACATTATTATAGGCTGTCTCCAAACAGATATCCAGAATTCTAAAAATCGTCAAAATAGCGTAGTAGCATTGAATCAACAGCAGTCTGTGATTGTCTATCACGTACTACAATAATGTTTCTATCCCAATAGCAGTTTACGATTGATTTTGCCTTGTCAATTGCATTCTATGATTGGCCTTTGGCAACTTCACGCGATTTCGTCATTTTTCCATGAAAATCTTCGTCCAACGTTCAATTGATGCACCATTTGTTCCCACATGGCCGCAGAACAAAAACACACATTAATAGTTATAATTAATTCAAAAATAACACTTAAACATTGACTAAAACTATAAACAAATGATAAAAAAAAAAAAAAAAAAACCCACGAAGAACACTAATTCCAGGAGGAATTAGGCAAATAACCCAAACACAACCCTAAGTTAAACAACATTAAATAAACATTAAAACACTATACTAAACAAATATTAACACATAGAAATAGAAATGCATAAAAACAAACACATAAACTCTAAAAATGCTTAAACTTTTAGTGCAAAAGTTGTATGAAAAAAAGTAGGAGTGAACCTAAGAGTAGGAATCACCCTAATTTCTTAGGGTTATCAACACCACCACCTAAAATTTTTGCTAGTCTCGAGCAAAATAAAACAAACAAAACAAAAGACAAAAGACAAACATAACTACACACGAACAAAGGAATGGCAACACTATAATTAGATTGAAGTAATTGGCTCATAAACTCAGTCCAAAATCCAACCAATCACATGAAACTCACATCACACAAGTACACGCACTAAAATTGCCACACGGATCTACATCAAGAAAACCTTCTAAAAAGATAAATTCAAGAACTTATATTAACTTATATGGGCCACATCATGCAAAATATTTTGACAATATCAAGACCTTATAACCATTAATAGGGCAAGATCAGTAGAGCCTTATAATGATAACCAATCAAATGTCACACAACACAAAGCATTAAAGAACCATTAAAATTGTTTAACTCAAAACGGCAATGCAATCTTTTGAGAATTCCTTTTTGGCCACCTTTATTTGGCTCATCTTTTATTTCAGCTTAGCAGGACGTATTTTCATGCAAGCAGCCATATATTATTCTTTTCTTACCATACTTACATATTTTTACGCAAAGCAAACCAATTTTTTCTTTTAAACTCATTGGACGCACATAAGAGCACAAGGAACTAGCAACAAAAAAATAGGTCGTAGCACTTGTAAGACTTGAACAACTATAATAGAGCCAAAAACTTTGCCATGCTCTAACAGACATATGAACACGTAAATGACTACTTCATATCAAATCAAATTCTAGCCCTATTGAAAAATCATAAGAAAACAATCTCAATATCTTTCAAATAGATATTATCAATTGAAATGTTTTTACGCAACTTCTCTCTAATATCATTGAGTTCAAAAATTTATAATCAAGCACAGCTTGATACAAATCCAACCCATTTAAAGAAAAATATGCGACATGAAATTATGTGGTTCAAACATACCAAGCTACTATATCATTGACAGATTAACATCAAACCAAATAATAGTATACCATTCCACCATAACGTGACAAAAAATTATCACAGACAACAAAATACAAAAACCTAGATAAAGTAAAAGAAAAAATCTTTTGCTTAACCTTTATAATACTTTAGGCAAAGAGGGTATAGAAATCCTGAAGGCTACTGTCCAGTAGTTAGAAAGTCTTTTAAACAGTTATATCCCCAAAACTAATGAAAACACACTCGAAACATAAAAACTTTTTCAATTTTTAGAAAATTTTCTTTTTTTCTTTTTTTATTTTTTTAAGTTTTCAAAAAACTAACCTAGTGAACTACTTATACTTGGAAAACTAAAAATCTCTAATAGATGAAGAATAATATCCATACAAGTGAATGTGAATGCCACTAACTAAACAAATTTTAACTTAAAATGTAGTTGTACTTCTAATCATGGAACTTATCAAAAATGCACTCCAAACGTTACTAAGCAAATGAGCAATTTTAATTGAATCATATAAATGCAAGTATCAATGAAAAACATGAGTCCAATAGATTCTTTTCCTTTTTTATCCAACATGGCTAGGCTAAGTAGGGATCATTGGGACCTCACAGGGTTCAAACAATTAAAAAAAAAAAAACTAAAAATGATTAACTATGGGTAACAAGGTTTATCACAAAATAAAGGTCACAAATGCTCAATTCATACCCCCAACTTAGCTTAGAAACATGAATTAATATGAAAAAGTACTCAACGACAAGACAAATCCAAATCTATAACAAACATTCATATAATATTCCCATCAAACTACTCAATTAGCAAAGATAATGTATAAAAACTAGAAATTCATAACCAAACAGTAAAAGAAGTTCAAGTTCAATTGAGAATTCCATGACAACCACAATTCATCAAGTAAACATATAATCCAACATATTTAGCTAAATTAGACTAATTTGTCATTATCTAAAAAACTCATTATCCAAGCATAAACAAAAATAGTTCGCAACCTAAAACACATAAACCTAACTAGTCATCTGAGGCTTCAACCCTTTATTACCCCACCAGGTTCTTAAACTAAAGCATAAATAACTAAAACATCAATAGAAGCAAACTGAAAGAAACAATCCCCTAGTAAAGCCAAGGAGGCTTGCCGAGAATGTTATAGTCCTTGCTCAGCTACACTGCATTGCACATTCGAAGTTCCCAAGGACAGGTAAAACTCCGCATATGTAGTTACCATATCCCTAATTCCTTCACTAGTTATCCCGCACTTCTCTACTCTAACCAACTTCAACAACACATTGGATGGCACCTCTACAGGATGTGTAAGAGGGTGATGTAGGCGATCCTTCAGTTCATCTTCATTACTGATGATCCATGATCCAATCATCTCAAAATTACCGTCAAGGTGACCATTCTCCCTTTCATCTATGAGTAATGGAGTTTCTTGAGCTTCACCCACCAACTTACTTGCAAGTTCAACAATTTGGTCTGCAAATCTGATTCGTCTTGGCGCTCGAACATGCTCGTTAACTCCTCCATATACAAATCAATAGGCAAGCATCTTCCTTTCCAATCTGGCATTAGCATCTTCTTTTTGAATTGGTGGTGGTTGAGTATAGTCATTAGCATAGTAGTCATAAGAGCCTCCATGAATGTCATTCTCTCTAAACTTGCATTGTCCCACAGGTGATGGTAAGTAGTAATTGTTCATGTAAAATTCTTCACCATACCCTTCCACGGTGTTTGGTTATTCATGAAAGTTCCCTTGGATAGCATTCATCATTATGGACCATGTGTGAAACCCAGTATTTTAATAGCCTTGTTCTTTGATTTTAACTGATTTAAAATATTTTTCATATTATTTTTAGTCATAAAGTACTTCAACTTATTCGTTTTTCAATTCGGCAAATTTTTCGATTTATGCGATTTCGGTACCGCCAGGTAAACGGGTCAAAAGTTGGACTAAGTGTAATTAGTGCATTGTGGTGTGTGAGTGTTGTTTGATGGCTGATTTATAATGTTAATTTAGTAGCAAAAAAATTAGTTTTTGGGTCAAAATAGTCAACTTGGAGACTATTTGGTCAACTTGGGTACTATTTGGGTCAACTTTGGAAGCTTTTTAAGTCTTCTTCTTGTTGTTTCTTCCTCATTTCTTCCTAGCAGCAGCCGAACTCCTCTTCCTCCATTTTCCCCCAAAAATTTTCTTGGATTTCAAGTAGAAATCACTTGGAAGGTAAGATTTTTGTATTTTAGCACTTTTTGGCTTATGGGCTTTATGATCCAAGCTTTAATTTCAAGTTTTGTAGGATTCTTTATGGCTGAGAAAACCCTCTTTGCATCCATATATGTGTTGATTTATGTATGTTATGGGTTGTTTTTAGTGTTTTGGAGGTTGGGAGGTGATTGGGGTTGATTTTTCACAACTTTCCATGGTTAGATTACAAATTTTAAGATTATGAGTTGGGGTTTTGTCTTCCATATGTGGCCTAGAGTGTTATGCTATGAATGCTTATGTCTATGCACATAATGATGTTTTAAGAGTGTTTTAAGGTTAGTTTGGATAGGAATTGAGACTTGAAACCAAGTGGAATTGATTTCCCTTCATTTTGTAAGTAAGCGGAAGTTTGGCGCAACTAGGATAATTTGGATAATTGGTTATGTTTGAAGGATCTTTAATGATCTTTTGATGGTTTTAAGTGTTTCCTTGGTAGTGGGTTGGATAGGAAGCATGTTTGAATCATGCGTGTGGCTAATCGGTAAAAATTTCAGTTTGATAGTAAAGAGGAATTCCACCCATAGGTTGTTGCTCTAATGTTGTAATAGAGTTAATTGTAGTGGTTATGGGGTATGGATTGTTGTGGAATGCTATTGATATAGTCCCGCTATTGCTCCGGTGAATCTTTCCGTTTATGGATTTTGTTGGTTGGTTGAATATGTTGTTTTGAGTTGGGTTGTAACCAAGGTCCCTTGAATACCTTGGAATTGGATTTTGTTGGTTGGTTGAATATGTTGTTTTGAGTTGGGTTGTAACCAAGGTCCCTTCTATACCTTGGAAGATGTGATTTTGTTGGCACCCTATGTTAGCCTACTTATACACATCTAGATGTGTACAACCTGACTCAAAACAACACAACGGAGCTTATTATCTCCTAATCTAGCTGTAATACGAATTTGAGGGGTTAACTAAGTGTTTTGACTGGGGTTTTAGCTTGTCGAAGTTGGTCAGAAATTGTGAAAAGGTCATTTTTGACCAAAGAGCTGTTGGTGTCGTTTTCTATCGTTTCGCGTCGTTTTCGTTTCCCTTGTCATTCTTTAACTTCTACATCTCTTCGAAGAGTCCTCTTATATCTGTTTTAGGTACCACGTGGACCTACCGCCGGCGATCTAATCTGTGATCATAACAAATGCAGTAATTGCTTTGAAGGTGGGTAACATAGACCCTCTTCCACTTGTATTTTGTTTAACGACTTTCGAAATATGTTTGGATGGATTTTAAAATGTGTATGATGTTTGGAACTGCACTTTTACCAAGTTTTGGAACTATTACATATGAAATCGGGACCAAGCTATCCGGTGGTTTATGTTAATCAATTGATATGTTTGCAAACTCTTTTGATATGAAAGCATTTTATAACTGTTTTGGCTCATAGGTGACCTAGATATATAATTTTGGATGTGTTTGGAAATGTTTGATTTGGGGAGAACCGGTTCTATAGTCATCTATGGGACGCCATGGTGACTGCTATGACTTATGAACTATTTGACTACGGGGTCTTGTGCTGGGATAACTTGACCTCCAGGTCAGACTAGTAGGTGTGGTAGATTACTAGATCTGGCTAGTACTGTAGGTCATACCTTTGAGCCTAAAAGATACTCATGCTATTTTATTATATTCCGGATTGAAACTGTACTTGGATTTGTTCGCTATGCTTTAGCATACTATGTTTTGAAATGATTGGATCTTTTGGCTATGTTTTGGACATGCCTGACGTTTAAATGGCATGATACATTTTAGAAACTACTTATGATTATGGTTTATTGACGTTTAAATGGCATGAGACATTTTAGAAACTGCTTCATGGCAAAACTATGGTTTTCGCAAATGTTATTATCTTTATGTTTTTTTTTTATCGAAATGCTTGGCCCCATTTGAAGAGCTTTTATGATATCCACTGAGTTAGTTATGCTCACCCCACGTGATTTATAATTTTTCAAATTAGGTGCTCGTATACACATCTAGATGTGTATAAGAGACAGAGATTTTCTCCAGATTCCAATTACTGGTAGGATTCTGCGGATAATCTTCCAAGCTTCTCTTTTGTTTGGAGAGGGGTAGTGTATTAGATAGGTTTTGTATTGATGAACTTTGTTTTTGTTGTAGCATCTTTTGTACTAAGAAGAAATTTTGTAATTCGTATTTTTGTGTAAAATGAAATATTCGGTTTTATAGTTAAGTAATGGTTTGATGGTTCTATTACATTGCGGTTAAGTTTGTTGCTCTGTTCGTTTGTGCCTTGCGCTTTGGGCCGGTGTACCATTAGCGCGGCGTGTTACGGTCCCGTTTTTGGGGCGTGACATATTACCTCCTTAATCATTTTCCCCCTACTCTAGTCCTTTATGTTTTTTAGAAAAAAAAAAAAAGAAGAAGACAAATATCATCTATTCAAAAATTTATTTTGGATACCTGTTCTGTCCAAATCAATGCTTGAATAATGAATGGCCCAAATTTCACCAACACACTATAGTAACTTTTAAAAAGGATCTTGCGAAGAGCATATTGGGCTTATGAAGAATTTTGTAACTAAAATTAAAGCCCTATAGCGCGCGCACACACACACACACACTTGAAAAAATCATGATTTAATGGAAATTTTTAGTTTTTTAGAAATAAATGAATAATCAGTGAATAATAACATAGAATACAAAGTATAAACATTTTATCCGTTGAGTTTTTCATGAAAAAATTATATATTTTAAAATACATATTTAATATTTTTTCTTTTTCTTCGTAATTATTTTTCCCTTTTTTAAAATTTTTCACTATTTTTTTTTTTGGTTAAAACATTATACAACAATTCCATTTCTTCTCAAATACAAACAAACTTTCTCTTGTATGAGAACAACATATGACATTTGCATCTTATTTCTATTTCTATTCTAGGCACTTAGATTATGGTTTCCTATGGCGACACCACCAATTACTTGATCAATCAAAGATAAAGATATTTTCCATAGTATTGAACTTCTTAAATATATTTATATATTATTTATCATTATTAAAAATAAAATCACTATAAATACCAAACATCAACATCATTAGATGAAGTATAGATTTTTTATTAGCAAAAAATATTTATAGGAAATCAAAAGATATATGGATAAGAATTACAAATTAATTAATTGTAATTTCAAAAAAGAAGAAAAAATGAATTTGATTAAAATGTAAAGAGAAAATTCTTTATCATTATTAAACTTATATATTCTCCATATTATTGATAGGTATCATATAATATATTGAAATCATTATTAAAAAAATTAAAATAATAAATTGATCTTTTATGGTGCTTTGAAATGCACGGAATGTTAACAAAAATAATCATTTATCTTACTATAATAATACACGAAGTGCTATTGAAAAAACATGTAGTTCCAAACATATCCAAAATTACTTGTTACTGTAAGTGGGATATAACATAAATTTCTAGCACAATTATTTTTCATTAACATATTGTGTAAATGTGTGTACATATAGAGAATATATTGGTATTTTTTAAATATTTTTTAAACTTTTTTAAAGAGAATCTAATCTTCATCTACTAGTTTTCTGACTTGAACCCATGATTAGATCATCGATGAAGTGTAGTCTTATCAGTTGAACTACACTTCATTGTCTTAAACTTATTATAACATTCGCTTTAGTATTCTATTGTAACTTTAAAGTTTGAACTCCTCATTCATACCAATAACACAAAATATAGTTAATTTCAATCCAAAATAGTTTCAGTTTCTCTTCTAAATTCCCAAATTATAATTTGTTATAACGTCACCACCAATGACTTGATCATTTAAAACTAAAGATTTTTTTCCATAATATTGAACCTTTTAGATTTATCTGTATAGTTCTTTATCATTACTAAAAGATAAAATTATTATCAAGTGTCAAACATTATTTTATAGATGAAGTGTGTTAAAATTCTTTTATTAGGGAAAAAATATTTACATGAGATCAAATAATATATAGTAATAAATAAGAAATTATTAATTAAAAATTCAAAAAATAAGAAAAAATGAACCTGAGTGAAAAATATAAAGAACAAAAACATCAAATTAAACAGATTAAACAAATATACTCTCTATAATATAGATAACTAACACACAGTTTATTAAAATCATTATCAAAAGATGAAAATAAAAAGTTATTTTTTTATCTTGTTCTAAATTGTATAGAACATTAACGAAAAAATTCTTTATTTTACTCTAAAATGCAAAATAACACATAGTTTTTACATAATTTCTATCGCAATTAATTTTTAACATATTGTGTAATCATGTATCAAAATAGAGAATATATTGGTATTTTTTCACATTTCTTAATCTTATGATAACATCCACTTTAGGACTTTATATTGACGTTCTAAATTCTTCCCTTCATCCTAATTGGTACCGAACGTGATTAATTTTGAAATTGTATTTTGATATGGTATTTTGCTATAAAAGTAAAATTTGTATTTATTACATATATAAATGAAATTGAAGCTAATAAAAATGTGCAAATTTTATTTTTATTTTCTTTGCGTACTTTTTATATTGATTCCATATATTGTTTACTAAGATATTTAATCCACATTTTTATTTTTTTGTTAAATAGTATTAAATTGCATTATAGTTTTCAAAGTTGATGTGTAACACAATTTATACTTACAATTATTTTAGAACATTTAATAGTATGATTTTATTTGCATAATTTATGTTATTTTTTACATTACTTATATACTTATTATTTTTATATGTCATTCCAACAATTTATGCGTAATATTCTTATATGTCTTACAATGATTATTTTAAACTATTTTGGACAGGTATCGTACCATTGGTTGAAATTTTTCTAACTCATTAATAGTTATTCTAAATGAACCATTTTTTTATCAAATACTGTAACAATTGGCGTTATAGTTTTCAAAATTGACATGTAAACTCAATATATACTAGCAATAATAGAGTATTTAATAGTATGATTTATTTGCATAATCTGTGTTGTTTCTTTGTTAATTACTTACCTAAGTATTTTTTTCGACTATACGACTATTTTCCTTGGTTGTGTTTTAGTGCATGGTACGAGGTGATCAAGGGCCATTCATTTGTTTAGGCAAGGAAAGAGAAAGAGAGCTAAGGGAAATTCGGAGGTTTAGAAGGGTACAACAAGAGCAAGAAATGATAGAAATGGCAAATGTTAATGCTCATCAAAGGAATGTGAATATTGAAAATGAAGAAGAATAGGTTGTTGGAAATAATGGGATAGGTGGCTATGAGAATGCAAATGGCATGAATGGGAATGGAAGGCCATTAAGGGAATATGCCTTGCACGGATGCCCGTGCATGCTAACAACTTTGAGTCAAGCCCGCATTAATCCAAATGCTTAGCTCTAAGCTCATGCTATGTTTGAAGGTCGTCCCAATAAAAATCCCTATACACACCTCATGAATTTTGAAAAAGTGTTGGACACTTTCAAGTTTAATGGAGTACATCCGGATTGTGTGCAAATGAGGGTGTTTCCATTCTCTCTTCAGGATAGGGCAAAGTCATGGTTGCAATCCCACACCCAAGGAACATTTAGTACTTGGAATCAACTTGCTCAAGAGTTCTTGGCAAAGCACTTTCCCCCCGCAAGAACCGTCAAATTGAGGAATGAAATCACCTCCTTTAAGCAAGATGTTGGTGAAATCTTGGGAGAAGTTTGGGAGCGATTCAAAGAGTTGCTAAGGAAATGTCCTCATCACGCTATTCCTTTGTGGCTCAAATCCAAACTTTCTATAATAGCTTGACTCAAGAGACCAAATCCATAGTGGATGCCTCCGCCGATGGATCCATTTCATATAAGACTCCGGAGGAAGCTCAAGAGTTGCTTAATAGGATGGCATACAATCAACTATTATCATGGACTGATGACCTCACCGGTGACTCAACACCAAGCTAATCAAGCCAATGCCAATAGTGGAATGTTGAATTTGAATATGCAAGATGCTCTCTTGGCACAACAAAGTATGCTCATGAGTGTGATGAATAACATTGCAAAGGTGTTGGAGAATATGCGGAAACCAAGTAGTGTAAATGCCATGTCTTCTTCTCCAACCCAACCAAACATGGTGTGTGGGTGATTTTTGTGGAGGCGATCATGCAAATGGACAATGTGAGATGCCGTATAGATCCAATGAGCAACTCAATTATGTGTCTAATCAATCATCATTTCCTAGGAACTCATCCGGAGCTTATGGAAACACATATAATCCTTCTTGGAGAAACCATCCTAATTTTTCATGGAGCAACTCCAACAATCAACCCAATCCTCCTTACCAACCAAATCCCCCACCTCAAAATGTCCAACACACTCAAGCCTCAAGTTCCTCACCTAGACCATATCAATCGCCAGAATGGTCATCAAAGGAACTTCCAACCCAACTCATATCAATCTTTTCCTAATTCTTCAATCCAAAACCAACCACCAAGGCCTCATTTTCAATATGAAAATTCCTCCCAACCCATGTATCATGACCAATACACCTCAAGAGAGCATGGGAGAGAAGATGGTTGGAAAAGAGAGGCCGAGTACTTGAGAAGAGAGTTGGATAGGAAAAATGAGGAACACAAGAGAGATTATGAGAACTTGAAGGCATCTACAAGGAGTTTAGAGATTCAATTGGGGCAATTGGCAAGGTTGAATAATGACAAACCTATTGGAGCATTTTCGAGTGATACTATTCCAAACCCCAATGAGCAATGCAATGCCATAACCCTAAGGAGTGGAAAAGAATTGGTTGAATCTAAGAAGAAGAAAAAGGTGGAGGAAGGAAGCAAGGAACAAAAGTCCAAGGTAATTAAGAATGAAAGGGAAGTGGTTGATGATGAAGCCCAGAAGAAACAAAAGAATGAGATCAAGGTCACATATCCAAGAAGAGGCATGTGGAGGAATCTTTGAAGATAGATCCATCAATAAAAGTGCCATCCTCTCAACGACTCATTGATCCAAGGAAAGAGGAAAAAGATGCAATTTACCCATTTCTTGGATATGTTGAAAAAGATTAATGTCAACATTCCTTTGATTAATATCCTCACCAAAATGCCCAAATATGCTCGTTTCATGAAGGATCTTTTGGCAAGGAAGCGAAAGTGGGATGATTATGAGAAAGTATGCCTTGATGCCCAACGTAGTGCCATTGTTCAAAGGCAGTTGCCCCCTAAATTCAAAGATCCCAATAGTTTTATGATACCGGTGAATGTTGGAGGAAAAATGTGGCATCGATCACTTTGTGATTTGGGGACAAGTATAAATATCATGCCAAAGGCCATATATGACAAATTAGGGATCAACAATGCCAAGCCAACTACTATCACACTCCAATGGCGGATTTATCCTAGTGGAAACCATATGGCTTGTTGGAGGATGTGCTGAACTTGTACAAGTTGAAAAGTTGGTATTTCCCGTTGATTTCTTTGTGCTAGATACGGGTAAAGAGAGTGAGATTCTATTGATTCTAGGGAGGCCTTTCTTGTCGACCGCTCATGCATTAATTGATATGAACAAAGGGAAGTTGGTCTTACGAGTTGAAAATGAATCAATTGAATTTCATGTGTTCAGATATAATGACAATATTCCCATTGTTGAAGAAAAATGTGTTAACCAATCTCTTAATTCTTTCCTTGTTAGGTCAAATGAAGAGCAAAATGAAGTTAACCAAGGCAATTAGCTTAAGCAAGTGTTGGAAATAAAAAAGATCCGAGAAATGAATTGAAGGAAAAACCACTCGATAAGGGATGTGTGTTGACGAAGGATGAAGAAATTTTTGCAAAGAATAAGAAAAATGGTGATGTCAAGAAATTGAGAAGGCACAAAAATAAAGAAAATGGTTTGAGAAATAATTGGAGGTGTTAATTGGGGCACTAGCAATGGCTAAGGCAGCATAGAAAGAAAGGACATGTGCATGGAAAACCCAAAAATCAAGCTTTAATCATAAAGAAAAAGGGGATCAAACTTTTTTCGTGGAAACCAAAAGGAAAATGAGGGTCAATCATCCTCAAATACTTGGAATGAAGTCCATGCCATAGTCAAGCTAGTGACTATAAAAGATTAGTTCTTGGGAGGCAACCCAAATCTTTGATTTAATTATTATTGTGTTTTTCCTGGTTTGACTTTCCATTATTTTAATTTTGAGTAAGTTAGTTTCAATTAGGTTAGAATTTTAGTTAAAAATCTAAGCTTTATTTAGTTGAATAAATGGTGCTAAAGAATGAGTGAAAATTGTCATCCTAACTTGTGAAATTTGTGTTTATAGGTTGTCCTTGCAAATGGAGCAAAGTGATGAAGAATTGAGTAATCTTGGCTAAGTGTAAAAATTACACTTTGCAGAAATTGAGTCGAAATCACGATCTCAAACTCAAATTTATGGAGAGCATAATGGTCATTTCTGGTTGAGATCGCGATCTCAGATTTGAGATCGCGATGTCAAATCCGAACTTCTGCAAAGGCAAATTTTGCATCGAGGCGTTTAAAAAATGTTTCTGTCATTCAAGATAAATTTCTTCTATTCTTCTCCTCTCACCCAAAAACCCTAACCAATCCCTCGAAATTCTTCCATCATTTTCACTAAAAATCACTTCAAATCCCACACACATCACTAACATCATCCTATTTTCCTCTAGGAACATCAAAGCTAGCATTTTGTGGGAGGATTCTTGGAGAAATTTGGACTTCTTTAGTTTCAATTGTCAATTTGGTAAAGATAATTGTTGGGTTTTGTGGATTAATTTGTGGTGAAATTGGTGGTATCAAATTGTTGAATTTTGGACAATTATTGGGGCGAAAATTTTTAGGAAAATTTTGATATTGAATTGTTCAATTGTTTGAATTGTTGAATTGAGTTGAATTATTCTGAAGTTTGTTGGACATTTGAGACTTTGATTTTGTTGGTTGTGAGATTTTCAATTCAGGGTGAATTTTTGTGTTGTTGATTGAATTGGACTATCATAATGACTCGAGGGGTTTACGGTAGTGCTGAACGTAGTGTTAGATGAGGGAAAGAGGAACTGGGTCGAGAAAAAAAAATCGGAGAGAGGACTAGTATGGAAGGGGGCTCGGAACAACCTTTTGAGGAGGGCGAGCAGATTGAACCTTAGTTCTCGAGTGATAGGGCTAAACAATTATACAAGAATTATGAGAAACATGAGGTAATTAGAGAACGGAACTTCGAGGATGATTATGAAGATGTTAGAATAGCTATTAAGCCACAGATAAGGTCAAGGCATTGGGACTATTTTAACACTCCAGTTGACCCCAGGGCTTCCCAATTAGTAAAGGAGTTTCATTGCAACCTGTGTGAACTAGAGGATGGCAAGGTACGGATACAGGGGGTGTTAGTAGATTTTTGTGTAGATTTGATTAATGCATATTTCAACATATCCCCCATATCTTCTAATCAATACTTGGTCATTTTTGAATAATAAAGAGAAGGACATGAATGCTATTAAAGATGCCATTTGTGATAGGAGGGTTGATTGGATTAAGAGTACTTCCTCTAGTACTGAACTGAAATTTGCACGGTAAGGACTTTCATTGGCAGCCAAATTATGGTTCTATTTCATTAGCTGCCGAATTTGGGGGTCCAATGCAGTGAGTTTTATCCATAGGGATAAAGTACTCTTAGTTTATGCCATCATGACAAGGGTGCCGGTGAACATTGGTCATCTTATTAGGTAGGGATTCTTGGAGAGTGGAAGATCAGAGAGATCTATATTTTATGCCCCTAGTCTAATTCACCATTTTTGTACTATAGCAGGTTGCCCGATTGATCCTAAAGTACAAATGACACATCCATGAGGAAGGATCCACTGGGAATATGTCTACAGAATGGTGAGATAGTATGAAAAACACCACCAGGAGGAGCACCCTACGCAACCATCGCCCCACCGCCACCACCACCTCAGAGTGCTTCACTTTTGATTCTGATATCCCCAAGCTTTGTATTCAATGCTCCGGTGAATGAGGAGGAGAGGAATAATCTGCAAGGGTATTGGTCATACAGTCAAATAGTGATGCACAACAACTTGACCATCATTGGAGAATCTCTTAAGACCACATCATTAGCCACATGGGTTAGGCCGCCACCACCTCCGTTATGGCACTTTGGTCTACCTAGTGGAGTGTACGACACACCACCTGCATCTGCAGCACATCATGAAGGATCTAGCCATGCGGGTACGACTAGAGAGGACATGGATGATGATCATGAAGAGGCCCAATCTAGTGATGCTAAGAAAGGTCAAGAATAGATGGAATGAGAAGATGAATGCCACCATTTGCTTGAGTATGGATGAATACCAACCCTGGCCCCTGGATTGATTTGATGAATGATGACAGTTCTCTTTGTTTTTAATGATTGAACACCATGATTGTTGATTACTTTTGATTACTGTTGTTTTTCTTTATTTTCATTCTTTGGCTCTATTTGAAGTATTTTAGTTTTTTTTTTTAAGTAGTTTGACTAATGGCCCTAAGCTGACGCCAAGTTGATATATATTTTGATGTTTCATGGATTGAATCTTTTTGGGAATTTTGTGTTTGACACTTGTTGTAGTTTTGGTCGTGGTTTAATAAGAGTAGAATGGCTAAGGGCCCTAAGCTGATGCCATCTTTGCATTTGTTAATGAATTGAATGTTGATTTTGTTTGAAACTTGATTGGTGAGATGCATGGCACGGTTTATTACTCTCAGCATTCTTTCTCAATTTTAATTCTTAGCATAAAATTAGGTCTTGGTATGAGTAATTTTTGTTATTTTTGTACATGTCTTTATGTTTCATTTTGGGTGAGTGGAAGGATGATTTATTCATCAATTGGAATAAAAGGGACAAGTTTGGGGGTGTTTATTTTCTTTCGTGTCTGGAATGATTATGTTTGTACACATTTTTGTCACTCGATGTATAATGGATGGAAATTGATCAATTGGGTGCTCAATGATGATGAATTTTGACATTAATACTTTATGATGGAAATATTTGATTGAGTCATTCCACAAAATTTTGTGTGACTGAGTAGTTCGTTTGCAAGATAAAGATTTCATAAACTTGGCATCACTATGTTTCAAAAACAAGTGCTGAAATTTTAGGAAAATTTATTTGAAATGTTGTTTCTGATCAAATCATATATTATTTGGTTGATGATCTATCTTTTGAAAAGAAATGAGTTAAATGAAATAGAAGGAATTTGGGACATTTCGTGTGTTTTCATAGGGAATGTTCTTCTAACTTGTGAATAATTGATATTTGAGATTAATTTTAGGTACATTTCACACCTTTTCCTTGGTTTAGGACCGATTGAAAAAAAAAATTGTAGGAATAAGAAGAGTACGGGATTTTGACATGTACCCATGTTGTTTCTCCAAAATAAGCCATTAGAGTAGTAATAAGGCGAGGACGATATTTCGACATGTACCCATGTTGTTTCTCCAAATTATAAGCCATTAGGAATTGCATTTTAGTATACCAATAAGTTAAGGAGTAAATGTTTGTAATACTTATCATTGATTTCTTATTACTTATTCCTTGTTAGAGGTCTATTCCCGAAATGTGTGACATTTGCATTTAAGTTGATTTCTAATTGAGCTTCTATTTTCATGATGCCTAGTCGAGATAGTTGACAACTTCAAAATATTTGCGATTTGAGAAATAATGATGTTTTAAATGGAAAGAACTAAAACTTTTGGTAACTTTTTTTGAGAATAGTAATGCTTGGTGATGTGAAATCTTGTGTCAGTGAATGAATGTGTGCTTCTATGTAGAACAAAATTTCAATTTTGGATTGAGTCACTTGGATACTTCACATATCATATAGTATTGAACGTTTCTTGAGAGACTTCTTAATTGTTCTAAGTACATCCATGATTCATCAAGTGTCACGTCAATTTTGGTGGTGATTATGTGTTTTCGTGTTAGTAGGTTCCATTTAGTAAAATGCTAGATAAGTTTGGGGATGTGATAACTCTAGTATAGTAGAGTTATTCTACTCTAAATTGTAGCATTTTGATAGTATAAAATCCCAAATTTTGAGTAATTAATTATACGTTTAAGTTAATTCCTTTCATATGCATTTACATTTTTTTTTTTGTTAAATACGTTAAGTTTTTATTAAAAAATTACTTAATTAATTGTTTAATTATATTAATTTTGTGCAGGTCATATTTAGAAGTTGAAAACTGGATTAAACAAGCTCAAGGGACCAAAGTGCAATTATCAAATAAAAGAAGGGTTGCTGGGAAGAGAGTCCAGATCGAGATCTCGATTCTCCATATCGCAATCTCGACTCTCGGATAGTTAAGTAATAGAGGCAATTTTGTAATAGTCCAGGAACTAGTTTCTGATTTTGCCTGGTACTATTTAAGCTACTTTTAAAAACAATTGTAGAGGAAAGTAGGATTAGTAGTAGATATTAAGTGTTAGGATAGTTTTAGGATATCTTCAACATCAAGCTTCTTCTTCAATAGAAATTTCTCTTTAATTGCCTCTGAGATTTAGTTTTTATTTCGTAGCAAGTTTAAATTTTGATTAGATAATTGTAGTGGGCTATTCATTAGCTTCAAGTAGATATAATTTTTAATTGCTTTCTAGTCAAATTTAGTAGAAATCTCTTTGCTTGAAATCTAGGTTTTTATAGAAAAATTAGGGTTCTTGCTTATTTCTTACTTCCTAATTAAAAATCCTTAATTCCTTGAATTAATTTCCTATTAATTTTTAGTGGGCTTTCTTTATGTTTACCAAAAATCCAAAAATATTCTGATTTCAAGTTTAACTCTTTCAATTCCTAGTTTAGAATTGGTAATTTCTAGTTTTGCCATGTCTTTTTATGGTTATTTTATTGGGTTAATTTACTTGCTCTTTAATTTTAGTTCTATTTCAATTAGTTTAGATTAGAGTTAATTGCTTTCTTTACTTGATTTTACTAGAATAGATTAAGTAGTTTCTCAATTTCGTTCAACCCTTTAATTATTTAGTTCACTTACTTGCTTTAGTAGATAATCTAGCTTAAAATTAGGTTTTAATTGCTTGCATTAAATTGTGATTTTTAGTAAAGTAATTTCACCATCCATTGTTTGATCTTCCTTAACTACACAATGACTCATAAAACTTGGTAATTTCCTTCCAACAATCCTTATGGGACGATACCCACTCATCTTATACTACTACCAACTTCGTATCCTTGCGGAAGTAAGGTAGAGTGTAGTGGTTTTGTGAGGTTTCTTATTACTTGTTTGCTCTAAATTGATCTCTACCTAAAGAAATAGACATATAGATCATTCTCAGGAATTGAATTAGCATGAAAATTACTTATTTTTTCTGCTAAAGCTGCTAATTGGATTGACATATTATGATAACCAATCCTGAATGCATCCAAAACATCATAAGAATTATGCTTATTTGTCATGCCTCCATAATTCCAAGGATGTCCATAGCATGATTGATTCCAATTCATATTTTGCATGTTCTCATCTTATAAGACCAACACAAATAAAACACAACACCAAGTACTTAACACAGAAACCCATAAAAAGGAAAAATAGAAGAATTTGGACTAGTAGCTAGCCTATACTATCCACTAAAAAGAAAAAAAATTGCTTTTTTTCAATAAAAGAACACAAACCACGAAAAAGGAAAATCTTTTAGGTTTTTCAAAATATTGAGAACACATAATGACACTAACACAAATAAAACACAACTTCAAAGAAGTAATCTTACCAAATTATATCAATACTGCCTAAGATCCAATCCCTAATAACAGCACCAAAATCTTGATACATTAAATATCTAGTTACAAAATTTGTAAACACCTAACTCTACTATTAACTCGATAACGCATCGCAAGTGTATGGGGTCAAATAATATATAGTAGAAGTAGAGGTCGAACCAACAAGAATTGGTTTAGCAAGTATCGATTATTTGGTTTGAATGCTATTCGAAGAGTCAACAATAGGAGAGAGATTTAATTAAACTAAAAAACTAAAAATTAAAAAAATAATTAATGAAAACAATGGATTAAGGATAGACTAGCCATTTCCAAATTTGATTAATTTATTCAATTAATTAGTTCAATTAAACATATTAGAGGTTCATTCCCATTATTAACCTAATCTTAATTCCTCATGCAATTAGATTATTCAATTCAATTAGTTTAAATGAAGATTCCTCCTACAACCTAGAACTTAAACAAATTGACCTTTTACGTTATGGAATTCTAGGCGACCAACTATGTAATTTAGACTGTAAAGATCATAAATTAAATCTAGCCCAATTACTAATTAGGTCTAAAATAGATGTTAAACTTCTATTCTCACCTCAATTTACTAAGCAATTAATTAACAGAATGATCAATTCCCCTAATTATCATTTTTGTTCATTAGAATTGTCCAATTGCCAATTTACCATTTAATGTACCAAATTAATCATCATCACAAGGAATTGGCATTACCCAATCTTAACCCATGACAAATTAGAACATGGACAACAAAGAAATAACAAAAGATAAATTATGAAAGCAAATAAACTACCCTAATCATTAATCGAGGAAAGCAAATAAAGAAAGCATAAGTTGAAGGCAATTGATAAAAGACCAATAAAACAAGAATTAAATAGCATAATAAAGGTTTAACATGCTTCTCCAATAAAGAATCGCAAGTTTTTGGTCCAAGGTTATCAATCTTGAACCTCTCCTTAACTCTTCTTGAAAAATAAATAAAACCCTAGTCCAATTTGCAACTCCCAAGAGAGAGACTGAATTGGAATGTGATTTTGAGGCCTTAAAATTTATAGTTTATAAGTGTTTTGAAGTGTAGGGCTCTAAATATGCTTTGAAACACACTATAACTAGCCCAAAACAGACACCCAGAACTCTAAAAATTGTCAAAATCACGTAGTAGTATCGAGCCAACCGCAATTTGCAGTTATCTATCATAGACTACGACAATTCTTCTATCCCAATAGCAGTCTACAATTGATTTTGCCTTGTCAATCAGTATCGCAGTTTGCAATTGGTCTTCGGCAGCTACGTGTTGCCTCTAAAATCTTCGTCTGATGTCCGATGCACCATTTGTCCCTACATGACCATTGACCAAAAATGCACATTAATAGCTACAATTTAACTCAAAAATAACACTTAAACACTGACTAAAACTATAAACAAAAGACAAACAAAAATGCATGAAGAATTCTAATTCTGGGAGGAATTAGGTAAACAAGCTAAACAGAACCCTAAACACATGCTCACATAAATATAAGTTAAATAAAGTTAAATAAACACTAAAACACTACACTAAACATATATTAACACATAGAAACAAAAATGCATGAAAACAGGCACATAAACTTGAACAGTAACTTTAGAAGACCACAAAATCCAAATGCCTTTATTTAAATTACAATGAAATCCAAAAAAAAAAAAAAAAACCTAACTTGCTAGATAATCCAACAACTTGAACATCTTCAGCCATTTGTTCAAAGAGAGCCAATAGTTTATTTTGTACATATATTTACAAGTTTTTTTAAATGCCTTACAAAGGGCTTATTCCCTATACCTCTTACATTCCAAAATAAATAATCCATCAAATACCATGATTTAGGGGAACTTTGCTTGCCTTTAAGGCACTTCAATTAGTAGTTGTAGGTCCTTCTACATACTTATTCTTCTTTCTTGCTCATTTCTAAACTACCAATGTGAACTCCTTAGCAACTTGAGAGGTTAATTTCTTATTCCTCTTTTCAAGAAATTCCATCCATTCTACTTTTTGAACATTAAGATCCAAGTCAGGGACTTTGCATTGTTCATAGTCTAAAAAAGAATGATAACCATCCTCAACATTCTCCTTTTGTCTACATATTGATGCATGACAATCAAATATCTCATCTGACAAATGGTTTCGAGCTAGCATATCTAGATTATCACAAAACCTAGATTCAGGAAGAATGTTGTTCTCCGTTTGTGAATGAACTGGGGTGTCCGTAACCTAAAAATCCTCCACAAAATGATGCTCTTTTTAATGAACTTTTGGAAGAGCTGTGGACTACTGAGATTTTCCTTTCTGGGTATCTAGTGAAAGTTGAGCTGAAATATCTCCTCTCTTAGTTGGAGGCTATGAGATTGAAGAACCAACTGTAAATAGGCCAGCTTCATGAATGAAAACTGCATTAGTTCAAACTTGAACTTATTTCAAATTTGAATCAACTCCTTTTTTGTCTCTAACAACTCCCTTCCCTCAGGAATTTGTTTCTGGCTACTATGGAATCTGTACCAGATACTTCTGCTTCACTGATTCTTGATGCCACTAGGTTGTTGATAATTGATCTTTTGTGTTTGCATCCTACCATCTTTATGATTAATTTGCCTTGACGAAAATCCTTCAATTGGTGACCTTGTTTATGGCATTTTGTACAATATAGGGAAAGATTTTCATAAATGATCTTTTGTCCTAACCCCTCATCTCCCATTCCCAACCAAGTCAGGAAGGTAAAGTAGACAGCAAATCTACCTCCATAAACACCTTAGCAAAACTGGATACTTGTCCTGGATAAAGTAGTTGTGGCCAAGTCAATTTTCAAAGGACATCACTAGGTTGTGCAATAGAAAATACTGAATGCTTGTTGAAAAAAAGAGCCTGAAGTGATTCCAACGTAATCCATATTGAAAAACATGACTCCACGTTAAGCCTGAATAATGAATGCCACTTGAAAACTTGCATATGAAATCTATTAATGAACTCTGTGGACTTCAACCAACTTATAAAAAATCTTCCTCTAATGCAAAACGAATTACATGTTGGTAATCTAAAAAACCTATCTTGAAATCCCCATTGAATCCAATTATTAGAAAACTCTTACATATGACCTTCATACGAGGTTTCTTCAGTACGTATGGCAAATTATGGATGCACAATGCGTCTATGATATGTGTCATCAATTTGCCTCAGCTGAAAATAACAGCAAAAAGCTTGGAGTAGGAGACCTGAACTATGGGTTCTCTTTTCTCATGATGTGGTTGGCTTAAATTTCCAAAACAATTGCAGCTTTAATTGAATCCATTGTTTTTTTCTTGTTTTCTCTTTTGACCCCTTTACTAGTTTTTAGTAATCTCTTATTTTGATTCATGTAGTTTGTTTGAAAGTTTCAATTAGATCCTTAGGTTTATAAAGTTAAAAATGAGTTTAAATCATATTAAATTAAGACTTAATTATCCATTTGTTAGACTTTCATACCACATTAATTAGACCAAGAGTGGTTAAATCATTAGATTAATTTATTTTATTAAATTTTATTACTTTTTTTAAAAATTCTTTTAAATTATGTAAGCCCTTATGGGACATAGGATATTTATTTTTATTTTTTCTTTCCTCTATCTTGTATATCTTTTATTTATAAAAAAAAAAAACTTTGTTACCCCTTAGTGACTTGATTGATATATTGTTCTTACTACCTAAGATGCACTTAGTAATCATGTGTGATAAGATACTTTATTATCACATATAATATTTAATTATTGAAATACGGTAGTTCAAGATTAAATATTTTTTCATTGCAATGTTAATGTTATGCTTACAAGTTTTAAATTTTGTCTTTAGGTTAGTTAAATGCATATTACTCGTATTTGTTTATATTATATTAACTCAACTTTTGGATTTAAATCATAAGAATGGAAATCAAACGGGATATGAAAATTGAATTAAAATCTCTACGATTCTTTTCTCAATTGAGCTCCCGCATTTAAATATCTTATTTTCAAAATATTACGAGTCATCAAGGTAAAGTTAATTGTGATACATTGATTAATTACAAACTATAATTTTTACATCTTTAAATAATTTATTTTCTACATGAGATATATTTATAATGTAAACAATGTATATATTACTATAATATATAGTTGGTGACTAAAGATAAATAAAAAATTATAATATGACTCTAACGGCACTGTTATAGTTTTATCATAGCGATCTTGTAGCCTAAACTTACCAATCATATTTTTTTGTTCACTATACATAACAACCGGTATTTACCGTTTACTTTTTATACCAATTACACTAAAGATGTATTATTGTATAATGCAACAACATATATATTTCCTTATTTTTCCTTTTGACCCCTTCACTAGTTTTTAATAAATGTAATTTATTTGAAAGTTTTCAATTAGGTCCTAAGATTTATAAAGTTAAAAATGAGTTTAAATCATATTAAATTAAGGCTTATATTAGCAATTTGTTAGACTTTCATACCACATTATTAGGCCATGAGTAGTTAAATTCTTTTGTTTAATTTACTTTAATTAGTTTTTTTACTTTTTTCCTTTTAATTTACCAAGACCCACATATAATAGGGGAAATACTAGTATTAAACTAGATTGAAAATCACATGTAGTGAAATAAATTTTACAATTAACAAATCTATTTATACATTCACGTGCTCTTGGTGACTAATTAACCAACGAGCTGCTGGTTATGAGTATTTTAACTTAATGGTTTAATTTGGTTTAGTTAGTTTTATTATGGTTTCCTTATAACTCAATCGAGTACTTTGAGAATGTAGTACTATTATTTAGACTTTACTATATACTACTCCTTGTCTCTTTCTTTTATATCTATTTTGTATATTATGGCCTAATATTAATGTGTTCTTTCTATAGATGCAGCATGCGACGGTGAATTGTGTCATCTTCTTGGGTCAGCTAATAGTGATAGCTGCTGAGTAGTCCATGTTGGTGAATAGGCAACTTATTCAGCCAGTGATTCTTAAGCATTAAAAACAATGTTTTTACCTTGTTTTTTTGGATCCATAGGGTACACCTACATACAAAAATAATTTTGGGTCAACTAATTAAAAGAACTTTATTTTTCTTCTTTGTTGTTATAATATTTTCAATTATCGTAATTAAAAGTGTACCAATCATAACAATCATATTTTTTGGCCAACTATTACTGTCGACTGACATGATTTTAGTTTATGGTATTTTTTTTCTTTAACAATTATCCATAGCATTGTTTAATTAAAATAAATTGATTAATTCTTCATTTGATTTAGATTTTCTTTTCCTTAATTAGTTTAGAGATTAAAAAATGAAGCAATGGCATTTGTGTTACCTAGAAATGTAATGATAATTAAACATTATAATGTGTATAATCTAATTTTGTTATTGATCCAAACTTTTTTATATTCATTAATTATTTTTACCAGGTAATCGCATAATTATTAGTCAATTTTGTTACTTATTTAAAAATTTCACACTAAAAAATATCAAAATCGACTAGGTCGGGTACCCACTTATATGACTCTCTTTTCAATTTGGTCCTTATGTGTAAAAAGTTAAAATATCTTAAATTAGTATTCAATTAAGGTTTAGTTACATTTTTTTAGACATTAATTAGCTCATTTAAGCTTAGATAATGAGTTTTTCAATAGTGGGTTTTTAATAAAATTACATACATCCACACTAATTCGATATAATTGAAATATGCTCACTTTAATATCAGAACCTATCCAATGAATGTTTAATATTATGCATTTTTTCCATTCCTAATTGTTATAAATGTTTAAATGTTTAGATTTGTCTTTTATGTTAATTAAATAATGCACAGAATGTTAACATAGTATTATTTATTTATCTTATATTAACTCAAATCTTGGACTTGAAATTATAGGAGTGCAAAGTAGTCTTCTAGAGAAATTATTATTTGGATGTCTAATAGTAGCTCATTGACAATTTTATTATAATCGTGTTTATGTTCATCTTAAACTTTTGGTGTACTTATTTTACTTAACTTTCAATTTTATTTTTTTTCATATTTTCTCCATATGTAGTATGCAATTTTAATATTTATTTTTTCCTAATCCATACGTCATTATTTATTTCATATTTTAATTATATCCGTCTTTTAAAATCCTATATCATAGATGAAAAAAGTTGTTAAAGAAATATCACAACAAATAACTACTTAGACTACCATTATTGTATTCATTAATTAGTTTTATCATAGACTACAACTTGCTTTTATAATATAAAGTGAACATAATACTTACCAATCAAAAATCTATGTCTATTCAGAATTCTGGTAGTGAAGTTTTGATATGTTTTTTATCACTATTTACCTATTTTTTTTGACCCCTGTCGTTATAAGTTGTTTACAATAATTATCCATAGTGATAATTTTTTCGTAGTATGTACCAATTGGTACAGTGTGTTTTATATCTAATTATTTAACGTTAGTGCATAATCATTTTTATGTTCATTTTAAACTTTTTGGTACAACTTATTTTTATTTAATTTTCAGTTTTATTATTTTCATATTTTTACTATATGTAATATGCAACTTTATTTATTTTTTCCTTATCCATATGTCACCATTTATTTCATATTTTAATTATATACATCTTTTAAAATCCTATATCATGCATGAAAAAAGTTATTAAAAATAGTTGTTAAAGAGATTTAACTCAACTTTTGGACTTAAAATCATAAGAATGGAAAAAGTCAAATAGCGAATAAGACTTGAGTTAAATTTCGACAATTCTTCTCTAATTTGAGCTCCCAAATTTAACTATCTTATTTTCAAAATACTATGAGTCATCTAGATAAAATGTTTATTTTCAAAATACTATGAGAAATAAAGTCATCTAGATAAAATGTTTTGTCATAAGAAAAAAGATTGGACAAGTCTTCTTTTGTTATTCGGTACACCTAAAACTTAATATTGAGTGGCGCTCCCATTATTAAGAAAAATTCATTATTGTTTAATTATATCCCAATTGTATATAAAACTTTGTTCAGTGCTTTAATGTATTTTCAATATCACCATTGGCATATATAGTTAATATTGTTATTGTAGTTCATACTTTATACTTACTACTCATGATTCTTGGCCAACATTGGAGAAAATTTGGGGCAAACCCAAATACCTCTTTTCCTAATTCATATATCACCACTTATTTCATATTTTAACTGGATAGATCTATCTTTTAAATTCCAACGTCATTGATGAAAAAATTTGTTAAAGAAATATCAGAACAAATATCTAATTAAATTGCTATTCTTATACTCATTAATTAGTTTTATCATATATTAAAACTCACTTTCATAATAATAAAGTGAAACTCCATATCTACTTTTTATGTCTGGATCGTGATAAAGTGAACATAATACATACCAATTGAAACTCTATGTCTATTCAAAATTCCGTTAGTGAAGTTCTGTGACATTTTTAACTACTATTCATCTATTTTTATACCTATCATTATAAGTTATTTATTATAACTAACTATCATAATAATTTTGTCATAAAGTTTACCAATTGGTATAAAATATTTTTATCCCTAATTATTTAACATTGGTGTATGATTGATTGTATTTATGTACGTCTTAACTTGCGATACACTTACTTAATTTTTAATTTTATTTATTTTTTAAAATTTTCACAAGATGTAATATTTCCTTTTTCTTAATCCATGTTTCATCACATATTTTATTTATCACAACTTATTTTATATTTATCTAGTTGGTAAAACAAAAATTTTTATTAATAATTTTATGGGATGTCAATTGTAATTGTATGAAACTTTAAGAGTTCTTTTGCATTTAACACTCACATTTATTATATTTAAATCTATGTGGACCATTCAAATGTGGAACAACTCTAGTGGTGTTTTTTGAATGAAACCCTACAAGAAAACTACTCTCTTTTTACTTCTCAAGCCACCTATTTTTCAACACTTTCACTTGTCATATTATTATTAGTCATTAACTAAAATTTTCCAACTTTTTTAGTGGAATTTAATGTGAAGCAAACACACTTAAGAAGTCTCAGACCTTCATATTAGGCTTACCCCTAAAAAACTTTCCCACCAAAGCAAATCGCAGTGGTGCTGCCAAAACTGAAACCTTTCCTCTAGCATGACTTTTACCATTGGAAAGAAAGGGAGGGAAAGGAAAAGAAATAGGAGATTTTGCCTTCTTTGAGAGTTTTTGAGTAAAAGAAAGGAAAGGAAATAGAGAGGCTTAGAAAGAAAATTTTTAAGTGCATGATGTATAAAATTTTTCCCTCTAAATTGAGATGATTTAGAAGAAAAATTGGGAAAAATTGGTAAAAACTTGTTGTATTTTGTTCAAGAATGCCCACTTTAACCTTAAAACATTAAGAAGCCCAAATTTTAATAACCTATATATTCAAATTCTTTTCAAAACTCTCAAGGTTAAAATCTTCTTTTCCTTCTCTTCTCTTCTTTTCCTCGTAACTTAAAAGTTTCCTTCTTTTCTCATCTCTCCTAAACTTCCAAACTCAGCCTTATAGAAAAAACATAGCTAGCTCCCATAATCTCCAGTTAGTTGATTTCCTTGCAATGCTTCTGAAAAGGAACATTTTAATGCCCCCTCAGTAGGTTGCTGAGGGGTAGCCACGGCTTCCATTATTCTCAGCTGCAAAGATGAAAGGAAGAAAGAGTTTTATAGAGAGAATGAGAGAATTTTAAAATAAAAGGTCTTAAATTGTATTGTGATTGTGTATTGTTCAAGTAGTTTGTGTTGTTTGCTGTGTCATTGTTATATCTAAGGGTTAATATGTTTAAACTAATTTGATTTGATGATTTTATGTTTTTTTGTGTTTTATGGATTGAATTGACTTCATTTGGTGTGAATGTAGGATGAGGAGAGAGGATTGAAGATGCAAAAAAATTTGAGGGAGGAAAAGAGCCTTTGCCACTGGCGAAGGTCATGAAGAAGGAAACCTTGCCACCGACGATGTGCGACAGAGAGGTCTTCACTTTGCCGGTAGCCAACTTGGAAGAAAAAAGTTATTCACTGCCGGTGAAGCCTTAGTCAACCAATCAAACATAAGGAGGGCTCATTGTTGGTGAGAAATATTACATTAGATGGTTTGTCGCTAGCACTGCTTGGTAAGCTAGCAACAAACATGTTCAAGGTATACCTTCATCGTAGGTGAAGGTTCAAAATCTAGGAAATTTTAAAAGAGCAAAACACGAACCGTAACTCACAATGCCAATTTTTCAGTCGTCAAACCCCTTCTTCTCTTTCTGTCTCTCTCTGTCTTTAGCTATCAAAACATTCCCAACCACCCAAAACCAGCCATCAAACACCACAAAACCTTCCATCTGTATCAAGAATCAACATAATCAACCAACAATTTTGAGCAAAAAATGACCAAGTTGGAAAAATTTAGCAAGATTTTCATCCAAAAGGTCTAGCTACTATAAAGCTTCAATTTTTCTTCTTCTTGGTAAAGAGTAAGATCTTTCAACTCTACTTTGGTATTTACACGTATAGTTGGCTTCAATTTTGAAGATTATTGCTTCTTGTCTTCTTATACACATCTAGATGGGTTTATCTTGAGTGGGTGTTGGTATAATTTCGAATTTCTTTTGTTGATTCAAGTGGGTAATTGCAAAAAAATTGGGATATTGTTGTTCTATATTGCAAATTGTGATTGAATGTTGGTCTATTTGTGGTTTATTCTGTGGTTGAATTGGTTTAATTTTGGGCTATTGTGTAAATTGTTGTTGGGAAAAATAGAAAGAGCACTAATGAGGATGATAGGATGCTCCTTGATCAAAACCGTTTTGTATCTGTTGAAGCACAAATTCCTTGCATTGAAAGGGAGTTCAAGCTAGATGGGTTTGTGGAGCCTTAAGAGTGATGCAGGCCTGATGAACTTCGTTATTACATCACGTCTGAAATTAAAAAGAAAGGTTGGGAGAATTTGCCAAAGAACTGAGTTTTGTAAGGAATTAGTTGATCATGAGGGAGGTCATTGCCAATAGTCTTAACATACTTGGTCATGTGGTGATGGTGAAAAAGAAACCTGTAGACTTTAGGAGAGAGATCATCAATGCTCGCTACCAACTCCCAACCATCCATGAGAATGAATATGCCATATTCCAAAAAAGTGAGATATGATGAGGTTCTTTTGAATTAACTGATGAAGCAATAGTGGAAGGGACAACTTTTTTGGGAGTTGTAATTGGATGGTACCCACAAATACTTTCTCTCAACCTTTTTATTCTTTAAGGCTTTGTCATGGTTTTACTTTGTTTTTTCTCGTATTTCTCCCATTTCTCATGTAAGTAAAGCAACTGAGGACCTGGCACTGCTAGTTCATGCTCTAGTAAAGGGAACAATCATTGACATGAGGTGAGAAATTCAGTTAGAAGTTTTGCAAAATGGGCATTGAAATCATGTGGCTCATATTTTCCCTAATCTAATAACATACTTGTGCTCCAATGCATATGTTAATGTATGAGTTGGCTCGAATATTATTGCTATACAAATCATGAACATTGCTTTGTTAAAGAAGACAATCCAGCAACACAAGAGAGCAATGACATCATGGTTATCCATTCACGGCCCTATGGCACAAGATGCACAAGGTGGTCAAGTAGGCCAAGCACAACAAGAACAATAGGACTATGGGAACCGCATCCTCAAAAGCACCGACTATGTCTTTTATTGTCCACAAACACAGAAAGGAATGAAATCAGTGGCAGCCTATCATAGTAGAAGTCTCAGTGCACTCCACCAGAAGATGGATATCTTGGTTTAATGTATAAATAATGTTCATCCTTTCAACATGTAAAGTTGGCCTGCGGAACTTGAACCTCCAAGCTAGAACTTTAATGAGGCAACACCGAGGAAGATGACAACGGCTACGACGACGTACGACAATGACGACAACTTAAAAGAAGAAGAAGAAGAAGAGGGCGACCAAGGAGGAAATAATGGTGTTGGGCCCTCATGTGGTGGAGATGTCGGACCTTCGAGAGCCACTTGAGGATGCTATTGGGAGAGACTCTTAGCACTATAAACTCTTAACTTTCCATTTTAGTTTTTAAATTGTGTCAAGGACAACTAGATTATTTGCTTTACTTGATGACAATTAGTTTCTTTGACTATTGAGGACAATTAGCCTTACTATGTTTAGTGTTTGTTGGTTATTTGGTGCTTTTAATTGTTTTGTGTAATATATTTGTGTTAAAGTTTATTATTGTTGTTTGCACTATAGTTCGATTAAATTAGATATTTGGGACCTTTTGACAAGATTCATTTAACTTGTGTGATTGCATGCTTTGCGTGATTGCATGCTTTGTGTGTTTGATGAGTGAGAATGATGTCTTTTTGCCTATTGTGGTAAGACATTGTTTGAGTTGGTGATGTATGCATTATCTGCATTCCTTGTGTTAGTGTTTGATATGAGTGTATGTGTTGTTGTGTTTGAGATTGAAAATTGGAAATTTGAACAAAATTGGTCTTTGATTGGTAATCGATGATATAATTAAGTGTAGTGATGTATGCTCCTTTTATTCGAGTGTCACTCTTAGCTTTTGAGTAGGAAAATTGAAAAAATTGACTAGATTTTATCACAAATGAACTTTTTGACTCCAATTACTTCCAAAGTCAAAAGGACATTATCAAATTTTCAAATGGTTTGTTTGAGTTATTTTTTATTTTGTCATTGTTATGAATGATAGTTTACAAATTTTATAACTATCAATGTATCATTGAATCCATTCATATCTTTGTGTCTTTTGGTGTAATGTTCTTTCATCAATTGACTTCCAATGGATTGTCTTGATTATAGTGGTATCTAAGGTGAATGTATGTACATGCACCAATTGATTTTAATGATGTCTTGGGAGAATGTATATACATGAACCAATGGATTTTAATTAGGATACATTTCCCTACTAAGTACATTTGTTTCCCTAGAAATGTATCTTCATTAATTGAAATACATCTATAGTGTATTTAGTTCAAGAACAAGACTTTATGGAACATGTATTTTATTTGTGACACATTCTTTGAATGGTGTCAATTGGTGGTCTATAAATAGGTAGACCAATTATCAGAAATTATTCATTCCAAAAACTTTCTCAATACTTGGAGTAAAAAGGTTAGGGAGTTCTCGAACATTGCTAGTTGTAGTACTCATAAGGCTTCATTGTATCTTCGGAGTGTTATTGCCTAGACTCGTTAGTAAACTTTGTGTGGGGGCAAATAACTCTCTAAATATAGTGATTTATCATGCCTAAGAAATCTTGATTCTTATAATTATTTCTGTATACCATCTTCATAAATTTCCCAACAATTTTAGAGAGTTATTTAAGATGGCCACAGAGACAAACACTACTCTCAAAGTGTTGAATCAAGAATTGGATCAGTTTGATGGTACAAAATTTCAACCGATGGAAGGACAATATGATGTTCCTTCTTACTGTGTTGAATATTGCTTATATTCTAGATCCAAAATTGAAGCCAATAGATGATCTTGCCAATGATGCTAGTCCCGAGGAGAAGGGGAAAGTAGATGAACAAAAGAAGAAGCGAGAAGATGATGAATTCACTTGTAGGGGACACATCCTTAATACTTTCTCCGATCGCCTATATGATTTATACATGTCAATCAAATCTCCTATTGAGATTTGGAAGGCATTGGAAGAAAAATACAACACCGAAAGGCAAGGTACGGATAAATTTCTTATGATGAAATATTTTGAATTTAAATTGGTTGATAACATACCCATCATGGATCAAGTTCATGAATTACAAGTTCTTGTTAGTAGGCTTTGTGACCTAAAGATTGTAATTCCTGAATCACTACAAGTTGGGGCAATTATCTCTAAATTGCCTTCGACTTGGAATGATTATAGAAAAAAACTCCTACATACAGCAGAAGACTTTACATATATTGAAAATATATTTAGGCATTTGCGTATTGAAGAGGAAACTCGAAAGCGTGATGCAGTGTATCTTTCTACTAATTCTAAAGTGAATTATGTAGATGAAGGTGAGAAAAAAAAAGTTTGGAAAGGCAAACGAAAGTTCTCATCTAATCTGGAGGGTAAGCAAAACAAGAAAAAGAAAAGATTATGTTATCATTGTAACAAAAAAGGACACTATATTAAAGATTGTAAACTTCTCAAAAATACTTATCACTCTAAGGAGGTGTCCTATTCAAAGGCAAATATTGTTGAGGAATTAGACTTGGTGGCAATGGTCACTCAAGGAGTTAAGAGTCTGCATATTGGTATGATTACTGAATGCAATATGACTACTCCTATTAATTCTTGTGAGTGGTGGCTCGATTCATGGGCTACTGTCCATGTTTGCAATGATCAAGAACAATTCAAAAGTTATGAAGAAGTTGCAAACCGTGAGGTTCTTATGGGCAACTTTAATGTAGCTAAGGTTTTAGAAAGATGACTTCGATCAAGGGATAGTGGAACTGAGTTTCACTTCTGGAAAGAAATTAAATTTGGTTAATGTTCTTCATGTTCCTGATTTGAGGAAGAATTTAGTGTCTTGTAGCTTGCTTTGTAAGAAAGGATTCAAAGTTATTTTTGAATCTGATAAGGTTATTTTGCTTAACAATGATGCTTATCTAGGAAAGGGATATTGTAGGGAGGGTATGTTTAAATTTAGTACCAATATTAATAAAATTTCTTCTACTTATATTGTTGAGTCTTGCTCATTATGGCATGCTAGATTAGCACATCTAAATTTGAAATCTCTTTAGTATATGTAAAAGAACAATTATATTGCTCTTAGTGACAATAATTTCAATGATAAATGTGAAATATGTATTCAATCAAAAATCACTAAGAAACCTTTTCCTAAAGTGGAAAGAAATACACAAATTCTTGAACTAATTCATTCAGATACTTGTGAATTAAATGGAATTCTCACAAGAGGTGGTAAGAAATATTAATTTTATAACATTCATAGATGATTTCTCCAGATTTACTTATGTGTATCTCATGAGAAATAAATATGAAGCATTTGAAATGTTTAAACGTTATAAATATGAAGTAGAAAATTTGCATGAGAGGAAAATTAAAATTCTCCATAGTGATAGAGGTGGAGAATATTTTTCTACTAGTTTTGATACCTTTTGTGAAGAAAATGGTGTAATACATCAGTGCTCTGCACCTTATACTCCGCAACAAAATGGTTTGGCGGAAAGGAAAAATCGTACCTTAGTGGATATGGTTAATTCAATGATTTTAAATGCCAAATTACCCTATAATTTATGGGGTGAAGCGCTGTTGACAACTTGTTATATACATAATAGGATTCTATCCAGGAAAATGAAGGTTTCTCCATATGAATATGGAAAGAAAGGAAACCAAATTTAGAAAATATTTCAAAGTGTGGGGGTGCTTGGCTTTTTATAGAGTTCCTAATCAAAAGTGAACTAAATTAGGGCCAAGAGTATGCTATAAAGGGTATATTCGTGGGATATGCTCAAAATTCTAAAGCATATAGAATATTAGACTTAGTGTCTAATACAATTGTTGAAACTAGAGATGCAGAATTTATTGAAAACAAAATTTTCAATGATTCTACCCCTACTTTAGAAAATTCACAATTGGATCTGCAAAATTCTTCTGAGAGAATTTTAAGTGATCAAAACAATAAACGTCTTCGTGATGAAATTATTGTGGAACCAAGGAAAAGTCAAAGGATGAGGAAAGAAAAGGACTTAGGTCTGGATTTCATTTCCTCGCAATGTATAGTTTTCCTTGTTGAAGGAAATAGAGATTCTCTAATTAATAAAATCCCTATAATGATGAATGTGGAGGGAGATCCACAAACCTATGGTGAAGCTATGACTTCTAGAGATTCAGCATTTTGGAAAGAGGCAATCAATGATGAAATGGATTCAATATTGTCAAACAATACTTGGATTCTAGTAGATTTGCCACAAGGATCAAAGCACTCAATTGGGTGAAATGGGTAATTAAAAGAAAATACAATACTAATGGTGCTTTACAAATATTTAAAGCTAGATTAGTAGCCAAGGGATTTAAACAAAAAGAATGTTTAGATTATTTTGATACTTATGCACCTGTGGCTAGGATGACTTCTATTCGAGTTCTTTTGGCTTTGGCTTCCATTTATAAATTGCATGTGCATCAAATGGATGTTAAAACGGCATTTCTAAATGGTGAACTCAATGAAGAAGTTTATATGGAGCAACCGGAAGGTTTAGTGTTGCTAGGAAATGAAAAGAAAGTTTGTAAACTAATTAAATCATTATATGGTTTAAATCAAGCGCCTAAACAGTGGCATGAGAAATTTGACTCGGTAATCTTGTCAAATGGCTTTTCACATAATAATGCGGATAAATGTGTTTACTCCAAGTTCACAAAAACTTATGGAGTAATCATTTGTCTTTATGTGGATGACTTGTTAATCTTGAGAACGAACTTGGAAGTTTTCGTGAAACTAAGGAGTATCTTACAACAAAATGTAAAATGAAAGATCTTAATGAAGTAGATACTATTTTAGGAATCAAAGTGCAAAAGCACTGTAAAGGTTTTGTATTAAATCAGTCTCATTATATCAAGAAGTTGTTGGAGAAATTTGAAGAAATTTGAATATCTCAAATTTAAGGATTCCAATACTCCACTTGATCCTAATTACAAGTTACTTGAAAATTCTGGAAGAGCAATAACATAATTAGAATATGCAAGTGATATTGGTAGTTTGATGTATGCAATGCATTGTACAAGACCTGATATTGCATTTGCTGTGTGCAAATTATCAAGGTTTAAGAATAAACCTAGTACAGACCATTGGAAAGCTATATCAAGAATTTTTGGTTATTTGAAGAAAACCATAAATTTGGGATTATTCTATAGTGATTATCTCACTGTACTAGAAGGTTATTCAGATGCAAGTTGGATCACCAGTCTTAGTGACAATAAGTCAACTTCAGGTTGAGAAGATTTTTGCGATTGTTGGTGGAGCTATTAGTTGGGCTTCCAAAAGCAAACTTGCATTTCTCATTCAACAATGGAGGCTGAATTTATAGCTTTGGCAGCCACAGGAAAAGAAGCGGAATGGCTAAGGAATCTTTTATTAGATATAAAGTTGTGGCCACAACCTATGTCAGCCATTTCCGTGTATTGTAACAGTGAATCTACCATGTTTCGAGCCTATAGCAAGGTTTATAATGGAAAGTCTAGACATATCAGTTTGAGACATGAGTATGTAATGCAATTAATAGGAGATGGTATAATTACCATTATCTATGTAAGGTCAAGTAACAATTTAGCAGATCCATTGACAAAAGGTCTATCAAGGAATTTGGTAAAAGATACTACTGCTAAAATGGGACTAAAACCTTTATCTGAATTGTCATTAGTGTTGGGAACCCTACCTTGTTCTAGCGAAAGTTAGCTTCAAGGTTTAAGGGGTAATAACAAGTCACTTAATGACTAGACACTATAAAAATTAGTTTCAGTGTTGAATATTTAGGAGGATGAGTTAAACTCTTAATGGATTGACAATTTTTATTATCATTGGATTCCACCTATATGAATATAGAAGTGGTGCCGCTTCTAACAAGAGTTTAAAGGTTTACTCTTGTAAATATTCATGAAACCTGGATGAGCGCATGGCCATAATAGTGCTAAAGCATTTAAAATTCTTTTATTTCAAGTTAGATACGGTTGTGTGTGTGAATTCTCCGGTTCTAATTCAAGAGTAATGGTTTAAGCAAATAGCCACCAATTACTTTATTGGAACTTTGAAAACTTACACTAATGAAAGGTTTAAATCTAACCGATACCTTTTATTTTTGCATAACTGTATGTGTTCTATAAATATAAAATTTACAACCTAGTGGGGGATTGTTATGAATGATAGTTTACAAATTTTATAACTATCCATGTATCATTGAATCCATTCATATCTTTGTGTCTTTTGGTGTAATGTTCATTCACCAAAAATTTGACTTCCAATGGATTGTCTTGATTATAGTGGTATCTAAGGTGAATGTATGTACATGCACCAATTGATTTTAATGGTGTCTTGGGAGAATATATATACATGAACCAATGGATTTTAAAGGATACATTTCCCTACTAAGTACATGTATTTCCATAGAAATGTATCTTAATTAATTGAGATACATCTATAGTGTATTTGGTTCAAGAACAAGACTTTATGGAACATGTATTTTATTTGTGACACATTCTTTGAATGGTGTCAATTGGTGGTCTATAAATAAGTAGACCAATTATCAGAAATTATTCATTCCAAAAACTTTCTCAATACTTGGAGTAAAAAGGTTAGGGAGTTCTCCAACATTGTTAGTTGTAGTACTCATAAGGTTTCGTTGTATCCTGGGAGTGTTATTGCTTAGACTCGTTAGCAAACTTTGTGTGGGGGCAAATAAATCTCTAAAGATAGCGATTTATCGTGTTTCGAAGTCTTGAGTCTTATAATTATTTTTAAGTATACCATCTTCATAAATTTCCCAACAGTCACAACTATTTTGGAATTTGCAAAAACCTGTCTTTGTACGCTTTTTCTGCATGGAATATAGTTGAAATAAGTTAGGCTATCAATTGGTCATAATTACTTGAATTGCACGTTAAAAAGAGTATTAGATTTATCTTGTGGTTATTTAATTCCTGATGTGATCTTTGATGCGTTTTATGCCACTGGTTAGTTTAGAAAAGTAACTTTTGTTCAAAAATAAAAGTAACAAAAATAAATTCAAAAGAAAATACGAACAAAATATTTCTTTTATTAATAACGCAAGTAGAAAAATTGACATTACCAAGCCATTAGGAATTAGAGGTCAACAAGGCAAGTAGAAGCAATGTTTTCAAAATATGCCATTGGATTATATTACCAACCTTGGATGTGTATCAGCCATTGTGTACTATTTATCATTTTTTCGTAATAAACATTTCTAATTAGATTAATGTTTTTTATTTGTATGTCATTAACATTTTATTTTTTATTTCAAGTTCTAATGATCCTTTTAAATTCATTATCTTTAGTCAGAAATGGTTTCGGTGGAATTTTACAAACATATGAACTTTTTTCAAATTTTCCATCAACTAACCTAGATTGACTACTTTCTTTAAAAATGAAAGACTGAATTGATTAACAGATAAATAAAGGTATAAATTGGACAAAATTCTAAAAACAAGAATCAAAATGATATTTTTTTCCAAGAAAAACAAAGACAGATTGGAGAACTTCTAGAGTAAAAACTTGTTACGTAATGTGACAATGAAATGCAATTTAGATGGTAATATATATATATTTTTTTATAATTTATTAGTTATGAATAACTAGAGTGTAAGGGGAAGAGATGATATATATATATATATAACATCTACATAAAAACTTTAAAAACTCCATTGATTGACATGTGGTGTCTGGTGCTGACATGGCTGATGTGGGGTAAAAAAAAATATTTTTGGGCTGAAAAATGACATTTTATACCCCTCATCTTATGCATGCACAAATACTTTATGTTAGTTTTGTCAATCTATCACTTTTAGCTGTATAATTTTTAAAAACTTTAACCTTTTTTTAGTGGAAACTCAAAAATACCCTTTAAAAATAAACAGTGTCAAACTGTAGAGGCCCATCCAATACCCGCATCCAATGACTTGGAAAATGTAATTTTTGCTCAATCAAATTTTTTAATAAATTCTGGCTGGAGATAATTGACGGAGGGTTGAGATGATTTTAGGAAATTTGCTTATATTATGGTCCATTGGATCTCTATAAAAATCAACTCCACACCTAAACCCATTTCAATCAATCATTACCGCCTCAACAAAGCCGATTCCTCTTTCTTCTTATCTTTTTCCTGATTTTTTTGTTTCTCTTTCTTCATATCTTCTTCCAAACTTCACTTCTCTCTTCTCTTTTTTCCGATTTCTCTTTACTCTTTTTTCTCTATTTTGAGTGATTTTAGTTCTTTTTTTTCCTCATATTTTTTATAGTAGTGAATCTAATATTGTCTACCATGGTTATTTTGCAGGATCTCATCGGGGATTAAGATTATTTCTATACTTGGGTGAAAATTTCTTGATTCATGTTTGCTTTTCCCGATCTGCAACAAATCATAGAAAAGGTTTTTTTTTTTTTTTCTTTTGTTTTACTTTTTTCTGATTTCTGTCTATTATTTGTTGGATTTTTTTGGGTATTTCTTCATACTATGGATTATTTTGATTTTTTTATGCTACTATGTTAAACTATCATTTTACAAGATATTTTGTTTTAATAGAAAGTTGCAGAATTTACATGATAAAGTTATAGGCTTTTAAATATAAGATTCAGTTTATACGGATCTTAAGATTAAATGTTTGGATATTTGAGGTTAGATTTTCCTGATTACCATTATAAGTTTATAGACAACTGATTTTCTTTTTTGCAAATATTTATTAAGCCACGATAACAAAATTTTCTAAAAAATCCCGCGGTTTATTTGCATATATATATATATATATATATATATATATTTTTTAAAAAAATGCTGAGTATTACACTTGATTTTATTTTCATTTGGTTGGTCATTTTCATCATGTATACAAGGTTGGCTTAGATTTCATCTTCATTCTGTTTGCTCAGATTGATATTACTTCTAGACAAACCATGTAATTTGCACTGTGTGATCTGTTTGCCTATTTGTGTGCAAATGTTGGGGTTTTTAATTTTTGTCTAGCATAGCTTCGGCTAAATGCCTGTGAATTTTTGGAAAAAAAAATATTTTGATTCTTATAGATAGGTTTCTTCCTACCCATTTAGACTAAATATATATTGATCACTATTGGAATTGGAATTGGAATTGATATTTTTGGCCAGCAACCTGGATTTTTGTGATGAAATTGAAAGTCTGGGTTTGGCAATGGTCTTGGATTTGACTTTATATATCATGATGTACTCCCAACATCCATGCATTAATACTTGCAGTCCTTTTTTTTAACTGATTTTCGTTTCTAAAGGATTTCTTTATTTTTTTTAGTTGTGCACATGTTGCAATTTACACAGGGTTCTGTATATGTTTTTATAAATGTATATTAAGAATCGGTACTGAACATCCCTCCTGTAATTGTACATGCTCCCATAGCAATAACATATTTATTTTGCAGGATGAAAGATGGAAAGGTTCTAAAAGCTTTTTCAAGGGCCTCACTCTTTTTGTGAACAAGAATGAGAAAGGGTAAAATTCTTCCTTTCATTTTATTTTTTAAATCATGTTTTATTCGCCTTTTTTTGTTATTTGTATATACACAAATGATTGTTCTATGATTATTACAGTTGAAAATATGACATTTTTGTTCAATACTGTTGATTTGTTTCAACAAAGGTATTTCTACTTATTTTCTACTAGCACTTTGAGATTTACTTTACTCTTGGTTAGTTGAGAGAAAAAACTCTTGGTTTGTATATTGGTGCTGCAAATATTGTTTGTTGATAAAATGCAATTGTAGATAAGGTATACTTTCAGGTTCAAATTTATATTTTTCAGTCAATTGTGTTTAATTTTACTGTCTTTCATTTTCTCAGAACATAAATTGTGTTTTTTTCCCTTCATTTTCAACTGGAGGAAGCATTTGTTATATAACTGTATGAGCAATTATACACATTACATTTCTATTTATATTCTAGTCATGCAGAAATGAGTGCAAATAAAATTATGTTCTGATTTTGGGAACTCTGGTTGAGATTAACCCATTCAAATCTATACATAAAAATATTCTACTACAAGGACAGTCTTCATGCTACCACAAACAAATTTTGGGCTTTCTCAATTTTTGAAGAGAGGTCTTACATACCTATCATTGTTTGATTTCAGTAGTTGAAACTCTTGCCGTGATATGCTTTTTGTTCATATGTAGGAGTTATTTAACACATATGCTTCATTCGTCTCTTAATAAGTGGTGAAACTTTCTACTTAGTTTGCTCCAGGAGTAGTAGATCATGTATGCCTCTTATACATGTAGTAGATCATGCATGTAACAATTGTATGCTTAGACTTTGTTGTTAATTTTGCTCGTGCATACAAGAAAGTGTTGATATTGCTTTATTTTGTGGAAAGTATTGACCTACTTTCGGTTTAATGGAATTTGTCTTCATGGATAATAATTCTAAAACAAGAAGATTTAATCATTGATCACTTCATTAATCTCTTCTGTCAACTGCCCATTTGGTTGAAAGGTTCAAGTTTACTATGCAGTTCCTTCTGTGTTTGGCCTCTTTATACTAATGTTTTTTTTATATGCCTTATTTTTTCTATCTAATAAACAATCTGGAGAAATAATCTCTTTTTTTTTCTTTTATATATATAGAGTTCATATGGGCTATAATGAATCTTATTGTTTTTCTCGGTTGTACTCGAGGCATGGAGCAAATGAAACGATATCTTGGCAAGGTAACTTTGACGGCATAGGATTTTGCCTCAAATGCAACTGGGTTGGCAGTCATGGCGATTTCTTCCTTTTTTGCCCTTTTGTTTGGGCAAACCTGAGCCTGTCTATAGCTATCTATAAATGAAAAAATCACTTCTTAAACTGTAATACTTGCTAAACTTTTTGCTTAGATATGTATATATATTGATTGTTTAATACGCCGCAATCTTGAATTACTACTGTATTAGCCACACAAAATTCAGGTGTAACCCAGTGTCTTGAAAGCCGCCGGACCGGCCGGTTCGACCGGTCAGACCGCGAACCGGAAGAATCATTGGTCCGGACCAATTACATATCCGGTTCGTCCAAAAAATTGGTAAACGGTAAAAAATCAGTTTTTTAAATTTTAGAATAAAAAATAATTTAAATAAAGAAAAAAATTAAGAAATCATGAAAATAAACTTCAAAATAACAAAATATTGAACACACTAAAGTCTAAATTATTAAGTTATTATTTTTTTAATTTTTTTTTATATTTATTTTTGTATAAATTTCATTTTTCTTATTAGAAATTTGATTAGTATTTTTAGGTATTAGAATTATAATTATCCAAAATAAGTGTTTCAATTATATTTTAGATTTTATATAAATATATTTTAGGTTATTTTAATGACCCATTATATCACACTTTGATAAAAAAAAAAAATTTAAATTAGTGAATCGGTCAGTTGAAGTGCGAACGGGACAGGCCACCGGTCCGGTTTTTAAAACATTGGTGTAACCTCCAGTTGGAACAAGCTGGAATAAGACCATATCCCTAAAAGAAATTAGGGCTGCAAAAGTTTTACCTATAATTTTTGTTTTTTTTTTCCTGTGTGTAAGTTTTGACAGGATAATATTTGTAGGAGCTCTTATTGTTTTAAAAATGATAAAATGTTTGGCACCTTATTAACTTCTGCAACAAAAAATGATATTATGTTAATAATACGTAACTTTTGCAACCAAATGAAGACTTTTGTTTTATCATGCCCGAGTTTTGTAGCTACACAAAGGTACTTCAAAAGAATGATTTCATTTATTAGACAATGATTTCATTTATTAGACAGCATAACACTCGATATGCTTACAAATTTTTAAATTACATGCTTTTACCAGCAAGTAACTAATTTTTTTACAAGAGTTCTTAGACTGCTAATTAAACAAATTTAGAGGGCATTGGCCGTACATTGCACGACCGACCTCTGCAAGTGTATATATATAAACCCTGTTACATAGTGCATGAATCACACAAGAATGAAGAATGAGTAGTTGATAGAAAACAGAACCATCTCTTTCCACAGCCACAAAGCTTTAATAACACGTCCCACCCTAAAAACTACCCATGACACTAGTAACATTCTAAAATGAGCTTTTCCACGGCATGTTGTGTGTCTTGTGATCCAAATTTAAAATTTAACCACATTAAGACATTATGTCGTGGACCAGTTTTAAATTTAACCACATCAAGACATTATGCCGTGCACCGAATTCACCTAACAATGTTCCATGGCATTCCAAGCACCCATCCCCTACACAGGCCCCAAACCAATATCCTCCAACCACCACCACAAAAATAGACCCCAAGTTTTTTTCTTTTTTTTTTTTTCAAAAAAAGAAAAGAAAAAGAGCCAACAGAAAAAAGAAAAGAAAAAGAGCCAAACATTAGTTGCAGGATGACGAGATCAGAAAGGAAAAAAAAGATGGCATCTCTTTCAATTTTCTAATGACTACACATCATCAATCACCTCTTTAACACAGCATCCTGCACTGAAAAATGCAGCCATCCACTGACACGGCAGCATTCACTTCCCAGCCCTCAACCATGCAGATGAGAACCAGAAAATAAGAGATGAGACCACAATACAATGAAACTAACAAAATGTTTATGGAAAGTTTCATCTATATAATGTTTACAGCAATATAAATTACACGAATATACAACTCAAAAGTAAAACAACAGTTTGCCAGTCATCGCAAAAGAAAGGAAATGACTATTTCACCATGCAATACTTCTTTGGCAATAAGGAAGAAAATCAGGTCCTTTTAGCTTCAACCTCAAAAAGAAAATCTAAAAGGAGAAATCATTCATATTTTAACAGCAACATCTGAACCCCTCTTCTCAGCAAGTTAATCTCTTCCAGCATCTTCCACAATGGCAGGGTCTGCACTCATCTGGTCTGGCACAGCGTAGGGAGCTTTTGTTGTCTCCTCAACCACAGAAATATCAGCAACATGGTCTGCTATTTTTGTCACTTCTTCCACAACAGAAATATCTGTACCATTCTTGTGCACTATATCAGAAGTTTCAGATGTCTGTTTATCCTGTTTTGTGGGATCCTTGATTCTGTTGGCCCCATTGAAATTTTGCCGGCTCTGCATATTCTTATATTTGGTAGTGGTAGAACTTCCTTCTCTTTTCATTCCAGCATCTGATTTCCGTCCACCAATTACATCCTTGTTTTTGAAGTTAGTAGGTGTGGTGCTGCCTTCTTTGCAAAACCCAAAGCTATGACGTTTTGTCCGTGCACAAGCTCCCTTTTCTTCTGTGGATGACTTAGATGACTTAGCTGCATCACTGCAGCTCTTTCTCCGAGTTAGGTTTGGAGATTTGGCACGAGTAACTGGCAACTGGACTTAAATTCAAAAATATTAATCACATTTGATTCAAGGTTGTAGGCACAAAGTAAAAAGCATTAATGTTTATTGTTGTAAATATAGCAAGTAAATATATTTACTTAATTGTAGGATTTGATTGTAGGCTAATTGATTTACCTTGATTGTAGGCTAATTGATTTACCTGATTGTAGGATAATTGATTTAGCTGATTGTAGGATTTAGATAGCTTGATTTTAGGATGTAAGGATGTAAATTGATTAACTTTATTTTAGGATCTAGATTATTCTACACTTGTATATATATAGATCTTATGTACTCTTGACAGAATAGTGAGAATAAACAAGATATTTTTCTCTCTATAACATGGTATCAGAGCTTTAGGCTTTGTTATCTTTTTCGTGACCCTGTTGAGTCAATTTTCAATCTCTAGTTTGGTACATTAAAATTCCTACACTGAGTTGTAATGGCAAACAACACAGTGGGTAATAGCAGAGAGATGAAGGCAGTTATCTCTGATGTTATTCCTTTGACTACAAAAATCACAGAACACAAACTCAATGGCAGGAATTATTTGGAAATTGGAGTAAAACTGTGCGAGTGTATCTCCGTAGTATTGATAAAGATGATCATCTTATTGATGAACCACCATCAGATGATGCTGCAAAGAAGGCTTGGTTAAGAGAAGATACAAGAATATTCTTGCAGATTCGAAATTCTATCGATACCGAGGTAATCGGTTTGATTAATCACTGTGAATTTGTTAAAGATCTTATGGATTACTTGGCCTTCTTGTATTCTGGTAAGGATAATCTCAATCATATATATGATGTTTGTAAGGAGTTTTATCGTCCAGAAAACAGGAAAGATCTCTTACCGAGTATTTTATGAATTTTAAACGGGTGTATGAAGAGTTGAATACTCTTCTTCCTTTGAGTGCTGATGTGAAAACTCAACAGTCTTACCGTGAGCAAATGGCTGTTATGAGTTTGTGAGAAAACAGGATTGTCATCTGAGTTTGATGCTGCTCGAACACAGATTCTTTCCAGTCCAGAGATTGTCTCTCTCCGTGACACCTTCACTCGAGTGTTACGGGAAGTTGAGGGATCTCGACCTTCTCATCCTAGTGTTACAAGTGCCCTCGTGAGCCGAGGTACTTTGAATGAGGCTAGTCGAGGAAAAAGCAATAGTAATCGAAATGGACATGGTTTTCAAGGTGGAGGGAATGCTAGTCATGGACAACATGACCAAAATCAACGTGTCTGTTATCATTGTTAAAAACCTGGTCACACAAAGCGTACATGTTGGTTACTTCATGGCAAACCTCAACAGCATTCTCAGATTGCCAGCTTTGCATCTCAAGAGAGTAACCACGAGTCTACAAAACCTTCATCTGTGGATAAATCCGTTCTTGTTTCTGCTGATGACTCGCTTTACCGAGTACCAAGCCTCGCTAAAGTCAACTATTCCATCTTCTCTTAATGAGTCAGGTAAACCTACTTCATGTCTTGTGTCATCCTCTAGCAAATGGGTCATTGATTCAGGTGCTACAGACCATATGACAGGTGATACAGGTATCCTTTCCTCTTTTAGTTCTCACACAAATAGTAACTTCCAAGTGTTACTTTGGCTGATGGGTCAATGACTTCTGTTGTGGGTTCTGGAATAGCCAATCCCACAACATCTATCTCGCTATCATCTGTTTTGTGTTTGCCTAATTTTTCGTTCAACCTACTTTCGGTCAGTAAAATTACTCGTGCTCTCAATTGTTTTGTCTCATTTTTTCCTGATCATTGTGTGTTTCAGGATCTTATGACGAGGAAGATTATTGGTAGAGGACGTGAGTCTGGCGGTCTTTATTTACTCGAAACTCCTTCAATGAAAGTGCCGAAACCCATTGCATGTTCAAGCACTTTGACACCTCTTGAAGTTCACTATCGATTAGGGCATCCTCCTTTGTCGATTTTCAAGAAGTTGTTTCCAAATTTTCAAAATTTATCCTATTTAGATTGTGAGACGTGTCAATTTGCTAAACATCATCGTGTCTCTTATTTGCCTAGCGTCAATAAACGGGTTGCGTCCCCTTTTGAATTAGTTCATTCTGATGTTTGGGGTCCTACATCGCTATATCCAGTGATTTCTGAGTCTAGTTTTAGGTATTTTGTCACCTTTGTGGATGACTATTCTCGTGTTACTTGGTTATATTTAATGAAAAATAGATCGGAATTATTCAACATCTTTTGTTCCTTTTGTGCTGAAATAAAAACACAATTTAATATCTCCGTGATCACTCTAAGAAGTGATAATGCAAAAGAGTACTTTTCTCATCCTTTTGATTCCTACATGTCAGAAAATGAAATTCTTCACCAATCTTCATGTGTTGACACACCACCCCAAAATGGTGTTGCCGAGAGTAAAAATAAACACTTACTAGAAGTTGCTGGAGCTCTCATTTTTCAAATGAAGGTCCCAAAGCAATTTTGGGCGGATGCTATTTCAACAGCTTGTTTCTTAATTAATGCATGCCATCATCTGTACTTGCTGGTGAGATTCCTTACTTGACTTTGTTTCCTTCTCAACCCTTATTCCCGATTGAACCACGTATTTTTGGGAGTACTTGTTTTGTTCTTTAGGGTGATGTTCACCCTCAAGTGTCTAAACTGAATCCTAAGTGTCTCAAATGTGTCTTTTTAGGATATTCTCGTCTTCAAAAAGGATATAGATGCTATTCTCCTACTTTGGGTCGTTATTTAATTTCTATATATTTTTTAGACCACTCCATTCTTTCCTGAATCTAATGTTTATGGTTGTGAGGGGGAGGAAGATAATATTCTAGTTTATACTGTGACAACACCTGTTAGTCCTATTCCTACGAGACCACCTATCACTCAAGTGTATACTCGTCGGACTCAACACACAGACTCACATCCTCCACCAACTCCTCCGTCTACAGATCCGAGTCTTGATCTACCTATTGCTCTTCAAAAAGGTAACAGACAATGTTCTCATCCAATCTCTTCATTCACTTCATATGAACATTTGTCTCCTTCTTTGCGGTGTTTCATTGCTTATTTAGATTCAGTGTCGGTTCCTAATAATCTTCCTGAGGCTTTGGCTCATTCTGGTTGGCGAGCTACTATGGAAGAAGAGATGATGGCTTCAGACAACAATGGTACTTGGGACTTGGTACATCTACCAGCTAATAAGTTGAGTTGAGTTGTAAATGGGTGTCTCTTATTAAAGTTAACCCTGATGGGTCTGTTGCACGGCTAAAAGCTAGTCTTGTAGCAAAAGGGTATGCTCAGACATATGGGGTAGATTATTCTGATACCTTCTACTCTGTAGATCAAATCTTGTGATCTGTCCGTTTGACAGATTTGGTTGAGAATGTCTGAGTCTGTGTGTTGAGTCCTAGCTCAGTATACACATCTGTCTCTTATAAGACATCTAGATGTGTATAAGAGACATAAACCGTGAAACCTCACGAGGGTAAGTTTGAATCCAGGGGGAGCCTTGTAGAATTTGAAAGTCGTTATATCTCTTAAAACAGAGTCCTCGTGCTTGGTTTGGACAATTTAGTGAGGTTGTTAAAGAGTTTGGCATGAAGAAGAGTAATCGTGACCATTCATTTTCTATCAACAATCTAGTTAAATCTCGGTAAGAATAGATTTTCGAGCCTGTCTCTTATACACATCTAGATGTGTATAAGAGACAGATCCTTTTACTAGGTGTAAAAAGGGTATCTAGATGTCTCAAAGAAAGTATATCCTTGACCTTTTGACAGCAACAGTGAAGTTGGGTGCTAAACCATGTAGTGCACCAATGATCACTAATATGCAACTTACAGCAGATGATGGGGAGTTATTTTCAGATCCTGCAATGTACCGGAGATTAGTTGGAAAATTGAATTATCTTACGATAACTCATCCTGACATTGCATATCCTGTCAGCATTGTGAGCCAGTTTATGTCTTCACCAAGAACCACTCATTGGGCAGCTTTAGAGCAGATATTGTGTTATCTCAAGGGAGTTCCAGGACGTGGTATACTGCATATCTTATACACATCTATTGTGTATAAGAGTGGTGTATAAGAAGAGATTGGGCGGGTTCTAAAATTGATAGGAGATCCACCAGAGTATTGTGTTTTTGTTGGAGGTAATTTGGTATCATGGAAAAGCAAGAAGCAAAATGTAGTGTCTCGATCTAGTGCGAATCGAATATAGAGCCATGGCACAATCAACTTGTGAGCTGATATGGATACATCAATTGCTAAGTGAGATTGGTCTAGATAGTTCATTGCCTATGAAGTTATGGTGTGACAATCAAGCTGTTATCCATATTGCATCAAATCCGGTTTTTCATGAGAGGACCAAACATATTGAAGTTGATTGTCACTTTATCCATGAGAAGATTCATAAGAAGACAGGTCTAATGATGTTGCTGAATCTTCTCATGGATACAGTTAGCTGACTTTTTCACCAAGGCTTTGAGTGGTCCGAGGATTGATTATATTTGTAACAAGATGGGCATGATTAACATCTATGCTCCATATAAGAGACAGATTTATGAATAAATATTGAAGAGTAAATATATAGAGAGAAATAGAGAGACTTAATTGCTTGATTTGATTGTAGGCTCACTATTTACCTTTTTGGTTACTAAACAATACAGATTGTAGGATTTAGATAGCTTGATTTTAGGATGTAAGGATGTAAATTGATTAGCTTAATTTTAGGATCTAGATTATTCTACACTTGTATATATATAGATCTTATGTACTCTTGACAGAATAGTGAGAATAAACAAGATATTTTTCTCTCTATAACATTTATCTTCAATGTACTATCATAAATAAGCCGCTTTGAACAATTCCGCAGAAAGATTGTAAGATCAATAATAACTTTCTAACCAAAAAGGGCAAGCTGAAAATTTTCATCAAGCAAGAAGAGAGTTAACGATTCCAAAGTACCAACCTTGCCCTTGCCTTCCACAACCTTTGTTTGCAGAGTAAAAAAGGTCTTGTTTAACAGCCTACACTCAGCTGATTATAGCTTTTTTATAAGCTAAAAGCTGTATTAAGGCATTTCAACTGATTTGGCTTCTAATTGTAAGCGGCTTATTTTACACTAAAAAAATGATTCAAAAATGCTGTCTTTAAGGTGCTTTTGAAAACAGCTTTTAGCTTTCCAAAACATTAAAAAAAAAAAAAAAAAGGTTTTCAAATTTCCCAACAAATATTCAATAATCAGCTTTCAAAAGCAGAAAAGCTGGTGAGAAAAAGCCCCAAGGTGCTGCTCTCCCATCCCTTTAGGCTTCTTTTTCCCTTCAATTTCAGTATTGTAGCAATTCTTGAAATTATTGCATAGAAATTCAACTAGTTTCACCAGAACTAGCTCAACCTAATATATACATGTTATAGCAAAAGAATTTGAATGCTTGTAAACTCACTAAATTTTTGTTTGTAAACTAAGGCTCCGTTTGGGGTTGCGGTGGCTTATTCCAAAGTACTTTATCAAGTAGAGCTTTGAAGAAAGTGCTTAGTAAGTTTTTAAATTTTGTTGTTTGGGTGCAAGCTTGCATAAATACTTTTATATTTGGTAATATATAATTTTTAATTTAATTATAAGTATTTTATCTTTATTTAATCCTAAATTTATCACAAAATGTTCAAATATAATCTTTAATTATTTAAAAAAAAGAAAAGCAGATTCCAAAGCACCAATTTTTAGCTTGTGTTATAAGTACTTTTAACACCAAAAGCTCTACTCCTAAATTTAAGGATAATACATACCAAACACTTGAAAAAGTACTTTTACTATATAAAAGTACTTTTTAGCAAAAGCACCACAACCCCAAAGGGGGCCTAATTCTGTAGTAGTAACAAAAAAGAGCTTGGATATCACAAATTGGGACATCAGGAACTTTTTAAAGTGACTCAAGACTCCCAGAAACATTAACATTAGATTACCTTTTTAAGTTCAACCTTTGGAGGAGGTCCTTCACGGTAAAAGCTAGGAACTGGATTTGCTTTGTAAACCATGCTCTTCCTGAGCTGCTTAATGGCTGCCCCCTCTTCTTCCTATATTTTGCAGTGAACAAGAGGTTGGATACAATTCAAGATTCAGAAATTAATAAAGGATGAAATGAAACTGTATTGGGTTCAATAAACATGTATAGACCCATTGAGTAAAACATTTCTAAAGCAAAATGGTACTTTAGTTCTAGCAGTATATTCAGCCTTCTCTGCCTGCAAAGCTTTGTGTTTTTCATCTAACTTCGAGTAAAACTGAAACAGGAAAAAGAGGAAGCAAGGTAAGAAAGTTCCTAAAAGAGATAAAAACAAGACCTTGCATTTCAAGGGCACAAATTGTTTTTCTCCTTTAGGTCGGAGAGGGACCCTAACAAGCCGCAAGACAAAATTAAGTATCCAAGAAAGTACCTCCTTACGTCTCTCAAGACGTTCAACACATTTAAAAGTTGGAGCTGATGGAACAGTGAGTCCGGACCTGATTGTCCGTATGGATGTTGCAGCACTACACATGTCAAGGAATTACCATTAAATGAACAGGCAAGACACTCACAAACACATCCCACTTCAAGGTATATTAGTAGTTTCCCGAAAATAGTACAATTTTATAGGACTAGTTACTGTTGCACATCAGATCTGTGTGCAATTTATAATAAGAAAGACATCAACAGAGAAGTAAAAAATCCTGAGTAGATTATATATCAAATAACAGTTTCTAAATAAATATAAAATAAAGCATGTAGCTGGATAGAAATATTGGTTTTCACATTAAGGTGATTATTTAGTTAAAAAAGAGGAAAATCTTTACATATGTGTCATTTAAAAAGGAGGTAAGCCTTCAAACAAGATGAATAACAGGCTAAAAAAATATCTCAGTCAAACCTTGCCCCAACAAAAACTTTAAGCGCATTAACCCATACCAAAACTTTAAGAGCATTAACCCATACCAAGCATCAAGAAGACGGTATCTGTTGATACACCTCTCTTTTTATTACATTTTACATATTTATCCTTGATGGATTCGACATTTAAAGTCGTTGCAGGAACATTAATGGAACTTAAAATACAACATTATATAAAACACAACTCTTGCTTTATATTCCAAGTGAGTATGAATAAATATGTCTCCACATAAATATGTCCAAAATAAATGAAAGTTGTTCAGAGATAGGATACGAGGATGCCAGGGATAAGTTATCTTCTTCATCACTATATTTCTTGTCATCGGTTTCCACTGTTTCCATCGATGCCAAAGGAGATGTTAACTGCAAGAAAATAAAAGGTCCTGAGCAACATATGACTTTTGAAACTTGTATTCCATAAAAGCTAACTAGAAACAACCGCAACTATGCATACTCCAAACTCTTGACAACATCAGCCACACAATTACACATTTCATTTTCAGCTGCAGATAAAAATCTTATATCAAGAATCTGAGGTTGGGAATAATTAATTGGCAATGACAAGATATTCCCTCTATGACATTTTATTTGTCATGGTCAACCTTGCTCACAGGTTAAGAAAAATTGATGTTTGACCAACTAGCAAACTACTTTTCCCATAATTTTCCCTCAATTCAAATTCAAAATTTGTTAGTTGGTTTTGGAGTTTCTAAATTTTGAAATAGTTTGTTAAAGTATTTAATATTAAATCATAGGCTTTAATGCTTTTTTTGGGACTTGCATGAAGGGTAATATAGGAAAGTTGGCCTTTCCTTATTTGCCCTTTCAAGGGGCAACAAATAATTTGAGACAAACTAAAATAGAAAGATTGTCATATAAAATGGGATGGAGGGGTTACTATTCATGGATGAATGTTCGACAATACAAACCAGGAGTTTTTTTTTTATTTTTTTAATACTTACATTGTTGCCATAGTTCTTTTATTTGTTTCTTCTCCAATTCCAAATGTCACTAATACAAATCCCCTTGACAAGCACATACCATCCAATTCATTCATACTAAGAGATAGAGAATGCCTTTTTTAAGATGAACAGATGTCCTGTGACCACAAATCAATCTCAAACAATCAATTACGGGTCTGTCTAGCTTGTTACAGGCAAGCAGGTGTAGATGCACACACAACCTCATGCACATTGTGGAGGCCTCAAAATTAAACTGAAGGTCATCATCATCTAAGGTCCAGATGCCAAGAAATGCCATGATTAGTTGAAAGAACACCATTAAAAAATAATAATAATAAATAAATAAAAAAACCAATTAACTTTAGTCTTTGAGGAAGGAGAAAATCAATGTACAACCAAATTTCATTTGTATTAATTATTCCAATTCTTCCTAAATTCCTGAGACTTTTGTACCCATATTAATCATACATTTATCCTCCAGGAAATTGACTTTGGTTAACTTGATCAATTGTATAAGATGAGACCATCTGGCCCAGAAATTCGTTTTTACATATTAGATAGCAATAAAAAATTTAAAAGTTGAAAGGATAAATACAAGATAAATTCAACACATATGTCAGATACTGCGAAAATGGTAAGGAATTCAAGTACCTCAGCTTTCTGTACAGTCATTTTGGAATATAAATCATTAGTCTTAACAGCATCATTTATACCATCAACAGCTCCAGCCGCATTAGCATCACTTGCACTTAAGTTCTGCTTCTCAGTTTGCAAAACTAGGTGAGTGTGGAGCAGGGGGACTTGTCTGTAAACTCCCTGTGGCTGCAGAACCTGATGCAGGCTTAATAGGTGAGGTTAACTTCTTCTCAAGAGCCTTTAAAGACTCAGCTTTCTGTGATTTCACCTCAGGCAAACCAGGGTTGAAATTAGTGCTCTTAACACCTAGAACATCTTGCTTTTCATAACCATCTTCACTAACTGTGCCTTTTGCACTGTGGTCTTCCACCTCAGAGGGCTCTCTTTCAACTGCAATCTTTGGAGCAACATGAACTGAAACATGATTGATACCATTTGACTTTGGGGTATTATTGGGCTTCTTGTCAACACGTAAACCAGTAACATCCCTCCCCATCAGGCTGCATGACAATAAAACCAATCATCACAACATTTTCAACTATGATATACTAAAGTACAATAATGAAGCACAACAGTAAAAGGTCCGACCATGAAGCAATAAGATGACAAAAAACAAATAGCTTCACTGCATTTGCAGCAACAACTCGAAACAGATATGCTCTTACAAATAAAAGAACATAAAGAACCAATATAGCAACATCAGTGAAGGATTCTTTTCCACTTTGGTTTCACCAAGCAACCTGAATGCAACTCCTTGGGCAATAGAATTGAACAATCGAATCCTAATTCATATACCAATCTGTTTATGATGCTAATTCAATTTTTGACGTATGTTTGACAGTTGTCCCATAGCCTAAATGCAAATAAAATGAATTCCCCGATAAACGGCAAGAGCCAAAGGCAGGAAGTGATACTGCAAATCGGAGAAGGCTAAAAAATTGGTTGCTTCCATAATGGATTTTTTTGTTTCTTAATTACACAGGCATTCCTAAGTTCCTCCCAAAGTTATAACCCAAACTCAAATTTGCATTTATTTAGGTTAAAGATCAAATATCTATACTACATATGAAGGGAGAGCTCCTTTTTGGTGTCTATCACTTAATGAACATCCCATTTTTCCCTTTATTACTATTAATAATCATCATGTTAAACCACTATTAATAACTACCTTATATAACTTCTTCCTTTTTTACTTATTTTTTTTTAAAATTTCACACAAATAGTGTGTGTGCCTTCCCCACTTGTTTATATAACTACCTTGTATAACTTCTTCCTTTTTTACTTTTTTTTTTTTTAAAATTTCACACAAATAGTGTATGTGCCTTCCCCACTTGTTTATATAAAAGACAAAGAAACCTCTCCGATGAGAAGACATTTAAAAAAAAAAAATCAACAACAACAACAGCAGCAGCAGCCAAATGCAACAAAAAGGAGGAAATAAAGGACAAAACTCATAATCTAGTCATTAAAAAAAAAGCCATTTTCATTAAAATAAAAGAAAATTTGTGATCTACAGTAATTATTGAAAAGTTGTCATATTACAGAAATTCATCCAGAAGACAAAGGTTATCTTACCAAAATTAATATTAAAATCTAAAGAGCTGATTTCTATATACATAAAAAAAAAGTAATCACAACCCATTAGTTCTTACAATTTCAACAATTATATTGCTCCACAACAAATCCTACCCAAAATTCATGCTGACATTTCCTATTGGAAATCCCATTTGAACAAAAAGAAGAAGAAATGAATAATACACATAAAAAAGGAAAATAAACAATAACTAATAAACAATTGAAATAAACAAAACAAAAAAAAAAAAGCAGAAGAAAATATTAGCTCAGCTCAGCTCAGCAGCAACCCACAAAAATGAAGAGGGAATTCTCATAAGACTACAGAAACATGCAGGTACAGATCCGGGGGAGATCTTCTCAATTTTGAAATTTGTGAGCTAGGAAAAAAAAAACAGAAATATGGAGGAAAAAATTCTTACAATCACAGAATTTTTCTTTCGCAATCAATTCAGCTATCCGATCGGCCAAGATCTCCCAAACAACGTGAAACCAACTCCCAATTTACTTTTGAAGTTTTCTTTCTTTATCTCTTTAAAGAAAATACGTAAGAATTTCTATATATTTTTTGAATGGTATTTTTTTTTTTTTTATTTGAGTGTTGGAAAATATTCTTTGGTTAGTCTCGAATCTCGAAACCGTTAATGTCGGGCTATTGTTGCTTGCCTGAATAGTTTGGTGGTTTCTTTTTTTCTCGCTCTTGGTTTTGCGGTTTTTAACAGCGTTAGTTGACGGTGGGTCGAGTTGAATTTTAGTGGTAGGAATTCGACTGCGTTTGTTTGGTGAGTTCAAATTTTGAATTTAAAGTTTAAAGCAAAATACTAAATGGTGTAATTGTAAAATACCCCAGAACTATTTAGAATTCCAAATTGCCCCCTAAACTAATTGCTGAATTATACCTCCTCAAGCTTATGATTATTCATAGGGTACCCTAATTGCCTCATCCTTAGGTGTCAATTGAACTTATTGATTCGGGATTTGACAAGTCCAAACTCGACATATTTTAAATTTTAGATATTAGATCAAACGTAACCCATCAAAACTCACAAACTTTAGACTCATGCTCAACTCAATTTGATTAATCGAGTTTTTGATTGACTGTATATCAGTTGGACCAACCAAGCACATTTATGTTCTTAGATCATGTACTGCAATTTTATAAAATATATTTACTCATCAGCAAATTCTCATAATTATATATGCTATAATGGTATAATATTATATTTCAAAATATTTTCTGTATGAAATCACATAAAATATACATTAGTCAAACAAGAGTTAAAATTTATATTGTACTGAATAATGAAACTGTTATGCTATATATATATATATATATATATATATATATATATATATATTCTATTTCCTGATGGCTTATAAGATGTGTATAAGAGCCTCATTGTACTCATATTTACATCTAACATATTTTCAAGATTATAATATATACATGTACTTAATATTTGCTAAACAGTACACATAACCTATATAATTATAAGATAATACAAGGAAATATAAATATATGTATTATTCATTTGATTCTATATCAGTTTGAGTTTAGCGAAACCTAACTGATTCACTTTAAAATCGTTCTAAAATTTAGGCTAAAACTTAGCACAACACAATTTTCATAATAAGCTCAGCCTAATATTAGTGAGGTCAAGCTTGGTTTTGTCCAACCCTATTAACAATCTTAATCTAATGGAATTAGCAAGGTAAAAGGACATTAGGTGGCAAAAATACCCTTCTTCCTGTCAATGGACTTAGATTTATATAGATAATAGATTGAGGCCTTCTCCAGCTGTTTCTTAACCTCGCTCTAAAAGCTAGCGGCTAGTTCTGAATATCAGGTGGTGATATTCCAAACAGCAAATAAAAATGCCGCAATTTCAAAACTCATTGGAGCCAGGGAACTAAAATCGTTTTGTAATATCTCTCTCTATAATGATGACAAAAATTAGTGACAACGAGAGATTTTGTAGGAGTTATAATGATAGTGTTTGTAGTGTCGTTGCCTCAAAACACTTTAACTCTAGCCTTACATATATAGAACCACCAACAACCGAAACCAATTGGGAATAGTTGAGAAGCTGAGTAGGAGGACTATTGGAGTGAAGACGCCATTGCGGGGTGCTAACTGATGCCTAATGAGAAAGGCATGTTGAATGTAGCCAAGGGAATTGAAAGATGACATTGTTATGAGGTGTTTGATAAAACTAAAAATTGAAATACGAAATCTAAACACTAAAATTTAGGTATTAAAATCTTAATTTGTTGAATTCATACAGTTGTGTCATTTGATAATCAACTAAACTTGAGTATTGAATTGAAATATTTTACCTTGTGTATGCTATATAGTTCAATAAAAACCGGTAGTTGATCGAATTGTAGAGAGCACTATTCCCTCTCTCTGAAATTCTCTCTCTAGGGTTTTATGATCTCTTCACATTTTCATGGCTGCCCTTCAAACCTTCACCACCTGTTCCTTCTTGAACCATTGACTTGGTGTTAACAGCTTCATTACAAGATATATCTCAGCTCAAGGATCCTTCCACTTACAAAGGAGAGTTGGCGGTATTTTTCAACCAAGATGATATTCATCGTCTTTCTCAACCATAATTTTGCATTAATAGTTGAAAGTTCTCAAAGGACCATCCATCTATGAATGCATTGAACAAGGAGTTCTTTACTATGAGGTTTCGAGTTTTTTAACCCCTATCTTCTTTACTATCATCACGTTCTTATCAGATTCGATCTTGAGGAGAATTATTTGCAATGTTAGTGTAGAGGGCTTTGGAGTTTCCTAAGGTTTGGGACGAGCATTCTGAAATGGAATCCAAAATTCAGGGTTGATGTAGAATCCACTTTAGTTCCTATTTGGATCTCTTTGGATAAATTGCCTTGTCACATGTTTGATAAAAATAATATTATTCTCGATTGCTAGGCTTGTTGGTGATCCATTAAAATAGATGCATTAACTAATTCATTGTCTAGATCAACCTCGCTAGGGTTTGTATGGAGGTTAACATTACTAAAGACTTGCTTTCTAGAGTTTGGATTGGTAATGGAGATCATGGAGGATTCTGGAACTAGTTGTTTATGAGGATTGTCGAGCTATTGTTCCAAATGCTATAAGTTACAATAGGCACAATGTTGATACTTGTCATGCAACTTAGCCTACTCAATTTTCCAAGATGTCCAAGGCTAAAAAACTACATAATGAAGGATCTAAAGATACTGTTTGAGAATATACTAAAGTTTAGCAGCCTAAAGACGTTATCCTCATTGATGATGGCAATACTGGAAATCATTGTGAGTAACCTGTTGAGAAGATTGGTACATCGAGAATTTCGGACATGGAGAAATTGCATATCACCTCACTCCCAAACCCTAGAAAATAAGTGCTAGGCTCTAGCAAAAATCCAAGTTATGCTTAGAGATCTAAAAGGCCCTACTAGTTAGCAATATAGAATCGGTGGAGTTGATTAATGACCACCATGCAAAGTTTCAAAGGTTAAAAAAGTTAGACCATTAAAAGAAAGAAAGGGTTTTTGAAGGAATGCTTTCAGATTCTGATATGGTTTTGCAACCTGCAAAGCCTAGAGCTGAAAAGACTGGAATGTTAAAGTAGTGCTACAAAGTTTTGAAATTGCAAAAATTCCTAACAGCTAGGACGATATGTAGGTGCAGCAATATGATCATAGTACCATAAAGAAGAATAGTATGGGTAAAAATGATCCAAATTCCACGTACAGTTGCAACAAGGTAGGCAATTTTCTCATTTATTCACTTCTCCTTACTCTCTACTAATGATTACAGCATTACTCAGGAATGTTAGAGGTTATTAGGAGCAAATCAACAATGCGAAGATTGAAAAAATTGATTCGTACTCATAATAATTCTTTATTAATTGTTTTGGATCCAATGATTGATGCATCTAAATTGGAGGGGACACGTGTTCGACTTGGATTTCATCTTTGTATGCTAAGCTCCTCAAATAAAATCTAGATTTTTTGGAACTCTATATTCCACTTTGAACGTTCAGATAAATTACGAGCAATTTTTGTATGTAATTATTGCTAATGATAATTGGAACAACATGATTTTGGTTATGTTTGTTTATGTAAAGTGGACAAGAAGGGAGAGACTAGAGTAAGTATGGGATAATTTATATGGGATTTCATCCACTCCAATAGAACCTTGGTTAATTGGTTTAGATTTAAACTCAATTATTTACTCTTCTAAGTACTTGGGAGATTAACCTCAATGTGCGAATTCTATGGGAATTTCAATTGTGCAATTTATGTTTGTGGCCTAAAAGATATTCCACACAATGAATGTAATTTCACCTGGATAGGGGTAAGGAATGGTAGGAGGATATGGAAAAGATTGGATAGGTTTATGTACGATCAACACTATCAAAATTTAAGTATAGAATCAAGTGTTAGTCTATTAAATCATGCTATATTGGATCACTCCCATCTTCTTTTGGATTTCAAGTCTATGGAATTCAACAGTCAAAGTCATTATTTAGATTTTAAACTATGGTTTAATCATGATACTTTTTTTGGAAGTTGTTAAAGACAATTGATTGTAATCAGGTGCTGGCTATGGAATAAGAGAATTGTCTAGGAAACTAAAGAGGTTGAAGACTTGTTTATGTAGTGAAAGAATGGAACAGAAAAGTTTTTGGAACAATTTGATGCCAATCTTGTAGCAAAAGAAAAGGTTCAAATATATGAGGATGTTTATGAACGGGACAGACGACAATAGGTTGACAAAATCTTTATGAGGCTCAAGCAAATCTTCTCTAAAACTTGAAAATAGAAGAGACATTTTGGAGGCAAAAGGCTGCATCAATGTCTTAAAGATGGCGATACCTTTTTTCCATACTACTATTATGCAACAATGATATTCAAAGTTATTCACAAAATTAAAAATTCTGAAGGCATTTGGTTGGATTCTATGGATGATATTCAGAATGGGCAATATTGTTTTTCAAAAGACTTCTTTATGAGAAGGACCATGATAAAGCTGCAATGGATCAACTTCTCCTCTTGATTCCTCAACTAGTTATAAGTTCTTAAAACAATGATGTGATGTGCCAGTTTTCAATGAAAGATGTTAAGGTTGTAGTGTTCCAATTGGATAAATAAATATCGGCTGACCCATGATGGTTATTCAGGTAGTTTTACACAAGTTGTTGGGATATTATCTATAAAGACTGTTTATCATGTTGTGCTAGAGTTTTTTGTTGGAGTTTATATCCTAAATCCATAGCAAGTATCCTCATTGTTCTCATACCAAAGAAAAACAATCCTTCTACCTTTTCTAATTTTAGGCAATATCATTTTGTAACTTCATCAACAAGGTGTTTACTAGACTCTTGCCTAATGGACTAGCTATCTTGTTACCAACTGTCATCTCTACAGTGCCATATAAATTTATCAAGGGGAAAACCCTAGCTGGTAATGTATTACTTGCTCAAGAAATGATTCATTTGTTGATAATAAAGCATGGGGTTCTAACTTTATTCTTAAGTTGGATATGATGAAGGCATTTAACAGGGCATCTTGGAGATTTTTGGAAGCTATTCTTATAAAGTTGCGGTTTGTAAGAGATTCATCGATTTGGTCTTGATCAATTTGAGAAGCATTTGGTCCTCTATTTTGCTTAAGTAAATGGACAAGGTTGTGGGTTCTTTCAATATTTAGGGGGGATCATGTAAGGTGATCCACTTACCTATGATTTTCATTTTGTGTTTGGAGGTCCTTTCAAGGGGGGCTCAAAGGTCTTACTCAACAAGGTTCTTTAACACCTTATGTATTTCCAAGACATTTCCTATTATGAAGCATTTGACATTTTCTAATGACATGATTACATTTACGCAAGGGGAGTGTTGATCATTGAAGAATGGAAGGATTTTCTTGATGTATATAAGTTTCAGGATAGAAAATTAACAATTCAAAGAGCTCACGCATAATTCCATCATCCTATACAAGAGCCTTCACTTGGGAGTTGAGCATTTAACTAGGATTAAGTGCAATTCTCTACTTATTATTTACATTGGATGTTTGATATTTAAGGGGAGATGCTTCAAAATTCATTTCCAATACTTGGTGGAGAATATTCAAGATAAACTTTCAAGCTAGAAGCTTAGATTGTTGTCTTTGGGTGGAAGACAAACTTACATTGATTAAACACGTTCTTTCCTCAATTCCTATTCTCATTATTGCTGTAATTGAACCTAAAAAGGCATTGTTTGGAATATAGAAAAAATCATGGCTAGTTTTACTTGGGGATATTTAGATACATCCTCACAGGTATTGGAGAAATAGTTTAATATTATTTCCCTACTGAGGAGAATGGAATTAAAATTCGAAGTTTACAAGACATGATTAAGGCCTTTACTCTAAAGCCTTGGTGGAACTACTAGAACTTTTCCTCACTTCGGTCAAATTTCATGAGGGCAAGATACAATACTGACCATGTTAACAAGTCCTCTATTTGGTAGCGTATGCAAAAGTACAAACACTACCTCCAAAATTGTGTTCAGGTGCAAGTTTGAAAAAGGGATTCTTCTTTCTAGAAGGCTAATTGGCTAGGAGATAGAGCTATATCAGAGGCTACTCAGTTGGAGGATGTTTTTATTCACCAGGTTTTTTTTTCCAATAAGCATGGTTGGGACATGAACTTATTTTTTAAATCAATTGCATCAGATGAGATCAGAAGAAAGGTTTTGTCTATTCCTATCTTGTTATCAAATGAACATGATCAATTAATATGGAACTTAACTACTTCTGCTTGGTTCTCTATCTCCTTTACATATTAGTTAATCAGAAATCCCAAGCATAAAATGGTTTCTTGAAGATTTATATGGAGTTCTCGAATCTTTTGAGAACTCTCAATCTTTATGTGGAAGTTGTTAAATAGACTTCTTCTATTCCCAAATATTCTAATGGAGTTTGGCTTTCGCTTACCTTCAAAATTTGAAGGAGGATACTTTGCAGTATTGTTTTGTGGATTGTGCACTTGCTAAGTAGGTGTGGAACTTTCAATTGTATGTTTGGTGTTATTAACATGGAACAGCTCACAGTTACTCTAAAACTTCAATTGTGGTAGATGTCTAGCTCTCCATCTGTGGAGGGTGGCTCATTGCATTGATACCTTCAATCCTTTGCTAGATTTTTTGAATTGTTCGTAATGAATTTATTTATTGATGGGAAAGTGCTTCCAGGTAGAAGGTAATCCAAGGGTCTTTTCTTTTCTTCAATATAGCTGCATCATCTAGCTATTTAAGGCTGATGTTTTAGCCATTCTATCACATATCAAGCAACTTTTCCTAGCCACAAGCTCAATGGTTGTAAAATTAAGTGCTCATTTGGTTTCTTGGACTAAGCCACCATCAGGATGGTGAATGTTGATAGGTCACCCTTAAGCAATCCAGGGTTAATAGGTTGTAGAGATGTCTTGAGGGATGATAAGGGTCGGTTCTCAACAATTACACAAGGGGAAATATAAATAACATTGAGCTATTAATTTCATTTCCCAACAAATACACAAAAACTCTTCATAAAACTATCATAGAAATCTTGACAATGGCATTGGAGGACTACAATTAATTATGCCAATGAATAAGGTGATGGGATGAAGAAGAGATAAATAAATAAAGTGGAGTGGTTAACAAAGAAATTAGGCTACAAGGTTATTAGGCTTAATGGAGACACTAGGGATAATATCAATGTAACGTAGGTTTTTTTGGCTTAAACGGTCCAAGAAAATGCTTATATCATTTCCAAAATCCAGCTAACTTGGCTAAAATAGGTGACTACTCCAATTAATGTACCAAGCCAAATTTTAACAAAACCCACAAAAAAAAAAAATCTCAAAATACAAGTTCATACAACATGATCAATGATGGCCTAAGTCATTTCTTTCTACACTCAAAATCAATTTTCAAAACTTGAAATGTTTAATCATATCAACCATCAATTGAACTTGTCATTGAAAAAACTCTACAGAAAAAGTAAAGTTTAGGGTTAAAACTAGTTAAAAAACCATTTTATGAAATAGTTGAAAACATTGTTGAGTTTCAATGGTTAAATCTCATTTTTCACATGAAATGCAACCTATGTTCAATATCTAATTTCAACTTTTACAAACAACAAAACAAAAACCGTTCCTAATGAACAAGGCAATAGACACCACCACACTTTTCACATTATTTAGTTGATGAGTACCATTCATCCATCCACTCACCATTTAGCACAAGAAAGAAAAAATACTAATAGAAATCATATAAACACATACTAGCTAAACATGAAACTATGAAATAACTTTTGACTACACCTGGACATCAAAAAGCTCATGCAGATTATAGACAATATAATAACTAAGTGAATTTGAATGTGACCAATTAAGAATAAATTGAACTTAGAATCAAGAGTTCTACCCATAATCATAGAATTCACCAACACTAAGCACAACACTAATCAAGGCTAAGCAATGAGCAATTTCAAGTAGACTATATAAATGCTATTACCAATTAAACAAGAGTCATAGAAATTAAATTTCCTTCAATAACCAATCATGGCTACACTAAGGAAGGGAGCTTCATGAGGTACAAACAATTAAAAAGAAAGAAAAACACAAATAGAGGTAACAAGGTTTAACACAACAAATGGGTTATCTAAATGCCTAACTCATCTCCCCAAACTTAGTTCCATTCAACACATAATCGGTTTCAAAGAGATATTGAATCACAAAAACTACTCTCAATCCATATCAAACATTCACGTGATTGCTCAAATTAAGCTCAAAACACTTATCAAATCAATTGCATTATCAACTAGAATTTCCACAATCAAATGATAAAGACCAAGTCCAAGTTCATCCAATAAAGCATGTTTATCGTTCACAAATCACAATAAGTCATACATTGTCATTAACATTCTCATTAACAGCCAAATTCGTTCAAGAGAGTCAAAAATCAATCACCAACTTCATAACATAAATTAAACTAAGCACGAGGCTAAAATCCTTTATTACCAACAGGGTATTTAAATTAAAGCAAGAAAAACTAAAAGAAAGCACAATAAAATGGGAAAGAAATACTCCCTCAGCACCAAGGAGGTTTACCACCAATGTGATAGTCCCTGGTAAGGTTACTCCAATGCTTATCTCCTCTGACGTTCCCAAAGAATTGAACTTTGGCATATGTAGTCGGCACCGACCTCCTCGGCCCCCTTGAGAATGTATTCCTCTTTTTCTCCCACTTCTTGAGCCGCTTCTTTCTCGACAAACACCTTAAATGGAATCTCTTCTGTTATAATTGAGACAAATTCACACTCATCCACAAGTTATTTTTGTGATGCTTTTACATGAGTGTTAAGTGTCCTGGGTGTTGAGATTTCATGTTGAAGAGGTTTTTCACAACCAATTTCTTCCATGATATATTCGTTCATTTTGTCTTTCTGAACCAGTTCTTTACCTATTCGCAGAGGTGTTGGAGTTCATTGTTCTTCACCATGTACCATTCCTTGAACTTGGACAAGTTGGTCTTGTATCCTTTTGGCAGATGTGTTCTAGTTTCCAAAGAATCTAGCTTTCTTTCCTCGAAGTTGAGCTTGTTCTTCTCAAAATTGGGCTATATCTGTTCCTCTTTGACATTTTCTTTTTGAACTTTGGCAATTTCTTCTTGAAATTCTTGAAGTTGCATCCACATATCCATTGATCTTGGTAAGATCTCTTCATATTCTTGGATTGGTGGGTGAAAAAGTTGGGGCTCCATTGGTTTATAGGAAGGCTCTTAAGGTGGAGGAAAAGAATAGGGATTGTCTTGGTAACTCTCATAAGGATATGGATTGCTAGACCATCCCATTTGGTAATCCAAGGGATAAAAAGAGTAACCATAACAAGAATCATACTCATTAGACATGCCATAATAATGTTAGTTTCCTTAGTATGCATCATTCCAATTTGGTACATGTATGATCTTGAAGTAACAAACAACACAAATATAAACAAGAAAAAGAACTAAAACACACAAACAATACAATTACGCAAGTTTAGACTACTAGCTAGTCTAAATTATCTATCAACAAGAAAATCTTTTTTGATTTTTCAAAATAAGAGTACAACTACAAAATAAAAATCTTTTTGATTTTTCAAATAGGTGAAACAACTATACAAGAAAAATAAAGATTTCAATCTAGCGACTAAACCAAATTATATCAATATCACCGAAATGTAATACACTAAAATCTGGCAACTGTACCAAAAATTTGATGACTTTTTAGAAAATATCTAGTTATAAAATTTATAAAAACACCTAAATACAACTATTAACTAGATGGCATGCTACAAGTATATGGTTGTCAGCTAGTAGTACAGGGAAGTAGGGATCGAACCTACAATGATTGGTTGGTGATTACTGATTATTTAGTTAAATTATTAGTTGAAGTCATTGATTAGAGAAGGAATTTTAAGTAAAACTAGAATTTAAAAGACTAGAAAGAAATTTAAATATCAACAAATACATTAAAGTAAAAATTAGCTCCAAAAAAGTATTTTTAGAAAAGCAAATGAAGAAAGCATGTAAAAGGAGAGCATTTTAAGAAAAGCATATAAAATAGAGCGTTTTAGGAGAGCAAGTAAAAAAAAAAGGTATTTCAAGAAAGCAATTAACTAATCTAAACTACTAGTTACTACTAAGGAAGCATAATTAAAGAAAACCCATTAACTAATCTACCCTAATTTATTAGTCTAAACTACAATTTTCTACTAAGAAATCATTTTTAAGGAAAGTCATGAACTAATTTATCCTAATTAGTTAATCTAACTATAATTTACCACTAAGAAAGCATTTTGAAAGGGATATTCAAGAAACTATGCAAAAAGAGAGCATTTTTTAAAGCATTTAAATTTAATACCTACAAATTACTACTAAGAAAGCATATTTCAAAGAGGTAATAAACTAATCTACCAATTAACCTAAGAAATGATGTAAATGAAAACATTTAAATTAAACTACACTAAATTGACACAAAGCACATGAAATTAGGCATAAATTAAAGAGAACTTACAATAGGAGTCTTCAATCTACAACTAGGCGTTTAGAAACTACACTAAACTACATCTAATTTAAGAAAATCCTCCCCAAATTGGGAGGAAAATGAGGAACTAATCTGGCCTACAACTACACCAACTAGCACACTCTAACTATGTGAAATTATTTTCCACCAAGGAGACAATGACGCTCCACATATCCCCTAAAATTATTTTCCTTTCTGAAACAAAACGAAAAAAAAAAATTATCCTTTCTGTTAAAAAGAAAATAAATTGTAATAAGGGAGCTTTTGTTGACTCAATTGGCAAAGCTGGTGGAATGGATCTCTTTTGGAGTGATGAAACCAAGGTAAAAACTGTCTTAACCATCTCTATTACTATTGAAGCCCAAGTTGAGGATGATGATGATGGGTCTATTTTATGGTTCATTGGTATATACGCAAGTATCAGTGATGAAGTAAGGAAAGAACAGTGGAAGATAATTGATAATAGAAGGAATATTTGGGGGAACAATTGGCTGATGGCTGGTGACTTTAATGATATAATTTCCAATGAGGAGAAATTGGGAGAGAGGAACAGACCTAAAAGAAGTTTTCAGGAGTTTAGGAGTTTTGTCCAAAGAAATAATCTTTTAGATATTGGGTATGAAGGTGTCTCCTGGACTTGGAGCAATTTGTGGCATAATGAGAGTACTATAAGACAAAGACTAGAGACTGATAGAGCTTTTAGCACTAGTGAGTGGATTAGAGCACATGAGAGGGCTAAACGTAAACATATTGAGAAAGAGGCTTCTGATCACCATATTCTTATGATTGACACCTTTCCTGGGAAAGTAAGAAGGAAGAAGAGATTTTATTTTGACAAAAGATAGTCCAACCAAGATGGAATTACTGAGATCGTGTTAAAAGCTTGGAAGGCTATAGTCCAACCAAGATGGAATTACTGAGATCGTGTTAAAAGCTTGGAAGGCTAACCAGTAGGGCTCTAGGATGTTTAGAGTTATAAGGAAAATTTGGAGTTGTAGGGAAAAGCTTTTGTGGTAGAATAGACAGAACAAAAACAATTCTTGTAAGAAGATCAGACAAGTTAAGGAACAAATTCAGCAATTGAGACAATCAAGTAGCTCCCTGCAAAACAGATAGCACAAAATTCTTAGTAGTAGTAGGTAAAACATTAGAACTTGCCTTACCCATCTGCTGAGACATGAAAATTTGCTAATTGAATATCTATCATCGACTTTTGCAAATTAGCACCGGAAGACAAGCTTTAATCATTTTTCTCAATATGTTTATTCAGACACTCTTCCATCCCAGTGTTACTATTAGATCTAGAAATTTCCTGTATTTTTGCCTTAAGCACATCAATCGCAGAAACAAGGTTAGTATGTTCCAAAGATTCTACATCATCATAAATATTAAACTTAACACTGGTTTCACCAAACTCCATGTTAAGTGTGTCATTAGAATCATTTATGTTAGTTTGAGAAGTAGCCAAGAATGGTTTTCGTAACAAAATAGGTGCAGTAGAATCATCTTTTTCCATTTCAAACACATAAAAATCGACAGGAAATACCAAATTCCCAAATTGAACTAAGATATGTTTTACTATTCCCTTTGGATAGGCCAAAGATAAATTAGCCAATTGAATTACCACGCCAGTCTTATTCAAAGGTCTGATTTTTAATGCATCATAAATAGAATATGGCATTACATTTGTAGATGCACCTAAGTCTAGCATTTTGTTTTTTGTATTGCCTATCTGACAAGGAACGGAGAACATAGTTGGGTCCTTGTGCTTTTCAGGAAGAGATTTCTAAATGATAGATGACACATTACTTCCAACTTCTACTTTCCTACTCTTTGTCTCTCTTTGCTTTCTTTTGTGTGTAAACAATTCCTTGAAAACTTAGCATACCGAGGTATTTGTTTAATGACATCTAACAGTGGAATGTTTACCTTGCATTTACAAAAAGTTTCATACAACTCTCTATCGAGATCCTCTTTCACAAACTCCTGTAATACTTTGGGGAATGGTGGCTCAGGTTTATATTCTAACCACTGAGTTGAATTATCTTTGATTTCTTTGTTGTTGCCTGGAACAACTTCTTTCTCAGCTTCGGCCTTCTCCTCCTCAGCCTGAACATGTTTAGAGACGACTTTGCTGGGCAACTCAATATCCTTGCCATTTCTCAATACAATTTCACTAACATTTTCTTTAGGTTTGCGATTGTTTGAATGGGCACAGTATTCTCTAGATGTGTTGCCAGAATTCTGTGCTTCCAACTGGCTAATTACTGTTGCCATTTGTCCTATTTGGATCTGCAATTGTTGTATACTGCCCTTTGTATCCTGTTGAAATTGCATAGTGTTAGCAGTCTAAGCATTCATCATTTCCTCTAAACACTTACCAGATCGAAGAGCCAGATTACATTATTGTCTTTGAGAAAATGGAGGCCTATACGATTGGAAATTCTATCGATTTTGCTAAGGTAATTTTTGGGTTGAATTTTCGTATCTGAGATTGGGATGATCCCTCCACCCAGGATTATATGTATTAGAATAGGGATCATTATTCGCTTGGGGTTGCCCTGGAAATCCTCTCATGGCATTTACCTACTCTGGGGACTCATTTTGCAATGTGGGACACATGTCCGTTGGATGTGCTTCATTTGAACAAATTTCGCAAGTTTGCACAGTCTGTGTAGTTCCTAAAGCCAATTAACGTACAAAAGAAGTTAGACTGGCCATTTTTTGTTCTAAAGATGAAATCTTATTTACCTCATTAACACGTTTAAGAGGTTGTTCACATTGTGTTCCAAACTTTGGAGAACATGCTACCATGTTTGATATGAGCTCACGAGCAGTGTTGATAGTCAAATTATCCAACGCCTCTCCACTAGAGGCGTCGGTCATTTTTCTTTTGTTAACGAACAAATCCTCATAAAATACTAAATTAATAAAGAGTCACTAATTTGATGGTGAGGATAGTTTGCACAAAGTTTCTTAAAACGTTGCCAGTACTCATATAAGGACTCATTTTTGAACTGCCTTATCCCACAAATTTCTTTCCTGATATTCGCAGTTCAGGAGGATGGAAAATATTTTTTCAAGACCAATCTATTCATTTCTCCCATGTTGTAATACTACCTGAAGGTAAATCGAACAACCAGTTCTTTGTCTCATCTTTAAGTAAGAATGGTAATGCTTTTACCTTAATATGCTCTTCCAAAACCCCGGTCGGTCTCATACTCGTGCGAACTACATGGAAGTTCTTAAGATGTGAACTTGTTTGGATCCTCACCTAACAATCCATGAAATGAAGGTAAAAGTTGGATTAGTCCATATTTTAAATCAAAAGTAACATTCGCATCTAATTCAGGGTAAGTAATGCAAAGGGGTTATTGATGTAAAGTTGGCATTGCCAATTCTCGAAGAGTTCTTTGCGCCATACTAATTTCTCCCTGTTCTTCTTGATTCTTAGCAAAAATGAGACAAAAAGTTGATCTTCTGCTAACTGTCAATCTCTTAACCCATTCCCTAATTCTCATAGCTTTCTCTGTATTTTCGGATCAAATTAGAAATCAACTTGTCTAGCAGATCGTGTCACTGGCATACACAATTAGTAGAAGAAATAATAACAAAATAAAACAAAAATAAAACAAAAATTAATGGCACAAAAATAAATCAAACCATTCCCTGGCAATGGCGCTAGACATGCACATATTATCTGAAGTCCTAATGGTCTTTCATTCACTTAGTTTAGGATTTCCTTTGTTTATAACTCTTAAATTCTTGTTGAAGATTCAATATTTTCACTAATAAGTACTTTATTTATGTGCAAGATACCTTATTTAATCATTAATTTCATGTTTCTTTAGTTTAATTAGTTTAATTACTTTCCTTTAGTTGCTTTCTTTACTTGCTTTCTTATTTTAATTGATTTCCTTTAATTGTTTTCTTTACCTGCTTTCTTAGTTTAATTGTGTTTCCATTACACATGACATGTGCATACTAGATAGAGTCCTAATGGTCTAGTTAGTAGTAGGATTTATGTGTTTATAAATGTAGAGCAAGATATCATACACGTCAAGTTTTTTGATAAACACCTAAATCCCATAACTAACTGGATGGCCATGGCAAAATATATGGGGTCAAATAATAGTAAGTAGAAGTTAGGATCAAGCCCACAAGGATTAGTTAGTAATTACCGACTATTTAGTTAGAATGTTACTTGAAGAGTTTGATAAAAACTAAATTTAAAAGTCTAGGAAACAATTTAAAATGGGTTAGAGCTTGATTAGTCAATTCTCAAGTTTTGGTTAATTGATTAGATCAAACATGTCACGCCCCAAAAACGGGACCGTAACACGCCGCGCTAATGGTACACCGGCCCAAAGCGCAAGGCACAAACGAACAAAGCAACAAACTTAACCGCAATGTAATAGAACCATCGAACCATTTCTTAACTATAAAACCGAATATTTCATTTTACACAAAAAAATACGAATTACAAAATTTCTTCTTAGTACAAAAGATGCTACAACAAAAACAAAGTTCATCAATACAAAACCTATCTAATACACTACCCCTCTCCAAACAAAAGAGAAGCTTGGAAGATTATCTGCAGAGTCCTACCATTAATGTGGAACCTGGAGAAAATCTAAAAGCTGCTACAGGAGCTGTCTCTTATACACATCTGAGATGTGTATAAGAGATAGGCTTTAGCATACTATGTTTTGAAATGATTGGATCTTATTGGCTATATTTTAGTGCCTTTTGTACGTTAATTGGCTTTAGGAACTACACAGACCTGTGTCTTATACACATCTAGATGTGTATAAGAGTCATAGCAGTCACCATGGCGTCCCATACTGTGACTATAAATCGATTCTCCCCAAATCAAACATTTCCATACACATCCAAAATTATATACCTAGGTCACCTATGAGCCAAAACAGTCATAAAATGCTTTCATATCAAAAGAGCTTTGCAAACATATCAATTGATTAACATAAAATAGCTTGGTCCCGATTTCATATGTAATAGTTCCAAAACTTGGTAAAAGTGCAGTTCCAAACATCATACACATTCTAAAATCCATCCAAACATATTTCGAAAGTCGTTAAACAAAATACAAGTGGAAGAGGGTCTATGTTACCCACCTATCAAAGCAAAAACTGCACAAATGATCACTGAACGCGATTGCCGGCGGTAGGTGGCGTGGTACCTGGGTGGAGTATAAGAGGACTCTTAGAAGAGATGTAGAAGTTAAAGAATGACTAGGGAAGCGAAAATGACGCAAAACGATAGAAAACGACACCAACAGCTCTTTGGTCCAAAATGACCTATTCACAAATTCCGACCAACTTTGACAAGCTAAAACCCCCGTCAAAACACTTAGTTAACCCCTCAAATTCGTATTACAGAGATTAGGAGATAATAAGCACCCTTGAATACCTTGGAATTGGATTTTTGTTGGCCTCCCTAGGCTATAAGTAGGTTATCCTCCCTGCCAACAAAAATCCAATTCCAAGGTATTCAAGGGACCTTGGTTACAACCCAACTCAAAACAACATATTCTAACCAACCAATGCATAAATATAAGCATTCATAGCATAACACTCTAGGGCCACATATGGAAGACAAAACCCCAACTCATAATCTTAAAATATGTAATCTAACCGTGGAAAGTTGTTAAAAATCAACCCCAATCACTTCCCAACCTCCAAAACACTAAAAACAACCCATAACATACATAAATCATAACATATAAGGCTGCAAAGAGGGTTTTTTTTTTCAACCATAAAGAATCCCACAAAACTTGTTATTAAAGCTTGGATCATAAAGCCCATAAGCCATAAAGTGCTAAAATACATAAAATCTTACCTTCCAAGTGATTTATACTTGATATCCAAGAAAATTTTGGGGGAAAATGGGGAAGAGAAGTTTCGGCCAGCAGCTAGGAGAAATGAGGAAGAACTTGACGTGTATGATATCTAAAACTTAACACCAAGGTTGACCCAAATAGTTCCCCATTTGACCAAATAGTCTCCAAGTTGACTATTTAATCCAAAAACTAATTTTTTGCTACTAAATTAACATTTTTTTTTTTTGAATAATTCATCCATCATACAACACTCACACACCACAATGCACTAATTACACTTAGTCCAATTTTTGATTGTTTACCCGCCGAAACCGAAATCGCGTAAACCGAAAAATTTGCCGAATTGAAAAACGAATAAGTTGAAGTACTTTATGACTAAAAATAATATTGAAAAACATTTTAAACCAGTTAAAAAAAATCAAAGAACAAGGCTAGTAAAATACTGGGTTTCACAAAACAGTTCAATGTGTTCAACTGGAAGTTACTCTATATGGTGAATAAATTCCTTGCCCTGACTCATGATTCTAAAACATAAATGAAATGTAGGAGTTTCTTAACAACTAACTAGTTAGACAATATCTTGACCCGACTACTATCAAGTGGATTAAGAATCGGCTAAGCCATCAAATCCTTTATGAAGTCCTCAACAATTATCCAATTTTATACCACTTTAACCATTCAACCCACCAATCAATCAACACCTATTGGAAATTGGCATCATCAAACTTAACCCAAGGCTAACTAGTACATAAAAGTAAAGATTAACACTAAAGTAAACACTTTTAAGAAAGAAATTAAGGAAATCATGTAAAAGAAAAGAATTTTAAGAAATCAATTAACTAGACTAAAATACAAATTATCACTCAGAAAGCAGAATTAAAGAAAGCTCATAAACTGATCTACCAATTAAACTAAGAAAGCATATAAAGAAAGCAATTAAACTAATTAAACTAAAAATATATGAAATTAATGATCAACTAAGGTGCTTTGCACATAAATAAAGTACTTACTAGTGAAAAGCTTGAATCTACAACAAGAATTTAAGAGTTACAAAGAAAGAAATCCTAAGCTAAGGGAACCCTTCCCAAATGGAAAGGAGAAAGGAAGATTTGTCCTATACTATATTATCTAAATCTCTAACTATCTAACTATGGGGAAAAGAGGCTAAATTGAGAAATTTATAATGATAGGTTTGAGAAGAGAAACTTCAGCCAAAATTTCAGCCGAATTGGAAACAATTGTCCCTGAAACATTGCGTAACCGCGGTAAAAAAAATCATTAGGCATAACTCCTTGACCACGATCAGAAACTTCTACATAATTCTTGACCACGGTCAAGGATATTTATGCCAAGAAATCCTTGACCACGGCCAGCACTTCTACTCCTGCCCCACTTTGCTTTTTTATACGTAGAATCTTTGTTCGACGTTTGATTAATGCATCATTTCTCCATTCAAACCCTAATATATATATAAAAAATTAATAAATATAATAAAATTTAAAATAACTCCTAAACATTTAAACAAAATACTCACTAAAACTGAAAACCAAAGATGAACAAAGGCAAACAAAAACTCCAACTACCCGCGGATTAGGTTGAAGGTAAGACACAAAATCTAAACAAAATAACAAATTAAGTAAAATAAGATAATTAACACCTAATAGCACTAAAACACTAAATGAACATATAATACCATTTACTAACACATAAAAGAAAAAATAGTCAAAAACACATACTAAAATACTAAGAATGCTCTAGACTAGTTCCAAAATCGCCAAATTTAGGGTATATGTAACTCGAGTTTTCTAGAGTTATTTGTTTTCACTTAAAAATTTTATATACAAATTAAGTGGCACTTAATGTATATAGAGGTACAAGAATTTTTTTATCAAACACACTGAATATAATAAAGCACTTAATGTATTAATTTTAAACACTTGATGGATTTATCAAACACCCCCATAGTAACTAGTGGATTCAAATAAGGAGTTTGAAATGGAGGGATACATGGGTGATGATTTTCCACCTAAAACATTTAAAAGAAAGTAGCCAAGGAATTTCATGAAAAACTTGAGAAAACAAAAAATCCTTTTCTTTTTTGGAAAACACAAAATTTCTTCTTTTATTCAAATTAATTAGTAGGTCAGAACTTCATATTAGGGATTAGATAAAATACTGAATAAAGGAGGAAGCAAATTTGATGAACTTGAACTTTGAATAAGGAGAGAGATGGAGGTGCAGGAAAGAGAAATGAGTTTTTGAGGAGAAAAATTGGGGGAATTCATGAGGGAACTCAAGCTATACTTTTGGGGAAGCTTATGAGCAAGCGAAAAGCTTGAAGTTGCATTAATCGTAGGACATGGAGTTTACAAAGGAGTTGGAATTGTAGAGAATGCATTCTTATGAAGAAACTTTCACAGTTTGATGATTTGGAGATCTTAGTGCTGAACCAATGAGCATGGTTATGAGTATATCTAGAAGTACATATACATTCCTACACAATTTTGTCTTGTAAGTTGAATTACATTGGGGGTGAGGCAATTAGAGTATATTGCAAAATATCGCAAGTTCAAGGATAGTATTGCTGAATTTGAAAGTAAGTACAGGAGTAATTTGCAGCCTGAAGATATTTCAAGGTACTTTGGCAATTAACCAAATACTAAAAATAAGTTGATATTTTATGATTATTTTACATATATAACTCTCTCTCTTTTTGGTTATGAATTTTACATAGTAGAGCATTACAATTTTAGAGTAAAAAAAAATAAAAATTTATGAAGAGGATTGACAATGCATCTCCAACTAACTTATAATGATTTAAATCAGTAACATAGTGCTATAGGTATAAATGAGACTAAACAAGTCACACATTCTAGTGCTCAATATTAGATGATTATTTTATTGAATTTGTAAATATGTTCAAATTTAACTTCTTTATCTTTCAAATCAAGTCAAACGAGCTTTTATTGACTAGAACTTGAATTGAGTTCGAGTAACTTGAGTAAACTGTACACAGATTTAAAGTTTTAATTGCCTCGAGTTTAAATTGGGTTCAAAAAGCTAAAGAATTTTAAATCTTATTCAAATTTGGCTTAATTGTTGACAAACTAACATCTTACTTAGTCTAGTTGGATTTATACATCAAATAAAATGTTTGTTCATTTTTCTATCCTACTTTGTTATTCAAACTCGTGACCTACAGGTCATAAATGAAATGTCTTGCCGATATTTCACTTTAATGACAATTAGAGTGACAATTCATTTTCTTATATCTTACATAAATGAGTTTGGAGTTTTGATACTTAATGATAAGTAGTAATCTTTTTCAAGTCTATATGACAGTAGAGTTGAAGACATTTGATTAGAGAAAATATCATATATTTTTTAGGATAAATTACCGTAAACCACCATGTGATATAGTTTTTTGACCCATAACCCCCACATGTTTTGAAAATATACCTTAAAGCACTATATGGTTTGTCTTAAAAGGTAAAGTGGACAGAAATCATCCAAATTAATGGTGTTTAAAAAGCCTGCGCCCTAAAGCAATTGTTTAATGAAAAACATAATTTTTCCTCAAAATGTTTAGGATAAATTGCCATAAATCCCGTGTGGTATGAATTTCGGACCATAGGCTTTGGTAAATATATCCTAAACCCCTTATATGTGGTTTGGACTAAATGATAAAACAAATATAAATCATCCAAATTAATCATATTTACTTACACATGTGCACCTATTGTGAGTTGTTGCCTAAAAATTCGTCTTCCCTCCCAAAAAACATATTTTATACCCAACCTACCCATATTATTACTTATATAAACCTATTCTCAACTTTGCTACACTTATCCATCATTTACAACTACAAGGATGCATGAGGTATTTTCTTGTAATTCTTTTTTTCTTTTTTCGTGCATTAATTTACAGATCTTTAATTATAATAATAAACCAATGTCATTTTTTCCATTTTGTCATCATGCAAATTGAAAGGTAAAAATTCTGAAAATAAGAGAGACGAATCTTCTGAAAGTTTTGATATTAAATTGTATATGGGATAAAAATGTATTTTCAAAAACATGACTTTGGATGATTTTTTTTGTTTTATCATTCATTCAGACCACATGGGGGTTTAGGGCGTATTTCCAAAACATATGAGGTTAGAGGTTAGAGGTTCTCGAGGGTCATACTATATGAGGGTTTACAGTAATTTATTCAAATTTAAATATGGGGATAAGAACGAAATTTTATCCAAAACTGTTGGTTTGGATGTTTTTCATCCATTTTACCGTTTAGTCTATACCACATGGGGGTTTAAGGTATGTTTTCAAAACACATATGGGCAATGAGTATGAAAACCATATCACATGGGAGTTTACAGTAATTTAACATATTTTTTAATAAGATTACAAGAAACCCAAAATAATAGAATCATTACATTAATAGAACCAAATTACAATTCAATAGTACACATAAATTTTGGATTAAATACAAGCACAAAATTGCGAAGTGCTAAAAGGTAAATAAACTATTGAATTGCAAGGGTTCTAATCACTAAATTAATTTTGTAGCCAAATAGGTCATTGAACCATTTAAGACATGCACTTTTCACCCTTCTATCAATTTCATCTGTTAAGTGCACTGTTAAGTATAATGATTTGATAGAGGGACAAAATTGTCAAAGAAACACCTATAATTTTCTCTTGGCTATCATTCGCACGTCACAGCCATCATTTTCACCATCTTCCAGGGACATTAAAATTTCAAACAAATACACGCCATGACCTAAAGACTGTCACGAGAAGTTTCATGTTGGAGGAACAATTGTTTAGGATCTTAGAGTAACAAAACTTCGAAGGGACTCTACAACATATAATTGCTTCTAGAACCAAAACATAGTATAAAGAGGTTCAAGAGATTGGAATTAGGAAATAATCCTTATCCATTTTATCACATGTCAATGAAGTTCAAAAATAATTTAATCAACCATAAGAAGGATGTTAGAAAGAATTATGAATTAGCATGAAGATATAAGTGTAGAAGATATGATTTAACAAGATGTAGGGTAATCTTTTTCTTTTGTGTTAACTACAATAAATGAGATACAACCACAAAATAATGGCCTTCAAAACTATTGACAGTTGACTCGTAAACCAGATGATGTCCAATGTAATATAAGATGGCCTTTTCAAAAAGATCAATAAAATTTTGTAGCTTGATTTTGTACAAATTTGACGAAATTAAACGAGTTTCTTTTTTGCCCACCACCTGCTCGATTAAATGCCCTAGAGATATTTTGAACACATGAATAAAGACAATTTAAATTCTACCATAATTGTGTGAATATCATCCAATTAAGGTGCAAAATTTCACTAAATAGGACGTGATGATTTTTAGACAATCTTTGGAGACCAAAACTTAACCAGAATAAAGCTCTCATGGAACTTCTGCATTGTTTTGATTTCACAAAACTTCAATCAATTAGTTGATGTGATTATATACTTTGCTGAAAAATAAATTTGGTGGTGTGCTTATTTGTTCGAAAATCTTGGCAGATAATTTTCTTGCAACATGGTAGCAATTTCTGCCATTGTACTTGCCAATTTGGTCAAATAGGATGGACAAGCTTTTTTGGACAATTTTATCCCTCGATTTGGTCATGCACATAACATATGTTTAATGAAACGGGGCTATACTTAATAGAAGAAATAGATGAAATGAGTAAAACTTTGACATTTTAAATAGATCAGTGGCTTTTCAGGCCATAAAAATAATTCACTGACTGAAATCTATACCACTTAAAAGTTTAGTGACCTTTTTTGCTCTTTGCTTCATGAAATTAAACTAAACTCACATTAGTGGTGAGGATTGAGATCTGATTACACAAATTTAGATGCCAGTTGTACTTACAAAGTTGATAAATTACAGCTATATTTCCTTCTTTTTCAGTACTTATGTTAGAAGAAATATTACCTTAATTACATTATGACAGGCATCATTAATCACAAGCACCTGATGTCTAAAATTATGGTTTTCTAGATCCAATCCTAGATCCCTCAGGCTTAAAAGGTACTACATAAATATGCCTATCATAGTTCGTTTTCATTATTTTAGATGAAACTGAACGCAACTTAGAAATTCTCTGTGAATTTTCTCTAGGTTCTGACCCTTGATCAAATATTCATTGACTTAAGCTAAGATCAGAGTATGTCCAGAGGCATCCCACAGCTCTCCTTGGTAGTGCTTGAAGATTTCATTCCAGTCATACTTTCATTCATAGCTCGAAGACACGAGTTCCAACAGGATAATCTTATACACCAAATTTAGAAACCTACTGGTGCCTCTTTTTTTTTTTTTTATATCTACAAGTATAAACTTATGCATCGACATTCAAGTGGATTAAAGCACTATAAGAATGAAATCAGAAAATAATTAGAATTTAATCAGGTAAGTGGTGAAGGTTTTTTCACAATTCCTTTTTTAGTTAAAACCACCGAAAAGGTAATGTTTGATAGGAACATGCAACTTGAGATTTACACCAAATATATCTAGGGTGCCCTTATTTGCTAGGAACATGAAACTTGAGATTGAACGAAACAGTTGGTATGTTTGCCATTGAAAAATTGGATGATTATTACTAATTTGGAAGTTCACGAAAACTTCTTATTCTCATTTTATGTGTCCTTGGCTAATAAGCAGCTAAACTAGTCTTTATGCCATCTTCCTCTCTTTGCGAGGATTCTTTTAAACTACATAGACTCCTTTTGTTGAGCCATTGTTTGGTAAGCTATTTATTAGGATTTTACAAACAATGAACAAGTAATAAAAGAAAACATTAATTATCCTAATCAACTCCAACATATTCGCAAGTATACGAGGTGAGTTTGTATATAGGATGAGTAAGGATCATTCCCACGAGAACTATTGGAACAATTACTAGGTTCATAAGCCTATTTACTAGTTAGACAAAACAATTAAGGGTTTTTTTTAACTAAATTTAAACGAAATTTGATTGCAAGACATTAAACTAAAGACAAGAATGTAAAATTCTAACCTTACGAAAAGAAACCTTAAAGATAATTAACTAAAAACCCTAATTCAATCTATCTTACTTGCGAGAATTTAGTTCAAAACAAAAATTTAAATTAATCTACTCTATGAAAGCAAGTAAAAACGATAAAGTAAAACTCTAACTACTAAAATACGAAAGTAATCTAAGAATTTAAAGGCAATAAAAGAAGAATGATAATTAAAGAATAAGAATGCAGTAAAAACGAAAATTAAATTGTATAAAATTAAATCAAACTCAATAATGAAGCAAGAACTAATGTTGATCGGCAAATCTTGAATTCTTGACAAGAGAATGAAATCCTTGCGTGAACAATTGAAAAATCTACCCTACGGCTAAATTATTGACCTAACTATTGAAAACCTAAAAGCTAACTACGGCTGATGATGATCAATGATTTCCTCCTTTTCTCTTGGTTTATTTATAGATATTTTTAGGGTTTTAGGGCGTCGGGATGATAAATACACGTTTTTCCATGTAACGGGGCCCACAAGAGGACTTTTCTTACAAAATAAGTCAACTTACATGATCTATCCGTCGACTGACACCGGGGTGCTGCTTCCAATGAGCAAAAGCAACCTTTCTAGACTTGGCGCTTGGTCTGGGTCCAGTACGATGGCTCTACTTCATCAATTTTCTCCATGATGCAGGCCAGAATTTGGGAAAACTCAAAACATAAAAGTTGTATCTCTAAGTTTTAGATTTTGAAACATCTTGTATCACCTTAAGTGGATCTTAAAAATGAAAGTTATGATCAATCTACCAAACTATGTCAGAATCACTCCTCGCCGGTGCATATTTTCTAACTTTGCAATTTTGAACAAGATTCCTATAGAATCTAAAACATAAAAGTTGTAGAACTCTTTCTTATATTTCCAAATCATCCAAAATCATAGAAATCAAAGCTCGAACAAGAGAGTTATGCTTGATCTTCCAAACTATATCCGATTTGCACCACGCCAGTGAACGTTTTCCTCTATTTTGTGATCCATTTTAACTCATTCTTTACTCAAACCCTACAAAACTCAAAATAAACTATTTTAGCTCATAATTACTCAATTCTTGCTAAAATTACATTAAAACAGAGGTAAATGACACACAAAATATACTATCTTTATGTGCTTGTCAAATACCCCACACTAATTTTTTATCGTTCTCCGAGCAAAACATAGAAATGAATCACAAACATACTTAACACATCTCATCAATCATCAACATGAATAACCAAGAACCAAACCATCATAAGAAAAATAATCAAGTGATAATAAACCCTTATACATGAATTCCAGTGAAGGTGTGTGTTGGACCCCAATTATGATAAATCATGTTTTGATGATGACCAAATCAAACTAACGGCTTGTAAACAAGTGTGCAGAAGATCAAGGAGATTCGGACGATGTCTCTTATACCATCCGAGAGTGTAGGAGATTGGACACAAATGACTGTCCGAAAGACAGATCGTCCGACACAGAACCTGAAGCAGTTTTGGATGAAGAATAGTGTTCGATCATATTTCCAGAAGATATTTCATCGACCGGACCCAGGTTCGGACGCATCCTCAAACGTCCGAATGTATACCCTCAAAAAACGAACGTAGCGTCAGACACAAAGTTTAGCAGCGGTCGTCCAAAAGGTCTACCGGTTAGTTCGTTCGGACGCACACCTACTACCATCGGCCGTTTGAAACATCTAACGGCTAATTTTTCAGTAAATAGAAAATAGCCGTTAGAGAATTGTTGAAGGCAGTTTTTGGGCATCTATAAATACCCCCAAGTCTGTAAATGCAAAATATAGAGAGTAGAACTACTGCATTCAGTACAAACACTTGTAAGAGCTATTTGGAAAGAAATAGGCTAAAATATTGTGGGTTGTATTGGTTTGGGTAGTGTAGTTCTCTTGGCTCAACTAGAGGGAATTAGTGTGAGCAAGAGTAGACTAGTGAGTGATCTTCAAGTGTAAGAGTGGAGGGATAACAAGTGTACAAAAGTGAGGTTGTAGTGTAAAACCCTTTGGCTCAACCAGAGGAACTTAGTTGGTGCAAGGGTGAGCCTACTTTGTGTACAAGAAGGTTATTGCCTCACCTTCTTTGAAGAGGCACTACTAGTAGATATACTCCAAGCTTGAGAAGCTTGAGAGTTTGGTTTGATACTCTCTATCTCAATATTTACATTAGATCTTTTACACTACAACCTCACTTTTCGGTGTTCTTTAAGCTTCAATTGTTGAATATCTGTTGTATTCATTTGTGCTTAAGTGTTTATTTGTTGCATAAAGTTTACATTTTCATTAAGCACATTAAAGGTTTGTTTTTTGAAACAACCTAATTCATTCCCGCTGTTAGGTTGCTTTTGGGCCAACAATTGGTATCAGAGCTTGGTCTCTTGTATTGAGCTTAACTAGTTTTTTGAGAAAATATCATGACAACCAATAATGCATTGTTTTTAAAGGAGCATTCTCTTACTAGACCTCCCATGTTTAATGGCATTAATTTTGTTTGTTGGAGGGAAAGAATGAAAATATTTGTTCAATCTATTGATATTGATTTTTGGTATATTATTTGTGAAGGTCCTTTAGAAGCTAATATTCTTGATGTAAATATTCATAGATTAAGGCCTAAGACTAGATATGAATTAAATGCACAAGATAAAGTAAATTTATCTTTAAATGATAAAGCCATGAATATTTTGTATAATGCCTTGGATGCAGGATGAATCTTCCAAAGTGAAAGGTTGCAAATCGGCCAAAGAGATATGGGTCAAATTGTAAGAAATCCATGAAGGAAATGAAGATATTAGAGAGCAAAAGAAGTCACTTCTTGTGGCTAAATATGAATCCTTCAAAATGGAACCTCATGAGATTATTGATAAGATGTATTGTAGGTTCAATGATATTATACAGGATTTGGAAGGTTTAGGTAAAGAATATTCCTTGGGTGAAAAGAATAGAAAGATTTTAAATGCTTTACCTAAGGAATGGGAACCCAAATCCATTGGCATAGAAGAGTCTAAAAATTTAAATTCTAGGCCTATTAATTCATTGATCAATTCTCTAACCTCCTTTGAATTGAAGTTGAAATACAAGGTACAAGATGAGGAGGAAGCAAGGGCCAATAGAAGCATAGCATTAAAAGCTTCTCAAAATAATAGATGCTTCAAGTGTGGCCAAGTGGGACATTTTGCAAATGAAAGTCCATCCAAGAAGAAGAAAGAGAATGACAGATATGGTCAAGGAAGCCTCACTTCAACAACTTCCAAATTACATGGGATGATTGCAATTCGAATGGAGAAGTTGAAGAAGAATATGAGGAGGATCAAATGGCTTTTATGGCTCTTGGAAATAATGAGGTATTCTCTAGTTATGATTCTTGTGATGATGATAATGATGATGTTGAATCATTTATTTTTAAAATGCATAAATGTTTGAAAGAATCATATGCTAGGAACAAAGAATTAAAAATTAAAGTTAATACTTTATTGAGTGCCAACTCAAAGCTTGTGCATGAAAATAATTTTTTGACAAAAGAAAATAATGCTTTGAAGAAAAAATTTGATGGAAAAACCAAGATCAAGAAAGAACAAGCTTCATTGAAGAAGAGAATAGATGATCTTGATGTTCTTTTAAAAAAGAAAAAGGAAAATATTTTTGAAAAGAAAAGAACTAGAATTATGCATATCAACAAAAATTTTGTCACCTATAGAAAGGATGATTTGTACTTTATTAAGTATGCACAAATCTTCTTTTTATGGCAATAACAATATTATTTTTAATTATTGTCATCAACATGGTTATATAAAGAAAAATTGTTATGTTAATAGAAATGAAAAGTTGGGAAAAAATTCTATTTGGGTTCTTAAGCATGTCACTAACCCAATTGGACCCAAGAAAGTTTGGGTACCAAAAATTGTTATTTAACTTTGCATGTAGGTATGCTTGGTGAGCACCAAAGGATTCAAGATGGATCATCAATGGAGTGTGTTCAAAGCATATGAGCTAACATGACATTCAAATGGGTAACATTTAAAATTTTTATCGAAATGGTGCTTTCACTTGCTAATGTGAACTATGATCTCTTAAATGTTTTTCAACTATGTGTTTAAATTTGCTTAGAATGCTTGGGTACAAGTATCCCCAATTTTTTGTTTATAATAAGTCACTATTTACAAAAGTAAGAGGGAGCATTCTCTTTTTTAATGAATTATTTTGCATCACATAAAATTGCATCACATATGCTTTTACTTGTTTTGATGATACTTTCGAGCGAAAAATGTCTTAATTAATTCTTTGCATGAATTTCCTCATATCTACTTGAATACATGTTTTTTGAAGGGAATAAATGTTTTGCACAGCTTGACTTATTCCCCATGTACTCACTTGAATTACATTCACCTTTTAAGGGGAAAATAAACTTAGGGGGAGCTCAAAATTGCATTATTTTTATTATGTTTTGATGATGCTAAAAGGGGGAGAAATAATGGACATCTACTTCTTGTCTTGTGCTTCATATTTTATGGTTATTTTTAGAATTGTCCAATTGATTTGTCATCATTAAAAAGGGGAGATTGTTGGAGCTCAATTATGATAATCATGTTTTGATAATGATCAAATCATACTAACGGCTTGTAAACAAGTGTGCAGAAGAACAAGGATGTTTGGACGATGAAGACCGTCGGAGAGAAAAGAGCTCGGGCACAAATGACTATCCAAAAGGCAGATCGTCCGACACAAAGAACCTGAAGCAGTTTTCTTTGGGACGAAGAATAGCGTCCGATCATATTTCCAGAAGATATTGTATCGACCGGACCCAGGTTCAGACGCATCCTCAAACGTCCGAATGTATACCCTCAGAAAACGCGAATGTATACCCTCAGAAAACGGACGTAGCATCGGACGCAAAGTTTAGCAGCGGTCGTCCAAAAGGTCTACTGGCTAGTTCGTTCGGATGCACACCCACTACATCGGCCGTTTGAAACATCTAACGGCTAATTTTCCAGTAAATAGAAAATAGTCGTTAGAGAATTGTTGAAGGCAGTTTTTGGGCATCTATAAATACCCCCAAGTCTGTAAATGCAAAATATAGAGAGTAGAACTACTGCATTCAATACAAACACTTGTAAGAGCTATTTGGAAAGAAATAGGCTAAAATATTGTGGGTTGTATTGGTTTGGGTAGTGTAGTTCTCTTGGCTCAACTAGAGGGAATTAGTGTGAGCAAGAGTAGTCTAGTGAGTGATCTTCAAGTGTAAGAGCGGAGGGATAACAATGTGTACAAAAGTGAGGTTGTAGTGTAAAACCCTTTGGCTCAACCAGAGAAACTTAGTTGGTGCAAGGGCGAGCCTACTTTATGTACAACAAGGTTATTGCCTCACCTTCTTTGAAGAGGCACTACTAGTGGATATACTCCAAGCTTGAGAAGCTTGAGAGTTTGGTTTGATACTCTCTATCTCAATATTTACATTTGTTCTTTAAGCTTCAATTGTTGAATATCTATTGTATTCATTTGTGTTGAAGTGTTTATTTGTTGCATAAAGTTTACATTTTCATTAAGCACATTAAAAGGTTTATTTTTTGAAACAACCTAATTCATCCTCCTTCTTAGGTTGCTTTTGGGCCAACAGTGTGTGCGTAGTCATACAAAAATAACTTTTAAGATACTTAGATCAAATCATACAAACCCTTGTAATTTTTCTAAACACTCATTTTCTTACTCTTCTTACATGTCTCCACTAATGTAGACAATTGACTCGATTTGAATTAGGTAGGAGTAGTATACTTTTAGCTTATAACATAAGACTAGGGTATTGGCTAACAAAGAATGGAAAAATGATAAACAAATACAAAAAAGAGCTTTAAATTAATGTGCGCCTCATTAACATAAAACTTCTTTTTGAACATTAAGACACCCATCCTTCAAAGAAGTAACCACACACTTAATTCTCCAAACACCCATAAAATTTTGTGCAACAAGCAAAACAAAATCCTAGTTTTTTTCGATTTCAACCCTTCTCGCCGACACCTTGTAAAAATATCTCCCATTTTTTTCTTTCTTTTCTTCCAAAACGGGTACTAGTGGTAGGCACTACCCACAAAAAACGGGTACTAGTACCAATGATAGGCACTACCTAGTAACACTCCAATGCAGGTACCAGTGATGGGCACCACTTGCTATGATCAACAATTTTTTTTAACACCCCTACACCTTAATTGTACACCATTCATTCAAACATTCTCATACAACTACCTTCCATCCTTATATCACTTTAACAATTAATGAGGCCATTAAAGCTCTTAAGGGACATTTATAAAAGCTCACAAAGGTAGATAAAAAATGAGTTAGGAAAAATATGAGTGGCGCTTCTATCCATTCAAAACAAATTAAGGCTCAGATAGGGTTCTAGGGATAAATTTTACAATAACGGTGCTCGAAAGCCTCAAACGTATAAAGAAATGCCTACCCTCGTCTTTAAATCAAATTGAATTATCTAAAATTTTGCCTAAAAAATGTAATAAACCAAACGGTTGGAGTGAAATATAAGTGAATCTACACAATTATCCCTTAGTGCCAAAAAGCTATAACATTGTAGGCTATTAGTGCTAAAAAATTAGAAATCATGCTAGGAAAATATTAACACCGACTACCCTACTCATGACAATTTAGCTCAAAAATTATCAAGTAGAAAATCAAAGAAACATGTTAAGCAATTTGTGAACAAAATTTTCAAAAATTTAAAAAGCTCTCAAATCAAAAGCTAAGCTACAAATATGAAAGAAAAAATTGAACACTTGTTTAAAATGAACGAATAAAACACGAAATTTTCATCTTAGAAAACTATAACCCCACACTTTCTAAAGTATGGCATTGTCCCCAAAGCAAAAATAAAGAGTAAAAAGGGTAAAAGGGAAGCTTCTCTGTCAATGAAGAACATTTGGTGCCGTTTACTTTGAAATAAATTCACCGGAGTCGAGGTGGAAAACATCAATCACTAAAACAGAAAACACAACATAAAAATATTTAAAATGATATGAAACAAATAAACCAAGAAATCAAATTATCCTAACCAGGTAAGATATCCTAACCCCTTATGGGTTTACAAACTAAAGCATTAAAAGCAAATCGAAAGGAGTACAATTAAATTAAAATGTAGGAAATAGGAAAAATTAAAACTATGATCAATCTTCATCGTCTGGAGCCAATCCTTGAGGAAAAGGGGGAAAAGGTTGAAATGTTGAGGGACTCTCTCCAAGCTCCCTAGCCAATTGTCTAGCCTCTATTATTTGTTGCCACGTATGCTGGGCTATACATAATATAGGCATCAAACCTTTGCCGCATAAGTTGTTGTTCGTGTAAAATCTACTGGACGAGCTCCTCTTGAAGCCTTGACTCATCTGCACTAGCGTGTGGTTCAGAAGTAGAAACCTGGGAACGCGTCCTTCTCATAGGTGGCTTAACAACCCCCTCCATAACAAGTTCTTTCCCAGCCTTCAATCGTTCCTCTGTCGGATCCAAAGGCACCCCTGTTCTTAAGCACAAAGCTTCTATCAATTATGGATACCATAACCCAGACTGCTTTGTAGTCGCTGAATGGCAGATTTCATTATGAATTAACTGGCTGACATCAATGGATTTCCCAGTCGCAATGCAATATAACAATTTAGCATGTTCCAAAGTAACATCAAAGAGATGACTCACTGGTAAAAACGGGAACATATAAATTTGAACCAGACCTGCCATTCAGGTTTAAGTCTATTAAAAGTAAAATACCAAGTTGCATCACCAGTAGTTGTTAAAGTCCATTCTACTTCCCCATTGCATACCAAAGACACTGGTAATAGTGTTACATTCCAGATTGGCATCACGAATCTTAGGCCACTCGTTTCGTCGGACCCGATTTAATTTCAAAGTCTGGGTGATCGTGTCTGTCGATGTCTACATTTTGCCCTCGCACATATACTCGTTGGTCACTATAATGAGCCAAATTAGAGTAGAATTCTCTTAGCACAAGTAAAACGGCATTGATAGGGATGGCAACGAATTGATTCCATCCATGTTGCCTTAGGACTTGGCGAAGCGCCGGTGCTCCACAACTAAAAAGGTATATATATACCTTTTTCGTTGATGGTTGCCCTTTGCTATATCATTCTTATATTTGCAATAGGTAGCGGCATTTAAAAACTAGGAAGGTACTACTGGTTGCTAAGGCTGTTCTTCTTCTTGTTGTGGATTTGTAGACGATGATTCAGGAGCCTTGCCTTTTGCTGGGTCACGGGTATGCCCCATACCTATAAAAAGTACTTGTTAGAATAACCATAATCCCACACTTTGATACACAATTCTATAATTACATTTAATAACTAATCCTATGAACGCACAATTAAATCACAAGATGAGTGGTTGCTCTAAGTAACACAAAATTAAAGAAGTTATCCCAAGTCCGAATAATCAAAATGTGAACAAAGTTCCCTTAGGATGAAAATTTATGCAATTATACCAAGCGTTTTAATATATTCATTCATTGAGACATTTTGACAAACACTTGGTATGCATAATCTAATAACTCCATAATTTGAAAAAAATAATGTTCTAATCACCTAGTAGCAACCACTAGACACCACAATGGAAATTCAAAATGCAATTCATAATTATAATTATGCAACAAAACCATGTATTTTATGTTTGAATATAAATGCAAGCACATAAACCCTTACAATTATAAAATAACAAAATCACAAGGTAAAATAAGTGAAAAATATCACAAACAATCCTTATGATCATATTATTCCATAATTGAAGTAATCCTAACAATAGAAATAAAAAATCTCTATATATTAAATCAATCCAATCCTTTTGTCTAACATATGGCGTGCATAAAAATAATTCTAATTGTTGAACAAAAATTTACATAAAAAATTACTCCACACAACATAGAAACACAATTTCATGCATAAGATATACAAATTAAACAACTTAGAATCAAACAAGCATGAAAAGTTGCATCTTTAGTGATATGTAAGAAAAAGCCACAAAAGAAACAAATTTAAGAAAATTCATACCTTCAATATTGTAGAAGTTGTGTTGATGTGCAATTTGAATGATAGATGATGTTGAATTTAATTGGGAAGTGTGGAATTTGGGGGTAGAAGAAGGTTTTTAGGAAGAGTTTTGGAAAAGGAATTGAAAAAGAGAAGAAAAAAATGATGGTGAGGAAGGCTACCCGAAGGGTTAAATAATTCTTCTGGGCTTCGTGCTTGGGCGATGCAATTTTGCAGCGGCTGAGTGCGAGACCAGTAGGGTTAATTAACCCTTCTGGTTATCGCGCCTAGTCGTTTCAATGATTCAAGACCAGAATGGTTAATCAGTCTAGGTGCTCTTTTTTTTTCTCCAATTCCAAAATTTTAAAATACTCCTCCTTTGACCCTAAGACGCCATTTTCTTGAATATTTTCCCACAAATTAATTTAATGCACACATAAACAAAATTAAAGCAAGAAAAATGAAAACAAAAAACAAAAACAAAAAAAAAAAACAAAAAAAGAACATGGGTTGCCTGCCATGTAGCACCCTTGTTTATAGTCTTAGGCTCAACTTTGGCTTGTCTGATCAATGGTTGGTAAGGTGGACTATTTCCCGCCCTTCGTGAATAATCCCACCGTAGTAGCACTTCATCAGTTGGCCATTCACTTTGAAATTGCCTTGACTTCCTTTGAGTTCTACTACACCATACGAGAATATTTGCACTACTTCAAATGGGCTGCACCATCTTGCCTTCAACTTCCCGGAAAACAACTTGAGCCTTGAATTATAAAATAAAAACCATGTCCCCGGCCTTCAAATTTTTCTCCAAAATATTTATGTGATTGTCATGCCACAATTAAGTCCTTTCCTTGTACAGTCGTGTATTTTCATACGCTTCTCTTCAGTACTCATCTAATTCATTTAAATCGAGAAGCCTCTTCTCACCAGCCTCCTTCAAATCATAATTGAGAGTTTTGATCGCCCAATATGCCTTGTGCTCAATTTCAACTGGAAGATGACAAGATTTACCATAAACCAATCAGTATGGAGACATCCCAATTGGGGTCTTGAAGGTGGTCCTATATGCCCAAAGTGCATCATCTAGCATCTTGGACCAATCCTTTCTCGACGAGTTCCCAATTTGAAACTTCTACTTGCCCAGAAGTTTGCGGGTGGTATGATAGGGCAATTATGTGGGTGACTCCATATTTAGATAAGGCAGATTTGAACAAGAAATTTCTAAAATGTAATCCTCCATCACTTATAATCGCCCACGGAACTCCAAATCATGAGAAAATATTTTTCCTCACAAAATTTGTCACTACTATTGCATCATTTGTTGGAGGCCTAGTGCCGCAGTTTCAACCCACTTGGACACAAAATCCACCACCACAAGAATGTATTTATTATTATATGACGATGGAAAAGGGCTCATGAAATCAATACCCCACACGTCAAAAATCTCGCAAACTATAATGTTTTGCAATGGAATAATTTTTTTATGGACAAATTTCCTGCTCGTTGACATTGGTTACATTGGTTCACAAAATCTCTTGCATCACGGAACAATGTTGGCCAAAAGAAGCCGCTTTGCAACACTTTTGCAGCCGCCCTATGTGAGCCATGATATCCCACTACTTGTGAAGAGTGGCAATGAAATATAAAACACTTTGCACCTCACTCTCCGAAATGCACTGGCGGATTACTTGATCCTTGCACCGACGATAGAGGTAAGGGTCATCCCGAATATAATACTACATTTTCCAAAGAAATTTTTTTCTTTGATTTAGATCCATGGTGGACGGGATGGTCTTGACGGCCAAGAAATTGACAATATCCGCATACCAAGGGTCTGCCCCGTTTTCCATTCTCATCAAATGTTCTTTCGAAAATGTCTCATATATGGGCACTTCATCACCTTTTCTAGGCATGGGTCCTTCAAGTCATGAAAGGTGATGTGCCACAGTATTTTCGGCTCCTTTCTTATCCACCACCTCACAGTCAAATTCCTGCAATAGTAAAATCCATCAAATAAGTCTAGGTTTGGCATCATTTTTGGTCAATAGGTATTTAAGGGCTGAATGATCAGTATGAACTATCACCTTATTACCTATCAAAAATGACATAGACTTATCAAATGCAAAAACCACTGCAACCAATTCTTTTTCTGTGGTGGAATAATTTATTTGTGTTTTATTAATGATTCGGCTGACATAATACACAGCATGCAAGACCTTTTCTTTCTTTTGACACAATGTTGCACCCACGGCATAGTCGCTTGCATCACACATTAATTCGAAAGGTAAATTCCAATTTGGTGCGACTATCACAGGTGCGGTAATCAAAGCTTCTTTTAAGGTTTATTAAAAGTAGACAAACATTTATCATCAAAAATGAAAGGCACATCTTTTTGCAATAAAGCACATAAAGGACAAGAAATCAAAGAAAAATTCTTAATGAAACGCCGTAAAAATCGGCATGCCAAGAAAACTTCTCACTCCCTTCACATTTGTGGGGGGTGGTAATTTTTCAATGATCTCTATTTTGCTTTTATCTAGCTCTATACCCTTAGATGAAATACGATGGCCTAAAACAATTCCCTCCTGAACCATAAAATGACATTTTTCCCAGTTAAGTGCCAAATTTGAAGACTCACATCTTTCTAACACACATGCAAGACTATTTAAACAAGAATCAAAAGAGTCACCAAACACACTGAAATCATTAATAAATACTTCAATAAATTTCTCAACCATATCATGAAAGGTAGCAAACATACATCTTTGAAAAGTACTAGGAGAATTACATAGACCAAAAGGCATGCGCCTATGTGCAAATGTGCCGTATGAACAAGTAAAAGTGGTTTTCTCTTGATCTTCAGGGGCTATTGCAATTTGAAAATACCCCGAAGAACCATCGAGAAAGCAATAAAATGCATGTCCAGACAATCTTTCGAGCATTTGATCAATGAAGGGTAAAGGAAAATGGTCTTTCCTAGTGGCTTCATTAAGTTTTCTATAATAAATACACATCCGCCACCCCGTCACTAATCTAGAAGGAATCAATTCATTCTTTTCATCTACGACCACAATCATTCCCTTTTCTTTGGCATTACTTGCGTTGGGCTAACCCATTCATTATCACTGATGGGATATATGATCCCGGTATCTAACAATTTTAAAACCTCCTTCTTAACTACCTCTTTTAAAGTTGGTTTTAACCGCCTTTGAGGTTGTCTAATAGGCTTATAAGTGTCATTAAGGAGTATTTTATGCATACAAACAGTGGGACTTATGCCTTTTCGATGCTATGGCTTCTCGATGCTTATTCAACACAAAGATTAATTTGCCCACTTCAATTTCAGTCAGAAAAGAGAAGCATTTACAATAACTAGATACGTATCATTCTCTCCTAGAAAAACATATTTAAGATGAGAAGGCAATGGTTTGAGCTCAACCGTGGGGGATTCGTTGGTTGGATACCCCTCTTTACCTTTATTCCTCAGCGTGCTCTCCTCAATTGCCTTTTCCATCTCATCCTTCATCACGGTCTTTTTATTACTAGCTTCCATCTCTTCTTCATGGATGTTGTTCAAGTCTTCATTCTCTTCATTCCCTACAAAAATCATTAACCAAATAATCAATGATATCTATATTCATAACATCATCATATTCAGTTGAAAATTTATACAAATCAAAAACATTAAAAGAAATAATATCAACATTGACTCTAAATTGCAAGTTTCTAGCTTGGATATCAATAATGGCTCACCCGGTAGCCAAGAAAGGTCTTCCTAATATAAGCGAGTTTACTACGTCTTCTTCCATTTCAAGCACGATGAAATCTGTCGGTAGAAATACTTTCCCAACTTTGACAAGAATATCATCCACTGCTCCTATCGGTTGCCTTACACTTCTAGCGGCTGACGTTTGTTGGCTTCAATCCTCCTCCATCTAACCTCTTAAAAGTGGAATGAGGCATGAGATTGATAGAAGCTCCCAAATCACATAAAACTCAATGGAATGTCACTCCTCCAACTTCACATGGAATCGAGAATGAGCCGGGTCCTTGAGCTTTATGGGAAGATGCCTCTGAATGATGGCACTACACCTTTCGTTCAAGCATAAAATTTTGTCCCCCATCAATCTCCTCTTGCTAGAAATATCTACTTCCTAAACTTAGCATAACTGGGAATATTTTCTATTCCTTAAATAAAAGAAAGGTTAATTTCAATTTTCTCAAAAATTTCCAAAAATTTCCTGAACTTTTTCATCTTTTCATCCTCTTTCCGTCTTTGGGAAAAAAGAACACTTACCTACTTACCTGTAGATGCTGAATGTTCTTCAGACTTACCTTGTTGGTCAAGAGCTTTAGAGACGGAAAGAATGCCTGGTTCCTCATTGTCATCCTTGCTCTTTGATATGTCTTCTTTTTCTTTTGCACCATTCTCCATTTTGTTCGACTCATCATCCTCCACTTTCTTTGGCTCCAATATCTTTCCACTCCTTAATGTGACTACTTGAACATGTTCTCTCTCTTGGTTATTATCCCTTGGATTAGGGATTGTATCACTAGGTAGTGTTCCCATTGGTCGCTCATTGTTTTGGCTAGCTATCTGTCCCAATTACATCTCAAGGTTTCTTGTGGGAGCTCGCAAATTCTCATTCTCCCTTTGCAACCTCTCAAAATACCTTCTCAAATTATCATCATTGGGTGCCTCATGATTCATGTATGTGGGATAATTTGGATTTTGAAATGGCAGTCTTGGTTGTGGAGGCTGGTATGAGTTATTTTGATAAGGTGAAAAATTCTGGGGATTCCTTTTATGTGGTGGTCAGTATAATCTAGATAACGATGGTTGATGTGTCAAATTTGGTTGAAGTGCATTTGACTATTTTCAAATGGCGGATTTCGAACATTTGTTTGGTTTGATTAGGAAAAGTTAGGATGGTTCCCCCAAGATGAGTTATATGTGTTTCCATAATTGGTGAGCTGATTTCTTGAGGTTCGATTGTGATTAGAAATAAATTGAATCTGCTCACCTTGCACCATTGATGTTTCACAACAGCCATTTTGGTGATTTCCTTCGTAGAAATCACAATTGAAGATCCCTTGATTTGTTGAATCTATGGAGTTCACTGAGTTTTTTCCCATATTCTCTCTTTTGTCAAGTTTGTAATGGCACTCATCGTCATGTTTTGTTGAGATAAAAAAAGAATCATAGCTAGGCATACCTCATTGTTGAACATTAGCTTGATTCACTTGTGATTGTTGTTGTCGAACTAAAGAAGTTATTGCACCAAGATAATAATGGGTAGACACCATTCTTTCCAACAATTCTTGTGTTTCCTTCGGAGTTTTATACGGGAAAGAACCTCCTGCACTTGCATCAACTATTAATCTCATAAGAGACAGATGTATGCTCCGGAAATAGTCTATTATAGAAGGTTTGGACTTGCGGCCATAGAGGTATAGCATGGTGTGGACACTTCCTCAACATCTCCTTGAAGCGGTCCCATGCTTCACCTAAGCTCTCTCCTGTGATTTGTCTGAATGATGTGATCTTGTTTTGGAGTTTAGCGGTCCTAGCCTGCGGAAAGTGTTTGGCTAGGAATTCTTGAGCGAGTTGGTCCCATGTTCCGAAAGTGCCTATCAATATGATTGCAGCTAAGACCTTGCTCTATCACGTAAGGAAAAAGGGAATGTTCTCATTCGGATACAATCTGGGTGGACTCCATTGTACCTAAATGTATCAATGACCTCCTCAAATCTCATTAATGCTCATAGGGATCTTCATTAGGTCTTCCTCCAAACATAGCATGTGTTTGGAGCATTTGATTAGCGCAGGCTTGATTTCGAAGTTATTCGCTTGTACTGGCAGCAGAGCAATGCTATAACTTGCCCCCTCAAATTAGGTATTGCATAATCACAAAATCTAAGATGTCGGGGGTTAGGATTAGCATTAACTAGGTTGCCATTGTTGCCTGCAACCTTCTCTTGTTCATTGACTATGCGGTTTGGATTCTCCATTCGATTGCCGCATTGGTTTGAGTCTTGTCGTCTACGGTTTCTACTTATCATATGTTCGATCCCCAAATCAATTGGATGAAGTGGTTGATTGGATGAACGAGTATAGACCATAAACTACAAGAAAAGAAAACCAAAGATCAAATATCAAAGACAATCCAAAAAAACTTGAGAGAACAAGAAATAATAGTAAATAAATAGCAAAAGAAATAAAAAAGTCTAATATAGTAAGACTCACTACACCTAATATTGTTACCAAACAAAAATAGTCCCCGGCAACGGCACCAAAAACTTGTTCGGTAAGATATTGATTAGGTTTTTACAAACAATGAACAAGTAATAAAAGAAAACCATAATTATCCTAATCAACTCCCACACTCTCGCAAGTATATGAGGTGAGTTTGTATCTAGTCAGATGAGTAAGGATCGTTCCTACGAGAACTATTGGAATAATTACTAGGTTCACAAGCCTATTTACTAGTTAGACAAAATAATTAAGGGTTTTTTTAACTAAATTAAAACGAAATAATTAAACTAAAGACAAGAATGTAAAATTCTAACCCCACGAAAAGAAATTAAAGATAATTAACTAAAAACCCTAATTCAATTTATCCTACTTGCGAGAATTTAATTCAAAATGAAAATTTAAATTAATCTACCCTATGAAAGCAAGTAAAAACGATGAAGTAAAACCCTAACTATTAAAATACGAAAGTAATTAAGAACTTAAAGGAATAAAAGAAGAACGATAATTAAAGAATAAGAATGCAATAAAAAAGAAAATTAAATTGCATAAAATTAAATCAAACTCAGTAATTGAAGCAAGAACTAATGTTGATGATCGTCAAATCTCGAATTCTTGACAAGAGAATGAAATCCTTGTACGAACAATTGGAAAATCTACCCCATGGCTAAATGATATTGACCAAACTATTGAAAACTTAAAAACTAATGACGACGGATGATGATCGATGATTTTCCTCCCCTTCTCTTGGTGTATTTATAGAAACTTTTAGGGTTTTGGGGCTCCGAGATGATAAATACATGCTTTTTCATGTAACCGGGCCCACGAGAGCATTTTTCTTGCAAAATATGTCAACTTACATGATCTGTCCGTCGACCAGTGCCCGGGGGCTGCATTTTTGCAATTTTGAACGAGATTCCTATAGAATCCTAGAAAACTTAAAACATAAAAGTTGTAAAACTCTTCCTTATATTTCCAAATCATCCAAAATCACAGCAATCAAAGCTCGAACAAGAGAGTTATGCATGATCTTCCAAACTATATCCAATTTGCACCACCCCAGTGAACGTTTTCCTCCAATATTGTGATCCATTTTAACTCATTCTTTACTCAAACCCTACCAAACTCAAAATAAACTATTTTAGCTCATAATTTCTCAATTCTTGCTCAAATTACATTAAAACGGAAGTAAACGACACACAAAATATACTATATTGATGTGCTTGTCAACCATTGACTTCAATTTCCTCCTTTTTTGTCAAGGAATTGTAAGTCCTCCAGGGAGAAAGGCACTGATTCTCTTGGAGATTCAAAATAAAAAAGAAAGGAGTTAAGTTCCCTGGTGATTTGAAACATTCCACTACTAGCTCTTTCCTTGCCTTAGAATTTAAATGTCCATGTATCTGGCATCTCATTAATTAGTGCTCTATTGACTGGTTCCAATGAAGAAGAACCCATACCTAGAACAACCTGAATGGCCTAAGAATGTGGGAAAACTTGAGCTAGCCAAGCAGCTTGAGTTTGTAAGGGTGAGATAATTAAACTCTAGGGAGTGGAATTTGCATGGCTATTACTTATGGGAGGTGGCAATGAAGCTTGCATGGGAATAGTCGAAACTTTGTATGATTTGCATGGTGGGACCAAGGTTGTAGGGAGTTATCATTCACAACCGGATCAACTTAGTACTTGATAGGGAATAACTAAGTTTCTAGAAGTGAGGGGGTTTGAAATTTCAACGTCCACCTTGTGAGGGATTTGAACATCCACTCGATTAGCTTCCAAATTGGACTCCTCATCAGTAGAATCACTATCTTTATCAACTTTCTCGATTGTTGGTGGTTGTTGGCTATTTAAATCATTTTGAATTTTGTGAGTGCTTGGTTTATGAATTCATTTTTCTGGGAATGACAGTTTACGAGTTTGGGAAGGTTGTACATCCGGATTCTTTGGTAGTTTGTTTTTCTGGACTTGGAACCACATTTTCTTCTCCTTTGGTGGCTAAACACCCCTACTTGTTGGTTTAATGGCTCATCCATCAGCCACCGTTAATTTTCCTTTTCCTTGCTACTGAGCTTGTGGTTCCTCCACCAGTACCGTTTTTCCTCTTGCTCCTCTCCTGTTAACCGGGCAGCTTGCAACGATATGATTACCAATTTTATTACATTTTGAGCATAATTGCGGTGTAAGATGTTTGGAAATCCTCATACATAATGATTTTCCAATAATAAAAATCATCAATTTCCACATGCACCCAATGAGGCAAAATAGATTGTGAACACAAACTTCCGCAACAATTGGTCAAGTCAATGGTGGCTACGTCTAATTTCGGTGGATGACCAATTACTTGTGCAATTGAGAACAAAATAGGCTTCTTAAAGAAAACGAAAGGTAACCCCTCCATAGTAATCCAAACTGGAACAATCAAACAGTCTACATTTGTTCGAAAAGTCAGAGTTCATTTGAACACTTTCATGGCATATCCAGATATACCACATACCCTTTAACCAATATCTCAAAGTCATCCTCAAGATCAAACCGAATAAGAACATGTCGGTGGTCCAACAATCCCAAAGAAGCTGTACCCTTAAACCCAATAGTGAGAAATTTTTTCCAAATCAAATCCATACTAGGCGTTCCATGCTCGAACTTTCTAACAAGTGAAAATTTGAACAGGTCAGACAACTTAGCAATTTTCTCCTAAGACTTTGAGAATCAAATTGCTGGTTTACCCGCATACATATAAAGCTCCTTGAGAAAAGATTCTGAATCATCAATATTTCCTTGCAGGACAGCTGCAAAGGATAATGTTTTACCATTTCAGACAATGGCTGAAGGGCGGCCATTGTTGTCATGGGCAGCTGAAAAAGGAGTAGCCAGTTTTAGAGAGATTAAACAATGATAAAGAGAGCGACTATATTACCTAGTATGGAGGTGTTAAGGAAGAGTTTTTCCACTTAAACATAATATTAAGGTTGAGCTTAAAGGTTTTTTTTGTTTTAATAATTCTAATAAACCGATTTGATATGAATTTTATGAAATAAAACAACAAAGATGACCTATTCAGTTACATTTAAGAAATCAAACATAAAGCCACACAGATGATTTTAATTTTTTTATTGTAGAAGTAATAGTATTACATCATATAAGTGGTCAATTCTTATAAAATTAATAATCCCACCTTTAGAGGGAAAAGAAAATATCCTATTTAATTCTATAGAATAAATACTTTTCAAATTAAAAGAAAATTTATTAAGTTACTTGGGTAAATATTAAAAAGAGTTCAGATGTGAAAATTTTTATATGGTCTTACTAATTGGAAATTCGAATTTAAAAAAAAAAAAAAAAAATGAAGTCACCGTCACTTACGGGATTAACCTTTAATCGTACATGTTATGATAACATATTTTAAATTAGCTATTATACATTTCGTTTGAATATAGTTTGGCACCAAGTAGAAATGTTATAAGGACATCTAATTTTGAACAAAGAAGGTATTAATAATAGGACTTTGTTTTCTTAAAGAGTGTTGGTACCAAAATAGTGTTTATAAATTCTGGCTTTTCAACTCTGTTTAATGTTTAAACCTTGTGATAGAAAGACAGTAGCCTCTCATAATCATTTTAGGCATTTTGTCTGAGATTCTTCAAAAGTGACATTAGTACTTGTGCAAATGACGGCCTTAGCTTCTTTTCGCACTTACAGCCTAATTATTAGTATTTTTTATGCAAACCAAATAATACCCTTAAAGTTTTAGTATATTTTAGTTGTGCTTCTGCAAAATTATTTTAAGTCAATAAATTTTATCAATGGTTTTAATACTTTACCGAAAGTTTTAGATTTTTCACACTTAATATTCTTTAACAATTATGAACAACACCAATAAACTAGATAACAAATAACTTAAAAAGACCGTAGTATCTTTGAATTTCTATCTTAGCATATGCCGGATCACTGAAAGTATCAAAATATAATCTTGCCTATTTGTGTTCTCTACTGCTATGGAAGATTACAGTATTTGAAAGTTTTCTCCATGTATATTGCAAATTTGATGTTATTCTCCTCTAAAATGAACATAATTGCCTTATAACAATTAGTGATGGTCTTCATGCTCATTTACTTGGCCTTAAGTTTTGGTGGATGCAGATTAAGACCATCATCCCGTGTCTTTGTTGGATGAATATTTCTAATTCATGTTGATGCATTTTTTTTTCAAGCAACTTATCTTTGTTCCCTAACAGCTACTCCCACTCTTGATGCATTGTCGAATTTTACTTCTCCATCTTAAATTTTATAGTTCTAATCTGTTAATTTAGAGCCTCAAGAACCACATCTATTATAAAATTTATTTCTTGTAACACTCTAAAAATTGTTGTATCAACAATATGATACACAAAATTACTAACTATTCTTTAAAACCTAAGCTTGTTGCCTCCTAAAGTGTTCACCTTCCCTCCATATTCTCCTCAAATTCACTTAGGTATTCTATCATTTGATTCTGATGGCCAACCAAAACAATAGTTAACCCTGTTCACATAATTGTCTGTCAGAGATATATATGTGAGATCGTTAGGGATTTTATCCAAAAAAACATATATAGGATAAATTAAACTCAACTAATTTAAATGATAACAGAGATGATTCAATCTCAACTATTGATTTAATATGATAGTCGGGATAAATCACTAATTTATCTGTTGATTTGAACTACTAACTTCTATTATACTTATGAAATCTTATACCTATTTCATCAGTATTTATCACACTACTAATATCATCAGTATTTTTCAGACTACTAAATTATCAGTATTCCAACCAATAATAATGATATCTATCATTGTATTGTTCTTTATTTGTGTTAACTCTCTAAAAGAGATATTTACATGCAATTTAGCTTGTTTTTAATCGATTTCCAAAAGTTTTCATTTAATAAGTAGGGGTATTTTGGTTATTTTAGGGTTTTGTCCAAAATATTAGTTTATGTTTAAAATAATTTATTAAACTTACTTATGTGTTTTAATATCTTTTCTGTAGGTTTGGAATCAATCGGATGTCAAACGGATCAAAAGTGAAGCAAAACAGAGCGAAGTCGGGCACACCTAGCCAACTACTAGGTACAGCAGTGTCCAAAGCTTCTAAGAGGTACCCAAAGATTGCCTCTGGGAACATCAGCACCCAAAGCTTGGGGGGGGGGCCTAGAGTCAGGTAAAAAATAAGGTACTTTGAGCCTTAACGAGTTTGAGCAGTTCTGGGGATATTTTTGACCCACGGCTTGATAAAACCCTAGAAACCTATACAAATACATGTATTGCCATCATTCTTAACACATGTTAGAATAGGTTAACATAAGAACACATAGAAAGTAGGTGAAAAAATCAGGCAAAGGTCAATCAATCTTCTAGAGAAGAAGAATCATCAAAGCGAAGGATGAAAAGCACATTTCTACTAGTTTTTCTTCTCTCTCTCTTTCCCCTATTATTTATTACACTATGATGATTGTAAAATATATCTTTGATGTATTTATAACTATGATGATGCACTAAATTCATACTAGGGTTTTATTCCAAATTTACCATGAAGATTGTTTGTTAAGATTTTGATTGTTCTATATGATTTCTTATGTTTGTTTGCTTATTTGAATTATTCTTAATGCCTCTAGATGACTGACCACCGTCTATAGTGAATTGTAAACCTTAATTGGAATCGACAAATAAAACATAAAGCTAGGATGTGTTCAAATAGTCTTGCCTGTTTGGAACTTTCTACTATCGATTGGACCATGTCATATGTCGGATAGACATATGTCTATATTCACCTTAGGCTATCAAATTAGGGTTGATTGTTATGCACTAATCAAGGCTTTAATTCGCATAGACATATAGTGGACTGGTCAGGGTTAGTAGATTTGCAATGAGTTTGATTGAAACTTGCAATTACAACATAAACCCTAACTTAGTAAACAACATGAGGAGTTGATAGAACAATGAACTAAAGAATTCAATTAGAATGGTAAAGGAAGAATAAATCCTAGACATTTATTCACTTGAACTTTAATCTATTTGCTTAGTTAATTTTGTCAATTAGTTACTTATTTATTTTTATTATCAATTGCATCATTGTGTGTTAAAATAGAATATTGTGTGTGCCATACTGGTACTTAGTAACTCTTTTGTCAACTTAGTTCTCGTGGGAATGATCTCTACTTATCAATATATTCCTTGTTTGATCTGTATACTTGTGTCTATAATTAATGATCGACCCCGGACAATTTGGATCAAATATATAGGAAAAGGTCCTTTCTATAAACAAAATAGCAAATTTCACCTTCCACCGTACGGCATTCTATATGGGCTACCATGAAAATATTATTTCACATATCAATTGGACTCTAAAAGCATTTATGAAATATTTACATAAATAAATATAAATATGAAACTAATTTAAAATAGACCTGTCAGTTTCTTTGAATCCAATTCTAATGAAAATCAATTGAATACACTTACTTGTTATTCGAGAATGATGGGTTCTCTGTTGAGTATTTATATAATTTTATTAATACATCCATAATCCAATATATATGTATGTTTATAAAAAGGACCTTTGCCATAACTTTTGGCAAATCAAAATTATTAATATATATATATAAACCTTCCAGTCTAAGGACAAAAAGATTTTGTTGTAGAATATTTCACAGTAACAATATAATTATATTTTTTAGTGACTCCAATTTAGTGTCTGCAAAATTTACATCATACCCACAATTGTTTGCTTAATATCATTACCTCAATGATAGAACGTATCATTCTATTATATAATAGCACGACAAGAGAAGACTTATGATTTTTTGTCTAGAACAAGATTTAGATATCAACTACTAAGTTATTATTCTCTACTATTGTTCATCAACCATTAAAATAATTTAATAATGTCTAAGTCTTAGTGATATCTTATGTCAATTAATTAAAATACACCAAAAATAAAATATTTGTGCATGAAAAATAATCTATAATTAGTTTTGAAGGTATATAATTCTAGTAACAAGCATATATCATACAGTATCTATAGAGTCTTCTAAAGTAAAGACTAGCAACTAATAATAATAAACTAATGGTTTATATATATAGTCTATATTACCATTAATTTCTATTTATAAAGACATTAAAAAGAAAAAATATGGGCAGACTTTGTTTCCCCTTTGAGAATTCTATATAAAAAGAAATTCATACTAAAATATCTCTCAAAGCTCGTCAATACTCTTTGACCTTTAAAAAAGAAGATAATAAGAAACACTATCTTCTCTTCTATCAACTACCTTGTTCCATCTTTATCCCAAAACATTGTAGAGAAACACGATGGATTCTCTTATCCAAATAATACAGATTAAGTATCTTCCCTATCTTTTATCTCTTTATTTTTGCAACTTTCCCACTTGTGAGGCATCCATTATCAAAGCCTAAGGTAAGCCTCTGTATTTTGCTAGTATAAATATTCTCTTCATTTTCATATTAGTTTTCAAATTATAAGTATTTTTCTAATATTAGTTTGACCGGGATTCTTGGATACAGATGATGGTTTCATCTTGTTCAAAAGTTTGGCTATTAGCAAAGGATCGTTAACAACCCATTATTTTTTCTTGATGTTCACAGTTAATTTATGTTTTGTAGAATTTAATTCTATATTTTGTTCTGGATAGTGTTGATTTTCATTGGATATTGCCCAAAAATACGCTTATTTTTTTATATTATAAGGCTTGATTAGGTTGTTATATTCAGGTTGATATGTCCTGGAAAATATGAATAAAAGCAGTCATTGCCTTCAGATAGGGTAGTTCTAATTTTTATTGTTCTTGTTGTTGACGGGAACGAGTAAATCAAGTCTGTTTTATTGAGAATGTTTGATGTAAGATTTTGGGTAGCTTGAATGATTGAATCAACAAAATTTTGATTATGGTTGACATTTCACTTTTTGTTTCTCTCATTTCTTTTGAGAATTCTTTAATTCCTTTATACCTTTTCTTTACATCTGGAGTTATGTATGATTTGGGTTTGATTATGATTGATTTGGCATTCTTAGCCGAAAGGTTCGGTCAAAATTGGTCACTGTGTAGTAAAGACTTGATATTTGTATTTTGTATTTTTTGTGCTTTTATTGATGATTGTGAACATTTTTGAAGGCTTATATCATAATTAAATAGTGCTATCTGTTTATCTTTCTAGTTAGATACCTAATTTATTATGTGTTGTTTAAATTTATATAAATTTGTGAAGGATTTGGGATAGTTTCACTCATACATTGGAAATTTTTATTTTTGCGAAATCTATTAGATAAATTTCAAATTTGCTTTGCTTCCTTGTAAACTTTCGATATGGCACTTCCAATTGCTAGCATCAAGAATTTAAATTGATAGAATTTCTAGTATTGAAGTAAACCAATTCTAAATTGTAAATTATACAATTGTAATGGAGTTCTAGTTTTACAAATCTAAAGACATTTTTATGTACAACTCATTATTATAGCTAATCTGTAATTAATTATAGCATCCTACTTTATTGCTAGTATAAATAATAGCATTGAATGTTTATAATGCCTCTTTTTATTTTAATATTTGCTACCAAAAGTATAAAACTAAATGCATAGTAAGAAAATCATTGACTGTAATCTCCTACATGAAGTTACTGAAAATTCTCCTTGGGTATAGAAACTTCAGTTTAGACAAGTTTTCATATCACATGTAGCTTTGTAATACTTTCTGGAACTTTAAATGTTGAAATACTCAATGATTTTGATAAATAGAATTTTGGTTTGTATTTCATAAAAGAAATCATGATCTCTTTTGTTCTTTATGATATGTCAAGGCTACTCTTTTCTTCTCTTTGACTACCCACGGCATATTGCATTTTCAATTGTCAAAAATTTAAACTTTCACCTTAGCTAAATTATCTTTAGAAATCTATTCATAAATCCTCACAGTTTGCATCCTCTAGAACCTAAATATTTGTTTTAGGAAAATAGTGAGTTACAAACCGTAAGCTTATAGTCATGTGTAAAAGTTTATCCAATGACTTCTATCTCCTTATTCCTTTCTCTTATCCCTAAATTAAAGGAATCACCCACTCTCTATTTTCTAGAGACTCTCACATTGAAGGAAAACCTCATGGAGCAGAATTATAATTTGAGTTTAAATAGGTATTTGTAATTCTCAAAACCACAACGTCTATCATGCTATTACTATTCATTTTTTTTATTCAATATTGTTAGGGTACTTGGAATTGGCTATGTATAGGACAATGTTGATGAAGTATGAAGCAACCAACAATCGCATCATCTGTATCAACTATTCCACTTGAAAATGAAAATGATTCTAATACTGGAGTATGTGGAGGCATTTGAAAATGTACCAATTGTATTTGAATCAAATGCAGAAGAACTTAAAACCAATATTTTGGCTTTCGATAAATCTCTTTTCATATTTTTCCTTAGTAATGTTGGAAAAATCCATTGAAGCGCTACTTAGTAACATGTTTTGTAACAATGAATAAAATTAAATTATACAGTAAAATTTATTAATATGAATACTAAAATCAAGACTGTGATACTTAAGCATGTTCAAACCCGACCCAACTCGAAAACCCAATCCAACCCAAATGAATTTCGGACTAAATGGGTTGGGTTTTCAGTTTCAAGTTACTTGGGTCGGGTTACCCTACTTTAGTAGGGTTGCGTTTTATTTTTAAATTCCAACCCAACCCAAATAACCCGTATAACCACAAAAATTCAATTATATTAATAATTTTTAATTTTTATTTTTGTCCTAATTATTCTATCTAACTTATATTATTTTTCCTTCTCATTTTTGAAATAACATCTTTTCATATTGTCTAATTTTTTTGCCTTTTTATTCTTGACCTAACAATTATAGATTTTTTTTAAAAAATTTATTAGCTTGAATTTTAACCCACATAATCCAAAAACCTGAGTAACCCGCCTGACTAATAATTGGGTTGGGTTTATTTGGGTTGCTATATTAGTTGGATTGGGTTGGGCTTTAATTTTTTAACCCAAAAACCCGCTAACCCGAAAAGTCGACCATGAACACCCCTAGTGATACTAAATAAAATCGTCACTTGTTGATTTTCCTTTTCATCCTTATTATCTTTTTTATACATTGGTATCACAACTAAGAAGAGAGGTCGAAGTACAAACAAAGGGTAGAGTTAGAAAACAAAACTTGTAAAAATTCAAGATGGGTATCATGAATTTGTGTGTCTTGTTTGAAGTATTGCAACAATGTAAGTGATGCTAACTGGTCTGAAGTTGAAGATCAACAAACTAAAAAAATAATTAAGACCCTACTGGTAATTATTTATCTGATACATTATGTTTATGTTGTTATTTAATATATTTGCAATATCAATAAAAAAGATACAAAAATCCTTTACCAATGGACAGGTGTTTTTGAACAAAAAGTAGCAATTTTAATATTTATATGTTTTTTTATGTTCAAAGTAGTGAGACTAATTGTATGCTAGCAATTCACTTTTTTGTTATTTTAATTACATGGACTTTATTTTCTAGACTAAGTTCATTTTGGATTTGACCAAACTCCATGTTAAAGACTACAAGATAATTATATGAAAAGTGCATTGAAAGATTCTCGTACAAGGTACATTTGCTCTACAAATTTTTGGGTGGTAGAGAAAAGGTAGAGAGAAGCCTAAAAGACTTTTCTCAATCGTCCAAAAGTTTGGAAATGGTTATGTGATTATTTTTATTGAAATGCCTTTCAGGTAGCTAATATTGAATTTCATCTTTGCAAAAAAGATTATAAATATTTCACTGACTAGTAATGAGATTGAATAAAATTGTTGTTATATTATTGTAGAAGAAGTCAATAGGAACTCTAAAAATAGGACTTGCCAAACTACTCTTCCGGGAAGTGATTCTATTTCACATCGGCATATCAAATGTAAAGATGACAACTTTTATTTATTGAAAAGAAAAAATTCTTTCCTTTATATTAATAGTATTCTAACATGTTTCACTTAAGAGTTATGGAGATATTGATTTGTATAAAGCAAAGTTCATTAATAAGATTGGAAACTGGGTGGACAAGGACCACGAGGATAAATATGTAAGCTTTTTGATAGTAATATTTTTCAATAATGGCATCCTTAACTATTGGGAGTTAAAAAAATATATTGTTTTTATTATCTTTCACTATAGAAAATATGAATTCAATTGGAACAAGTAATTGAGAATCGAGTCCCCGTGAATGAGGTAGCAATACACACAAAACATCTTGGGACACCTTTAGTGTGTATACATTGTGATGGTCATGGACCAAAGCCACCTAAAAAAGTAAGGCCAACTTCAAAAAACTATGCTGCCTTTTTTCATTGATGAAAAAGTGCAAGTTGAACTTACTAAAGCTAAAGAAGTTGACTCAAGCAACTAAGAAGCTTGACGACACAAGTGAAGAGCTTGTAACAACAAATAAAAAGATCAATAGACAAAAGAAGATGATAGAGTGAATGAGTGAAAGACATCAAGATCGAGAAGTTTGGCATGACTATACCAACTCTATATTAGGATGATGAATCTAGTGATCGTAAGTAATATTAAAAAATCACACAAATTGAGAAAGTGTTTTCCCAGTGCCATAACATATCTTTCTATATATGACTCTGTGAATTGTAGGTTTTTAATTTTTTGTTGTTGATGAAGATTTATGATTCAAGAACACTAGTGGACTTTAATAATTTTAGTGTACTTTGGAGCCAAAAAGTTCTGTAGTTTTATATTTTGGGGTCATTTAATAATAAAACTAAAAACTGAAGTTTGAAATTTGATCATTGAAATAAGTATGGAAGTCTTAATTTGCTGAACCCATAAAGTTATATTTGTCCGATAAAGTATTTTTTCATGTGTATATTATGTAGTTCAATAATAATTTTAGATATAGTTTATTTTTTATATTAAATTAATTTTTAAATATTGTCTTTTAATATAAATAAATAGTTTTACAATATAGAATACGTGTGTACATGAGAGAGAGACAGAGAAAGAGAAAGAAGGGTAGCATGCGCAAGTGTGAGTTTATGCGCGAGAATGAAAGAATATCGTGTGTGACAGTGTATGAGAGAAGAAAAAGTATGTTTGTTGTGTGTGTTGTGTTCGAGAAAAACTTGTTGTTTGACTGCCAAAATAAGGTACAAGAATTAGGTTATGGCAATCAAATTTTACTTAGAGGCCGAGTCTTTCAATAATAAGCAACCATAATAATTGACTTAAATTACTATTTGGTTGCCAAAATGAGGTACAAGAGTCTAGGTTATAGCAACCGAATTTCATCATAGCAGTTAGCATCCTTAGCAATTTGCAACCAAATACTTGCAGCTATTGTTAAACGAATTAACAACTGAGAAGTTTCTTCATAATGTTAAATGAACATTTAGCAATCAGTCAATATTAGGATGCAAAAACTTTTAGTAACAAAATTGTACTGACAACTTTATGACAAGGTTATTTTTGGTTTTCATGCCTGTTGGTAACCAAATTTTTGTTGCTTGCTACCAATATTTATGTTAGTTAAATCCCATTTTTTTTCTTCTAGTGCAACTCTCTATTTTCATGTTGTGCTGTCGTGTTAGTCGTTTTGGCTAAGATTGACATAGGGTTGATCTTGTAGTCAAAAGATACAAAGAAGTAGGTCTTTCACGTAAGAATCATAAGTAATGTCCAAAACCTCTAATTTTCTTAAGTGTTGATCAGGTCATATGTTTTGTCAAAAATACTTTATTCTTGAGGTAAGAAAGAATTAATGTATCCACTCATCTTGTTTCCATAATAAAGGAGATAGTTGATTAGATTCTTAAATTGTGCAAAAAAAAAAAAAAATTTGTCTGGCTTTTTCATCGAGTGTCGTATCTTCTTTGTCTAGAGCACACTTTCTCTTTTTAGAAAGAAGTCCCTGAAAACAACTATGACTTATCATCTATTGATAGGCGGTGTGAGAATCTTCTTAAACCGACTTGCAAATATGTATTTGTCAATTTATGTTATTAAACTGATTCATACGGACTTGTACAAAATTGTTTCTTACATTTAATTTTTACCTAAGTTGGCTTAGATCTTTATAAACAAATAACCATGTATTGTTCTGAACAACATATGTGGCTAAATCTATACTTAATGATGTTAAAAAAAATATTATACATACTTTTTAAGAAATTTGGATAGTAAAGTAATTATCTTTTGTCTATATCCAATTGGTATTAATTTTATTTGCTTATTTTCGACGTTTCTGGCTATACTTTTAAGCTTTTGTCCTAACAAAACTTGTATTTAATAACAATTTTGTGGGTACAAGAAGCCTCAATATTAAATCTTGCTATTTGTATTTTTTTATTATAAATTTACTGTAAAGAGAACCATTTTTCCAAACACAAAGAAAGAAGTTTCACTTATTTTCCCTATTTTTCGTTTATTTTATAGAGTATATCACGGTATCATCTTAAGAAGAAGTGAATTCAACTAAGGATCTAAAGTAAGAAAGTTGAGAGCTATTGCCATAAGCTTATTCCCCAAATAATATTTTACAATCATTACTTAAATATTGTCTTTCAACTAGTTTTTTGTACACATATATCACATCACAAAAAAATTTTATGGTATTTATTTAAAATAATATCCTAAATAGTAAGTTTCCAATGGGGCCATTACTATGTGTTCTTTGAATTAAATATTTTCTTTGAAATACTAATATAAAAAAAATTTATAAACGATATTATGCCGAATTCTCATGCTCGTAAATTAGATGTAACCTTAAAATGAGAACTTAAATAAAACATAATGCTAATAATGTGCATGGCCAGTATTATTGCACGACTCTCTACATTATCTCTTTGGCCTATCTAACAACCTTTTGATTATTATTGCTTAGTCAAAGGCCCATACTATTTGCATGGTATTTTCTTTCTTCAAATTTTAATGGCATTACAGGTTTTTCAAGCTAGCATAAGTCCCCATTTTCTTGCTCTCTATATACAAACTACAAAAAGAGATGAAATTGTGAGAGAAAGAGAAGAGAGAGAAAGAAAGCAAAAGGCAAAAGAAGCAGATATGGAAAAAGAGTAAATCAGTTTATTAGATCGATAAGAACTTGAGTAATAAGATATGATAATGGAAGTTGTTGCAACAAATGGACTAGCCTCAGAACAAAGGAAGAATAGGATTCAGGTTTCCAACACCAAGAAACCACTCTTCTCTTACGTTAATCTTGCCAAGGTTTACCACTACCTATCTCTATTTATCTTTTATTTTATTTGGTGTCTTTATTGCATAGTTTCTTTGGCTATGTTGCTAAGTCGTTTCTTGATAGAGAATTTTCAGTTCTTTTGAGATTTTCCATTCTCATGTCCATTCCCTAAGGCCCCATTCTACCTGGAATCTTGTTGTAGATGGAGGAATTCTAATATAGACTGAGTTCACGATATCTGTGGAATAATATTTTGGACTCGGGTCACCCAAGAATCTCTTTCTAAATAGTATGAAGTTCACATCATAAAGCTTCTACCAAATGTATAGCAAAAAACAAAAGTGTGTATTTTACTATCTTCTTCTCTGCATTTGAAAAAGGAAATAGTAGTATAGAAAAGTTAATTTAATAGCTGATAATGAGGGCCAGGGTTACAAACACCACTAGTGAAACAATTTCTTGGTATGATTTTATAATGTAAAAATGATACTTTGAGGCAATTGCATTTCTCAGGTTATGAACTGAGTTATATATTTCTTCACGAAATCAATATGATGTATTTTAACTCGATGATGCTTCAATTATTTCAACTCATTTTTTATGACTATAGACATTGTGGATCACCATATAAACAATGGATTCACTAAAAAAAAAAAAAAGACATTGGATTTACTATAAAAGCTGCAGACTTAGACAAAAAAAATATAAGCAGTGACTATACCTCCCCACTGTCTAATTAAATAAAAATTTTATGCATCTGTCTGTGAGGGATTACATTAGTTGCGTGATCAAATTGTGTAATTTTCACATACTAAATACTTAATTAGTCAGGTTTATGGTACGACAAAATTAAATATTGGAAAATGTAGCAGATTTTTGAAGTTGATTTCAGTTTCTAATAGTGGCAGCTTGGGTCTAGCTCTAAACACATTTATTCAAAGTAAACTAGAAATAATGTTGCCTTCTTACAAGTTAAAGACATATATTTATTTCCAAATTGTATACAATCATCAAAAGAACTGCTCTGGCTACATCTAACAACAAAGAGGAACAAATGAAGCAGATCCCTATATTATCATCGTGATAGCTAGATTTTCCTCATGTAACTTTCGCATACATGTCATAGGATCAGTTCATTGCTGGCCTTCTTTGTTGAGTCATTATGTTTCCATTACCAAAAAGAAAAAAAAAAAGTTGCTAGAAGTGTTTTTTTATTTTTTTGGTTTAGAAGTGTGCTTCATTCCATCTCTGCACTATCCAAGATAAATGAATATGATACAAAGAAAAATCTTAGAAAAAAACAACTGAAATATCTAGTTAAATTTTAGTTTTGATATTAAGTAGTGTGAAACTATGAATTGTAACAGTTAGCTTCATTCTTGATGCAGAGGTATATCTAGGAACACAATGAGGTTGAACTTTCTGCATTGGGAATGGGTAACCATCAAAACTCATTTATCTACATATTTGTTATTTCGAAACACATCATGAAATAAATCTATGATAGGCCAAACAATAACATTCTGCATTGGTATTGACACAAAAATGATCTGTATAATCGCTTGTCCTGACTATTGAAATGCCCCACCAACCCTGAAACTAATTATTTAAATAAAAGTTCCATTTTATTAGCTGTTGATTAAATGATAAGGACAAAATATAAAACTTTTCAAATGGTCACCACTCTATCTAATTCTGGTGAACCCATAAGTGATGCTTCACAAATGGAGAAAACATGAAATAAATTGTAATTCTAAAAAAAATTAAGGAGAACTCATCGTCTAGCACGGTGGATCAAGTTTACCAATCTAAGGAATGTGAACCTAAATTAGAAATCTTACAAATTTGTGCATATATTAATCAAGAATATTGTACAATATATTATTAAAACTATTCAACTTCTAAATGACATAGAATCAAGATAGAAAAGGCATTTCTTTTCCCAAAGATTGAAGATATTGATTAGGCATTAACCCTAGAGAAGACCAATAAAGAAAATTTATTTACTATAATTGTGGATCATTTCTTTTCATGTAGTATTGCATCTCTTTAATGTGGTCCTCTCATGTTCTTATATTCATATATTGCAAAGTCCAACTACTCTTGATAATATTTCCCTTTAAATTCTTATAGCCATACATCAATCACCACAGTTGTTACAATTGCTAAGATTCTGAAGAATACTGGATTGGCTACAGAAAAAAGTAAGTTCATTTTCATATGAATAATTGAAGTGATCTTTCATGCAAATAAAGTCTATCTTTACCATCTTTCCAATCCCAAATAATCATCCTAACGTTGAGTTTGAACAGAAGTGTTGACATCCACAGTTGGAATGAAAGATGAATCAAAAGGTCGCATTATTCAAAAAGCTAGGGTAAGCACAACTTAGTCTATAATTAAGATGAATTGTAGACATTTCTACACTACATCATGAAATACATTGAATATTAAAAAAAATATTATGTTGACTTAATCAGCATCTTGTCCATGACTTCTTAGATTGAGATTGTGCTCAGAAAGACGGAAAAATTTGATTCGCTGATGAGCACAAACAAGGGATCTGATAAAGGAAGTAGCAACATTCAAGATGAAAACTAGTAGCTGGAAAACAATGATGGTAAACTGTTGTAGCTAATTGTATCTCAACAAAAAGTTTGCATAGGAAGAAGAGTCATATCATTTTTCCAGTTAAGTTGTTATTGACATTGATTTTGTAAATGAGAGAAAGTCAAGAGGAAAGCAACCCCCAAAGGCTATTGCAGAAAAGATGTGGCTTTTAGTTGTATTTTTTCCTCCTAAGAAGTGTTATATGTTACAATTTTTTTCAAATAATTTCATCTTGTAAACATAAAGAATAGATACATGGCAATAAGTTAATACGGAATTGATGTAGTTTACCTGTGTATTAGTTCAGGCTTTGTTCATTTTTTTCTCCAAGTGATGGATTACAAACTTTGTGTATTCAGCAGATGTAAAGTATTTTCAAGAAAAGAAAACTTACAAGTGCTTCACTTAATATTTAAAAGTCAAAGTTTTTATCCACTCTTAAAGTTCCAAAAAAAAAAAAAACTAATACACAAATCTTATTGGTTTAAGGAATTTTAACACTAAACTGTTATGTTTTAACCATTATAGCAGAGCCAATGTGGCTTCCTATAGTTTGGTAATTTACGTTGTAAACACTTGCTTCTTCTTCTTGCTTCACCAACAAAAACCAAAACTAACTTCAAATTATTACTTTCTAATCTTGATTCTCTTGATGTGAAACCTTATCAAAATTTATTTTTGATTTTTGAAGCCAAAGAGTATTGTTTATGAACGAGCAAGGAAAGTATGAATGGCATTAGGGACAATGCCTCTAGGACTCGTTCTCTTAACTTTTACATGCTGGCCTCTTCAATGGATCTCACATCATTAAAGAAAAAGTAAAAACAAATAAATATAAAAAAGTATGTACAAACCAAAATCAAAGCTAAAAGAACAAATGGTCTAAATTGTCACTTAACTATTTGAGGGTTGCGAAAATGGTCATCAAACAATTTTGTGGCTTAAAAAGTCACTGATCTCTGAAAAATGCATCTATAGAGTCACTCCATCTGTTTCCGCTATCAAGTGCTCCATTAGTTTAATCTCGTGCATGTCACGTGATTTTTGTTGGGGGTAAGAGTGTCCAAAAAGCACCCATAATACAAGTGATTGATTCTAGTGTCCAAAAAAAAACTTACAAGTGTTTCACTTAATACTTAAAAGTACAAGTTTTTATCCACTCTTAAAGTCCAAAAAAAATAAATTGATACACAAATCTTATCTCATCCTTGGTTTAAGGAATTTTTAACAGTAAACTGTTATGTTTTAACCATTACAGCAGAGCCAATGTTGCTTCCTAGGTAATTTATGTTGTAAACACTTGCTTCTTATTTTCACTTCACTAGCAAAAACCAAAAGTAACTTCAAATTACTACTTGCTAATCTTGATTCTCTTGATGTGAAACCTTATCAAATTTTGTTTTTGATTTTTGGAGCCAAAAAATAATATTTATGAACGAGTAGGGAAAGTATGAATGGCATAAAGGACAATGTCTCTTATACTCATTTCTCTTAACTTTTACAAGCTGGCCTCTTTAATAGATTTCACATCATTAAAGAAAAAATCAAAACAAATAAATATAAAAAAGTATGAGTCTAAACCAAAATCAAAACCAAAAACCAAACAGTCTAAATGAGCACTTAATTATTCTGTAGCTGCGGAAATAGTCATCAAACAATTTTGTGGCTTAAACAGTCATTAAACTTCTAAAAATGCATCTATAGGGTTACTCCATTTATTTCCTCTATCAAGTGCTCCATTAGCCTAGTCTCGTGCATGTCACGTGATTGGGGGTAAAACTTTCCAAAAAAAGTACCCATATTATAATCTCATTTGGAAGCTTCATTCCCAAATCAATAGCCCTAATTTGTCAACAGAAACCCCTTGTAAATCTACAATCCAATTGAATCACAACGACACGATTTTTCCTTGTAAAAAAGAAACAATCTCACAACATTAAAAGCATAGCTCACTTCCTGCATACCTTTACTTTTACCATTTACCTTTCCCAATCCAGTATCCTTTTTATGTATTCTCTCATACTAAGATTCAAAACACCCTGAAAAAGAAAGAAATATAAAGAATGTTGAATCAAACAAGTAAGTGCAAAGTAATTGCAGGTTCATAAATTGCGAGAAGCAAGATAGAATGGTGAATTGGTTGGGAAACAATATAGCTTTGGCATTCTTTGCTACGCTAGAAAGCTGGTCTTGTACCAACCTCAATACCTACAATGACAATGGCGATGATGACGATTTCAAAGAGGCCATATACCATTCTCTCATTTTCACTAAAACTCTATCTTTTTATGATCGTTCTTCCATCACCATCCCACCACTGCTTGAGGTTTCTTTTTTACTAGCCCTCCACATAAAATCACAATCTTTCATGTGTTCTTATGCTAGAGTGGTTTTTTTTTTATAATCTTTTTAGTGTATAATTGTCTTTAATTATAGTTTGGTTGGATTAGGGTTTTCTCTTGACAAATTGGGGTTGTTGATTTAGAATGAAACTTCTCAATGATTATAATAAGGGTGCCTTTTTTGACAGTTTTACCCCGATGAAAATCATATGTCATGCACGGGACTGAACTAACAGAAAACTTGTATCGTAGTAAAAGAAATAGACAAAAGGACCCGATAGACACATTTTTAGAAATTGAGTGACTAATAAAGCAACAAAAATTATTTGGTGACCGTTTTGGCAACTGTCAAATAATTGGTTGACCATTCAAATAGTTTGTTCAAACTAAAAAGAAATGCATGTCTGTGTTGGTGGTGCATGTGACCTAATAAAAAAAAATATAGAAAGTGTTAGAATTCTTGTAGTCCATGTGAGAAGAGAGAATTGGGAAGTCAAAATTTCTTTTCTCCTATAATAGTGACACTATACATAAGTATGGAAATTCCACCACTTTCTGGTCTTAACCTGACAGTTGATTGTGCTCCATTCGTTATGAAATTTTAGTATGTTGTTCTCAACATTGTGAGTCATTATCTATACAGTCATATCATTATTTTCTCTTTTCTATTAGTTGGATTTTTGCATCTTTAATTTGAGTATTGTGTACTATCCTAGGTGTTTAGTGTTGATCATTTTTCTATTTCTTGATTCCGTTCATAGTGAAAAAAATGCTTGGTCTCCTATAGCTCATACTCTTCATATTGAGGTGATTTCCTACATTAAAATTTGTGTATTTTCTACAAATTGTGTATTTTGTGTAATCTTGATATATCTACTATTTAGAATATTTTCTACTTGCTGGGCATTTGTTCCTCATCGATCCTATCTAGCGGGAAACATTTTATTTTGTCCATTATTTTGTAAATTTTTGTTGTTTGCACGTCATTTACTCAACATCTAATATCATAGAAGGTTTTACACTCGCAGGAGTTTTTCTCTTGGATGTGATAAATTTAAGTGAAAAATGGACTTTTTTGCTATTACCTATTGGAAAGAATGAGCATGAGAAGTAATGGGTAGATGGTGTCACTAATGGAAAATAAGACCCAATATTAAATAAAATGCTTCAAAACTAGAAAATAGGTAAAAGTACGAAGGAATAGATCTCTTACCTTGTACCTTCAATTAATACAAGGGTGCTATGATGTGTACATGGGAGTAAAAACGACTATAAGATTTAGGGCCTTTAGTTGCTTAATATTCCACCTAATTCTTGGGAAAATCATTGTGCTACTTTGACCAATTATAGGTAAATAAAGGTAACTATGACCTAAAGAATTATCTGTAGAACAAATGTTGAGCAAAGAAGAAGAGATAGCTAAATACTAGAGAGGCTAGTGAGAAACATCTAAAACATTGTAAAGTTGGAGTAAAAGAGGCAAGCAATAAAATAAAGAATGGGTTAGCCACCTAATTCAAAAACTGAGCATGTTTAAGTCTATTTTTACTTTTATGTGTTAGTATGTGCTATTTAGTGTTTTAGTGCATATTTAGGTTTTAATTATCTTATTTTTAATATGTTTTGTGTAATGGAGTTAGTCATTGTTTGTCTTTAATTTTTAGCTTTTGAGAGTATTTTGTTTAATCACATCACTAATGGAAAATATGTGAGACCTTTTATGTTTTAAAACAAAATTACCCCGATTATTTTAATTATTATTATTTTTCTTTTTTCTTCTTCTTGTTTCCTTTTATTTATTTTCTCTATCTTGTTTTTCTTTTTCTTTTTTCTTTTTCACTATTCTCTCTTACTAATAATGCTACTACTAAACAATTATATTACTTTTAATAATTAATTAATTAAATTTCTAACATTTTACATGTGTCTAAATAATTTAATTTATAGATTAATCATGCTTTAATACAATAAATATACCTTCTTGTATTATAAAATTTGGGATTAATAATTAATAATAAGATTAACAAATAAAAATAAAATTTTTGAGTTAGAGGAAATTAAAAAATTTATACTATACAAATAAAATTATAGAATGAAAAAACGTGTGCAACCTTTATTTGTGGTGTAATATCGAAAAATATAGTAAGAAAATATTACGGCTGTCTAATAAAAGAGTTTTTTAAATTATGGTAAACTCAACCAAAATGTGACACACGAATGATATGGCACAAAAAAATTTGTTTGCATACATAGAATATATTTTTTACTTTTTTTACAAATTAATTTATCTTTGGATTTTTAGTTTGTTTATTTGTTAATTATAGCATTAGTAAAACTCACAAAATCCATATTATACTATTAAAATATATGTTGCTTGTATTAAAAAACTTATTTATTCTATAAATTATTTATAAACATGTAAAAAAATTAGAGCTTTTTAACTAACCAATTACTTGTAGTATAATAATTTAGCGGTAGCAAGAAAGAATGGGTAAGAAGAAAAAAGGAAAAATATGAGAGAGAAAATAAATAAATTGGTAAGATGAGAAAAAACAAAAAACAAAAACAAAATTATTAAATAGTAAGGGTAATTTTGTCTCAGAATTCAAAGGACAATGGGGTAAAGTGCTTATTAAAAAAGTTGAGGGGGCAAAGTGCAACCGGAGTGTAGGTTTCTACATTTAACCCTTCCTATAATTATTAATGTGTATTTATGTGTAGGATTTGACTAGAGAAAACGGCGTGGCAGTTGAACGAGGATTAGATGAAATCAGGCGCGAAGGTGAAGTTGTTGCAGGCCTAACTGATAGCCGGTCAAAGATTTCTACGCATTAAATCCTTGAATGCGATCAAGAATCTCCCAGAACTTGCTGACAATGGTCAAGGAGTATGTCCAAGAAATCTTGACCGCGATCCGCATGTTTTCAGGGGCAATTTCGTCCAAATTGGGGCAAATATTGGCTAAAACATTTCTCCTCAACCCTTGCACTCCATATGCCCCATTTAAGCTTCTTTGAGTATAGTTAGATTAGAGTTAGACATTAGAGTAGAGTGGAGTAGATAGCTAGTAGTGTAGGAAGAATTCTCTTTTCTCTTCCCCATTTGGGAAGGGTTATCTTAGTTTAGGATTTCTTTCTTTCTTGTTGAAGATCTGAAGACTTCTAGTTGTAAAACCTTTCTTTTGTGTTTGTTTTACTTTTTCTATGTCAATATAGTATAGTTTAGTTTAAATGCTTTGATAATTGCTTTCTTTACCTGCTTCCATGGTGTTATGTTTAGTTTAGTTTATGGGATTTTTTTAATTATGCTTTCTTATCAGTGCTAATTTAGTATAGTATAGTGTAATTGCTTTGTTAAAAAACTCTATTTTTTCATTCTTTCCTTAATTGCTTTTTTTAAAAATGATTTCTTTAGAGTTAATGTTTACTCTTATGCACTAGTTAGGCCTAGGTTAAGGTTTGGTAACACCAATTTTCAATGGGTAATGATGAATATTGATTTGTTGAATGTTGAACATGGAGTAGAATTAGATAATGGTAGAGAAATTATTGTTAGGGCTTGAGAAAGAGAGATCACTTCTTGAATCCACTTGTGAATTTAGGGTAAAATTATGAAAATTGAATCCTCAATTTAGACCATTCAACAATTAGATTAGACTAGATAGTAGTAGGGACAATATATTATCTACCTAGTTGGTTAGAAACTCCTAAGGTTCATTCGTATTTTAGAATCAAATTTTCAGCCAAGGAATTGATTCATAATTGACAATAACCTCTTATTGGAGTCATTGAAACACCTAACCTAATCGATTGACCAAAACTCTACGGGAATTGGCCAATCGAATCTTAACCCCTTTAAATTCTCTTTCTTCAATCTTTTGTAGTTATTTTTAATCAAATTCTCTTTGATCAAACTCTTTGAATTACATTCTAAACAAATAATCAGTAATTATCGACCAATCTTTGTGGGTTCAATCCCTACTTCCACTTGCTACTATTTTACCTCGTATACTTTCGGTATGCCATTTAGTTTGTAATAGGACTTAGATATGTTATAAATTTAGAACTAAATATGATTCACATCACCACCACTACTACAGTTATCTTGTGATTGTCTGAAATAAGGTTAATATTTCCCATGATGAGTCAAACTAGGTTGTTAATAGGGGTACTTACTTTCATGTGAAATACAAGAAGGATTTATTCATGTCTTATTCTCTGATGACTATTAGACACTAAAAATAGGTAAGATGGTCAATATAGTGTTGTTAGAATTATTGCTGTAATTTTGTGACTGGTTATGAGGCAATATTGGTTTTGAAGAATATTGAGAAAATGTTAACTTGAATATAATTCTATCAGTGTTTTGGACGATGAGGGATATGTCAGTTCCTGATGTAATGGACTATGAAAAGTTATTAAGGGTTCTTTAATTGTGACATGTGAAAAGAAGTGTTGATACTTGTGGCTTGAATTTACATTGACAATATCAATGCAGTTGAGGACATTGCCTCTTCAGAGTTATGGCACAAGGGACTTAGCCACATTATTTGTAAGGAGACTTAATTGTTTAGCTTAGAAGAATTTACTTTCTTGGAATAAGAGTGCAAAATTGGAAAGATGTGCTCATTGCTTGGCTGGGAAGCAAAACATGATCTCCTTTAAGAGTCATCCTCCAACAAAAAAGTCAGAGGATCTTGAGTTGGAGCACTGAGATCTCTTTGGTCATACAAAGACAAAGACTTTCGATGGTGCATTTTTTATTGTCACTTTTATTTATGACTGTTCAAGGAAACTTTGTGTTTATACTTTGAAATTACAAGATTTGTGCATGAGCAGAGACTATTCACATAGTTATAGAGTTAATGGTATTCATAACTAACTGATTGAGCAGCAACTCTTAGACCATGTAAAAAGGTCATATACAATTTTAAACTTCTATTGAGAGAGAAATTGGAAATTTGTCTCTAGTTATTGTTTGTAGGTTGATATTCCAAATTGAATGTGGTATGGCAATAAGATTTCTATGACTATTGGCGTGTTTAGCTACAAAGTTATGTACATGTTAACGAATATGAGAGGTACAAGTTGTAAATAAAAGGAAGACTATGTATCTTCATTAGTCATAGCCATCATGAGGTTGGCCATAGGTTGTATGATCTAGTTATGAAGAAACCCACAAGAGATTGTGATGTTATCTTCATGAAGGATCAGACCATTGAAGATATTGACAAGGAAAAGAACTCACAATCTGAATTCTTGATGGCTATGTTTCCCTAGATCTAACTCCAACAATATGACACATATGCCCAATGCATCTAAGTTTTCACAATCATGATAATGTGTACTGAACGGTGTTCAGGATGATCAAGTTAAGGGTGATGATGTTGCAGATGATATAGATGCCCCTACTCCTCAGATTATTAATGAACATGCAATTCCACTTTGGAGGTCTATAGAGAGGGGATTCCTCCTCTCATTAATCATATGATTGTACGTACTAGTTATTGATTGGGAAGAACCTGAGTAATACGAATAGACCATGGAGAGAAGGAAAATAGGGTGTAGATATAAAAGATGAGATGTAATCTTTGCTTGAAAATTATGCATTTGAGCTAAAGATGGTAGATCTATTGATTGAAGAACAAGTGGATCTATAGGATAGGAAAGTTTTGAAAAATCAGTGGAACTACAGGTTGAAGAATAAATATGTTGCTTCATCCACATAATAAAAAGTTGAGATACTTGTCAAAGGTTTGAGAAAGGGGATTAGCTTTAAGGATATCTTCTTGCATGCTGTTATATGTCTTCCATCTGACATGTTCTTGGTTTGGCAACCAATCTTGCATATAGGCTAAACTAGATTGGATGGCTAAATACGAACTGTGTTTCGTCATGGTGATTTGGAAAAAGAGATTAATTAGATCAACCTGAGGAATTTTCGTCTAGAGTAAAAGAAATTGTATCTTCAATTTGAGGAAAAGTTTTTATAGCTTGAAAAAAGCTGGGAGGCTGTGGATTTCTTATTCAAAATGTTTACTAAGACTTGAGAATCCACATCTATAATGAGATTGTAGATACTCCTTTGAAAAAAAAGTTTATACCTTGCAAGAACGGTTTTGATTATGCAAAAATACTAGTTTCAAAATCAGCATACTATGAAGAGAAACCAATAATGACATTATCAATGGAGTTTCTTATAACTTCACCTCCTAAAAATGCTTCTAAATTGTCGCTCGAGACCCCGTCTAAATTGAGTTTGTAATAGTCCATTGGTAAAGGTTGCCAAAAAGTCAAAGAGATTTGCCTCATTCCCTACCTAACTTGCATGAATGAAAGCCTGAGTGAAGAAGTTTGCAGCCTTCTCTAGATCGACTATTGGAAAAGGTAAAGAAATTGTGTATGCCAATGTCTTCACTGCTAGTGTAACTCTCTTTGAATGCCTTACACCATCAAAAGGTTTCTGTTTCTAGCTTTCTAAATCTCCCAGCAAAGCTGACTTTGAAGGTTTATACTAATATCAAGTATAACTCTAAAAATTACAAAAATTTGACCAGAATAAAATATATTAATATGGATTATATTGTGATATGTTAGAGTTTATTTTTTCTTATTTTAATAATTGTCATACCACTATCAAAAATTAAATACTTGAAAAATCAACATATAGTACTAAGAGCATTTCAATAATCTAAAAGATTTATTTGATGGTGTTAAAGTTATTAACAGATGAATAGTGTTAATTGGGAGTAAAGCATTTCTTATTTTAGTTTAGGTAGGCAAAGTGCAATTATGCACCTAGTTCAGAAGGCAAAGTATTGGACTTGTTTAGAAAACTATTATTTAAGATATTATTTTGATCATTATTTGAAAAAATATTGTATAACAACTTTTTAAGATGTGATATATATAATAAAGGTAAGGCAAATGGCCAAAAAGGTTACTATACTTTTAAGCTCTACGGGTTTTAGTCATTAAACTAATTTTGTGGCCAAAAAAGTCATCGGACTTCTAAAAATGTCATTTTTTATCCATTCCGTTAAATTGCTTAGTTAACTCCTCTATTAGTGCGTGTCACGAGGAGGCACATGACTTAATTAGGGACAAAATTGTCCAAACAAAAATAAAATGTTACTTAAAATGTCAAAATAAAAGAAAATAAAAATCTTGGAGCCAAAATTAAATTATTGTAAAACTTTACAATAGCCCCAACCCCTTCCCTGCCATGCCCTATCCCCCAACCCCACTCCTCCCCACTACCCTCGCCACTTCCCCTACCTCCTCCCGTCCCTTCCTCTCCCTTCTACTAGCTTAGCACCACCCAGTTCCCCATCACCTTCCCTCTCCCATTTCCCTGCCACATACTAGCACTCCATCCCTACTTCGTAGACCCCCAGATCTACAATCCTACCTTCTCCTAACACCAAATTGAGTATGAAGCACAAAATTGAGTATGGAACCCACCGCCAAAGTTGAGAACACAAAAATCCTATTCATTCAGTTCAAAATTAGGGTGAGATGCCATGTCCCAATTACACAAGTGGTCACCCCTACCAACTTGTCCATCAACACCAATGGGAACTGCGGATCTGCAGCTACCCTCGGTCTCTATCCGTTCAGAAAAGCTCCTACGGATCCGAAGCCACTATCATTGCCTGAGGGGGATGGGGATGAGGATGAGGAAGAGGAGTCACCATTACTGCCACTACTCCAACTCCCATTGCCACTAATTCTGCCATCGCCACCGCCACCGCCACTAGCAAAGCGATTGAAACTTGAGCTTCACAGAGGAAGAGGAGGAGAAGAGTATAATTGCAAAGGAAAAGGGAAGGAAGAAGAGGAGGAATAACAAACATCGAGAAGGGAATAAAGTGTTGTGGTAGAGGTGATTGATGGGGGGAAGGGAAGGAGTAGTGAAAGTGGCCGAATTTAATTTTTTACCTATTTTGAAGGTGGACTTTGGAGGCTAGTGGGATTCTTGAAATTTTACTAAATTTGGTTTTTTTTGGGTGATGGGTCCTATAAGAAGCCAAAAGAAGAAGAGTAAAGTAGAGAAAAAGAAAAAGAAGAAGATGGAATTGAAAAGGATGAAGATGGCTACTGCTTCTGGATCTTTAGAGGAGGAGAGAATATCGAAACTGTTGACCCATGGTGCCATTTTTGCTGGTTAATAAGTGGGGGAAGAGTTTTTACTTTTGTTTGGAAAATTGTCCCTAATTGAGTCACGTGGGAGGTGTGTGACACGCATTAGCGGAAGAGTTAATAGATTCATTTAACGAATTGGCAAAAAATGACATTTTTAGGAGTTTAGTGACTTTTTTTGCTATAAAATTAGTTTAATGAACAAAACTCGTAGACTTTAAAAATATAGTGACTTTTTTGACCGCTTACTCTAAAGATAAACTGTGTTTAAGTAATGATTGTAAAGTATTATTAAAATTCACTATTAACCCAAAAAATATTAAAATTCATTATTTATCGTGAGTTGAGGGAAAATAACAATAGAAGAGCAAGTTAGGAGGTATATAAACAAATGGGGTAATATGGTAAGTACGACGAATAGGTGGAGAAGTCCTCCAATATTTTTGACTTAAATACCCATCCTTCTTGAGATTGTCCCTGCCTGTAATTCCCATCTCAACCCTCCCAACACCTCTTCTGCCCCTCAATATTTGGCTGCAGCCATCTCTCCAGTCCATCCTTGCCCTTACTCTCTTTTTCCGATTTTCCACTCTCTCTCCCTCAGCCGCTTACCCGCCATTTTCAAATTATCCTCTATTCTATTATTAAATACTCCTTCAAAATCCATTTTCTTCTCTCAAAATCAAACCCTAATTAGCCTTTTTTTTTTTTTTTCCTCTTCTTATATGAAGGTGGAAAAACAGTACGAAAGGATCAACAATCAAAAGGTCAGATCTTTTCTTGGCTATTCTTTCTGGGTTTTTTGTTTAAATTAAGCCAAGATCATTTAAATGCTGTGTTTTTGTTTAACAGTTTCAAAATTGAATTTTTATGTGAAAAAAATAAGGGCTTTCTGTTTTCGAACTACTTTTCAGGTATTTTTTCTGAGGTTCTATAATCTTCTTCTTAAATATAACTCCAGGATTTACGATTTTGTTTCCTTTTTTGGTGGTATTGCAGCTGTGAATGAAAATAATTGATTGGCTTTCGATGGAAATTCAGTGTTCTCTTGCTTCAAGATGTTTGCATAAACAGTAATAGCAGCAAGTGAGATCAGGTCTGCTTTCTTCATTTTCCTTTTTTGCATTTTTTTCCTTTTTGGCTTGGGTATATTTTTAGTCTAGTTGATTGTGGTTCTTCTTTCTTTAAGAAACAAATTTTTGTGCTCGTCTTACTTGTGTTGGTGGAAGCTAGGATTAATTTATTGCAGACACTCAAATTGGTATTTAAGTATGCTGCTATTGGGGTTTGGAAATAGAAGCAGGAATTCTTGGTAGTTTTTATATTTGGTATGTTAGCTATTATATGAGCTTTGTTTTTGTTATATTATTCCTCATAGTTGGTAAGTGATAGATTTGCATTTGTAATTGAAGGTTATTGAGTTCTTGACATCTTGTGAGGTGTGACTGAAGTAATTCAAGAAAAAATGGCGAACCATGATGTGGTGATTGGTAAGAATCATAATGTAGGCCTCAGTCAGAACCCGAAGATTGTTGCAGGATGTAATCATAATGTCAGTAAGACTCAGAACCATGAGCAGAATGTGGATTTGACGTGTAATGATGAAGAAATGGTTTTAGGTCAGAGTCATGATGATGATGATCAAGAGGATGACGTAAATGAGTATGAGCAGGAAAATGGGTTATCAGCGGAAGAGAAGCCTGAAAATGAAGGACAAGAACTCCCTCTTGCTGCAGAAACTGAAGAGTTAGATGTATCCAAGCACAATGAGTTGGATTGTTTTAGGGCATCAAGAACTTGAAGAGAACATGGAATTAGCGGTTGTTCAGAACCAGGAAATGGGTATTGAACCTGCGGATGACATGGATGCTCAGCATAGTCAATTGTTGCTTACTTCCACACCAGTGATTCAGGCACGTACACTTTCTGTAAGCCCTGATTTTGAGCTGCATGTAGGACAGGAGTTTCCTGATGTTAAAAGCTGTCGGAGAGCTCTGAGGGACACAGCTATTGCTCTTCACTTTGAAATACAGACCATTAAGTCAGACAAGACTCGATTTACTGCTAAATGTGCTACTGAGGGATGTCCCTGGCGAATACATGCGGCAAAGCTTCCTGGTGTACCTACATTCACTATCAGGACCATCCATGACAATCATTCATGCGGTGGAATCTCTCATCTAGGCCATCAGCAAGCTTCAGTTCAGTGGGTGGCCAACTCTGTGGAGCAGCGACTTCTGGAAAACCCTAACTGCAAGCCAAAAGAGATCTTGGAACTTTGAAATTCACCGAGTTCATGGCATCACGTTATCCTACAAGCAGGCGTGGCGTGGAAAGGAGCGGATCATGGCTGCAATGCGTGGCTCCTTTGAAGAAGGCTATCGCTTGCTTCCTCAATACTGTGAACAAGTTAAGCGGACTAACCCAGGAAGTATTGCTGCCGTTTATGGGAATCCAAGTGATAATTCCTTCCAGCGTCTTTTTATATCATTTCAAGCATCAATCTATGGCTTTCTAAATGCCTGTCGCCCCCTCCTTGGGCTTGATAGGACCTTCTTAAAAAGCAAGTATCTCGGTACTTTACTGCTAGCTACTGGTTTTGATGGGGATGGTGGCCTTTTTCCTTTGGCATTTGGTGTCGTTGATGAGGAAAATGATGATAACTGGATGTGGTTTCTTTCTGAACTTCATAACTTGCTGGAGATCAACACAGAGAACATGCCAAGGCTCACAATTTTATCGGACAGGCAGAAGGGCATTGTGGATGGTGTGGAAGCAAACTCAGTTCCAACTGCTTTTCATGGTTTTTGCATGCGTCACCTGAGTGAAAATTTTCGTAAGGAATTCAACAATACAATGCTTGTAAACCTGTTATGGGAAGCTGCTCACGCTCTTACGGTAATTGAATTTGAAGCTAAAAATCTTGAGATTGAAGAGATTTCACAAGATGCTGCGTATTGGATTCGGCGAGTCCCTGCTCGTTTATGGGCTACAGCTTACTTTGAGGGAACGAGATTTGGCCATTTGACAGCTAACATTGTGGAACAGCTGAATACTTGGATACTGGAAGCGTCGGGTCTTCCAATAATTCAGATGATGGAATGTATCAGAAGGCAGCTCATGACTTGGTTCAATGAGCGCCGAGAAACTAGTATGCAGTGGACAACAATCCTTGTCCCTACAGCAGAGAGGCGTGTAGCAGAGGCCCTAGAACGTGCTCGAACATACCAGGTTCTTCGCGCTAATGAAGCTGAATTTGAAGTAATATCTCATGAGGGGACAAATATGCAAACATTTGTTGATATTCGAAACCGTTGCTGTCTCTGTCGGGGCTGGCAGCTATATGGTTTGCCCTGTGCACATGCTGTAGCAGCACTACTCTCTTGCATCTGAATGTCCATAGGTTTACTGAGAGTTGTTTCACTGTTGCAACATATCGAAAGACGTACTCGCAGACCTTACATCCAATACCAGATAAAACATTATGGAATGAGTTATCTGAGGGAGATGCAAATGATAGCAATGTTGGTGAGATTATTATCAATCCTCCTAATTCTCTTAGGCCGCCTGGACGACCAAGGAAGAAGCGAGTCCGAGCAGAAGACCGAGGCCGTGTAAAGCGAGTTGTGCACTGTAGCCGTTGCAATCAGACCGGCCACTTCAGGACAACATGTGCAGCACCTATTTGAGTCTTCATCATGGACGATGTTCACTGCCCTAGAATTTAGGGAAATGTTTCTTGTGCAGAATGAAGATAGTTCTTAGATCTAGCTTACTATTTGTGGGTTCTAGTATGCAAAGTTATCTTTTGTGAGTTCATAATGTAATTCTTGTCACTGGCAATCCTATTTAGTCCCCACCAATAAATACTCAGTCGAGGACAGTTCTGTTTTAACCAAGTGGTGATAAATGATTTTGAACATTTATTTCCTCGTTGCCTTCTCGAACATTTATTTCCTCATTGCGCCTTGTTGCTCTTTGTCGTTTCTCGGATAAAGCCTACAATGCCTAAGATGTTGGCTGAAGGCAAAATTAGATAAAGGCCACTAATTCTTTTAAAGTTTTACTGGTTGATGTTGCCTTGCTGACATCTCAAGCAGGCAGATTAAGGAGGGGCTTAGTTTATGGGTACGAAGGAAAGTAATGAAAATTAAGGTTAGTAATAGCTATAGATGTTGTTTGATTAATTACTATGAGAATCAATTTATGGAAATGAAAGTGTTAGAAAATGTCTTTCATTCTTTATTTGTGACATGAGTTTCAAATTTGTTAACTTATCAATATAATGAAACTCATTCTTTTATTCAAACCAAACAAGTAAAAAGAAATAACATAAATTCATACCGATAACAAAATTTATGATTCTAATTCTCATTCCGATTCTAATTTCTGAATGCAAACCAAACGCCTCTTTAGATCTCTTTCTTATTTGGGTTGCTTTTCTAGTTTCTAGAAGTAAAAAAATGCTGATAATTTGATTTACAGTAACATAGAAATGCCATATTGTTTTTTATTTAGAAAAGAGAAGATAATTTTTATTGCTCTTTTTTGTCAAGTGATATCCAGATTTGATCTAGGGGAAAGGGATTTGTAGCCCTCGTGCTCCCAAAATTTGTTCAGCCAAATAGATGAAACCTTACTACTTGCATCTTGAACTTATTTTCGCTCTCAGTGATTTCTGTTATTGCAAGGAACATCCCTTGTTTTCGTTTTGAATGGATTTTGGCCCCACCCATATGTGGAAAGTACAGGAAGAAAAATGTGTCTTAGACACGAAACTGTCATCAGCACTATTTTGAGGGTTGGTTAAAAACGTCAATCCTCAGCTGAAGGTATAAAAGGGATTGATGTCTTGGCTGTGAAACAAGCCCTCTTTGAGGACAAAGTTTACCGAGTTTATTGAGTAATTAGTGTCATCTTAGTAGTTGTGTAATAATTAGAAAAATTTTACAATTTCTTTTAGGGAATCATACACTTATATTTTAAATATTTATATAGTACAATATCATGTGCTTTAAATGTTTATACTGTACAAGTTTTTGAAATTAAGAAAATAATTCTCTAAAAGGGACTATAGAATTTCCCTAATAATTAATAGGAAGAATCTATTTGAATTAGGTGGCTACTTTACTAAAATTATGGGGTCATATTTTTTCAAAGAGTAAAATGTACTAATAATCACCAAATTATTAGATAGTTATATACAATGTCATTGAACTATTTTTTGTAAATTTGATCATTGAATTTGTTTAAACTTGTGTCTGTAGTTAGTAACTTCAAATATACACTTAAAAGTAGTTCAGAGACAACATTTGAAGACCAAAACAAATTTGTTTATTGGCCTTGTATGCAAGAATGTAATAGTTTGGTAATCACTGTGTATTTTGCTATTTTTCTAAATGGAAGACCTTGATTAGTTTACTATTAAGATGTCTAATAGTTGCTATTGATTTATTATTAAAATGTCTAATAGCTGTTTTATGACGTCACTAAGCAATCTTAATAGTTGTCTAAAAAATCAATAAGAGTCTCTCATTTAAAAAAAAAATATAATCCTTTTAGTAAAGTGGGTCATCCAATCTAAATAAATTCATCCCTTGACTATTGAATAATTATTAAAATGACACTAACTACTCAATAGCTGCATAAATCTTATCTTGTTTGATTACTTAGGTCTGTCTGGTTTTTCTCTGTTTCTGCTGGAGGATTCTGCTTCTGGATCTTTACCGGTAACCTTGAATTTACGTTATCAAGAAGGGGAAAAGGAAAAGGGGGAAGGGGTGTCATTTTTGCTGTTTGAAATTAATTCGATATCTCAAACCAAACATCTATTTNAACAAACTCATGATTATTGCCCATTTGCTATTTGCTGTTTACAGTATAAAGATAAAACACATCTTAAAATGTATTATCATCAAACTGCATACAGCTTTTATGTATCACTAAACTGCATTTGTTGCAGGTTTGCAACGCAAAAATATCAAAATCTCTCTGCACGCAAAGATGGAATATCTTCTTTGTGTATATGGAAAACTAGAAAAACAAACATCAAATCTTTCTGTGCTTGGTATTAAACAAGTTTTTCAGGTCGTGTACAGTCCAAGCAATCATAAACTAGAAATCTTATTCCCTCCAAATCAATAATAAGCTACATAATCAGAGTCATAATGCTCTACAGTGAAATAATTGAAATGCACAAAAAAAAAAATATCTTTATTAACTATCTTGTCAGACATTGTAAGAAAAGAAAGTACCAAGTAACACCGATAGGGTCCCAAAATAGGAATCTTTCTAAACAAGCTAAAGTCCACAAAAAATACAGAAAAAAAGGATTGTTAATCTATTATGTTTGCAGATGAATGAGGTTTAATAACCATAATTGCCATAGACAGAACCATATCCCCCGCTCTGTCCCCCAAGGCCTGGGTTTGGAGGGGCAGGTGCATAGACAGTAGTACTCTGGGCTGCATAAACATTATACCCTTGGTCAGTGGGCGGTGCTGTCTGGTTCTGTGCCGCTGCAGCATCTTCCATGAAATTCTGTAACACAGAACCAGGCAATGGGTTAAGTGTTTATACATAATTATGACAGCATATTTGTGTTTATTCAAAAGGACTTGGTTAGCAAATATAAAAGCCATATTAGGTAATTTAGTCCTCCTGATTTTCTTTAGTTTCGACACTTTTAGGAAAGTCGCATTATTTTTGGCAAACAGTAAGCATATTAACAAGTGCCCAAGTTGATAAAAACCACATTTAGGGTAGGAAACACTGAATTTTAAAGGATCTAACCACAACAGTTTTTGCAGCAGATATACTTGAAACCTGACTTAACAGCTAATATAAACAAAACATTTGAGGAAATAAATGCAAAGGATTAAATGCCAAATCTACAGTAAGAATGCCTGAATCAACTGCTGAGCCGTTTGAACTTGAGATGCAATTCCATTAATCTCAACCGTCATTTCTCCAGGTACTCCCCTGGTTTCCTGTATGGTAACAGTAGCACCACTAACTCGTCGAACATAACTTATATTGGAACCAGAAGTACCAATTACAGCATCAGCATAAGATAGAGGAACTTGCATTTGTTGTGTGACCTGCAAAAAATAACAGCTTCAGATCATAATTAATGTGCTAGTGGCTGAGGAGAAAAACCAAGAGTGAATATAGTACATTAATCTGATTTTGCACAAATACAAGACAACACAGCTCACTACAGATTCATCAAATACTTGAATCAAATGAAGCCAAAGAGAATGTGATAAATCTCAAGCCCTCCTCTTCCCCTTCCGCCTTGTAAGGGTTAGAGTCTCCCTTCAACCGAAAAGATACCGAGTTTAGAGAGAACATTCCCTTATTTTGTAATTATAATTCCTATTATTGCTCTAAGACCAGGAAGAATCAATTGCAGTTAAAGCCTTTGATATGGAAAGAATCCAATGTATGAGATGACATTGACATGACGAATGTAAACTTACGCTTATAGAACTTTCCAAAAATGATCATTAAATATGAGTGCAACTACAAAATCTGATGAACCTAGAAACAGCCAAATACAGCTACTGATGTTACTTTTCCCTTCAGAATCTTTAGAACTGGTTTCATCTAGCAGCCACTGTCATCCCCTTAGGAGTACTCTACACAAAGCACTTGGCAAGCCATAGGTGTACACTATTGAGGTTGAAGGTACGTGTGGCTAGACATAACTAGAAATTTTGGATACCTGTTAAGAGATTGCTGAGGAAATCATAGCGGTTTACCCAAGTAGCTCAAAGACATGCTAAACTGTTTCCCACTAAGCAGTAGAAAAGAAAATGCACTTGGTAGATTACTATCAAAACCCCAAATTGGTATACAGAAATTCATTTCAGCATTTCCATATAAGAATACTGTACATCACTATTGCATACTAGTGAAAAGAAAAGCTGAACTTTTGAAGAAAACAACTTTAGTAGCAATACAACTCAACTAGAGCATTCCCATGTAATCAGGGATTTCCCACGTGAATCCTCTTTCCACAAGTCTTTCTAGTAAGCCAAGAACTTGTATTGAAAAACTGACCCAAAATTATCAGAACACTAAGTTTTTATTTTTACGTCGTATTACATTTTACCAGAGGTCTTGCTGTCGTCTGAGGAGTTACTGGGAGTAAGCTTCCATGGAGTATAATTTCATTTAGATAATCTCCTTATATGAACTTTTCCATTGTTTTTAACTATAGTTTGCAGCTAAGTTAGGTATCTGGCAAAATCCTTCTAATTTTTGCCCTTTTCCTACTCTTTTGAACTATGAATCACTTGCAACCTGTTCACTCTCCAAACATATGAAATGATGTTAAGAGACGGTACCAAACCTTCTAGGAAGAAGTGTAACCTGAGTGATTAGTGACTGGGCTGGCTGGTTGTTGGATGATGATTGTACTCCCACCGGAGCTTCTCTGCCATATGCAGATATGCCCTGATGGGGCTGTTTTTCCAGATGAGGTGGCATCTCAACATGAGAATAATAATTGTCATATTGCCTAGGAGGGGGAGCAAAATAGGAGTTAATCCCGTATTCAGGAGCTCCAGTAAAACTTGGAGGAAAAGGATGAGGAGGCGGTCCCCAGGACGAGGGAGGCACATAGTCCATTTGAGGAATTGGCTTTTGCATCTGAATAGCAAAATAAATCAGAATGAATCGTCAATTTAACAGAAATTCTACTTTACAGCTAAGTGCTATGAAAAACAGACTGACTTGAACTTCAAATATCGGAATTATGCTGCGATCAACTAAAAATTTCCTCAGATGAGAAGCAATTAATTCAATGGCCTTGTGTACAGCTGCAGGTTCTCCTGCTACTTCCACAATCCTATAAACCTCATCTTGAAAAGCAATAATGGACAGCTCTTCTGCAATAGTTTGTTACAGCAATGCATTACAGTGGACCATTTAAATAAATTAAAGCAATTAAAAGCAGAAAACACAGCATAGAATGTCATTTAGGCATAGACCCATATGAAACCTTGATGAAAACCTTAGCCTCAATGAGATCCATATTTTAACTGTTTACTTGTGTGCCATACTGTACCATACTAGTAGTAAAAGTACAGCAAAGGAATTCAAACATGATTGGACCAATTTCACATTCAAAGAATGCAAACTTCCCCCTTACGTAACCACTGTTCAGAGCCTTCCCCTTTATAGAATGTTTTCTTTAAATCTGTAACAAAGTAACAATTTTCTCCAAAAAATTCCCCATTGGCTAAAGGAGAAGCCTTTGAGCATTGGAAATCTTTTACACGGGTGGGTACTATAAAGGTTTTGAGTAGGAAGCTGCAGCTTTGGTATCACCATACAGATTAGAGAAACAGTGGAAGGAGGTACAACAACAGCAACCATGAACTCGAAGATAGAGAAGCTATGACAGTAAAACAAGGATGGAGAAAGAACTGGCAAAGCTGGAAAGCTCATTAAACTATTATAGCAGGAAGAGTGAGGATGGGGATGATAGGAACAACAAAGGAAAAAGTAGACCTGCTACCACGAGATACTTGTATGAATAATTTCATGGAATATCAGGGGACATGAATTATCCTAACAAGCAATCTCTCATAAAGAACTAGGTTAATCATGGAAGGGTACATTTTTATGCTTGTAGGATACAAACATAGAGGATAGGTCAGAAATTATAAAGTCAGAGTGGTAATGCAGAGTGTTGAATTTGAGTTTTTACCTGATAGGGATGATGCTAGGGCATAGTACAGGTTGGGAGAATAAGAAGAACTGACTGTTGGGAGAATAAGAAGAACTGACGCAGAGTGATACATAATATGGAATCATTAAAAATTAAATAAATGGAAAGTAACTATGTCCATAAAATTTTATAAAATTTGTATTCGGAGGGTATATTTATCAAAACAAATTTCAACATCATCCTTTTAATTTACTTATATTAGGAATATTTTAGAGGGGGCAAAGTGTATATTATTTTGGTTCAGGGGGGCAAAGTGTATATTATTTTGGTTCAGGGGGGCAAAGTGCAACTGGGATGTGAGTTCAAGAGTAAAGTGTAATTAACCCTTTTGTATTTTGAAGGTTGATGATATGCCAGAGGTTTTGCATAAAAATTACATGAGAATCATGGTTTTCAGTGTTGCAAAGAGAATCACAACACAAGGGCCACTTGAGGGTAAACCAGAAAGCAAGAATCCAATCATTATATCCTTTACAGTTGCACTAACAAAGAAGAGTAGAATAATTATTTCAAAAACTAAAAAGTGAGCTATTAACAAGAGAACAAGCAAAGTACCAAGTAGGATATATGTTTCAAACAATGAATTGTTTAAGCACCAAGTTTATATATATAGTGAAATGCCCATAATAGCTTTGAACAAACATTGGACCTCTCTTTCAACACTTCAACTTTCAAATTCCTGTGGCATGGATGCAAGCCCACAGCAAATTCATTCCAAAGTAGGCCATCTTAAACATCGTAGAGGAGTTTGAAGATGATGCGGCATCAGTTTCCCAATAGCAAATCATTTAGGTCAAGATAATTGGTTCAAGTGCATGCAGGATGAAACCCTACAACTAGATTTATCAGCACTCAAGAAAAAAAAAAAAAAAAAGGAAAGAATCAATGACAAAGACTACAAAACACGAAAGTTCACAATTGCAGAATATTTCTTTTGTTGAAGTTTTCAAGACTATGCACCCCGTTGATGCTATGAGTGATCAAGTAAATTCAGTTCTCAAAGAAACAAGAAAGTAACAAGATTCTCTGGATAATGACTGTATTAAATGTCTTTCATAGTGTTAATATAAGTTTCATTTAACCTCTAGAATCAATTACTATCTCCACTTAACTGTTATCAAATGCTGCTCCAATGAAAGTAGAATCGTCCTAGGTCTTTCGATTGATTAGTATTCTCAAAAATATTTATTCCATAGTTGGTCTACAATGAATCAACCATATTGATTCTCCAAGGTCGCACTCAGATGGATAGAATTTAAAATAAATGGATTTTGGAATACTTAAACTGAGTGAACATTAGTAGCAAATTATGTAGTTCAGATAAGAAGGGCTTTGAAATCCATCATCCTGATACTATCATATAGAAATGACAATGGAGTCAAAATGACAGTCGAAACTGAAGGATTTCAAATTAACTCCAAATCCTTCCTTTATTTTGCCAAGGAATTGAAATTCCTATCTACATCAGCAACCACATCAATCACACAGATAAAGAAGCCTTGTAAAAATCTTAGTGAGTACTGCAGCAAAAGAGATGCTAAGACCCACGACAGAACATTCACATGCAAAGCATTAGCTGGTAACTTTTCCTTCTCCATTAGTCAACCAGCAGGATAAGTATTTGTATAACTCCTAACAATCTTTTCTTAGTTTCAGCATATTGGTAAACTGACAGTCTGGAATCATATTCACCAATCCAAAATTCTAACTTGTTGCTTCCTATTCTAAATCATAATTCAAATAAAACAGCACCTCATAAACAATAAACTAAAGAAAATTCTGATCCTATTTGCAGAATATGTTTCTAAGAATCCAGCAAATATATCATAAATTACTCCCATCACTAAACTGCTAACAGGATATTAAACTAAGAATATTGGATTCCAGGACAAAAGTCCACAATATGATTCTTAGACCATTTCCTGACTGAATTGATCCCCACAGATCTATTGTCTTGCAACTTTCCATACTCCAAACCATTATTGAAATACAAAGAATGGGAAAGAGAGCCTCCAATGAAGACTATCGACTATTTTCTGTTGTTATAAAAGTATTTTCACCAGTTGTTCCATGTCAATTTCACTGCATATCCCAACATCAACGGTAAGATTTTGGACTTGGAAAGGGAGAAAGCAACCAAAATTAGAATGGCAGAGCTTAAAATTTTTGTTCTATAGCTTTTCTCTCCATAATATAGGGCATTTTCGTTTCTCTATTTTAAATCCTGTCAGTATAAAGTTTGAGGGAGAGGTTAATTCAGATATCTCATCGATTGTAGCTGAAGATAACATCCAGTTGCCGATAGATTGCTCAAAAACCTATAACATGTGATTAATTTCAAATGGAACACATCACATGATTATCATGCAGTTGTTGCAGGAAATTGAAAAATGTACTGTCATGTACAGAGTGCTAGAGTTATAGGAGTGAACAGAAAAAGGCTCAATTCTCAATCACAAATTAAACAGACATGTAGTGATTAAAAACCTGTTCCAAGAACTCTAATAATGCAATTTGATGCTTCTTGAATGGATTTGACCGTTGCGCCTTGTTTTCCAATTAAATTCCCCGCCTGTGAAGCTGGAACAAGCAGCCTTGTTGAAACCTTGCCTCCTATAGGAGGTGCATGAGATGAATCACTGTCCAATCCATCCATGACACGTTTATGGACATTTTCTTAGAAGGCCTTCAATAGCTGGCGGTAGAGAAGAATCAGGATCTTCCTTGGCAGATATCATCACCTTTCCAAATAACAATCTATATCAGCATCACAGAATGAAACTAAATTGCTGTACTATACTGTACTTTATGAGCAAAATATATATATATATATATATATATATATATATATATATATATATATTGCAATCCACAGGATTTCGGAAGTCACAATCGGGAATTATATGAAACCCTAATTTTCTCCCTAAAAAAGGTTATTCAAGATTATTGATTTTGCAAAGAGCTAAAAAAATGCAGATTAAAATGGGAGTCCATTATCAGAGATTTACACTTGTTACATTGATTTGATCATTAAAAAACAAAAAAGAGAAAGATGATCAACAAAAACTTAAGATACATACATCAAAAGCATACTTAAAGAGTAGGAGAGCAATGTACTGAAGGGACAAAAGAGCAAATTTTGTCAAAGTTCAAATAAGTTTGATAAAAATATAATATGAGTCTCCTAAATAAAGGTTTCACCAGGCCAAGTATAGGAGGAGGAGGAGGGGGGGTGAAGGATCCTGAAACCCAAATTCCAGCTCCACAAGATGTGTAACATTTTCACAGGAGTTTGACTACTGCACAAGGTTCCAATGCTTCTCCTTTGCTATGATGCTTCAAGGTGGAAATTAGTACTACTCCCTCCATCCCATTTATTTTGTCGCCCATGGTTGGGGCACAAGTTTGGGAATCCATTTTTGTAGTTTGACATGTCCAAACGTCCTCACAAGTGAAATAGAAATAGACAAATTATTGTGTTGGTTCACATACTTACTAAGGGTAGAATAGAAATGCAGATGATAAACGATTGACCCTTTTTTTTTTTGGATGACATTACTTTTGGGATGCAGCAAAATAGCCCGTGACAAAATAAATGGAACAGAAAGAGCATTTAAGAAGTACCACGAGGATATAGTTTTTACTCTTTTCCTAAAACACCATTGAGCTAACTACGTTCCTGCTACAACATGAGAAGGGGAATGTTGAAGAATAACTGGTAATAAAAATTAGGTCCTAATTACTAATTTCCAATGATATATTAAATGCCTAAATCTCATTGGACTAGTATAAGTGTTTTTGCACTTTCATTCTAAACAAATTGTAGAAAATTAGTTTAGACTAGTGCATGTGTTAAAAATCTACTGCAATCGTGGAATATGTCGATATTGCTGAAAGCATCAAGGAGTTGAATTGCAGGTTAAATGCTTTGTGAAAATTGCTTGCGTCCATTCTTAAATTGATTATTAGATAATACTGTTCTATTTCAACCCTCATACAATATTATGAGTGAAATTCTTGTTTTCTCAATTTGCTGCTCTCAATTAACTTTAAAGAGGCATTGATGCATTGTATCTTTCTCCCGCTGATTCTCCCTAGCCACACAGTTATACACACCAACTCAACTACACAATCCAGGAGAATGGTGTGGGATAAGATATAAGAAACACGTAGATAACCATTTCCAGTAAAACTTGTATGAAATATTTTCCCTTTTCTCTGGTTGTTCAATGCTAAATTCCCAAGCCTTTTAGGCTCTCAAGGTTCCACCTTAAAATTGTATTGGCACCGATACAAATATTGGCTAATATTTGCTCTGCCTACTGCTTGCATGCCTTATTCAACAGTACCCTGCTATTTAATCAAATGCTGTACAACTTTCACCATCATTTATTTCAAATGCTAGAAGTTCAGAATTGTCATTAAAACATTTTTTTAAAGTATAAAAAAGAACTTTAAAGTTCGAAAGAAATTAATTAGGTTTACATAAGGGCATCATACAGCAACTAACAGAGAAAGCTGTAACCTCAAACTAAACATTCCACGTTGTCCACAAATATCAAGTAGAATAATGAGCCAAGAAGAGAAAAGTATACATACAGCTCTTTCGGTTGTTCCTGGAGGACCATCTAGAATCTTAATGCGAGCTTTTGTCTCCTCGCACATTTTCTTGATGTACTCTCCTTTACGTCCAATTATACTAAGGCAACCAACCTTCTGTGCAGGAACCAACATTCGGAAGACACTTTCTCCAGGCCACCCAGGCCACTTTTCACCACTGCCAGCGACAGAATCACCTTTAGGTTCCTGTGCTTGCTCAGATTGCAAGTCCTCTAGTTGCCCATCAACTTCACGACCATTCAAACTTTGATCATGTTCAGCCATAAGTTCTTCACTGAAGAACACAAGAATTCATTAAAAGATTATTCCTTTAAGGTTCTGCAGCTTTAGCAAAAAGCAATTACTCAAAGAGAGCCATATTTTGCTACACAATCTGATCCATATAAAATTCCACAGACCAAAAACCAAACAATAGGAATGCAATCACCCCCCCAGATCAATACCACTGAAGTTATAAGCCAAATAAATTTACATGGAAAAACCTTAATGGTTTCGTTGTTTGAATCTAAGATCCACCAGAGATTCAAAAGAGATCAAAATGAACTTTTCTTCAACTTTAACTGCTAAGAAATCAAATGGAGTTGAAGTAAGATTCGTGAATATGTCCTCAAGTTTCTATATAATCAGCTGCACAGGAATGCATAGTGTGCAGATGGCAGGTTTTGTACTACAGTTAATGGAAGCACATTTAAAGAACAAATACAAGAACAAATCTGTATTCATTAAATATGAAAAACAAAAGAAAATTAAGTCCCCTTGGTGACAAATCCACAATTTTGTCTTGATATCTCCTGACTAATTTATCATTCTGAAATTGCATAGGCCTCAGGCTCATGTGTTGCGTAGACCAGATCAAGCAAGATCAGTAATTTAGAGATGAGGAGTCATGGACTCGTAACCTTTAGTAAATAAATCATCCAACAGCTTGCGTGGGATATTCCATTAACATCCAGAGGATAGTGCAATCTTGTCCTTGAATAAAGACAATACTTTTATGTTCATTACCACATAATCAAGGATCGTGATATATTGCAATTACATAGATAATAAACTAAAATCAGCAGTCAGTCACTGCAGACCACTACAGAGAGAAATTAAGATATAACACCATAATTAACATGACAATATTTACTCCATCTCCAAAAGTTTTATTCAAAGTGAACATTTATTCCCAAGTTCTGCTAGTGTACCGGCCATTATAGTTTTGATGTAAAACGACCTAGAAAAATTTCCTCCAAGAATTGCCACAAACCCCAAAACTTGCCATTGAAATTATCATCAAAGAATAACTTGCAATTAATAGCTAAACAACTATCCAGCAGTACCATTACATAATGACATGTATCTGAAAGACCAATAGAACCCAATTTATCTGAAGAATAATCTATTTACCTCATGGGCCCATATGTTTTGGGTCCGTATCCCAAAAAATTAATCTCACCTCTTAATTGTATAATCCCACAAACCAAATAATGCAGGATAAATTCTGAGATGATAGGATTAGGAAAAGCTAAAAAAAGATAAGGCCTTTATATAGATTAGGACTTTGGAGATAAGTAGAGAGACAAATAACTCTTATTATATTAGGATTCTAGTTAGGGATTAATAAGGAGACTTCTATAAATGGTCAGTTTAGCATCAATTGTACTACAACTTCTGATATTTATTTGAAACAAATTTTCTTCCAGTTCTTCTTGTAGAACTATTTTGGGTAGATGCCAAATAAGCCCCCTAATCAAGGTTTTTCACTGGTTTTCCCTAAAAACCTAATCTTTGATCATGGATCAAAGTAATAGCTCAAACCCTACTCAAAGAATAATCTGTCACTTCATGTAGGAAAAACTTCCTAGTTAATACCTCAAACCCTACTCACAAGCATGAGTTTCAGCACCGAAATCGCCAATTTAACAAGTTCTCAGTTACTGGAGAAGAAGATCAATATATTGCTTATGTAGAGTTAGGATCTTCCTCTTGCTCAAGTTGTTAAGTGCTTGCAGAAAGATGGGTCCGTTCCAATCATTGTATAACATTTACAGGCTATTGAAATGATAAAATATAGCCATTTGGGCATTACAATATGACAAACCTATTATAAAAGAAGATCTATATCTTTGTTCATGTTTGCAAGCTTGCTTTTTTTCTCTTGTGGTCATGATACGGAATGAGCATATTCGTGAAAAGATTGGGGTAGCATCTATTGATGAGAAGATGAGAGAAACACGCTTAAGGTGGTTAGGTCATGTGTTAAGACGACCAGTAGAAGCGCCTATCAGGCGAGTAGATTTTAGAGAAAGTAGTCAAAATAAAAGGGGTAGAGGAAGACCGAAAAAGATTTGGTGGGTAACTTGTAAGAAAGATATAGCCCATCTAGGAATTGATGAGGATATGGCCCATGACAGAGCACAATGGCGTAGCAGGATTCATGTAGCCGACCCTACTTAGTGGGATTAATGCTTGGTTTGTTTGATTGTTTGTTTGGTCTTGATTGTCTATTCACCCCTCCCATAATGCATAATCCTAAACTTTGCTAAAGCATCTCCTAACCTCCCTCACCCTGATGCTTCTGCACTCTAAATCATGTTTGCTTGATAAGAAAAGTGAAGTTTCTCCTAATTCAAATCTATAGCCTATAATCAATTTGGAAAAATGAGAAAGTCAGAATATATCTGTATTGGCTTCTTTAACTCTTATACATGATAATTAATTTGAGATACCCCTTACTTCAGCTTTTTCTCTTAACTTATCGGACACTAAGCCTCAACTATCCTAAAATACTCTTTTCATATATTATGTCTATCAAAGCACTAGGGCATCATCACAATTACTAGTATCAGATGTTTGATCGAGTATAACAGGGTAGGCCTTGAATGTAAACATCACACTTGACTTTACGTGAAAGAAAGAAATGCATAATACTAGCAAGCTTAAGATGTAGCACAAGGAAACTTCCGGATGACACCTGGTATTGAAGGAATCTCTCCCTCTCCGTCAAGAATTTGCAAAACGCACTAGATGATCAAAGCTTTCTTGATAGGTAGAAGTTATTCGATTGAAAATTAAGCATACAAGTAGAATAATAAATGAATGCTTTAAGTGGTGAGCACAATAGAAAGTCCATCTGGAATAGAGCAGCTAAACCAAACACCAAAAATAAATAAAAATCAGCACGTTTATCTTTCACATAGGATTCTCCACTGCATCAACAGCTCTACTGCTTCTTTTCTTACGTAGCACCCACATGAGCACCATATGTGCCACCCTGAACATCCAGTCCTCTTCCTTTTTGTTACTTACAATACTGCAGAACGTGTTTCACTGATTAGGGCATATCCAACTTTATATTTATAATGACGAGAATAATCACAAGCATTCATAAGAAACTTCAGTGAAGAAGCAAGTGATTTTGGTTCACAGCATTGTCCCTGCACGTATATTGCCAACTTACATGGATCCTTACTCCTGTTCTTAGAATTAACTCTAGGATGGTACACTAGGCAAAAGAGCCACCTCTTTGGTGCGCAGGTATTCAAATTTCTTTCCAAGGAAAAGAAACATCTACCTCACTCATCAATGCCTTGAAAAACTTTTGAACATTGAGACTAGCATGATTCCTCAATTCTCATAAATTCATGAGTCATGCTGTATATTCTGGTCATGAATATGTGCCATGGTTCTATCTCTCAATCCCATGAATATCAATTCGATCCTAAGGAAAGCAGCCACTGTAGCCACTTTATAAAAACTAGAAACCTTGATTCCCACAACAACTATTCCTCTCTTTTGCAGCATAAAATATCTGTTGATTGAAGAGGTTTGCAGCTTACGTTATTGCAATACGTCATTACTTGGTAGGCGACAAACCTAAGTTCCAAATGTTTAACTTTATTTCTGCAGTCCTAGTCACAGTCTTGACCTAAGATGTGCAAGCAAAAATCATACAAGTAACTATACAACATAACTTTTATGAGGAAAGCTGAATAATTGTGACAAGATTGGGCCTCAGCATTGAGCTTGGTGACCACAACTCTAGTGCTCAAACCCAAAGCTCCAATTTCTGTAATTGAAGAGCTAAAAGAATAACAGTTGAAAGCAAGTTTTTGGAAACATGTTTGCCAATATGTTAATTGAAATATGAGCAGAGATAGTGAACAAGCACACAACTACATTTTTTGGTTTGTTAATCAGTTCAAATTAAAAACGAACTCATACTTGTGAAGTTATGATCAAAGACTCCATTAAAATAAAGTAGTTCTAAATTTGCAGTTGGCTACGCAGCCCAAAATAGACAGAATTCCATTTCGAAAAGGAAGGATTACTGAGGGGCATTGTATAGGTGGTACAGAGGTCTAGAATGACTGTAAGAAAACAACAGTCTCATGAATACTATTTGATATGCCATAATGGGAATAGGGAAAAGCAACATAAAACCTAGAAGTAGGGATAGTCAAATTCAAGAGATTGATAAAAGACAATTTCACTTTTCACCCCAGGTAAAAGTTGAAACCACCATTCAACCTTAACTTTACTCCCTTATCTTCCACCTCCCCTCCTCACTTTCCCTTCCTTTCTCTAAATCTCCCTCTCCACCGTGCCAGCGTAGCACCTCCCTCATCTACCCTATCTCTATTCGCCATATTGCCCATCAGAATCTAATCACTAGAGAATTTTTCCTGTCCTTTGGCTTAGCACAAAATGGAACCAAATTCCTCTCCCCTTCCATATCGCCTATAACCACTGTTTTAAAAGGCAGAGGCATCACCATGCCAACCATTTGATGTCACTCCCTTGCTAAAAGTAAAAGCGCAGTTACATCATTTTAATATTCAAGTACATAAATTCAAAGCCTAGGGTTCTAATATGTGAGACAGAATCCCCTTCAATGTATTCTCTCTATTCCTTCTCTATTCTTTTTTATCCGTGCATCTTATACAGTATCAGAGCCAATAAGTGCCTGAAATAATCACCCAAATTATATAGAAAATAATTCAGATAGACTAATAGTGGAAAAAAAGACAATCGATTTGCTTCATCAGATTCACCACTGATGAACTCATGATGCAGATATCCAGATCTGCACTTTTTCTTTACAGTTTGATAATCAGATTTGATGCTTCGGATAGGCATCGAAGAATTCAACTAAAGGTCTTTCTATCCTTACTTGAGTTTTTATATCTTACAGAAAACAAGTCAAGTATGTCGTCATTGTTCTCATTCCCAATCACCAGTCACAAATTGAACGGGAGTAATTACTACCTGCAGTGGTCAAAATCTGTTAAGGTACTCTTAACAGGTCTGGGAAAATTCAATCATCTCAATAGAGATGCGCCTAAAGATGGAAAGAGGAATGATAAATATAGGAAAATGCACAAATTCTTATTGCAATGTGGAACTATATGGAACCTAATGTTGTTCATTTTTGCACTCAAGTTGATCTTGTAAAGATGTTTGGGAGTTTCTTAGATTGTTATACTCATAGCAACAATTTTAGCCATGTCAACCATTAGACAGTTGATTACTACAAGTTGCAACAAGAAGAGAGAACTGTTACAAAATATTTTGCTGCTTTCATGTTGTATAAAAAGTTGCATGTTCTAATGCCTGTTTTAACTGAAGTGAAAGAGATGCAAAAGCAGCGAGAACACATGGCTATTATTCATAAGTTATTATCCAGCTTGAACACTGAATACGAACCATTTAGGGCTCAAATTCTGGGCAGCACCGAACTCCCGCCTTTTACGCATTTTCTCATACTTTAGGTGTCTCTAACTTGAATGATTCAGTAGTTAATAATGTTGCTCATACTGATATATATGCATTAGCTACTCCAACCGCTGTCAAAGATAATGGTGAGAATGACAGTTATTGTTCGTCAGGTAGATCAGCTAGGCAGAGGTCATGATCGGGGGAGTCGAGGTGGATATGGTCATGGTAGGTGATAAAAGAAACGTGATCATTGCGGCAAGAAAGGCCACATTTGTCACCTTATTGATGTCCTTCTCACTATGCCAGTCACCTTATGAGCATATCGAGCCTTCATCTACTTCTAATATATCTATCGCACTAACTACGTCTGAGCACAAACCTTTTTGTGGTTTCTCCAATAGCAAGCAGTTCAACAAGTATCTCTGCCATGGCATCTTTTGCAAAGCAAGGTAAACCCTTTAGTTCTCGCTAGTTTGTACTCTAGCTCAACCCATCTTTCCTCCTGGATTATAGACAACACTCCTGGTATTTTCTTGAATATTAAATATTTATTCTTCATTACCAAATGTCACTTTAGGCCCCCTTCAGTTCACAAATTCATCCTCCTGGGATAACTTTTATCATTGGATAATACCCCTGGGATGCTACAACCTCGGATTATAACCATTTGGGATTAGTGGTTGTAAACGTGGTTGAGGTAAATGGCCTTATTTCTAACTAGTATCTTCCATAAAAATAAATTCTCCCTCCAATCCCATTGAGAAAAAAAATGTCATGCTTTCCTTTTTTATTTGTCCAAAAATTATTGTCACTTACTAAACATAGCATAGATTTTCACCTTCAGTTCCATTCATATACACATCATTTAATAAGAGTCATTGGCCCACCAATTTGGTTGACTTTGCCAAGAATCCAAGTGTGACTTATACATACTTGAAAAAAAAGTGGTAGTAAACAGAGGGTGCTAAAACCGCCTAGTAGTGGTACAACTTTCCATGTGAATTGCAACTGACTAAGATAGTGTTGCTTGGCCCCACACCTTTCAGTTGCTTTATTTAGCACACCCAAATTAGTGAATCTCACCAGCTCTAGCATCAATAGAGCGTGCAATCGCCATCCACTTTTTGGTGGGTTGTTGATTAATTAACGCAAATTCATTTGACCCTACATCATATCTTAACGCCAATCTTTGGGAGCGCAAAATTAGACTCTAAAGCAACAATTAAACGCTGTTGAGAAAAAAGAAAAAAAAAAAAACACGATTCCCTAAAATGACGCAAATATTGGGATGGAGGGAGCATATATTTTCCTATATTATGATACAATTTTCTTTGAGAAAATAACGTGTTTTTATTTATTTAAACTTTGAATTCTCTTGGTATCAAACAAAAACGGATCAAATATGTGATAATGATTGATGTGAAACTATGTGCTACCCAGATTTGGTTGGATTGTTTATGATTTATTTTTAATTGTTGAATAAGAAGTTTGCAATGAATGCTTTATGTTCTTTATCACGGTCTGAACTTACTGGCCATAGCAACCAAGCTACACCGGAGTAAACTAAGTAGCCATGACCTAGGTTGGAGGGTGAAATCCAACCCGTGACCCAAGTCAAAGGGATTAAGCTTAACTCATGACCCAAGTTGCCTCAAGGGTTAGTAAAAAGTATTTGGTGTGTTTTCTTAAGAGTTTATGAATAGCCTTTTTGTCTAATAATTGTAATGTGACAGTATAATTTGTTTATTGATGCAGGACACATTCTAGTGAAATAGCATAATAAAGATAAGTTCAAAAGGTAAGGTACTCATTAGTATTAGGAGAAGACTTCTAAAGATCAGGATAAGTAAGATGAGTTGACTAGACTAGAGTGGATATGTGCTAGACTTTTATAAATAATACTAGAAGCTATGTATTGATGAGTTGACAAATTCTGAGATGATAGTGTTAGGATAATTAGGATAAGCTTAAAAAAATATAAGGACTTTATATAGATTTAAGGATATTGGAGATAAGGACTAGAGAGACAAATAACTCTTATTAGATTAGGATTCTAGTTAGGGAATAGACTTCTATAAATGGTCAGTTTAGCATCAATTCTAATACAACTTTTGACATCAGTTTGGCTGCTGGTTACTGTAAATTCAATGCACAAGATTGTTAATGGTTTATGTGAATATTTCATCACCATATAATGAGTGGATGGATTTCCTACCAGCACAGGATAATTTGACCTGGTAGTGGGTAGGACCTTTGTGTAGGTCATCTTTCTATGTTTAGTAATAGAAACGGGGTTGTTATGTGATAACCCTAAGAAATTAGGGTCAGTCCTACTCTTTCTCATATGACTTTGCACTAATTTCGACACTTTAAGGTTTTATATGTGTGTTTTCGTGCATTTCTGTTTCTCTGTGTTAATATATGTTTAATGTAGTGTTTTAATATTTATTTAATGTTATTTAACTTATATTTATGTGCGCGTGTGTTTAGGGTTGTATTATACTAGGTCGTTTACCTAATTCTTCCCAGAGTTGGTGTTCTTTGTGCATTCTTGTGTGTGTTTGTTTATAGTTTTAGTCAGTGTTTAAGTGTTATTTTAGAGTTAAATCATAGATATTAATGTGTGTTATTCTTCTAAGGTCATGTAGGAACAAACGGTGTATCCCTCAGACATCGGACAAAGATTTTAGAGACAAAATGGTGAAATTGTTCAAACTGCCAAGGGCCACTCGTAGTGACCAAGTCTGCGGCTGGATCGAAATGATACCGCAGTCTGCAGGTGATTGAAGGCAAATCAACGGCAAACTGCGGTTGGGTCGGCTAGAGCGAGCTGTTACGTGATTTTGCTGATTTTTAGAGTTCTGGGTGTCCGTTTTGGGCCTATAAGAGTGCATTTCGAAGCTTATTTAGAACCCTACACTCTGCAACACTTAGAAACTATAAACAAGGGTCTTTAGGACCTCAAAATCACATTCTAATTCAGTCTCCCCCATGAGGCCTGCAAATACTAGACTAGGTTTTTCTTTCAATAAGAACTGAAGTGGAGGTTCAAGATTGACAACCTTGAAGTGAGAACTTGCGATTCTTCAATAGAAAAGCTTTCTTTAACCTTTTTACATCTTTATTATGCTATTTAATTCAATGTTTTCTTTTGTGTTTATGCTTTCATTTATGTTCTAATTTGTTATGGTTAAGGTTGGATGATGTCGATTCCATTGGTTAACGATTAACTTGATCATAAATTGGTATAATGATAATAGTTGGATAATAATCGACACAAATTGACAATTTTAGAGATTGATCAACTCTAGATTTGGTTAAGTTGGCCGAGGGGATATGGTCATTGAAACTCCGTCATAGACCCGTGTTAAATTATTTGGCTAATTAATCTGAGACCAAGGTGGCGAGATTAGGTAATTAATTCACAATAATTCCATACGGATAGAACTCAAATTAATTCAATTAGGTAAGAGAAGGTCTCGAATCCAAATAGGTTAATTTGATAGGATCAACAATTTTGGCCGGGTTGGGTTGAATTTTGGAAATTGAACTTCCACAGATTATAATTGAACCAATTAATTGAATGAGTTAATCAAGATTGGGAATTGGCTAGTCTTAACCCTAATCCATTGTTTCCATTAGTTAAAGATCTTTAATTTTAGTTTAATTAACTCTCTCTCTTGTTATCGATTCTTTAAATAGCGTTTGAACCAAATAACCATTACTTGCTAAACCAATCCTTGTGGGTTCAACCCCAACTTCTACTATTTCCTATTTGACCCCCTACACTTGCGATGCGTTATCCAATTAAAAGTAGAGTTAGGTATTTATAAATTTTATAACTAAATATTTTACCTATCACTAGGCTGAAGTACTTTATCCATATATTTACAACTGGTACTTAGTTATATATTTGACGAAAAAGTAAGAGTCGATGATTACTTCTTAAATCACAATGCATGAACAGCGTTTACCTCTGGCTGGAAGAGAATTTGAAAACTTTGCCAACTTGGTATTGGGTTGTCTTGCCTCCGGAAGTGGAGATTTAAAATGCAATCATGTATTGGGTTGGGTGCCTTTTTGCTGTAACTATATCATATCGGAAAAGGTCCTTTGGAATTTTGTTAGCGGACTTGCCATAGACAACAATTTGGCTAGAGTTCTACTAATGGGTCTAGATTACCTTTTATTAATGGGTTTCTGCTTCTTGTTTGATTTTCAGCGTCAAATAGAATAATTTGCTTCTTGTTGATATTGTGACACTACTTATTAAAAGCTACTCTACTTACTCGGAGTTTGTTTGAATGTTTGAAAGTATCCTTTCTCTTTCACTGTAATTATATATTGTCTTTTAATAATCTTTAGGAAATTTGCTGGAAAAAAAAAAAAAAAACAAATAACATCGGCGGAAGCGTGAGGAAAAGGAAAATTACTTTGATCCATGATCAAAGATTCGGTTTTAGGAAAGACCAATATAAAACCTTGATAGGGGAGCTAATCTGCTCAAAACCAAGTTCTGATTGTTTAAGAACTTGAATGAACAGAAAATATTCAACTGATGTTAAAAGATCCATCAATACGTAGCTTATAGTGATATTTATAAAAGTCTAGCACATATCAGCCTCTAGCCAACTCATCTTACTTATCCTAATAATTAGAAGTCTTATCCCACTAAAATATTAATCTGAGTACCTATCTTTTGAACTTATCTTTATCCTATTTCACCAAAATATGTCCTGCATCATTTATATTATTATTATTATTAACAATTGGATCAAATAGGTTTTTGCTACTTGATCCAACTGGTTAGGGATTTGTTTACTTATTGAGCTATGAGCTCACCCCATCATCATCATTATTATTATTTAGATATTTAACGATTGAATGAAGCTACATGATTGAGGACCTCGGTGGAGTTATTTAGTTGGATTTTTTTTTTTTTTGGTAAAGTAATGATATATTTGGATCTATCATTTGTAACTACATCTGTTGGGAAATTTTTGTAATTTAGTTATACAACTCTAGATTTATTTGGACAGTCACTTAAGGTGTACTTCATGCCTGATTTTTCAAAATGCTGAGTCTAGGGCTTCGATCTATGTGAGATAGAATCCCCCTCCCCTCTTCTCTCTTCTCTATTTTCTCCGTATCTTACATTAAAACCCCTAATAGCCATTCTAACACTAGCAAGCAACCTCTCCTACCAATTTTAGGTGGGAAAAAAAAATAAAAAACAAACAAACAAACTACGTGCTAATCATACACTGAGACTAGATAACCAAGTATAAAATAACCAAAATCAACCATTATACCATAAGATAAAACAGAAAATTATGAAATAATACAGGAAAATAGAATATCTCACTGACAGGAAATTATGAATAATACAGGAAAATAGAATATCTCACTGAAATACGTAAATCGAGGAAATATATCCTTAAAGGCAATAAAACAAGTAGAGCAACCCAAAAAGAAAATTCTCAAATAGGAGTCTTAATTTAAAAAAAAAAAATAGAATTCTTTCAGACGGATAAATATAATAGCAATACGTTTCCGACAAAAAAAAAATAGATGAAATATAGTCACCGCCACACTAACATTAAGGAATCTAGATGGATTTTGCATTTGAATAAATATAATTAAATTTTAGAACCAGAGGAGACAGCTGAGTTGAGTTGGGTAGTTAATTACCTCAACTGGAAGGGGTGATGTACTTCCCCTTCCATCGTGGTTTCACGATCAAGAATCAAGGGGAAATTGGGCCCTTCTTTTAATTGTATTTGTACTTTTTCCGTAACAGGCTTTTGTGTACCCAAGCGATGCTTCCAGTTTTTCTCTTCTTGAAAGACACACCGGAGAAAAATTCCCAGTTTTGCCTATCTGATGGATTGTTGTCTTGTACTAATCGATATGCCGTCGCAAACTTCTTCAAAAATATAAGGGCCCGTGATGTGCAGTGCAGTTATGTGCTTCCAAGTAGCAGCCAATACAATAGTGTATTGACACAGCATATATATATTTATTGAAATGACAAAATTACCCTTCAAATGAGTGAAAATTTCACTTTTTTTGTGAACCCCCGCCCCTATATCACTCAGAAAAACACCCGTCTTATTTCATGTTGGTGCTGCATAAGCTGCTGCTTGTCCTTGTCTAAACACCCACACTGCCCTTCTCCTCCATCACTTCTGCTGCCACAAACATTACTTCCGCTGCCATATCCTGAGCCGGGGCCAGCGCCAACCCCTGCTGTAGCCATAGCTACTGCCCCTACTCACCATTCCAGCCGCTACTATTCCCACCACCTGGACCAGTTCCCCGACCCCCTCCAAAACCTTCGCCACCCATACCAAACCACCGTTGCCACTACCACTACAACTACCACCACCAATTCTGCTTCCATTAATTGTTTATACTTTAACAAAAAATCTGTCAATTTGACTTTGATATTTGATAATTTCTTAGCCAAGAACGAAAATGCACACAAGGTGTTCAATCAATTTTCAATATTTTTTCAGGGTTCCATCTTTCAAATTCCAACAGTATCCACCTGATCTAACTAGATATTGTTAATCAACAAAATGGGATCAAAAGCCATGGAGGTTTGGAATAGAGCCTGAGGAGAGAGAAATGAGTGGAGAGAAGGCTTGTGGTGTGAGGGTGTTTGAAGGGAGGGAATAGTGCGGTGGTGTCGAGGAGAGAAGACGGAGATGGCGGGTGGAGGCATGTCGTCGTGGGGTTCAAATTGAAATAATTTGGAGGGTAATTTTGTCCGTTTAAAAAATAATACTGTGGCAATAAGATATTGGCGACTTTTACAATGATTAGAAACAATTTCTTTAAATTTAAAAATTTATAGTATTTAAAATATATAATATTATAATGTATAAAAATTTAATATACAAAGAACAAATTTTTTTAAAAAAAATTATAAAATTTTCCTAAAATATTTGTTGTGACTAGATCACTGTCCATTAGTATGGTTACCTTCGCCTCCCCTTCTCATAGTTTCCTTTGGTTTTCACTTGCCCCTTATTTTTTTTGGGAAAATTATAAGTTTACATTTGATTTCGCTTCCTCAAACTTCCTTAAAGAAATCAAACTCGACCTCGAACTCTGGTAGGAGTGTTTATAGTTTAATTTAATTGAACAAACTGATCAAATAAGGAGATTAATTATATGTTTCGAATTTGGTTATTAAAAAATCTAGATGTGTATAACTGAACTTTTAATTTTATTAGTTTTCTACTTTTAGCTTTTTTAGTAATCTATTATTACATATGTTTATTTATTCAACACTTTGATATTGATTTTTTTAATTATTTTTTAGTTTCTAGTTTTAGTTTTATTAGTTTTAGATTTTTCTTTTTTAATTTTATTAGTTTTTACTTAATTTTATACTTAGTTTTTCAATTAACTAATGATTTTTAGTTAGTTAGATAAAACCCAAAAAAAAAGTTTGGTTAATCGACCAATCAATAAAAAGTTTGGTTTGGAATTAGTATTGATTTTCTTGTACCGATAACTAGAAAAACTAAAACTTTTTAACCGAATTATAAAAAATAAGTAGATGAACACCCTTAAGTGCTAGTCTGTGAGGGCTCGAAAGCTCAACAACCTTAATCGACCAAGATATATGTTAATATATTTCGCCATTTATATTTTTTTATTACTCAAACTTGATTGAGCTTGTCTAAGTCGGAGTATTCAAAAGTCACTCAAATTAAACTATCGAGTCGAATCAAATCGAAAAATATATATGTTGATTTAACTTGTGCGACTTTCAACTCAATTTTGAATCGAAATCAATTAAGCAATTTATTCTTCAACTTGACTTGGACTTAATTCCAAATCAATCTACTTACTCGATAAGTCAATTAAAAAATATAATACTAGACAATATATAATACCTAAAAATACGCAAAAGATAGATATTATTATATATAATATTTATATATAACTAATTTGTTTAAGCTCACGCTTCGCATGGGCATGTCCAATTTGTAATAAGATTTTGTACATTAGATATGTAAGAGGAATAAAACGGTAGGGAACAAATAAAATCATGCATAAAATAACAAGAATCTATGTTTTATGCTTATTGTGCCAAAATTCTATCTTCCCTAAAGTGGAAGATGGTAAGGATACATAGATGTGTTGTCAGCTCGTCAACAACTTGCAGTCTTTTGTTTGATTCTTTGACTATACCATCAACTATTGTAGGCAATGTTTTGAAAATTGGATCCGGCGTTGAATCGGTAACTTATCCGGTTTGGGGTTCAATTGATTTGACCGATTTACTAATTTAAGTTTTTTATTTTTTTTTTACCAAAGTGTTATATAATTTAAAATTACTTAAAATATATTTATATAAAATCTAAAATATAAGTGAAATATTATTTTTTGAGAATTATAGTTCTAATATCTAAAAATACTGATCAAATTTCTAATAAGAAAAGTGAAATTTGTACAAAAATAAGTATACAAAAAATAATAATAATAATAATAACTCAATAGTTTAAGTTTTGGTGTGGTCAATATTTTGCCATTTTGGAGTTTATTTCACGATTTTTTAATTTTTCCTTTTATTTAAATTATTTTTTATTCTAAACATTTAAAAAACCACCAAAATTGGTTGAACCGATTTTTTACCGATTCTGTCTGATTTTTTATTCAAACCAGATATATAGTTGAATCGGATTGATAATTTTTTTAATTTACGATCCGATCGGTCGAACCAACCAGCCCAGTTCGATTTTCAAAACATTTATGACTAGATTCTGTTAGATTTCCTTGGATTCCCTGTAGTAACTAGCCAGCTAAAAAATTGTACTTTTGTCAAGCTGATTTAATTCAATAAACGAATACTACAAAATTGGGTGATTTTAAATAAAAATAAATAAATCTTAAAACAACATACACAAACCAACTTAATCTATGTAACCACAACTCCCCATCACTAAACAGTGTCATAAAGATCGAACTACATTTCTATCAATTTCAACAGGGCCATATTAGTAATTTTTTATATAATATTATAAATTTTGAAACTTAAACATTTCAAAAAGTCCCTTTGATAATTTCAAGATATTGAAATTTATCTATGCACGGGTCACATACTTATGAGACATCGAGTGTATTTCATATAAAAAGGCTATTCAATATATTGTTCAACGAATAATTTCTTTTTGTATGAAATATAATATATAGTGCTTACATTATGTATGTATTTGTATTATTAAAACATCATACAAATATTTAGGGCCTTGAAATCCTAATCTTGGCAGCATGTAAGAGTTTAATGGTGCTTTGAATGGTTGTGTATTAATGGACATTCTTTATACTGGTTTGAAGTTTAATGGCATGGCAACAGGTCTTCTGGATTGGTTTGGGAGAGATTGTACTGTATAGTTTGTAATGAGAAGCTTCTGAGCTTATTCAGCCAATTTGAGTCTCTAATCTATACAAGACTTGCTTCAATCATGCCCCTTTCTTTATTCCTTCGCAAGTTACTAATTTTCATGGGCCTAAACTATTTCGATTTTTGAATGTATGGCTTGGTCATCATACATTTTTACAAACAGTAAAGGCAAGTTGGAGTCAGCCTCGTAGAGTAACTACTTCACAGATTTTCTCTGCCAAGAGAGGTTGAAATATGATCTCAAATCCTGGAACAAATTGCATTTTGGAGATGCTTTTCACAAGGTTAAGGCTGCTAAAAATAATGTCCTTAATAAGGAACTAACCTTTGAGCAATTGCCTACTCAAGAAGCACAGAGTGATATTGCACAAGCAAAGGCAGGTTTAGTGAAATGTTTGACGGATGAAGAGAAGTTTTAGAGATAGAAATCAGGTATCAAATGGAACATAATTCAAAGTTTTTCCATTCGCATTTGCAAGCTAAAAGAGATGCTCTTTGTATTAGGAGAATAAAAAACTCATCTGGTGATTGGATTGAAGATTTTCAGGCATTTAGAATGAGGCTATTTCCTTTTTCCAGAAATTACTTTCTGCTAAACAAGGGCAAGATATTGGGGATTTTCTGAATTTTGTGCCAAGTCTGCTGACTCATGAAGACAATGTGATGTTATCAGAATTGCCATCCTTGGAGGAATTAAAAGAGGTATTTTTTTCAATATAGTGACAGTGCAGCTGGAGCAGATGGATATAATGGGGTTTTTCACATCAAATGCTAGGATATTATTTCTTATGACCTTCTTGTTTGCTATAGAATTCTTTGAGGGACATCCTTTGCCAAAGGCAATGACTAGCAGACTCATTTGCTTGATCCCTAAAAAGGATAATCCTCTTTATTTGCTGACTTCAATCTAAATTAGTCTTTGTACCTTTGCAAATAAGGTATTTTCAAAGATTTTGGCAATCAGGTTGAGTAGAATCCTTCCTAAAATTATTTCTGAAGAGCAAGGAGGTTTTGTGAAGGGGATAACTATTTCTGATAATATTCTCTTAACTGAAGAATTGGTGGAGTTTATTGTTAAAAAAGTCAGAGGAGCCAATGTTATTGTCAAATTAGACATGGAAAAAGTTTTTGACAGGTTATCATGGTCTTCCTCTATGAAGTGTTGAGCAAATTTGACTTTTCTTTAAACTGAATTTCTTTGGAGACTAGTAGTATTGAACGAAAACATTGCTGGTTTTCTATCTTGGTGAACGGGATATCAATTGGATTCTTTCAGTCTACAAGAGGAGTGAGGCAGGGGGATCCCCTATCAACTTGATTGTTTTAGTCTACAAGATGAGTGGGGTAAGGGGATCCCCTTTCTCCATCCTTGTTTATTTTGGCTGCGGAAGGTTTTTCAAGGGGTTCAAAGAAATTTTTTGAAACTCAGGAGATCGGATGTTTTCAATTTCAGGACTATGTGTTCTTATCTCTCATCTTTCTTATGCTGATGACATCTTTGCAAATGGGGGCAAAAGTTTTATGCCGAAGCTAACGGCTTTCATTCAAGAATATGGGCAAAATCTAGTCAATTAATCAACAAGGCTAAAAGTAGTTTTATGGTTTCTTCCTAACTTTCTCCTGCTAGGGTCCATTGTATCTTTGAGATCACAGGTTTCTCAACGAAGGAGTTCCATTTCTCTTATTTGGGCTGTCCTGTTAAAAGGGGAAAAGGAAAAAAGCTATTTTTGAACCTCTCATTAATAAGATAAAAAACCAAAATTTTGGCTAGAAATCTAGGCTGTTATCTCCTGGTGGGAGGCTGTTACTTATTAAACATGTCCTTAGTTCAATACCATTACGTCTTTTGGCTGTTCTTAATCCTCCGAAGGTATGATCAAGGAGCTATAGAAATGTTTTGCAAATTTTTTCTGCAGTGCTTCTGAATATGGTAAGAGGTTGCATTGGATGTCTTGGAAAAAAAGTTGTTGGCCCATTCACGAAAATGGTATTGGTGTTCAAAATCTTAAACGCGTTGTTCAAGGTCTGTCTATCAAGGTCTAGTGGTCTTTCAGATTAAGGCAGCCTGTTTGGGGTTCCTTTATATAACTTCACGATACTTAAATAACACTTTACATCCTTCATGTGTTCTTAACAATGGAAGATGCTTGCTACATGGTAAAGAATGATATCTGTCAAAGATTGTGCAGAAGAGAATATACTCATTCTTGTTAGAAATGGTAAAGCTTTTCTACAACTGGTTTGATAACTGGAGTGAAGCAGGTCCTCTATGTGATCAAGAAACTCTTCCATTAAGAGACATTATTCAGCAAGCCTGGCATTCTTTGTGTTAACAGATTGAGGGAATTGACAGTTCATTTGTTAGATACTGAAGATAGGATGGCGTGGAGATTAACTTCTACTGGTAATTTCAGCCTTACGTCAACTATTGACAGCATCAAAATAGTTTTGGTATGTTCTATGAATTGCTTGCTTTCATCTTTGTGTTATTTGTTCTTATCTTTTTAACTCCAAATAGTGGGAATTTAGTCTGCCTAAATTTTTTATCTGTACCATGTTATTGTTTGTGTTGCTTGCCTTGCTATGATGCCGTGGTCCTTTTTCTAATCTTGAACTTTTGGAACATATATCATGTGTCATATATTTAGATTGTAGTTTTAAACTGCTGATGGCTTGATGTCAATAAAGTCTCATTCCTTCAAGTGTCGGATTTTAGAACTGGTGGTGGAGTTTTAAAGCGAACTCCAATACATATCTAATGGCAATAGTAATGGGGCTCTTTATTTTCTAGCACATAATATGATAAATAACCGGGGGTAATTCCTGTTCTTTCTAAGGTAAGATTTTTTAAACTGCTAAAAATTTGCTTATCTACTTTATATTTTCTTATTATGTAAAATCAAGGATTTATCAAAATGAGTTCCATTGAACTAAATTTATTCTAAATTATAATGGTGTGAAGCTTTGTTAGTAGAAAATCACATAGATTTCTTAGATACAAGGAAACATCTTCATGGTGGAACAAACACTTTATCATGGATGATTGACATTGCTCCTGGTAACCAAGTTTGGCTTCATTCTTTTTTAACTGCATGATGGGTACTTGACATTATTTTTGGGTGATAAAGTAAATTATGACTGATATTATGGGTCCACAATTGAGTTCTAATACTTTTTTGTTGGGGTTTGAGGGCTACCTTTGGTAGTTCATGGAAAGTAAATAAATGCTCCTAGTTTGCACGAATAGGGTGATGCTGTTTTAAGCTACTAACCACCTCATGTGTAAGGTAAATAATTCATCTTAATACTTTAGAATGAGAAAATGATCAGACATTATTTATTCATTACGAAGTTCTAAAACTTCACTAACATTCCGAACACTTCTTGCGTAGAAATTTTCTTTATGAATGGAGTTATAAAGTTGTAGACTAAATTCTGCTTCATCTATGTTCTTTTAGTAACTGATAGGAGGCACTGACATCTGCCTAAGGTAACAGTATATTAGCTACCATTGGACCAGTTGTGTGCTTGTACCATCTTTTAAAGGTATAAAAAAATACAAGATCAAGACTTTGTTTAGAAAAGCGAGCCCTCTAGAGGTAAATCTTCTTTCCCCATCTACTGTTGTGTATTTTGTTCTCATGAATATCAAAGTTGAATTCTTACTATCAATCTTATTAACCTATACAGACAATACAAGCCAAAGTCTTTGAAAATGAGAGAAGTGTCACTTAAGTATGGCATGGTGTTTAGGTGCGTTCTACAAGGTTTCGAGTTTAATATATTCTTGAACTTATATATTCAGCAGAGAAGTCCATGTATTGTGAGGCCAAAGAAACATTGGACGGAGAGCCTCCTACAGTTAGTTTATATTGCTAATATTTTAGCTTTCATACTAATATTTGGCATAAATATTTTTGTGGAGTGATATATGGGTTGCTATGTTTGATGTGTAGTAGTGTTACATAAGTGGAACTAATGCCTTCTATTAATCGTTGCTGTTCTGATTCAACCAATTTTTGTACCTGCATGGCTATTAATTCTCAAAATAAGCATACGTATTGTGGGTATTGGTTTGCATTGAATTAGATTCAATTTTTAAATTGTAGTTACGGTTTTCTCTTCCCAATACCTTCTATGTGCTACATGCTCCTCTAATTTTCAGATTTACTCTACCAAAATTCATATTTGAAGCTTTAACAGATCACAATACTATTATCAGGGACAAAGCCAGAATTAGATGTCAGTGCAAAACAAGTTTATATATAACTCTAGATCTTTATTATTGTATTTTAAGGTTACACTGTATAAGAATTCAAAACACACTGGTATGATATTCTAATAGGATCATATAATTTTCCTAACTTTTATATTTTATTATACTTTATTACTAATTGTGTAAATAGAACTATATGCAAGTATTGTAATCACAAAAGAACCAATATCACAATTTTAATGTAAAAATAAGTACATAACCAAAACATCAAAATGTATTAGTAGCAAATAACTTTCTTATTTTTACAAAATTCGTACATATTATTTTTATAAAATTGTTCCTTACATGTTCTCATAGTCAGAAATCAAATCACAATTTTTTCTTTGTATTTAGTTAAATATAAGTGATCATGTTAGGTACAAAATAACAAACTAATAAAAATTTTAATAAAAAGTAAATTTTCTTATTTAAAATAATAACAATAACTTTTAAATGCAACAAAAAGTAAAAATCATTACATTAAACAACAACAAACAAAATTTATTATTTATTTATGATTTATAGTAAATTAGTTATTTAAGTAAGTATGACAAAATTATATAGTTAAAATCACAAAACGAAACAATAATATATTTTTGCAGTTTGAAACAAATTAATAATGCTTACTTAATTATTATGGAGAAAAATGTGTGCCTATTTGTTGAATTTGGTTGACTTCTTTTCTTTCCAAAGGTGTGACTTTTCTTTTTATCCTCGAAAACTTTTTTTTGTTGCTTGTTCTATTTCTCCATAATGAAATTTGATAAAATTAGGAATAAAAAAGAAAAAGTATTAATTGATGGATAATGGGCTTAAAAATGATTTTAAAATATTGTAGTCGTATAATAATATTATAGTTATATACTCCATATAATATGTAGAGTTGGCACAAAAAAGTTGTATAATGTTAAAAATTAAAAATAAATTTGTAAAATTTAAAAATTTTATAGGGATAAAATTAAAGTAAAATTTATTTTTTATCAAATTTCACACTATATATAGCATAATTGGCCAGTTCTCAAGGGCAATGGAGGCAACTGCCCCTCCCGCCGCCCTAATTTAGTGAAAATTGGGCATCGCGTGAGGTACAAAACTAGCAAGTATAAAAAATTAGGATGAAATACATAGGATAAAAAATTTGTTCGTTTTGCTTTTGATTGTTGGTCAAACATTCAGTAACTCGTTACGTGTTTACCTAATCTTGAAGGGTTAATGTCATTTTGACCTTACAAATTAAGTAAAAATTTTAATATTGCCCTCAAAAATGAAAAGAAGAAGAAGTCTCGACTCTTCAAATAAATAAAAAATCTAATATAACTTTTCAAACCGAGTGAATCTCAATTTGACTTGCTAAATTAAAATGAATATTCTAATGTAACTCATCCAAATTAGAAGAGTTTTAATTTAGTCTTTCAAATTTAAAACTTCTTTAAATTTGACTCCCTAAATTATAAAATATATTATAATATAACAAAATATTTTTTTACACTCTCAAATAATTTTATGCCAAATTAAAAAATTTACTATATATATATAATTAACCCATAAATAATTGGTGCGCGTTACCGTTTTTTTTATAATGTGTAAACATAATCCCTTTTTGCATTTATAATAAGTAATCACTATATTTCTTTTTATTTTCTATGTGATAAGTGCTTTTCTTTATTTTATGAATTATATCCATAAATCTTTTTACTCATAGTCCCAAACTAAAAGCATAAGAATTCAGGTATTTTTGGATAAATACAAAATAGAAATTTAGATATATGTGATTATGAAATAAAGTTTTCTTTTTTATTGAGAATCAATTATTCTAAAAATACCAAAAAATAAATAAAAATATAGACAAAACTGGGAGACCATCAAGTGAATGTACGTTGTAATCAGTAATGCACGAAAACAGTCGGTAGAAAGACAAATTTTGCCTTCTTACGTCTTAGTCTTATTTCTTTGAACAAGATAGTTAGTTAAGGGCGATTACAAAATAAGCTTTGAGGGGCAAGTTGGGACATTGTTTTCAGCTTGGACGTTTCCAGTAAATTGAAACATTTCATTTTGACATAATAAATTGAAATTTTGAGTTACTTAAAACAATAAAGAAAATTCCAAAACCACCAAAAGAACCAAGGAATATAAAACTGTAATCTTCTACCAAGTTACAAATTATATAAATACTTATATTTCATAGCTAAATTTTAGGTATGACTCCACCCCTATTTTTAAACACTCAATCCTTAAAATAAAAATACTTTCAATAGAGTTATAATTAGTATTTTTTACTTTGACTCCACTCCTTATTTTTAAACACTCAATCCTTAAAATAAAAACACTTTCAATAGAGTTAGAATTAATATTTTTTACTTTGAAAATCACAGTGTCGGTAATGCTACTACTAAGAATCAAATAGAACTGCAAAATAAAAAACATTGAAAATTCTTTGATGTGAAGTGAGTAACATTAACTGTTGGATTATCCATAAAGGAAGAGATCTCTACTTTTTAGAGGTCTAAATGTTTGCGGAATGACTAGCAAACAATTAAAAAAAAATATCCTTTGTTATCCATCCTTCCAGATGTCTCAAAGATATCTCGAGAATTATTACCAAGGGAGTAATGTTTTTGTACCAGGAGAAGTAACTCTTTTATTCACGAAATAGTGTACAAAGCAAGTGAAGAATCTTGAAAGCATTATCTTCAGAAAAAGAGATAACTTCTCATCAATGTTATCTTCAGAAAAAGAGATAACTCCTTATCATACATTGCATGCATGCCCTATTGCCTAAACAACAGACCAATTAAGATAACAAGTTATACAATGTAGAGGCAACAAAATTGGAATAGTTTCGACAATAGGCAACCTGAACAGCAAACCTCTATTAGAAATAAAGACACAAATAAATATATAATAGAATGATCTTCATATATATAAAGTAGAAATATTGTAATTAATCAACCATAGAATTACAGGTTTCAGCCTCATACCAAACTGAAAACAAGGAGCACAAAGAAATGGCAACGAGACCATTACGAGGTGCGGAGGCAACCCCTAGTCGTCCGTGGGCTGGTGTCCAACCTGTATATGAAGATTTCAGACCCATGTCAGAATGGCAACGAGATAAAGAATCAGATATTTTGCTACTGTTTCTTCCAGGTTTGTGATTCACAATTGGACAAGATTTTAATTGTGGTCAGCTTCGTTTGTTGTCGTTCAGTTTTTAGCTTATTTCCCAATTAATTAAGTTTTATTTTATGTTTCTTCTGTCTTAGCATGAATACTGTATTCGAGTTTCCCTTCTTCTAAAGCAAGTTTAGTGCTTCAATTGTTAGATTTTTATTAGAATCACATGAAAAAAAATTTTAAAAAAATTATCCGAATTTTAGTAATATCAAAACTTTAATAATTAAAAAGCACATAAAATGTGGTCTATTAGTTTTCTTCCGTCCTACGTTGAATATCATTTTTGGCATCTTTCCCGCTGAATGTTCTAAACTTCATGGCTTTTTTCTGGTTTTCCAAGCTTCTGAAGGGAGAACAAAACAAGGAACCGCATAACTTATGATCAAATACTTTTTTTTTCTAATCGAATATTGTTATGTGAAATTTCGTTTACTTTAAAAAACAGTAACGTAAAGTTTTACTTTTGATAATGACATTTTGATGTGTATAAAAGACAGGGGGGGGGGTTGTTAACTTTTTATTAAGTTACCACATTGCACTCTAAACTATTTTACACATCACATTGCACACTAATATTTTTGTTTCTTGCCACTTTAGGCCAATTTTAACAAATATCAAAGAAGTGACAAATTTTTGGTGAGTTTACTGCGCACATCATTAGAGTCAAATATTAGTCAGATCTGTTACTTTCATTAAAATTTGGTATGAAATACTAAGAAACAAAAATTTTAGGGTGCAAAGTGAACAAAAAAATTATTTAGGTGTAATGCGGTAAAACTAGAAAATTTAAGGGGACAAAGTGGACTTAACATTTTTCTGCCATAGGTGACAATATCTTTTGCCACAGTCTAACCATATGTAAAGCTCAAATGCTCTATGGTTCCGTCACTTATATAACTTTGATTAAAATTTGGATTGAAAAGGCAAAAAATAAAAATTTTATAGTGTAAAGTGATCGAAAAAAATAGTTTAGGGTATAATTTGATAAATCATGAAAAGTTAAGGGGGCAAAGTCAATTTAACCCAATTTTGATTTGTGAATGTCCAAAGTAAATAGAGAAATACAGTATGATTATTTCAAAACAATATTAATTTCACTTTACCACTTAATGTTTGGGTTCACTATCATTTAAATCACTAATAATTCTTAGATATTTAAATCATTCCGTTAAATTCAACTCAACATTGTTTCTCCTCTTTACAAAAATGCCATTATAACTTTGTCTAAATAACAGACTATCTTACCACATATCTCACTTACTCTTTTTTCTTCTCATTTTTACCTAATTCATTTTTTTTTCTCTCATTTTTTGACATGATTCAATAACTTTTTATCTTTCACGATGTCTTGAATTCAACAAGCCTTATTTATGGAAAATAAAATAAAATATTTTGATTGTTATAAGAAATTTTTCACACATCAATAATATAATGTTCGGGATTGCTCAAATTGATAATAACCTTAAATGTGATGGGAATAAAGTGAAATTAACCCTTCAAATCATTTTGAATGTCATGAAAAACAGAGAGTTACGTAGTTAACTAATCAATATTTTGTTTTGTAACAGAAACTATAGAGCTTTTTATTGATGTTTTAAATTCAGCACTAACTTATTTAAATTGGGAGTATTGGCTTTTCAATGTGCCTATTTGTTCTTACAGTGTAAGAAAATTAAAATAGCATAAATGACTAAGTACGAGACCAAACATTAGTTTTTAATGACCAACTCTACTTTGTAACCTTCATCTTGTTCTCAATTTCCACTTTGCATCCCAATTTTTGTTTAAGATATTTTGCGTCTCCAATTATTAAGTTCATTCCACTCCACTCTAGTCTTTAATATCAACAACTTGTTTTGTACTAAATTATTTGTCGTTTTAGAAAATCAAAAAAGTACTAAATGATATTTTTCTAACTTTTATGCAAAGTGCCATATTAATGGATGGACGATTATTATTGATTATATAATTTGGGATATTAATATAAAGTGGTAATTCAGTCACTTTAAAATATTTTCTTATAAAATTTATTTATTTAATAACTTTCTTAATTTTTGTACTTCAAGTCAAAATGATACAATGAAACGGAAGGAGTAAATTTTTACTTTAATTATAGCTATAGGGTCATAGCTAGCTAAATTATATATACGTTGTATTTTCTATATATATATATAAAAAGAGCGAAACGAAAATGGTACAATTGTCCTTGAATATATATATAAAAAAAATTTAGTCTCTTGAATATAAAATGATGAGTTTTAATCCCTCAAAAAATCTAAATATATGTTTTTGGTCTCTTATCACATCTTTCAATTATAAGAGACAGTCCCTGGACAAAATACTATCAGAATTGTTATAAGGGACCAAAAATATACATTTTAATTTTTTAAGAGATATATTAAAACTCATCAATTTATATTCGAGAAACTACAAAATACTTTTCGATTATTTGAGGGATTATTTGTACGATTTTTCTAAAATTAATCCCATTTTTAAAAGGGTAAATCAATTATAAAGCCACAAAATTATAGCCACTTACTAAAGTTACTCTATGTGATAAGATTTTATCAAATCATTATCTCCCCTGATTTTAAATTCTCGACCGAATTTCTTTTCTTCTTTCACATCAGTAATTTTTATTTATGACTTTGTATTTATCACTTTGTAGATATGCATCCTCTTATAAAATATTGGTTAAACAGATACGAATCAAATCTTGATTAAAGAATTTTTTTTTTCACCAAATAAATAACATGATGCCGTGATGTCATCCACGTATATTCGAATCTCTAAATTTAAATGATACACCTTCAATTATATGATTAATCATGATATGATAGACATAATTAAAAATTATGTATTTCTGTCCTTTTTAGCTCAAGGGATAGAAACCATGATACAACAATTAGAGTAAATAGTCTCTCTCATATCTCTACACTACTGTATTATCTTTTCATCAGTATTGCATAAAGGTTATTAAATATCACCGGTAAATAGGTCGCCGACTCATCACCAATTACATGGAATGCATATATGGATTGCCACTTTGTCGATTTTGAAATCTAAAGACATCACCAATTATAATTTTGTCGGATAAGTTCTAAGTTTACCAGATAAATGCCTACAAATTAGGGGTGTTAATGCCAAAAGTTTAGAAGGGAGATAATGGGTGAATGACTGCTGGTTTTGAGAATTTGAGGGATAGAAGTTGTTGTTTAGAAATAAAAAAGTGTTTAAGATTACATGGTGTGGATAAAAAGTAGTGTTTTGAAAATTGGATCGGATTGGCCAATTTGACCAGTCGGACTCCAAATTAGAAGAGCTACCAGCTCAGTCTATTTTATATCTCCGATCCGCATAAAAAATCGAATAGAATCGGAAAAAATTGTGAACTAATAGAAAACCAGTTCAACTGGTCTTTGACGATTTTTTAAATTTCAAAATAAAAAATAATTTAATAAAGAGAAAAACTAAAAATCGTGAAATAAACCCCAAAATGGCAAAGCAGTGAATAGACCAAAGGCTAAACTATTAAGTTATTATTTTTTTGATTTTTTTTATACTTATTTTTGTACAAGTTTTATTTTTCTTATTAGAAATTTGATTAGTATTTTTGGCTATTAAGACTAGAATTCTCAAAAAATAATACTTTTCTTCTATTTTGGATTTCATAGAAATATATTTTAAATCATTTTTAATTATACCACACTAAAAAAAATTAGTGAACCGACCAGTTCAATCAATTAGACCGATTAAACCGCGAACTGAACAAGCCACAGCTCTACACTCGGTCTGGTTATCAAAACATTGATGAAAAGAGACATGTCATCCTTCAACTTTTGCATTCCACAAAGATGGTGATATTTAGGTGACAAAGTTTTGGCAACAAATATTATTTCTCGTATTTCATATACTTTTCTCGAAAGTTTTTCTTTTACGTATTTCCTCGAAACTTTGTCTTTCTTTTACTAGTTAAACTGAATGCAAAGTGATAGGATATATCTACATCATTTTGCTTGATTGGAAATGTGAAATTGTCCAACTATCTTTTCAGTATTTGAACAATAACAATGAAAATAATAAGAGATAAACAACATTCAAAAAACAAATAGGGCCTTAGCTTTCAAGTCTCTCCATATTTTCCAGGTTTTATGAGACAACACCTTAAGGTATCAACCGAAGACAACAACATTGTCAGAGTTCGAGGAGAGCGATTAGTTGCCGAGAACAAATGGAGCCGATTCCAAGAAGACTATAAAGTTCCAGAAAACTGCAACATCAGTGCTATTCGTGCAAGATTTGAGGGAGTAATCCTTACTATTACAATACCTTGGAAGAAAGATAATAGACCTCAACTAGTTGGATCTAAAGAAGTAGCTAAAGCAGCTCCTCCAGTTGAAATTCCTCAAAAAACTACATCTTCTAGTCCGAGAAACTCAAAAGCAAAAACTCAGTCCACCAAAACCATCATTCGGGCAAAGGCCTCAAAAGGATGCAAATGACATACATCAAAAAGTACTCAAGGATGTAGGTGACATTCATTCAAAAGAACTCAATCCACCACCAGTTACAACTGACAAAGGGGAAGATGAGAAAATATTTACCCAACCACAAGCTCAAAAAGGTCAAGAAAAAGAAAGGGATAGAACCGAAGGCCACGAGCCAAAGCCCGTGATTTCAATGACAAGTGTCAATGATGGGACTACTGAAAGCAAGGAGATGATCAGCAGCCAAACAAATGCACAACCTATGAAATCTAAGATTATTGGTAAGTTGATTGAAGGAACTGATGATAAAAAGAGTAGTATTGTGCAGAGAAAGGAAGGCATTGCTGATCCTGCCCAAAATATCACAAGGAGAACTGGCAATGAGAAAGTTACATCAGAGAAAATTGAGAACAAAGGGGAGTACACAGGACAGAAAGAAAAGCAACACCACAAGAACAGTTGCGCCTTCTTCAAGTAGCATTGACTATGGACTCGAAAATTACAAGGCGGCAGTTAAAAGCATAGTCGAGCTAAATGAGGAGAGACAGTTGTTGGTGAATATTGGTGTTGCTGTGTTGGTTATTGTGGCACTGGGGACATATATCTCCTATACAGTTGCATCAAGCGACGCTTAAAGAATATGTGTATTAATACTATGTTAGAATTCACCGTCAACATAAAAAATTGTTTGTGTTCACTGTATATCAACTATCAAGTGATACATTGTGCAGTATTGCAAAATATTGCAAAATAAAACTGGAATGGATGGTCGCTGTGCAAATAAAAAAAAGAAAATATATATATATGTGAGCAAACGGTCAAAACAATTACTATATTTTTAAATTTTAAGAAATATAACCATTAAATTAATTTTGTTACAAAAACTTGATAGATTTCTTAATCTATAAAAATGAATTTAATCTGTGCATAAACAATATCACAGAATATCAAATGATGCGGAATAAAATCGAGGAACGTACCTCCAGCCATTGATGTTGTTGGGTTACTGTCAAAGAAGGAAAATAGAAAAATAATTATCTGGGTACTTCTAAACCTAGACAATCTTATACGATGGTGTATTTTTCTGATAGAATGTCAGGCCTAGGGACCCAAAATACTCTGTATACTTATAACGCTTTTTCCCCATCAGAAAACGTAAGTCGTAAGAATAAGTAGTTATCACAAGTGTAATCATTATCCCAATGTGATAATTATCACAAGATATTTATTAAGTCAAATTGATAAATATCAGAATCAAATATTGGATCATATATTTGGATAATTACAAAAATTCTAACATTTCTCCCACTTGATCCACATATTTCATTCTATATACAAACTATCAAATCTCACAAGTAAGATCCAAAATACATGAATCATGGTGACAAGTCCTCTAAGAAACAAGTATTGTCTTCCATGTATTACTATGCATTATGTCTCTTCAACACTAAACTTTTAGCTGTGATAACATACCTTAATAAATAAGCCTTATGCTTATTATAGGTCCAACTTAAGTGTGTTTTCTCAAATAGCTAAATAAGTATGAGATGTGTATAAGAGACACTTGAAGAGAGTTTGGTGCCTAGGTTTAGAATGTGCTTTCATTCCTAGGAATTTAGAACTATTACATGCTTTCAACCTAGTATATAAAATGTATTTTTCTGGTGTTTTAACAAAAAGAGTGGTAGTCGAAGCCTTTAGTCAAGGGATCGGCAATCATCAATTCGGTGGTAGCTCTTCTAATTTGGAGTCCGACCTGTCTCTTATACACATCTAGATGTGTAATGTTGGTATTGACAGCTACTATGGAAGCTGAGTTCGTTTCTTGTTTTGAGGCAACTTCAGCATGGTGAATGGTAGTAAGAGAAGCTTCTGTATGGCCTAGAAATAGAATTCACAATTCTAAACCTAGACATGAAACTCTTTAACCATACACCATGCGAAGTTGCCTCAAAACAAGAAACGAACTCAGCTTCCATGTATAGTAGAGGTTGCAATCAAAGTTTGTTTAGTACTTCTCCAAGACACACATTTTATTGTAGCATAAAGACATAACCAGATGTCGATTTTCGAGAATCAATGCAGCCATGCAGTTTAGTTCTCAGTAGTGGCTTTGTTTTAGATTTGGAAAGGACATTTTATGTATAAATTTCTCAACAAATTTAATATGTTTGTCAAAAATTATACAGATGTAATGTAATAAATCTCCAGTGGTCCATACCTGGATTACTCTGATATCTTCCCAACATTCCTACAACAAATGCAATGTCAGGCCTTGTGCAGACCTGAGCATACATTAGGCTTCCTACGGCAGAAGCATATGGAATGTTGTTCATTTGTTCCCGCTCAAAGTCATTTTTCGGACATTGGTCCAAATTGAACTTGTCACCCTTCACAATAGGTGCCACACTTGGTGAACAATCTTTCATCCGAAACCTCTCTAAAACTTTGTTAATATAGGTTTCTTGAGACAAACCCAAAATGCATCGAGTTCTATCTCTATGGATCTTTATGCCAATGACATAAGATGCCTCACCCATGTCTTTCATATCAAAGTTTCTAGAAAGAAATTGTTTCACCTCATGTAGCAATCCTTTATCGTTACTTGCAAGTAAGATGTCGTCTACATCTGCCGTAGGAAAGTGATGTATGCTCAGGTCTGCACCTGTCTCTTATATACATCTGATCCATGATATTCTCTTCAAAATCAAATGAAGAGATTGACCATGAAATTTTAAATATCATGGACAATGAGGCTGTGCTTCAATCCATAAATAGACTTTCTAAGCTTGCAAACTAAATGCTCACCATTACTAGAGGAAAATCCTAAGGGTTGTTTCATATAAACATCTTCCTCTAGATCTCCATTAAGGAACGCCGTTTTCACATCCATTTGATACAAATCCAAATCAAAATGGGCAACCAATGCTATAATAATTTTATAGACATCTATTCCTCCATACAAGTGAAGACCTGTAATGATTATTGACATGAAGCAAGTGAGTGAATCCTTTGGCAACAAGTCTAGCTTTATATCTTTCGATATTGTAATGAGTCTTTCTTGGTTTTGAAAACCCATCTACATCCTATGGTTTTTGCACCAATAGGCAACTCGACAAGATCCCAAACTCCATCGATGCCATCGATTCTATCTCCTCTTTCATGGCATTGTACCACAAGTGATATTTATTACATTTTATGGCTTGTAAAAACGTTTCAGGATCATTTTCGACTCCAATATTATACTCAAACTCTTGCAGATATACCATATAGTCATCAGGAATTGCTGTTTTCCTTACTCTAGTAGATCTTCTCAATGTTGTTCCAACATTATCCTGAAGAATATATTGTTCAACTGGTTGTTCAACAATTTCAGGTATTGATTGAACAGGATCTACTGGATCATTATCATGCCACAGAATATTCTGTCTCAGATCTAATACCCAATGATCTATCACTCCCACTAATTAGGTCATTTTCAAGAAACTTTGCATTTCTTGACTCCACAATTCTTGTACTATTAGATGGACATCTAAAATGAGTATCCCTTAGTATTCTTTCAGCATATCCTATAGAAATATCCACTCATGGTCCTTGGGTCCAACTTCTTTTCTGTGGGTTATAAACTCTCACTTCAGATGGGCATCCCCAAATGCGTACATGTCGCAAACTCGGTTTCCAATCTTTATATAATTCAAATGGTGTCCTTGGGACAGCCTTGGTTGGAACTCGGTTTAATATGTACACAGTGTATAAGAGACAGGTGTGTGTGTTGTGATTTTTCTGTAATTATTAATGTCTGTGATCTATAGGGATCATATAGTTTAGAATATAGAGTGGCCGCATGATAATTAATAACACATTGTGATACGCATGTACGTGTATACAGATCTAGATGTGTATAAGATTAGATGTGTCTTTTTCACATTATCTATGCAAAGTGATACTACATTAGACAATATGTGTTCAAAATAATGTTGGTATTAAAAGATTGTGTTATGAATGAGAATTCCTCTATATTGTGGCACCTCTTGGCTCCCTTTTTCGACATGTTGGTCCGCTTACCTTTATGCAGCCACACAAGTCTCAAAATCGATAAAGTCTAGAGTACTAAGTACTCCATCATCCACTAATCTCTTGATTCTCTGAATGGAGATGTGTCCCAATCTCCGGTGCCACAATATAGAGGAATTCTCATTCATAACACATCTTTTAATACCAACATTATTTTGAACATGCAAATTACTTAATGTAGTATTGCTTCGTTGTAATTGTCTATGATACGACATCTTAAATGCAAATATAGATTAAGAGATACAAATGATATTAGGTTACCTTTCTTCTCAAGCCAGTTATGAAATTTGGGGCAATCCTTCTTCATGTGCCCCTTTTTCTTACAGAAGAAGCACTTGGATTCCTTCTTAATATCTCCTTGGAAATGAGGAGATATCTTTTCCTTTCTTTTCTTCTTGGCTTGAATGTACTTGTTCTTTCCTTGAGTTGCCAAATGCACACTCTCTCCAGTTTCCATAAGCAGCCTTCCTTCCTCTTGCACACACATGGTCATCAATTCATTGATGGACCATTTGTCCTTATGTGTGTTGTAAGAGATTTTGAATGGGTCTTCATAAAGCTCAACATCATTAGGTTGGCTATTCTCAGTAATCGGACTGGCATTCGTTATATTCCTTAATTTAGCCATAATCAATGTCCTCTCTCATTCTCCCTCTATGAAGGATTAACTGTCTCTTATACACATCTAGATGTGTATAAGAGACAGGTTGAGTAGGAATATCACATTTCTTACAGTAAAAAAAAAGGGTTGAAAAACTGCACAAATAATTACATACAAGCTTATATCAAAATTTGAGGCATATTAACATTTATTATGTTTTACCAATGCAAAACATAGTAATAATATGAATTACATGACATAGAAATTGCCTGTAGGCTAAATTCCTAATTCAAATAAATTCATATAAATTTATATAATCAAAATGACGAAATATTAAATCATGTTCCTTTCCTTAATTCCTGTGGGTAAATTAAGGAATATAATTTAATATTTCACCCTTTTAATCACACAATATAATATAATAAAAATTTCTGTGGGATAAAATTTATTATATTAGAAGTGCTATAATTAAGGTCAATTAATGTCTTATTTTATAGGTGATCTCAAAATTACAGAATTACTGTACACACACATATATATTTTAATTAAAGATGCTGCGGCTACTCTATAATTAAAAAATATATATATAGATCACAGATATTAATAATTACAGAATAATCACAACATACACACACATATATATATATATATATATATTCAAATAACAAACTGGAAGTATAATATATATAAATAAGACATTTTACAACTAAACAATTTGAATAGTTCAATTGGTCAGACTATCTAACCTTTAACCTGAAGGTCCAGCAACACCTCTGAATTTTTTTTTTTTTTTTTTTAAAACAGAATAAAACTCTAAGTAGTTTATAACATTGTTGCATTTCAAAATAATACAACAAAACTAAATGTATATATATACATCTAGATGTGTTATAAGATCTAGTATGTGTGTAAGAGTTCGAATTAAAGCAACCACCCTTTTATTTTAATAATGATTTAAAAGAAGTACTATATTAAAAAATACCTAAAACTAAACATCATAAACTGCAGGGTGGCCCAATGGCCAGAACATGGGCCAGGTGACCAAGTCACCAGTTCGAAACTTTCCCACAGCAAATTCCCTTTTTTTTTTTTTTTTACTTCTTCTTCTTCACCCGTTTGTGTCCAAACGGGTATGTGCGACCCGGTTGCGACCCGAATGCTTCTTCACCCGTTTGTGTCCAAACGGGTATGTGCGACCCGGTTGCGACCCGAATGCAACCCTCACATATTCCCATCCATTTGGGCATCAAAAAATTGCGTTTTAATCACAAAAAATATATAAATCTAATTTCCTTATGATTTCTAACTTTAGTTTTCAATAAAAAACATCAAAATCATAAACCCATGTCCATGATATCAAAATTCATATATTAAAAATATATGTCCATAACACAGTAATAAATAACACAATAGATGTTTTTAATCAAGGAAAAAATCATAGAATTAAATTCAAATAAATTGTAATTCTAGATTTTTTTTTATTTTTTTTATTTTTAATAACATGTCAACAGTAAAGACCCAAATCAACATATACATATATGCAAATCAAGGCAGAGGCATAAATGCTCTGATACCAAATGATAGATTTCTTAATCTATAAAAATGAATTTAATCTGTGCATAAACAATATCACAGAATATCAAATGCGGAATAAAATCTAGGAACGTTATTTATTACCTGTCTCTTATACACATCTAGATGTATTAAACTGTTCAGTTATTTCTTATTGTGTATCATGTGCTCCCATATAATTCAATTAAGGACAAAATTATCTAAACAAAAATAAAAATCCTTCCCTCACCCGTTACTTTACCAAATCAGCGAAAAGGTTCATTTGCAAATTTCCCAACCCCAATTCTTGTAGCAGGGTATCGTTACTCATCATCCAAAAAGATCAAATGGGGATATCGCTACTTTACCAAATTGAAAGAAGGTCAGTGCTTTGAAATTGTTGGATTGGTCAAGTGTAAGAAGATTTTGCTGCCGGAGAAAATATTTTGGCTTTTTGTTGCCGGAGAAAATATTTTGGCTTCATGATATCTACGAGGCTATTTTGGAGCTCTGGGTTGATATTGAAATCATCTTTTCCTTTGATTCCCTCTCCGTTGTTAAATCTCAGGCAGTGACGTCACTCTTGAAGCTCGGAGAGGCCGTCCAGACGATGCTGTCGCAGTTCGAATATGTAATTAACGGAGGATTCGTCAAAAACGACAATTCCTAGCGGCGGAGTCCACCCGCTCACTCGTTACGTGACGAATTATCTTGTTTTCCTTGTGGATTACATTACCCCGGTGGCTGATATCGTTGTCGATTGGCCTGTGCCGGTGCATGCTCTGCTGCTAGTGTCTTGCTTCTCGAGCTCAACTTCTGAAGATGGGGTTTACGACGACATGCTAGCATCGGCCATCACGGTCCAGCTGGCGTGAATTATTCTAGTGCTCCTTTCTAAATTGGACGGCAAACCCCTCAAACGCTCCAGGGTGAGATAACATTTTGGCGAATATCAATTTTGGAATACCTGTGGTTTACTACATAATTTACTGATTAAAGAGAAAAGTTCATTGGCTGTTAGATTTGCTCGAGTACTAAGCAAACTATTTGAGGGGTTTGGTTGATCTTTGTTTTATTCCAGCTGCTTTGGTAAAGTCATAAGTGGGAGAAGGGTTTTTGCTTTTGTTTAGATAATTTTGTCTCAACCGCTATTGATCACGTGAGAGGCATGTGACACGCACTAACGGAAGAATTAGTTAAGTAATTTAAAATAATGGACAAAAAATGATATTTTTAGAAGTTATGTGATATTTCTTACTACAAAATTAATTTAATGATTAAAACTCATATAATTTAAAAGTATAGTGATTTTTTGACTATTCACAATAAATATATATATATATATATGTCCATGAAGTTTATATCTTATTATTTTGTATATTTTTTGGATAAATAAGTTCTTGCCTATCCTCTGAAAACTATTATGATGACATTATATAAACGTATGCTAATGACTATTGGATTTGAATTAAATTGTCGATATTTGTATGTTAAAAAACTAAAGGCCTCAGTGAGCCCTAAATTTTTAATGAAATGGCCTCTTGCTATTCCATGTGAAATAACAATATATTCCCTCTAAAAATGAAAAAAAAAAAAATGATGAAATAACAACAAAGATAATTTAAACATCAACACAATACTAATGCACAAAAATTTGTGTGAAACTACCCCATAAATTAATAGTTCAAGTATGGCCCAATTCAACCTATTTGCATGATCCTTTTTACAACACTTAGTTAAAAATACATAGAAAACACCTATCTCCTACATAGAAAAGACTTGAGCTTTAAGCTATCCTAATCTATCCTAACAACTTCCTAATTCTAATCCTACTTACTCTTACAATTTTTAATAGTAGCTTAAATAGTATAACATTACACAAGGCAAAAATCAAGAGTTATTTGCTGAAAGATTACAAAATTGCCCTCACACTTAACCACCAGCGAGTCGAGATCGCGATATAGAGATTTTGAGATCGCGATCTCGACTCTAATACATTTAGAGCAATTTCCCGAGTCGAGATCGCGATCTAAGATTTTGAGATCACGATCTCGACTCACTAAACATTAAAGTGATTTTTCGAGTCCAGATCGCGATTGGAGAATTCCATATCGCGATCTGGACTCTCCTTCCAACAATCCTTCTATTATTTGATAATTACAATTCGATCTGGAACCTTTAAGCTTGTCCATCCCAACTTCCAACCTCTGATTTTTAATTTGAATAATACTAACACAATTAAGCAATTAATTAAGTTAAAAAATTAATAAAAAGTTATCATATTTAATAAGAACAAAAATATAAACACATATGAAAGAAATTAACTTAAACCTTTATTTAACTACCTAAAGTTCGAGATTTAAGCTATCAAAATGTCACAATTTAGAAGAAAATAACTCTAGTTTACTAGAGTTATCACACCCCCAAACTTAACGTTTTGCTAGTTCCAAACAAACAAAAATTAAAAGAAACCTACTAATACATTAACACCTAAACACCACCAAAATTGACGACACACTTGATGAATCGTAGATGTACTTAGAGTAATTAAGAAATCTCTCAATAAACGTCAATACTAAATGATATGTGAAGTATTTACGTGAGTCAATCCAAAATTGTAATTTTGTTCTACAAAGAAGCACACTTTCATTCACTACATAAGATTCCACATCACTAAGTCAAATACTATTCTCAAAAAGAGTTACCAAAAGTTTTAGTTCTATTCATTTAAAATATCATTGTTTCTCAAATCAAAAATATTATGAAGTTAGTCAATTATCTCGACTTGGCATCATGAAAATAGAAATTCATTTAGAAATCAATTTAAATGCAAATGTCATACATTTTGGGAATAGACCTCTAACAAGGAATAAGTAATATGAGATCAATGATAAATATTACAAACATTTACTTTTTAACTTATTTGTATACTAAAACGCAATTCCTAATGGCTTAATTCGGAGAAACAACATGGGTACATGTAGGAATCCCGTACTTGCCTTATTACTATTCTAATGGCTTATTTTGAAAAAATAATATGGGTACATGTCGGAATCCCGTACTCGCCTTATTCCTAAAAGCAAAGTTTTTTTTTTTTTTTTTTTACAAACGGTCATAAACAAAGGAAAATGAGTGAAATGTAGTTAAAATTAATCTCGAATATCAATTATTCACAAGTTAGAAGAACAGCATCAATTTCCTATGCATACACACAAAATGTCCCAAAAATTTTTCTATTTCATTTAGCTCATTTCTTTCCAAAAGATAGATCATCTAACCAAATAATATAAGTGATTTGATCAGAAACAACATTTCAAATAAATTTTCCTAAATTTTCAGCACATCTTTTTGAAAAATAGTGATGCCAAGTTTTTAAAATATTTATGTTGCAAACGAACTACTCACTCACACAAAAATTCGTGGAATGACTCAATCAAATATTTCAATCATAGAGTATTGAATATCAAAATTCATCATCATTGAGTACCCAATTGAACAAATTTTCATTCATTATACATCAAGTGACATCAACTTACACAAAACAACTGATCCCAAAACAAAAAATAAACACCCCAAACTTGTCATTTATTCAAATGATGAGTACAACTCATCCTACCGCTCACCCAAAATCCAACATAATGACATATCTAAAAATAACAAAAACTACTGAAACTATGACACAATTTCAAACTAAAAGCATTCATTAAAAATTGAGTAGAAATACCAAGAGTATTAAACCATGCCATGCATCTCATCAATTAAGCCCTATAAAAATCAATATGCAATTCAATTCATCAACAAATGCAAAAATAGTATCAGCTTAGGGCCCTTAGCCAGTCTACTCTTATTCGACAATAATCATGACCAAAACTACACCAAGTATCCAACAAGAAACTCCCACAAATATTCAATCCATGAAGCATCACAATAGATATCTACTTGGCGTCAGTTTAAGGCCATTAGCTAATCTACTAAAAAGGAAAATTAAACTACTCCAAATCAAAAGACTAAAAAATAAAATAAAATGATGGTTGAAGTGATTTTGAATGGAATAAAATGAATTTTTTTTTTGATTAAGGAGAAGAAGATTAGAAAATTTTGAGAAAACAAGAAGAAAAGCTGCATAAGTAAACGTTCCAGCAAATTGAGATAGCGATTTGGATTTTTCAGATCACGATCTGGCCTGATCTTGAGATCGCGATCTCGAATGGTATCACAATCTCGAAGGAGTTGAGATCGTGATCTCGACACGGTGCAAAATTTGCCTTTGCAGAAGTTTGAACTTGATATCGCGATCTCAATTTTGAGATTGCGATATCGAACCCAATTACCATTATGCCCTCCAGAAGTTTGAGCTTGACATGGCGATCTGGAATTTGAGATCGCGATCTCACGCTAAATTTTTGCAAAGTGTAATTCTTACACTTAGCCAAAATTGCTCAATTTTTTATCACTTTTCTCCATTTGCAAGGACAACCTATAAACACTACATTAATAAGTTAGGATGACAAATTCACTCATTCCTTAGCACCATTTATTCAACTAAATAAAACTTAGATTTTTAACCAAAATTCTAACCTAATTCAACTAATTTACTCAAAATCAAACTAATGAAAAATCATACCAAAAAGAACACAATAATAACCAAATTAAAGACTTGGGTTGTCTCCCAAGAGGTGCTCTTTTATAGTCACTAGCTTGACTATGGCATGAACAAGCTTTATTCTTGCACAATCTCTTGTCTGTTTTCAATGATTCCTCCGAGGTAGGGTTTGAACCGATGACCATTAACCTTGAAAGCTCTCTCTTTCCCTTTTATTTCCACTGCTCAATGAGAAAAAGTTTGAACCACTTAAGAGATCACTCCATCTTGACTTGAGTTTTTTCGGGAATAATTTAAGTCGTGAATTGTAAAGTAGCACCAAATCACCAACTTTAAATTCTTTCCTTAGGATGAGCTTGTCATGCCATGCCTTAGTTTTTTCCTTATAGATTAAAGAATTTTCAAATGCTTCCCTCCAAAATTCATCCAACTCATTCAAATCAAGCATCCTCTTTTCATATGCTTTCTTCAAATCAAAATTCAAATTTTTTATTGCCCAATATGCTCTATACTCAAGTTCCACCGGCAAGTGACATATTTTTTCATACACAATACGATACAGAGACATGCCTATGGGGGTTTTAAATGCCGTCCGATAAGCCCACAATGTGTCATCTAACTTAAGTGTCCAATCCTTCCTAGTCTTATTCACCTTCTTCTCTAAGATCCTCTTCAATTCTCGATTTGAAACCTCAACTTGACCCGATATTTGAGGATGACAGGCTAAAGCAACCTTGTGTTTCACACCATACTTTGTCATCAAGGTCTCAAAATGTGAATTTTTGAAGTGAGGGCCCCCATCACTAATGATAGCTCGAGGTACTCCAAACCGAAAAAAGATGTTCTTTCGAAGGAATTTAGTGACCACTTTGGCTTCATTGGTTGGGGTGGCGATTGCTTAAACCCACTTTGACACATAATCCACCGCAACCAAAATATACTTGTTGGAATATGAAATCGAGAACAGTTCCATGAAATTAATTACCCATGCATCAAATACCTCCAACTAAATAATGCCATGAAGGGGCATTTCATTTTTTCTCTAAATATTTTCCACCCTTTGACATTCATCACACTTGAACACAAATTTTCAGGAATCCTAGAACATAGTTAGCCGATACAAACCACTTTGAAAGACCTTAAAAGCTGTTCGTTGAGCTCCATGATGTCCACCAATTGGAGATGAATGACAATGTCTCAACACTTCAGTAATTTCACATTCCGGGACACATCTCCTAAGGACTTGATCATTGCACCTTCGGAACAAATATGACTCTTCCCGAAAGTAATGTTTAAGCTCCGCAAAAAATTTTCTTTTCTCATTGACATTTAACATCTTTGGTACTATCCTTGCCACAAGATAATTCACAATATCTACATACCATGGACTCACTTCCTTCATTTCAAATAATTTCTCAATTGATGATTTTTCATTGATGGCTCTTTCTTCATGATTGACAAGTGTAGATGCTTCAACCCTTGAAAAATGATCGGCTACCATGTTTTTCACAGTCTTCTTGTCCATTACCTCCCAATCAAACTCCTGCAACAAAAGTATCCATCTTAATAAACGTGGCTTGCCATCTTGTTTAGAAAATAAATACTTTAATGCGGAGTGATCGGTATGAGTACAATTACCTTAGATCCAATAAAATATGATCTAAACTTATCAAATACAAAAACTATAGCAAGTAGTTCCTTCTTTGTTGTAGAATAATTAAGTTGTGCATTATTTAAGGTTCTACTTGCATAGTAAATGACATGCAACATCTTATTCACCTTTTGACATAAGCGGCACCTATTGCATAGTCACTACATCACACATAAGCTCAAATGGAAGAGACCAATTTGGTGCTACGATGATCGGTGCAATCACAATAGCATGTTTTAACTCATTGAATGCCTACAAACAAGAATCATCAAAATGAAAAGGACAATCTTTTTGAAGTAATAAGGAAAAGGTCTAGCGACATGTGAAAATTCCTAATGAATCTTTTATTAAAGCTCGCATGACCTAAGAAACTTCTTAACCTCTTAACATTAATTGGAGGAGGCAACTTTTCAATCACCTCCACCTTTGCCCTATCAACTTCTATCTCTTTTGATGAAACTTTGTGATCCAAAATAATTTTCGATTTTCTTCCGTCATCATGAAATGACACTTTTCCCAATTCAGAACTAAATTAGTTTCTACACGCCTTTTCAACACATTGGACAAATTTGCAAGACAATCATCAAATGAGACACCAAATACACTAAAATCATCCATGAAGATCTCTATACTCTTTTCAATCATGTCATGAAAAATGAAAAACATACAACGTTGAAATATGTTTGGTGCATTGCAAAGCCCAAAGGGCATTTTCCTATATGCAAAGGTACCAAATAGGCATGTAAAAATTGTTTTATCTAGATCATCCGAACAAATAACAATTTGGAGATAACCGGAATAACCATCAAGGAAACAATAATATGCAAAACCGGCCAACCTCTCAAGCATTTGATCAATAGAAGGTAAACAACTTTCAAAAATCAATGTACATTTGCTTATCCGTAACCAATCTAGAGGGCATGAGTTCATTGATTTCACTTATGATTATGGTAATACCACCCTTCTTTGGAATGACTTGAGTGGGACTTATAACCCCCTCGCTATCGCTAATTGGATAAATAATACCGGCTTTCAAAAGTTTGAGAACCTCCTTCCTCACAACCTCTTTTAAAGTAGGATTCAATTTCCTTTGAGGTTGCCTTACCGGTTTACTTCCATCATTCAACAAGATTTTATGCATGCATATGGAAGGGCTAATTCCCTTAATATCATCAATGGACCAAGCAATGGTATCTTTATGCATTTTAAGCACCACAATCAATCTATCAAGTTGCTCACTTGTCAAAGATGCATTCACAATTATCGGGTATGTCTCACTTTCACCAAGATATGCATACATTAGGTGAGTAAGAAGAGGTTTAAGTTTCAACTTGGGGGGTTCGTTGGTCGGAGACCCACCTTTATCTTTTTCTTGATTCTCCTCATCCTCCTTTTGTAATAAGGTCTCATCCTCCAAATGATTCACATTCCTCATCCCTTCATCATCATCATTTTGATTTAGAGCATTTAACTCCAAGACCTCTTCCTCCATTGAGAGAAATTCTCCATTGCATTCCTACAACAATCATCAATTAAGTGATCTACCACATTTATATTCATGACATCTTCAAAAATTGAAAGAATCTTTAATGAACTAAAAACATTAAATGTAACAATTTTATCATTTATTCAGAATTCCAACTTCCCTTCTTGAACATCAATAACTGCACGGATGGTAGCAAGGAAGGGTCTCCCAAGAATAATTGGCATCTCTTTATCCTCTTCCATTTCAAACACAATGAAATCGGCCGGTAGGTAGAGTTTGTCAATTTTCACAATCACATCTTCAATGATCCCTTTTGGAAATTTTATGCTCCGATCCGTAAGTTGCAATCAGATACTTGTTGGCATCAATTGTCATCCATTTAACTTTTTGAATACCGTAAAAGGTATGAGATTTATCGAATCTCCCAAATCACACAATGCTCTCCGAAATTGTAAACCCCCAATCTCACAAGGTATAAAAAATGAACTGGGGTCCTTAAGCTTTGGTAGCAACAATCTTTTTGTAAGGAGTGCATTACAATTCTTCGTTAAGTATAAGATTTCATCTCCATGAATTTTCTTTTTGAAGTAAGGACTTGTTTCATGAATTTAGCATAGGTGGGCATGTTTTCAAGTGTCTCCATGAATGGAATGTTGATTTCAAGTTTTTTGAAAATTTAAACAAACTTCTTGAACTTCGTTGCTTTTTTTTCATCCTTTAGCCTTCGAGGAAATGGCACATTAACATGTTTCGGCTTATGATGCTTCAGATCATTGCCTTCATTGCTTAGTGAGTTGGGCTTAATAGATCCATTCATCATGTTGTCTTGTCCATTTGAAGACTCTCCTTTTTCTTTCTCTTTGTAGACATCTATTTTTGTCCCTTAAGTTCTCCCCTATTTTCTTCTTAATTTGACTCTCAATTTTCTTTTTAATTTCCCTTTTAATTTCTTTTTAACCTACTCTTTGATTTCCTCTTAATTTATCCTTTAACTCCCTCTTAATTTGTCTTATGGTGTTTAATTATTATGTGTTTTATGCATTTGAAATACTAAGAATGAGTTTTATTATTATCAAGTTTTTAGATTTTTCAAAAAAAAAAAAAAAAAAAAAAATTCAGTACGTGAACAGTACCCGAGCATTCTGTTCACGCGCCGAACAATCAGCTCGACAGAGCCGTTTTGGCCACATTTTTTTCTGCATTTTTTCACCCATTCTCACCAAATATCAGATGCTCCATACTCCCAACATGACAAGGAATGGTCTTTGACCATTTTTACACTCAATCCACTTCGTTAAAAGCAAAAAAAATTAGTCTAAAGAGTGGGGGGGACGAAAATTTCTGCAGGAAGAAAAGAAAGAAAATTTTTTCTAAGTTTAAAAATATTTCAAATAGCCAACTTTGAGCCAAAATTCCAAACGATTGAAAAGGAATTAGACTAAACTCAAAGAAGAAAAGTTGTAGAGGGTACCTGGGACTACAATTGCTCTTTGTAAAGCTCAAGCAAAATCATTCATTTGGAGGGTCAAAAACGTGGTAGAGAGAAGGCTGGTGGCCAAGAAAATCTGCAGAAAAAAAAGAGAAATTTTTCTGAGTCTAGAAAATTTTCCAGACAGCCAACTTTGAGCCAAGATTTCAAACGATCTCAGAGGAATTAGACTAAACTCAAAGAAGAAAAGTTGTAGAGGGTACCTGGGACTACAACTTCTCTTTGTAAAGCTCAAGCAAAATCGTTCATCTGGTAGGTGAAAAACGTGGTGGAAGAAGGCCAATTTATCAACCGGAAGCTTGGAGGTTCCGAAAGTAAATTCGGCTCAAACGCACTCCAAGCCAAGTATAACCAATTCCACCACATTCCTGAGGTTGAGGTGAGTTAAATGGGCTTTTGAATCGATTGTTTTGGTGACAAAATGCTTATCTTACTATTTTTACATTATTTATGACTTAATTTTCGAATTTAATTTATAGTTCATAATGTTTTTATTGGCTTTAGAATATTTTTTGGAGTGTTTCTAAAGGTTTACACTAAAATTTTGTGGATGTTTTCATGCAAGTTTGTATTTGGTTCATATGCCCACTTTTACCCTTTGATTTATGTTTATATAGTTGTTTATGTTAATTAATTGATATATCTTCATGTTCTATGTAAAATTAGAATTTTATGGCTATTTTCTTAGAATTTTTGGGTTAAGGTTTGAAGGTTTTACTTTTTGGGGTGGTTATGGAGTTGGGAGAATTTTGAATGGTTGTTTACCGTTGGGGAAGAAGAGGAAGAAGTTGGGGGAATGCAGAGAAACTTTCAAGTGTATAAATAAAAAGAAACTGAACCTCCACTCAAAAATGGCTTTGGACTAGTGGTTCAACAGCTGGTGTTCCTTCTTGGTGGCTTGGATTCGAATCTCCTTGCCCCCATTTTCCTTAGGATTTTTTGAGTTTTGTCCCCTTGGGTCCATAGGACTAACACATCATCGATGACGTGGCGCCATGTAATCCCACGTCAGCAATGACGTGGCAATCCAAAAAAAAAGAAGAAAAGCCTTCTGACAGGGCCCACTTCGATACCACGTCATCGATGACGTGGCACACAAAAAAAATAAAATTTAAGGGACCATTTGACACCAGATTAAAAAAAAAATGTTCAGAAAATTTTTTATTTGCGTTTTAACCCTCCAGATTTTAGATTTTTGCATTTTAGCCCTCAAATAATTTTCTAAATTGCATTTAGGCCCTTAAGAAATTTTCTTTAATATTACTATTTTTTCTTTTCAAATTTTTTCTAAGTTACATTTTTTAATGACAATAACCACCAAGCTTTAATTTGATTTTTGTTTTGACATTTTAATATGTTTAATTACCCTTTGATTGTGAAATTACCGTTTTACCCTTATGAGTATTAAATTGTAAATAGGCTCTGATTTTGAACATATTTTTCAATTAGTTTCTTTTGTGATGATTTGTGCTTTATTTTTTATGTTTGTTGGTCTTGATATAATATTTATGCTTTTTCATACTTGTTAAATGATGTGAATCTACTATTCTGTCCTCAAATTTTGTTTAGTTGCACGACTAGTGACATTAAATATTTGAATCAAACTCAATTTAATCCATGACTTAATAACTGTATCAATAATATAAAATCGGGCTAGAAGTAAACTCTGGCGTGCATGACAAACGACTGTTTTGCCCCTTGGGAGTTAAAGGGCACTACAAGCTAAATGTGTGCGACTTTAAATTGGACCCGGGTTAAATTTACCGGTCAATGTTATTATTTACCATTTATTTTTATTTCCTAATTAATATGTACATATTTTATTACTTTTAAACTATCTCAAGCACACGTACGCTACAAAATCGGCAATAATGAATACTAAAATTAAAAAGGGAGCCGAGATAAAATCATGCAACCGGTCCAACGCCGGGTAAAGTGGGTGACGAGGGAAATTCAAATCTATCCCAAACCTTCCCATTACAACAGGATTCCCGAACTCATGTTTTTTTTGAATTACGTGGACCAGGAGTCAATCTAGACTAGCGTTTATTTTCTCTTTAAATTTTGATGTATTTTTGTGTCCCGGCGCACGGCAACACACCGGGTGGCGACTCCAATCCAGTGTTCCCGAGCTTAGATTATTTTTGTACAATTTATAGTCGCATTTAAAGCCCCGTTATGTAATAGTAAATAGGTGATTCATTTGAATTTGTAATAGTAAGTAGATAATTTATGTTTGTAAATAGTAAATAGGATTTTTGCATTTAATCACCTATTTCACGAGCACCACATGGCGATGGTGCCGGTCCCAAAGGTGCCGGCCGGTCAAATGTATGGGGGTGCGGCATGGCGACTCCACTGGGGACTTTAAGAATCCGGGCACACGATTTTAACGCGTTTCTCTCAATTTTACCCAATTCATTATAAACCGGCTAATTTTTAACGATTTTGTGTGCTACGTTACCGGTTCTATGCCTCGTTTTGCGTGCCATGTGCAACGTGTTACTTTAATTGTTCTTTTTCAATTACTTTACACTTGTTTTACCGTATTTCACCATTTTTACTGTCTTGTGTGCTGGTTTTCGGATTTTTGTGTCTCTGTTTTACGTGCCACATGCTACGTGTTACTTTAATTGTTCTTTTTCAATTACTTTACACTGTATTTCACCATTTTTTACTGTCTTGTGTGCTGGTTTACGAATTTTTGTGTCTCGTTTTACGTGCCACATGCTACGTCCCACTTACCCTAGTTAAGACAATTACTTAGTCTACACTTATTTGTGGCCGTAAAACGACCATTTTTACTGTCGTGTGCTGGTTTATAGATTTTGGGTCTCGTTTTATGTGCCACATGTTATGTGTTACTTTATTTGTTCTTTTCAAATTATTTTACACTTGTTTTACTATATTTCACTATGTTTGCTGTCTTGAGTACCCGTTTGCTCGATTTAGGTTTCGTTTTACGTGCCATACCCTGTCTGCCTATGGTGTGATTTGTTCTTGCTTTATTGTATATGTTTTAATATATTTTACTATTATACCTATTTGTGGTTAATTTGGGGGTAATTTTTGGGGTGTTGGGGGTGCATCAAACCTTTAGAGCCAAACATTAGATGGCGCTAAAATGTGTGAATCTTACCGCCTCCAAGTAAACACAGCATAACACATGTCTCATTTATTGCATGTCCTATTTTTGTGGGTGTCGTTCCCACATTCCCTGTAGGAATTAAGACGATCTACCCAAATATGCAGCCGTGACACAATGTGCACGTAACGGTATCTGTGGCGATCACCTGACCACTGACGATAAGGCCCATTGGAATTGATGGATTTTATTTTTGGGCCCAAAGTTTGAAGGTTCGGGAACCAAGCCCATCTAGATTGCATTAGTAAGCCAAGCCTCATATTCATATAGCTTAAAGCATAGGGTAGAACTGTGTGGACCTTGTTTAGGACACTAGACACGAGGCGGTAGGACCCACCCATTTATCTGGCTTGTAATAGTAAATAACTTTACAATTTTGTTATGTAATAGTAATTAGTTTTTCTGATTCGTATGATTTACTTTGGCCATGTAATTTGTATCTACTTCCCGCAAGAAAGAGTAAATTTTGATTTTTGCATTGCATAAGCCTTAGGTAGGGTCAAAGGCATATGGTTGCCAGACCCAAATAGGAGACCTACCCCCGCGACATGTTTTTAAAGTTTTATTATCTCTTGTGTGCATTTAGGCTAACCCCAGCGTTGTAGGGCCACTGTAGGCTACTTATTGCATATCATTAGCCGTAGAAGGGATACCCTGTCGGATATCCTGTGTATAGAATTGCATACCTATCCCTAGGTACATAACCTACAATGGGATTTGCAAACTTGCGTGTTCATTTTATAAAGGCTCTGAAGGGGTACAAGCCTCAGGTAAGGCTAACATGTATTTTATGCACATCTAGTTGTGCTCGAGTAATCGGAAAGGCGACCAAAATGCCCTATTTGCTACAGGAGTGGGAACGAAACATGCAGTTGCCAAAACTGAATACAATAGCTGGTTATTTGGGTCACCTAGTATGTCTGCGAGATATTGAGCCAGATCAACCAATTGCACAACTGGACATCTGATGATCTCCCTAGATCATAGGAGTTTCGGTAAATTTGAAAGGATATTATTTTTAGTTTTGCTCCTTTTAATTTCATATTTGTATGTATGTTTTATACTTCTTAAGTCATTTTGTTTATGCCATCTAGTCAAGAAGTAGGTGCATTCACAGCATTGTATTCATGATTCATCTCATTCATCTATTTTGGAGATGAATCTTGAAAACAATTTGATTAGTAAGGCAAGTACAATCATGATATTGCATTCATGATTCATCTTATTCATCTATTTTGGAGGTGAATTCTGAAGACAATTGATTTTTATAGGATGACCAATGAATGTTAAGTTTATGTTCTCTAGGATCACTTGTACAAATCTTCTATTAATGAGAACTTTTTCTTCACGATGTTTTAGCTCATTTTGTTTTCTTTCATTTCATGCTTTATTTTTTCTCAAATGGCCCAAAATCAATGCTTTTGATCCTTCGGATACTACAGTTTATGAGGTTGATGAGTGCAATTTCGATATCACACCTGACCCTGATTTTACACAGTCTGAGAGTGGTGAGGACGAGTGTGATATTAAAAATGAATTCGGGTGACACGAGGAAAAACCAAAGCCTAACTTGGAAAAAATAGAAACGGTAAATATTGGGACAGACACGGACGTAAGAGAGGTTAAAATCAGCATACATTTGACTAGAGGGCAGAGGAAAGAGATGATAGAATTTTTTATTTTGTTCCAAGACGTCTTTGCCTGGTCTTATGATGATATGCCTGGCATTTCAACAGATGTCGTGGTTCACAAATCCCCACCGATCCTAAATGCCCGCCTGTAAAGTAGAAGCCAAGGAAGTTTAAGCCGAAAATGAGCTTAAAGATCAAAGAACAAATCATCAAGCAGTTTAATGCCACAATCATCATTGTGTCCCGGTATCCTATTTGACTTTCCAATATGGTGCCAGTACCGAAGAAGATTGGGGATGTCAGAGTTTGCGTCGACTATCGAGACTTAAACAAGGCCAGTCCCAAGGATGATTTTCCGCTGCCAAACGATTCACATCATTCTAGACAGTGCTGCCTGCCATGAGATGGAGACTTTTGTCGATTGTTTTGCTGGGTATCACCAAATCCTAGTGGACGAGGAAGGCAGGGAAAAGATAGTATTCATTACTCCTTGGGGGACATTCTGCTACAGAGTTATGCCATTTGGACTCAAGAATGCTGGTGCAACATATCAACGCACTATGACCACCTTGTTTCATGACATGATACACGAAGAGATGGATGTCTATGTCGATGACATCATTATCAAATCCAAGAAGGCCGAGGATCACTTGACCAATCTTAAGAAGGTATTTGAGAGGATGAAAAGATATAATCTGAAGTTAAACCCAGCAAAGTGCGCCTTTGGAGCTCCTTCCGAAAAGTTATTAGGTTTCATTGTCAGTAAGCGGGGATAGACCCAACAAAGATCAAAGCTATCCGTGATATGTCTGCGCCAAAGACTCAGAAGGATGTAAAAAGTTTCTTGGAAAAAATCAATTTTATTAGTCGCTTCATCATGTGCTCAGCTGACAGCTACTTGTGAACCTTTGTTCAAACTGTTGAGAAAAAATGCACCGATGTACTGGAATGATGACTGTCAACAGGCTTTTGACAAAATCAGAGATTATCTTTTGAACCCTCCTGTGTTGGTCCCCCCAAAGCCAGGAAAGCCATTAATCATGTATCTGTCGATTTTGGATGGATCCATGGGTTGTGTCTTGGGGCAGCATGACGATTCGGGCAGAAAAGAGCAGGCTATCTATTATCTAAGCAAGAAGTTTATAGTCTATGAAGCCAATTATTCTTTTTTGGAGCGAACATGCTGTGCATTGGTTTGGACCTCCCAACGGCTAAGGCATTATCTACTGCGTCATACCACTTATCTCATTTCCAAGTGTGATCCCCTTCGCTATATGTTAGAGAAGCCTATACCGACTGGACGCTTGGCTAGATGGCAGATGTTGTTAGTAGAATTCGATATCATCTTCGCTACTCAAAAGGCTGTCAAAGGACAAGCGACAGCGGATTCATCTTGCTGAGAACCCAAGGGAGAATGATTATCAACCCTTGCACACATACTTTTCGGACGAACACATCTTATTCATTGGCACTGCCGAAGACATGAAAGATGAATGTCCACATTGGAGGATATTCTTTGAGGGTGCATCCAACACTTTTGGTGCTGGCATAGGAGCGGTTTTGATATATCACCAGAGGGCAGACACTTCCCAGCAACAGCCAAGTTACAGTTTTCGTGTACGAACAACATGGTAGAGTATGAGGCTTGCATACTTGGTCTAAAAATGGCATTGGACATGGGTATTAAAGGGTTAGCTGTGTTTAGTGATTCGGATTTGCTCGTCCATCAAACACTGGGGCACTGGGTAACCAGGGATTCTAAAATCATGCCATATCACTGCAGTATTCTCAAACTAGGTCGACAATTTGATGCTTTGGAATTCACTCAGATACCCCGATCCAGGAATGTATTTGCTGATACTCTGGCTACCTTATCTTCAATGATCAGTCATCCAGACAGCTGGCACAGTGATAGAACCCATTACCATTCAGGTGCTGGAAAAGCCAGGGTACTGTTGCACTCTTGAGACGGAATCTGATGGACTTCCTTGGTTTAATGATATCAAGGAGTTTCTGGACAAAGGTAGCTATCCTCTAGGGGCTAGTACTTCAGATAAGAAGTTCCTACGCCGAATGTCAATCAAGTTCTTTAAGATAAATGGCAATGTACTTTATCGAAGGACGATAGATTATGGTCTTCTGAGGTGCGTTGATAAGAAAGAGGCCACTTACATTATGGAGGATGTTCATATACACAGTTTGTGGGCCACACATGAACGGGCACTTATTAGCTAAGAAGATAATGAGAGCAGGCTATTTTTGGCTTACTATGGAGCATGATTGCATCGAATTTGTTTGCAGGTGTGTTCAGTGCCAAATGCACGGGGATGAGATAAGGGCAGCACCAATTGAATTGCACAACATCACTACTCCATGGCCCTGTTCAATTTGGGGAATGGACGTCATTGGATTGAACTCGAGTCGCTAGCATCTAATGGTCATCGCTTCATCCTGGTAGCGATTGAATATTTCACTAAGTGGGTCGAGGCTGAATCCTACAAGCACGTAACAAAGAAGGTAGTGGCGGAGTTCATCCGAAAGAACATCATTTGCCGCTTTGGGATCCCGAATACATTGGTTACCGACAATGCCAAGAACCTGAACAATGACATGGTAGATGGTCTTTGTGCCCAATTCAAGATTAAGTATCAGAATTTCACCATCTACAGGCCAAAAATGAATGGGGCGGTTGAAGCAGCTAACAAGAATTTTAAGAGAATTATTCGAAAAATGGTTGACAGTCAGCGTGATTGGCATGAAAAGCTGTCATATGCATCGCTGGGTTATCGGACTGCCATCAGGACATCTACTGGGGCAACGCCTTACTCCCTCATGTACGGAATGGAAGCTGTTTTGCCGGCGGAAGTAGAGATCTCTTCTCTACGCATTCTTATGGAAACTGAGTTAGAAGATGCAGAATTACAGGGTGCGGCTCAGACATTAACAGCTTGCACTCATTGATGAAAGACGGCTAACAGCTGTGTGTCATGGCCAATGTTATCAACGGAGGATGGCCCGAGCTTACAACAAGAAAGTCAAGCCCAGACATTTTCAGGCTGGCGATCTAGTCTTGAAACGCATATTGCCAATACAGGACGAAGCAAAGGGCAAGTTTGCTCCTAACTGGCAGGGTCCATTCATTGTACACAAAGTATTATCAGGAGGAGCTCTTATCCTTACGGAGATGGATGGATAGGTTTTCCCCCAACCGATAAATACGGACATGGTCAAAAAGTTTTTCATCTGATTTGGCAGACTGTAAACTTTTAAGTCATTGTAGAACATCAGATAGAATTCCACTTGTTATTTTCTTTCCCTTTTCACCCACATTCGGACTAAATCCTTTTATATCTCTTCTCTTTATTTGCCTATCTTTCGTTTCAATTATGCTTTGTCCCTATCCTTTGCTGTAAAAACAAATTGGAACTGAGCTCATTTGCAATGTTGGGGCAAATTGTTGTTTCTGGGTGGCAAAAAAAAAAAAAAAAAAAAAAGAAAAAAAAATGGAAAGTTTGAGAGGCTGACCAAAATAAATGCCCAACAAAATTGAGTTTGTTATAATAAAATTGGGGCAATTTTTTTCAAATCTATTTCCCCAGTTCAGTCAGTTGCCTTCAAGTAAGACTCTCAGCCCAAAACTGGGGCAATTCTTTTAGATAAAGGACATAACTAGTTTTCCTCATATCACAAACTCGCTCTTTCCTCCCTTGTAGCTATGTTCTTTCCAACCAAAGCGCCCATCTTAAACTGGGGTAAGTGTTTTGTTAAGATAATCCTAATCTTTACCAATTACACGACTTAACTCATTTTGACCCTAACTATCCTAAGTTCTGCATAGGCTTAAATGGAGCAGTTTATGCAGTCTCGGCAGTTGATGTTAACATGTCTATCCCAATTACAGGGAAGACAGCCTTACTGATGCCGAAAAACTTTGAAAACTAAAGTTCGCATGAAAGGGTTCCAGTGAATGGTCAAAGTCCCTTGACGACTTTTTTTTTTCCACACTCTCCTTTTGCCTAGGCCACTGAAATTTGTCTCCGAAGTCAGGCTTATTGGTTGCCTCTATGTCGTTCTCTCAACACAGTCATTGGCCTTTAAAAGGCACGTATCCGATGGATCCAAAGCATTTCCTGATCGGGTCCAAATCACTTGGAATGAAAGTCAAAGCAGTGTTAATACGGTGATGGCACAATTTTTACTAAGATTGCTCCCATGTGCCAGTATGTATTTATTCATGTACTTCTATCAAACTCACATGCTGCCATTTAGTTTGTTTGTAGTTGTTCGTCTTGTTGTTGATGTTTTAGTTGTCAAATATGTGAAAACCATCTGTTTAATTGAACTACGTTCGACCTGATTCCTGTGGTGGGATACGTAGGCAGCTCTTAGCGAGCTCGGTCACCTTGCTTATAGAAATGTTCGCTAAGATTGACATTTTGTATGTTTTGGCACTGACCAATTCGAGTTTTCTTTGCTTGATATCGCATTGTTTTGAGTACCTGCAGGTACATGAAATAAAATGGATGCTAAAATCCACGACACTGGGGCAAATTTTATTGATTGGATATCCTTCATAAACAACAAGGGATACACTAATCCTGAGAGCTGTCTTGATACCCAACGGTCTTTCTTCACATTTTGAAAGGGGTGATTCACGCCAACCCCTAATGAAGCAATCAACCTCACAGGTGGTCACCACTTGGGAGATGGTACACTGAGTTCCCAGTCAAACCTCCTCGTCAGTTTAAATAATGCTGTCATTTACCGTTTAGGGCTTAATGTCCCAGTTTACAATCCAGTCATGATTAGGGTTAATTACTAGTTGCCTTTTACACTTCATTTCATGGGTAAGCCCAATGACATGGCTCCGTGTATGTATCATACTTATTGCATTTTCACCCGATAAACGAATTTCAGGTTCTCATTTCCATTTTTCATTAACCTGGTAAACGAATTTCAGGTTTGCATTTTCACCCGATAAACGAATTTCAGGTTCTCATTTCCATTTTCATAACCTGATAAACGAATTTCAGGTTTGCATTTTCATCCCCGATAAACGAATTTCGGGTTTCTATTTTTCATTAACCTGATAAACAAATTTGAGATTGCGTTTATCGGTAATGAAAATGCGAATAAGTATGATACCTGTCATCTTCATACACCTGATAGATGTGTGTCATTGGGCTTACCCATGAAATGAAGTGTAAAAGGCAACTAGTAATTAACCCTAATCATGACCTGTCAGTTTGCATTTCTGCATCACCCAATAAACGAATTTTGGGTTCTCATTTTCATTTTTCATTAACCTGATAAACGAATTTCAGGTTTGCATTTTTACCCGATAAACTAATTTTGGGTTCTCATTTCCATTTTTATAACCCGATAAACGAATTTCAGGTTTGCATTTTCATCCCCGATAAACGAATTTCGGATTTCCATTCTATTAACCTGATAAACGAATTTCAGGTTTGCATTTCTGCATCACCCGATAAACGTTCTTTCGGGTTCTCATTTCCATCTCCATTAATCTGATAAATAAATTTCAGGCTTGCATTTTCACCCACTAAACAAATTTTGGGTTCTCATTTTCATTAACCTGATAAACGAATTTCAGGTTTGCATTTTCACCCAATAAACGAAATTCGGGTTCTCATTTTCATTTTCATTTAACCTGATAAACGAATTTCAGGTTGAAAATGAGTGCATTTTCACCCGATATTCGTTTATTTAATGGGTTCTCATTTCCATTTTCATAACCTGATAAACGAATTTCAGGTTTGCATTTTCATCCCCGATAAACGAATTTCGGGTTTCCATTCTATTAACCTTATAAACGAATTTCAGGTTTGCATTTCTGCATCACCCATTAAACGAATTTCGGGTTCTCATTTCCATCTCCATTAACCTGATAAACGAATTTCAGGTTTGCATCTTTACCCGATAAACGAATTTCGGGTTCTCATTTCCATCTCCGTTAACCTGATAAATGAATTTCAGGTTATGTGTCTAATCAATCAACGAATTTCGGGTTCTCATTTCCATTTTCATAACCTGATAAACGAATTTCAGGTTAGCATTTTCATTCCCGATAAACGAATTTCGGGTTTCTATTCTATTAACCTGATAAACGAATTTCAGGTTTGCATTTCTGCATCACCCGATAAGGTTTGCATTTTCACCCGATAAAAGAATTTCGGGTTCTCATTTCTATTTTCATACCTAACCTGATAAACGAATTTCAGGTTTGCATTTTTATCCCCGATAAACGAATTTTGGGTTTCCATTTTTCATTAACCTGATAAACAAATTTCAGGTTTGCGTTTTCACCAGATAAACGAATTTCGGGTTCTCATTTCCATTTTCATTAACCTGATAAACGAATTTCAGGTTTCCATTTTCATCCCCGATAAACGAATTTCGGGTTTCCATTTTCATTAACTTGATAAACGAATTTCAGGTTTGCATTTGTCATCCCCGATAAACGAATTTTGGGTTTCCATTCTATTAACCTGATAAACGAATTTCAGATTTACATTTCTGCACCACCAGATTGCGCCATGTCATCGATGACGTGGCACACAAAAAAAAAATTTAAAAAAAAATGTTCAGAAAATTTTTTATTTGCGTCTTAGCCTCCAGATTTCAGATTTTTGCATTTTAGCCCTCAAATAATTTTCTAAATTACATTTAGGACCTTAAAAAATTTTCTTTAATATTATTGTTTTTTCTTTTCAAATTTTAAAGAGACTTCTAAGTTACATTTCTTAATGACAATAACCACCAAGGTTTAATTTGATTTTTGTTTGACATTTTAATATGTTTAATAACCCCTTGATTGTGAAATTACCGTTTTACCCTTATGAGTATTAAATTGTAAATAGGCTCTGATTTTGAACATATTTTTTGATTAGTTTCTTTTGTGATGATTTGTGCTTTATTTTTGATGTTTTTTGGTCTCGATATAATATTTATGCTTTTTCATACTTGTTAAATGATGTGAATCTACTATTCTGTCCTCAAATTTTGTTTAGTTGCACGACTAGACATTAAATATTTGAATCAAACTCAATTTAGTCCATGACTTAATAACTGTATCAATAATATAAAATCGGGCTAGAAGTAAACTGAGACTGTCTCTTATACACATCTGGATCTGTGTCTTAGTTACAGGGCACTACAAGCTAAATGTGTGCGACTTTAAATTGGACCCGGGCTAAATTTACCTGTCAATGTTATTATTTACCATTTATTTTCATTTTCTCATTAATATGTACATATTTTATTACTTTTAAACTATCTCAAACATACGTACGCTACAAAATCGGCAATAATGAATACTAAAATTAAAAAGAGAAACGCGATAAAATCATACAATCGGTCCAACACCGGGTAAAGTGGGTGCCGAGGGAAATTCAAATCTATCCCAAACCTTCCCATTTTACAACAGGATTCCCGAACTCATGTTTTTTTTGAATTACGTGGACCAGGAGTCAATCTAGACTAGGGTTTATTTTCTTTTTAAATTTTGATGTATTTTTGTGTCCCGGCTCACCGACACACCGGGTGGCGACTCCAATCCTGTGTTCCCTAGCTTAGATTATTTTTGAACAATTTATAGTCGCATTTAAAGCCCCGTTATGTAATAGTAAATAGGTGATTCATTTAAATTTGTAATAGTAAGTAGGTAATTTATGTTTGTAAATAGTAAATAGGATTTTTGCATTTAATCACCTATTTCACGAGCACCACATGGCGACGGTTAAGGCCGGTCCCAAAGGTGCCAGCCAGACCGCGGGTCGTGGGGGGGTGCGACACTCTTCATCCTCAACTCCTTCTTTTTCTCCACTTTTCAACAAATTTTTCCCAACCCTTTCTTCCAACTCTTTACCACTTCTAAGGGTGATGGCCTTGCATTGCTCCTTGGGGTTTGGAATAGGATCACTTGAAAGCACCCCTAAAGGCCTCTCATTATTCAACCTCGCCAATTAGCCCAATTGAATCTCCAAATTCAATGTAGATGCCTTCAAGTTCTCATAAGAAATCTATGTTCCTAATTTTTCCTATCCAACTCTTTTCTCAAGAATTCGGCTTCTCTTTTCCAACCATCTTCTCCCACATTCTCTTTGAGAGCATATTGGTCATGATACATAGGTTGGGGAGAGTTTGCATATTGAAATTGAGGTCTTGATTGTTGGTTTTGAAATGAGGCATTAGGAAAAGATTTATATGAGTTGGGTTGAAAATTTCTTTGATGTGGCTGTTGATAACTAGGTCTAGGTGAGGAATTTGAGGCATGAATGTGTTGGACATTGTGAGGTGGGGGATTTGGTTGGTAAGGAGTTTTGGATTGATTGTTGGAGTTGCTCCATGAAAAATTAGAATGGTTTCTTAGGAAATAATGATTGATTAGACACATAATTGAGTTGCAATTAGACCTATACGGCATATCACATTGTCCATTTACATGACCGCCTTCATAAAAATCAAATACCGTGGTTGGTTGCGTTGGAGAAAAATACATAGCATTTAAACTATTGGTTTCCCCAAATTCTCCAATACCATTGCAACGTTATTCATCACACTCATGAGCATACTTTGTTGTGCCAAAAGAGCATCTTGCATATTTAAACAACACTCCGCTATTGGCATTGTCTTGATTAGCTTGGTGTTGAGTCACCGGTGAGGTTATCGGTCCATGATAATAGTGATTGTATGCCATCCTATTAAACAACTCTTGAGCCTCCTCCGGAGTCTTGTATGAGATGGACCTATCATCCGCGGAAGCATCTAATATGGATTTGGTCTCTTGAGTCAAACCATTATAGAAAGTTTGGATTGGAAACCACAAAAGAATCGTGTGATGAGGACATTTCCTTAGCAACTCCTTGAACCGCTCCCAAGCTTCTCCTAAGCTTTCACCAACGTCTTGCTTAAAGGAGGTGATTTCATTTCTCAATTTGGCGGTTCTTACGGGTGGAAAGTACTTTGCCAAGAACTCTTGAGAAAGTTGATTCCAAGTAGTAAATGTTCCTTGGGAGTGGGATTGTGACCATGACTTTTTCCTATACCGAAGAGAGAATGGAAACATCCTCATTTGCACACAATTCGGATGTATTCCATTAAACTTGAACGTGTCCAAAATTTCTTCAAAATTCATGAGGTGTGTATAGGGATCTTCATTGGGATTACCCCCGAACATAGCACAAGTTTGGAGCATTTGGATTAAGGCGGGCTTAATTTCAAAGTTGTTAGCTTGCACGGGCATCCGTGCAATACATAAATAGAGTTCGCTCCATCAAAATTCGGCAAGGCATATTCCTTTAACGGCCTTCCATTCCCATTTATGCCATTTCCATTCCCATAACCACCTATCCCATTATTTCCAACAACCTATTCTTCTTCATTTTCCATGATCAAATTCCTTTGATAACCATTAGCATTTGTCATTTCAATCCTTTCTTGCTCTTGTTCTACCCATCTCAATTTTTAGATTTCTCTAAACTCTCTTTCCTTTTCCTTATCCAAGCAAATGAATGGCCATTGATCTCCTCTTACCATGCACTATAACCAAAACCAAATCAAATAGTCAATTGAAGTACCGAGTTAATTCCACAAGACAATCAACAAAAATAAAAATAACAAAATTAACAACTAAATTAAACTAAATTCTTAATCTACAGGACCTTATAGCGCTTGATATTGCCAAAAACCAAGGACAATCTCCGGCAACGGCGCCAAAAACTTGATGCTCTTTACAACACCAAGCTAAAAATACTTAGAATAACACCTATCTCCTACCACTAACTAGGTGGCATCCTGCAAGTATATGGTAGTCAACTAGTAGGAAGGGGAGTAGGGATCGTTCCCACAAGGATTGTTGGAAGGCAAATACTGAGATATACGAGTGTTTGTATAGTTAAGCAAGAATTAATGAGGGAGAGATGAAACTACACTAATCAAATTCATATTTAAACTCAAGTAAACAAGACCAATTTAAGCTAGTCTATCTACTAAAACAAGTAATGCAAATTAAGCAATTACGAAATTAAGAGACTAGCTACTAAATTCTAACAAAATCAATTAACTAAAAGCACTTAATTTTACCCTACATTGACCAAAATAAGGTAAAATTAAAAGCAAAGAAGTTACCCAATTAAAAAGATTACAATTAAGAACCTTTAAGACAAAAAGCACCCGTTTTTACCCTAGAAATTGGAACAAGTAAAATTGAAATCTAAATATTTTTGGAAATTTGATGAAAATAAAGAAAGTCCACTAAAAATTCAACTAGAAATTAATGCAAGGAATTAAGGATTTTTAACTAGAAAGCAAGAAATAAGCTAGAACCCTAATTTTTCTATGAAAACCTAGATTGCAAGCAAAGAGATTTCTACTAAATTAAACTAGAAAGCAAGTAAAAATTATATCTACTTGAAGCTAATGATAAACCCACTACAATTATCTAATCAGAATTTTAACTTTATAAGAAATGAAAACTAGATCTGAAAGACAATTAAAGAGAAATTTTCATTAAAGAAAAGAATTGAGGTTCAAGCTATCCTAATCTATCCTAACAACTTCCTAATTCTAATCCAACTTACTCTTACAATTTTTAGAAGTAGCTTAAATAGTATAACATTACACAGGGCAAAAATTAGGAGTTATTTGCTGAAAGATTACAAAATTGCCCTCACACTTAACCACCGGCAATTTGAGATCGCGATATGGAGATTTTGACATCGCGATCTTGACTCTAATACATTTAGAGCAATTTCCCGAGTCGAGATCGCTCGATCTCGACTCGCTAAACATTAAAGTGATTTTTCGATTCCATATCGCGATATGGAGAATTCCATATCGCGATTTGGAATCTCATCCCAACAATCTTTCTATTCTTTGATAATTGCAATTCGGTCCTCTGAGCTTTGTCCATCCCAGCTTCCAACCTCTGATTTTTAACTTGCATAATGTTAACACAATTAAGCAATTAATTAAGCTAAAAATTTAATAAAAAGTTATCATATTTAATAAGAAAAAAATATAAACACAAATGAAAGAAATTAACTTAAACTTTCAATGAACTACCTAAAATTCGGGATTTAAACTATCAAAATGCCACAATTTGGATGAAAATAACTCTAGTTTACTATTATCATTGCACAACCAAAATTCTAAATTTTTCCCAATTAAAGTCAAGTAAACATCCACAATTGCTCAATTAAAATACAAGAGTATGCAATGAAAATTTAACCACAAAAAACTTATGGTAACTGAGCAAAAAGTAGAACAATTGTTAATAGGAGAATCTCAAAGTCCTTGCTTTAGTGAGCCCCTTTTGAACTGTGATGCAACACCACCTGAACTTGTTGAAGGCCCCTTGGAAGTTATGGTAGGTTTGGTTGGTTTATGGGTGAATTTCGTAGTTTGAGGGAAGAAATTTTGCAGAATTTTGTGAAAGGAGTTCTTGAGAAATCGTTTGGGAAGGAGAAAAGTAGGGTTAGGGTTTTGGAAGTTGGGAATGAGAGAGTTGGAATGAAAAAATCGGCTAAGTCTTGTTTGTATAGGAGATGGGGGATGCAGACTATGGTTAGATTTTTTGCTTCTTTAAATTTCTAACCACAGTCCGTGTATTCATTTTTCTGCTTGGATGAGCTCTCGAATCATGGTTAGAAAATTTTTCCCATCAAAAGTTTAACTACAATTTGCTCTGTCTCAATTACAATCAGTTGTTGCTAATCGCAGTTAAAATTTGTGCTTTGTTGGAGCTGACTTCGGTTAGCTCTAATTCAATTCCTTCCAACACAAATTTGTTAACCGCTATTAGCTTTTATGCCTTATCTGTGGCTGACCATGATTAGTACTGGATCATTCTTCAAATCTGACAAGATGGACTGCAGTTAGCTAAATTCCTTCTTTAGATTGATGATTGCAGGTGGCTTAGTAATTTCCAAAAGTTGTTAATTGCAATTAGCTTTCCTTCTTTGTTTGGTTGACTGCAGTTAGCTATCACCACAACAAAATACAAAAGTAGTGACAACTCCAGTGTGACAACATTAAAATTATCACATATTTATGTATTTTAATAACATTATTTTAGGTTAACACATAAGGTTTATACCTTAGGTCGATTCTACGCATATAGGGTGTATAGAAACTTTGATCTTATCTTAGTAATGTCATCCATTTTCAATGGGTTCCCTACACCTTTTGCTATTGCAAATAGAATTTCTGACCTTCTACAGCTCCAGGAAATTGAACTGATTTTTTGTAGGTCCAAGTCTAGTTTGAAGCTCTAATACCACCTCGACAGCAATATTGATTAAGAAAGGCTCAAATCAATCTTCTAAGAGAAACCAAAAGAAACAAAGATTTAGCAATGCGTGCATACCTTACTTTCTTTGTGCCATAGGTTGGACGGAGACATGTTAAAAGCATGGAAATTGATATAGAGATGACAATCCTAAAGGCAGGGGCTAAAAGTTACTTTCAATTATAACACAATCAGGTGCCATTGATTTAGGTCGAAAACATTATTTACTACTACCCTAACAAGTGACAAACCTTACACAAAAAAGTTGTCACATTGAATTTGTAAGGTGCTAATGCTTTAAATAACAACTCTTAACTGACCATTAGTTTGTGGATGGAAAGAGGAGGTCTCACCATCAGTTTGTGGGTCGTAAGAGGAGGATAGATGAAATTGCACGTTGTTTATTGAAAAGCTCCTACTAAAATTAACTAAGGAACACTGGATCTCTATCACTAACAATAGACTGAGGCAAACCATGCAGTCGAGAAAACACGTCCATGAATACTTTGGTGTGTCACAAACAATGCTATATAGGGATGAGACAATGCCATGAAATGTGCAAATTTACTCGGTCAGTCTACAACAATCGAGATCACCTATTTCCTTTTTGAAGTTACCGAGCTTTCTATGAAGTTCATAGATGTGTCACTTTAGACTTTAGAAGGGATTGGCAAAGGTTGCAACAATCCAAGATAGGCCATATTATCAATCTTATGACTTTGATAGATATCACAATTGGAGAAAAATTCCATGACAAAATTGTGAAGGTGCTTCCTATAGAAAGCCTCCTTAACATTGTGATAGGTTACACGTGCACCAGAATGCATCCCAAGGGCAATAGAGTGCCAAATACTGATAATCTTGTTCTATAGAATAGCTATCCACCACTAATCTGCTCTTCCTCCTGAGTTGATTGTTCTTCCAAGATTACTGCCTATCAACTCCATTATTGTTTAAAAGCTTGTGAATCAATTTTTGCAGTTGACAACCTGCCAGCTTTGTTGCACTTCTATCAGGGCAGGTTGTCAACTAAGAGAGACAATTCAAAGCTGATCAAAGAAAAAGCTACACAATGTACTATCAACTCTTCTACCTATACTTGAGGTTTCCTAGATAGAGCATCTACTACCTTGTCTTCCACCCCTTTTTATACTGCAATTCAAAGTCACACCCAAACAGCTTGGCAATCCACTTTTGGTGATAAGGTATTGAGATTCTTTACTCCAACATGTACTTCAAACTTTGGTGATCACTTTTAATAATTAAATGATTGCCTATTAAGTAAAATCTCCATTTCACCACAACACAGACCACAACCATCATTTCCTTCTCATAAACTAAAAGCCCCAAATTCTTAGGAGCAAGTGCTTTTCTAAATATTCAATAGGTCTAGCATTTTGCATCAACACTGCACCAATACCTCCCCCATAAGCATCTGACTCAAGCACAAAATCCTATTGAAAATTGGGCATAACCAAAATAGGTGGTGACATCCTAGTAGATTTTAACTGTTGAAATGCCATAGTAGTCTGATCGACCATTTATTGAAAGCATTTTTTTTAGTCAAATTAGTGAGGGGTTTGGCTATCTTACCACAGTCCTTCACAAATCTTCTATTATAACCAATTAACCCTAAGAACCCCCCTTAATTTCTTGATCTTTTTAAGTAGTAGCTAGTTCTGGATAGCACTTACTTTTTGAGGATCAGCACTCACACCTTGGGAACTGATGACATGGCCAAGTATTCAATTTGCTTTAACCTAAACTCACACTTACTCTTATTTTATTGTAGCTAATTTGTAGCAAAAATCTGAAAGGTACTCCTTACATGATCCAAATGTTGTTCCCAAAAAGGACTGAATAACCAGGATATCATCAAAAAATACAAGAATGAACATTCTAAGGTATGGCTCGAAGATGCCATTCATTATGTTTTGAAAAGTAGAAGGTGTACTGGTCAATCTAAATGGCATTACTAGAAATTCATAATGGCCATCATGAGTCCTAAAGGCAATTTTCTCAATGCTACTCTCAAACATTCTTATTTGAATATAATAACCAGCCCTAAGATCCAACGTAGTAAAGAATTTGGCTCCAAACAGTTCATCAAGAAGTTCTTCAATTAGAGGGATGGGGAATTTGTCCTTGATTGATTTGGTGTTTAACTCCTTATAGTCAAGACACATCCTCATGACCTATCTTTTTTCTTAACCACAAATAAGGGCTATTCTTGGTTCTAATAATGCCATTTGCAGCATTTCCTGTACTAGTTTCTCAATTTCTCTTTTTTGAAACTAGGATATATGTAGGGTCTAACATTTATAGGTTGAGTAACATCTTACAGCAAGATTCTAGATCATAATCTCTACTTGGTGGTAAGTTTTCTGGTTCTTTAAATAGTTCATCAAATTCATTCAAAATTTGTTGTAAAGAGTGGTCAAGGTTCTTAGTATTACCTGACTTTCAACCCTTTTCTTATCAGTTGCTGCCTGTTTAATCTTGTGATGCTCTGCTATATTAAAACTCGTCAAACATAGAAAAAATAGATATAATTTGCCCTTAGGCTTCCTCATGACTTGTTTCATCTTCTAATTATTGACTATTTGCAAAGAATCTTGCTTACAGCTCCTTAATACAACCATTCTTCCTTTATAACTGAATCCCATACTTACTTCCCTAAAGTTCCAATTCATATCCCCAAATAATGACAGCCACTTGTAACATTAACGTGTCAGCTTTAAATTCTTGGCCTTGCATATTCTACTTGAGCTTGGAACACATTTCAAATATAGTCAGCTTATTCCAATCAACTATTTCTACTACAACTATTTCAGTTTTGTCAATCTTGCATCCTAATTTCTGGACTACTGTGAGGTGGATGAGATTATGGGAACTCCCACAATCTATGAAGATGTTAATTGTCTTTTTTCCAGCATGACCATTGATCCTCATAGTCTTGAATTTGGGAATCACAGCACCATGCATTGCATGTAATAAGATATAAGCCATTTCTCCGTCTTGTGGCTCTGCTTCATCTTCCAAACTCTTTTCTTCCATTGTGTAGATAAGCCTAGTACTAGTCAATACATTGGATGGTTTCTTGACACTACCTCTTCTTTTGCTAGAGCAGGTAACAACCATTTATTCTTCCAAACATGAGTGGTTTCTCCCTCACTGAATCCCTTGTGGTAACCCTTGCTTTTCTCAAACTGATTATTGATCTTTGTCTATTCTAGTTTAACTAAACTCACAGCATGTTAAAAGAGTTTTTGGCATAAACATCTTGACAAACAACTGAATTTCTTCCCTTAGCCTGCCCAAAAAACAACTGATACTATAAGATTCAGGCAATTAAGTGATTCTTCAAACTGTTCTTGGAAGATAGTCGCTGAATACCTTTGTTTCAAACTCATGGGTTCCCCCATATGATTATCAAATATGCAATTCCCAAACCTAGATGCCATCGTCTTGATGCATTGTTCCCAACTTGGCAGTCCCATAGTTATCCTTGATTTCAAAAATACTGGATGCCACTACAATGCCTTGCCTCCAAATGCATAGCAGCCACGCTGGCCTTAGGCTCAAGCATCTTTAGGGGTTTCATCAATTTTGAAAAATTGATCACATTTGTACAACCAACCTTTGAAATCATCACCATGAAAAAAAAAAAAATCCGATCTAGAAAACCTATACGAGCTTGATAGCTGCTTCCCCTACTTGATTGTCCCTGATCAGAGTTATAAGGAGACTGGTTCTCAAGATTTCCTTCTAAGGTGATACTTCCGAGATCAAATTGCTCAAAGCTGCCAATTATTTCTCAAATCTTTCTTATTTTGCTCTTCAGAAGTTGTTCCATACATCTAGTGTCTTGTGAGCTAGTGCCTTTGCCATTTTTCAAGCTTGGATCAGTTGAACCAAGCTCTAATACCACTGATATGAAGAATAGTAAAGATCAACTAACTGTAACACTTAGGATTAACAATATAATGAATATTAATCAAAAGAGAAAGAAGAAATCAATCAGTGTAATTGGTTTATTGATATAATGAACATAGAGTCCAAAAAAAAGAGTTTACACAATTTCCAAAATGATTAAAGCCTATCTCCTCTCTATACCTGTAGCTTAATACTCAAGCAACTAACTAGAAGCGGGTGGTTACAACTTCAGTGAAAAGCACAACTAACACTGCGTAAGGTACCATCAAACACTATTACAAATAGTAACTCACTTTCCTAGCTAACTCTAGCTCAACTACATTCTTCGACTGCCACGTAGCTGCGAACTCATGCCATCACAGCTGCCAGCACATCCATAAAATACTTGTTGTAATGAAAACTCAATTCCTTTAAGAGTGGTCATCTTACACTTCTAGAATCTCAATTTCTCCAAACACAATTTTAAAGCTACTACATGTATAGTTACAAAACTCTAGGGTTTGTGTATAAATACTATTTATTGGATTCTCAAGATTCCTTATTTCTTATTTTGTTTTCTCCAAGTGTTTTTGTGTCCTAATTTGCCTTATTTTCATTTTTTATATTATATAGGTGATAAATTTTATAAGCAAAGGTTGCATTGAAGTATCTAAAGAAGAGAGCTTGAACAGGATGTTTTTGCTAATTCACGTAATTATTATTATTATTATTTTTGGTAATTCTTGCAATTTAAAAGATAGGTTGAGTTGGTGAAATGAAACATGAATAATGTTTTGAATTTTGAATGGTAGAAAACTATTTGAGATTTTGAAGTGATTATGGTGTTTATTTAGTATTCTAGATAATGGAAGATGACTAAGTCTTCTATTTGATAGGGTTTAGATTGAAGTCTACAGATTGAGTTCGGTAGACAATGCAACAACATGAAATTTGATGTAATTTACAGCTCCTAGACTAATTTAAGAATCAGGGGTATTGTGAATAAATTTGAATTGATCTATTTTCATTTATTGGGATATATTATCAGCCATACACAGGGACATATAAGTTACTACATAACTAACTGGTAAAGATGGAGAGGATCTTACATTCTTCATGGAGACACACTGGTGAGTGGGTTTACTTCATTTTTAGTTCTACTATCCTTGTCATTTTCTAAAGAAGTTTTTTCCTTTGGAGTTAAAACAACAGACATGAATTACCAGAATATGAACCATGCCTTTATTTAATTAGCATGCTTACGCCTACTTACTTTTTAATTCCTTTTTAGTGTAAAAGGAATTTGTTCTAAACTACTAGTTCGAACACCTTTGAAAGTTATGGTAGTGTTGTGGAAAGTTCCTCAAGTAGGTAGCTTTAAATTCAATGTGGATGAAGCATCTAAAGGAAATCCGGCGATCTCAGCTAGGGGATGCATCATTAGAGATTGCACTGGAACCCTAATAAAAGCTTTCTCCAACCAATCTACAGGCTAAAGTTCTTGCTTTAGTTTATGGCTTGAAAATTTATAGACCTTTAAACATAGCCTCTATTGAAGTAGAGCTTCATTCACTGTTGTTGGTCAAAATTTTACAAGAATTAGTGGCATCTTCATGGAACATTGATCATCACATTTAGTTTATTTTCAGTTTATTATCCAATTATATTTGTAGTTTTTTCTCATGTTTATGGGGAGGATAATCATATGGTATGTAGATTTCTTTGCGAATGAGGGTATCAAATCACTATTGTACTTAGAGTATAACCAAAACTCCATCTCTCCTAAGCTGAGAGGAATGGTGTTTACGATACCATTGGGTGCCCTAACATTCATATTTGTAAATCTTGAACCCCATTTTAATAAAATTGTCACCATTTTGGTGGTTTGATTAAAAAAAATAGTAGTCTTCACATTTCCCTTTTAGTTTGTTTATTGTGCACGAATTAGGACAGACTAATTCCCCAATCAAATGTGAAGTACACTACTAGTCATCAGCCTAAAGCCATGAACACAACCAGCGTGCTAAGTTTTATTTATCAAAACTTTCAACTTAGAATCCTCTATATTCTTGGTGGGTAATTTGTAAGAAACATACAGCCCATCTAGGAACTAAGGAGGATATAATTCATGACAGAGCGCAATGGTGTAGCAGGATTCATGTAGCTGGTCCTATTTAGTGAGAACAAAGATTAGTCTGTTTATTTCTCTGTTTAGTCCCATTTCAACAATACACTTAGATAAGTCAAGTCTGTGCAACTTTAAATTTGTGTTGCAAGTTCATTCTTAGGAGTTTTGGTAAACTATGTTGTTCTTATTGGTAATCCTAATATTCAACATTTTTCAAGTTTAATATGTTGTATGCATTTATTCTTGTGATTCTTCTGGCTTAGATATTGAGATGTGATAATTGCACTTTAATTGTTTGATTAAAGTTCCTACTGAGAAATTATTTGAATTCTCCACCCAAATCTCAACTAACAAAATGGAACCCAACTAGTGGTGATCCTTCTAGAGAATTCAGAACTTTACTACCTACTTTGGTTTAAAAGTTGCTAAAATGTACTTTTCAAGCTTTACACTTTCTCATTGTCATTGTTTTATTACTTCATAATTATCCCTCTAATTTTTAAGGTTTTGTTCACTTTTGTCAAAAAGTTATCTAGCCTTGGAGTATCTAAGTTAACTAGACACATTAAAGAGTCTGTTGTGTAGCCTTCATAATTAAATTATTTTGCTTTTACTCTATTGACTTTTTGTAGTGATATAAGTGATAATAACCTTCGAAACTAATTATGTGAAAAAGTAGTAGAAGTACAAATGGGCTAGTGATTTATCACACATGCAACTGAGGATTGATAACATAAAATTGACTGAGATTTTTGGCACCTCAGAATCAAATTAAGTTTACAAGTGTATGGAATTTTCCTTATTGTTGTTATCTTTTTGGTCGTGGAACATTGTACTTCATTTTGTAAAATCACTATAAACAATGAGTTTAAAATAATATAACACGTATCTACCTTTATCAAAGACTTATGCTTCGCAATGTTTATTATAAGAGGAAGAAACTGAAAGGTTGAATCAAAGGCATTCAAAATTTTGTGCAAGTTATAATATATTTTGGAATTCCTCTTGTTGTCCCCTTTTAGATTGCTTTATTTTTTGGATAACTTTTTGGTCTTCGTTCTATTGTTATCAAATAACTATAAGATTATAATTTTTTTTCAATTATCGTATTAATGTTTGACTTAACATGCTTGTTCTAATTGATTTTTGAAAGTTTAAAATTTATCATGTAGGGAAAAATTTTGATATGAGGTATCGCATTTTGGTTAAAATCTCGGCCAAATGAAAAATAAGCATTTTCTTGAAGGATAGAAAGGGGACATGGTTGCATTTATTGGAATGCGGATCTTGTCTTGTAGTATTTGTTTTAGACTATACCATAATGCTTTGGCTCTATATAGCTCGTGAGATTTACTAGTGATTTTTATTTTGTAATGGAATTGGTGCAAGTCTTACCTTAAGTGGATAAGAAATTGACAATTGCATTGTTTGATTATATTCGTTGTTAAACCAATTTTTTTTTAGAATGTGGTGTAGTATCTCTAAAAAGGTCAGTGGGATGAATATTGTAGAGAAGATTGCAAAAGGAGTGACAACTTGTTTCTGGTCACCATATCTATACATGGAAGTTGTCACCAATGTTAGGTTTTGTGTAACAACATTTGCTATTGTTTGTAGTGACAACAACTTTACGTATTTTGTAACAACTTTTGTTGTCATAGTAGGCCTTTGATTTTGTGACAACTTCAATATTTGATAAATAAGTGACAACTTCAGAAAAGTTATCACCAAAATCTATAGTGACGGATCTATAGTGACAAAGGAGTGACAAATTTTTCTTGTCACAAAAACTATATAGTGACAACTTTTACTTCTATCATAACAAGTAAATTGTCACAAAACTTGTCATTCTTTTAGTGGTATGTCTCAAACACTTGGCCAAATATTTGCAATTTTCCAATTTTGTTCCTACTGATGCCAACCTTTTTACACCACCTACAATCATCAAAATTGCATTTTTAGAGCACATTACAATTCACATCTCTATCAAAACACTTCATTAAAGATAAAATACTCTAGTAACCAGGATTAATTACAATTAAACCTAATTTAAATACCAATACCAAAATGACAAGAAATCAAACAAAATGCATATCAAAGGGAAATAGAGCTTGGGTTAGCATGACTCCTAAAAAGTTCTTGTTTATAATCACTAGCTTGACAATGGCATTGTTGTGCTCAAGTGTCCAAGCATTGGACAAATGTCCGTCCTTTATCATTGTGATCTCCATGGTGAAGTTTCAATTTGTGTCCGTTAATCTTGAATTGTAATTGGTTCCCTTCTACTTGATGGCACCATATATGAATACTTGGATCACTTCAAATGACCTATCCCATCCAAAATGGAATTTTTTGGAAAATAGTTTCGACCTTGAATTGTGCACCAAAACCTTGTCACCGAGGCAGAATTCTTTCCTTAGCACTTGCTTGTCAAGCCATGCCTTAGTATGCTCATTATAGATTCTTGAACTCTCATAGGCTTCCCTCTGCAATTCTTCTATCTCATTCAAATCCAAGACTTTCTTATCACCGGCTTATAATCGAAGTTCAACACTTTTGTAGTCCAAAACACCTTATGTTCAAACTCCACCGAGAGGTAACACAACTTTCCAAAAACTAACATATAAACTTGGGTGACATCCCAATAGTTGTTTTAAAGGTCGTCCGGAAAGTCCATAGAGCATTATCAAGATTGGAAGCCCAATCATTACAGGAACTCACCGTTTTATCCAAAATGATTCTTCAATTCTTGATTTGACATCTCTACTTGTCTAAGGTTTGTGGATGATATGTCAAGGCGACCTTATACTTGACCCTATATTTGGACATTAAGGATTCAAATTGGAGTTCTTGAAATGTATTCCTCCATCACTTATAATTGCTCTTGGTACTCCAAAATGTGAGAAGATTTTTTCCTTAGAAACATAAAGACCACTCTTGCATAGGTAAAGCAACCAAATCGAAATCGAAATCAAAAAGAAAAAAAAAACCGCTGCAGGTCGAGGAGATCTTAGATCAGATGCACCACCCATTTAGAAACATAGTCCATGGCCACAAAAATGTACTTATTTGAATGAGAGCTTGGAAATGGACCCATGAAATCGATTCTCCAAACATCAAATATCTCTAGTTCAACGAATCCCATTTAAAGACATCTCATGTCTTCAAAAATATTACCAACACTTTGGTACTCACCACAATGCAACATGTATGCTCTTGCATACTTGAAGAGATTTGGCCAATAAAAGACACTTTGAGGACTTTAGTGGCTATTCTTTGAGAACCATGGTGTCTATCCATGGGTGAAAAATAACAATGCCTCAAAATGACTTATTTCTTCTTTCGGGACACATCTTCTTATGACTTGATCGTTGCATTTCAAGGGCAGATATAAGATAAAGTTTGAGTAGGAGGGGACAAATACAAGATTTAAGATAAAGTTTGACTTACATAGTATAACACCATGTGTTCTGAATGCTTGTCCAATATAAGGTTTAAAGTACAATAGTGTGATGTTCTAATACACCATAGAATTCTCCAAACATATGTATTTATTAAATAATGTAAGAGAATATAAGGTTTTGTTATTGTCTAACAATTCACTTCATTGAAATACGAATTTTTTGCATAAAAATTTTCAATGAGTGGATTATAATTCCTATACATTGTGTTTGATTGATTAATATGGTGAACGATTTGAAATCCATTCATTTGTTGGAAGGATTTGTAAGGCCAAAATAGATGAATTTCAAATTCACCTAAATTAAAAAGTTGTTTGAAATTATTCATTTCACAATATTTAATTTAGGTGGATTTGAAATTAATTCATTTCAACCTTACAAATCGTTCCAATAAATAGGTGGATTTTAAATTCATTTTCAAATCCATCGATCTTATTGATTTTCTGCAAACTAGTGAGGGGAAAATTAATTTTTTTGCAAAACAAAACACCTTAAACGAATATTTTCCTATTGTCAGTGAGTGCACACTTATAAATTAGTAAGCTAAAAGCAAAATTTTAAAATTACATAGCTTAAAATTGATATTTTCTTTTGGCTAGTAGGGCCACGTGTCCCCATTGGCTTAGGGGTAGATTTGCCTCTGTTGCATTGGGTTTATCCCAAAATAATGCTTAACCTCTACAAAAGAATTTCTTCTTTTGATTGACATTCAAGGATGATGGAACCACCTTGGCTACCAAGTAATTCACCAAATCCGCATACCAAGGTTGGTTGTTTTTAACCATAAGAAATCTTTTATTCGTGAATTCTTCTTTAATTTGTACTTCTTAGGCTACAGCCTTGAAAGATGATCCGCAACCATATTTTCTCTTCCTTTTTATCAATCTCCTCCCAATCGAATTCCTGAAAAAGTAAAATCTACCTTAGCAATCAAGATTTGGCATTATTTTTTAGAAAGCAAATATTTGGAGGGCCTCAAATGGTTGTTATGCACAATAATTTTAGAGGCCATCAAGTAAGACCTAAATTTATAAAGATAAAGACAATAGTAACTAATTTTTTTTCCATAGTAGAATAATTGACTTGTGCCTTATTTAAATTTCTACTTGCATAGTAAATAACATGCAATATCTTATCAACCTTTTGATATGAACCACTCCTATTGCGAAACTACTAGCACCACACAGGATTAATTGAAAAGGCAAATTTGAATTGGGAGCAATAATCACAGGAGAAGTTATAGGACCACTCTTCAAAGTATTGACAACATTAAGGCAAGCATCATTAAATTTGAAAATACAATCTCTTTAGAGAAGTGAGTGAAACGGTCTAGTAATGTGAGAAAAGTTGTTAATAGACCAAAGATATAATCCGACTTGTCCCAAAAAACTTCTAAGGTGGTGGTAATCTCTCAATTACTTTCACTTTTGCTTTGTCCATCTCTATCCCCTTTTTAGAATCTTATGACCTAAGACGATCCCCTCTTGAACTATAAAATGGTACTTTTCCCAATTCAAGGCGAGATTCGTATCTTCATATCTTTTCAAAACCAATGAAAGATTTTTCAAGTAATTATCAAAGTTATTTTCAAAGACACTAAAATCATCCATAAACATTTTAATGCATTTTTCTACCATGTCATGAAATATGGAAAGCATGCATCTTTGAAAAGTACTTGGAACATTACACAATCCAAAGGATACTTTCCTATATGCAAAGGTCCGATAGGGAAAGTGAATGTAGTTTTCTCTTAATCTTCTAGTCCTATTAAAATTTAACAATAGCCCGAGTAGCTGTCGAGAAAATAATAATATGCAAACCTTGTAAGGCTCTCCAATATTTAATCGATAAAGGGTAAAGGAAATGGTCTTTTCTTATGACTGTTAAACCAAAAAAATTTCAACAAAAAATGTGTTGCTGATATATAATCATGAAGTAATCAAATTCGACCAGTCCATGATCTAGTGTAAAAAATTAAGAAACTTCACCAATACAATAAGCCTTGAAACAATTTTCCAAGTCAAAGCTTAAGGGAAAAAAGTAAAACATGGCAAAAAGAAAAAATGATGATGAAGTGGTCAACCACTTCAAGTGGGTTAAAGAAAACAAAGAAATAACTCACAATCCTGACTTCTCAAAATCAATGGTCACAAGGTAGTAGTTACCAACAAAATTTAACCCAAAATTCGTACAATAATTGATGGACTTCATACAGTTGTTAAAAAAAAAAAAAAAAAGAAGCCAATTTATAGTCACACACAAACAAATAAGACGCGATTAGCAAACAAACAACTCATGTTCTCCAAACAAGACAACTAAAAGTGGGGAGTAAAGGGGAATCATGGTTCTTTTGTAGAAAGTGGGGGTTACCCACATGCTAATATTTGTTGGAAAAAATGCCTATATTAACCCCCATAATTCCTACAAAAAAAAAAAAAAAAACAACAACAACAACTGGGGTATATAAGCAAAAATAGCTAGAGAGGTTGAAATGGAAAAAAAATTCATCAAGAAGGCAATGACAAAGGAGAGTAAAACCCAATAGAATAAATATCAATTCAAGGGAAAAATACTCTACAAAGCAAAAACAAAACAAAACTATCTTCTCTAGTGGGCAAAAAGGTTTGGAGATTAAGTAATTATACCAAAGGTAAATTTGGGTATATGTCATTCTCCTATTCTTCTTCACACGTCTCATAGTTTATTCTTTAGATATCTTCAAATTAAATTGGTATTCGTTATTTAAGCCTTTATAAGATTTGGCTTTCAATTGTTTAAGAGGGATTTAGATTTATTTGAATTTGTTTCTTGGGAAAGTAAAACTATTTATCTCTTGATTCTTCTCAACAAACTATTCTTTCTGTTTTATATCAACGGTAGAACAAGTAAATATTTATTTGAATTTGGTCTCAAAGTGAAACTAGATTCAATCTATTATTCTCTTGGCATATAGTTGTTAGTACTAGATGGAATTAGAGAGGAATTAGACTTCAAATATAAGTTCTTGAAGTTAAGCTTCATATATCTGATGGTCTAATCCACTTTATTTTTTATTTTTTTAAAAACTTCACTTAACATTCTAATGAGGATGGGAACAATTGTTTTGGTTTATGCCAAATCTAAAAAATAAAATATTGGGACTAACTTTTTATTTATATATATTTTTGCTCAAATTTTGTCTTTTTTTTTCTGACAAAAAAGAAAATGATATAAAGTTAGTTTTTCCGGTCCAAACCTCTTATTTTGTTTCAAGTTCTTAAGGTACTAAATCCAATCAATTGTCCTTAGTGACCTAAAATTGATTTTAGTGCTTTACTTGTCTCACAAATTATTTAAAGCACTAAATTAAATCAATTGGTCTTAGTGCCTAAAAATTAATCATAGTGCCTCATTTTGTCAAAATTGTTTTTTATGGCACAAAATTAAATTCACTGGCTTTACTACCAAAATTTTCCTTTTAAGGCACCAAATCAAATAAATTAGCCTTAGTTTCAAAAATAACCTTTTCAGGCAATAAATCAAATTAATTGGTTTTAGTGCCTATAAATTATCTTTCTAAGGTAATAAATCAAATTAATTTGCTTTAGTGACCAAAATTGCATTTTAAGTGACAAAATTAAATTAATCGACTTTAGTGCCTAAATTTACTTTTCAAGGCACCAGATTAAATTGCCCAAATTTGTCTTTTCAAGACACTAAATCAAATTAAGATGACCCTTGTGTCTACATTCACCTTTTATGGTAATTAAAATAAAGATACGAATTACTGAACTTTTATGTCTGTCATCCTTTTAAGGCAAAGATCAAACAAAACAATTGGACTAGTCTTTAAATTCGTGTAAATTATTTTTGCCTTTAACGACCAAATTTACATTTAAATGCCAATTGATGTTTTCCAAACCTTATTTTGATGATGACATAAACACTTAACTCTATAAACAAGTTTTTGCAGGTCTGTTATTTGTTCTTGCTAGAGACAGGGCTTTCGAACGTGTATAAGAGTCCGAACTGGGTCAAAGCTTCTCGGACAGATTGCACCGTCCGAACGAACAGGGAGAAAGAAATAGGATCCTACTGCTTCTCTTTACGGACGAACATGACCGTCCGAAGCCTCTATCAGACGAAGGAACGGACGCATGCATGGACGTCCGAACGGAGCTCTTCAACAACTGCATGAAGATCAGACGCTGTGTCTGACGCATCCAATATGTCTCGGACGTCCGAAACCCCAACGACTACTTTTTGTGCATTTATTATTTAGCCGTTAGGAAGTAAGAGCAAACACCATTTATTGCTCTCTAAATAACTCTTTGACACATCTAGATGTGTATCATCTAATACATTGAATACAAGCCTTAGAGAAAAGCAATTTGAGTACAAATTGGCTATAGTGCTTTATTGTATTAGTGTGCAGTCGTGAGTGCAATTCAACTTTGAGTGGAGTGATAATCTTGTACGAAAGTGTGGTTGTAAGTAAGATTCTTGGCTCAACTAAAAGAGTTTTAGTGTGAGCAAGAAGTTTCCAACTTTGTAAAGATTATTGGCTCACCAAGTGTGTGAAGCATTCTAGTGATTTAATACTTCAAGCTTGCTAGCTTCGAAGTATTGGTTATTTAATTTTCTCTCTTTACTTCACTGTTCCATTGATTTTATTGTATCAGTTTATATTTGGAAAATCTCAATATTTCTGAAAGTATATTTTTTAAGAAACCTAATTCACCCCCCTCTTAGGTTGCTTTGGGACCAACAATTGGTAACTCAAAGCTTGGTCTCACTTTATTGCTTAAACTGCTTTTGAGAAAAGAACTATTATGGCAACCAACAATGTTCTATTTTTTTAGGGTCAATCCGTTACTAGGCCCCCTATGTTTAATGGGGCAAATTTTATTAATTGGAGAGATAGAATGAAAACATTTCTGCAATCTATTGACATTGATTTGTGGTATGTTGTCAATGAAGGTCCTTTTGAAGCTTCTATCATTGACGATCACACAAATAGAAGAAGAGAAAAGACAAGGGATGAGCTCACTCCACAAGACAAGGCAAACTTGACGTTAAATGCAAAAGCCATGAATGTGCTTTATAATGCCTTGGATGCAAATGAATGAACTCGCGTGAAGGGATGCATTTCCGCTAAAGAAATCTTGGATAAATTGAAGGAAATCCATGAAGGGAGCGACGATGTTCGTGAGCAAAAGAAATCCTTACTTGTTGCCAAGTATGAGTCTTTCAAGATGGCACATGAGAACATTCACAAAATGTCTTTATTACTGTAGGTTCAATGGCATTATAAAAGATCTTGAAGCCTTGGGTAAGGAGTACTCTTTGGGTGAAAAAAATAGAAAAATCCTAAATGCTCTATCCAAAGAATGGGATGCCAAAACTATTGCTATAGAGGAAGCCAAGAATTTAAATTTAATGCCTATTGAATCGCTAATCAATTCTCTTACATCTTATGAATTGAAGTTAAAGGCTAAAGTAGTGGATGATGAAGAAGCAAGGCCAAGAAGGAGCATTGCTCTAAAGACCTCTCAAGAAGAAGATGAAAACAGCTCCATCAATCTAGAAGATGAAGATCTTGATGAAGGAGATCTTGCACTCATCACCAAAGGATTTCTTAAACACTACATCAACAAACAAAGAATGAGAAGAGGCGGAGCTACAAATTCAAATAATTTCAAAGGAAAGACAAGGCTTGAAATGAAGAAGCAAAACGAAAAATATTTTGAATGCGGTCAACTCGAACACTTAGCAAATGAGTGTCCTTCCACAAGAAAAAGAAGGAAGGAAGAAAACCTAGATTCAATCACTTTCAAATCACATGGGATGATTGCAACTCCGAAGGAGAAGTTGAAGAAGAAATGGAGTCGGCACAAATGGCCTTTATGGCTATTGGAGATGATGAAGTAAATTCTAACTATGACTCCAATGATGAAAATGATGAAGATGATCTTGAGGCTTTCATTTTCAAATTGCATGATAGCTTAAAGGAATCATATGCTAGAAATAAGGAGTTAGTCAAAAAATCAAATGCTTTATTGAATGCTAACTCTAAACTTGTGAATGAAAACAATAGGCTATCACAAGAAAATCGTGATTTGAAGAAAAGAATGCATGTGGAATCCAAGTTCAAGGAAGAACAAGCCTCCTTGAAGAAAAGAATGGATGATTTTGATGCTCTCTTGACTAGAAAGAAAGAAAATGTTGTTGATTTAAAAAGAAATAGAAAAGTAGTAATCAACAAAAAATTTGTCACGTTTAGAAGGGATGACTTCTCTGTGTTGTAAAACCAAAATCATCTTTATATGGAAATAAAAATATTATTTGTAGATATTGCCAACAACACGGAAATGTTAAGAATATGTGTTATGTAAAGAAGAACGAAAAGCTTGGAATGAAAGTTGCATGGATTTTTAGCAATTTCACTAATTCAAATGGACCCAAGAAAATGTGGGTACCAAAAGTTATCAATTGATTTAATGTGTAAGTACTTACCATCACCAACAATGCTAAGTGGTTCATAGATAGTGGATGTTCAAGGCACATGATGGGTGATGCTTCTCTCTTCATGAATCTCACATCCAAAAACAGTGGAAAAGTCACTTTTGGAGATAACAATAAAGCAAAATCAACCGGCATTGGTGATGTAGGTAAAAATGGTGAAACTTTGATTAAGAATGTGCTTCTTGTTGATAATTTGAACTATAATTTATTAAGTGTTAGTCAACTTTGTGACAAAAATTTATATTTATTTTTTACCAAGCATGAATGTCTTATTTGAATTCTTGATAAAAATCATGTTGTTTTATTCAAGGGCACTAGGCACAATGATGTTTATGTGATTCATCTTGATAAAATTAGCAATAGCAATGTAAAATGTCTTACCGCTTCCATAGATGATCCTTGGCTTTGGCATAGAAGACTCTGTCATTTTAATATGGATTTGATTGAAAAACTTTCTAAGAAAGATTTGGTAAGAGGTTTGCCAAAACTAAAATTTTTGAAAAATAAATTTGTGATGCATGCCAATTTGGTAAACAAGTCAAAGTTTCTTTTAAACCAAAGAATTTTGTGTCGACTCATAAACCTTTAGAATTGTTGCATTTAGACTTATTTGGACCTACTCAATATGCTAGTCTTGGTGGTTGCAAATATGCTTTTGTTATTGTAGATAACTATTCTAGGTATACTTGGGTATTATTTCTTGTTCACAAAAATGAGGCGTTTGAAAAATTTGTAAAACTGTTTTCTAAAATTCAAAATTTATTAAATTTAAAAGTCATTCGACGATTTCGAGTTTAAGAAGTGACAATGGTGCCGAATTTAAATTTGGAGGTTTTCCCGACTTTTGTGATCACAACGGTATTTCTCATGAATTTTCGGTTGTTAGAATCCCTCAACAAAATGGTGTTGTCGAAAGGAAAAATAGGACTCTTCAACAAACCACTAGAACTATGATTAGCGAATCCGACTTACTTCAATACTTTTGGGCCGAAGCGGTTAACACGGCTAGTTATGTCATTAACCGAGTTTTATTGAGATCCTTTTTAAACAAAACACCTTATGAACTCCTCTTTTGTAAAAAACCCGTTGTGAGCTATTTTAAAGTTTTTGGTTGCAAATGTTTTATTTTAAAAATTAAAGAAAACCTTGGAAAATTTGACAAAAAATTGGATGAAGGAATTTTTCTAGGATATTCTAGTGACAAGAAAGCATACCGAGTTTATAATAGAAGAACACTCTTGATTGAAGAAGTTGTGCATGTTACATTTGATGAAACTAATGATGTTATTTCAAAGAATCAAGATTTATGTGAAGATGAAGACGTATATATTCTAAAGGAGCTCATTATTCATGAAGATCATCAAGAGATCACATCAAGGAATGATGCCAACAACCATCAAATAGATGATGAAAAGAATGAGGATACTCCAAATGATCTTCCGAGAGCTTGGAGATTCGTCTCTAGTCACCCTCAAGATTTAATCATAGGTGATCTATCCGATGGGGTAACTACTCGCTCTCATAAACCTTTGAATAGTAATTGTGCATTACTTTCTCACATTGAACCTAAACATATAGATGTTGCTTTGAGTGATGAATTTTGGGTTAATGCCATGCAAGATGAACTTAGTCAATTTGAGAAAAATAATGTATGGACCTTGGTTGAAAGACCATCTTCTCATCCCGTTATTGGAACTAAATGGGTCTTTAGAAACAAATTAAATGACAAAGGTGAAATCATAAGGAACAAACCTAGACTTGTTGCAAAAGGTTATGCTCAAGAAGAAGGTATTGACTTTGATGGAGACAAAACCTTTGCTCCCGTGGCTAGATTAGAATCCATTCGCATGTTTCTCGCATTTGCATGTTTCAATAATTTCAAATTATTTCAAATGGATGTCAAAAGTGCATTTCTAAATGGTTTTATTGATCAAGAAATTTTCGTTGAACAACCTCCGGGCTTTGAAAATAAAAACCTTCCAAATTATGTTTCCAAACTCTCCAAAGCTTTATATGGTTTGAAACAAGCTCCAAGAGCTTGGTATGAAAGATTGAGTGGTTTCTTGATAGAAAATGGATTCAAAAGAGGTGTAGTTGACACCACTCTTTTTACAAAAATAGATTTAAATGGTTTGTTAATTGTTCAAATTTATGTTGATGATATTATTTTCGGAGCAACTAATAAAAATTTGTGCAATGACTTTTCACATTTAATGCAAAAAGAGTTTGAGATGAGTATGATGGGCAAGCTACAATTTTTCCTCGGACTACAAGTTCATCAAACTAAGGAAGGAACGTTTATTACGCAAACATCAAGTACACAAAGGAGCTACTCAAACGATTTGGAATGGAAGATTGCAAACAAGTTGGTACGCCAATGTGCACTTCAACCAAACTGGATAAAGACGAAGAAGGTAATAGTGTTGATGAAAAACACTATAGAGGTATGATCGAAAGTCTACTTTACTTAACAGCCAGTAGACCAGATGTCTGATCGAAAGTCTACTTTACTTAACAGCCAGTAGACCAGATGTCATGTTTGCTGTTTGTTTATGTGCTAGATTTCAATCTTGCGCTAAAGAATCGCATTTGATAGCTGTTAAAAGAATTTTTAGATATCTAAAGGATACAATGAATTTTGGTCTGTGGTATCCAAAGTTCTCTACATTTGATTTAATTAGTTATTCTGATGCTGACTTTGCTGGGTGTAAAATTGATAGAAAAAGTACCAGTGGTATGTGTCATTTTCTAGAAAATTGTCTTGTGTCTTGGTTTAGCAAAAAACAAAATTCTATTTCTCTTTCTACGGCTAAAGCCGAATACATTGCTGCTGGAAATAGTTGTGCTCAACTTCTTTGGATGAAACACACTCTGAAAGATTTTGGTGTCATTTTTGATTGCGTTCCTATAAAGTGTGACAACACTAGTGTAATTAATCTCACAAAAAATCCTGTTATGCACTCTAAAACCAAACACATTGATGTTAAACATCATTTCATTAGAGATCTTGTTTGTAAAAAGAAAATTCGTGTTGATTTTGTGCCTACTTCATATCAACTGGCTGATATTTTTACAAAACCCTTAGCTCAAGATCGCTTTGAATCTCTCAGAAAATATTTGGAAATTTTACAGATCAATTTGGCATAGGTTCTTAGTTCGGACGCACTCGTTCGTCCGAACGACTATATCTTTCGGACGCTCTGTTTTGTCCGAAAACTGCCTATCTTCCTCGGACGCTCATAATCGTCTGAACGATATTCATTTTCTTCACTAAATTCTCTGGAATTCTTTCGGACGCGTACCATCGACCGAAAGAACATCGGACGCACTAGATCTTCCATCGGCCGTCCGTTCATCAGCGTTCGGATGCTTCATCGGACGCACACCAAACGTTCGGCCTTCCGGAAGGTCTCCCTGTTCTATTAAAACCGTCCATCTTCCCCATTTCTGAGTCACCCTCACCCTCACCCCCGAAAACCCTCTGGCAAAAATTGTTCCTTCAACACCGCCTCCAAATTCCTACCTTCTTTCCCAAAATTGGTTGGAAGATTATCCTCTCCAGAGTATTTCTCACCTGAATCATATCGATTTTCCCCCATCTACCATCTCATTTCATCAAATTCTTACCAATCTTTCAAAAAATTAAAATTTTCTTCCTCTTCCTTCCCTTCCTTCACAATGGTTAAATCTCGCGGAGGTTCTTCTACAGCATTAACACGAAAAACTAAAGGGAAAGCTCCAGTACGAGGAGAATCATATGCTAATCCCCAAGTCTCCACAAATCCAATCTTGCCAAAATTCATTGATGTCAAGGCATCCGAACGGTATACATCCCATTTTAAGTAAATCTATTATCGTTCAACGTCCTGCATCTCAAAGTCTGTTTGATGAGTATAATCTTCCCATTGTTAAATCCTGTTTTGAAAAACAAAAGTGGGGTCACCTAGTGCATATTGATTTACCTGTATATCGTGACATAGTGCTTCAATTCACCGTTCGGAAAAGCCCCACTGTTCGCACTTTAATTTCTCGTGTTAACAGCACCAATCTCGAGATTTCATCCAATATCATTAATACTATTTTTGAATATGAAGTCTCAAACCCAAATGATTTCTCATTTTCTTTAGATAAATGGCCCGCTGTTGATACTCGATTTGACATCGATGAGGTTAGGGCCATTTTTAACATCAATTTTAAATAGGCATCGGAAGCCAAAACTACATTGCTCACTCCTGAACTAAATATTCTATACACTCTTGTCACAAATTTGTTATTGCCAACTGACGGGCATCGTACTGAGCCCGGTAAAATGTGTGTTTACTTGATTTTTGTGTTTTCAATGTGTTTTCAGGGCATTCTTCTTGATTTTGGGTATCTCTTTTGTTCCCTGTGGGAACTCTTTCTTACTGATACTCGAAGAAACATTCCCTTTGGAAAATTTCTCACCAAAATTTTTGATATCCTTGAGGTTCCTTTCAGCAAAAACAAACAATTTTCTCCTTAATTTAACAAATCTTATATTGAACGAAAAGGCCTCTGATTTTTCAATCTAGAATGGTTAACTAAGGCAGCCTTTGATTTTGCACATTCACAATCCTATGCCTCCACCTCTGATTTTGCTATTGCCCATTTTCCTCCTCCTCAACCACCTCCACCATTCCATGATCCTCATCCATCTACCTCTGAACCATCACTTTCTCATATCTGTGGCCTTCTCACCTCCTTGAGCACTCAAGTCAGTTCCTTTCAACGTCACACTAATCGAAAGTTAAAGCGACTTGAAACTCGTCAGATGATTATCCAAGAGGCACTTAGCCTTGGCATGTCTGCTTCGGCTCAGGTTCAATTTGCCAATCTTACAACTTCAGTCACAATATCCACTCGATTCATCTTCCGACAGTGATGAAAATGAAGATGGAAATGTTTGTAAGGACGACGAAGAAACTGCCAATACTCAAGGAGATGCAAATGACGATGAAGACGACGATGAGGATGTTGACGACATGTTTGATTTCATCATGCAACGCCGCACCGGAGAAGAGGAAGATAGTGAAGCCACTGATGAAGATGTTCTATCAAAACGTCAAAAGACTGAAAAGCGCTCCAAGAAGAAAAATGACTCGCATTAGTTCTTCTGACATCTGTGTTTAGTTTTTAGCATTTCTCTAGTTTTTAGGACTTCCCGTAGATTTACCCTTCTATGTATTTCCTTGAATTAAGTACTGTTAAATTTTTAATTGAGTATATGAGGCTTTTTGTTTATGAATTTCTGTTCAATACTTTCATGTTCTTAGGGGGGAGCTTTGTTTGATGATGTTGAAAGGGGGAGTAGTCATCTATATTGCAAAATGATTAGTCATATCCAATTGTTCATCTACAATTTACATAATTACTCCATGAAGGTTTGTCATCATCAAAAAGGGGGAGATTGATGTTTTCCAAACCTTATTTTGATGATGACATAAACACTTAACTCTGTAAACAAGTTTTTGCAGGTCTGTTATTTGTTCTTGCCAGAGACTGGCCTTTCGGACGCACTGAACAGTCCGAACTGGGTCAAAACTTCTCGGACACATTGCACCCTCCGAACGAACAGGGAGAAAGAAATAGGATCCTACTTCTTCTCTTTGCGGACGAACATGACCGTCCGAAGTCTCTATCGGACGAAAGAACAGACACATGCACGGACGTTCGAACGAAGCTCTTCAACAACTGCATGAAGATCGGACGCTGTGTCGGACGCATCCAATATGTTTCGGACGTCCAAAACCCCAACGGCTACTTTTGTACGTTTATTATCTAGCCATTAGGAAGTAGTTGCAACCACCATTTATTGCTCTTATAAATAACTACTTTGACATTAAGTAAAAATCATCTAATACATTGAATACAAGCCTTACAGAGAAAAGTAATTTGAGGACAAATTGGCTATAGTGCTTTGTTGTATTAGTGTGCAGTTGTGAGTGCAATTCAACTTTGAGTGGAGTGATAATCTTGTACGAAAGTGTGGTTGTAAGTAAAATTCTTGGCTCAACTAAAAGAGTTTTAGTGTGAGCAAGAAGTTTCCAACTTTGTAAAGATTATTGGCTCACCAAGTGTGTGAAGCATTCTAGTGATTCAATACTTCAAGCTTGCTAGTTTGGAAGTATTGGTTGTTTAATTTTCTCTCTTTACTTCACTGTTCCATTCATTTTATTATATCTGTTTATATTTGGAAAATCTCAATATTTTTGAAAGTATATTTTTTAAGAAACCTAATTCACCCCCCTCTTAGGTTGCTTTGGGACCAACACCATGACCTCAAAAGGCTTAAAAATTGATATTCAAAAATCATAGTTCATTTAGAATTACATGAGGTTGATCCCGATAATAGATATGTAGGCAGTCCAAGTATATTACTTGGGTGAGCAATCCCAAAAATAAAAGTTATTTAAATTTCCCTTATTCTCATTTGTTTAATTGGGAATTTGATTAAATTAATTTATAATTAGAACCAAATGGTATTTTTCTCAAACAAGGGAATGTAATTTAGAGATCTAATATCTTGAATGGGTCTTATTCATATAAATAAAAACTCATGCAAACAAATCGTACGAGTGAGATTAAATTGGGGCATTAATTCTTACAATATTAAATTTTTGCCTAGCCAGTGGCTTCAGTCAATTTTTTAATATCAATACAAACTTGCCACTAGTAATTAACCTAGATGGGAAAAACTCAATATTATCACTATGAACTATAGTGAACCCCTCCTTCTTTGGTACGACTTGCATGGGACTTACCCATTTGCTCTTACTAATAGGGTGGATTTCATGACTTCTTTCCTCACAACTTTTGTTGGAGTATGATTCAATCTTCTTTGAGCTTGTATAGATGGCTTACCCCCTTATTCAACAAAATCTTATGTATACAGAGAGTTAATTGTTGGACTAATGCCCCTTATATTGTCTGTACTCCATACAATGGCACAACGTTGTTGTTTAAGCACATTAATCAACTTCATTAAGAGCATTCACAATTACCAGAAATATTTCATCATCACCAAGAAAAGCATATTGTAATGAGATGACAATGGTTTGACTTCAATTTTAGGTTTTTGTTGGTCAGACTTCTCTTCTCTGTTGGGACATTCTTGCTCCAAAAAATGTAAACATTCTTGAGTCTCTTCATCGTGCTTTTCCACCTCATTAGAGTTCAATAGTGCCTTTTCCAAGAGTGATTTAGCCAGATTGTACCTACAACAGTCATTAACAATCTCATCAAGCAAATCTATAATCATGACATCATCATAGGTAGAAGGTAATTTTAAAGAATCAAACACATTAAAAATCACAACATCATCATTGACTCTAAATTCTTCACAACATCATCATTGACTCTAAATTCTAACTTTTCTTTTTGAATATTTATACGGGCACTCTGATAGCTATTAGCCTAGGAAATGTTAGCCAAGGATGAAAGGTATTTATTTATCTTCTTTCGTCAAGTACAATGAAGTTTGTCAAAAGGAAAACCTTTTCAACCTTGATTGTCACATCGTCTACTATACCCATTAGAAATTTAATACTCCTATACACTAATTGAAATGATACACTAGTTGGCTTCAAATCTCCACCCTTGAGTTTCTTGTACACGGAGAATAGTATGAGATTTATTGATGCTCTCAACTCATATAAGTCTCTGTCAAAGTGAAGTCCATCAATATCACAAGAAATGGAGAATGAATGGGGGTCTTTCAGCTTTGGAGGTAACCTCTTGGAAATCATAGCTAGGGGTGTTCCAATCCAACCCAACCCAAGCCAAATGAATTTGGGGTTAAATCGGTTGGGTTATCGGGTTCCGGATTACTTAAGTTGGGTTACTCGAAATATGTTGGTTTATGTTTTTAAAATCCAATCCAACCCAATAATCCAATAACCCAATATAATTTATTTATAATTGTACTATTTATTTTTATTATTTTACTAACCATGTCATATAACTTGTACTTTATTTATTTTCATTCTTCACCTAATATTCGTTAACATGTTCTATAAATTTTTCCTTTTCATTCTTGATTTAATCATTTAACTTTTGAAAAAACATAATTTGTAATGGATGATCTTAAACAAATATTTTTCTTTTTTTTTTGTTGAAAATTTTAATCCAAATAATCTGAAAATTTGAGTAATCCGCTCGAGTAATACTTGGGTTGGGTGGGACGCCAACCTAATAATCCAACCCATGAACATACCTAATCATGGCACTACACCTTTCCGTTAACCAAAGTATCTCATACCCCATGAAGTTTCCTCTTGCTATTGAGAACTTGTTTCATAAATTTAATATAGTTTGGCATGTTCTCTAAAGCTTTTATGAAGGAGATATTGATTTCAAACTTTTTAAACACCTCCAAAAATCTTTTGAACTTCTTATGCTTCTCATCCTCTATCAATCTTTGTGATAAATATTAGAATCTTGATATTTCGGGAAGGATCCATGACTTGATTTTTCATTTCATCACTCTTTACAATTGACTTTTTAGGGTCTATGGGTTCATCATTTTTCTTTCCATGTGCTTTGTGAGGCTCCTCAACCTTCTTCTTTTTTCATCCATATTTTTATAATTGACCTTCATCTCACACTTTTCATCAATTGAAGGTTCATCATTCTCAATATTTTCATTCAACTTCTTGCCACTTCTAAGGATAATAGTTTGGTCATGTTAACGAGTATTTGGCTCCCTAGGAAATTGCTCATGAGGATTGGGAATAGTATCAATAGGAAGGGTCTCGGTGGTCTCTCGGCTACCAACCTAGTTATTTGCCCCTATTAATTTAATATTTGAAAAGAGTAACTTTAATAGGGATGAGAAATGAGTACTCTTTTAAATTTTTTGTTTTGTTTCTCTTCATATTTATTTGTCATACAATTTCACTATTTGTATTTAAATATAATAATTATTTTACTAAGTCAACACGAAACATAAGTATGCTTATTCAAAAAAAGTTTTCGATCAAAAAAACACTAATTATATGTAATTGATAGTATATCTTTTGTTACAAGATAGATATTGGTAAACCAATTTTGATAAACATGCATAATTATAAGATTCTCACTTTTTATGTATATGATAGAGAAGACAAAAATGAGAGTATATATCTTTTCTTTTATGACAAATATGAGAACATGTACATTACTATGTGTTTTAGTTCTCAAATATTAAAATAATAACATATATTAGATATGAAACCTCTAGACATGTACATTCAACGTCATAGAATTTACACGATATTAAGGATGAATTTCTTTTGTCATGATAACAATAATATTAATGCCGGATTACTTTTCTAGAATAATAAAATGATAAAATGATATATATATACATATAAGATAAAATATTTGAATGCACCGCACTCGAATATTTAGTGTTGACATCATCAACTTAAAGGAATTAACAAAAAAAAAGGGTTGAATTTACATCTGTGACTCTAAAAACCTTTATATGGGCAGTCATAATATTTTTCTTACTATATTTTTTTCGATATTACACTACAAATAAGAGGTTGTTCACGTTTATTCATTCTATAATTTTATTTATATACTATAGATTTTTTAATTTCCTCTAGCTCAAAATTTTTATTTTTTATTTATTAATCTTATTATTAATAGTTAATCACAAACTTTATATTACAACAAGGTATATTTGTTGTATTAAAGTATGATTAATCTATAAATTAAATTGTTTAGACACATGTGAAAAGTTAGAATTTAATTAATTAATTATTAAAAGTGATGCAATTGTTTAGTAGTAGTAAGAAAGAATAGTGAAAAAGAAAAAGAAAAATAAGATAGAGAAAATAAATAAAAGAAAAAAGAAGAAGAAAAAGAAAACAATAATAATTAAAATAATAGGGGTAATTTTATCCTATAACATAAAAGAAGGGATAAAGTACTTATTAAATAAATTGAGTGGGTAAAGTACAACTGACAGTAGTGTAAATTCAAGGAGGTTTTCTGTATTTAAACCAAAAAAATATTTATGTGATGTTGATAATAGTATACTATAAAAAGCATTTCTCAACTTATGTCCTTAGATCAATATTTAATCTTTTAAGTTGTATGATAAATAAATATTAATGTTTTCTTACTTTACTAATGAAAAAAGATTAACCTTTTATATATCATCGGTGTAAAAAATTTTGAATACCATTAAATATAAATACATATCACATGTACATTTTTTAAATTTCTAATATTATTTTTTCATCTATAACATGTATCTACATAATATAAAAATTTTTACAACGTTTTATATGTAAGATTAACTCATAAAAAAAAATTATTTCAATTATTTTCATTCGTATTTAACCTTCCGCCCGCTGTATCAGGGGAACCCACGAAGAGGACTAGTTTACACTACTGGTTTTAAACTTGAACCGGACCCGCCGGTTCGACCGGTTAAACCGGCAACAATGCTGGTCCGATCAAGCACTAAAATCAGAAGTGACAAAAAAAATAGTAAAAACTGGTAAAAATCGGTAAACCGGTATAAAACTGGTTAAACCGGTCAAATCTGGTTTAATTTTTTCCTAATAAATCCAACTCCAAAACAACAAATTTTCTCAAAATCACCACTAATCTGAGGCAAATTTCACAAATCAAACTCCAAATCCACCACCAATTTCATCAAATCACAGCTAATTTAACCATATTTGAGACGAATTTCACCAAATATGTAACAAATTTCAAAAAAAAAAAAAATCCGATAGCTTTAAAAAAGTCAAATTCATTACAAGGGGGAAGAGATGGAGAATTAGTGGCAATGGGGCATGAGAAGGGAATGGGAAAGAAGCGTGGTTAATGGGGAGAACGGGGTAGAGGTTGATGGGAAAGGCAAGGGAGGAAGTATGGGACCTGTGGGTGCTTGGGAAAGGAGGAAGAGCAGATGGGGAGGGGAAGGGAGAGATTGAGAGGGAAGGAGAATTGAAGTTGCACAGCGAAAAATGGTGAGGAGAGGAAGAGGCATCCAACCTGGTGAAGAGAAGATAGGGAAAAGGAATAAGAGGAGTAGCAGGGAAAGAGGAAGGGGATTGGCGATGGTGAGAAGGGTTGGGAGATTGTTGATTTTTTTGGGTAATATTTGAAAAAAAAAATGATATTCACGGATTTTGAACTCATCACCGTAATTGGAAAAAGCAAAGGCCCAGAACATACTAGTTGGGAGAAATTTCTAAAACTATGCTCGTTTTCAAAATTGTTCTTTTTTTATGGCGATTGAAAAAATAAATTTCGGGAGAGGGGAACTTGCATTCGGTGAATGCGAGCTCAGTCATTATTTTAAAAAAAAAAACATTCCTGACCTCGCATTTGACAAATGCGAGGTCATTTCATTTTTTTTTTTTTTGAAAATTTGACTTTGTATTCTGCGAAGGGAAATTTTGCACTATTACAAAAATAGAAAAATGTTTGATATTTTTGTTAATTAAATAAGGATTTGACTTTAAGATAAAATCACTTAAATACTAAATCGTAAACATTTATTTAATATGATATCTACACAGAAATACTAAACCATTATCTTTAAACCATAAACTATAACATCAACGAAATAGTACACGAATGAAATGTGTAAACCAGCAAATTTATTAATTTATCATATTTTTTGATAAAATTTTGACATAAACTCCCCTATTTTACGAACATTCTCCCTGCCAACAACCAAACCCAACAAGGGCAACAAACATCCATAAAAGCCTGACAAGGGCTAAAAAACATAAATACAAACCTAATAATAATAATAAAAATACCCGACAAGGGCGAACAATGATATACAAATAACGGACATCAATCACACATAATTGCGAGAAGTAATAACAAATGTCAATGTCCATGATCTCCAAATCTCCCGCCCGTACCCGACAAGGGCACCCTTTTTGATCGACGAACATAAAATAAATTAGTGTCTTGCTGTTGAGTATGGTGAGCAATTTGCGCCTGCGAAACTATATTTTGTTCGTGTTCATTATCTTCATCTGAAACGGTTGGACCAGTATGCTCTGGATCAGGCCCAGATGACTCAGTGGACGACTGTCCAAAAGATGATGGTCCTACCGGAGTGCTCATTGGCGAAAGTATGTGTGAAGTGTCACCCTCGAATGGTAAATTAACATGAGGGGATCCAGCATCTACATGGGGCCGAGGAGATGGAACTCGACGACGTAGACAACCACCTTCGCGTTGCCCGCCTCACCACGGAGCTCGCTCTACTCTATGTGGATCAAGTGCCTGGTATGGATGTCGAACGTAAACAGGAACTACCGGAGGCCAAAGATCAATATGAGTAGATTCGCCTACTACATGTAGTGATTGAGAAGCGAAATGTCTGATCTGTGCCCAAGTACTAGTATCCGGAGTATCGTCCTCAGTCAGGATGTCTAACGACATGTAGTACAATCTAGCGATGGAATCCATCTACCGTAAAAGTTAAAATTAGTTTTACTAAAGTCATTTGAAAAAGAAAAACAATCAGAAAAAATGAATAATTAATTACTAGATAATATGCACGTGCACCATCGTCGTGGGTACCCTTCGGGAAAAGTAGGGCGTTGACTAGGATTGGATATGTACATCACCGTCCTCGGTCGGTACCATTGCATGTAACCACCCGATGCATGTGTAGTATCAACACATGGGAGACCAACCTCAACTGTATCCGTTCTTGCACCCCAAATATCTATATATTGTCGGTGGGTCAACTCCCAATCATTGTTCGCCCGACCACGGCGGTCTATCAAATGAAGTGCACCTTGATTATCAATCAATCTCTGATCTGGTATGCGTTGGTGCAAATCGAACTGTCGCATAACCCGATGAGGGAGATAACATTCTACGATCTCTCAACATATCAAATAAGTAACTGCACGCCATATGTCACGACCAACAGTGCAGTAATGGGGAAGCATATCAAGTAGCTCATCAGAGAATGGCTGCCATATAAACTAATACCAAACAAGTCGACAAAAAGTTAGTAAATAAATGAAATACGAGGACGACAAAGTGCAAAAGAAATGTAATCGAAGGATGTACCCATCATTGGGTCACAAAGTATGTAACTGATCTCGAAAAATAGATAAAACATGACGAGGAGCATTGCGCAAATCAAATCCAACATCCCACCTGCAATACAAATTAATAAATATCAAATCTAATGTAAACATGTTTAATTAAACAGTTTAACAAAACATATATACCGAGATCCATATGCTCCGTGATGCTCCTGTGCGGGCTCTAACCGAGTAGGACGCAGTGTCGACATGCGCTCCCAAACCCATAACTGTAATTCTTAATTAGTACGCATTCTACTAATTTTGACGGAAGTATACAATAAATGAATATAAAGTACTCAAATATACCTGTACTAATAGTACTGGTTCGCAGATATTTCTATCTGTGGGTGAAGTAGCATCACACAAACTACCATACAGTGTGCCTAAAACTGCTGATCCCAACTATAACGGCCCATAGTCTCCAAGTCCCTAAGCAACTGAAGATACAATAATGGCACTTTATTGCCTGAATTATCTGGAAATAAAATCTTCGATGTGCCTCCAATAAGTTCAAGTAAATATGTACGTGCCATCTGTCGACACATGTCATTAGTCGCATCATCGGGAAGCAGATGATGCAGCAGACAAACATCCAACTTTCAAACGACCACCGTCAATGTCTGATCTGGTAGGCATGAAATCCAATAACTCCATGCATAACTGGCTCCAAGCATCTGCAGAATGAGTAGTGTCTCTACCCGTCACGGGCGATCCGTCAATGTGTAAACCCCACAGTACCTCTACATCCTGTAATGTGATAGTGGCCTCTCCAATGGGCAGATGAAAAGAATATGTCTTAGGTCGCCATCGCTCGACAAGACTGGTGATCAAAGTATGGTCCACTGAAATACGTCCTAAAAAAGCGATGCCCTCGAAACCTACCAAACAAATATAATGCCATACCCGCGCGCCGGTTTGGGCATGTGATCCCAAAAAGTCCCATCACAACGCTTAACCTGTAGTGTGGAATCATCGATAAGACCGTCAAAAATTGATCTAGCCACTATGCGGCGTCGTAGGTGATATAATATCATCTATATATGGTCCAGGATGAACAAGCTCTCGCGACTGATCATCCATACCTAAACAAAGTAATATTAAAAGAATGAATGATAATACAATATTTTTTATAGTAATCAATGATCAGACAAATATTTTTTGATAATATAATATTTTTTGATAAACGAATACATTAAAAACAAACTACATTCATAGAATACAATAAGTACGTAAATAATACAATACAAAAGGCAAATCATTGTTGTCGCGAAGGGCAACTCTTGCGATTATGTCCCGGTTGATGACAATTCGTACATCTTCTGGGTTCATGGGGATCCCTAATATCCATCTCGTTTCGGATGCGCCTCGCACGTACACGGCCTGTCTGGCGTTCTACGAACATACTGTCATCACCACGTAACTGCCACTGAATAGAAGGCAACTCATCTGGATTAGATTGCGGAACAAATCTACTAACGGTGTACTGGTCTAGATATATGCGAGTGGCGTAATGGTCCGCAAGCCGTCGCGTTGGTTCATCACCCTTATGCCTGCAAACTGCAAATTGCCAACGCATGCGAACATGGGAACCTATATATTTGTCACTTACCACAGCTACATGTCTTCTGTACATAATTAACTGTACATTGCCACCACGACCAGTCACACGATGAGGTGTTTTAATTCTATGGACACTAGTAGAATGATCAAAAACCATGACTGTGTCCTCCACCATTTTTGTCTGCTGTCAACAACCTTTTTCAATTTTTTGGTGTAATTGATGTGCGACAATGTTCACCTCGTGCAATATTATCAACAAATAATTTGACAGAACGATGGAATGTACTACAATTATAGCCTTTTCAGAAGTAATCTAACTCCGCGTAAGACGTTATTGTAGCTCTCAGAAGAATTTATACCGTGTATTCCCCACCTACGATATCCATCTTGAGCAAGGCACCAACGGTCAAGGCTAATATCTGTCAGATATCTCCAAGCCTCTGGATGTTGAAGTTGTATCAGATTAGTTTGTTAGTGCTTATTCCATTTCCGCATCTGTATCTTGACACCAAGAGGCCAACACAAGTTCTTCACTTCTACATTCTTGTATCTGGTCATCAAATTACTCCGAACGTGATGCAGACAGAATCTATGATATGCAAATGATTCCTGCCATAAAGGGGACTCACTCATAGCATGCAGAATGCCACATGTCGGTCAAATATTATACAAACAGTCTCCAAGTCACGTACAACATGGTGTCTCAACTGCTCCATGAACCAACCCCAACTTTGTATTATTTCCTCATCAACAATTACTTATGCAACAGGTAAAATCTGATTGTTAACATCCAAAGCGAAGGCAATAAGTAATTTACCCCGATACTCCCCTCGTAGATGCGTGCCATCAACAGATAGGACAAGTCTACACATGTGGAATGCATCAATCGTAAAGATGTGATGCCCTCGAAACCTGCCAAATAAATATAATGACATACCTGCGCCGGTATGGGCATGTGATCCTAAAAAGTCCAACTAACATCACAACGCTTAACCTGTAGTGTAGAATGATCGATAAGACCGTCAAAAATAGATCTAGCCTATACGGCGTCGTAGGTGATATAATATCATCTATATATGGTCCAGGATGAACAAGCTCTCGCGACTGATCATCCATACCTAAACAAAGTAATATGAAAAGAATGAATGATAGTACAATAATTTTTTATAGTAATCAATGATCAGACAAATATTTTTTGATAATACAATATTTTTTGATAAACGAATACATTAAAAGCAAACTACATTCATAGAATACAATAAATACGTAAACAATACAATACAAAAGACAAATCATTGTTGTCGCGAAGGGCAACTCCTGCGATTATGTCCCGGTTGATGATAATTCGTACATCTTCTAGGTTCATGGGGATCCTTAATATCTATCTCGTTCGGATGTGTCTCGCACGTACACGACCTGCCCGGCGTTCTACAAATATACTGTCATCACCACGTAACTGCCACTGAATAGGAGGCAACTCATCTGGATAAGTAGATTACGGAATAAATCTACTAACGCTGTATTGGTCTCGATATTTGTGAGTGGTGTAATGGTCCGCAAGCAGTCGCGTTGGTTCATCACCCTTATGCCTGCAAACTGTCAACGTATGCGAACATGGGAACCTGTACATTTGCCACTTACCACAGCTACATGTCTGTTGTACATAATTAACTGTACATTGCCACCACGACCAGTCACACGATGAGGTATTTTAATTCTATATACACCAGTAGAATGATCAAAAACCATGACTGTGTGTCCTCCACCTTTTTTGTCTGCTGTCAACAACCTTTTCCAATTCTTTGGTGTAATTGATTTGCGACAATGTTCACCCCGTGCAATATTATCAACAAATAATTTGACAGAATGATGGAATGTACTATCAATTATAGTCTTTATCGGAAGTAGTCTAACTCCACGCAAGACGTTATTGTAACTCTCAGAAGAATTTGTACCGTGTATTCCCCACCTACGATTTCCATTGTGAGCAAGGCACCAACGATTCTGTCAAGGCCAATATCTACCAGATATCTCCAAGCCTCTGGATGTTGAAGTTGTATCGTTTGTTGGTACTTATTCCATTTCCGCATCTGTATCTTGACACTAAGAGACCAACACAACTTCTTCACTTCTACATTCTTGTATTTGGTCATCAAATTACTCCGATCGTGACGCAAACAGAATTTATGATATGCAAATGGTTCCTGCCATAAAGGAGACTCACTCATAGCATGCAGAATGCCACGATGTCGGTCAGATATTGTACAAACAGTCTCCAAGTCACGTACAACATGGTGTCTCAACTGCTTCATGAACCAACCCCAACTTTGTATTATTTCCTCATCAACAATTGCATACGCAACAGGTAAAATCTGATTATTAGCATCCAAAGCGACGGTAATAAGTAATTTACCCCGATATTTCCCTTGTAGATGCATGCCATCAACAGATAGGACAAGTCTATACATGTGGAATGCATCAATCGATGGCCAAAATGCCCAGAAGATGCCACGTATTTAAAAATTTTCACAATCTCGCTACTGTTGGGATGATGTAGCCATTGCACCACAGGATTGGAGCGTAGTACTTTTTCAACGTATTGGGGTAATTGTTAAAAATTAGATGCCCAACTTCCATATGCAAGCACAATCGCTTTTCTGCGAGCATACCAAGATTTCTTGTAAGTGATGTCAACCTTGAAACTGTTCTTAACATATGCCCGAATTTGTTTGACCTTGTGCCCAGGATCATTTTTAATTAAGTGCATAATTTAGTTAGCAATGACTGTAGATGTAAGATTTTTGTTGTTGTTACCGGATATTTCACCGAGACATACGTGATCCTTTACCCATTTTGTGACCTTCCACATAGTAAGATTCATTTTTACGTACCCGAAGGCTCCAATCACAATCTCCGGGAGCTAATCTACCGAAGGACGCAGTCTTGCATTTAGCCGCCCATGTCCTCTTCCGGCTCTCTATGACTTTGAATTATCATTTTTGAGCTATAGACCACATTCGTAACTGCCTTAGTAACTTGATCCTTACTTTCAAAGTACATGTGCAATCGAATATCATTTTTTTCTTCATTCCAATAAATCATCCCATCTTTATCACTACGGTCTATGGGATCGTAATCACCGTAGTTACTAATATCATTGAAAAAAGTCATTCCCCTGGGTTGATAAGCAGGAACATCCTCTTGTGTCTGACATTCATCGTTATTTATCCTAAATCCTCGTCAGAATCATCATCCGATATATCTTTAGAGTCTGACCCTGACTCGTAATTCTCGTCTAATGCATGCCATGACGAGTCACTATTAGCATTATCATCTGTCAAACCCTTATCTACGAGACATTTCTCTATATGTTGATATTGTATGGTACTTGTGCCTTCACCTGCTGTGGTGTCTTTATTATACTGCACGCCAATAGATTGATCAGATTGCATTGAGTTTGACATTGAAAACGAACAAGTTGGGTTGTAAAACTCAAACGACCAAGGATGGTCAAAGAGACTTTGCGCATGCCATTGGACTGCAGCGGCTGGTTGTCCATGGTCGAATGCATGAGAGACATCATTGGCCCCATACCATACACTCCTAGATTGTTGGTTACAGGTACGTGGGGAATTTTCTCTGTCTCCATAAACAATTCAGCACAAAAAGTAGGATCGACATCAAACAAATCAAAAATACCATCCGTACCATCATCATCTGTCAATGGAATGTCAGAGTAAACACCACGATTAACTAAATGCCTGTACAAAATATCAATTTCAACTGCTCCCTATCAACCTCAGTGAATTCGTATATCTTGTCAACTAACTCAACAAACCTAATCCGTTGCTTTATTCGGAATAGTTTCTTGCACACCATTGGCCGGTAGGACATAGTACAGCCTTCATAGGTTATTTCTCCTCCCCAATAAAGGAGAATGTGATGGGATCTATCAAATGTCATTTTTCTGTAAGGATATAACATGTTTAGACACCAATTTTGGATACGGAATATGTTTTTTTTTTTTTTAAATTTGACAGAGTTCCTCTACTATATCTTGAAGATTCCCTCTTACGCCGGTTATACCCGATAAGGGTTACAAACAACACAACAAATCGGCAACACTTACAAGTAATAAATGCCCGACAAGGGTTACAACCAATGCAATAATCCGGCAAGGGTTATAAGTAATATATACCCGATAAGGGCTACAAACAATGCAATAACATCCCACAATTTCAGTATAACAAACAACATAACCACAAATTTTATCGCAATCAAGAGAAACCAAACATACAACATATATCCCAAGCCAAAAACCATTATCTCTAAATATTCAGAAAGAAAAGAAAATAATCAAAGCAGCATATTATTACACTAAAACACAAAAACAGAAAAAATATAAGCTACCATCACAAAATATTTTTCTAAAACATTTACATTAACAAAATTAATTATTTAAAAAAAATTAAAAAAAAAATAAATTAAAATTATTGGACAAAATAAAAAAATTTAATTTACCTGAAATATGTTGGTGGTGGGTGGAGGTGGCTGTGGCGGTGGCGGTGGAATGGAGGTGGTGGTTGTTGTAGAGGGGGAGGAAAAAGAGATGGTGGTGGAATGGAGGAGAAGGAGGAGGAGGATGGGGAGGAGGAGGAGGGGGTTTCTGCAAAAATAGGAGGCAGAATTATATTCTGTGAGGCCGAAGCCTCGCAAAATATAAGGTCGTCTGACCTCGCATTCGGTGAATGCGAGGTCAATTTTTCTTTTTTAAAAAAAAAATAAATATGATTGAGCTCGCATTCACAGAATGCGAGTTCCCCTCTCCTGGAAATTATTTTTTCAATCGGCATAAAAAAAGAACAATTTTGAAAACGAGCACAGTTTCAAAAAATTTTCTACTAGTTGGACTCCCCGAATTTATTGCTATTGATTTCAGCATTTTTATCTAAATACTTGCTAGAAAAAATTAAAAAACGAAAAAGAATGAGTAATCTGGATGATTTAACCGATTGAACCGCGAAATGAAAATTTTACCGAATCACATTTCAATCCGAATTTAAAAACATTGTTTTACACAAACATAAACATCTCAGATAAACAAGCTACTACCAATTAAACAATTCACAAATCACACCGGTAATTAAATCACAGAAGTACCCAATCAAGTCGCGTAGTGAATTACTGTAGACTCGGAGAAAAATCCGCCATGTGTTGCGAGGACGTGAACACTGTCGCCTCTTTAGAATGCATTCAAGGTTAGGGTTTATCTTAGCATGCTCCAAACGAAGAATTAGAATTAAAACTTCCTCCTCATCATTATTTTCACTCTTCTCTACCCTCTCATCATCCTCATCATTACTATTACCGGCGACCTACAAGGAGAAACGGTTTACTAGAAGAGTTTCTGATTTTTTGGAATCCAGTATATTATGCGGCGTAACTGTTTCAGGATTTAATTGCAATTGTCCCACTCTTACTAGAGGGTCCCGCTGCCGGAGCTATTCTAGTTACGCCGTTGAACAGTTCTCGGATGACGAGTACGAATGCGATTACGACAACCATCCGGTAATTGACACTTTTCTAAAATCGCAGTGGGAAACTATTTAACAAATCTTCTTTTTTTGTTTGTTTGCCATTTATTTTATTGTTGTTTTTGTCATTTATTTTTAATTTTATTATCATCCGAATTTTGTAATGTAAAATAAATTATGGCCTTTCGTTTTCATTTTCATTTTCATTTTCATTTTCATTTTGTTGTATTGATAGAAGTAATTGAGTTGAAGTTTAAACCCTAATAATTAAATTTCAAATGGTGCTATTATTGACTTCTTGAAAGGTTAGGTTGATGCTAAACAAAGGTCAAAGATCAAATAACCAACGTCGAAGTCCAAAGTTGTCCAACTAATAAAATTACTCCAACTCAAAGGTAATATGACTAGCTACTAAGGATTGAACGCCTGACACAAAGAACATGAGCGGCGGGGTTTTGTCCCTAGTTTGGGCACCACTACAACGAAATGAAAATGAAAATGAAAACGAAAGGCCATAATTTATTTTACATTACAAAATTCGGATGATAATAAAATTAAAAAAGTGTTTGCAATGAGAATTGTGTAATATGTCAACTAACCTTTTATCCTTGCTATTCACACTAGTGCTTGATGGGTTTGGATAATTAATGGGTCAAAAACCAAATAGTTGGCTTATGGAGGCCTTAAATGTTTTAGATTAACCATTGGCCTTGAGTTTAAGTAGAAATGACCAAATTGCTCTCATGAATATTTGACCATCTTGACCAATTTGCTATGTGTCCACGGGCCATTGGGTTGTATATTTATGTATCATCAAGTTAAATGGCTTATAATCGTTGATTTTTTTTTTTTTTTTGGCTATATGACTGAAATTTGAGTTGGAGAATTAGTACTTGTGAGTTCTGAGGAGTGTTGTTATAGTAGGCATCATCGTCAGTGGCCAACATTGATGAATGGAAGTGGAAACTTAGTATGCTGTTACGCAATGAAAAGGATCAAGAAATTGTGTCAACAGATAAAAGAGATAGGAGGGACTTTGAGCAGATATCGAATTTGTCCAAACGGATGGGAATTTACTGGTGAAGAATCACATTTTGCATTACCTGCTGTTATTTCTCTCTGCTTTACCTTTTTCCTGATATTTGGATGAGACTTTTATTTTTCTGGTGCATTGTTTACCATGATGTTCAGTGAAATATATGGGAAAGTTATGGTTGCAAGCAAGGTTCCTCTCCCAAACTACAGACCGGATCTTGATGATAAGCGACCTCAGAGGGAGGTAAATATTTACTTCTGGTTGATGTTTTGCAGGATGTTAGATTTATTCCCAGTTGATTTTTCAGAATTTATTCGAGAATTTGCAGGTGGTTATCCCCTTAAGTTTACAGAGGAGAGTAGAGGGACTGCTTCAGGAACACTTGGACCGATTGCAGCTGAGTTGCAGTAAGACTGATGAGTCTTCAGGTGAATGCAAATCCACTGATCAAGTTGAAGATGTGACTAGTGATGAAAACCCTGACTCACTCCTAGACGGAATGGTCATGGAGAAGGTTCTCCAGAGACGGAGCTTGCGCATGCGTAATATTCAGAGACATGAGCTTGGCAGGTATATTTTTTTACTTGCTGTATTTCTCTTACCTCTTTGGATGTTATACTGCTTACTGCATTATGGACCTAATATCCATCTGGAGCTAAATGTGATCTTTTCTCTGGAAGCCGCCTGTTTTATTGCAGTGGGTATAAAAAGTTCTGAAAGTGATCAATGTTCCATCATTTTTAAGCACTTAAGATTATAGTTTGAATTTTTTCTAAATTGTGCGCTGAAGCATTTTTCTTTTGATGTAGGAATCACCTGAAGGAAGAAAGATGCTGGATTTCCGGAAATCTCTCCCTGCATTCAGGGAGAAGGAAAGGCTGCTTCAATCTATTGCAAATAATCAGGTCCACCTATGGAACTTGTATTTTCTACTTTGATACTCAGTACAGTATCAAATAGATGAAAATTGTGATTTTGGTCAGTTATAAGTGTTTAATATACAAGTTTGTGCACAAGACAGGCTACATTAATGCATCTCATCTAGTTTAGAATGTTTCAATAATTGAAAGTTGAACTTCCATATATTGCCTGAAATGTTGAATTACCCAAGGGAACTTCTGCACCGTGTATAGAAGAAATTTAGTGATTTCATGTGTTATGGAGTAGCTTAGGATTTCTAGCTTACGAGTATGAGATGTCTCAGTTTCATCCATTCTTGTTCAACTCTTTGAATCTAATGGCTAAACATTTCTTGAAAATTTCAAAAAATTCTTGTGTTTGGCCGTTAGCATCATTTTTGTAGTGGGATGGTTCCTCCAATGAATCATCACAAATTATGCTTGCAATCTAGAAGTTGATTTCCTTTGTTTCTGCTCACCAGGTAGTTGTGCTTTCTGGAGAGACTGGGTGTGGTAAGACCACCCAACTTCCTCAATACATTTTAGAGTCAGAAATAGAATCTGGTCGTGGAGCATTTTGTAGCATAATTTGCACACAGCCACGCCGAATATCTGCGATGGCCGTTGCAGAGAGAGTATCTACAGAGAGGGGAGAGCCTCTTGGTGAATCGGTAGGCCTTCTAATTGCTCTTTTTCTTTAGGTTTTCTTATTACTGATTGGGATTTGAAGTGTCCCACTCGCCGGATAAGATAGTTTCAACTTGGAAACTTCTTTATTCTAGCTACTGTCAACAGAGATGTTTTGATAGGTTGGTTTCAAAGTGCGGCTAGAGGGAATGAAGGGTAAAAATACACAGCTCCTATTTTGCACAAGCGGTATTTTACTCCGTCGGCTCTTGACTGACCATAATCTGAATGGTATAACTCATGTTTTCGTGGATGAAATTCATGAGCGTGGCATGAATGAAGGTTTATTTGTTCTTTATTTCTTTATATATTTGCATTTTTATTCTTAATTTTTCTACCTTCTTGAGTTCCATGTCAAAGCATTTTATGCTGATTGTTCATGGTAATTTTTGCTATTTCGTTATCAGACTTCCTGTTGATTGTATTGAAGGATCTTCTTCTGCGACGTCGAGATTTAAGGTTGATTTTGATGAGTGCTACTCTGAATGCATTTCTGATCTATTCTCCAGTTATTTTGGTGGAGCACCGATAATTCACATTCCTGTAAACTCTCATCCAAGTTTGTTGTTATTTCCTTATTAAGATTTTTATATGGTAAAAAAGAGATTTGGATATGTTACCAGAATTTCTTGTTATATCTTGCAAAATATTTAATGTAACTATCTTAAAGTTGGATAATTTATTGAATACTTTACAGTTTCATCTCTAAACCTCAAATCTGATTTTTGTGGTTGTCACCATGAAGCTTAGTTAAGCTTGGATTATGGTGGTAGATGGAAAGTCCTGTGCAAACTAGAATGTATCTGCCAAATACTTTGCCTTTCGTCTTCTTGAATCCTTTGTAGCTGTGATACCTGGCCATTTTAGTTAAGGACATATTTGCATGCTCAACAGCATCATGTAGAGCTTGAAATTATCTCCTGCCAATCTTTAATCTTCTGTAAAAGTCAGTTAATGGTTTCTAAACTGTACATTTCAATTAGGAAGACTGTATGAACTTCCTCCCCCCTTCCCATTAAATAGTTTTGTTGAATATGGGTGCAGGGATTCACGTATCCTGTGAGAGCTTACTTTCTGGAAGATATACTGGAAATGACTGGATATAAGCTGACTTCATTCAACCAAATTGATGATTATGGCCAAGAGAAGGTATGGAAAACACAAAAGCAGCTAGCTCCACGAAAGAAAAAGAATCACATAACAGCTCTTGTTGAGGTAACAAACTATGCTCAAGATATATTCTGTAGAAAGATCTTTGCCTACTGCTTTTGTTATTTAATTTTTTTTTCTTGGTTGAGAAACTGTCTATTTTTTTTTTTTTTCCATTGCATCATTTTGTTTTGCATGACTATGTTTGTATAATGTGCATTAATTCTGATTTTTGAAGTTTTAGTTTCTTTTCTTGTGATTTTTGTGACTCACACTTTCTTTTTCTACTTGATTTACTGGTTTTTTTGGATTGGTCCTTAATAGTTGCCTCTCTCTGTGTGTGTGTTTGTGTTTAGTGTCTCTCTAATTTATTTCAACCTTGTATTGTCCAAGTAAGGCTGAGTTACTTACAGACTTGAGTGAGCAGATGGTTGACATGTTGGTAAGATCTCTATTTGTTATATTCATATATTTTTTTTGTGCTGAAATTTTTGATCTCTTATGATGGTGTAGAAGGCTTTTCCACTTCCTCAGTTTTGTTCATAGTAATAACTGGATTCTTTTCCTTCTTTTCCTTGTATCCCCATTTGATGCAGTATAGGCTTGAATTTTCATCAGATGACTGGGAAGGAAGGTTACAACTTTACGAGTTAAAAGTAATTTTTGTAAATAGTGTCTCTAAGCTATATGATAAGATGTAAAACATCAAATCAACTTAATTTTATTTGTGGGAGTTTTAAGTTAAAAAGAGATCATTTGACAAACTTTTCTCTTTTGGAAAAATATAAAATCCACCGCATAGAAAAGATTGTGAATTTGATTAGAGCAACATTTCGCTTGGTTTCTTTGCATTAGGACAGGGGTTACCATTTGTTCCACATTGCGTGTGTATGTTGGCATAGTTCTCATAGCAAGGGTGCGGAGGTGGAAAGTTGTAGCCGATTTTCTTACTAGAAAGGCCAATAGACACACTGGGGAACTTTCTCTCCCACCTTTACCCTTGAATGAGCTAGTAAGTTCATATGTTTTTACAGTATATGCCCATTGACATGATAGGTAACTATATCTATAATTGTAAATTCTGTTATTTGTTTGAGCAACATAAACGTGCCTTTCTTGAAATCTAAACCTGTTCTATGGGTATTAATTAGGCAAAATTGTTGGTGGACCATTCTTTGGGAATGTTTTGGTACCTTTGACCTTATCTTGTTATGGTAATAGTCTCATAGGACCTACTTCTTTGCATCTTTCTTTTGCTTTCAGTTATAGCTGCAAACTAGTGAAAGAGTGCATATCACAAGCATTGGGGCTCCAAAGGTTTAATGTGTCTATATAGCTAATATTGTTTTACTTTTTGAATATAAAGTTCTTACAGGGTGCTCTAAATAACTCAAACTTTGAGAGTTATAGTGCCAGAGCACGTGATTCACTCTCATGTTGGACACCTGAATGTATTGGGTTCAATCTTCTAGAGGCCGTTTTATGCCATATATGTCGCAAGGAACGACCTGGTGCTGTACTGGTCTTTATGACTGGTTGGGAGGATATTAGTTGTTTGAGGGATCAAATTAAAGCTCATCCGCTCTTAGGGGACCCGAACAGGGTGCTTCTACTTACATGTCATGGTTCAATGGCAACCTTCGAACAGGTGCCACCTTTTCTTTGAGTTCCTTCTTCTATGGTTGTTACCATACTAATGATCATCATTGCTTCAGATATTGTTATCGTAGTGTGTTTATGTTGTTGCCGTAGTGTGTTTATTCTTATTATTTATTTGCTGTTGTCACTAATTTTTATGTCATCCTATTATCAAGTTAGTTCTTAATTTTACTTGTCTCAGTGGTGGAAGAGGGCTTTAATTTGGTAGTGTAAGCTCACATGTTCTTTTTTGTTGCTTTAAGTTGCTGTTATTTTTTCATTTGCATGCTAGTGGTGGAGTTGATTTATTTTGTGATGCTTATGCTCCATATGGATTGCAAAAGAGTAATGAAGTCAACGCCTATATTTATTTTGGCAAGGATTCCAAAATTGGCCAATACAGTGTTGACATTTATTAAAGAGTAAATTGCTTTCCCAAGATTTTTACCTACCCAAATGTTTTTTCTTTTACCAACGTCCTTTTCCTTCTCCCTTGATATTGGGGAAACAAGAAGAGAAGTTACCTTCAACACCTACTTTAGCAGTTGTGTCATTCCAGTAGTTATTTTTGGATAGATTTAGAGTAGTATTTTTTTCCTAGTAGACATATTATTTTGTTTCATTTTCAGTTTTCGTTTTGCTTTGCTTGAAAATGTGGATTAAGGTTGACTTTGGTTGTAGCTTTAATTTAGACTTTTAGTGATTTGAATTCTTTAGATTCTATTGGTATTCTTGTGTTGCTTATGCATGATATCATTGGGTGCTCATATTCTCTTGACATGTAGCATGACATAAGGTCTGGCCTACTCGAACATATATTCAGATATCAATCTTAATTTGTCACCCACTTCCTCTGGTGTCCAAATCCTTGCAACATAATTACCAACGGCATGTGTAGTGCAGCATAAACTTTGTTTCTATAAGCACCATGTAGGCCATTGTGAGAGGGTATGCTTATTTGGAGCTAAGGTGCACAGGCGGAAGGTTCTTAGGCGTGCACTTTGTTATTCTTTTATATCTTTCGTGAGAAGATTGGAGTAGCACCTATTGATGAGAAAATGAGAGAAACACGCTTAAGGTGGTTAAGTCATGTGTTAAGATGACTAGTAGAAGCCCCTGTCAGGCTAGTAGATTTTAGAGAGAGTAGTCAATATAAGAGGGGTGGGCGGAGACCGAAGGAGACTTGGTGGGTAACTTGTAAGAAAGATATAGTCCATCTAAGAATTGAGGAGGATATGGTCCATGACAGAGCGCAATGGCATAGCAGGAATTCATGCAGCCGACTCTACTTAGTGGGAATAAGGATTGGTTTGTTTGTTATTAATTTTAAAGTTAAAAGACTTTTTTTGTTGACTCTTAATTTTAGTGGGTTTCGGGATATATATTTGTGTTACTAGTTGTACCTACCTCTTAGAAGTTCAATGTGATGATGTTCTAGCAGTCACTAGAACTCTCAAGAGTCGAGGTTTCCAGCCTTCTACTCTTCGTATAAATCTCTTTGGTTTCACACTCCTGTTCTTTTCTTCTTCCTTCTTTTTTTTGTCCTTTCCCTTTTTAACTTTTCTCTCTCCATTTCTCTATCTTCTTCTAGTTTCTGTCTTTTTTGATTTTTAACTTTTTTTTCTTTTTTCAAATCCTCCTCCTCTCTGTTTTTTGTTTTTTCTTTTTCTTGGATTTGGATATTGATGGTTTATTTTCTATATTATGCTTATGAATGATCTAGTGCTGCATATCCATATTATTTGTGATCTAATGTTTGTCATGTGCTCTTTATGTGAAAAAGCTTGTGCTAGCTCCTTGCACCTAAGCCCAGGAGACCTTGGTGTGCCTTGGGCTTCGTATAACTATGGCTTGCAGATGCACCTTTTTTCTCGAGATTCTGTTTGTGCACCTCTTTTTTAAGTAAGTGGAATTTTTCAGGTCTCATGCTGCTGCATGAGATATGCTGATTCAAATCTGGTCATGGCCCTTTTGCATCTTAGTGCCATTGTTGCTAATATGGAAGCAATAACACTTCCTGATGCGTCTCTTTCATTGGGCACTGTACTAGTTTCAATTAAAGGAGCAAGCTGTAAAGACAAACAAAATAGGGCATAACATTTATAGATGCTCCTAAATCTAACATGGCCTCTTTAATCCTAGTATTATTGATCGTACAAGGAATTGTACACATACTTGGATCTTTGCATTTTGTGGGAAGATTCTTTTGAAGCATTGTTGAAATGTTTTGACCTAATCAAATCTTCTTACCTTTCCTTTTCCTTTCCTTTTGCTTCCCCTTATGAGTACACAATTCTTTAAAAAACTTAGCATAATGAGGTATTTGTTTAATAGTATCTAATAATGGATTATTTACCTTGCACTTGCGAAGAGTCTTATATAAATCTCTATTAGGATTTTCTTTCGCAAACTCTTTTAATGCTTGAGGAAATGGGGGTTCGGGTTTATACTCTGGCTAGGGAATTGACTTACCTTTACTTACCTCCTTGTCATTCTAAACCAATTCTTTTCCAACTTCGACTTCCTTCTCCTTAGCTTTAGCGAGTTAAGAAACTGATTTAATTGGCACCTCAATCTCTTTACCACTTCTCAACGCAATTGCACTGGTATTCTCTTTAGGATTTACAGTTGTTTGAGATGGTAACTTTCCGGAATTTTGTTTCCAAATGGCTAATCGCTGTTGCCATTTGACCTACTTGATTTGTCAACTGTTGAATACTGGCCTTGGTTACCTACTAAAATTGCAAAGTGTTAGTGGCCAAACAAAGAAATAGTTTAAGAACTCACTATATGTTCTAAAGACGTACCTAATTGAGGAGTAGAATTCGATTGGTTGATATGGCTGCAAATTATTCTTATTTTGCACCATAGGTTGTGGAACTTGTGGATTCCTGTAGCTCAAATTCGGATGATCTTTCTATAGGGTTATACGTATTCGAGTATAGATCATTGTTTCTTCGAGATTGTCCTGGAAATCTTCTTGCTACATTGACTTATTCATGGGAATCCTCTTGCAAAGTTGGACACATCCGTTGGATGTCCCACATTCGAACAAATCCCACAAGCTTGCTCTGATTGTGTAGTTCCTGAAGCTAATTGGCGAAAAAAAGGTTAAACTAGCCAGTAGATGCGCTTGTTAGGCGAGTAGATTTTAGAGAGTGTAGTCAATGTAAGAGGTGTGGGGAAGACTGAAAAAGACTTGGTGGGTAACTTGTAAGAAAGATATTGCCCATCTAGGAATTAAGGAGGATATGGTTCATGACGGCGCAAAAGGATTCATTTCCTAGCAACCGACCCTACTTAGTGGGAATAAGGCTTGGTTTGCTTGTTTGTTTGAGAAGTATCTTGACTCCCATAGGCAATAACCTTATGAATCCTGCAAATAGCCATAATCTTCTGCTTGGTTTTCTCAATTTTAATAAATTACCTTCGGATTCTCTCAATCTTCTTCGTGACTCCACCAGTTCTCATGTTCATATGACTTTGCTTGCCTGATTGTTGAGCTCAAGCACACACTATAATGCGCAAGCACATGGCATGTCCTGGCAGCTTTCATTTTCTTCTCATTTCTGGCCCAAACGGTCTCAATTATCATTGTGAAACCGGCGAAGGGCCTGATGTAGACACCAAACTTCAAATCTCTCAAGTATTGCATCAAAATTCAACTCCTAATTTAATAAGTTGTAGAGAACTAGACTGTTTCCGTGTTGTTGCCTGGTGGTCGTCTCAGCAATTCTGCTGCAGACTTAGCCGGTTGGTTGTCTTCAGTGTTTTCAAAACTAGACTTTCAGACCGGTCTGTTCAACCGGTTGAGCCGGGAACAAGCCATGGCACTTTATCGGCTATGTACTATAGCTGGAGGTACCAAAAATAAGTCAAACCTGGACTAGTCAAAACCGGTAGAACTGGTGACAGGTTTTACTGGATTTTGAATTTTATTATTTTATTATTTTTTCTGAAGTTTTATTGCTCTTTTCAAGGAATTATGTAAAACTTTTTTATTGTCCTTAGTTAATGAATTAACAATTTTTGAGTTATCTTTTACATGTATTATAAATTTAAATTTTTTTTTTGTATTTTATACAATTTCATATTATTAGTATTTATTTATTAAAAAATAATTAAAACTACCCGGCCAGTGTGACCGATTGAACCTGTCGATCTGGGAACAGGTTGAGATGCGGGTTTACTTGATGGTACTGTTTATAAATTTTGGCTTTCATATGTTTTTGCCATTAACTGGAGGTGTCAAAATGGATCTATGGGCCCACAGATTGCTTAATTGAAATGTATAGATGGATTGAGTTAATCAAACCCAGTTACACCCATTTATGAGGTGGATATCATTTGGCTGGACCCAAGGGGATAATGGTTAAACCTTGATACATTTTTTCACCATTCATCGTTTATAATGTGCCACTTGTCACAAGACTGACTGAATCTTTGTTTCTCCATATTTCCCTGTCTTTCCCTATTGCTGAAAACTTCACATTGTCCACCACCACCACTACTTCATAGCGTGCAATGTGCCACCGATGACCTACCGGCACCATCAAAACAGTATGCGATTTACGCTATCTGACTCATTTCAACGTGTAGAAATGAAACGTGCATCTAAACCACCAACGAGTAACTGCAAAAGACCCAAATCAGGACCCCAATCATGACCCTTGAGGACCGCTCCCCCATCAACTTGCTATCCATTTTCCAAAAGCTCGAAATTTACCCTAAACATACTCCTATCACTGCCTAGAACAACAGTCAAGCTTCAGTCAACCACAAAATTAGTAGATCTTCTATTATGAACTAAAGCTCTAAATTTTGAAAGCAAAACTGGTTCTTTCATTTATAATGTTCAAAATAGTGAATAATTAATGGATTACCTGCAACATGATGCGGCAGGATTGGATTGTTTGTAATTACTTTTGGTGAAAGTAGATGGGCGTTTCTGTGTTGTGACGTAAACTCAAAGAGGAGTTGCATTTGTAAAGATGTTGAATAAACATTGGATATGGTTTTTTTAGTTTATTTAGTCTATTCTGTAGGATAAGCTTTGGAGATTTCCACGAGGAGTTCATTCTTGCATACTGGTGTTTCATGCACTTTCTACTCTGTTCTTTTTATTTGTTTGGACTCTTCTGTTAGTGGTGTTTAGAATATCTCTTTAGGACAGGGTTGATGGTTGTTTTCATGTTGTTTGTTGGGTAAATTTGTTTAGTTTATTTTTTAACTCTGTTTAGCTATGAAATGTAACGAACAATATTCAACTTATGGAACATCAAACCTGTAATCGCAATGACCCAATTGTGTTCTGAATTATTTCCTGTGTTCTTAATTCTCATTTTACCAATTGCTAGTACTCTCCCTTTTTCTTATCCTTCGTCATTTTGTTGACAAGGTGATGTTTATCTGCAGAAACTCATATTTGACAAGCCACCTTCAAATGTTCGTAAAATTGTACTTGCTACTAATATGGCTGAAGCAAGTATTACAATCAATGACATAGTTTTTGTGGTTGACTGTGGAAAAGCCAAGGAAACAACCTATGATGCACTTAATAACACTCCTTGTTTACTGCCTTCGTGGATATCCCAAGCTTCTGCTCGGCAAGTATGTTTATTGCAACAAATTTTTGCTTCACTCTGACCTAGTTGCCATTGTCAAGGGTTCATATTTCTGTCGATGCTATAAAATTCTCATTCATTTATATCCTCTTTATCAGGACCAGTATTTATGTTTTTGTCAATTTATGTATGGTGGGGTGCAGATTGCTTGTAGAACATTGTAGGCGTGTAATTTTCAAGTGAATGAATAGCTAAGGTTCCTAGAGTAGCTTTCTGAGTTATCCTTGTAAATGCATAGAATGGCAATAGTTGGGATCAAGGACAAGCTTTTCTCCTGTTTTATGCATTCAATTACCCTTCATGTTTTGCTCTTCTATTGTCATTTCTTTCAATAGTTATCACTGCACGAAGGAATGAACTTTATTTATTTGTTTATTTATATTACCCAATTAATCTATTTGATTTCCTTTGGCTCATCTAGACTTCAGTAGGATGGTTATATTTTCTTATTAGTCAAAAAGCAAGATTTCTTATGGAACTTCATGATATCTATGGTTTTATCTGCTTATCTTATGGAGTGTTATTATTTATTTCTCGGGTTACAGAGAAGGGGTAGAGCTGGCCGTGTGCAGACAGGCGAGTGCTACCACCTCTATCCACGATGTGTTTTTGAAGCTTTTTCTGAATACCAACTTCCTGAATTGTTGAGAACTCCTTTAAACTCTCTCTGCTTGCAAATCAAAAGTTTGCACTTCATAAGCTAGTTAGAAGTGTAGGAGAATTTCTGTCATCTGCCCTTCAGCCACCTGAACCTTTGGCGGTAAGCTTTTTTCATTTTAGTCTTGTCTATCTTTCTAGCTATAAACAATTGTAACAACCCTTTCATGTTAAGTTCAAGATTCAAATCCTTTTTTCTTCTCATGTCAGTTAAACCATTAATGTAGTCTTTATAATAAGATACCCATACCCCTAAACATTTATGTGAGAAAAGAAAATCTCTGCAAATTTTAAAGGGATGGCCATTGGTAAAAGATTAAAGCTGAATCTATTTTGCAATAGAATCTGTTTGGTGTCCACAGTGAAAGAAAGGAAATGAATAATTTAGGCTTCAGGTTGTTGAGTTTCATGAGCACAATTTATTGCAGTTGGCCACTATTTCAGTGAGGAATTTTATGAGAGTCTTTGAGTTAATCATATGATTGTGTTAAATCATGAGGGCAGGCTTATGAACATTTGGCCTAGAAAAAGTGTCTTAGAATTGTGGAACTAATGGTTTCGCTTGTTTATACTTTGCCTAATTGAAGGTACTATGGACACATGTTTCTGTCTGATTTTATTCTGTTCAATTGGGCTATCATTTCGTGAATGCGAATTTCAATGTATTGCAGGTGCAAAATGCTGTTGGATTTTTGAAGATGATTGGTGCATTAGATGAAAATGAGAATCTTACACATCTAGGTATGTTATTTTGACTAAATGGATGATATTAGTACACCTGCTCACCTGTTATTATATAGGTATATATCATACTATATTTTCCTTGTTCTCAATCAGGGGAGTTTTTGTCAGTGCTTCCTGTGGATCCAAAGCTTGGGAAAATGCTGGTTATGGGTTCTGTTTTTCGTTGCTTTGATCCAGTTTTGACAATTGTGGCTGGCCTTAGTGTCAGGGATCCTTTCCTTTTACCTCAAGACAAAAAGGACGTGAGTACAAGACTGAAATAGTTTCTCTCAATGCTAGAAAATGCCTTTTCCTTTCTTAGCGTTCTCATTTTTTTCTAGCTTTTGATGGCAAGTTTTTGTTGAGTCAGATATCTTGTACCTTTACTGCTGTAATATGGATTAGAAGAATGGAATTAAAAGAAAAAGGCATAGTAATTGATGCTGCCGGATTCTTGTTAACTAAGTCAATGCAAAAGAAAAGAATAAGATGTTTCCAAAGTGAATGGAAAAACTTGTTAATATACTCAACAAGTACTCATGGCCATAGTTTAAGGTACTTCTTAAAACTATTCCACCAAATTTATTTGGCCAAATTACCCTATATACGCCGTGCAGTTTAGTGATTGGGCACGACTGTCATGTGCTTTTCAAAACTACCTAATACCCCCTTGTACTTTGGGAAAAAGTGCAACTGTTAACTTTTTTGTTAAAACTTACGATCAAAGAAAAAGTGAAACTTTTCATTAAAACCTAAAAAATGACCGTCACCCTTAAGTCAAAATATTATTTTATCTATTAATTTTTGTTTCCATTTTCCTTTCTCTTTCCTATTCTTCTTTTTTCTCATTCTTCTCATGCACCTTTATTGTGCTGAATGTAAAATAAGAACTTTTGTTTGGAAAAAAAATTCCATTGCTAAAATTTGCAAAATGAATAAAATTTTCCAAAAAAAATGATTTTGTTTTTGAAGAAATTTTTTTTTGTCTGTGTATCCAAGTTTTAATATATTGGACACAATGGATGTGCACAAGGAAAGAAATGGGGAAGGAAAATTGAAAGAAAAAGTAATAAGTAAAATACTATTTGGCTTAAGCGTAATATGGTCATCTTCCTTAGTTTTTAATCAAAATTTTGACTTTGTTTGACCATTAGTTTTAATGAAAAGTTAATGGTTGCCCTTTAACTTCAATGGTTGCACTTTCACTCGATGTACAATGGGGTAGTAGGCTTGAGCAGTGTTACATGGATCTCTCTTTTGCCTTGCGATCCACGTATCGGGAACGTGCATTTTGAAACATGGATCATTTGCAATCCAGAACGCTATTTTTAGCGTTCCAAGTTAACCCCCCTAAAGAGTTGTAAGAGAGTGGGGGAGTTAGAGTCAGATGGGAAAGAGGAAATAATAAAAACAGCTGTACTTATCAACTTCTTTTAGGGAGAGTAAGAGTTCATGAAGGAAAGAGGAACTAATAGAAATAAGAATTTCAGTACTTTCAACTTCATTTTATGGATAGGAGTACAATTATTTAATGGGATTAAGAAATTGTAGTTAAACTTATTACATATTAGTACTTATAATTTTTAACTACTTAATTCTAAGACTAAGTTATTGTCAAATAGTGAATTTCGATCCTAAACGACCCATTTCAGCTTACCCCTCCGTACCACGTACTGGGAAAAGTCCCGAACTACATACCTGTATCCATACCGCATATCAAAGCGTACCACAATCCGTGTAACATTGGGCTTGAAAAACACAGGGAAGTTATGTGCCTAATCGCTAAATCGACAAGGGGATATAGGGTAATTTTACCCAATTTATTTTATTATCTTCATCTTCAACGAATTTCCTTTCACTTGTTTATGGCATATGAATATCATGATAAATATTAGGAAATACTTGTAAGACTGTTTGACTTCGGCATAATCGTGAGAGGTAGGAAAGTTAATATAGCTCAAAACCCAGCAATTCTAATAGAAGAACTTGAAAGAAACGACAATATTCAATAGATGTCTAAAGCTGGATTCAGTACGTAGCTAAATAAACAAACAAACCAAACCAAACCAAACCTTATTCCCACTAAGTAAGGTCGGCAGCATGAATCCTACTACGCCATTGCGCTCTGTCATGGACAATATTCTCCTCAATTCCTAGATGGGCTATATCTTTCTTACAAGTTACCCACCAAGTCATTTTCGGTCTTCCTCTACTCCTCTTATGTTGACTACTCTCTCTAAAATCTACTCGCCTGATAGGCGCTTCTACTAGACGTCTTAACACATGACCCAATCACCTTAAGCGTGTTTCTCTCATCTTCTCATCAATAGGTGCTACTCCAATCTTCTCACGGCTATATCTGTGAATATGCTCATTGCGCATCTTGTCCATCTTAGTAAATCCACACATCTATCTTAACATTTGCATTTCTGCTACTAAATAATACGTAGCTAATCAATAATATTTATAAAAGTGTAGCACATATCCAAATCTAACCATCTCTATCTTACTCATTAGGGGTGTTCACGGTTCGGTTTGAGTCGATTTTAATTATTTTTTGATCCAACCTTTTTATATCAGTTTTTAAAATCTCAAACCAAAACAAACTTTTTATGCCAAAAAACTGTGCACTTGGTTAGCACTTGGTTTGGGTCGATTTAATTGGTTCATAGATTAGTATATTCTACATCTGCGGTCCATAATAGTGTTCTTCAAACTTAATTCTATTACAATACTTCAAGTATTTGGACTAAAACTAATAGAAAGATATTGCAAATGTCAATCATCTAATTACTTAAGATAAGTGTAGACTAATTAGTGAGATTATATAGTTATAATTAATTCATACTTATTTAGATGTTTGTGTAGATGTGTATTTCTAGACACATATATACACGTGTCTATAGTTTTACAGGAACTTGTTTATCAATTATCATTTGTAACATTCACTTATTTGATCGAATTTTGAATAAAGTATAATATAATAAAGTTATATATGAATTTGTTTCATCTTTATTTTGAAATCTTAAAATGAATATCAAATTCTATTCCAATAATATTAAAGTGAATTTATTTGATCTTACATTAAACACAAAGGAAAATCTTCACCATTCTCTCTAACATATATACGAAGTACATATTGAAATAAATACTCATGTAGCAATAACATCTTCATTAACAATAAAGTTACTTTTGTTAATATTTTATCTCTAACGAAAAGAAGTTATTGAACACTATTTCACTTGACATAAAAAAAAAAATGAAAATCCTTTTATCTAAATAAATTTTGTTAGTTATGAACTAGTGGTATTAAACCTTTGCAGAATTTGTCACGATACTTATTATTTAGAAAAGACATGCACTCGATTCGGTTTGGTTTATTGATCGGTTTTGGTTCGGTTTATTTTGGTGTGGTTTACTTCCTTGAAAAAACTGTTTCATTGGTTAGGTCATGTTGATTTCGGCCATTTTTTCAAAAAAAATTATACAGCCCTATTACTCATCCTAATCTTTAGAAATCTTTAGAAGCCTCATGCTTCATAAATTCTAATCCAACAAGTAGCCTATCCTTTGGACTCATCTTTATTCGATTCTAGTAGAATTTGTCCTGGATCAATTCTCCTTGGGTTGGAGAAAACTTGTTCTTAAGTTTTAAATTTTAGCTTTCCATGATCAAGCGGATTTCCAGCCAGCCCTCTTCTAAATATGTTTGATGTTGCATTTTTGTATCTTTGATGATCTATGAAGCTGCTCCATATAAAATCACCAAAATCCCAAACACCATTAGCACCTACATCAAAGAGAAATTTATTGTTGGAAAAAATATGCATATAAACAAACAAACAAATCACGTTTTATTCCCACTAAGTAGGGTTGTTGCTGCATGAATCCTGCTACGCCATTACGCTATGTCTTGAACCATATCCTCCGTGATTCGTAGATGGGCTATATCTTTCTTACAAGTTACTCACCAAGTCTTTTTCAGTCTTTTGCTACCCCTCTTACGTTGACTACTCTCTCTAAAATCTACAAATCTACTCACTTGACAGGTGCATCTGCTGGCCGTCATAGCACGACTTAACCACCTTAAAACGTGTTTCTCTCTTCTTCTCATGTTCTCATCCGTAGGTGCTACTCCAATCTTATCTCGTATATGCTCATTGTGTATCTTTTCCATCCTACTATACCCACATATCCGTCTTAACATTTGCATTTCTGCTACTCTCATCTTTTGCTTACGTGTGTAATTCATTGCCCAACAATTAGTCCCATAAAGCATTGCTAGCCTAATGGCCGTTTTATAAAATTTACCCTCAAGTCTTTAAAGGAATTTTGCAGTCGCATAATATTTCTGTTGCCATTCTCCATTTCGTGCAACCTGCTACATATATCCGATGTGTAATATCTCGATTTCTACCACCATCACTCTGAAAAACTAAACCTAAATACTTAAAATTCACTTGTGGGTACCTCTTGATCTTCGATTCTAACCCCCATTCTATTCCTACGTGCATTCTTGCTAAACTTAAATTCCATATATTCTGTTTTTGATCTACATGGTCTAAAACCTTTTGACTAAAGTGTCTTTCTCCAGACCTCGAGCTTAGCATTAACCCCTTCTTATGTTTCATCTACTAAAACAATGTCATCTGCAAATAACATACACCATGATATTTCCTCCTGTATGTGCCTTGTAAGTTCATCTATGACCAATGCAAACAGATAAAGACTTAAAGCTGAACCTTGGTGTAAGTCTATATTTATAGGGAATTCTTGCGTCAACCCTTCTGGTGTCCTCACACTTCTAACCACATCCCTGTACATCTCCTTTATTGATTATATATATGCTACTCTGATTCCTTTTTTTTTTCTAAAAATCTCCACATAACTTCTAGATGACTCTATTTTATGCATTATCAGGATCAATAAAAATCATGTGCAAATCCTTTTCTTTATCACGGTATCTCTCGGTAAGTTTCCTTAAAACATATATGGTTCAGTAGTCGATCTCTCTGGCATGAAACCAATTGGTTATCTGACACTTTAGTCTTGTTTCTTAACCTTTTTTCTATCACTGTCTCCCAAAGTTTCATCGTATGACTCATTAACTTAATACCTCTGTAATTCGCACAATTTTGTAAATCCCCTTTGTTTTTTAATATGGGTATGCGAGTACTCTTCTTCCATTGGTAGGGCATCTTTCTAATCTTCAATATTTTATTGAAAAGATTGGTAAATCAGCTCATGCCTTTCTTTCCTAAGCATTTCCATACCTCAATTGGAATATCATCGGGACCAACTGCTTTCCTTTCTTCATCTTCCTCAAAGCCTCCACCTCTATTCCTGAATCCTTCAATATTACATTACGTTTCTATACTACTTAGTCTTATCTATCTCTCCCAAAATGATATTATCTTCACTTCCTTTATTGAATAGTTGATGGAAGTAACTCTTCCACCTTTTCCTAATTTTTCATCTCTTACTAGCACCTTTTTATTTTCATCCTTAATGCACTTGACTTGGGTTAAGTCCTTCGTCCTATGTGCTCTTGCTTTAGCAATTTTATAGATATCTCGCTCCCCTTCTTTAGATTCTAATTTTTGGTAAAATTCTTCAAAAACCTTGTCCCTCGCTTCAGTTACAGCCTTTTTTGCCTCATTTTTAGCAAGCTTATATTTCTCAATATTTTCTTCACTTCTACAACTGTATACAACCTTATAGTTGGCCCTCTTAATTTTGATTTTATCTTGTACACCTTCATCCCACCATCAAGATTCCTTGTTCATAAGGCATAACCTCTCGACTCTCGAATTATTTTCTTAGCCACTGTTCTCACTCTAGTTGCCATGTCATTCCAAAAAGTATTAGATTACCCTTTTAAGTCCCAAATACATTGCCCTAACGTATCTTTCAAGCTAACAGTTTCTTCTTTTTCCTGCTTTAATTTCCTCCCTTTAATTCTAGGTAATCTAGGTAGGTTCTTCTCTTGATGTGATGTTTAAGCCTCAAGTCCACCACTGAAAGTCTATGTTGTGAGGTTAAACTTGCTCCAGATATGACTTTACAACCTCTACAAACCCTTATATCTCTCTTTCTCGTAAGGAGAAAGTCAATCTGTGACTTGTTGATCCACTTTTAAAGGTAACTAAATGTTCCTCCCTCTTCTTGAAAAAGTATTCACAATGGAAACCTCGAATACCATTCCAAACTCCAAGATTGATTTTCCTTCTTTATTTCTTCCCCCATAACCATATCCACCATGCACTTCTTCATAATCCTCATTATCTCTTCCCACATGTGCATTTTGGTCACCTTCTATAAAAATTTACTCACCTTGGGGAACATTACCTATCATCTCATCTAAGTCCTCCCAAAACCTAACTTTAAGGGACTCATCTAGACCTACTTGAGGCGCGACTACTTTAGGTAGACACTAAAAAGATTAATAGTTTCATGTCCTAGAATTAGTTTGGGGGACATAATCCTATCTCCTTTCCTGGTCACCTACACTACTTCGTCCTTCATCAACCCATCTACAGTAATACCGACTCCATTTCTAGTCCTATTTTATCCTAAGTACCAAAGTTTAAATCTCGAATTATCCAGTAGTTTAGCCTCGTCTCTTGTAAACAAAAAATATTTATTCTTCTCCTAATCATTGTATATATCACCTTCATTGATTTACCAGTAAGAGTTCCAATATTCCATGTTCCAATTCTAATCTTATTTTCCAGAATATTTTTCTTCCCTACTACCCTCCCCCTATTTTGTGAGGGCCCTTACTTATTTTTCACTGCACCCAGATCCCCATGGAGATGTAGCAGCCTTGCTCACTATTCGCCGCACTCAGGCAACGCGATGTGTCGCTTACGGGAAATGCCCTGGCGTTAGTGCAATATCGTAGTGGATTCATCTCATAAGATTGACAAAATTTTACGCTGGCTGTCAACCGAACACAACCCTTCTCTCTTTACCCGGGTTTGGGACTAGCTATGCTAAGAAAACTCGACACAGGCAGAGTTTCATGCTGAAAAATAACTAAATGAAATACTCGAGAGATATTTGAAGCACCCATATACTGCCATCAACAGAAACTTCAATCTGGCAACTAATCTTTGAAACATGAGGCCTTTTGTTGAACATAATTGAGGCAGATTTACTACTCTCATCTACTGCAGTTCCTTTTTGGACTTTTGTCAAACACAAGGTGCATATATCCATATTTAAAGAAGATTTAGATAATGGCAGCAACTGGTTCAAATCTAAGTCTTCACTTCAAGTATGCTGACATCTAAGGCTAGTCTATCACCTGGATACACATCATAGATTGGAGGAGAGTTCCAATATGGTTCTTCCAGAGATCAAATGATGCAGTCAATAAAAGGTTCAAGGAAGAGTAAAATAAAAAATTTTCATAATTGCATAGGAATAAGTTTTTATGGTATTAAGGTTTTTTATGGTTTTTTAGTTAGTTAGGGGTATTTTAGCAATTTGGGTGTTTTACAGGAATTTTCTGGTTTTAGCATCTTGTTAACTTTGTCTTAGAGTCTAGTATGGACTTGGTTTCCATTTGGGTTTAGTAATAGAGTTTAGCTTGGATTGTTATTCCTATAGGGAATCAGAGTTATATCCTATTCAAAGTAGGATTTGTCTTTGTACTCCATAAATAATGTACTTCCCCATAAAGAGAAGATATAGATTTCAGTTTAATAAAATTCCAATAGACATATTTGTCTTCTTGAAGGGTTGTGTGATACAATCTAGCCTTAGGTGTGCTGCCTAAAGGTGCCTAGGAGTGATTTCTAGTTTCCCTAATTCGTTCTTCTCTTAATTTTTAAGTTTCCAGCAATTTCTCTTTAGTTTCTGTTCTGAAATTACACTTTTTCTTGGGATTTTCTGCCGTAATATCGTGAGTTTAAAGCCTTGAAATCTACCCTACAAATCTGTTGGCCTAGCCCACAGCTTGTGCTGCGTCAATTTGGTCATCAGAGCCAAAATCCTATTTTTTGTTTTCTCCTAGTATGTTACATATCTATGGATTCAGAATATTTTGATGGCATCCCATATTTTGATGGCTCAATTCATCCTAGAATATTTCGCCGTTGGCTTGATTCTTTGGATGGTTACTTCAAGTGGTATAGGCTCCCAGATTATGAGAAAGTCAAATTTGTGAAGTCAAAACTAAGTAGAAAAGCTGATTTGTGGTGGTATAAGGTTGAATTGGAGAAGAAAGGTATTCCTTATACACGGGAAGAGATTTGAGAAAAGCTTTTAGAAAACTATTCACCTTCTTATCTCCATCAAAAGCTGTTAGAAGAACTCTATGGTCTTGAGCAAGGAAACATGTGAACAGAAGATTATGTAGTGTGGTTCGATGAACTACTGTATTATTCCCAAGTTGTTCAAGCTCCTTGTATAATAATTGCTCAATTCATGGCTGGAAAGGTTTAAGAGAGATATTTGACAAGAATTGCAATGTAAAAAAAAAAAATAGTATTCAAGATGCTTTTCGAAGCACAATTAATGCTGAACTCTGGTTAACAACCTTGAAATTTAGCAACAGAAGATTGCAAGCCAAAGACCATGGGCCTACCAGAGCAGTTCCAGAGCCAAAAGTTTTTGAACAACAGACTTTACATGAACCAGCTAAGGTTGACAAGCCGTTAAAACAGCCAAAAGAGAGCTCTTCGGTGATTAATCAACAACTAGAAAAGATAGAAAGCAAAAATCTGGTTATTAGTCTTTCAATAGAAGTTGAAAATTCTGAAAACGTGACTGTTTACTTTGGCAGGAATGACAGTTTTAAGGCTGCCTGAAAATTCAGAATTACCTATGGATCTCAACAAGCTTGACAAGGAGGAAACAAAAGTTGAGGAAACAGAAGTAGTTCATAACAGTTTTGAAGAGGAGTCTAAAGTTGAAGTGGAAAACGACCTTCTAGTCAAAGAAGTTGCAGAAAACAAGTTAGAAACTGTTTTGGCGAAGGAGGTCATGAACCTAAGGTTGGATGAATTCATACTGGTGGATAATCTTAGTGCAAATCATGTAGAGTCGAAGATTGAACAAGCTCTGGGAAAAAGACGAGATTTCTTTTTCATTTGCACCAACAATTGATTCTGTATTTAGGGAATCTTACAACCTACCTACTAAGACCTCTCAGTTTTTTTGGTTACTAGTGAAGATGAAGAAGTTGACAATTCATCCATGGGCAAAGTTTCAGATCTTAAACTTCTTTATTCTCCACATCTTTAAAACTTGAGGTCAAGTTTTTTCCAACTAGAGGAGAATGATGCAATCAATAAAAGGCTCAAGGAAGAGTAAAATTATAATTGCATTCAAGCATTCTTAATGGACTTATTAGAAGACAAGAAGCCTCTTTGGGTATTGGAATAAGAGTTCTAATAGAGTTTATTTCTGTAGAAATCAGTTATTATGGTATCAAGGATTTTTATGGTTTTTTAGTAGTTAGGGGTATTTTAGTAATTTAGGTGTTTTGCAGGAATTTTCTGGTTTTAGCATTTTGTTAATTTTGTCAGTCTAGTATGGACTTGGTTTCCATTTGGGTTTAGTAATAGAGTTAAGCTAGGTTGTTATTACTATAGGGAATCATAGTTGAATCCTAATCAAAGCAGGATTTGTCTTTGTACACTATAAATAATGTACTTCTCCATAAAGAGAAGATGTAGATTTCAGTTTAATAAAATTCCAGCAGACGTATTTATCTTCTTTAAGGCTTGTGTAATACAATCTAGCCTTAGGTGCGACTCCTAAAGGTGCCTAGGAGTGATTCCTAGTTTCCCTAATTCATTCTTCTTTAATTTTCAAGTTTCCAGCAATTTCTCTTTAGTTTCTATTACATTTTTTCCTGCAATTTTCTGCCATAATATTTTGAGTTTAGGGCCTTAAAATCTACCCTAGAAATCTGTTGGCCTAGCCCACAGCTTGTGCTGCATCATTTCAAACCTCCGATTTCTCTGAAAACATCTCCCTAGGACTGCCTTCTGGTACGTCTGAAGACGTGACTAACATCTTCAATCTCCTCGTGAACTTTCAAATTTTCTCGATTCATGAGTTGATCAAGCCTATTCAAGTGGTTGTTTGACTTCTTCCAATTCTCGCTGCCATCTCTTCCGTTGCATTTGGCTCTTATACCAAATGATGCTGGCTGAAGCGCAAGAGATAGAAAAGTTACTTTGGTCCATGATCAAAAGTTGGATTTTGAGTAAAACCAAGAAACATCCTTATGAGGGGAGCAAATATAGCTCTTCCTGCCCAAAAAAAAAAAGAAAAAAAGAGGGACCTACTTCTCATCCTAGGTGTTTGCAGGTATGAAAGAGTCCCCTCCCTGTCTGTCTCTCTGAGTTTCTCCTACTAAGTGGGACTTTTGCTATTCAGTCATAGAATCCATTCCAATTAGGGGTGTCAATTTTTGACTTGACACGACACGAACGCGACACGAAATGAATTGGGGTATTTAGTGGGTTAGGGTTGGGGTTTTATGACACGAACGATTATGCACGACACGTTTACAAAACGAAAATAAATGGGTCAACACGAAAGTAAACGGGTCGACACGAGTGACACGTTTACTGTATTGTATGCAATTATATATTTGAAAATATGTTGCGATATGTCTAAAATTATATTTTAACTTTTTTAACTTTCATGTATAATTTACTTTCTATTATTTATTTACATTAAAATTCTCTATTATGGATGACTTTTAAGGTTGACTCCGGGGTAAAAAATGCACATTATAAACGTAATACTGTATTTTTATATGAAAGTATATAAATTTTAGGTATTTAAGATCACTGTGACTTTACAATCTTAAAGAAAAAAATTATTTGTACTTGTATAGAATCTTGAGAGAGTCATTATTGCTTATCATAAATTTTTTTGTTGGGTTAATTTAGTACTATCATAGTAAACGGGTTGAACAGGTCAAATACGACACGACACGGAATTAATCACCAAAGGTCAAACACGACACGATGATTAATTAGGTAGGGTTAGGGTTGAGGTTTATGACCCGAACGCGATTATGACACGACACGATAACCCGCAACACGACACGATTGACATCCCTAATTCCAATCAAGTTTAAAAAGTGTATGCCTATATATATTATTAGAAAAGCTCTAACGCCCTATCTATGTAAGGGGCCCTCTCTTGCTCGTTGGAGCTGTTTTTTTATTGCACCTGGGGCACCCTTTTCTTTCTAAAAATCACCAGTTTAAAAAATGTAAACCTATATATATTATTGGAAAAGGTCTAATGCCCTTTCTATGTAAGGGGCCCTCTCTTGCTCTTTAGAGCTGTTTTTTATTGCAGCTGGGGCGCCCTTTTCTTTCTGAAAGTCAACTTTCTTGCTTGTTAGCTCAAAACCAAAAGTTCTAATTGAAGAACTTGAAAGAAACGACAATGCTGAATAGATGTCAAAAGCTGTATTCAATGCATAGCTTATCAAATATTTATAAAAATCAGTCTAGCACATATCTAGATCTAACTCACTTTATTTTACTTTTCCTAATCTTTAGAAGCCTGATGCTTGTTGATACTAATCTGATAAGTACACTATCTTTTGGACTTATCTTATCCTATTCCAGTAGAATTTGTTCTGTATCACTGTTCATCTGACGTTTGCTGAAATTTATTTGGCATGCTTATATTTTCATTCTTGTGTTGAATGCATTCAGTAAAAGGATCAAAACTTTTGAAAATAAGCTATATATTAGATGCCCTTACTCTTTACTACTAACTTAGGTTTGAGTCTGGTGATTGCGTAATGCCTGTTTGCATTGGCTCCACTTGGATCTTTCATTTTTCACCACGTGATTTGGATAATTTGCATGTAAAGTAGCATTCCCCCCGCTCCCCCCACCACTTGTAGTCTCCGACCACGTCTTTTTGTTCACATTACTCATTTGAAAAATAGCTTCCGTATGCTAGGTCCTGTTAAGTAGATTGCTTTGTAGTCCAAACACGAAGTTTCAGGTTGTTCAAGTAACAACCTATTTTCAGAATAGCGCTTGATCCTCTAAACCTGTAAAGTCTATGTTTGCTCTACTAATCCTTGCTTTTGTTGAACTTTATACTTGGAACTCCAATACTTGAGAATTCCGTATAGCAAAGCTGTGCCAAAGCACTTAATGTTCTTGTTCCTCTTTACTGCTGAACTCACATAAATACATGGTCAAACATGGCTGCATAGATTTGTGAGCAGACTGGTTAAAAATAAATCACTAATTGAGACAATGAATTAAGATGTTTTGGGCATTTTCAGCATAGACCATACAGTTTCTCAAATTAATACATGTGAAGCTACAGTCATTACTCACATGGGTACAGAAAGAAGAAGACCTAAAGTTACTCCACGTAACCAAGTGTAAAGCCTTACTTGTGGTGTTGGAAAAGATTTTGCTCTAAACAAGCTTCATAAACTCTATCATGTGGCTGTCCTACCCACCACCAAGGTACTGGTGGTTTAAATTTGCTAATAATTAAAAAAAACTCTATCATGGGGCTGACCTAAAAGAATTGGTAAAAGGGTTTTATTTAGTGAATGATTTTGGAAATGCAACCCTTTGGATTTCTGATGGGACGAATCCATTTTGGGTCGAGTTTGTGGGTCACACTGCATTTTTCTGCTTGTGTAACAAGGTTTTGTAAAATTATTTCTAGAATCTTTTGAGGATGCAATTAATTTCTTGATAAGGCTTAAATTTTTTGCAGACTATTAGTAGCTGAATTATTGACCGACTGTATGAAGCTATGAATCATACTTTCAAATATTTGTCGGCTAATTGCATTCCATTTTCTAATGCAGTTGGCAGGAACCGCTAAGTCGAGATTCTCAGCAAAAGACTATAGCGACCATATGGCTCTTGTCCGTGCATATGAAGGATGGAAGGATGCAGAGAGAGAAGGATCTGCATATGAGTACTGTTGGAAAAACTTCCTCTCTGCTCAGACTCTTCAAGCCATCCACTCTCTTCGGAAGCAGTTCAGCTTTATTTTGAAGGATGCTCGATTGTTGGATGAAGATGCAGCAACAAACAATAAATTAAGTCATAATCAATCGTTGGTCCGAGCAGTTATATGCTCTGGCTTATTTCCTGGAGTTGCATCTGTAGTGGTAAGGTAACTCTGCTAATTTGCTGTTGTTTCTACTAATAAAACTGATTAATTTCCTTTGTTCTTCATTTTCAGCACAGGGAAACATCAATGTCTTTCAAGACAATGGATGACGGTCAGGTGTTACTGTATGCGGTATGTTTTAAAGATGCATAGTTGGGAACTGTAACGATTCAATTGATAGTTATGTTTGGGATTTTTTCATGCATGCATGTGGATTACACAAAAATGTTAGAGAAACTTGGAGGAAATCTTCTTTTGTACTGTGCTTCTGCTGATATCTGTGAAACTGAGTTACTACTATATAAGGAGAGAGCAAATTCTCTACTTGGTTCATATCAATAAATTGCTCCATGAAAAGTTAACTAATGTTTTAGATGGTGTTATGGGGGTTCAAACATTATTACAGAAGAATTATGATTGTCTTACTATGCAATGATTATTTTTCAACTTTTTGACACGTCATAATTTACTCAAACAAAGTTCTGTTGCTTTTTTTATTTATTTAATTTTTCTCAATCTCCTTCATGTAATGCATTTTGTTGCTATTACCAATTAGATAGGAAGCCTATTCAGGATACCAAAAGCAACTTGGTTGAGAACCAAGGGAAAAATTAGCATGTGCAACTGATATTCTTATCAGCATTATCTGTAATTGATTTTTAGAACATCTGCACTCATGCCTGTTCCATGAAATTCTCGTGCTCGATTTGTGATCAACTTGTACTCAGTTCATTCAGTACCGAAGAGTTTGAGTTTTGAAGAATGCCTACATGTAAAATTAACAGTAAAGCACAGTTGTCCGATTCTTCAGCATCTATTGACATCTGAGCTTGGATTTTCCTGTCTGATTCTTCTGGGCTTGTGCCATGTGCCATATGGTGAATTTTAATGAAACAATTGCTTGTATATCACATTATCATGGAGCCAAAAAATCAGCAAAAGGTATCAATAAAAAGAAGAGCTAGAGAATTGAAAGATAAAAAATAATGTATTAGCAGTCCAAAGTAAGAAATCAACTAAAGCCTGAAGTAGCTGACTGGTTTTTGTCCCATGGAATGTGCTGCTACAGTATCCTGCACAGCAATTTTATATTCGTTTTCCCTTTTGTAAATTGTGGTTATCTGAAATAACTTTGGAAGAACTCCTCTGAATTTTCGTCAGCCTGTGTCGAGTTTTTCTTAGCATAGCCGGGTCCCAAGCCCAGGTAAAGGGGGAGGGTTGCGTTAGGTCGATAGCCAGCGTAAAAGTTTGTCAATCTTATGAGATGAATCCACTATGATATTGCGCTAATGCTAGGGCGTTCCTCGTAAGCGACTCGTCGCATTGCCCGAGTACAGCGAATAGTGTGCAAGGGCCGCTACATCTCCATGGGGGTTCGGGTGTAGTATCGTGAAAAATACGCAAGGGTCCTCACATAATAGGGGGAGGGTAGTGGGGAAGAAAAATGTTTTGGAGAATAGGATTAGAATAGGAATTTGGAATATTGGAACTCTTACTGGTAAATCAATGGAGGTGGTAGATACAATGAATAGGAGAAGAATTAATATTGTGTTTACAAGAGACAAAATGAGTAGGAGAAAAGGCTAAACTAATAAATAATTCAGAATTTAAACTTTGGTACTCAGCAGTAAACAGGACTAGAAATGGGGTAGATATTATTGTAGATGGGTCGATGAAGGATGATGTAGTGAAGGTGACTAGGAGAGGAGATAGGATTATGTCCCTTAAACTAATTTTAGAACGTGAAACTAATAATATCTTTAGTGTCTATGCGCCTCAAGTAGGTCTAGATGAGTCCATTAAGGCTAAGTTTTGGGAGGATTTAGATGAGATGATAGGTAGAGTCCCCCAAGGTGAGCAAATTTTTATAGGAGGTGATCTAAATGGACATGTGGGAATGAGATAACGAAGATTATGAAGAAGTGCATGGTGGATATGGTTATGGGGGAAGAAATGAAGAAGGAAAATCAATCTTGGAGTTTGGAATGGCATTCGACTTTTGCATTATCAATACTTTTTTCAAGAAGTGGGAGGAACATTTAGTTACCTTTAAAAGTGGTTCAACAAAGTCACAGATTGACTTTCTCCTCACAAGAAAGAAGGGTAGAAGGGTTTGTAGAGATTGTAAAATCATATCTGGAAAAAGTTTAGTCACACAACATAGGCTTTTGGTGGTGGACTTGTGGCTTAAACATCACATTAGGCCAAGGAACCTACGTAAATCACCTAGAATTAAGTGGAGGAATTTAAAGAAGGAAAAAGAAGAAATTTTTAAGGAAGATTTGTTAGGGCAAAGTATCTGGGACTTACAAGGAGAATCTGACACTTTATGGAATGACATGACAACTAGAGCGAGAATAGTGGCTAAGAAGATACTTGGAGAGTCAAAAGGTTATTCCCCCATGTAACAAGGAATCTTGGTGGTGGGATGAAGGTGGTACGAAATAAAATCAAGGTTAAGAGGGCTAACTATAAGGCTCTATATAGTTGTAGAAGTGACGAAAATATTGAGAAATATAAGTTTGCTAAAGAGGAGGCAAAAAGGCTGTAAGTGAAGCGAGGGATAGGGCTTTTGAAGATTTTTACAAAAAATTAGAGTCTAAAGAGGGGGAGCGAGATATTTATAAAATTACTAAAGCAAGAGCCCATAAAACGAAGGACTTAACCCAAGTCAAGTGCATCAAGGATGAAAGTAATAAGGTGCTAGTAAGAGATGAGAAAATTAAGGAAAGGTGGGAGAGATACTTCCATCATCTATTCAATGAAGACAAGGGAGACGATATCATTTTAGGAGAGTTAGCTAACTTTGAGGAGTATAAAAACGTAATGTATTATCGAAGGATTCAAGAATCAGAGGTGGAAGAGGCTTTGAAGAAGATGAAGAAAGGAAAAGCAGTTGGCCCCGATGATATCAACCAATCGAGGTATGGAAATGCTTAGGAAAGAAGGGCATAAGTTGGCTCACCAATCTTTTCAATAAAATATTGAAGAGTAGAAAGATGCCTGACCAATGGAAGAAGAGTACTCTCATACCCATAGTCAAAAATAAAGGAGACATACAAAATTGTGCGAATTATAGAGGTATTAAGTTAATGAATCATACGATGAAACTTTGGGAGAGGGTGATAGAAAGAAGGTTAAGAAATGAGACTAAGGTGTCAAATAATCAGTCTGGTTTCATGCCAGAGAGATTGACTACTGTAGCTATACATCTCTTAAGAAGACTTACCGAGAGATACCGAGATAAGGAAAAGGATTTACGTTTGGTTTTTATTGATCTTGAAAAGGCATACGATAGAGTCCCTAGAGAAGTTATGTGGAGAATTTTAGAAAAAAGAGGAGTTAGAGTAGCATATATAGAATCAATAAAGGAGATGTATAGGGATGTAGTTACAAGTGTGAGAACACCAGGAGGGTTGACCTTGCACGAGAGTTCCTTATAAATATAGGTTTACACCAAGGTTCAACTATAAGTCCTTATCTATTTGCATTGGTTATAGATGAACTTACAAGGCACATACAGGAGGAAATACTATGGTGTAAGCTATTTGCAGATGACATTGTGTTAGTAGATGAAACAAAGGATAAGGTTAATGCTAAACTCGAAGTTTGGAGAGAGACACTTGAGGCAAAAGGGTTTAGAATTAGTCGATCAAAAACAGAATATATAGAATTTAAGTTTAGCAAGGGTGCAAGTAGGAATGGAATAGGGGTTAGTATCGGAGATCAAGAGATACCTATTAGTGAAATTTTTTTTAAGTATTTAGGATCAGTTCTTCAGAGTGATGGTGGTATAGATCGAGATGTTACATATCGGATACAAGTGAGTTGGACTAAATGGAGAATGGCATCGGAAATATTATGCGACCGCAAATTCTTTTACGACTTAAGGGTAAATCTATAGAACAACAATTAGGCTAGCAATGCTTTATGGATGTCAGTGTTGAGCAGTGAATTACATACGAGCAAAAGATGAAAGTAGCAGAAATGCTGTTAAGATGGATGTGTGGGTACACTAGGATGGGCAAGATACATAATGAGCATATTCGTGAGAGGATTGGAGTAGCATCTATTGATGAGAAGATGAGAGAAACATGCTTAAGGTGATTAGGTCATGCGTTAAGACGACCAGTAGAAGTGCTTGCCAAACGAGTAGATTTTAGAGAGAGTAGAGGGGTAGGGGAAGACCGAAAAAGACTTGGTGGGTAACTTGTAAGAAAGATATAACCCATCTAGGAATTGAGGAGGATATGGTCCATGATAGAGCGCAATGGCGTAGTAGGATTCATGCAGCCGACCCTACTTAGTAAGATTAATGCTTGGTTTGTTTGTTTGTTTGTTTGTTTATGAATTGATTTTTCTTCCAAATTTTGTTTCTGACTTTTACTGGACATGTAAAACTTTCCTGTTCAGCCATGTGATCATCAGGGGAGTTCGATGCATCGTTCCGGAGACATACCGTCCCTCCATTTCTTCATATCATTTTTTTGTCTTTTTCATCCCTCTGGGACTACCTAAGAATGAACTTTACAATTGATTTCACCCAGTAGGGTACTATAAAGCAAACTGGACTACTGGAGTTCACATAAAGGGTAGAATTCCTGAGTTCTAGTGTTAATGCTGTGTTGAGTTGTTGCTGTTGTTCCTTTTCTCAACTTCTTCGGGTTTCAGCATTTGTCATTTGCAACTATCTTTCTTACTTCTGCAGTTCACTAATTTATGTAGAATGCTACTAGGCTTGGCCTTCGTAGTATGTTGATGCCATCAGATGATTGTATCATTTATTTGGATATAGAGGGAAGGTATCTTTTGAATCCATATCAGATTATGACCGAACTACTTCCTGCTATGCCTTCTTTTCCCCACGTGTATGCATCAAATGTGCTCCTCACAGTTAGATCTATGGTAATGCAACATGAAGTGTCCTTTTAAGTATTACCTCGACAAGGGACTCCCCATTGTTAACATGCATTATCAACTTTAAATATAAAATTTATGTAAGTATTGCATGAATTTAAGAGCCAGCTGCAAATAAACTGAGATGTTATGTAATGGTGAAGATGAATGTGTGAAAGCATAGACTTTTGTGCAGATCAGAGGTCTGTGTTTCCACAACCGAGGGAGAGTTGGTACCCATGCCCTCTTCTGCAGTATAACTCTACTTTCAAAGCTTATTTGACTTGGTTTTGTACTTGGATTATCACAACATTGAGGGTATAGTACAGCTAGCGTAAGTTAATAGCTGTGTTTTAAGACCATAGTTTTTAGTAACCACATCATTTAGGGTTTCAATTATTTAATTTCAGTATTCTGGTTCCAAATCATATTTGTGCCTGCAAGTTGACTGCATGTGTGCTTGTTATCTAGCGTCTCGATTTTATTGCAATGGTGACATCTGTGGTTTTGTGCAGAACTCTGTGAATGCCCGTTATCAAACAATTCCGCTATATCCATGGTTAGTTTTTGGTGAAAAAGTGAAGGTCAATACTGTTTTTTTACGTGATTCTACTGGAGTATCTGATTCAATCCTGATTCTCTTTGGTGGTGCACTCAACTGTGGAACTGTGGTATCTTTCTTCTACACAGCTGATGGTTTGGTTCATTTGGGTTGTGTATGATCATTAGTTTCAGTAGACTATTTCACAATTTGTTTCAGGCTGGACAATTGAAGATGTTAGAAGGATATATTGAATTTTTTATGAGTCCTAGCTTGGCTGAGTGCTACCTGAAGCTGAAGGAGGAGATGGAAAAGCTTCTACAAAAGAAGGTGAAATTTCATAGAAATCCTTATATTTTCCCTTTCTTCAAAATTACTTCAATTTGCTGCTGCATATTGAACTCGTATGAGAGATATTTCTTACTGTTCGGCTGTTGCCAGGACTTATAATAGCTGGATTAACTTGTAGCTAAAAAAATGTTTTACCATTTCTTGACCTTTTAGCAGCAAGAACCTTCTATCTATAAAAAATTTTTTGTCTAAAATATCATAATCAAGATCACAAGTACTTTCAAGAGCCAAGTCATTGTGATCAACCTCTCTCTACAGAATTAGATATCATTCCATAGAAAATTATATTTATCTTGTGTAACAGTTTAACTGACAACATCGCTTAATCACTCATCAGCACTACTAGTTCGGATTCATGTCCTTTCCAATATACCAAGTTGTTCTATGGTAGACTTCCAATAACAGGACTGCCTGGCTGTTTAAATATGCAGTTTCAAAATCCTCGTCTTGATATCCACAAAGAAGGGAAATACCTTATGCTTGCCCTCCAAGAATTGGTGTCAGGAGATCAGTCTGAGGGAAGGTTTGTTTTTGGTCGTGAAAGCAGGAGTATTAAAGAGTCCACTGACAATGATCGATTTACAAGAGATGGGATGAACCCCAAGAGCTTGCTACAAACTCTGTTGATGAGGGCTGGCCACTCTCCTCCTAAGTATAAAACCAAGCATCTCTTCCAAGACAAATGAATTTAGGGCATTGGTAGAGTTCAAGGGAATGCAGTTTGTGGGTAAACCAAAGAGAAGCAAAGCACTTGCAGAGAGAGATGCTGCTGTTGAGGCATTGGCCTGGTTGACGCACACCTCTGACGAGAATCATAATGAAGATGACAAGTCTCAGCCTGATGTCACTGACAACATGCTAAAGCTTCTTGGCAAACGAAGAAGGTCCAAAAGGCGTTGAAGATGATGTGGTTTTTACGTCTTTTAACTGCTGCATTGCTAAAGAATGACAACTGCAGAATACCAGAATGCTGCAAGATTGCATTTTGGCATAAACCATTGAGTTTTCGCTGAAAGGGCGAGATTGCCATTGGGTAAAGAATGAAAATTCAAATGGCTCCAGCAGCTGCTTCTTCAATATCAAGTGATGGCTTGATTGAAGTGCTTTCAGTTGCTTGCATTATTCGTGGGTACTTGTACTTGGGATACTTATGAATAGTGATTACAGTGGTTCCACACGTCTACAGGATATTAAAAACCAGTGTTCTTGTGTCGTTAAATTGCTCCAAGTATGTATATAGACCCAGTACCAATTTTGGGGGCTTGTGAAACTGTAGGTAATTATTTACAGCTCTACAGGTAGATTTGAGGGGAGATACTGGAAATAACAAGTTATTTTGATAATTTTTTCAGAAGATGCTTTCTAGACTCGCAATACTCTGATTCCTTCCCGCATGACCTTTTATGGTTTGTATCTTAAATAGTCCAAGACATTTAAAGCAGATGAGTTATACTCCTTCCATGTTATCTTATTTGTGATCGTCAGCTTTGCACTCGATTTAAGAAAATTGATGTTTGATTAACTAGTAAAATATTTTTTTTTCATGATTCTCTCTCAAGTTATTTCAAAATTTGTTAATTGCTTTTATATTTTAAAATTTGAAATGAATTATTAAAGCATTTAATGTTGAAACCTGACTTTGATGACATTTAAAAAAAAAAAAGAATTGTATGAAGGTTGAAGTAGATAAATTAATTTTTATTTATTTGCCAAGTCATGACAAATAACTGACAAACAGAAATTGAAACGTTGAAATATAAAAACGGGGGAGTATTTTCTTTAATTTTATTTTAATTTCTTGTTTTCTTGGAGGAAGTAATGATGTTCAGATTTTTGTATTCTAATGTACTTTCTCTGTTCCTTTTAAACGTCATTTAGTAAAAAAAATTTTGTTTCATTTAAGTTTCACTTTTAGAAGTCAAATGAATCATTAATTATTTTTTTATCAATTTTATCTTTATCTTTTTTCAACTCTATTAATTACTCAACTTGTAATTAATATTGAGATTTTTTTAATTTATTACTATTCAAAAGACAATTTAATCATATGAGATCAATTTTATCTAAAATTTAGATTATTTAGTAATAATTTTAATCTTTATACTAAAAGATAAAACGATATTTAAAAGAGAATGAAACCAATATTATGTACTCATAATGAGCATTTAATAAACCCCTCCTGGATTATGGTGTTTTTTTTTTTTTGGGGGTCAAAAGTTAACAGATTTCATTGATGACCAAAAGGAATCATTTACAATATTAGATTTAGGGAAAATACTATCATAGGTCCGATTTTTTATTTTTACCTGGAAACCCTGCGATCAAGATTAAATTTTATAAATCTTACTTACATCATCTTATATTATAGATTTCATAACATTTAATTTACACCAAAAAATTTATAAGTAAAATTAAAAATCAAATCTATTTAAATATTTACCTAGATTTAAAGGCAACGGCCTTAGTCTTGTGCACTCTGAAATCCATAGAGGAAGGGTTCTTCCATTCAGTATCTTGATCAATAAAATTTTACTATTTAAAGTGATGAATTTAAAAATAAAATAAATTAATGAGTTATTGTTTAAAATATTAATTTTTTTAATTTAAAAATACCACTTGATATTGTCACTTGGTGGGACTTTCCTATACCGAAGTTTTTCAACCATTTGGACGCGTCTTCTGTGCTATCTTTTTTGCCAGTGCAATTAAGAAAGCTGACCCTTTGCACAGATCCGTAGTTGCCATAGTAACTGTAGAAGGCACTGTCGATGGATCAAATAAATCCACATGGGCAATGATAATGCCATAGCACAAATCTTATTGCTATAGAAAATTTGATGTCGAAATTACCAAACTATCCCTATACTCTTATTCTCTTCATCAATGACCAGGTTATTTTGATAATTTTGCTGCAAATTTGTTGTGACAATAAGGTTTTTGCTGTGGCATTATCATTGGCCAATCATTAGTAGTGGCTGTCACAATTGGGCTTGTAGCACCAACACGAGCACTAGGAGTAGGTGACATAACAAGAAATTTTGGTTAGGGGAGCCATTTTTTTTAAATTTTTTTTTGGGTTGAAGTTATATTGAGTGTAATGTTATCGTTATTTAAAACTTATTTTCATATGTTATATATCATACACATGGATTCAATTTTATCATTTTGTATTTATTTTTCTTTAGAAAAAATTATATATTGCACAAATATCAAAGACATACTCATTGATATTGAATGTGTAATTTTGTTCATAAAATTTACTATCTTATTTCATCTTTAATGTTGTCATCAATTTCTTAAAACTTTTTTATATTTTTTAAAATTTTTTTGTCTCGAAATCTTAATTTTTTATGTAGTAATTTTTGCTAAATTTCTAATATGTTTCATACTACCTCCGTCTCATTTATATTATCATAGTTTGATTTTTTGGGTCAACACATCAAATTTTAAAAACTCAATTTTGTATAGATTTTTTCAACATTTTCAAAATTTTAAATTTTCATGTGTTAATATTTGATATAAATTTCACTTTTAATGATAAAAATTTATTAAATATCAAATAAATCTATATAAAATTTTCATCACAAAATTGATCTATTTAACTTTAAAAGTCGAACTGTGACATAACAAATGGGAAAGAGGTAGTATAAATTCTATAGAAAAAACTAAATCAAAGTGAATAGTTAATTACACAAAAGATGTGTTTCAAAAGACAAAAGTTTATAGGAATCACTACCAAACTGGAAGAGCGATCATATTGTTTACTTAATAAGTTACAATAATCTAATTTATTATTTCTCTATCATTGCAGTTCAAATTATAATGCTTCTATCTTTCGTTCAATAGAAACTAAAATATGATAAAAAAGAGTATATTGTCAAGTGAAATTTCTCCATTTTTATATTAATACAAATGTAATAATGTTATTTGTTAAACCTTATGTTCAAAAGTGGATATTAAATTGAATCAATCAATTAATTTTTTTTTGGACATATCTATAAGAGTTTTCAATTGAAATTCAATTATATTTATAAAATTTTTGTTATTTAACTAACTAGAATATAAAAGTAGAGATTTTATCATGCTGCACTTATAAAAAAATTTCAGAGCAAAACTTTGGAGGGCAATAATAAGAACTAATAAATTTTAGGAAGGGTAAGAAGGTGACGTATGAGAAAATAATCGAAAATGTATATGGCCAATTCAAGTTTTCCAAAAGTTAGGGGACGACTATACCCCCTCTCCACCCTCTTCTTCCTCCACCATTGGTAGTCGTAGGGCTGATCATGGACGGGATGGTCAGTACCTGATTTGACTTGGTCATACCAGGTTAGAAAAAATTTAACCTGACATTCGATCCATATACCCACTAAAAAAGGGTCGGATGGTCGAATACCCAACCTGATCCAATTATGACATATTTTTAATATAAAAATAAAAATTACTTACACAAATACCCCAGGCCTTGTAGCTAGCTGCGGTAGAGAAGAGAAAACTTTTTTAGGGCCTTATAAAGGGAAATGGGAAATAGAAAAAACTCACTAATAATATGCTACATGTAAAATTATACAATTAATCCTGTGTATGGACAGGATCGGGTACCCGTTGGATTGCATATTTCCAATCATTACACAATCCAGTCATCTTAAAACTTGACACTCTACTACCATGTGTTAGGAAATTGGCCCAGAAATATGACAATTATTTAACAACCCACTATGACGATAATAAAGGATAAAATAAAACAGAATAGAGAGCCAACAGCATCAAATTACGTGGTTCAGTCAATTAGACCTACGTCCACAGGCGAAAGAGGAGAATTTCACTAATTCAACAAGAGGAATACAAATTTAAAGAGAGTTCCACAAAACCAAACGAGCCCCAAATATCCAAATATCTCAAAATCGAGATACACTTAAACGGAGAGTTTACAAAATTTAACATTACTCTCTCTACTTTTTGTTGTGCTTCTAAAACTCCCTGAATGGCCTCAATTTATAGCCCAAAAATTCCAATATATCAGTTGAATAATTGAAGGTAGAAATGACTATACAATTGATGATGTAAAAATCCTTCCATAATCTGCAAGTTAGATAAGGGAAGAAAAGAAAGCTAACAACAAATAGTAGTAGAAATGGTGATGAATAGTTTTGTTTGGATGCAAGACATCCAACTACTTTATGATACTATGAGTTCAGAACCCTAATTTTACTGTTCAGAATAGACCTAGTACGTGAGTTTTTCGTGTTGATGGGGCAAATTGAACACCACTGAGTAGTAGACACATCAATTGATCTAGATTTTCACAGCGAATACAATAAAGGTAACATCAGGAGATATGGTGGTGATAGTACTGGAGGCATCAGACAGGCAGAAGAAGAAGGTTTCCTTATAGGGGGAACTTCTGTTTGGTGGCCTTCTACGATGATGAGCTGAAGTTGCGTAGCATCACAAACATAAATTATCTTTAAGAGCAATGGGAATGGGATGCCTGTGGATAAAAACCTAGGTACAACGTCCAGTGTATTGCCCATCTAGGAGATAAACGCAGCTGACGACTTTCAACAGGTATCACAAGGGAAGAAGGCACCAGACATGTCAAATTATTTACGCGGGTAAGGCAAAAATGGCAGGAACTAAAGCAAAGTTTTATAAGAAGGCAATACATGGAAAGGAGTCATTCGGTCCAAACCGAGTTGGCGTGTCACTAGGTGGAGATTGTATCCCATGACATCATAGTGATGCAGTGGAAAATTATTTATATGGATCCAGTCAACGGTAGGTGAGATGGACTCATTGGTGTATATATCATCCACATCACTCTAACTCATTAAAAATAAACTTCTTCAGGTGATGCAGATGAATATGGACAAAGGGTCCATCTCACCTACCGTGCATCAGGTCCATGTAGGTCCATCTCACCTATCGTGGATCGGATCCATGTAAGAATTTTTCGATGCAGTGTGGCTTGCCCTATCCTCTAGGAGCACTGAAAAATAGGAAAAAAAATGTCATTGCACAACCAAAGGGTATTTTAGAAGAGGGCAAGTAAGAGACTAAGAGTACAGTACTCTTTTACTCCGTCTCGAGAAGTTTTGCTAATCAATACCATTTAGGACTGTGGTGTAAGACTCATAGTCATTAAATCCGGTCCGAGAAGGAACCCGACAAGAGAGGTGGATCAATGGTTTATTGGTTCAACTAGTGGGTCACTAATTCTACCGATTGATTATTAAAATATATTATTTTTTTAGTATATAATACTTTCAAATTATTATATACAATACATATAATGAGCATATTGATTAAATATTGTCAAGTTGTATCAAATTTTCAATTAGTTATAAATGAATTCTGTAATAATTATTTTCTCTAAAAACAACAAGAAATATATTGGAATAGTTAACTTTAAATTCTTGTACATATGTAATTTAATAATTATCTCGTGGATATCTGTCACAAAACTTCTACTTGACATGAACTCGACGTGCCAAGGCGAAAGAAGAAGCCTGTGATGGGCCCAAAATTTTGCCTAGCAAATTTTGGTCAGCCAACTCGTCCCACACTCATGTGTTGTTTTCACTCGTTTATGGCAACCGTTGCACACACAAGCACGAACTAACACACCACCATGAAGTTTAGGCAACACACAAGAGCAAAACACAACCAAACGAAAGTAAACAGCACAAAAGCAGATTACGGCCCAAGGCCAACTCTTGTAACACTTTTATTCTGTCAAAAGCTTACAACAGGACTTTTTACAAACTGGTGGTGTGTAGAACACTCTTGGCCTAAATCCTCCACGAAATCTTCTTGCCAAGTTTCTGAACTTCTACCACGTTTTTATAGGGAAAATGCAGTTGACAAGCCCACCCGCCTAGCTTTGCTGGACAAGTAAAATGCCTACAACTAGGCTGCCTAGCCAACTGGCACACATGGCCTGCCCATGCCTCAAAAGGTGGTAACTGCCCGTAACCGCCCACTAAGCACTTCTCCACGTGCTGCTAGCATTTCCAGACAATTCCTCGCATATGCAGCCAACCAGCTCGGCCAAGTAGTCCTACCCAGCCACAAGAATTCACCTTCCACTGATTGCCAGCTCTCGTGCGTGTGCACTTTCCAGACGTGCACGCTGCCTAGCCGTTTCCCGCAACTGTCCAGCACGTAGGCAACCCGTTGCCTACGTTCCTCGGCCAACACTCTTGCCGACCAGCCTTTCCACCTACAAGGCTTTACTTGGGCTTCCAACAATGCCCAAGAATGTGCCACAAGCTATGCCCAACTTGTGTGCATGTGTGCACGGGTCTGTTCGTGCAACTGCCCGTTTCTAACGTTTACCCAACTCATTCGTGCCTGGGCTTGGCATAAGCCCATCGTGAGCTGCACCAAGCCAACGTTTGCCAATCTCGCACACTACCTAGCCGACGTGCAGGCTGTTTGGGGCCAGGCCTACACGCAGCCTTGCCGATGGGTGAAACCATGCCAAAGGGGCTAATAAATCTCCCATACTTGAAGATATTGATGCCCTCATCAATGCCAACTACCAGCCCTCTAGCAATAGCACTTGCCACCCGAACGGAACATACCCGTTGCTGAAGTTTGCACCAGTCTCGCCACTGTGCAGATCCATTGCTCGTTTTCCCACATGGCTTCAGCAATTCTCCTATTTATTCGGCTAACTTTGTGACTGCAAGCTTCTTTTTTGTTTTGTTTTAGGCTTAGTTTAAGTTGCATTTGTTGCCACGACTTTGAATCCAACATCAAGTTTGTCACATTGTTCAGCAAACCTGCCTTAGTTTAGACAATGTACATGGGCAACAAAGTGAAGTACACAACATACTCTGTGAACCACTTAGCAACAACATCAGTCACTTGGCACCCCCGTGCCACAAAAATTTAAACAAGTAAAACGAAACTTGAATAATTTAAACAAGGACAGAAGCATTTTACCACTTACGTTCCAACATAGAAACTGCCCGTTGCACGTTTTTGAGACCCATGGGTTAGTTTCTGGGCTTCGGTAAGAAACCAACACAGCTGGCCTCCATTTCCCCAACCTTGTCGTTTTGGCCAACACACAGCCAAGGCTTCATGCACACTGCCCGCCCTTTGTTTGCACAAAGGACTTGCCTTGGTTTTCCCCGAAACCAAGACCAACACAACAACATAGCACACTCCCCCACTTGTGTTTCGGCTCCCACAATCCGCAAGACCCCATGTCCGACTGATTTTGCCCAAGTCTCGTAATGTTTGTTTGCTACGTTCCCAACTGTGCCAACAAGCATCCTCATGCCGATTTTGCCTGGCAGCCACCCACTGCCAGCACTTTCTTAGCTAAGCAGCCCGTCTCTACTTAGCACCCACCAGCCTACCCACTGCCATGTCCTTGCACCCAAAGGACCCTTGTGCTTACCAGCTCATTACCTAAGAAAGTTGGTTTTTGTTGGTGTCACACACCAACTACAAGGAACCCATCCTAGTACAAGACGGACCATCGTCGTCGGCTACAATGGCACTAAGCTGCTCTCTCTTGGGACATTCCCTTGCCATGTGTGGTCCTTTGCAAATAAAACAACCACTGAAGTTGTTAGTTTTATCCTTAATGAAGGAACCTTACCGGCCTCGGTCTCAGTCACCATAGCTTTCTTTTCCGTCTTGTACTTGCCATTGCCATGCTTAGGGTCATTTTCTTTGTGGGAGTTATTCCCACCTTTGCCAGCCTCATTGGTGACTCCATAAAAATCAACTAACCTATCAGTCGAAGGATGGCTTGCTGCAAGTTCTGGACACCTTGCCTTTGCAACTCTGCCTGAGCCTACTTCTACAAGCCAACCATGAAATCGAACAACTTATCATCCTCCGACATCCCACGAACGTCCAGCATCAAGGATTTAAATTCCTTCACATAGTCATGAACACTACCCATGTGTTCTCAGCCTTTGTAGTGCCTCCCTTGCAAGCCACGAAGTGTTAGTAGGAAGGAATTGTCTCTTTAATTCCATTTTCAACGCCTCCCACGTTGAAATTTGAGGAACAGTTTCGTCACCAGCCCATTTCCTCTACCAAAGCTTCGCATCACCAACAAGGTACATGCTTGTGAAGGACACTTTTTCCTCTTCAGGCATACCCGCTACCTTGAATATTGCTCCATGTCCCAGATGACGTTTTCCAACTCCTTGGCACTCCTTGCACCATCAAAATGTTTTAGGTCTGGAACTTTTACCTTGGCTCTTGAAGAATGGCTTGTGGAGGTAACCGTGTCCACAACAACAAATACCTTCTTCAACATAGCCATCTCATCTTGCAGCCGTGCAAGAGCCTCAAATTTGGCATTCCATGCCTGTTCAAGTTGTTGGAAGTGAGCACAAATAGCCTCAAGTGCATCCCTGGTCTTGTCAAGGGGACTACACATCATATAGCCCTATGGGGTTTCGCCTAACTGCACCATCAGTTGGTCTACCAGCACTTCTAACCACTGAACTCGTTCCACCGTGCCACCAGCCATAGGAGGAATGACCAGAACACCTCAACACAGTTCTTTGATACCACAATTGTCACAAAACTTCTACTTGACACGAACCCGACGTGCCAAGGCGGAAGAAGAAGCTTGTGATGGCACCAAAATTTTGCCCAGTAAACTTTGGTCAGCTAACTCATCCCACACTCGTGTGTCGTTTTCACTCATTTATGGTAACCGTTGCACACACAAGCACGAAGTTTAAGCAACACACAAGAACAAAACACAACCAAACGAAAGTAAATAGCACACAAGCAGATTACGGCCCAAGGCCAACCCTTGTAACACTTTTATTCCGTCAAAAGCTTACAACAAGACTTTTTACAAATGGGTGGTGTGCAGAACACTCTTGGCCTAAATCCTCCACGAATTCTTATTGCCAAGTCTCTGACTACCACATTTTTATAGGGAAAATGCGATTGACAAGCCCAATCGCTGCCTAACTTTGCTGGACAAGTAAAATGCCTACAACTAGGCTAAGAGACAGTACACATGGCCTGCCCATGCCTCAAAAGGTGGTAACTGCCCATAACCGCCCACTAAACACTTCTCCACGTGCTGCTAGCATTTCCAGCCAATTCCTCACATATGCAGCCAACCAGCTCGGCCAAGTAGTCCCATCCAGCCACAAGAAGTCAACTGCCCCTGATTGCCAGCTCCGTGTGTGAAACCCAGTATTTTAATAGCCTTGTTCTTTGATTTTAACTGGTTTAAAATGTTTTTCATATTATTTTTTTAGTCATAAAGTACTTCAACTTATTCGTTTTTCAATTCGGCAAATTTTTTGATTTAAGCGATTTCGGTACCGGCGGGTAATAGGGTCAAAAGTTGGACTAAGTGTAATTAGTGCATTGTGGTGTGTGAGTGTTGTTTGATGGCTGATTTATAATGTTAATTTAGTAGCAAAAATTAGTTTTTGGGTCAAATAGTCAACTTGGAGACTATTTGGTCAACTTGGGTACTATTTGGGTCAACTTTGGAAGCTTTTTAAGTCTTCTTCTTGTTGTTTCTTCCTCATTTCTTCCTAGCAGCAGCCGAACTCCTCTTCCTCCATTTTCCCCCGAAAATTGGCTTAATTTCACACAGAACACTTGTCTAAGATATAACTGTGTATTTTAGCACTTTTTGGCTTATGGGCTTTATGATCCAAGCTTTAATTTCAAGTTTTGTAGGATTCTTTATGGTTGAGAAAACCTCTTTGCAGCCTTATATGTGTTGATTTATGTATGTTATGGGTTGTTTTTAGTGTTTTGGAGGTTGGGAAGTGATTGGGGTTGATTTTTAACAACTTTCCATGGTTAGATTACAAATTTTAAGATATTGAGTTGGGGTTTTATCTTCCATATGTGGCCTAGAGTGTTATGCTATGAATGCTTATGTCTATGCACATAATGATGTTTTAAGAGTGTTTTAAGGTTAGTTTGGATAGGAATTGAGACTTGAAACCAAGTGGAATTGATTTCACAATCCCTTCATTTTGTAAGTAAGCGGAAGTTTGGCGCAACTAGGATAATTTGGATAATTGGTTATGTTTGAAGGGTCTTTAATGATCTTTTGATGGTTTTAGGTGTTTTCCATTGTTGTGGGATGCTATTGATATAGTCCCGGCTATTGCTCCGGTGAATCTCTCCGTTTATGGATTTTGTTGGTTGGTTGAATATGTTGTTTTGAGTTGGGTTGTAACCAAGGTCCCTTGAATACATTGGAATTGGATTTTGTTGGTTGGTTGAATATGTTGTTTTGAGTTGGGTTGTAACCAAGGTCCCTTGAATACCTTGGAATTGGATTTTGTTGGTTGGTTGAATATGTTGTTTTGAGTTGGGTTGTAACCAAGGTCCCTTGAATACCTTGGAATTGGATTTTGTTGGCAGGGAGGATAGCCTACTTATAGCCTAGGGAGGCGAAGTTTTTCGGTTTTTCTGGAAAACTGAGCTTATTATCTCCTAATCTAGCTGTAATACAAATTTGAGGGAGTTAACTAAGTGTTTTGACTGGGGTTTTAGCTTGTCGAAGTTGGTCAGAAATTGTGAAAAGGTCATTTTTGACCAAAGAGCTGTTGGTGTCGTTTTCTATCGTTTCGCGTCGTTTTCGCTTCCCTAGTCATTCTTTAACTTCTACATCTCTTCTAAGAGATCTTATACTGTTTTAGGTACCACGCCACCTACCGCCGGCGATCGCGTTCGGTGATCATTTGTGCAGTTTTGCTTTGATAGGTGGGTAACATAGACCTCTTCCACTTGTATTTTGTTTAACGACTTTCGAAATATGTTTGGATGGATTTTAAAATGTGTATGATGTTTGGAACTGCACTTTTACCAAGTTTTGGAACTATTACATATGAAATCGGGACCAAGCTATTTTATGTTAATCAATTGATATGTTTGCAAACTCTTTTGATATGAAAGCATTTTATAACTGTTTTGGCTCATAGGTGACCTAGATATATAATTTTGGATGTAGTAATGGAAATGACTATTTGGGGAGAACCGGTTCTATAGTCATCCATGGGACGCCATGGTGACTGCTATGACTGTTATGAACTATTTGACTACGGGGTCTTGTGCTGGGATAAGAGACAGACCTTCCGGTCAGACTAGTAGGTGTAGTAGATTACTAGATCTGACTAGTACTGTACGTCGATGTTGATGACCTAAAAGATACTCATGCTATTTTATTATATTCGGATTTAGATGTGTATAAGAAAAATCGCTCTTTTCTAAAATACTATGTTTTGAAATGATTGGATCAAGCTGTCTATTATACACATGCCTGATGTGTAAATGGCATGATACATTTTAGAAACTACTGATGATTATGGTTTATTGACGTTTAAAACATATGAGACATTTAAACGAAACTGCTTCATGACTATGGTTTTCGCAAATGTTATTATCTTTATGTTTTCTCTTATACAAATCTAGATGTGTATAAGAGAGAGCTTTTATCATATCCATCGAGCTAGTTATGCTCACCCCACGTGATTTATAATTTTTCGATTAGGTGCTCGTTTTGACTCTCCACCGCGTTAGCGACTTTTAGATTTTCTCCAGAGTTCCACATTCTTGGTAGGACTCTGCGGATAATCTTCCAAGCTTCTCTTTGTTTGGAGAGGGGTAGTGTATTAGATAGGTTTTGTATTGATGAACTTTGTTTTTGTTGTAGCATCTTTTGTACTAAGAAGAAATTTTGTAATTCGTATTTTTGTGTAAAATGAAATATTCGGTTTTATAGTTAAGTAATGGTTTGATGGTTCTATTATATTGCGGTTAAGTTTGTTGCTCTGTTCGTTTGTGCCTTGCGCTTTGGGCCGGTGTACCATTAGCGCGGCGTGTTACGGTCCCGTTTTTGGGGTGTGACACCGTGCGTGTGCACTTGTTCGACGTGCACACTGCCTAATCGTTTCCCACAACTGTCCTGCATGTAGGCAACCCGTTGCCTACGTTCCTCGGCCAACACTCTTGCTGACCAGCCTTGCCACCCACAAGGCTTTACTTGGGCTACCCAACAATGGCCAAGAATGTGCCACAAGCTATGCCCAACTCGTGTGCATGTGTGCACGGGTCCGTTTGTGCCACTGCCCGTTTCTAACGTTTACCCAACTCGTTCGTGCCCGTGAGCTGTACCAAGCCAACTTTTTCCAATCTCACACACTGTCTTGCTGACGTGCAGGCTGTTTGGGGCCAGGCTTGCACGCAGCCTTGCCGATGGGTGAAACCATGCCAAAGGGGCTAACAATATCTCGAAGGCCGGGAGATTCTTACATGGACCGGATCCATGGCATAGTGTCATGGATCCCTTGGTCCATGTTGCTCCATATCGCCCCACGTCACTTAAATGGATGATGTGGAGTAGCATGGACCAATGGGTCCATGCAAGAATTTTCCCTCGAAGGCCTGGCAAGTTTAATAATTATCACGTGGATATCTTGCAAGTTTAATAATTATCATGTGGATATCTCGAAGGCCTTGCATAGCCTGACATGGTCAATGATCTTGAAATGAGTGGCTTATATTCTAATGGAAAGATAAGGCTATCCCAGTCTGCACAGTGAAAAATGGCTACCCTTTAGAAAAGGGTTAAATGTAAAAAATCCTAAATTTACACTTATTTAATAAGCACTTTATACCATTTTTTATGTTTTGAGATAAAATTACCCATATTATTTTAATTATTATTGTTTTTCTTTTTTTCTTCTTTTTTTCTTTTATTTATTTTCTCTATCTTGTTTTTCTTTTTCTTTTTTTTCTAAGACAACTATTCCTCTTGCTACTATTAAACAATTAATTTAGTTTTAATAATTAATTAATTAAAGTTCTAAATTTTCACATGTGTCTAAATAATTTAATTTATAAATTAATCATTAATACTATAAATATAATACAATAAATATCACCTTGTTGTAATATAATACACATATATTACTGTTAAAGAGAAGATTAATAAATAAAAAATAATTTTGAGCTTGAGGAAATTAAAAATTTATAGTATACAAATAAAATTATAGAATGAAAAAATATGTACAACATTTTATTTACGGTGTAATATCGAAAAAAATATAGTAAGAAAATATTACAGTTGTCTAATATAAGAGATTTTGGAGCTACGATAAATTCAACAAAAATATGACCCGTGAATGATATGGCACCAAAATTTTTTTTGATTGCATACTTAGAATATATATTTTAATTTTTTTTTTGAAAAATTATTTTATCTTTTTATAGTTTGTTTATTTGTTAATTATAGCATTTGTAAAGCTCATAAAATCTATATTATACTATTTAATATATATTGCTTGTATTAAAAAAAAACTTATTCAATCTATAAATTATTTATAAATATGTTAAAAAAATTATAAGTTTAACTAACCAATTACTTTTAGTATAATAATTTAACAGTAGAAAGAAAGAATGGATAAAAAGATAAAAGGAAAAATATATGAGAGAAAATAAATAAATTTGTAAGAAGAGAAAAAAATGAAAAAGTATTAAAATAGTAAGGGCAATTTTGTCTCAATTACAAATCTAGAAATAAGGGATAGACAGAGTAAAGTGCTTATTAAATAAGTTAAGGGAGGCAAAGTGCAATGAAGGTGTAAGTTCAGGGTTTTTTAGCATTTAACCCTTTAAGAAATTGAGTAGAAAACAAGGAGATATCCTCTATCAACCCCTAATTTGACGGTTGATTCTAGCATTTATTACTTGGCTTCTCTCTCTATAAACTTCTCTGACTTCTCTGTAAACTTTTCTTCTTTCTTCTTGGTTCTCTTTGCTACCATTATATCACCTAATGCTCTTCAATATTTGACTGAAGGGTAAAAACCAACAAGAAAGATTTTTCATGGATGACTTGCAAGATCATCAACATCAATATACTAAGAATGCAGCATTGAAGAACAATCTCAACTTAAGCAACTGCAATCTCATAGGGAGAGCATGCCCCCTTTTTTTTTTTTTTGCAGATGGAGAGGTTAAGGCTTCGGGAAAACTTTTCCAATTTCCATTGGTAGTTAAAGTTCCTATTTATAAGCCTAACATGGAGGCCCATTGGAAAAGGCTTTCTAAACCATTACTTGAAAGGATATTATTCTTTAGGTTTATTGGACTTTAAGCATGTTTTAATTCATGTTATGGAAGAAGACTACCTCAATTGTTGGTTGAAATCTGCCTAGTTTATTAATAGGTTTTACATGAGGGTGCTCAAATGGCATCCTTTGTTTCGTCCAGAGATTGAGCCATCAATTATTCCCATTTGGATTACGTTTGAACCATCACCATGTGTATTTTTTAACAAGCATTCTGTATTTTCATTAGTTCAGGCTATTGGAAAACCATTGAAATTGGATTTGGCTACTGCATCCTTATCAATGCCAAGTCTAGAAAAGTGTATGTGGAGGTTGATCTCTTATGAAGCTTGCTTACAAGCTTGTGGGGGATAGAAAAGTAATTCCAAAGGCTATTCTAGGAGGAGGAACTAATATACCTATGACACAGACTGAAGTACATAATGAAAGACTTACACAAGGAATTTTATATTATGATAAAAATGATGGTAATTTATCATTAGTTGTTCTTTGTATGAAACTTTTTATATTATTAAAAATCAGAAATATGGATATATTTATGAGATTCATTTAACAGACTTTCCAGAGTTATTTATGATGTTACCAAATCAGACAAATTACAATAGAATTTTAGATAGAGAAATAAGACAAAGCATAGACTTAAGTATCCAACATAAGAAAGAAATACTTAGAATTATTAATCCCTTAGACCAAGAAGCCAAGATAATAATTTTAGAAAAAATAGAAAAATGGAGTAAACCACTTAGAGAATTTTTATTATCAGTCACATCAGAAGTAGTAGACAAAAATTATAATATAGAATTTTTTACAACAACAAAAGATTTTATAATATTTACATCAGTACCCGAAGATAATAGTAATTACACTGGTTATAATGCCTTAGATTATTTTGATTCAGATGAATATCCTGATACAGATTAAATGTCTCTTAGAGAAGAAATGAATTACACACAAGTAAGTTGTTGTATTGTTTAGTAGATACTACTTAATATGAGTACACAAAAATCAGTAGAACAAACTATTACACATCTAGAAGAATGCCTAACAGACATACAAAGATATCTAAGAATAACTTCAGAAGCTAGAATCCTAGAAGCCCAACTTGAAATAAAATTTAAAGAAGGATTGATAATTAGTATGTTAGACTATATAAGACAATATAAAAAAGAGCTTCCTAAACAATAGACAAAAATATAGAAAATATGATAACTATTATTTTTGAGACAGTAAAAAATCAAAATAAAGAAATAAAAGGTATAAAACAAAATTTAGATTATTTAAAAATAGTAATAGAAAAACTAGAAAAGAAAAAAGAAAATAAAACTCCTAATTCAGAAAAAATAGAAAATAATTTAGAAAAATAGGAAAACAAATAGACAAAATAATAAAAGTTCAGCAGATAGAATAATGGAAAACAACTTAGATTACAAACTAGCAATAGAAGAAACTAAAAAATATTTACAAGACCCAATAGGGTTTTCAACATTTGAACCAGGCACACCAGCAGATAAACAAATTCTAATGTTTTCTAATACTATAATAGCATTATTAATAGCAATACAGATTAAAGTAGATAAAATAGAACAAAAAATAGTAAAAATAGAAGAATATTTAAAAGAATTAGCCTCACATAAAGAAGTAGATGAATTAGCAGAAGCAATAAATAAAATAGACTTAGGAACAAAAGAAAAGAAAAAGGTAAAACAACAACCTGCTTGGACATTTTTACAATCTAAACAATAAATGCCTATATTAGGAACAGGAAACTCAGAAGATAGAGAAAGAACTGAGACAATAGCCGCAGAAACTAGAAGAAATAGAGAAGAAAATAATACAGTAAGTACAATAGTAAATAGAATTCAAAGATTCATAAGGCCGAATAGTCTAAGTTTGAAGAATTAATAAATTTAGGAGAAATTATCGATATAGAAAGAGATATAGAAACTTTTAGAAATAATAGAATAAATATAATTAATTCTAATGCATTATGTCTTGAAGCTATCAGGTCGTAATCATACAGAAGTCTAGGCATTATCTGAGATATTCAATTTTATATGCTTTGAAGGTCTCACAGCTTCATTTACATTTAGTAACCCCATCACAGACAAAGGTTATTAGAAGGAAATTTTAGATTAACCCATTTAGGATTAATTGTAATAGGAATAAAAGCTTTACATAGGACAAATTTAGGAGGAAAAGTTTTATTATTAATTATGGATACTAGAATAAATGATGCACATAAAGCTATTATAGGAGGAACAGATCTAGATATGCAGACAGGAGGTGGTGAGTATATTGTTGTCCTAATTATATGCTAGATACTAGAGATTTGCAGAACATATACAAATAAAAGTAATGATCTAGATTTTACCAAGATTTTGAGGGAAAAAAGTTTATTATTATCCCAGCACCTTAGGAACATTAACTCTCTTAATACATTTAGATATAAAGTAAATATAAAAAAGGACTGTAGAAATGTTAGGAAATAGAGGAATAAAACTTTTACCACCATTATCATTAACAGTAGATAATATAGACCAATCAGGATTACCATGGGAATTAGATAAACTAGTAAATAAACCAGAAAAAATAATAGTACCACAAGAAACTATATATTATGAGGATAGTATAGGAAGAAAATCTATAAGATTTACTGATTATATAGAAGCCAGCACAAGTGTCTAATAATCTAGATGTGTCTAAAGACATATTAGAAAATTTAAAAATCTTAGAAAAATTCTAGATTTTTATTTAGAAAATAAGATCATATAATACTAAAACAATCAAATATTTTAAAAATAAAAAATAAAGAAAATAGAAAAATTAATTGTACAGGATGTAAAGAAGAATTTGATAATATTAATATAATATTTAAACATGTTATTAATTGTTATAAAAGAAATGATAATTTAATGACAAAACAAAAAATAAAAACAATAGAAAATTTAGAAATAGAAGATGATATGAATTTAGAAGCATATGAATTAAAAGATGAAGAAATAATTAGTTTAATTCTACCTCAGAAGAAGATATAAACAAAACAGAATATGAACCTTGTATAATAGAAACAAGAGAAAAAATTTTAGAATTAATGGAAGCAAGTAGCAGTAGTAATCCACAACCAATACCTTCATCTATTATATTCCAAAATATTAAATTCCTTATCTTTAGTTTTCTACTATGATTTCTGTCTAACCAATTACTTAGTCTATCATTATCTTGTTCAGAATTGAGATAATTCCATATAAACCTAGGTGTGTATAGGATCTGTTAGATGGGACTAGAGAGTATAAGAATATAATGGTCCTGCAATTTTTCCAATATCTTTAAGAAATGGTCTAGCATAATTTATAAGTCCTAAGAATTTTTGTAATTCTTTTAAATTTTCTAATTTATCAGGCATTTCTAATACCTTTTTTGACAAATCCTTTTAATTTTGGAAATACAATACATCAAATCATAACAGGAGAAAATCCAAATTTTGGAAATATAGAACAACAAAAGAATGCATTAATAAAATTAGAACAATTAAATTTAAAAAATTGGTATTACATAAAACCCTTTTTAGCAGAATATATCTACTATGCCTCACTTAGTGGAAATACTTGGAACATAGACATTGGTAATAAACTTTTTAATAAATTACCAGGAGCTTTAGGATTAGAAATAAGTAAAAGGTTTAAAGAAGAAATAATAGATAAAAGAATGGATACAGGAATAGGAATATCTTTAGGTCAAAGAGTAATGTGTCATAATAAAAATATTAGTAGAAAAATGTATAAGAGACAGACATTAGGTACCTATTTGGACAAAAAGATCACAAGCTAGAAAACCTTATTTAAATAAGGACAGACATGTTAGAAAATATGACCCTAATAGGACATATAAGAAAAAGCTTTATTGTTATACATGTAGTAGTCCGCTAATTTATTGTCTTTTCCTAAAAGAATTAATATGGCAAATAAAAAGGCTATATTAGTAAATAATACAGATCAAGATTATCTAGATGTAGATGAAACTCTTAGCGACACAGAAACTATTTATTCTATTGTAAGTTTTGAAGAATTATTAGAAGAACAAAATTTAGAAGAAAAAGATGAAGTAATAGACCAATTTTTAGAAAAATTGAATTTTAATATTTTAGTTGTATCTATCAATTTTGGGTCTACAATTATAGTTGTGCATCCTGTATCTATAATTGCACTGGTTCCTATTATTTTATTGTTTTAATGAAGCGTGGCTTGCTGACTGGATTCAGCAGGTCTTGAAAATGAAGATGAAATAAAACTTGGTCTGGGGGCCCTAAATGCTTTTGATCTAATAGCTAGACTAGAACAAAGAGTCGCTAACATATAATCAGAAAATTTTTATAGACACAAAGAAAAAATAAAAGAAGTCTCTTATACAAATTTAGCCAATTTGGAACAAAAAATAAAATTTTGTAACCAAGACAAAAAATTAAATTCTATAAAATTAGAAGTTACTTTTAAACATCATAATAAAATAATAGGAACCAGTGCAATTATAGATACAGGATGCACAACTATAATTGTAGACCCAAAATTGATAGATACAACTAAAATATTAAAATTCAAAGACCCTATAAAAGCCACACAAATGGATGGAAGTATAAATGAATATAATTATTATGCAAAAAATTGTAATATAGCTTTTTTGAATAATTGCAATAATTATAGTCAATACTATTTCATGCCAATATGTATTAGTTAAAGAAATTTTAGAAAAACATGGGGTAGGTGTAATTATAGGATTAAAATTCTTATTAGATTTAAATGGAGGAATAATTTTAACAAAAGAATATGTACAGATTTTTAAAAATGTAACTACAAGTCCTTGTAATCCAACATCACTCCCACCTGTTATTCCATTTAATAATAAAAAGAGACCTCCTAAACATCTGTCCTAACATTTACACAGTAAGATGTGTATAAGAGACAGCAGTTATGTTAAATGTGTATAAGGCTACTTCCTTTACATGTCCATTAGGATTATTTGAATGGTTAGTAATGCCATTTGGACTAAAAAATGCACCTAGTATTTTCCAGAGAAAAATGGATAATATTTTCTTAGAATATTCCCAATTTGTACTAGTATACATTTATGACATATTAGACCTTTCGGCCTCTCCCCCTGGTCTTTTTCTTCAACAATTGCCTTAGCGGGTACTTTAGAGGCCCTATATACATTTCTAGATGTTAAGAAGACACAGCCAAGAATGTGTATAAATAATTCTTTTCTATTATCTCTAAGGAAAATCTCTTATACACATCTAGATGTGTATAAGAGACAGATTCTGTTTACCAACCCATATGCATTGCAATGATAGTATCTGGAGATTACAACAATTCTTATAGACTTTTCTAAATTTATGCTAGACCATTTCTATAAGATCTTTGTCAAAAATTGCTTTTATTATATTCCAAAACAGGAAAAAATGGACAAAGATTTTTTAATACAGAAGATATAAATTTAGTAAAGAAAATAAAAAATTGATAAAAAATATATGTGTCATTACAATTATACCTAGAAACAGAATATTTAGTAATAGAGACAGATGGTTGTGATTTAGGATGGGAGGAATCCTCAAATCAAAACCACATAAATACTCTCCGAAAAACCAAGAAAAATTATGTAGATATGCTAGTGGCACTTATAGAGAAAAAGGATATAAAACTAGTTTAGATTGTGAAATATTTATTAAATTTAGCCATAATATATGTATTAGATACTTTTAAATTATTTATAATTTCAAAGAAAGAATTTACAATTCGAAGTGACTGTGAAGCAATAGTCAAATACTCCCAAAATATGAAAGAAAAAAGTAGGCATAAGAGATGGCAAAAATTTTCATTAGTAGTAGCTGAATATAATATTAATTTTGAACATATAAAAGGAAAAGACAATAAATTAGCAGATGAATTGTCTAGAAAAATTTATAATAATTAATAATGTTTGTTAATTTTTACAGGCCTGGATCAGACCCAAGAGCCCAGCTTAGGGCCCCCAGACCAAGTTTTATTTCATCTTCATTTTCAAGACCTGCTGAGTCCAGTCAGCAAGCCCATCAGACATTTATAAGTTCTAGATAATGTATTTCATTTTCATATATTAAAACAGACTCCTATTGGCACAAAAAAGATATGATTTTAATGGACATAGTTTATGTGCCATGCTACCTCATAATTGTTTTCGAATATTAGACACTTATACTATTTACCTGGAGTATAAATGAACAACAAAAAGTAATTTTAGATAATTTATGGATTTCATATCAAAGAAAAAATAGTGGACATTTTACTAATTCTTTAAATGCTTTATCTGCTTATTTTAATGGACTAAATGATCTTTCTAAGTGTGAGTGTTACACATCTAGTATATTTTGGACACTCCAGGCAAGACCTGGCCTTTAGACAAATCTTTTGTGTCACTAATAGAGAGGAGTAGAAGTCCAAAATTTTAATACTTTTAAGACTATTTTTCCAGTCTTCTTTTTCTAGAGTTAAAACTTGAGGCAACTAGATTCCATATTTCGACCAAATTAATACTAGACTGTTATTCGAGACGGATGAAGGTAATCAAATAAGTTTTTGTGATCACTGTGAGACCCTTGTAAAAAATTTTAGAATAATAAATGAAAAATATAGGACCTTAGAACAAGAATTTTCTGATAACAAGACAAAATTATTTGAATTAGAACAAAGAGTTCAAGTTTTAACTCTAGAAAAAAACAAAGAAGACTGGAAAAATAGATACTTAAATACAAAAAATTTGACCAAGGCAAGTGTTTCCGGTAAAGGAACACCTAGTCCGGTTCAAACGGCAGCTGTAAAGACAAGACACCCTCCGTTAATCTGTGTGGTGATTTACTAAAATCACAGACCAATACAGGGTGTCAGCCTGTATCTAGTCCCTTACAAACGGATAAGGGTAAAGACAAAATCAATAATCCGTTAATGGCTGGAAGTTTGCCAAAAACTTCTGAAAAAGAGGAGTCCTCTTCCTCAGAAACAAAAAGAGGAATAAAATTAAGAAAAAATAAAAAGAAAAAGAAAGAAGACATTACGAAGACAATTCTAGAGCAACTTCTTGGAGAATTCAAAAATTTACCTAAAATTCCACTTAGTGGAATAATGACTCAAACAAAGACTCAAGAACTAGAAGACAAAGACAAAGACTTGAAGACTGAGACAAATTCCACTCTTAGACACTATCAAGAAAGAGACATAATCCATGTGATCTGGAAGACCAGGTGTCATCCACTAATGGAGTATACAGCATCGGATACCAAAATGTGGAGACCACACTTTAGAAAAATTTAAAAATTATGTAGACAGCTAGTAACAATTATTGTACTTTTTTAATCAGCTTTTAGAAAAGCAAAAATAATGAAAGGAATCTTTTACTTTATTAGATTAGTTAACATCCGGTTTTGAAATCCGGAAATAATGTAAGGAATCTTTTACTTTATCTTATTAGATTAGTTAACATCCGGTTTTGAAATCCGGAATTCATTTTTATAAATAGGACCATTTCCTCACTTGTATAGATATCGAGGAAATTATCAAGGCTCTCAACTAGCTCCTTTTGTAAACAATCTTTTGATATCAATCAAACTTTTCCATTTTCTAAAAATCTTCAAGACTTCTCTCTCTAAGCTTTCTTTCTCAGTTTTTCTTTGCAAGTTTTCTTTTTACTTTAAGAAGAAAAAGACCAGGGGGAGAGGCCGAAAGGTCTCAAACCCATAAAACTATTCTACAAGTTAAATTCAAAGGACATACTCAGACAAGAACAGGACTCCAGGCACCATGAGGTATGTTGGCAATTTTTGGATGAATTTTCCTTTCTATGGTTAAAATCTGGGTTAAAAATAAACCTTGTATAGAATTTCTGAAACAAAAGGCTAGGGCCTCTAAAGTACCCGCTAAGGCAATTGTTGAAGCCGTTAAAGGGGAAAATGCCCGTATGATGAGTTCCAGAAAACGTCTATACTAGGGTTGTTTATATCTCCAGATACTATAGATTGCAATGCATATGGGTTGGTATGAATGGTTGATGTTATGATGCCTGTTTTCTTGTCCTTTTCTCGAGTCGGTCTAAGAGTCGAGGATCCCATCCTCCTCCCTTCTCGTGGTATTCCGGTGCCCCTAAAAATGGTATCAGAGCCATGACTTTGAATTTTTCTTGTTGATATTTTATGGTAGTAGAGATCAAGTAAGCTCCCCAATACAACCACCATGAATTCTGAAAAAGATAATGTCATATAGACTAAGTAATTGGTTAGACAGAAATCATAGTAGAAAACTAAAGACAAGGAATTTAATATTAAGAAATATAATATTAAGTGTTAAAGACCAGACTTTTTATTTAACTTATTGTATAAGAGAAATACAGATTTTGAAAGACAGATTTCCAGTTAGATTAGCTTATGCTTTAGATGTCTTTGATTTAGAAATAAAATATTATAGACAAGCATTAAAGAAAGTATTAAGAACAAAAACTATTCAAAAGGATTTTGGTAGAAAATCTCGTATGAAGAGTTGCCACAATACTGTACGAAGTGTCATAAGTAAGGTCACAACATTTCTAGCTGCAAATTGGGTGCTAAAATAACAACAAATGATTCATAAACTGGTGAACAACATCATGATCATCTTTCTCAGCAAAGCAAGCAGATGCAGAAGCGGAAGTAGAACCGAGAAATTTCTAAAACTGTATTTGTTTCACAAATCGTTCTTTTTCTATGTCAACTGAAAATGCAATTTCCAGCGGGGGATGAACTCGCATTCGGGGAATGCGAGCTCATTGAGCTCGCATCTCCCAAATGCGAGTTCATTGATTATTAATTGGGCGAAAAATTTAAATTTTTTTTTTGACCTCGCATTTGCTAAGATTTTTTTTTTTTCAAAATAATTGTATGACCTCGCATTCACTGAATGCCAGGTCATGAAACATTTAAAAAGAAAAAACTGACCTCTCATTCGCTAAATGCGAGGTTAGAAAAATAATTTTTTTTAAATTTTTTTAAAAAAACATTTGACTTTGTATTCTGCGAAGGGAATTTTTTTTTTGTTGCCCTATTACAAAAATAGAAAACTGTTTGATATTTTTGTTAATTAAAGAAGGATTTGGCTGTAAGATAAAATCACTTAAACACTAAATCGTAAACATTTATTTAATACCATATGGGCAGTTTGCAGGAATACTAACCATTATCTTTAAACCATAAACTATAACATTAACGAAATAGTACACGAATGAAATGTTGTAAGAAAGCAAATTTATTAATTTATCATACCACTTTTTGATAAAATTTTGACATAACCTCTCCTATTTTATGAATATTCTCCCTGCCAACAACCATACCCAACAAGGGCAAAAAACATCCATAAAAGCCCGATAAGGGCTAAAAAACATAAATAAAAACCTAATAATATTAAAAAAATGCCCGACAAGGGCGAACAATGATATACAAATAACGGACATCAATCACACATAATTGCGAGAAGTAATAACAAATGTCAATGTCCATGATCTCCAAATCTCCTGCCCGTACCACACTCTCTAGGTTTAGGCACCCTTTTTGATCGACGGACATAAAATAGAGGAGTGTCTTGCTGTTGAGTATGGTGAGCAATTTGTGCCTGCGAAGCTATGTTTTGTTCGTGTTCATGTTCTTCATCTGAAATAGTTGGACCAGTATGCTCTGGATCAGGCCCAGCAGATAACTGTCCGAAAGATAATGGTCCCACCGGAGTGCTCATTGGCGAAAGTATGTGTGAAGTGTCACCCTCGAATGATATATTAACATGAGTGGGGATCCATCATCTACATGGGGCCGAGGAGATGTAACTCAACGACGTCGACGACCACCTCCGCGTTGCTCGCCTCGCCATGGAGCCTGCTCTACTCTATGTGGATCATGTGCCTGGTGTGGATGTCGAACGTAAACACAACTGCTCGGATCCGATGATCAAGATGAGTAGATTCGCCTACTGCATGTAGTGACTGAGAAGCGAAATGTCTGATCTGTGACCAAGAACTAGTATCCGGAGTATCGTCCTCAGTCAGGTTGTCTAACGACATGTAGTACAATCTAGCCATGGAATCCATCTACTGTAAAAGTTAAAATTAGTTTACTAAAGTCATTTGAAAAAGGAAAACAATAAGAAAAAATGAATAATTACTTACTAGATAATCTGCACGTGTACCATCGCCGTGGTACCCTACTGAAAAAGTAGGGCGTTAACTAGGATTGGATATGTACATCACCGTCCTCGGTCGGTATATCAACACATGGGAGACCAACCTCAACTATATCCGTTCTTGTCGCCCCAAATATCTATATAATGTCGGTGGGTCAACTCCCAATCATTGTTCGCCCGACCACGGCGGTCTATCAAATGAAGTGCACCTTGATTACCAATCAATCTTTGATCTGGTATGGGTTGGTACAAACCGAACTGTCGTATAACCTGATGAGGGAGGTAACATTCCACGATCTCCCAATACATCAAATAAGTAACTGCACGCCATATGTCACGACCAGCAGTGCAGTAATGGGGAAGCATATCAAGTACCTCATCAGAGAATGGCTGCCATATAAACTAATACCAAACAAGTCGACAAAAAGTTAGTAAATAAACGAAATACGAGACGACAAAGTGCAAAAGAAATGTAATCGACGGATGTACCTCATTGGGTCGCAAAGTATGTTACTGATCTCGAAAAACAGATAAAACATGACGAGGAGCATTGCGCACATCAAATCCAACATCCCACCTGCAATACAAATTAATAAATATCAAATCCAATGTAAACATGTTTAATTAAATAGTTTAACTGCAAAACATATATACCGAGATCCATATGCTCCGTGATGCTCCTGTGCGGGCTCTAACCGAGTAGGACGCAGTGTCGGCATGCGCTCCCAAGCTCATAACTATAATTCTTAATTAGTATGCATTCTACTAATTTTGACGGAAGTATACAATAAATGAATATAAAGTACTCAAATATACCTGTACTAATAGTACTGGTCCGCAGATATTTCTAGCTGTGGGTGAAGTAGCATCCCACAAGCTGCGATACAGTGTGCCTAAAATTGTTGATCCCCAACTATAACGGCCCACAGTTTCCAAGTTTCTAAGCAACTGTAGATACAGTACTGACACTTTATTGCCTGAATTATCTGGAAATAAAATGCCTCCAATAAGTACAAGTAAATATGTACGTGCCATCTGCCGACACATGTCATCAGTCGCATCATTGAGAAGCAGACGATCTAATGCAGCAGACAAACATCCAACTTTCAAACGACCACCGTCAATGTCTGATTTGTAGGCATGAAACCGACAATAACTCCATGCATAATTGGCTCCAAGCATCTGCAGAATGAGTAGTGTGTCCATATAAAGGACACGGCGCACATAAATACGTCATGGGCGGTCCGTCAATGTGTAAACCCCACAGTACCTCTACATCCTGTAATGTGATGGTGGCCTCTCCAATGGCCAGATGAAAAGAATGTGTCTCAGGTTTCCATCGATCAACAAGACTGGTGATCAAAGCATGGTCCACTGAAATACGTCCTAAAGATGCGATGCCCTTGAAACCTGCCAAACAAATATAATGCCATACCCGTGCCGGTATGGGCATGTGATCCCAAAAAGTCCCATCACAACGCTTAACCTGTAGTGTGGAATCATCGATAAGACCGTCAAAAATAGATCTAGTCCTATGTGGCGTCGTAGGTGATATAATATCATCTATATATGGTTCAGGATGAACAAGCTCCAGCGACTGATCATCCATACCTAAACAAAGTAATATGAAAAGAATGAATGATAATACAATATCTTTTTGATAGTAATCAATGATCAGACAAATATTTTTTGATAATACAATATTTTTTGATAAACGAATACATTAAAAACAAACTACATTCATAGAATACAATAAGTACGTAAACAATACAATACAAAAGACAATTCATTATTATCGTGAAGGGCAACTCCTGCGATTATGTCCCAGTTGATGACAATTCGTACATCTTCTGGGTTCATGGGGATCCCTAATATCCATCTCGTTTCGGATGCGCCTCGCACGACACTGCCTGCCCGGCGTTCTACGAACATACTAGCATCACCACACAACTGCCACTGAATAGGAGGCAACTCATCTGGATTAGATTGCGGAACAAATCTACTAACTGTGTACTGGTCTCGATATATGCGAGTGGTGTAATGGTCCGCAAGTAGTCGCGTTGGTTCATCACACTTAAGCCTGCAAACTGCCAACGCATGCGAACATGGGAACCTGTACATTTGCCACTTACCACAGCTACATGTCTTCTGTACATAATTGACAGTTTGTACATTGCCACCACGACCAGTCACACGATGTCTCTTCTATAGACACCAGTAGAATGATCAAAAACCATGACTGTGTGTCCTCCACCTTTTTTGTCTGCTGTCAACAACCTCTTCCAATTCTTTGGTGTAATTGATGTGCGACAATGTTCACCCCGTGCAATATTATCAACAAATAATTTGACGAAACGATGGAATGTACTATCAATTATAGTCTTTATCGAAAGTAGTCTAACTCCGCGCAAGACGTTATTTTAGCTCTCAGAAGAATTTGTACCGTGTGTTCTCCACCTACGATTTCCATTGTGAGCAAGGCACCAACGGTCATGGCCAATATCTGCCATATATCTCCAAGCCTCTGGATGTTGAAGCTGTATCATTTGTTGGTGCTTATTCCATTTCCACATCTGTATCTTGACACCAAGAGACCAACACAACTTCTTCACTTTCACATTCTTGTATTTGGTCATCAAATTACTCCGAACGTGACGCAGACAGAATCTATTGATATACAAATGGTTCCTGCCATAAAGGGGACTCACTCATAGCATGCAGAATGCCACGATACCGGTAAGATATTATACAAACAGTCTCCAAGTCATGTACAACATGGTGTCTCAACTGCTCCATGAACCAACCCCAACTTTGTATTGTTTCCACATTAACAATTGCATACACAACAGGTAAAATCTGATTGTTAGCATCCAAAGCAACGGCAATAAGTAATTTACCCCGATATTCTCCTCATAGATGCGTGCCATCAACAGATAGGACAGGTCTACACATGTGGAATGCATCAATCAATGGCCGAAATGCCCAAAAGATGTATTTGAAAATTTTCACAACCTCGCTACTGTTGGGATGATGTAGCCATTGCACCACAGTTTGGGGATTGGAGCGTAGTACTTCTTCAACGTATTGGGGTAATTGTTGAAAATTTCTGCCCAACTTCCATATGCAAGCACAATCACTTTCCTGCGAGCATACCAAGCTTTCTTGTAAGTGATGTCAAAAACCCTTGAAACTGTTCTTAACATATGCCTGAATTTGTTTGACCTTGTGCCCAGGATCACTTTCAATTAAGTGCATAATTTGGTTAGCAATGACTGTAGATGTAAGATTTCTGTTGTTGTTACCGGATATTTCACCGAGACATACGTGATCTTTTACCCATTTCGTGACCTTCCACACAGTAAGAGATTCATTTCCACGTACCCGAATACTCCAATCACAATCTCCGGGAGCTAATCTACCGGAGGACGCAGTCTTGCATTTAGCCGCCCATGTCCTCTTCCGGCTCTCTATGACTTTGAATTCTCGTTTTTGAGCTATAGACCACATTCTAACTGCCTTACTAACTTGCTCCTTGCTTTCAAAGTACATGTGCAATCGAATATCATTTTTTTATAGACATCTACATTGTATAAGATGCTAGATTGATCTAGACCAGTCTGACATTCATCATCTATTTGTCCCTAAATCCTCGTCAGAATCATCATCCGATATATCTTCAGAGTCTGACCCTGACTCGTAATTCTCGTCTAATGCATGCCACGACGAGTCAGTATTAGCATTATCATCTGTCAAACCCTCATCTACGAGACCTTTCTCCATATGTTGATATTGCATGGTACTTGGGCCTTCACCTACTATGGTGTCTCTATTACATTGTGCACCAATAGATTGATCAGATTGCATTGAGTTAGACATTGAAAATGAACAAGTTGGGTTGTAAAACTCAAACGACCAAGGATGTTCAAAGAGACTCGGCGCATTGGACTGCAGCGGCTGGTCGTCCGTGGTCGAATGCATGAGAGACATCATTGGCCCCATACCATACACCCCTAGATTGTTGGTTACAGGTACGTGGGGAATTTCCTCTGTCTCGATAAACAACTCAGCACAAAAAGTAGGATCGACATCAAACAAATCAAATATACCATCCATACCATCATCATATGGGTACTATCAAAGGAATGTCAGAGTAAACACCACGACTAACTATATACCTGTACAAAATATTCAATTTCAACTGCTTCCTATCAATCTCCATGAATTTGTATATCTTGTCAACTAACTCAACAAACCTAATCCGTTGCTTTATTCAGAATAGTTTCTTGCACACCATTGGCCGGCAGGACATAGTACCGCCTTCATAGGTTATTTGTCCTCCCCAATAAAGGAGAATGTGACGGGGTCTATCAAACGTCATTTTCCTGTAAGGATGTAACATGTTTAGACCCCAATTTTGGATACGGAATATGTTTTTTTTTTAAAAAAAATTGACTGAGTTCCTCTATATCTTAAAGATTCCCTCTTACGCCGGTCATACCCGATAAGGGTTACAAACAACACAACAAATCGGCAACACTTACAAGTAATACATGCCCGACAAGGGCTACAACCAATGCAATAACCTGGCAAGGCTTACAAGTAATGTATGGCCGACAAGGGCTACAAACAATCCAATAACAGCCTACCTCACCCCATATACCAAATCATTTACATTCACAATAGTGACTAGAATTTTGGCCAATTCATCATAGGGAAGCAGGGAATATACTTTATTGTCCAGGATGAGGAGGTTGACGAGGAGGAGCCCTGGAGGAGGATAAGAGGAGCAGGACGACGAGGAGGGGGAGAAAAGGGGGTGGGGTTCTGCAAAAATTGAATGCAGAAGATTATGGGTTCTACGAGGCAGAAACCTCGCAGAATATAAGGTCTCCAGACCTTGCATTCGGTGAATACGAGGTCTGGGAAATTTTTTTTTTTTTTTTTTTTACATTTGAGCTCGCATTCGGTGAATGCGAGCTCAAGGAACTGGCATTCACCGAATAAGAGTTCCCCTCTCCCGGAATTTGTTTTTTCAATCGGCATAAAAAAAGAACAATTTTGAAAATGAGCATAGTTTCAGAAAATTTTCTGCTTTCTAGAGCTAGTGGCAGAATGTTATCTTTGGCCTCAAGCATGATTGAGGTTCAGAGAAACTGGATACTCGAAGTCCCTTTAGTTTTGGCTATGATGACCACACCAAAAGGGAGTAGGAAAATGAGGTGATATGATTGGAAACCAAAAAGAAGAAAGGATCACAAAGAAATGGAAATATAATCAGCCACAACAGTAGATAATAACTCTACAAAATAGAGTGATTTATCATTAATTTTTGGTTAAGTTTTTGCTAGGTTCGAGTGTTTTTAGGTTTTTAGTGCATGTTTAGTAGTTCTGTGTTTTATTGTTTTGTTGAGTTTCTGTTTGTGTTTTATGTGCTTTTATAGTATTTATGTTGAGTTTTTATGTTCTGCAGATTGATGGATGGTTTAGTGCTACAAAGTATGAAGAAAACGTGAAATGGTGCAGAATTCAAAAGATGTTTTGGCTATTAATGCTGCGATGTTCCATTATGACTAAGAATCTGAGATCTCAACATCACAGCATTCTAAGTTAGTACAATTTCAAGTGCCGTGGCGTTTGGGTGTTTTACTGCACCTACAACTTCACCATTTTGACGATTTTTAGCTTGTATTTGATTCCATTACAAGATTAAACTGAACTCAACTCTTACGCTTATTATGTAACTATAAATAGAACATCTTTGGAGTGAAATTAACTGGGAGTCTGTGATCTCTTGGCTAGTTTACACTTATATCAGTAGTTAGGTTTAGTTTAAGTTAATTTTCAGATTTTCTTAATTGGGGTTTATAACTTTTCCAGCTTTTTACTTTAGAACTATTAGAAAATCATTGAAGACTTGTCAAAGGCATTATTCTACATTGGAGAGGAGGCTTTATCATCGCGATCTTCAACCTTCTAACCTCTTCTTTAATAGCTTTTGTTATTATTTATTCAGCATGATCTTTTATGCTACTTTGTCATTTTTTTCTTGATTTATGGCGTAAATCTATTTAGTCAGGGAATGATGTACCCGAAACTACATACCATGCGTTACTTGTGATTAAAAATTTGATATTTTTACTTGCAATAGCACGTGTTACTGAATTTAATGATGCTTTTGTTGATATGATTGATGATTTGTGCTATTATTCATATGTAGGGAGGTTTTAGTCCAATTAATTGATTGTATTTTAAATAGATCTTTGAAAATTAGTGATGCATGTCATGATTTATTTGTGTTTGGTTTAAAAAAATATTCATTAATTGGTTGTGTGGTTAGATTGAATACTTCAAAAAATTAATTTTGCTGATCAGGATTCCAAGGTTCATATAGTCATAGGGTTAACTACTTAGATAAATTCCAGTACGATTGACTGAAAGTGATTAAATCCTGAATAGTGTTAGATATGTGATACGGGCAATGCACCTAAGATCGAGGTGGCAGTGGGCCAGGTCGGGTCAGGCCTGGCGGGGTCAGAAGTTCACTGGTTTAGGCCTATAATAGTTTATCACAGGGTGGGTTGCAGCGGGCTACTGGGCCGAATCGAAGGACGAAAGGGGTGGCCTTACTTTTCCCCCGGGCTAGGCCCCCGTTTAGTCGGGGCGGGCTGTACCACGGGCTAGAAATTATAAATTTATGTTACTTGTTAATAATTTATATAATTTTAAATTATTACTTATTAATTATTATTTTAAAATTAATAACTTATTAAATTAAAATTATTTATTTACTATTCATTAGTAATTTATTAAATTATAATTTATTAATTGTTCGAATTACTACTTACTAGTTAATAGTACTTTATTAATCCAAATTGGTACTTTTATATTAGACTAAGTTATTAATAATTAAAGTTCAAAGTCTAAACTAATACTTATTATTCAAAACTAAAGTTCATAGTTAATATTCAAAGACCAAAGTTCAAAATTAGTTATTAGTACTTTATTATTCCAAATTAATACTTATTTGATCAAGTTATTTCTTGGTTGTATAAGTCAATACTTATTATTATAACTTAATATTTATTAATCATACAGTAAAAATATTTCATTAGGAAAAAAAACCACCTTGGGATGGTGGGGGTTTGGCATAGACCCCTACCATGTATATTAATGTTATAAAAAAAAGGTACAAGGAAGGGGCAACTCGATTGAACCTTACATCCAAATCATTTTTGTTATAAAAGAAAAAAATTAATAGGCTTTTAAAAAAAATAAATTAAAAAATAGCAATTTCAAGCAAGTCGGGGCCGCGGGCCCCAACGTTTGGCCCGACCCGTTGTTACTGTAGCCGGCCAAACCGTTGACTGCGGGCTTGTAACGGTTCAATCTATGGGTCGGGCCACAGGGTGGAACTCCCTGGCCTAGGCCCGGCCCTACTCCCGATCTTGGGATAGGGCCTAGTTGCTACAGTAACTAACGGGTCGGGCAGTTTAAAAACGGGCCGGGCGAGCCGGGTTGACGTGTTGGCCCGGCTCACCTGGCCCACTGGCATCTCTATCTAAGGTAATTCTACCATATTGTGTGCATGTGATTAAGTCTTTACGATTAAATGATCTCATAGTTATATTAACTAGATGAACTCATTTCCTTAACATTTGCTTTTATTGAATTTGATTCGTTCATTTATTTGTTTTTCTTTTAATTCTAAATATCTATTTAATCTCACCTTTTAATTTCTTTCTTTTAGTTTCACGGTCTCAATTTACCTTGCTTTGATTTAGTTTTAGAACTTTAGTTTATTTTAGTTAGATAATCAAAACTTTTAATTCGATATCTCAAATGACAATAGAGTTTAAATTGGAACTAATTGTGCTTTGGAGCTAATCATTTTGGTCTTATAACCTCTTGATGGCTTTGTCTTGGTCCTCCGAGATTCTATAGATTTCTCTGCTTGGATTTGGTTTTGTTCTTCTTGGAGTTGGACTAGTTCTTCTCGAATTTTTGAAAGTTGTATCCTCACGTCGTTCATTCTTGCCTCTTCGCTTTCTTGAGTTGGTTGGTGAAGGAAATATGGCTCCATTGGTTCATATGAAGGCTTTTGAGTTGGACGGAATGAATAGGATTTTCTTGATAGCTCTCATAAGGATATAGATAACTAGACCATCCCATTTGATAATCTAAGGGATAATGAGAGTAATGATAACAAAAATCATGTTCATTGGGCATACCTCCACTACCGTAAAAATGAAAATCTCCTTGGTATGAATCATTCCAATTAGGTCCTTGCATGTCTTTGAAGAAACAAACACAACAAACCAAAAACAAGAAAAATAACTAAAATAGATAAACAATTAAAGTAGGAAAGTTTAGAGTACTAGTTAGTCTCAACTATCTCTGACAAAGAAAATCTTTTTGTATTTTTCAAAATAAAAACACAACTACAAAATGATAATCTTTCTGGTTTTTCAAATAGGTAGAACAACTACAAAAGAAAGCAAAGAACTTAAATCTAGTATTCCAACCAAATTATACTGATATCGTCGAAAACCAATCCCCGGAAATATCGCCAAAAAGTTGATGCGAATCACATCTAGTTCTGCATTTATAAACATCTAAACCCTACTACTAGCTAGACGGTGCACCACAAATATATGGGGTCATATAGTACCAAGTAGGGGTAGGGATTGAACCTATAAGGATTGGTCGATAATTACCAATTTTTTTTGTTGAATTAATATTTGACTACTGAGAGTTTGATTAAAAGTGGATTTAACTAAAACTAGATTTAAAGAGACTAAAACAAAATTTAAAGACTAGAAAAGTAACTTAAAACGGGTTAGGATTCTATTAGCCAACTCCCAGGGGTTAATCAATTGATTGGCGCAAATAGCTTTATGGGTCTAACTAGGGATTCCCACCAAACTATAAATCAATCCCTTGTCCTGGCTGATGATTCTAATCTAATTATCCGTATGGAGTTTGAGGAACCAAAAAGAAAAGCTAGTATCTTGGCCTGACTACTAACTGTCCTAATCAAGTTGTATACCCGTCTAGGTATTAATACTCAATACTCATATGTTATATTAACCCCATTAGTATGGTTCTAGAACTGGCCCTTTCCTCTCACCAAGCTACCAAGCCATTTACTACTACCCAATTATCCACCATTATCACCATCCAAACCACCAATCAATCAAGACCTATGGGTAATTGGCATCAACAAGCCTTAATCCAAACTAACTAGTGCATAAATTGTATTAAAGACAAGAAATACAAACGAAGCATTTTAAAGAAAGCATGTAAAAAGGAAAACATTCTAAGAGATCATTTAAATATCCTAACAAATATTATTATTATAGGAAAGCATGTTTAAAGAAAGCCATAAACTAATCTAATAACTAACCAAGAAAGCAAGTAAATAGAGCAATATTAAACTAAACTATACCAAATTAGCATGAATTTGAATGCCATAAACATAAATAGAAATATAACACTAAGAGTCTTCAAGCAGCCTTCAAGAATTACAAACAAACTACATCAAAGCTAAGAAAATCCTCCCCAAATAGGGAGGAAAAGGAAGACTAATTCTAGCCTACAACTACAACTACTAACACACTCCATCTATGAGAAAAAAGGGCTTAAATGTGCTATATAGTGCTATGATTGGGAGGGAAGTTTTAGTCACAAAATAGCCTCATCTGGACATTTTTGCCCCCAGAAAATCTCAGACCATAGTTATGAAGCACAGTTATGATTCCAGTAGGCTTTGAGTGTTTGTAACCACAGTTATGAATTTGTGATGGTGGTTACCAAATCTGCTTTGGCACCACTTTAGAATTTTGTTCTGAAAATCTTCGTCCGACATCCAATTGATGTGCTATTTTTTCTCATGTGAACCTAACATATGAGCACATTAATAACAATAATAAACAGTTAAAATAACTTCTAAACACTGAAACAAAATACTCACAAAAGGGACCAAAATGAAAGATGAATAAAGGTAAAAGAAAACTCCAACTCCTGATGGAATTAGGTCAAAGATAAGACACAAATTTTAAACACCAAAATATCATAAAATAAGATAATTAATATTTAAACAAGTACCAAAAAACTTAATAAACACATACCAACAATTTCTAACACATAAAATTAAAAATACACAAAAACACATACTAAAGCACTATGAATGTTCAAACTAAAGACAAAACACTCAAATTTAGGGAACTTATAAATCTAGTTTTCTACAGTTATCACTCTGCTGCCGTAGTCTTATATCACAACATTGGACATTATGGTTGAAGGATTTTTGGGTAGGTATTTTCCACCTTCAAAGAATGCTAGCTCATAAAATTACTTCTTTTATGCATAATGATCTGGAATCTTTGTACGTGACATGAGAAAGGTTTAAGATTGCTTAGGAGACTATTAAACAATCAGCTACCCTTATGGTTATAGGTTCAAACTTTTTATAATGGAGTGCCCCCATCTATAAAAAGTTTGGTATATGCAACAACTAGTGGAATTATCATGAGAAAATCACCAAAGGAAGCACTGAGAGGCTAGAAGAAATGGTAATGAATACTTGCAGATTAATGAATACTTGCAGATGGTCAAGAGATATAGAACAACCGAGGTGAGCAACTAGAGCATACACTATTGATCAATCTATAGATTTTGATGTGCAACTACTAGCTCTCAACAAGAAGATTGATAATCTCATTGGCAAAACTTCTATTACTTCCAACTTTTGTGGTAGAAACCACTTGAATCAATAGTTAATGGAAAGCATGTAATTCTAGTAAATCGTCTTTTGCGAATGGTGGTTATGTTGCTAAAAATTTTAACAGGAATAATCCATACCCCAACACGTACAATCTAGGACGGAGGGACCATTTGAATTTTTCTGAAAGTAATCAAGGACAACAACGGCCACCAATACAACATCAACACTCTTCGCCACCTCTATTACCTAGCCTAAAAAGAAATCTATGCTAAAGGATACTTTAATTAGTTTCATGAATGAAATAAGCAACTCGATCAAGAGCTTAGAGAATGAAAATAGAGCTTTGGTTAGGAATCTTGAAGTGCAATTCGGACAATTGCTGAAGCAACTGGTAGAGAGACCTCAAGGAAGCTTATTGAGAAATATGTTGACCAATCTGCGGGAGTAAGTGAATGCAATTTCCTTGAGTGTTAAGATGGCTAAGGAGCAAAAGGAGCACATGAAGTAGAAACTACTTGAAGAGAAGGTTGAGATGAGTAAATCCGTTATTGGAATGGTACGCTAAAAATTTGATTTCATTCCTAGACACACCATCCCTAGAAAGAGGAAAGAGAATGAAAAAGAAAAGACAATTGAATTCCTCCATGTGTGAAACTTCCTTACCCTGTTACTCAATTGAACCATGAGAAAAAATGCAAATTTTGAAATTCTTGATGTATTTAGAAAATTGCATATTAAATTCTTTTTCCAAACGTATTGGAGCAAATACATAATTATGCTCGGTTCATGACTGAACAATGTAGTGCTTCAAAAAGCTTCCCTTCCTAAATTGAAGATTTCTGAGAGTTTCCATATACCACGTGCTGCTCACTAATGACACTAGCAAGAGCATTAGTTGACAAGAAATAGTGTGATACAAGTATCGAGTATCATTTCCCAAGAGAAAGAGTGAAGAATCACAAATGACTACAACTAAATTATAGGCGTTATCTGAGGTAATATATAAGAAGTTGTTTGACTAACTAACTTAAACTAAAGATTTAAAATTAAATTGAACGAATTAAAAAACACAAGAAAAATAGTAAATCAAGGGCTACCTGGAATTGGTTTCCGCTTTCCTTCTTTTAATTGACATAGACCCCATTTTTTAATAAAATGAGGATGTTACATTAATTAGGACTGGTCAGGATAGCTCAGTTGGTAGAGCAGAGGACTGAAAATCCACATGTCACCAGTTCAAATCTAGTTCCTTTATTTTATTACCAACAAAATAGAACAAATATTAACCCCTGTTATGAAATAATCAATCCACTGAACAAGGGAGGTCCATCCATCAGATAATGAACTATTGGCAGTCATCTCTGATGATTAATCAACAATTCAAAGTTCTTTTCTTGCGTATTCTTGATAAACTAGCGTTTATATATAGATGTAGGAAAAGTGGATTTTTGTTCAAGAATAAAATCTTATTGGAACTGTCTGATGATCTACAACTCTTATTTTGATGATGACAAAATGATTTAACCATTTTACCTAAGCTGTGCAGGACAACAAGGATATTTGCCTGAAACAGAGCTTTGTGGGACGATGTACACCATTGCAACAACACTGTATTTCTCAGATGCACAAGCTCTTTGAACAAGATTATCACGGACGCAATTCACTGTCCGAATGATCAGACAGAAAGCAAGATTTTGGAGCATCTACAACGCATGCACAAGCCCGTCCGAAGAAATTTTCCTCAAACGTGTTTTTTCGTCCGGAAGAGCAAGGCAGAATCAAAAGTCTTAAGGCACTTGCAACGGAAGCATCTAACCATCCGAAAGAAACTTGCACCGGACGAACTAACTGTCCAAAAGAAAAACATTCCCTGTTTTGCTTTAAACCTTTCGGACACATTATTCCATCCGACGTGTGAACTCTTCAAGCATACCTGGTTTGGACGATGGAATAGACGCAAGATCGCCCGTTCGAACGATGTCCTTTACTTTCTGATATTTGAGAACGGACGATGGATCGAACGCATAACAATTATACCGGACGTCCGAAACCTATAACGGCTAGTTTTTGAGCATTTATTATTGAGCCATTAGGAAGTGGTTAGAACTCAATTTGTTGCGCCTACAAATACCAACTCCTGTGTATAATACAAAACAACTTACACATTAAATACAAGCAAGTAGAAAAGCAATTTGAGTGCAAATTAGATATTGAGCAGTATTGTATTAGTGTGTACTTTAAAAGTGCTAGTCAAAAATTATTGAGTGGAGTGATAATCTTGTACAAAAGTGAGGTTAAGAGTAAAATCCTTGGCTCAACTAAAGAGAATTAGTGTGAGCAAGGATTGTCCTACTTTGTGTACATTTGAGATTATTGGCTCACCAAATTTGAAGAAGCATTTTTAGTGGATGAACACTTCAAGCTTGGTAGCTTGGAAGTGTTGTTTGTTTAATCTCTCTCTTTACCTTTTTCTATAGTTCTTAAGCTTAATTGATTTTATCTCTATCAAATTACTTGTTAGCACAAAAGATTTTATAAGTGCATATTTTGCAAAGTAATTTTTAAGAAACCTAATTCACCTCCCTCTTAGGTTACTCTTGGATTGGGCCAACAATTGGTATTAGAGCATTGGTCTCTTTATTTTGTTTAAATTGCATTTGAGTAAAGATCCCTTATGGAAACCAATAATGCTTTATTTTTTGAGGGTCAATCTATCACAAGACCCCCTATGTTTAATGGGGTAAACTTTATTAGTTGGAAAGATAGAATGAAAATATTTTTGCAATCCATTGATATTGACTTGTGGTATGTTGTAAATGAAGGTCATTTTGAAGCTACCATCATTGATGATCATACAAATCGAAGAAGAGAAAAGACAAGGGATGAGCTCACTCCACAAGACAAGGCAAATTTGACCTTTAATGCCAAGGCTATGAACGTGTTCTACAATGCCTTGGATGCCAACGAATCAACTCAAGTCAAGGGATGCGTTTCCGTTAAAGAAATTTGGGACAAATTGAAGGAAATTCATTAAGGGAGCGATGATGTTCGAGAACAAAAGAAATCCTTACTTATTGCCAAGTATGAGTCCTTTAAGATGGAGAGACCACATGAAAACATTGATACAATGTATTGTAGATTCAATGATATCATCAAGGATCTTGAAACCTTGGGAAATGAATACTCTTTGGGTGAGACAAATAGAAAAATCTTGAATACACTCTCCAAAGAATTGGAAGCAAAGACTATTGCTATAGAGGAAGAAAAGAACTTAAATTCCATGCCCATTGAATCACTAATAAATTGCCTCACTTCATATGAATTGAAGCTTCAAGCCAAAGTTGTGGATGATGAAGAAGCAAGGCCAAAAAGAAGCATAGCCTTGAAGACCTCTCAAGGAGAAGACGAAAATTGCTCCATTAATTTAGAAGATGAAGATCTTGATGAAGGAGATCTTGCACTTGTACCGAAGGATTTCTCAAACACTACATCAATAAATAGAAAATGAGAACAGGTGGAGCTATCAACTCAAATAATTTCAAAGGAAAGACCAAGCTAGATTCAAAAAAGCAAAATGAAAAGTCTCTTTGAATGTCTCAACCCGAACATCTTTGCAAATGAATGTCCTTCCAAGAAGAAAAAGGAAGGAAGAAAGCCCCTCTTCAACAACTTTCAAATCACTTGGGATCATTACAACTCTGAAGGAGAAGTTAAGGAAGAAGTGGAATCGGCACAAATGGCCTTTATGGCCATTGGTGATGATGAGGTAACCTCCATTTATGATTCGAATGAATAAAACGATCGGAATGATCTTGAAGCTTTCATTTTTAAACTGCATGATAGATTAAAGGAATTATATGCTAGAAATAAGGAGTTAGTTAAGAAATCAAATGCTTTATTGAATGCTAACTCTAAACTTGTGAATGAAAATAATAGGTTATCACAAGAAAATAGTGATTTGAAGGAAAGAATGCATGTGAAAACTAGGATCAAGGAAGAACAAGCCTCCTTGAAGAAAAGATTGGATGACTTGAATATTCTCTTGCATAGAAAAAAGGAAAATATTGTTGATTTGAAAAGGAATAGAAATATATTGATCAACAAGAACTTTGTCACTTTTAGAAAGAATGATTTATGCTTTGTAAAATCAAAATCTTCTTTCTATGGAAATAAAAATTTTATTTGCAATTATTGCCAACAACATGGACATGTGAAAAATAATTGCTATGTCAAGAGAAATGAAAAACTTGGTATGAATACCGTATGGATTTGTTGTCATTTTACGAACTCGTATGGACCCAAGAAAATGTGGGTACCAAAAGTTATCATTTAATTTCTTGTGTAGATAATGAACATCACCAAGCATGTCAAATGGTTCAATGATAGTGGGTGCTCAAGACATGTGACGGGTGATGCATCTCTCTTCACCAAACTCATATCTGAAAGTAGTAGAAAGGTGACTTTTGGGGATAAAATGAAAGCAAAAACAATTGGTCTCGGTGATGTAGGTAAAAATGGTGAGACTTTGATTAAAAATGTGCTTCTTGTTGATAATTTGATTTACAATCTATTAAGTGTGAGTCAACTATGTGATAAAAATCTATATGTGTTATTTCCGCATCAAACATGAATGTCTAATTCTTGATAAAAATTGTGTTGTTTTATTTAAAGGTACTTGGCACAATGATGTTTATGGGATTTATCTTGACAATATTGGTAGTAGAAATGTAAAATGTCTAACCGCTTCTATAGATGATCCTTGGCTTTGGCATAGAAGGTTTTGTCACTTCAACATGGATTTAATTGAAAACCTTGCCAAAAAGGAATTGGTAAGAGGCTTGCCAAAATTGAAGTTTTTGAAAAACAAAATTTGTGATGCATGCCAATTTGGTAAACAAGTTAAAGTGTCTTTTAAACCAAAGAATTGTGTGTCTACTTCCGAACCCTTAGACTTATTACATTTGGACTTGTTTGGTCCAACTCAACATGCTAGTCTCGATGGTAGTAAATATGCATTTGTGATTGTTGATGACTATTCTAGGTATACTTGGGTACTATTTTTTGTTCACAAAAACGAAGCTTTTGAAAATTTTGTAAACTTGTTTTCCGAAATACAAAATTTGTTCTAGAATTTGAAAATCATCCGTTTGAGAAGTGATAATGGAGCCGAATTTAAATTTGGAGGTTTTCCAAAATTTTGTGATCACAATGGTATTTCACATGAATTCTCGGTGGTTAGAGTGCCTCAACAAAATGGTGTGGTTGAAAGGAAAAATAGAACACTTCAAGGGCCGCTAGAACCATGATTAGTGAATGTGATTTACCAAAATATTTTTGGGCAGAAGCCATTAACACGCATAGTTATGTTATGAATTGAGTTCTTTTGAGGCCCATTTCAAATAAAACTCCTTATGAGCTCTTGTTTTGCCAAAAACCCATTATGAGCTATTTCAAAGTTTTTGGTTGCACATGTTTTATTTTAAAAATCAAAGAAAATTTGGATAATTTGACAAAAAATCGGATGAAGGAATTTTTTTGGGTTACTCTGGTGACAAGAAAGCATACCGAGTATACAATTGAAGAACTCTTTTGATTGAACAAGTTGTGCATGTTACGTTTGATGAGGCTAATGATCTGTATACTTTTTATTTCAAAGAATGTGTGTGAGGATGAAGATATAAGTATTCAAAAGGAACTTAAGAAGCTCACTATACATGAAGATCGTTTCTTTCTTGACAAGCAATGAGGAGAAAACTCATCACTTGGATGATGAAGAAGAAAAGAACGAAGATACTCGAAAAGATCTCCCAAGAGCTTGGAGATTTGTCTCTAGTCACCCTCAAGATTTGGTCATAGGTGATCCATCCGACGGGGTAAAAACTCGATCTCATAAATCTTTGAATAGTAATTGTGCATTACTTTCTCATACTGAATCTAAACGTGTGGATGATGCATTGAATGACGAATCTTGGATCTTTTCTATGCAAGATGAACTTAATCAATTCTAGAAAAATAATGTATGGACCTTAGTTGAAAGACGATCAACTCATCCCGTAATAGGAACAAAATGGGTTTTTAGAAACAAATTAAATGATAAAGGTAAAATTATTAGGAACAAAGCTAGACTTGTTGCAAAGGGTTATGCATAGATATGCTCAAGAAGAAGGTATTGATTTTGATGAAACTGTTGCTCGTTTAGAATCTATTTGCATGCTTCTTGCATATGCATGCTTTGACAGTTTGAAAATTTTCCAAATGCACGTCAAAAGTGCATTTTTAAATGGCTTTATTGATTAAGAAGTTTTCATTGAATAGTCTCCCGGTTTTGAAAATAAAAATTTTCCAAATCATGTTTTCAAGCTTTCTAAAGCCTTATATGGTTTGAAACAAGCTCCTAGAGCTTGGTATGAAAGGCTAAGTGGTTTCTCAATTGAGAATGGTTTTAAAGAGGTGTTGTTGACACCACTCTCTTCACCAAAACTAATTCTAATGGTTTGTTAATTTTTCAAATTTATGTTGATGATATTATTTTTGGAGCAACTAATGAAAACTTGTGCAAGGAATTCTCGTTCTTGATGCAAAAACAATTTGAAATGAGTATGATGGGAGAATTACAATTCTTCCTTGGACTCCAAGTTCACCAAACAAAGGAAGTGCATGTTTGGACGTTCATTACACAAACCAAGTACACAAAGAAGCTACTCAAGTGACTTGGAATGGAAGATTGCAAACAAATGGGAACACCAATGTGTAATTCAACCAAACTTGACAAAGATGAACAAGGTAATAGTGTTGATGAAAAACACTATAGAGGTATGATTAGAAGCCTAATTTACTTAGCAGCTAGCAGATCGGATATTATGTTTGCTGTTTGTCTGCGTGCTAGATTTCAAGCTTGTCCTAAAGAATCACATTTGATTGCAGTAAAAAGAATTTTTAGATACTTAAAAGGTTCAATGGATTTTGGTCTTTGGTATCCAAAATCCTCTACTTTTGGTTTAATTATTTATTCTAATGCTAGCTTTGCTGGTTGTAAAATTGATAGAAAAAGTACTAGTGGTATGTGTCACTTCTTGGGTAATCGTCTGGTGTCCTGGTTTAGCAAGAAGCAAAATTCTATTTCACTTTCTACGGCAGAAGCCGAATATATTGCTGCTGGAAACTGTTGTGCTCAACACTTCTGTGGATGAAACATACATTAAAAGACTTTGAGTTATCTTTGATTGTGTGCCTATAATATGTGATAACACTAGTGCAATTAATCTCACAAAAAATCCTGTCATGCATTCTAGAACCAAACACATTGATGTTCTGCACCACTTTATTAGAGATCTTGTGTGCAAAAAGGAAATTTGTGTTGAATTTGTGTGTACAAAAGATCAACTTGCTGATATTTTTACTAAACCCTTGCCTTTAGATCACTTTGAATCTCTTAGAACTCGTTTGGGCATCATTAATTTCAAATCTGTATGAACTCTGCGTTCAGACGCACATAAATGTCTGAGCTATCTGCTCTATCGGACGAACACAAACGTCCGAACTCTTTTTTTCTGTCTCGGACGCTTATAATCATCCGAACTCTCCTACTCATTCCTCAAACTCTCTGGAATTTCTAACATACGAGTATCATCGTCTGATACTTCCTCCGATGCACAGCACAAACCTTCAGTCGTCCGTTCAGCTGCGTTCGAAAGCATGATCGGATGCATAAGAATCGTTCGGCCGTCCGAACGATTGCTCTGCTCATTTTAATCCATTCATTTTCCTCTCTTTGGACACTTACAATCCGGCGAACCCTAGCTCTGGCGACTCAAGCTCCATCTCAAAATTCTCTCAATCTATCCCTTCTCCACTAAAATTGGTTAAATAATTTCTATTCCAAAACCCTCACCCCTTTCAATTGCACCTCATTTCACCTTTCTACCATCTCATTTCTTGCAACTTCCCATAAATTTCCTCAAACTCTCTTTTCCCTCTTTTTCTTCTATTTTAAATTCTCAATGGTATGATCGTGTGGAGGATCTTCAACTACTTCCAAAGGCAGAAAATCGAAGGGCAAGGCTCCAGTGCAAGGACAAACAACCACAAATCCTCAATCCACCCCAATCCCTCTCTGCCTATATTTATTGATGCCAAGGCATCCGAGAGGTATACCTCACTTCTTAGCAAATCAATCATTGTTCAACGACCCGTTTCTAATAATAGTCTTTTTGATGAATTGAGTTTGCCTCTAGTTAAAACTTGCTTTGAAAAACAATCTTGAGGTAAATTAGTTCACTTGGACTTGCCTGTTTATCATGATATGGTATTGTAGTTTACTGCTAATCTTAGAAAGGGCTCAATTGTTCGTACATTAGTCTCCCTTGTCAATCATGTAAATCTTGAGCTTTCTTCTAATGTTATCGATTCTATTTTCGAATGTGGAGTTCCCTCCCCTAATGAAATTTCCTATTTCTTTTCTTTGGATAAATGGCCTACCTTAGACACTCGTTTCGATATTGACGAGGTCCGACAGATTTTTAACATCAATTTTAAACAGGCTTCAGAAGCCAAAACCACACTGCTTACACTTGAACTCAACATTTTATATACTTTAGTCACTAATTTACTGCTTCCGACTGATGGGCATCGCACTGAGCCGGAAAAAATACAGTTGTATTTGTTTTATTGTGTAAGATAAAGGTATCCCACTTGACTTTGGCTATCTCTTTTGCTCTCTATGGGAGCTGTACCATTTTTAACTGATACACGCAGAAATATTCTTTTTGGCAAAATTTTCACTAAAGTTTTTTATCACCTTGATGTCCCCTTTACTGGCAAAAAACAATTTCCTCCCTATTTTAATAAATCATACATTGAACACAAAGGTCTAAGGTTTTTTAATCTAGATGGTTTACCAAGGCTGCCTTTGAACTTGAAAAGTCCAAATCTCAGGCGTCACCTCCTCAACCATCATCTTCCACACTTCCACTATTTCCTGACCCCCACCCTTCATCTTCTGAACGCTATTTATCTCATCTATGTACCCTTGTTAACTCCTCGAGTAATCAAATTAGCACCTTCCAACGCTGCACCACTCGGAAGCTAAAGAAGCACTCAATTTAGGAATGTCTCTCTCAGCTCGGTCCAATTTGCTAATATCCAGTCCCAATATATTCTTGAGTCTTCCTCTGACAGTGATGACAGTACCAATACTGAAGGTGATCGTTCTGAACCTGAAGACTGTGAGGATCCAACTAATGTAGCCATTCCTGTATTACTGCCAAATCTACTGTTATTGGTGCTGATGATGACGATGACGAAGACGTTGGCGACACCTTCAACTACATCATGCAACGCCGAGATCCTAATGATCACGACAGTGAGGCTACCGATGACGATGTATCCACCAAGAAGCGCAAACTAGAAGAACGCTCCAAGAAGAAAAATGACTCCACTTAAATTTTTAAATTGATAGTTTCTTTTTCTCTTTTTAAGCTTGTCTTATATTTGATTAACTTCTCTAAGTTGTATTTATTAAACTTCTCTATGAAGTCTTGTTTTGCCTTTTTTGGATTGCTTTTATATTGCCTGCTTAAGGGGGAGCTTATTTTTTCTTTGATGGTGACAAAAGGGGGAGTAAGTGTTGCATTGATTACGGTTGTTTGAAAAAATTATATTGTGTAAACTTAGTTGTTGCAAGTTATTTACCTCATGTGTCATCATAAAAAATGGGGAGATTGATGATCTACAACTCTTATTTTGATGATGACAAAATGACTTAACCATTTTACCTAAGTCAAGTCTTATCTTGTGTAGGACTTCCAGGATGTTTGCCTGAAGCAGGGCTTTCGAACGATGTACACTTTTCGAACAGCACTGTATTTCTCGAACGCACAAGCTCGTCCGAACAAGATTATCACGGAAGCAATTCACTATCTGAACGATCAGACAGAAAGCAAGATTTTGGAGCATCTACAATGGATGCACAAGCCCGTCCGAAGGAATTTTCCTCAGACGTATTTTTCCATCCTAAAGAGCAAGGCAGAATCAAAAGTCTTAAGGACGCATCTAACCGTCCGGAAGAAGCTTACATCGTATGAAGCTAACTGTCCGAAAGAAAAACATTCCCAGTTTTGCTTTAAACCTTTCGGATACATTATTCCATCTGACGTGTGAACTCTTCAAGCATACCTTGTTCAGACGATGGAACGGACGCAAGATCGACCGTCCGAACGATGTCCTTTACTTTATGATATTTGAGAACGAACGATGGATCGAACGCATAACAATTATACCGGACGTCCGAAACCTATAACGGCTACAGTTTTTGAGCATTTATTATTAAGCCGTTAGGAAGTGGTTAGAACTCAATTTATTGCACCTATAAATACCAATTCCTGTGTATAATACAAAACAACTTACACGTTAAATACAAGCAAGTAGAAAAGCAATTTGGGTGCAAATTAGCTATTGAGAAACATTGTATTAGTGTGTACTTTAAAAGTGCTATTCAAAAATTATTATGTGGAGTGATAATCTTGTACAAAAGTGAGGTTGAGAGTAAAATTCTTGGCTCAACTAAAGAGAATTAGTGTGAGCAATGATTGTTCTACTTTGTGTACATTTGAGATTATTGGCTCACCAAATTTGAAGTAGCATTTTTAGTGGATAAACACTTCTAGCTTGGTAGCTTGGAAGTGTTGTTTGTTTAATCTCTCTCTTTACCTTTTTCTATAGTTCTTAAGCTTAATTGATTTTATCTCTATCAAATTACTTGTTAGCACAAAAGATTTTATAAGTGCATATTTTGCAAAGTAATTTTTTACCAAGAAACCTAATTCACCCCCCTCTTAGGTTGCTCTTGGGCCAACACTGTCCATATCCGGTTCATCTTCAGAACCATATCAAATCCCGAATCTGATGAAATAGGATGAATTGAGACTGTATTTTGTAAATAAGTAGTTATCTTGAATATATTAACCATTTTTTTTTTGTTTTCCGATCACCTGGAAGGGACAAAAGAGTATGGAACATTTTCTTTTCCTAGTGAAATCCCCTAGTATATGAAAGAGTGAAAAAGTGACAAAAACTCGTTAATTGGAAGAGTCGTACCCATTCCAAATTTCAGTCCAATCAAACAATCTTCCCTACCTTGTTACTCTAGGTTGGGGGTAGGTCCTGGGAGGGAAGTTATAGACACCTTTCCATACTTTGTGTCTGGAGTACTTGCGGATTTGGGCTTTGGCGGTGTTTATCATGCACTTTTGGGTCCTGAGACGCTTGAAGAATTTGTTCCATTCTTCGGCTATGTATGGAAAGATAGAAATAAAATGACCACAATCTTTTAGGTATAAAAGATACTATCATTACTGCCTGGACAATTAGACATCCAAACCGTAATCGCAACTACCTAATTGCAATAGTGGCGCTCTACCCTAATTGAAAATATAGATAAGATCACAAAGTTGCCTTCTTTGTATTTGTTTTTATGAAAAACAAAAACTATCCCAACTCGATTAACATTCAAAAAAGTCTTCTCAAAGTTGATCTAGGTATATAAAACTAGAATCATCAAAATCTTTAGAACCCCGAACTATTAACGCTCTTTCGAGACTACTAAATGGATCACATAGCTTATTTATGGTTATCCTTTTGTTATAAATATAAACAAGGTATGGTGTTGCAGTAGAAAACATGATGATTCAGTAATACTAACATGTATATTCAGACAAATATTAGATCAACATCTTTGATCATATGTAGAAAAGCATTAAGTACAATAGCACAAAAAATTATAAACGTAGAATCATAAAGATTGAATCTTTATTCGAAATGTAGTTGGGTGATGGAACATCAACCTCTAACATGTCAACTACTTCATAGAAATTATAGATAAAAATAATAATTGCTTTAACTAGGGTTGTACTAATTTTTTTGAAGAACCGGTGAACTGACATTAAAAATGGTTTTTTCAAGGAGGTAAACTACACTGAAACAAACCGAACCAAAAAGATCATTGTTTGTTTTGTATGGACATTCATTATTAGAAACAAAATAAATCGTACCAAACCAAGTGCATGTCTTTTCTAAATATTTTTAATATTTCAAACAAGGTATGAGAAGTATCGTGACAAACTCCTCAGTAGTTTAATACTACTAGTTCATAATTAATGTAATTTATTTAGAAAAAGGCATTCTCATGTTTTTTGTTCAATATCCAATGAAATAATATTAAATAACTTCTTTTAGTTAGAGATAAAATATTAACAAATGTATTTTACTTTTAATAAAGTTGATATTCTTGGCAAATTCCTACACAGACTAAGGTCCATGCACCTATAAGATATAAAGTATGCAGCTATGGGTCCCACAAGGGCTCTATGTGGGTCCCATAGTAGGGCCCACAGGCTTTTTGTATTCTGGCTGTATGGATATTGATCCATGAAGAATTTACCTATTATTCCTAAATGACTATTTATTTCAAAATGTACTTTTGTATATATTTGAGAGAGAATGGTGAAGAGATTTCTTCCTTTTTCATTAATGTAAGAAGCAAGATCAAATAAATTAATTTTAGTGTTATTAGAATAGAATTTGATATCCATTTTAAGATTTCAAAATAAAGATGAAAAAAAACCATATGTAACTTTATTATATTATACTTAAATCAAAATTTGATCAAATCTAAATGCGATAAATAATAATCGATAACCGATTTCTATATGACTATATATATAAATACTTGCTAAGTGTGTGGATATATATACACACAAACACACACATTACCTGTGTGTGTATATTTATACAGGCGCACACATCTAAATAAGTATGAATTAATTTTAACTATACAATCTTACTAATTAGCCTATTCTTATTTAAGTTATTTGATGGTGACATTTATAACATTTTTTTGTCCAAATAGTTGAAGTATTGTAATAGAATTAGTTTGAACTAAACTATTATGGACCGTAGATACGTCATAAGGACTATACTAACCTATGAACCGATCGATTCGACTCAAACTGAGTGCGAATCGAGTTTTTACATACAAAGTTTGGTTTAAGATTTTGAAAATTGATATAAGAAGTTTGGTTCAAAAAATCCTTAAATTAAACCGACTAAAACCAAACCGTGAACACCCCTAATTTAACTAAAGTAAAAATACTAAATAACAAGAACTATAAAGAAAACACTAGAAGGCTTGAAGAATTGGAGATGAAATCATTACTTGAAGCCTTCTTTCAGACGAAGAACAAAACCTTCTTGACAATCCTCCAATAACCCTTCTCGGGTTGTATAAAAGAAAAAGCTATAGGACCCTAAAACTAAGAGAAAATCTGCTATAGAACTAAACTATGATGTTAAAATAGGTCATAAAGAGCAGAGGTCCTATTTATAGTTACAAGATGTCTCGAAGTATATGAGTTGATCCTCGATCGAAATTACTCCAAATGGGCCCAAAACCTGACTCAAAGTTGTAAAAATTGCAAAATTTTTTATCCAAGAATTTAGTGCAACATTGTGGTGTTAGGATTTACACTAAAATGCAATGCCACGATGTTGATGTCTTGGATTCTCTAGTAATGATGAACATCATGGCATTTGATTCCTTTGTAAACAGGTATGCCACAGAGTTTAGCTCCCACAAAATCATCTTGATCTTGCATTCATCCATATTTTCTTCATGTTTTGCACATCCAGAACCTTTCACCAACATATGAAACACACAATAACAACAGAAATACTATAAAAAACAAAAAACACAAATGAAACTTAAACACAAAAAGTACGACATTTACTAAAACCCTTAAAAGTACTCGAAACCTGGCCAAAACCTAGACAGAAAAAGAATGATAAATAAATATATTTTGTAGACTTCTCAACTCTTCACCCTTCATCCTAAACTCTTAACCGGTAAGTATATCTCATTGAATTGTTCTGTAGAACAATTTTTTTTTATTTTTTATAGTGATGTGTTATTATGGACAAGGATTGCGTCAATTTATCTATAGCTTTGTCGTATTCTTTGGATGAACATTGTTTAAGATTTATATATAGCTTTGTCGTATTCTTTAGGATGAACATTCTTTAAGTCTAGATAGACTCCATTTATAGAAATATTACATTGTTAAATTGATCATTTTTAGTTGAAACCATGATACCTTGGTTGGTGGTCGGACACATTTTTATTTATTAAAAAATAAAATACTACGAGGAGGATTAAGCCAAACCTCCTGATAGTAAAATATGTATTGTAACAAACCCTAACACGGTATAATATGTCTAAACATAGGACAAAAGTATAAAGAAAGAAGTACTAACTATTATAAATTCGAATTATGGAAGTTCGGAAGCATCAAAAGTAGCTAACATAGAAATATATCCATGGAGATCGCAAGGACTGAATATCCTTGACAATTGATGATCACAACCCAGTTTGGGAAGACCGTTCGCAATTGTATTATTTTCCCTATATATGTGAGTGAATAGGATAGGCTAGTTAACAATAATTTGGAGAACTCATTTATATTCATCATCCATCTTCTAGGGGCATTTGACAAGCATATGAACTATATCGACAATCAGTTTCGAATCTAGTTCAATGGTAAGATGTAAATCATGTTTTCTAGGCAAAGAGAGAGTCCATCCATCAAAGCTTTAAATTCTGCATCCAAGGTTGTACCTATACCAAAATCTTTGCAAATATGAGAAAAACAAGGCCTTGGTAATCATGGATCACACTCACACCACCCGATAGTCCCGAATTTCTGAGCATAGTTACCGGAAACTCTCTCCACCCCTACAAACTGCTTAACGATTCATGCGAATTGAAACAGGATTCATTTGCATGCCGAAATGCTGCGATTCACATTTTGGAATGTTAAAGGTAGCGAACCCTGACACAATATTCATTGAGAAAATGGAAAATATCCTCTAAATTTACCTAATTAGAACTATTTAGTATTGGATTGAGGATAATAGTTCTTAAAAGTTGAACATTTTCTTTTCTCTAGTCACTAAAAGTTCAAAATTTGTTAGAAATTAAATACTATATACTATCGACTACCTTCTTATTCCTATAATGTAGAAACTTTTTTTAAGAAGTGGCGTATCGTAACATATTGATTGAGCCTACCTCTATGTATCCGATATTTTATAAAATGGAGAATCGCGTCCTCGTATCAGTACCGCGTTTCCTAGCATACCGCTTTTCTGGTAACTATGTTTCTGAGTTAAGAACCATCAACATTCATCTTAAAAGTGTGATGACATGGTCTCTATCAGCTAAGAGCTTTAAAAATTGTTCGAGTTTCATTTGCTTGTGCATAGTAAATCCAAATTGCTGAAGATAATGAAAGGTTTCTGAATAAGAGGATAAAGACTATTGCATTGTTTCATCTTGTAGAAACCTGAAGAATGCTGTTGAGTTTTAGATCCAATCCAACAACACAATTCTTAAGCTAAAATGAACATCATTCTGTGCCTTCCACAACTCCCAGCAGATTGCAACTGACATGAACTACATAATATCATGATTCCTAGTAGATTTTTTCCACCATATTCGCAATATGTGTAAAACGAAGGTTGCCTTCAGCATTTAGAAGCCACATTTGCTAGCAAAATACCACCAAGTGCTGAAGCTAACTATAAAATTAGTGAACCATTGATCAAGTGTCTATATCGATCTACAGACGTGACATTTTTACACCATACAATAACAAATTTCCATCAAGATGTCAGGAAAAGGGAGGAGTATATTTAATAATCTCCTTATGAAGATGAACATGCGAAGACGAATAGTGTTGCTCCAAATAAATTTTTGTGATGTAGAAGCTTCTTTTTTAGGGTAATCCTTATATGGTGTATGATTAGATGTGGAAGCTTTTTTTAATTTTTTAATTTTATTTTTTGTAACATTGTTCATTGGATTCTTTTTTTCCATCTATATGATTTAAAAACTCTTTATTTTCTAACTCTGAAATCACCACGCTTGATGCGTTGAATACTGAGTCAAGGCTTTCATCATCAACATCATCCACATTTACAATATCATTATACTCAAGGTTTTCATCATCAAAATCATTCATATTTACAATATCATTATACATTCGGAGCACATTGATAACTCTGCTTTTGTAGAGTTGTTTGTTATCCTTTGTGGTCTAGTTTGTGTTGTTTAGTCTTGATTTTTAGTGTTTAATTGTTAGTAGTTAATTAGTTTTATATGTAAAATAGTGTTTTAGTAGTAATTGTTCATTTTTTACAATATTAAGTGTTGTTATTTAGCGTTTGATGTATTTTTGCAAGACAAGAAGGGCAATGGTAAATCACAATGACGTTGAGCATAAAGGCATGGCGTTACGTTCAAGGCTAATCTAAGGAGCCACGGCGCTACAGGTGGATTGGTCCATATTTGTTTAATTCATGCTTGAAACCAAAAATTTAGCCCAGAAGTCGATATAAGAAGGGAAACTTTGTAGAGCACAAGAGGAGAAGCGACAAGGAGAGCCAAGACTTTGGGTGTCATTTGTCAATGTTTTTAAACCCAGACCGGGCATTAACCCGGTGCCCTGTCCGGGTTGCGGGTCAACCGGGTCACTTGTTATTATTATTTAAAAAAAAAATTAGATTTGTTTCCATGGCTTAAAATACGTTTATATAAGATCTAGAAAAGCTAAAAGTAGCAATATTCTTTTGAGTATTCTAGTGCTTATTCACAAAGCACTCTCCAAATTCTCAATCAAAAAATAAAACCTATACAAAATAATTCAAAATCTCCAAAAAGAAACCACTTAATATACTATCACATCTTGTCCAACTTCAAAACCAACCTGCTCAATATGAAATAAGGACATCCAAGTTAAAAAATATCCTGCCTAAGATTGTTCAAATTCCCACATAAAAGATGGAACAGAATAAACAAAACATTACAACACATTACATTATGGGAAAAAAATGGGAAATATAAACTTCCTAAGGTTCTTTACAGTAAATATAAACGAAAAAAATGGAAAAACTAGAATGTAAACTAGAGAAAGAAAAAAGAGAAAAAAAAAACTAAAATGGAAAAATAGAGAAAAAAGAGAGATAATAATAGCTCCAAATTAAAAAGTAAAAACATGCATGAAAATTTCATGAAATAATAAAAAAAAATCAAAATAGAAGAATATAAACTTACTAGTATGGTGAGCTAAAATATGCAGCCAAGAAGAGAGAGCTTAGAGCACGGATCTAGACAGGATGGAGAAGAATGGCGTGGATGTGGTGTAGTTATGGAGGATAATGGAGGAGATTGAGAGTGGTGGCTTGATTTGAGCTTGAGCTTTTGTCTTTGAGTGTTGCTGCTGAGATTTGGGATTTTGACTCTTTTATTTTTTTTTAAAGGCCAAAAATCAAACCCGGATTGTACCGGTTGAACCGGGTTTATACCGGTTCACCGGTATAATCTGATTATTTCGGGCATCATGATTTTTATTGGCCAACGGGCATACATCTAGACCGGACTGGAGGCTCTTCCGATTCGCAGTTTGACCGGTCGAACTGCCCGATCCGGTCCGGGTTTAAAAACATTACTCTTTGTAGGCTACTAAACAAACTCTCTAGAATGAAACAATTCAAGATGTAGAAATTGGTGTATCGTCTAGTAAGGCAGTAGAAGAATAAGAAAGACTAACCAAGTACACAACCCCTGCTAGAAGGAATAGTAACGAGACTGAAAGAAGACTTTGATTCTGGAATCTTCAAGAAAGTACAAATTCCATTTTCTCAAAGGTTCAAGATTGATGAAACATAGTAGAAGTTCAAATGATTTCTAGAAATTTTCAAGAAGATAAAAATAAACATCCATTCATTGAAGCTAGAAAGTATTCCTAGCTATGCAAAGTTCATGAAATAGATTCTCACAGGAAATAGGGCATTTTTGGGTTATGAAATCCTATGCCTAATGAAGGGTTGCAATGCATTAATCCAGAAGTTATGAAAAATCCGAACCTACCTCTTGTGATGACGGATCATAGATCCTTTTCGATTCCTTGTGAAAATTGGTAGGTTATTCTTTGAGAAGACCTTGTGTGACTTAGGAGATCGACTTAATGCCTCTTTCCATCTGTATAAGAAGCTGAATGGAGGAGCATTAAAGCCTGTTAATATGTCCTTTCAGATAGCAAATGAAAATATTAAATATCCATTGAGTATAGTTCCAAATGTGATAGTAAAGGTTGACAAGTTGTTCTTACCAATAGATTTCATCATTCTTGAGATGGAAGAAGACAAGGACATGCCTTCGATAGATGCTCTCTCGGCCATTTCTTACAGTCGAGAGAGTATTCATATATGTCCAAGAGGGAAAATTTCAATTGAGAGCCAACGAGGATATTGTTTCCTTTAATGTTTTTTATTCACTAAAGTTTCCCTCTTTATATGATGATATTTTTAAAATTGATATTATTGATGAAATTGTTGATTTTTATGGGTCAAATTTTGAGGAAATTTTGTCCATTTGATACAACATTCGTAGAAGGAAGTGAAAACAATAAACAAAATGAGGACAGCCAAGGTAGTTTGGAAATATTAAAGGAAGATGTAGATTTGAAGGAGAAAAAGAAAGAAAATTTAGGTAACTAGGGGTCTCAAACCAACAAACCTCCCAAGATTGAGCTCAAACCTCTTCTTACCATCTCCGTTAAGCTTTCCTGAATGTTGATGAAAGTAGTCCTATTTTTGTTAGTGCATTTTTGCCAAGTGAATAGTTGATTAAATTGCTTAATATTCTACGACAATATCGTGGAGCCATCTCTTGGAGCTTCGAGGACATCAAGTCAATAAGTCCAACTATTTGTATGTACAAAATTCTACTCACTGAGAACTATAAACAATGTAGGCAACCTCAGCATAGGTTAAATCCTGCCTTGAAAGAAGTGGATAGGAAGAAAGTGATGATACTTTTTGATGCCATAATCATATACCCTATTAGTGATAGTGAATGGGTTAGTCCTAGTATACCAACAACCATATGTCTCAACTGGTTCCCAAAAAGGAGGGTATAATGGTGGTAGCCAATGATCATAATGAACTCATATTTTCTAGGGTAGTTACAAGGTGGTGCATGTGCATAGATTACATGAAATTAAATACAACCACTAGGAATGACCATTTTCCTTTTCCCTTTATTGATCAAATATTGAGACTTTTTGGGCATGCTTTTTATTATTTCCTCATGGGTATTTTGGGTATTTTCAAATAGCCATTGCACCCGAGGATAAAGAAAAATCACTTTTACACGCCCATGTAGCACTTTTGCATTTGACGCGTGTCATTTGGCCTTTGCAATGCTCCAAGTATGTTCCAATTAAGTATGTTTGCTATTTTTAATGACATAACTGTTCACAGAAATTTTTATGGATGATTTTAGTGTTTTTGGTGATTCTTTTGAATTATGTTTGCACAATCTTGCTATGGTACTGAAAAGATGTGAAGAGGCTTACCTTTCTTTGAATTAGGAAAAATGTCACTTTATGGGTATTTTCATCAAGGAAGGAGTTGTCTTAGGGCATAAAATTTTAGAAACAGACATAAAGGTTGACGAGGTAAAGATTTAGGTAGTTAAAAATTAGGCAACGTTGGAGGCAATTGAAAACATACCTCCTTGCAATGTTGAGGGAGTTAAAAGGTTTTTTGGGACATGATGGATTTTATAGGAGTTTTATTAAAAAAAATTTCCAAATCTGTAGGCCCTTATGTCCTTTATTACAAAAGGATGTGGTGTTTGATTTTAATGAAATGTGTATGCATGCATTTGAACTATTGAAAAGGGCTTTGGTCGTAGACCTTGTTAGAATTGCTCCATATTGGTCTCTTCCATTTGAAATTACGTGAAATTCGAGTGATTATGCCGTGGGAGAGTATTGTCAAAGAATAGACAAGGTTTTTCATGTCATGTATTATGCTAGTCGTACACTTAATGAAGCACAAATTAACTACGCCATCACTGAAAAAGAATTGTTGGCAATTGTGTTTGCATTTGATAAATTTATAGATGATATTCTTATCTTATTGGGAATAAAGTAAGTGTTCATACTGACCAGTCAGCTCTCAAATATTTTCTTTTGAAAAATGATGCCAAACCTCAGTTGATTAGATGGATTCTTTTATTGCAGGAATTCAATTTGGAAATCTTAGATAAGAAAGGTAGTGAGGATACTATTGCCGATCTTCTTTCATGACTTGAAGGATTGAAAGACACAACCCAAGAATGGTATCGATTAATGATGATTTTTCTACTAAAAAATTGATGGATGTTGGAACTGCTTGACCTTGGTATAAAGATATTATTAATTATTTTGTAGCCAAGGTCGTGCCAACTTCTATGGAAAGGTCGTGAGAATACTATAGCCGATCATCTTTCATGAATTGAAGGATTGAAAGACACAGCTCATGAAACGGTATCGATTAATGATGATTTTTCTACTGAAAAATTGATGTCTATTGGAAGTGCTCGACCTTGGTATGAAGATATTATTAATTATTTAGTAGCCAAGGTCGTCCACTCTTTATGAATTATGACTTCTATGGATGCCAATGAGAAGAAAAAGTTTTTTTTAGAGATTTAAGTATTACTTTTGGCATGACCCTTTTCTTTATAGTTGGTGTAGTGATCAGATCATCTGCCGATGTTTAAAAATGAGATGATAGTTATCCTTTTTCATTGTCATTCATACCCAATGCATGGACATCATGGAGCCCAAACAACAACAGCAAAAATTCTTCAATGCAATTTTTACTAGTCAAGTATGTTTAAAGATGCAAGAGATTTTGTGGTGGGGTGCAATATTGTCAATAGGATGGTAATTTCTCAAAGAGGAATGAAATGCCTTTAACGACATTTTGGTTTGTGAAGTTTTTGACATATGGGGGTAAGATTTCATGAGACCATTCCCAACTCATATTCAAACAAGTTCATCCTCGTGGCTGTAGATTCTTTCCAAGTTGGTGGACATGATTCATGGGTAGTGGTCAACTTTGTTTGAATTTTTTTTTTTCAAAATTTGGAGTTCCTAAGGCTATCAAGTATAATAATGGAGGTAGCCATTTCTGAAGTGCACATTTTGAGTCACTTTTGTCCAAGTAAGGAGTAAGACACAAGATCTCATTAGCTTATCATCCTGAAACTTCAGGATAAGTCAAGGATCTAATTGGGAACTCAAGCTCATTCTAGAAAAGATGGTCAATTCCCCAAGAAAAGATTGGTCGAAGAAGCTTGATTATGCTTTATGGCGTACCATGCGACCTACAAGACACCGATTGAGATGTTTCCTTTTAGGATGGTCTATGGGAATTTGTGTCACCTTCAAGTTGAACTAGAGCATAAAATTTATTTAGCAGTCAAAAGTGTCAATTTCAATTGGAAATAAGCTAGTTAGAAAAGGCTTTTTGAAATCAATGAAATAAATGAGTTAAGGAGGCAAGCTTGTGAGAGTGCACGAAATTAATAGGAGAAGACCAAGGCAAGTCATGACAAGCATACTTCATGGAAGGAATTTAAGGTCGGAGATTTGGTACTTTTGTATAACTATCATGGTTGAAACGATTTTCCAGAAAACTCAAATCTCTTTGGAGTGGACCGTAGAAGTAGTTGAGGTATTCCCACTTGGTGTTGTAGAAATCAAAGGGACCAAAGGCAATTTCAAAGTGAACGGGCATAGATTGAAGATTATGGAGGTTTGATTGACGATGTTGGGAAACCGTTTGGTTCATCAACAATTAATCACTTCTGTGCCATAGTCAAGCCAAGAACTCTATGAAAAGCACTTCTTGAGAGGCAATCCAAGTATTATTTAATTTCATTTGTTTAAATTTATTTTTTCATTTTATTTTATTGTTTCAAGAAACCTTCATAGGTGGGAAATCAAGATTAATGGAGTTTTTGGGCAAATTTGTAGGTTTGAAGGAAAAACAAAAATTAGGTGTAAAACGCCATGCACTAAATTTAGTGCCACATTGTTCATTATCATCTGGGATGAGAATCCAACAACCAAATGCCATGGCTTTCTCCTCTTAGGCAAATACAATACGACGGGAACGTTACTGAAGGATGAGGTCACCACCATAAGTAGATATTTAAAAAATTAAATGCAACTGAAATGATCAAATAAATAATCTAAATCCCTCATGAATGGATCAATCTACCAAACTTTATTGTTTAGAATTGACGTAAAGGGTCAAGAAGAGATCTTTACCTCAAAAATTGAATTTTTGCAATAAACTGACAAAGTCCCATATTGAAGAAGAATGCCGGATGTATGACGTCTTTATCAGTCCACACGAGTACTTGATCAACTAAATCCTCCTCTTAGATAGTCATTAATATACTGTGCTAGCAAAGATCCTAAACAAATAAACTAGCAAGTGAAAGAATTCACTTTTTGGCTAAAATCCCATCATAGAAGCATTAGGAAAGGGAGAGGAACAGAGACGATTTAGAGGGAGAAAGGGACAACAAGAGAGGGACAACGAAATTTTCTCCTTATTTTCATGTTGAGGCTGCTGCTCTTACTGACCGATGGAGTATAAATGAGTATATAGGTAGACCACTTAAGGCAAATTAGGGTTTAGTGAAACCTGGTTTAATACAGTTCAACTGAAAATCCAACATTTTCTCACCGGGTTAATTCTATGTCCTTGGGTCATTAATAACTTTATAGGACTAATCTAAATTAATTAAATTAGCTCACATATGTTATTCATTCCCCACGTAATCATATTTTAAACTCCAGTCTTTACTCGACTTAAACATGATAACTAAAGACGAGTTTAACAAGTCTTATACAAAACGTTTTTGCATGTAATTTTAAACTTTTTTTTTTTAAAATCAACCCTCAGTTTTTTCTTATCTTTAAAATTTTCCTAAGCCACTTTTATGGCTTAATTTGTGCATCCCATGCATCGCCATAAAATACGATACACACTGTGCAACTCCTGCCCTTTCATCTTCTAGTTTGAAGTTAATTGATCATCATGCCTTTATGTGTGCAACCAACTAGGTTCATGATCCCAATGACATCGGGATTATAAGATAAATTGATAATAACTTATAGACTCTTACTAGGTCAAGGGTTTTGTCTATTATCTCATAACCAACATCAAAACCATCTTTTGGAGATATTAACTCTTAATTCCCAAATTGTCCTTGAAATCCAAGAGTGACGTCTAGAGACATATTGTGTCTATCAATAGGATATGAATGAGAGTAATTCATCATAAACCTTCGTACATGATTACCATGTAGTAAAATCCTTCTATTTTAGTATCCAATCTAGATCGTGGCCATGGTTCCCTTGTCAAGCTGATCTGCGATCTCTTATATGATTTATGTGTATCTTAGCACGTATACTTAATTAAGAAAGTCTTTGCTTCATACGTCAACTACCTTGAGCAATGATTTCCTTGCTAAGATTCACCATCATCATATCATTGACAATCTTTTTATTTTTCACTTAAGAGTAATGGATCTTACGTGACATGCAATCTCTATGATACCAATTGGTGCTTTATTATACCCTAAAGAGTAATATTATACACCATGAACTTCATATATTTAAGACTGTGTTAATGAAGTCTTCATAACACTATAAGTTAAAGGACCAATCCACACGATCATGACATTATTGGATCACTAACAAATAAGTGAAAACCCCATGTGATCTAGTATAGGTTATGTCTAGTTCAACACATTATTTTAGTAATTGTTTATTGTGTCAATCCTCACAATTCATGTGAAATGATATGAGACTTGATCATCCTTACTTGTGAAGAACTCATGTCACATTGAGAGAAAGTTACAATACTAGTAGCTACTAAGGGTAGCCATGCCCAATTGAGTACCCTCTACTAGGAACTATAAATATTTATGAATGATGTAATTAAAGATTTGTATCTCATATTCACAACTATTGTTAATAAATTTTTAACATCACTCAATGGAGTCATTCAAAATAAGTCTATTACTAGAAATACGTGAATGAAACGCAAACTTGCCATTGATTAAAATGTGAGATAAGTTTAAAAATAAAGATGTTCCATTGCACTCATGATGACTCGATTGTGTTTATAGAGTATGCTACCCTAACAATCTCCTACTTGTACTAAAGTCAATCGCTTTGGTATCTCATAGCTGTCTTCTCAAGATATCGATCAAGTTGTTGTAGTGTCAGTAGCTTGGTAAATGGATTTGACACGTTGTCAAGTGTCCCAATTTTTTGTACCATGATGTCTTCTTTTCCAGCAATTTCCCTAATCAAGTGATACCATTTCTCAATATGTTTGGATTTCTTTTGAGATCTTGGTTCCTTAGCCTATGCAATAGTTCTATTAATGTTACAGTACAAAGGTATTGGATCATTTATGGTAGTAACGGCCCCAAGTTCAGTGATGAACTTCTTAATCCAAACAGCCTCTTTTGTTAGTAGCCGTATTTTGTTTAGATATCTTCCAACTGACTGCTCCATCATTGAGAGTAAACACAAAGCCCAATGTAATTTTTCTATCATCCATGTCAAACTAAAATTCTGAAGTTGTATACCCATCTATATTTAGCTCTCCATTTCCATAAACCAAGAAATATTAGCAAAATCCTTAGTCTTTTTCAAGTACTTAAGGATGTTCTTAATAGCAATCAAATGCTCTTCTCCTAGATTAGATTGATTTCTGCTAGTAACACTTACAGCATGACTAATATTAGGTCTTGTACATAGCATGATGTACATTAGACTACCTTTAGTAAACGCATAAGGTATCTCTGCCATGCGACCCTTTTTTCGGGTGATTTTGGACTCATCTTTTTAAAAAGATGAATTCCATGTCCAAAGGTAGTAAACCTCTTTTGGAATTCTCCATGCTAAACCTTTCAACACTGTGTCTATATACATAACTTGGGAAAAACCTATTATCCTTTTTGCTCTATCTCTAAATATTCAAATTCTAAGGACATAGATTGCTTCTCCCAAATCTTTCATTGAAAAAGTCTTCGACAAGCATACTTTGACTGATGTTAACATCCCTATATCATTACCGATTAATAGTATGTCATCAAGATACAAAACTAGGAAGGTGATTACTCTCTGACTAGACTTGACATGGAGGCTTATAGACACATCGTTTATCCTCATTTTTAATGAAGTCAGACCCTTAGATTGCTTCATCAAAATGAATGTTCTAACTTATGGAATTTTGCTTAAGACAATAAATGGATCTCTTAATCTTACATACCTTATTGGCAATGGATTCAAAACCTTTAAGCAATTCCATATATATATCCTCTAAATATATCTATTCAGAAATGTGGTCTTGACATCCATTTGCCAAATTTCATAATTATGGTTTCTTGCTATAGCTAATAAAATCCAAATGGATTTGAGCATGGCTATTGGGAAAAAGGTTTCCTTCTAGTCTATTCCATGGACTTGACAATACCCTTTAGCTAAAAGCCTGGTTTTATAGGTCTCCACCTTACCATTCACACCAATATTTCTCTTGAAGACCCATTTGTTCCCTATTGGAACTATTCCTTTGGGAAGCTCTACTGGAACCTGAACTTGATTGCTATGCATTGAATCCATTTCAGATTTCATTGCTTCTAGCCATTTAGGATCACTGTGGTAGAATTAGTGTTAAACATCGCCTCTTTATATGTAGTAAGATCATCTTTATGATCACTTCTCTTTGAGAAAACAATTCTTGTGCTCCTTGTAGGAGTAAGCCATATCTCTTTGGTGGATGAGATATCCTACTAAATCTATAAGGAGTTTGTGCTACAACTGGAGCTGGTATTTCTTCTAAATTTTCTTCCACTGTGTCCATGTTGATTTGTTGAGAAGAAGTTTCTTCTAATTTTATAGCCCTTCCGGAGCCTACTTCTTTAATAAACTCTTCATCATGAAAGAGGATATTCTAGCTTATGACAACCCTTTGTTCATTCAGAACATAAAACTAATATTCTAAACTATCTTTCGGATATCCAACAAATTGGACTTAGTCTCTAATTTTTCTATCTTAAATTTTCTAATAAAAGTTTTACAACCCCAAATTTTAATGTGATTAAAGCTTGGAGGTTTGCCTTTCCACATTTCATATGGAGTTGTAGGGATAGATTTAGAAGGTCCATACCCTATTTAGTATATAGACGGTAGTAAGAAGTGCATAACCATAAAAGGATTATTGTAAGTCAGTATAACTCACCACGGACCGGACCATGTCAATCAAAGTTCTATTTCTGTTCTCAGAAACCCCATTGAATTGTGGTATTGCCAGTGGAGTTAATTGGACTATTCCACTGGACTTGAGAAGCTCATCAAACTCGTCACTCAAGTATTCGCCTTCTCGATTTGATCGTTAGGCTTTAATACTTTTGTTGAGTTCATTCTCTACTTCAACCTTAAACTCTTTGAACTTTTCAAAAGCTTCAAACTTGTACTTCATTAAGTGCATGCAACCATACCTAGAAAAATCATCAGTAAAGGTTACGAAGTAACTATAACCACCACTCATAGTTACATTGAGTGGTCCACATACATCCATATGTATGAGCGTTAAAAGATGACTATCTCTTTCATTTTGTTTGACAAAAGGTGATTTGGTTATTTTGCGGAGGATACAAGACTTGCAAAGGTGATAATGGTTCAAAACTAGAAGAGTTTAATAGCTTTGTTTTACCATCTTGTCTAGTTTAGATTCCGCAATATGACCTAATCTTAAATGCCATGGATTCTTAGAGTTAACAGTTTCTCTAGTTCTTTTCTTGGAGTTGTCATTTATAAGGACACTTTGTTTAAAGTCATCAACTTTCAAATTTAGACAATAAAGATCATGAAATTATGAATAAGTACCAACTAATTTATTTCCAAGATAAATATAGCAAACATTATTCTTTTAAGAAAATTCATAATTGTCTTTCACCAAACATGGTAAAGAAATAATGTTTCTAAAAATTGAAGGTACTAAAATAATGATCTTTAAAATAAAAATGTGAGATGAAGGAAGAATGATCATCATAGTTCCTTCGAATACTGCTACAACATTTGCACCATTACTGACTCGAAGAGCTTTCTCCCTTTTGACGAGCCTCTTACTTTTGATAAAATCCTGAAAGGATGAACAAACACGTGAGCTGCTGTGCTCCAGAATCTAAAAACCAAGAAATAATATTGGAACCAATTGCAAGACTAGTTTCAATAACTGATGAATTGTACACACTGTCAGCCATCTTGCCTTTCATGGTCTTTCGGTATTCCACAAAATTCTTTTCTTGTGGCCTTCCTTATTACAGTAGTAACACTTTCCTTTTTCTGCCATAGCTCCTTATTTTTCCTATCTTTCTTGGAGTCACTCCTACTAGGCTTAGTATCAGGAGCCTTTCTCTCCTTGCTATTAATCTTCTTGGGTTTAAACTTTTTAGACTTGTGTGCTAGCAAGTAGTCTCCTAGCCTTTACCCTTCATTTCTTTCTAAGCAAGAGCTTAGTGTCTTCAAAAGCTCTACTAATGTATGTTCATTCTTAGGCCCCATTTTGGGTTACGGTACTTTTGCTAAAAAAGTGCTTTTAGATGATAAAAGCACTTGTATAGTGTTTGGTAAATATCACTTCACAAATTTAAGAGTAGAACTTTTGGTCTCAAAAGCACAACTTTTAACTCAAGTTAAAAATTAGTGCTTCTGAGTTGGCTTTTTCTTTTTAAAGCAATTAAAGATAAAGTTTGACTATTTTATCATTAATTTAAAACTATAACTATATAAATACTCCTACAAATTCAAAATCATGCATTGTCATATATAAAAAGTACTTATGCAATTTTATTCCCGAATAATAAAATTAAGCATTTATAAAGCATTTTCTTCAAAGGCGTAATGAATAAAGTGCTTTGTGATAAGCCATCACAACCTCAAACTGGGCCTTAGCCATATGATAATTCATTATGAATTGAGAAAAAGAGCCAGAGAGAGACTGGAAGAATAGATCTTCTTGAAGATCAGCTTCCATAAAGAAATTTAGGCTTTCTAAATGCTTTATAAGCCCAATCATCTTTAGGATGTGCTTATCCACATTCGACCCTTCAGTGATCCTACAGTGGAACAATTCTCTCCTATCTGACAGACCTACTTTACTCACCATATGACTCTTGCAAGTGTAGAATTGGAAGGAATTAAGTGCAATAGCATAGGCATTTGAAATCTTTTCATGCTATCTTTGCAGTTCATCAGACATAGAGACTAGCATGTGACACTTACCCTATTGTCATCATCTCGTCATTTCTTAAAGATGTCCATTTCTTCTTAGGTCATACCCTCGGGAAGAGCTACCGGAAATGACTGATCCAAGACATAAGAAATTTTTTCCAAGGTGAGAACAATTCTTAAATTACAGAGCCAATCATTGTAATTATTGCAAACAAGGTAGTAGGTATCAAGGATACGAAAAATGGGGGTTTAAGTGGTATTAGACATCTGCAAAAAATATAAATGAGATTATAAGTTAGTTTAACTTATCATTCTATTTGATTTTGGTCTAATCAAATAGTACCATTCATTAAGTTTTTCGAATTTCACACATCCAATTGAAAAACATAAATGCTCTTTGGAAGTATTTCTAGTGAATAAATCGATGGCCCATTAAAGTTAATAAAACTCATATAATAGTTTACTGATTTATTAAGTTGAAAGGGTTTAATGAGAGAGTAATTCTTACTCATTGTTTCTCATACATTTATTGACTAATTTAGCTCCTAATAATTTGAAACCTCACATAATAGTTTCTTGGTTCATTTCATTAGTTAGTTAAAATCCCACCATCATAAGATTGGATTTAAGTATAATTACCCTCACATAATAGTTTCTTGGATAATTATATATTCTTGACACATTAACATCTCATGCCTTATGAGCCTTTTGGGCCCATCAACGTGCAGAGCTACGTTAGAATTTTTCTAACATTACAACCCCATATTTTAGTGTTTAGAAGATTTAGCTTATTAGCTAGGTTTCCTTTTCCACATGCACCCACTTTTAATCATCTCGTAACTAAAAACATACACATATCACATACACATATAAAATAAAATGATGCTAATGGACCACAAAGAGATCCAACTTGAGCCACTAAGTTTGATTGAGTCTCAAGGTAATAAAAATTATAATGGCCCAAAAATTTGGGCTAAAACTTCCACTAGAGACTAGTCTTGAACTCTTCTAGGCTCCACATTGAACTTGTGGTCCATTCCAACACCTTGGATTCACCATGGTTTACTCTCACTCCTTGATCTTATAATGCTTCAAAAAATTTACAAGAAATATTCTAAAGTACACAAATATTTTCTCATACTAGAGGAATTACAACATCTAATAGAATAAAAGGCATGCAGGCCCACTATAAAATTTTTACAACCCATAAGAAATTAAATCAAACCATATAACAACATTAAATGGTCCCCTAAGGCCCATTAAGCATCATAAGCAAGAATATAACAATTATGTAAAGATACAATGATTAAGTTGAAAGCCCAAAATAAAAATTTCGGATTAAATCTAATTTAGTTAACTAAATAAATGGCTCTGGTCCACCAACATGCTAAAACACCTTTTTAAACATGTAACTTGAAATCACAAAAAATAAAACTAAAAAAATATTTTTCATTAAAATCAAAAAAATGGTTAAAACCCGAAATATGTAAAATCTAGCTGCCTAGAAGTTCACTGAGGCTCACTCCAAAAACCATACAAACCTTAGAAGAGTTTTAATTTAGCAGCCCTAATGAGAAAGAGGTCGCAGTGTAACCTAGGGTTGAAACCCTAGTCTTGCTGATTTCTTCCTCCTTTACGGTTTTCTTTTTTTTTTTTATAATTTTTATTTTCCACTTTATGGATTTGAGATACAAACCCAAAGGCAGAAAGCCTAGGGTTGGTTGCATCCATAGATTGGCTAAAACCCTAGTTGTATTTTTTCTTTTTTTCATTTAAAACTTCTTTTTGGTTAATCACAACATCTCAATTACATCAAGAAAGTGGTGAACAAATTATATGGACCAAAAACAAAAATTTCATCCAACCAAAAATTGTATCAAAATAATCTAACAGTTAGTTTCGTAGTCATGGCTCTAATACCAATTGAAAGATGAGATTGCTATGGTAAGTAGATATTTAAAAGATTAAATGCAGAGAAAACAATCAATAAATAATCTAAACTCCACATCTCTCTCCACGGATCAATCAACGAAACTTTATTGTTAGGAAGTGACCCAAAGGTTCAACAAAAGATCTTTACCTCAAAAATTGAATTTTTACAGTAAACTAACCAAGTCCTAGGCTAAAGAAGAAGAATGCCAAACATATGACGTCTCTAGTAGTCTGCACGAGCACTTGATCAACTAACTCCTCTCGGAGAGTTGTTAATACCCCGTGCTAGTGAAGATTCTAAACAAATAAACTAGCAAGTGGAAGAATAACTTTTTGGCCAAAATCCCAATCCCAGAAGCACTAGGAAGAGGAGAAAGAAAGAGACGATTTAGAGGGAGAGAGGAAAAATGAATTTTCTCCTTATTTTTAGGTTGAGGCTGCTGCTCCTTCTGACCTAGGGAGCTCAAATGAGTCTTTATAAACCACTTAAGGCAAATTAGATTCATTGGAACCTAGTTTAATACGGTTAGACAAAAAACCCTAATTTTTCTCCCCAGGTTATTTCCATGACTTTGGGTTATTAATAAATGAGACCATAGACTATCTAAAATTAATTAAATCAGTCAACATATATTATTCAATCCCCACATAATCATATTTTAAGCCCAAATCTCTACTCGACTTAAATACGATAACTAAAGACAAGAGTTTAATAAGTCGTATGCAAAACATTTTTGCATATATTATTATGTAAGAAAGTAAATCATGCAAAACAAAGTAGAATTTAAAATTTTGACTTCCTTCCACGGATCACCTTGATTAATTCATCCGTAGTAAAAGAGGAGTATAGAGATTATATCTCAAAACGTAGTAAAATATCCAATATGTCAGGGATGTCGATCCACAAATTGCACAGACATCTGCCCTCTAATGGTATCCACACAGACAATTAATCAAGGATCCTATCAAAATTGATTGAGCCAAACTATAGGTGCTAGCTCCTTAATATTTTTCCATCTCACGTTTTTCTTGGTTTTGTGAAATTTTTCTTTACTTTTTCCCGTGTTCAGTTCAAGGCTCTTGGCTTGGATATCATATTAATCATCAATCTAAGATTTATGACTTATCATAATTAAGTCCCAAAAGTTAATTTATCTTATAAATTAACTCATAAGTATCTCATACTTATCAAAAATAATTTTAATCCCAAATTTATCATCTTAAAGTATGTGATCCTTTAGGTTCCTATTCATGTTGGTAATAAGTATAATTATAATTCTAAATTAATTCGGATTAGATAAATTAAATAACTTTAATTTATCATTAATTAATTAATTAATTAATTTACACTTATGGATCACGATTGACTTTTAACAAAGTATCTTGACCACCCAAGTGTTGAGATATATTAAGTGATTCAACTTCATCTATCAATAATTTAGTTACCATGTAATTATTACCCTTTTACCATACTATATCCCAATTAGTTTAAGAGTACAGATATAATGCTAACTCTTATTATACTAATCAATCTACTTCTTTCCAAAATACAACTCACTTGAAATTAAACTTAAGACACTCTTAATTCTATTTTCACTTTGCACAAAGGATTTATGAGTAGTATTTCAACAAGTGGCGATACTGGGATATATGATCCCATTATAAGGAGCGGTGAATCCTATATTGGTCATATCTTATCCTTTCATGATTTATACTATGCCCGATCTCCACCGCATATTGACTCCTTAAGAGAACAACAAATAGAGGCAAAGTATAGTGATCCACAATCAAGATAAACCCATGACTTCAAGTCCAAGGATCATTACACTACTATCATAAAGAGATTAATCCACTGGCATTAGAATAATAATCCATGTGGAATACTCTTAGCGGGTCAATCCGATGCAATTATTTTCAATAAGCATCCACATGCAATTATGTGCTAATATATTTAAGTAAAACACTACGATTAGGGATATTTACATATAAAATATAACTATGTAGAGAATCTCAGCATCATAACTCTTTATGATTTTTCTCATATATATATTTTTTACTCGAAGACTTTATCCTATCAAATAGATAAAGAATGCCATATTACAAAATATGCAATTATAAATATAAAAGTGTAATTTGTCACTAAAACATATTATTTTTAGGGCATACACTAACAAACTTCCACTTGTACTAAAGCCAATCATTCATGTGCTTAAGACTGAATGAGTTAAAATGACTTTCATGTTTTTTTTTGGGACAAGGCTTTAATGAACAAATTAGCAGTGTTATCATCAGTGGAAATTTTCTCGATCTTTACTTCATCTCTAATCAAATGATAGTGCCGCAAAACATGTTTGGATTGCTGAAGAGACATGGGTTCCTTTGCTTGTGCAATAACTCCATTGTTATCACAATACAAGAGTATAGGATCACTAATGGAGGGAACTATTCCAAATTCAGTCACAAACTTCTTGATACAAATTGCTCATTTTGCTACTTTCTGAAGTTGCAATGTATTTGGCTTCTGCTGTAGAATCTGCTGTGGTATCTTGCTCGAAACTTTTCCAACTGACTGCACTACCATTATGATTAAATACATATCTAGATTGCGATTTAATACCATCATTCAACTATGATCTATTAAGGTCAGATTGAAAGCTAGTATTTGTGTATCTGCGAACCATCAATTCTTGCCCATTAGAAATCAAGAATAAATCTTTAGTCCTTCTTAAGTACTTAAGAATATTCTTGACTTCTATCTAGTGGCCACTCCTTGAGTTAGATTGAAACCTTCTCGTAACACTTAGAGCATAGGAGATATTGGGTCTAGTACATAACATAGCATACATTGTAGAGCCTATAGCTGAAGCATATGGGATCTTTTTCATGCTATCTTTTTTGACATCTATCTTAGGACACACGTCTTTAGAAAATTACACAACATGAGGCATTGGCAAGTAACCCTTTATTGATTGATCCATGTTAAACCTCTTTAGTGTCTTTTCTTTGTACGTTAATTGAGTGAGACCAGGAAACCTCTTAGATCTATCTCTATAGATCCTCATTCCCAGAATGTAGGTTCCCTCTTCTAAATCTTTCATGGAAAAATTCCTAGACAACCTTACCTTACACTTTAAAGCATAGGTATGTTAAAGATCATTTGCTATCAACAATATGTCATCCATATAAAGTTTCAAGAAAACAATAATGCTCCCACTAACCTTCTTGTATGCATAAGGTTCATCCTCATTTTTTATAAAATCAAACTCTTTGATTGTCTCATCAAAAGGGATGTTCTAACTTTTAGATGCTTGCTTCAGTCCATAAATAGACCTTTTTAGCTTTCATACTTTATTGGTATCGTGGATTAAACCCTTTAGGTTGCATCATATACACCTCTTCCTACAAATTTAAGAAATGCTATTTTTATATCCATTTGCCAAATTTGAAAGTCATAATATGCAACTATAGCAAGTAAAATCCGACTGGATTTCAGCATTATAACTGGTAAGAAAATTTCATTAAAGTTAACTCCTTGTCTTTGTATATAACCCTTTGCCACTAATTGCACCTTATTGGTAATTACATTACCATCTATATCATTCTTTCTCTTAATGAGCCATTTACACCCTATGGGTTTAATTTCTTCAAGTGGATCGATTGATATGGTCCAAATCTTATTGTCATGCATGGAACCCATCTTAGACTTCATGACTTGCAACCACTTCTAAGAATCTTTATCAGATAATGCTTCTTCATAACATATATGTTCATTATTTGTAATGATTAATGCATCATTATGCTCACTTACAAGAAGTTCATATCTCTTTGGGGCGTGACGTATCCTAGTAGTCCTACGAAGAACTTGTGTATCATTAACTTCATTTTCTATCACATCATCATGTTATTGAAGTTCTTGTTCAATTTGTTGATCAGCCAAATTGTGTTTCTTGAAATCCTTCAAGGTCTTTTGCTCACACTTACTCTTTTAAGAATAAATTCCTTTGCTAGAAAGATGGCATATTTTGAAACAAATAATTTTTGCTCAATGAAATTATGGAAATAATATCTATATGTCTCTATTGGATATCCCACAAATAGGCATTTATCTGACTTATTTTCAATTTTGTCCCTCTGCACAAGTAGGTAACCCCAAACTTTCAATTTGAATATGAAAGATTAGGTTTCTTTTCAAACCATATCTCATATCCTATTCCTCCTCTTCCCCAGCTACTTCTCTACAATCCCCGTGTCTTCTTCATTCTAGAAAATGAATTTTCCTCTTACCAATGTAGTCCACGGCAACATAGTCCACATTCCCGTCCTTCAATGGTTTCCAGATAATACTAAGTTCTCTCCCCTTGCATTTAGTTTTTGCTCCACATTTTTCCTGCTCACCTGGTTTTCCTTTGAGCTGTAATTTGTCCCCTTATCCTCTCCTCCTTTAGTTACTTTGTTTCCCTAGATCGCAAGAATATTGCTGGGTCTGTCCACCATCATTTCCTTATTTTCCCTCTCAATCTCTTCATTGCATCTCATTCTTGCACTTTTATCTTCCTTTTCCATCTTCTGTATCCCATTAGTAGATACTAACATTCTTTCATCTCTTCCATTCTCCTTAATGTTAATCCCTTGTGCAATATATTCCAACTTTGACACATCCTCGCTAGGCAAAGAATATCATTCACCTTCTCTCATTCAACTGGCTTCGTTAAGTTCTCTATTTCATTGGGAACTAGAACTTTAGTATTCTTTACTATCAACAGGCTACCAGAATTTACAGGGCTTATCTGTTTTAGAGGGATGGAAATTTTAGTGGCATTTTTTCTCATCCAAGGCTCAAATAGAGATGTGTTGCTACTTGATTTCCCCTCTTTTGTGATAGGGCAACTATTTTCTCCATGTCCGACAGCACCACAGCCATAACAAAAGTCAAGACAACGTTCACATATGAATTCTACCCACTTGAGCAATCCTTCCATCCTCACTGGAGTCCCTCTAAGCAATGGTTTAGAAAAATCAATTTTCACTAAAACTTGCAAGTGTCTACCTTCTTTGCTTCCCCCTTGTGGAATTAACACCTTTAGAACATTACTAAAGACTGAACCAATCTTCCCACCTATTTCTTTTGTGATCCAATGAATCATAAGATTTCATAGTTGAACCCAGATTTGTCCCGTGATGATGCAAGGTATCTTGGTTGAATTTGATACTAGATTCCCACCTCTTCAGTATCACAGCCTGATTATCTAAAACATGAGGGCCACCATTCAAAGCTCTGTCTAGATCTTCTTCTTCAGCAAAAGTAAACTGAAACAGATTGACTCCTAGTTCAATGACACTAAGATTCTTTAGAAAGGCCCACACATTGTTCACAAAATTTTTTACTCATGTGAAGTTGATAGCTTTCTCTCCTAGAATCTTACCTATTAAGCTCAGTTTACACCCCTCCATTATTCCTGCAGCATCCCTCAAACCCAACCTTATCTCACTTATTTCCTTCTTATTGAGGGTGAATTTTTCCATGACAGCTACCAATTCGTTTGCTTGTCTTCCTTGTATCAGTGATAAAACCCTCAGATCCCCGAGTTATCCTTGAGAAGCTCTTGCAAACCAGGCTTGTAAAGGGGATGAAAGATCTGAAAATCCTTTGCTCTGAAAAGTAAAAGTCAAGTAGCAAAACGAATAGAAAATAAATCATGAAAAGAAACTATGAAGAGAAAGAGAAAAGACCACAAAGAAGCAAACAAGACAAAAAAGATGAACATTAAAAATTAACTAAAGGGATATATAGAAACATGACAATAAGCTTAAATGTCAAACACCCACGAGGGGTAAATACTGAGTTTGAAGCCCCACCTCCACAAAACCACACGGACTACTGGATAAAAAAAAAAAAAAACACAGTAAAGATCACCATTCCACTAGAACTGACAACCAAGCATTAAATATCACCTAACCAAGGTCAAAACGTGAAATTCATAAGAGTTGATGAAAGCAAGAAAAAGAGATTTAATATAGATATGAAGTTTGAATTTTTTTGAATTTTGACATTGCTACCAAGAGATGGATAGAGCTCTCAAAGAGAGAGGGAAAACTCTCAAACAGAGAGAGTGGATGAAGGGTCACATTACCCAAATACCGAACCCTAATTAATTTAGTGCATCATGATTGCAACAAATAAGCAAGAAATAATGAAATTGCAAGATATTATATTCAAACAATAACTAAAGTTGTCACGGTAAAACTTAAAAAATAAAAATTAAGAAGAACCAAAATTACCGAAAATAATCTCAAAGTGCAAAAACTAAATTGGATTTGAAGTTCTCTAAATAGATGTTCAACTATGCGGAAAGTAAATGAAAGTATTAAGTTCTATGGCCTAATAAGAAATAATTAAAGGGAAAATGACCTTAATAGTCCCTCAAATTTGACATTTATACTTTTTTACTCCCTCACATTCAAAATGATGCATTTTAGTCCCTGGTAAATTTAAAACGCACCATTTTGGTGCCTCGACACAATTACGGGCATATTTTAGTTTAAAATACTCACGTGCGTATTAAATGTAACATATTTAAGTACAAAATTTACAATATCATAAATACTAAATTATCCTAAAAGGAAGAGGATTGGGGCCGATGGAGTAGGGGTAGTGGAGGAAAAATAGCGAGGAAGGGGGACATGAGTGGTGATGGTAGACGAGAATTTTAGAAGACTACATGTTGTGGTAGAAGAAGTTTTAGGTAGTGTCGTCTAGTATTTTAAATTTGTGTATTGTCAATTTTACTCATAAAAAATGTAATATACGATATGTATATGAGTAATTCAGACCAAAATATACCAATAATTGTGTCGAGGGACCAAAATGGTGTATTTTGAATTTGTGAGGGACTGAAATGCATTATTTTAAATGTGAGGGACTAAAAAAGTGCAAATGTGAAATGTGAGAGACTATTAAAATTGTTTTCCCTAATTAAAATCCTAGAACAAAGTTGAGAGTTGAATAATAAATATATCATAATTACAGGTCTTTATATAGAAAAATTGCTTGGCCCAGTTACTACTCCGTCTAGTTCGTTTAAAGCGAATAGTTTGGCTTAGCTCATTCGCTTTCTCTGTTTCATTCGCTTAAAGCAAATGGTTCTTGCTTCGATGGTTTGCTTAAAGCAAAAGTGAACCATGAAATTTGTCAACAACACGTCACAAATTTGATGCAAAAATTACTCTACGACCATCTTCAAAAACAAATTTCCAACAAAGATAGCCATGAAACATTATTCGTTGCTAACTTTGCAATGCAAATAACAACGGCTATAATGTCACAAATTTGCCCGTGTGCCTCTTTTACCAATGAATTTTGACATGAAAGACGTGGCAAATTTTATCAACCAATCAACAAAATTTTTCTTACGTGTTTTTGTCACCTTTTTTAATTCGTAGCAACTTTCTTGACTATTTAGCTAGAATTTTTCGTGCCTAAACGTGTGTTTTTTTAGTGAAGTTAATTGAGGGAATTTAAAGGTTAAGAAATGATTTACACATAAGATTACAACTTAATGGAAAGTTATGGACGGAGTATTGCATGGTTTTAGGTGTTAGTTTCAAGGATTATTTCATGGTTTTAGGTGTTAAGTTTCAAGGGTTGGTTTGTGATTTGTAGTTGTTCGATTCTTACTGTAAGCGAATAGTTCTTGCTATCATGTGGTTCTCTACCTTTTCCAACCTCGAACTTGTCTTAGATTTTCCTAAAAACCACTTATTAGACATGAGATTTCTGGGTCTTGTATTGCGGGGTTGGCTGGTTGGTCTTGTTTGTGTGGTTCTTAGGCTTTCAACTTAGGGTGTTTGGTGTTTAATCTTATTTTCACTTGTCTAGCACTTCCTCAATTTTCTTGTATGTGTTTTAGCATTGTTATTGAGCATTGGCAAGCCTTTTTTACTGTAAAATTACCTGCTTTGTTCATGATTCTAGCTCAGAGTAGGGTGGTTATTTTGATTTCAATTCATAACCTTTTATGAATGCAATTTGCAGTAGGCATGATAGTACAAAGATGTTACAATAACAAAAAAAATAAACCCAAGATGGCGAATTTTCAAATCGAAAACATTTGGTTTCCAGTTCTCATTCTCCAGGAGTATCAGACACATGGGTAATAGTTGATGAAACTATGGGACTTACTTGGGAGTCAGCAAAGCAGCAGATAATGCTCAAAATATGTGTATGGTAATTTTCTAAAGCATATCTGATATTAACCCATGAAAAAATAATTGTGGTCCAGTTTCCAACGTAGTTAGAGTTATCTGCCTTAGCAAATCGTGATCATAAACACCACGAAAAAGAGTTACAGTTATCTGTATTCTCGACCCCTAAACATATTTACAGTATACCCGGCAAATTCAAGACTAAGTTTTTACACAACCAAAAAATGCAGTTTGTGTCTTCTAGTGCAAGACACATGCCATGATCCAACGGCTAAGATCCAGCCCAACTTATTGATCCAGATTAAAACTACAGACAAACCACAGATTGCCATGTCTAAGTATTCCTTGCAGCTTGAACCTTTTGGATATTTTGAAAGTAACCATCATGATGTCCTTGAAATGCTAAAACTTTACGTCAAATCATGTTTCAATTATTTTTCTTTTAAATTTAAAAAATCCTTACGAAAGTTACAGTGATTACTAACTTCTTCTCCACACCAGTAAAATTCCTTTGTGATATAGTAGAACTCCCTCTACGCTACATTAAGCCAGATTTGGGCACTAAATGGTAATTTCACATTGTTAGCACATTTTTTCATACGGCAAGGATGAAAACACAAGCAAACCAATGTTGGTATTGTTGAGCGTGCCATTGCTTATGAAAAAGTGTTAAAAAGAAAACTAAAGTGCGTTGAAAAAAAATCTAACCTCTAAATGATTGTTGTTCGTCTGTCTTGGAGCCTCAAGGACTTAAATTGTTGTGTAAGGATTTAAATTTGGAATGATTGGTAAGAAAATGTAAGGTTGAAGGGAAATTTTACAATTAGAGAGAGAAATAATTGCAAAAGTACATAAATTACTTGTTGAAATACCCAAATTGCTTGTTGAAATACACAAATTGTTTGCTGAAATAAATAAATTGCGTGCTGAAATACATAAACTACTTGCTGAAAGGCATAAAATGTTTACTAAAGATTTTGAGAGGAATTTTGAGAGAGTATGCCATTTGTTTTGTTGTAGTTTGATTCCATTTGTTTTGTTGTAGTTTGATTGTTAATTTTATGTTGATTGTGGTTGTCTTTCTTGAACGTTTCTTGGATTTTATTGGCCTTCTCTACCTTTAAAATGGCAATTGCCACATTTAAATTTAAACTTTTCCTACCGCTTCTATCCACCTGGCCATAACTACCCATGTTCCTATTTTGTGAGCTGATTTGTATCTATTCAGATTTTAGTTAAGCCATTTGTCATGTTGGTTGACCCTTGTTCCTTGCCACTACTTCTACTAATTCTTGGATTAACACTTAAGGCTAATTTGATGATAACACCTAATAAGTACTACTAGTATCAACATATCTGGACCGATTTGTTACCTTGTCGATTTAGTAATAACGCTCAATCGACACAACTAATATTGGTACAACTGGTACAGACAAAACTGATATCACCATGAATCCATCGATATCAACAACTATATTGACTATCGGCTATGCTGGCCGATTTGTACCAATAGATACATCCCAAGCAATCTATCAATGTGCATGTAAAGATTTGATAAAGTATTTATGTATTCTCAAGAACTGATATAAAGGTTGATGAATATCAATCGATAGCGATAAACATTTCTTAGATCGACATTGGTAATCGAATTTCTACTAGAACCTTATGCACCATCGATCTTGGACAATTATTTTGGCCAACTTATTTCAATCAACAAAGACTTTTCACGATAACACCTTCATCTATAGGCATCGATATAAACTACTTGCCGATGGTATCATGATACAACAAGTCATTTTGATTGTTGGCCCTCGACCTACAATATGTTGATTATTCCATATTACGTGGTTGCCTATGCATGACACATGCATCGAAGATTTGATGGAACCATGTTGATTGGCATAATGATACTACAACGATAAAATTCATCTTTGTTAGATGGTCATCGGTACATGATGCTTGCATCAAATGACTTTTGGAGTTTAAACTTCTTAAAATAATAAAACTACAAAAATGAAAATTGTACCTTGTAAGGTGGCCTTCAGTGCATGATGCCAACATCAAATGGGTCTATATAACTTCGGTTGGTGTAAAATATGAAACTCATCCATTATTGTTAATGAATTCATAGTATCCACCCGCTTCATGTTAATATCGGTATGTTGATGAAGACTAATATCTACATTTATCATTCAAGACACTTCATCTTCTACTAATTTATGATAAATATTGTTATAATTAGTAAAAGTGAAGTCTCTTTCAATATTTCTATGTTGATTCTTTGATTGGTGTGAAAGATTAAGAGCACCTTCATTAGGAGAATTATCAACATCATCGACGACATCTATATTTTCTTCATTGGCTACATGTGTCACCGAATCAGCAACCATGTTTGACAATATAGTTTTGTTGGCTGATTTCTTTTTAAGGATTTCTTGCCTTCCAAGAGTATCACTTTCAATATGCATGGTGTTCTTTCCAGAATATCATCAATATATGTACGACCCATCTCAACCACGGGTTTGGCCGAGATCGTTGACTGTCTTCGTTGTTTCATTCAACTTTGAAATCTAATCTCAGTTGATTTATTCAAGCTTGTACCCCCTTTTCCATGTCCATATCCTTCGAACTGACTCATCAAAATTTTGAATTCAGTTTCCCTCTTTGCGGTTCCTTTACCATGTCCTTTCTTATTTTAGCCATGTTACTCTAAATCTTGTTCATTGTCTCGTACATTCTCTCCATCCAGGACTTTGGCAGAGAGTCTTCTACGAGATCAACTTGTTCACCCCAAGAGGATTGCTATGTGGGTTTTCCTTCCTTGACAACATCATTCCATTGAAATTCAAAATCTTTAACAACTTCCCATCAGGCATGCCAATTTTGTTCATGCATTTTTTGACATAGTTGGGCCGAAAATGGAAAACAAGCCAATGTTGGTGTTTTTGAGCATGCTTTTACGTATGCAAATGTGTTAAAAAGAAAATTAAAGTATGCTAAAATATAAATCTGACCTCTAAACCACTATTGTTCGTTCATCTTGAAGCGTCAAGGACTTAAAATTATTGTGCATTTGACTTGAATTTGGAATGATCGATAAGAAAATATAAGGTTGAAGGGAAATTTTACAACTAGAAAGGGAAATAATTGTTGAAATACATAAATTGCTTGCTGAAATACATAAACTACTTGTTGAAATGCACAAACTGCTAGCTAAAATACAAAAACTACTTGCTGAAACGCATAAACTATTTGCTGAAATTCATAAACTATTTGTTGAAACATATAAATTTGCTGAAATGAAACAAACTACCTAAAATTAGAGATTTTACTTTAAACTAAAGATTTTGAAAGGAATTTTGAAAGCCTATGCCATTTGTTTTGTTAGAGTTTGATTGTTGTCTTCTCTCTTGAATGTTTCTTGAATTTATAATACTTATCCACCTTTAAAAACTGCTATCGGCAATTGCCTCATTTAAATTTAAACTTTTCCTGCCTCTTCTATCTACTTGGCTATAATTACCCGTGTTCCCATTTTGTAGGCTGATTTGAATCCATGCACATTTTAGTTATGTCTACACTTGTTATGGTAGTTGACCCATGATCTTTGCCACTACTTCTACCAATTCTAGGATCAGCAACTAGGGCTAATTTGATGATGACACCTAATTGTCACTGTTGGTATCGGCATACCTACATCAATTTGTTACCACGCCCTTTCAAATTCATCCTATTTTAGTCCAATTTATAACACCTCAACTTTGCAACCCCAAATTCGTAACAAATTGGTAACAAATTCAACTAGGGGTTCCCTCAACTTTGCAACCCCAACTTTCAAATTGATCCTATTTTAGTCCAATTTATAACACCTCAATAAAATAAATGAAGTTTTCATATGTACACCCAAAACATTGTGATAAATTGTTGTACGTCCATCTAAATTTGTTGTACATGCATAAAGATGGCAATATTAAAAATTAGACTAAACTAGGATGAATTTGAGAACTAAGGATACAAATTGTCCAAAAATTAAAATTTAAGGTGCAAATTGAGAATTGATATAAGCTGATGAGTGCAAAATGTGTTGGAACTAGTGCTATAAATAATACATCAACTTCATAATATAATTGTGCTGCTACATTACATTTTTAAATGTGAAAAACATTGTGATTGAACATTTCTAATATTAAGTAGCTTAGAATGAATTTATGCTCAAATAATTAAGCACTAATTCTCTTTTACACCCTTTAACTTATACCCAATTATTATTTTACACTCTCAATTTTAGTCGAAAGATTTGTGATTTGGAACCATGGCAATGGACAAAGGGTGATAACTCTAGGGAACTAGAGTTATTTTTCCTGTTTAATCTAACATTTTGTTAGTATTTTTTGGGTTTTAGATTAGATTTATGTGTTATTAGTTAGTTTCATTGCATTTAGTATTTGCATTTGCATTTGTATAAATATGCTCATTTTAGTGTTAATTCTAATTTAGTTTGTTACTTATTAGGCTTATTGGCATTTTACAGGTCTAGATTAAAAGGTTTGAAGTCTAAAGGATTGAAGTTTTCAAGAGAAAAGTTGTATAAAATGAAAAAGACTCCAAAACACAATATGCAAATTGTACCAGAAATCTGTGTCGCAATATGGATTGAGTTGTACAAGCAAAATTAGGGCTCCATATCGCAATATGGATTCCTAGTACAAAATCCATACTGTGATATGGATGCACGTCTAGAATTTTAATTTTTGCCAAATTTTTATCTTTTAGCTCAAGTTACTTTTTAATAGTAAACTTGTACTATTCCAAAGTAAGCACTAAGAAGGTAGATAGTGGAGTACATATAGTATAGGTGTAGGTAGTAAATTAGAGTTTTAGTGTAGCCTAACTCTCAAGTCCTCTTTTAATTAGAAAGTTTTCTTTAATTCAATCATAAATCTACTCTTTTATTTCTTGCAAATTTAAAGCTTTATTAGTTAGTCTTAGTAGGTTTTGAATTAACTTTAAGTAGATATAATTTTTACTTGCTTTCTATTTAAATTCCTTACAATCCAAATTAGGTAAAAGCTTAGATTTTCTTAGAAAGTTCTTGTTGTGTACTTTCTACTTTCAGTAATTTCATAGATTAATCTTTAATTCTTTCTTTAATTCTATTAGAAACTAGTGGGCTCTTCTTTATTTCTCATTTTAAAATAAAAAAAATCCAAAAAAAATCTTGTTTTAAATCTAATCTCAATCCCATCTTTTAAGCTTTCTTAATTTAGCGAAAATGATGATTTCCATGCCTTTTAGTTCAATTGATGGTTTTCTAGTTAGGATTAATTTCAATCATCTTTTTTATTTCAATTAAACTTTCTTAAAATCTAGTTAATTAGTGGTAATTTTACTTGTTTTACTGGCATAAATTTATTTGCTTTCTTAGTTTAAATTTTACTTGCATTCTTAGATTAGCCATTTACTTGCTTTCTTTAGTTTAGGTAATTAATTTTGATGCTTATTTAATTGTTTTAAGCTAGTAGTTAGTGACAAACTATTGGTGTTTTTGCCAACTAGTGCAAAGGTTCATAAGCCTAATAATTGCTATCCTCAATCCTCTGGGAGCGATACTCTCTCGCCACTACCTACAAACCTATCTCGTATACTTGCGAGCTTGTGGGTGAGGTTTAATGTTTATTAAGTTCTATTTTTATAACTTGAAGTTTGAGTTTCATTTTTAAATTTATATCATGCACAAATCACTCTATCAAGGTTTTGGTACCGTTGCTGGGGATTTTTTGGCAATGGCAATATTAGATGCTTATGAATTGTGCTAGATTAGATGCTTTTCTTTTTGTTAGTTAGTTTCAATTTACAATAGTTGTTTTTCTTGTCTATGAATCAATCTTTGGTTGTGGTGAAATTTGTACTTGAAATTGACTTGGTTTGATTTGCTTTTGCAGTGCATGGTACCTGAAGAAGAAGAGGAATTCATTAGCCCTGATACGGAAAGAAAAAGAGAATTAAGAAGGTTTAGAAAGGAGAAACGTGCTCAACAAGAATTGGAGAAACACAAAATGGCAAATTCACATAACAAGCAAGGGGTCTTAATGAAAATCCAAGAGATAGATGATAATCAAGAAGTAATAGGTAACAACGGATTGAGAGGTTTTGGAAATGGGATAGGAGCCAATGGAGTTGGTAATAGAGAAGTGGGTAATGGATTTCATGCAAATGGTAGGCCACTCTGATATTATGCTATGTCAAATTTTGAAGGAGCAAATTCAAGTATACCAAGAATGCCAGTTCAAACCAATAATATCAAGATAAAGCCCATACTCATTCAAATGTTACAAACTCACGCAATATTTGGGGGTAGTCCAAATGAAGACCCTTACACATACTTATTGAACTGAGAAAGTCTTGCATACTTTTAAGTTCAATAGGGTTTATCTCAATTGTGTTCGCAAGAGGTTACTTTTGTTTTCATTGTGGGATAGGGCGAAATGGTGGCTCCAACCACACGATCAAGGGACATTAACAATGTGGAACAGGCTTGCTCAAGAATTTCTGGCAAAGTACTTCTCCCCATCTAGAACCTCAAAGCTGAGCAATGAGATAACATCTTATTAAGCAAGATGCAAGAAACAGTCTAATTGAAGCTTGGTACAGATTTAAAGAACTTCTTAGAAGATGTCCAAATGATGCCATTTCTTCATGGCTTGAAATTCAAACGTTCTACAATGGAATTTACCAAGAGAGGAAGTCCATTATAGATGCTTTGGTGGGAGGAAGGATGGTCATCGTCATTTATGACGCCGGAGGAAGCACCAATACTACTCAAGAAGATGGCATTGAAGTACTACCAACATGGCCCCATAGTTCAACATAATGCCCAAATTAGTGCATAACAAACTGAAGTGCAAGGAGAGATGATGCATTTGAATGAAAATGAAGCAATTTTGCCTCAACATGATATGATGACAACTTGACTAGAGTTCTGGAAAATCCTGGTAGGGGGTATACGGAAAATGCCATATCTTCATCTCCTGAAGGGTTGTTGGTATGTGCTTTTTGTGCCTGCAATCATATGAATGGCCAATATGAAGCACCCATGAGCCGTAATGTGCAAATGTGAAATACGTTTCCAACCAACCATCTTTCTCAAGGAATCCTCCTAATACGTATGGTAACACTTATAACCCTTCTTGGAGAAACCACCCCAATTTCTCATGGGGCGGTCAAAACTTACAAAATAGCCATCATCAATGAAACTTTCACCAATCACACTTTCAAAATCAAGCTTCACCTTCCACATTCTGAACTTATCAACTTCTACATCAAAGGAACTTCTACCAACCACAAGTGAACTCTTCATATCCAAATTCTCAACCAAATACCTCCTACTTGCCTCCTTGTAACCAATCCCTTTCAATGTATAATGATAAATAAGGGAAGGGGATAATTCTCAAAATAAAAATCTAAGGAGGAAATATAAATTTTAAGGAGGAAAAATGAGAATTTTAAGAGGTATTATGATCATTTTAAGAGGGAGTAAGAAGCCTTTAGAAGGAAGCAAGAGGCTTTTGATAGAAATCAAGCAGCCACCAATAGAAATTTAGAGACTCAATTAGGCCAGAGAGTGGCTGGACACACAAATGAAAATAGATGAAAGCTCTTCCTATTGATATGATTCCCAATCCAAGGGATCATAATGGGAAAGAACAAGTACAAGGTCACACTTAGGAGTGGGAAGACTTTGGATGATAAAACTGAAGAGTGCTCAAACTCTAAAGCTAAGAAGGATGAAGAGTATGTGAAGAATGATGTAGAGAAAAATGAGCCTTCAAAGGGAAAGGTAAAATGATTAAAGAACCTACTAAGCCCCTTAACCCACAAAATGAAGGCAAGGATCCACCATTGGAGTTGGCCAAGCAAGTAAGGATTCCATTCCCTTAAAGATTGATAGGAAAAAAAAAAGCCAAAAAGTTCAAGAGGTTTCTAGAGGTTTTCAAGAAGCTTGAGATCAAAATTCCAATAATTGAAGCCTTAGAAAATATGTTGAGTTATGCCAAATTTATGAAGCAAGTCCTTACTTCAAAGAGGAAGCTTCATAGATATGAGATTTTATGCCTCACGGAAGGTTGTAAGTGTGTGTAAATCACAAAAAAGTTACTTCCAATTGTCATAAATCTGTGTTGATTCTCAATACCTTGTGAAATTATAGGTATTCAATTGGAAAAGGCACTTTGAAATTTAGGAGCTTTGATTAATCTCATACCTTTCTCGGTCTATAAGAAACTCAATTGCGGGGATTCGAAGCCCACTAGTGTACTTTGTAACTTGTGGATCGTAGCATCAAGTTTCCATGAGAGATAGTCGAGAATGTCATCATCAAGGTGGATGGAGTCTATTTTTTGGTGGATTTCATAGTTTTAGATGTAGAGGCAGATAAAAATATGCCAATCATTCTAGAAAGACTTTTCCTAGCCACCGGGCATGCTATCATGGATTCCAAAAAGACAAGTTGGAATTTTGAATTAATAATGAAGTCATCACTTTTAATGTTTTTGATTCATTAAAACTTCCTTCTACTTATAATAACTTAATGATCATTATTGTGATTGATGATTTGGTCCATGATTTTTGTAGGTAAAATCATATTTGTAGAATCCCCATGGGTGAAAGCAATGGTAAGCCCAATCGAGGAAAGCGAAGATGATGAAGATACAATGGAATGCTTGAACCTCTTAGATGAAAATGGTCAAATGCAAGAGGATGGAAGTGGTGATGAAGATATAGGTAAAAGGGGGTCTCTGACCAACGAACCCCCAAAGTTGAGTTTAAACCTCTTCCTTCACATGTACAATATGTTTACCTTGGTGAGAATGAAAGTTCTTGTGATTGTGAATGCATTTTTTGCTTGTGAGCAACATGATAAATTGATTGTCATGTTTAAATTGCAGAAACATGCCATTGCTTGGTCCATTGATGATATCAAAGGAATTAGTCCAACCATTTGGATGCATAAAATTCTTTTGAATGAAGAGAATAGGCCAATTAGACAACTTCAAAGGAGGTTGAATCCCACATTGAAAGAGGTGGTAAGAAAAGAAGTCATGAAATTGCTTGATGCCGGTATTATTTTCCCTATTAGTGACAACGATGTATGGGTTAGTCCAACCAAGTCGTCCCTAAGAAAGGTGATATTACCATGGTGCTTAGTGAAAGTAATGAACTTCTTCCTAATAGATTGGTCACGGGATGGAGAGTATGCATTGAGTTTAGAAAATTGAATGAAGTTATCCGAAAAGACCATTTTTCCTTACCCTTCACTGATTAAATGTTGGAGAGATTGGCCAGTTTTGCATATTATTGTTTTCTCAATGGCTACTTCAAGTATTTTCAAATAGCCATATATGCCCGGAGGATCAAAAGAAAACTACATTCATATGCCTATATGGCACATTTGCATATAGGAAGATGACATTTGGGTTTTGTAATGCTGCTAGTACTTTTCAAAGATGCATGTTTGCCATCTTTCATGATATGGTTGAGAAAAGTATATTGAAATTTTCATGGATGATTTTAGTATTTTTGGTATGTCATTTGATGATTGCTTGTCCAATTTGTCAAATGTTTTGCAAATATGTGAAGAGACTAATTTGGTCTTTCTCTTATAGTTGGGAGAAATACCACTTTATGGTATAAAAAAGAATTGTGTTCAGACAGATTGTCAACTAAAGGAATAGAGATAGATAGTGCAAAGGTTGATGTGATTGAAAGATTACCGCCACCTAGTAATGTTACGGGAGTGAGCAATTTTCTTGGACATTAGGGTTTCTAATAAAGATTCATTAGGAATTTTTCTCATATTGCTTGATCTCTATGTTCTTTGCTTCAAAAAGATTGCTTGTTTTATTTTGATGATGCTTGTTTAAAGGCTTTTAATGAATTGAAGCATGCTTTTGTCGCTGCACCTTTAATTGTTGCTCCTAATTGGTCACTTCCCTTTGAATTGATGTGTGATACTAGTAACTATGCTACAGGAACAGGTTTATGACAAAAGTGGAAAAATTTTTGTGTGTTATATACTATGCAAGTAGAAAATGAGCCACAAATGAATTACTTAACTACAGAAAAGGAATTGCTTGATGTCGTGTTAGAATTTGACAAATTTCATTCATATTTATTTGGCTCCAAAGTTATTGTTAATACCAATCATTCGGCATTGAAGTATTTATTCTCTGAGCAAGATTCAAAGCCTTGATTACTAAGATGGGTACTTCTTTTATAGAAATTTGATTGGGTGGTGATAGACAAAATGGAATGCGAGAATGCGGTTGCGGATCATCTATCAAGAATAGAAGGTGTTCAAGGCTAGCTACTCAAGAAAGAACTCAAATCCAAGAAGAATCTCCAATAGAGAAGTTGTTGATGTTCCAAGAGGTACATCCTTGGTATGTGGATATAGTGAACTACCTAGTTTCAAAGGTGATACCAATTTCCTTGACTGTGAACCAAAGGAGAAAGTTCTTTTCACAAAATAAGCATTATTATTCGAACGAGCATTATCTTTTCCGCCATTGTAGTGATCAAATTCTACGAAGGTGCATTCCACAGAAAGAAGTGGAGGATGTTTTGAGACATTGCCATTCATCACCCGTTAGAGGGCATCATGGAGCCCGGCATAAGAACCGCCTCTAAAGTCTTGGAAAATATATTATTTTGGCCAAACATCTTTAGGATTCAAGGAGTTTTGTAATTAAGTGTGATTAATGTTAAAGGGTTGGCAATATTTTGACAAGGTAAGAAACGCCTCTTAATGGAATTGTTGAGTTGGAAGTGTTTGATGCTTGGGGAATATACTTCATAACAAGTATATTTTGGTGGTTGTTGACTATGTTTCCAAATAAGTAGAAGCGGTTGCTACACCAACAGAGAATGCCAAAGTGGTCACAAAGTTCCTTCGAAAGAACATTTTTTCCCGCTTTAGGGTGCCACACACAATCATAACGATAGAGGGTCTCACTTCAAAAATTCTCAATTCGAACCTTGATGTCTAAGTATGGGGTGAAACACAAGATTATTTTATCCTGCCATCCCTAAACTTCGGGTCAAGTGAAAGTGTCTAATAGGAAGTTTAAAGAGAATTTTGGATAATAGCATCAACAACTCAAGAAAGGATTGGGCACGATGAGGAAGTTGAATGATGCACTTTGGGTATACCGCACAACATTCAAGACTTCAATTGGAATGTCATGATATAGGATGGTAGATGATAAATCTTACCATCTCCCAATGGAGTTGGAACATAAAGCATATTGGGCTATCAAAAGCTTGAACTTTGATTGGATGGAAGATTATGAAAAGCGACTCTTGGACTTGAATGAATTGGACGAGTTTAGAAGGGATGCATTTGAAAACTCTGTGATTTACAAAGAAAAAACCAAGGCTTGGCATGACAAGCAATCTCAAGGAAAGAGTTTGTTCCCAGTGATCATGTTCTAGTCTACAATTTTAGATTCAAATTGTTTCCTGGAAAACTCAAGTCTAGATGGAAGGGTCCATACGAAGAGCTTCAAGCATTTTCACATGGAGTCGTTGAGTTAAAATAGATGAATTCAAATTTCAAAGTCAATGGGCATATCTTGAACCATTATCATGGTGATCCAGAAGGAAAAAGAGTATACAATTGTCCTCTATGTTGATACCTAATTCATACATGTCGGAGTCAAGCTAATGGCTATAAACAAACGCTATTGGGAGGCAACCCAATCTTCAAATTCATGTTTTGCTTTGTTTTAGCTTATTTCTTGTTAAGATTTGATTTGGTTTAATTAGGTTAATTTGGGATGAATTCTAGATTGAAGTGTTTTATTGTGGTTTTAATAAAGTTTGCTAAGGAAATGAGTGAAAACGTTCACTTATACTTGTGTTTTTCATAATTGTAGGTGTTGAGAAAGCTTGGAGTGAAGTTGAGAAAGAATGGCAAAAATTTGGCTAAGTATGAAAAATTGCCTTTGCAGAAATTCAATCCATATCTAGATATAGATTTTTGTACCTTGATATTGTCTGAATTTTTTTTTAGACAATCGCAATATTGAAATCAATATCTTGATATGGAGGCGAACTTCTGTAAAGCTTGATTTCCAACCTTATGCCACATTGCAATATTGATTTTAAATAGAAAACGATATTCAGATATCTTGACCTTGACCCAGGTTTAATTTTGACCGTGTATTGAGATATTGATTTCACATAAAAAATCGGTATTGTGAGATTGATGGTCAGCCAGAACACTTTTAAGCCAATTTTCTTCCTTCTTCTTCATAATTCATTTCCAAAAACCATAGCCCCTTCCATCTTATTTGATTCTCTCTCTCTAAAACCTTTTTCATCTCCCAAAATCCATCATAAACCATCATAATCAAACCTATCAAACCCTTTAGAACTCAATATTATCCATCAAATTGTCTAAAAGAGGAGTTTTTTCTCAAGATTCAGTGGACAAATTCAAGGTCTTCAAGGGTGAATTAACTTCAAATTTCCAAATAAAAATTTCCAATTGTGCTCAAGCTTATAAATTTTCTTGTTCTAGAATCACTTTGGGGGAATAGAAGATTGACTGTTGCGAATTATTGTTGATTTTTCCTTTGAATTTGGTGGACTTCCATTATGTGAATTAAGACTTTGAATTGGGTTTGTGATTTTATTGTTTGAAATTGGATTGGTATTATTTTGATTGTGGAATTGTGGAAATCATCAACTAATTGCTTGAATTGGTTTTGTTGTTGAAAAATCAAATTTGGTTTTTTCTTAAGACTTTTTGCAAGTGAATTTGGGATTTGATTTGAATAAATTGGTTGAAGTTGTTTGATAACCTTGCCAAGGGGAGTGTTTAGAGGAAGAAGTGGTAGAGGTAGGAAAAGTGGAGTGTCTTAAAAAAAAAAGTTGACAAGGAACTGAGTGAAACCATTGTTGAACTTAGTGAAGATTTGATTTTTGCAAGTGATAGGGCTAAAGATTTTTGATTATTATCAAAAGCATGACATTATTAAGGAGAAACATTTGATCTGTCTAAAAATTGGTGCGATCTTGAGTTCATTAGATGGGAATTAGAGGCACAATTGATTGGAAGGAATTAGAAGTGCTTCAATGAGTGAAACCGAGTTACACTAACTTAGTAAAGGAATTTCATTGCAATCTTTGTGACTTGGTTGATCATTTAAAGCGTAGTTTGAGGTGTGTTAGTAGATTTTTTTGCTAAGAAAATCAGTTCTTGTATAACTTGCCTGAGGTTTCCCAAGACGATTATAGAAATTTCTTAAGAAGTAGAAAAGACACGGAGGTAATTAAGAACTAGTTGAGTGAAACAGGGATAAAGTGGGTTGTGAATATTGTCGGTAATGCTTCCTTGAGACTGCCTCGTAAAGGTTTTAGACTTTTGCCCAAGATATGGTTTTATTTTGTGAGTTTCAAGATTTGGGATTCAAGTGTAGTCAGTATGGTACAAAAGGATAAAGCTTTTCTCTTCTATGCTATTTTGGGGGACATGCCACTAAGTAATGAGAAATAGATTCTGAAGAGGCTTATAGCAAATAGAGCATCAAATCATCCTAGCTTATATTTACCTAAATTGATTTCATTTTTATGTATTGATGCAGGATGCCTAATTATCACAGGAGAGCCTCAAAAATTTGAGAGGGCTCGAATCAATAAGGAGTATGTACAAGCCATGACATGATTCGCGAGTCTGATAGGCATAAGCAAACTATTGAATCACCAATTCAATCGACTCCACCTATCTTCATGCAATCTGGAAATATCTTCAACACACCATAAAATGAGGAAGAAAGGAATGAACTATATGGCTATTGGACCTACAGTTAGATGCTCATTCACAACAACATATCTTTGATTGCACAACATACACAACCTTCCATAATGAGCTCATGGATTCATCTGTCACCACTACGTACTTGGCAGAATGGAGTTCCTTGACGATAATAATTCCATGCACCACATATGGGGACAACTCAAGCGGGACAGCAAGGACCGCTAGGAAGATTTAGGCCCATTAACGAAGCTTAAGGATTTCATGAGGAAGACTTTGGAGAAAGTCAACATAGTGGATCAAACAATGAGATGATCACTGAAAATATCAATGAAGTCACTAGTGAAGCATGATGGCTGCCGAACGTTGAAGAAGACTTTTATTCTTAGCTTTCTTGAATCACCAAGAACCATTTCTTCCCTTTATCTTGAATTGAGGGTTTAAAGAAATATTTTCATATTTCATTTTCTTAGCATTTCTAGTTCTCTTTTATTATTCTTTCTTTATTGCTTTTGAGATACCATGGTTTAGTAATTTTATGTTAGAATAGATTGGTTAAGGGCAAATAAGCTAATGCCGAGTAGATTTATCATTTGTGCTTAAGTGGTGGATTGACATTTATCATTTGTGCTTAAGTGGTGGATTGACTTTATTGAGCTTACAAAGATGTTTACTTGATCTTTGTTATTCAATGCTTTTGTTTCTTTTTGTTTTTGTTGGTTGGTTTTGAGTAAGTCCTTGGGTCAATTTGGTTGGACTTTACTCTTGGATTATGGTATCTATGCCTTAATTTTACTCATGTTAGTATTGGTTTGTTTGATTTTGGGTGAGTGGATGGATGAGTTGTACTCATCACTAGAATAAATTGATAGGTTTGGGGGTGTTATTTCTTCTCTGGTACCTTTCGTGTTACATGTGTAAATATTTGTGTGGTGGATTTGGATGGAAAATTGAGTAAACTATGGTACTCAATGATGACACATGTCTTGCAATATCATATGATTGGTTTATTCAAATTTGGCATTTCAAGGATTTTTGGTTGTGTGTTGTGTAGTTCTTTTGTAAACAAAAGTTTTCAAAAACCATGTATTACCACTTTCAAAGAGTGGGGGAATCATATTTTCATATTTCTTTATTTGAAACGTATTCTTGTTCAATTCACTAGTGTTGCATTGTTATTTGGCTCATCTTTTGAAAAAATAGGTCTAATTAGAATAAAAGTGATTTAGGCCATTTGTATGCTTGCGTGGTGAAATTTTATTCTATCATGGAGAGTGATTTGTTTTTATATAATCTTAGATACATTTTATTCCTCTTCAATTTAGGGCTATCAAAATAATAGTAATAATAATTTTGCTTTAGGAATAAAGCGAGTACGGAATTATGGCATCACCAATGTTGTTTCTCCGAAATTTGTTTACTTGAATAGAAAATAAGGCTAGTACGGTATTTCGGCATCAACAATGTTGTTTTTCCGAACTGGCCATTAGGATTGCTTTTGAAATGAAGCAAGTCGAAGCAAAGTCTTTGAAATGAGCCTTTACATTTTAGTATACCAACAAGTTGAGGAGAAAATATTTGTAATACCAATCATTGATATCATTCTACTCACACCATGTTAGAATGTTATTCCCATTTGTGTGCGGCATGTGCAAATAAGGTAGAGTCCTAATGATCTTTCTATTTCCATTTAGCCTCATCGAGACAATTAAAGAACTTTATAATCCTTTCTGAATTGAACAATGATATGTTTTGGATGAATAGAGCGTAATTTTTTTTAAAGAAAAGCTCTTTGATTACGAATAATGCTTGGTTATTTGAAGGCTTGTGTTGACAATTGAATATTTTTCCTTGGGAAAATAGGAAAAATAAACTTGGAATGACAACTTTGAATGATTTGATTGTCATATGGTATTTGAACTTTATCCTTTCAGAGGTCACCTAATTATTCAAAGTACATCCATTGTTTACCTTTTGTGTTGTCATTTTGGTGTTGTGTTTGTGTTTATTTGTTTAGTTGGGTTCTTTTTCTTTCTTGTTTTATTTGTGACAAGCAAAATGCTAAATTTGGGGTGTGATAATTCTAGAAAACTAGAGTTATCTTGCTTGTTTAATCTAGCATTTTTTGGTATTTTCTTGATTTTAGAGTAGATTTATGTGTTTTTTTTTTAATTTTAAATTTCATTGAATTTAGTATTTGCATTTACATTTGTGTAAATATGATCATTGTAGTACTAATTTTAGTTTAATTTGTTGCGTACTAGGTTTATTGGCATTTTATAGGTCTAGATTAAAAGATACGAAGTCTAAAGGATAGAAACTTTCTGGAGAAAAAGGGGCAAAAAGAAGATTTCAAAGTTGCTGAAAAAGACTCCACATCACGATAAGGAAATTGTACTAGAAATCCATATCGTGATATGGATTAAGTTGTAACAGGTAGAATTTGGGCTCCATATCGCAATATGATATGGATTCCCAGTACAAAATCTATATTGCGATATGAATGCACGTCCAAAGTTATAAAGTTTGGCAAATTGTAATATTTTAGTTCAAGTTACCTTTAAATACTAAACTTGTACTATTCCAAAGTAAGTTGTAAGTAGATAGATGGTAGAGTACACATAGTATAGGTGTAGGTGGTAAATTAGAGTTTTGGTATAACTTAACTCTCAAATCTTCTTTTAATTAGAAAGTTTTCTTTAATTTCATCGTAGATCTATTCGTTAATTTCTTGCAAATTTAAAGCTTTATTAGTTAATCTTAGTGAATTTTTAATTTAGATTTAAGCAGATATAATTTTTACTTGCTTTGTATTTAAATTCCTTGCAATCCAAAATTAGTTAAAAGCTTATATTTTCTTAGAAAGTTCTTTGTGTTCTTTCTCCTTTCAGTAATTCTATAGATTAATCTTTAATTCTTGCTTTCTTCTCTTAGAAATTAGTGGGCTTTTCTTTATTTCTCATTTTAAAATAAAAAACTCCAAAAATTTCTTGGTTTAAATCTAATTTCAATCTCATCTTTTAAGCTTTCCTAATTTAGTGAAAATGATGATTTCCATGCCTTCTAGTTCAATTGATGCTTTTCTAGTTAGGATTAGTTTAAATTGTCTTTTTATTTCAATTAATCTTTTTTAAAATCCAGTTAATTAGTGGTAATTTTATTTGCTTTACGAGCTTAAATTAACTTGCTTTCTTAGGGAAAATTCTACTTGTTTTCTTAGATTTGCTATTTACTTGCTTTCTTAGTTTAGGAAATTAATTTTCATGTTTGTTTAATTGTTTTAAGCCAATAGTTAGTGACAAACTATTGCTGAATTTGTCTAACTAGTGCAAAAGGTTCATAAGTCTAGTAATTGCTATCCTCAATTCTTGTGGGAACGATACTCACTTGCCTCTATCTATAAACCTATCTCGTATACTTGTGAGTTTGTGGGTGAAAATGATTTAGTGTTGATTGAGTTTTATTTTTATAACTTGTGGTCCGAGTTTTGTTTTTAAATTCATATCACATACAAACCACTCTATCAAAAAGTTAGGGTTGAACAATTAGACCTACGTGAGTATTAAAGTACAATATCTATTGGACTATATTAACAAAAGACTAGGCTTTGACATGGATAATGGTCGAGCGAGATGAGAAAAAAGAAGAGGAGCATAAATAAATAAAGAGTAAGGAAAATGATTAGTATTCTATGATTATTTGGATGGAGTTACTTAAATTTAAGGTCGGATGGACAATCGTTTTGTATCATACGGAGAAATGAGTTTTGATTTCTGAAATAGTTGTTTAAGATGTTATATTTGTGAAAGGTATGATGTAATAATTAGAGTGCGCAGAAAAATTAAGATGCCCAATTTTCGAGGACAAAATTTTTATAAAAGATGTAAAATGTGAAACTCACATTTTTTTGCTGAATAAAAAGAGGGAATAAAATAAAATATTTGGGATATGATTTTAGAAACAAGAGTTTTAGTAGGGAAATAATAGTAGAATACTTAACCTTGCCAATCTTGAAGACTAACCAATAATTATAGGAGATAATTTAAGAATAAATCATCTATAAATATTGGGTTTTAGGGCAAGAAAACTACTACATTATTTTAGAGAAACTGCCAAGTGGCTTCAGAGAAATCTCTTGACGACCTTTTCTAACAAGGTTAATCACTAGGTTGAGTACTCTGTTCGATGAATGCATGGCTAAGTTTGAGTCTCTCCTTCTGAGTAGATGCATGATTTAACATGATTTAATGTTTATGAAAAATGAATGCTTGATGCGTAAATGATTATGGAATTTGTCACATGAAAATAATTTATTGGAGATTATAATATACTACTATTTTAGAAGCATGATAATAATTTTGTATTAGTGTAAAGAATATGATTTTAAAAAGATGGTTTTTCTTGAAATACATGTGTCATGTGATAGTGTGACTTGATTGTAAATATATATATATAATTTGTATACTAGTAAAGTCAGGCCGCACAAGGTGAGGCCGGGCCCATCATATATAATTTTTTACTATTTAGAATTAATATCAGTTACACTAATGTGTATGAAAAGTATTTTATTGGTTACATATGATGCAACTGCAAGTGATCTACGTTTGTTATTTTTCAGTTGTTTAATTTATATAGTTTTTAGGAAGCAAATGTTTTACTTAATTTGTGGGACAATAAGAATTTTTGTTTGGTACTATTACTAAGTAATTTTTTTAATGTGAAGTAAAGTGTGTTAGTTGGTGTTAATTTTACTTGGAGATTCATTTATTTGGGCTCATATTAGTGTACATCTGTTAGGCTTTTGTTCCTATCATTGTTTTGGGTTTGTAAAGGACAAGAAATGTGTAGTTACACTTTCAATATGTATAATTACAATGCTTTAGGTTCAAGGTTCAATTTATTGAGTGTAGGTTTTTTAAGCATTTTTTCTTCCTTTGTCTTTGGCGGTATTTGTCTCTTTTTCTCTAATAGCCCCATTAGTTTTGATGTTGGCTTCGCCTTCTTCATCTTTTGTCAGTTAACTTGCAGCAGTAAAAGGTTAGTGATGAAGTTTTTCACATTATTTTATTATTGATTTTTGTTAGTATGCTAAAAATTTTGTTAACTTTAATTTTTTACCATTAGAATGATATTCTTCTAAAATTAAGTTTGTATTGCAAAAACGAATGAATTGTTTTTGAGTAGTTTTATGTACTTTTTATTCTGAGTTAAATCAATCATTTACTTTCTACGACCCAAGATATTATTAATTCTCACTCTGTTGTATCAAGCTCACTACTTGTCTCATGCATTAGTTTACAAAGCTTAGTCAAGAAAATAGCCTACAAGTAGCAGCTAATGTATATTATGTTTTATAAAATTGAGTATTTTTATGTACTTTTTATTCTGAGTTAAATCAATCATTTACTTTCAGCGACCCAAGATATTATTAATTCTCACTCTGCTGTATCAAGCTTGCTACTTGTCTCATGTATAATGCATTAGTTTACAAAGCTTAGTCAAGAAAATAGCCTGCAAGTAGCAGCTAATGTATATTATGTTTTATAAAATTTATTATTTAATTATTAGATTATATATTAGGATTTGAATGAAATTATATTTTCTTTTATTGTTAAAGAGCAACAAGGGGAAAAAGTCATTATCTGAATAGGCATAAAAGTTAAAAAGAGAGGTTGTAAACTAATATATTTCATATATTAGATACCATAAAGAAATAATAATTTGTTTTAAAGTTTGGTAGTTGCTTGCTTAATAAAATTACATCTCTTATAGAATCCAAAGAAATTTATTCTCTAGCTGCTTAAAGTTACCATGAAACATGTTGCTGGCTTCATAGTTGATTAATTATTAGAAAGGTGAATTGCTTCAACTTCATTGATGAAATGGTTTAGCGGATTCTGCATATTTGGAACTTCTTCAATGGTGTAAGCAATGACAATGCTATGGTTCGTGTTTCTTGGTACTTTTATGTCAGGAGTGCTAATTCTTGAGAAAGCATAGTAGTAGTTTCCCTTGCACTGCTGCCTGTATGTTTGTAGTCAGGTTGGCATTCTGTTTAAGAAAAATTTTGTTATTATTCAATATTATATAAAAGAGTAGTATATACTTGTTATATAATTATATACAATTATTTTAATACCTGTGGATATGCTTGTTGTAGTTGACCAGCACTAACATAAGCTTTTCAGCTTCTTGTCCCGAGGCTATTATATTCAAATAACCAGTGTTATCACTGATTGTCATTGTAATGTATGCTCTGTAACAACGAAGGAAATATAATAAAACATAATTAATTTTTTGTTGTCAAGAAAAAGTGAAGAAAACTTATATTTGTGAATTAGATGTTAGTATTGTGTTTCTGTCTTGCCTTGGAACAATGCAAATTTCCATTTTGCAAAATTTATAGAACATTCCCCATGTCATGATGAAATCATTTGGCTTCTGGCAATAAGGACAAGATGGGTACCAAAACTTTTCTTGTTTCTTGGGTTTATCTCAACTCTTTCTTTAACCCATGCTGCTATTTTCTATTCAAGTTAAAAGCAACATATATTAGTAGTAAATCAATTATATATGTATAGGATAAAGCATAAATAAGAGACATAATTTAAGTTATACACTTGTTGGATCTTCAAGTAGTGCAACAATTGGTGTTGTCTCATTATTATTTACTGGTGGAAGAAGCATTGATGGATTGCTGAAGTTCTTCTCAGCCACCATTTGTGTTAGTTCAGCTATGTTGGAATGGTACCTGTATAAGATGTTTGTGAGTTGTAATATGTATTGTTCACAATTAAGTAAAAGGTAGAAAAAATGTTTTTAGTTAAATTTTATTATATCTGTACCAGTGCTTAAGCTGTTTAGTTTCTTGAATTGCAGGATTAACCATGATAATAGATGATTCTTGTGTTGATAACGACAAGTCTGCATTTATCACATTTACAAAGAGTTAAATTTGAGAATAATTATAAAATAATTAACAGTTATTTATATATGAATTAAAAAGGCTTACAGTTAGCTGTGATGACTTTGACTCTAATGGCAACAACAGTTGGAGCAGAAGGTATGTTTTGTATAATAGTTCTTCCTTCTTTGTTTTCAAATTCATCAGATAATGTGATTAACATTGGTTTCATTTTGTTCAGACAATTTAATGTCATTTATAGCTGTAAAATTCAAAGTATTGTAAGTTTTTTTCAATTAAGATTTAGAAAGTCTTACTGTTGATCGACAATGACATAGTTTCAAACAGTTAATTTTTTTCCCTGAACTTGCTTTTCTCTTGATGGCAGAGCATGTATGATGATACCATGTACATCTACAAAGCTCGAGTACGAGAATATTTTATAAAAGTACTTAAATATGATTTTATGTTTAGATATACTTATAAGATTACTCGAGTTAGCTTCCTTGTGCAGTTCACCGAAAGGATAGAGCTGAAAGTCAGATGGAAGGTTTGGACCTTCTTCTTCATTTACTTCTTCAACGGAATAGTTCTGTTGTTGATCAGCCAATAATATCCATAATCACTCAGTGGTTGTCACAGATTTCTTAGTTGTAGATCATGTACCATTGCATTTGAAATATAGTATTTCTTAAATGGTACCAGTAGTCCTTCAACATGAGCTAGATTATTTTCAAAAACAACTACAGCAACTTTTATACCTTGATAAATGGAAAGGCAATAAAGTATTTTTTAGTTCAGTAATGTGGATATGTGTGTGTATATATTAGTTTTACTTGAGGAAACCAAAATGTAAGAAGTAAGGCAAAATACCTTTGAATCAACAAAGACAAAATTACGGTATAATTTTGGCTCTCGTGTAGTTGTTAGAATATTTGTGGCTTCAACAACTTGAATCAAGCTAGTCCATCTTGGTGTGTACTTATGTATGTTGCATATGTGAATAGTTCTCACGGCCATCTGCATTTGTTAGAGATATGAAAAAAATGAAAAATTATATATATATATATAAAAGATAATGTAAATTTGAGGCTTTTACCATTTTTTGAAGTTACAAAAAACTTGATAAGTAATATGAGTTTTTAATAGTATATTTATTAAGTTAATTATCTGGTTTCTAAGCAAAAAAAGAGTAAAATAAAAAGTCTAAAAACAGAAAATAAGCATATGAGCCTCATAAAAGTTAAGTATTTTCATTATTCAGATGCCAGTAACTCAACTACATGGCTTTCTTTATTTTTTCGGTTCATTTGGTTTGAGTTTTATATTTTCAAATGATAATCGAAGAAATTTTGTCAAGTAAGTCATTCATTACAACAATCTACATTTTTTTAACTCACCTAAAAAGTTTGTTTTTAAGGTCCGAGTTAAAGGCAACTTAAGATTACATACTCACTAAACTTAACCACTAATATTATGATAAATATGGAAGAAGATCAATATACATATAAAATGAAGCTATAAGGTCATTTTGTAGATCTTTTTCATGATATGGTTATTAATTTGCTACATGTTATGAGTTTATAAACAATTAGAGCTTCTCATGTATATTTTTAGTAACTATAAAAAATACATGAACTTTAAAATGGATAACTTTAACTAGAATATAGAGGAAAAGATAAAGGAACTAACCTTGAGTTCTCCTTGTGTGAAAGAGTTGAGCATTCCTGACTCTTACACAACAACTGAAGTTCATTTAAAAGAGTGTGAGAATGGTGTATAAAGCTAGTTCTGTAAGTTGTCCCATCATAATGATGTTCAAAGGACAAAGTTAGTAGAACTATGTGGTGTACATTTTTATCAGCTGAATGAAATCTTTACTATCTGATGAGTCAAAAGTTAATAGTTTCATGGCATGATTATGTTGTAGATTTTAGTATCATTTTTGTTTTTTTGCATTATTTTTATTGCCAGTAATTTTTTATATTTTCAGTTAGAATACATATTGATGTTGATAAGAAATTATGTAAAAAGTATGTAGCATGAAATTGTAATATAGTTTTGAGTTGTTTGTTGCTGTTTATTGGTTTTGTGATTACAATGAAGATTTGTATTTTTTAAGGCTTAATTTTCTGTTTATGTACAAGCAAAGATAAAACAGATTATAGATACAAAAATATATATAATTAAGTTATACATAGTTGATTTATATAATAATGCATCATAGAAGTAACTGGAATCTTGATCTTTAGATTACACTTGATAATTTTTTCAGCCATGCATATGTAGAATTTACAATACAAAGGTCAAGCTATAGAGTATTGACGATTACATTGAAGCTTCTGCTGCTGATTGAAGTTGCTTTCTTGAATTATAAATCACCTTGCTGTGCTTGATTCTGCATCAGATACATCGTTGGAAATGTAGGCTGTGACAATGCTGTGTCTGCCATTCCTTGAGAAATTCACATAATCATGGTAGTTCTTGACAAAACACAGGATCATTTTCTGATGAAGAGTTGTTGCTATCTGATGGATTAGGTTGCTATTCTGTTTAACAATTAGAAATATATTTTTTCTTTAGAATTAAACTTGTAAGTTATACCTTGGTTCTTCATTTTCTAGAAGTTGAGAAGTAGAAATACACATGAGCTTCTCAGTTTCTTTTCCTGTAGCTATGGCATTTAAAGATCTTGTATTGTCTCTTATATTAATTTCAATGTAAGCCCTAGTAGATAAATATACATGGAAAAAACTCATTTATTTTATGCCAGTGACAAGGAAGAAGTTTTTGCATATACTTTTGGTGAATGAATAGATATGATCATGTGGCAAAAGATATTGAGGTAAAGAGTAGGTAAAATCTGATGGTTAGGAACTTGAACTGTTGCATCAAGTAGTTAAGAAGTTAACAACATAAAAGCATTAGTACTTGACTGACATAATTAGGTAACATAGGTATGGCTATTGTACTACAAAATTTGTGTTGAGTTTTAGTACACAGATATGGCTATTGTATTACAAATGTGTGTTGAATTTTAATAAAAGTACGTGCCTATCTCTATAAATAGTAGGAATATGTCCTGGTATAAGTCTTAAATATGAAGGAACAATACACTAAACTCATTCAGAAAAGTGAAAGGCATGTTTAAAGTTAAGAGGAATTTAATAATTGAAAGATGTATTATTTAATGTCAAGTATATGTTATTTTTATTTTGTATAAGATGAAAATATATAAATGCTGTCATAATTAGTTTATGTAATACAATTTAGTCATATGTTCACAATGTAACTGCCATGTTATTGAATATACATATAATAAAATTCCATATGAAAAGCCACACTATCTAATAATAGTAGTTAATAACATTGATAAGTGCATAAAAGTTCATCCAATAAACCATACATCCAGCCATACATCCAGCAGTAGTCTTTTTACTTGCATACACATATATAGTAGTGCTAATTGCTTTGATAGTAGCAGTCTATCTGCTAGTATTTACATAAATCAATATTATGATCCATTATGTATTTCATAAGTTCACTTAATGGAACATAATATGATATCAAAAGGTCATAAAGAACAATTCAGCAAAAGTCTTAGTTTACATAAAAGCATACATCATTGATCTTAGAAATCTTCCGTTAAGTTTAACTTTGCCACAAGTTTTATTAGATGGGCTGGCTTTGGTACTGGTTGCAGTAGTTGAATCCTTCTTAGATTCACTTGACAATTCAGCTACAACTTCAGTCTCCATTCTTTCAGATAGGGAATCAACATCAACATCTGTAAATGAAAGACCTCTTTTGGCTCTAGTAGTTGCAGTGATTTTTGTTTCTGCTATAGCAGTAGACTCAGCAATATTTTCCAGCACCAATTTCATAGTTGGAGTAAACATTTTTTCTTTCTCCTTCATGCCTGATGTAGCTTTAATGGAAAGATCTGAAGACGTATCTATTTCTTTTGGATTTGTCAGAATAAGTGCATGCTCAAGCATTTCCTTCATAGTGTAAGCCTTCACAACCCTATACTTTGTTTGCCCTTGATATTCTGAATCATACTTGCGAACAAAGCAAACAATTATGGTTTTCAATTGAAGATACCAGTTCTGTGACATCGGAAAGTGAGATATTCTGTGAATGTTTAGCAATTAATAACTTTTTGTAAAATTTCTTATTTGCTTTAAAAGAATTTTGTAACCGTAAATGTCAGTGTTATGCATGAAAAGAAAAAAAAACAAACAAAAATTCTTTCATAACTCACTTGTTCATCAGCCTCTCTAAGTTCATTAGCAGTGTATGAAATAAGCATCTCACCATCTTGGCCAAAGATTACAGCATTAATCATGGTAGAGCCATCATGTAGTGTGATTCCAAAATGACACCTGTCGTATTTACCCCAAAGGTATAGATAATATATTATTTTATTAATATGTGATTAAATTTCTATTAATAAAAATTATAATTTAAGTCTTTACCTTGCTTCAACTTGTGTTTCTTGTTTGCATGATGGACATTTGATTGTCCAATTAACATTAGCATTTACCGACTTTTGACAATTTACACAAGCAGTGTACCAATATTTTAGTTGTCCAGCAATCAGTTTTGTATCTGCTTTTGGTAACAAAATCCATGCTACATTGGCCTGTTAAATTAATAATTTACATGAAAAAAATCTTAAGATAGTACTTTAACATGAAATGATAAAACTAAAATTTTATAATCAGAATGTACATTTTTGGATGCAACAAGTCCTTCCTGGATTTTCACAATGTCCTCTACTTTTGGTGGTGGCAGAAGTTTAGTTGGATCTTTATAAGCTTTTTGCTGCAACTAACTGTTTGAGTTCATCCTTGTTGGCATTATACCTAAATGTCCATGAGATGTACTTGTGAGGCTGTAAAGCAATGCAATATATACTTTGTAGTAATGGCATTAATTTTTCCAATGACAAATTTAAAATTATTTGTTAATAGTTATAATGGTAAAATATATATTATTGTATTATCAAAGAGAAAATATTGGTACGGATAAACACACAAACAACTAAAAGGAAAGTGAAAAAGAAAGTTTTAGATATTTGTGGAGCTACCTTTATATCTCTTACAGAATCCAACAAATTAAAAAGTACATTTATATACAATTTGAGTCCAACAGAATAATTATATGTAATTTAGCTACAAGAACTTCATCTACTCTAAGAAGGTTTGTACAATAATAAGAAATTTTGAAGTGAACAAACCAAGGGATTCCTATCTGCATATATAAGATCTTTGAATGATCAATCAAGAGATTGTTGCGAAGAAAAAGACAAAAATAAAATTTACCATTCTCTAAGATTGTTTTCTGTGTCTACAGGAGGATTGAGCAGAAAGCAAGTTGAAGTCCTTGTTGTCAAAAATAAAGCTGTAATGATATCATGACACAATCAAAGAAGTAAAATTAAAGTAAAAAAGATATGAAGTGGAAAAGAGCATATGTAAACTTACAGTGAAAAGATGTAACCTTGTCTCATAGCAATAATCATTGGAGCATTTCCAATGCTATTTGCAATAATATTACCATCATGTTCTTCAAACTCATTCCACATAGTTAGCATCATTATCCTTTTTCTTTAAAAAAAAGTTAGTGTAATGTGTATAATTTCAAATGTTAGAATAGTAAATATGGTATATAATTTAAGATAATAAATTAATCTTACTCTTCATTAACTATGACAAAGTCTCTTGATGCTGCAAATTTAGAGTTTGGTTCTTTTCGTGGAAATGCATGAATAACAATAGCTTGCAAGTCTGTGAACATGGTAACAAAAAAATGTTTGTATGAGAATAACAAACAAAAAATTTACTGCAATATATATATAAGTTAAACGTAACCACAGGTACATTAACTTTGAATTAGCAGAAAGGGGGAAAAGTTATACTAACTTTGAAGTTTTTCTGTCTCTGAGAACTTATACAAATCGCTAAATTTAGTCTATTCAAAAGTGCAGAGAATTGTTGGTGGAATTAGTTCATCAGATGGTTCCACCAGTGTTGAGTTATTAATAACCCAAGAATATTCATATGAGCTAACTCTATATGTAACGGCCAATGGACGGACTACAGCATTTGAGACATAGTATCTCCTGAATGGCTGCAGCAGGTAATGAAAGACCTAATAACGGATATCATTTCCATAAATGAGTGCTGACACCTTCGTTCCCTGGTTCATTTTACAAGCAGTAAAACACTTATGAATATCAATTTAGTAAACAATGTTATAAATGTTCAGTAAAGATTAAATTATAGCTATTTAAATTTGAAATTAGGTTTATTGTGAGTTGTATTTGAAGAATTAGTAACTAAAGTTAGTATTTATGTTTGCTATTATGTGAATTTAATGTAGTAAACTTAGAAATTGAGAAACTGGAGTCTAAAGACAAATCAATATATTCAAGAATGAATTCACATAAGATATGATCTACTGTTGTCTAAAAAAAGATGGTTCTATTTTATCAGCAATGGGCTAACATATGGTAATTTTTTACCTCAGAGTCTGTTAGCATCAAAGGACGATATTTCTTCTAGTTTGGAGGGCGGCTAATCTGAACATGAGATCTTTCAATTACTTGGAGAAGCACAGTCCATCCTTTGGTATTGTTACCAACTTCAAGAACTTGTGTCATACATACGCCTCGGCATTTTTAAATGTTTGTTCACAAAACAAAACAACAATTAGATCTTATTAACTCAAAAAAATGTAAGCACATACGTACAATTAAGGTGGAATGTAGTTATACTGTACAAATGCGAGAAGCTTCAAGTACTTCTTTGTAGACAACATTAAAAGTGCTGTTTATATTATATGCATCAAAGTAAACTGGTTTAATTAAAACTTTAACCGCACAAGAAGTCCTTGCATGCGATAAAGGAACGTATAATTAGCCATGTGAAAACACTGGATCTTTCAAATACACACCCACAAAGTCTAAAGTTTGACCCTGTGCCTTATTTTTTGTCATAGCAAAACACAAACGAATTGGGAATTGAGTTCTCTTAAATGGAACAGGATATTGTTGATCACTGGCAGGTTGTAAAGGAATTCTATGGATGAAAACATCTTTTCCAACAAAATCTCCAACAGCTATCTCTGCATGTATTACATTTTTATTCAAACTTCTACAAATTAATCTGCTAGTGCCGTTGCAAAGGCCTTTAGTAGGATATAAGTTTCTAGATGCCTGTATAACTGGTGAATTAGGTCTTAAGCAATAGTTTATGTGGTGGCAAGCCTGTAGGTGCAAGAGAGTTTAAAAAATCTTCGTATTGTGCTTGATCATTTGGATCAAGTGTTTCATCAAAACTAAAATATTCTGTTGCTACACCTGGGAAATTATTTATTAGAATATCATTTATTTCGTCGACAAAATCATTTTTTGTAGTCAATATTGCTCGATTTATTGTAGAGCACGTACTTTCTATTCTAGATTCTATATTAGGAAAAACTGTATCTATCAGACTTTGTAGTGCATCCATCTCGTTAGTTTCTCTAACCAATAATGAAGAAGCAATTTTGATTAAATCATCTGAATATGTTTTTTTTCTACCATCACCAATTCGTAAGAGGAATTCAGTGAATGAAGGATCTAATCGAGCTCTCATATTATCTGTAGATATTGTAATTTTTCAAATAGTGGCCATAGTGGAGAATTTATTAAACATGCATTTATCATTTTAGATTTGTTTCCTTGTCGAATCATAGGTAATGTTCATCTAAAATCACCTCCAAACACAATGACTTTGCCTCCAAAAATTTCTTTCGAATTCATCAAATCTTGCAATGAATCATTTAATGCTATTGCTGTTCTCTTTGCCATAGGAGCTTCATCCCATATGATCAACTTACATTCTTTAATTAAAGTCGCTAATGCACTTTGTTTACTAACTCTACAAGTTGCCCCTTCTAAAATATTTATGGGAATCTTAAATCTAGAATGAGCAGTTCTCCCTCCTGGTAAAATTGATGCAGCAATACCTGATGTTGCTGTAGCAAGTGCAACGAATCCTTTTGAATGAACATCAGCCAAGAGTGCTCTATAAAAAAAAGTTTTTCCAGTCCCTCCTGGACCATCAACAAAAAAAGCACCACTCTTTTTCTCATATATTCTCTTAGATATAACTTTAAAGGCTTTTTTTTGTTTATCGTTAAGCATTAAAAGACTGGCATTCAGATCCTCTTGAGTAACTACCATAGTCCTCTCAGCTCTAATTTCTCTAGTTTGATTTTCTAAATTGGCAAAGGTCAAATCTCTAGGAACCAAGTCAAAAGAAGTTATATCTTTTCCCATTGACTGAAGAAAACCATTAATTTGCTCCAAAACTTGCATTCTAACTTGTCTTGATGTTAATGTATTAGATCTTATTATAGATCTGACAGGGCAGATTCAAACTTTCGCCAAAGGTCTTTAGGATTGTTAGGGCATGAGTAAACTAAGAGAGTAGCAAATAATCTTCTCAATGCATAAGGCATATGAAATACAGAAGCTTCTTCCAAACATAGTTCTTGACTGTTATTAGCTTCTAAAAGTTCGCGTATCAAAGCTGCTTCACGCAACGTATTGGCTTGGACTCCATTAAAAACTTTTAAATCATCAAATGATTTTGGGCATCTAACCTTAGCTAATAATAATCTTAAATAATACTTCTCTCCTTCTGTTGGATGGGTGAACATTCATAATTCTACCAACAGAATCACCTCTCTCACGATGCTTCCATTGTCTTTTATCTGCTAACCAAACAAAATCGTAAGGAAATTCTGGGTAAGTACATTCTAAATTTTTTGCCATTACATCTGTTTTGTTCATATAAAAGAATTCTGTGAGCATAGTTTTTTTGTTTCTAGGATTTGTTAAAATATTTTGTAGTCTTTGTTTTTTGTTGAAACAAACTGGTTGATAGTTTTCTAAATGAAGTTGCAAGTGTATCACACAGGCTTTATTTCATTTAAAGGAAATCTATAAATCCTCCATATTGGCTCAGGAGGTGAGACCTATCGGGCTGATTGATACACGCGTTATTTTCATCAACTTGCTCTTTTTGTTGATATCAACATGAAAATTGATCTTATCATTGCCCTTGCAAATATACTTATAGATATACTTAACTACCTTAATAGTAGAACACATTTTAACATTAATATGACAGTCAAATTTAGCAAGCAAATAAGCATATGTTAATATATGGAACTACCCATCTATTGTCTAACCAACAATCTCTAACTTTAACTTTTACACCATCATTTCTTCTTCGATAAATTGGATAAGCATCTTCTGTTTGTAAAGTCTCATTAGAAAAATGTTTAGGATATGAATTTTTGCATTTCCCATTTTGCTTCATAAAAACATTTAATGGATTCATTGAACCACAAGGGCCATGCAACATATGCTTAATAACCATTTTATATAGGTGGGGATATATTTTTTTTTCTGGAATTTCAGCAGAAACAATTTTATCATACTCTTCTGGCCTATACATTTTATGTTGTGGCTTTAAAATTAAAAGGAAGTGTGCATGAGGTAGACCTTGCTTTTGGAATTCAATAACATATGTGCATGCTGCTACTTTACCAAAATGTTTTTCTTAAACAATTCATCTTTTAATTTCTCTAGTTTTGCATGCAATACTCTTACAACTAAATCTGGTCTATTCTGTCCCTCTTCCCCTTCAATCAAATGATCTCTTATATTTCAGGCCAGTTAGGATTGCATGTCATAGTTAAAAATATATCTGGTTTACCATATTTCTTAACTAATGTCATTGCATCTATATATTTCCTTCTCATGTTTCTTAGACCTCCAATAAAAGATGTTGGTAATATAATTCTTTGACCAACTTCTGATCCTTCTATTTCACCCTCTGCCACAGAGTCCACAATCCCTTGTAAAATTCTTGTCTAATTTCTTCTTGTTGTGATCTAAAGAAATCTAGTCTTTGTGTTTCAAATTTTACATACCTATCTACTACGTATTGTTACAGTAAGCGACCGAAGTGTAACAAAAAAGATTCATCATTATCTCTCATTTGTAACTTATAGGCATAATATTCTGCAGAAACAAAGTTTGGATCATCACCATGCTTCTTCATTACTGTATATAAATAAGAAAAAGATTAGAAAGGTTTAATACTAAGTTTTTTAGAAAGTAGAAATAAGAAACTAAATAAAATAAAAAGCTTAAGGAGCTAACCATTCTGTTCTTTTTCTAGTAACTCATCGACGGCATCAACATTATTAGGAGATATCAAATCTTCAGCTTCTCTCTTTCTTTTTTTACTACTATTTCCAAATTTGTTGTTTTTCTTCTTAATTCCTTGATGCCATCCAAGTTCCCCAAAAGGAAACATCAATGGATATTGTAGTGGGTCATAACACCCATAGTAATATTCAATTTTTTCGTGAATGACCACCATTAGTGTAAACTTGAATATCCCTATGACCTCTTTCTCCATTTTGTTCACCTTCAACCCATATTGTTGCAACTTGTGACACAGAGGCTTATTATATACTCTTTGATCAACACCAGGGATACAACATAAGACAATCTTGTATGTGTCCAAATTAGGCACTTCCTTTAAACTCCTAAAAAACTTAGCATAAGGATTATCTTGAAGACAATCCATAATCTTTTGTAAAATAGCTTCTGTAAGTCTAGGACACCCTTCCATACGATTTATATGCTCATGATCTATGTCATGGAAACAATATAACTGTAAATTTCTTATAAGTCCTTTATTTGGTATCAAGTCATTAATAAAATGATAGACTTGGCCTTGAACTCTAAATGTGTATATTCCTTTATTCCTCTTTGATAAATTCTTGTCACATTTGACACCAAAGAAGTAAAAGCAAAAAGATTATTGCCAATCCTATGTATATTCTAAATAATTTTGCTTCATCTAATCTTGGAGTCAACAACTCTTTTAAAAATGCTGGAAGTTTGTTCTAAACTAATTCTCTATCACCACCTGAACAGTAAAAGTTTACTGTTTCAGAAAAAATCTTTTTTGCTCCACAATGTGGACAATCTTTTTCCTTTGGCAAAATATCAAAAACCTCAACAATAAAATTAAGCAGGTCTCTTTCTGCCTAGAATTTCTTCCTAAAATAAATAGAAAAACATAAATTTAGAAATACTGTCTAAGTCATGAATAGATGGAACTAAAAAGAAAGTATCAACAAATTGAATTACTAAAAGGGAACCTGAAGGGCAGCACGTCTAACGGTCAGCTGTGTAACTGAAAGTCTGCGGATTTTCTTTGCTTTCCATCTTAAAATTGCCTCTTTCCTATCAGTTTGTATGCTCATAATCTGTTTTTTACGAATCTGAGCTAATAAATTAAATGTACCCTCATCTGTTCCAGAATTTATAGAAATAGACCAAGGTTCAAATCCCTTGGTTCCATGGCTGAACTTAGATGTTTCATTTTCACTCATTTTTCTTTTCATTGTTGTTGTAGTAACAAAATATACTTTATTGTAGCTTAAGATTGTATCTACTTAAAAGGCTATATAAATTATATCACCTGATAAAAATAGCATAGAAAAGTCAAGTAAAGTATAACTACTTTCATAACTGTATAAAAACTTGACTTTATGAGTTCAAAATTAGATAATGCATATGAATCCTAAATATAAGTACACTTCGATTAGGAAAAAGATAAAAATCAACAACAATCAAAGGAAACATAAAATCGAAAGATACATAAACAACCAAATCTGAGGTAGACATAGAGATTCTGAGAGTTGAAACAAAGATGATTTCTCAAAAACAATTGGAAAAAAGGGAAATTTTATGTTAAATCATATCAATAATGAATAATTTTTTTAAAGAAAAATCATCACTCCTTAAAATCAACCATGCAACAAACAGAAAATCATACAAATAAAGGTAATAAAGTATATGCATTTGCATCTGTCATGTACTTCTTATGTCTATCAAATCAAAGTTGAAAGAAAAAGTATTTAGAGACCTATACTGCTGATTTCCTGGAGAGCAAAACATAAAATTAAAAGGATTGCAGATACTTTGGTTACATGAGAATCCCTGAAAATCTTTCCAAAAAAAAAAAAAAATACCAAACCTTATCCTTATCATCATCTCAAGGGCTGCATATTTACTACTAAATCCATACACTGTAGCAAACTATTCAAGGACTCCAGTGTTTTGGGATGGGCAAAAAGATAATTTGACATTTAAACACTTTAAAAAACACCCAATTGGTAGAGAATTTTTTTTTTCATCCCACCCCAATCATGACAATGAATGACCAGAATACCCATCAATAATATGGAACTAGTGATGTTATAAGGTTAAAAATGAAAATTGACCTAATAGAATAGCAAATAAGGGAGGGAAAAGGGTATTTTGAACCTTTAGCAAAAAATTGTAAGGATTCACACATCCGGTCCAATCCTTATAATTTTAAACCCTAAACCCTAAACTCAGAAATCAAGCCCATCCAACAAGGTATCCCCTTAGAGGCATCCTTGAGCCTTTAGATCATCTCATAATTTCCAAAATCACTAACACATTAGCTTAAACATTGAGATATTTCTGTAACCATTTTTATGATCTTCAAATTCATTACATAATTAGCAATATCAGAAGTCTGTTATATGACCCGTACACACTGTCTTCACATTTGCAGAATCAGATCTACAACCAGGTTAAATATTTAAAACCATTGCCCAGAAATATCCACACAGTTATTCATTTAACACCAACTAATACTTCGTTGCATACATTTACAAGGAGCATTAGGTTTCATCCAGTCATGGCTTTTCTAGATTAAAGACTGAGATACTTATTCTCCTACCAAAAGAACAATCCGGCTTTAATCTTCATGAACATAAAATTCTTTCAATATTGTGGGAAGGGTATCACAACTCAGAATGCAGAAAGAACTAAATTCAGATACATAAGCTTCTTAAAAAAATAAAAAAAAGTAATAGGACATTAATCAATGAATCTTTAATCCTAAGTCAAAAGACTACAAGATAATCAAGAGAAATATCAAATACAGCTATTAGTTGGTGTTTCAATGTATGCTGCTTCTACCATGAAATAGCCCCTCCTCCCCCCCAAAGCCCCCAAAAAAAAAATCTATGGTCCTAAAACGCCAGCACATAATTACAAGTTTAGTTGCAATGAACACAAACCAAGACCTTGAACACTGAAACTCATGCCAGACCAAACAAGAAAAACTCAAAATCAAGAAAAGAGAATTAAATTAACTTTGGCAAATAATAAATGAAACCCACATTACACAAAACAATACTAATATCAATCATGCCTTGCATAAATCATCAATAGTAAAATACCATGGCATCCCATCTTTTCTTAGCGGCAGCCATATCTTTGGCTTGCTTCAATTCATACTCTTCTTCAACCACCTACATTCTTATGCCATTCCTACTACACTGCAAAAAATAAAAAAATAAATAAAAATGTAATCACATTCTATATAATCATATATATCATAAAAAATAAATAAAAGACGAAATTTTGTTCAAAAGTTTATAAGAATTTGAACACAAATAAAGTTTTTGACAGTTTTGAATTTGCAAGATGACATTTTTGAGCAATTCAAGAAATGGGTAGAGCTCATTAGCTTAAAACTTTGGTGTTTTGGAGGTCTTGAGAGCATTGAGGGTGAAAAACTAAGGCCCGAACTTCCATTCTTTGAAACTTTTGAGAATTTGAATTGTTGTGTGTTATCCTTTTGAGTAGAATAAATTGGAAAGGGGAAAAGAATTACAGACAAAAAGCTAACGCATAGAATGGGAAAAATTACAGAGTCAGCCTCAAGTTTTGAAATACTTTCATTTTAGTCGCTTCTATTTCAACTTGAACACATTTACTCTTTCAACGAATGGAGTGTTCATAGATTGGTTTAATTGAAAAAATCCATTGAATTAAATTAGTTTTATTTTTAGTGTTTGAATAAATCAAATAAGGAGATTAGAGCACCATATAGTTTGAATTTAGTTATTGAAAATCAATAACTAGATAACTGAATTTTTTATTTTATTAGTTTTAATTTTAAGAGTAACCAAATTTATATTTTCATTCATTCAACACTTATTATTGTTTTTCTTTATTATTTTTTAGTTTATAGTTTTAATTTATTAGTTTTAGTTTCTTTGTTATTAATTTTATTAGTTTTGTATTTAATTTTAGACTTGATTTTTCAATTAATTAATTAGCGAATTTCGTTTAATCAGATAAATAAAAGAAAAATTTTCATTTAATCAATTAACTGAAGAAAAGTTTGATTTGGATTTGATTTTAACTTTTTTGTACTGAAAAGCGAAAAAGCTAAAAAAATTTAACCAAATTACTAAAAACCGATTGATAAACATCCTTACTTATTCTTTCATTAAAAAAAAAATTATTATAAATCTCGCCATACCTTTTATAATTTAGAGTTTCGATTTCCTTCCTTATTTATCATAAATGTTCTAATATAAAATAGGTATGGATGTCTTTAATTATATAGTATCTAGTTTCAATAATATGTGATTTTAGGGGGCGGGTTTGATCGTTTTGGACATTGAACGATCTAGCAGATCGGATCATGAATTCCAAAACCCAATTTTGACTGCCTCATTCTTTTTTTAAAGAGAAAAAGAAATTTATTTCTATTCCGTGGCACAATTTGGACCGAAACTGATGAAGGTCATATGAAGCCATTAATTGTTCATCAGTGATAGTTTGGGCTCCTAATCCGTTATTTTTCACACATCCGGTCCACATCCCTGACACAATGCCACATGGAAATCAAGGGGCTTTTTTAGCAATTCACACATCCGGTCCACATCCTAGCACAACGCCACATGGCAATCTAGGGGCTTTTTTAGCTTCTTATATATATATATGTGTGTGTGTGTGTGTGTGTGGTCCCATTAGGGTACCAAACCTTGAATTTTAAATACTTGTACCGTACAATACTATGTGTTTTGAATAATAGTTTTTAATTCTAAGATCCGTTATATTATTCGTGCTTTAAGCTTTGTACTGTACTATTATTCAAAACACATAGTATTGTACGGTACAAATATTTAAAATTCAAGGTTTGATACCCTAATGGGACCCCACACACACACAGACACACACACATATATATATATATATATGCATAATTCAGCAAGGAATAGGTGTTATCTATTGGGCAACTTGTCGTTCATACCATGTTACTTATAAAAAATGATGATTATGAGTATGTCTCCATGGAAGACAAGATCTAGCTTGTGGGAACTCAAATAGAATTTCGAGTTAAAGTTCGCGTTGCAATAGAGAATAAGAGTTAGATTAGTTATTTGAAAATAATTGAACCGGCGTGCTTGTGATATTAGAATGGCATTTTGAGTTTTATATTTTAGATTCCAATTAATATGCTTCACACTTTTAAGTTATTAATTATTAAAGAGTTGATCTTCTGCTGTTACATTGAATGTTAGATTACATACTATGATACCTTATATTTTTAGATTTATATTTTGAAGATACGATGAATAGCACGTGCAAGTTAGAGACACGACAAAATGATTCCCTAAAAGAGTGTAGAATTTTACCTTTTTAATATGTTATTTTTAATTCCTATAGTTCATAGCACAACCTCTTTCCTATGCTTTTATTTTCCTTTCACAATAGCTGCAAGGTATGCGAATGCGTGGACAATGTTTTGTTTTCTAGACAATTATACATAATTTTCTTATTAAATAAAAATGTGAACACTTTTTAGTCAGTTATTAATTCCTAATTTTGGGAAATTCATTTGTTACAGTTTTGGTGCTTGAATTTATTTCTATGGTTGATAAATTCCTTTATATGTACATCATATTTCTTCTTAAAGACAAAAAAGGAAGCAGATTATTCTGATGGAAATTTAATTGTTTTGATATTTACCTGTATTTTTATTTTTCTTAGTGGTCGTGGACAAGTACCGGCACTTTTATGTTCACGCTTTAATCTAATGGAAACTTTATAAGTGAATACTAACCATAAAAGATTGTGTTTATTTAATAAGAAGATTGTGTATAATTAACTCATTAAATAAAACAAAATTTCATGAAATTTGGGATAGATTTTGGAGCATGATAAAAACCATATTAGGTATGCAATCGGGGAAGCAAATTTTTGGAAGTCATACATTTTATTGAGCTCATAGATTTAGTTTTGCTCATAGATTTAGTTTTGGAGTAATAGAGTAAGTAAGTAAATAACTTGCCTTTTTTTTTTTTTTTTGGTTTTGAAAAAGAAGTAAACAACTTACCTTGGAACCATGCGTGGTAAGATCTTTCAACGAAAAGAAAATCTTACCAAGTTTATGCTCACCAAATTAAACAAATCTAGACCATTATATAAGCGGCATCACTCCATATATTTTTCATACCATCAGAACAAAGCACCCACTGCAAAAACATAGAAAAGTACTATAGCTTTCTTGGAGAAACAGAGATGGCTCAATTGAGACTGTTCCCATTATTCATCCTACTAGCACTTATGTTGTCGAAAGGTGTGACAGTAGTTTTTTTTTTTTTTGGATATTATGGATACTAGTGATTATGGTACACCCAATGATTGTGACTTTTCAACATGTATACATTAAAAATAAGTATATGTATCATTTGTTTTCTCCAAATAAATGGGTTAGTTTTCAATTTTTCATTGAGTTACTAAAATTGGGTAGTTTTACTTTTAAAAAAGATCTTCTTATTAGTTAACTATAACTCAACCAGTGCCTAAAATATGTTCCCGATTTATTAAGCGTAAGATTATGGTTTTGCTCTAAAGAAATCTAGTACAATAAAATAAAAGGGTACAAAGCATATGGGATGGTACAATATAGGTTTTCAATGCATGAGGGTGTACTTCCCTCAATGGTAATATAGAATTTCTTAAAAAGGAAAAAATCTTTCTGAAAAATCTTTTTTCCCTTTGAATGAAGACTCTCTTCATATTTACTAAAATAATTTTATTTTTCTTTTAATAAAGACCATTACTGAAAGATTATAATAATAAATATTTCCTTCATAGACTACATAAGACATTATTCCTTAGGGGTATCTACTGGAAAATTATCGCCCTTGTTTTCATGAAAAGATATTTGAATGGAGTCTTTACTCTTTAACAAGAAATTTTCGAAAACTATTAATAGCACTTTTTCAATCATCCTGTACATGTAAGGAAAAGGTGGCTGCGAAAACACTGGAAGATAATAATCAATATTTCCTTCGCGGATTATGTAAAAATATCAATAGCACTTTTTTCAATTATCCGTGTTGCTTAAAAATTAATTAAATCTTTTATGGGCAATTGTCATCAAACGTATAAATGCTTTTCAATAATTTCTGCCCCCTCAGAATTTAAGTCCAATGTCTCTTGGGATTGATGCTATTAGAAATTGATTTCTTGATCTATATTCCTTATACACATTTTGAGACTCTCTATGTTAGAAATGCTTCTAGCTTTGCCATCTCTGTCACAGATATTTTGCACGGAAATGCTGATGAAATACAAGTGCTGTTTCGATAATCATATTGGGAGTTGTGTTCCAAACACGGGCGATGATGCAATTTGTGATAACCTCTGCAAACAAAATTGCAGCAAGGGAGGCCACTGCAAAGCTTTTAATCATCCACCTCCAAATCATTATTGTCACTGTTTATGTTGATCTTGTCAATTCATAAAACTTTCTTATGAATAAGAAATGATTATTTTACACCTATTGTATGCATTTTTTGAAGAACTAAGGTTCAGGCATTGGATTCACCTTGTTGACCTCTGGAGTTATAGGATGTTACACTAAATGGAAGGAATATAAGTAAAACTTTTACAAGGGAAAAAACTCCATTTATTTCTATAATGTCTATCAAAAATTAAATAGAAACTTTCAAAAATCTCCAAATCTTTGTAGGGGTGTACCTATTGCATATGCCTAAGCATGACCTAATTTTAGAGGGGGGAAAATATAATTTTAACCCTCAAAATTTGGGTCGTGATGTATTTTAGTTTCTAAAGGTTTGTGTTTTAGGCAAAATATATTTAGTTTTCAAATTTTCAATTTCAACCAATTTAGGACAAATTAAAAAATCCCATCAATTACAAATGGAAAAAGTCACGTGCTTTGCTAAATGTTAAGTTTTAAACGTGAAAAAATACAAATTTAGCCCCCAAAATTTAGATAATGGTCTATTTTGGTCCACAAAATTCTAAAAAAAATGTATTTGATCCTCAAACTTTTTAATTTCTAACAATTTAGGACAAATTTAAAAATTTTGTCAATTACATACGAGAAAGTCATGTGCATTGCGTGTGACTATTAAATCTATCCTGAGATATAGCACTTCCCAATTGATTTCAACCCATTCAACCCTATTTTCACTTTTTAGATGTGTATTAACCCAGACCATTCAATTATCTCACATTAAAAAATGCTTCGCAAGTAAAATATAGCAAATATTTTAATGACGTATTTTTCTGTTAGCAAATCGATTACTAAATTTGGTTATGAGATATTGTAGAAACCTTAAATCAGCGACGGATTTTTTTCCTAAATTTTTTGATAGATGAATTCCTGTCTCTTATACACATCTAGATGTGTATAAGAGACAGATAGTGGTATGTTTGCTGTAGTGCCTATCTCTCTTATTCGTATTGGGAAAATTTGTTGCTAATTTAAAAATATTATAAAAGAGGTTGTTTATGAGGACATGAAATACAACTTTAAATTAATATATCAATCATTTAATTTAGTTTAACATTTGTAACTAAATTTTGAGTTTTTATTTACAACACCAAATTCAACAAATATTTCAAAGATTAACCTCAATAAATGATTCTCATTATATGTAAAAAGTAAATTATTATTATTTTATTATACCTCAAAGATTAATATTAAATTAAATTATTATTTTAATTTATTAATGAATTATTGTTATGTTGCTATTATCCTTTTTATACAACTTTTGTAAACACAAAGTTAAATGCGTTAAAATCGATTGGGGGTGTTATAACCAAGGTCGATTTAATGGTCATGTGTATAGGAAGTGTTATAATACAGATTAGATTGGTGAATGGTTAGTGTCAATATTAAGAGAGAAAAGTAAAAATATGGTTAAATGGGTTGAAATTGGTTGGAAAGTGTTATATCCTAGGATAGATTTAACAGTTACGTGCAATGCAGGTGACTTTTTCCGTTTGCAGTTGATAGAATTTTGAAAATTTTCTTTAATTGGTAAAAGTTAAAAAGTTTGAGGATTAAATGCATTTTGTTTTAGAACTTTGGGGACCAAAATAGTCCACGACCTAAACTTTAATGGCTAAAATTACATTTTTTCATGTTTTAAACTTAGAGATTTTGTTTGGTGTAACATTGACTAGGAAATTCAATTCACAAACAAGTTAATAAATAAGTCTTAATAACCCTAATCAATACTTAAACACGCTAAGCACAAGGATACAAGATGAGTTTGTAGATCGAGTAAGTAAAGATCGTTCCCACGAGAACTATTGGTCAATTACTAGGATTCACAAACTTAAGAACTAGTTAGACAAATTAATTGCAAGAATTTTGTTCTACCTTTAACTACTAGAAATCAAGAACAAATACCAAAACTAATTAAAACTAGCAAAAGCAATAAAATTTACCGTAAACAAACTTAAACTAATGAAATAGAAAAGTAAATCGCAGGAAAATTAAATTAGAACTACGGAATTGAGATAACAACTTAAATTAAATGGAATATAGATCAAGAAATCAAACTCAATAATGCAACCAGAATGAAAAGTTGATGGAAATTGTAGTCTTGAACAAGAAAAATGAAACCCTAGCCCTAATATAATGAATTTCTATTCTAATGTCTAATATAACCAATAGCTGCTACATTCTATTCAACTTTCCTTATTATGGGGTATTTATAGGGATATATCAGAGTTTAGACTCGTAAGATGCCCATAAAAATACGTTAAAACTCGATAAGGAGCCAATCGGGTAGGGAAAATTCCAAAACAAGCAATTCACGCCAATTGCCACCCAATGTATGTACATGCACAGCCTTTCCCTATGCATGTGGACAAATTCCAGAGGCAAAAGTTCTATTTTCTCGGCAAGCACTTTTCCTCACGGACGTGTGCAAAGGATAGTTTACCAATTTCAATTTTCCATCGATTTCGACCTCGATGGTGCTAGAATCTGGAAAATTTCAAAACATGAAAGTGGTAGCCCTTTATCTTAACTTTCCAAAGTATTTTGAACCACCTCAATTGGAAATTGTACAAGAATGTTATGCTTGAAATGCCGAGCAGGGTCCAAATTCACTCCTCGTCCGCATATGTTTTGTATCCTTTTGATTTTTCTCCAATTTTTTGATAATTTTGGCACCTTTTTCATTCAATACCTATATAAACTAAAAATAAAACATTTAAACTCATAATTAACTCAATTATTGCTCAAATTATATGAAAACGGTGGTAAACGACACATGAAATATACTATATTTATGAGTTTATCAAATACCCCACATTTAGTTTTTTATTGTCCTCGAGGAAAAATAGAATAAAAACAAATAAGCTCATAGCGAATGCACCCACACATGTCAATAATTGTCGCATAGATAATCAAGAATCAATCCACCATCACGAATAGTCCATAACTCAAGAGTTCAAATGCAAATAAAACCCTACACATGAAATTCAATGTGTGTGTATGTGAATATAGCCATTTAAAAGAAACTCAGCTTAAGGCACATTCGGATTAAATTATACAAACTCTTAGAATTTTTCTAAACATCCATAACTCATTCTTCCTATACATCTCCACTAATATAGACAACTAACTCAATTTAAATTAGATAAAACTTTTTAGCTTGTAATGATGGTTAAGGTATTGGCTAATCAAGGAAGGGAGAAGGATATCACAAAATAAAAGAAAGAACTTTAAATTAATGTTGGCCACATATTTCAAAATAAAACTTCTTCTCCAACACTTCCTTCTTAGAAATAACCCCACACTTAATCAACAAACACCCATAAAAATTTCATACAGTAAACAAAAAGTTTTCCTTTTCCAATTTCAACCCACCAGGCCAATCTTTCCCCGGCATTTATCTATCAAATTTTTTTTTTTATGTCCACTCCCAATACGAATAAGAGAGATAGGCACTACAGCAAACACACCACTATAGTTACCAGTGATGGGTACCTACAAATATAGGTACCAGCTATGGGCACTACTTGCACTTGCCAAAAATTTTGTTCTCAATTCAAAAAATTTTTCAATACCCCCTCTTTGCCCATAAATGTACACCATTCACTCATACAACTCCTCACCTTCATTTAACTACCCCTTACCCTCTTATCCCCTTAATCAATAACAGTGCACACTAAACCTCTTAAGGGACATTTTGGGATAGAAAAATCAAAAAATTTATTAAACTCATGAAGGTAGGTAAAATGAGTTTTAATGAATCTAGAAAGAAAATGATGTTTCTCTCCATTCATTACAATTAAGGCTCAAATAGGGTATTAGGAATAAAAATTTCAGTAAGGATTGGCTTGAAAGGCTTAAATGTCCAAAGAAAAGCTCTACCCTCATCTTTAAATCAAATAAAACTGTTTATAAAATTCACTTAAAAAATGTAATAAAGCAAGTTCTGGGATGCAATATCAGTGAATTTACATAATTATCTGTAAGTGTCAAAAATAAAACAATTTACGGTTATGTGCTCAAAATTCTTAAAATTCATGCAAGGAAATTATTAACACTAACTATACACTAATGACGGTTAAGTTCAAAACTATCATTCAGATAACCAAAGAAATATGCTAAGCGATCGAAAATTTTTTGAAAACTTCAAAAATATAGTCAATCAAGTCAAACAAAAATTTTCAAAAATCTTCAAAAGCTCTCAGATCAAAAAAGAAGTTAAAATATTGAAGTGAAAATTGAGCAAACTACACCAAGTATATATAAATCAGAGATAACTCCCCACCTCATACTTAGAAATAAACATTGTCCGCAATGTTAAGAAAATAAAAACACAAAAAGGGAAAGAGAAAGCTTCTCTAGCAATGTAGAACAGTGGATGCAGAATATCCTATCGTACTTATCTACGAGGCGAGTTGAAACTTATCATAGCATTAAAACAAAAACAAACATTACACCCATTAAGACAATAAGGGATCCGCAATACTAGGAAACTTAATCCCTTATAGGCATACACAATTACCAAAACAAAGAAATTAAAAAGGAAATAATAAAAAATATGAAATCATCCTAAAATAAGTAAAAAAATCAAGAAAAACAGAGATCAATAAGTCTATCTTCAAGAACAAATCCCACAGTGGCATTGACACAAGAAGAAATCAAGACTCATCGTTAGAGAAAGCTAGCTCTTGCGGAAAAGGGGGAAAAGGTGAAAAGCTAGAAGAATCCTCCCCTCGCTCCCAGGTTAGCTGTCGAGCCTTCATCGTTTACTACCACTCTGTATGCTGATAAAAAAAAAACACATAAAAGTGGTGTTCCAGGCGCCTTTGCTCCTCTAAAATATACTAAAGCATCTCCTCTTGACTAAGTCTTGCTGCTAGTTCACCAGTCAATGCTGAAGTTTGGGCAGGGGTCTTACGAACTGGAGTTCTGGTACCACCATCCAATGCTATAGGCTTACCGGGTTTCAACTTTTCTTCGACCGGGTCTATTACAACACCATCATCAAGACATTACGTAGTAATGAGATATGAGAACCACAAGCCATCTGGCTTAACCACTGTGGTATGCCGAATCTGCTGGCTAATTAAGTGGCCCACATCCACTGGTCGACTAGAAGCAATTGCATATAATAATTTGGCTCGCTCCAATGTGACCTGAGTTAGATGACTTACTGGAAGGAGACGAGCACAAATAAATTTAAACCAGAAAACCAAACCGGCTGAAGCTTTTTGGTATCGAAATGTCAGCAACCACCCTAGCACCCCCTGTCCATTCCACATCTTCAGTGTAGATGTAAAATTTGTGATGTCATTCAGCTCCATATTAGTGTCTCAAATCGTCGGCAATTCATCATTGTGAACCCAGTTTACTCGCAACAACTGATTAATAACATTTCCAGAGATATTCACTGATTTTCCCCTAAGAAAGACTTCATATTCCGTGTAATGATCCATATTGGCATAAAATTCACGTACTATCGGGACCACGGCTTCCTTTGGGGTAGAGACGAAGTAATTCCAACCACATGCTCACACAACATGTGGTTTTTAGGGGCTCCAGTGGTGGGGATTTGTATACCCCTCTCTTTAATTGCCTCATTTTTTACAATATTGGACTCATATCGTTTGTAGGCCAAGGCATTTAGAAACTAATTTGGAACTTGTTCCTCCTCTTGTTCAGAATGTTCTTGTTGTGTTGCAGAGGAAAAGGCTCCAGCGGTAGGCTTGTGTTTGCACATCATGCCTAAAGAAAATATAATATTAGATAGAAAACATGCAAATAACACGCCACCCCCACTAAGACCTATTTCATTGTACACCCTCAAACTAAAAATTAAACTTAACATCAACTAGAGAAAATAAAACAGATAACACTGATGCTAAGTAATGTACATATTGAACCAAAATACTCCTAAACCCCTAGTTAATTACAAAAATTGAATAGGGAGTAATCATATGACATAAAGGGGGTCTAAAAAATCAAATTTGTTCACAAACACCAAAGGTTTTAACAATTTTTCTCATTAACATTTTATCGAACACTTAGCGTGTATGAACAAATAATGAATTTTTTTATGTATAAAACACATACAATTACTCCCAATTCAACTAACCAAGTGAGAATTCAAACACAACATTTGGTTTGTTTGTAGACCAACAAAAAAAATGTCTCTTATGAAAGTATGAAAAGTGAAAAGAGACTTTCCTTCAATGCAATTAATTCACCCGATAAGAAAAATTTGAAGGAATTTTACTTTTTGTCATACCTCAATGATGTTTTTTCTTACAAAATTGAAGAAATCTTGATGTGTATTGTGTTGGCCCAAAAGCAACCTAAGAGGGGGGGGGTGAATTAGGTTGTCTCAAAAAACAAACCTTTTGAAGTGCTTAATGAAAATGCAAACTTTGTGTAACAAATGAATACTTAAGCACAAATGATCAAAGATAAATATTTAACAATCAAAGTTTAAGGAACAAATAAAAGATTGAGATAAAGAACATCAAACCAAACTCCCAAGCTTCTCAAGCTTGGAGTACATCCACTAGTAGTGTCTCTTCAAAGAAGGTGAGGCAATAACCATCTTGTACACAAAGTAGGCTTACCCTTTTTTCAAGCCGTTAGGAAAATTTGGTCATCATCAAAACATGATTATCATAACTAGGGTCCAATAATCTCCCCCTTTTTGATGATGACAAATCAATTGGACAATTCTATAAACAACCAAAACATACGAAGCATAAGACAAGAGGTTTTGTTCATTATTTTCTCTCCCTTTTGGCATTATCAAAATATAAGAGTAAAGATAATTTATAAACACAATGATACTTCCCCTTAAACTATGCATGCAATTCAAGTATATAGAGGATAAGTCAAGTTCAAAACATTTCTTCCCTTCAAGAATATAAAATGAAGTAGAAATGAGGAAATCTATGCAAAGGATTAATATCAAGGCATTTATTACTCATTCCTTACCAAAAACAATCATCCAAACAATAAAGTATATGTGATGCAATTGTAAATTAATTTCTAATGAATAAGCCATTTAGAAATGAGAATGCTTCCCTTTTCTTTTGCAAGTAGGGACTTAATATAGATAAAATTTGGGGATACTCATTCATAAGCATTCTAAACAAATTCAATCACATAGTTAACTAATATTCAAGAGAACATAGTTAACAATAACACATTCTCAAAAAATTTAAATGATACCCATTTCAATGTCATATTAGCTTATATGCTTTGAACACCCTCCATTGATAATCCATCTTGAATCCTTTGGTGCTATCCAAGCATACCTACATACAAAATTAAGCAACAACTTTTGGTACCCAAACTTTCTTGGGTCCAATTGGGTTAGTAGGGTGTTTGATCACCCAAATTGCCTTCATTCCAAATTTCTCATTTTGTTTAACATAGCAATCATTTTTCACATGTCCATGTTGATGACAATAATTGCAAATAATATTCTTATTGCCAAAAAAAGAAGATTTAGATTTTATAAAGCATAAACCATCCTTTGTAAAGGTGACAAAATTTTTGCTGATATGCATAATTATAGTTCTTTTTTTTTCAAATACATTTTCCTTTTTCTTTTGCAAAAATACATCAAGATCATCTAATCTCTTCTCTAGTAAAGCTTGTTCTTCCTTGATCTTGATTTTCTCATCAAATCCCCTTTTTAAAGAATCATTTTCTTTTGTTAACAAATTATTTTCATGCACAGGTTTTGAGTTTGCACTCAATAAAGCATTAATCTTAATTTTTAACTCTACTCTTTCAAACATTCATGCATTTTAAAAATAAATGATTCAACATCATCATCATCATCAGGCTCATCACATGAATCATTACAAGAATCATAACTAAAGGATACCTTATTATCTCCAATGGCCATGAAAGGCATTTGAGTCACCTCATGTTCTTCTTCAACTTCTCCATCTGAATTGCATTCATCCCATGTGATTTGGAAGTTGTTGAAGTGAGGCTTCCTTCCTTATTTCTTCTTCTTGGATGGACACTCATTTGGAAAGTATCCCAATTGGTCATATTTATAACATTTTTCCTTTGGCTTCTTGCTTGTATCTTTTTGTGAAGCCTTCAATGCTATGCTTCTTTTTGTCCTTGCCTCCTCATCATCTTGTACCGTATATTTCAACTTCAATTCAAACGAGGTTAGTGAATTAATCAAATACTCAATAGGCATAGAATTTAAATTTTTAGATTCTTCTATGCCAATGGATTTAGGTTCCCATTCCATAGGCAAAGCATTCAAAATCTTTCTATTCTTTTCACCCAAGGAATATTCTTTACCTAAACCTTCCAAATCCTTCACAGAGCAGATTTTCTCTTATATCATTGAACCTACAACACATCTTTTCAATATTCTCATGAGGTTCCATTTTGAAGGATTCATATTTAGCCACAAGAAGTGATTTCTTTTGCTCTCTCATATCTTCACTTCCTTCATGGATTTCTTTCAATTTGTTCCATATTTCCTTGGCCGATTTGCAACCTTTTACTTTAGTAGACTCATCTGCATCCAAAGCATTATACAAAATATTCATGGCTTTAGCATTTAAAGATAAAATTACTCTATCTTGTGCATTTAACTCATATATAGTCTTAGGCCTTAACTAAATGTATTTTCATCAAGAATATTAGCCTCAAAAAGACCTTCATAAACAATGTACCACAATTCAATGTCAATAGATTGTATAAAAAAAATTATTCTTTCCTTCCAACAAACAAAATTAAAGCCATTAAACATAGGAGGTCTAGTAATGGAATGCCCCTCTAAAAACAAAGCATTATTGGTTGCCAAAATGATCTTTACTCAAAGGTGATTAAACCATAAAAAAAAAGAGACTAAGCTCTGATACCAATTGTTGGCCCAAAAGCAACTTAAGAAGAGGGGTGAATTTGGTTATCTCAAAAAACAAACCTTTTGAAGTGCTTAATGAAAATGCAAACTTTGTGTAACAAATGAATACTTAAGCACAAATGATCAAAGATAAATATTTAACAATCAAAGCCTAAGGAACAAATAAAAGATTGAGATAAAGAATATCAAACCAAACTCCCAAGCTTCTCAAGCTTGGAGTACATCCACTAGTAGTGTCTCTTCAAAGAAGGTGAGGCAATAACCTTCTTGTACACAAAGTAGGCTTACCTTTGCACCAACTAAGTTCCTCTAGTTGAGCCAAAGGGTTTTACACTACAACCTCACTTTTGTACACTTGTTATCCCTCCAATCTTACACTTGAAGATCACTCACTAGTCTACTCTTGCTCACACTAATTCCCTCTAGTTGAGCCAAGCGAACTATACTATCCAAACCAATACAACCCACAATATTTTTAGCCTATTTTTCCCCAAAATAGCTCTTGCAAGTGTTTTTATTGAATGTGGTTGTTCCTCGTTACATTTTGATGACCTTAGCCTATTTATAACTAAAAGATGTGCAGAAATTTGAGCTCCAACGGTCAAAAAACTAGCTGTTAAAAATTAGCCATTAGGAGTTCGGACGGTGGTTCGGACGTCCGATCATGCATCCTACAACTTCATGAACAGTGTCTCGGATGGTCATATGTGTCCTAAAGCTTTATGAACAGTGTCTCGGACGGTCATATGCATCCTATAGCCTGATAGAAAACTTTCTTCATTTCGAGCTCCTTTCTTCGGACGGTCTTTTACGTCCAAAACATTGTCCTTCAGATAGTTATTTTCATCTGAAAGATGTGTTCTTCTTTGTTGTTGTTTGTCATGTTTCGGATGCTCCCTTGCATCCGAGCTCCTTGCTTTCGGACGCTCTTCATCGTCCATAAGGTGTTGTTCAACTTTTGGTTGTTTTTCTTTTGTATATTTCCGGGCCTTCCGGTTTTTCTACACATTTGTTTTCGAGCTGTTAGGACAATTTGGTCATCATCAAAACATGATTATCATAACTAGGGTCCAACAAATTGATGAGAAAAAGGAGTTGTTTGAGGGTTGAAAATTTTGGGGTTGAGAGGAGTTTAGAAAGAGAGAGGGATTTTGAAAGATGTGTTTGGATTTAAATAGAAAAAGGAAACTGATCGGTCCCTTGTATTGGCTTGTGCACATGTGCAAGGAAAACTCACTCATGTGTATGATTCGGGCACAAAAAATTTAATCAGGCTATGTAACTTGCAAACATGTGCAAGCTGAAGCTTGCACATGTGCGCGAGTCGAGAAAACTTTTTTTGTTTTCTAGAAATTTCGCACATACTCACCAATTGGTGTGCATGTGCATAAATTAAGACACATAAACACACAAAAAAGGTTCCCAACTACTCAAACCTGCTATAAAGCAATGAAAACACATTTTAGTCCATTCAATACATATTTTCGGATGATATGCACATGAATAACAAGTATATGAAATAAAACTAATCATGCACAAAGATAAAAAAATATGAAAAGACATGGGTTGCCTCCCATACAGTGCCTTTATTTATAATCTTAGGCTTGACTTTGGCACGTAAGATCATGCATTGGCTAGATGAGCGGTTTTCCATTTCTCGTGGATAATTCTACCATAGTAGCACTTCACTCGGTGGCCATTCACTTTGAAGTTTCCTTGACTCCTTTTAAGTTCCACTGAGCCATATGGGAATACTCGCACTACCTCAAATGGTCTTGGCCATCTTGACTTCAATTTTTTGGGCAACAACTTAAGTCTTGAATCGTACAATAAAACCATATCCCCGGTTTTGAATTCTTTCCCAAAAATATGCTTGTTGTGCCAATCTTTCATTTTCTCCTTGTAAAGTTTTGCATTTTCATAGGCTTCTTTTCGAAATTCATCTAATTCGTTCAAATTGAGAAGCCTTTTCTCCCCAACCTCATTCAAATAAAGAAATCATAATTTAGACTTTTGATTGCCCAATATGCCTTGTGCTCAATTTCCATTGGAAGATGACAAGCCTTACCATAGATCAGCCAATAATGAGACATTCCTATTGGAGTCTTGAAGGCTATCCTGTATGCCCATAGTGCGTCATCAAGCTTTTTTGGACCAGTCCTTCCTTGAAGAGTTCACAGTTTTCTCAAGAATGCACTTCAATTCCCAATTGGACACTTTCACCTGCCCAGAAGTTATATGCTAGGGGTATCTTGTGGGTTACACCATGTTTGGACAAGATGGAATCAAATAAGGAATTTTTGAAGTACGATCCTCCGTCATTTATGATTGCTCAAACACCAAACCGTGAGAAAATGTTCTTTCTCACAAAATTCACTAACACTCAAGTATCATTGGTTGGTAGTGCTGCTGCTTCCACCCACTTGGGCATGTAATCCACCTCTACAAGAATGAATCTATTGTTGTATGTTAGTGAAAAAGGGTCCATGAAATCAATGAATGAAATCCCCACACATCAAAAATTTCGCAGACAAAGATATTGTTCAATGGCATTTCATCTCTTCTAGACAGGTTACAAACACATTGACATTCATTACATTGTGACACAAAGTCTCTTGTATCTTGGAATAATGTAGGCCAATATAGCCTACTCTAAAGGATCTTCGCCACCGTCTTTTGAGTTCCATGGTGCCCTCCTATCGTTGAAGAGCGACAGTGATATAAGACACTTTGAATTTTGCTTTTCAGAATACATCTCCGGATCACTTGATCATTGCATCGGTGGTATAGATAAGGATCATCCCAGATGTAGTATTTGATCTCCGAAAGGAACTTTTTTCTCTAATGAAAGTCCACAGTCGATGGGATTACCTTGGAAATGAGGAAATTAACAATATCTGCATGCCAAATTGCACTATAGTCCACTCACATCAAGTGCTCTTCTGGAAAGGTCCCATTGATCGCAAACTCCTCACCTAAATTCTCTTTTGATTGCTCTAATCTCGATAGATCCCGGTCTGCTACCGTGTACTCAACTCCTTTCTTATCTACCACCTCCCAATCAAATTTTTGCAATAGTAAAATCCACCTAATTAGTCTAGGTTTTACATCATTTTTCATCAATAAGTATTTAAGGGCCGCATGATCTGTATGACCAATCGCCTTATTACCTATAAGATATGACCTAAACTTATCAAATGCAAATACTACTGCCAACAACTCTTTTTCTATAGTAGAATAATTCATTTGAGCTTCATTAAGGATGTGGCTAGAATAATAAATCGCACGGCATATTTGCTCGCATCACACATTAATTCAAAAGGCAAATTCTAATTCAAAACGACTATGAGTTTCACATTAGTAGGAGGAGGCAACTTTTCAATTACTTCTACTTTAGACTTATCGACTTCAATGCCCTTAGCAGAAAATCGATGGCCTAACACAATTTCTTCTTTAACCATAAAATGACACTTTTCCCAATTTAGTGCCAAGTTGGTAGACTCACATCTTTCCAAAACAGAAGCAAGCTTTTCTAAGCAAGAATCAAAAGAATCACCACAAATACTGAAATCATCCATGAAAATCTCAATAAATTTCTCAATCATGTCATGGAAAATAACAAACATGTATCGCTGGAAAGTGTTAGGAGAATTGTACAACCCAAAAAGCATACGCCAGTAAGCAAAAGTTCCATATGGACAAGTGAAAGTGGTTTTCTCTTGATATTTAGGGGCAATGGAAATTTGAAAATATCCTGAATAATCGTCAAGAAAGCAATAAAATGCATGTCAAGATAAACGCTCAAGCATTTGATCAATAAACGGCAAAGGAAAATGATCTTTCTTAGTGGCTTCCATTAAGTTTCCTATAGTTAATGCACATCCGCCACCCTGTCACTAATCTAAATGGAATTAGTTCATTTTTTTCATTTAAAACTACCATGATCCCCCCTTTCTTTAGAACTACTTGAGTTGGACTTACCCATTTACTAGCACTTATGGGATAAATGATCCCAGCATTTAGCAATTTCAAAACCTCCTTTTTAACTACCTATTTTAAGGTTGGATTTAACCTTCTTTGAGGTTGTCGATTGGCTTGTAGGTATCATTAAGGAGTATTTTGTGCATACATACCGAAGGACTTATGCCTTTTATGTGCTTAATGCTTTATGTAATTGCCCCACGATGCTTTTGAAGAACAAAAATTAATTTAACTAATTTAATATCTAAAAGTGGAGCATTCGCAATAACTGCATATGTATCAAGCTCTCCAAGAAAAACATACTTAAGATAAGAAGGAAGTGGTTTGAGTTCAACCATGGGGGGATTCGTTGGTCGAAGACCCCCTTTACTTTTAGTCTTCCAATTTATCCTCTTTTGTAGCTTCCACTATCTCCTCCTTTTGAGTGTTTTCTTGCTCACTAGATTCCATTGCATCTACATGGAAGTCTCCATATCTTTGGTGTTATCTTTCACAGATCACCTATAAAAATCCATAACTAAATTATCACTAATATCAACACACTCATTACATCATCATATTTAGACAAAAATTTAAAAAAATCAAAAACATTAAATGACACAATACTATCATTGACTCTGAATTGTAAATTTCAAACTTGAAATCTATGATGGCTCGTCCGGTAGCCAAGAAAGGTCTTCCAAGAACTAAACAGGTCACTACATCTTCCTCCACGTCGAGAACTATGAAGTCGGCCAGTAAGAATACTTTGCCGACTTTGGCGATGAGGTCCTCGACCACTCTTACTGGTTACCTCACACTTTGATCTACCAATTGAAGAGTGACATTTGTTAGTTTGAGTCCTTCTTCATTCAACTTCTTGTCCGTGAAATGTGGAATAAGGTTAATGGACGCGCCCAAATCACAAAGGGCACTTTGAAAGCCACTTCTCTTATCTCGCATGGGATGGAAAACAAGCCAGGATCCTTAAGCTTTGGGGAAAGATTCTTTTGAATAATAGCACTGCATTCCTTGTTTAGGCACAAAATCTCATCCCCCATTAGCTACCTCTTGCTCAATAAAATCTGTTTCATGAATTTGGCATAGATAGGCATGTTTTCAAAGGCTTCAATAAAAGGAATGTTAATTTCAATCTTTTTGAAAATTTCCAAAAATTTCTTGAATTTCTTTGTTTTCTCATCCTTCTTCACCCTTTGGGAGAAGGAATACTTACCTGCTTACTTGGTATAGTAAAGAAGTCGTTCATGTTACCTTGTTGGTCAAGAGTTTTGGAAAGTAGTTCTTGATCATCAGTGCTATTTGATGCCTCTCCCATTTCTTTTGCCTCACTTTTATCCTCGGTTCTTGTATTATCCTCATTAACTTTCCTCAGCTTCACAGTTCTACCACATATTTAAAGTAACTTTTTGCACTTGTTCTCTCCCATGAATGTTATTCCTTAGGTTAGGAATAGTATCTCTTGGCAATGCCCCAATAGGTCTTTTGTTATTTTGTTGCACGAATTGTCCCATTTGCTTTTCCAAGTACCTTGTGGTAACTCACAGATTCTCATATTCCCTTCTCAATATTTTTAAATCCCTCCTCAAATTATCCTCATTGGGTTGGTCAAGATTTACATGTGTAGGATAATTAAGATTTTGAGGTGGGGGTCTTGGTGATGGAGGTTGGTATGAGTTATTCGGCTAAGACAAAAAGTTCTGGAATTCCTTTGATGAGGTGGTTGATATGGTCAGGAAGATGAAGTTTGACTGGAAAAATTAGATTGTGGCTGTGTTGGTTGGAAGGATGAATTTTGAACATTATTTTGATTTTTCCAAAAAAAATTCGATTGGTTGCGCCAAGATGGATTGTATGTGTTACCATATAAACTAGACAAATTCCTTGATCTTCAATTCTGATTCGACAATGAATTGGACTTGCTCACCTTGTGGCATGGGCATTTCGCAAAGGCCATTTTGATGGTTTCCTCCACAAAAATCATATGTTAAGATTCCTTGAGGTGGTGAATCAATGGAGTTCACCGGACTTCTCACCAAATTCTCTAGAGCCTTTGTCAAATTGGTCATCATATTCAATATCAAGCCTTGTTGAGCTAAGAAGGCATCATTGAGATTAATCATATCTCCTTGTTGAGCACTGACTTATTGAACTTACTGTTGTTGCCCAACCAAAGGAGTAATTGTGCTATGATAGTAATGCATTGAAGCCATCCTCTCCAGCAGCTCTTGTGCCTCTTTTGAAGTTTTCAGAGAAAAAGCACCTCTATTGCTTGCATCAACGATTAGTCTTGTCTTTGGAAATAATCCATTGTAAAATGGCTGTACTTATAGCCATAATGGAACAACATGATGTGGACATTTTCTGAGTAGTTCTTTGAAACATTCCCATGCTCCACTTAAACTTTTTCCCCAGTGATTTGTCAAAATGATGTAATGTTATTACAGAGCTTTGTGGTTATTGACGGTAGAAAGTACTTGGCCAAAAATTCTGGTGCTAGTTGATTCCATGTCGTTAAAGTACCTTGCTAGAATGATTGTTGTTGAACCCCAGTTGTAATACTCATGTTTTGATGATGACCAAATCATACTGATGATTTGCAATCAAGTGTGCAGAAAAGCAGGATAATTCGGATGCAAGGGAGTGTCCGAAAGAAAGGTGTTTAGACTCAAGGAAGCGCCCAACAGAGAAGAATCTGAAGTAGTCTAAGATGCAAGAGAACGTCTGAAACACAACCAAAAGCTGTACGACGTACATGACCGTCCGAAGAGAAGAGGTAAAAATGAAGAAGTTTCTATCAAAGCTGTAGGACGCATACAACCGTCCGAAGCACTGTTCATATTGTTATCGGACGCATCATCAGACGCAGAGGCTTTACATCAGACATCCGAAAGGACAACGACTAGTTCATTCAGACTGCACATGCACAGCATCGGCCGTCCGAAAGACCAAACTGCTAGTTTCTTAGGAAACATAAAATAGCCGTTAGAGAACTGTTAGAATTAATTTCTGGGCTTCTATAAATACCCCCTTGTTTGTAATTGTAAAAAAATAGAGAGTAGAACTACTGCATTCAATACAAACACTTGTAAAAGCTATTTGGGAAGAAATAGGCTAAAATATTGTGTGTTGTATTGGTTTGGGTAGTGTAGTTCTCTTAGCTCAACTAGAGGGAAGTAGTGTGAGCAAGAGTAGACTAGTGAGTGATCTTCAAGTGTAAGAGTGGAGGAATAACAAATGTACAAAAGTGAGGTTGTATTGTAAAGCCCTTTGGCTCAACTAGAGGGACTTAGTTGGTGCAAGGGTAAGCCTACTTTGTGTACAAGAAGGTTATTGCCTCACCTTCTTTGAAGAGGCACTACTAGTGAATATACTCCAAGCTTGAGAAGCTTTGGAGTTTGGTTTGATATTCTCTATCTCAAAATTAGCTCATCTTATTTGTTCTTTGAGCTTCTATTGATTGAATATCTTTTGTATTCATTTGTGCTTAAGTGTTTATTTATTGCATAAAGTTTGCATTTCTCATTAAGCACATTAAAAGGTCTGTTTTTTGAAACAACCTAATTCACCCCCCTCTTAGGTTGCTTTTGGGGCCAACAATTGCAACCAAGTCTTCGCCCTATCCCGCAGAGAATAGGAAAAGCTCTCTTTCAAATACAATCAGGGTGTTCCCCGTTGTATTTGAAGGCGTCCATGACTTCTTCAAAATTCATCAGATGAGCATAGGGATCCTCGTTTGGCCAACCTCCAAACATAGCATGGGTTTAGAACATTTGAATCAAAGCTGGCTTAATCTCAAAGTTATTAGCCTATACGGGTATTCGGGCAATGCTACAAGTTGCTCCTTCCAAATTTGGTATGGCATAATCTCTAAGGAGTCTATGATTAGCATTACCTCCATTGCTATGATTACCCTCTACTTCTTCTTGATCCCCAACATTACAATTTAGATTCTTATTAAATTTTCCCCTCGGCTAGATTCCTGTAGTTTTTTGTGATTTCTGGATATAGTTCGTTCAATCTCTAAATCACCTGGAATTAGTGGTTGGTTGGAAGAATGAGTATTTACCATAAACTAAAATAAAAAGACCAAAGTTTGGATATTAAAGAAGAATTTCAAAAGAAAAAATAAAAAGAACAAAAATAATTGTAAATAATTAAAATAAAATAAAGTCTCTAATCTAGTAAGGTTCGCTAAACCTAATATTGCGCCAAGAATAGTCGCCGGCAATGGTGCCAGAAACTTGTTTGGTGCAACATTGACTAAGCAATTCAATTGACAAAGAAATTAATAAATAAGCCTTAATAACCCTAATAAATACTTACACACACTCTCAAGGATACGAGGTGAGCTTGTAGATCGGATGAGTAAGGATCATTCTCAAGAGGACTATTGGTCAATTACAAGGGTTCACAAACCTACGGACTAGTTACATAGAGAATTAATTGCAAGAATTTTGTTCTACCTTTAACTATTAGAAATCAAGAACAAATACCAAAACTAATTAAAACTAGCAAAAGCAATCAAATTTAACGTAAATAAACTTAAACTAATGAGATAGAAAAGTAAATCATAGGTAAATTAAATTAGAACAATGGAATTGAAATAAGAATTGAAATTAAATTGAATATGGATCAAGAAATCAAACTCAGTAATGTAGTCAGGACAAAAAGTTGATGGAACTTGTAGTCTTGAACAAGAAGAATGAAACCTTAGCCCTAATCTAATGAATTTCTATTCTAATGTCTATCTAACTAACAGCTGCTATGTTCTATCCCCTCATAATGGGGTATTTATAGGGGATACATCAAGGCTTAAACCCTTAAGATGATAAAAATACATACAAACTTGATACGAAGTCCAACCGGTTGGATAAAACTTCCAAAACAAGCAATTCACACCAATTGCCGCCCAACGTGCACACATGCACAGCCATTCCTTGCTTTGATGCATGTTCGCAAATTCCAGAGTCGAAAGTTCTATTTTCTCAGCCTACGCACATTTTCCTCGCACACGTGTGCAAAGGACAGTATACCAGCTTCAATTCCCACCTCAATTTCGACCTCGATACTTCTGGAATTTGGAAAAACTCAAAACTAGAAAGCTGTAGCCCTTTATCTTAGCTGTCCAAAGCATCTTGAGCCACCACAAAAAAATTTATGTTCAAAATGCTAAACAGTGTCCAAATTTGCTCCTCGACAGCGTACCTTTTGCATCATTTTGATTTTTCTCCAACTTTTTGATCATTTTGGCACCTTTTTCATTCAAGACCTACATAAATTAATAATAAAATAGTTAAGCTCATTATTAACTCAATTAGTGCACAAATTATATGAAATAGAGGTAAACGACACATAAAATATACTATATTCATGAGCTTATCAGATTTAACAGAAGCACGTGACTTTTTTTTGTTTATAATTGATAGAATTTTCAAATTTGTCTTAAATTGGTTGAAATGACTGGAAAGTTTGAGGACTAAATGTGTTTTTCCTAAAATTTCGGGGACCAAAAAACCACTATCCAAATTTTTAGGTTAAAATTTTATTTTGCCAATTTTAGAGCATAGTTTCATTGATTTCAAATATACAATTCATTAAGTTAAATCAAAAGTTAAGCTCAATGATTGGAGTGAACTTAATAAGTTCTAGCCATGATAAATGTTTTTCAACCTCATATAACTAACAACTTATTGCTTCTGTTATATGGCTGAATGTGCTTTCTTTCTAAGTGGAACGACCAAGATTGTGGGGCATTTAATCTTTAATAAGAAAATAAAGTGCTTTAAAAAATGAAGACAAAAAATGGTTTACCAGATCTAATAGAAGGCATTCATATAAACCTTTATGTGCCCTAGAATTAGGAATTCACTGGACTCAAAAAAGAGATCAATTGAAAACATTGAGATGCCAAAATTTTCTAGTGTATCTACACTGAGTTAGCCTTAAAAAAAATGTGTCGAATGGAAAAATGATGATATGTCCCTTCAAAAAGAATAACCAAAATATGCCTCAATGTAGCATCAACCTTTCATTGAATATGAGCTTGTCTTTTTATCATTTTATATAGCATTTCTAAGTCAGTTTCGACTTCTACATGATTGATATTGCCGGCTTAATTTAACTGCGAACTACATAACAGTGCATGTGCCTCCACCTCTAGATTGGTTTGAAAGCTCAATGATTTTGCAAATCCAAAAAGGAAATTCCTAGTAGAATCTTTTGCATCTCCACCACTCCCATCTTGATCTAGATTACCATGTGAGGATCTGTCTATATTCAGCCTAATGAAGTTCTCCTTTTGGCTTGGAACATGAGACTGTAATTTGAAGTCTCATTCTTTTTGCTTATGAACTGAAAGTAGATTCATGAAATCTATTGGAGCTGGATTTAAGCTTGTTAGAAAAGTGATACCATAGCTCAGATTCTACATGGTCAAAACAATCCTCCCAGGGATCACTACAATTAACCAATAATGATAATGATATTCATTGGTACCCAAATAAGGCCTCTATACAGAAGTAGATATCCATAGCTATCAAGTATTTCAAATGGTCTACAATTCTAATAGTCAAAGGTATTTACCCTATAAATGCAATCCATCAACCATAATCCAAGTTATGCTTTTTGGCTATAGAAATACATACATAAATTCTCCATACTTGAATCCATAATCTTACTTAAAAATCAAGGTGATTCCACGAGGAAATTTACCCAAATCCTTTGATTCTATTTTGTAGGATATCCAAGTCATTTCAACCCGCTACCGAATATTAAGTGAATCGCGAGATCATCAACTAGCGTCGTATGTGGAAAACAAATTAAAAATAGTTGTCTCTTGAAAAAAAAGTTAATCTTATTGTTATGGGTGAAGCTAATAACAATGCTAAACCAGTCGATTCTAATGAAGAACAAGATTATCCATATTAGGAAGAGTTGTTGAAATTCCTGGCAAAGAATTATGATGATCTCAAACAAATCATCAAAGCAAAGTGAAATCATTTCAGTGGGGTAAATTGTCCCATTCTAACCCACCTCCTTATCATCAAGACACAGTAAGATCTCGATAAGCCTAAGAGGCGGAGGGAACAGACAAGAAAAAATGCAATCAGGAACTTCATCAACAGTTAGACAAGTTCCTTGCTGAGTCTAGACTTATATTAGGGCATGATTTTGACATGACGAGAAGAAATCCATTTCCTGCTCGTATTTAGAATGTGATGATATCTAAGGGTGTCAAACATTCTCAATTAGATACATATGATGGCACGACAAACCTAAACGACCACTTGGGATACTTTAACTCCCTTCTAGAGTCAACATACACGGAGTAACTAATTCTTTGAGGTGTTTCAAACTACCTGCCACTTTTAAGAGAGAAGCCCGAAACCTCGAGCTACCCCGATATTCAATTGATAGCTGTAAGAGTTTATTGCGATGTTACACACCAAATTCCTAAGCATCACGCTGCCGAGGAAGTCAACAATTAACTTGGTGGCTATTGGACAATAGAGATAAAAAAATAATGATTCACTCTAGGAGTATGTGACTCGAATTAATAGGGAGATCCTCCAAGTGCAGGACAAAAATGAAGGAGTGTTGGTTGCATCCTTTATCAGAGAATTCAAGCCTAGACTCTTTAATCAATCATTAAACAAAAAAATGTCATGTAACAATGCATGAGGTCATGCAGAGAGAACATGATGCCATTAAGGAAAAGGAGCCAAACAGAAAGAAGAGAAAAAAACTGGAATACACTTCAGGAAGGGAAAAAAGAAAGCTAATGTCAATCCTGTTAAGGATGAGCAGAGGCAAATTACAGATAGGTTGCAATTTCCTTCCCGTAATCCACAACAAGGGAAAACATTGCAAAAAAAGGCCTTATGCCCTTAAACACAAGTCCTACTGAGGTTTGATGCAGGTCAACAAGTAAGGAATCCTGAATAGGCCTCCAAAGATGATCACGCCATCATACAAGAGAGATCCATGGAACTTATGGCCATGAAATAGAATAATGCAGTGATTTCAGACCAAGGAGATCGAGGTAGCAACGAAAAGGGAAGGAACTCGAACAATTCATCAAAGGCAAAAGACCAAGAGAAGATAGGTGTGATCTATATGATCGAGACAAACGACAGGATGCAGTAGACAAGAATGACACCAGACAACTTAGATGGGGTTGAAGACAAAGTGGAAAGAAAAACCAGGAAGGAACCCCTCTACACCAGGATCTGAACAATATTGTGGGAGAGATAAATGTCACAGTAGGAGAAGAACCTAAATAAAGCATGGACACTAAATTTCTGGTGGTGAAATATGCATCATCTTACAATATATTTTTGGAAGACCCGGTCTTAATTCTTTTAGAGCAATACCCTCCTCCTACCACTTATGCATGCAGTCCCCTACTGAACATGGAGTTGATTCCTAAAGTAGAACTAAAAATTGCCCGAGAATGTTACATTGCATCTCTTATGCGGCATGATCACCCCATTCTGAAAATTCAAAACCTCTTAAGACAAAAAAGATTAGAGGCATTAAGATCAACTCAAAAGAGAAAGTTGAACTGATCGAACTATATCCTAGGTACCTAGATAGAAAGCTTAAGATATGAGCGTGGCTCAATTTCCAATTGAGAATGAATGAATTAACCTTCTACGGGAGAATGCAAAAATATTTCCCTAGTCTACATATGACATGTACAACAGACCCAGGGAAATTATTGAATGTTGATCTTGCCTATAAACCAGTCAAACTAAAGAAAAGATCCTTTGTTCTTGAAAGAAGCAGGATCATTGATAAAGAGGTGGAGAAACTAGTGTCATCAAGTTTAGCAAGTGAAGTATACTACACTATTTGGCTTTCTAATATGGTCCTATTGATCAAATCTAATGGAAAGTCATGGGTGTGAATTGACTTTGCAAACCTTAACAAAGTTTGCCCGAAGGATTCCTATCCGCTCCCACGGATAGATATAGTGGTAGATTCGATAGTGGGTTTTTAGCTGCTGCATTTCCTGGACACTTACAAGGTACATCATCAAATCTATCTGTATCAGTCCGATAAGGAGAAGATCTCCTTCATTACATATAGAAGAATTTACAACTATGCTACTATGTCGTTCAAGCAAAAAAATTTACAAATATGGAAGTATATATATGGATGATCATCTTGTTAAAAGCCGCAAGGTAGTTTACATGATAGCGGAGCTGAAATATGTTTCAAAGTATTGAAAACGTCACAGATGAAACTAAAACCCAAACATTCAGAGTATCATCGGGAATTTTTTAGGCTTTATGGTGTCAGAAAGGGGAATTGAGGCAAACTCAGACAATATTAAGGCTGTAATTAATATGAAATTCCCTGCTTGGTTGAAAAACATCCAAAAGTTAACAGGTCACATTGATGTCGTCAACAAGCTCTTATCCAAATCGACAAACCGAAGTCTATCATTCTTATATGTTGTAAAGAAAATGGAAAATTTTCAATGGATTGAAGAGTGTGAAAGATCCTTCATGGAACCAAAGCCTTACCTACATGAAATTCGTCGTGACTGAGAATTCTTGAAATAGGAGAAATATTGTTCTTGTATCTATCCGTCGGCAACCTGGCCATCAACTCGGTATTAATGAAATATCATACTGAAATCCAAAGTCCTATATACTACGTCAGCAAAGTTTTGCAAGGGGCTGAGCAAAACTACCATTACATAGAAAAGTAACAAACGTGCTGGTAAACGTAACCTGAAAACTGATGCCATACTTCTAATCACATCAAGTCACCATCCTAACCAATTATCCACTAAGGCAAGTCTTAGGAAAGCCTAACGTTTCAGGAAGAATGATTAAGTGGGCAATAGAGCTTAGAGAATTAGAAATATATCATTTTAGGAAAGCTATCAAAGGACAAGCTCGAGCGGATTTCATCACTGAAAATGCCTGTTTGGGTCCTCAAAATGAAAGATAATGATACAACAATTACAAACACTAGATCAACCAACCTGGCAATTGTATATTGACAAAGCATTCAATGCTGAGGAAAATGGAGCGAGCTTTATGCAATGATCATCAGCCTAAAAGGAGAATTCTACACTTACAGACCCAGGTTTGATTTCCCTGTCTATAACAATGAGGTTGAAGATGAAGCCACCATAGTTGGAAAAACCCTTGCATAAGAAAAGGAGAATTCTATACAAGCCCGTAGCGATTCCCAACTAGTAGTCAATTAGTTGAAGGGAGAATATGAGGCCAAGAAAGCCTTGATGAAGAAGTATCTTGACAGAGTTCATGAGTTGGCAAATTGCTTTTACACTTACCAAGTTTGGAAAGTTCCTAGAACTCAAAATACTAATGTTGACACCCTATCAAAGTTGGCATCATTACTGATAAGCATCTGTCCAAACCTCTACTCATCGAGTCATGGAGAATAGGGTAATAGACTTACCAGAGGTCATGAAAGCAGCTCAGGAAATGAGTTGTATAGATCCAATCATGTCATACTTCATGGACTATTAGATTCCCGAGTCCAAAACTCCTACACGAAAAATTAGGTTGCAGGCCACACGATACCAGCTAAATCAAGGATGTCTTTACCGAAGGTCCTGCTGCAACCCTTGCTAAAATGCTTCGCCCACTTAGCGGCAAATTATGTGTTGAGAGAAATACACGGGAGAATCTACGGCAACCATTATAGGACCAGGGCCCTAGCAAAAAGGGTATTCTTTGCTGGTAATTATTGGCCCCCCCATTCTCAAGGAGGCCAAAAAGCTAGTGAGAAAATTTCCAAATGCTAGATTCATGCTCGTATTCCCACATAGCCTACCAATGAGATGGTTCCTATGCAAAGCCCGTGGCTTTTTCGCTTAGTGGGAAATCAACCTGTAAGCACTATTTTCGGAAGCCCCAACTTAGCACGAGTACTTGGTTGTCGTGGACTATTTCACAAAATGGGTTGAAGTAGAACTGCTTTCTTCAATATTCTTAGGGAAGAATATCATATGCAAGTTTAGAATACCATATGCTTTTATCTGAGACAACGAAAAACAATTCGAGGTTCCACTGCAACAATATTTTGTTATGACCTCGGTATTTGAAAGTTTTTCAACTCGGTTTGACATCCCCAAGCCAATGGCTTACTGAATTGGCAAATGAGTCAATATTGTAGGGGTTGAAAACCAGATTAGATAAGGCTAAAGGCCTTTGGATGAAAGAATTGCTCAGCGTACTGTGGTTTATTCTCACAACTCCCAGTGCTTCTATAGGATTCACACTATTACCTTAACCTATAGGCCAGAATTGGTAGTTACCACTGAAATTGACGAACCAAGCAGAAGGACACAAAGTTTCCAACCTGTTGAGAACCAAGAAGAAATGCTACTTTAGACTCAATCTGGGAAAAAAAATGACATGAACAATCAATGACTCATAAAACATGCAACTTATAGGCAGAAAATAGCTAGATACTATGACTCAAAAGCTAAGAGAAGAAGCTTCAAACCAAGAGATTTAGAGCTCAAGAAAAATGAAGTAAGCAAGGTAGAAGGAAACTGAAAAGCTTGGCAATAACTCAGTAGAACCCTACCTAGATAATAGAGGCTAGGAGGTCATGAAGTTACAAGCTTGCCAACCTAGAAGAAAAACCAGTGCCTAAGTTCTGGAATGCTAATCACCTCAAAAGGGTATTTTTAAGCACCAGCACATGCTCTTAGGATTATTTGTTTTATTTAGTTTCTTTTCAATAATCTAGTCTGTAGAATGTGTATTTAGGAACATGTCTCTTCTGGCCAAGTAATGGTAGAACATAAATTCTTTATGAATAGAAGAAGGGATCTATGTTTCTCATAATTTTCTATTGAAATCCAAGTTTTAGCAATCAATTTTGCAAGTCAAAGCATTACCAATTTCTACTAAAACACAAAGTGTGCCCGAAAGCAATCACTACAAGGCAAATACAAAAAAAATGTGATTAGCAAGGGAAGCCTAAAATAGTTAAGTACATTGGGGGTCAGGAAGAGGCCATGCTAACACTAAAGTCTTGACCTCACTTGCTTAAAGACCTTACATCGGCCTAATGAGACATCAGAAAACAATTTTCGCCTTACTTGCACTGAGTGAACAAACATATGTGCACATCATAAAGATCAGAAAAGAATAAAACGTGAAAGCTGGAAAGCTAAGAGCATCATAAACTAGAAAAGCTGGAAAGAAAAACCAAAAGTAACTAGCCCAAAACATGGGCTCAATAAATCCAAAGGTAATGAAATAGCTCAACATAGCGAGGTGTCAAAAGCAAATTGTTCAAAAAGGGCTACAAGCTCAGGAATAACAAAATCATTGAAAATATCATGAGACAGCTACAAAGCCACGGCAACAATAGAACTACTAAGGTGACCATTAGGTTTGACTGAAGAAGCCTCATCCTTGGAAGCTATGCCTGATGAACCCTTTGTGGTGAACTCTTCATAAGGAATGCCAAAAGAAGTGGTCAGATCAATCGTTCTTTGCTTATCCCCAAAATTATTATCAGGAAAGTCAAAAGGGCTCCTATTTCCATAAGCTTTAGCTTTGAGATCCTGTAGGGCCATGGATAAGCCAACTTAAATCAGCCAGGAAACAAGCTTGAACTGAAACATGATGACTTGTTCAGACCCCTTTATTGCTTTAAAAGCATCGTTTAGGCCCTTGTACAACTAGCATGAACCTTAGTTAAGGTGTCCTAGCATTCTTCCTCCATCTTCTTCAGCTTGGTCTCCAATATCTTTGATTATTCAAGTGCTTCCTCGAAGGTCGCTTTAATATGCTTTCAAGTCCTAAATAGCCTTGAGCTACTCCTCGTGGAAAGACAGGTGTCCCTCAACCTCCTTCAACTTCCCCTCATGGCTATCAGTCGGCCAATTGTCCATTCCAACTCTTTCATGACCTCAGCATATGCCATAGTTGGAATCACCATCCCTCTCGTGAAAGGTCGAGTCAAAAGAAAAAAAAAATGTATGTAAAATGTAGTAAAAATAACAAAAGTAGACAGGGCAATATAATCAAGATCTACATTTTCTTGAGCCAATATGAATTGTTCAACCAACTGAGGGATGTTGGCAAGGACCCAGCCAAGGCTTGCTTGTTCCAAGGAAGGATAGACCCATAAAACAACTGCTTGGTAGGAAGGCCGAAACAAGCCCGGTCGTTGAAATTAAGATCCCAATCAAGAAAGAACTGGTCTTTGAGCACATACTCACTGCCATTAAGAACCATGACCAGTTCAACATGTTATTCATGCCACACCGACTGAGAGACTCCCTAGAGCTCCCTCTCTATCCTAGGGTGGTGGCGTACCTATTATTTTGAAATGAGACATTTCTATCAGGATGCGGCTCCTTCCAATAATTGAGGAGTAGCTTTTATGACTGGGAGGAGGAGATGGAATGAAGTGAAGTTCGGGGACTCGTTGAGTGGGAGGAATAAGCAGAAGTCTTCTATTTTTTAAAGGCTAGTCATGTAACACGTCTTCCAAAGGCAAGAATCTTAGAATCAGGGATGATTACTTGCAAGGGAACAATATCATTTATTATAGTTTCGGAGTGAACAAAAGGGTCAAACTTGCTCAGAATGATGAGCTCTTCCTTACTCAAAGCCTCGGCTTTCTTCGAAAAAAAAAGGAAATTCTCAGGTCTCAGCTGGCTCCTAGTCCTCATTCTTCTTAAAGGATCACTTGCAAAATCGTAACCAAGAAAATAAGCCATGTTTAGTATGCTGAAAGAACTATGAAGGAGAAGAAAATAAAATTACTATCAGCAAAGTTAGTAGATCGATCCGCTTGACTCAGCCAAAATGAATCAAGTCTAAAAGGGCTTTCCTACTAAAGTGGTGCGATCAACGTCCTTAATCTTGGCCAGGGCCTCAAAATTGTGTTTATCGCTCTCAAGGTAGGTAGGAAGACTTTAACTCCTCTAAATTGTGGATCGAAGGCCAATCTCAAACACCAACACGAAAAAGAAATTTCGCTTCTGGGGATCAATTTTCTCAGTGACACCTAAAACAACCATACAGACCCTAGATCTATTGTGAATATAAACGTAGTCAAAATCCTCTTTGATGAATCTCCTAAAACCGAAAAAAGTAAAGAAATAGACTAGAGTAAATACACATCTATTTAGCCCCAACTACCTTGCAAAAAACTTCAAAACCCACTACGTACAGAATACCCAAAGGGGTGATCTGGCCCAAAGAAAGTTCTAGTGTGCCAATATCTCTCTCATAAATTGTGTAAGGGGAAAATGAAGCCCAACCTCCAACTATCATAGATATACCGTTGTTCTGGCAATAGGTGGGTTGGTGATCTGGCTTGATTTTGAGGGTTAATTCAAATGCATCTTTGGGGGAAATAAAAGTTATTACCATTTTCCTCCACAGGTACATTAACTTTGAATTAGCAGAAAGGGGGAAAAGTTATACTAACTTTGAAGTTTTTCTGTCTCTGCGAACTTATACAAATCGCTAAATTTAGTCAATTCAAAAGTGCAGAGAATTGTTGGTGGAATTAGTTCATCAGATGGTTCCACCAGTGTTGAGTCATTAATAACCCAAGAATATTCATATGAGCTAACTCTATATGTAACGGCCAATGAGACAGACTACGGTATATCTATGATAGTTGGAGGTGGGCTTCATTTTCCCCTTACACAATTTATGAGCTGTCTCTTATACACATCTAGATGTGTATTAGTTGGAGGTGGTTCATTTTACAAGCAGTAAAACACTTATGAATATCAATTTAGTAAACAATGTTATAAATGTTCAGTAAAGATTAAATTATAGCTATTTAAATTTGAAATTAGGTTTATTGTGAGTTGTATTTGAAGAATTAGTAACTAAAGTTAGTATTTATGTTTGCTATTATGTGAATTTAATGTAGTAAACTTAGAAATTGAGAAACTGGAGTCTAAAGACAAATCAATATATTCAAGAATGAATTCACATAAGATATGATCTACATCTGTCTAAAAGAAGATGGTTCTTATTTTATCAGACTGTATCTTAGACAGATGCTAGATCCAATATAAGAGACAGCATCAAAGGACGATATTTCTTCTAGTTTGGAGGGCGGCTAATCTGAACATGAGATCTTTCAATTACTTGGAGAAGCACAGTCCATCCTTTGGTATTGTCTTACCAACTTCAAGAACTTGATACATACGCCTCGGCATTTTTAAATGTTTGTTCACAAAACAAAACAACAATTAGATCTTATTAACTCAAAAAAATGTAAGCACATACGTACAAAGAGGAATGTAGTTATACTCGGTACAAATGCGAGAAGCTTCAAGTACTTCTTTGTAGACAACATTAAAAGTGCTGTTTATATTATATGCATCAAAGTAAACTGGTTTAATTAAAACTTTAACCGCACAAGAAGTCCTTGCATGCGATAAAGGAACGTATAATTAGCCATGTGAAAACACTGGATCTTTCAAATACACACCCACAAAGTCTAAAGTTTGACCCTGTGCCTTATTTTTTGTCATAGCAAAACACAAACGAATTGGGAATTGAGTTCTCTTAAATGGAACAGGATATTGTTGATCACTGGCAGGTTGTAAAGGAATTCTATGGATGAAAACATCTTTTCCAACAAAATCTCCAACAGCTATCTCTGCATGTATTACATTTTTATATCAAACTTCTACAAATTAATCTAGTGCCGTTGCAAAGGCCTTTAGTAGGATCTAAGTTTCTAGGTAAAATAACTGGTGAATTAGGCTTAAGCAATAGTTTATGTGGTGGCAAGCCTGTAGGTGCAAGAGAGTTTAAAAAATCTTCGTATTGTGCTTGATCATTTGGATCAAGTGTTTCATCAAAACTAAAATATTCTGTTGCTACACCTGGGAAATTATTTATTAGAATATCATTTATTTCGTCGACAAAATCATTTTTTGTAGTCAATATTGCTCGATTTATTGTAGAGCACGTACTTTCTATTCTAGATTCTATATTAGGAAAAACTGTATCTATCAGACTTTGTAGTGCATCCATCTCGTTAGTTTCTCTAACCAATAATGAAGAAGCAATTTTGATTAAATCATCTGAATATGTTTTTTTTCTACCATCACCAATTCGTAAGAGGAATTCAGTGAATGAAGGATCTAATCGAGCTCTCATATTATCTGTCAGCTGTAATTTTTCAAATAAAATAGTGGCCATAGTGGAGAATTTATTAAACATGCATTTATCATTTTAGATTTGTTTCCTTGTCGAATCATAGGTAATGTTCATCTAAAATCACCTCCAAACACAATGACTTTGCCTCCAAAAATTTCTTTCGAATTCATCAAATCTTGCAATGAATCATTTAAAAGCTATCGTTAAGCATTGAAATGGCATAAGAGACAGATGAAAAGAAAAATGAGTGAAAATCTAATTTCTCTAGTTTGATTTTCTAAATTGGCAAAGGTCAAATCTCTAGGAACCAAGTCAAAAGAAGTTATATCTTTTCCCATTGACTGAAGAAAACCATTAATTTGCTCCAAAACTTGCATTCTAACTTGTCTTGATGTTAATGTATTAGATCTTATTATATCCTCTGACAGGGCAGATTCAAACTTTCGCCAAAGGTCTTTAGGATTGTTAGGGCATGAGTAAACTAAGAGAGTAGCAAATAATCTTCTCAATGCATAAGGCATATGAAATACAAACTTCTGTTGGATGGGCATTCATAATTCTACCAACAGAATCACCTCTCTCACGATGCTTCCATTGTCTTTTATATGCTAACCAAACAAAATCGTAAGGAAATTCAGGTAAGTACATTCTAAATTTTTTGCCATTACATCTGTTTTGTTCATATAAAAGAATTCTGTGAGCATAGTTTTTTTGTTTCTAGGATTTGTTAAAATATTTTGTAGTCTTTGTTTTTTGTTGAAACAAACTGGTTGATAGTTTTCTAAATGAAGTTGCAAGTGTATCACACAGGCTTTATTTCATTTAAAGGAAATCTATAAATCCTCCATATTGGCTCAGGAGGTGAGACCTATCGGGCTGATTGATACTGCTGAATTTCATCAACTTGCTCTTTTTGTCTCTCGATATCAACATGAAAATTGATCTTATCATTGCCCTTGCAAATATACTTATAGATATACTTAACTACCTTAATAGTAGAACACATTTTAACATTAATATGACAGTCAAATTTAGCAATAGCAAATAAGCATTATATGGAACTACCCATCTATTGTCTAACCAACAATCTCTAACTTTAACTTTTACACCATCATTTCTTCTTCGATAAATTGGATAAGCATCTTCTGTTTGTAAAGTCTCATTAGAAAAATGTTTAGGATATGAATTTTTGCATTTCCCATTTTGCTTCATAAAAACATTTAATGGATTCATTGAACCACAAGGGCCATGCAACATATGCTTAATAACCATTTTATATAGGTGGGGATATATTTTTTTTTCTGGAATTTCAGCAGAAACAATTTTATCATACTCTTCTGGCCTATACATTTTATGTTGTGGCTTTAAAATTAAAAGGAAGTGTGCATGAGGTAGACCTCGCTTTTGGAATTCAATAACATATGTGCATGCTGCTACTTTACCAAAATGTTTTTCTTAAACAATTCATCTTTTAATTTCTCTAGTTTTGCATGAAATACTCTTACAACTAAATCTGGTTGATTTTCCCTCTTCCCTTCAATCAAATGATCTCTTATTTCAGGCCAGTTAGGATTGCATGTCATAGTTAAAAATATATCTGGTTTACCATATTTCTTAACTAATGTCATTGCATCTATATATTTCCTTCTCATGTTTCTTAGACCTCCAATAAAAGATGTTGGTAATATAATTCTTTGACCAACTTCTGATCCTTCTATTTCACCCGCTGCCACAGAGTCCACAATCCCTTGTAAAAATTCTTGTCTAATTTCTTCTTGTTGTGATCTAAAGAAATCTAGTCTTTGTGTTTCAAGTTTTACATACCTATCTACTACGTATTGTTACAGTAAGCGACCGAAGTGTAACAAAAAAGATTCATCATTATCTCTCATTTGTAACTTATAGGCATAATATTCTCTCGCAGAAACAAAGTTTGGATCATCACCATGCTTCTTCATTACTGTATATAAATAAGAAAAAGATTAGAAAGGTTTAATACTATGTTTTTTAGAAAGTAGAAATAAGAAACTAAATAAAATAAAAAGCTTAACTGCTGGAGCTAACCATTCTGTTCTTTTTCTAGTAACTCATCGACGGCATCAACATTATTAGGAGATATCAAATCTTCAGCTTCTCTCTTTCTTTTTTTACTACTATTTCCAAATTTGTTGTTTTTCTTCTTAATTCCTTGATGCCATCCAAGTTCCCCAAAAGGAAACATCAATGGATATTGTAGTGGGTCATAACACCCATAGTAATATTCAATTTTTTCGTGAATGACCACCATTAGTGTAAACTTGAATATCCCTATGACCTCTTTCTCCATTTTGTTCACCTTCAACCCATATTGTTGCAACTTGTGACACAGTAGGCTTATTATATACTCTTTGATCAACACCAGGGATACAACATAAGACAATCTTGTATGTGTCCAAATTAGGCACTTCCTTTAAACTCCTAAAAAACTTAGCATAAGGATTATCTTGAAGACAATCCATAATCTTTTGTAAAATAGCTTCTGTAAGTCTAGGACACCCTTCCATACGATTTATATGCTCATGGCATCTATGTCATGGAAATATAACTGTAAATTTCTTATAAGTCCTTTATTTGGTATCAAGTCATTAATAAAATGATAGACTTGGCCTTGAACTCTAAATGTGTATATTCCTTTATTCCTCTTTGATAAATTCTTGTCACATTTGACACCAAAGAAGTAAAAGCAAAAAGATTATTGCCAATCCTATGTATATTCTAAATAATTTTGCTTCATCTAATCTTGGAGTCAACAACTCTTTTAAAAATGCTGGAAGTTTGTTCTAAACTAATTCTCTATCACCACCTGAACAAGAAAGTTTCATGTTTAAAGAATTTTTTGCTCCACAATGTGGACAATCTTTTTCCTTTGGCAAAATATCAAAAACCTCAACAATAAAATTAAGCAGGTCTCTTTCTGCCCTAGAATTTCTTCCTAAAATAAATAGAAAAACATAAATTTAGAAATACTGTCTAAGTCATGAATAGATGGAACTAAAAAGAAAGTATCAACAAATTGAATTACTAAAAGGGAGCAAAAAACCTGAAGGGCCACGTCTAACGGTCAGCTGTGTAACTGAAAGTTTGCGGATTTTCTTTGCTTTCCATCTTAAAATTGCCTCTTTCCTATCAGTTTGTATGCTCATAATCTGTTTTTTACGAATCTGAGCTAATAAATTAAATGTACCCTCATCTGTTCCAGAATTTATAGAAATAGACCAAGGTTCAAATCCCTTGGTTCCATGGCTAAACTTAGATGTTTCATTTTCACTCATTTTTCTTTTCATTGTTGTTGTAGTAACAAAATATACTTTATTGTAGCTTAAGATTGTATCTACTTAAAAGGCTATATAAAGAATATGACTTCTAAATGAAACATCTAAGTTTAGCCATGGAACCAAGGGATTTGATAACTGTATAAAAACTTGACTTTATGAGTTCAAAATTAGATAATGCATATGAATCCTAAATATAAGTACACTTCGATTAGGAAAAAGATAAAAATCAACAACAATCAAAGGAAACATAAAATCGAAAGATACATAATTAGTACAACCTGAGGTAGACATAGAGATTCTGAGAGTTGAAACAAAGATGATTTCTCAAAAACAATTGGAAAAAAGGGAAATTTTATGTTAAATCATATCAATAATGAATAATTTTTTTAAAGAAAAATCATCACTCCTTAAAATCAACCATGCAACAAACAGAAAATCATACAAATAAAGGTAATAAAGTATTTATATTTGCATAGTAAAAAGAAAAATGAAAGAAATGCTAACCTGGAGTGAGGCAACAACAGCAAACCGTAAGCACAATTTAAGGGAAAAAGGACGAAAGAAAAAGAAAAATGAAGGAAATGCTAACCTGGAGTGAAGCAACAATAGCAAACCGTAAGCACAATTGAAGGGAAAAAGAACAAAAGAGAGGTTTTTATGCTGCCAGGAAAGATAGGGCCAAAGAGACATTTTCAAAAAGTTGATGTCCTATCAACAGAATTTTATGAAAAATAATCTGTGCACTAAAAATAAGATGGAGAAGAATTGCAAGGCATGTGTTTGGAAAAGGTATGGACCATGTACTTCTATGTCTATCAAATCAAAGTTGAAAGAAAAAGTATTTAGAGACCTATACTGCTGATTTCCTGGAGAGCAAAACATGAAAATTAAAAGGATTGCAGAATACTTTGGTTACATGAGAATCCCTGAAAATCTGTCAAAAAAAAAAAAAAAATACCAAACCTTATCCTTATCATCATCTCAAGGGCTGCATATTTACTACTAAATCCATACACTGTAGCAAACTATTCAAGGACTCCAGTGTTTTGGGATGGGCAAAAAGATAATTTGACATTTAAACACTTTAAAAAACACCCAATTGGTAGAGAATTTTTTTTTTCATCCCACCCCAATCATGACAATGAATGACCAGAATACCCATCAATAATATGGAACTAGTGATGTTATAAGGTTAAAAATGAAAATTGACCTAATAGAATAGCAAATAAGGGAGGGAAAAGGGTATTTTGAACCTTTAGCAAAAAAATTAAAAATTCACACATCCGGTCCACATCCTCCTTAAAATCCTAAACCCTAAACCCTAAACTCAGAAATCAAGCCCATCCAACAAGGTATCCCCTTAGAGGCATCCTTGAGCCTTTAGATCATCTCATAATTTCCAAAATCACTAACACATTAGCTTAAACATTGAGATATTTCTGTAACCATTTTTATGATCTTCAAATTCATTACATAATTAGCAATATCAGAAGTCTGTTATATGACCCGTACACACTGTCTTCACATTTGCAGAATCAGATCTACAACCAGGTTAAATATTTAAAACCATTGCCCAGAAATATCCACACAGTTATTCATTTAACACCAACTAATACTTCGTTGCATACATTTACCAGGAGCATTAGGTTTCATCCAGTCATGGCTTTTCTAGATTAAAGACTGAGATACTTATTCTCCTACCAAAAGAACAATCCGGCTTTAATCTTCATGAACATAAAATTCTTTCAATATTGTGGGAAGGGTATCACAACTCAGAATGCAGAAAGAACTAAATTCAGATACATAAGCTTATCTTAAAAAAATAAAAATAATAGGACATTAATCAATGAATCTTTAATCCTAAGTCAAAAGACTACAAGATAATCAAGAGAAATATCAAATACAGCTAGCAACCATCTTCAAGGTATGCTGCTTCTACCATGAAATAGCCCCTCCTCCCCCCCAAAGCCCCCAAAAAAAAAATCTATGGTCCTAAAACGCCAGCACATAATTACAAGTTTAGTTGCAATGAACACAAACCAAGACCTTGAACACTGAAACTCATGCCAGACCAAACAAGAAAAACTCAAAATCAAGAAAAGAGAATTAAATTAACTTTGGCAAATAATAAATGAAACCCACATTACACAAAACAATACTAATATCAATCATGCCTTGCATAAATCATCAATAGTAAAATACCATGGCATCCCATCTTTTCTTAGCAGCAGCCATATCTTTGGCTTGCTTCAATTCATACTCTTCTTCAACCACCTACATTCTTATGCCATTCCTACTACACTGCAAAAAATAAAAAAATAAAAAAATAAATAAAAATGTAATCAATATAATCATATATATCATAAAAAATAAAAAAAGACGAAATTTTGGTGAAAAGGGTATAAGAATTTGAACATAAACGAACGTTTTTGTGGGTTTTGAATTTGCAAGATGACATTTTTGAGCAATTCAAGAAATGGGTTGTGCTCAAAAGCTTAAAACTTTGGTGTTTATTGGAGGTGCTGAGAGCATTGAGGGGTGAAAAACTAAGGCCCAGAACTTCCATTGCTGAAACAGAGTTGAGAATTTGAATTGTTGTGTGTTATCCTTTTGAGTAGAATAAATTGGAAAGGGGAAAAGAATTACAGACAAAAAGCTAACGCATAGAATGGGAAAAATTACAGAGTCAGCCTCAAGTTTTGAAATACTTTCATTTTAGTCGCTTCTATTTCAACTTGAACACATTTACTCTTTCAACGAATGGAGTGTTCATAGTTTGGTTTAATTGAATAAATCCATTGAATTAAATTAGTTTTATTTTTAGTGTTTGAATAAATCAAATAAGGAGATTAGCCATATAGTTTGAATTTAGTTATTGAAAATCAATAACTAGATAACTGAATTTTTTATTTTATTAGTTTTAATTTTTTTAGTAACCAAATTTATATTTTCATTCATTCAACACTTATTATTGTTTTTCTTTATTATTTTTTAGTTTATAGTTTTAATTTATTAGTTTTAGTTTCTTTGTTATTAATTTTATTAGTTTTGTATTTAATTTTAGAATGAATTTTCAATTAATTAATTAGCGAATTTCGTTTAATCAGATAAATAAAAGAAAAATTTTATTTACATCAATTAACTGAAGAAAAGTTTGATTTGGATTTGATTTTAACTTTTTGTACTGAAAAGCGAAAAAGCTAAAAAAATTTAACCAAATTACTAAAAACCGATTGATAAACATCCTTACTTATTCTTTCATTAAAAAAAAAATTATTATAAATCTCGCCATACCTTTTATAATTTAGAGTTTCGATTTCCTTCCTTATGACTTATCATAAATGTTCTAATATAAAATAGGTATGTCTTTAATTATATAGTATCTAGTTTCAATAATATGTGATTTTAGGGGGCGGGTTTGATCGTTTTGGACATTGAACGATCTAGCAGATCGGATCATGAATTCCAAAACCCAATTTTGACTGCCTCATTCTTTTTTAAAGAGAAAAAGAAATTTATTTCTATTCCGTGGCACAATTTGGACCGAAACTGATGAAGGTCATATGAAGCCATTAATTGTTCATCAGTGATAGTTTGGGCTCCTAATCCGTTATTTTTCACACATCCGGTCCACATCCCTGACACAATGCCACATGGAAATCAAGGGGCTTTTTTAGCAATTCACACATCCGGTCCACATCCTAGCACAACGCCACATGGCAATCTAGGGGCTTTTTTAGCTTCTTATATATATATATATGTGTGTGTGTGTGGTCCCATTAGGGTACCAAACCTTGAATTTTAAATACTTGTACCGTACAATACTATGTGTTTTGAGGATTATAATAGTTTTTAATTCTAAGATCCGTTATATTCGTGCTTTAAGCTTTGTACTGTACTATTATTCAAAACACATAGTATTGTACGGTACAAATATTTAAAATTCAAGGTTTGATACCCTAATGGGACCCCACACACACAAAGACACATATATATATATATATATATATGCATAATTCAGCAAGGAATAGGTGTTATCTATTGGGCAACTTGTCGTTCATACCATGTTACTTATAAAAAATGATGATTATGAGTATGTCTCCATGGAAGACAAGATCTAGCTTGTGGGAACTCAAATAGAATTTCGAGTTAAAGTTCGCGTTGCAATAGAGAATAAGAGTTAGATTAGTTATTTGAAAATAATTGAATCGGCGTGCTTGTGATATTAGAATGGCATTTTGAGTTTTATATTTTAGATTCCAATTAATATGCTTCACACTTTTAAGTTATTAATTATTAAAGAGTTGATCTTCTGCTGTTACATTGAATGTTAGATTACATACTAACATGATACTTTATATTTTTAGATTTATTTTGAAGATACGATGAATAGCACGTGCAAGTTAGAGACACGACAAAATGATTCCCTAAAAGATTGTAGAATTTTACCTTTTTAATATGTTATTTTTAATTCCTATAGTTCATAGCACAACCTCTTTCCTATGCTTTTATTTTCCTTTCACAATAGCTGCAAGGTATGCGAATGCGTGGACAATGTTTTGTTTTCTATTTAATTATAGAAATTGGCACAAATAAAAAATGTGAACACTTTTTAGTCAGTTATTAATTCCTAATTTTGGGAAATTCATTTGTTACAGTTTTGGTGCTTGAATTTATTTCTATGGTTGATAAATTCCTTTATATGTACATCATATTTCTTCTTAAAGACAAAAAAGGAAGCAGATTATTCTGATGGAAATTTAATTGTTTTGATATTTACCTGTATTTTTATTTTTCTTAGTGGTCGTGGACAAGTACCGGCACTTTTATGTTCACGCTTTAATCTAATTTGGAAACTTTATAAGTGAATACTAACCAAAAAGATTGTGTTTATTTAATAAGAAGATTGTGTATTTTTAACTCATTAAATAAAACAAAATTTCATGAAATTTGGGATAGATTTTGGAGCATGATAAAAACCATATTAGGTATGCAATCGGGGAAGCAAATTTTTGGAAGTCATACATTTTATTGAGCTCATAGATTTAGTTTTGCTCATAGATTTAGTTTTGGAGTAATAGAGTAAGTAAGTAAATAACTTGCCTTTTTTTTTTTTTTTTTTTTGGTTTTGAAAAAGAAGTAAACAACTTACCTTGGAACCATGCGTGGTAAGATCTTTCAACGAAAAGAAAATCTTACCAAGTTTATGCTCACCAAATTAAACAAATCTAGACCATTATATAAGCGGCATCACTCCATATATTTTTCATACCATCAGAACAAAGCACCCACTGCAAAAACATAGAAAAGTACTATAGCTTTCTTGGAGAAACAGAGATGGCTCAATTGAGACTAAAAGTTCCCATTATTCATCCTACTAGCACTTATGTTGTCGAAAGGTGTGACAGTAGTTTTTTTTTTTTTTGGATATTAATACTAGTGATTATGGTACCCAATGATTGTGACTTTTCAACATGTATACATTAAAAATAAGTATATGTATCATTTGTTTTCTCCAAATAAATGGGTTAGTTTTCAATTTTTCATTGAGTTACTAAAATTGGGTAGTTTTACTTTTAAAAAAGATCTTCTTATTAGTTAACTATAACTCATAAGTGCCTAAAATATGTTCCCGATTTATTAAGCGTAAGATTATGGTTTTGCTCTAAAGAAATCTAGTACAATAAAATAAAAGGGTACAAAGCATATGGGATGGTACAATATAGGTTTTCAATGCATGAGGGTGTACTTCCCTCAATGGTAATATAGAATTTCTTAAAAAGGAAAAAATCTTTCTGAAAAATCTTTTTTCCCTTTGAATGAAGACTCTCTTCATATTTACTAAAATAATTTTATTTTTTGGTCTTTTAATAAAGACCATTACTGAAAGATAATAATAAATATTTCCTTCATAGACTACATAAGACATTATTCCTTAGGGGTATCTACTGGAAAATTATCGCCCTTGTTTTCATGAAAAGATATTTGAATGGAGTCTTTACTCTTTAACAAGAAATTTTCGAAAACTATTAATAGCACTTTTTCAATCATCCTGTACATGTAAGGAAAAGGTGGCTGCGAAAACACTGGAAGATAATAATCAATATTTCCTTCGCGGATTATGTAAAAATATCAATAGCACTTTTTTCAATTATCCGTGTTGCTTAAAAATTAATTAAATCTTTTATGGGCAATTGTCATCAAACGTATATATGCTTTTCAATAATTTCTGCCCCCTCAGAATTTAAGTCCAATGTCTCTTGGGATTGATGCTATTAGAAATTTTTTCCCGAAGCAAATTTACAACTTATTTTGAAACTCTCTATGTTACTTTAATGCTTCTAGCTTTGCCATCTCTGTCACAGAATATTTTGCACGGAAATGCTGATGAAATCAAGTGCTGTTTCGATAATCATATTGGGAGTTGTGTTCCAAACACGGGCGATGATGCAATTTGTGATAACCTCTGCAAACAAAATTGCAGCAAGGGAGGCCACTGCAAAGCTTTTAATCATCCACCTCCAAATCATTATTGTCACTGTTTATGTTGATCTTGTCAATTCATAAAACTTTCTTATGAATAAGAAATGATTATTTTACACCTATTGTATGCATTTTTTGAAGAACTAAGGTTCAGGCATTGGATTCACCTTGTTGACCTCTGGAGTTATAGGATGTTACACTAAATGGAAGGAATATAAGTAAAACTTTTACAAGGGAAAAAACTCCATTTATTTCTATAATGTCTATCAAAAATTAAATAGAAACTTTCAAAAATCTCCAAATCTTTGTTGGGGTGTACCTATTGCATATGCCTAAGCATGACCTAATTTTAGAGGGGGGAAAATATAATTTTAACCCTCAAAATTTGGGGTCGTGATGTATTTTAGTTTCTAAAGTTTTAGGTAAAATATATTTAGTTTTCAAATTTTCAATTTCAACCAATTTAGGACAAATTAAAAAATCCCATCAATTACAAATGGAAAAAGTCACGTGCTTTGCTAAATGTTAAGTTTTAAACGTGAAAAAATACAAATTTAGAATTAAAATTTAGATAATGGTCTATTTTGGTCCACAAAATTCTAAAAAAAATGTATTTGATCCTCAAACTTTTTAATTTCTAACAATTTAGGACAAATTTAAAAATTTTGTCAATTACATACGAGAAAGTCATGTGCATTGCGTGTGACTATTAAATCTATCCTGAGATATAGCACTTCCCAATTGATTTCAACCCATTCAACCCTATTTTCACTTTTTCCTCTGACTATTAACCCCTAACCATTCACTATTCTCGCCTGCATTATAATACTTCCCAAATGATTTCAACCTATTTAGTGACAGATCTAGTAATTTGTTTTGGCAAAAATCCGAGAAATCGCTAAACGATTACCGACAGAATTCATCTGTCAAAAAATGCTTCGCAAGTAAAATATAGCAAATATTTTAATGACGTATTTTTCTGTTAGCAAATCGATTACTAAATTTGGTTATGAGATATTGTAGAAACCTTAAATCAGTGACGGATTTTTTTCCTAAATTTAGCAACTGAAAATTCCATACACTAAGAATAACAGTTGCGACGGAAAATCTATTAATTATTAATATTTTAAAGTATTTAAAAAGAATATTAATTACGAAAAAATTTGTTGCTAATTTAAAAATATTATAAAAGAGGTTGTTTATGAGGACATGAAATACAACTTTAAATTAATATATCAATCATTTAATTTAGTTTAACATTTGTAACTAAATATTGAGTTTTTATTTACAACACCAAATTCAACAAATATTTCAAAGATTAACCTCAATAAATGATTCTCATTATATGTAAAAAGTAAATTATTATTATTTTATTATACCTCAAAGATTAATCTTAAATTAAATTTCCATTATTTTAATTTATTAATGAATTATTGTTATGTTGTTATTATCCTTTTTATACAACTTTTGTAAACACAAAGTTAAATGGGTTAAAATCGGTTGGGGTGTTATAACCAAGGTCGATTTAATAGTCATGTGTATAGAAAGTGTTATAATGCAGATTAGATTGGTGAATGGTTAGTGTCAATATTAAGAGGGAAAAGTAAAAATATGGTTAAATGGGTTGAAATTGGTTGGAAAGTGTTATATCCAAGGATAGATTTAACAGTTACGTGCAATGCACGTGACTTTTTCCGTTTGCAGTTGACAGAATTTTGAAAATTATCTTTAATTGGTAAAAGTTAAAAAGTTTGAGAATTAAATGCGTTTTGTTTTAGAACTTTGGGGACCAAAATAGTCCACGACCTAAACTTTAATGGCTAAAATTACATTTTTTCATATTTTAAACTTAGAGATTTTGTTTGGTGTAATATTGACTAGGAAATTCAATTCACAAACAAGTTAATAAATATAAAGCCTTAATAACCCTAATCAATACTTAAACACGCTCACAAGGATACAAGATGAGTTTGTAGATCGAGTAAGCAATAAAATTTACCGTAAGCAAACTTAAACTAATGAAATAGAAAAGTAAATCGCAGGAAAATTAAATTAGAACTACGGAATTGAGATAACAACTTAAATTAAATGGAATATAGATCAAGAAATCAAACTCAATAATGCAGCCAGAATGAAAAGTTGATGGAAATTGTAGTCTTGAACAAGAAAAATGAAACCCTAGCCCTAATATAATGAATTTCTATTCTAATGTCTAATCTAACCAATAGCTGATATGTTCTATTCAACTTTCCTTATTATGGGGTATTTATAGGGATACATCAGAGTTTAGACCCGTAAGATGATAAAAATACGTTAAAACTCGATAAGGAGCCAATCGGGTGGGGAAAATTCCAAAACAAGCAATTCACGCCAATTGCCACCCAATGTATGTACATGCACAGCCTTTCCCTGTGCATGTGGACAAATTCCAGAGGCAAAAGTTCTATTTTCTCAGCAAGCACTTTTCCTCACGCACGTGTGCAAAGGATAGTTTACCAATTTCAATTTTCCATCGATTTCGACCTCGATGGTGCTGGAATTTGAAAAAATTCAAAACATGAAAGTGGTAGCCCTTTATCTTAACTTTCCAAAGGATTTTGAACCACCTCAATTGGAAATTGTACAAGAATGTTATGCTTGAAATGCCGAGCAGGGTCCAAATTCACTCCTCGTCGGCATATGTTTTGTATCCTTTTGATTTTTCTCCAATTTTTTGATAATTTTGGCACCTTTTTCATTCAATACCTATATAAACTAAAAATAAAACATTTAAACTCATAATTAACTCAATTATTGCTCAAATTATATGAAAACGGTGGTAAACGACACATGAAATATACTATATTTATGAGTTTATCAAATACCCCACATTTAGTTTTTTATTGTCCTCGAGGAAAAATAGAATAAAAACAAATAAGCTCATATTATGCGAATGCACCCACACATGTCAATAATTGTCGCATAGATAATCAAGAATCAATCCACCATCACGAATAGTCCAAAAACTCAAGAGTTCAAATGCAAATAAAACCCTACACATGAAATTCAATGTGTGTGTATGTGAATATAGCCATGTAAAAGAAACTCAGCTTTAGGCACATTCGGATTAAATTATACAAACTCTTAGAATTTTTCTAAACATCCATAACTGATTCTTCCTATACATCTCCACTAATATAGACAACTAACTCAATTTAAATTAGATAAAACTTTTTAGCTTGTAATGATGGTTAAGGTATTGGCTAATCAAGGAAGGGAGAAGGATATCACAAAATAAAAGAAAGAACTTTAAATTAATGTTGGCCACATATCAAAATAAAACTTCTTCTCCAACACTTCCTTCTTAGAAATAACCCCACACTTAATCAACAAACACCCATAAAAATTTCATACAGTAAACAAAAAGTTTTCCTTTTCCAATTTCAACCCAAGTATATAAGACATGGTTGATAGGCCAATCTTTCCCCGGCATTTATCTATCAATTTTTTTTTTTATGTCCACTCCCAATACGAATAAGAGAGATAGGCACTACAGCAAACACACCACTACAGTTACCAGTGATGGGTACCTACAAATATAGGTACAAGCTATGGGCACTACTTGCACTTGCCAAAAATTTTGTTCTCAATTCAAAAATTTTTTCAATACCCCCCTCTTTGCCCATAAATGTACACCATTCACTCATACAACTCCTCACCTTCATTTAACTACCCCTTACCCTCTTATCCCCTTAATCAATAACAGTGCACACTAAACCTCTTAAGGGACATTTTGGGATAGAAAAATCAAAAAAATTTCTTAAACTCATGAAAGTAGGTAAAATGAGTTTTAATGAAAGAAATTAAATGATGTTTCTCTACACATTCATTACAATTAAGGCTCAAATAGGGTATTAGGAATAAAAATTTCAGTAAGGATTGGCTTGAAAGGCTTAAATGTCCAAAGAAATGCTCTACCCTCTATCTTTAAATCAAATAAAACTGTTTATAAAATTCACTTCAAAAATGTAATAAAGCAAGTTCTGGGATGCAATATCAGTGAATTTACATAATTATCTCTAAGTGTCAAAAATAAAACAATTTACGGCTATGTGCTCAAAATTCTTAAAATTCATGCAAGGAAATTATTAACACTGACTATACACTAATGACGGTTAAGTTCAAAACTATCATTCAGATAACCAAAGAGATACGCTAAGCGATTGAAAATTTTTTGAAAACTTCAAAAATATATTCAATCAATTCAAACAAAAATTTTCAAAAATCTTCAAAAGCTCTCAGATCAAAAGAGAAGTTAAAATATTGAAGCGAAAATTGAGCAAACTACACCAAGTATATATAAATCAAGATAACTCCCCACCTCATACTAGAAATAAACATTGTCCACAATGTTAAGAAAATAAAAACACAAAAAGGGAAAGAGAAAGCTTCTCTAGCAATGTAGAACAGTGGGTGCAGAATATCCTGATCGTACTTATCTACGAGGCGAGTTGAAACTTATCATAGCATTAAAACAAAAACAAACATTACACCCATTAAGACAATAAGGGATCCACAATACTAGGAAACTTAATCCCTTATAGGCATACACAATTACCAAAACAAAGAAATTAAAAAGGAAATAATAAAAAATATGAAATCATCCTAAAATAAGTAAAAAAAATCAAGAAAAATAGAGATCAATAAGTCTATCTTCAAGAACAAATCCCACAGTGGCATTGACACAAGAAGAAATCAAGACTCGTCGTCAGAGAAAGCTAGCTCTTGCGGAAAAGGGGGAAAAGGTGAAAAGCTAGAAGAATCCTCCCCTCGCTCCCAGGTTAGCTGTCAAGCCTTCATCGTTTACTACCACTCATGCTGATAAAAAAAAAACACATAAAAGTGGTGTTGCAGGCGCCTTTGCTCCTCTAAAATATACTAAAGCATCTCCTCTTGACTAAGTCTTGCTGCTAGTTCACCAGTCGATGCTGAAGTTTAGTACGGGCAGGGGTCTTACGAACTGGAGTTCTGGTACCACTATCCAATGCTATAGGCTTACCGGGTTTCAACTTTTCTTCGACCAGGTCCATTACAACACCATCATCAAGACATTACGTAGTAATGAGATATGAGAACCACAAGCCATCTGGCTTAACCACTGTGGTATGTCGAATCTGCTGGCTAATTAAGTGGCCCACATCCACTGGTCGACTACAAGCAATTGCATATAATAATTTGGCTCGCTCCAATGTCACCTAAGTTAGATGACTTACTGGAAGGAGACGAGCACAAATAAATTTAAACCAGAAAACCAAACCGGCTGAAGCTTATTGGTATCGAAATGTCAGCAACCACCCTAGCACCCCCTGTCCATTCCACATCTTCGGTGTAAATAAAATTTGTGATGTCATTCAGCTCCATATTAGTGTCTCAAATCGTCGGCAATTCATCATTGTGAACCCAGTTTACTCGCAACAACCGATTAATAAGATTTCCAGAGATATTCACTGATTTTCCCCTAAGAAAGACTTCATATTCCGTGTAATGATCCATATTGGCATAAAATTCACGTACTATCGGGACCACGGCTTCCTTTGGAGTAGAGACAAAGTAATTCCAACCACATGCTCACACAACATGTGGTTTTTAGGGGCTCCAGTGGTGGGGATTTGTATACCCCTCTCTTTAATTGCCTCATATTTTACAATATTGGACTCATATCGTTTGTAGGCCAAGGCATTTAGAAACTAATTTGGAACTTGTTCCTCCTCTTGTTCAGAATGTTCTTGTTGTGTTGCAGAGGAAAAGGCTCCAGCGGTAGGCTTGTGTTTGCACGTCATGCCTAAAGAAAATATAATATTAGATAGAACACACGCAAATAACACGCCACCCCCACACCTATTTCATTGTACACCCTCAAACTAAAAATTAAACTTAACATCAACAAGAGAAAATAAAACAGATAACACTGATGCTAAGTAATGTACATATTGAACCAAAATACTCCTAAACCCCTAGTTAATTACAAAAATTGAATAGGGAGTAATCATATGACATAAAGGGGGTCTAAAAAATCATTTGTTCACAAACACCAAAGGTTTTAACAATTTTTCTCATTAACATTTTATCGAACACTTAGCGTGTATGAACAAATAATGAATTTTTTTATGTATAAAACACATACAATTACTCCCAATTCAACTAACCAAGTGAGAATTCAAACACGTAACATCCAAGAATGTAATCCAACAAAAAAAATAAACACAATGAAAGTATGAAAAGTGAAAACTTTCCTTCAATGCAATTAATTAACCCGACAAGAAAAAATTTGAAGGAATTTAATGAATGTCATACCTCAATGATGTTTTTTCTTACAAAATTGAAGAAATCTTGATGTGTATTGTGTTGGCCCAAAAGCAACCTAAGAGGGGGGGGGTGAATTAGGTTGTCTCAAAAAACAAACCTTTTGAAGTGCTTAATGAAAATGCAAACTTTGTGTAACAAATGAATACTTAAGCACTTCTAAATGATCAAAGATAAATATTTAACAATCAAAGTTTAAGGAACAAATAAAAGATTGAGATAAAGAACATCAAACCAAACTCCCAAGCTTCTCAAGCTTGGAGTACATCCACTAGTAGTGTCTCTTCAAAGAAGGTGAGGCAATAACCATCTTGTACACAAAGTAGGCTTACCCTTTTTTCAAGCCGTTAGGAAAATTTGGTCATCATCAAAACATGATTATCATAACTAGGGTTCAATAATCTCTCCCTTTTTGATGATGACAAATCAATTGGACAATTCTATAAACAACCAAAACATACGAAGCATAAGACAAGAGGTTTTGTTCATTATTTTCTCTCCCTTTTGGCATTATCAAAATATAAGAGTAAAGATAATTTATAAACACAATCTTCCCCTTAAACTATGCATGCAATTCAAGTATATAGAGGATAAGTCAAGTTCAAAACATTTCTTCCCTTCAAGAATATAAAATGAAGTAGAAATGAGGAAATCTATGCAAAGGAACTTTAATATCAAGGCATTTATCACTCATTCCTTACCAAAAACCATCATCCAAACAATAAAGTATATGTGATGCAATTGTAAATTAATTTCTAATGAATAAGCCATTTAGAAATGAGAATGCATCCCTTTTCTTTTGCAAGTAGGGACTTAATATAGATAAAATTTGGGGATACTCATTCATAAGTATTCTAAACAAATTCAATCACATAGTTAACTAATATTCAAGAGACATAGTTAACAATAACACATTCTCAAAAAATTTAAATGATACCCATTTCAATGTCATCTTAGCTTATATGCTTTGAACACCCTCCATTGATAATCCATCTTGAATCCTTTGGTGCTATCCAAGCATACCTACATACAAAATTAAGCAACAACTTTTGGTACCCAAACTTTCTTTGGTCCAATTGGGTTAGTAGGATGTTTGATCACCCAAATTGCCTTCATTCCAAATTTCTCATTTTGTTTAACATAGCAATCATTTTTCACATGTCCATGTTGACACCATGACAATAATTGCAAATAATATTCTTATTGCCAAAAAAAGAAGATTTAGATTTTATAAAGCATAAACCATCCTTTGTAAAGGTGACAAAATTTTTGCTGATATGCATAATTATAGTTCTTTTTTTTTTCAAATACATTTTCCTTTTTCTTTTGCAAAAATACATCAAGATCATCTAATCTCTTCTCTAGTGAAGCTTGTTCTTCCTTGATCTTGATTTTCACATCAAATCCCCTTTTTAAAGAATCATTTTCTTTTGTCAACAAATTATTTTCATGCACAGGTTTTGAGTTTGCACTCAATAAAGCATTAATCTTAATTTTTAACTCTATTCTTTCAAACATTCATGCGTTTTAAAAATAAATGATTCAACGTCATCATCATTATCATCATCACATGAATCATTACAAGAATCATAACTAAAGGATACCTTATTATCTCCAATGGCCATGAAAGCCATTTGAGTCACCTCATGTTCTTCTTCAACTTCTCCATCTGAATTGCATTGCATTACATCATCCCATGTGATTTGGAAGTTGTTGAAGTGAGGCTTCCTTCCTTCTTTCTTCTTCTTGGATGGACACTCATTTGGAAAGTATCCCAATTGGTCATATTTATAACATTTTTCCTTTGGCTTCTTGCTTGTATCTTTTTGTGAAGCCTTCAATGCTATGCTTCTTTTTGTCCTTGCCTCCTCATCATCTTGTACCTTATATTTCAACTTCAATTCAAATGAGGTTAGTGAATTAATCAAATACTCAATAGGCATAGAATTTAAATTTTTAGATTCTTCTATGGCAATGGATTTAGGTTCACATTCCATAGGCAAAGCATTCAAAATCTTTCTATTCTTTTCACCCAAGGAATATTATTTACCTAAACCTTCCAAATCCTTCACAATATCATTGAACCTACAACACATCTTTTCAATATTCTCATGAGGTTCCATTTTGAAGTGATTTCTTTTGCTCTCTCATATCTTCACTTCCTTCATGGATTTCTTTCAATTTGTTCCATGCATTTCCTTGGCCGATTTGCAACCTTTTACTTTAGTAGACTTATCTGCATCCAAAGCATTATACAAAATATTCATGACTTTAGCATTTAAAGATAAAATTACTCTATCTTGTGCATTTAACTCATATATAGTCTTAGGCCTTAACTAAATGTATTTTCATCAAGAATATTAGCCTAAAAAAGACCTTCATAAACAATGTACCACAATTCAATATCAATGGATTGTATAAAAAAATTTATTCTTTCCTTCCAACAAACAAAATTAAAACCATTAAACATAGGAGGTCTAGTAATGGAATGCCCCTCTAAAAACAAAGCATTATTGGTTGCCATAATGATCTTTACTCAAAGGTGATTAAACCAAAGAAAAGAGACTAAGCTCTGATACCAATTGTTGGCCCAAAAGCAACTTAAGAAGAGGGGTGAATTTGGTTATCTGAAAAAACAAACCTTTTGAAGTGCTTAATGAAAATGCAAACTTTGTGTAACAAATGAATACTTAAGCAGCACCAAATGATCAAAGATAAATATTTAACAATCAAAGCCTAAGGAACAAATAAAAGATTGAGATAAAGAATATCAAACCAAACTCTCAAGCTTCTCAAGCTTGGAGTACATCCACTAGTAGTGTCTCTTCAAAGAAGATGAGGCAATAACCTTCTTGTACACAAAGTAGGCTTACCATTGCACCAACTAAGTTCCTCTAGTTGAGCCAAAGGGTTTTACACTACAACCTCACTTTTGTACACTTGTTATCCCTCCAATCTTACACTTGAAAATCACTCACTAGTCTACTCTTGCTCACACTAATTCCTTCTAGTTGAGCCAAGCGAACTATACTATCCAAACCAATACAACCCACAATATTTTAGCCTATTTTTCCCCAAAATAGCTCTTGCAAGTGTTTTTATTGAATGTGGTTGTTCCTCATTACATTTTGATGACCTTAGCCTATTTATAACTGAAAGATGTGCAGAAATTTGATCTCCAACGGTCAATAAACTAGCTGTAATTGGTATGTAAAAATTAGCCATTAGGAGTTCGGACGGTGGTTCAGACGTCCGATCATGCATCCTACAACTTCATGAATAGTGTCTCGGATGGTCATATGTGTCCTAAAGCTTTATGAACAGTGTCTCGGACGGTCATATGCATCCTATAGCTTGACAGAAAACTTTCTTCATTTCGAGCTCCTTTCTTTGTACGGTCTTCAATGTCTGATCCTTTTGGCTTTGGATTCCTTGTCTCGGACGGTCTTTTACGTCCAAAACATTGTCCTTCAGATAGTTATTTGCATCTGAAAGATGTGTTTTTCTTCGGTGTTGTTTGTCATGTTTCGGATGCTCCCTTGCATCCGAGCTCCTTGCTTTCGGACACTCTTCATCGTCCATAAGGTGTTGTTCAACTTTTTGTTGTTTTTCTTTTGTCCGGGCCTTCTTGTTTTTCTACACATTTGTTTTCAAGCCGTTAGGACAATTTGGTCACCATCAAAACATGATTATCATAACTAGGGTCCAACAACTGATATTGATGAGAAAAATGAGTTGTTTGAGGGTTGAATATTTTGGGGTTGAGAGGAGTTTAGAAAGAGAGAGGGATATTGAAAGATGTGTTTGGATTTAAATAGAAAAAGGAAACCGATCGGTCCCTTGTATTGGCTTGTGCACATGTGCAAGGAAAACTCACTCATGTGTATGATTCGGGCACAAAAAATTTAATCCGGCTATGTAACTTGCAAACATGCGCAAGCTGCGCGAGTCGAGAAAACCTTTTTTGTTTTCTAGAAATTTAGCACATGCTCACCAATGGTGTGCATGTGCATAAATTAAGACCCATAAACACACAAAAAAGGTTCCCAACTACTCAAACCTGCTATAAAGCAATGAAAACACATTTTAGTCCATTCAATACATATTTTCGGATGATATGCACATGAATAACAAGTATATGAAATAAAACTAATCATGCACAAAGATAAAAAAATATGAAAAGACATGGGTTGCCTCCCATACAGTGCCTTTATTTATATGGATCTTAGGCTTGAGTTTGGCACGTAAGATCATGCATTGGCGAGATGAGCGGTTTCCCATTTCTCGTGGATAGTTCTACCATAGTAGCGCTTCACTCGGTGGCCATTCACTTTGAAGTTTCCTTGACTCCTTTTAAGTTCCACTAAGCCATATGGGAATACTCGCACTACCTCAAATGGTCTTGACCATCTTGACTTCAATTTTTTGGGTAACAACTTAAGTCTTGAATCGTACAATAAAACCATATCCCCGGTTTTGAATTCTTTCCCAAAAATATGCTTGTTGTGCCAATCTTTTGTTTTCTCCTTGTAAAGTTTTGCATTTTCATAGGCTTCTTTTCGAAATTCATCTAATTCGTTCAAATTGAGAAGCCTTTTCTCCCCAACTCTCATTCAAATCATAATTTAGACTTTTGATTGCCCAATATGCCTTGTGCTCAATTTCCATTGGAAGATGACAAGCCTTACCATAGATCAGCCAATAATGAGACATTCCTATTGGAGTCATTGAAGGCTATCCTGTATGCCCATAGTGCGTCATCAAGCTTTTTTGGACCAGTCCTTCCTTGAAGAGTTCACAGTTTTCTCAAGAATGCACTTCAATTCCCAATTGGACACTTTCACCGGTCCAGAAATTATATGCTAGGGGTATCTTGTGGGTTACACCATGTTTGGACAAGATGGAATCAAATAAGGAATTTTTAAAGTACGATCCTCCGTCATTTATGATTGCTCGCGGAACACCAAACCGTGAGAAAATGTTCTTTCTCACAAAATTCACTAACACTCAAGCATCATTGGTTGGTAGTGCTGCTGCTTCCACCCACTTGGGCATGTAATCCACCTCTACAAGAATGAATCTATTGTTGTACGTTAGTGAAAAAGGGTCCATGAAATCAATGCCCCACACATCAAAAATTTCGCAGACAAAGATATTGTTCAATGGCATTTCATCTCTTCTAGACAGGTTACAAACACTTTGACATTCATTACATTGTGACACAAAGTCTCACTTGTATCTTGGAATAATGTAGGCCAATATAGCCCATTGTGAAGGATCTTTGCCACCGTCTTTTGAGTTCCATGGTGCCCTCCTATCGGTGAAGAGCGACAGTGATATAAGACACTTTGAATTTTGTTTTTCAGAATACATCTCCGGATCACTTGATCATTGCATCGGTGGTATAGATAAGGATCATCCCAGATGTAGTATTTGATCTCCGAAAGGAACTTTTTTCTCTAATGAAAGTCCACAGTCGATGGGATTACCTTCTAAATGAGGAAATTAACAATATCTGTATGCCAAATTGCACTATAGTCCACTCGCATTAAGTGCTCTTCTGGAAAGGTCCCATTGATCGCAAACTCCTCACCTAAATTCTCTTTTGATTGCTCTAATCTCGATAGATAGTCTGCTACCGTGTTCTCAACTCCTTTCTTATCTACCACCTCCCAATCAAATTTCTGCAACAGTAAAATCCACCTAATTAGTCTAGGTTTTACATCATTTTTCATCTAATAAGTATTTAAGGGCCGCATGATCTGTATGACCAATCACCTTATTACCTATAAGATATGACCTAAACTTATCAAATGCAAACACTACTGCCAACAACTCTTTTTCTATAGCAGAATAATTCATTTGAGCTTCATTAAGGATGCGGCTAGAATAATAAATCGCACGGCATATTTGCTCGCATCACACATTAATTCAAAAGGCAAATTCTAATTCAAAACGACTATGACTGGTGCAGTAATAAAAGCTTTTTTCAGTTTCTCAAAAGCAGACAAACATTCATCATTAAAAACAAATGGGACATCTTTTTGCAACGAGGTACATAAAGGGTGAGAAATCAAAGAAAATTTTTTAATGCAACGTCAGTAAAAACCAGCGTGACCTAAAAAACTCCTTACTTCTTTCACATTAGTAGGAGGAGGAAACTTTTCAATTACTTCTATTTTAGACTTATCGACTTCAATGCCCTTAGCAGAAAATCGATGGCCTAACACAATTTGTTCTTTAACACCATAAAATGACACTTTTCCCAATTTAGTGCCAAGTTGGTAGACTCACATCTTTCCAAAATAGAAGCAAGCTTTTCTAAGCAAGAATCAAAAGAATCACCACAAATACTGAAATCATCCATGAAAATCTCAATAAATTTCTCAATCATGTCATGGAAAATAACAAACATGTATCGCTGGAAAGTGTTAGGAGAATTGCACAACCCAAAAAGCATACGCTAGTAAGCAAAAGTTCTATATGGACAAGTGAAAGTGGTTTTCTCTTGATATTTAGGGGCAATGGAAATTTGAAAATATCCTGAATAATCATCAAGAAAGCAATAAAATGCATGTCAAGATAAACGCTCAAGCATTTGATCAATGAGCGGCAAAGGAAAATGATCTTTCTTAGTGGCTTCATTAAGTTTCCTATAGTTAATGCACATCCGCCACCCTATCACTAATCTAAATGGAATTAGTTCATTTTTTTCATTGAAAACTACCATGATCCCCCCTTTCTTTAGAACTGGCTACTTGAGTTGGACTTACCCATTTACTAGCACTTATGGAATAAATGATCCCAGCATTTAGCAATTTCAAAACCTCCTTTCTAACTACCTATTTTAAGGTTGGATTTAACCTTCCTTGAGGTTGTCTGATTTGCTTGTAGGTATCGTTAAGGAGTATTTTGTGCATACATACCAAAGGACTTATGCCTTTTATGCGCTTAATGCTTTATGTAATTGCCCCACGATGCTTTTGAAGAACAAAAATTAATTTACCTAATTTAATATCTAAAAGTGAAGCATTCGCAATAACTACATATGTATCAAGCTCTCCAAGAAAAACTTACTTAAGATGAGAAGGAAGTGGTTTGAGTTCAACCATGGGGGGATTCGTTGGTCGAAGACCCCCTTTACTTTTAGTCTCCAATTTATCCTCTTTTGTAGCTTCCACTATCTCCTCCTTTTGAGTGTTTTCTTGCTCACTAGATTCCATGGCATCTACATGGAAGTCTCCATATCTTTGGTGAACCATCATCTTTCACAGATCACCTGTAAAAATCCATAACTAAATTATCACTATTATCAACACACTCATTACATCATCATATTTAGACAAAAATTTAAAAAAATCAAAAACATTAAATGACACAATACTATCATTGACTCTGAATTGTAAATTTCCAACTTGAAATCTATGATGGCTCGTCCGGTAGCCAAGAAAGGTCTTCCAAGAACTAAAGAGGTCACTACATCTTCCTCCACGTCGAGAACTATGAAGTCGGCCAGTAAGAATACTTTGCCGACTTTGGCGATAAGGTCCTCGACCACTCTTACTGGTTACCTCACACTTTGATCTGCCAATTGAAGAGTGACATTTGTTAGTTTGAGTCCTTCTTCATTCAACTTCTTGTACGTGGAATGTGGAATAAGGTTAATGGACGCGCCCAAATCACAAAGGGCACTTTGGAAGCCACTTCTCTTATCTCGCATGGGATGGAAAACAAGCCAGGATCCTTAAGCTTTGGGGAAAGATTCACTCATTTTTGAATAATAGCACTACATTCCTTGTTTAGGCACAAAATCTCATCCTCCATTAGCTACCACTTGCTCAATAAAATATGTTTCATGAATTTGGCATAGATAGGCATGTTTTCAACGGCTTCAATAAAAGGAATGTTAATTTCAATCTTTTTGAAAATTTCCAAAAATTTCTTGAATTTCTTTGTTTTCTCATCCTTCTTCACCCTTTGGGAGAAGGAATACTTACCTGCTTACTTGGTACAGTAAAGAAGTCCTTCATGTTACCTTGTTGGTCAAGAGTTTTGGAAAGTAGTTCTTGATCATCAGTGCTATTTGATGCCTCTCCCATTTCTTTTGCCTCACTTTTATCCTCGGTCCTTGTATCATCCTCATTAACTTTCCTCAGCTTCACAGTTCTACCACTATTTAAAGTAACTTTTTGCACTTGTTCTCTCCCATGAATGTTATTCCTTAGGTTAGGAATAGTATCTCTTGGCAATGCCCCCATAGGTCTTTTGTTATTTTCTTNCTGTTACACGAATTGTCCCATTTGCTTTTCCAAGTACCTTGTGGTAACTCACAGATTCTCATATTCCCTTCTCAATTTTTTGAAATCCCTCCTGAAATTATCCTCATTGGGTTGGTCAAGATTTATATGTGTAGGATAATTAAGATTTTGAGGTGGGGGTCTTGGTGATGGAGGTTGGTATGAGTTATTCGGCTAAGACAAAAAGTTCTGGAATTCCTTTGATGAGGTGGTTAATATGGTCAGGAAGATGAAGTTTGATTGGAAAAATTAGACTGTGGCCGTGTTGGTTGGAAGGATGAATTTTGAACATTATTTTGATTTTTCCAAAAAAAAATCGAATGGTTGCGCCAAGATGGATTGTATGTGTTACCATATAAACTAGACAGATTCCTTGATCTTCAATTCTGATTGACAATGAATTGGACTTGCTCACCTTGTGGCATGGGCATTTCGCAAAGGCCATTTTGATGGTTTCCTCCACAAAAATCATATGTTAAGATTCCTTGAGGTGCGTGAATCAATGGAGTTCATCGGACTTCTCCCCAAATTCTCTAGAGCCTTTGTCAAATTGGTCATCATATTCAATATCAAGCCTTGTTGAGCTAAGAAGGCATCATTGAGAAGAGAATTGTACCTCCTTGTTGAGCACTGACTTATTGAACTTACTGTTGTTGCCCAACCAAAGGAGTAATTGTGCTATGATAGTAATGCATTGATGCCATCCTCTCCAGCAGCTCTTGTACCTCTTTTGAAGTTTTTAGAGGAAAAGCACCTCTATTGCTTGCATCAACGATTAGTCTTGTCTTCGGAAATAATCCAGTGTAAAATGTCTGTACTTATAGCCATAATGGAACAACATGATGTGGACATTTTCTGAGTAGTTCTTTGAAACATTCCCATGCTCCACTTAAACTTTCCCCAGTGATCTATCAAAATGATGTAATGTTATTACAGAGCTTTGTGGTTATTGACGGTAGAAAGTACTCGGCCAAAAATTCTGGTGCTAGTTGATTCCATTTTCTGTCGTGAAAGTACCTTGCTAGAATGATTGTTGTTGAACCCCAGTTGCAATACTCATGTTGATGATGACCAAATCATACTGATGATTTGCAATCAAGTGTGCAGAAAAGCAGGATAATTCGGATGCAAGGGAGCGTCCGAAAGAAAGGTGTTTAGACTCAAGGAAGCGCCCAACAGAGAAGAATCTGAAGTAGTCTCAGATGCAAGAGAACATCTGAAACACAACCAAAAGCTGCACGACGTACATGACCGTCCGAAGAGAAGAGGTAACAATGAAGAAGTTTCTATCAAAGCTATAGGACGCATACAACCGTCCGAAGCACTGTTCATATTGTTATCGGACGCATCATCAGACGCAGAGGCTTTACATCAGACATCCGAAAGGACAACGGTTAGTTCGTTCAGACGCATATTCATAGCATCGGTCGTCCGAAAGACCAAACTGCTAGTTTCTTAGGAAACATAAAATAGCCGTTAGAGAACTGTTGGAAGCAATTTCTGGGCTTCTATACATTTTCAATACCCCCTTGTCTGTAATTGTAAAAAAATAGAGAGTAGAACTACTGCATTCAATACAAACACTTGTAAGAGCTATTTGGGAAGAAATAGGCTAAAATATTGTGTGTTGTATTGGTTTCGGTAGCGTAGTTCTCTTAGCTCAACTAGAGGGAAGTAGTGTGAGCAAGAGTACACTAGTGAGTGATCTTCAAGTGTAAGAGTGGAGGAATAACAAGTGTACAAAAGTGAGGTTGTATTGTAAAACCCTTTGGCTCAACTAGAGGGACTTAGTTGGTGCAAGGGTAAGCCTACTTTGTGTACAAGAAGGTTATTGCCTCACCTTCTTTGAAGAGGCACTACTAGTGAATATACTCCAAGCTTGAGAAGCTTTGGAGTTTGGTTTGATATTCTCTATCTCAATCATCTTATTTGTTCTTTGAGCTTCTATTGATTGAATATCTTTTGTATTCATTTGTGCTTAAGTGTTTATTTATTGCATAAAGTTTGCATTTCTCATTAAGCACGATTAAAAGGTCTGTTTTTTGAAACAACCTCATTCACCCCCCTCTTAGGTTGCTTTTGGGGCCAACAATTGCAACCAAGTCTTCGCCCTATCCCGCAGAGAATAGGAAAAGCTCTCTTTCAAATACAATCAGGGTGTTCCCCGTTGTATTTGAAGGCGTCCATGACTTTTTCAAAATTCATCAGATGAGCATAGGGATCCTCGTTTGGCCAACCTCCAAACATAGCATGGGTTTAGAACATTTGAATCAAAGCTGGCTTAATCTCAAAGTTATTAGCCTATACGGGTATTCGGGCAATGCTAGAAGTTGCTCCTTCCAAATTTGGTATGGCATAATCTCTAAGGAGTCTATGATTAGCATTACCTCCATTGCTATGATTACCCTCTACTTCTTCTTGATCCCCAACATTACAATTTAGATTCTTATTAAATTTTCCCCTCGGCTAGATTCCTGTAGTTTTTTGCGATTTATGGATATAGTTCGTTCAATCTCTAAATCACCTGGAATTAAACCTGTGGTTGGTTGGAAGAATGAGTATTTACCATAAACTAAAATAAAAAGACCAAAGTTTGGATATTAAAGAAGAATTCCAAAAGAAAAAATAAAAAGAACAAAAATAATTGTAAATAATTAAAAGAAAATAAAAAGTCTAATCTATTAAGGTTTGCTAAACCTAATATTGCGCCAAGAATAGTCGCCGGCAATGGTGCCAAAAACTTGTTTGGTGCAACATTGACTAAGCAATTCAATTGACAAAGAAGTTAATAAATAAGCCTTAATAACCCTAATCAATACTTACACACTCTCAAGGATATGAGGTGAGTTTGTAGATCGGATGAGTAAGGATCGTTCCCAAGAGGACTATTGGTCAATTACAAGGGTTCACAAACCTACGGACTAGTTACACAAATTAATTGCAAGAATTTTGTTCTACCTTTAACTACTAGAAATCAAGAACAAATACCAAAACTAATTAAAACTAGCAAAAGCAATCAAATTTAACGTAAATAAACTTAAATCAAAACTAATGAGATAGAAAAGTAAATCATAGGTAAATTAAATTAGAACTATGGAATTGAAATAAGAATTGAAATTAAATTGAATATAGATCAAGAAATCAAACTCAGTAATGTAGTCAGGACAAAAAGTTGATGGAACTTGTAGTCTTGAACAAGAAGAATGAAACCTTAGCCCTAATCTAATGAATTTCTATTCTAATGTCTATCTAACTAACAGCTGCTATGTTCTATCCCCTCATAATGGGGTATTTATAGGGGATACATCAAGGTTTAAACCCTTAAGATGATAAAAATACATTAAAACTTGATACGAAATCCAACCAGTTGGATAAAACTTCCAAAACAAGCAATTCACACCAATTGCCGCCCAACGTGCTCACATGTACAGCCATTCCTTGTGCATGTTCACAAATTCCAGAGTCGAAAGTTCTATTTTCTCAGCCTACGCACATTTTCCTCACACACGTGTGCAAAGGACAGTATACCAGCTTCAATTCCCACCTCAATTCTATCGACCTCGATACTTCTGGAATTTGGAAAAACTCAAAACTAGAAAGCTGTAGCCCTTTATCTTAGCTGTCCAAAGCATCTTGAGCCACCACAAAAAAATTTATGTTCGAAATGCTAAACAGTGTCCAAATTTGCTCCTCGCCAGCGTACCTTTTGCATCATTTTGATTTTTCTCCAACTTTTTGATCATTTTGGCACCTTTTTCATTCAAGACCTACATAAATTAATAATAAAATAGTTAAGCTCATTATTAACTCAATTATTGCTCAAATTACATGAAAACAGAGGTAAACGACACATAAAATATACTATATTCATGAGCTTATCATATTTAACAGAAGCACGTGACTTTTTTTTGTTTATAATTGACAGAATTTTCAAATTTGTCTTAAATTGGTTGAAATTGGAAAGTTTGAGGACTAAATGTGTTTTGCCTGAAACTTCGGGGACCAAAAAACCACTATCCAAATTTTTAGGTTAAAATTTTATTTTGCCAATTTTAGAGCATAGTTTCAGCATTGATTTCAAATATACAATTCATTAAGTTAAATCAAAAGTTAAGCTCAATGATTGGAGTGAACTTAATAAGTTCTAGCAATGATATATGTTTTTCAACCTCATATAACTAACAACTTATTGCTTCTGTTATTTGGCTAAATGTGCTTTCTTTCTAAGTGGAACGACCAAGATTGTGGGGCATTTAATCTTTAATAAGAAAATAAAGTGCTTTACAAAATGAAGACAAAAAATGGTTTACCAGATCTAATAGAAGGCATTCATATAAACCTTTATGTGCCCTAGAATTAGGTATTCACTGGAATAAAAAAGGAGATCAATTGAAAACATTGAGATGCCAAAATTTGCTAGTGTATCTACACTGAGTTAGCCTTAAAAAAATGTGTCGAATGGGAAAATTCCCTTCAAAAAGAATAACCAAAATATGCCTCAATGTAGCATCAACCTTTCATTGAATATGAGCTTGTCTGTTTACCATTTTATATAGCATTTCTAAGTCAGTTTCGACTTCTACATGATTGATATTGCCGGCTTAATGTAGCTGCGAACTACATAACAGTGCATGTGCCTCCACCTCTAGATTGGTTTGAAAGCTCAATGATTTTGCAAATCCAAAAAGGACATTCCTAGTAGAATCTTTTGCATCTCCACCACTCCCATCTTGATCTAGATTACCATGTGAGGATCTGTCTATATTCAGCCTAACGAAGTTCTCCTTTTGGCTTGGAACATGAGACTGCAATTTGAAGTCTCATTCTTTTTGCTTATGAACTGAAAGTAGATTCATGAAATCTATTGGAGCTGGATTTAAGCTTGTCAGGAAAGTGATATCATAGCTCAGATTCTACATGGTCAAAACAATCCTCCCAGGGATCACTACAATTAACCAATAATGATATTCATTGGTACCCAAATAAGGCCTCTACCAGAAGTAGATATCCATAGCTATCAAGTATTTCAAATGGTCTACAATTCTAATAGTCAAAGGTATTTACCCTATAAATGCAATTGTACCATCAACCATAATCCAAGTTATGCTTTTTGGCTATAGAAATACATACATAAATTCTCCATACTTGAATCCATAATCTTACTTAAAAATCAAGGTGATTCCACGAGAAAATTTCCCCAAATCATTTGATTCTATTTTGTAGGATATCCAAGTCATTTCAACCCGCTACCGAATATTAAGTGAATCCCGAGATCATCAACTAACGTCGTATGTGGAAAACAAATTAAAAACAGTTGTCTCTTGAAAAAAAAAATTAATCTTATTGTTATGGGTCAAGCTAATAACAATGCTAAACCAGTCGATTCTAATGAAGAACAAGATTATCCATATTAGGAAGAGTTGTTGAAATTTCTGGCAAAGAATTATGATGATCTCAAACAAATCATCAAAGCAAAGTGAAAAGTGGGGTAAATTGTCCCATTCTGACCCACCTCCTTATCATCAAGACACGGTAAGATCTCGATAAGCCTAAGAAGCGGAGGGAACAGACAAGCAAAAATGCAATCAGTTAACTTCATCAACAGTTAGACTAGTTCCTTGCTGAGTCTAGACTTATATCAGGGCATGATTTTGACATGACGAGAAGAAATCCATTTCCTGCTCGTATTTAGAATGTGATGATATCTAAGGGTGTCAAACATTCTCAATTAGATACATATGATGGCACGACAAACCTAAGCGACCACTTGGGATACTTTAACTCCCTTCTAGAGTCAACATACACGGAGTAACTAATTCTTTGAGGTGTTTCAAACTACCTGCCACTTTTAAGAGAGAAGCCCGAAACCTCGAGCTACCCCCAAGATTCAATTGATAGCTGTAAGAGTTTATTGCGATGTTCCACACCAAATTCCAAAGCATCACTCTGCCGAGGAAGTCAACAATTAACTTGGTGGCTATTGGACAAAAAAAAATAATGATTCACTCTAGGAGTATGTGACTCGAATTAATAGGGAGATCCTCCAAGTGCAGGACAAAAATGAAGGAGTGTTGGTTGCATCCTTTATCAGAGAATTCTCACAAGCCTAGACTCTTTAATCAATCATTAAACAAAAAAATGTCATGTAACAATGCATGAGGTCATGCGGAGAGAACATGATGCCATTAAGGAAAAGGAGCCAAACAGAAAGAAGAGAAAAAAACTGGAATACACTTCAGGAAGGGAAAAAAGAAAGCTAATGTCAATCCTGTTAAGGATGAGCAGAGGCAAATTACAGATAGGTTGCAATTTCCTTCCCGTAATCCACAACAAGGGAAAACATTGCAAGCAAAGGCTTTATGCCCTTAAACACAAGTCCTACTGAGGTTTGATGCAGGTCAACAAGTAAGGAATCCTGAATAGGCCTCCAAAGATGATCACGCCATCATACAAGAGAGATCCATGGAGCTTATGGCCATGAAATAGAATAATGCAGTGATTTGACCAAGGAGATCGAGGTAGCAACGATGATGCATATTTCGAACCAGAAATTTAGTGTCCTAATTGAGTTAATATAGAGTCTGTCTCTTATACACATCGAGACAAACTGACAGGATGCAGTAGACAAGAATGACACCAGACAACTTAGATGGGGTTGAAGACAAAGTGGAAAGAAAAACCAGGAAGGAACCCCTCTACACCAGGATCTGAACAATATTGTGGGAGAGATAAATGTCACAGTAGGAGAAGAACCTAAATAAAGCATGGACACTAAATTTCTGGTGGTGAAATATGCATCATCTTACAATATATTTTTGGAAGACCCGGTCTCAATTCTTTTAGAGCAATACCCTCCTCCTACCACTTATGCATGCAGTCCCCTACTGAACATGGAGTTGATTCCTAAAGTAGAACTAAAAATTGCCCGAGAATGTTACATTGCATCTCTTATGCGGCATGATCACCCCATTCCGACAATTACCTCTTAAGACAAAAAAGATTAGAGGAAGATCAACTCAAAAGAGAAAGTTGAACTGATCGAACTAGATCCTAGGTAGCTAGATAGAAAGCTTAAGATATGAGCGTGGCTCAATTTCCAATTGAGAATGAATGAAGGGTCTTAACCTTCTACGGGAGAATGCAAAAATATTTCCCTAGTCTACATATGACATGTACAACATGCCCAGGGAAATTATTGAATATTGATCTTGCCTATAAACCAGTCAAACAAAAGAAAAGATCCTTTGTTCTTGAAAGAAGCAGGATCATTGATAAAGAGGTGGAGAAACTAGTGTCATCAAGTTTAGCAAGTGAAGTATACTACACTATTTGGCTTTCTAATATGGTCCTATTGATCAAATCTAAGGGAAAGTCATGGGTGTGAATTGACTTTGCAAACCTTAACAAAGTTTGCCCAAAGGATTCCTATCCGCTCCCACGGATAGATATAGTGGTAGATTCGATAGTGGGTTTTTAGCTGCTGCATTTCCTGGACACTTACAAGGTACATCATCAAATCTATCTGTATCAGTCCGATAAGGAGAAGATCTCCTTCATTACATATAGAAGAATTTACAACTATGTTACTATGTCGTTCAAGCAAAAAAATTTACAAATATGGAAGTATATATGGATTATCTGCTTGTTAAAAGCCGCAAGGCAGTTTACATGATAGCGGAGCTGAAATATGTTTCAAAGTATTGAAAACCTCACAGATGAAACTAAAACCCAAACATTCGGAGTATCATCGGGAATTTTTTAGGCTTTATGGTGTCAGAAAGGGGAATTGAGGCAAACTCAGACAATATTAAGGCTTAATTAATATGAAATTCCCTGCTTGGTTGAAAAACATCTAAAAGTTAACAGGTCACATTGCTGTCGTCAACAAGCTCTTATCCAAATCGACAAAACGAAGTCTATCATTCTTATATGTCGTAAAGAAAATGGAAAATTTTCAATGGATTGAAGAGTGTGAAAGATCCTTCATGGAACCAAAGCCTTACCTACATGAAATTCGTCGACTGAGAATTCTTGAAATAGGAGAAATATTGTTCTTGTATCTATCCGTCGGCAACCTGGCCATCAACTCGGTATTAATGAAATATCATAATGAAATCCAAAGCCCTATATAGCTACGTCAACAAAGTCTTGCAAGGGGCTTAGCAAAACTACCATTACATAGAAAAGTAGCAAACGTGCTGGTAAACTTAACCTGAAAACTGATGCCATACTTCTAATCACATCAAGTCACCATCCTAACCAATTATCCACTAAGGCAAGTCTTAGAAAAGCCTAACGTTTCAGGAAGAATGATTAAGTGGGCAATAGAGCTTAGAGAATTAGAAATATATCATTTTAGGAAAGCTATCAAAGGACAAGCTCGAGCAGATTTCATCACTGAAAATGCCTGTTTGGGTCCTCAAAATGAAAGATAATGATACAACAATTACAAACACTAGATCAACCGACCTGGCAATTGTATATTGACAAAGCATTCAATGCTGAGGAAAATGAAGCGAGCTTTGTGCTCATCAGCCTAAAAGGAGAATTCTACACTTACAGACCCAGGTTTGATTTCCCTGTCTATAACAATGAGGTTGAAGATGAAGCCACCATAGTTGGAAAAACCCTTGCTTGCATACAAGAAAAGGAGAATTCTATACAAACCCGTAGCGATTCCCAACTGGTAGTCAATTAGTTGAAGGGAGAATATGAGGCCAAGAAAGCCTTGATGAAAAAGTATCTTGACAGAGTTCATGAGTTGGCAAATTGCTTTTACACTTACCAAGTTTGGAAAGTTCCTAGAACTCAAAATACTAATGTTGACACCCTATCAAAGTTGGCATCATTACTGATAAGCATCTGTCCAAACCTCTACTCATCGAGTCATGGAGAATAGAGTAATAGACTTACCAGAGGTCATGAAAGTAGCTCAGGAAATGAGTTGTATAGATCCAATCATGTCATACTTCATGGACTATTAGATTCTAGTCTGTCTCTCCTACACGAAAAATTAGGTTGCAGGCCACACGATACCAGCAAAATCAAGGATGTCTTTACCGAAGGTCCTGCTTGCAACCCTTGCTAAAATGCTTCGCCCACTTAGCGGCAAATTATGTGTTGAGAGAAATACACGGGAGAATCTAATTGGCAAACATTATGGACCAGGGCCCTAGCAAAAAGGGTGTTCTTTGCTGGTTATTATTGGCCCCCCATTCTCAATGAGGCCAAAAAGCTAGTGAGAAAATTTCCAAATGCTAGATTCATGCTCGTATTCCCACATAGCCTACCAATGAGATGGTTCCTATGCAAAGCCCGTGGCTTTTTCGCTTAGTGGGAAATCAACCTGTAAGCACTATTTTTGGAAGCCCCAACTTAGCACGAGTACTTGGTTGTCGTGGACTATTTCACAAAATGGGTTGAAGTAGAACTGCTTTCTTCAATATTCTTGGGGAAGAATATCATATGCAAGTTTAGAATACCATATGCTTTTATCTTAGACAACGGAAAACAATTTGGAGTTCCACTGCAACAATATTTTGTTGACCTCGGTATTTGAAAGTTTTTCAGCTCGGTTTGACATCCCCAAGCCAATGGCTTACTGAATTGGCAAATGAGTCAATATTGTGGGGTTGAAAACCAGATTAGATAAGGCTCTAAAGGCCTTTGGATGAAAGAATTGCTCAGCGTACTGTGGTTTATTCTCACAACTCCCAATGCTTCTATAGGATTCACACTATTACCTTGCCCTATAGGCCAGAATTGGTAGTTCCACTGAAATTGACGAACCAAGCAGAAGGACACAAAGTTTCCAACCTGTTGAGAACCAAGAAGAAATGCTACTTTAGACTCAATCTGGAAAAAAAAATGACATGAACAATCAATGACTCATAAAACATGCAACTTATAGGCAGAAAATAGCTAGATACTATGACTCAAAAGCTAAGAGAAGAAGCTTCAAACCAAGAGATTTAGAGCTCAAGAAAAATGAAGTAAGCAAGGTAGAAGGAAACTGAAAAGCTTGGCAATAACTCAGTAGAACCCTACCTGATAATAGAGGCTAGGAGGTCATGAAGCTACAAGCTTGCCAACCTAGAAGAAAAACTAGTGCCTAGGTTCTGGAATGCTAATCACCTCAAAAGGGTATTTTTAAGCACCAGCACATTGTTTAGGCTCTTAGGATTATTTGTTTTATTTAGTTTCTTTTCAATAATCTAGTCTGTAGAATGCTTGATTTAGGAACATGTCTCTTCTGGCCAAGTAATGGTAGAACATAAATTCTTTATGAATAGAAGAAGGGATCTATGTTTCTCATAATTTTCTATTGAAATCCAAGTTTTAGCAATCAATTTTGCCAGTCAAAGCATTACCAGTTTCTACTAAAACACAAAGTGTGCCCGAAAGCAATCACTACAAGGCAAATACAAAAACAATGTGATTAGCAAGGGAAGACTAAAATAGTTAAGTACATTGGGGGTCAGGAAGAGGCCATGCTAACACTAAAGCCTCGACCTCACTTGCTTAAAGGCCTTACATCGGCCTAATGAGACATCAGAAAACAACCTTACTTGCACTGAGTGAACAAACATATGTGCACATCATAAAGATCAGAAAAGAATAAAACGTGAAAGCTGGAAAGCTAAGAGCATCATAAACTAGAAAAGCTGGAAAGAAAAGCCCAACCAAAAGTAACTAGCCCAAAACATGGGCTCAATAAATCCAAAGGTAATGAAATAGCTCAACATAGCGAGGTGTCAAAAGCAAATTGTTCAAAAAGGGCTACAAGCTCAGGAATAACAAAATCATTGAAAATATCATGCAGAAGGATCAGCCGAGCTACTGGCAACAATAGAACTACTAAGGTGACCATTAGGTTTGACTGAAGAAGCCTCATCCTTGGAAGCTATGCCTGATGAACCCTTTGTGGTGAACTCTTCATAAGGAATGCCAAAAGAAGTGGTCAGATCAATTGTTCTTTGCTTATCCCCAAAATTATTATCAGGAAAGTAAAAAAGGCTCCTATTTCCATAAGCTTTAGCTTTGAGATCCTGTAGGGCCATGGATAAGCCAACTTAATCATGCCAGGAAACAAGCTTGAACTGAAACATGATGACTTGTTCAGACCCCTTTATTGCTTTAAAAGCATCGTTTAGGCCCTTGTACAACTAGCATGAACCTTAGTTAAGGTGTCCCGATGGCATTCTTCCTCCATCTTCTTCAGCTGGGTCTCCAATATCTTTGATTATTCAAGTGCTTCCTCGAAGGTCGCTTTAATCTGCTTTCAAGTCCTAAATAGCCTTGAGCTACTCCTCGTGGAAAGACAGGTGTCCCTCAACCTCCTTCAACTTCCCCTCATGGCTGTCACATGGCCAATTGTCCATTCCAACTCTTTCATGACCTCAACATATGCCATAGTTGGAATCACCATCCCTCTCGTGAAAGGTCGAGTCTAAAGAAAAAAAAAATGTATGTAAAATGTAGTAAAAATAACAAAAGTAGACAGGGCAATATAATCAAGATCTACATTTTCTTGAGCCAATATGAATTGTTCAACCAACTGAGGGGTAGGCAAGGACCCAGCCAAGGCTTGTTCTAAGGAAGGATAGACCCATAAAACAACTTCTTGGTAGGAAGGCCGAAACAAGCCCGGTCGTTGAAATTAAGATCCCAATCAAGAAAGAATTGGTCTTTGAGCACATACTCATACTGCCATTAAGAACCATGACCAGTTCAACATGTTATTCATGCCACACCGACTGAGAGACTCCCTAGAGCTCCCTCTCTATCCTAGGGTGGTGGCGTACCTATTATTTTGAAATGAGACATTTCTATCAGGATGCGACTCCTTCCAATAACTGAAGAGTAGCTTTTATGACTGGGAGGAGGAGATGGAATGAAATTGAAGTTCGGGGACTCGTTGAGTGGGAGGAATAAGCAGAAGTCTTCTATTTTTTAAAGGCTAGTCATGTAACACGTCTTCCAAAGGCAAGAATCTTAGAATCAGGGATGATTACTTGCAAGGGAACAATATCATTTATTATAGTTTCGGAGTGAACAAAAGGGTCAAACTTGCTCAGAATGATGAGCTCTTCCTTACTCAAAGCCTCGGCTTTCTTCGAAAAAAAAAAGGAAATTCTCAAGTCTCAGCTGGCTCCTAGTCCTCATTCTTCTTAAAGGATCACTTGCAAAACCGTAACCAAGAAAATAAGCCATGTTTAGGATTCAAATATGTATGCTGAAAGAACTATGAAGGAGAAGAAAATAAAATTACTTTCAGCAAAGTTAGTAGATCGATCCGCTTGACTCAGCCAAAAATGAATCAAGTCTAAAAGGGCTTTCCTACTAAAGTGGTGCGATCAACGTCCTTAATCTTGGCTGGGGCCTCAAAATTATGTTTATCACTCTCAAGGTAGGTAGGAAGACTGTAACTCCTCTAAATTGTGGATCGAAGGCCAATCTCAAACACCAACACGAAAAAGAAATTTCGCTTCTGGGGATCAATTTTCTCAGTGACACCTAAAACAACCATACAGACCCTAGATCTATTGTGAATATAAACGTAGTCAAAACCCTCTTTGATGAATCTCCTAAAACCGAAAAAAGTAAAGAAATAGACTAGAGTGTACTTAGCCACAACTACCTTGCAAAAAACTTCAAAACCAACTACGTACAGAATACCCAAAGGGGTGATCTGGCCCAAAGAAAGTTCTAGTGTGCCAATATCTCTCTCATAAATCTGTGTAAGGGGAAAATGAAGCCCAACCTCCAACTATCATAGATATACCGTTGTTCTGACAATAGGTGGGTTGGTGATCTGGCGTGATTTTGAGGGTTAATTCAAATGCATCTTTGGGGGAAATAAAAGTTATTACCATTTTCCTCCATTTCTTCCTTAGAAAAGAGGGAGGGAATAGAAGAAACACCCGTAAGACTTGGGTTACTCTTGATCACCTCCACAGGAAGAACTTTTTATTAGAAGGAATGGAAGGAAAAGAGCTGGAAGTCTTACCTTGAGCTCCTGAGTCAGCCATGGCAAATGCTTCAAAGTTTTCTAGAAAAAAAGGAAAAGGAAAGCAAGACGAAAGAAGGAGAATGCAAAATAAAATTCTGATAAGTGGAAATGGAGGTTAGCTAGATAGAAAACAAATCATTTGAATACCTAGCAAGACTTTTCAAATTTTGAAAAGAACAAAATATTCTGCCTCGAGGTAAGTAATTAACCACTTACTCTACAAAGGCGTGACATGTGTACAAATAATGCACACAACATTTTTTAGCTTGAATAGAGGCTCGAGATAATCCAGCTGGGAATGGGCTAGTAGATGAAATCCAAGAGTAACCTATTAATTAGCCCAAAAGCTATGGCCAAAGGGCTCAAGTAGGGGTGTAAACGAGTCGAATCGAGCACGAATAGCGCCCTACTCGAACTCGAACTCAAAATTTTTTCTGATACTCGAACTCGAGCTCGAGCTCGAAAAATTTGACATAGTTCGAGCTCGCTCAAAAATAAGTAAAATGAGCTCAAACTCGAGTAATTCGACTTTTTCGTAGGTAAAAGATGTAATTTTTCTAAAAAGTATGGACATTTTAGTAATTCTACATATAATAAAAAAATTAAAAAAATTATATAATGCTCAAAAAGCTCGACGAGCACTCCAGCATATTATACATATGCTCAAGATTGGCTCGTCAAGAGTTTCGAACTCGAGCAAGCTCGAGTCGAGTTTTTGACCGAGCTTCTTGCGAGCTCCCCGATTCGACTCGTTTACAGCCCTAGGCTCAAGGAATCTCTATGGAAATTTTAGGGAGACTACAAAGTTAAGCTAAAAAAAAAAGGTTGTTGATATATAATAGTTTGAATTCTATGTTGACATGGTCAACACAATCCTCCCCAAGGGAACATTTCAATTAATCGATAAATCATTGTACCCAAATAAGGACTCTACCCAAAGCAAATGTCCACGGCTATCAAGTATTTCAAATGGTCTACAATTCTAATAGTCAGAAGATATTTACCCTATAAATGTAATCCATCAACCATAATGCGAGGATGTTTTTTTGCCACAAAAAATACATATATAAATTCTCCATACTTGAATCTATAATCTAATTTAATTATCAGAGTAATCCCAGGTGATAATTTTCCCAAGTCTTTCAATTCTATTTTACAGCATATCCGAATCTTTTCAACCCTCTACTACTAGACATTGAGTTAATCCCTGTATCATCAGAAAGGATTCTTGAAGCTCATACAAGATATCACGTGACTAAGTTGGCTGTCTTCACAATCCACGTTGGGTAGTTATCCTTCCTTTAAAAAAATGATTGTTTCGAGCTAACCAAAGTTGCTAACAGATTAATGGTGGCAATACGATCATCAGTTGGCCGTTTGGAATGGTTGAGGAGTACAACCACTAATTTGCATATGACAATTTTATTCTCAACTACGTATGAAAAGTTATAAACTGTTTTTTTCAAATATAAAAATATTTTTATAAAAGAAAGTACAGAGTTGCTTTTGAAAATAGTTTTTAACTTTTCTAAATATGAAAACCAAAAGTGCTATTTTAGTTTTTGTCAACAAATTATTTTTAAAAAATAATTTTTCAATTTTTGAAAAACAATAAGCATCTCAAAAATCTTTTGAGAAGAACCGTTGTTACCTTTAGGAAGGATAGTCGAAGAAAAGATTCAAAAGTGAACCAAGCCGCTATGTCAAGGGACATTTCACAAAGCAATGATACATTGTCTCAGTAGAGTTATAATAAAAACATTTGAAAGGAAAGATTAAAATTTTACAACCTCGGTTCACAAGGATATTTGTAAAGGGCAACTAATTGTTAAGCAACTTCCAAAAGAACAAAAATATTTTCCATGAAATTCTAGAGTCCCAAATGTGCCTACTGGATAACAATTTAGCACGACAAGTTCACACAATCGAAGTAGTTGACTATATTGAAAACTAGCCTAAAGAAGCATCATCAAGCATGTGACATTTGACTCTTGTGTTAGGAATATCTCAACTTCCAGTACTCGTTGTCTAACCTCCTCCTTAAGTGGTTGTTTCAAGACCCCAACTGCCACCCTTGATCATTGGAATAAGGTTAGCATTATTGCCAGAGCAATTATTTTCCTACTAGAGTAATATTGGCTTGGAAGACGATCTTGCCCTTCAGAAGTCAACAATCTCTCCCAACTCAAGTCTCCAATATTTGTTTATTTTTCCTCCATCTACTCCTTCACTCATCATGTATGATTTATCTCATCCTTTTGAATTCTTACAGATTATGGTCCACTCTATTTCACCCACTTGATTTTTGGAGTTTGATTTCATGCTAAAAACTAAAAACAACTAAAGCAAACTCTAAAAACACGGCCATCAAACATCACACACGTCACCTCAATGTCTGTAACATCAGTAGTAGTTGCACTAGCATTGGGATCCAATCTAGCAGGCTGCACCATTCGAGGAAATAACATCTGATCGAAACCAAAATGTGCCATAGTAGCTCTCTGCATCACCTCCAACTAAAGCATCCCTCAAGAAAACTAACTCATCATCTTGTGTATCTGAGCAAAAGATATCGGCTGCTCCAGTTGCTCAAAAGATGAAACCCTCCTCATGCCTTCCCAACATTTTGGACGGTCAAGTCTCTTAAACTTTCTCTACTCCTGCTCCATAACTGCTTCCCATTAAAGAGAGGCAGAGGTGGAATTGTAACCACCTTACGACCATCATTGCACACCTACGCTACGACATAACTTAGCAATCACGTAGTGAAAAAGATAACTAGGAGAATAGCTCACTAAAACTGGTGATGCATCCCATTATAATTATCCTAGCAGTGTAAACTAATAAACCCATTATTAAACAATACAACAAATAAGCTCAAGTGGCAGTTACATGATTTATATGATGGAAAAGATAACATTTAGTGGAGTTAAAATATAGCCATACCCTAGCCCTGAGAGGTAATGCTCTCCTATAAAACTACTCGTACTTATTGTAAGACTTGTGATGCAAGACTTGCCTTATTTGCGACCCACACGATAATTGGTAATGTTGCCTAATTAGTTGATAATCCCACATTTGGTATGATTGATGATATCTTCAATCAATCAGTCAAAATAATTATATATTATGAAATATATTATTTCGTAATATTCTCAGTTATGTAATTATGGTAATTTCCTCGATGGAAGGAAACCCTAGGGATTTCTTGTTCTCCAAGTAAGGGTCCCTAGCCTAGCCTACAAATACGCCTGTGGTACTCCATCTCTTCTACGGATTTTCGATTAGGCATAATAGAGGCTAAAAGACTTTTACATTAAAAAATCTTATACTATTCAATTACAAGTCAGGAACACACTTCGTGAGGCTAGCCTACGTGAATAACAATTTATACGATCATGGCTGGAGGTAATTTTGATCTATATTTCCGCTATTTGACATACGATATATACGCATATTAAAATTAACATGTGGTATCAAAGCCAACCTTTGGCCATATCGTATAGTATATTACGTCATGTTTTGTCTGCATCCCTGCATCCTGATAAAATATTAAATTGAAATAGATACTGACTTGTGTCTTAAGGCTATTTCTTTTTCCGTTTTGTAGTATTTCATGTTTGAGTAATTCTCTACTGCACTGCACATCAACTTCGCTTTACTCGTATGCATTACTAAGACTTCTTATTATAAGGCTTGGATCATGAGTTGCAATCATGGGCTTATCATTGGTTTTGTGCTTGCATATATCTATTATCATATTAATTTATGATTCTATGATTTACTAGATTTCTTATCATTTTCAAGATACTATCTTTACATATACATGTAATTGACAGAATGTCCTAGAGTATGTGTATAAAAGGTTTAAAATGATGTTTTACTGTTAAAGGTATAAGGCCCATTTTATTGACATCATTTGTCTGTATTTGATTATAGTATACATAAATAATTTTAAAATGTCATATGATGTTTTATTGCATACAGAAGCTTCTAGCCGTTGCAGTTTACTTGATTTTTTCTTAAAAATAACTGACAATTTGTTTACTGCAATCAACATATTTTATAATTGTTTGTGTGTATACTTGTCCTTGTGATGTTCAATTACGAGACACAAGTATTTTTGTGATTGTATTTGTATCCAACATGATTAATTTTGAGACCTGAATATAATCGTATTTTGACATGACTTGTTATCCACCTAATTTTAGATGTTATTATTGGGATCTCTACACCGTATGTCTAAGAATAGCCACAGCATCTTAGACATTTGGTGTTTAGATTTTAGTCACATATTTATTAGTGATTAAATAAAATATAAGATAACATCTAAATTAAGAAAATCAATTAATTTATTAAGATTATCACCCGGCCCTACAGAGAAGTGGTTGTTTTAATAAGATTAATTGTAATAAGATGGTAAGTTAGAGTTTTAGTAAGAAACTTTTCTAGGCCCACAGGTCCGAAAAATTTTCTTCTCTTTATGATTTTAATTTACCAAGTCTTATTATAACGAAAGTGAATCTATGCATGTTTGGCAGCCTCTACCCACAGGAAGGTTTTGAATTCACTATTTGAGTTAACATTGTTTAATTCATATTTTATGTTTTGAGTTTCATAGTATTTATGTATGTTTATCTTTGGTTTTTTGCAATTTTTCCTACTACTACTATTTTTAATGATTCATCTCGTATTCCAATGTTATATGGTGAAAACTACACTGAATGGAAGGACAAAATCCTTTTGACTTAGGGGTGCATGGATCTGGATTTGGCACTTCGTGAGGATGAACCACCCTTCCCCACGGATTCAAGTGAGCCAAACATGCAAAAGGGGCCTATAAGCGGTGGGAGCAATCCAATCGCTTAAGGCTCATCAAGTTCCATATTTGTCAAAGCATTAGGGGTTCTATCCCTAATTGTAACAAGGTCAAAGCTTACATGAAAGCCATTGAAGAACAATTTGTAAGCTCTGAAAAAGCTTTGGCTAGCACCCTCATGAAGAAATTTTCACGCTTGACACTTGACAAAAGTAGGAGCGTGCGTAAGCACATAATGGAAATGAGGGACATTGCTGCTAAATTAAAGTCCCTTAAGGTTGAGATTTCTGAGTCATTCCTTGTGCATTCATTCTTAACTCTCTTCCTTCGAAGTATACTCCATTTAAGATTTCCTACAACACACATAAGGAAGAATGGTCAATTAATGAACTCCTGACCATGTGTGTTCAAGAGGAAGAGAGGTTGAAACATGAGACGCCTAAAAGTGTTCATATTGTGACTCATGATAAAGGAAAAGCAAAGAAGGGCAAGAGTGTTCCCATAAAGCAAGATGTGCAATAAAGACAAATGTCATTTCTGCAAGAAAAATGGGCACTAGAAGAAAGATTGCCTCAAATTCAAGAAATGGCTCGAAAAGAAAGGTAATCTCATTTTTGTGTGTTATGAATCTAATTTTATTGAAGTTTCTGATAGTACTTGGCGGATTGATTGTGGTTCTACAATTCACATTGCCAAAACCATGTAGGGCTTTCTAAACATAAAGAAGCCGTTGGGAAGTGAACAGAGCATCTTTTCTGGAAACCGGATGCGTTCATCTATTGAAGGAGTGGGGACTTATAGGATCATTTTAAAAACTGGTTTTCAATTGGACCTTGAAAACACTTTTTAAGTTCCATCGTTCTCTAGAAATTTAATTTCTCTTTCAAGACTATCTATTATTGGATATGATTCCAATACTTATCCTTCAATTATGAACCTTTTGAAAAATAATAAAGTTGTTGGTTCTGCCTATTTAAATGGATTATTAATTAAACTTGAGCTAGACCCCACATTTGAGTAATAAGACAGAACCTAGTCTTTTGACTGTACATGGTAATCAAGTTGGCACTAAACGTAGTATTATTAAAGAGAATTCTTCAAAACTTTGGCATAGGAGATTGGGACATATCTCCATAGAAAGAATTAAAAGATTAGTACATGATGGAGTCTCAGAGGCTTTAGATTTTCCTGATTATGGTACTTGTGTAGACTGCATAAAGGGAAAGCAGACTAACAAGACAAAAATAGTGCCAAAAAAAGTTCTCAATTGCTTGAGATCATACACACTGATATCTGTGGACCTTTTCCTACCCTTTGCATGAATGGTCAGAGATATTTCGTCTCATTTGTAGATGACTATTCGAGATATATGTATCTTTATCTCTTGTTTGATAAATTTGAAGCACTTGATGCTTTTAAGGTTTTCAAACTAGAAGTAGAGAAACAAAAGGAAAAGAAAATCAAAGTTGTAAGATCCGATGGGGTGGAGAATACTTTAGAAGGTACAAAGAAAAGGGACATGCACCTGGTCCATTTGTCATAAGTTCCTTGAGGAAGAAGGTATTGTTGCCCAATATACAATGCCTGGCACACCATAACAAAATGGTGTAGCTAAAAGAACGAACCGAACCCTTATGGATATGGTTAGAAGCAGGATTAGCCGCTCTAATTTGCCTTTATCCTTATGGAGTGAAGCCTTAAAAATAGCAGTGTATATCTTAAATAGGGTACCATCCAAGGCTATCCCCAAGACACCTTTCGAACCATAGAATGGATGAAAACCAAGTTTAAAACATTTACACATATGGGGTTGTGCAACTGAAGTGAGGGTATATAAACCACATCTTAAGAAGTTGGATGAATGAACAGTTAGCGGTTTTTTCATAGGCTATGCAGTTAACTATAAAGGATTTAGATTTTATTGTCCCTCACACACTCCAAAAGTTGTTGAGGCTAGAAATGCTAAATTTCTTGAGGATCATGAAATAAGTGGGAGTAATTTAACTCAAAAGGTGAAATTTGAAGAAGTAAGTGATACACGGAAGTGTAATCCCTAACACCCTTACAAAATCTGATTGCTGCTCAAAATGTTGTTCCAAAACATATTGAGGAGCAACTAGTTGAACAACTTTCACTTGAGGAATCACATCAAGAACAGTCCACAACTGTTGAACCCACGAATCAAATTCTCCCTACAACAATGGGAGTTAGGAGATCCTCAAGAATAAGAAAGCCTGCAATTTCTAGTGATTATGAAGTATATCTCCAAGAGTCTGACTATGATGTTGGACTCAAAGATTATCCTAATTCATTTTCACAAGCCATGAGTGGGGAAAATTCCACACTTTGGTATGATGCCATAAAAGAGGAAATGGAATCTATGGTTAAAAATAAAGTCTAGGATCTCGTTGAACTACCTAAAGGGGTCTCTATTGTGGGATGCAAATGGGTCTTTAAGACCAAAAGAGATTCTATGGATAACATTGAATGATATAAAGCTAGACTTCTTGTCAAAGGATTCATTAAGAATAATCATGGCAATAGTGCCTCATTTCGATTTAGAGCTACATCAAATGGATGTGAAAACGACCTTCTTAAATGGGGATCTAGAAGAAGAGGTATATATATGTGTCAGCCTGAAGGTTTTGTCAATCAAGTTGGTAGCGAATCTGTTTGCAAGTTAAAGAAGTCTATATATGGACTAAAACAAGCCTCCCACCAATGGTATATTAAATTTCATAATGTTGTCTCTTCATTTGGTTTTGTAGAGAACATTGTCGATCAATGCATATACCTTAAGATAAGTGGGAGTAAATAAAAATTTTTAGTCTTGTATGTAGATGATATCCTTCTTGCAAGCAATGACATGAGTTTCTTGCATGAGACTACGCATTTTCTTACACAGAACTTTGAAATGAAGGATATGGGTGAAGCCACTTATGTCATTGACATAGAGATTCACAGAGATAGAGCTAAAAGGCCCCTTGGACTATCTCAAAATGCCTACATTGAAAAGATTCTGGAAAGATTTAGAATGAAAAACTACTCTTCCATTGTAGCCAGTCCAATTATCAAAGGAGAGAAATTTAGTCTCAATCAATGCCCTAAAAATGCATTGGAACAAGCAGAGATGAATAACATTCCGTATGCTTCTGCACTGGTCTGCACTAGACCCGATATTGCATTTGTGGTTGGAATACTTGGTAGATATCAAAGTAATCCTGGCATGGATCACTGGAAAGCTGCCAAAAAGGTTTTAAGATATCTACAAGGAACTATGGATCACAAGCTTACATACAAACAGTCTGACTATTTGGAGGTAGTTGGATATTCTGATTCAGATTTTGCTGGATGCATGGATTCAAGTAAGTCTACTTCAGGATATATTTTCCTTCTTGCTAGAGGAGCTGTATCTTGGAGAAGCATAAAACAAACAATTGTTGCATCATCCACGATGGATGCAGAATTTATTGCATGCTATGAAGCTACATCACAGGCGTTATGGTTGAAGAACTTCATATCTGGCTTGAGGGTTGTCGATTCCATAAGTAGGTCATTGAAGATCTTCTGTGTGCTATAATTCCGCTACTGTGTTCTTTTCTAAGAATAACAAGAGTGGGAGTCGAAACAAACATATCGACATAACATTCTTAACGGTTAGAGATCATGTTAAAATGCAAGAGGTGATCATCGAGCATATCAATACTGAATTGATGGTTGCTGATCCTATGACCAAAGGTTTGCCGGATAAATTGTTTCAGGATCACGCCACTCGTATGGGACTCAGTCACTATTTACTATTGTCTAGACATTTATGATAATTTATATATAATTGTGCACATTAAATTCATACGTTGTATGAAAAGGTGATCTATTTTGATCCATGAAATTGGACCCTGAGTTTTTTAAAATAAGACATTCACTAAGGATTTGTGCTTGACTAGAAAAATACAGGACATTGTAATACATGGAAATGAGTGTTCATTTTAAGAGCATAACCACCATGATTCTTGTACTGATATTTTCTAGTTAAGTAATGTTTACATAACCATTGAATTAGTAAAGTGACAATAAAGACTTATTTGGCCATTCCTTGTCACTCATGATATTTTTGACTAATCATGTGGGTCAACACTACAAAAAAATTGCAAATTTCATGCGGATTTTTGTTGCGGATTTTTTCCCCAGGAATTATATACGGATTTTATTGCAAATTTTAGTTTTCTAGGTTTGGGATTAAAAAAGAATTGCTACGGATTAAAAATTCGCATCAATTTCCGTTGTTTGACAGGCACTGGCTAGATTAAAGTAAAAGGGCAAGTGTGCTGCAGAATTAAATGTCCGCAGCACATTTGCTGCGGAATAAATTTTCCGCAGCAATTTGCTGCGGAAATTCCTGCGGAAAATTCCGCAGGAAATTTCAATTTACAGTGTAGAAACCCAGCATATTTTGGACAGATCTAATCGGGAAAAATCACTTTTCCTCTCCATTTCCTGCACCACCAGCCACCATTCACCCTCCACCTTTCTTCCAACTACCATCCACTATTTCCAAGCCTAAATTTCATCCCTTCTTCCTCATTTCTTTCTCTCCTCAACCATTTTGCTCCATCCTTCCTCTTGAAGAAGCCGCGTGAACTTAGTGTTCATCTTGTTTTGAAATTGTCCACCACCATCTCCTCTAGCTGCAACCGTGCACATCCTCAACCATTTCCAAGGTGATTGATTGATCTACCATTTCAATTTTTGTTCTTTTATCTATTTTTTTTTAATTCTTGTTATCCATAATTTTTGTGAGTGGTTTATTTTGTTATTTTTATTTTCAGTTAGATTTTTATTTTTTTTGCAGCTATTTGTTGTCAATAAATTGTGTAGGATTTTTGCTATGTTATTTTCATTTTTTTTTATCCCTAATTTCTGTAGGATTTTTGCTATAATTTTTGCAGTTTTATTTTTATTTTTATTTTTATTTTGTTTGTTATCGTATAAATTTTTGCTATGTTATTTTGATTTTTTTTATCCCTAATTTCTGTAGGATTTTTACTATAATTTTTGTAGTTTTATTTTTATTTTTTTTATTTTGTTTGTTATTGTATAGATTTTTGTTATGTTATTTACATTTTTTTTTTCAACTGTTTGTTATCCATAATTTGTCGAGGATTTTTGCTATGTTATTTTTAATTTATTTCCATATAATGACAATATTTAACACCTATACTAAACTTGTTTGTTTAGGGATTTCCGTGTTCCTACAAGCTTCGCACTTTAATTAACATTATCATAAATATATCGTCAACCTTAATATAACAACCAACTTTATTATATGAAAATTAAAATAATAAAGCAAAAGGGACTTCTATAGTTCATCTAATTAAATTCTTAGAGTCTAAATATATTGTTGATCTCAGCACTCTCCGGGCCGGGATATAGCCTATCATAGTACGCGATTCCTAACCTTGCCATTTGGGCCTTAATTTAACCAAGTAATATCTGGAAGAAATGTCCCTTTTCAAGTCATCAATAACAAAGGCATTGTAATATAATTAAATAATATTATATAATTATTTTATATATTATTTTAATAATGTTTATTGAGATATCTATAATATAGTGCCTATCTCATACTCTTTTAAAAGATTTTTAAAAATAATAACTATTTTAACAGAATATGTTTCAACCTTTTGTCATTACAGAATATTTAAATAGAATAATTTTCAACCTTTCCGTTTAACTAGTATTATAGTTTATTTGTCTTTCGTTTAAGTAAGTAATTTTTCGTTTTGTGTTTACGAAATAACTCCTACTTTGAGTTGGTGGATACGGATTAAAAAAAACAAATAAATTCGTTTAACAATTTTACTAAAATATAGGTTAAAAAGTGACCAAATTACACTTTTACACTAATTTTTCCTAACGACATAATTCGCTCCTTTAATAGATATACAAACACTACATTTTTCTTAAAACAATTCCATTTCATGAGATATTCAAGTTTTTTACTAGGATTATACAATTTGGGTTGAACAAGTTCATAATGCATATTATATGCAAAATACTAAACCATGAATAATGTTTCTAAATGAAATGTTATATAAATGTATGTATTGGAATGATACTTAGTAGACTTTAATTATGAGATAATAGGGAAAAGGTGATTAAAATAGTTGATTATATTAATTTTTATGCAAATGCATGCGGAAATTATCCTATATTATACCCTCTCCGCTCCCTTTGTTGTCTCTTAATTGCATACTCATAACTTTCCGTAACTACGTAATAAAAATATATTTATTCACCAACTATTAGGTTTAGATATTTGATCCTTTATTTGGCAAATTTGTTAACACATCAATTATTTTGACACTTTAAATAAATGAATTGATTTATTCATTTAAGCCAAACATCGTAATGTTATTAATTGGATTAATTTTTGCTAATAATATTACCCTACTACTTAAAAGTTCTAGTTATGCCTCCCAAACAATGTAAAGGTGGTTAGGCTTATATTAATTAAAAATTGTCAAATAAATATGAAAGAGTATCATTTAGGATATTTATATGTAATTAAATAAAGAAAAACATGAACACATACATATATTTGTGTTGTTGGACTAGTCAACTTACTATCATATACTAAATTTTTACTATAATAAGCAAGTGGAAAATTTTCATGAAATTATATTCTTATATTTGTCTGGAAATTAATTGTTTAACACAGGAGACTAAGTAAGTCATTAGTTTGGTTAGGCAAAATGGAAGTTCCGGAGCATTGAAGGTGGATGTACAATAGGCTTCTTCCATAATCATCGGGGATCCGTGGAAGAATTTTTGGAGGGTTTGGCTGGGTTTATAAATTTTGCTTGTCAACAACCAAAATATTTAACTGAGGGAGTTATTAGATGTCCCTGTGTGAAGTGCAAAATGAGAGACACCATGTCCCCGATATGGTGAATGTTCATATTCGAGGAAAGGTTTTAAACCTAGATCGGTATTGGACATCACACACGGGGAGGAAGCACCTCGAAATAATTTAAATCGAATATGGATTCAGTCGATGGAAGGGGTCATTTTCACATGTATTCGGGCAAACGAGTGGGCCTTCTCGCCGAAAGCGAACCTGCTGACCACTATCAGTTATTTGACTAGATCATGCTGTAGGTTTAGCATCCCTTACCTGTCTCTTATACACATCTAGATGTGTATAATAGAAATATAGATGTCTCTTATTTGACATTCCCTGCATGTTGTATCAGTGGTTCCAAGTATGAGGTATGCATCCATGTAAGACAGCATTCAATGTTGTCGACAGCTGTGAGGATGATGAGTTTAAAATCTGATTACAATATGTCCCATGGATGTTTTGATGGCATGGCACAACTAATGAATGAAGTTTGTCCTTCGTCAAATAAGATTCCTTCTGATTTTTATAGGGCAAAGAAACTAGTAGCAGGATTGGGTCTTACGAGCAAAAAATTCGATTGCTGCATTAATGGATGCATGCTGTATTGGAAACATGATAGGGACTTGAGGGAATGTAAGTTCTGCTATGAACCTCGTTATAAAGAGCGTAGAAGTCGTAAACATAATTGCAAAGAGGTGGCACGTAAAAAGATGCATTACTGCATACAGGCAGTTCTATACCACACAGAGTGCATTTCAAGAAAATGGTAATACTAATTAATTTCTTGTACTTTTAATACTTCATTATATTACAATGCCTTTGTTATTGATGACTTGAAAATATTTTTATTTCTTTTAATTACAGAAGGCTGAGAGGTGAAAACCCGCCATTCTCTGATTTCTATTTCCGTACCCATAAGAAAAATGAGGGAGATTGGGTTCATCCTCGGGCCCAAGCTGCTTATGTAAGTCATTAAGGCTTTATTACAATCTTTTATGATTCGTCCTTTAATATTCTTGTTTCCATAAAGTTGATCTTTGTTATATGACTTTTGCAGGAGAACTTTGAGAAGAAAAATGCTGAAATATCTTCTCAAAGTACTGTTGAGAATGATAATATGTCTTCTGATGGTTCTCAACACTCACAACATCTGCCATCTGATTTGGATATTTGGTATGACGCCGTGGGAGGAAAAAAGAAAGGCAGAGTTTCTGGGCTTGGTTCTTTAGGTAGGACCATGAAGGGTTATTCGTCCAGACCTTCACACCCATACGACCTACCTGAGGATGTTGATGAGAGGATTAGGAGCACAGTCCACTCCCTTAGTGCCGAACTACAAGCCCAACTGGAAAGGGAAGAGATTGAAAAGGAAGAAATGAAGAAAGAGCAAGCTTCACTACAAGCCCAATTATCTGAAACAAGAAACCAGTTGCATACTTTGATGGAGCGATTAGGCGTTCTTCAATTCGTATCTCTATCTTGGGCGTTCCCCATCTAGCTCTGCAGATGATGAGGATCCTTTTCAATCTCTCCCTTTCTACTGGTTTCTTGTTTCTTATATAATCTAGATGTGTATATGTATTGTCTTTGAATTTGTTTCTTTTCTATCTCTCTTTCAATGCGAATTGTTTTTTGAGATGAAATTGCTCGAATGTGACGTGATGATCAATGCGAATTGTTTTTTGTGATGAAATTGCTGGAATGTGGCATGATGGTACAGGGGGAAGAAAAAACCAAACAATACTAACAAAAATTTTCTATGAAAATTATTTGGAGATTTTGCTGCGGAAAATATATGGGGATTTTGCAGGGGATATTTGATGGGGATTTTCCTGCGAAAATTATATGGGAAATTTGTTGGGGATATACACATCTAGATGTGTATAAGAGAAAGTGTCAAAATAATTTTTCATTATAATCCGCAGCAAAATATGCAGGTAATTAACAGTTTTTTAGTAGTACAAGTGGGAGAATGTAAGACTTGCAATGCAAGACTTGTCTTATTTGTGACCTACGCAATAATTGGTAATGTTACCTAATTATATATAAGACTTGCAATGCAAGACTTGCCTTATTTGGGTGACCCACACGATAATTGGTAATGTTGAATAATTAGTTGATAATCCCACATTTGGTATGATTGATGATATCTTCAATCAATCAGTCAGTCAGAATAATTATATATTAGGAAATATATTATTTCGTAATATTCTCAGTTATGTAATTATGGTAATTTCCTTGATAGAAGGAAACCCTAGGGATTTCTTGTTCTCCAAGTAAGGGTCCCAAGCCTAGCCTATAAATACACCTATGGTACTCCATCTATTCTACGGATTTTCGATTAGGCATAGGCTAGAAGACTTTGACATTAAAAAATCTTATATTATTCAATTACAAGTCAAGAATACACTCCGTGAGGTGAACATACGTGAATAACAATTTATACGATCATGACTGGAGGTAATTCCGATCTATATTTTCGCTATTTGACATATGATATATATGCATATTAAAATTAACACTTATTTCTATCAGTGGTCGTCCTCACAAGATGGTCAATGGCCTAGCATCGAAGTACTGCCCAGATCCACTCATCATGCTTAACAATGAGGATACCCAGCAAAACACTAATCTCAACTCGCGTATAAGGAGCTGGCAAATCCCTAACCATCACAAAGCTATCTATTCTACCACTAGCATTGTCGTAGAAGTCATATACCAAAGATGAAATATCAGGCTAAAAAACTTTACCAAACCTGACCCAGCCACGACGAGTAAGCTTACCTTAAAATAATCTGTCTGACAGGGATAAACTTGCTCAACTATCTTGACATTTAAACAATTGCTCTAGGATAGTGGTCTTATCTATCAACTTATCCTTATATCTATCAAAAGAGGCTTGGAACACAAACGTCATAGGAACAAACTGAACCTCTTCCCTAGTAGCTCTAGTCATCTTTCAAGCTTTATCACAAATAAATATGCAAAAATATAACAATATAACAGCTCAAATGCTGATAATCACCAAAGCAGAATTTCAAAATTAATTTAATTACCTAGCAACCCCAACAAATTCAAAAATCAACAACTTCACTGCAGTTGCACTAATTAATCAGCTCATCTTCAGTCAATAATAATGTAAGATAACTAACAATATATACATCCAACAAATTAACCACAGATCACCAAATCAAAAATCCCAATATTGGCAATATAATTATTCAAAATATGGCCATAATGCTAGAAATGGTTGATAAAACAAATCTCTAATCACTTATTAGGTAGATTAGGAGGAATTTTAGTCAAAATAATACCCAAAAATTCCAGAAATTTGATATACCCAAATCGTCTTCAATCTTTTTAGTCTCAAATTCGCAAAAATCCGTGCTCTAATGATGTTAAAACCCTTCAAATGTAGTTTTCCTCTATTCAAAATAGATATTAGAAGCAACAAATATAGTAGAAATCAACTAGAATAAAATAGGGAAGTGAAAAATGGAATGACTGTCAGAGTCTTTTAACTTTGATACAATGTAACGATGCTGAATTTTCCATAAAGATAGGTAGAACATCACGGCATTCTTAACTTAAACTCAAGTAGGGTTATCATAATGCTGCTGCACTCTAAATAAATATAAATCGCAACGTCATAGCGTTGTAGTTCCAGAAATTCAAAATTAACAAGAACATCGTAGCTTTTTAATTCCTCTTAACAGAAATGCGTAGCACTATAGTCCTAGAAATTTTTTTCCTTTTAAATTTCAACCAATGGATACTTCTAGTCACTCAAATCACCTACACAAACACTAGACATAACACTTAACACAAAAACTTGACACACTAACCAAAACATTAATTACTACAATGAATCAAACACAAATTCAAAAGATAGAGATAGAAATAGTTCTAATTTATAGTCGTTAGCTTGACATTTTGTATCACTTATCAAAAATCAAACAAATTAGTGGTAGGAGACGAGTCTACTCCACTACTACACAAATCCCAATGAAGATCTTGACCTATCACCAAGGAACTTGTGGTTTGTCCAAAACAAATCCTAATGAAAATCATTAAATATAACCGAATATAGCCATTCCCACATTTAAAATTCCTAACTTAACAGAAGCGGACACAAAACTTAGGCTTTTTCCATTTACTCTAAAAGACAAAGCTAAGTTAGGGTTAAGTACTATTGTGATTACTACTTGGGACCAATTGGTTTGTGAATTTTTTTTTTTTAAAAAACAAAATTCCCTTTAGGCAAGTTGACTAAATTGAGGCATGAAATTACAAAAAAAATTCAATTTCCTTCTCAATAATTCTATAAGAGGTGAGTGTTTTTAGAGATATGATGTGAAGTTTTCCTCATTATGAAATGTCAAAGTAGAAGCAGGTGAATAGTTTTTGTTCAGGTCTCCATGAGCAGAATAGACAAATGGTTGATACATCATTTGGGGGGACATTCCTTCATAAAACCCCTAATTAGGCATGGAAATTATTTGAGCACTTGAGTCAAATTCCCAGGAACATAACATATCATCCAAATCAGGGAATGGTAAGCTAGTGAACACAAGAGGACTATAATGATATTTCTCACACACATACACTGATCAACTGAGCATGCAGATATTTTGTCTAAGATTGATGCTTTAACACGCAATTTTGATCAATTTTGATCTATTAATAATAAAATCAATGTGTCAAAAATAAATATGTGCTAATTGTGCAAGTATAATGCCTCATTTATTACTATCCTAGTTATTCACAATTTCAAGAATTTTTGTAGGAACAGGTATTTACAGAGGTACTCGAACCAAATGAATCATTTCTTCATCACATATAATCTGTGATGGCATAACCATCCAAATTTTCACGGAGACAATGAGGTGCAAGCCAGCAGAAACAGATGGGAATAGTCAATAGCAGCGAATACACTATCAACCCCAAACACAAAAAATAGGTATGACAATTCCCTTAGGATTTCAACAGCCGAGGTATCCTCATAACTAAAATGTTCAAAATAATCCCCCTACTTCCTCTATTTTGGAAGATAGCGTCTTATCTCCTGACCAAAATGTGAAAAATAATCCCCTACTATTGGCTTGAATTTTGAGACTGGTAATGATTTTAGTCGAGGCCAGGCTTAACTTAGCCGCAGTGACCAAGATTTTGCATTAAATGCAAAAAGTCCCAAGAGCAGTGTAGCCATGGTCACAAGGTATATTTACCACGGCGAGCGTCCGTTTCAGAAACTATAAATTTTAAAATTTTGCTCATAGCTCCAGCTAGTATGAATTGTAGCCGCAGTGAGTGTGTCATTTTCCACCTACATCAGCAGCGAGCTTGGTTGTTGTTTCATTCATACTCTTTGTTTTGTCTTGTCTTGTCCCCTCTGAATTATTTAGTTCTCTTTGTTATTTTAAGTGTTCCAATAGAGACAAGGACTACATTTGGGTTGGAGAAGAATTTTGGCGATTACTGGAAGCATTCACCGGTTTAACGGAAGATTTTGTTCTCTTCTTCATTGAACAGTGATATTAGTCATTTAGATTTTTCTCTATTTTGGCACTTTGCAGTGTTGGGATTATTTTGGATTGCTCGATGTATTTTGTTCTATATTTTAGATGCTTATCTCTATTTGTTATTTGATATTACTCATTTAGAGGTCTAAGGTTTATTAAGCATCATCTTCTAAATTTTCTGTTAATTTTGATAAGCATAAATTCATTAATCAAGAATGATTTGATAAATACATATCCCAGTTATCTCAATATTTTATTCCTGAGAGTCGATTTTCATGTGTCTCTACTTGGGCTAAATATGGTCGTATTTGGCTATCTACTAAGAAATTATGATAGAAAGAGGTTGGGGATATTATAGTGAGCCAATGAAAGTGGATGACCAAGAGGTAGTCAAAGAGTTCTATGCTCAGGCATAGTCCCATGAAAACTACATGGTTTAGGTTAGAGGTAAAAGAATTGATTTCATCCCTGCTACTATCTTTGCTTTAGTAAACACTCCTTTCTTTGATAACCCTAGTTTTGATGAGTTTTAAAATCAAGAGAAAAATTTTGGTGATATTGAGAGAGTCCTATGTGATGGTCAAGTGGTTTGGCAGTACAATTTGTAGTTTGGTACACCCATTCAATCAAGCCAAGGTTTGGCTTTATTAAATGTGTGCTAATATTTTCTCCACTACTCATTACAGTGACGCTACTCTGGGCTATGGTTTTATTGATATATACTATAATGACTCAATGGTCTGTGGATCTTGGCAATATTATTGCCAGGGAGATTGTAGCCATGACTAGTAGGTCTATTGGAGGATTGGTATTTCCATTTCTCATCACCAGTATATGTTTCCGGGCAGCTGTCCATTAAACTGATGAGGAGACCACCCTGTATGTCATGTGGCCTTACGCTAATATTAGCGAGAAGTTTGTGGATACTACTATTGGAGCGAAGGCGCGTATGGTTTGGTCGAGAGAGTAGCTCCTAGAGCACGCCCATTGACGAGGCCATTGACCTTAAGCCAGAGAGGGAGAGATTGGAGAGAGGCATGGATGAACTTAGGGCGTTTAGCAGATGACAGACTTAGTACATGTAGTTGACTTATCAGATATTGAGAGCTGGCACTAGAGTGGACGGGAACAAAAGCTTTATTTTTCTCTCAGATGCCACCTGAACCAGATTGGATGGAGGATGTTGCTACTGATACGATGGATATTCGTCCATCAGGAGTCGGAGCTGCTACTACACATGATAAGGGGTTCCTTCATTCTGATTTATTAAACTTTTATGTACGATTTTCTTGTTTAATGGGATTGGAGGTAGTTTATATGTTTAGGTTAGTAATTGTTTAAGGTTATTTGGTTGGTGTATTTGTTTTATTTTTATTTGTGATTTAGTGTTTGTGTGTTAAGAAATTTAAGTCTGTATAATTGATTTCTGTGATTCCATATTGCAAATACTATTGGTAGTACAACGTTACACATTGATAAGTGCATAAGTAGTTTGATTTTTCATTCCAAATGTGTAGGTTATGTGTATTAAGTGTTTATAGTATATTGTTCTTAAAATGTGTTTTTCAAAGATCATACAAAGAATATTATTAGTAATTTTGAAAAAAAGTAGCGAATTTGAATAGAGATGATTATTCTAATTTTTCGGACTTGAATTGGTAGCATGAGGATTTAGAGTCCTATATTAGTCATTTTTTGCGTTAGTTTGACTAGTTGGTTAGGGAGATGATCTAAGTCTTCTATTGGTAGTTTGAACCTAAATGCCTACCTGTTATTATAAATTTTTCCTGCTGTCTCCTTTGAGCCTTATGAGTTTTATGTTCTTTGACAATCATAATAGTTTAGCCCTGTAACCATGTTTTTTTTTTTTTTTCTTACTTTTCTTGTCCTATCAATTGTTGATACATTCAAATTTTCTCACATGCATACTTGTGTTAATTTGAAGAAAGGAAAATTTCAATGTGTTGAGATGGTGGTACTAAAAAAAAAAAAGAAAGAAAAAAGATTTATTGTGTTTATCGTTGTCCATAATAAAAGATGCAAGGAAGGAACAGTTTTTATGTCTAGTGGTGCCCGTTTGTTGAGGTAATAAATTAGGTGTGGTCGAAATTTTTGTTGGAGTATAAGATTTGAAATGTATTGGGTTAGTTATATTGTACTTCGTGGTCATGCTTTATGTGGAGTACTATTTATTCTTTCGTGTTTTGGTTGCAATAGAAGTTTAGTTGTGAAGGGTTTGCTTGTGAAGATTGTATGTCATTAATAATTTGTCATGTCTAAGGTGATTTTTGAGTCAGTATTTTTCATATATTATCCTACCAATTCCTAAAAGATTGATGAAGTTCAAAATAATCTTTTTTACCGAGTCTAGTTTTTGCTAGCAAGGGATAAGATAAAAGTATGACACATGAGTGGATAATTCCTTGTGACAGTCTGACGTTAGTATCAATTGATCCAAACAAACTTGATGGTGCCTTAGTGAAATCTATTTTTGTGTGAGTTGCACTGGGATTATTAATTGAGTTCACTCTTATACTACATTCGATGCATTTTTTTATGCATGTCAAATTGGTGCTGGTAACAATCATGGTGATTTAGTAGAAAATTAGTTATCATTACTTGGATTTGCGCGTGTCATTTTATTATTTTATTTTTTAGTTTGTTTAGATCTAGAATTTTCTAGGAACTAGAAAAGATTAAGTTGAGGGTGTGATAACTCCACAAATATTGGTTCTTATAGTCCTTAATTCTGCAAAGCTAGTATAGTATTTCTTGCAATTTTAGGATTGTTAGTTTACTTTTGTTGATTTATAATATTTGTTAGTTAGTCTTATTTAGTGAATAACAAACAAATGTGTACAATAAATATGTTGTTGTATGTGTAGGAAATGGTTGAGAGTTGTTAAAACTATTGAGAAGCGGAGTCGAACTGTTGGGAAGTTGGTTAAGAGCATTCTTGGTAGCTCTTGCCGCAGCGTAGAATAGCATTGTGACACGATCCGTCCATTTAGACGAAGAGGTTTGGCCCAGAATGAAGGTCTGACTCTTTTCCAGAAGATAAAGGAACATTCTAGAATTCTTTAGAGGTTCCTTAAGTGACCTTAGATTCTCCAGAATATTCTAGAAGGAATATTCTTTGTGAAGTATAGAATTCTCTAGAATCATGTAGATTTGTAATTAATGTGGTAGGTTCTAGAATTTTCTGTTGCAAGTATAAAAAGGGGCCAACCCCCTCATTTGTAAGATACTTCAGAAGTTGAGCAATTCAATATACAGAGTGTTCATTCTCTCAGTTCTCTCTTCTATTGTTGTGAGTGTGAGAAAGGCTGACTTAGGGTGAAAACCTGAATGCCGCAAGGGTTGGGAGCACTAAAAAGAGTAAGCCCGTGACAAGTGGTATCAGAGCGAGTTTTGTAGCAAGTGCTTGGCAAGAAGATACTATGGCTGGAACTTCATCCGACGTGACCCATGAGGAGATCCCTCAGACCAAGAAGGACAGGAGGGGGCGAGAACCATCAACAGATGTGCTGGCAGCCGCTGTTGCTCGTGTGGAAAAACTCAAGTTGGCCATGGCAGAAACCCTTGTCGCTGTCGAGGATGCAGTTGTACGCATTGACGGGGTCGAGTCCAGGGAGGAAGACCTTAGGGAAGAAATGCAGGGTGCCTTGAATGCGGCGGTAGATGGTTTGGCCCAAAGGTCTGAAAGTCTGGAGGCAGAATTGGTGTCCATCAAAGAGGAGATTGCGGCCATACGTACGGAGCGAGACCAAGTTGCTACTATGCGAGAGGAGTTTGAGGCACTCAAGGCAGAATTGATTGCCTCCTCTCGAGCGGTTGCTGGCGGGACGGTCTCGCTCAGCTTATACCCATCTAGATGTGTATAAGAGAAAGCCCTCTTATTCAATGGACATAGGGAGGCCAAGGTAGTGGACAACTTCCTGTGGTCCATGGAGCAGTATTTCCGGAATGCAGGAATTTGGATCGACTAGCAAAAGGTAAATCTTGCCTCATCATACTTGACCGATTACGCTTTATTGTGGTGGCGGCGTAGGAGTGACAATCGTAGTGGCACTGCCATTACTACTTGAGACCAATTTGTGGACGAGTTTCGAAGCTACTTCTACCCTCAATATGCAGAGAGGGAGGCTCGTGCAAAACTTCGCCGACTGGAGATGAAGGGTACGAAGTGAGAGAGTACGTGAAAGAGTTCTCCCAATTGATGCTGCAAATTCAAAGTATGAGCGAGGAGGATGCCTTCTTCCAGTTTATGGATGGATTTAAGCCATGGGCACGGTTGGAGCTGGAAAGAAGGAATGTGGATAATCTATCCAAAGCAATGTCGGTGGCTGAGTCCCTCTTGGAGTTCAAGCCACGGGAAAAGCCAACCCCACCAGAGGAAAAGCCTAATTTCTCCAAACCAAAAGGTAAGGAGATTCCGAAGGAGAGCAACAAAGAATTTGGTAGGGAAGCAAGGGAGAAATCACCTTCCAAGAACGACGGGAAGTCGTTCACAGCAAAGGACAAGGGCAAGCGACCATTGAAGTGCTTTTTCTGCGACGTTCCGCACATAGCGCGAAATGTCCTGCGAAACCAAAATTAGCAGCCATGGCCATGGAAGAGGAGAAAGTAGAGGAAAAGCAATTGGGTTCACTGTGGATCCTAAATACCATCAAGGTGAAGAAGTCGCAAAAGATAAGAGGGGCTTGATGTTCGCCGATGTGGAGATAGCGGGCCACAAGCTAAGCGTTCTAGCGGACACTGGAGCTACCGACTTCTTCATCTCGATCGAGGCCGCCAAGAAATTCAACCTTCAAGTAGGGAAAGGCATGGGTACCTTGAAGACCGTCAACACCAAGGAGGTCCCTGTCCATGGGTTGGCAAGCAACGTAGATGTAGCTATTGGGCAATGGAAGGGCAAGACTTCACTTGAGGTAATTCCTCCTTGATGATTATGATGTTGTGATAGGACTTGACTTTCTTGATCATATTAGTGCCATGCTGCTTCTTTTCACCGACTGCATATGCATTTTGGATTCTCACTACCAATACGTGGTACCTCTAAGGAGGGAGTCTAGAAGAGATCACAAGACCCTATCTACCATCCAACTATGCAGCGAGTTGAAGCTAGGAGAGCCAACCTTCCTTGCGACCCTAAAGGTAGATGAGGGAGATAACCAAAGGAAGGTGCCTGAGGTGGTATCTGAGGCAGTACTGGAGGAGTTCAAGAGTGTGATGCCTGCAGAGCTGCCGAAGGAATTGCCTCCTAAGAGAGAAGTAGACCACGAGATCGAGTTGATCCCCGGCACCAAGCCACCTGCGATGGTCCCTTATCGCATGGCCTCTCCGGAGCTTGCAGAGTTAAGAAAGCAGTTGAAGGATTTGCTGGATGCTGGGTATATCAAACCCTCTAAGTCTCCGTTTGGTATCCCGGTGCTGTTCCAGAAGAAACACGACGGGTCCCTGAGGATGTGCGTAGACTACAGGGCATTGAACAAATTGATAGTGAAGAACAAGTACCCCATACCATTGATTGCCGACTTGCTCGACCAGCTTGGAGGTGCACGATGATTTTCCAAGTTGGACCTAAGGTCGGGGTACTAGCAGGTACGCATTGCAGAAGGTGACGTACACAAGACAGCATGTGTGACGCGATACGGCAGCTAACTATGAGTTTCTCGTCATACCTTTTGGCTTGACCAATGCCCCAGCAACCTTCTCATCGTTGATGAACAAGGTACTTCGAGAGTTTCTCGATAAATTTGTGGTAGTATACCTTGACGATATTGTGATCTATAGTCGCACCTTGGAAGAACACATCCAACACTTGAGGGAGGTGTTTAGGGTGCTCAAGGAGAATCAACTCTTCATAAAAAATGAGAAATGCGCTTTCGCACAGCAAGAGGTGCGGTTCCTTGGACACACTGTGGGGGGAGGCCAGATTCGGATGGATGTGTCAAAAATTAGAGCAATTGTGGAGTGGAAACCCCCTACCAAGGTGACGGAACTACGATCATTCCTTGGATTGACGAATTACTACCGAAAGTTCGTGCGAGGCTACTCCAACATCACTACGCCTCTCACGAAGTTGCTAAAGAAAGGAAAGGCATGGGAATGGGATAAGGAGTGCCAATGAGCTTTTGAAAAACTGAAAGAAGCCATGACCCAAGAACCGGTACTTGCCTTGCCAGACTTCTCAAAGGCCTTCGAGGTCGAAACAGATGCATCAAACTTTAAGTTTGCGCCATTGGTGGGGTATTAATGCAAGAAGGACATCCAGTGGCCTATGAGTCGAGAAAGCTTAGAGAGGCAGAAAGGAGATATACAGTGCAAGAAAAAGAGATGACAGCGGTCGTCCATTGCCTAAGAACATGGAGGCACTACCTATTGGGGTCCCATTTTACGGTGCGGACGGACAACGTCGCCACAAGCTACTTCCAGTCCCAAAAGAAACTCTCTCCCAAGCAGGCAAGATGGCAAGACTTTTTGGCTGAGTTCAACTATGTACTGGAGTACAAGCCTAGAAGGGTCAACTCTGCTGCTAACGCCTTGAGCCGAAAGACGATGCTTACTACCATTAGTCAACTTGAGAGTCTGTTGCTCGACAGGATCAAAGAGGGATTAAAGCACGATACAGCTGCTAGGAGCCTTCTCGAATACGCCAAGGAAGGGAAAACTCGAAAGTTTTGGGTTGAGGAGGAGTTGCTCTACACGAAAGGACGACGCCTCTACGTGCCACATTATGGGAACTTAAAGGCGGGAATTAATGAAAGAGTGCCACGACTCGAAGTGGGCTGGCCATCTAGGGGATTAACCGTACCTTGGCACTGATGCAGGAATTACACTATTGGCCTTAGATGAGAGACGATGAAGAGACTTATGTTCGAACTTGCTTAGTATGCCAACAAGACAAGATCGAGCAGTCTAAAAAGACGGGTTTACTGGAACCTTTGCCTGTTCCGGAGAGACCATGGGAAAGCGTCTCAATGGACTTTATAGTTGGCCTGCCAAAATCCGAGGGATGCCAAACCATCATGGTGGTAGTCGATAGGTTCTCAAAGTATGGAACTTTCATAGCCGCTTCCAAGGACATGTCCAGCTGAGGAAGCAGCTCGGCTATTCATGAAGCATATCGTAAAGTATTGGGGAGTGCCACGAATAATTGTGAGCGATCAGAATCCCCAATTCACTGGTAAGTTCTGGACAGAGTTTGAACTGCTGGGTTCGGAGCTCAACATGTTAACTAGCTCACATCCTCAAACAGACCTGGGCAAACAGAATGGGCGAATGCGCTACTAGAGCTATACTTGAGGCATTATGTGAGTTCAACCCAACAAAATTGGGCAAAATTGCTTGATGTTGCCCAATTCTCGTTTAACTTGCAGGTGAACGAGTCTACAGGGAAGCGTCCTTTCGAAATAGTGATCGGACAACAACCACTCACTCCTAGCACCGTCGTGGCGGGACAAAAAGGTGGTAACCCTGCAGCATACGAACTGACCAAGACATGGCAAGAGGAGGCAGATTTGGCAAGGGCATCCCTACAAAAGGCGGCTAAGAGGATCAAGAAATGGGCTGATGAGAAGAGACGATTCCTTGAGTTTGAGGAAGGCGACCTTATGTTAGTCAAGATGCACTCCATACTTAGTTATCGGAAGGTGCAAATGGGACTACTTCGAAGGTACGAGGGACCGTTCAAAGTACTAAGACGGGTAGGGAAGGTGGTATACAAGGTGGAACTCCCTCCGAAACTAAAACTTCATTCGGTGTTCCATGTGAGCTTGTTGAAGCCATACCACGGGGACGAGGAGGACCCCAACCGCGGGCTGTCACAACGAGCACCTATGGGAGCAAAGACCTCGTATGATCGTGTGGTGGATTGCATACTAAAGGTACGAGAGGTACTCAAATGGTATTGCAAGCCTAGGATCGAATACAAGGTACGATGGAAAGGTTTGCCCAAAAGCAAGGATAGTTGGGAGCCGACCGAGGCCCTTTGGCAGTTCAAGAAGCAGATTGACGCATTCAATACCGCCAAAACCAACGAGGACGTTGCCAGAATAAGTGGGGGAGAATGACACGATCCGCCCATTTAGACGAAGAGGTTTGGCCCAGAATGAAGGTCCGACTCTTTTCCAGAAGATAAAGGAACATTCTAGAATTCTTTAGAGTTTCCTTAAGTGACCTTAGATTCTCCAGAATATTCTAGAAGGAATATTCTTTGTATAAAATTCTCTAGAATCATGTAGATTTATAATTAATGTGGTAGGTTCTAGAATTTTCGTCTTGCAAGTATCAAAAAGGGCCAACTCCCTCATTTGTAAGATACCTCAGAAGTTGAGCAATTCAATATACAGAATGTTCATTCTCTTAGTTCTCTCTCTTCTATTGTTGTGAGTGTGAGAAATGTTGATTTAGGGTGAAAACCTGAGTGCCGCACGGGTTGGGAGCACTAAAAAGAGTAAGCCCTTGACAATTGGCTATGTCTAGGAAGAGTAACACATTTTTTATTATTTATTCGGAGTATTTCTTTCACAGTATTTTTAAATATTACAAATCTACACAATAGGCGTGACTGCAGTGAAGTGATTCTATGGTCTCGGGTATCAAAGTAACAATCAGGAAAATAATACTTTTTCCTTAGCAGTTTATTGTATTAAAAAGTGCAAGAGCTCAATGGCTGATGTGAGGGTACGTGTGGCCTCAGCGAGTGTACTAATAAAAATTATTCCAAATACCGGGGGTTTCTTAGCTGCGGCAACTATGTCCTTTGGTCACGGCAAGCTCGTTCTTTCATGGTTACAATTCTACAATAGATGAGACACATTTTCTCAAACCTATAAATACATTGTATTTTGCAGCATTTCAAGAAAAAGACAGTAGACTAGACTTTGAGCCGTCATAGTTAAGGTTAGAAGAGAAGTAGTTCTAGGGCATTTGTTTGCTTTTAGTTTGTATTTTTCCATTGCACTTTATTGTTTTACAATCTAGACTCAGAAAGGAAGACTCCGGTTGACATTATACTTTTTGAGAAAAACCATAAAAGGTTGAAATTTCATTAACCCAAAGCTGGAAATCATCCAGCATCAAATGACTTACAAAAGCTGGTGGAGTGTTCCAAAGAGATTCAGATTGATTACAAGTTTTTCCGAACATAGCAAACACATGAGCTAATTTGTCATTTTGTCTTCTAATCCAAGTTATTTTTGAAACTCGTAAATCATGTAGAACATCCTTTTGCATCAGAAATAATGTGGCCAAGGGTTGAAAAATCCATATCATCTTCCTGCAGACATCTTGATTATTGAAGAGGCATCTCATTTAAGGGTAAAACCTTGAAGATAAAAAGACTACTTTGCCAGAAAAATTGCTTCCTTTGTAGCCATAGCCTCTGCAATTCCAGCATCAACTCTTCACTGATAATGCTTTGACAGTCCAGCTATAAAGCCACCAAACGGATTCAAGATAACTACACCAGTACCAAACGTATGAGAATATGATGCGATGGCCCCATCAAACCTAACAGTGTAGCATCTTGAGTAATTACCTCCATCTAAATTCTGCACAGCAGTGACATTTGTTTGAATATTATCCAAACTGGCTGCTTGGAAGTCATCTACTTCCTTGAAAACGAGCACATGGAGTCAAGTGGTTTAAATTTTTCCTCAAATATAGCTGAATTCTGATTTTGCCAGATTTAATAACATAGCATGGACAACAATTCAAGCTCAGTAGAAGTACTCGTGAGGATTATTTACGAAACCCATAAAGCACCAGCGGGAATTCTACAGCTGCTGCTTGAAAAAATCTTAGTTGATCAAGATATGTTGGGACAAGGAAGATATAGCCTATACTTGTTCTGCAAGAGGACAGCGGAAGAAAATACGTATCAAATTCGCAGTTTCATGTATTCATATGGAATAAGTAGGATCAACAACAATTCTTCTTTTCAATAGATTTTCAAGTCGGTCGACATTATACTTCGTATTATAATATGAGTTAACGTGTCCATAATATCATAGTCGCAATAAAAACATCGATAATATATGCAACATTTCTCAATTTCACAGCCTAATGACATGCCAAAATTTCGTAAATTCAAATAATTTCATATAACACGTGATTCATAATTTTTATAAGAAAATGACATTGAGAACTTTTAATTACGTAAAACTTTGTACTTAAAAATCCACGAATGCGGCAAAAGTTGCTTACTCCAAATTCCTGGTCCTATCTCAAGCTTCTTAACCTTTTCCTTCTCTTAATTTCCCAAACCTAAAAATAATTCCAAATAAAAAAATAAATTCATCCTTGTTTTTCCCTTACCAATAAAAGAAGTCATAAAAATTAAATTGTGTTCACTAGAATGGGCAAATCTTGAGCTGCCGAAACCAAAATATTGAATAATTTATACAGTTGTAAACTAGGTCCCAAATCCTAAAATTTTTTAAGAAATAATTCTCATTATATCTTTCTAATATGCGTAGACATTGTCTAAAAGTTATTGAAGTATCACAATTCCGAAATATGTTTTTCAAGTTAAACAAGGTTCACTAAAATATTCATACATTAAATTCTTAGAAACATTACTCAATGCACTATAATTTTTATGCAGAAAAAATTTTCAAAATTCACAATATGTAGCCCTCGAAACAGCTTAGAAAGCTAGAGTATCATTATAAGCATGTAAATTTCTAAATTGGGTAGAAAAAAAAAAAAAAAACTACCATATCTTGGGATATATAGACCACTTAACAATGATTCTTCAGATTCAGAAACTCGATCCATAATATTAAAACTTCCAATAGTAACTATTATGTGATTCAAAACAAAATAACATACTCAAAATTACTCTTATAGTCAACAGAAGAAATTTGGAAAAATCTATTTTAGGTTGATTGGCAAATGAAATTCAAATCATCATAACTTGTATGACTCGTATAACTATGATTATTATAGCAATGAAACTCAAAATTTAATAAACTCTTATGAAGTACAAATTCCAAGATTGGGATCGTAGTGTATTTAAAAAATTAGTCCAAATTCAGTTCATAGTCAACCCTGAATCTGTTCATGGTTACCAGGGTTGATTTTTAGACATCAAACGAGTACATGATCTTCATTACTAATTTAAATCTCAATGAGTCTAGCTTCAAACCAAACCAAAAGTAATCAATTTAAATTTTCCTACATCAACTTATAGCCAATTTCCTATGGGTACGCAATGCTTACTAATAACCTTTCAGCTACTGGATTTCCTTACAACATTGAGAATTTACAAGGATTGATATACAAATTAAAAACTAGATGATGAGACTTATACTGACTTGAAAATAGTATAACAATCTATTTATAATAATAATAAAAAAATACCTCTTCTTCTATCTTCCAGTGACTCAAATCCATAACTAATAAGAAAATATAAGATAATATAACAGTCTATTTTTAACATTCTAGTGAAAATATAAATACAATAAAAACAATAAACACAATAATATAAGAGTCTAGTGAAAATATAGGTGTCTATTTATAAACACAATAAACATAGATCAAATCGAAATTTTCTACTCCAAGTTATGATGTCTTAATAAAGAATACTCAAAACTATCAAATATTTTTAAGGTTATAATCCACTTTTCACCCCTCAACTTCTTCACCATTTTCCACGTTGTATCAAAAAAGAATTTTTTTATCACTTTGTACCATAATATTTTCTTTTCTTGCCACTTCAATCAAACACTAAAAAATGCTGTTAATCCAGTGACTTTAATTAACTATTGGATTGAAGTGGTAAGAAAAAAAATATTAGGGTGCAAAGTGGTCAAAGAAGTTTGAGATTCAATGTTTCAAACGGAATTTGTGACAAGTCAACCATAATTTCACAAATTTTTTACTTTTTTCATCATTCTGACTATCAATTTCACATGTAAAAACAAAATCATTATCACAAGCATAAAATAAACATTTTACCTTATCCTAAAGACTTAAACAACACATGCAAACTACATTGTGCAAGATTGAATTTCATTTTCAAGAATATCATTCGCATTCATAACTACCAAAGTCTCAATTTTCCATATTTTCAACCATCCAACTAGAGTAAATCTCATTTACTTGATGGATCTTTAATGAATGATACCTAAACTCCTACTTCTGCAATCCACTTATCTTTCAAAACTGGTCATCTAATTTTTCATTCGATTAATTGCCCTTTGCACCCAAAACGTGTTTTCATTTGTCACAATGCACCCAAATCGGTTTTGACTACTTTGAACTCTGATGTTTTCTTTTCATTCCACCTCAGTCTAGCCGTTAACAGAAGCTACTAAATTAATGAAATCTTTTTAACTATTGGACTGATGAAGTGGCAAGAAAAGAAAACATTAGGGTGCAAAGTGATTAAAAAGAGTTTGAGATGTAATGTGAAAAAATAGGAACAAGTTAAGGGATGTAAAGTGGTTTATACCCAATATTTAATTTTCAATCTTTATAAACAAAATTTCAAGGTGAAATACACATCAAATTATTGTGATTTACATCCAAAACTCATATATAAAAACCATGATAATGATAACAAAACTAGCTCTACAATTTATGGGAAAATTCTCACTTCAAAATTAAAATTTTTGGTTAGTAAGTTCATAGCAACTTACTACCTTCTCTTTTCATTTTTGCTCTTGTTTTCTTGATTTTTCATACATAAAATCAAGATATTTTCATCTTCTTTTAACTCCCACCGATTGATTTCTTCGATTTCTCTCTCTTCTTAACTTTCTCTTAAGATTCTCAATTGTTTTTCGATCTTCTAACACATAATTATAAACCAAAATTATAAAGAAGTTAATTTAAATAGTATAGAATTATTTGCTTTTAAACTCACAATTAGTAATAAAGAAGTTACTTTAGATAGCATTCCTATGAACCCGATATTTTGTGCATGCTATTACCAATCACTCTCGCACATCCTATATCCCACTTAAACTCAAATATGCCTATCTTTTGTTAGGATAATTAAGCATCATTTTTTAACAAAAATATGATGATTTTAGAGATCAGTAAGAAAGTAATACATATTAAGACTACAACAATAAAATACAGTATAAAACTCCAAGGTAAGCACAACCCATCCTATCTAGCCTAAGCGAACCCTTAGCTAGTCTAGGTAAGTTTACATTGTTGTAAGACAAAATGTTCCTACTATCAAGAACTTCATTTTCGAGACAATCTGCAAGTGGGAGTTAACATCCCTATAAACACGACATACATTACAAACGCTTGCATCAAAGATTGAATCTGTCAAATTATTTGAGCAATCTTCTAGGATGGTTTATGATTTCTGCATAATGCATCAACAAGAAGAAGCGAATCAGGTATCAATCACCACATGAGTAACTTCCACTCTAATGCTAGATAAAGCATCATTTTTTGCTATAAAGTGTGTAATACTTCAAGTTTTAAGTAGGGTGGTAATATGGGCAATGAGTTTATAATGAAGAGAGATGGGATATAGTTTTGAAAAGTTCTACAATCGGATAAAGGATTCCTTCTACTGATTTGAAGGTTGTATATTCAAGTTTTAGAATACATGGCATTATATCATACAAGTCTTTAAATTATAATAGAATGGTTCACAAAAAGGGCTAGAATTTTCCTATAGTTGTTACTATGAAAAATGGATTAGTATAAAAAAAACATGTACATGAAAATGCCAACAAAAATTTTGGGAGTGTAGTTCCCAATGTACTTTTTGTCTAACTACCAACTGTTTTGGTTTATCATGGATTCATCATCGTGAGATAATTTATCTCCAGATGAATGGTCATGTGATACTTTATCCTCAATTTGTAATCTTGTATTTGGTTTGTTTAGGATAATTGACAAAATGATATTTTGATAGTTTTATCATTTTTATATTTTTATTGAGAACGATGACTGTATTTATTGAAATACTCCCTTATTATTATTCACTTACTTTAAATTTTAACACATAAAATCATTTTAAAATAACATAATGTCATGTATTTTAATAAAATAAAATAATAATCTTTGAAATATGTTGACAAGATAAAGTCATTAAAATATATAGATAAATTAGTAAAAGAGAGTGATAAAAATTATAGTAATGTAGTAATATGTTTTTCTAATTTTGAAAAATTACTAGTACATACATCCATGGATTTGTTTAGTAATTAGTAAAACGGAGGGCTCCAAAGCAGGAAGGCCTCCGCATGACAAAAATTAATGAACAAAAGAAGTAATGTAAAATGGTGAAGAGTAGTACAAAACTATAATAGTTTCATGTATAGAATTCTAACTTTTATAAGAACTCTTCTAACCAAAATGGTTACCTATGGGGAAAACAACTCTTAAAAACCAATTGCTATTTTTGATATTTGTTTAGTTTTCCTATAAATAAACAACTTTTGAAAACAAATTGTTGCTTTCCTAATCATCCTTATTCCTTACCATGTATGTGCAAAGTGAGGAATTCATTGCCTTATTCCTTAATGGATACATGCAAAGCTAGGAATTATTGAAGGTTACAATTAGTGAAAATTATTAATCAAGTTTCTCTAATTTACATACTAAGTATTGCAATTTGTCAACACATACAACATTCGCAACATATAGTGTATCAAAAGAAAGAACATCTTCCATTATCTTTCAAAAAATCAATAGGCAATATTTATATATGTATTTCTTAAATATTTGCATGTTTTTAGTTTATATTTATTTGTTAGCACTTTTACCCAAAGTTATCGCAAGATTCCATTTTTCTTTTAGTATTCTATATTAACATGTTGATATTTCTAAATTAAAATGCATATATATATACACACACACACACACTCTAGTAACTCTTTCTTCTTATAGTTTGTTTTTTTGTAAAGGTTCTTTTAGAGATAACAATTGAAATCTATTTTCTTTTATTTATTCTGTACAGATAATATAGTTTTTTTGCATTCCTTATTTTTTACAAATTGTAAATTATGAAAAATTATTCTTTAATAAATGACAAAAATTAGAATTGTTGAAGAGTACAAAACTTTGGGAAGTCTCGAGGTATACTTCAACATTAATGATGTTATTGCTTTCTCACTAAAGTCTCTAAATATACTATTCTTTTTCCTGAATGTTAAAAATGTCTCTAAAGTATGAATCAATTTGGTCCCTTGAATATCATAAAAAAAAAAAGTTTAAAACACATGTATTCATCATATATGTTGCATAGATTTATGTGTAATTATTCAATTGTTATGCCTCGGGTAGAGATTGCATTCAACCAAAACAAGTAATAATAAAACCTCACTAATACTTTTAACTCTACCCTCACTCCTACTAGTATACGGAGTAGGTAGTAGTATAGGATAAGTGGCTAATGTTCTCCCAAGGATTGTTGGTTCAGAACAACAATTACCAAGATTTAAGGGTCTTTGTATAATTATGCTAATTGACTATAGAAGGAAAACTTGCCCTAATCATGTTCAATTAAGCATGTAATCAACAAGTAAAGAGCCATCTAAACTTATGAAATGAAAGCAAGTAAATCTATCATTAAAGTCTTTAAAACAACTAAATTAAAATGAGTCTTAGAAAGCGAGTAAGCCCAAAATTGACTAAAGGAAACTTAAAGAAAGCATGAAAGCTAGAAGATGTCTATTTTCTATTAATTAAAGTATAGAAATTTGTAGAGAGAACTGAATTAAAATTAAATATTTTGGATTTTTGATTAAGTAAAAGAAAGTCCACTAAAAATTACTTGAACTTAATGCAAGGAAATGAAAATTTTTAAATAAAAATTACCAATTTAGCTAGAACCCTAAGAACTTCAAAGAAAACTTGAAATTTAAGAAACTTGGATTGTAAGAAAATTAAAGAGAAGGCATGTAAAATTTATATCTAATTGTAATAGCAAATGAAAAACCTACTAAGATTAACTAATCAAAATTTAAACTTGTTAGGAATTAAAGACAAGATCTAATGAAATTTAAAGAGAACTTTTATATTAAAAGAAAACTTGAGTCATAAGTTAAAACTAAACTATTGTAATCTACCAATTACTAACTACACTACTACTATGTGTACTTGAATAAGTTACAAGATATAATTTAAAGAGTTGCAACCAAAAATTACAAATATACCCTAACTACTTAAGCTGATGCGCTTTGATGTCACAACATTCAGTTGAAAATTTCACTTTGAATTCCCGCCTCATTGTCGAGACGTTGTACATTCCATGTCGCGACATCAAGCTTCTTTCATCTCAAGTCTACAATCTTCATCATTTTCAATTTGCTCCTTAGACTCATTGATGTTGAACTTTCACCCCTTTAATTCTTATCCTGCAAAACACTAAATTAAATAAGTGATCTAATTAAACTAAAATTAAGCAATAACTCATATTCATATCTTATAATATTTTCAAGCAATGCAAATGCAATATCCTAATACTAGTAATTAAGTTAAAACACTTAATTAAACACCACAAATAGGTGTTAAACTAACAAAAAGCTATAGTTAGAAGTAGAATAACTCTAGTTTACTAGAGTTATCACACCCCTAAAATTAACATTTTGTTAGTCCTGAGTAAAACAAAAAAGAAAAAGACTTTAAGTAAACAAGTAGGCATAAATATACCACCAAATTGATGACACAAAAGATAAATAAGGGATGTACTTATGAACAATTAGGAAACCTTTCAAGGGACCTGAAATATCATATGATAATTGAATCATTTCAACTAATCACTCCAAGTTTTCAATTTACCCAAGAATCACAAGTTCAAGTGTCACCCAAGACTTCAAATGACTAAGATTCACCATTCTCAAAAAGCTTTTAGCAAAAAAAAATTCATTCATTCAAAACATAATTTTTTTTCAAATAAAAGGATTACTAAGTTGTTCAATCATCACGACAAGGCGCCACATGGAAATAGAAGCTCATTAGCAGTATACCTACATGCATATGTCACACAAAGTTGGAAACATCAATCTATCAAGGAGTGAGTAGTATGATATCAATGGTAGGTATTATAAACATTTTCTCCTTGACTTTTTGGTATTCAAAAAATAATTCCTAATGGCTTCTTTCATAGAAACAACATGAGTACAAGCTAGAATCCCATACTCACTTTATTCGTAAAAGCAAAATTTCTTTTCACCCCTAAACCAAGGAAGAGAAGTAAAATGTACCCAAAATTAATATTCAACACTAATCATTCACAAATTAGAATAACATTCCCTATGCAAATACACAAAATATCTAAATTACTTCTATTCCATTTAAACAATTTTTTTTCAAAAGACAGATGAACCAACAAAGTAATATTAATGATTTGATCAAAAGCAACATTTCAAATGAATTTAGTTAAAAATGTGAGTCCCTCTTTTTGAAAATAGTAATACAAAGTTTTTGAAATTCTTGAGTTGTAAAGGAATTACTAAACACCCCCAAACTTGACACTTTTATTCGAATGATGAGTAAGACTCGTCCATCCACTCACCTAAAATTCAATAAACACTAACCGATATACGAACAAGTTTGAAACATAATAACATAACCCAAAACAAAATCTAATAAATAAGTCCAATTGAATAAGTCACTACGAGTAACATTAAGCAAAAAACAAGTAATCATCCATAGAAGTTCAAAATATTCAATTGAATCTTTCAAGTACCAATAATATTCTACTTGGCATCAGCTTAAGACACTTAGCTAACCCATTCCAAAATGAAGTATCTAAATCAAAATATCTCAAAAACTATAAAATAGACAAAATAAAGTAATAAAGATGCTAAAGAAATGAAAGGTAGAAATATTCTTCAAATCCCTCTAAGTGCATTAAAGAAAGAAAGGTAGAGAGAATTAAGAATGAAGTGGTTTTCTCCATGTGCCGCAAGCCATCACTCTTCATCTTTGGCCTTATTAGGATATCTCGCTCCATCCCCTCTTGGTCATCTTCTGCACCACTATGCTGACTCTCCTCGAAATTCTCATCCTAGATCCTACTAATGCCACCAACTTGCTGTAGTTCTCCTTGATGTGCCGGTCTCTCGGGGGGTGTATAAAAGAAATGCCCGCAAGGTGGACCACAATTCCATGCTAGAGGTGGTCTTGGCTGGATTCATGTACTCAATGTTATGTTGCTAAGAGCTTCACTGACAAGCACCAAGTTGTTATAGAGGATTAGCTGGTTGTAGGTCCAATATTCTTGAAGTTAATTGCACTCCTTGTTGGTGCTTGGTGCATTAAATACATACTCTATAGGCATGGGAATGTATGATGCTCATGAAGGTGGCTGTAGAGGTATAGTGGCTTCTCCGAGCTTACTGAATTCTCTTGAACTCCTGAACCAACTTGAATACATATTATCTATTAATCCGACCTCTTCGATGAGTTTGAGGCTCTCCAATAGGGCATCCAGCAACAATAGAACGGAAATGAGTTATCAAGTTTGGAGCATAGAATATAAGCCTCTCGGTTCTCCTACTATCAAAGAATACTTGCCAAATCAATCTTCCAATATTAAGAGGCATACCCTTAAGGATAGCATAAACAAGGCATGTTTTATCCCTCAAAATATAACTCACTGAGTTTGAACCCAAATTCTGCAACTAATGAAATAAAACCACCATTTAGCCAATAAAGATAGACCCTTGCAAGGAAATTTCAACTCCTTATCATTAGTTGCATTCATAACCTAATTCACAGTAGTAGAACACAGAGTATTTTTTATGGCAATCGTGTCCTTATTTTTGTCATTACAAATTCTCGGTATTCCTCATGATCAATGAAATGTATATTAAAATAAGAATTAATCTTTTCTGAATTGTAATCAACCAATACTCCTCTCAATCTCATGCCTTCTTCTAAATCACACATATTGCAATAAAACTCTTTAACCAAGTTTAAATAACCTGGCTCAACTGCTATATCAAAACGTTCCCATTGCCTTGCCATAAGTTGTGCTTCCAATTCAATCCTTACTCCCTCATAATCCCCTCCCCAATGCATTGACAAATCAAATCCCTTTCCTTAATGACCTTGTGCTTCTCATTTGCTTTAAATAACTCACGAGCACGATCACTAGAGAGTTAGGGTTCCACAACAGGTTCACTTGGTTCACTACTAGTCCCTTCCCCCACTTTTCTTTTCTTTGAGATTTCCCCTCTTCCCCTACCTCTACTTCTTCGACCACTATCATATAGTTTCCTTGTCATTGTTTCAATCAAATTCAGCAACAAGCAGACAAAATCTACTTGCAAAGAAATATTCAACTATGCCCAATTCCACAATAAAATTAAATCCAACGAACCACAAAATTTTCACCAAAATTTCACAAAACAAAAATTTCCAAACAAATTAACAAGTACTCCACCACAACAATTATACCCACAATATTTTTCAACAAAATTTGCCAAAAATTTCCAACAAAACCCAAAAGTCAATCCACACAATTCTTCAATTCCAAGGAGTCAAATGCAAATAAGGCTCACAAATAATCTCGAAATTAACCCAAAATCAAGCCAAATCAAGAATTTAATGGTCTTGAGTACAAGAATTTGGAACTTTTTACCTAATTAGTTGATGTAGAAGCCTTAAATTGATTGAAAACCTCCTTGAAATCTTGAATTTTACCCTTGAAAAGCCCAACTTGAGGATGCATAATGATAGAGGGAATTTGTTTGGGTGGATTTGTGTAAGATTTATGAATGAATGAAGAAGAAGAATTGAAAGAAAGGGAGAGAGATGGGTACAGGCAGGGTTTGAGAAGAAAAGGGGTTTAATTTCAGAAAGAGGCTGAAAAAGTGTTTATAACAGCCTTCTCCCAGATTCTAGTGTCGCGACATAGGCTAACATGTGCATGCCAGGCATGCTTCCGTGTCACGACATTGAGGCTTTTATGTCACGACATCAGATATCATGTGTGCCCCTCACGAGGTTGATGTTGAACCCCACATGACACAGTTATGTTAATCATGTTTTGATGATGACCAAATCACACTAATGGTTTGAAAACAAGTGTGCAGAAAAATAGGTATGTTCGGACGCAAATGATCGTCCGAACAAAACAACCAGAAGACTCCATGGACACAAATGACTGTCTGAAAGACAGAGCTTCAATAGGACTTTGCTTCGATCGGACACATGTTCGGATGCATCCTTGGACGTCCGAATGAATATCCTCAGAGAACGGACGCAGCGTCAGACGCAGGGATTAGCAGCGGCCGTCCGAACGGTCCAACGGCTAGTTCATTCGGACGCACACTTGCTGCATCGGCCTTCCGAAAGGTCCAACGGCTAGTTTTCCAGTAAACAGAATATAGCCGTTGGAAAGTTGTTGGAAAGTTGTTGGAAGCAGATTTTGGGCAACTATAAATACCCCTAAGGCTGAATTAAATAGAAAGAAACTTCTGCATTGATTACAAGTAATACTTGAGCTATTTGGGAGAAATAGTGAGTACAAGTGTTGTAATAGTATACGTGGTAGTTTTGTGAAAAGAGCTTAGAAGTGTAAGAGTTCTTCAAGTGTAAGAGTGGAGAGATAACAACTGTAACAAAGGGAGGTTGTGAGTGTAAAACTCTTGGCTCAACTAAAGGAAATTAGTATGAGCAAGAGTGATCCTCATTTGTGTACGAGAGGTTATTGTCTCACCTACTTTGAAGAAACTTTTAGTGGCTAAACTTCAAGTTGTGAACTTGGTAGTTGCCTTGTAAGAAGCTCTTTGTAGTTGTAAGCTCCAAGCTTGAGAAGCTTGGGAGTTTGGTTTGATTCTCTTAATCTCAATATTCTTATTTGTTCTTTAAGCTTAAATTGTTGAATATCTATTGTATTCATTTGTGCTTAAGTTTTTATTTGGTGCATAAAGTTTAAATTTCTATTAAGCACGTAAAAAGGTTGTTTTAGATACAACCTAATTCACCCCTCCCTCTTAGGTTGCCCTTTGGGACCAACAGTTGATGTCGCGACATCAACTCTCAGTGTCAACTGACATCAAAATAGGGAAAATTTTCTACCTTTCTGGAAGTTTGAAGTTGATGTCATGACATGGAGCGTGATGTCACAACATAATTCTAAGATGTCTGCATGATTGATCTTGATGTCGCGACATTAACATCAAGAATCAATGTTGCGACATCAAACTAAACTTCTACAAAGTGCAATTCTAACACTTAGTGAATTTTTCGGTCTTCTTTCTCACTTCACCCAAGTCTTCTCACCACCCACAAATATAAAAAACACTAGTATTAGAAGACAATTTCTATTCATTCCTTAGCACATTTTATTCAAATCATAAACAAACTTTTCAAACCAAAATTCAACCAAAAGCAAACCAAATCAAAACTAAACAAGAAATAACACTTTAAAAAAATATATGGAATTTAAAAGTTGGATTTCCTCCCAACAAATGCTCTTTTAGAGTCACTAGTTTGATTATGACAAGACTTGATCAAATAAAGTAATTAAGAATGGTCGGCCGTCCTTTTCCTTTGATGATGGTCTCCATGGGAAGAGTTTGATTCCCTTTTTTCCACTAAGAATGTTCGATTCCCAACTTTCACATCATCTCTTCCCTTTTTCCAAGTATGATAAGAGTTAATGGACCAATTACCACAACAATTTGCTTCTCAAGAGACCTTCTCTTCTTTTGGCGTATTTCACCTTTTTGTCATCAGAGACAGTGTTAATTTTTTGATTCCTGGTATTATCCTTTTGATTCTTTATCACAACACCATTAACATCTGGTGGATCTTTCTCCAAGTCATTTTTCAAGTCTTTCTTTGCTTCATATATCTCTTTGAGTGATTTTCTTTCCTCAACTTAGAGTGCCTCTTCATTTGACCAAACAATAAGAGAATCAAGTGAATGGTTAACACAACTTTCTTCAAAAATTGGAACATTATCATTATATTCAAAGACATCAAACTCAACCAATTCATTTCAACTTGTAAAATCAACTTCCTTTTATTATCATGAATCAGGTTGACAAAAAATGCCTCCTCAATATAGGTCAATGGAATTCCAATATATTTTTTGGTGTCTAGCACTAGAAAATCAACAAGGAAAGCCAACTTGTCCATTTGAACTAGCACATCCTCCAATAAGCCAAAAGATTTTCTCTTGAACAAATCTGCCAATTGAAGTGTGATTTGAGTAGGCTTGGCACTTGTGATCCCAAACTTGTCATTGATGGCCTTAGGTATAACATTGATGCTTGCCCCTAAGTCACATAGTGAACGATGCAATGTATGACCCCCCGTGTTTACTGGTATAGTGAAACTACCTGGATCCTTGGGCTTAGGTGGCAATTTCCTTTGCACAATTGCACTACATTTAGCATTAAGGCACACCTTTTCATCATCATCCTACTTCCTCTTCTTAGCTAGAATCTCTCTCATAAATTGAGCATAGTGATCATTATGAGTGCTTCAATCGAGGGGATATTAATTTGGAGCTTTTTAAATACCTCAAAGAATTGATTGAAATGTTTCTCTTTTTCTTCCTTCCTTGGGTCAACTTCAACCTTTTAGGAAATGGTATCTTCACCGAAGGATATAAATTCAAACGTTCTTCAATTTGCTTATTCTTGCTCCCTTTCTTCTTGTGTCAGTTACTTTCACCCGTCAATCTTCTTTTTTTCATCATAATTGACCTCATTTTGAGGTTCAACCATCTTTGATTTTTGATTTTCCTTCTTTCTATTAACTTCATGCTTCTCACTCCCCATCATGAACTCCTTTCCACTCCTCAAAGTTATAGCATTATGTTGTTCCCTTCCCACTTGATCTCTTTCATTTTGCTATCATGGATTTGGAAATTGTATCGCTTGGCAAAGATCCCAAAGGTCTCTCACTTTGTTCTCTAGCTAATTGAGCCAATTAGATCTCTAAATTCCTTGTAGTAGCTCTTAAATTCTCATACTCTCTCCTTTGATTTTCCATTTCTCTCCATTGATTCTCATAATCTCTCCTCAAATTGTCAAATTGAATTTCGAGATGATCATCCTCTCTATGAAAGTTTAATTGATTATAGTTCAAGGGTGATGGAGGGTTATGTTGTTGATATTGAGGCCTTGGTTGGTTGTTAGGTTAAGGGGGATTTGATCGGGATTGATAAGATTTGGTTTGAAAATTCCTTTGGTGAGAGGATTGATAAGGCCTAGAAGAAGTTGATGCTTAGCTTTGACAATTTTGTGGTATAGGGTTGTGTTCAGGGAGGATTTTGTTGGCTATTTTGATTGCTCCAAGAAAAGTACGGGTGGTTCCTCCCAGATGGGTTGTAAGTATTTCCACAAACTCCGAGAGGATTCCTTGAAGATGATAGTTGATTAGAGACATAATTCATTGTTCATTTGACCCCATAAAAACTTCAAATTGTTCCCTTAGATGTCCACCACCACAAATATCACAACCAAGAGGAGCTTGAGATGAAGAAGTCACGGCATTTACGGTATTTTCTTTTCCCAAACTTTCCAAAGCTCTCGTCAAGTTACTCATGGCATTCATCAATATTCTTTGTTGAGCATTAGCAATGCATTATTTGTGTTCAAATTCAAGACACCTTCATGTTGAACATTGGCTTGTTGAGCAACCGATTGAGCAATAGGACCATGATCGTAGTAGTTAGACGCCATCATATTAAGTAGTGCTTGAGCTTCCTCTAGCATTTTGAAAGATAATGAACCATCCGTAGATGCATCAACAATTGATTTGATTTCTTGAGCCAAGCCATTAACAAATGTTTGAATTTGAAACCAAAGGGGAATAGCTTGATGTGTGCATTTTCTTAACAATTTTTTCAATTTTTCTCACGCCTCACTAAGACATTCACCTGTGTCTTGCTTGAACAAAGTGATTTCATGTTGAAGTTTGGTAGTTCTTGAAGGAGGGAAATGTTTCACCAAAAATTCTTGGGCTAATTGATTCCAAGTAATGAATGTCCCTTGTGGATGTGATTGCAACCAAGCTTTTTCTCTATTCCTCAATTGAAAAAGAAAGACCCTTATACGAATGCAATTGGGATAGACTTCATTATCGCATTTGAAAGTATCCAACACTTCTTCAAAGTTCAGCAACTGTTTATAAGGATCCTTATTAGGACCTCCACCGAGCATCACATGGGCTTGCAATATTTGGATAAGAGTGGGCTTGATTTTAAAGTAATTCACTTGCACTACCATACGTGTAATGCTAGAATTAGCTCCATCAAAGTTTGGCATTGCATAATCCCTTAGAAGACGATCGTTTCCATTAACTCCATTGCAATTGAAATTAGCACCCATGCCATTATTTTCTACTCCTTCAACTTGCTCATCATCACTATTGTTGCCAATATTCTCATTCAAGATCCTTTGACTATGTTGAGGATTTTTTATATCGAGTCTTGCCAATTCTTGTTGTACCCTTTTCTCTTTTCAAATTCTTCTCAATTCTTTCTCTCTCATCGCCAAGGAAAATAAAATTTTCTTTTCTCCTCTAACCATGCACTACAAGAGCAAATTCAACCAATTAATCACAAGTGCCAATTCAAACTAAAATACAGTTAGAATTAAACATAAACAAGTAAAGGCTACTAATTAAAAACTAAGATTAAGTACTAAAACAAGTAAAATGCCTAATATACACGACCCTTAGAGTGTTTAATATTGCCAATACACCAAGGACAATTCCTAGTGACAGTGCCAAAAACATGTTACGCCACGAGTAGAGATCAAATTCAACCAAAACAAGTAATAATAAACCTCACTAATATATTTAACTCTACCCTCACTCTTGCAAGTATACGGGATACGTAGTAGTCTAGGATAAGTGAGTATCATTCCCTCATGGATTGTTGGTCAGTAATTACCAAGATTTAAGGGTTTTTGTATAATTAGGCTAATCAACTATAGAAGAAAAACTAGCACTAAACATGTTTAATTAAGCGTGTAATCAACAAGTAAAGAGCTATCTAAACTAATCTAATGAAAGTAAGTAAATCTATCACTAAACTATTTAAATAACTAAATTAAAATGAGTCTTAGAAAGCAAGGAAGCATAAACATTGACTAAAGGAAACATAAAGAAAGCATTGAAAGCAAGACGATCTCCATTTTCTACTAATTAAAGCTATACAAATTTCTAAAGAGAACTAGATTAAAACTAAATATTTTTGAATTTTTTATTAAGTAAAAGAAAGCCCACTAAAAATTAGAACGACCCTCACAAATTGCGAACACTAATTTGTTAAGAATTAATCGGAAGAACTTAATGTGAGGAAATGAAAATTTTTAACTAAAAATTTCTAATTTAGCTAGAACAGTAAGAACTTCAAAGAAAACTTGAAATTTAAGAAACTTGGATTGCAAGAAAATTAAAGAGAAGGCAAGTAAAATTTATATCTACTTGTAGTACATGAAAAACCCACTAAGGTTGACTAGTCAAAATTTAAACTTGCTAGGAATTAAAGATAAGATCTAAAGGAATTTAAAAGATAACTTTTACATTAAAAGGAAACTTGAGTTTAAACTAAAACTAAACTACACCAATCTACCAATTACCAATTGTTACCAATTACCAATTACCAACTACACTACTACTATGTATACTTGAATAAGTTACAAGATATGATTTAAAGAGCTACAGTCCAAAAACAAAATGCCCTGACTACTTAAATTGACGTGCGTCGATTTCACGACATAGAGTAATTGATGTCGTGACATCGAGTTGAAAATTTCACTTTGAATTCCCTCCTCGATGTCGTGACATCAAAAATTCCATGTCGCAACATCGAGCTTTTTCCAGCTCAAGTCTTCAATCTTCATCATTTGCAATTTACTCCTTAGACTCTTGTAATCTTAAACTTTCACCTCTTTAATTCTTATCCTGCAAAACACTTAACTAAATAAGTGATCTAATTAAACTAAAATTAAGCGAAAACTCATACTAATATTTCCAGGCAATGCAACTGTAATTACCTAATGCAAGTAATTAAGTTAAAACATTTAATTAAATACCAAAAATAGAGATTAAACTAACAAATAGCTATAGTTTAGAAGTAGAATAATTCTATTAGTTTACTAGAGTTATCACCAATCCCTAGTCATATATTAGGGGTAGCTATCTTGGATACTAGGGCAGTACCTTACATTCGTTTTTGTGTAAAATATCTCTCAACAAGCCATGTAATTTCTCAACATTGCAATAAAGTTTGGGTTTCACTAAAAAAGTAATAAAAATTGTGTAATTATTCAAATTTTATTTTTTTTAAAAGATGTTAGGTGATTAGTTCCTTAAAATTTCTTCTTTTATTCTTGAGAATTATAAAGTGATTACGAAAAATTGAGATGTTGTTTGCATGCTATATTTTTGAAATAAAATATTATTAGGTTTAAATGCAAAATAAACTTCACCTTAGTTGCAGTTTACTCCCACAATTTATTTAATAAATAATCCACCTCCTGCTTTATGTTTTGGAACAAAATTTTCCCGTGCTAATTACTTTTGTATTTCCTTTTTCCTTCTTTTTCTCTTTTATTCATTTCTCTCTTTTCATTTTCCTTTTATTTTTTCTCTATTCTCTTTTCCAAGTACTAAACAAATTATACTACTATTACAATTGATTAATCACAAACTCTAATTCTTATACGTTTATATAAATAATAGACTAATTCTATTTTGCACCTGTCAAACTATACCCGATTCTCACTTTGTGCCCCAAACTTTAGCTATAGATACTTTGCACCCTGAACTCTCAAATTCATCTCACTTTAGTCCTTTTTTTTATGCCATCTCAAAAATTAATTGAATTTTTCCATGTGTACAATAAATTCAGCAAGAAAGACAACAATATTTTTGGGTGCAAAAATTAACTTTTTTAACGATGTTAAAAAATGGGTTTAAAGTGGTTTCAGAGTTGGGGGAGTGCAAAGTGTCCAAAACTAAAATTTGGGTGCAAAGTGAGAATTGGGTATAACTTAAGAGGCACAAAATGGAATTAGGCCCTAAATAATTTATTTTTTTTGTATTAAACTTGCTTTGTAATACATGCATATATAATTTTTTGTAATTAGAAATTGTGATTACTACCCTATTGGTATTAAAATTAACAAATAAATAACTAAAAAAATAAAAATAAAAGATTAGTTCAAACAAAATTTAAAAGTTATTCTAATGGATACAAATAAAACCCCCTTCGGCCCCTATATTATGCAACCATATATACGTTACACGTTAGACCCGTTTGTTGTCATATATTGACTAACTTATCTTTGACCCTTATTTTAAGCAGTAATAATATTTTGTTTTGGCACGGTTATGCCAAAAATACAATGTACCATTGAAACTCCTATTATGTAATTGTATTTTGTACTTAGAATAAAATTCTTAATTTTCTTTGTATCATTTTATGTTTCATAGTTTATTTATTTGTTAAATAAAATAATAATTAATTAAAAACTCTATACTTTTACTTTAATATATGTTGCTAGTTTTATAATGGTTATATAATTTAGAAATTAAATCACTTGTGCACATAGGAAAATCAGATCTTGCAGTTAATGAATTATTTAAGTAATATGAATTATTTTGTAGTGGGGACTAATGGAAAAGAAACAAAATGAAAAAGAAGAGATAAAACAAATACATAGAAAAAAGAGTAAAAAAAATTAAAGTCAAAACAATTAAAATAGCAGCATAGTTTTGACCTAAACAAGAAAGAAGAGGGTTAAATTCTTAGTAATAAGTTGAGTGGTGATAACTGCAGAAAACTAAATTTATATTTACACAAAATTTAGCAGTTTTAGTATGAGTTTTAAGCATTCTTAATGTTACAATGTGTGTTTTTATCTATTTTTACTTTTATGTGTTAGAATGTTTCCGTATGTGTTTTTTTTAGTGTTTTAGTACTTATTTAGGTATTAATTATCTTTCTTTATAATGTTCTTGTATTTAGAGTTTGTGTTTTGTCTCTAACCTAACTCAGTTGAAAGTTACAGTTTTCATTCGTCTTTGGTTTCTGGTTTTTGTGATTATTTTGTTTCAATGTTTAAGAGATATTTTAAGTATTTATTACATTATTTATGTGTGTTTTTGTGTTAGGGTTCGATAGGAGCTAACAGTTCATCAATTGGACGTCGAATGAAAATTTTCAATGCATAACATTGTAGTGGAGAAAGTTGATTCCGCTGTATGAAATTCTGAAGAGAAAATTTGAAACTGCAGTTTCAAACATCGAAAATAGCACTATCATTTGAGACCGCGGTGTCAAATTCAGATATAAAATTTTGACAGAACAGTCCAAAATCTTCTGGGGATGAAAATGTCCAGTTTGTGGCTAACTTTTGCTGCACTAATTCTCATCAACCCTGGCACACTATATATATATATATACACCCTTTTTAAGTCTCATTTGAATGTGTTAGCCTAGGGTTGAAATTAGATTATTTCTGATAGTTTTAGGGTCTTTTTCCTTCCCATTTGGGGAGGGTTTTCTTTGTTTAGGATTTCTTTAGTTGTAATTGTCATTTGCAAGTTGAAGATTGAAGTCTTTTAGTATAAGGTTGCGTTTGATAAATCTAGAACCTAAACACTAAAAATTAAGTGGTGAAGTCCCATTAATTTGTTGAATTTATTAAGTTGTATCTGTTTGATAATCAATTGAACTTGAGCACTTAATTGAAATATTTTATCCCTTCTATATTACATAGTTCGAGGATAATATTACAGTTTATTTTTATAGTAGGCTAATTTTTTAAATATTATATTTATAACACAAATCAATGGTTAATTAATATATAGTGTGTGTGAAAGAATGAATATTATGTGTGCAAGTGTGTGTTTATTGTGAGAGAGAAGGAATATAGCGTGTTCAAGTGTTTGTTATGTGTCTGAGAGAATAAATACAGTGTGTGCAAGTATGTGTTTATATGTGCGAGAGAAATAATATAGTGGTGTTTATATGTGAGAGAAAATGAATGTTGTGTGTGCAAGTGTGTTTATGTGTGAGAGAGAATGAATATAGTGTGTGCAAGTGCATGTTTTTATGTGTGAGAGAAAGAATATAGCGTGTTCAAATATGTGTTGATGTCTGAGGAAGAATGAACATAGTGCGTGCAAAAAAAGTGTGTGTTTATATGTGAGAGAGAATGAATGTAGTGTATGCAAGTGTAATTTTATGAATATGTTTCTATATGCAAAAAAGTGTGTGAATGTGAAATAAAGAAAAATTGAGTGAGTTTTACTATACTAGTAAAGAATTCAGCAAATTAAGTAATAGACTTTTCACTTAAAATTTTGTATAGAAATTAAGTGGCACTTAATGTATTCGGAGGTAGGAGAATTTTGTTATCAAACATAATTAATACAAAAAACACTTAATGAATTAACTTTAGACACTTACTAAGGTTATCAAACACCCCCTAAGACTCATTATTTTAAGTTTAATCTCCTTTGCTTAGTGCTAAATTAGTGTATCTTAGTTTAATTGCTTTCCTTTAATTTCTTTCTTTACTTGCTTTCTTAGTAGCAATTGGTAGGCTAGTTTATAAGCTTTCTTTAGTTATGCATTCTTAGTGATAATTTGTAGTTTAAATTAGTTAATTCCTTTCTAAAGATGCTTTCTTTTCATACATATTTTTTTAAATACCTTCTCAAAAATGCTTTTTTTAGTGATAATGTTTGATTTTATGCATTAATTAGTCTTAGGTTAGGATTTGATGATGCTAATTTCCAATGGATATTAACTAATTCGTGGGTTGGGCGATAGAAGTGGTGGATAATTGGGTATTAGCAAATGATTTGGGAGCTTGGTAAGAGGAACAGGCCATTTCTTAGCCAATTTAGTAGGTTTTAACACAAAATACGAATGTTGAGTGTTAATTCCTATAGTAGTTTATTACTTGATTGGGAAGGGTAGTACCTAGGCCAAGATGCAATCTTTTCTAGTTGATTCCTTGATTTTCATGTTGATAATTAGATTAGAATCATGAGTCGGGTCAAGGGATTGATTCACCTTTCAGAGGGAGTCCCTAATTAGAGCCATTGAACCACTTGACCAATCAATTGATTAAATTCCTGGAATTGACTAATCAAATCCTAACACGTTTTAAATTGCTTTTTAGTCTTTTTAAATTATTATTTTTAGTTAAATCTTCTTTTAATCAACTCTCAAATAGTAATCTACGCATATAATCAGTACTGAGCAATACTTATGGGTTCATCCCTATTTCTACCTACTACTATTTAGCCGTATACTAGTAGTCTGCCATCTAGTTAGTAGTAAAATTTAAGTGTTTATAAATGTAGAACTAGATGTGATGCATCAAGTTTTTGCTACCATTATCGGGAATTAGTTTTTGTCAATATTGATATAATTTGGTTGGAATACTAATTTGAAGTTCTTTGTTCTCTTGTATAGTTGCTTCACGTATTTGAAATCCGAAAAAAGAAATTCATATTGTGTATAGTCGTGTTTCTTTTTGTGAAAAATCTAAAAAGATTTTTACTTGATGGATAGTTTAGACTAGCTAGTAGTCTAAACTTTCCTACTTTTATTCTTTGTGTTGTTCTAGTTCTTTTTGGTTAGTTTTAGTTCCTATTTTTCCAAGAACATACAAGGATTGAATTAGAATAATTCCAACATACTATAAGGAAATTATAAATGTAATGGAGATGTGACCATAAGCATGTTTCTTGTGCTTATTCTCCCTACCCCTTGGACTATCAATTCATATGGTCTATCCATCCATATTCCTATGAGAGTTACTAAGAAAACCATTATTCATTCCCTCCACCTCAGCCTTTCTACGAATGCCTTCCTACGAACCAATAGAGCCCCAATTCCTTTGCCAATCGACTCAATAAGTTGATGAGGCAAGATTGATGGAAATGTTGATGATACTTGAAACTAACAATGACGAAGTCCAAGAAGACCTAACCAAACTCTAAGAAGAACAAATCAAACTCTGAGAAGAGTAAGCTTAATTCTTGAAAAACGAAGACAAATCTGCTACAAGAAATTACGAGACTAACTTGCTGAGTTCTAAAGAATGACAGGTGGTGAAGACCAAGGGACTCCAATACTCCCAACAAATGAAGAAGAGAATGGACATTTGGAATATCAATGTGAAATGGTAGATTCAAAGAATCACGAGCATGAGCAACTAAGAAGAATCATTACATCTCTTGACCACCATAAACAAGGAAGTGTCATTTGAAGTATTTGTTGACAAAGAATTAGTTCAAGAAGAATACAAGAAAGAACACATTTCAAAAGAAAACGATTGTGAAGAATCTCTTGAACTTGAATTTACAACTGTCGGGGGGGTCACCACACTTGCTTGGAAACATCATCAACTTTTCTTAAGAATGAGTGTGAGTTTGTCCTGGTGACTACAAAAGAGATTCCATATGGAGTGTTTGTGGAAAAAGATGTAGCAAAAGGAGTGGAAGAAGAAGGATACTTGCTACAAGAGACCGGGGAGGAGCCAACCACCAATGCCGACGTTCAACAAGTACTTGGGAACTTCAAATGTGCTAAATAATGGTTCAAGTTCAACAAGGACTATCACATTTGTGGCAAGTCTCCGCGGTGTTATTAAGGGAGTCTTTCTTTCCTTTCTCATTATTTATGCTTTATTTTACTTTACATGATTTAGTTTAAGTAAGAATTCAGTGGGTAATAAAGGGTTGTAGCCTTATGCTTAGTTTAGTTTATATTTTGATTTTGGTAAATGATTTGTTGAGATACTTGAACAAAGTTGATGATTGATGACAATGTATATGGCAATGTAGGACATATTGTGATTGTGATTGTCATTGTCATTGATATAGTTGCTTTATTGGATGAACTTGAACTTATTTTTTAACATTTGGATGTGAAAATTCTAGTTGTTACAATTTATTTGTTAAGGGTTAAAGTTTATTTTGAAGAATTCATGTAAAACTTAATATCGATTAGGAGTAAATTTTGTTGTTGAACATCTTTTTAAGACCAATTATGTACTACGCTAAGTTTGGGGATGAGTTGGGCATATACTTATATGTGTGTTTTTCTTTTCTTTTTTTTAAAACAAAAATTGTTTAATGTTCGTGAAGTCCTAATGACCCTTACTTTGTGTGACAATGATGGTTGAAGAAAGATAGACAACTTCTATGATTCTGTGTCTCTTTCACCTAATGGAATATACATTGACATGTTGAACATGAGATTGCTTATTGCTTAGCTTGTTTAGTGTTGTACTTATTACTAATGAATGTTTTGATTGAAGGTTGAACTATTGTTTTTATGTTAAAATTGTGCTTAATTGATTACTTTCACTTTCACTTGGTTACTATTATCCATCATTTATATGAGTTTTTTTAGTTGTGCAAGGTAGTTGAAAGTTATTTCCTAGTATTATTCTTAGTTAGTTATGTTTTTATACATTTTTTAGTAGTATTTTTATTTCTTGTGGTATATGAGTGGCAGGATGAGTTGTAACTCATCACTGAATAAATTGAAAAGAATGGTATTCTATTTTTAAGTCTTGTTTGTTCATGGGAATAGTGATATTTTGTGAATAAAAAGTTTTGGTAATTCGATAGGAAAATGGTCATTTTGGTGCTCAATGATTTTATGGGTCTAATAGTAGCATATTACTTGCAATTTTTACTTGGTCATTTCGGATTTTAATAGTCTTAAAATGAATAGTTCTTGTTGCAAGTAATTATTTCAAAAATCAACTTTTTTATTTTAAAAAGAGAGTAGTATGCTAATTAGTTTTTAAAATGGTTTATTTGAAATATCGTGCTTTCGAAGTATGCCATTAGAAGTAGAAAAAAGGCAAGTAAAAGCAATGTCTTCGAAATATGTCAATGGGTGCTAGTATGCTGACAAGTTGACGGTGCTCCGTTGTGTACTATCCACTATTAATGCCGAATTAATTGCTCTTAACTAGATTAATGCTTCCTTACATGACATTTGCATTTTAGATATAGTCCTAACAATCCTTCTATTTCCAAGTGGCTATTCGAGAATGCATGATTTTGAGTAGAGTAAAACATATTTTGCATAAACTAGTTACTTTTGTGAAAACTTTTTTTATTGATGAAAATGGTTGGCGGTTTGAAAATCTTTTTGACATTTGAACTAGTTTTTGAGCAAAAGAATCATTAGAGTGACCACTTGAATACTAAAAGCTTATATGCTAGTTTTGTGGTTTTTGAGAGGTTGTCAAATGATCCAAAGAATATTCGGATTTCATAACTTGTAGTTTGTAAAATTAGTGTTATCAAGTGTTTAATATCTTGTGTCTTATACTTTGTATTTCTTTATGTGGTAGTCATTTTTGTTATTCTTTTCCTTTCCTTATCTTTATCTTACTCGGGAAGAGTAAAATATTAAGTTTAGGGTTGTGATAACTCTAGAAAATTAGAGTTATACGTACCTTATATTTAAAGGTTTTGGTACTAATTTTGAGCATGCTTAATGTTTTAATGTGTGATTTTATCTAAATTTACTTCTATGTGTTAGAATATGTTAGTATGTATTTATTTAGTATTTTAGTGTTTATTTAGGTGTTAATTATCTTACTTTATAGTGTTCTTGTGTTTAGATTTTGTGTCTTGTTTTTAAGCTAACTTCGTTGGGAGTTAAGGTTTTCATTCCTCTTTAGTTTTTGATTTTTGCAGTACTTTAATTAAGTGTTTATGACACATATATTTATTAATGTGTATTTTTGTGTTAGGATTCGGTATGAGAAAACAGCGTATCAATTGAAGTCGGACGAAAATTTTTAGTGTGAAACAATATAGTGGAGGAAGTCAATATTGCGGTATAGAATTTTGAAGAGTAAATTTGACACCTCAATTTCAAATTTCTGCAATAGTATTGTCATTTGAGACCGTGATGGCAAATTCAAGTACAAAATTTTGACACCATCTCTGAAATCCTCCAGGAGAGAAAAAGTTCAGTTCGTCGCTGATTTTAGTTGCAACAATACTCTTTCAACTCTAACACTATATATACCCCTTTCAAGACTCATTTGAAGGTGTTAGCTTAAGGTAGAAATTAGATAAGTTTACGAGAGTTTTGTTGAACCCCAGTAACGTTAATAATGTTTTGATGATGACCAAATCACACTAATGATTTGAAAACAAGTGTGCAGAAAAACAGGGAGGTTTGGACGCTAATGATCGTCCGAAAACTAGAAGAACTCTTTGGATCTTTGTAAATGATCGTCCGAAAGAAAGACAAATCATCGTCCGACATAGAGAACCTGAAGCAGCCTCGGACGAAGAATAGCGTCCGATCATTTGAGGCAAAATACCAGCAATCACTAACCATCGATCGGACGCAGGTTCGGATGCAACCTCGAACATCCGAACAAAGGAAAGACAAAACACTTCTAGAGAATGGATGCAGCGTCGGACGCTAAGCTTAGCAGCGGTCATCCGAAAGGTCCAACGGCTAGTTCGTTCGAACGCACACTCTCTGCATAGGTCGTTCGAAAGACCTAACGGCTAGTTTTCCAGTATACAGAAAATAGCCGTTAGAGAATTGTTGGAGGCAGTTTTTGGGAATCTATAAATACCCCCAAGTCTGTAAATGCTAAACATAGAGAGTAGAACTACTGCATTCAATACAAACACTTGTAAGAGCCATTTGGGAAGAAATAGGCTAAAATAAAGTGGTTTGTATTGGTTTGGGTGGCGTAGCTCTCTTGGCTCAACTAGAGGGAACCGTTAGTGTGAGCAAGAATAGAGTAGTGAGTGATCTTCAAGTGTAAGAGTGGAGGGATAACAAGTGTACAAAAGTGAGGTTGTAGAGTAAAACCCTTTGGCCCAACTAGAGGAACTTAGTTGGTGCAAGGGTGAGCCTACTTTGTGTACAAGAAGGTTATTGCCTCACCTTCTTTGAGAGGCACTACTACTGGATATACTCCAAGCTTGAGAAGTTTGGGAGTTTGGTTTGATATTCTTTATCTCAATCTTTACATTTGTTCTTTAAGGTTTAACTGTTAAATATTTATCTTTGATCATTCGTGCTTAAGTATTCATTTGTTACACCAAGTTTGTATTTTCATTAAGCACATTAAAAGGTTTGTTTTTTGAAACAACCTAATTCACCCCCTCTTAGGTTGCTTTGAGGTCTACAATTGATATCAGAGCTTGGTCTCTTCTTGTCTTGGTTTAATTACCTTTGAATAAAGATCATTATGGCAACCAATAATGTTTTATTTTTAGAGGGATGGCATTGCATTTCCAGACCTCCCATGTTTGATGGCATTAATTTTGTTTTTTGGAGGGAAAGAATGAAAATTTTCATACAATCCATTGATATTGATTTGTGGTACATTGTTGATGAATGTCCTATTGAGGCCAATACTCTTGATGAAAATACTCATATATTAAGGTCTAAGATTAGATATGAGTTAAATGCACAACATAGAATAAATTTATCTTTAAATGCTAAAGCCATGAATATTTTGTATAATGCTTTGGATGCAGATGAGTCTTCCAAAGTGAAAGGTTGCAAATCAGCTAAGGAGATATGGGACAAATTGAAAGAAATCCATGAAGGAAATGAAGATATTAGAGAGCAAAAGAAGTCACTTCTTGTGGCTAAATATGAATCCTTCAAAATGGAACCTCATGAGAACATTGACAAGATATATTGTAGGTTCAATAATATTGTAAAGGATTTAGAAGATTTAGGTAAAGAATATTCCTTGGGTGAAAAGACTAGAAAGATTTTTGAATGATTTACCTAAGGAATGGGAACCTAAATCCATTGCCAAAGAAGAGTCTAAAAATTTAAATTCTATGCCCATTGATTCAATGATCAATTCTCTAACCTCCTTTGAATTGAAGTTGAAATACAAGGTGCAAAATGAGGAGGAAGCAAGGGCCAATAGAAGCATAGGATTAAAAGCTTCTCAAAATAATAGATATAAGACAAGTTTGGCCAAGCAAGACATTTTTAAATGAAAGTTCATCCAAGAAGAAGAAAGGGTCAAGGAAGCCTCATTTCAACAACTTCTAAATTACATGGGATGACTGCAATTCGGATGGAGAAGTTGAAGAAGAATATGAGGAGGATCAAATGGCTTTTATGGCTCATGGCAATAATGAGATATCCTCTAGTTATGATTCTTGTGATGATGCTGATGATGTTGAATAATTTATTTTTAAAATGCATGAATGTTTGAAAGAATCATATGCTAGGAACAAAGAGTTAAAAATTAAAGTTAATGCTTTTATTGAGTGACAACTCAAAACTTATGCATGAAAAATAATATGTAGACACAAGAAAATGATGTATTGAAGAAAAAAGGATTGGATACAAAAACCAATATCAAGGAAGAACAAGCTTTACTGAAGAAGAGATTAGATGATCTTGATGTATTTTTGCAAAAGAAAAAGGAAAATATTTTTGGAAAGAAAAAAACTAGAATCATGCATATCAACAAAAATTTTGTCACCTATAGAAAGGATTATTTGTGCTTTATTAAATCTAAATTTTCTTTGTATGGCAATAAAAATATTATGTGCTATTATTGTCATCAACATGGTCATGTGAAGAGGGATTGTTATGTCAAAAGAAATGAAAAGTTGGGAATAAATTCTATTTGGGTGCTTAAGCTTGTCACTAACCCAATTGGACCCAAGAAAGTTTGGGTACCAAAAGTTGTTTCTTAACTTTGCGTGTAGGTATGCTTGGAGAGCACCAAGGGATTCAAGATGGATCATCAATGGAAGTTAGTGTTCAAAACATATGGGTAAAGATGACATGGAAACAAAATCATTTGGATTGGGTAACATTTTTTTAATTAAGTCTCTACCTGCAAAAGAAAGGGGGAGCATTTTTTTTGTATTCTATGGTTGCTCTTTTTTCAAGGAGACATTAAACTTAGGGGGAGCCTAAAATTTTTTTTTTATGTTTGTTTTGATGAAGTCAAAGGGGGAGAAAATAATGGACAAAATTCTCTTGTCTTGTACTTCATATTTTATGGTTGTTTTTAGAATTGTCCAAATTGATTTGTCATCATCAAAAAGGGGGAGATTGTTGAACCCCAGTTACGTTAATCATGTTTTGATGATGACCAAATCGCACTAATGGTTTGAAAACAAGTTTGCAGAAAAACAGGGAGGTTCGGATGCTGATGATCGTCCGAAAACTAAAAGAACTCTTCGGACGTAAATGATCGTCTGAAAGAAAGAAAAATCGGACGATGATAATTGTCCGACATAGAGAACCTGAAGCAGCCTCGGACGAAGAATAGCGCTCCGATCATTTGAGGTAAAATACCAGCAATCACTGACCATCGACCGGACGCAGGTTCGGATGCAACCTCGGACGTCCGAACAAAGGAAAGACAAAACACTTCTAAAGAACGGACGCAGCGTCGGACGCTAAGCTTAGCAGCGGCCGTCCGAAAGGTCCAACGGCTAGTTCGTTCGAACGCAAACTCTCTACATCGGTCGTCCGAAAGACCTAACGGCTAGTTTTCCAGTATACAGAAAATAGCCGTTAGAGAATTGTTGGAGGCAGTTTTTGGGCATCTATAAATACCCCCAAGTCTGTAAATGCTAAATATAGAGAGTAGAACTACTGCATTCAATACAAACACTTGTAAGAGGTATTTGGGAAGAAATATGCTAAAATATAGTGGGTTGTATTGGTTTGGGTAGTGTAGTTCTCTTGGCTCAACTAGAGAGAATTAGTGTGAGTAAGAGTAGACTAGTGAGTGATCTTCAAGTGTAAGAGTGGAGGGATAAAAAGTGTACCAAAGTGAGTTCTAAGTTGTAGTGTAAAACCCTTTGGCCCAACTAAAGGAATTTAGCTGGTGCAAGGGTGAGCATACTTTGTGTACAAGAAGGTTATTGCCTCACCTTCTTTGAGAGGCACTACTAGTGGATATACACCAAACTTGAGAAGTTTGGGAGTTTGGTTTGATATTCTCTATCTCAATTTTTACATTTGTTCTTTAAGGTTTAATTGTTAAATATTTATCTTTGATCGTTTGTGCTTAAGTATTCATTTGTTACACAAAGTTTGCATTTTCATTAAGCACATTAAAAGGTTTGTTCTTTGAAACAACCTAATTCACCCCCCCCCTCTTAGGTTGCTTTGGAGCCAACAAGTTTTAGAGTCTTTTACCTCTCCATTTGGGGAAGGTTTTCTTAGTTTAGAATTTTTTTAGTTGTAATTTTCATTTCCAAGCTAAAGATTGATGACTTTTAGTGTAAGACTTTTTATTTTATGCTTAATCTCCTTTGCTTAGTGTTAAATTAGTATAGTTTTCTTTCACTTGCTTTCTTAGTACTAATTAGTGAACTAATTTATGAGTTTTCTTAATATATTTTCTTAGTGGTAATTTATAATTTAGGTTAATTAATTACTTTCTTAAGATTATTATTATTTTTTTAAAATGCTTTCTTTAAAGGGAAATAATTTACAAAGCCGCATTCCAAAGCCACACATGTGACAATCCACTTGTGTGGTTAATAAATTATTCTTATTTGTTGGTTAATATTTTGTCAAATAGATGTCAAGTATAATTCCAATTGTATGACTTTATATTTTGACTTTGAAAACTTTTTATAGCCATGCTCTTCTTTAAATACCTTTTTAAAAATGCTTTCTTTAGTGACAGTATTTACTTTTATGCATTAACTAATCTTGGGTTAAGGTTTGAAAATGTCAATATTCAATGAGTATTGATTAATTGGTAGGTTAAATGATAAAAGTGGTGGATAACTAGGTAGTAGTAAATACTTTGAGAGCTTGGTAAGAAGAAAAAGCCAATTTAGTCATTTAAGGTTTTGAGCACAAAATACGAGCGTCGAGTGTTAATTCCTAGACTAGTTTATTACTTGATTAGGAAGGGTAGTAGTATAGTCAAGATGCTATCTTTTCTAGTTGATTCCTTGAACTCCACGTGGATAATTATATTAAACTAATTAGTCGGGCCAAGGGATTGATTCACCTTTGGGAAGGAGTCATTAGTTGAACCCATTAAACCACTTGACTCAATCAATTAATTAAACCCAAAAATTTACTAATCAAACCCTGACCCGTTTTAAATTGCTTTTTAGTATTTTTTAAATATGGTTTTAGTTAAATCTTCTTTAATCAACTCTTCAAATAGCAGCCTAACCAAATAATCGGTAATTATCAACCAGTTCTTGTGGATTCAATCCTTACTTTCGCTTGCTATTATTTGATATCGTATACAAATGGTGTGTCATCTAGTTAGTAGTAGTATTTAGAACTTTACAAATGTAGAACTACATGCAATGCACATCAAGAGGACAAACTCAAAGTCTAGGGTTAAAGTTCATAGGGAGTTGTCTACATTTAACCCATATTATAACTTGAAAAAATATTTTCTTATTCATATTACAATATAGTGTATTTATTCAAAATGACAAATAAAAGTCACTATGTTACTAGATCTAGAAAAGAAGGAAAGAAATCCAATCGAGAATATAAAATCATGGGGTTATGATTTGACAAAATCTTGCAAAGAAGAATGATTTTGGCAAGTAATTATAAATTTGTTACATTATAAATAATTTTTCATTACAATATAAGGAACACTATTATTTTATTACTTTAAAATAAATATGTACCCGTGCTCATGCACAGGAATACTTCCTAATTAGAAAGGATTAACTAGATACTACTAAATTTTTTGAAACATATAAAATAAATAAATAAAATAAAAATAAAGTAGACTAATTCTGTATAATAGAAAAGAATAAAATAAAAGAATAACTATGCATCAATGAATAAAATTTGTATTTTCAGCCAAATTAAAAACGTTAACTAGAGGTAATTTCTCTAAGTGGAAAGATGACCAATTTTGATAAGAGTTACTAATACCAATACCGATGGGGAATATATATATATATATATATATATATATATATATACCTCACATAAAATTTATGTTAGTTATGGTAAAATTTATTATAGTTATTGAATAATAACTTGGCATTCTAATAGTTAACAAAACATGGTCCCTTTTATTTGTGCTAAAGTGGGCCGCCCAATACAAATGGGTTCCTCCCATTGGTTATTAATCAACAATTAAAATACTACTCAATAACCACACAAAACTTCTCGTTGGTTATTGGCATCCTAATAATTGCTAAATATGGCTATATATTTTTAGTAAAGTGTGTCAGTAAATACAAATAAATTCATCCCATTAGTTATTGAATTGCTACTAAGATTCACTAGTTGTTCAATAAATATAATTAATTTTGTCATATACCTTATATAAGCTGCATCTTGCAAAGGGCTATTAAATTAGTTAGGTGGGATGATATAATGATTGATGCTGGCTAGATATCGAATAAATTTTATTATCTGGAGAGATATTCTATTATTATAGTTTAAATATTTGTATTATATATATTTTAAATAGTTATATTATACAAGTTTTAAGGCAATTACCTATAATATAAAATTCCCACAAACATGTTTGTGTGGGATAGAAAATTGAATGAGACAAATGAGATCCTATGCATCAGTTATCCACTCCCAAGTATATACCGTAACTATCCCTTCATCTTCATGTTTATTCTTCCAGCTTAAAAGAAATGGCCACTCTTCTTTCCTGTACGGCTTCGTTTCACTCTTTTCCCAAATTATCTCTCTGCAATTCACTGTTCACTCAACGTTGCAATTTCTTGACCGCTAACACCACCGACAAGCCTCTTCCATTCAAATTCAGTTCAATTCAACCCATTACCGCAATAAACAATTCTTCTTCTTCGTTGAAAGACAAAAAAGAGCCCATGGTTCCTCCTTATAACGTCTTGATTACTGGCTCACTTCCAAAGGTCGGTTCTTGTTTTTCATTGCCATTTATTATTTTAATTTGTGTCGCATAAATTCCAATAGGCTTGTTGGTAATTGTTTCAATATTTTTGGTAGTGCAAGTTGTATCAGTAGGCTCGTAGATTGTTCAAGAAACTTGGTACTCTTCTGACTTGTATTTATAAGAAACAACTACTCAAGCTAAATAATAATTAATTAAAAGGATAAATACCAATTTTGTCGCTTATCTTTGGCTTCCCTTATTTATCACACTAATTTAGTCCCTTAGTTTTTAAAAAATTAGTGACCAATTTATGGCCGGTCATGAGAATTATAGACAAATTAATGAAGCAAATCAAAGCCAGGCTGGTGGCTGTTAATAAATAGTTGGTGTGTTGTTAATAACTCTGTTACTTCTTACTTCGTTTACAATTTTTCAAACGTTAGATTGGTTATAAGGATGAGGGACTTTTTCTCTTAATGAAAATATGACACAAGTAATACATAATATGAATAATTTGCATTAGTTGAGGATGAAAAGTCAATGAAGTTGAACAAACTGTGCTTTGAATTTGAATGCATGTAGATGTATTTTTGTTCTGGAAATGTTTGTATTTAAACATACTTTTGGTGCTCCCCTAAAACTGAATATCCTTTCTTGGGTCATTTTTTTTTAGTTCAAATTCATTTTTCTCAATGCAGTATATTAGAGTATCCCTTTATGTGGTCTCCATTATTATGTAGTTCACTGACATTTGTCTTTTGTAAATTAGAAGTAGGTAAAATATTTTGCAGAATTGATTAGAAAATGTTGGTATAATGTTCTGAACTATGTTACTTGTATTTGTTTGAGGTGGTTTTATCCCAAATGGGAGAGAGGTTATTGTAGATTGAGGAAGTGGTTGTCCATTTTGGCTTCTCATTTTTCTACTGTTTGAAACAGTGGTTGATATGGAAATTTTCTGGTGTAATCAAGAACTTGTGTTAATAAGGTTAAATTAAGCTTCATAATGATGCATAAGAATCAATCTATTAAAGGTGCTTTTTCTTTGCAATCAAAGAACAAAAATCAAATTAATGAGGTTGGAGTTCTAATTGCATCAATCTTGTCTATGTTTGTTATGCCAGTCTTATTTTTCCACTGATGCCTGCTGAATTTTTGAAGTTCAATTCAGCTTTGGGTTCTTTTGGTCCTTTAACTATCACATTTATGAAAAGGCTGTTATATGTTTAGTCTTTCTTCTTCTTCTTCTTCTTCTTTTTTTTTTTCCAAACGTCAACAATCTAACCTATTACTGTCTATCTAAATCTAAGGGTAAGGGAAGGCCCAACTGGACCGAGGGACAGAGAACCTTACCTCTATCCTAAGAATGCAAGGGGATTTGAACTCTCAACCTCACACCCAAGCAAAGTGCTTGGTGGCCAACTCACCTAATGTGAGTTGGTTTGTTATATGTTTAGTCGTTTTATCAATTTTTGGTCCTTTTGAAGATATGGTCTACTAAAACCTACTTTTTGCTTAAGTGAACAGCATGTAAAACTACAGGGATAAGTACTGCAAAATTTTCCTCTGCATAAAGTTTGTTCTTTTTAAACCCCCCCAAAAAAATGTCATTTATTTTATGCTTGTTTATCATCTTAATGTACATAACCTGATATATTCCATATCTTTTATTGAGTATTGCCCGTGCTGGTACTTTTGGTTCCTTAATTATCATGAGAATTTTTTCTGGACTAAATTGGGTATAAGAATTTTATGTATCATAAATAAATCATACATAGAATTGCCCAAGGTAAAAGAGAAATCTAAGTTGTTTTAGATTAATGAGCCTAGACTGATTATAATTCATTCTCATTTTCCCTGTTGCAGTCTAATTGACATTACTTAAGGATATCTTTAAAATGTATACTTTGCCTTATGCTTTAAGGAGCCTGCCTTTCACTGATTGTGTATTTATTGACCTTTTTTCTTGCCTTTTTCACATCAGGAATAGGGTATGCCTTAGCTAAAGAGTTTTTGAAAGCAGGATATAGGGACAATGTTATAATTTGCTCTAGATCAGGTATGGTTGTTAATCACTATTTGGTAATTCTAGACTCACCCTTTTATCCTATCCGAGAATTGGTTAAACTATTTGTTAATTGCTATAAAAACAGAGTCTAGATGGGAATCTTAACTTAATGTGGTTAAAATATTCTTGATGATAAATTTCCAGTTTGATAGGACTTGTAACTCTTTCTTTTAGTATAACTTTATTTTTTGTCTTAAAAGATAACAACTTTCATTCCACCAAATACCAGTATCCACTGTAATCACAACTACAAGTGTGAGTAATGACTCGATCAAAAACTGTGCTGCCATAGTGGGAGAATTTCTCCCTAAAAGATGATGTGATGAGCTTGAAGCTGATGAAGCTATTCTATTACAACTTAGATTGCTATCTAAACTATCCAATTGAAATGATATTCAATAAACCAACTTTGTAGAGCTGTAATATCCTCTAAAGAAGTAGCTAGCACTATGTCATCAGTTGCATCTTGATTGGATTTTCTCACATAATCTTCTGCATTGTAGTCTGATTTGTATCATTGTCCAGCCTTCCTTCATTGCTTTGCTTAATGCCAACTTTACACCGTCTACTTCCTCAATCTCCTTAATGCCTTTTGAATTTTGTACTAGAGCCCATGCTTTGACCACACATTCCAGTCCTCAGCCATAATTCCAATTCCTGTTTTCCTTTTCGTTTTGTCAGCTGCAGTGCTACTGAAACCTTCATTTATCCCCTCGAACTTCATGTCTTACCTGCTTGTCCAAAATATTATTGGTTTGTTGCCTGTGCATTCATGCTTTCCTTTTGGTTGACTGTATCAAATTCTGTCCATTCCATGTAAGCTTGCCTTACAACTTGAGTGAAATTCTTTTAATTCTTTTGAAATAACTTGCAGTTCCTTTCCTTCCACAGCTGCTATAAAATGTTGCAGTTAGTTCAATAGGCTGCTTACCTTCAGGCCTATAGTATAACTTTATGCTTGTTACTAAAATTGTAACTTTTGGGCTTGGCAGTTGTTGCTTTGTTTGGTGGTTTGGAGCTTGTTTGATTGAAAACAAAGCTAAATCGATAGGACCAGTTTAAAATAGCACACAATTCAGCTTCTTGATTTGATAGTTGATCTCGTTGGCTTTTTATAGCTGTTCATCCCTGGCGGGATGGATAGAAAAATTTTATTTTAGATCAGATATTAATCAAAAATAATCTGTTGATCCATACAGATGATAAACTATATTTCACACTGGATGTAATGTTATTTGTTGAGAAAAGAGTTATGTGCCATGGAAATTATGATATGTGGTGTTGATTCTTACTAATGGATGGAAGGGAAGATTGTGGTAGTAACAAAGAGGTCGGTGAACGTGTTCATTTGTGTGATATATTTTTTCATGCTGGCTTTCAAGGGTAAGAGAACAAAAAGTAATATAGAAAATAATTTCCGATTGTAAAGAGTGAAAAGGATTAAAACAAGAATGGTTGTTGTGGATTTCAACACACTCATCTTACATTTAAGATTTCCGGCACATTTTGACATAGGGGAAGCGTCTTACCACCTAAGCTACGCTTCTTTGTCAAAATGTTTCTAAGGTTAAGCCCGTGAATTTCTAGAACTATGTTCCACTGAATTTCAAAGGTTTCAGTTTCTCATTATTGTCATTTTTCATGGTCGAGCTTCCTTTAGTTTGGTAACTGAAGTGATTGCTTAGAAAGAACATCCAGTTCTTGAAGCTTGAGTTTCAGACATTGTGTTGCTTTTTCTTCTCGGTTGATGAAAAATACGTCACACTATATTTCTTTTTACATGTATTTTTAAGCACTCATCTGTCGCATTTGGTGTTTGGTTTCAGAAGGCTACTACTCTTGCCATTTTAACTTACTTTTCAGAGGTTATTTAAGTTTGTTAGCTGAGCTTGTCTGACAATTATCCAAAACTTTGAATTTACTTGAGTTATTTTCTAATAATAAACAAGAGACAGCTACTTTGTTTTTCCATACTTCATGGTTGTCTTTTCTGAATAAATCTTGTCTTACATCGGATAAGAAATATTTTAGCAGTAATTCTTATTCATTTGATTGAGTGATGCTATCCACTCTTTCTGTGTTGATATCATTAGATACTTTATGAAAATTCGAAAATTATAATTTAAGTTATCAATTCATCCTCTAAGTCACACGGCCAGTCAAGACCAAATAACCATTTTTATCCTTCACTATGAAACATGAACAAAATTTCTAGAAAATTTTAACAAGTGCCTGAAGAATGAGAAGAACTGCAAATGAAATTTAAAATTTTCAATAGCTTTTGCAAATGATAGTTGAACGACCTAGAAAGCAACTTGGCTCTTGATTGGTTTTGAACAACTTCAGAGTTTAAGCTTAGATGAATTAGTTTACAAACTATTTCAGTTTCAAGCATCTCTTCATAATCATAATGGATTTTGTGACTCTTTCCATGAAGTCAATGAATTCTCATGAACTTTTATTTATGGCGAATGGGAGGATTAAAGTAACCCAAGACGAGATTTTACTTGCAAGGGGTTTGGAGCATGGGTTTTTGGTGGTTTACTTCCTTAGAAATTATTTGAGAATCCATGGTTCTTCTACTTATTCTTCTCCAGCTACTTCTCAGCTGAGCATGTGGAATCTGCCATTCAAGGATTGAAAGTGGAATCAGGGAAGCAGCATGTGTGGGTACCTTCTTCTTATCTTTATAACAATCTCTAGGACATTGATTTTGGAGTTTTGACTGAGGCAGTAGCATGTATGAGGTTCTGTTCCTTGAATTTATTCAGTCATTTATACTCCATGTAAACCCTTTTTTTATGCACTTTCTTTTTTCTTTTAATGATGTAGCATTTATTCCCCTTCTTGAATAATATTTTTAGAAATATATTCGCACAGCGAAATTCAAAATAGGAGTGGAGATATAGTACCTTAACTTCTTCTTTTGATTTGTTGTTTTATTTATGCATTAATATCTTTGATTTGATTTTTTGTTTATTCATCTTTTCCATTAAGATTTTTGATTTCCAATTTTACCTTCTGCAGGGTACCACCTGTGATGTTAGAGAATCGAAAGATGTGAGGGCTTTAGTTGCTTTTGCTCAAGAAAAGCTTAAATACATTGACATATGGGTATGAATTTGGGATTTGTCATCTTTGAATCTTGATGTGGTTAGAATCTTTTCTACTTTACTCGTATTGACCTTAATTTTATCACTGTTGTCTGTGTCAGATGCCAAATTGATGATGGGAGTACTATGACTGACAAATTGAACAAACATTTCTTAGTTAATTTTACTAATTGCTTCAAGTCCATGAAATGTAATGTTATGCTTCTAATTTATCAAATCTCCTATATTCTAACTATAATCTGACATCAAATTTACAGGACTCAGTCCATGTATACTTCATTTTCATGTAAGCCTTTGCCTTTTTTTCATAAAGGTTAGGAAAGAGTACCAGATTATCCCAGTGGAAATGGCATTTTGCTATCATATTGAGCCTGCAAAACCTAAGTGGATTAATTTACTGCCACTGCAGAGGTTAATTCCTGGTTGAATTTAATTCAGTAATTAGTAGACCAGATTAAATATCATGAAGTTGTTGTTCCAGTGGATACTAGGCTGACAAATCTGTCAGAATGTTTGGTCTCCCTTTAACCTTGTGCTTTCTGCCTACATATAATCTGATGCTTAGTCGATCTCATGATGATTGTCTTTTTTCAGTCACTTCTTCCAGATAAACCTCAGTTGAATACATACACTCAAGCTAAGCTTTTGGGCATCTTGTGAAATTCCCAGGAGTAATTTTTCCTTAAAGTTTGTGCAAATCTCAAGGGTCACATTCTAGGGTGGTGAAGACAGTACTTATGGGCCAAGCAACCAACTGCTTCTGGTTGCGATGCCTTTAGTTGAACATAAGCTTGAAGAAATTTTTTTTGCTATAGATAGTGAACTATTTAGAAGTCCTAACCTTTAAGTAGTGCAGTTTGAGATGAAGCATACATTTTTTTTTTTTTTTTTTAAACCAGATTTGAATATGAGCAAAGACAGGATCTTTGCTTCAATTGTAGTCTATGACTTGCGTATAGTTTTCTCTTCAAACCCTTAACTCTTATCTATATCAACTTGTACTTTCAACCCATTGCATTGATATGCCATGTTGTTTCTTTCTTGCTCCATTTCGAGAGTGATGCAGATTAATAATGCAGGATCTAATGCATACAGTTATAAACCTCTAGCAGAAGCTTCTGATGAAGATCTAATGTGAGCTCTTATTACACTAGATTTCGTTTTACCTCCTGTCACTAATATTTGACCTATTCTCTGAACTGAATTGTCTTTTCAGGGAGGTCGTTTCAACAAATACTCTGGGTTTGATGATATGTTGTCGAGAGGTAAATGTATTCTCTGGGTTCTGAGAGGCAATTTGGCCAGCTGCCATTGCTGATGAGTACTGTTTCAGGCCATCAAGATGATGTTAAATCAGTCTCGAGGAGGTCACGTATTTAACATTGACGGAGCTGGTTCAGCACGGACGACCGACCCCCAGGTCTTATTTTATGCTTTTAAACCTCCATTCTATGTTTTATACGTATTTTCTCTGGATGTCTTATGATATGAGCTTGGTATATGCTATTTGGCATGAATGTTTAAGACAATCTTTCCATTAATTTTAGGAAGGGGTTCCATCAGAGAGTAAACATAGTTATACATTTAATTTGCCCTCTTTAAAAGTTTGCTTATTCTAAGTCTTATCCAGTTTCCTTCTGTAAAGTACAGTTATTATAAGAATTGGAAAAAATACTTCTGCAAAATGTCTGGACGCTGACTTAGGTGTCATTTAACCATCATCCACAATCTACAGAGCCCTTGTTGTACCTTTCAGAACATGTGGAGAGTGTGAGAGCCTTTGGGAGGTAAAACTATGTAACACCACATTGACCTACTTCTATATATAGGAATAGTACATAAGGATATTTTTATAAATCCAACCTTCCTCTCTTAATGCTACCCCTCAAGTTGGAGCATATAATATCATATGTTCTACACTTGTTACAAATATGTTGTACCCAAGAACCACCCACTGTTTTGGTAAACAAATGACCTAACAGCTCTACTGATTTTACTGATTTTACAAAAGTGTTGTACCCAGTTTCCTTCTCTAAAGTACAGTTATTGCAAGTCTTAGCAAAAATACTTCTGCAAAATGTCAGGTCGCTGACTTAGGTTTCATTTAACCATCATCCACAATCTACAGAGCCCTTGTTGTACCTTTCAGAACATGTGGAGAGTGTGAGAGCATTTGGGAGGTAAAACTTAGTAACACCACATTGACCTACTTGTATCTATAGGAATAGTACATAAAGATATTCTTCTAAATCCAACCTTCCTCTCTTAATGCTACACCTCAAGTTGGAGCATATATATCATAAGTTCCACATTTGTTACAAATATGTTGTACTCAAGAACCATCCACTGTTTTGGTAAACAAATGACCTAACAGCTCTACTGATTTTACATGAGACAATCTGAGTTCACTCTTCTTCTAGAACAACTCTTGAAAAAAGAAAATGACAATCTACGTGAACGTGCTTAGTTCTTTCATGGAATAATGGAATAGAAGAAATATATCATGCTGCTGTCTTATTACAGTCCAAATTCATTGGCTTTCTATGCTCAAATCCTAACTTGCGTTACATGTTCTTTAACCAAAGCAACTCAAAAGTAGCATGAGTCATGAAACTCAAATTCTGATTTGACCTAGCAACTGCTTGCTTCTTACTCTTCTATGTTTCCCCTAATGAAAATGTTGTACCATATAGTTCACTTTAAATCTGAGAACAAGCCCAATCTGCATCTGTGTAGTCTTCAGCTCAAGTATGCCAGTAGTTCTTGTACACCAAACCTCTTCCAGGAGTGCTTTTAAGATATCTTACGATATTTACAACTGCATCCCAGTGACCAGATGAGGAAGCTTCATTGACTTGACTAGCTACACTAACTGGCAAGGAGATATCTAGTCTGGTGACAATCAGATGTTAAGACAATTGACGGTGAGATGATAAATGCTTGTTTTTTGTGATTAAGAAAATAAAATACTCCAACTAAAGAAAAAATTGGAATGGACATACCATTTGCAAAAGAAGGGTACGGAAAGGAAAGTTTGATTTTTAAAGTTACAAACTTGTCAAAAGGATAATTTTTTTAAATAAAAAGGACTTATTAATGAAAGGACAAAATTACAGAGTTTAAGCTTCTTAATAGACCAATCTTGTGCGGATCAAACTTAAATATAGTTTGACAAATTGTGAGATCCAGTACGTGTACCACAGCATTCCAGATTGCAAAAGCACTACAAGTCAAAACGCATGAACTGGTACGTGGTTCGTAAGTTATCTAGTGAATCTGGTAACTGTGCTTCAGAGAATAAAATGATTCTTGGTGGATACTTCTGCAGTGCTAACATGTTTGCAAGTTCTGGGAGTTTACAGTGTAATATTGTTCTTGAAGATCCATAACAAACCTGCAGAAAAAGAATATGGAACTGTACTGTAGAATCAACTTCACCAATTCTTTGGTCATTTATGTTCCCAGCTTCTCAAGGACATGGATTCCGTGAATATACTAATGTTATTGATGGGGAGAAGATTAACTGATGAATACTTTTTCGAATCTTCCTTATGGCTATTGTTCGCTGAAACCTCCATGAAGCAGGAACAGTGTCCAGGACTGTTTGCTGGCATATTGACCATGGAAATTGATACCTATTGCTATTTAATCCGGTACCATCTTCCAGTCTCTCCTGATTTCAGGATGCTACCAGAGCATCTCTCTTGAGCTTCATAATCACCCACTTCAATCACTTCTTGGTAACATATGAGAAAATTCATTCACAAAATTCTAAAATGCTTATGAACACGTAACAAACTTTGCTCTCTGGTAAAACACGAGCCGAAGAAACTGTATTAGTATCATGCATTGTTTGTCTTCCTACTACTTTTTGTTTATTCAATGGTACAATTTTACAATGTATGGTCAAACAAACAAAGAACAATATGGTATTCAAAGGTCATTTTGTTTTTTACTTCTCTTTTCTAGCACAAATAGGATGCCCAGGGCAGTGTTATATGGATCGCTCTTTTCCCTTGCGATCCACGTTCCGGGTACGGTCGTCCCGAAACATGGATCGTTTGCAATCCAGAACGCTGTTTTGAGCGTTCCCAAAGAGGTGTAAGGGAGAGGGAGATTAAGAGTCTAATAGAATAGAGAAAAGAATAGAAATAGAAGTTTTGTACTTATCAACTTCTTTTAGGGTGAGTAGAGGTCATATAGGAAAGAGAAAATAATAGAAACAAGAATTTAAATACTTGTCAACTTCTTTTTATGGACAAGAATACAGTTATTTAATGAGATTTGAAAATTGTAGGTAAACTTATTACTTCCCAGTACTTATAATTTTTTAACTACTCAATTCTAAGCTAAATAACGATCTCAAATAATGAATTTCGATCCTAAAAAGCGACCCACCTAAGCCTACCCCTCCGTATCATGTACTGGGATGGGACATTCCAATTCGTAAAGTCCCATACCGCGTACCCGTACCCGGACTGCGTACCAATCCGTACCACGATCCATGTAACACTGGCCCAGGGTCAACAAATCTTTCTTTCCTTGACCAGAAAGTTTGGCAAATAATTTTTTCCCAAGGTTCTCTTACAACTCGGTGAACATTTCTGTAGAAAATTGTACTGTCTAAACACGTTTCCCGCTTTTATTTAATTGTTTTCCAGTGCTTGATGCTAGGATGTTGGCTGTATCCTAAATCACTTGTCTCAAAAGTCTAGCTCTTTCTCAGTGATAGACTTGATGATTTTGCTTATGTTTTCAGATTTGCTGCATATGGGGCAACAAAGCGCAGTGTTGTGCATTTAACAAAATCGCTACAGGTTTGGGGCGGACTTTTCAATATTTCATTAATATAGAGTTATGGACACGTAGTTGAGTGTGTCAGTTCCTTTTTTGTAGTGTGCAATTTCAAAATCCTTAAATTTCCATTGAGCATTTTATCAAACAGATTTGGGCATTAGTGTCCTTAAAAGTTAGTAAGCTCTCTTTTAAATTTGTTTATGGCCTGACCTAAAATTTTTCACCACATAAACACCAATAAATTACGTTCATAATAACATTGGATAGTACAAATTTGTTAAATTTATCAAAACATAAATGAATAAAGATGAGAAGAATAGTGACAACATGTCACTTATTTCACACGGTTATAGTAAATCGTTAGGACGAAATTAAATTTTAGAAGCGAAAAGATTGGCTAGAGATATATTCATAGAAAATCACATATTTCACCTCAAAGAATTTTGATGGCACAGTGAGGGAAAAATACTTGTATTCTCGGACTGATAAATACAAATATAAAAGGGTGGCTAGATGTTGTTCCGACTGCCCCAATACTGTCTCTGCCACTGATTGCAATCACATTTACTTATTCTTGTTAATACTTCAACTGACTTTAGGTGAGATTCTGCCAAAATACTTTAACACACACTTGCAAATTAATTTGTAAGAAGAACTTTTAATATCAAGAGACTAGTTTGTAGTCTATGATGAGCATGGAATCGTACTAAATGAGATACAGTAAGAATATTGATTGTCACAGTATGTTTCTCTATTTTATTATGTAGTTTACAGTACAGAAGGAGGGGGGTAAATACGCATGTTTGGTGTTCAATTATTCCCCAGACAAAAAAGAGAAGAAATAAGAAGATATGTCTCTTATTACACCTTTAGGCAAGTGGAAAGAAAAGTTGTGCTTAGCACACAGGTTTGTAAGAAAAACTGCTTTGAGGTATTATATCTTCATAATTATAGAAGTGGAAACCCTTGTTGACATATTAAAGGGATATCGGGCACATGACATCTTTTCAGTTTGTTTACTTTTTGCTCAAAGATGTATCAGAAAATTTTGATCAAGTTTAAACAGTCTTACGTTGTCCATTTTGTATGGTATTCAGGCGCATAGTTTAGCAACGAATGCACAGATGACACACAACCCTGTCTTTTGGGCCCAGTTAAGGCTACAGCTTGTATATTATAACATGTGTCCTTAGACAGTACTATATATATGGCTGATCAAGTTTTCCTTTCCTATATAACTGAACCTAGTATAGTCATTATATTTGGTCAGAGAAAAAATTGCTGAATTGGCAAAGAAAGTATTTTGGAAAACTAATAATAAAAGACAAAAAACAATTCAAGCAGGAGTCATGGGCAAAACTTGATTAGTTAACTTGAGAAGTTTCTCTGGTTGTCTATCAACTCCACTATAGTGCTATCAATTTTTTCCCCTAAACGTCCCTATTTTGTAGTCAAGTGAACTCCTGTTATAGACTCATTTTGTTCATCTTTACTTGCTTATTTCTCTGTCGGAGTACTTCTATCAAGCTAATAGCTCTTGTACTGAATGCGTGTTCAATTTTCTGCAGGCAGAATTGCAAATGCAAGATGTTAAAAATGTTGTCGTGCACAATTTGTCGGTATGTTATGCTTCATTTGCAACTTAGAGTGATGTTATAAAGAACACCCTTTTCTCCTCTTGCCTTTTAAGACAATATTGACAAGGGGAGAAAAAATAACAATTTGCTCAGTTGTCTGCTGCGACCAGGAATTATTTTTGTTCCACAAGTAGGCAGCCAAATCAGTTTTTCTTAGAAATCATTCCTAAACATCTTTTGAGTTTCGCCATAAGAAACACGAATCGGTAATACATTATGAATGAAACTCTGATTGGTATTACTTGAATCTGCTTTATCTTGTCCTTCTGTCTTTCTTCCATTCTCAAATAGTGGGATGTGACTCCATCATTCTGAATGTCGTGTTAATTATTACTCCTTATATTGTTGCTCTCCTTTATCTACCATTTAACACCAATTTTTCAAATAGACATGCTATCTTTTCCATGTTTTGCAGCCAGGCATGGTAACCACTGATCTTCTCATGTCAGGTGCTGACACAAAGCAGGCGAGTGATGTTTCAAAAGTTTCCTGTTCATTCTTTTGTTTGTATGCTTCCCTAATTAACTTCTGTTTCCTGCAGGCAAAGTTCTTTATTAACATTTTGGCTGAAGCCAGCAGAAGTGGTAAGATTTGGCTACATGCACAACAGTATCCTTAATTTTATGTGATTATCATCCTTCCCATACCGATATAAGCTCTCTCTTCTCATAACTATTACTAAAGATCATTAAAGAATTTTAATTTTGTTCCCTGATTTGGTCATTTATGGCATAAGGAATCTCCTCGTTGTAACGTTTAATATCAATAAAAAGGCATTCTGCTTTGCTGTCACAAAGAAGTGTTTGATAACAAGATTATCCATATTCTCTGGGCACTATTGCTTATTGATTATGAGACACATTTGTCCTTTTTAAAACTCAGATCTTCTTCCAGTGTTGGTGTTTGCTAAATAAGAGGTTTGAATTTTTAAATAAACTCTGTTGCATTTCCTCTGGCTTATTCTCATGCACTGCTCCTACAGGTGGCACAGTACCTTGTCCCAAATATTAGATCGATCCCTATCAGTGGATCAACAAAACCAACTTATATTCGTTATCTAACTGGATGGAAGGATATTTGGTCTTATTCGCAGATATTCTCAGTTAAGTTGTTGTACATAGCATTTCCTCTGTTTCTTGTACCTATTTTACTGGAGCTGACCAAAATCAAGTTTGGGACTTTGGGTTCATTGGTTTAACCCTGCTTCTTTTGTCCTTGTCAACAGAGAATCGCTTTTGGTGCTAGGAGGAATAGATATGTTCTTGAAGACTGATCAAATGGCTGGAGTAGAAATAGATTGCTGTAAAAATGTCAATCTATCTCTTCCCAGGATTTGTATTCCAGGGCTGGGGAAGGGGATACAGACATCTAGATGTGTTTTCCTCTCTTTTAGGGGAAGTGAATTCAGGATTCAGTATATTAATCTTGGAGGTGATTGATTTCCGATCTGATTATTCTATCACAACAGATGCTTATGGTATCCACTATGCACTATTCTGGTTTGTCAGAAATAACTTGCAAGAAATGTCTTTTTATAAAAATAAGGCTAAGCTTCAAGGGGGCCTTGGTAGAGGCGCGGTTGCACTTCATGGTCAAACCTGAATTAGAAACATGTAATACGCCTTGTTTTCCTATGGTTGACCAAATCTTTGGAAAATTACTTCAAGTTGGAGTGGGTGTTTCTGTGTCTCTCTATGTACGTAGAGAAGTATATTCACATAACCTTTGGTCATAGACTCCTAGATAGACGAGGGAGAAGAAAAGGGTACAAATTCTCGAAGTGAGAGAAGCATCTTATTACGGATAATAGTGGAACAAGAACAAGGCACATGCGTTGGATGTGTATATTCTCATGATAGAACCAAAACAAGGTGATGCTGACCAATGAACAAGTACAAAACCTCAAAATCGGAAATAAGGAAAATAGGAAGCTCACTGTATATAATTTCGCATACAGTATTTAATGCCTCTCTCATTCTTATACTTTAGATTAATCTTATTCCCTAATTTGTAGACGTTCATCTGTTAGACTAAAAATTCTCCCGTACGAGTTATAACTAATGTTCGTGACTCTAAAGATTAAAATAACGGTGATACTTCTACTACTCTTAGATAAAATTGTCCTTAAAAAAGTTTATTAATCGGGGTAAATTTAGATAAAACTTATCATTTTTAATAACCCATCATCAGTTTCAATCCATTTTGTAAAAAAAAATAAAAAAAAAAATTAAAAATTAAAAGAATCAAGCGCACATTTAATTTTATAAAGGGATAAAGTGTCTATTCAAGATGCTTTGCATTTTACCCTTCAAAAAATGAAACCAAAAAGGAATTTGATTTAAAAACCAGGAATGAAAGTTAAATTAAAGTAAGGAAGCAGTTTTGAAAGATGGGCTAAATTATAAACTAATCAGTTCTGGATTTTCATTAATTTATCAGTCAATTAGTTTAATTGGCCAAAGTAATGATTGATTCGCAAGTTTAATCTAATTCTGATTCCTCGTGTAAATTATGTCTATCAATCTAATTAGTTTAAATGTATATTTCTCTTACTATCCAGACTAACCAAATTCACTCAATTAGCCCATGGAACTCTAAATGATCAATTAAGTAGTCAATTAACTGATCAAGGTCAAATTCTAACACTAGCCCATTGTTATTCATGGTCAAAAATGGAGATTCAACTTCTATATTTTACCTTAATTTTATCAAAAATGAAAGTAGCTAATTTCTTTAATTAACTAATGAGTCAATTACCAATGTCCGATTAACCAATTTCACCTCTTAACTAATAAATTAACTTTTACTAAAGGGGAATTAAACTCTAACCCTTGACTATTTAGTTCATAAAAGAAGATAGTTAAACTAATGAAAATATATTTTAAGAATCTAATTTAAGAAATCATGTAAAGAGAAGACACTTAAACAAAGCAATTAACTAAAGTAAACTTGCAATTAAAGTTTATTCCATGTAAAGTGGACATAACTAAACACTTGTACAATGAAAACTTCATTCTTTAATTGTAAATCAACATTACAACTTAAGAAAATAAGGAAAGAAACCCTAGAACTAGAGAAAAGACCTCCCCAAGAAGGAAGGTGAAAAGAGGACTTTTTCTGTCCTACTGTATTTGTTGTGAAAAAGAGACCCAAAGATGTTGTTCATAGTGCAAAGATTGAGGAGAAAGTATCTACAAAACTTCAAAATTTTTTACTGCTGAATTACCCTGGAAAAAATTTTTATTTTTAAATAATTATTTACAAACGAATATATGAAATATTTTTGGCTACTATGAAAAGATTTTTTGTATAAAAGTTATATTTTGATAAGTAAGAAAATCTTACTAATAAGAAGAATTTTGACGAAGAATTATTGTATTTTAATTTATTTACCTTTTTATATTAAATTAGATTAGTATTGCACATTACTAAATATCTTTTTTACTACAACTACAAGTTTTTCACAAGGATTTAATTATTAAATTCGTAATTAATTCTTCACAAAATTTTACAGACTATTCAGGATGACTAAAATTGTTTGAAAACTATGAGATAAGTGATATTGGTGATATGGGTTGTAGTTGATGTCAATTAGGACTCTTTTAGAGAGAAAAAGACCTTTGCAAACTTTATGATCATATAACTGACATATTACGTATTCTGAGTAGATAAATTTTTTTTATTCAAATTGTAACAGAAAAGAGGGATTGGTGATAATAGGATTCTTACGCTATCTCTAATTAACTAACCTTCCTATCACTCAGCTTTAGTTGATGTACAAGAAGGAGAGGGAGAAATCGAAAAGTCATAAGAGAGAGGAAGAAAATATCGATATTAGGAAGTACAGGAAGAAGAATCCTACCATGAGAGGAAAATCAAGAAGATGAAGGAGAAGAAGGAAGAATGAACAATCATGGATTTCGGAAGAAATATTCTAATTAAAGTGAGAATTATTCTGTTATTTTATGGTAAATGAAGATATTCATGTCTATGCTTGTTTATATTTGGGTTTAGGATGAAAATAACATGATTAAGAATTGATTTGATTAGAATTCGTTTATTAAGGTACTAAATTAAAACTCATAACTGCAGACAGATTTGTATAACTTTTGTTAAAAAATAATATTTTAGTGTAGAAAACTCATCTGATTTAATAGGTTTTTTTTTTTTTTTGGTTAAAAACTAGACTCCTAGATCTTTAAATGGAAATAATTTCATGATCTATTTCATTGTGTATTAATATCAGTAAAGTTTCTAATTTCAAAGAAAAATCCCGTAACTGATATTTTCTAGACAGCACTGCATACTTATAAGAAATTGGCTATCTCTGGGCATGGGAACATCGGAATTGATTACCATTTATTGGGTCTTAATCTAGACTCATAGAGGTTTAATTTGGTATAAAGATCTCTTTATAACTCACTTTATATTTGTTGGCTCCAAAAGAAACCTAAGAGGGGGTGAATTAGGTTGTTTCAAAAACAAATATTTTTAATGTGCTTAATGGAAATGCAACAAATAAACACTTAAGCACAAATGAATATAATAAATATTCAACAATTAAAGCTTAAAGACCAAATATAAAGATAGAGATAGAGAGTATCAAACCAAACTCCCAAGCTTCTCAAGCTTGGAGTATCTCCACTAGTAGTGTCCTCTTCAAAGAAGGTGAGGCAATAACCTTCTTGTACACAAAGTATGCTCACCCTTGCACCAACTAAGTCCCTTTAGTTGAGCCAAAGGGTTTTACAATACAACATCACTTTTGTACACAGTTATCCCTCCACTCTTACACTTGAAGATCACTCACTAGTCTACTCTTGCTCACACTAATTCCCTCTAGTTGAAGAACCAAGAGAACTACACTACCCAAACCAATACAACCCACTCTATTTTAGCCTATTTCTTCCCAAATAGCTCTTGCAAGTGTTTGTATTGAATGCAGTAGTTCTACTTTCTATTTTTTACATTTACAGACTTGGAGGCATTTATAGAAGCCCAAAAATTGTTTCCAACAGCTCTCTAACGGCTATTTTCTGTTTCCTGAGAAACTAGCCGTTTGGTCTTTCGGACGGCCGATGTTGTGAGTGTGCGTTTGAACGAACTAGCCGTTGGACCTTTCGGACGTCCGACGCATGGCCTCTGCGTCCAGTCTCTGAGGGGAAATAATATTCGTTCGAACGTCCGAGGATGCATCCGAACCTGGGTCTGGTCCATGCAATGTCTTTTGGAAGTATGATCGGACGCTATTCTACGTCCGAGACTTCAGGTCCTTTGTGTCGGATGATTATCATCGTCCGAATTGTCTTCCTTTCGGACAATCATCAACGTCCGTAGAGTTTTACTAGTTATTTTCTTGATTGTGTTCCGACAATCATTTACGTTCGAAACTCCCTATTTTTCTGCACACTTATTTTCAAACTGTTAGTGCGATTTGGTCATCATCAAAACATGATTATCATAACTGGGGTTCAACAATATTGAACTTGGTGAATTTCAAAGTTGAACTAAAATCAACACTGATGACTTTGGACAGATTCGTCTTTGTTTATGTATTGAGTTTGGAATAATTTTTCCATAAAATATGATCTGAATCTTTGAATTATTCCTCCATAACAGTATTAGCATATAATCTTAAGTTTATAAGGGCATAAAGAACATGAGTTATAAAGTCTTTATAGGTCAAGATATGATGATTTTATTGAACCATATCTATTCTAGAAATTAGTATATGAACTTGTGATGATTTTGTAAACCTCAATATTTGTAAATCAACTATATTGGAGTAAGAATCTGATAATAATGTCTCATGAAAGTTGTAGAATTCTGAATATAGTTTACAATAGTATAAAAAACGCAATTTTGGAGTTGTGTATCTCAAGATTTGTTCGTTTTAGTAAACATTGTCAAAGCTGAAATTAATGTTTTATCTTGACTTTATGTTGGAGAGATCAATATGAGTTTATTCTTATTGTGAATTATTTCTAGGCTTGGGAAATTAAGAAAAAGGAGAATGTTTAGAAAGGTTGAGTCGAGGCATGGAATTTGGAGACATTCGAAGTAAGAAACTCTTACTTCCTTCATGGAATTTGAAAAACATGTTTAAAAAAGTCACAAGAGTGTGAAGGATAAGAGAGAGGAAGGAAATATTGATGTTAGGATGTAGAGGAAGAAGAATCCTTACCATGAGAGCAAAACCAAGAAGATGAAGGAGAAGAAGAGAGAATGAACAACCATGGATTTCGGGAGAAATATTCTAACTAAAGTGAGAATTATTCCATTATTTTATGGTAAATCAGGATATTCATGTCTGTGATTGTTTATATATGGGTTTAGGATGAAAATAACATAATTAAGAATTGATCTGATAGAATAGAATTCGTTTATTAAGGTACTACGTTAAATCTTGTAACTGCAGACAAATTTGTACAACTTTTGTTAAAAAGATCATATCTTAGTGTAGAAAACTCCGATTTAATCGCTGGTTTTTTTTTTTTTTTTGGTTAGAAACTAGACTCATAGACCTTTAAATTGATATAATTTTATGATATATTTCATTGTGTATTAATATCAATAAATTTTCTAAGTTGGAAGAAAAATCCCATAATCGATATTTTCTATACAGCATTGCACACTTATAAGAACTTGGCTATCTCTGAGTGTGGGATCATCAGATTGATTACTGTCTGCTTATTGCATTTTAAACTGGACTCATAGAGGTTTAATTTGGTATGAAGATCTCTTTATATCTCGCTTTACCTTGAACTTGGTGAATTTTCAAAGTTGAACAAAAATGAACACTATTATGACTTTGGACATGTATTGAGATTGGAAAAATTTTCAATAGAATATGATCTGAATCTCTGAATTATTCCTCATAAAAGTTTTAGCATATTATCTTAAGTTTCCAAGGGCATAGAGAACATCAGTTTTGCGCCTTTATAGGTTAAGATATGATAATTTTAGTGAACCCTATCTCTAATGGAAATTAGTATATGAACTTGTGATGATTTTGTAGTTTCGAGACTAAATCTGGATATATTAGAGTAAGAATATGCGAATAATGTCTTGATGAAAGTCATAGAATTTTGAATATAGTTTACAATAGTATAAAAACTGAAATTTTTGGAATTGTGTACGGAATTTGGGAAATTAAGAAAAAGGACAATGTTTAGAAAGGTTGAGTCGAGGTGTTCATATGGAATTTGGAGGCATTCGAGGTAAGTAACTCTTCCTTCCTTCATGGAATTTGAAAAACATGTTTATGAAACGAATAATTTTTAAATGCTATTTTTCGTAAGAGAAAAACTTGAACCATATATATTTTGTGGAATTTTAAGACTTGGCTTGTCATATGATTATGATTGCGCATGTTGTGTGTAATGATTCATGTTTATGCTGGCTCTAATATTATGGACATGTTGAGACTGATGAACCATGGTTCATCTTTCGTCAACTGCATGCGTTTGGATCTGATTGTTGACTCATGTTATGGATCAATTGTGTTGGTGCAAGGTCGGCCCTTTGGATATGTTATGTTCACGGTCCCGTATACTCGGCCAGGTGTCGGGACAACCTTTTCTAGTGAGGCAGCACTAGACTGAGTACTCGATGTCGGTTAAGGCATGGAAACTAGTAGATGAGCCAAATTGTTTTGTTTTACGAAATTTTAGAAAGTCATGACATGCCTACTTGTTATGTAAACATTATGAATTATATGTGTTTATGATCAAGTACATGATGTTTTAGCAAGTTATGTATGTAGTAATAAACATGAATGTTTGCATATTTTAAAAATTCTTTTCATGTATATGTGTGTATAAATATATGTATGGTTCACCATGCAGGAGGTATAATTTACTTGTTGAGGGACGTTTCACTCACCCTACATATTCAACATTTTTGCAGTCGATAGTGAGCACGAGTACATATAAAGGAGTCCAAGGCTGCTAGAATTGTTGATTTCTAGGTTGAAATTCAAGACTTTTATTAACATTTAATTTCTATTATTAGTATTAGAATTTGAGTTTGTAGTTCAAAGACAAGTCAATCCTCAGACTTTAACTATTTTGTGATTTTCTATGTTTAGCTGAATTTGTTTCGTTTGTGAGTTTTATTATTTTGTTAATTAGTGAAATACTTATAAATTTTATGGATAAGTTATGATACCTTGTATTTTCAAGTTGTGTACTTGGAAATACAGTGAATGTTGTTAGACTTTTTGAGTTTGAGCGGGCTTGAGGCATGATAGTATCAACCAACTTTTGCCCCTATTTTTTAGGAAGAAATTTAAGAAAGTATGTAAAGACAATGTTTAAACAAAGCAATTAATTAAAGTAAATTTTCAATTAAAGTTTAACCAAGTAAAGTAGACATAAACTGAAGACTTACACTATCAAAACTCATTCTTTACTTGTAAATCAACATTTCAACTTAATAAGGAAAGAAATCCTAGAACTAGAGAAAAGACCTACGCAAGTGGGTGTTGTGAAGAAAAGGCTAGAAGATGCTATTTGTAGTGTAGGGTTGAGGTGGAAATATTGGTTTGATCTAAGTTAACTGAATTTTAATTAACCTTATATTGTACTTGTAAGTATAAAGGGTTCACTAGTAGAGTAGGAATAAGGTGTCTATCCAATGTGGAACAGGGAAAATACTTTATGGATTAATTATTTTTACAAGAGATTTTTTTGTTTGTTTTTGGTTTAATGAAAATAAAACTCTGTATAAAGCAAATAACTACTGCAATAGATTAAATTTTAAAAATAACAAAAACCTAGATCTCTAGACTTCACTACTAATTTTTACAAATAAATTTGACAAGAAGTTATGAATTCAGTTGATTTTATGCGAGTGACTTCCAAAAACTACAAGTCTCGTTACCTTGGAAACATAGCCTAACACAGACTAATTGTCATAATCTATCTAACTAAAGCACAGATCATAGTTCTCATGCATACGACTACAAAAACTACACATGGGTCATTGTGAATATAACAATCAATTAACTGAAAAGCTAGAAGTATAGTGGATAAATAATTGCAATTGACAAAGAAAGTATTCCCACTGTAAATATGGAGAATAAAATATAAACTTGCATAAATGCCAACTTTATTAATAAATCAAAGCAAATCAATCCATAAAATGCTGGTCTTTCATCCAGAAATGAAAAGAAATATGCAACCTTTGTAGATGCCTGATCTTCATAGACAAAGTTAAGATCTTCTTTTAAATGAATATATCGTTTCAAGAGAAAATATAAAAATGGAACAATAAAATCATAATCTAGCCTAAATGAAATCCCTAAAACTATTCTAAAATCTATTCTAAAGCTCTCCTAGAAGTTTTCCAGATGGAAACTGCTGAAAATTGCTAAAATCAATTGTAGATCGTGACCTTTTTTACAACAAAAAGATTTACTGCGGCCAATGTAACTGCACATTTTTGCTGAAAAATGGCCTTAACCTTCAAAAACTACACTGCGGTTCGAAACCTTAAGGTGGCAATTTTTTCCAAATTTGTCCCCTTTTTGACTTTCAAATTTTAACCCTTCCCGATTCATCAACTACAGTAAATATGCAAGGCAAAAATATATGTTCAAATGACAATTTTCAACTTCCGCTTCATAAAAAATCTTAATAACAAACATTAAAATGAAACTAAAAATAGTGCAAATTTGACTATCATTGGCAACCATTGATCTGAAATAGTTGAGGAATCAAATTGGTAATTCAAGCCATTCCTGTCATAATTGTCTTCAAATCAAAAAGGTAATTCAAGCCATCATAATTGTCTTCAAATTTTCATACATAAAGATCACTATTATTTTCAAAAGTACCAAATTTTCATACATTATAAAGCCAAAAGTCACCATCTATTTCTCAGTCGAACATGTTATCCCAACATCCATAAACCAACAATCGACCAAATTAGACACTTATTCAAGTTCAAACTATGAAAATAAGTATGATTAAACAACTAGAAAGCATGTAGATATTTATAAAATAAATATTAAGGAATGAATTTCAACCGAACTTAGACAATGAAAAAACTGATAGAGATAATGGACAATTCTACTCCAATGTGATTGTGAATACAATCAACTAAGCATAATTTGAACTCAAGACTATAGTTCCACCTTCAATCATGGAATTCATCAACAATAAGCTCAACACAAGACCAAGCAATAAGTGATTCCAAGTAAATCAAATGCATACAAATTCAATTAAACACATAAGTTTAGAAATCAGTTAAGTGAATTTCCTTCAACAACCAACATGGTAAACTAAATAGGGTCATTGGGGCTTCAAAGGGTTCAGCTAATTAAAGAAAAAAAAAAACATATATAAGGATAATGGGGTTTAACAAAACACAAGGGTTATTTATATGCCTAACTCCTCCCTCCAAACTTTGTTTTGTACATAATTAGCCTTAAAAAGGTATTCAACAACCAATATTACTCTCAATTAATAACAATCATTCACATAATTTTGTGAAAAATCATTTCAAAAACTTAGAAAGTAAAGAGTATTAACAACTAAAATTCAAAAATCAAATAGCAAACCAAGATTAAGCTCATCCAATAATCCACATAGCAATCGCAATTCACAAGAAGTATTACATTTCTATCATCATTGGCATCAACTACCAAAGCACATTCATGTTTCCTAAAATTAACCTTCACTTACATCCAGTTTTGATTGATAAATATGAATATAAGAAGAAAATATGTGTGGAAAGTGCGAGAAGACGGGGCCTCGACTGTGCCCGTGTCAGACTAGCATGGGAAGTTCAACTTCAATACCAACATTGGATCGACACAAAAGAGATGAATTTTTACACTAGCGTTAGACTAATGCAGAACGCGGCATAGGTAATATATACAAAATTAGATATGAGTAACATAATAAAACAATTAAAACTAATGAAAACATATAATCCCACAAAACATGCAAAACCCGTAAAGCACATATAACATAATTTCTAGAATTTTGAGCCAAATGAAGCATACATGTAGCAAAAGCCCTATCTGTTGTAGTTGGCTCACGTCGTTACATGAGATAAGTTATAACTAATAATAAAAAGAACAGTAATAGAAAAAAATAAAGAAAGAGATTAAAAAATTGACATGCATATCACGATGCACATTGGACACATATTGCACATAAAGGATTTAGATATACCTCTTGGGGTGCCTAGATTAACACAAAATATCCTATTTTTATTTTAAACATGAATAGTCAGATCAAAGTACCAATGTAAAATGGTTTATAAGTAATATAACTGCCTAAAAAGGTATTATAATAACTAACCTTAAGATAATATATCCTAAAAGTATCTAAAAAAATTATTGGATAAAATAAAGATATATAATTGCAGAAAATTAGGATACTACGGATCTAATTGTAAAACTAGGAAAAGATTTAGGGTCAAAAAGAAAATTCTAGTCAACTCTAGGGTTTCTAGGTAAAAATAGGGTTTATGTCAATTTTAGGTTTTTCGGGTCAAAACTGTGGTTTTAGGGTCAAACCTTAGGTTCCAATCAAAACTAGGGTTTGGGTCAAATCGCACCGTCATCAAAAAAATTTTCCTATCACCTCTCAAGGGAAAAATTTATACCTTGTTTTTACATATAATCCATATTTGAAGTTAATTAACACAAAACTTTTAGAAAATTTGTAGAAATTAAACAACCCATAAAGCAATAAAAAAATGAAAAAGATAAATAAAGAAAAAGGAAGTGACTGACAGTGATGGACAACATACTGGTCCTCTTGTCTTTGTCTATCTTCCTTGATATGTGTGTGGTGCATATGAGTTGCGTGTAATTGTGCAAAGGTGTTTATGTGTGTGAGATGGGTGTATGTGCATGTAGTGTGTGTTTTAAGGTATTGTGCAAGCTAATGTGTGTTTTCTTTTGTTTTTTATGTGCGTTGTATGTGTTTCTTGGTGTTATGCATGATAGTGTATTTACAGGTGTGTGATATGTGTTTTCTTTGGCTAAGTGTGTGTTTATGGTGTTTGTGCACGTGGCTGTGTTTGTTTGTGAGTGAACGTGTGCTATTGTCTGTCAGTTTAGTGTGTGATGGTAGAGGTGTTTCTAGTGTATGTTAGTATGTGATTTAGTGTATGTTTCATGTGTGATATGATGTGTGTTTTAGTGTATGACATAGTGCATGTTTGTCTGTAGATGATAGAAGTGGTGGTGTGAAGGAAAAAGTGAGAGATAGAAGATTACGGGAGAAAAAGATGGAGAAGATTAGTGTTTATGGTTCAAGGAAGAGAGAGGAAAGATGAAAATGTTGGGAGGGAAAGAGAAGGAGAGAGAAAAGAAGATAAAGCCTTTCACCAAAATAGAAGATTCCTCTTTTACGGAAATTGTCGCCCTTTTTTGTTTTTTAGTAAATTAGATAAATTGACCAAGAAATAAAAGAGGGAAAGACAAAATATGTGACCTCTCACTACACTAAAAACGAGATATTTGTGTTCAAATTTTACTTGACAATGGTGAAATTGGTACTAATTTTGAGAAAACGAAGAAACAATGCAAAATTACTACCATAATTTTGAAACACACCAAAAATTATGGGCATGTTAAAAACATAAAAAATAAATTAGGAACTTAAAGAAATTCAATGACACTTGAGTCAAAATAACCATTTTGCACTTGTCTTTTCAAAAAATGATTCAAAATGGATGACAAAGATGGAAAAAATCTAAATTTTTTATAAAGGCTCATAAATTCATAAAATATACTTAGAAAACCTAAAAAGGATGTTAGAGTTTAGGAAGAAGAGACAGATTTTGCAAAAAGATGATTTTACCCCTAGTGCAAACTTCAAAATTAGACAATTTTTGGGCTTTTGACTCAAATGAACACTAAAATTGCATCAAAATTTGGTGCCTACCGAGAATAACATATTTTGATTTCTCAATCTCATCATTTATCAATAGGGTTGGTATTTTTTCTTAAAAAAAAAAAACCACCCTCTCCTAACCTTTCTAGTGACTCGAATCCATGACCAACAAGTTATAGAAGTATTTTACTACCTAAATTGCACTTCATTGTCATCAATAGGGTAGGTGTTTTCACCTCTTTTTTTTTTTAATCATTTTTCCACTTCATTTCAACAAACACTGCTTTACTACTCCTTAATAATATATCATTCAACTACTCTCTTGGATTTACGATGTCACTTGATAAGGAACCTTGGGCTCTCTTGGCAATCACCTTGCATAGTTTCCCTACTTGATTTTCAGTATTTTAATGGATGCCTCTTGGTTTTTGAATTTTGCCCTTGTTTCTTGCATAATGATGTTGTTGTTTGAGTCATGAATATAGCAAGGTTCTCCTCAAGATTAACATTACATCACTTTCCCATCGGTGGAGGCAAGAGATATTGTTGATTTTAAGTTGAAATTGTTGTTGAAAGGAAACCTTGGGCTAGGAACTTGAACTTGCACATGTAATTGATTTTTCTAACCACCCCAAGAAAAGTTCAAGTGACAATTCTTGCTCGAATTGTATATATTTGAAAAAGGATTGTATTGAGGCCAGTTCGGATTTTACACAAAGTCTACGTGCTTTTTTAATGAGGTACGAACCATGTTTCATTGACCATTTGTCAGGCCACCAGAGCAAAAGTTACGAACAACTTATTGAGGTGCATTCCCCTCATTCACATTCATCCTGCCCAATTGCTTCGTTAAATTTGCCAATTGATCTGTCAATGCTTCATTTTGGGAAAGTAGAGTGTTCATAGAATCAAACTCATGGACTTCTCTTCTTTGATTGCTTGGTGACGACCTTTGGTAATAGTTATGGACGCCATGTCTCCAAAACTTTTGACTTTCTTCGAGTGTCCTAAATGCAAAGGACCCTTGGAAAGCAGCTTATATCACAGTTTGGGTCTCTTGGAGCATATTGTGTGAAAGTTCTAGATTTGCAGCATTTCCTTTTATCACTTCCATACCTCATAAAAACATTCAAATTCTCCTTGAGTAAATGATGTGATGTAGCTTCTCAACTTTACAGTCTTTGACGATGAAAAATACTTTTGGAGAAATTATGAGCAAGTTCATCCCATGTCGTAAATGTCCTTCATGGAAACCCTTGCAACCATGCCTTTGCCTTGTCTCTAAGAGTGAAAGGTAACAATCTCAATCTAATGGTGTCCAAACTAACCCAATTATTCATGAATGTGTCATAGATCTCAAGTAAACTCAATAAATGCAAGTTTGGGTCTTCATGTTGTTAGCCGCTAAATTGGATGCATTGCTAGGTCATTTGAACTAGTCCTGGCTTGATTTCAAAGTTATTAGTTTAGATGAACCGTAGGCCTTGTAATACTGAAAACTCGACCCATCCAAAAAGTAGGCATTATGTAATTGTAAAGAGATTTATTATAATTTCCTTGTTGTTTCACCATGGTTTGATTATGTTGTTGTAGTTTCCTTGCTCTCATCAATTTCCCTAATGTTATTTCAATCTCACAGTAAAAAAGAATTAGGTCATCTTGATCTAGGTTCACGAAACAAAACATCACTTACAAACCTATTAAATATAGCAAGATAGTTCAAAGTAAAACAATTAAAATAAAAAAGAACAATTAACTAAAATAAGAAAATTGTGTAAAGTAGTTATCATCTCAAGTGTCCTAATAATGCCTAAAACAACAATCCCCAATAATGGTACCAAAAACATATTTACATTTGTTTCTTAACTATCTAGTGATACACATCAAGCATACGAGATCAATAGTAGCTAGTAGACGTAGGGATCGTAACCATGATGATGGATTAAGTAATAACCAACTATTTAGAAGATTGAAATTAGTGGAGATGATTTTGGGTTTTTAACTAACTAAAGAAACAATTAAAACAAAGAAAGCAATTAAAAGCACTAACTGATTACAACTAACTAAAATGATTAAATAAGAAAACAAGTAAAAAGATTAGGGTTTTTTGTTGGTGAATCTGAATAAAATTTAATATCATGACTACCAGTGTTATCATAACCTGGATCCTTCATGTTTAACCATCAAAAAAATAAACTAGAAACTAGATGCGGAAGCATACCTAAATCTATAAGAACGGATGTGATTTTTGAGTATCCGGATGTGATTCTTGAGTCTTGTGGTTATAGATCTTCCAAACTACTCTACATGTATTTTAGAGAATAAGGTTCTCACTTTTCTGATGATGGGATGTCAAGAAAGTAACAAACATAGAATTTGAAGATAATAACCTATATATATGCACACACATTCCTTATTCCCATGTTTTGTCAATCATAAAATAAGAAATACGGATTTAGGATTATGTACACATAAAAGCTCATACTAACTAGATGACTTAGGCCTATTAACTTGAGCCATGTTAGATGACTTTAGATTGGCCATTTAATTATGATAGCACATATTACACAATTAATATATATGTATATATCCAAAACCCAATATTCTCCCACTTGGACTACATATATACCATTCCATAAAACCTTATGAGCTCAAAACATTTTGCTATATTGACCAAAATCATCCCCAAACAATCTCATCCATTAATCATATCAATATAGGACCAAGACAATTTTTGTTATATTAATTGCAACTAAGTCCATTCATGGTCATGTATATCAACACAACCAAATGACACAAATCAAGTATGGATGTGTAGCATGAAAATTACACGCATTTGTGATCCAAACGTGCCTATTTTTAATGGGTCCAAATTTATTCTTTATAGAGATTAAACTTAAACTCAATTAGAGTGAAACATAAATTGAATACTTTATTTTTGAAACTGAAGTCACAAAATTAAAAAAATATATAAATACAAAATCCCCACTAATTTTGAATATCCTTAAAGAACCAACACCTATATGAGCAGTATGGTAAACCTTTAGTAAACGGATTAGCAATCATGGAGTTTGTGCCAATATACTCTATAAACACTAGACCACTTTGAACTCTTTCTTTAACAACTAGGAACTTAATGTCTATGTGCTTAAACTTCGTTGAGCTCTTAGTGTTGTTAGAATATAAAACAAATGATTTACTATCACAAAACAACTTATGGGGTCTTTCAATAACATTCGTAATTGCAGTTCAGTGAAAAAATTTTGCAATCATATTCCACGATTGGATGCCTCATAACACATTACAAATTCAGCTGATATAGTGGAAGGAGCTACGAGTGTTTGTTTAACATTCTTCTATGAGATAGCTCTACCATCGAGCAGATAAATATAGTTTGAAGTGGATCTATTACTATCTTGGCATCCAACAAAATCAAAGTCGGAATACCCAATGATCTCAAATTTTTCTGATCTTCTATTTGTGAGCAGTATGTAATGTTTTTTCCTCTGAAGATACTACATGATCCATTTGGCTGTTTTCTAATGATCCATTCCTAGATTGCTTAAATATTTACCTAACATTCAAACAACGCATGCAATATCCAGATGTGTACAACCTTGAGCATACATTAGACTTCGCACTACTGAGGCATAGGAAATCTTTCTACATTTCTTTGCTTTCAAAATTATTTTTGGGTATTAAGAGAGATAGAATTTTTCTTCTTTAGCAAGAAGAATGTCTCCTGATTTGCTATCCTACATACCAAATTTCTTAAGCACCTTCTCAAAATAGCTTTTTTGTGAGAGTAATTTCAATGTATTTAAATTTCTAATACAAAAGATGTGTCCTCAAGATCTTTTATTTCAAATTTCTTTGATCAATTTTTTTTTTTTTGTTTCGTGCAATAAATCTATATCATTACTAGAAAAAAATATGTGATCGACATATAAAACAAAGAAAAGTTCGACATATAAAACAAAGAAAAGTGCTTACTCTCAAGACTGAACTTTTGACACAGACAATCATCAACCAAATTCATATCAAAACTAAACGAGATGATAATTTGATGAATTTGTTATACCATTGATGAGAAACTTGTCTAAGACCATAGATGGATGTCTTTAATTTGCAAACCATATTCTTTGAATCTTTGAACATAGTTTTCTGCTTGCACCGTATAAATGGTCTCATCAATTTCACCATTGAGAAACACAGTCTTTACATCCATCTAATGTAACTCAAGGTCAAAATGTGCCACTAAAACCAGTATTATCCTAAAGAGTCCTTCGATTATCATTAGATGTTTTCTCTTTATACACATCTGTCTCTTATATTTTGAATAAAATGTGTATAAGATGAACCTTATATCTCTCCACATCACACTTCAAATCACTTTTGATTTTAAACATCCATTTGCAACCAATGGGTTTCACACCTTTGGATAATGTGACAACTTCTCAAATGTCATTATTTTTTATGGACTAAATTTCCCCATGCATGGATGCCATGACATCAATCCACTTTTGAGACTTAATACTTTGCATGTCTTGATGAAAGTTGATTGGACCATCTTCTACCAATCCAATGTCATACTTATGTTCTTGGAGAAATACGATGTAATCATCCAAAACTATACTTTTTCTTTCTCTATTGGATCTCTCTAATGACATTTGTTCTTTGAGGTTGTTGAGTTTGTGTTTTAGGAATAACCTGTTGTTCTTGATGGGGAATATCTTCAACAGTGCTTGTGGTTCTGGTATTACTTCTTGAACAATATTACAAATAGAAGTTTGATATCTGTCAATAACAATTTTAGGAAGATTAATCAATTCCTCTTCAAAGACAAAGTCTCTAACCTTATCTCTCCTCCCAAACTCAACATCTTCAAAGAACTAGGTATTTTCCATCTCAAAGAAGGATCTAGATTTTTTATCATAAAATTTGTACTCCTTAGACTATTCAGAATACCCAACAAAATTGTTGCTTACTATTTTTTGAGTCTAGTTTTTTTTTTTTTCATGTTTGGCATATAAGGCTTTGCTTTAACTGGATAACTCCATATATGTAAATGCTTTATACTGACCTTTTTGCCTGTCCATAAATCATAAGGGATTTTAATCGTTGCCATATTTGGGCCTTTGTTAAGGATATATAAGCCATATTATTTAATGCCTCTACCCAGAGTAAATCCCATAAGATATTATGACTAATCATACTCCTCCCCATGTCGTTTAACTGAGACTTCTCATGAATTGGATAAAGAAAGACATAATGTGTGAAATTGTCTATGAATGTAATAAAGTATTGTTGACCATTCCAAGAAGCCATAGGGAATGACTCATAAATATTTGTATGTATTAATTCTAAGACATCTGAAGATCTGTCAGTACCCAATCTTCTTATGTTTATCTGTTTCCCTTTTAATTCACTCAACATAAACTTGAAAGCCTATCAAATAAAAGGGATCAAGAATTGCACTGACACAAGTATTTTAATTATTTGTTTAGATATATGTCTTAACCATTACCTTGTGGCATGGTGAAGTAGAATCCTCATTGGTGAATTTGCATTTAGTATCGCGTGTGCTTATATGCAAAATTTCATTATAAGAGACAATATTATCAAGAAAATATAGGGTATTGCAAGAAGACAAAGAATCACTGCCAACAATATTTGAATTCAAAAAAGACTAAACTAACTATTTCATGATGAACAATAATATTTAGATTTGTCCAAAACAAAAATTGAAACCAAATTCCATCTAAAAGACATTACAACATCTCTTTCAAATCCAAATAATAACCACTCTTGAACAATTACCCAAAATTCCCTATTGCTTCAACTTTATCTAGTTTGCTATCGCCCACATAGATGAATCTTTCAGCATTATTCAGCTTTCGATAACTTATGTAACCTACATAGACACACTTATGTAATTAGTAACACCAGAGTCTATCCACCAAGTGTGTTTAAGTATTGAGCTAAATTTAACTCAAAACAAACCAAATCGAGAAGTATACCTTTCTTTGATGTACACACTCCAAGCATGATATTTGGTACAAGTTTCTTTATATGTCCAAGATTCTTACAAAAGTAGCATCTAAACTCCTTAATTTGTTTCTTTTGCTGTTTCTTTTGATGTGGACCATCCGTAACTTTTTTAATCATTTTTCCTTTTCTTACTTTTATCCTTAAAGATACTTGTCAAGTAAGCACTTTCAATATTTTCTTACTTTAAACTTTCCTCTTCTTGCACACAATGAGAAATTAACTCATTAAAAGACCATTAGTCCTTGGCAGTTCTAACTAATTTTAAATTAAATAAATTGTGCAGGAAAAGAGATTAAAACCAAATGCACGAGCAAGTCTTCAAATAGTTCTAACTTTAGTACCTTAAGTTTTAAACCGAGAAGAGACATCCGGGGTGTACTTTCTTATGTTTCCTTTTCCTTTATTCTTTATTGAAATCAAGTTTGATAAAATCGTACTTGTTTCAACCTTATCTTTTTTAACAAAACGCTTTTCAATTTTTTTAAGAAACTCCTTGGAAGTTATCTTTTCCGGCATATCGCCCTTAAAGGTTTCCAGAATTGCATGCTTCATGATAATTAGACTCATGCGCCATGAACGAGCCCACTTCTCATAGTCTCATTTTTCCTCTTTAGAACTAGTATTTGTAAGAGTAGCAGATTGTTCAATCCTTAACTCAAGGTCTAGATCCATGTAGCCAAGAACAATCTAAATGTTCTCTTTCCATTCCATAAAGTTGGTTCCAGTTAACATGAACAATCAAAATGTTGTCTTTCCATTCCTTAAAGTTGGTTCTAGTTAACATGCTAATGGAATTTATGTTTGCAAATATTAGAAAAGTAAATGCATTAACTGAAATTATAACAAAACAACATATTCACATAGGTTCCAAATATAAATAATTAATTAAAATAATGGTAAGTCTCATCACAAGATATCTAGCACAACATTAATATTTAATTTTTGGATAGAAATATTAAATTGTAAGTGGTACTCTTAGTGTAGTAATCAAATAATTGATAATAAATCCTGTCAAACAAGTCTGTCTTTAGACTTATTATTCACATGGAAAACTAAATAATTATCACATATTTATTACCACAAATATATATGTAATTCGGCCAAATATTAACATTCCTTTGAGCCAATAAATGTCCATATGAATTACATATACACAATCATCTTGATGTTCCAAAATAAATTGACCTACACAAGAGAGACTATTTGTTAGTTTGTTGTTTCAATCAATATATTTTTGAATATTAGACATCCTTAATTAATTTACCAAAATTTGAATTTAAAATTTTAAAGAAAATTTGGGCATCAAACAATGTGGCCATGAATGGTATGTTCATGACCAACCCATTTGGTTATGAACATTCTGATCATGACTATTGATAACTCTAGTAAATAGAGTTATTTTACCTTCAAATGCCATGCAATTTTACCCATGCTACCCCCATTCTAAATGTTTTTATGTACAGTTACTTGAATTTCATGTCTAATAGAGGCTTTAGAGATAATTTTAGAGTAATATTAGGAATTCTGGTAGTAATTGCGCAATAAATTGAACTTAATGGATATGTGGTGATTTTAAGTGCATTTTAATTGAGTGATTTATGTGTATTTTGTAGGGGTTACTTGGAATTTGAGCAGCAATTTGATGAGTAGAAAAAGTTAAGGACTAATAATGCAATTAGAAGGAGATTGAAAGACAAGAGTCCAAGGCTGCTAGAACTAGAAACCGCAGTCACCAGATTCCAGAAGCAATTTCAGCAATAGCAGTCACCAGCTGAACAAGGAATGGTCAACGTTGCTGATAGCCAGTCACCAATTTAAAAAAGCAGATCCAGCAACTGCGGTCCTAGCTAAATTAAGACTAGACAATGTTGTTCGTAACTGCGGTCACCTATTCCATGAAGAAATTCTGGCAACCACAGTCACAGAAAAAAATTCAACTATTTGACTAGCAGATTTTGATATTACCCTTCAATGTACATCTCAAACACATAGTAGTAGGTGTAGTAACATGTAGTTTGTAGCCTCTCCTCTTTAGGAGTAGAGTACTTTTGACTTCAAGACTTTCATTTCAACTTTGAAGATTTCATCTATTTCATTTTAATCAAAATTTCTTCTTTTTAATTCTTGAAAGCTTAAATCTTTTTAGTTTTAGATTAGTGAGCTTTTTATTATCTTCAAGTAGACATATTAATTGTCTATCTTTCCTTTACATTTCATGCATTTATAGTGCCTAGAATATTAGTCTTATTTAGAAGAAAAATCTTATTTCTTGCATTATCCCCTAATCTATAGTTTTAATTCTCGTTCTTGATCATAAGTGTTTAGTGGGTTTTTACTAAAACTTCTTTTACAATTAAAAATCCTTAATCTTAGTTTAATATTTATTACCATCTTCTTAAATTTCCTAACTTCCCTAATATAGTAAAATTTGATGAATTCCACATTCACTAGTATAGTAATGCCTATCTCAATCTATTTTGCTTCCAACATTCTATCCATGCTTCCTTAGCTCTAATGTTACTTGTCTTTTGTAATAGTTTGCTTGCTTTAGCAAAATAGAAATTATTTACTTTTCCAGTTTAATTCTACTTGCATTATTAAAAAAGATTTAATTGCTTTCAAATTTAGCCTTTAATTACTTCTTAGACTAGTTTGATTTATTTGCTTTCCAGAGTGGTTTAAATGGCTGATTATGGTCTTATTATGCTTCTAGTGTAGTATTTGGTGATAATTATTAATTGCTTTCCTAATTTAGTTTTATTAATTGTTTCCCTAGTTTAATTGGATAGTTTAACCTTTACTTAATTGCTTTCCTAGTTTAAGAACATAGTTAGTGACAAACTATTGATGAATTGTCTAAATAGTGCAAAAGCAAATATTAAATCTAGTAATTGACATTTCATTTCTCATGGAAATGATACTCGCTCACCAATACCTACAATCCTACCTCATAAACTTGCGAGAGTGCGTGTGAAAGTTTAGCATATGATTGAGTGCTTTTTATTACTTGTTGGTTTTAGATTGTTTGCTCAATCCTATCACTAAAAATTAACTCAATAACCACTTGTCTTTTTTTTGGTCATGAACATGCTATTCGTGACCATATATTCCTTTTGGTCATGAATCATTCATTTTTTTTTTTTTTTGAATTCAAATACCAAATAGAATCCAAAAAAAACCAAAATCAAAAGTTTTTAATCCAACTATTAAATCTTATAGATATAAAAAAAATTGAAATCAAGAATTTAATCCATATACAACAACAATTGTTATTAAATACAACAAATTAAATTCAAATAAAAATATCATATTCAAGAACTAGATTCATAGGAAATCACATCATAAATCAAATCGAAAAACTGATTCATCAATGATTCAACATGAAGATACTCTGATACCACTTGTTGGTGAATCTTTCATCTTTAATCATCAAAAAAATAAACTAGAATCTAGATGTAGAAACGTACCTGAATCCAAAAGAAAGAATGTGATTTTTGAATATATGGATTGATTCTTGAGTCTTGTGGTGATTCAAGATCTACCAAAGTACTATCTATGTATGTATTTTAGAGAATATGGTTTTCACATAAAAGCAAATACTAACCAGATGACCTAAACCCATTTAACTTAAAACCATATTAGATCACTTTAAATTGGGCCATTTAATTATAGTACATATTGCACAATATATATATATATATATATATATATATTATATACATATTATATATGTATATGTATATATATTATATACATATTAGATATGTATATGTATAGATTGGGCCATATATATATATTATATATATACATATATTTATATATATTATATATGTATATATATATTATATATGTATATATATATATATATGTATGTATATGTCTAAAATCCAATATTTTCAAAATATATGTATATGTATAGATTGGGCCATTTAATTATAATAGTACATATTACACAATTAACATATATAGAGACACGCACATGCGCGCATACATATATATATGTATGTATGTGTATATTTATATATATCCAAAACCCAATACTTTCAAGATAAAAAAGAGCGAGTCAGGTTTTCATACTAGATAATTCCTGAAATTTAGATAATTCATTCAATTACTTGGTCCAACTGTCCAAACTAAAGGTTAATTTCTATTTTAACCTATTTTTGATTACTCGTGTCAAATAAGTCTATCAATCTAACTAGTCTAATTGTAGATTCCTCTTATCATTTAGAGATAGTCATACTTATAGAATTTTAGATAACCAATTAGGTGAATTGATCCGTCAAGAGTTAATTCTACTTAATCCAATTACTAACCCACCTCACTAATGGAGGATTAAGTTTCGTTCACCCGGTTAAACAAATAATTAGAAAGGTGATCAATTTCCCCAACTACCCTTAAAGTCCTTTAGTAATTCTCCCATTTTAATCATCACTTATTGAAAATTAATGTTATCTAAACCTTACCTGTACTAAACCAGTTCATAATTAATGGAAATCAACACAAGGGAAAAAATAGAATAGTTAGAGTAAATATATGATTAGAGGCAAGAATTCAATGTAAAAATGTAAACTTTAACTGAAGTACGGTCGAATAAGGAAATCCAAATAAAATTATACTAAGAAGGCATTAAATATTATATATTAAAGAAAACAAATTTAAAGAAAGCAAATCTTCAAGTTTCTCTCACTAAAAGCTACTCTACTCTAACATACTTTCTTCAACTTAGCTAACTTAATGACCAAGAGTTAGTACAAAAGATGGGTAGAACAGTTTTTTGCCAAATTTTCTGATATTTTTCTGCCTCGGAGGGTTTGGCCTTGGCCTATATCTAAAACTTGTCCTTGAAATGTGCAATGCGGGTAGTATCGAAATCCTGGACGCATGCAGGCCTCCACAATCAGCAAAAAGTCCTAAAAATTCAGCAAGTTCTTCCAAGCGTTGGATCACTTTTTGCCACCATGCATTTTGCAGTAGCCTTAGCTTGGTTTTCAGCCAACAAAGGCAAATAAACAATAAGTACTAAATGACAACGAAGTTGTATGTTAGGTGGTAAAACGCTTCCTTATGACCTATTGGTTATGAATTCGAGTTATAAGGGAGTTGTAGGATGGGTGGTTAATTTTTTTTTTAAAAAAAAAAACCATAATAAATACTAAACACATTTCACCGTGCTCAATTTATTAGTAAAAACTACAAAAATGAAGAAAAGAACGCAAAACATCCAATATAAACAAGAAACCTAATGTCCCTAGAAACTTTAAAAAAAGCTAACAAAGTACTAAAGTTTTAGATAGTAATATTTCTATGTAATAGAGTTATCAAATTCCTACATAAAATTTGTAGTTACCACGAAAAGACAAGAGAAGAACTATAAAGCCCTCAAAAGGTGAGACATTTGTTATAGAAGCTACAAATATTGGCTCAAAAGTATAAAGATTGGAACTTTGTAAGAAATGGGAACAAAAATTACCATTCTTTTACGTAGTGACATAAATGTTAAATAATTTGAAAATGCACGAGCAGGAATGGAAATAAGTGCTTAGATGTACACATGGATTCATTAGGACTATTGTTGATTAGTAGCTAATGAAGACACTTGATTAATTGGTTAATTTGTGTAATTATCAAGGCTCAACATTTAACGTGATGGGTAACTATCCCTGGTGACAAACGACAAACCCAGAGATAAATTTTGACCTAGGACCTACGTTACCATTTAATATATTTAGTTTGGTCGGAGAATAGTTTGAACCTCTTCTAATGCACAAATTTGCAGATTGGAATAACATTTCTGTTAGCATTGAGTTTTTACACAATATTTGGTTCTCAAACAAGCTTGAACAAGAGATAGAGAAAATCCTAGAAAAGGCAAAGCGAAGAAAAAGAAAAAGCAATAAATAAGACAAAAAAAGACTAATAAGGAAATAACTATAGTTACTATTGCGCTTAGTTTCCTGGTTAATTTGAAGATGTATACAAGTTATAGCCTTTTATATCTCAATTCCTTGATGCGCACTTTCTGGAGAAAGAGCAATGGAGATTCAAGGCTAGGCTGATTTGATCGAAGGGTAGTTTAAGTGTAAGATTAAACACTTGTGTGAAAGAGATTGGTGTCTTCACAATTGTAAGTAGTGAGGTTAAACAAGAGATCGTGAGCATCTTCTCAAAGTTGGAACCTTGTATATACATTATGAGTCAAAAAGGTACTTGTGTAAATTATGAGGCTATAAGTGCCATTTGAAACACTATGCATACTCTCTATATGACTTCATAGATACCTTTACTGCACACTCGCACTCCTATGTTCCAACTCCTAGTATGTCCATAAAATATTTCTTGTATTGTATGATTCATAGAAAGTTAACATGATTACCTTTTAGTCGTATATTAGTTTTGCTGAATTTATTTGTCAGAAAACAAAAAATGTGAATAATCCAGAAGTTGATGTGTAAAACACATGTGTTTACATGCTCAGTTTAATATTCAAAAGTTAGGAAACCAATAAGGAATAATATTTAAAATATCTGTAATTATTGGATAAAAAAATAAACATTCAAAGATTCAGTTGGGAAAATTATTGTACGTGCGACTAAATTTTCAGATTTGAGTACTTTGATCCTTCAACTGTTAAGAGTCTCACTTTACCCTCTAAATGTTTAAGAATGAAGACTTTTTTCACTTCTATATTTGCCTCAAGGCTTATGATATAGTAGAATGGGGATTTTTAAAGGTTGTAATGGAGAAACTAGGTTCCTTATCTACTTGGATCAACTGAATTCTAAAATGCTTATCTATAGTGCCTTCTCCTTTAACCTGAATAGTGATTGAGTTGATTACATTAAGCTTTCAAAAGGAACAAGACAAGGTGACCCATTGTCACCTTATATTTTCCTCCACTGTGCAGAGGACTCACTAACCTTTTAAGACAAACTTCGGGATTACACTCTTGAAGCTTCTTTGACATACCGGCCATCTTCAGTTGCATTTTTGTCATATCCCGTAGCGCCAAAGCAACAACTTTGCGTGCATCAGCCAAGCATTTGATAAGGAAATAAGTAGCCGAATGAAGATGTGCGAGGAAAAGACACTATCCATAGATGCTTGAGCGCAAAGGTCGTCGTCCCAACATTTCTCCCAAAACTCTACCTCTTTTGAAGGAAGGGCATGGTGAAGAATGTTAGGAGGCTATGAGCAGTGATCTCCCAGCCGGGAACATACTTCTCAGGAGCAGAGTCCGCTGACACTGGGTTGGGAAACTTGTCAAAATGGGCTGATTGGATAAATTGAAAAGCCGATCGCCCTAGCTCGGACTCTTGATTTGGGGATAGATGGACAGAAACACCTAAAGAAGAATGCCTAGCTAGAGCTTCAACTGGGGCTACGCTAGCTTGAGTAACTACAAAAAGGGATCCTTCCTCTTGCGAGGAAGAATTAACACAACTTTGTGAAGAAGTGGACTGCAAAGAAGGAACTATTACAGCAAGAGAAGAAAGGATACTAAGTGTAGAGAGAAGTTGTCTGCAAACTGTTATGGCTGCTTGGCTGGCAATTGGGGTAGATGAGGGTACAGAAGAAGACACTTCTAGAGGGAATGATAGTCTCAAAGGCATGTTCGGTCGAATATTCATAAGGTTTCTTGAAAACAATGAACAAGTAGTAAAAAGCTTAATTATCCTAATTAACTTCCACACACTCGCAAGTATACGAGGTAAATTTGTATACAGAATAAGTAAGGATCGTTCTCCCGAGGATTATTGGAACAATTACTAAGTTCACAAACCTATTTACTAGCTAAACAAAATAATCAGGGATTTTTGACTAAATTTAAATTAAATTTAATCAGAAGAAATTAAAATAAAGAAAAGAATGTAAAATTCTAAGCAACAGAAAGAAATTAAATATGATTGACTAAAAACATAATTTAATCTACCCTACTTGCGAGAATTTAATCAAGAACTAGAATTTAAATTAGTCCACCCTATAAAAACAATAAAAAACGATGGAAAAAAACATAACTACTAAACTACAGAAGCAACTAAGAATTTAAAGGAAATAAAACAAGAATAATAATTAAAGAACAAGAATGAAAGTGAAAATAAAATTGAATGGCATAAAAATAAATCAAACTCAGTAATTGCAGCAAAAATCAATGTTGATGATTGGCGAATCTTGAATTCTTGACAAGAGAACAAAATTCTAGCTTAAAACACCTGAGAAAATCTACCATTTTTTTTAGGTGAGAACATCTACCCTACGGCTTAATTATTATTCTAACTATTGAAAACAAAAAAACTAAGAATGGCTGACGATCGATCTTGTTTCCTCCCTTTCTATTGGAATGTTTATAGGTATTTTTAGGGTTTTGGGGCTCCAGAATGATAAGTACACGATTTTTCACGCAAACGGGCCCATGGGAGGACTTTTCTTGCAACATAAGCGGCCCATGAAACCTATCCAACGATGCGCGCTTGGGTGCTGCAAGTTGGCCAGGCCTGGGCACTGCTTTTAGAACCAATTATTTGAGCTACTGGACTTGGCACCTAGGCGCTGCATTTTGGTCGCGCATGGGCGTGCCTGGTCGCGCTAGCTCCAATTTCCTCCTGACAATTTTGACTATGATGTACATCGAATTTGGTAACAATCAAAACATAAAAGTTGTAGTTCTATGTCTTAAATTTCCAAAACGTCTTGAATCACCCAAATTGGATCTTGGACAAGAAAGTTATGCACAATTTACCAAACTGTGTCCAAATTGCTCTTTGCTAGTGCATGTAAATTCAAATTTTGCAATTCTTTTCCAGTTTTGTGATCAATTTTAACTCTTTCTTAAATCAAACCCTACAAAACTGAAAATAAACTATTTTAACTCGTAACTACTCAATTATTTCTTATACATCACTAAAAACAAGGTAAACAATACATAAAATATACGATATTTACGAGTTTGTCAACTACCCCACACTTAGTGTTTGATCATCCTTGAGCAAAATATAGAAATAAATCACAGACATACTCAACATGTTTCATCAATTATCCACATGAATAACAAGAACCAAACCATCATAAGGGAATATTCAAATGATAATAAACTCCTATACACGAATGATCCAGTGTAAGTGTGTGCATAGCCATACAAAAATAGCTTCTAAGATACACAAATCAAATCATGCAAATCTTTTGAATTTTTTCTAAACACTCCATAGATTACTCTTGTTATATTTCTCCACTAATGTTGACAACTGACTCAACTTAAATTAGGTAAGACTTTTGGCTTGTAACATAAGGTTAGGGTCTTGGCTAACAAAGGAAGGATAAGGCTATCACAAATAAGAAAGAAAGAGTTTTAAATCATTGCTGGTCACACATCAAAATAAAACTTTTCTCCAACACATTAAACCACATATTTTTACAGATGAAGAACCCCATGCTTAATCAACAAACACCCATGAAATTTTCGTACCACAAATAAAAAAGTCTTCATTTTTTAATTTCAACCCAACACGCCAGCATTTTTCTCGAACATTCGTTTATCAATTTTTTTATGCCCGCTCCCAATACAGGTACCAATGATAGGCACTACCCACAAATGCTAATGCAGGTACCAGTTATAGTATTGCATTACCTACTAACAATCCAATGCAGGTGCCAGTGATGGGCACCACCTGCAATGGTTAACAAAAAAAAAAAAAATTTAAACACCCCTACATTGTACACCATTCATTCTAACATTCTCATACAACTACATTCCATCCTTGTATCCTCTTAATAATTAATGTGGTATTAAAACTCTTAAGAGACATTTAGGATAACTTACAAAGGTAGATAAAAAAATGAGTCAGAAAAAAAAAAAAGAAAAAGAATGGTACTTCTGTCCATTCAAAACAAATTAAGGTTTAAATAGGGTTCTAGGGATAAATTTTATAATAATTGTAAGCTTGAAAGGCTCAAACGTCCAAAGAAATGCCAACTCTCATCTTTAAATCAAATCAAATTATCCAAAAATTTGCCTCAAAAATGTAATAAAGCAAGTGTCTGGAGTGCAATATAAGTGAATCTACACAATTACCTCTTAGTGCCAAAAAGCTACAACATTCTAGGGCTATTAGTGCTCAAAAATTAGAAATCATGACATAGCTAGGAAAATATTTAGCACCGACTACCCTACTCATGAAAACTTAGGTAAAAAATTATCAACTACAAAATGAAAGAAACATGCTAAGCAATTTGTGAACAAAATTTTCAAATATTTGAAAAGCTCTCAAATCAAAAGCTAAGCTACAAATATGAAAGTAAAAATTGAACAAGATGGACAAACAAACCACCAAACAAATAGAAATTAAGAAAACTCCCCACCCCACACTTAGAGTATAGCATTGTCCCCAACGCAAAAATGAAGAGCAAAAAGGGAAAAATGGAAGCTTCTATGTTAATGAAGAATGTTTGGTGTTGTTTATGTTGAATGAAATACCCTTGAGTCGAAGTGGAAAACATCAAGCATTAGAACAAAAAAAAAAACATAAAAACCCTTAAGACATAAAGAAAAACAATAAAACCAAGAAACTAAACAAAAATATAAGAAATAAAATTTAAAAAAAACATGGGTTGCTAGACTATGTATTGCCCTTATTTACAGTCTTATAGTTAGCTCGACTATTACACTCCCGCTCATGTAAAACATGCTAGGGTGGTTGGCCATCCCTTTCCTTTAGGCCTCCATGGGAAAAGTTTAATCCCACTATTCTTAAATGCCATTTCTTTATTCCCTGCTTTTGCTTTTGCCTCAAAAAATCCACATTTCCTTATAGTTGTCAAAGCCAATGTCTTCAGTAGCATGTCTAATTATTTTTTGAACCATTTCCTCTTCTTTTTGTGCTCTTTAAACTTTTGGACATCACAAACTTTCCGATGCTTTGCACAACTTTTTTGATGCTTTCTCACCCCGTACACATCGTCAGGTGGTTTTGATTCTTCATTTGACCTGCTAATAGAAGGATTAAGTGAATGATTAACACATTTTTCTTCAAAAATAGAATACTTATCATTATAATCAAAAACATCAATTTCAACCGATTCATTTTCAATTTATAAAACCAACTTTCTTTTATTAACATCTATCAATACATATGCAGTTGACAAAAATGGCCTCCCAAACGAATCAGCGGTATTTCATTGTCCTTGCCGATTTCCAATACCAAGAAATCAACAGGGAACACCAACTTCTCTACTTGCAGAAGCATGTTCTCCAACAAGCCATATAGTTTCTTTTCAGTCAAGTCTGCGAGTTGGAGTGTAACGTTAGTTGGTTTGGCATTGGTAAATCCTAACTTATCATAAATGGATTTTGACATAATGTTGATACTAGCCCCTAAATCACAAAGTGAATGATGTAGCATTGTTTCTCCAATATTCACCGGTATTGAGAAGTTACCAAGATCTTTGAGTTTCGGAGGTAATCGCCGTTGAAAAATTGCACTATATTTGGCATCGTGATAAATTTTCTCACCATCATCCCATTTCTACTTCTTTGCTAATAAATCCTTCATAAACCGCGTGTAGTTGGGCATTGTGGTGAGTACATCAACCAAAGGAATGTTGGCATTAACCAAAGGATGCAAATTCAAAGGCTCCACTACGTGCTTCTTCTTTTGCTCCTTGTGTCTATTTTTATCCACTTTTGTCATCTTGTCATCATCACAACCAATTTCATTCTTCTCCTCAATCACCTTGGATTTTTCTTTTCTTCTTTTTACCGTCCTCTTGTTTTTCATTCGGCACAACCAACTCTTTTCCACTTCTTAGGGAGATAGCATTGCATTACTCGTTCGGGTTTGGGATTATATCACTCAACAATGCTCCAACCGGCCTCTCATTATTTTGTCAGGCTATTTGTCCCAATTGTAGCTCAAGGTTCCTCATGGTAGCTCGTAAATTTTCATACTCCCTTTGTAATCTCTCAAAATCCCTACTCAAAATCACTTCTCAAATTATCTTCATTGGATGTATCATGATTCACATATGCGAGATAATTTAGATTTTGAGATGGTGGTCTTGGTGGTGGAGGCTGGCATGAGTTGTTTTGATAAGGTGAAAAATTCTAGAGAATTCTTTGATGTGGTGGTTGGTATGATCTAGATGACAATGGTTGATTGAACAAATCTTGTTGAGTGTGCATTTGACTGAAATGATGATTTTGGATATTTGCTTGATTTGTCTAGGAAAAGTAGGGATGGTTTTGCCAAGACGGGTTATATGTGTTTTCATAATTGGTAGGCTGATTTCTTGTGGTGGGATTTTGATTGGAAATGAATTGAATCTGCTCACCTTACATCACCGAAAAATCACAGAAGCCATTTTGGTGATTTGATCTATAGAAATTACAACTCAAGATCCCTTAGGATGTCAAACCAATGGAGTTTACTCAGCTTCTTCCTATATTCTCTACAACTTTGGTCAAGTTTATAATGGCACTCATCATCATGTTCTGCTGAAATATGAAAGTATCATAATTAGGCATACCTCCTTGTTGGACATTGGCTTGATTCATTTGTTGTTTTTCAACTATGGGAGTCATTACTCTATGATAATAATGAGTGGATGCCATTCTCTCCAACAACTCTTGCATTTCCTCCGGAGTCTTGTAGGGGAAAGAACCTCCCGCACTAGCATCAACCTTAGACAGATTCTAGAAGGTATCAATCTCGTCTCTGGAAATAGCCCATTATAGAAGGTTTGGACTTGCAGTAATAATGATATAGTATGGTGTGGAAACTACCTCAACAGCTTCTTGAAGCGGTTCCATGCTTCACCTAAGTCTCTCCCATGATTTGTCTGAATGACATAATCTCGTTTCGGAGGTTAGTGGTCATATCCAAAGGAAAGTGTTTGGTTGGAACTCTTGAGCGAGTTGATCCCATGTTGTGGAAGTACCTTGTCTATGTGAGTGCAACCACGACCTTGCTCTATCACATAAAGAAAAAGGGAATGTTCTCATCCAAATACAATCAGGATGGACCCCATTGTACCGAAATGCATCAATAACCTCCTCAAACCTAATTAAGTGCCCATAGGGATTTTCATTCAGTCCTTCTCCAAATATAGAATGTTTTTGGAGCATTTGTATTAGTACAAGCTTGATTTCAAAATTGTTCGCTTGCACGGGCAGCCGAACAATGCTAGAACTCGCCTTCTCGAAGGATTAGGTATGGCATAATCTCTAAAATGTCAGGGGTTAGCATTAGCATTGACCAAGTTGCCATTGTTGCCTGCAACTTCCTGTTGTTCATTCATAAGTCGGTTTGGATTCTCCATTAGATTGGCACCTTGGGTTAAGTCTTGTCATCTGCAATTTCTACTTATAGTTTTTTCAATCTCCAAGTCAATAGGATGAAGTGGCTGATTGGACGAGCGAGTATCTACCATAAACTACAAGAAAAGAAAACCAAAGATCAAATATCGAAAACCAAATCCAAGCAAAATTAAGACAACAAGAAATAATTGTAAATAAATAACAAAAGAAATAAAGAGCCTTATCTAGTAAGACTCACTATACCTAATATTGTCGCAAGAAATTAAAATAAAGAAAAAAAGGTAAAATTCTAACCCTAAAGAAAGCAATTAAATATAATTGACTAAAAACCTAATTTAATCTACCCTACTTGCGAGAATTTAATCAAGAACCAGAATTTAAATTAGTCTACCTCATGTAAAAGCAATCAAAAGCAATGAAATAAATGCCGAACAACTAAACTACGGAAGCAATTAAGAATTTAAAGGCAATAAAACAAGAATGATAATTAAAGAACAAGAATGCATTGAAAATAAAACTTGAATTATATAAAAATAAATCAAACTCAGTAATTGCAGCAAAAATCAATGTTGATGATCGGCGAATCTTGAATTCTTGACACGAGAACAAAATTCCCGCTTGAACACTTCAGAAAATCTACCCTACGGCTTAATTATTATTCTAACTATTGACAACTAAGAAACTAAGAATGGCTGGTGATCGACCTTGTTTCCTCCCCTTCTCTTGGTGTATTTATTGGTGTTTTTAGAGTTTTGGGGCTCCGGGATAATAAGTACATGATTTTCCACTCAAACGGGCCCACAGGAGGACTTTTCTTGCAAAATAAGCAGCCCATGAAATCTATCCGATGATGCACGCTTGGATACTACAAATTGGTCATGCCTGGGCACTGCTTTTAGACAAACCAAAGATTGGAGCTACTAGAGTTGGCGTCTAGGCGCTGCATTTTGGTCGCACATGGACGCGCCTTGCAGCACCAGCTCCAATTTCCTTGTCAATTTTGACAATGATGTTGGCCGAATTTGTAACAACTCGAAACATGAAAGTTGTAGCTCTATGTCTTATTTTTCCAAAACATCTTTAATCACACCAATTAGAACTTGGACAAGAAAGTTATGCTCAATCTACCAAACTATGTCCACGTTGCTCCTCACCAGTGTACATAAATACTAATTTTGCAATTCTTCTCCAATTTTGTGATGAATTTTAACACTTTCTTAACTCAAACCCTACGAAACTCAAAATAAACCATTTTAGGACATAATTACTCAATTTTTATTTATACATCACTAAAAATGAGGTAAATAATACATAAAATATACGATATTTATGAGCTTATCAAGGCATCTGTTCTCCTTCTAAATCAATAAATACCTCTTCCCAATGACCAACATTTGCATCGAACTCTTCTCCGAACTTGAGCGTACTCCCAGATTTGTCTTCCTATTGAGAAGCCATCGGGCTTTGGTATATTTTCTTCTTTTCCAAAATGAGGGAAAGTAACCTGTGAAGGTTTGGACAAAAGCTATGAAACCTAAATTAGATTGTCAGATCTAAAGAATGGACAGGATAAATAGTCCAAGCATTAAAGAAACACTCCGGTGGACAAGGAAGTAAAAGCAAAAGTGAACGCAAGAAGGATACAACCCCCACTTGGGAACTTGTGCCGGTTAAATAGAATCCCTAAAAAACATATATGGAAAGAATAACAACTCTGAACATAATTTCCCTGGGGATTGAACAGGGGCACAGACAATTCGGCTAGACCTAACCATAGATCAGATCTAGCCGAGAGGACTTTTGATGATAAATGGAGTGTCTACTAATGAAATAATGACATGTGTCTGGCTGTACCCTATGGGGGCAATTATGTAACATAGAAGTATTGCTAATAGTATAGTACTCCATAGAGATGGTATGGTATCAGGTGGACCTTGTTCGTAGATCAGTCAGAACCGACGACTATAGGTCAGATGCCCCGACCTCAGAGAAGCAGGAAACTCTGTCTATAAATACTTATCAAATCTCATGTAAAAAACATGGATATTGGGCCCTCATGCAAAAAACCAAAAGGCCTTGAAAAGAATCTTCAATAACATACAACCTATGGGTCTTACACATACTTCCTTCTACTATTCTCTGTCTTCTATGAGACAACTTACTAAAAACCTGCAGTGTTTCATCAAATGGCACTGTCTGTAGGAATCGAGCAAAATGCCTTTCCCTAAAGCTCTTTATCTTTCATCAAGGAATTTAGAAAAATCATAACCAATTCTTGGCCACTTGACTGCAAAAATTCTGAGCTCCTGAAAAGTTTAAGGTGCTTGACTTCACAACTTATATTCCTTAAAGATCCCCGTTGATAGACTGCATAAGATAACACTTCCTGAGGCTTTCTCATCCTCGAATGGGAAGAATAAAAAGAAAACAGGTAGCAAGACCACTGGACAAAGTAGCACATGAGATGGTACTCCCTGAATTTGATCCTGGATCTACTCAACAGACGCCAAGACCAACACAAGAAGAAATGCTACAGTTTTTTTTTAAAAACAAAACTTCCAAGCTTTTCAAGCTTTCATGGAAGCTATGAACAAAAACAAGGATGTTTCTCAGGGAAATACTATACTCCCAAATCAAAATGATGCTATTAGTAGCAATCATCATCGATCTATTAAATTTCAACTAGAAATGTCTATGTATTTATCTCCGAAACAAGGTTCTGTCTTTTGTCGAATGTGTCCAAACCCAAAAATTGCCAAGAAGTCAGAAGAAAATACGACCAAGGTTCCTCAACAAAATAAAGAAGAATTCATGGCCAAAATGGAATGAAAGGTTCACAAGATCATAGGAAAAAAATATGGCTAACCTTGCAAAGCTGGCAATAGCTAAAAAGGATACATTTGTACACACAATAAAGGAAGAACAAATTCCTTTCAGCTTTAAACAGTCGGGTCTAGATCCCTATAAAGGGACCACTGATCCTATTGATCATTTAACTGCGGTTACAAGATTATATAGACATTTTGACGCCATCAATTGTAAGCTTTTTGCTACCACTTTATGGAAGTCAGCTCAAAAATGGTTCAAGGAGTTATCTCCTAACTCTATTGATTCTTTCATCGATCTTGCACGCAAGTTTTCCAAACACTTCATGAGTAAGCAAATTATTCAGAAAGAACCTGCTCATCTAATGAATATCAGGCAGAAGCCTGATGAAACATTGAAATAGTATATTGGTTGTTTCAATGACGAGTTGATCCTAGTTCGAGATGTAGACGAAACGATCATGATTACATCTTTCATGAGTGGCATTAAGCCTAGAAAGTTTAACACTGAATTAGCATTAAAGGTTCCAAAAACTTTCAACAAGCTACTCAAGAGGGTTAACAGCCATATTCGCGACAAAGAATATATCAAACAAAACAGAAGCTTTACGACCTCAAACCAAAAGGCACCCAAAGAACTCCCGAACTCAGAACTGATAAAGCTAGCCATCAGGGAAAAAATAGTCTTAAAAATGGTAAGAAGTTCAAAAAAAAAATGATCAGCAGAGTTTTGTTTAGAAAAATCATCAGCACAACTATTGATCGTAAGAATCAATTTCCCAAGACAGAATGCTTTCCAACCTCCTAGAACTCTAGCTCTCCCTGTAAAACTCGCATTTTTTTTGCCTAATTAGTTATCTCAGCCCCAAGCCTCTATTTGGGGTTAATTAATTAATTAGGATAATAGGAGGGGTTAAGTTCTAATTTTAATTAGTTAGCTTATTTATTTAAAAGGGAACCTAGCACTATTCGTTTAAGTAGACGGTTATTATTAGAATGGAGCTATGGTTTGAAAAAAAAAATGAAAGAAAGAGGCAAGCCAACAAAGTAAAGGGTGATATCACCAAGCATTTAGAGGTAAACAAATTCACTCTTTTGGTAATAATTATTTATTGATATTAAAATAATATAATTGGTGGTTACATCTTAATTTTATTTGAATTTGTCTAATATCGGGAGGAATATATATTCAGGGAGCAAAATTGTATTTGACTTTAAATTACTGTGGATCTCAAATTGGAGAATATGTGCTGAAATTTGGTTGGAGTCGTAAGCGGTCGGATTGATTTTAGTGGCTGAACAAATGATTCTTATAATGTTAGTGCTAGATTGATTATTTAGTACTAGTATAGGAATTTAGTATTCATTTGTTTAATGAAAAGAATGAGACAAAGTTATGATTGGGTCATTATTCTATTATATATATAGGGTGGTTGAATATTGATTTGTAATACTAGTAAATAGGTAGTGTTATTGGTGATCAAGCTAGAGTTTTTTACGTGAGCAATCTTCCAAGCAAGGTAGTACTGGTTGCTCGGGTTTAATGTCGAATTTTTTTATTTCGTTAGTTTATTAATTTATTTTTACGACTTTTCGACCTACTTTGGGGTGATTTAAAATGTATTTGAACCTAATTTTCGTGTATACATAATATATTTAGGTGGGAGTGGTCTTTTAGAGCCGAATCAATCAAATTAGCCTAACTAGTTTCACTAAGCTTAGGTAAGTGGTGTTGGCTTTCGTCCTGTTTCTTGACATACCTTGTAAAATCTCTTTGATAAATGTATGTTCTGTATATAAGTGTCGATCAAATATGCATAATTTATTTAGCTACATAAACTAAGCATGTGCAAGTGGTCAATGACTTCGTATATTAGTATGTGATTGACTGTTGCATTGGCTCTTGGTTACTTTGGCTGAGTTGGGGAACTAGTCTTGTTTGTAGTTTTGATTCTTGATGGAGATAGGACTAGTTTTGATCCTTGATGGAGATAGAACTAGTTTTGATCCTTGATAGAGATAGGTAATCGGCCCAATGGGCATACTGTATTGTCTCTATTCCTAGCGGGTATAAAGTTAGAATAGGATATCTTATAATGCTACCAAACCATAGTAACCTATCGAGCCACCCTGTATTGCTTGTATTGATCATTGGTGAATATTGACTACTACATTGTTGGAATATCTAAATACGTGATGCATATCTCACTCTTTCTATTTATATATATATATATATATATATATATATATATATATATATGTACACATATATGTAACATATTCGATCCAGGGAAGGAACCCATTATTGCTTACTGGACATTTAAATGCTCAAACCACGTTGTCAATTTTTTTTTTGCAGATGTCCCTAATGAGAAGGGTTGTTATGAGTTTGATGTTTGGGAGCCTATTTCTAACTATTGGAGTTGATTTGGTTGTCTTCCCAGTTAGTAATATTCTAGATTTCATCGCTTTTGGCTTGCATGCCAATAATTTAACTATTTGAATAATTCCGTTTGTTTGGTGCATGGGACACCTATATTAGTTATAATATTTCGTTTGCTTGATGTTGAATATTTGAATAGTTAGTTATTTTATAATAAATTTTTGATGGTTATAACTCAGTCTATTGTTGCCTGCATTTGAGAGTGATACCCTCGAGTGCTTCGCAGCGTGTTATGCCCTGATTCGGGGTGTGACATTTAGTGGTATCAAAGCCTAGATTTTGTAATCCTATGTGGAATTGTGGGTTGGAACCTTTGAACCGTGTGTCAAGGGATGGAATGGGTATATAGTTCAAGGTATGGGGATGGCCAGCCCGGACCAAGAGTTGTCATCAATTCTCGAACTTTGATTGCGGTTGGAGTTTATAGGCAATGTGTTGGATGGAATAGATACTTCGTTTTAATGTGTTAGTACCTTGGTAACTAACCTTGATTGTTTTTGCCTTTAGATGGCTATTCAGTGGGAAGAAACAAGTAATAAGGCCCAGGGAGAGCCAAGGGTGGTTCATGTGGGGAATGATGACGCTGAGATGAGCCAACCTATCAGGAATTGGGTTAGACGGCCGAGGCAGCAGCCCAGGATTAAGGTGCATGTACCGCCACTTGACATCGGTACTATTTCTTAGGTAGTGGTCCAATCTTTTCAGCAAACTATCCAACAGAGTGAATCACCCACAGAATGTAACGGTGAACATGCCTTCTCATCAAAAGCCTTTTGTTCAAGGACACGAATGCATTACAAAAATATGAAGGATGCTAAGATTTCGATCTTTGAGGGTGGCTTCGACCCTTTGAAGGCAAAGAAATGGCTTGGGGAAGTTGAGAAGAACTTTGACTTGTTGGAGGTGCCTGAGGATGTCAGAACCGAGATCATCTCACCCTTTCTGAAGGGAGAAGCTAGCAATAAGTGGGAAGCCGTGGAACCTGTAATCAAGCAAGGGGACTAGCCAGTTACTTGGATCTAGTTTTGAGATGCTTTTCTGGAGAACTATTTTCCTCCTAACCTCCGTGCTCAAAAAGTGGAAGAATTCTACAAATTGAAACATACAGTTGAATTGTTTGTGGTAGAGTATACCCACAAGTTTTAGATATTGGGACGTTTTGTTTCAACTATCATGAAAGATTAGAGATTGAAGAAATTCCACTATAAACATGGCTTGCTAGAGGATATTAGGATTTCAAAGGTGACTATTGGTCGTGCTCAAACTCAGCAGGAAATGTATGATGCTGCAATGGACAAAGAGGCTGATCTTAAGCAAGAATTGAAGGAGGACCGAAGCAAGAGATTGAGGATGTCTGTTACCCCTCAGCAAGGGGGTAGATTTAACCCATATCTAGCATCTCGCTATCTTGACAACCAACCGGTTCAACCTAAGTTTTCCCAATATCAAGGCAGTAGGCCCATTTCGTACTTTCCACCACCGATTCAAATCTGGGCCTTCCCAACGAGGGGTTTTTAAGGAAAAGGCGCCTGTACTTACTTATCCTCAGATGCAGATTACAACTGTTAGTCCCAAAGCAACCTAAGATGGGGTGAATTAGGTTTAAAAAATTGATCTACCAAATAATGCTCAATTTAATATTTCTTGCACTTGGCAAAAGAGATGATAAAAAGATAAGCAATTAAGTATAAGATGAATAGATTAAATTGAGAGAAAGATTAAACAAACACATCCAAGCTAGCTACAGCTTGGAATATTAATCCACTGAGATGCTCCTTCAATCTCGGTGAGCCAATAATCTCTAGTGTACACAAAGTAGAATCACCTTTGCTCACACAACTTTTCTTTAATTAAGCCAAGAATTTTACTCCAAACCTCACTTTTGTACAAGATTATCACTCCACTCAATCTTTTGAATAGCACTCTTAAGTACACACTAATACAATATTACTAAAAAGCTAATTTGCACTCAAATTGCCTTTCTTTTTTCTTGTATTCAATGTGTAAGATTCTCTTCATAATACAAAGGAGTTGGTATTTATAGATGCAATAAATTAGCTTCCAACCACATCTTAACGGCCCAATAATAAATGCTCAAAAACTAGCCATTATAGGTTTCGAACGTCCGATATTATTGTTATGCTTCCGATCCATCGTCCGATCATAGATATCAGGTAATAGGGGATACCGTTTGAATGGCCGAACTTGCGTCCATTCCTTTGTTCGAATCAGGTATGCTTGAAAGGTTCACTACATCGGATGGTGTAGTGTGTCCAAAAGATTTAATGCTTAATTGGAAATGCTTATCTTTCGGACAGTTAGCCTCGTCCGATATAAGCTTCTTCGGACAATTAGATGTGTCCGTTGTAGGTGCCTTAAAATCTTGACTCAGCCTTGACCTTCCGGACGGTGAAATACGTTCGAGATAAATTTGTTCGGACGAGCTTGTATGTCCGTTGCAGATGCTCCAAAATCTTGCCCTTTATTTGATCGTTCAGACAGCGTATTGCAGCCGTGGTAATCTCGTTCGAACGAGCTTGTGCGTCCAAGAACCATAGTACTGTTCGGACGGTATTCTTCGTCCGAAAACCCTGCTAATGAGAAAATGTTCTGGCAATCCTGCATAGCTCCAGTTAAGATAGTTAAATTACATTTGTCATCATCAAAACCTAGGTTATAGGTCATCAATCTCTCCCTTTTTGATAATGACAAATTTTGAGGCCAAATAACTTACAATACTCATGATTACACAATCACATCCGTAATCATAATCACACAATTCAAACAATCAGTGTAACAAATAATTCTAATGGCCATCTTACTCCTCCTTTTGGCATCATCAAAGCAAAATAGGCTCCCCCTATGAGGATGCTTCCCCTTACGTAGGCAATATAATTGTAATATATGCAAACTAGAATAATCATAACCATGGCTAAGTAGATTAGTCAATAATTACAAATAGAGTAGTCAAGTGCAAGGAATTAACAAAAGTCTAACAAAAGTCTACCAATCATAACAAAAATCGAAGAACATTAAATTGCAGGGAAGCAAAGAGCAAGTCTAAGTGGAGTCATTCTTCTTTTTGGAGCGTTCCTTAATTTTCCGCTTCTTGGTCGGTGCATCATCCTCGGTAGTCTCGCTGTCGTGACCACTTAATTCATCAGGATCTCAGCGTTGCATAATGTAGTTAATGTGTCATCAACGTCCTCATCATCAGTATCATCATCGCCAGGACCAATAGATTTGTCAGGATTGGTGGTGCCCACTAATTGGATCCTCACGATCTTCATCCTTATGAATGGAATGATCACCATCATCGATGTCATCGCTATCGGAAGATGACTCAAGAATGTATTGGGATTGAATGTTGGCAAACTGAACTTGAGCTGAAGCAGACATACCTAGACTGAGTGCTTCTTGAAGAATAGTTTGTCTGGTCTCAAGCCTTTTTAGCTTCTAAAGGGTGAGGCATTGGAAGGAACTCATTTGGTTGCTTAGGGGGGTAACAAGGGTACATAGATGAGAGAGTAAGGGTTCTGAGGAAGAAATATAGGGTTCATGGGATAGTGGAGGTGTTGAAGAGGAGGGTTGAGGAGGAGGAGACTGGGGAGGTGCAAGGTCGAAGGTAGATGCATGAGATTTAGATTTTTCAAGTTCATATGCAGCTTTTGTAAACCATTGATCATTAAAAAACCTCAAACCTTTATGCTCAATGTAAGCTTTGTTAAAGTGAGGAGGATATTATTTTTTTGGCAGTGAAGGGGATGTCAAAATTTCGATCGAAAACCTTAGAGAGGAATTTGCCAAAGGAAATGTTTCTACGGGTATCAGTTAAAAAGAGCTCCCATAGAAAGCAAAAGAGATAGCCAAAGTCAGATACCTTAAAAAACACTGTAAAATCAGTACAACTGCATTTTTTTGGGCTCAGTGCGATGCCCATCAGTTGGTAGCAGTAAATTAGTGACTAATGTGTATAAAATGTTGAGTTTAGGAGTAAGCAGTGTGGTTTTGGCTTTCGAAACCTGTTTAAAATTGACGTTAAAAATCTGTCGGACCTCTTCAATGTCGAAATGAGTATTTAAAGCAGGCAATTTATCCAGAGAGAAAAAATAGGAAATATCATTAGGAGAGGTAACATCACATTCAAAAATAGAATTAATGACAGTGGAAGAAATCTCAAGATTTTTGTTATTGACACGTGATACCAACGTACGAATAGTAGGACCCTTCCTATGATTGGCAGTAAATTGTAGCACTATATCATGATAGACAGGCAAATCCAAAATTAAACTAAATTACCCCATTCTTGTTTTTCAAAGCATGAATTACTAAGAGGTAAGTTTAACTCATCAAAAAGACTCTGTGAAACAGGCCTTTGAACAAAATAGATTTCCTAAGAAGGGAAGTGTACCGATCAGATGCCTTGGCATCAATGAATTTTGGTAGAGAGGGATGGGAATGGATTGAGAATTTGAGGATGTTTGACCCTGCGCTGGAGCCTTGCCCTTCGATTGTCTTCCTCTGGTAGCTGTTGAAGAACCACCACGTGATCGTACCATTGTAAATTAGAAGGAGAAGATGAAGAGGAAAAAGTGAGTGTGGGTGAATTTGTGGGAAATTTCAAGGAATGAGATGTTATACGGGTGAAATAAGGTTCAATTGAGATGGGTGAGGAGTTGGGAAGGGGAATTTCTTAACCAATTTTAGCGGAGAATGGAGAGAATTTTGAGGAGGTTCTTGGATGCCAGAGCTAGGGTTTGGTGGGGGGAATTATCCGAAAAAGGGAAAATGAAAAGGATTTAGATTATGAGAACAATCGTTCGGACGTTCGAACGATTCGTATCCGTCTGATAGTGTGTCCAAACGCAGGCTAAAAGGCTATGTTGTGTTTTCGAAGAAGTGTCGGATAGTGATAATCATCCATTCAAAATTCCAGAGAGTTTGGGAAATGAGAAGGAAAGTTCGGGCGATTATAGGTGTCTGAGACAAAATAGAGGAGTTCGGACGTTCAAGTGCGTCAGATAGAGCAACTAGTTCGGACGTTCATATGCGTCTGAAGGATCAAATATCATATAGCTATGTCCGAAAGCATAATTCATACAATTTTGAAATCAATGATGCCCAAATGAGTTCTGAGAGATTCAAAACGATCTAAAGGCAAAGGTTTGGTAAGAATATCAGCTAGTTGGTCCTTTGTACATACAAATTCAACACAAATTTTCTTTTTGGACACAAGATCTCTAATAAAGTGATGCTTAACATCAATGTGTTTCGTTCTAGAATGCAAGTCAGGATTTATTAGTGAGATTGATTGCACTAGTGTTATCGCATCTTAAAGGTACACAATCAAAAATAACACCAAAGTCTTTTAATGTATGTTTCATCCAAAGGAATTGAGTACAACAATTTTCAGTAGCAATATATTCGGCTTCTGTCGTAGATAGGTAAATAGAATTTTGTTTCTTACTAAACCAGGATACCAAGCAATTACCCAAGAAATGACACATACCACTAGTACTTTTTCTATTAATTTCGCAACCTGCAAAGTCAGCATCTGAGTAACTGATCAAATCAAAACTAGTGGATTTAGGATACCAAAGACCAAAGTTTAGTGTCCCTTTCAAGTATCTAAAAATTCTTTTTACAGCAATTAAATGTGATTCCTTAGGACATGATTGAAATCTAGCACAGAGACAAATGACAAACATAATATCTGGTCTGCTAGCTGTTAAATAAAGTAGGCTTCCGATCATACCTCGATAGTGTTTTTCACCAACACTATTACCTTCTTCATTTTTGTCAAGCTGTTTTGGTTGAGGTACACATTGACGTCCCAACTTGTTAACAATCCGCCATTCCAAAGCCCTTGAGTAGCTCCTTTGTATATTTGATTTGGGTGATTAAAGTTCCTTCTTTCGTTTGGTGAACTTGAAGTCCAAGGTAGAATTGTAATTCTCCTATCATACTCATCTCGAATTCTTTTTGCATTAAGTACGAGAATTCCTTGCACAAGCTTTCATTAGTTGCTCCGGAAATAATATCATCAACATAAATTTGAACGATTAGCAAACCATTAAGATTAGTTTTGGTGAAGAGAGTGGTATCAACAACACCTCTTTTGAAACTATTTTCAATCAAAAATCACTTAATTTTTCATACCAAGCTCTGGGAGCTTGTTTCAAACTATATAAAGCTTTTGAGAGTTTGAAAACATGATTTGGAAAATTTTTATTTTCAAAGCCAGGGAGTTATTCAACAGAAACTTCTTGATCAATAAAGCCATTTAAAAATACACTTTTAATTTCCATTTTTGAAAACAATAATTTGAAATTATTAAAACATGCATATGCAAGAAACATGCGAATAGATTCTAAACAAGCAACAGGTGCAAAGGTTTCATCAAAGTCAATACTTTCTTCTTGAGCATATCCCTTTGCTACAAGTCTAGCTTTATTTCTAATAATCTCACCTTTATTATTTAACTTATTTCTAAAAACCTATTTTGTTCCTATCACGGGATGAATTGAGGGTCTTTCAACCAAAGTCCATACATTGTTTTTCTCAAATTGGTTAAGTTCCTCTTGCATAGCAAAAACCCAAGATTCATTATTCAATGCGTCAACCACACATTTAGGTTCAATATGAGAAAGTAATGCATAATTATTATTCAATGGTTTATGAGAGCGAGTTTTTACCCCATCGGATAGATCACCTATGATCAAATTTTGAGGGTGACTCGAGACAAATCTCCATGCTTTTGGAAGATCTTTTGGAGTGTCTTCGTTCTTTTCTCCTTCTTCATGATGAGTGTTGTTCTCATCCCGGCTTGTCATGGTCTCTTGATGTTCTTCATGTAATGTGAGCTTCTCAAGTTCCTTTTGAATTCCTACTTCTTCATCTTCATCTTCATCTTCATCTTCACAAACATTTTTTAAAATAATATCATTAGTCTCATCTAACGTAACATCCACAACTTCTTCAATTAAAAGAGTTCTTCTATTGTATACTCGGTATGCATTCTTGTAACTCGAATATACTAGAAAAATTCCTTCATCCGATTTCTTGTTAAATTTTCCAAGATTTTCCTTGATTTTTAAAACAAAACATTTACAACCAAAAACTTTGAAGTAACTCACAACGGGTTTTTTACAAAACAAGAGTTCATAAGGTGTTTTATTTAAAATATGTCTCAAAAGAACTCGATTCATAACATAACAAGCCGTGTTAACGGCTTCGGCCCAAAAATATTTAGGTAAATCACATTCACTAATCATGGTTCAAGAGACTTCTTGAAGTGTTCTAGTTTTCCTTTCAACAACACCATTTTTGTTGGGGCACTCTAACAACCGAAAATTCATGCGAAATACTGTTGTGATAAAAAAATTCAAAAAAACCTCCAAATTTAAATTCAGCTCCATTATCACTTCTCAACGAATGATTTTCAAATTCAACAAATTTTGTATTTTGAAAAATAATTTTACAAAATTTTCAAAGGCTTCATTTTTGTGAACAAGAAATAGTACCCAAGTATACCTAGTATAGTCATCAACAATCACAAATGCACATTTACTACCACCTAGACTAGCATGTTGAATTGGACCAAACAAGTCCAAATGCAACAATTCCAAAGGTTTAGAGGTAGACACACAATTCTTCGGTTTCAAAGACTCTTTAACTTGTTTACCAAATTGGCATGCATCACAAATTTTTTTTTTTCAAAACTTCAACTTTGGCAAACCTCTTACCAATTCTTTCTTAGCAAGATTTTCAATTAAATCCATGTTGAAATGACAAAGCCTTCTATTCCAAAGCCAATGATCGTCTATAGAAGCGAAGTTAAACATTTTACATTTTCACCACAAATATTGACAAAATAAATTACATAAACATCATTGTGCCTAGTGTTTTTAAATAAAACAACAAAATTTTTATCAACAATTAAACATTTATGCTTGGTAAATAGCACGTATAGATTTTTATCACATAATTGTCTCACACTTAAGAGATTGTAATTTAAATTATCAACAAGAAGCACATTTTTAATCAAGGTCTCACCATTTTTACCTACATCACCAATGCCAATTGATTTTGCTTTCATGTTATCCCCAAAAGTCACTTTTCCACTGTTTTTGGACCTAGGAATGGTGAAGAGAAATGCTTCAGCGGTCATATGTCTTGAGCACCCACTATCTATGAACTATTTAGCATTGTTGGTGATGTTTGTTACCTACACAAGAATTTAGGTGATAATTTTTGGTACCCATATTTTCTTGGGTCCATAAGAGTTAGTAAATTGGCTACAAATCCATACGGAATTTATTCCAAATTTTTCATTTTTCTCTTGACATAACAATTATTTTTCATATGTCCATATTGTTGGTAATGATTGCAAATAATATTTTTATTTCCATATAAAGAAGACTTTGATAAACATAAATCATTTCTTCTAAAAGTGACAAAGTTCTTCTCAATCAACATATTTCTATTCTTTTTCATATCAACAATATTTTCCCTTTTTTTTATGCAAAAGAACATCAAGATCATCCATTCTTTTCTTTAAGAAGGCTTGTTTTTCCTTGATCTTTGTTTTCACATGTATTCTTTTCTTCAAATCAGCATTTTCTTGTGATAACCTATTATTTTCATTCACAAGTTTGGAGTTAGCATTTATTAAGGCATTTATTTTTCTAACTAACTCCTTATTTTTAGCATATGATTCTTTCAAGCTATCATGCAACTTTAAAATGAAAACTTCAAGATCATCATCATTATCATTAGAATCATTAGAATCATTGGTAACTGTTACCTCATTATCACCAATAGCCATAAAGGCCATTTCCGTGCCGATTTCATCTCTTCTTCAACTTCTTCTTCGGAGTTGCGATCATCCCATGTGATTTGGAAATTGTTGAAGCGAGGTTTTCTTCTTTCCTTTTTCTTCTTGGAAGGACACTCATTTGCAAAGTGTCCAGGTTGACCGCATTCAAAGCACTTTTCATTTTGCTGTTTCATTTCTAGCTTTATCTTTCCTTTGAAACTATTTGGGTTGATAACTCCTCATTTTCTCATTTTCCGTTTATTGATGTAGTGTTTGAGAAATCCTTTGGTGATGAGTGTAAGATCTCCTTCATCAAGATCTTCATATTCTAGATTGATGGAGCCATTTTCATCTTCTTCTTGAGAAGTCTTTAATGCAATGCTCCTTTTTGGTCTTGCTTCTTCATCATCCACTACTTTGGCCTTAAGCTTCAATTCATAAGACGTAAGAGAGTTAATTAAGTACTCAATAGGCTTGGAGTTTAGATTATTTACTTCCTCTATAACGATAGTTTTGGCCTCCCATTCTTTGGATAGAGCATTCAAAATTTTTCTATTCTTTTCGCCCAAAGAATACTCCTTACCCAAGGCTTCAAGATCCTCGATGATATCGATGAACTGACAATACATCTCATCAATGTTTTCATGTGGTTCCATCTTGAATAACTCATACTTGGTAACGAGTAAGGATTTCTTTTGTTCTCGAACATCATCACTCTCTTCATGAATTTCTCTTTATTTGTCCCAAATTTCCTTAGCCGAAACACATCCTTTGACACGAGTAGATTCGTTAGCGTCCAAGGCATTGTATAACACATTCATAGCTTTAGCATTTAAAGTCAAGTTTGCTTTGTCTTGCGGAGTGAGCTCATCCTTTGTTTTTTCTCTTCTTCTATTTGTGTGATCATCAACAATAGTGATTTCAAATGGACCTTCATTGACAACTACCATAGGTCAATATCAATAGATTGCAAAAATATTTTCATCCTATCTTTCCAACTGGTAAAGTTCACCCCATTAAGCATGGATAAAGGAGGTCTAGTGATAGATTCACCTTAAAAAAATAAAGGATTATTGGTTGCCATAGTACATCTTTACTCAAATGTAATTTAAGCAAATTTAAGAGACCAACACTCTCCCTTCATCCTTCGTCAACACACATCCCTTATCGAGTGGTTTTTCCTTCAATTCATTTCTTGGATCCTCCTTTATTTCTTACACTTGCTTGAGCGAATTGCCTTGGTTAACTTCATTTTGCTCTTCATTTGACCAAGAAAGAATAGAATTAAGAGATTGATTAGCACATTTCTCTTCAACAATGGGAATATTATCATTGTATTCAAACACATCAAATTCAATTGATTTATTTTCAACTCATAAGATCAACTTCCCTTTGTGCACATCAATTAATGCATGAGAGGTTGACAAGAAAGGCCTCCCTAGATCAATGGAATATCACTCTCTTCACCCGTATCTAGAACAAAAAAAATCAACAGAAAATACCAACTTTTCAACTTGTACAAGCACATCTTCCTCTTAACATGCCATATGGTTTCCTCTCAGATAAATCCGCCGATTGGAGTGTGATATTAGTTGGCTTGATATTGTTGATCCCTAACTTGTCATAGATGGCCTTTGGCATGATATTTATGCTTGCCCCCAAATCACAAAGTGATCGATGCCACGTTTTTCCTCCAACATTCCCCGGTATCATAAAACTACCGGGATCTTTAAGTTTAGGGGGCAACCGCCTTTGAACAATGGCACTACATTGGACATCAAGACATACTGTCTCATCATCATCCCACTTTCGCTTCCTTGCCAAAAGATCCTTCATGAAACGAGCATAGTTAGGCATCTTGGGGAGGACATCAATCAAAGGAATGTTGACATTAATCTTTTTCAACATATCCAAGAAATGGGTGAATTGCTTGTCTTTTTCCTCCTTTCTTGGATCAATGTGTCGTTGAGGGAATGGCACTTTTATTAATGGATCTATCTTCAAAGGTTCCTCCACATACTTCTTCTTGGATACCTTGATCTCATATTCTTTTGTTCCCTCTTGGCTTCATCATCAACCACTTCCCGTTCATTCTCAACTACCTTGGACTTTTGTTCCTTGCTTCCTTCGTCCATCTTTTTCTTCTCCATAGATTTAACCAATTCTTTTCCACTCCTTAGGGTTATGGCGTTGCATTGCTCCTTGGGGTTTGGAATAGTATCACTCGAAAATGCCCCAGTAGGTTTGTCATTATTCAACCTTGCCCATTGCGCCAATTGAATCTCCAAATTTCTTGTCGAAACCTTCAAATTCTCATAATCTCTTTTGTGCTCTTCCGTTTTCCTATCCAATTCACTTCTCAAATACTCGGCTTCTCTTTTCCAACCTTCTTCACCAAAATTCTCTCTAGGAGCATATTGATCATGATACATGGGTTGGGAAGAATTTGCATAATGGAAAGGAGGTCTTTGTTGTTGGTTTTGAAATGAAAGGTTGGGGAAAGGTTGATATGAGTTTAGTTGGAAATTTCTTTGATGTGGCGGTTTCCAATAAGGTCTAGGTGAGGAACTTGAGGCTTGAGTGTGTTGGGCTTTTTGAGGTGGGGGATTTGGTTGGTAAGGAGGATTGGATTGGTTGTTGGTGTTACTCCATGAGAAATTTGGGTAATTCCTCCAAGAAGGATTGTAAGTGTTCCCATAAGCTCCGGATTGATTCCTTGGAAATGAAGATTGATTTGTCACATAATTGATTTGCTCATTAGCTCCATATGGCATCTCACATTGACCATTTTGCATGGCCACCTCCACAAAAATCACATGCCACGCTTGGTTAAGTTGGAGAGGAAGTCATAGCATTTACACTACTAGGTTTCCCTAGGTTCTCCAACGCCTTTGCCATGTTGTTCATCACACTCATGCACATGCTTTGTTGTGCCAAAAGGGCATCTTGCATGTTTAGATTCAATGCTCCACTATTTGCATTGGCTTGATTAGCTTGGTGTTGAACCACCGGTGGAGTTATCGGTCCATGATAGTCGTAGTTGTATACCACATGGAAGCTAATCAAGTCCTATTTAACAACTCTCGAGCTTCTTCCGGAGTCTTATATGAGATAGACCCATCGGTGGAGGCATCTACAATGGATTTCATCTCTTGAAGTAAACCATTATAAAGGTTTGGATTTGAAGCCACAAAGGAATGGCGTGATAAGGGCATTTTCTTAGCAACTCTTTGAATCTTTTCCAAGCTTCCCCTAGACTTTCACCAACATCTTGTTTGAATTATGTAATCTCATTATTTAATTTAGCGGTTCTTGCGGGTGGAAAGTACTTTGCCAAGAACTCTTGAGCAAGTTGGTTCCAAGTGGTGAATGTTTCTTGGGCATGGGATTGCAACCATGACTTTTCCCTATCACGAAGAGAGAAAGGAAACACCCTTATCCGCACACAATTCGGGTGTACTCTATTAAATTTGAATGTGTCCAGGGCTTTTTCAAAATTCATGAGGTATGTGTATGGGTCCTCATTTGGTCCACCTCAAAACATGGCATGGGCTTGAAGCAATTGGATAAAGGGCGGGCTTGATTTCAAAATTGTTGGCTTGCACAGGCATTCATGCAATGCTCGAGTTCGCCCCATCAAAATTGGGTAGAGCATACTCCCCCAATGGCCTTCCATTCCCGTTCATGCCATTTCCATTATTTTCAACTACCTCTTCTTCTTCGTTTTTCATGTTCACATTCCTTTGATGAGCATTAGCATTTGCCATCTCTATCATTTCTTGCTCTTGTTGTACCCTTCTCAACCTTCGAATTTCTCTTAGCTCTTTCTCCCGTTCCTTGTCTAAGCAAATGTATGGCTCTTGAGCTCCTCTTACCATGCATTACAAAAAACCAAAATAGTTAATTGAAGTGCCAAGTCAATTCTGCAAGGCAACCAATCAAACATAAAAATAAACTAAATTAACAACTAAATTAAACTAAACTAAAGTGCTTAATCTACACGACTCGTAAAACGCTTGATATTGCCAAAAATCAAGGACAATCCCCGGCAACGGCGCCAAAAACTTGATTGCTTCGTTAGCAGTAGAATTTAACTTTGAAATGACAAACAAGCAATAATTAACCACACTAATTCACTATACTCTACCTAACTTCCGCAAGTATATGGAGTTGATAGTAGTATAGGATGAGTGGGTATCGTCCCACAAGGATTGTTGGAAGGCAATTACCAAGATTTACGGATATTTGTGTAGTTAAACAAAATCAAACAAGGGATGATGGAACTATCCTAGCAAAAACCATAATTAAATAAAAGCGATAAAAACTTAAATTAAGGCTAGATTAACTAAAAAGCAAGTAAGTGAAAATAACTAATTACGATATTAAGAAACTAATTAAGCTATTCTAGTAAAAGCAAGTAGAGGAAAGCACTTAATTTAACCTAAATTATCCAAATTAAAACTAAAATTGAAAGCAAGCAAATTACCCAATAAAAAGGGCTACAATTAAGAGACTTTGAAGACTAAAAGCAACCATTTCTAAACCAGAAATTAGAAAGAGTTAAACTAGAAATCTAAGTATTTGATGGATTTTTGATAAAAATAAAGAAAGCCCACTAAGAATTAACTAGAAATTAATGCAAGAAATTACCAAGAACCCTAATTTTCCTAAGAAACCCTAAATTGCAAGCAAAGAAATTCTCACTAAATTAAACTAGAAAGCGAGTAAAAATTATATCTACACAAAACTTGCGATTAACCCACTACAATTATCTAATCCAAATTCGAACTTGACAAGAAATTAAAAGAATATCTAAGAGACAATTAAAGAGAAAATTCTATTAAAGAAGAAAATTTGGAGTTCAAGATATCCTAAACTATCATAAAATCTAACTAAACTATCTACAACTTTTTACTTACTAATTTTTAAGTAGCTTAAATAGTGTAATGTTAGACAAGGCAAAAATCAGGAGTTGTTGGCTAAAAGTTTACAAATTGCCCTTACAACTTAACTCTCAGCGAGTCGAGATCGCGATATGGAACAATTGAGGTCGCGACTCAACTCTAATACATTAAGGCAATTTCCCAGCGAGGTAATCGGCAGTCGAGATTGCGATATGGAGATTTTGAGATCGCGATCTCGACTCTAATACATTAAGACAATTTCCCGAGTCGAGATCGCGATATGGAGATTTTGAGATCGCGATCTAGCATTCTTCATTTCTTCCATTATTGCAATTTGGTTCCTTGACTTTTGTTCATTCCAACTTCCAATCTCTAATTTTTATCTGTATAATATTAATCACCATTAAGCAATCAATTTATCTAGAATTTTTAATAAAAACTTATCAAATTTAACAAGAACGGAAATACAAACACATATGAAAGAAATTAACTAAAGTTTTCAAATAATTACCCAAAGTTCAGGATTTAAACTACCAAAATGCTATAATTTAGAGGAAAATAACTCTATTTTACTAGAGTTATCACTCACCACAGAACTCCATCGTATGCCAGACTCAAGCATCCAAAAGGCCACAGTAGCCAGAAACAAGTATCCCATCCCAAAATCGAGAATTATAGAACTAAGATCGGATGCTTGATTATTTCTGTCATAAAAAACATTCTTGTCCTAGAAAATTTGCAAAAGTTACTTGAAGAAGTCATAAGAAATAATTTGTGAGAAATTTGGAGGGTTTCAACAAGGTCTAATCTCACCATATTTGTAGGTGGGAAAATAGCTGAAACAATGGAATAGGAAGTGACTGCCTAGACATTTCTCCTGCCAGCACTGAAGGTAAATAATAAATATTGGCTCATGTTCTTGAAATGCTCCGCGAGATATGGAAAAGCTGTTTCAAACAACAAGAAAATCTCTATAAGTGAATCCTTGGGTTCACTTAAGGACAACTCAAAGATTTGTACTTGGAAAAAATGCATGGATAAATCATGATCCAAGAGTCCATGAATGATGGATCTTTAGAGGTTAGAATAATTCATAAATCAAGACCCAAGAGTCCACAAATGATGGATGTTTAGAGGTAAGAATAATTGATAAATCCATACCCAAGAGTCCACAGATGATGGATGTTCAAAGGTCAGAATAATTCATAATTCAATTGGACTCAGACCCATGAGTCCAAGGATGATGGATGTTTACAGATCAGAATAATTCATAAATCAGGACTCAAGATCCATAGATGATGGATGTTTGGAGGTCAGAATAATTCATAAATGAAGACTCATCAATGGTCAGAATAATTCATAAATCAAGACCCAAGGGTCCACGGAAGAAGGATGTTCAGAGGTCAGAATAATTTATAAATCAAGACCCAAGAGTCCATGGATGATGGATGTTAAGATATTAGAATAATTCATAAATCAATACCCAAGAGTCCACAGATAATAGTCGTTCAAAGGTCAGAATAAGTTATCAAGACCCAAGAGTCCACAGATGGTGGGTGTTCGATCAGAATAATTCATATATCAAGACCTAAGGATCCATGGATGATGGATGTTCAGAGGTTTGATTAATTGATTTTTCAAGAATCGGGAATCCATGGATCTTGGATGTTTAGAGGTTAAATAGACTTATAAATCAGAGGATAAATTAATATATAAAATCCATGGATACGTGATGGATGTAATTCATTAGATTAATTGATTCATCAAGACCCAGGAATCCACGGATGGTAGATGTTCAGAGGTCAAATAGACTTTTAATTAGAGGATAAATTAATATATCAAGGGCTAAGAATCCATGGATGATGGATGTTTAGAAGTCAGATTAATTGATTTATCAAGACCCAAGAATCCACAGATGGTAGATGTTCAGATGTCAAACAGACTTATTAATCAAAGGATAAATTAATGTATCAAGGGCTAAGAATCCATGGATGTTCAGAGGTCAGATTAATTGATTTATCAAGATCCAGGAATCCACGACGGTGGATGTTCAAAGGTCATATAGACTTATTAATTAGATCTAATTGCTCATGGTAGATGGACAAATATAGGTCAAATATAGGGCTTTGATGTTCATAGAAGATAAATAGAAAAAATAAATAAATAGAGCAGGCTCGTCAGCCCATAAAGCACAGACATTTGGAGACTACACCAATGCTCAGTCTCATAAATGCATCAAATCTAGAATGAGCACCGGGGGGTTTGCAGTTTAATTCCATGAATTAAATATCCTACTAAAGCCCATGGTTGGGTACATACTTTTGCATAGGTGAAAGTTTATTCACAAAACAACTCCCCTGTTATGAGGAAAAAATGAGAAATTATTTAAGGTACAATGTTGTAAATGAATGCTTTAAAGAAATAGAATTTTGTTGCTAGAAAATCGGTACAAATGACTCCTAAGTTACATAGGCGCCTGATGCTGATCGTCCTCTTCTTGGCCCTAATTTTGATCAGCAAAAGGCTAACCAACATTAGAAAGAGGAACACTCGAGATGATAGGTGCCCCAATTAAAACCTGATCAAAAAGATCCAAATTATAATTCATCAGGAAGTCCATGTTAAAAGAATCTTCAAACAACAACAAATCAGAAAGATAAACTACCTCAAAAGACTGTGCATGGTCACTCCCTAAAGATGAGCACTTTGGCAGGACGTTATGAGATAAGCTCTATTCCATGTGGGCTAGCGGAAGCTAAAGAGGCCTCCTAAATCCTTCACATACTCTATAGACACAGAAGGGTCAAAAGCTCGCAAGATAACCATCGCATGGGCGTGTTTGGGAACTCCTTTCTGGCAAGCACGACTGTATTATTGAAGCCAAGCCAATGAGCTTCCTGGAAAATAAACAAAATATTGTTCTCTATAGCAGTAGTAGGAAGAAAAATGTTCACACTTTGTAGGGGTATTTAGGCCTTTAGGTCTACTTGTTCCAACTTCAAGGCTTCGAGTTTGGTTCTTACTTTTTCAACCTCTGCCTTATAAGAATCGATCTCATTGTGAGCCAACTTGATCCTCAGATATTCGAGCAAAGACATGTCTCAATTCATCCAACTCAAATTGGTGCCGCTTTTCTAGCTCTTCTCTTACAGCGCTCAAAGCAGATTCAATCACTCTTCTCAGTTTCTCTTCAAAAAGCATTAAAGCTTCAAGAAATCTTGATGCTTTTTTAACATATTGGCCATCTTTAGTTGTATTCAGCTCATATCTCGCAGTGCCAAAGCAGCAACTTTGTGTGCATCAGCCAACCGTCTGATAAGGAAACAAGTAGCTGAAGAGGAAGAGACACTATACATAGATGCTCAAGCACAAAGGTCGTTGTTCGAACATCTCCCAAAACTCTACCTCCTTTGAAGGAAAGGCATGGTGAAAAACGTTATAGGCAACGTTCGGCGTGTTCAAGTGACTATGAGTTGGGATTTTCCAGTCGAGAACATACTTCTCAGGTGTGGAGTTCCTTGACACTGGGTTAGGAAGCTTGTCAGGGCTAGTTGATTGGACAAATCGGAAAGCCAATTGGCCTAGCTTGGAGTCTTGATTCGAGGACAGATGGACAGAAGCCCCCAAAGAACAATGCCTAGCTAGGGCCTCAATAGGGATTGTGCTATATTGAGTAACTATAGGAGGGGGATCCTTCCTCTTCTGAGAAAGAATTACCGCAACTTGTAAAGAAGCAACTATTACGGCAAGAGAGGAAGGGATACTAACTGGATCTCAGTGTAGAGAGAAGTTGTATGCAAACCGTTGCGGTTGCTTAGTCAGAAATTGGGATAGCAGAAGAAGAAGAAGGGATGATAGTCCCAAAGGCATCTATTCTCCTTCTAGATCCATAAATACCTCTTCCCAGTAACCATTTACGGGGAGGCAGCATTTGTATCAGACTCTTCTTTGGAGTTGAGCATTCTCTCAAATTTGTCTCCCTGTTAAGAAGCCATCCAATTCTAGTATATTTCTTCTTTTTCAAAAAAATGGAAAGTAACCTGTGAAGGACTATGGACAAAAGCTACAAAACCTAAATTAGATTGTTAGGTATGAAGAATGGACCAGATAAATAGTCTAAGCATTAAAGAAACACTCCGACAGACACGAAAGTCGAAGCAAAAAGCGAACACGAGAAGGATACAACCCTACCTAAGAACTTGTGCCAGTTAAATAGAATCCCTAAAAAATGGCAACAGAATGAATAACAACTCTGAACGCAATCTCTCTAGGGACTAAACGGGGGCAGAGATGTGAATAGTTCGGCTAGAACTAACCATGGATCATATATAGCCGAGGGGACTCTTAATGATACATGGAGTGTCCGCCTAATAGAATAATGACATGTGTCTAGTTGTACCCTATGGGGGTAATTATGTAACATAGTAGTATTGCTAATAGTATAGTCCTTCATAGAGATAGTCAGGTGGACCTGGTCTATAGATCAGTCAGAGCCGACCACTATAGGTCAGATGCCCCGACCTCAGTGAAAGTGGAAACTCTGTCTATAAATACTTGTCAAATCTCACGCAAAACACAAGGATATTGGGCCCTCACGCAAAAAAGCAAAAGGCCTTACAAAGAATCATCAGTAACATGCGGCTTACTGGCCTTACACATACTTCCTTCTACTATTCTCTATCTCCTATGAGACACCTCACTAAAAACTTTTAGTGTTTCTTCTGTAGATATTACAAAGGCAAATGCATTAAACGAAAATAGAATAAAACAACATATTCACACAGGTTCCAAATATAAATAATTAAAGTCACAAATAATGGTATGTCCCATGACAATATACCTAATACAACATTAATATTTATTTTTTAGATAGAAATATTAACTTGTAAGTGGTACTCTTGGTGCAGTAATCAAATATTTATAATAAATCAATCTTGTCAACAATAAGTCTACCTTTAGACTGACTTATTATTCACATAAAAAACCAAATAATTATCACATATTTATTACCACAGATTTATATATAATTTAGCCAAATATTAGCCTTTCTTTGAGTCGATTAATATCGGTAGAATTACATACCACAATCATATTGATGTTCTAAAATAAATTAACCTACACAAGAGGGATTATTTCATTAGCATATTGTTTCAACCAATATAATTTTGAATATTAGACATCCTTAATTAATTTACCAAAATTTAAATTATAAATTTCCAAAACAAAATTTGGATATCAAACGACGTGACCATGAATAGTGTGTTCATGACAACCCGTTTGGTAATTAACATTCTGCTTGATGTTTTCCAAACTGATCTTATTTTGATGATGACATAAACACTTAACTCTGTAATACAAGCTTTTGCAGTTCAGATCTTTCGGACGCACAGAACCGTCAGAAGGCTAATTATACAATGGGTTGATACATTTTTCACACAATATTCATGGAAAACGTCAAGCAGATATCCAAATTCTCTTTCGGACGCTCAGACCGTCCGAAACCTCTATCGGACGAAGGACCGGATGCATGCACGGACGTCCGAACGAAGCCTCTCAACAAAACTGAAAGAAGATCGGACGCTGCCTCGGACGCATTCAATCCTTCTCGGACGTCCGAAACCCCAACGGCTATTTTTTGTGCATTTATTACTTAGCCGTTAGGAAGTAGTTGAAACCACTATTTATTGCTCTTATAAATAGGTGCTTTAATAACCTGAAAAATGTATCTAATACATTGTATACAAGCCTTAGAAAAGAGTAATTTGAGTGCAAATTGACTATAGTGCTTTGTTGTATTAGTGTGCAATTGTGAGTGTAATTCAACTTTGATAGTGGAGTGATAATCTTGTATGAAAGTGTGGTTGTAAGTAAGATTCTTGGCTCAACTAAAAGAGTTTTAGTGTGAGCAAGAACTTCCCAACTTTGTAAAGATTATTGGCTCACCAAGTGTGTGAAGCATTCAAGAGATTTGATACTTCAAGCTTGACAGCTTGGAAGTATTGATTGTTTAATTTTTCTCTCTTTACTTTACTGTTCTATTGATTTTGTTATATCTGCATTCAATTTGAAAATCTCAATATTTCTCAAAGTAATTTTTAGAAACCTAATTCACCCCCCCCTCTTAGGTTGTTTTGGGGCCAACACTGCTCATGACCACTAATAACTCGAGTAAATAGATTTATTTTATCTTCAAATACCATGCAAATTTACCCTAGCTAATCTCATTCTAAATGCTTTTATGTATAGTTACTTGAATTCCATGTCTAATAGAGACTTTAATAGTTTTAGAGTGATTTTAGGAATTCTAGTAGTAATTGTGCACTAAATTGAACTTAGTGTACAGATATGTGGTGATTTTAAGTGCATTTTAATTGTGTGATTTATGTGTATTTTGTAGGAGATCCTTCAATTTGGGCAGCAATTTGATGAGTACAAAAAGTTAAGGACTAATGATACAATTAGAAAGAGATTGAAAGATAGGAGTACAAGGCTGCTAGAGCTAGAAACCGCAGTCACTAGATTCCAAAAGCAACTTCAGCAACAGTAGATCACCAACTAAACAGGAAATGGTCAACGCTGCTGGTAACCACGGTTACCAATTTAAAAAAGCAAATCCGACAAGTGCGATCACCAGCTAAATGAAGACTAGCCAACACTATTGGTAACCGTGGTCAACTATTCCATGAAGGAATTCTGGCAACCGCAGTACGGAAGAAAGGTTAACTATATGACTGGCAGATTTTGAAATTATCCTATAACATATCCCTAAAACACATAATAGTAGGTGTTGTTATAGTTTGTAGCCTTCCCTCTTTAGGAGTAGAGTACTTTTAACTTCTAGACTTTATTTCAACTAGACTTGAAGACTTCATATGTTTCATTTTAATTAAAATTTCTTCTTTTTAATTCTTGCAAGTTTAAATATTTTTAGTTTTAGATTAGTGGGATTTTTATTATCTTCAAGTAGACATAATAATTGTCTATCTTTCGTTTACATTTCTTGCATTTATAGTGCCTAGAATATTATTCTTGTTTAGCAGAAAAATCTTATTTCTTGTATTATCCACTGGTCTCAATTTTAAATTCTCGTTTTTGACCATTAGTGTTTAGTGGTTTTTTACTAAAACTTCTTTTATAATTAAAAATCCTTAGTCCTATTTTCCTATTTATTACCATCTTTTTAAATTTCCTAACTTTTCTAATGTAGTAAAATATGATGAATTCTACATTCACTAGTATAGTAATGTCTATCTTAGTCTAATTTACTCCCAACATTCTATCCATGTTTTCTTAGTCCAATGTTACTTGTCTTTTATAACAGTTTTCTTGATTTAGTAGAATAGAAATTATTTGTTTTTCTGTAAAGGTAGTTTAACTATACTTGCATTATTAGAATAGATTTAATTGCTTTCCAAATTTAACCTTTAATTGCTTGTTAGACTAGTTTGATTAATTGCTTTCTAGAGTCGTTTAAATGGCTTATTATGGTCTTATTATACTTTCTAGTGTAGTATTTTGTGATAATTATTAATTACTTTCCTAACTTAGTGTAATTAAATGTTCTCCTAATTTAATTGGTTAGTTTAACCTTTACTTAATTGCTTTCCCAGTTTAAGTCCACTGTTAGTGACAAACTATTGTTGAATTGTCTAAATGGTGCAAGGGCCCATTAAATTTAGTAATTGATATTTCAGTTCTCGTGGAAATGATACTCGCTCACCTATACCTACAACCTACCTCGCAAACTTGCGACAGTGCGGGGAAAGGTTTAGGGAATGATTGAGTCATTTTATTACTTGTTGGTTTAGTTAGCTCAATCCTATCTCTAGAAATTAACTCAACAACCACCCTTCCCTTTTTGTTCATGAACATTACTATTCGTGACCATATATTCCTTTTGGTCAAGAACCATGTCCTTATTCTTTTTCTTGAATTCAAATACCAAATAGAATCCAAAAAAATAAAACCAAAATTTTTAATCCAACAATTAAATCTTAATAAAAATAAAAAATTTTGAACTAAAGAATTTAATCTATAATACAACCACAATTGTTATTAAATATAACAAATTAAATTCAAAAAAAATGTATCATATTCAAGAACTAGATTTGTAGGAAATCACATCATAAATCAAATCAAAAAATTGATTTCTCAATGATTCAACATGAAGATGCTCTGATGCCATTTGTTGGTGAATCTTTCATGTTTAATCATCAGGAAAATAAACTAGAATCTAGATGTGGAAGCATACCTGAATCCATAAGAATAAATGTGATTCCTAAGTTTATGGATCTAATTCTTAAGTATTGTGATTATAGATCTACCAAACTATTGTATGTATTTTAGAGAATGGGGTTATTACTTTTCTAATGATGGCATTTGTTCAGTAAAGTAACATACGTAAAATTTGAGAATTATAATCTATATATATGCACACGTTTCCTATTCCTTGTCCATAATAAATTAGGAAATAAGATTTTAGCATATTTACACATAAAAGCATATACTGACTAGACCTAGACTATTTAACTTAAAACTATATATAGATCACTTTACATTGGACCATTTAATTATAATAGCACATATTACTTAATTAATATATATATATATAGATATATGTATATCTGTGTGTGTGTGTCCACAACCCAACATTTTCAAGATATAAAAAGCAGGCTACACTTTCATACTAGATAATTTTCAAGTTTTAGATAATTCATTCAATTGCTTGGTCTAATTGTCCAAACTAAAGGTTAATTTCTAATTTTAACCTATTCTCGATTCCTCGTGTCAAATAGGTCTAATCAATCTAACTATTCTAAATGTCGATTCCTCTTATCCCTTAGATAGAGTCAAATTTGATTATCTATCACATAAAATTCTAAACGATTCTAATTAAGTGAATTAATCCGTCAAAAGTTAATTCTGCTTAATCCAATTACTAACCTACCAAACTAATGGAGGATTAAGTTTCGTTTACCTGGTGAACCAAATAATAAGAAAGGTGATCAATTTCCCTAACTACCCTTGAAGCCCTTTAGTAATTCTCCTATTTCTCCAAATTTTCATGCAACCAATCAAATTAATCATCACTCATTGAAAATTAATGTTATCTAAACCTTACCTGAACTAAACTAGTTCATAATTAATGGAAATCAACAACTAAGAAAAAATTAGAATAATTAGACTAAGTATGATTAGAGGCAAGAATTCAATGTAAAAATGTAAACTTTCACTGAAGTAAGGTAGAATAAGAAAATCTCATTAAAATTATACTAAGAAAGCATTAAATATTGTATATTAAAGGAAATAAATTTAAAGAAAGAAAATCTTCAAGTTTCTCTCACTAAAAGCTACTATACTCTAACACACTTTCTTTAGCTTAGCTAACTTACTATGACCAAGAGTTAGCACAAAAGATGGCTAGAACAATTTTTTCCCAAATTTTCTAATGGCGGGTTGTAGCTGGCATTTTTCTGTCTCGGAGGGCTTGGCCTCGGCCTATATCTCAAACTTGTCCTTGGAATGTGCAATGTGGGTTGTATTGAAATCCTAGCCGCAGGCAGGACTCCAAAATCAGCAAAAAGTCTTCAAAATTTAGCAAGTTCTTCCAAGTGTTGAACCACTTTTTGCCACCATGCATTTTGCAGTAGCCTTAGCTTGATTTTTAGCCAACAAAGGCAAACAAACATAATAAGTGATAAATACAACGTAGTGCAGGTTAGGTGGTAAGAAACTTCTCCAATGACCTATTAGTTATGGATTCAAGTCATTGGGGGTAGTGGAATGGGTGGTTTTTTTTTTTAAAAAAAAAATCATAATAAGTACTAAACAAATTTAACCATACTCAATTTAATATTAAAAACCACTAAAACGGAGAAAAGAACACAAAAGACCAAATATTTAAACAAGAAACCTAAGGCCCTAGAAACTCTAAAAAAGCTAAGTACTAAAATTTTAGATGGTAAAATATTTCTATATAATAGAGTTATCAATTTCGTACATAAAATTTGTAGTTACCATGAAAAGAGGAGAAGAATTACAAAGCCCTCAAAAGGTGAGACATTTGTTATAGAAGCTATTAATATTGGCTCAAAATCATAAAGATTGGAACTTTAAAAGAAATGAGAACAAAAAAAAGCCATTCTTTTACATAGTGACACAAATGTTAAATAATTCGAAATGGCACGAGCAAGAAAGGAAATAAGTGCTTAGATCACATGGATTCATTAGGACTATTGTTGATTAGTAGCTAATGAAGGTACCTAATTAATTGGTCAATTTATATAATTATAAAGGCCAAACATTTAACGTGATGGATAACTATCCCCTAGTGGCAAACTACAATCCCAGAGGTAAAATTTGACCTAGGACCTACATTAGCATTTAATATAATTTGTTTGAAAGGACCTAGAATAGTTTGAACCTCTTCTAATGCATAAACTTGTAGATTGGAATTACATTTCTGTTAGCATTGAGTTTTACACAAGATTTGGTTCTCAAACAAGCATGACCAAGAGATAGAGAAAATCCTAGAAAAGAAAGAGCGAAGAAAAAGAAAAATCAATAAATAAGATAAAAAAGACTAATGAGGAAATAATTATAGTTACTATTGCACTTACTTTACTTGGTCAATTTAAAGATGTATACAATGGAGAAAGGTGATTCAAGGCTCTTGATCAGAAGGTAGTTGAAGTCTAAGACTAGCACTTGTGTGAAAGAGATCGATGTCTTCACAGTTGTAAATTTTGAGATTGAACAAGAGATGGTGAGATCAACCCAAAGTTAGAACCTTGTATAAACATTATGAGTGAAAAAGGTTCTTGTGTAAATTATGAGGATATAAGTGCCATTTGAAACACTATGCATACTCTCTATACAACTTCGTAGATACTTTTACCGCATACTCGCACTGCTCCCAAGTCCTAACTCGTACTCTGTCCATAAAATGGTCAATATAATTCTTGTATTGTATGATTCATAGAAAGTTAACATGATTACCTTTTAGTCATATATCAGTCTTGCTGAATTTATTTGTCAGAAAGCAAAAAATATGAATAATCTAGAAGTTGAAGAGTAAACTAGGGTTCATTGACCGGTATCTGATTCATGAGATAAAAAAATATTCGATCCCCACTAATCAGGTTAAGAAAATTATGATCTTTTATCCGGTCCATACAAAGTGGGTACCCGACCAATCGAATACCCGCAAAAGATAGTCGGGTTGACTGGGTACCCGACCTTCACTAGTAACAAAATAAGAAAATTTAAATAATGATAGTTAGACAAGTTAATTTTACAATTAAATCAACAATAATTAAGTCTAAGCCACAAAAAAACATCCCAATATCAACAAACTAACAAGTGGCAACAAGCCAATAGCAATAACAATTAAATCACAAAATACATCTCAACAGACGAGAGTGACCCCTGAGGATTGATGATGCGAGGAACAGGAAGGGAAGAGATTATTGAGGAGGTAGAGGAAGGGAAGACAAGGAAGTGAAAAAGAAGATGTGAGAAGTTGCCAATAATCGTAGTAAGTATTAATTTCTAATGAAACTCTATTAATCAAATTTATAAAATTACCCCTGAAATAGATCGGATCGGATACCCAGCAGGTCACATTTTTGTGACCCGCTACCCGACCATCTACCTGACCGGCTTTTAAAATGTGGTTCGGGTACCCTCTTTTCCAGTTCAGATTGAATCAAATCAGCAGATTTTTTTGGGTTAGCGGGTCAAGATAAACACTTCTAACGTAAACCACATGTGTATACATGCTCAGTTTAATATTCAAAAGTTAGGAAACCAATAAGGAATAATATTTAAAATATCTGTTATTACTAGATTAAAAAAATAAATAAATAAACATTCAAAAGTTGGGAAAATTACTGTACAAGCCACTAAATTTTCAGATTTGTGTACTTTGATCCTTCATACTATTAAGAGTCTCACTTTATCCACTAAACCTTTAAGAATTAAGACTTTTGGCCCTTCTATATTTGCCTCATGGCTTATGATAAAGTAGAATGGAAATTTCTCAAGGTTGTAATAGAAAAACTAGGTTTTTTATCTACTTGGATCAACTGAATTCTAAAATGCTTATCTACAGTGCCTTTTCCTTTAACCTGAATGATGATAGAGTTGGTTACATTAAACTTTCAAGAGGAATAAGGCAAGGTGACTCATTGTCACTTTATATTTTCCTCCAGTGTGCAGAGGATTCGCTAAGGCAAGCAAATGAAAAAGGAAAGTTGACAAAATATAATGATGCATTAATCTTCTGCAAAGTAAAGGAGGAAAACACAAAAAAGCTCAAAGTCATACTCAAGAAATGTGAAGAAGTTTCAGGATATTTGATCAACTTAGATAAATTTCCAGTTTCTCTTCAGTAAGAATTCAGAGGCTACTATAAAGGAACTGGTGCACAATTCTTTAGTAGACCTTCTGCGTCAAAGAAGTTTCTCAAGGAAAATATCTAGGACTTCCTCTTGTGGTTAGAACTTAGAAGCAAAAACCAAATCTTTGGGTTTATTAAAAAGAGGTTATCAAAGAAGCTAAACGTCTGGAAGAATAGGTTTCTGAGCACTGCAGAAATAAAAAGTTTTACTTAAAGCTATGGCAACAGCATTACAAAATTATACAATGTCATGAGTTAAGTTATCAATGAAGATGTGCGAGGAAATAAGTAGTCGGCTCTCTCAGTTCTAGTGGGGTTATAAGGAAAGTGAGTAGAGGATTCATTGGATTTTTTGGAGTAAATATACCAGATAAAAAGATTATCGGGGTTCAGGTTTAGGATATTCATTGGATTAAAATGGCAATACTTGCAAAATAGCTTCGGAGATTTATTTCCAATCCCAATTTTCTAATGTGCAGAGTGATTAAACAAAATACTTTGATGGACAATAAATCTTCAAAGCTCAGGTTCCCCATCATGTGTCATAGTTTTGGGAACGGATTGGCTACTTCTAGGAACCTATTGGAAGAAGGCTTCAAGAAAATAGTTGCGGAAGGAACAAGGGTCAAAATAGAGGAGGATAAATAGTTTCCATTTAATAACTCTGGGTGAGCTTCTGCAGAAACCAAAATTGCAAGTGTCCACATTGGATCGACTGACATGCAATTTCAGATGGAACAAGACCTTAGTGACTCAGACCTTCAATGAAGAAGATGACATGCACATATTTTAGATCCCTTTTGTCCTAAAAGAGTCATCTAAGCATAAGTTCCATTGGAAGCACACGCTATAGGTAGTATACTGAAAATTCTAGTTATAAAGTTGCCTTGACTGTTGCGAAGAGAACTAGAAGAGAAGCTGAAAGAGGTGCAGAGACAAGTAGACCCAATGAAAGATCAAAACTATGGTCCGATTTATGGAAATTAATATTAAAAAAAATGAAAAAATTCCTATGGACGTGTCTGAACTAAGTGTTGCCTGTAAACAAAGCAATCAACCAAAGAACTAGGAAAATACATAAAGGGAAACATAGTGCAAGACTAGTCTGAGTGAAGAAGAAACAGTTGAGCATGTTTTGTTTTTCTGAAAAATAGGCCTAGGAGGTATGGAACAAGCTCCAGTGAAAGATGGTCTTGAAACGTTTTGAAATTCAGACCGGACCGGCCAGTTCAATCGGAAACCAATCATGAGTCCGGTCCGGTTGAATGTAATACCCAGAAATGATAAAAACCCGTTGACACCCAGTTAAATTTAGTGAACCAGTAAGAACCGATAAACTGGGCAAGACCTGGGTTTTGATTTTTCAAACCCAATTCCATCCAAAATCTCAGATTTTCCAACAACAAAAAAAAATCAGATCTTTCCAACCAAAAAAAAAAATAGAACAAGAAATCAAATGAATTTATTTCATCCAAAATCAGAAAATCATCAATTAATTTCCATCAACCATTTCAAGTATTTATTTCTATGGAGATCTATTTACCAATAAAATTTCACAACTAGATTTGGAGAGGGATGGGAGAGGAAAATGAGATGCTGGCGGCAGAGGGGATAAGAGCGTGAAGGGAATGGTGATGACAGATCACCATTCCCTGGAAAGAAGAAGGAAAGGAGATGGTGGTGGAAGAAGAGGGGAAGGAATCACAACAGGAAATCTGTGGTGGTGGTGGCGGTAGAAAGGGAAGGAGGAGGAGAGGGGAATGGTGGTGGTGTTAGTAGCGGCAGAGGCAGGAGAGGAGGGAAAGGTGAGGTGATGGTGGCAATCTTGCAGAGGAAGAAGGAAAGGTGGAGATGGCTGCTATGATTTTTAATTGGTATGGGTTACGTGGGTATTAATGGTTAGGGTAGGGGATTCGATCCCAAGGCTGCAAAATGTGCAATATAGGCCATTTCACAACCCCAACATTATAAGTTGCATGATTTGAGTGTATATATTTTATTTATATAGTTGACCCGTCCGGTTAAATCGGTTGAACCTCGAACCGGACCCTTGTCCGGTTCATCTTCTGGTCCGAGTTTAAAAACATTGTTTGTAAACTTATAGAACCAATTTCTAGATTTTGTGGGAATAACTTAGCAAAGTTAACTTGAGAAGAGAAGGAATATTTCACATTACCTTGACTGCTAATATCCTATGGACACTTTGAAGGGTTGGAAACAATCTGCAATTCAAAAAAGAGTAGGAGGTTTTAAACCATTCAAACTGCATTAGGGGAATGGAATGAATATGGCCTGTGCCACAAAAAGGATTTAGAGAAGAGCAACAATGAAACAAGGAGAGAGAGGAAAGAGGAACAAAGGTCAGATCCTGATCCATTATTGATCAGGCTAAGTATTGGGATTGCTAAGAGTAACGAGTAGAGGAAAACAGGAATTGGAGTAGTTGCTAAGGATTGGGAAGGAAAGATTCAAACAATATAGGTCAATGTATGAGGATTCTAACAAATTTGCTAACCAGAAAGCAGTTAAAGCCATCAAGACTAACAAAGGTGAAAACGCTGCAACAAGGATGGATGAGGGTTCAAATTGAAGTGCAAAACCATGCAAGTGTATTGCAGAAAAATTAGTGAAGTTCAATTAATCATGAGTTTGTTGCTGTTATATTGGAGGATTCCATACCTCTTAGTACCTTGATTCAGATTTTCTCTTTGAAATGCATGCACAGTAGTAGTAATAGCTTCAACAAGAAGCTTGTAGTTTTCGCAAAAGATTTAAACATGGGTATGGAATGGAAAGACAACTTTCCAGTTTGGGTTGCTAATCGAACTGCTGTAAATTATGATAATTATCCAATACTTGTAATTTTGATGTTATTAATATAAGTCTTCTATCGTTTCTAAGGGAAAAATAATAATACTATTCCTACTGTTAATCTAACATACATGTAGTTTTGTTCTTCTTCTTCTTCTTTCTGTAACCATGTTTGAGCATTGTTATAACCCTGGAAGCCAATTAACAACCATTGACAAAATTACGTTGTTAGACTCCATTTTTTCTCGTAGATTTTTAATGTAAACTCAGTTTTTCTCCAGATCCCAGCAGATAAAACTACGATCTAAAGTCAAAGATGGTAGCTCTACCACTAGTTTACAAATCTTTCACAAACATTTTTATTCTCATATAAAAATATTCTTTGAAACAAATACAGATCAAATAAGTGAAAATTTTAATACGAAATTTTATAATTTTACATATTGTAACTTTATACTCTTATAATTGTTTGCGACTATTTCAAGTCACAATCAACACCTATACCCCCAATATTTTATATTAATGAATTTCTCATGTCATATAGATTCTATATAGTATATGATTTATTTGGTTTAATTTCTGTTGATAAAATTTAAACACCTCTGACTTGCTTTGATGATAATAAACCTTCTATTTTAACTCATTCATTGTGCATGCTACTTTTTTCGTTAGTTTTGACCACTAAAATTGATAGAAGGGCCAATAGTATACATTTTTAAAAGTTCAATGGGTAAAATGAGATTCTTAATAGTTGAAGGACCAAATGTATATAAATGGAAGAGTATAGTGGCTTGTAAGGGAATAATACTTGTCCTTAAAAGTTTACTATTAGAAATCTTATGTGGGATGAAAAGGATTTGACTTCCAACTTTCATATTTTTTATTACACTTATGTTACACCATATATATGGGTGACATTGGTCAATTATTTAATATTTATTTATGATAAAATAACACATGTTATTTATTTAGATGATATAATACAAACAGTGTTCTAAAACTTAGATCGAATCGACCGATTAAACCGAAAACTAATTTCGATTCGAATTAATATAAAAGTCGGAATTAACAAAATTTGGTTGACAACTAGTCAAATCCACGAAACTAAAAGAATGGATTGACCAAGATAAGATTGGGTGATTTCTTCACAACAATCAGCATCATCATTCTAAGTTCCAACCAAAATACATGAGAACATCTCAAAATTTTCAAACCCAAAAATCACACACATTCAAAAAATCCAAACAAAATTAATACATTAAAAGTTAGATATTCAACAAATACTTGAATCTAGGCATTAGATGAGAGGAGAAAGAGAAGGAGAATAAGAAATAGAAGGGAAGGGGGAGAAAGAGAATGTGAGGGTGCCAGGGGTGGAGGTGACATTGCATGAAGGGGAGAAGGCGGTGGTATGATGGTGGCAACCAGGGAGGGGCAAGGCAACAAAAAATGGAAGGGGGAAGTAGTGGTGATGGTGTTGTAGAGGAATGAAAGGGAGGAGAAAGGAAAGAGGAAGGGGGATAAGGTGGTAGGATAGCGGTGGCTACATAAGGGAAGGAAAGGGGGGAGGAGAAGAGAATTGTGTGGGGAAGCTTGGCGGTAGTGGTGATAGAGAAGGAGGGAGAGGAAGAGATGCTAGGATAGTGGGAATCATAACTAGGGTTCTTGACATCTTGTTTTAAATGAATGAGAAAATAAGAAAAAAAAAAAAAAGAATTGGTGACTTGCAGGATTCAAACTCCAGTTGCCAAAACAAAAGAAGGAGGTTCTCACATCATCCAAACAATGACCATTTAATTACTTTTATAGTATAAATTTCTTTTTTTAATAACTATTTTAAAACACCTAAATACCAAAAAGTATTGAACCAAGTAACCCAATCGATTAAACCAGTTAAATTGGTTGAATTGCGATATAAACAAGTCATTGAGTCGCAACCCAATCCAACTTTTAAAACATTGAATACAATTATAAGAGTTAAAAGTAAAATCGAATCATATTAAAAAATATTCTTTTTCGAATACAACTAATCACTTGTCACGTTTATAATAATCTCTCCATCTCTCCCTTTTTAAAGGAAATTTCACCGTTAGCAATCATCTACCACCGCAACCCATCCAAGTGCACAACAATCACCGGTCTCCACAAATAATTTAATACAATCATCTGTCTCAAGTTTGACTAACATTTTCAACCCTACCCTCCCACTACCAAAAACACCATTGTTGCCGATCTATGTAATTATCTGAATCTCCCAAAAAATTTACTCAAGATAATTCCAAAGGCCTCAAATAAATTTTCCCCCCTTAGATCCAATCAAAACTAGCTTTTGAAAAGGTTCCGAAAGTGAATTTTGATTAAGAAGTCATTGATCTATTACACACCTCTACTTTTTTTGGTGCTTAATTGATACAAAAGTTTGCTTTTGTTTACATTCATGAATAATGGTGGATCTGGGTGTTTATGGAGGTTGGCTGTTGATGTATCACCAGTAGTAATGGTGGGATGATAGCAATGGTATTTATGGTGATAGTAGAGGTGCAGTGTAGATGATCCTGAATGTTTATGGAGTAGTAGTTTTTGTTGTTTTTTTTTGAGTTTCAGCGAACGGAGTTTCGGGAAAGAGTGGTGTACGTGGCATGTTTTTAATGGCTTCCGAACAAATGCCATCTTCGGATGATCCGAACCAAAATTATTCGCCAATTATAATACTAAACAGAAGATTCAAAATCCTTACCATTTATGAGCAACAATAATATACCTTCTTACACTATAAATTGAATTTAACCCTCCAGCTGCCTATGCAACAAGAACATACACTCCAACATCACTAGAATTACTTAATAATCCACCTGCCAATGCAAACAATAATATACACTCCCATCCACGTTTGGTACACATGAATGACATACAATGAAAAGTTCTTTCTAATTTATTATTTTCATTTCTTGTTTAGTATGAAAAATTTAAGTTGAAAAGGTCATTTCTGAATAAAATTCTATTTCAGTTTAATCTTGAAAATCCATTCCTCAAACAAACTTTTATTTGTGAAAACCCTTTCCAACTTCATTTTGGGAAGAAAAAATTATGTGATATCAATTTTATCTCATGTTTTCACATTTAATTGATTTTTTTTTTTAATTTGAAATTTTATTTCTAATAAATACCTTTCTAAATAAATATGGTATTATATAATTAGTTAAATTATATAATTTAATTACTTGAATGTAAACAAAATTTAAATAAATATGGTATTATATACTTAGTTAAATTATATATTTAATTATTTGAATGTAAACAAAATTTAATAAGTAATATTGTAGTTTTTTTATCATTAAGATAGTAATTAGTCAAATTTGTACAGTATAATTATTTCTAAGTTTTTATCATTAGGTTAAATTAGTTTAATTGAATGATATATGTTAAAAATACAAAATTACATATTAGGTTTTTATTTTCATTCAAATAATTACAATTTAATTTGTTGAGGCAAATTGTACAATTTAATTATTTCAACGTTAAAAATTTATATATATAAGTATGTAATTTTTCATCATCAATGCAAAAAACTTTTTCTAATAGTTTTTTTTTAACCCACCCATTCTTCTATCTTTTAATTACTCGAACTTCTGACCAATGGGTCATAAAGAAAACGTGTTATCACCTAAGCTCACTTCATTATCAACCTTTTCTAATAGTTGTGGAAGTAGTACATAGCATGAATCAAAGCAAAAAAGATTTTTCTTTTTTTTTTTTTTATCTAAAATCCATCATGTTCTAATATTAAAAAAATTATACTAAACAATAAAAAAGAATACACAGTGAAATGAGAATAAACATTCTTATCTATTTTATCTTGGGGTAAAAAACACATTATGCTTGGAGTGGTTTTTCTATTCCGGGTCATTCTTGGTTTCTAAACGTGGGGCTAAGTTACAATAATATACACTAGTAGGTTTGTGTCTAGACAAGTATATTTGAATTGTAGGAACAATTTGAAATGAATAGATTTTAATTTGATAGATTTGAAATGATATGAGGTTAGGTCTCTATTGAAGAATTTGAATTTTAAATCCAAATTTGTTACCCAAATAAGTTGAGCAATTAGTTAGATATCGAAAATCCACCAAGATGGGAATGTGAGATTTTTAATAGTTAAGGTGGATGGATTTCAAATTCATATAAATTTCAAATCCACCACCTCCAATCTATTAATTTGAAATCTTTCTTATAAATTAAGTCTTCCAATCCAAACGGACCCTCAAATTTACGTGAATTTAAGATGCACTTATTTAACTATTAGAAATCTTACTATCATATATAAATTTCAATTCTCCAACTACATTTCGTACCTTACCTTCGTATTTTCACAACCCATATAGGATACTACCTCCATTCCCTTTTAAATGCCACTTTAACCAAAAAAATTTATTCCATTTTAAGTGTCACTTTAAAAATCTAATAAAACATTAGTTATTTTTTATACCAAATTTGCCCTTATCTCTTTGCAACTCTATTAATTATTCAACTTATAATTAATATTGGATTTCTTTTATTACATTACTAGTCAAAAGGATAATTTAGTCATATAAAATCAACTTTACTTAAAATTTATGCTATTTAATAGCAATCTTAATTTTTATGCTAAAGGCTAAAATAACACTTAAAAATGGAATGGAATTGGTACGAATTTTGAGGTGATAGACATTCCCGTATCCTAAACTGTTGGTCTGTGTAGTTTTACTTTCCTCTTTTAGCATACAGTAGCTTTTCTTGGTACATCCGATCCGCATATAGCAAGATCAATATTCAATTTCAGAAATAATATTATATAAACAGAAAAAAATTTATATAAACCCGATCTTCTAATTAACCCCACCTGTAGACCCTACGGTCAAAATTAAATCTTATAAAATTTTGCTTACATCAGCTTATGTCATAAATTCCATAACATTTAATCCATACCACAAGGTCTACAAGTGGAGCTAAAAACCAAATCTATCTAAGTCTTTCCCATATAAAGAACTCTCAAAAAAAAATTTACAACAGTGAAAGAATAGCAGTATAGGAATATCATATTATAGTTCAACCCGTGCTGCTGCGGAAATGAACAGACCAGTGCTATCTGGAAAACCCTGAATAGCAGTAAAGGACTATCATATTATAGTTCCCCAAAACTCCAGATTCTATCTTTATTGAAGAGAGTAACTGCCTAGCAAAAAAAGAAAAAAAAAGGAGCAGCTGGATCTGTTCATCAAGTAATGTCTACAAAATTTTCTCACATATAATATTCCATTTTCTAAGGATCATATGCTTAATAGATAAGAGTATAGCAATCCAAACCAACTGCCAACACTTTTACATGGTCGGAGAATTACATGTGCTATGGCTTGAAGTCGAGCCAATTCAACAGGAACATGAACATGCTGGTGAGCTATTATCTCAAGTTCGATGTCTGTCTTGCTTCTATGTCCTGTAGTCTGAGGGTTACTGCTCTTTTGTGGGCTTCCAGCCCCTCAACATCAGCCATGGTGGCCACATAAGGACCAACGTTCCTCAGACCTTCTTCTGTCAAAGACTGCACAGTAATGTACTTCAGGAAGGAGTCCAAGGAAACCCCACCATACATCCTTGCATAACCATAAGTGGGAAGTACATGGTTTGTTCCACTTGCATAATCTCCAACACTCTCAGGAGTCCACTGCCCTAAGAATACAGATCCTATACAAATCATAAACAATTATTCCTTAGTAATCGCTTCTTTAAAAGCTACATTTCGGAATTGCCCAGAGGCAAAGACAATAGAAGCTGCACCAGGGATTACAAATTGAATGCCTTGGGCATTGAGAAAGTTTGTCATTGGAAGGGGAAACTTTTTGAAAAGGAATTTGGGGCGAAGCAGGAGAAACGAAGTCCTAGGCTACAACATCACAAGGAAAAAGAATGAACAGAAATGATTTCCTTGGTTAAAACAAAGTTGACAACACCATTGCTTTCATGAGAAAAAAACTGTGACTAACAAAAGCACAGAACTTGACATCCAAAGCACTGTAATAGTAGAGAGCATAGAAGAGATGTTACATCACCTGCATTCTCGATGAAACTCTCCCACTTCTCAGCATCTTTCACATTAATGATCAGATGTTCAGGGGCGTACATATTTGAGAAATTGATAGCCTAAAATCTCCAATGTGAGAAACTTATCCTCGAAAGGAAATGAAAGTGGATACTAGTATAACATTAATCAAAATATTACCGAGAGAAAGAAACAAAATACACTAAAAGATCAAGGAATCACATACATGCACTTCAAATCAATAATGGCATCTACCAAGTACTAGATATCATCCATCATTTCTAACCCAGTGAAATAAAGGACTATTCCAAAAAATTCATTTAATAAAATACGAAAAGATAAACTAATAAAACAGAGACTCCAGAGAAGTTTACAGTAGCACTGACAGATGGTGCGTTTTATATAGCTAGTGAAACAAGCTTGACAAATATACACATGTTGTTCGCATGTTTCAATATAACAATCATAGCAAAACCAAGCTACTCAAGTTACTGAGTGCACCTCAACAAGTTCAAAGGATAAGCAAACCAACGCATGTTTCTTTGAACAAGTAGTCACCATTAACGGACAAAAAGCCACAGAAAACAAAATCATTAAAGGTTCTCATCTCCCTGTGGTCACAAACAGAACACCTCATTCTTTCCTTTTGTGCAGAACCCCATAAGCACACTATCAGATCACCTAGTCACTGGCTTCATAAAGAACTCGATTGATTACGAAACCATTGAACTAACAAGCACTAAAAGGAGCTAGACCTTCAGCTCTTTCAACCAGGCCACCAAACATTAAATTGCAAGACAGAATCAAGAAAACATGAAACTATTTGTTAGAATCAAAGAAGATCCTCAAATAAAAGAGCTTTAGATAGTTCTTCAGTTGATACAAAATGCATTTGAGGCAGCAGTTATGGCAAAGGATATACTTGGATTGTAACACAACTCCACCCCCACCCTCTCAACGCTACTATTTATTTTTTTAGTTTATAAGTCATTAATCTTGGAGTTTTTTCCTAACCCATGGTCACTAAAGTTTTTATTCAGATTCCAGAGTTCAAAAAGTTTCCTATCCAACTTTCAATTAGAAAACAGGAAAGAATGAAACTATTTGGTAGTTTCAAAGAATATCCTCAAATGAAGCTCTGGAATGATGAATATCAACTGATGCATAATGCATTTGAGGCAGTTGTCATGGCAAAATATAGATTTTAATTAGACTGTTACACAACTCCTACCCCACCCTTCTATTTATTTTATTAGTTAATAAGTAATTAATTTCGAAATTTTCCCTAACCCATGGCTGCTAAAATTTTTATACAGATTCCTTAGAATTAAAAAAGTTTCCTATCCAACTTTCAAGTAGAAAGATACAAACACAGTTTAGTTACAGTTGCAGAATCCAACATTCGCATTGAAACATAGCTTGCTACATGATGAGACCATCTATATCTCCATGTGCCACTCAAAGAGTCATAGTTGAAGGACATTATTGGATCTCATACTTGCAAACATTTAAAAATCCACATTTCATGGGAGAAACTCCATAAACTTGAGAAAACAAAAGCTCTATGTTTTCACGACCTTTGTTGATACATAGTACACGATTGGCAATGGGTTGCAAGCCACTCAGTTTGCATGGTCAAAATTTAAGATTTTTTAATAGGATAATGTGCCCAGAATAAAAAAGCAGTTCATATACAAGGAGGTCCCAGCATTGGTGACCTTGCTGATAAAGTACGTAGGTATGCCCATAGTCTTCATAATATGCGGCACCTACTATACACCAGTATGACTTAGATAATTTCAGTCATCGCTAACCCATTAGTTATTACAACTTGAGGAACTTGATTTCATTATCTTTTTCTTGTGTCGACTAACCCATAGAAATTCCTAAATGTAAACTAATTTGATTGCAGAATCCACAACATGTGCACAAGCTATACAATAATTCTGGGACTTGATATAGCTTCCAGAAGCTCTACTGCATCTGTAGACAAGTTCAGTTAAAACTTGAAACATTTGAATGCTTAACCTATCGCTATAAGTAAATGTAATCAAATAAGAATCAGGTTTGGCTATATGATTCTAACTTTCTAGTCAAAGGAAGTTGAGTTTTGGTGAAGCACACAAGGAAAGTAGTATATCAACTTAAGACCACAAAGTACTTTTAAATTTGTTTTCTTTGACAAATCTGCTTTCTTAGGTATTCTTTTTCTTAAAATGTATATTTTTACTACAGCTGGGCGTAAGGGATTTTTTCTAAATATTCATATTGGCACATTTTAAGCCCAAAGAATTTAAGATCTCAAGTGCAAAAAGTTTTCGAGCCAAATTATTAGGTCTAGTTTTCACCTTGATCAAAAACAGAAAAGTACTGCAAATGTTGTGTAAACTTTTTAATCATACCAAACATAAAGAGCAGCTCCAGTAGCAGACAAATTTTTCCTCATATTGCCGCATAACTTCTTTTATAGGTAAATACAAAATGACTGAAAATTAAAGCTAGAAATCATACCTCAACCATGTCACGTGCTAACACTGTGAAGCTGTGGCCAAGTGCTTTTGAAGCAAACTCCCCTCTAGGAAGGCTTCTGCACTGTTTGTTGATTTCCTCGTGAATAACGTCTATATTAACATCATCCCCAGCAATTACCAGTACAACCTGGCTATCTGGGCCATGCTCAGCCTGTAATGAGCGATAAATATATTCAGGTCCAGCTAGGAATCAAGTTCATACAATCCAAGTGAAATTTTTTCAATTTTCATATCTTTCCTAGGTTTTCTCAAACTCTCATGTGGATTACTATACTGGTTTGATTGTTTAAGCTCGGCAAATTTGCTGGATCAACTATCATACTTTCTCTATCTGCGCACTAAACTAATCAATTTTCAAATATTCTTCAGGAAGGAGTAAACACCTGGGAAAGTAAATCAGACGCTATATACACTGGACTTGCATATTTATCAGCAATGACAAGCACTTCAGATGGTCCAGCAGGCATGTCAATAGATATCATAGCCTCACTGTTCTGTAGATAAAGTAGAAGGTTAAGAAATAAACCAAAGGTTTTTTAAAATTGTCATTCATGTCCAAATTAGAAGTTTTGTCAGTGAGAGAGGCATATTTAAAGGGTGGAAAGAGATGGACAAATCATGACCACCTGTAGAATCATTTTTGCAGCAGTGACATACTGATTTCCAGGCCCATATATCTTCTCAACCTGCATGTTAGGATATAGACTTCAATCAGGTAAAATAATACTCCTCTGCTACTAAAATTGTCATGCTTGCTATTTTGGGATGTTACAAAGTACTTGTCACCTTTCCTAAAAAGTTAAATTTATATTACTTTTTATTTCCAATAATAACCTTCTCCAAACTCCAAAAAAGTTGTCTTATATGTACTACACAGGAGAATAATGGAACATTTCACCCTTCAAAAAGCTTTCTTAAACTTCCTGGTGAACCCAAAGGTGACGACATGTAGTATAGACAGGTTGCTGCAAATAAGTGGCATAAAAAAAATAGAAAAAATATTTGTAGTACAAACTGGCCACCAGAAAATTATATAAGACTTGAAAAGTTTGGACGCAGATTTCCGGCCAAAAGGTAGTAAAAAGTCTCCCCCCCCCCCCCTCCTCTTCTCCCCTTCTCTCTGAGCAACTAAAGAAGGGACAATTTTGCAGTGTTTTCCTATTAGTAATAAGATTAAAAATATCAGAATTTCATTATGTTTGCCGGAATGTCACGCCCTTCAGCACACTGCATTTTTAGGCATGCTTTGTGCTTCCTTTCTCTTGATGTTCAAAGTGCAAGATATATAAGTTGATTCCCAGAAGACATAGGATTATATATCATCAACTTCAATGTTTAGGATCTATTTTACTAGTTCCAAACAAAAGTGGCTTTACCAAAAACCAGAAATCCTGCAGATGGACTATATGTTTATTATACCATTCACTATTGTCTCATTGACTGGTATAAAACCACCACTAGAATTCAAGGAAACTAGAAAAACTTTGGTAGAAGACGTAATAACCCATCCACTGTATTCCCCACAATGGATACTCTCTCTTTTTCTTTTTATCCTCTTCCTCCTCTTGGTGCATTATAGTTAATATGGTTTCCTAACTTGCAGAACAATTAGCGCTCCTCCTCAACTGCAGTCACTTAAACATTGAACAGGTTGGGCTGGCAGTTTATAGTCAGAAAATTAGCCAAGTCTTGAATTCTAAGTATTAACCAATTATCAAAACATTTTCAACCAGAAGCCCATGCTGTTGGCCAATGTTTGAATCTGTGAAGAGATATGATCTTGGTTGGAGTATGAAGATGATGGCAGTGGGCATTCCTACTGTGTAGGATAGTTCAAGGTCAGTAATTTCTAGTAATCTTGCAACATGTGAAGTTACTACATTGACGATCTACTGATTGATTTTATTTCATACTCAATAAGCTTCAAATTTTACCAATTGGCTTCCCAATATACATTTGGTCATTGACTGATTACAAGAACAAAATACATCTTCCAGTCTGGTGCAGTGTCATTGTTTCTTTTTTCCTCGAGCCACTATAATTCCTTACATCAATTTCCAGGGAAAATAAAAGGAAAACCTTTTCTGTGATTAATGGCCATTCACACAATGTAATACATTCAAATAGGTGAATATCTAGTGAAAAATAGACTGATCTTCTCTTTTTGGTGAATGTCAATGCTCTCATTTCCTGATTTCTGCCTAATCCCATGCACTTGAATTGAATTGAATTGAAGTCTAATACCAAACCTTCAACAACTCTGTTAACTTCTTAGGAATTGGAAACTGATAAAAACATCAACATACACATGAAATATAAAACCAAATATTGAGTAACTAAATCCACAGGCAAGTTCAGACCACTATAAACCAGAAGGAATCACCAATCACCAAATTATAAAATAATCCAGAGAAATCATGTTTAAACTGATACCTTAGGACAAGATTCTGTCCCCCAAGCCATTGCAGAAATAGCCTGCAAAAGTTAAACAAAGAATTGCTTGTGCCGTTATGAGCAACTTGATTTATTATACTTTCGGAAGAAGAACTGACCAATATGTATGAAATGACATGGCAAGTTAAACTCAGTTTTCACACCTGAGCACCTCCAGCTTTAAGAATGTGTGTTACACCAGCTTTTTTGGCGCAATACAGCACTTCCTAGAAATGCATTCTAACAACTATTAACTGGTTGACAAGTAACATCTAATTTAAGATTACAACAGCAATGATATCTAGTACCTTACAAATGCTTCCATCCCGTGCAGGGGGAGTTGCAAGTACAACAGTTTTGCACCCAGCAATTTGAGCAGGCTGGTTAGAGGAAAAACAAATTTGCTATCAACCTTGTTTCACTCAATTTGAACCAGAATACAAGCATAATCAGATCAACTGAAATTGCAACTAACAAAAAAAACTCAAGTCACCATACAACTGAAAGCATCAGCGCTGTTGAAGGTAAAACAGCAGTTCCTCCAGGAACATAAAGACCTACAGAATTAATGCTCCGTGCTACACGTTTACACTTCACACCCTGACAAAACAGGACAAATGCCAAATTGCAGCATGACAGGAATCTTAATGCAATTCAATACATAAGCTGTACTGCATTTATCCTCCAAGAAATCAAATAACAATACAGCTTACATTCATGTTCTCAATGGCTTTTTCAACTGGCTTTTGTGCAGCATGAAAGGCAAATATGTTGTTATAAGCTACATCAAATGCTTCTCGAACAGCCTCATCAAGCTGAATTAGCCCAAAAAAAAAAGTATACTATGTTGTTATATGTATGTATCTACACAAATATTATATGCATGCAGGCATGTATTAAGTAAAACATACACATGTACTATGTAAATGGAGGAATCAAACCAATAAATGTACACTTCCATATGATTGGCACAACATCTCTTTATATGACTGTGTACTAAGAAAAAAGTAGATAACGTGCATAATCACCTATACACACAAAGTAGATCAAAAAACGAAAAGTTTATTGTTGTACATAAAAGTACCTGTGGATCTGGAAGTTCATTAATATTCTCAACTATCTTCTCCAATTCAACTTTATCAAACCGTGCAGTATAGCTGTCAAAGGATTATGAACACAATTTCAGAGCAATTTCAGTGCTGTAATTTATAAGAAATGAACAAACAGCCATGTTCTGAAGTCTTAAGGAACATTGGAATGATGCAGCGTGAATAACAGAAAACCAAAAATTAACTTTTTGCATTTAGAATGAGCTTCCATCTTTCACTTCTTTAAATAAACGCTTTAGATGGTTTTGACCAAACCTAGCAGAGTTAGAAAGTATTTGCTGCCCATAAAGATCATCTCTTTGTTTTTTAAAAGGTTATCAATCATAGAATGGTGAAGTATTAAAGAATAATCATTTAATCTATGATGTATGACAGAAAATTAAGGACACTAATAGATGAGCAAAAATTTCAGGTAGACGAGATTGTAACTGATGTAGGACTGAGTAAGTGATTTTTCAGCTGATTTCAGTGTGTTAAGCGTGTGTTTTAGTGTGTGTGTGTGTGTGTGTGTTGTTTGTTTGTATGTAGGAGCCTTGGTTAGTAATAGTTGTAGTTGGTTGCCTAATAATGAATGACACCATAGTAGCAGCTACTAGTGTAAGTTTACAGGTCAGGCATGCTACTTACAGTTCTAAGAACCTTGAAAACAACTACAAAATAACCTTCTTTAAATCTGTAATAATTCATAATGCTTGTTGGAATTTAAACGCTAGCACTGTGTATCATCAATCATCATTAGGTTACAATGCGCAAAAGAAAGAAAATAATCATCAGCTACTTCAGCCCTTAACAGTTCCTGCGTGTTGCACAACGTGGATGTACATACACTGTTCGTCTATTTTCTCACCAGCCTCCATCTCCCTCTACCCCTGACCGCATTTCTTAGAGGGAAGGCTAAAAGGACTCACTCTTCACTTATTTTAATTTTGTTTTAAACCAATAAAGAATATGGACATCTATCTATAGAAGTAAAAGAAGCACCAACTCTTTAACAGCGGCATCCCCTCGACCACGTACATCATCAACTATGGGCTGAACCTGATACAGTCAATATGCCAGCAAACAAAATCCTCAATTACACAAGACCAAAAAAAACATGTAAACAAAGTGCCCGAAGACATGCCCTAGACATCAGAAACTAATTAATCAAAAGCAGTGAGATCAAAAGAAGGGCTCACCACACTGAAAATTGAAGAGAAATCAATACGAGGACGAGCTTTTAAATTATCAACCTCCAATTGAGAGAGCTCTGATAATCTATAACACTTCATTGAGCACTTCACTGAGTGGCAAAAGAATCCTGCAGAAACATCAAGCGGAACATTGGCAAATCCTAGATGAATAAACACAAGTATAAATACTTTTGCATGAATATCAAAGAACAAGCCAGACAACTTTCCCGCATAATTTGACTAATAGCATACCACTTGTTTTCTAACATGGTAGTATTATCCTCTGATCCAATTTCATTATCATGTCTTCCTTTTGTTTCAGCAGGCAAAAGCAAGCATACAGAAGTTCATTTAGAATGACAATCTGAAAAAATACTACAAAAGATGGGCCCTCCCTCATGATAATGGTGCTCCTGTGTCATTTTGTTCAGCTACTCTTTTCAGCAGTAATTCAGTAGTTCAAATAATTTTCATTCAATAATATGGTAACCATAACATTGAAATACACAAAGGGGGCAAAATTTTCCAGATCAGACAAATTCGGTTTAAGAGTGACGACAAAAGAGAAGATGACCATAACAGGACAAGAAAAGATGGATAATTTTAAAGTTAATGCTTGACATTGACCGTACACTCGCATGAGCTCCTTATATCCTTGTCAAATGGGTTTCATTTGTTCAATCAAACACAAAGGACATCATCCCAATGCAACAGCTTAAGGACTCACACAACAATTTTATGTCTCCCTATGTTACTCCATGCCTCGGGATGTAGCATAGAAAAGAAGATTGCATAACACAAACAATCATTTTATACTACAAAAAGCTTCTTATAACCATCATTCAAACTTTATGACAATTTTAGGGCTATCATTGACTCACTCCATCTTTGTCAAATGTCAACAATATATATTTTTTACGTGAATGTTTTCTCGGTAATCTTGACAAGAAAAAGAACTGGGAGTCATTCTAACCTTCTTGGGCTTGAACTATATGTTCCTAAAGATTAGTATGCACATTCTCATTCACAGCAGAACACTGGCCAAACCTCGTTTCGATAATGACAACCCTCACTTCGAGAAAAATCACAATATATGCTAGGAAAATCAAAACAATTTTGATTTTGTCCTATAAATGCACCCCTTAAAATTTGTAAAATTCTTACAATTATTCTTTAGATTGCTCCTTAAAAATTAAAACAATTAATATCCTACTATTAGAAATGATGACATATTAAAATTAAGAACAGGTGCCATTTTAAAAGAATTTCAGAACTTTTGAAGCTTAATATGTGAATTTCGACACAATTTCCATTCTAAATACAATTGAAAACCGTGTTTTGGACGCAATTTTTAATCGTATCTCTAGCATAATTTTTTATTTTTGTGAGAAGTTAAGATAAACCCCTGTCAGTTACTGTGATTGCCTATAACATTGTCTACTGTATAAAAAAGTTTTCGTATTTGAATTAACAGTTATCCAGCACCAATCAAAGTGGTTGTCACCCCACCCCGCCCCCCAAAAAAAAAAAAAAAACGCCTCACGCTCCTGGCTTTTCCACTGCATCAAAACCAAATTAAAAGTAGAGCCATCCATAACATCTTTCGTTATTAACAAAAGATGAAGCATATATTGATGCAGATTTTCCCCAAAGGTAGATAACAATGCATTAACTTAGACACAGTCAACCGATCAATATCATTTGTACCCTTCCAGATTAACAAAGAGTGATGGTTAAAAACGGTAAACATCTCTAAATAGAACCATAATTCGTAATACACTTCCATGTCATTATCAAGTCCCCCTTACATTTTTACTATTGAAAAACACACAGCAAAAACCACTAAATTTCTTATATCCCCTATCAGAAGCCAAAAAAAAAAAAAAATGCAGTTTCAAAATGCATGCCAGTCAGCAGAACTATATAGTAAGAAAACATAAAAAAAGTCCATCAAGACAATGTTGGGTTTTGGACATTTACATATATATTAATTGTGTAATATGTGCTATCATAATTAATTGGCCCAATATAAAGTAATCTAATATGGTTTAAGATAAATGGGCCTAAGTCATCTAATTAGTATGGGCTTTTATGTGTAGATACCCTAAAATCTTATTTCCTATTTTTATGATGGGCAAAACTTGGGGAATAAGGAAAATATCTCTATATATAGGTTATGGTTCCCAAGTTCTACGTATGTTACTTTTCTTGACATTCCATCATCAGAAAAGTGAGAACCCTATTCTCTAAAATACATATATAGTAATTTGGAAGATCAATAACCACAATATTCAAGAATCAAATCCGTAGGCTCAAGAATCACATCCTGATATTCAAGAATCATATCAATTCTTATGATTCAGGTACGTTTCCGCATCTAGTATTTAATTTATATTCTTGATAATTAAACATGAAGGATCCGGGTTATGATAACGTTGGTTGTCATGATATTATAGTTAATTTGGTATTCCAACAAGTGGTATCAGAGCATCTTCATGTTGAATCATTGAGAAATCAATTTTTTTTTTTAATTTTAATTTTTTTTAAGTCTTTGGTAAAATAATTAAATTCAAATTTTGGTTAATTAATTAAGGATGTCTAATGTTCAAAAAAATAGTGATTGACACAACATGCTATCAAAATAGCCCCTCTTGTGTAGGTCAATTTATTTTGGAATATTAAGATGATCTATGTGTATGTAATTCATGCGGATATTTATCGGCCCAAAGGAAGGTTAATATTTGGCCGAATTACATATACACCTGTGGTAATAAATACGTGACAATTATTTAGTATTCCATGTGAATAATAAGTCAGTCCAAAGATAAACTTATTATTTGACAGGATTTATTGTCAATATTTGATTACTACACCAAGAGTACCACTTACAAGTTAATATTTCTGTCCAAAGACTAAATATTAATGTTGTGCAAGGTATCTTGTGATGGGCCCTACCATTATTTGAATTTAATTTATTATTTAAGATTTGGAACTTATGTGAATATGTTGTTTTGTTCTATTTTCAGTTAATACATCTGCTTCTATGATATCTGCCAATATTAATTCCATCACTATGTTGAATGGAACCAATTTTAAGGAATAGAAAGAGAACGTAATGATCGTTCTTGGTTGCGTGAATCTAAACCTTGCGCTAAGGATTGAACCACCTACTCCTCTTACAGATAATAGTTCCATGAGAGAAGAGTAAAAAAGGGACTATGAGAAGTGAGATCGTTCAAATTGCATGAGTCTTATGATCATGAAACGTGCAAATCCGGAAACATTCAGGGGCGATGTGTCCGAAAAGGCAATTGCTTAAGAGTTCCTTATGGATAAGAGAAGCGTTTTGTGAAAAACGATAAGGCAGAAACAAGTACGATTCTATCGAACTTGATTTCAATGAGGTATAAAGGAAAAGGAAATATAAGGGAGTACATCCTAGAGATGTCTCATCTTGCTTCAAAACTTAAGGTACTAAAGTTAGAACTGTCTGTGGACTTGCTCGTGCATTTGGTTTTGATCTCTCTTCCTGCACAATTCAGTCAATTTAAGGTCAGTTATAACTGTCCAAAGGATAAATGGTCTCTCAACGAGCTCATTTCTCATTGTGTGTAAGAAGCGGAAAGATTGAAGTAAGAAAAGATTGAAAGTGCTCACTTGGTAAGTACCTTTAAGGACAAAAACAAGAAAAGGAAAAAGGATAAAGAAGCATCCAAGCTGCGGGTGGTCCACTTCAAAAGAAACAGCAAAAGAAACAAACTGAGGAATTGTTACTTTTGTAAGAATTCTAGACACATGAAAAAGGACTGTACCAAATATCACGCTTGGCGTGCAAAGAAAGGTACGCTTCTTGCTTTGGTTTGTTCTGAGGTTAATTTAGCTTCAGTACCTAAACACACTTGGTAGATAGACTCCGGTGCTACTACTCACATAAGTGTCTCCATGTAGGGTTGCCTGAATTGCCGAAAGCTGAATGATACTGAAAGATTCATCTATGTGGGCAATGGCAAACCAGTTAAAGTTGAAGCAATATGGACTTTTAGGTTATTATTAAAAACTAGCTATTATTTGGATTTGAAAGAGACATATTGTACCGTCTTTTAGATGGAATTTGGTTTCTATTTCTGTTTTGGACAAATCCGGTTACTTTTGTTCATTTAGAAATGGTCAGTTTAGTCTTTTTTCTGAATTCAAATATTATTGGTACTAGTTTTTTGTCTTCTTAAGATGAGTGATAACCTTTATTTTATTGAAACTATTGCTTCATATAATGAAACCTTGCATATAAGATCACGTGGTACTAAATTGTCTTTAATCAATGAGAATTCTGCTTCACTATGGCATAAGCGTTTAGGTCATATATCTAAACAAAGAATTGAAAGACTTGTGTCAGATGGAATTCTTGATCCCCTTAATTTGTCAGACCTTCAAATCTGCATTGACTGTATTAAGGGAAAACAAACAAATATAAAGAGATTAGGTGCCAATAGATCTTCGGACGTCTTAGAAGTAATACATACGGCCATTTGCAGGCCATTCCCTACGGTTTCTTGTAATGGTCAACAATATTTTATTACATTCATAGACGATTTTTCTCGTTATGGCTACCTTTATTTAATTCATGAGAAATCTCAATCATTGGACATGTTCAAGGCTTTTAAAGTTGAAGTTGAGAACCAACTTGGTAAAAGAATTAAAGCTGTCAGATCTGACCGTAGTGGTGAATACTATAGCAGATAGTCTGACGAATTAGGTGAACAACGTCCAGGACCTTTTGCTAAATTCCTAGAAGAGTGTGGAATCGTCCCACAGTACACAATGCCGAGATCTCCTAGCATGAATGGTGTTGCTGAGAGACAAAATAGAACTTTAAAGGATATGATGAGAAGTATGATTAGTCATACAACTTTACCGGATTCACTCTGGGGAGAGGCATTAAAGACTGCACCTTATATCCTTAATAGACTTCCAACTAAGACAACGACCAAAACCCCCTATGAACTATGGAGTGGTAAAAAGCCTAGTATAAAGCATTTACATATTTGGGGTTGTCCAGCTGAGGCAAGGCCTTATAGGCCAAATGAAAATAAATTGGACTCGAAAACGGTCAGCATCTATTTTGTTGGTTACTCTGAACGGTCTCGGGGTACAAATTTTATGATCCCACATCCAGATCCTTTTTTGAGACAGGAAATGCCCAATTCTTTGAGGATATTGAGTTTGGGAGGAGAGATAAAGTTAGACTTTGTCTTAATGAAGAGGAATCTATTTCTCTTCTTACAATTGTTATTGACAATGATAAGCCTTCTATTCCTGACATTGTTTAAGAAGCAATACCAGTACCACAAGACAATGTTGAAAATCTTCTCCATCAAGAACAAACTCAAAAACCTCAAGAACAAATGCCATTAAGGAGATCCATTAGAGAAAGGAGAAGTGTGATTCCAGATGATTACATCGTATTTCTCCAAGAACATAGAGATGGCATTGGATTGGTGGAAGATGATCCAATCAACTTTCATCAAGTCATGCGTAGTGCTAATTCTCACAAATGGATTGATGCTATGAATGAGAAAATTAAATCCATGAAAGACAATGATGTTTGGAAACTCGTCACACTACCCGAAGGTGCAAAACCTATTGGTTGCAAATGGATATTTAAAACCAAAATGAATTCGAAGGGTAATGTGGAGAGATATAAGGCACGTCTTGTCGCAAAGATTTTACTCAAAAGGATGGCATTGATTATAAAGAGAGATTTTCTCTCCAGTTTCATCGAAAGACTTTCAAGATAATAATGGTTTCAGTGGCACATTTTGACCTTGAGTTACATCAGATGGATGTAAAGACTGCGTTTCTCTATGGTGACATTGATGCGACCATTTATATGGTGCAACCGAAAAACTTTGTATTCAAAGATGCAAAAAATATGGTCTGTAAATTAAAAAAATCCATCTATGGGCCCAAACAAGCTTCTCGTCAATGGTATTACAAATTTTATCAAATTATCATCTCGTTTGGTTTTGAAATGAATTTGGTTGATGATTGTATATACCACAAGTTTAGTGGGAGTAAGTACATTTTTCTAGTTTTATATGTCGATGACACACTCTTTGCCAGTAATGATATAGGCTTATTGCACGAAACCAAGAGATTTATATCACAAAAATTTGAGATGAAAGATCTTGGGGGCACCTCTTTTGTAATAGGGATTCAAATACATCGAGATCGCTCTCGGAATATTCTTGGATTATCACAAAAGAAATTGAGCTATATCAAGAAGGTACTTAAGAGATTTGGCATGCAAGATAGCAAGCTAGGAGATACCCTGTTGCTAAGGGAGAAATTCTGCCTCGCTCAGTGTCCTAACAATGATTTTGAAAATAAGGAAATGCAAAAGATCCCCTATGCTTCAGCAGTAGGAAGTCTGATGTATGCTCAAGTTTGTATGCGTCCAAATATTGCGTATATTGTTGGGATGTCAGGCAGATATTTAAGCAATCCGAGAATGGTTCATTGGATAGCAGCCAAAAAAGTCATGCGGTATCTTCAGAGAACAAAACATTACATGCTCACATATAGGACATCAGATAAAGTAGAGATCATTGGGTATTCCGACTCTGATTTTATTGGATGTCAAGACAGTCATAAATCCATTTCGGGCTATATTTATTTGCTTGCTGGTGGAGTTATTTTTTGGAAAAGTGTTAAACAAACACTCATAACTCCTTCCACCATGGCAGCTGAATTTATAGCATGTTATGAGGCATCCAATCATTAGGAATATGATTGCGAAATTTTGTCACAAGACTGCGAATTGTGGATGGTATTGAAAGACCACTTAAGTTATTTTGTATATTCCAACATTAATAGGAGCTCAACGAAATCTAAACACATAGACATCAAGTTCCTAGTTGTTAAAGAAAGAGTTCAGAGTGGTCAAGTATCTATAGAGTATATTGGCACGAACTTACTAAAGGATTACCACCCAAGGTCTTTCATGAGCACAGTGCTCATATGGGTGTTATGTCTTTTGAGGATATTCAGGATTAGTGGGAGTTTGTATTCAGTTTATATACTTTTATCTTTTGATACACATCTTATGTTTACGAATATTTTCTGCAAAAATAAGGAATTCAATTTCAGAAATAAAGTATTCAGGTTATGTTTCACTCTAAGTTCAATTTCAGTTTGATCTCTATAAAAAATAAACTTGGACCAGTTGGAAATAGACATGTTTAAGATCACATTACATGTAGTTTCCATGCTACACATCCATATGAATAAATTGATCTATGTCATTTGGTTGTGTTAATGTACGTGATCAAGAATGGGTTTAGTTACGATTAATGTAACGAAAATCGTCTTGTTCCTATATTGACATGATTAATGGATGAGATTGTTTGGGGATAACTATGGTCTTGACGGCAAAAGATTTTCAGCTCATAAGGTTTTATGCAATAATATATATGTAGTCCAAGTGGGAGAATGTTGAGTTCTAGACATTTACATATATATTAATTGTGTAATATATGCTATCATAATTAATTGGCCCAATATAAGGGATCTAATATGATTTAAGATAAATGGGCCTAAGTCATCTAATTAGTATGGGGTATGGGCATTTATGTGTAGATACCGTAAAATCTTATTTCCTATTTTTATGATGGGCAAAACTTGGGGAATAAGGAAAATATCTCTATATATAAGTTATGGTCCCTAAATTCTACGTATGTTACTTTTCTTGACATCCCATCATGAGAAAAGTGAGAAACCTATTCTCTAAAGATTACTTGATACATAGTAATTTGAAAGATTAATAAACACAATCTTCAAAAATCAAATCCGTAGACTCAAGAATCACATCCGGATTCTTACATTTTTACTATTGAAAAACACACAGCAAAAACCAACCTAAATTTCTCATATCTCCTATCAGAAGCCCAAAAAAAAAAAAAAAATGCAGTTTCAAAATGCATGCCAGTCAGCGGAACTATATAGTAAGAAAAAATTTAAAAAGTCCATCAAGACAATTCCACAAACTTCTACCAAAGCACTCCACTAAAACAAAAGAACTGATCTTTCACTGTTCTTGTTCAATGCAACATGAAACTGACATTCCGATTTACAATTTAGCAATATATATACCTATATGACAAAACCAAAACTTTGCATCCAAAAAAATAAGTAGAATCAAAAGAAATTCAAAGAAAATGGCAGGGTTTAAGAAGGAAAATGACCATTTGAGTGAAATTTTGTGGAGTAAGTTACTGAAAGGGTAGAATTTGATTACCTGATTTTAAGGTAGATAAAAAGTTGGATTAATAAATCTACTTCGATGGGCATCGATTAGTCGAAAACTACTACTACAAATTAAACCACTGCTCTTGTTGAAATACAGAAGTCTACAATCCATCCTCACCTTTTATACAAAAATTCAACAAAAAAATTCATGTAAAAGAAAAGCTCAAATATTATGAAAAATAAACAAGGAAAAGCAAGAAAAAGAAAAGAAATGAGAGGAAAATTTGATTTGGTGAATCATCCTTTGTTCCAAGCTTACCAGAAACTGAGAAGACAAGGTGGAGAGCGTTGGCTATTGGAGGGGGCGCCTGACGAAATGGAAGCCTATGGGTTAGATTCGGATTTGGGCCGTTTGTTTCTGGACCAGGATAAGTAGAAGAGAAAATTGCTTTAATTGTCCCTAGCATTTTTCTGTTTTTTTGGAAGCTGGCCCCCATTTTTCTCTAAGTTGGGGCTTTCATTGAGAACCATGTGATATCCTAAAGCTTGTCTTTTTCTCTCTCCAATTTGTGACTTTGGCTCAATTTTTTTTATTTTTGGGTAAAAACAACAAAATGAAAAAAAAAATTACTTAACATGTTTCGCTAATTACCAATGTACCATTCCTTCATTTAAGATTAAAGTTTCGTATGGAAGTAACGGATTTAAAAAAAGAAAAAAAAAAGTAAGAGAGGAAAATAAGGGGAAGTGTAATTTTATTCTATTTGGGTGATTTTTTTTTTTTTTTAAAGAAAGAAGGAAGAGAAAGGTGTAGCTTTGGAATGATGAAATTAAGCACGACAGTTGAAAATATATTTCCTTCTAATCTAGACCAAAAAAGAAAGAAAGTTTATTTAAGGCTCTGTTCGGTTCTAGGAAACCATAGAGGAATTGGAAAGTAATTCCTTAGAAGTGTTAAATTCCACACCTTGTTTGATTACTGAGAAAAGTAGTAAGAAAAGAAAAATAATTTCTAGAAATATAAATCTTTTGTTTGGTTTGTGGATTTTGAAAAGGAAATAGAAAAGGAAACAGCCTATTTTTCTTTTCTTTTTTTTAAATACAAATTACTATACATATTCAATTGAAATGAATGGCCAAAATACATTAATTTAATTATTTTTCAGTGATTACATGAAAATTACTTGAGAGATTGTGAGTATAACTGTTGTTGGTCAATGATAATTGACTTTCTTTTTTATTTATGAATAAGGTTAAGTCATTGGACATTATTAATTTTATAAGAATTTCTTCTTTGAAAAATGGAAAAGGAATAAAATAATTAAGATGGGTAAAAAAAAACTTAGGGACCACTAAATTATTCATATATCAATACATTACATTACTAAACTTTTTTATATTTTTAAATTGTCCATTGAATGTAAAAAAAATGATATACAAGAGGTCATTCTGTTTGATTTTGATTTTAAGCTAAACGGGATGAAAATAATCGAGAATATAATTATCCATCACAAAATAATTAACCACATATTAAAATAAGTTTTGACTTTTCAGATTTTAGGGACTTTAATAAGAAAAATATGTTAAAATCTAAAGGTCAAAATATAGATCAAGGAAAAATGGGGATTTAGTTGAAATTTTGACTTTTGTTTCTTCTCCATTTTAATGAGCGAAACCACCTTTGCAATCACAACTACACCTTCTCCAGCAAACTCCGGCGACCAACTACCACTATTCACTACTCAAACTTATTAGGGAGGATCTCAAAAATTAACAAAAACCCGGAACAAATTCGAAATAAATGATAACAAAACAAAAGAGAAAATAAAAGAGAGACACTAGATTTACATGATTCAATCAAAAGACCTACATTCACGGGCAAAAGGCGAGCAAAATATTTCATTATATGAGAAAAATACAAAAACTTTAGGAGAGTGTTCCTAAAACCACAAAAGCACTAGTACAAAAATACAAGAAAAACCAAAATAATGACCAAAGGCTTAATAACAACAAGGTTCAATAGCTCATTAAACTCTCTTATGTTTAGTACTTGGAATATATAACCCAAAGCCCAAGATCTCTATTTATTATACAAAACCAAAATTACACAACTCTTCTTAACATTAACTAACATGGAAAAAAGCCACACTAACAAATCTCTACCTTGGCATATATCTATATCTACAAAATAGCAAAATAACAAACTTGCTCCACATTCTTCACAAAATCCCCAATGGGCTTAAATCACCAAGAACGAACACCAACCAAGTCCAAGCACTACTTGAATTTATGAACTGGAAAAGGCTTCGTAAGTATGTTCGCAAAATTATCTTTGGTACTGATTTTCTAAACAAGAACTTTTTACTCAACAGTGGTTTCTCGAATGAAGTGAAACTTCACATCGATGTGCCTAGTCCTTTCATGATACTTCTTATCTTTAATCAAGTAAATTGCACTTTGACTATCACAGTAAACTGTAGTAACTCCATGATGTAGACTGAATTCGCCAAACAAACCTCTCAGCCACAAGACTTCTTTGATAGCCTCAGTCACAGCCATATATTCTGTTTCCGTAGTAGACAAAGCCACAATAAGTTGTAAAGTACCTTTCAACTGACTGCATAACTGCCAACACAAAATACATAACCAGTAAGTGATTTTCTTTTGTCAAGATCCCTAGTGTAGCCAGAGTCTACAAAACCAACCAAAATGTCACTATTTTTCTCAAACTCTAAACAAGTGTCTAATGTACTTTTCAAGTACCTGAGAATCCATTTCACAACCTGCTAATACTTTTTTCAGGAGAAGACATATACTTGCTAAGTACACTAACTGATTGTGAAATGTCTGGATATGTACAAACTAACACATACATGATATTTCTGACTACACTAGAATTAGAACTTGTGCCATATAAACTTCTTCCTCGTCTGACTGTAGTGACTAAATAGATGAAAGTCGAAAATGACTTGCAGGAGGAGTACTCACAAGTTTGGCATCTTTCATTCCATACTTCCTCAAAGCTTTCCCAAGGTAATGCTTTTGGGTCAGGAACAATTTCATAGATCCTCAATCTTTTTTGATCTCTATGCCAAGATTCTTCTTATCATGCTGCTCTCAAATCTTTCATCTTCAACTTATTGCTTAACCATGTCTTCAAAGTGTGAATGTTTACAAAACTCTTAACAGCAATGAGCATGTCATTAACATAAAGTAACAAATAAATGAAAGAACCATCATTTAATTTCAGGAAGTAGACACAACTATCATACATGTTTTTTGAATAACTATGACCCACATAAAGGAATCAAACCTCTTAGGCCATTGTCTTGGAAACTGCTTCAATTCGTACAAAGATTTATTGAACTAGAAAATATGGTCTTCTTTTCCTTCAATTTCAAATCTCTGAGGTTGCCTCATATAAATTTGTTCTTCAAGTTTACTATGTAGAAAAGCGGTCTTGACATCGAGCTGCTCTATTTACAAATCATACATGGCAACTAAAGCAAACAAAATACAAATGGAGTTATGTTTAAAAACAGGTAAAAACACATCATTGAATTCAACACCGTATAACTAACTATAGCCCTTTTCAACCAACCGTGCTTTATCAAGTTGATTGCTTGCATCTTTAACCCCTGGATGACCTTTCTTCTTTTTAAAGATTCATTTGCAATCAACAATTTTCTTACCTAAACGCGGCTTCACAAGAACCCAAGTTTCATTTTTATGGAGAGAGTTAATTTTTTCATACATTGCTACCAACCACTTAACTGAATTTTCACAAAAAAATTGCTTTAAAGTAGGTAGAAGTTTTACCAATTCCATCCGTTTCTTTTGTAATCGACAAAGCATGTGAAACTAATTTGTATATTACTGCAATGGTCGAATCTCCGTCCTTGGTCTATCTTTAGCAATGTAATGCTCCTCCTTCTCTGGTTCTTCTTCAATAGATTTCATTTCGTCTACTGAATTGTTTTGACTGGAGGAGGCTAAATGAGGACCAGAACTACCAAATTCTTGCTCCATTTGCTTCTACATACTATTATTTGTATCTGTACCACAAGACCTAGAAGACTCATTTTCAACGACAACATAGATAATTCATCAAATATAACATCTCTGTGTATACTAATTACAAATTTTGGGGATTTGGGATCAAGACACCATAATCTGTAGCCTTTCACCTCAGAAGCATAAGCATAACCAAGGAAAATACAATTTTTAGCTTTGAACTCTAATTTTCCACCATTCACATGTATATATGCCGGATACCCAAAAACTTTTAAATCAGAGTAATTAGCAGGAGTACTTGACCAAATTTTCTTAGGAGTATTGAAGTCAATAGCTGTAGAAGGGGCGTGGTTGACAATGTGACAAGCCATAGATATTGCTTTCGCCCAAAATTCCTTTGTTAACTCTGCATTAGAGATCAAACAACATGCTCTTTCCAAAAGAGTTTTGTTCATACGTTCGGCCACACCATTTTGCTGAGGCGTCATCCTAACTATACAGTGCCAAACAATTCTTTTATTTTTGCAAAATTCATCGAGTTCGCCTGTACAAAATTCCATGCCATTATCTATTCTAGCTGCTTAATCTATTTACTTGTCTATTTCTCAATCAAAACTTTTCAATTGCTTGAAAGTTAGGTAAACATCATTCTTATGTTTCAAAAAGCAAATCCAAAATTTTCTTGAATATCATCAATGAAAGTCAACATATACCTGTCACCACCCTCAGATGGAACATGGCTGCCCCCAAAGATCAGAATGAATATAATCTAAAGTACCTTTTGTCCTGTGGATTGCTGATGAATTGAAGTGACTCTCTTCTGTTTTCCAAAGATTGAATATTCACTGAATCTATTGCCCCGGTATTCTGCCCATAAAAAAGGCCTCTTTTACTCAACATAGTCAAACCTTTTTCGCTCATGTGGCCCGAACACATATGCCACAATTTGATGATGTCAGAATCAAACAAAGACGATGAAGAAAACTACTGCGGAACCTGTGATAGTAGATATTGCAAAATATACAAGTACCAGACCTGCATAATAAGAGCACCCTTACAAACTTTCATAACTCTACCTTCAACAGTATATTTGCACCCAAGTGCCTCTAAGGTACCTAAAGAGATAAGATTCAATTTTTCAAATCAGAAACATGTCTAACATTAGTGAGCGTCCTCACAATACCATCATGCATTTTAATTTGGATCGTACCCTTACCAACAACACCACAAATGTCATTATTGCCCATCTAAACAATTCTACCATTATAAGATTCATAAATAGAAAATAAATCCTTATTGAGACATGTGATAAGAGCACCCTGAATCTAAAATCTACTCATTTTTAGACCTTGTTCAATCATCAGTGACAAAAAAATATGTCCATCACTCTCATCAGCCGTAACACTATCTTCGATAGTATGCATATTTTTCTAGTTAGATTTCTCTGTATGCTCATCTTTATTTTTCAACTTGAACCATTTGGACTTAATGTGCCCCTTTTATGACAATAATTGCACACCAAAATTTTAAGTTTGGATTTAAATTTAAATTTTGATTTACTACTGTCAAGTCTCTCTTTTTAGATCTATCCCTAGCAACCAAGCCTTTAACCTAATTTTTATGAATTTTTTTGATTATTTCCTCGAGTATAGATATGCCTTCAATCATCCAAAGTACGTAAAGGGTTTGCTTCAAATAGAGCCGATTCTTAATAGTATTCTTCATATACAAAGTTTTCAATTTATTCCACATACCTCTGACAACCGTCTTAGTAGCAACTTCCCTTAAAATTTCATCAGAGAGATTCAGGATAATATTTGATTTGGCCTTTTATCGCGGCCCTCAAAATCCTCTATCGATATCTTCTCTGGTTTTTTCTGTTCTCCATAAAGCACTATATTCACACCATTTTGGATCAAGATAGCCTCTATCTTGAGCTGCCATATTCCTAAGTTGACACTCCGGTCAAATTTCTCCACATAGGCCTTTGTTATCGTCACAATGCCTTAGAACTTTCCTGGAAGCTCTGATACTAGTTTGTTAGAGAGTATCCATGAAATTGACAAATGCTTGAGATAAATCTGAAACAAACGATAACAAAATGAAAGAAAAAATAAAAGTGAGACACCAGGTTTACGTGGTTCGGTCTAACAGACCTACGTCCACAAGAAAAGGCAAGCAAAATATTTTATTATATGCGAAAAATACGTTTTAGGAGAGTGCTCCTAAACCTACAAAAGCACTAGTACAAAATACAAGAGAAGCCAAAATAATAACAAAAAACTTGATGACCAACAAGGCCCAATAGCCCACTAAACTTACTTATGCTTAGTGCTTGAAACACAAAGCCTAAAGTTTAAGGTCTCTATTTATAAGGTCAAGGCTACACAACTCTCTTTAATATTAAGCAATATGGGACAAAGCCACACTAACAAAACTAACACCAAATCATATAAAATTTATATGAAAATATTCATTGCAATGAGTAGATCATGATCCATAAACAATCTAACACATAAACAACTTTAAATATGGTATAAAAATGGAGGAGCCGCCTCGGGTCTCCGCCCATTTTGCTTCCTTTCGCATATTTTTAGCCAAATCTGAAGTTGAAAACATGTTCTACATTCAAATCCAAGTTTAAAAATATCTCTGTTGTTTGAAACCACCATCTAGTGATAGAGGTTGACGGTTGTACATAGTGGCACAGGTGTCCAAAATCCACATTACTGCCACCTTATTTTTCGGACAAGTTCACAAGCTAGAGAGAGGGGAAAAATAAGGCAGATTGTTGCTTGATTGAGGAGAGAGATCAACCTCTAGACAACAAGAATAGTTTCCGTCAACACTTTGTTGGTGAGATTGGATTCATGAAAGAGAAAAGAGAAGGGGATGAGAGAGAAAATTTCAGGCCATTTTGTTAGGATCTTGATTTTCTTATTTACCTGCTTTAGACCCGGGCCTATCTCCTTTTCCTTTGTTTGCTCATGTTTATGTGAAGAAACTATTTTGAGACAAAATTAGGTTTCCTTTTTCATAATATTTTCCTTGATTTTCTTTGCTTATTAGTTTCCACCTAACTAAATAAAGGAAACCATTGTTGAGGGAACCATTTTCCTTTTCCTTAATGGATTCTTAGAACCAAATAGGGAACGGCCCAAGTCTATTCTAATTTTTCAAAATACCATATTTGGCCTCAAAATACAATAGATAAAAAAATTTACTGACATCTACGATCCTTTCATTTCTTTCTCTAACTCCCGAGCAAGATAAAAAAATTCTTCTCTTCTTTTCTCACTCTTTTTTTTTTTTTTTTCTAACTCAAACTTTCACTTCCCTTCTTTTTCTCCTAAACTCCCAAACTAGCTTTAATGAATGATGGCTACGTCATTCAATAATGATAACGGTTGCTATTGTAGTCAATTTAGTTTTACAGTAAAAAAACTCTTTTACATATTTCAAGTTGAAATTTAAACCAATGATACATTACCTTAACACACATTCCCTTTAACTCAATGCTACCCGATGCTACCTTTTTATCAAACATACAAAAGATGTAAAGACTATTTTTTTGGTTTAAGAAAGGAATTAAAAAAAAAGATGAATTTTATTTTAGGAGAGAAAATATTATATAGAAGTAGTTTTCTTCCTATATTGCTTGGCAATGGCTATAGGAAAGAAAATAATGTATACTTCTTTTCTGTCATTTGCGAGTTGGAGCAAGAGGAAGGAAGAGGGAGCTTTTGAATTTTTGCTTAAAAAGTCATTTGTCTAGTCAAATTGTATGCTTATTTACCTCAACATTGAGCTTCTTTCTATATTTTTAATAAAATAATGTCATTTTATTTTATTTTCTTAATCGCGGAAGCCAATTTTGCAAAAAATTTACTTCAGTTATTTATGAGATGTATGCTAGAATGATAAAATATAGGATAAAATGACCTAAAAATCCTTTATTTTTTATTTTTACTAAAACCAATTTAGTCCTATCGATAGCTAGATCCTTGAACTATTAATTATTTTACATTTATCTGATTTCCAAGTTGTTGCACTATCTAAAACTTATTTATTAACTACTGTTGACATGTAAGGGAAAAATAGGAAACCAAATTAGCTTACTTCCTTATGGGTGAGCACAATGTTTTCCACCAATCCAAACCAAAACAAATCGAGGACTAGTCAGAAATTTAGGATTCATGAATTGCGTCAATTTCCTTTCTCCTTAATCGCGCTTAATAGATCTTTTAATAAACTAAGAATGTTATATTGAAGAGAATTAGAGCAATACACCTAAGAGACGACATTGTGAGAAAAAAGGCATCAATTAATGGTAAGCTAGACTTGACATTCAAAATAAATAGTGTCTGATGTCTCTATTGATGAAATTTTTATTAGACTGTACAATTTCATTGAGTATGTGAATTTCCTAAATTTTTGATGCACTATACAATGTCATTGAGTAGGTACTTAAATATGGCTAAACATTCATGTGATCTTTTAAGCATGCAATTTTTCATTTGGGCTTGTTATCATGTTTCACAAGTTGAAAACAAAATGATTCTCATTTTTAATAAAAATATATGTCTTGTATTTAATAGTCTTGTGTTTAATAGGTCACAGTAGCAATATGGTTACAGTCAAGTTACATCATAGTAGGTTTATTCCGGGTGAAAAAGAAAAACTAATAATGTACAGTTGTAAATTAGTTGAACAAATATTGTGGTCAAATTTGGATATAATAAAGTTAGTAGGATTTCGTACAAAATAGATAAAGAGGGAAAGAGGTGTCAAAGTTTTTGTCATCCTCCCATGTTGGTGCCAAAGGCAACCTCATATGTGTAGTAGTCTCATTACTCTCCACGTGGAAATTTTTTTTAGAATATTTTGTCGTGAAATATTTTATTAAATTAAATTATGACAGTATCCAAGAAAACTCTTTATTGCCAGATTCATTCTAGAGATTTTAACCTATGAAAGTGGCTCAAGGTATGTCAGACTGCCAAATGTCAACAATTCCTCTTCGTCAAATTTCTCACCCACCTCCTTCTCCCATTTCTATCTCATCAATTGATCATGTGAATCTCTATCAAACTAAACACTCTCTCATACACACTTTCATTCTCCTTAATTCCAGAAATACAGAAACCCATACTCTCTCCATCTGTTTTCCCTAAGGTTGTCCCCCATTGCTATGAAACTATAACATTGGAAAAGCAATTTAGAGCCAGAACTCTTATTCGGAAAGATTTGTGCTTCCTTTTTTTTCCCCTTAATGATTTTTCTTTAGCTCTATGAGCTTTATTTACTCAAAAGATTTAGATTTTTTTATCCCAAATGTTAAAAGTTGCTCCTCTGGCGATCTCTCTATTACCTCCTATAGATCTTGAATTTTTAAGGATTTAATGGGTCAAGGGTGGTAGAATGCATTATTTTCTTTTTGGTTTTATTTTGTTTTATATGTTTAGAACTTTTAACTCTACAGATTTAGAGTTTGATTTGCTACCATAGAATAATTGAATATGTTGTGATCTTCTTTTGCCAATGAAGTCTTAAATCACCTTAGTCTGGAAGAAGAAAGACACATGCCATGCTCTCGAAACAGTTGAAAAGCTTATCTGATATTGATAGGCTGTTAGATTGAGGTGTCAACTTTTTGAAAAAAGCTCGGAGTAGGGTAATATTTATCACTAAATATTTTTAAAGCAAAATTAGATTAATTTCTCTGGGCAAGATTGGAATTTACTGCATTTTCAATACCTTTATTCAAATATTTCTTATGCATTTGATTATTATTCTAACTTAAGTTTGGTATCTATTTTTGAGTAGGGTGTTAACCAAGTATACGAGCTGAGATTTGGCTTTTTTTATCAGAGTGTAAGCACCATAACTTTTAGTCTCTTTGTTGAATAAGATCATCATAATTATTGTACCATTAATTTTTTATAATGTCTATTTTAGCTGGTGTGAACTTATGTCAAAAGATATGATTTAAACCACCTTGAACTTGACATATATGTATAGAAGATTTTGTTATTACTTATTAAGGCATTAACTTATATGGTTCCATTTCATGTTCAAGGTATAATAAGCATTTTCCTGAAATATATAAGAATGTTATATTCATTGTTTTATTGACTCTTTAGTTGGGTGTTTTTACATGGTACTGAAATCATATTATGCCCATATATTAAGCTTTACAATGTTTTTTAGTTCCTCTTCATGCCCATATATTGAGTTTTACTATTTCTTTTTAGTTTCTCTTTATGAAGGGCATTTCTTTCTACCTGACTTAGTTAAGTATTAATTGTGTGTTTCAGCTCTTAATGTCAGTTTTGTGACTATATGACAAATGATTGCCTAATTAATTTACTAAATATAATCTTGTTGTATAAGTTTTAATTATGGCAGTATCCATCCATCCTTCCTCTAGCCGTCCTGCATTATTATTGTAAGTTGGTAGTTATTGGACACAGTACACAGACTATTAACCACACTAACTTTATAGATTTGATTGATAAAATTAAAAGGCATGTGACATTGTAAACCTTATGATAAAGTTAGAATATGATGTGAACATAAATTAATGTAGAATGAAATAATATAAAATTATGAGAGCTTATTTCTTGAAGGGACTATATTAAGTAGATAAGACAGATCCATGTGAATGATCCTAGAAAATGGTTGTGCTTTTTGTGTCCATATGCAATCCAACATCTTTATGTATAGATGCATAATTTACTAGGGGCCTCAATTGTTTTGCACATGATTATTAGTTGGCTTTCAATTATCAAAAACTAGAATTGTATGTTTATGAATTTTCATTCTACTGTGCTAAAAAAAAAAAGAAAGCTATAAATCTCTCTCATCCAAATCTATGTTTTTTTCCAACATATTTTTTTATTTATCTTAGATTTTCTCCTTATTGCTTTGATCTTTTCTTTATTTTGTAGTATTTGATTGTGTTAGGTGAAAACAATGGTTTTGGTTATATATTTGTTTCAAAAGGCCAAGAGAGTCAAAGTGGGAAGATATTAACAATATTGAAAACCCTCGGTATATATTAAACATAAGCTTTGTAGCTGCAATGTTATTCCATATGTCACTCTTAGTAATCGAAGATATACTAAACTCTGAGGAGAATAATAGGGATTTCATTTAGACAATTATTTTTTAAAATATTATTTGGATTATTATTTGTAATAATTACTATAGAAATTTTTAACTTTATGTGATGTACATGAGGTAAAAAAGTGGTTGTAAGATGTATCAGAAAATAAGACTAATGAATAATGGGTTTGTCCAAAAGGAGCCAGGTATTCCACTATCAAAATCAAGAATTTTACTGGTATTCATGCACTCTTTTCCAACCGTTTAAATATAACATTAGTATGTTTACAGTTTAGCTTTAGAACCAACAATGATCCTTTTAAGGTTAGGCTACTTAATATATATCTTAAAGCATGTCTATTTTTCAAGTAATACATTTCATTTATATCATATTGTACTGATATTAATCGATTCTGATTAATTTTTCATGTTTAGATTTTTGCAACAAAGGTTACAGTGCAAAATTCATCACTAGAGGTAATATGAACCTGAGGGGTCCAATAATCCTATTTCAGGTAATTATCTAATTTAACAAATGTGCCAACTCTAGAGTTGTTTACAAGTGTATTCAACAATATATACATCTTTTCTTTTCTTTTTTCTCTCTTTCTTCAGTATATATTTAACCAACATTTGATTTAGTCCTTTTGGTCTTTGTTTAAATGCATAGAAGTTATTGCCTACCAATTTTTAAAATATGAGATAACATTTTCTAGTGTCATGGGCCGCATGTCCTGCATGCCTCGTGCTCACTATTCATATATGGTAGCGGCCCACTTCCCACGTCCAACAACCATAGTGGTAGTTTAGGAGAATATTCTATGTAATTTCGTAGGTAGGATGTTTCCCTTATTTTCGTAGAACTACTTTCTATTCATGTCGCTTGTATATTTTTTACCACACCTTATATATGGGGGCTGAGTAATTGTACTCTAATTTAAGCCTTCACATCAGTTGTAATCTTTCGTCTTGAAAACGTGTTCAATGAATGGAAAGATCGTTTATTCCATCAATGTTGTGCAATTTTTGCTTATTTGCAATCATTATTGATCTTGCAACTAATCTGTTGTGCCTCTATAAGTATTCTTCTGCAGTTGTGCAGTTGAGTGTGATTGTGACACACTTTCGTTCCGCAGCTGACGGAAGCAATGTCCAACGCGTTGCTAGCCTTATGGTCCATTTACTTGTTGTTTCATCGGAGTTGGCTCGTAATAGTTGCTATCAGAGCCTTGGTTTGGTACTAGGTCCCCTTAGATATGTGATACGATAGCTATTCCTCACGAGGAATAGATTGATATATTGGTGGCTACAGTGAAGCATCTCACCTAATCATGTTTCGATGAGAGTGAAGATACCCTGTCCATTGACTAGAGGGTAGATCAAAAGAAACAGATCTTACTCACTTAATTTTTGACCTTGAGCAAAAAAAGGTGACAACTCAAGGATTGGTTGATAAGACCCAGAACCTAGAGATGGGGGTGACTGGGAATGCCAATGCAATCGAGGAATTGCAAGCAATGATGATTGAACTCCATGCAAAGATGTGGGTTCTTTAGATGGCAACAGTTAGCCTAGAACAGCAATCGAGCATGCAACAATGCTCAGGATATGGCTTGAGCGTGCCAACCAAAAGTCCTATAAAACAAAGTTATTTTCCAGGGCACGTGATGCTAAAGAAATATCAAAACTCATCTTTTACGTGGAGGAGTACTTCAAAACAACTAACATCGAGATGATACAACAATGATCACAACGCAATGAGGTATTGGGCAGACGATGCTAAGTTGTGGTGGTGTTCACAAAAGAAAGAGATCAAGAAGGAAACTTCAAATTAACATGGGATGAATTGAAGAACAAGATAAAATGTCAGTTCTTCCCTCACAATGTGAAGTATAATGCTTGTGTGGCCTTGAATGAGCTGAGGCAAACCTGGACCATACATGAATACATTAGCAAGTTCCAGGGATGCTTGTTGAACATAATGGATAAGTTAGAAAACGACATATTCTTTGCCTTTCTAAAAGATCTAGGTAAGGACAGAGCTACAATAGAGAGAGGTTCAAAACCTGGAGTCTATCACCATCCAAGTTGAAAATCTAGTGGTTTACTATGAGACCCTAAAGGACAAACCAAAAGCCAACCCAGGGGGAAATAGAACTTTTGGGTATAGTAACGGGAAAGATGGGAAAGGACAGCCCTCTACTTCAAGAGATGGAGCCCAAAAGGGCCAATTCAAGGAAAAGTCCTCGACCAGCAAAGCAAATAGGGATGCACCGAAAGGAAGTTGTTTTTTGTGCAAGGGGTCCCATTTGGCTTGGGACTACCCAAAGAGGGAACACTTGAATTCAATTCTTATGGAGGATAAACGCACTGGGTTAGGGAGCCAGCTTTACAAAAAAATGGTGGTTATGAGACTGAGGACGACGATTTTTTTGAAATGCTATATGTCCGTTCTCCTATTAGTGCAACATGAATGCCCAATCAATAAGAGAGACACATGTCAAGTTGACTCGAACCAAATTAGCTACTAGACTAAAAAGCTAGGCCATTGTTTTTGGCAGTGATGGGACAATTACAAGAAGATGAGATAGAACACGTTAGGCCAATGCAAAGAAAAAATAATGGCTTGATGTATGTTAAACTTAATAATGAATAAGAAGCCAATACGTGGATCGATTGACATCGGGGTAACCCAAAATTATTTGCCTAACGATGAAGTTGAATGGTTCAATTTTGATTTGAAGAAAACTATAAGTAGGTTCAAGGCCATCAGCTCGGTTGCCCAACCAATCATTGGTGTTGCCAAGGTAGTTACAATAAGGTCTAGTCCACTTGATGCAAAAACAAGTTTCTCTTTGGTGAAAATGGATTATTTCAAGCTTATCATTAGCTTGGAGTTCTTACAGGACACAAAGATTGGAGTATTTCCTCATGAGGACTATTTGATTCTTTTTGTAGCAACTCCTACTTGATATGCAAGGTTTTTAAAAAAGCTTGAGAATAGGAGTATCTCATCAATGCAAGTGAAGAAGGGGTTGAAGCACAATGAGGTGACATATCTTTGTCAACTTTGTTAGGAAGAAATGGAAGAGGCATCCAAACTAGTCTTGTTACCGATCAAGGCACTTTTGGGGGAATTTGAAGATGTGATTCTAGACTCTAAATTACCTAAATATATTCCTCGAAAGTGGGAAGTGGATCATGAGATTGAGTTGATTCCAAGGATTAAGGCCCCTACCCAACCACCACATAGAATGTTGCAGTTGGAGCTTGTGGAGCTTCGGAAGTAAATGGGTGGATTCTTGACTCAAGCATGATTATTCTAGCAAAGTCACCATTTGGAGCACTTGCGCTATTCCAAAAGAAACATAACAATTCACTTCGAATGTGTGTGGACTATCGGGCACTCAACAAGATTACAATGAAGAACAAGTACTTAATACCACTCATTGTTGATTGCTTCGATCAGCTTGCTAATGCCAAGTACTACAGCAAGGTGGACTTATGGTCCGAATGTTGGTAGGTTTAGGTCAACGTAGGCAACCAGCACAAAACAACCTACATGACAAAATACAAGGGGTACAAATTTGGTAATGCCATTTGGAACCAACACGCATGCAATATTTTGCACCTTGATTAACCAAGTATTGTGGGGCTTCCTTATTGATCAATTTGTGGTGATGTACCTGGATGACATTGTGATCTATAACAATTTGTTGGAGGAACACTTGGAACATCTACAAAAGGTACTGACATGACTTCGGGAGCATGAACTTTATGCCAAACCTTCAAAATCCTCATTCGCAAATCAACGAATATATTTCTTGGGACACATCATTGAGCTAGGTAGAATCTACATGGATCTCAAGAAAATGTGGGCCATTGAAGAGTTGAAACCACGCTACAGTGTCATAGATCTTTGGTCATTCCTTGGCCTTGCTAACCACTATTGGCACTTTATGAAGGATTACTTTGAGATAGTCGTGGCGTTGACGGATTTGCTAAAGAAAGAAAAGGCTTGGAGTTAGGACACTCTGTGCCAAGTTGCCTTTGAATGATTAAAGAAGAGCATGTCTATCGATTCCATGCTTGCACTACCTGACATTACTAAACCATTTGAAGTGCACACGGATGCTTCAGACTTCGATTTGGGTAGAGTCCTGGTGCAACCTGGTGAAGGTCACCCCGTGGCTTGTGAAAGCCAAAAGTTGAGTGATGCTGAGAGAAGGTATTTTATGCACGAGAAGGAACTTCAAGCCATAATACATTGCCTATGCCTTTGGAAGCACTACTTACTATCAATGCCATTGGTGATGAAAATAGACAACACCGCTATGAGCTCCTTCATAACACAACCCAAGCTAAGTAGTCAGCAAGCACAATGGCAAGAATTGCTAGCAGAGTTCAACTTCATGTTGCGGTATAGATTAGGAAAGATAAACTAGGTAGCAGATGCTCTTAGTCGTAAGACAGAGCTAGCAGCTTTGCGTCACGCCGCTATCTTTCTTGGGAGTCAGGTCTCCACCAACATCAGGGACCAGATACGCGAATTCCTACTGAAGGACCCTGGAGCACAGTACTTAGTCAAATTAGTAGAGGAAGAAAAATCTCGAAAATTTTAGCTCGATGATGGTCCCCTAATAATGAAGAAGAACTGCCATAAATGTCCCAAAAGATGGTGACATTTCACAGTTATGGAAAACATTGATCAAGGAGTGACATAATACCATTTAGGCCACCCACCCAGGGATGGAATGCACGTTAGCTTTGATGCAATGAGGCTACTACTGGCTGCAATGCAAGTTGATGTGGATAATTTTGTGTGGACATGCCTTATTTGTCAACAAGACAAAGCCGACTGACAAAAGAAATGTGGGTTACTTCAACCTTTATCGATACTAGATAAATCTTGGAAAAGCATGTCACTTGACTTCATCACTAACTTGCCAAAAGTTAGAGACCTAGCTACAATTTTGGTGGTGGTTGATTGCTTTTGCCAAGCATGTAACTGTAGAAGAGACAACACAACTCTTCTTCAAACATATAGTCAAGTATTGGGGCTGCCCAAGGAGATTGTGAGTGATCGGGACTCATGGTTTACTGGCAACTTTTGGACCGAACTCTTCAAAGTCCTTGGTTCCAAATTATGCCTAAGTGTCACGGTGCACCTAGAATCATATGGCCAAATGGAGTATTGGTTCAATGGCACGTTGGAGGAATACCTTCAACACTTTGTAACAGCTAATCAAAAGAATTGGTGTCATTGTTCGATGCTGCCCAACTTTGCTTTAATGCCCAAAATAGCTTTTTGACCAACCAAAGCCCTTTTGAGATTGTGATAGGGTAGTAACTTCTAATACCCCACACAAGTGATATTGCTATAAATTCAAAGTCATCGAGGGCATATATTTTCTCTCAAGAGTGAAAGCAAAATATGGACATCACTCGATGCTACTTTGAGAGAGTCGCAGGGCATATGAAGAAATATGCAAATTAACATTGATTCTTTGTAGAATTCCAAGTAGAGACAATGTTATGGTAAAGCTACCTAACTAATGTTAGAGTCAATACTTCCGAGGCTGTGACACGAGATGGTTACAGAAGTACATCGACCCCATGACCATCTTGAAATGGATTGGGAAGGTAGACTACAAGGTGGACATCCTAGCTTGGTGGAAGAAGCACCTAGTGTTTCATGTTTGTTAGACAACATTTTGAAGCCCTATCATAAAGATATGGAAGACCCAACTAAGGGATAGTCCCTTTGCACAGGTACCCATCCAAAGGCCAAAGGAAAGAAGATTGCTGAAGCAATTCTTAATGATCGTACTAGTAAGCATTCCAGGAAGAACCATCAAGAATACCTCATTAAATGGTAAGGCTGCAAAAAGGAGAAGAACACATGGGAGAGGGTGACGGAGTCTCTCAATAGTTGATTGCAGATTATTGGAAGTCAAAGGCTATGAGGACATTGCCAGAACATGCGGGGAAGGATCTCAAGGTCCACTTATCCATCAAGCCCGCGACTCACAATTCATGCGTGGTAGCACTTTTGTGGCCACGTTAAACAATCGTGGTTGTAGTTTAGGACAAATTTCTATGTAATTTCATAGGTAGGATGTTTCTTATCACAGTCTAGATGTAGTATCTAGACAAGTCACTTGTGTAATTTTTTCCAAGCCTTATATATGGGGGGATGAGTAAATGTATTACTCTATCAACCATTTAAGCCTTCATTCCGATTGTAATCTATTGCCTTGAATGTGTGTTCAATGAATGGAAAGATTGTTTGTTTCAACAATGTTGTGCATCTTTAATTCTTCTCAATTATTTTGTGTCTTGAAACTAGTCCATTGTGCCTCTATAAGCATTCTTCCATGGTCGTGCAATTGAGTGTGATTGCAACACACTTTTTTAGTTGGCAAAAGCAACATCAAACAGCTGCTAGCCGCATAGTCCGCTCACTTGATGGTTTCGTCGGAGTTGACCAGTAATACTTGGGTATGGACATATGTATCAAATGATTCATATTGCAAATAATGAATTTTGGTTTGCCCCTAATGTAGAGGTCGTTGTTGATTCTTGGGTTTGATCATCATTGCTTTCCTCTTGATTGGACTTTAGCTAGAATGGCTACAAAGATCTTGACTAAAATCTTGTGAAGTATGTGCTTAATGAGATCTTTACATCCCTTTATTACTCTTCCTTCTTGATGTCAAATTTTTTGTAGGTCTAATTCTATCATGTAATATTAGTGGATTACTTTTTGTTACAGAGCACCATTTATGTCACGCTCCAAAATCTGGGACCATGACACGCCGTACCCTTGGGTAGGCCAAGGCGTACAAGGCTATAGTAACAGAACTTTCTAACTGTATTAAATGGTAACATAAAAAAATAATATGAATCATATATCTAGCACGCAGCCACAAATCTAAACCAACTACAAGTTTATAACTACAAGAAACAAGACACGATCTAGGTCAAAATCCTGCTCAACAGTAGACTTGAGCCCCTTATTGAAATTGTACTTGTTCTTAGAAACTGTAAAATATTAAATAAATAGGGTGAGCAAAACATGAGCTCAGTGAGTGGTTCATATACATTTTTACTGAACTGAGTAGGCTACAATATACTAATCAATCATGCAAGCATACTTCACACGCATAACATTCTAGAAACATGCATAATATATCATATATCGTAGAATAGATATAGCACAGATAACTCATAGATTGAAGTTACAAAGGTAATTTGGCTGCTGGATCTAAGTCTTACTATTAGAAACCCGCTAGACAACGGGCTGAACAAAGACAGAATGGAACGAAACAGAGAGAGAAAACATATGAAAATAATGCTCTCTCAAAGCATTATTCTCTCCAAGTTACCAAGGTTCACGATGAGCCAAACATGAAATATTTAGTCATATCCCAAATGCAGCACAATCATATCGCAAATACCAGCCATATACATATAACATATCCAGAAGCTCACATAATCCATACTCAATGCTCTTTTTATTGGAACATACATTTAGAATATAAAAGAGTTTTCAAATACATTTATTAAACGAATAAAAAGATATATGAACCATTTACCTGAATCCATAGCTATACCTTTCTTACCATTTTCATTCTCTAAACACAAACCATGGCTTCTCAATCCAAATGATACAATAAGTTAACAAAATTGCAAGCCCCTTCCTAAATGACATTTTTATGATTTAATAATCATACTTATATTCTCCACCATAAATCCTATTTTAAGTATCACAACTTATTAAACCTCACAACCACATAAGATAGTACAAAAACTAATACAAATTTTTTTTAATTAAGCCAACTTATTAAACATAAATCATTACCAAATACACTAATACATGTAGAAACTTGGAACAAGTAATTTTCATTAATTAGACCAAAATATCCAATTGAACGATTCACGAATATAAAAGTAGGACAATTTAAACAAATTTCTAGATTAGGCACTATTTAGTAAAACTAGTATATATTGAGATGTATAAATCATATAGGTGTGATCTTCACACCATTAGAAAATACATTTAGAATGTTAAAACTTTCATTTAGGTTTTATCCCCAAATTAATTCTTTAAAGCACCTTAATTTAGTGATAAAATTTTAGATTTGCAGATAGGTAGAGTTTAAGAAATCTATTACATTTCAGCATATATAAATCAGAAAAATGCAAACTTTATACCATTAGAAAGTGTTTTTAATCATTTACATAATCATATGAAGGAAGTTTACTCAGAGTACTACACTAAAAGACATAAAATTAGTCATGAACATATTAATCATGTTAAGCAACACTATTTTCCAAATCTGACGAGTTTTACAAAAATTAACATATATCAGGATATAAAAATTGGATTAATATTTTCTTTATAGTTATAGAAACTAGATTCAAAGGAATAAATATCTTATGAAGAAGTCAAATTCAGATTCGGAACACAAGATAATCAAAAATTACAAAGAAGATAGAACATATAAATTTTCAGGACAGATTTTTAGTAAATTTCCAAGACTTCCTTTTATTAATCTACAAGTGCCCAGAATTTGATTTTTACATAGAATGAAAGTTCTGGAAGTCTAGCTTCGTTAAAGCAAATGGTGCACTAATCCGAGTTTTCTATCTATACACATCTAGATGTGTATTAGAGAAAGTGTATATGATGTTTACTTGATTTTAGTTATAGGTTTTCCAATTTTTAATTATTAAATTCTCATATTTTATGTGAAATAAACAACATATAAGCAACACAAAATCGTTTCTACATCCCATATTATCTGGGATAATATAAATCTCTTACTTTTCTATATTAGTTATATAAAATTTAGAAAGAAACATAAGTAAAATAAACCTTGATTTCAATAATGCTTCAATTCATAAAACACATTTACAATATTTGTCTTTAATTAAGGACAATAAAATATATGATTCTATCTATGAATACCTAACTAGTGTGAATAATAAATACTTACGCTTTGTGAAGAACTATGCTGATAGTTCTCTCTTTTCGTCTTTTCTTTATCATTCTTTCTTGTTATTTTTCTTCTTCTTTTTTTTTCTCTGACGATCTTTTCCTTTCTTTCCGACATCTCTTGCTTCTTTTCTTGTTCGTTCTTTTCTCGTTGTTTCTTTTTTTTTTTCCTTAGCCACTCTCCCTATCTCTTCTCTTTTATAACGCTAATGAGGTTTTAGATGGGTTAAGGGGCAGTTTAGGAAATAATCAGGTTATATATAGTCTGCCGAGGCAAACTTAACTAGATTAGGGTTATATACTAATTTGAAAATTTCTTAAGGTGATTGGGATATTTAATCATTTATTTTTATGACTTTCTAATTTAATTATTACTTTGATTAAAATATTTATAAAATGCAGCTAATAAACGAAAAAACATTAGGCATATTATTCAAACAAATATTAATTAGTAATAGTTAGGTAAAAAGAATTGGGGTTTCATATTCTACCCACCTAACAAAAATTTCTTCCTTGAAACTTCACTGTTATCAAGAAAGAATAACTTGAAAGTGCAATAAAGAAAATAAAAGCCACTAATGAAAAATTAAAGGATAAGATAACCATCAGCAAACATATAAAATATATTTGAATGATTATAGATTTAAATAACAAAATTAATAAATTAATATTACTATTGTGACTATTATACAATTTCGATGTATTCCAAACAATAAAACTAAACAAAGGAAGGATGGAAAAAATAATTTAAAATAAGCAATTCTTTGTTTTTTTATTTTTTTCCTTTATGGCTCTTGACTAACATCATCTAATTAAGAAGATACTCTAATTAACAATAATTAAAATATTAAACTACAATAAAATGCTTGTTACTATGATTAATTAATGAAATTTGTAACACATAAGTCATTTCCAAAGATTCAATCTTTTAGATACAATTACGAAAAAAAAAAAACACTAAAATGGAAGAGACATATCTAAATATTTTGTAACATTCATCCACCCATCAATGCTTGGAATTTGATAAATAGAACTAAGAAATATAAAGAAGGATGACTTAGTTCCATAATAGTAACTTGATATTTTTTTTAATAAAATAGTGGAATGATAAATTATCTCAATTAAAAATTTTTGTAAATTTTTTTAAGAAATTGTATGCAAATATTCTACATTCAAAGGCAAATATATACGCATAGTGAAACAGTTGATGTAGGAGCATTTAACAGTCATATACGTGAGATTTTATTTGAACTACAACAACTCAATGAAATCGACCTCACATACTTGATAATTCACATAAACATTTGAGATGAATAAGGTTCAAGATACTTAGGCTTATTCATTAGTCTTGCATACGTAATCATGATTTACTCGTTTCTCGATTAAGCATGATTATATATTACTCAAATAGTTTGGCTTTTATAACTAGTGATTATCCACACTCATTTAATGAATGCAAAAAGAGAAAAAAAAAAAAATCAATTGGGCAATAAATTAATATGTGTCAAAACAATTAGTCAATTATGTCTTCAGTTATCATTAATCAAAGCAAGTAATCCATATACCAATACATCAAAGCGAATAATTGATTGAGCTTCTATGTCCCATATCTCGAAGCAAGTAATAAACTAAAGGTGCTGCTATTTTAAACTAAAATAAATAATCTGTATATGTGATTGATAAATGTCAAAACAACAACAAATTTCTCAAATAATTAACATACATCTAAGATTGTCTCTGTAACCTATTTAATATACAATTGTATAAATTTAAATAAGAAATCTATATATAGTCGATATATACAACATCAAAACGAATAACTACGGATAAATATAACACGTAGATACCAATAAAAAACTAAATTTGCAATTAGTGAATATAATAACAAATAATATTTTTTGACATACATGTATATACATCCAATTCGTAATCAATTAAATATACATCTAGTGTAGACAAAGCAAACAATCTCTTTGTAATTAACAAACGTCTCAAACAATTATATGGTTACACATATATACTTAACATATACCGAAACTAATAATCGTATATATAAACAAGCAATTAGTGAAAGAAAATCAAACAAATAATCAATTAATAACTAATAAAAGGAAAAATAGGGTTTAATGTACTACAACTCCTAATAAAAGTTCTAACTTGAAAACTTAACTAACTTCCGTTGCACTCTTTGCTTACCATAAACAACCAAACTCTAAAAGTCAAATGCTACCCTAGTGACTAAGGAGTACAATCAATAAGGCTAGTGGTTGGGGATTGGTCATTTTCAAACCGTGGATCACATGAAACCCCAAAGATTGCAACCACTTGGTTAAACACTAAAGCAAACACTCAAATCAGATACTCTTAAAATTTCTACGATACAACATGTGTAGATCTAATCCAAAACACACTATGGAGATTATAACTTAAGCTCTGAAACCACTAAAATGTCACGCTCCAAAATCTGGGACCATGACATGCCGTATCCTTAGATAGGTCAAGGTGGACAAGGCTACAGTAATAGAACTTTCTAACTGTAATAAACGATAATATTAAAAAAAATACAAAATATCTATCTAATACGCAGACCACAAATCTGAACCATCTACAAGTTTGGAGCTACAAGAAGGTAGACACGATTTACCCTGCCCGATGGAAGACTTGAGCCGTTCACTGAAATTGTACTTGTTCTCAGAAGCTGCAAAATGTTAAATAAATGGGGTGAGCAAAACACAAGCTCAGTAAGCAATTCATATACCTTTTATCGGATTGAATAGGCTACAATATACTAATCAATCATGCAAGCATACTTGTTAGGAACATGCATAATATTCCAGAAACATGCTTAATATATCACATATCACAGAATAGATACAGAACAAATAGCTCATAGATTTACAAGGGTAATTCAGCTATTGGATCCAGGTCTAATTATTAGGAACTGGTTAGACAAAGGGCCAGAACAGAGACAAATGGAAAGAAACAGAGACAGAACAGATATGAAAATGATGCTATCTTAGAGCAGTGTTCTTTCCGAATTACCAAGGTTCACTATGAGCCAAACATGCAACATTCAATCATATCCCACATGCAGTACAATCATATCACACATACCAACCATATATGTATAACATATCTAGAGGCTTACGTAACCCATACTCAATCCTCTTTTTATTAGAACATACATTTAAAACATAAAAGAGTTTTCAAATAATTTACTAAAAGAGTAAAAAAATATATAAATATTGACAATGTCTCAGTCTATAGGTATGCCTCTCTTATTATCTTCATTCCTTAAACACAAACTATAGCTTCTCAATCTAAATGATACATTCATAAGTTAGAAAAATTTGCAAACCCCTTCCTAAATGACATTTTATGATTTAATAATCACACTTATACTCTGTCATACATCCAATTTAACTATCACAACTTATTAAACCTCACAAGCACATAAGATAGCACATATAATTCAAATACAAACATTTTTTTTTTGTTTATCCCAACTTATTAAACATAAATCATTACCAAAAGCATTAATACATGTAGCAACTTTCATCAACTAATTTTCATTAATTAGACCAAAATATTCAATTGAACAATTCATGAATATAAAAGTAGGACAGTTCAAACAAATTTTCACATTAGGCACTGTTTAGTAAAATTAGTATATATTGAGATATATAAATCGTATAGGTACGATATTTACACCATTAGAAAATATATTTAGAATGACAAAAATTTCATCTATGAGTTATCCCCAAATTAATTCTGTAAAACATCTTAACTTAGTGATAAAATTTCAAAATTATATTTTAGCTTTGCAGATTGATCAAAATAGAGTTTAGGAAAACTATTGTATTTCAACATATGTAAATCAGAAAAAATATGTACTTTATACCGTTAGAAATTGTTTTTAATCATCTACAAATAATGTGAAGGAAGTTTACTCAGATTATTTCCCTAAGATATACAAATTAGTCATCAACATGTTATTTACGTTAAGCGAACACTGTTTTCTAAATCAGACCAGTTTCACAAAAATTAACGTATATTAAATTACAAAAATTGCATTACTATTTTCTTTATAGTTCTAGAAACTAGATCTAAAGGACTAAAAATCTTATGAAGAAGTCAAATTCAGATTTAGAACACAAGATACTCAAAAATTACAAACAAGACAGAACATGTAAATTTTTAGGACAAATTTTTAGTCAATTTCCAAGGCTTTCTATTATTAATCTACAAGTGCCCAAAATTTGATTTTTACACAGAAAGAAAGCTCTAGAAATCTAATTTAATTTAAAAAAAGGTGCACTAATCTGAGTTCTCTACGATAATCATAAAGTCATTTTAGTAAAAGTGTGTTGTGCTGTCTACTTGAGTTTAGTTATAGGTTTTCTAATTTTTAATCATTAAATTCTCATATTTTAGTGAAATAAATAACATATAAGCAACAAAAAATTGTTTCTACATCCCATATTATCTAGGCTAATATAAATCTCTTACTTTTCAATATTTGTCTTTAATTAAGTAAAATAAAATATATGATTCTACCTATGAATACGCAACTAGAGTAAATAATAAATACTTACCCTTCGTAAAGACCTATGCAGATAGTTCTCTCTTTTCGTCTTTTCTCTATCATTATTCCCTTTTATTTTTCTTCTTTTTTCTGTTCTGTTTTTTTTTCTCTGTCGATCTTCTCCTCTCTTTCTTTCTGACTTCTCTCTTTCTTCTTTTCTCTTTACATTTTCTAGTTGTTTTTTTCCCCTTCAGCCGCTCTCCCTATCTCTTATCTTTTATAATGCTGACTTGGTTTTAGGTGGGTTAAAGGGTAGTTTACGGATCATAATCAAGGTTAAGGCAAATCTTACTAGATTAGGGTTATACACTAATTTAAAAATTTCCTAAGTCGATTGGGATATTTAATCATTTATTTTTATAACTTTCTATTTTACTTGTTATTCTAATTAAAATAATTGTAAATGCAGCTAATAAAAGAAAAAACAATAGGCATATTAATCAAACAAATATTCTATTTTACTTGTTATTTAATCAAACAATAAGATATTTAATCCTTTATTTTTATAACTTTCTATTTTACTTGTTATTCTAATTAAAATAATTGTAAATGCAACTAATAAAAGAAAAAACAATAGGCATATTAATCAAACAAATATTAATTAGTACTAGTTAGGTAAAAAAAAATTGGGGTTTCACAATTTATGTTGGTAACAATTTATGGAAATGGTTTTGCAGAGTTGACACACTTTCTCAGTGAACAATACATAATGTTAAATTCACAATTTGGAAAAATGTTTTGACTTCATTTGAGTATGTGAGACTTGCTGTAGTATCACTGAACATGGAACTATTGTTCTGATTCTTGTCTTGGCATGTTTGGGTTAGTTTAGCTGATGCACATGTAGACAATTGCCACTAATATATGTTATCCTCCGTCGATATACATAAATAATTTGACCTTTATGAGATATTTCTTATGTACTTGGCAGCAAAAATATACAAATGAATATCTTATGTGTAATCTTTGATTGCTTGGATTACATGTTTTAGTAATTCAAAATTTTGTTTCATCAACACTAAGAACACATTGTATTTAGATTAATCCAACAATCTTGGACGTTATACATAGTAGTATGTAATTGATAACCTACGAAATTGGGTAATTCTTGCCTTTTATAATGCATAACCAATGTGTTTTTCCCTACAAATTAAGGTTTTACTCCACTTATAGTTGCATTTCATTGTTTAGGATAACATTAATGTAGTTTGTTATTTTTGTTAGCTACATCTAAAAGATATAAATGGGCACTTGCAAATTCTTTGTGTGTTTTGTCTCCCGTATGCTTTTTGGGCAAATTTTTGTGAATTGTCAAGGTCAATTTTGTAATTGGATCAATTTGTGGAATGAATCTCTAGAATTTTCTCCCTTTATCTCCTAATGCTTTCTTGTCCCTTTCTCATACACGTTTCCTCCTCTTCCCTCCTCCTTAGGCTGTCAAACATGTTGTGTCATGGATAATTGTATTGGGTCACAACCATGTTCGTGTCAAGAAATCCCAACCCTAAACCTGTCTAATTAATAATTAATTTGTTTCGTATCAATCCCATTTATTGTTGTGTTATATCGTGTTCAACTCGTCTAACCCATTTATATTTCATTCACCATTGCATAAATTTATAAAATTATAGAGTTAGAACAACAAATAACGAAAAAAAAAAACTTACTAGTTTTTTTAAGACGAAAAGACTAGTCAATCAACACCCTTAAGCATCAATTTAAGTATGAATAAAAAAATGAGCAAAATATTGCACAATACTAAATATAAAGTCATAAGTAATATAAGTACAAGCTGATTTTGGCTCACGTGAAGCCTAGATTTTATTTGAAATAAATAGCGCTAAAAAGGAAAATGTAATGCAAAAATATGTACCATCCTAACTTTCACATTGCCATTATCGTTCTTGCTGAAAAGAATTTGAATCATTCTAGATGCCGGCAAACTTTATTAGCTCCTCAACCATCTTGGTGATGCAGTCCTATTGCTCTAAAGAACCAACAAATGAGTCACATGCAAGCACAATGAATTTAAACAATTTACCATTGCACCAAAAAAGACAACAAACTCTTGAAAGTTAGCATATCAGGAAATTGAAATGAGTCATTTTCTATAACAAAATAGTAACATTTAAAATTGTAGTTTGACAATGTAAATTTCAACTTTAGACAACTGATGGAAGAAACGAAGAGAGGAATAGAGATTTGGCAAATCAATCATCAACTTTTAGGAAATAATAACCCAATGCAATAATTGTTCAATAGGAAGAAAAGAATAACCATTACATGATTTTGGTCAGAAGAATTATACTTCCTTATTTCCAATTTGAATCTAGCTAATTTAGAGCAAATTACAAATTAAGTGCACGTGATTCCAACTGTTATCTTTCAAGATAAGTTGATTTGAAGCTGATGATACTGCATCTAATTTATAAAAGTGCCTAGAGCCAAATTTTTAATTACACAACAGAATGCAATCTAATTTTAAACCAAAATCCAATTTCAAAAGCTAACATACCAACCTTTTTCTTAATAGTATTCTTGGTGTCCTAAAAAACAGATAAAAATCCCTCCATAGTCAATTTCTTTATCTCATTCTAATTTAGGTGCAGATAAAAGAAGAATCTAACAACAGAACAACCTGCAAATATGAACATATAATGTTCACATTAGTTTGCAAACTTATAGAAATGTGATTAATTTGAAAATGTAGGAATCTTGTAAATAAGATATGTGCATTCATTGCGAATCTGGAAAACAATATCAAGCTTGACGTGTATATCATGGATATTAACATTAAAATTGGACAATAATACATCTTGCAACCAATTGATAAACCTCATATCAACCTTCAAAAATACACAGATAGAAAGCAAGAGTAAATAGAAAAGCCAAATGAAACATTATGTTGATTAAGTCCTCATGAAGGAGAAATGTAGAGCATTAAAGTTTCCTTTTCTCTTCTTCTATATCCGTGTATTTCAAAGAAAATGTTTTGAGTTTCGACATGAATTCACACTAAAACCTATGGATTGATATTGAAAGTAAATATAAGACGAAGTCTAAACATGTATTGTATTTGCCAAAAGCCAATCTAATCAACTAAATCACTCTACTAAAAAATCTCAAGAATTGCAATGCAATGTATTTAAAAAGTAGTAATATCATGTTGTGAGAAGTTCTAAAAAAAATATCTAATCCTCATTAAAGCAGACAAGCATTCAGTGGACAATTAGATTGCATGATTTGTAAGACAAACTTCTATGGATCATGTACTTGCCACAAACTTCCCATTTAGGACAAAAAAGAAAGTCAAAAGATGGTATTTTTACAAAATTGAATTGCATTAGGTTCAAACTAATAGCACTTTCAGTAATCTTTAGTCTTTAAGTGAGTACAACTTTCATGATCTATTTGAGTGGCAACAATTTAAAAACTAACCAATAATAATTTCAAACTCATTACTGTATTTGATCAGCAATGTTTCATTTTCCTTATAGATGTATACTTATGCATAATTGAGACTTTAACCATGAAGCATATATAACCTAGTTCTGATATAATATCACAATTTCAATACACATAAGACATCCATACAAGCTCCTATGCAGTCAGAATTCTAAGTAGAGAAAAGTACATACTTAATATCTGAGTAAATAAATCTAAAAAAGATACAGACTATAAACATCTATGTCAAAAATGATATGATATAAAAAATATTAATAGAAGCTCACCATAAATACTTTAATTGAGAACTCCTTGGTGACCATTGTTATCATAGGAAAAAAATTAAAATGAAAAAATAGGGCTTAAATATAGTCCACAATGAAGTCGACAAAAAATTAGTTATGCAAAATTAACGTATGTAGAGTGATGGAGACAACTTGATTTCTACAATGGGAGAAAAATCATAAACTAAATTTATCTAATAATAAAATTAAGAAATAGGTGGAGTGATGAAATACATGATATCATACATAAGTGATACCGTAACTTTTCTTTTTTAATTCCTTCATTCCTTATTAATTAATGTAGAATACAAATATAAAAGAAAAAATTAGAAAAAACAAAAGATATATAAATCTTTCCATTTTGCGGCAGAAATAAAACCAAGATAGAAAAGAGAAAAGAAATCCATGTAAAAGAATATAAGTACTAGATAAGCAATACTCGATTAAAAATTACTATATCCATAATTTTTAGTAACAAAATCTATCACCAAATCAACAAGGCATCAACAAACATACTTTTAAAATATTGTAGTTGAGAACTCCTCTATAGCCACCATTGTTCTAATAAAATTTCGAATGAAAAAATGGGGGTTCATTATAGTCCACAATCACATCAGTAAAACATTAAATAAGCAAAATGAAATCATGTAGAGTGAGATTAACTACTTTGTTTCTACCTTGGAAAAAACGCACAATTTTAATTCATCAATTAAAGTCAACAATTGACCATTGCACAATAACAGTAGACAAAATATAATTCAAGAATACTTCAAATTACAATAACTTTTAGAATCTCTAGATGGTTGCTCCCTCTAAAACTTCATAATAAAAATCACTACATGAAATGCAATAAAAATTTGAGAAAATATAGATAATTTACACTTTATGATTACTGATGGGAAACAGGATTACATTAATATCACGAAATGGACCTTCCAACATACATGTAAACAACAACGAATTAACATTCGGTGCTTTCAAGACTTTTTCCTTCATCCTTGATTCTGCATGTGCACAATCCAAAGTGAAGTCACCAATAACTAAGCCCTAACAGGTGTCGTATACATCATCGACTCTTGCATTCTCTAGCCTCCTGCAGGGTCGTTGACAGCTGTAGAGAAGCTGGAGCAGGAACTTGGAGCCCTAATACCCTTTCTACTCACTGTTCAATTAAAGTTGACAACCCAAAAGTATGACCAATTCAATTGCATAATTTCATTTTGCACCAACTAAAAACCAAATCTTTGACATCAAGAAGCATAGGACTCAATCAAGAAAAAAGTGTGAGCCAAAAAATACCTTAAAAAAATTAGTTGAAACCTGCCAAAGGAATGCAAGCCATGCTCTTCAATTTTGATTGCCTTGAATTATGGGAAAAATGAGCAACCCATAAATAAAATGGAAAAAAAAGAAGAGAAAATTGGGCAAGCACAATCACAAAATACAAAAAAAGTACACTTCTAAACAGCCAAAAAAGCATACAGGACACTACACCTTTAGTAGGTGTAAGTCCTACAAAATTGAATTTACTAGAGAAAGAAAATTACAAAAATTCCAAAAAGCTTCAGAATTTACCAGCAAAGTATCTATAACGGAAGAAATTTTCTTGCAAAATTGAATGGAGTCTTGAAAAAAAAAAAGAAAAAAGAAATACATAAATTTGACAGCCAATTTAAATGGACTGAAAAAAAAAAAAAATGAGGCAGTTAGCTATTTTGAGGCAGGGAAAGCAATGGAGTAGGAAGGAGGGAAGGAGAATTGTAGATGCTTCTATGAGAAAGAGAAACAAAGTGCAGAAGAAGATAATGGAAAGAGAACATGGAAGACAGAGGAGAGACAAGAGAGGAACAATTTAGTAAGGAAGCTACAACCCACTACCTAAACAAAGTTACCTTTTTGCCCTTGACAAACATTATATTGGCAAAAAAGCATACGGGACCTTTCACATTCACTTGGTGAAACTCCCATTTTATATATATAGGATTAAAACCATAGATAAAATAAAAAAGTAACCATATCTTTGTAATGGTAAAAAAAGATGATAAGTAAGACTTATTAAAAGTCAAGAATTTCGCTAATAACATTCTAATGAAATCCAACATTATTACACAAATAGTAAAAGGTTAAAAGGTCACAATTTTTTAATATAGCTGAACTTTCAACTTCCATTCAATCTCCATTCTTCTTTCTTTAACAAAATTCAGATTTGAGGAGTTATCATTCCCACCTTGAGTAACCTAAAAGTTACAGATTTGATTACAAATCGTTAGTGCTTTCCAAATGGCATAAAACATATAATGATTACAAAGTTCACTTACTTTAAAATTTAGTGGTTTCAAATGGCATTAGGGCCATCAACTGACTTGGTTAGCATAGAAGTAATATTCAAATCCATGATATCTTGGGTAATACTTGTGTAGTTGCTACCAACAATCAAAGAAACACAATTTTTCTTATAAACAGGTACTATAAATAAAGTAAGAAATACTTTTAGAAAAAGAAAATTCAACCATTACCTCCATTCCCAAATAACCAATCTCTTGTGCAAATTAAAGACTCAACAACATCACAAGTTAGAAAACTACGATATTGATCTCAAGAACTCGATCACAAGTGTTAAAACCAGATTCTGATGCAACTGTGGCGATAGGAATGCTTTTTTCTTTTTAAATTAGCTAACTACTAGAATCTTGGTAGGAGCCTCAACTCCCAAATATTATTTAATAATACTGGAAAAATTAAGTACATGGAGGGGGACTATACCAAAACCTCCAACGCAATAAGTACATTATATAGCCCTAAACAACATTACTGGACTTAGTATGAATATAAGGAAAACCCAAACAATCCATACTAAGAAGTCCATGAATACAAGAAGGATTGTCAAAGGAACTAAAATACAAATTACAATTGAGATTAGTACTCCCCAACTTTGCCAACTTGTTTGCAACACAGTTAGCCTTGTGAATGGTATGATGGAGCTGAAAATTTCCAGTACGAAGAAGGTCCTGAAGCAGGCGAATTATCTTATCCAAAGCCCAAGGGGAGTGAACAAAGCCGATGATCATGTTAATCAATATTTGAGAGTTGACGTCAATTAATTACTTGATTAAAGGTTCCAACTAAATACATTTTCAAACCACATAATAAACTGAATGCCTCTGCATCTAAATATCATGAGCCATTCTTGCAAGGTCAGGATAGCAATATTGATTACCTTTCCAATAAGAAAGAACATAAATTTTTCTTTTCCTATCAACTATTAGTTCATCTAAGTACAGCTCCAACTGATTTTTTTGTGCATTATTCGTAGAATCTTGACTCTCAAAAGTATTAAACACCTATTTAAAATTTGAACAAACATAATATAATTAATAATCAAAACCATTGAAACAAACAAAAAAAATGAAGTTACAATGAATGAAAATAAAGGAAGTTGAATTATATTACCATAAGAACATCTAAATTGTCTTTGGCATGGTTTGCACCAACGAAATAAGAAGAATTCTTTGCATGAATTGATGAACATGAGGAAGAAGGGTTAGGAGATTCTCATATATTCATCAAATACTACAAAAACACTCTATCGAACGTTAGCACTTATGGTTTACTCTTGAGAGTCCACACCATACAACTTCTTATAAGAAAATGCCACAAGACATAGCTTATACCATGGATTAAGTACTACAACTATTGCTAAATTAAACTGTATACATACCAATATTTCTCAAACTTCCCATACATTTACCCAGTCATATTACAAAGATTGTTCATTTTAGTTTGAAGAGTATGTTGAATGACGAACACTTCTAGGAAGTACAAATTGAAGTAGGGTACTTTACACCAGAAAATGTACCATTGACCTTATACTTCCAAGAACATACATGACTTCTCCAATTTGACCCATTCCTCTTGCGATGGACATTGCTACTTGAAATTCGAATATCTTATGGCTAACTGAAGAAAGGCCTTACGATAATAGCTAGAACTCTCAAGCATACGATATGTCAAGTTACATCTTATAGTAATATCTTGCCTCAATGATTTCTTACTGTCCAACAGAACTTGAACAACACAATAAAAAAACTTTTGTTTTTTAACTTGGGAACCTATTTCACATACTTAACACACTCTTTTATTTTACCAATTGATTTTTCAATCTCTTTCAACCCTTTTGGACTATTAAATTCAGGATACGAGCACAATAACAGATATGGAAATAAGTACCATCACAAAGTAATCTATCTTACAAGCACAACTGACTTTTGAGCAAATCAATTGTTACATCATTGGCTGAAGCATTATTTAATGTGAGGGAAAACACGTTCCTTTCAATTCCCCAATTGGACGTCAATTTATGAATTTTCTCATATAATGATATTCCATTGTGTGGAGGAGGCATATCAGAATTTTCTTATGCAGTTTCCATTCATTTCCAATGAAATGTCCAGTTAAACACAAATATCCACCAGTGGTAATTGATGTCCACAAATCAGAGGTTAGTCATATTCTTCCTAGACAATTAGAGGTTAGTCATATTCTTCCTGGACAATGACGAAGCATATTAGTAATCTTTCCAGCCTCAAATTTATGTAACTTCATAACGTCTATCAACTAGCAGTATTTCTATAAATATGTTCCACATCTAGATGCAAGTACGTGAGTAGTTCCCTAATACCATCATACTTAACAAAAGTAAAAGGCAAATCATGCTTTATAATGGTATGAACTAGTAACTCCCTAAACATTTCGTGATTAAAGTTACACAATCTAGTAGACTCATCAATAAAAGCTTATTTAATATCTTTGTTGTTAATTTTCAAACAAGCTTTGATATGTCACTTTATATTATCTGTACCATTTGTACTACTAGAGAGGTATTTTTGCCAACAAAACTTGCACTTACACCTTTCAATTCCATTACTTTCCACCTTCAGGTTTTCAAAATATTGCCATACAATAGAAGTTTTCCTTCTTTTGCGGATACGTTGTTTGCTTTTCATTCTCACACCAGCACCATCCATATCCCCATCATTTCCATGCGCTTGAGTTGATATTCTTGAGTTTCAGACCCCATAGCAATGTTAAACTGGTCCAACTCAACGCTATCATAATCTGCGACGATCATTTATAAGATCAATGTTATTGCTTCTCTAATAATTCTTTACACAGAAAACATATGTCGTATTAGCATTAGAATCTGAATTTGTCCTATTTTTTTTTCAAATCTTTTGTTTTAATGAAATCAGAATAGCGCAATAGATTTAAAATATATATATATACTACTAAAATTTAAACAAAAAAACATTTATATATATAAAATTTTCCCATCATCCACTATGTAATCTATTACTTAAGTAACGTCAAAATTCCTTCCCTAGGGAGAGAATCGATCTCAATTATCAATATATCATTTTATTTCCTCTTGTGAAAAAGCCAATAAAATAAAATTGAATGATCAGGTTTTGTAGTACATGCACTATGACATGTTTTTATAACTCAAAATACACAAAGAGGTCAAAACATGTGAGGGGGAAAAAAACTAAATTTAGCAATCAAATGGAGGACGAAGAATATGGCTTAACATAAAAGAAAAAAAGGATAGATTTCGAGAGTTCTTTATGTCACCAAAAAACAAGGGATAGTTTGATTCTACATGAACCAAAAAACCAATACTAAAAAAATCCCAAATGGAAAAAAAAAATGATTGCAGTGCTTCAACTAAAAAGAAAATAATAATGGCAATACTCCATTAAGATACAAAATTCATTGCATGAAGGTTTACTTCAAACAGACATGCAGTAGAGTTCTCTCAGTAAAATATTTGAATTGAAGAATAAAGGTTGTCTTTGGTTTTCACTTTTTGAGACTTCCGCTCTGGGGATTAATTTAAAGCATTAAATATAGGTCAGGTAGGGTGACATAAAGTTTTTAAATGCTCAAATTCTTTGTTCAAATTACCAATAGTTTAAACGAGTAACTCGTGTAACCTGCGAGTCAACCTGACTTGACCTATTTATTTGTGTCATAAATAGTTTGGCCTGTTTATAATCTGAACCCGTTAAGGTTTAACCCTAACCCGCTAATTTCAGATTGAGTTTGCGTTGAATTGTTGTATCGTGTTAGAAATATGATACCTCTTAGTCCTCCTTCCTTCATTCTCTCCTCTTCTTATTTTGGCTTTAATTTTTGTTGTTCTCTCATAGACGCAATAACCCGCACAACACTCCACACATGGACAAAACACACAAATCAAAAGTTTCTACTAATCCTACAACATAGATCTTATTTTCCTACGAAAAAATCTCTGAGAATTTTTTTGACAGAATTCTCTCGGCTTTTTTTAAAACATTTGTATAGATTCAAGAGGTTAAATATATGATTTTTCTTGAATTATTTAGGGAGTGAAGAAAATTTAGGCTTAAAGAAGACAATTTGTGCTTAAATGGAGAATCTAGAAGTGAAGGGTGATGGAAGAATGCTTAAATTTGGCTTTAGGTGAAGGAGCAGGTCCAATATTTTAAAATTGTTTTCTTTATTGTTCTTTTTAATATCTTTACTTATTTGTACTTTTCTAGATTCTCTTTGTTTAGTAAGTCATTTTAGTGAAAATATGGAATATTTTTGGGTTTATTACATCTATTTAATGACATCAAATCTAAGAATAATAGAATTTTTCCTATGTTATGATGAATTTATTTATTTTTGAAGGTAAAATATATGTTTATTCATTTTCACTTTTCTTCCAGTAGTTGATCTTATTATTTATCATATCAACCAGCAGCTGCGAGACATTTCCACTTTTCTTCCATTCACTAGTTTTGCCACCTCTTTGGCTCTCTCAGCCTAGAAACGAGATCTATCTCCATGTTTACTTTCGCTTTATCGGTTACTTGGATCCCACCTCATCTAGGTTGGTTTAAATTAAATGTTGATGGCTCTTCCCTACGCAATCCTGGATTTTCAAGAAGAGGTGGGGTGGTCCGGGATAATCAAGGGAAATTTTATTTTGGCTTCTCTGAGTTTTTTGGAAATGGTACATCACTTGAAGCGGAATTCCGGGCTCTTATATCTTGTATTAAATGGTGTATTCTTCAAAATTTTTTCTCGCTATCCATTGACTTAGATTCCAAGAGTTTATAGTTGACATTCTTCATCAATGCATGCTGCCACCTTAGAAATTGGATGGTTACTTCTGACATTATCTTGCTCTGTCAGCTCAATACTCAATAATGATCCAGCATCAATACCGACAAACGAATTCAATAGCAGACGCTTTGGCAAAACTAGCTACATCTTCTACTTCATAATCTTTTGTATTTAGTTTTCTTCCCCCAATATAAGGGTGCTAGTTACTTTAAATTCTCGAACGTTTCCTTATATTCACAAATGTAATAGAGCTCAAACGTAACCATCTTCATAGTAATAAAATCCTTCTTTTCGACTAAAAAAAAATGTTTATTCATTTTCCTGTGTTGGGATATGATAACATTCCACTACAACAAAATAGGCTTTTGCCGAAGCATAAAATATGCCATAAAAAGTAAAAATATTCGTCGCAAAAATGCTGTTGTGGCGGATTTGCAACACATTTGAAATCTGTCTTCTTAACTGCTGTAACAAAAGAAGGTGGCAGTTTTTTGTTATTCTACCTGCAAATTTTGCAACGCTTGAGCGGTGATTTTTTGTATCGTCAAATCTTTTGCGGCAAAATTTACGATGCATTTACGTACACCACAATTGTTTCTAAATGTCGTTAATTATGTCACAATAAAACCGCCGCAAATAGTTTAATAGGAAATTCTGTAATATTGGCTGGAATTTATTACGGAATAAAAAATCTGCAACAAAAACATTTAGAAATTGTGCATCTGATTTAAGGTTTTTGATATGCTTGAATGAAAATGCAATTATTGTACCAAATTGAGACTAATATATTAAACAAATCCAAATAGGCATTGAATTCCAACGTAGACAATGCTACATCAGTTTAAGAAGTTGTAACATATTCATTCAACTCGATTGTCAATAATATCCGAAAATATGTGTCACAACTCAGATACAGTCCAACTATTATTAAAACAAATTAAAAACCCAAGATCTAAAATAAGCATGTGTCTACTAAGCAGTTATCTAGAATATAACTACAATAGCCTTTTATTCTCTTGGAATATGTCTACAACCTTTTATTCTCTTGAAATATGTTCTCCAGCTAGTCAACTACCATCATAATACAAGTTAATTGTTAGTAAAATAACTAGTTAAGGACAAAATTAGTTTGAAAAACTTAATTAAATTACCTTTCATGAAATGCTTGCCCGAGACCTTTCTCTTTTATTTGAAGTTGCATTTTGTGTCTAATAGAATAAAAAGATTACCAAGTCATTATAAGTTGTTCAATCATCTAATAATATTCACAACAAATATATTTAAGCAACTCAATAATATAATAATCACTTCGAATAGCTATCTAATAATATATGAAACAGTCAATTCTTGTGATTGTAAACTGAATTGATTATTGTTAAAACATGTGAAATCTTAAAAAAAAAAAAAAATCAACGTTAAGCATACACAGACACTATTATGAATTTTAGTAAGACATGAAAAAATTTCGACAATATCTCCTCTATAGTTACAACATTTTCCATATTCAAGACGATGTCAAAACAACAATATTAAAAGGTATGTTCCTGTAGAATAAAGAAAAAAATAACTATAACATACTAGCAATAAATATTATAATACTACTACTTACTGATTGACACGTAAACTACAGAAATTTTATTATAAATCCGTGAGTCCAAGAAATTTGAAGTGCCAAATATTTTCATGGATTAATTATATAGGCTGTTTGATTAAATAGGACAACCACAGAGACTTTTGGTTAGAATATAAATAAACTACCAAGTTGTGAAACGTTTTAGACTCAAAAGCTTGCTTACTAGGAAATAGCTTTAAATATTGCTGCTATTGCAAACAATGCAGCAATACAAAACCATAGTCATCGAACTAAGGCAATATAATCTGTATGAAACAATTAGAATCTATATTTACAAGAAAATAATCACAATACAAAAATTTAGATCTACAACTACCATTACCTTGAGAGAGTATGGTTGTAAACAACTTCTTTATTTGTTTATTCCTTTACCAACGTCACTCAAGCTATCATGGGTCATTGAACATAAAAAGAAAAATGAGATAAGACAAGAAAAGTAGTTAGAATTTTCAAAGTGTAAGAAATTAAGTAGTGAAAGAAAGTAAGATAGTTAAAACCATATTTACTATAAACACAACCTCAACTGACCTATGAATTGGAGAACGATGTAGCATGATCAATCATTGTCCTTGTCTTTTATTTTCTTCTTCGAATGTGTCATCATCATCGCTTGTATCATCATCATTCTCAAAATCGTACTCATCTGAGGAACATTCATCATCCTTTCATCCTTTCCATGTTCACCAATTTCGTCATAATTTCTAGGAAGTATTGGACTTGGAGTAGCATCCTGCTTTTTGTGTCGTATCGAATGTCTACAACTGGTACATGGGCAAAAAATTCTTGTACCAACCGTCATATGGGAGCTAAAATAATTATATTATATTCATTGACTAAGAACTGAAAACGTAAAACAATTAACAGGCCATTTAAATCATTATTGGATGAAACAAAGTTTTGACGTACTGGAGACAATAAATGCTTGAAGCCGCAAGGCTTAATTGATCACAACGAAATCAACAATAATAAAGAAAGGCAGACAGAGAATTTTGAGAGGATAAAGGTACTTTAATAATAAATTTTGAATACTGAATTTTACTCAATTAAACATTAAACTACTAATGCCTTTATATAGTTTCAAACTAATCTAAATGTTTGATGGATTTAACTATCATACTTGGGTTATAATTCTATACTAAATCAACTTCTAATCTAATGATAAAATTAATTAATTAGGGAATAAATGCGTTACAAATTCAACCACTAAAATCTAATTAAACTAAAACTCTTAAATTAAATTGGCTTGGTTTAATATGCTAACATAACTTCCCTTAAACCAAATCTTCCATGAAATCTAGTCTAATGCCATCTCGAACCACAATCTCAATGTAAAAATCTGTCGTCGTATAAACCATGTGCAATTGCAATTTGTAGTTGATCTTATCCTTCTTCCTTGTTTCTATCACCGGTGAAAAAATCTTGTACCTCATATTAATTTCTCGATCAATTATTTTTTATCAAAAAATTTATCCATATTAACCCATATTTTCTAATGAATGGATTTTATTCACCACATTATTTTTTTCAACAATAATATTTCCAAAAATATCAATGACAACTTTTTAATCATTTTTTTCTCTACAAAATCTTGAAAATTTTCTCACCTCTTGGATTTCTTGACCTCCCTTGATCAAGCTCAAACACTGATAATTTGATACGATCTTTCCCCGATCGTGTCTAGTGGATGACAGGATCATTTTTTTAGATAACTGTCCAACACTAACACATTATTTACGACATGATCCCTCTTTTTAGATTACTGCTACTAGGGTCAATTTCATTACACCTTAATTATTAAACAAACGAACACCCTAATTGTTAAACAAAGTACCCCAAAACCATTCACTTATGGACCCCAAGACCAATCACTTATGGTGTAATTTTTGAATATCCACCGGGTACTCTACTACAAAAAAAATTTCTCTAATTTTTGATAAATGCTCAAGAACCAAACTTTTGAACCTAGAACTCTGATACCAATTGTGGGTGCTAAAATAGTTATATTATTTTTACGAACCAAGAACCGAAACATAAAGCAATTAGCAGACCCTTTATATCATTATTGGATAAAACAAAGTTTTGATGTACTTGAGGCAATAAACGATCGATAGCTGCAAGACTCAATTGATCACAACGAAATCAACAATAAAGAAAGTCGGACGTAGAATTTTGGGAGGATAAAGATATTTTAATAATAAAATTTGAATACTCAATTTTGTTCAATTAAACAATGGACTACTAATGTTTTTATATAGGTATAAACTAATTTAAATCTTTAATAGATTTAGTTACCACATTTGAGTTATAATTTCATACTAAATTAACATTTAATGTAATGGTAAAACTAAATGGGAAATAAATCCCTCACAAATTCAACCACTAAAATCTAATTAAACTAAATCAAACTGTTAAATTAAATTGATTTGGTCTAATATGCTAACACTTCATCTTGGTATATGCTTAATCAGGAAATTGATTAAGGCACTTTTTGAAGTGTTCACTGTGTGGTTTGTCTTCAATATAGATCCAAGACTTGTCCATCAAAAAATCCAAAGGATTCGCGGCAAATAAAAGAACTAAGTACCCAAATTACGTAAAAAATTTTTATGAGTCATAACAATAAATTTATTAAATGATAACATTATGCTAATTCCTGTTCTAGTAGTGCCAGTCTACTTTCCTTTTAGCTAAAAGATTAGACCAGCACTCAGTATTTTTATATATACAGATGACAAGCATTCAAAAATAGTCAATTAATAATAATAATAAGCATTTTGAGATCCTAATAGTTGATAGTATTAAAGTATATATACACTCCCAGGTGAACAGAAATAAAAGAAAACTAGACGAGTTAATTTGTAAGTCATTAATATAGAATTATTATACAAAAGTATTGCCCCTCATAATCTTTCGTAATCCTTATTCGTCTTAAACTCTAAAGCATTGTCTGTTGCTTCCCCAGTTCGAGTTATATTTAATGACAAGTTTATTAAATAAATAACAACCAAAATTTAGATTGTGCAAACTTCATAGAAAGAAATAAAGCAAATTTTTTTCTAGAAAAGGAAATACCCTTAGCTGGAGGAGTTAAGAAAGCTGCTCATTTTCTAGAGAGAAAGAAACAACAAAAAAAGTAAGAACCAAAAAAGGTAATTTTGTAACTTAACTAGCAGAATTTTGTCTGCTCCTTTTATTTATTTGTCTTATTTGTGACACTATCAACTAAGCTATCTATCACCATATATGAAGTCAAAGTTCATCTACTATATTCCTTTTGTAAGATATACATATATATATATCTTTATGGTACAGAAATACCTTTTTTATTTACACATCACAATTGTCCATTAAGGAACCTTTACCTTTAATGCGTAAAGTTAACAAAATTCTTTAAGATACTTTGTGATTTTCGGAATTAAAAGGAAAATAAGGGAACATTCACTAAGGTAAAAAAATAATTAAGAGAAAACAAAAGCATTTGCTCAAAGTGAAGAAGGTACGTAATAGTGAACTACAAAGCATGTGAGGAAAATTTTTTGACCAAGTAAACAACTGTAGCTCTTTTATTTGAAACAAATCAAATTAGTGTAACTCAAAAAGGAAACAAAAATGGCAACTGCTAATGCTCTCATACAATCACATTGGCAGGCAAATATTGAGATCCACAAAGCAAAAATAATTGTAAGACTACAATACTACGCACTTGTGGTTCTGTAAAATGCGCACAACTTCTCTAAAAAACATGAATATAACTATCAAGGAAAATTTCTGGATGGATCCGATTTATGGCACTATGTCATGGATTTCTTGGTTCTCAATTAATCATATCACCGAAAAATTCTTAGATAGACCTAATTCATGGCACTATGCCATGGATTTCTTGGTTCTCAATCAACCACATCACCTAACTGGGTGATGTGGTTGATTCAGAATCAAGGGATTCATGCACTATTGTACAGATCCGATCCACCTAAGAATCTCCCTAACTACCAACCATAAGAATATGCTTAAATAGGCTAATTAATCCACTAAATTTGCACCGAGCCGGAGACATGCACAACCCAAAGTAAGTAGAAGGACAAACTCGCAAATTATCCTAAAGTGATATGACAACGAAGTAAAGTTTAAGTGAAAAGACAGTTTACTTGTAATTTATTCGTTATGAGTTCGAATCACAAAGAGATAGTTGGAGAGATACTGGTTAAAATTCATAAAGTGATAATACTATAAGTATCTGAATCAAACTATTAATTTTGCTTTATTTTTTAATTTAAAATTGTTCCAAGAATTTTTAGAGTAAGAACACGAAAAGAAATACTACCACCAGCAGAATAAGGCAAAATATATGGTCAAATTTCTAGATTTGTTTCTCAAACAAAAGTTATGTACAATCAATTATTAAATTGCTAAATATTGTAATTCAATTCTAGAATATGAATAAAAAATTGTAGAAAGTTTCAATTAGAAACAAACAACGTAGTATCACATATTCTGACCCCTTCAAACATATAGCCGTACGTCTGCTAGACATGACAGTTTAAATAGTAATAAAGTAGTTCAAATTTTGTAAAACTCCAGGCATATGGGGGTAGAATTAATTGCAAACTGATCTTGTACCAAGAATTGTATCGGAGTTTTGATAGTAAAACTCACCAGCAAAGTGTGTTTTTTCCTGAGCTTATGTGGAGATACTATTAAAGCATGCACAATTTTTGAAAATTTCACAGAAATATTTATTTTTGAACCGAAATTAGAATTTGTTCTTTACAATTCTGAATAGTATTTCATTGTGAAAGTAATGTCAAGATTTTGTTTCGAAATATTTATGTCCTTATGTATCTGGAATTTTAGATAAATGTTGGGTCCTAAATTGGTCATTATTTTTGGGGTTGTTTTTGTTAGAATTATATTGGAGACTTGCAACTATACAGATGTTAATCCTAATCAAATATAAAGTTTTTCAATACTCTAAAGACTGCAATTTGAGTAACAATTGACTTTATTGAACAAATATGATGTTAATGGAGAATAAAAAGATTTTATTTTAGATCAACATATAAGTGATTATGGCGATACCAAATTTTCTTAAAATTTAGAAGGTGTTTCTTTTCTTTTACTAACTTTTTATCTAATGCCTTATTTAAGGCAAATCCTGTTTTTAGCTTTTGTTTGTTTATAAATTAGTAAATCATGAGTTGGATAATCTTGACACATTTTGTACTACAGTAGGCTTTGTTCAAAAAGATAAAAGATATGAGATTAGAACATGATTAGCTTAGAAATTCTAAAACTCAATTTTGAGTTAAGTATTGGGAAGTATGAAAGAGTCCATTTGGGAGGTATTTCAATTATATTTCTAAGTAATCTTTTACTCTTTTATTATCTCTATTAAAAAGTTACTAATGCATTTAGACTTGTCGGATCAGTTTATTTTATTAAATACTACTTCATTAACACATTTTGACTTAGTATATGTAGATTCTAAATTTCTCTATTTCTTCTGGTGCCTGACAGATCTATTAAATTGGAATGTTTGAAGCTTCATTATTCTGGCAGAGGTGCCCATTTTGCGTGAACGCATAGCGACTTGAAACAATTTATAATTTGAGTATTTGTCAGTTTGTAATCTATTTCTATTTTTCTCACACTTCCTATTTTACTTTGATGATGTACTTTATTTATCAGATTGATTTTTCTTTGAAATCAACTTTACATGTGCTTTCTGTCTATGATCGCTTTTCTTAAGTGAAAGAATTGTTAATATTGCACTAATTGCATAAGTAATCAGCTTGGCCTCAATATCGGGATGAGATTTTGCATTATCACAATTGAAAGCCTCCTTCATGATATGTGTTCTTTCTAATTAGTCTATTATCTATATTGTATGTATTATACAGTAGGGAAATCACATCGTTAGTTCTTCAACTATTTTATTAAAATCAAAGAAGGATGGTCTCCCAACTTTAATTTTATCTGGATTTATCCCTAAATTAAATATTTATAACTAGTTTGATTCTTAAATGGCGGTTTCGCCTAAAACATATATTTTTTTTAAATTTTGACTAGTGTTGACTAGGGGCATAATTGTCAAATCATCTATCTTATGTTTTTTTTTTTTTTTTTTTCTCAAAAATCCACCTCATTAGTCTTCCAACTATTTTAGTAAAACCAAAATCATCCCCCAACTTTAATTTAGCTAGATTAGCCCCTAAACTAAATATTTATATCCAATTTGATACCTAAAAGTGGCTCCACCCATAATATAATTTTTTTAAATTTTAACCGGTGTTGACTAGGGGCATGACTGTCGAATCATCTAGTCTTATGAATGTTAGTAATGGAAACACCAAGGAGTACAATGATACTAACATGATGGCGTTTACAAATCACAGATAACTTTGATTTCATCTCTAATTCCAAAATCGATCTATGGAGTTTCTTCTAGAAGGTAATTATGTTTCACCTTGCCATTTAGCTTGCGCTGCCAGAACAGGGAGGAGGAGGAGGAGGAGAAAATCGGGTAGCATTTTGCGAGAAAGTTGTTGGTTATAGATGGAATTTCAAAGAAATCATTGATATTGACGTGTTTTGAAAGGAATAAATGAAGGTTGGAAAGGGAAGTCCGCCTACTAGAGGCGAAGGCGAGAAGGATGAGAACACAGGAAGGGGAGAAAGTGGTGGTAATTGTGATGGAGGGATGGGGATAGCAGGAAGGGAAGTCCGCCTACTAGAGGCGAAGGCGAGAAGGATGAGAAGCAGGAAGGGGAGAAAGTGGTGGTAATTGTGATGGAGGGATGGGGATAGCAGGAAGGGAAAGAGGATAATGTAGACGGAGGAGATTATGGTGGTAATGGTGGAGGAAATGGCATCAAGAGGGTAGGAACTGGTAATTGTGGCGGCTGAAAGGTGGTGGCAGCAAGAAAGGAGAGATGGGGGATGGGAAGGAGGAGATGGTGGTGGCAAACAGAGGAACCTGTAGCAGGAAGAAGGCTTTACTACTAGAGGATAGAGGAGTAGCATTGGTGGTGCAATAGTGTAGGAAGAAGGTAAGGACAATTTTAGAGTTTTGGCTTAAATGAAATGAAATTATTGCAAAAAATGAACATAGAGTGACAGTATGTTTCGATTCGCATTGGCAACAAAACAAAATTTCAAGGAATTAACCACTGGACCTGTTTGCCTTTTATTATAAAATCTAAAACTATTTTTAAAATAAAAAATTAGAGGACCAGATGATTTAACAGTTATGCCTCTAATCAACATCGGTCAAAATCTAAAAAATTTATATTTTGGCTGGAGCTACCATTTAGAGATCAAATTAGATACCAATATTTAGTTCAGGTACTAATCTAGTTAAAATTAAAATTGGAGGAGCTTCTTGATTTTAATAATAGTTGGAGGACTAATGAGGTGATTTTAAAAAAATAAAAATCATTGGACTAGATGATTAGACAATTATGTCCCTTGTCAATACCGGTCAATCTCTTACAATCGAAAAATTTATGTTTTAGGCAGAGCCATAATTTAAAGATCAAACTAGATACAAATATTTATTTTAGGAACTAATGGAGCTAAAATTAAATTTGAGGGAGCATTATGGTTTTAATGAAATAATTAGAGGATTAATGAGGTGATTTGCCCTTATACCATTGTAATGATATATTCTAAAATCATTCTTTGTCTGTTCCTAATTCTATCATATTTCCATATGTCAATGTTAGAGGCTCATTTCTTATGGAGTTTCAATCATTCTTCCATTAGTTTTTGACATGTAAAAGGTCCTCACCTATATTTATTGTTGTCTTACATTATATTTTTGTCTACTTAGATTGTTCTCTTAATTATCTATCTCTTTAATTGTTTTTTATTCCTTATTTTTCTGTGTATATACATAATTTTTTAATTTCCATAGTTTCCTAATAAATTTTGTTTATGGCTTTAGATTAATTGTTCAATTGCTATTTTTTTCCTTACAGTTATCTTCAGAGCTTAATGTATCTGCTCAATAACCTCTAAGATATATTCCATATAATGCCATGTTATTGTAAGTTACAGATGCCACATGTATTTTTCAAAGTCCCATTTACTCTTTGACTTTTAAATTGTAATAAATTTTCATCTATTTAGCTTATTTATTTTCTAGGTTTTTTTACTTATAAAATGTTTGGTTGTTGAATTTGAAAGTATAAATTTGTGTTTCAGAGAAATAAGAGGTAGTTTTGGATAAATTTTTTTGGTATTTTTCTTGCAATACCATATCTTTTTGCATTCATGTCTGTCACGACTCTTTGGTCAAATATGGGCACAAGAGTTCTATATGAGTATCGTGTTAGTGGAAAATTGAACTTGTCGTGGGAATAAAGAATTTATACATTTGTTGCTTTTCGGCAGGACTAGAGAGTATATTTGCTATAATGTGGTGCAAGCTAATTTGTGGATTGAATGTCTTTAAAGTTATGAAGAGTGCATTTGCAACATTATGGTGCGTGTGATACTTTATATTGGGATGACATAGGGATCTACACCCACAATGGATAATGATGCAAACAAAAATCAGTTGTTTCTATTTTCAACTAATAATTCTATTGGTGTTGTTAGTATGTTAGAACTAAGAGGTTTTCCATCGTTTAAACCATCGATATATAGTTTTCATGTTAGAATAGAGAAGCTTATTATTTGTTGCAATTTTAATTATTTTCAATGGTTTTTTTAATTAATAGCAAATTACTGTTTGGTGAATGGATTTCTGCAATGTTCATGATTGAATTTGGTGTTGTAAGGTTGGTCTTCACATATCTTTTTGGCAAGTATTATACTCTTTGATACGGTGACATTCTATTGGTGGGATAAATGAACGAAACTAATTTTTGATACTTGGTAATCTCAAGACTATTGTCTACATAGTCGAGCGTAGCGCGACACTAGTAACTAGTTTTAATAAGTGTGTTGTTTGTATGAAGGAAAGGTTTAAAATAAGGATTTAGTTGGACGTAAACATGTTAGTCAAGAAGTTGAGAAGCAAAACATCCATGTTTGGTTGTCTAAATAGAATATTGTCAAAAACTCTCGGCACTTTTCAGTACAATCCTTTTGGGAACGATCCATATTCTCCCCAATTACATTGATCCCATATACTTTCAATCAGTCATTGTCTTGTTACAGAGCAGGTGTACTTAAGCCGTTAACAAGTTTTTGCCATCACTGTTGGGGAATTTAAATCTTGGCAATATCGAGACATCAAGACAATTTCTAATTTAGATTTTTTATTTGCAATTATTTATTTGTGTTTTTTTTTCTTGTTTTCATTTGTTTGGTTTCATTGTGATTCACACTTGTGGATTTAATTAGTTTGTTGATGTTTTGTAGTTTACGAGTTTAGACTAAACTTAATTCTTTTGGATTCTAAAGTTGAAAGGACGTTAAAGACTTTGAGATGAGTTAGAAGACAACAACAGCCAAAACAGGAAACTAAACAAACTATAGTTGAAGAGATAAATCAAAGGGACCATCACAGGATTCTAGTGAAAGGGGACAACAAAAACAACAGGGTTAACAATAGGCATAATGGGAATAACATGTCCTTATGGGATTATACATTGTTTAACTTTGACAGGTAAAATTCTAGCATTACCAGACCTCTTATACATGCGAACAACTTTAAAGTCAAGGTGGGTTTGATGTAAATGATGCAACAACATGCAATGTTCAGTGGATGAATCACGTGAGGACCCAAATTTTTTTTTATCTACTGAATTTTGAGGACCTTTAAACAAAATGGTGTAGGTGCAAACAAATACAAACTAAGAATGTTCCCTTTTCTCTTAGAGACAGAGCAAAGACATGGTTGTAGGTGTTCCAACAAGGAATGTTCACTACATGGATGGATTGACGTAGAGCTTTGTCATAAAGTACTTCCCACCATCAAAGACTGTGAAACAAAGGAATGATATCATATCTTTTGGCCAGTAGGAAAGTGTAAAGATGCATGATGAGTAGGAATGCTATAAAGGTCAGATGATCAAGAAATGCCCACATCATGGACTACCACTTCGGGTGCAAGTTTAGACATTCTATAATGGTATGCTCTAGGAAACACAAGAGATGGTTAATTCGGTAGCCAGTGGATCTCTAGCCATAAAGATGCTAGAAGAGGCACATAATTTATTAGAGACCATGGCATCTAATTGTTATCAAGTATTTTCCAGTTAAACGCGAGAAGAGAGAAGATGGATTCACGAGCTGGAGACCATGAATGCCTTGCTTTTTGATAACCAAGGCATTGACTACTCAGTTTTAGCCAATAGCTCCAAATAGTTGGGTGGACCGAGTGTGAAAGCAGTGAGTATGTCTTCACAATTTGTCTGTGGTTTCTATTTTGTTGACCATCTAAATAGCCAGTGTAATGTTGTAGGGACCTTTTCTTCTTCTTCTTCTTTTTCTTCTTCTAATTAGAAGTAGGTTAATTATATAGGGAATTATAATCACAATTGGCCTTAGAATAACCTATGGTCGAATACATATAATACGAGTTGGAGGAATTGTCTAAATTTCTCTTGGGGATATCAGTAAAATCAGGCCCATGCATTACAAAATTTCTTTAATCAAGGGCCACAATTTCAATAGTAGTTTTAGCCTCCACATCAACAACTACATATTCCTCCATCTCATGTGTATAAGAAAAGCAATCTAGATGATATATTGGAACAACTTATGAACCACACTTCAGCAACGATAGAATCAAGTGGTTAGATAAAGAATTTGGAGAACCAAGTAGGCCAACTTGCAAGGACAATTGCTGGAAGACCGCATAACACTTTGCATGGTGACACAATACCAAACTAATTGAACAGGCATAGGCCATGGCTTGAGGAGTGAAAAGGCTTTGGAAGGCAAAGCAGCTAAAAATGAGGTTAATAGAGACATTAGGGAGAAAAGTGAAGAGAAGTCGATGAAAAATGATGTTATGAGTGATGATAATGCTGAATATTTGTCAAGAGGGAAAGGAATGTACATTATCAAATATTCATGCATTAACAACAAAGTATCATATCCCATCAAAGAGGAAGAGTGAGGACAATGAGAAATTGCAGAGCCAAATAAAAGAGTAGGTGATCCATGTCCTAGCAGGCTAAAGGGTAATGGGAAAGAAAAGAACTTCAAGAGATTCCTAGATATATTTAAGAAAGTAGGTATTAACATTTCGTTCATGGAAACTATTGAGAACATGCCCAACTATGCTAGATTTTAAAAGTAGGTATTGTCTAGCAAAAGAAAGTTATTGGGATATGACATTTTGTATCTAACAAAAGGTTGCAGTCATAGTTATTAAACTCGGCCCGCACCGATGGTTGAATAGGTGAATTGATAAACCAACCATGAGACCCAGCCAGTCTACTAGAGTGACCAAATAAGGAAGGAATGCCCGGTGAAACTCGGTGGTTGAACCGGGAGTCTGGACAGGTTTAGTGAAATCCGGTAGGTTTGAGAAACTTACCTTAAAATGACTTTTTTTGAATATTAACTATTGCATGAACATTTTAAATTTGTTTCATAATACTTTTGATATTTAAATTGTACATTTGCTTATTTTTTGACCCATGATTAACAAGGAAAGACAAAATATTAATTCTCATGTTTGTAAAGACAAAATTTTTATATTTCGATAGCTTTTACAAGACCTAATTATGTTTTTGTTAATATTTTTATTTTATAAACATGTGGTATCTTGTGATTTCTTATATAATTATATTTTGGACAAAAAATATTTTTATAGTTTAAATATATCATTTTGTTATTATTCGGAACTTTCCAGTTCGGCCGGTGACCTACCAATAGAATAGTTACCCATTGAATCTGTCCTGTCGCCGGGTTGACAGTCAAGTTGGGTTTAATAACTATGGTTGCAATGCTATGAAAAGAAGTAATCTCCAAAGATAAAGGACCCCCGGTCTTTCTCTATTCCATGAATGATTAGGGAATTGATTTCGAAAGAGCACGTTCATCAGTCTTATGTCCTTCTAAATAAGAAACTGAATGGTGGGAGAATTGAAGCCAACCAATGTTTCCTATCTGGTAAGGATAGTTGAAGATATATTGGTAAAAGTTGACAAATGCTACCTACCAACAGACTTCATCGTTCTGGATATGGAGGAAGACAAAGAAATGACGTTTATCCTGGGGACACCATTCTTGGTAATCAAAATAGCTTTAATAAATGTCTAAGAAGAGAAACTTGTCACAACTGAGGGTCAACGAAAAAACTGTCGATTTTTTTTTGTTTTTGATTCTCTCAAATTCCTTTTTATTTGTGATGATGTTGTGTTAATTGATACAAGATTTCCATTAGAAAAAGGCTTGATCAATGCAAAGGAAGTAGAACAACATGATGATATGATGACAACGTGCTTGAGAATGTTAGAGTCCAATCCTCCAGTCAGGACCGGAATTCATTGAAGAGTTAGGTAAGGGGGTCTTCAATCAATGAACCCCTAAGGTAGAGTTGAAACTACCCCTACATATCTTAAATATGCTTTTTGGGGGAGAATGAGACCTGTAAGATCTAACTTTCTGATCAATGTTAGTGCTTTATTATCTGATGAACAACATTTCAAACTACTTGATGTAGCTAAATTGTATAAATGTGCCATTGCATGGAGCATGGATGACATCAAGAGGATTTTCCCCTCTATTTGCATGCACAGAACTTTGTTGCATAATGATTACAAACCGTATAGACAACCACAAAGGAGATTAAACCCTACCTTAAAAAGTAAGAAATGAAATAATGAAACTAATTGGTATAGGATTAGTTTATGTGATCAGTGACAGTAATGAGGTGAGCCCTACCAAATAGTTCCTAAGAATAGGGAGAATGACTATGGTAGTTAATGAGAATAAAGAACTTATTCCTTCTAAATTGGTAACAGGGTGGAGAGTATGTATTGATTATAGAAAACTTAATGATTCCTCCCGAACATAATAGTTTCCATTATCATTCATTGACCAAATGTTATAATAGTTAGTTGGTCATGCTTTTTATTGCTTCTTAGATGGTTATTTCGGTTATGTATAACTCGTCATAATTGAATTATATTGGAGGACTAAGAGAAGACCGGGTTGACATGTCTTTATGAGACCTTCGCTTACCAAGGATGGCATTTGGTCTTTGCGATGCATTTAGCACATTTCAGTGATGCATCTTTGCCATATTCCATGGCATGATTGAAAAATGTATAGAAGTGTTCACGGATGATTTTTCTATTTTTGGTGCCACTTTTGATGATTGTTTTCACAACGTATCTCTAGTTCTTAAAATATGTGAAGAGACTAATCTTATATTTAATTGGGAAAAATATCATTTTATATTACACATGGGAATAGTTTTATGTCTCAAAATTTTATCTAAAGGGATAAAGGTGGACAGGACAAAAGATAGAGGTAATAGAGAAATTAACACTACCTAGTAATATGAAGGCGATCAAGAGTTTTTTGGGTCATGCCGATTTTAGGTATTTTATTAAGAAATTTTCTCACATTACTAGACCTATATGTGCATTACTTCAAAAAGATATGGCATTTATTTCATTTTGGTGATGACTATTTACAGACATTTGATGTTTTAAAGAAAGCATTGATTACTTTATCCATAATCATGGCATCACCAAATTGGACTTTGCATTTTGAATTAAAATGTGATTCCAGTGATTTTACTGTCAAAGCGGCCTTATGTCAGAAAAAGGAAAAGGTCTGGCATGCCATATACTATGCTATTAGAACTCTGAATCAAGTTTAGATTAACTATTCTATTGCTAAAAAAGAGTTTCTAAATGTAGTATTTGAATTTGATAAATTTCATTCCATTTGATGGGTGCGAAAGTGATTGTTTGTATTGATCATTATGCATTAAAGTTTTCTTGTCTAGTCATGACATTAAACCTAGACTTATTCGTTATATATTACTATTGCAAGAATTTGACTGGGGGGTTGTTGATAAGAAGAATAGTGAGAACACAAGTGGCTGATCATTTGCCGAGGTTAGAATAATCCAAGGAGAAAGAAGGTAATGTGATGTCCATAAGAGAATAATTCAATTGAACCAGACCCATGCATGAGGAACATCTATTAATGGTGAAGGGTAAAAACCACTGTTATGTAGAAATTGTGAACTAACTTGTGGTCAATGTCCATCCACCATCCAAGGACCATAACAAGTGAAAAAAAGTTATTATCTGAATTGAAAATTTTGTATTGGGATGAGCCATATAAATACCACATATGCAGTAATCAAATGATTTGTGTGTTCCTGTTGATGAGATTGAAAATATGCTCTGACTTTATCTGTCTTCGCAATAGTTGGCATCACGTGAATCACAAGACAATAGACAACATTCTAATGGTTAAGCTTTTCAATGTGCGGGACATTGATTTCATATAACCATTCCCTAGCTCCTACTCAAATAAGTAGTTGTTATCGATTTTGTCTCCAAATGGGTTGAAATAGTTGCATTGTCGACAAATGATGATGTGTTATTACCAATTTCATTCGGAGAAATATCTATGCTAGATTTGATATTCGTAGAGCCATTATCAGTGATGAGGTTTCACATTTTATTTCAGAACTCCCAATTTGATACCTTTCTAGCCAAATATGCAATGACTTATAAATTTCCTTATCTTATCACCCCTAGACTTTCGGACTAATTGAGGTTTCTATTAGGAAGTTGAAGCATATATTGTAAAAGACTGTGAGTACTTCAAGGAAGGATTGGCCTCAGAAACTAGATGATCCCTTGTGAGCCTATAGAGCCGCTATAGTGTCCCACATTAACTAAGTTAAAAGGGATATGTTAGTATATAATATCTTAGGTCATGGGTTACTAATAACTTGGCTTAAGTATTTTGATCCAATTGTTTAGGGCCAAAAGTTATTAGGCCCGCCTAGGGCTCGAGCGGTTACAAACAGTATTAGAGCGAAGCTTATGTGCTATCTACAAGGGGTGAGACTGGGACAGTAGTATTGGGCAGCAACTACGCAAGAGGGTGCATGAGCTAAGTGCGAAGCTAAGTGCTATGTCAACCTAAGGGTAGGAGCCATCTCTAGAACCTAAACGAGCCACCTCTTATAGAATTCCGCACAATCAAGGATGGTCTAGTATGGACCTTACGAAGATGCAAAGCTTAAAGAGAAGTGAATGTAATTTCCTACATCGACTAAGTTGGTAAGGAAGTGTTATAATGTAATATCTTGGGCCACAGGCAACTAATAACTTGGTTTAAGCAATTTGGCCAGTGGTTTAGGGCCAAAAGTTATTGGGCCAGTACAGGGCCCGGGGTGTTACAACCGCAATTAAGACTCCTATAGGTCTTCTTATAGGAAAGAATTAAAAAAGGCATATCATATTCCAATTGAACTAGAACACAAGGCATTTTGGGCCATAAAAGCATTCTGAACACATGGCTTTGTTCAAGGATTGCAATAATGTCTTCAACATCATTTTTATACACAGATTCTACTTAATAGATCCAGGGGTTTGCACATAAACCATGATATTTGGATTCTCTGGTTTGAAAGATAAAGCACCTTCTTCAACAAGAAAGTTTTCATATTCAGCATGCCTATAGAGAAGCAAATATAGTTGCAGATATTTTGGCCAAAATAGGTAGCAGCAATACTTGTAATAGCTTTTCTACACAAAGAGATATTCTTAGTTGCATACAAGGGCATCTTAAGTTGGATGCCAAGGGCTGTCCTTCAATCCGAACTAGGCATATTCTTGTTACTTTGGTCATCTCTTGTATGCTCCTTGGAGGTTTTGGTCTAATCCCCCTCCTTGTACCCTTTGCTTAAAATTATAAAACGAGTATCGATCCCCCACTGATATGTGGAATTTTTAGTTATAAAATTTATAAATACCTATCTCTACTATTAACTAGGTAACACATCATAATTGTATGGGGTTAAATAGTTTATACTGGACGTAGGGGTCGAACCCACAACGATTGGTTTGAGTACTGGATATTTGGTTTAAACGCTATTTGAAGAATCGACAATAGGAGAGACATTTAATTAAAATAAACTAAAAATTGAAGACTTTATCTAATAAGAACAATAGATAAGGGTTAAGACTAGCCAATCCAGTTAAGATCTCGGTCTTGATAATTCATTCAATTCATTGGCCCAATTATAATGCATGGAAGTTCAATTCCCATTTACCAACCCAACTCCAACCTTCGATAATAGAATCCTACAAAATTTAATTAACTAGGGTTCGAAACCTTCTCTATCCTAATTAATTTAATTTGAGTATTATTTGTATGGAATTTTCTTGTGAACCAATTAAATAATCCTGCCACATTGATCTCAAATTAATTAACCACATAATCCAATAGGAGTCTATGATGGAGGTTCAATAACCATATCCTCTCAGCTAACCTAACCAAAACTAAAGTTAACTACTATTTAGAATTGTTAAATTGCGTTAACTATTGCCCAATTGTTATGGTTATTCCAATTGATGATCAAATTAATCATTACCCGAATGGAATCGACATCATCCAACCTTAATCCATACTAATTAAAACATAATTGAGAGCATAAACACAAAAGAAAACATTGAAATCATGTAAACTAATCTAAAAATTAATCTATCAGAAAGCAATTAAAGAAAGCAATGATTGAAAGTGAAAAATTAAAGATCAATAAAACAAGAGTTAAAGATTTAAGGAAGCTTCTCTATTGAAGAATCGTGAGTTCTTGGGCCAAGGTTGTTAATTTTTGAACATCCTCTTCAACCCTTCTTGAAAAGGAAAAAGACCAATTTAGTCCCTTATCTTTAGAGTATCGACCAATTTGGTCCCTCGTCCTTATAAAGATTAACTAATTTAAGGTTTTTGATAGAAATTGCAGACAAACATAGAGTTTTTGACAACATACCTATGGCATGTTAACGGGCACATGAATATCACTTGTCTGAATCCATAATTTGTCCACAATTTTCATCATAGGTCCTAAATTGGAATTTTTCTTTTAAAGACTAGGGACCAAATCAGTCTATTATGATGGATAAGCGATCAAATTGGTTCCTTTCTCAAAAAAGTAATAAAACTCTAGTCTAATTTGCAGCCTCCAAGGGAGAGACTAAATTAGAACGTGAATTTGAGGTCTTAAAGACACTTATTTTTCTAAGAGTTAAAAAGTGTAGGGCTCTAAAAAGCTTCGAAACACTCTATTATAGGCCCAAAACTGACACCTAAAACTCTAAAAATCATCAAAATCGTGTAACATCTCACCCAAGTTGACCCAGCCTTAGTTGGCGGTTGATTTGCCTTGATTTGCCCTCAAACTGTGGGTATCATTCTATCCAAACCGCAGTCTGTGGCTGATATGCCTTGGGTCACTTGCAGTCGAGTGACCCTTTACAGATTCACAATTTCGTTGTTTTGCCTCTAAATTCTTCGTCCAACATCCAATTGACGTACCATTTATTCTTACATGACCATAGAACAATAGCACACATTAATATATATAATTCGACTAAAATATAACACTTAAATACTAACTAAAACAACAAACAAAAGACAAATAAGAACGCATTTAGAACACTAATTCTGAGAGGAATTATGTAAACAATCTAAACACAACCCTAAAGACATACACACACAAATGTATAAGAGATATGTTAAATAACATTAAATAAACACTAAAACACTACATTAAATATATATTAACCATAGAAATGGAAATGTATGAAAACAAACACATAAAACCTAAAAATACTGAAACTAGTACAAAAGTCGTACGAAAAAGAATAGGAGTAACCCTAAATTCTTTGAGTTATCAAAAGCTCCCAACTTAAGTTATGCTAATCCCGATCAAAACAAAACAAACAAAACAAAAGATAAAAGACAAACATGACTACATGAACAAAAGAATGGCACTACTAAAATTAGATTGAAGTAATTGGCTCACAAACCCATTTCGAAATCCATCCAACCACATGAAACTCACATTACACAAGTACACACACCAAAATAACCACACGGATCCACGTCGAGAAAACCTTCTAAAAAGAAAAATTCAAGAACTCAAATTAACTAATATGGGCCTTATCGCACAAAATACTTTGACTTCCCACAACCAATTTGAAAATTCTCGAGATCAAAATCTTATAACCAGTCAATAGGGCAGAAAAGATCAGTATAGCCTTATAATGATAAGCAAGAAAATTCCACAAAACGGAAAAGCATTGAAGAACCATTAAAATTTTTTAACTCAAAATAGCAACACAACCTTTCGCTATTCCTTTATGACCACCTTTTATTTGGCTTATCTTTTCTTTGGCAAACACAATACACACTTTCGCGTAAGCTACCTTTCTATTTTCATTTTTATCGTGTTCATGCATTTTATGTAATGTAAACCATTTTTGTTCTTTTAAGCTCATTGGAGCACAAGGAACTAGCCACAAAAAAAGGGTTGTAGCAGCTGTAAGACTTAAACAACTATAGTAGAGCCAATACTTTGCGATGCACTAACAGACATATGAACAGGCAAAGGTCTACCTCATATCAAAATCTATCCCTATTGACAAATCATAAGAAAATGATCTCAACAACCTTCAAATAGGTATTATCAATCAAAATAATTTTATGTAATTTCTCTCTAATGTCATTGTGTTCATGTGAACAATTTATAATCAAGAAAGAACAACTTGACACAAATATGAGTTTTCACTCATTCAAGGAAAAATGTGTGACACGCAATCACGTGGTTCAAAAATACTACATTACTATGTCATTAACAATTAACATCAAGCTAGATAATAATAGGCCATTCCACTATAACGTCACAAAACAATTATCACAAAATACAAAAACCTAACAAAAGTAAAAGACAAATCTTTTTGTTTAATTCTCTACAATACTTCAGGCAAAGACAGTATAGAAAACTTGAAGGCTGCCATCCGGTAGCAAGAGAGTCTTTTAAACAATCAGATCTTCAAGAATGAAAACTCTATACTACTAAGACACGCTTAAAACATTTTTTTTTTTGAATTTTTAGAAAGTTTTCTATTTTTTTAAATTTACAAAACACAACTATATTTTTAAAAATTTTTCTGTTTTTTAACATACTAATATGAGATGAGGATTAATTTGCATAAAAGATGAACATGAAAACAATTTGATGCGAATATATAGCCCCATAGATCAACTTACGAGACCCAAAACTGATGCCGAACCCAAGAACGCCTGAACAAATTTGACTTGACAGATTCAAACCCTTTGATTAAGAAACTAAGACTTTGAAGTATCTATTCTCGACTGTATGAGATATCAATCCATTGTCTATAACGAGACAAGAACCATTAGTATTCTTGGTTGATAATCACAAGAATCACTCTCGCAACACCAGAAGTCTTTGAAAGACAATTTGGAAGAATTTCCTCACAAAATATTATTAATAATGTTGAATGAATATTTTCGGTTGTACGAAGGTATAAATAACGTGAAAATCAGCCCCAAAAACCCTACATGGGAGTCCTACCAACACTAGGACTTCCGACTTGACAAATCTAAACAGGTTTAGGTTTGGCACAAAGTTGGCAATAAGACTAATGTGGACTAACACTTGTCCAAGTTAAAAAAACACATAAAATAACAACTCCTAAGACCAAGTCTTGAAGCTAAATCATAGGCCAAATACTCGGATTAAAGTGGCCGATTCTAGAGTTTGGCTGAAACTAGGGTTTTCTCGACCCCTTCACGGTGGATCAAATTTGTTTTCAAGTCTTGGGCCTTTGGACTTCACTAAGTCAAACCCTTGACTTGCTTGGAAATCAAACTTGATTTTATAGACTTGTTGAGCTCCACCATTCACAAGTTTGATGTCTTGAAGGACTTGAACATCTCTTCTTGTATCGTTCTTTCTCTCCTCAAAAGAATTCGTCCTTGAATCCAAACCTAGATGGAAAGGACAAACATTAAACAAAGTAGACAAAATTTTAAAAAATGATCTCACCAAAGCAAGAAAAGATGCAATATATGCAGCTCAAATGCAAAAGTATCAAAAACCAATGTTGAAAATGGATGTTGGGAAAATGACTTGTGAATTAAAGACATCATGGAGCACACGAACCCTAAATCTTGGAGAATATTGCTTTGGCCAGTTTTTAAAATAAAACCAGAAAATATTTTTAAAAAAATTGAACTTCAATCATGGTCAAAAAGATTATCATGCCACTTTAAAAATTGTTGCATATCGAAAGAACAAAAGAACCTATGCACATTGTCATGTAGAAGCACACAATTGTTACCCAGAATGTTATTGAACTTAACACAAAAATAGTGGAAATCATGAGGCTTACAAATTAGCTCAAGAAAAACAAATGTACACGAAGAATTAGAAACATTAAAAAGTAAGAAAGGGAACACACTATGAGTACTTAAAAATCTATAATTATAAGAATTTGACAAATCATAATTTCTAAGTACTTCTTTCACCAATTTATGGCACTTAAGTTCGAATGATATACAGAAGTCACTAGAACTTTGCACGTGGAAGGTGCAAATTCAAACTTTTCATTGTCTCCACTTGCTTCTTTGAATGGCTGCCTAAAAAACTTGGAAGAAAACCGTTAGGCAACAAAAGATAAAAACTCTTAAAAACTTTTTCCTTGATGAACAAGTTCTCCTCCTTTGGAATTTCCATTAAAGTCCGATGATTTTTCCTTAGGATTAGAGGCGGCTTTGTCTTTACCTTTCTTTTGATTTTTAGCCAACAATTTAGCATGCTCTTCATATGATCTTTTAATGTAAAGTAGCTCTTTATGGATTTGATCTGGAAGTAATGGCTTAAGAGTAATCTTTTTACCATCTTTCTCAAAACTATTCTTATTTGCAAATCCATCATGTGTTGCTTTCCAACTATATTGCCATGGCCTACCAAACAAAATATGGCTAGCATGCATAGACACTACGTCACATAAAACCTCATCCGTATATTTTTCAAGGGTTAAAGAAATTAAGACTTGTTTAGTGATTTTTAATTCACCACCTTCATTTAACCATTGCAACCTATATGAATATGGATGTTTAATGGTTGACAAGTTCAATTTATCTATCATGAGTTGGCTAGCTACATTCATGCAACTACCCCGATCAATGACCAAACTACATGCCTGAATTTGAACCACACACTTGGTGACGAAAATATCAGAACGTTGTGTACCTCATTTTGGTCATCCTTAGGTTGAGCGTGAAGTGCCTGTAAAATCACCAAGGTAGGTTTCTTAAAAAAATCTACCCCTTTCTCATCATTCCGAGCATGTCGGCGATTCCTTGACCATGCACCTATATATGTAGGTGTGTGTATATATATATATATATATATATATTATTTATCTATGTGTGTGTATATATACATATATATATATAGTATTTATCTGTGTGTCTGTGTGTGGGTTAGTTGAAATTTAATTTAGTAGACCTTCTTTATTTATATATCACGCTAGTCATAGAACCACGTAAGGGTTGGAGAAATTTTGTCAATAATACAAAGTTGAGAAGTTGAAGGATTGTTTTATGATGAATTCATGTTAATTTGATTGTCAACATCTATTCTCATTTGAGAATGGGTGGGAGAATCAGGAGGATCTTGATCAAAAGTAGTAGATTTATAAATTGTAGTAGGAATATTAGGTGTTAAATCTACACTTTGAATTTCTATTTTTGTGTTGAGATTTTTTTTTTTGTCTACAGGGATTGAAGATATTGAATACCTTGGAGATGTGAATGAAGAAGGTCTATTAAATTGAATTTCATTTGATCCATTTGAGAATTCAACAATATTTGAAATAGAACTAAGTTGTGTTGGGATACGTTTTGGAACAAGATTAAAGATTTGTAAAAAATAAAAGAAAAAATAAAATAATATGTCTAAAAATTCAACATGTATTAATAAAAAGGATCTATTAATTAAAAGGATAAAATAAGGCATGAGATATGAGTAAAACTTAATATTAAAATATTTTGAAGAATACAACTTTGCAAGATACAATAGGAAAGAATTCTAAAAATTTTGATAGAAAATTCTCTCTCTCTCTCTCTCTCTCTTTTTTTTTTTTCAGATTTGCCTTTAATGGCTAACTTTCTCTCCTTTTATAATGCAAGGAGTGAATCTTTTCGAGACATAATTATTTTTCTTCTAACAACTGGAGTAGCAACTTTTACAATAGAACAAACTGAAGTATAATTTGGAACAATAGTAGGTTTGAAAACTTTTACAATAGAAAAAACTACTATTATTTTTGAACAGTAATAGTCTTGAAAATCTTATTTCTAGCTTGAATATCTTATCTTCACTCAATTCTACCGTGAATTAGTTGAACATTAGTTATCTTCCATAATCATGAGTCATCTTCCACTTAATTATCATCCACCTTTGTTAATTATGAGTAATTATCTACTTTATGAGTCATTTTTGTAATGATTATATCATGTGCGGTCTTCTAAATTTGAGAAAATCTGCCAAAACAATCACCTTTATTTTGATTTGCATCTACACTACTTGAGACATGATTTTCTATTCTTATTCATCAGAATCTATTTAAAAAAACATGTCTTGTAACTATTTTTTAAATTTTTTCTTTTGTTATTGTAGCTGCCACAGAACTCTGAATTTTGCTTTTCAAACAAAAAAATGCAGCTTTTTCAGGAATATTTTTATAATAATGGTTTGTCACCATTTTATTATTGTATTCTTGAGCTAATGTAGGGAGAACATGAATACTTTGTTTTTAACAAATTCCAACAAAATATATAGGGAAGCTAATTTTGATTAAAGAAGTGAAAACACTTGATATGATCGGCTAAATGATTATAACTTGAATTTTGAATAAATTTATCGTATTCTGTCTTGAATCCAGGAGGTAGTGTAAGTGGAGTAGCACCAAACTCATCCCATCAGTCATAGAACCACCTAGGGTATATAGTAAAATTTTTAGTGAATTTAATGAAACAGGAATGAGTAAATGGCCTATAAAAAATAAAATTGTACTAGCCTTAATGTAGTAATAATAATTATAAGTTGGAGGAAAGTAATTTTGAGAAAACAATTCAGGGGAAGAATAATTTTGTACGGCCAATCAAATGGCTGAAGAATTTAGAGTATTTTTATTTTATGGTAATCAATAATATTGGGATTTGCTAAATTTGGTTTTGGAGTAATTTCAATAGAATCAGTATCTACTAGAATAAACTAGCCATAAAATTCTCACGTTTTTCCTTGAGTGTTTAAAATAAAATAATTGTCTAGGAAAAAAAATATTTGGGACAATTCTGAATATGCAAGAAGATTTTGACCATGTTTTAAAGTTAATATAAGTTTGATATTTTCTTTTAAAATATAACCAATAATTTTAGAAGAAAAAGTTGTTGATGTTGGAGTGATGCCTTTTACACACCTAGTTATAATATTTATGAAACACCTAAATCCTACTACTAACTAGGTGGCATCCTGCAAGTATACGGTTGTCAACTAGTAGTGAAGGGAAGTAGGGATCGTTCCCACAAGGATTGTTGTAAGGCAAATATCAAGATTTACGAGTATTTGTATAGTTCATATTTAAACTCAAGTAAGCAAGACCAAATTAAGCTAATTTATCTCAATGAGAGATGAAACTATACTAATCAAGTTCATATTTAAACTCAAGTAAGCAAGACCAAATTAAGCTAATTTATCCACTAAAACAAGTAATGGAAACTATATAATTCAAGCAATTATGAAATTAAGAGACTAGCTACTAAATTTTAACAAAAGCAATTAACTAGAAGCACTTAATTTTACTCTAGATTGACCAAAATAAGGCTAAAATTAAAAGCAAGCAAGTTATTCAATTAAAAAGACTACAAATAAGAACCTTGAAAACTAAAAGCAACCATTTCTACAACAGAAATTGGAAAAAGTTAAAATTGAAATCTAAATGTTTTTGGATTTTTGAGGATAATAAAGAAAGTCCACTAAAAATTAATTGGAAATTAATGCAAGAAATTGAGAATTATTAACTAAAAAGAAAGAAATTAACAAGAAGCCTAATTTTTCTAAGAAACCCTAGATTGCAAGCAAAGAGATTTTCACTAAATTAAACTAGAAAGTAAGTAAAAATTATATCTGCTTGAAGCTAATGATTAACCCATTACAACTATCTACTCAAAATTTAAACTTGCAAAGAAATTAAAAGTAGATCTAAGAAATGATTAAAGAGGACTTTTCATTATTCAAAAGAAACTTGAGGGTCAAGTTTTCCTAATCTTTCCTAAAATCTACTAATTTCCTATTTAAATCTGTCCTACTTACTCTATTTCAACTTTTGAAGTAGCTTAAAATGTGTAGTGCTATACAAGGCAAAAATCAGAAATTGTTTGCTGGAAGACTACAAAATTGCCCTCACAACTTATCCCTCAGCGAGTCGAGATCGCGATATGTAGGATTTGAGATCGCGATCTCGACTCTAATACATTTAGGGCATTTTCCCTAGTCGAGATCGCGATCTGGACTCTTCCTAACATTCTTCCATTTCTTCCATTATTGCAATTTGGTCCTTTGAGCTTTTTTCATTCTAGATTCCAACCTCTAATTTTGACCTGCATAATATTAACACCATTAAGCAATTAATTAAGCTAGAAATTTAATAAAAACTTATCATAATTAACAAGAATGAAAATACAAACACATATGAAAGAAATTAAATAAAATCTTCAATTACTTACCCAAAGTTCAGGATTACATAAACTTAGAGAGAAATAACTCTAGTTTACTAGAATTATAATGGAGGAGGAGTAGTAAGATTTTAAGAGACTGTTTGAGAGGTTGTTGGAGAAGATTGTGCTTGAGTGGAGGGATATGATGGTTGATTTTGTACCGCACCAATGAATGTTTGAGGAATTGCCTCAATATAAGAAGCTTTTGCTCTTGAACCTTCAATGGAAGTGTTCTAGGAAATGTTAGAGTAGGTAATTTAGGAAAATGTGGCATAGTAGGCCGAATTCCTAACGGTTTTATATCAATTCTTACTCTTCTTGAATCCATCATTATTTCCCTATAAAAATTCTCTCGCAAGTAAATTTGAAAGAGAGTTTTACTCACTTTTAGTGTATTCAATCTAGAAGTCAAAATTAGAAAGAATTGCTTACCATCTTGCAAAAATTTGTTTGGAACTAAGTTTTTAACATCTTTTTTTAAAATTTCTTTTGCCGCTTTACAATCAATACGTAAAAGAAAATTTTTGTTATTATATCAAATCATCTTGAAATTTAGATATAGTAGTACGTAATACTGTAGATAAAATTTCTTTTTTAATAATTGAGTAGTTTCGCTGGGCCCCAATCCAAATTCCTGAATGAAATTGTTTAGAACTAAGAGAAAGCTTTTGTTTAAGCAGACCACTATATCCTATATCTGAAGTATCTATTTTTGCTACCATGAATGCATGAGGCTACAATATTCCTAAACATGGATCTAATAATTTTTTGAGTTTTTGTACAATTGATGTATGTTCAAAAGACTATGCAGGTGGGTTTTTCTTAATCACTGATAAAGTGGTTCACACACTTGTCTAAGATGAGGAATAAAGTCTGAAATATTATTAAGACATCTTAAAAATCTTTGCAATTGAGTCTTATCATTAATTTCATCTGGGAATTTAGAAGAGAATTCTAATGCTCTACATATTGGTATATAATTACCATGATACAATTCATATCCTAAAAGTCAAATATGTGTTTTAAGTAATTTCATCTTTACTAGATATGATGCAGATAACACTAAACCATTTTTTGGGGAAAAAATATCCAGATATTTAAAATGTTGATCAATTGTTTCAGAAAAAAATGAGTACATCAATACAAACAATTGAAAAAAAATGAATATGGATTAAGTATTGTGTTAACAATATTTTATAATTCAAAAAGAGCATTTTTTTAATCCAAAAAATATAGCATTCCATTTGTAGTGACCAAATAGGGCAGTAAAAGCAGTCTTACACTTGTCTTGTTTAGTTATTTGAACGTGTTAAAATCTTGATTTAGTATTAAATTTGAAATAAATAGTAGATTGAAAAGTTCTTTTGAGTATATCTCTATTGTTGGGAATTGAGTAATGTATCCATTGCAGAACTTTATTCAATGATTTATAATTTATAACAAGTCTTGGAGTGCCTCTTTCTATTTCAGCTTGATTATTGACATAAAATACTAAATAATTCCATACAGATTTAAATGGTCTAATAATTTTTTTGTCAAGAAATGTACTTATTTCTTTTTCCTTACAATTATCCATAAGGTCACGATTTATTTGGATAAGATGAGCTTTTGTAGAATATTTCTTCCATCAAATCCTTTTATATATGGAAGAAACACAGTATGTTGTTTTCTATTCCAAAAGGCATTTGCCAAATCGGAAAAAACTTGTGTTTTAAGAAGTTTTTGAAAATTAAAGATTTTTTGTTGAATTTTTGAATTTTGAAGTTATTGTTTTATACATTTCATGATGAATTTCCTTTTTTAAAAATATAAAATGTGTTTATTGAGGCGAGATATACAATAAGTTTTGATCAATTGAATATATTTTGTTAATATTTGGAAGACGAGAAATAGTATAGGATTTTAATTATATCTTTAGAAGTAGGAGAGTGTATAAATAGAAAAAGAATAGTTTGATCAAAAATTTGTGTTCTAATACCTTGTTCATCTATAATAGAAGTATATATTTGAGTAATAAAAGTAGTTTCCAAAATAACTTCTTGTGCTAAACTTTTTACTAGAATAAACAAGAAGAATTAGAGTTTTTAAAACACATATTTTAATTACAAATATGAGCTTTTGATAATTTTTATTTTATATCTTATTTAGACCCGTTAGTAGAATATAATTTTTTAGACGTTTTTTTCGTAATATTTAGTATGTATTAATCCTTTCAAAAAATAGGTTTGGTTTGCTCCTAAATCTATTACTATAATAAGATCTACAAAAAATTCTTTGTTTATTACTATTTTGACAAGAACATAAAATTTTTGATACATATCGTTGATATTACTGCAATAAATTCTTGGTTTGGAGAATTATTATCAACAATAGAAGTTGAGAAGTTGAAGGATTGTTTTCTGTTGAATATGCTATAGTAGTAGAAATTGGGGGATTTTGTTATTTCTAAAATTAAAGAGATAAAAGAGAAAATTTTATATCAACATTTTCTTGTTGTAATAATTTAACTTCTTTTTTGAGCTGTTCAAGTTTTAGTTCTTGAAGAGTTGTTGTAGAGGTTGTATTTTTAAATTTAGAAAATTCTTCTTGTACATTGAAGGTTCAACTTTACATTTTTGATCTTGAAAACAATATCTTTAAGTTTTAACAAATATTGTTTCTTTGTATCTGAATCATTAATTTATCAAAAAAATCAAAGAAAAATTATTTATCTTGAGAAGAAATGACATTAGTTTGGAAAGAATATGAACATACTCCTAAAGAGTCACAATCTTGAGGATCAGGAGTATCTTCATAATCAGATGATGAATTTTCTGGAATAGCATAAATTACTTCATCTTTTCATATGAAAAATGAACAGAATGATCATCTAAAGATTCTTGATCTAATATTTGGAGAAGTTGATTTTTCAATGATTCTTCCATTTCTATGGAAGAGATTATCCTTTCTCACTTTATAGAATTTCATTATATGACCTAGTTGGTTGCATTTCCAACCATTTCAATTAGAAAAAGAAGCTTAGGATTGTGATTTGTTAACTGATTTATATGTTTTTGTTTTAGAAGTAGAAGGCTCGGAATAAGATTGGAATGGATAAGATCTAGACCTAGAATTTTATGTAGTCATTTTTTAGTTTTTTTTACTTTACTAGAGGGAGCAATAATTTTCTCAAAACCAAAATCTAGACAAAACGATCCTAATTTTTTTCTTGAGTCTTTACTGTCTCTTTTCAGTCGACCTTTTAATTTTAAATTAGTACATAAATACAATCCTTCTATGTTGACATAATTTAATAAATCTTCATATGTAAGGGTCTAGAAAGGAATTTCACCATTATATTTATTATGAATTTTTTGACAAACCTTTTCTACAAAAAGTTTTGGAAGACTAGCTACAAATCTTTCTTCCCAATAAACATGATTATAATTAGTTCTAAGAATTACTTTGTTAAGAAATATATGATTATACTATTTAAATCATTAAATTTTGAACAAGTAAGAGTAGCTAATATTTAAAAATTACGATTTTGAAAATTTTGGGATTCACATGTAAAATATTTAGTAATTACATAAAGAAGGGTAGGAATAGCATGATATGCTTGTACTTGGATTTGTGCAATTTGAATATGTGTGGCAACAAATTGAAAATTGTTACTTGTAGCAGATTCAAAAACTTGAGGTACTGGAGTAGGGATATTTTTAACTGCATTTTGAATCTAATGTTATTTAGAGTCAATGAGATAATTATCCTACCATCCCTTAAGAGTTTCAATAAAACCAGCAATAAGAAATTTAGCACATCGATGGTCATCATTACCTTTTCTTTTATAGGCAGTGATAGTGATTACCCATTTCATGTATAAGATTGTAAATTTGATATTCTGTTAATCCATCAATGTTCTATTCACTAATAGAATCTCCATTGTATGAAGCGTAAGCAAGAGTACGTCTTTCTTCATATTGTATGATTTTTTTCCAATAAATTTCAAACCATTTAAGAAAATCAATGTAAAGTCAAAGTCTTTGCAGATAAGAATAATATTGAGATCTAAATTTTTCTTGTTCTTTGAAAAATTTAGAAAAGAATCATTTACATTTTTTCGCATCATTAGATGAATGTAAAAATAAAAAATAAAAAAATTCTCTTAACTTGTCTTTATTTAAAATGAATTCGGATAAAATCATGTTAATTTGATCATCAATATCTACTCTCATTTGAGAATAGATGGGAGAATCAGGAGGACCATTTATAAGGGATAAACCTATTCTGATTGCAACTACACCATTCTGGTTTCTTTAACGTCTGAATCAATATTCTCAGTGAAATCTACTAGGGCTTGTCCTTTGAAATCACATATGGGTTGATATTGTATCTCAAAATTTCCTAGCTCGACCTACCATTTAATTATTCTTCCTAAGCAATCAGTTTTACCCAGTACCTATCTCAAACGATAATTGGTTAAAACAGTGACCTAGTGAGCCTGGAAATAGGGTCGCAACTTTTGACTTGAAAGAATGAGCGCATACGATAGATTTTCGATGTGTAAATAGCTCCACTCTATTCCCTACATCACCTTGCTGACATAGTATATGGGGTATTGCACCTAGTCTTGGGTCTCTTTCACTGATACTGAGCTCACAGCCAGATCTCTTACGGAAAGGTACAAAAATAACATTTCTCCAACTTTGGAATTGTAAGCCGCGAGATCTCCTGTAGATAGATTTTAAACTTTGAAAAGGCTTTTCACAATCTTCTTTCCATTGGATTGCTTCTACTTTTTCAATACTCTAAAAAAATGCAAACTCTTTTCTATAAACTTGGATAGGGACCTGTTGGGGCTGAGATTCTTCTTGTCAGCCTCTGTACTTCTTTTAGCATTGTAAGAGATCTCATTTGGAGAATGGCTTTTATTTTATTTGGGTTAGCCTCTATCCCATATTCTGACAGCATGAAACTCAGAAATTTTCCTAAACATACCCAAAAGTACACTTGTTTGGATTTAACCTCATTTGAGTACCCCTCTGTACTTCAAAATTTTCTTTCAAGTATGTTATCAAATCAGCAGCTTTACAACTTTTGATCAGCAAGTCATTGACGAAAACTTCCATGGTAATTCTAGTTTGAGGTTTAAAAGCTTTTCCACAACCTCTGATAGTTTAGCCCAGAATTCTTTAGGCCAAATGACATGGTGACACAAAAACATGTCCCTTTATCCATGATAAAAGAGGTTTTCTCCTCGTCATGTTGATAAAAGTAAATTTGGTGATATCTTTTGTAGGCATCTAGGAAACAGAACAACTTTAAGCTGACTATGGAGTCCATCATGACTTTAATTATAGACAATGGATAAGAGTCCTTCGGGCAAGCTTTGTTGAGAACCATAACATCAATACATAACCAGGGTTATCCATTTGGATTGATTGCCAAGAATAGATAGGCCAGCCAGACTAGGTAATAAATGTGTCTTGCAAGTCCTGAAGATACAGCTTTTTTACTACCTTAATTGATAATCCTACTATTCTTCAGAACAAAATATCTCTTTTTCTACTTAACCGGCCGACATGTCGAATCCACACTCAATTGATGTTCAATAATATTTCTAGTTATTCCTATCATGTCCATCATCCATGGACCATGCGAATACCTCTGCATTCTTCCGTAAGAGGGCAATCATTGTGACTTTAACTCAGGGGTCATTCATACCCTATTCTTACTTTCTTTTCGGGATATCTCGGGTCGTCCCACTAGCTCGATTTCCTCATTCTAGCTAATTTTCTTTTGGTTTGATCTCAATTCTGGGGCTGTAAATCATGCATTGTAAGCACCAAGCTGTTGTGAGAATTGAGGGATACTATATATCATTCCCGTGCTAGATTTCTATAAGAAAAGAGTTCCCACCCCTTTCTCGATCAGAAATTTCACGCATAGATGATAGGAGGGTATAGCTCAGAATACATTCAAACCAAGCTTCGCGAAGATTGCATTATGCAATGATTTAGCTTTGATCACTAAAAAGTTTATGGTCTCAGTTGCTCGCACAGAATCTTCTTCCATTGTCACGTTAAAATTGATCTACCCCTCAGGAATTACTGATGCCCTGAGAACCTTATCAACGGTGTGTGCACAAGTTCCTACAAACCTTCAATTTAACTTTCATATCTAGGAAAGCTTTGTAGAAGATTATGTTTACCGAATTGCCATTGTCTACATACACCTTATTCATTTTGTAGTTTGTATTAATCATGCTCACTACTTTAGTGTTATTGTGGGGAAAGCTTGGTGGAACGTCGTCTTCAAGCAAAAAGGTCAAAGACTCAGTCCTCATTAGCCTCTCACAATCATCATCACAACTAGGGCCAACCTACAGATAAGCCTCATGGGCTGACTTGGTGTCACCCCCCAGTTGGCCGTCTACAATGACATTAATTTACCTTGCTATATTATGTACATCCTACATGCGGGGAGGCATCATCCTTGTTTGCTCTTCCAGCTTGCCTTCCACCCCATTTAGGTTGTTGAGTGTAATCCTTCTCTGTTCGATCTTGCCTTTTGTCACGATCGTACCTGTTAGTGTATGTCCTAAAACCAATTAATTTTAGGGATAAATTACACTTCTATATTTATGTATATTTTGTAAGCTATGGCATTTAACGAATAAAATATTTATATGTAAAATCATAAGGAGTTATGATGTAATTATATTTTATTCGTGTATATCCCTAATCGTAGTGTATGACACTAGTATATTAGCACATAAGAGTATGTGGATGCTTATTAAGAATAAGTGCATCGGATTGACCCGCTAAGAGTATTCCACACGGATTATTATTTAAATGCCAGTGGATTAATCTCTTTGTGATAGTAGTGTAATGGTCCTTTGACTTGAGGTCATGAGTTTATCTTGACTGTGGATTATTATTCTTTGGCTCTATTAGTCGTCCTGAATTAATGAGTCCTTACATACTGTAACAGTTCGGGTATAATATTATATGAGAAGATCTCTTATACACATCTAGATGTGTATAAGAGACAGGTGATATAAGAGACTATTATCCCAAGATGACCACTTCTTGAAATACGATTCGGAAATGTTTATAAAGTGGAAATAGATTTTACAGTGTCTAGATGTCTATTTCAAGTGTCTTGATGTGTATAAGAGACAGCCGATGATCTAGATATTGAAATCCTTCGATAAGAGTTGGCATTACATCTGTATTCTTGAATTAATCGGGATATAGGTTGGTGAAAGGATATTAATTATAGGAGAACTAGTCACGGATGGGTGATGTCGAACCACTTGACATATCTCAACACTTGGGTGGTCATGATGCTTTGCTAGAAGCCAATCTTGATCTATAAGTGTAAATAAATTAATTGGAGAATTAATGATAAACTAAAGGGTCACACACTTAAGGATAATTAATTCAGGATTAAAATGATTTGATAAGTATGAGATACTTATGGGTTAATTTATGAGATAAATTAACTTTTGGGTTTAATTATAATAAGTTATAAATATTAGGAGTTAATATGTAAGACATATTAAGAGTCCTAATGGTTTTATAATTATTGATATACCCATGACCCAAACTGATTAGAATTTATAATTCCCTAAACCCAATTTGATTGGGATTCTATATTATTATATATATGATATATCATTAGGTATAATATATATAAAAGGAAGTAGTACTATTGGTAGGACTAATACATTGACGGCCAAAAAGGCCAAAATAAAAAAAAGGACTAGTACTTGTCTAGAAAAGCAAAACTGCAAAAAGGACTAGTACTTACGGTTTTTATTTTGGGAAAAAGCCAACAAAATTCCTTTTTAAATCGTGAGAGTCACGATTGAGAAATAAGGGAAAAATAATTTAGGAGCTAGCACTCAGTGGTTTGGGTCAATCAATCTTGTGAAGATTCTTGATTTAATTATCTGTGTGGATACCATTAGAGGCCGGGCACCTGTGCGGCTTGTGGATCGACGTCCCAAACATATTGGAGATTTTACTGCAATTTTAAGGTATGATCTCTATACTTTTCTTGTACTACGCATAAATTAATCAAGGTGATCCGTGATAGAAAAGTAAAAATTTTAAATTCCGCTACGTTATATCTGATTTACTTTCTTACAGTACCTGTCATGTACCGATCTCGCCTTTCTCCACTATTTCTTTCTTTTGCTTCTTATAAACTGATCAAATTCTTTCCTTCAGATTGCTAATTCAATCTCTTTGGCTAAGTCGGTACATTTTTCTATTACACGACCGTGGGTCCTGTGACACAAACAGAATCTTTTTTTATCTCACTTGAAAGCAGGGGTGAGAATTTTAGGGTGCCTATTCAGGTACCTTTGGTTTTCAACTCTACATTAGGATTTCTTAGCGACTCGCATTCAGTGGGGTGTAATTCTTTCTTGCAATGTTTACCCCTACTGCGGGTTATGCAATGGGAATTGTAACCTATCAGTGACCTTCCTTCTTTCTCCTTAGGTTGAAGTGCATAACTTCTTATTTTTTCTCCTGGAGCATATTTTGAGATTTCCTATTTCTTCTTATTTGACTTTTCCTCTGTGATAGCATCAAGTGCTCTTTGCGTCACGTATTTTAAGAGACATTTTTCATTTAGTGACTGGCTAAACTATCCAGGTTTTATCCCACTAACAAAGGATGTAGTTAACAACAGGGGCTCTCATTTTTATCCTCGACCTATAAGATCTCCTTGTTGAAGTGGTTTACAAATTCTTGAAAAGGCTTATCGTTCCTCTACCTCACGTGTAACACTTGGACTTTTTCGATCTTTTCACGTGAACTTCTTCTAATCATTCCACGTCCATTTATATTCATTCTTATCTATTAAAGTGTCCCTTAATATTACTCCTTAAGATTCAAAGACTATTTTACCCTTTCTAGATAGTTTCCTAAGTCGGCGGGCATGTGCAATTAAGAGAAACTTTAGCGACCAAAGTACAATTTTGAAAATTTAGCTACGCTTCCTTAAGACGCCACCTCCATAGCATTTTTATGGCCATTTTTATCTCCAAAACCAGTTTCACACTTATTTTCTCTCGCAAATTTCTACAACTTCTTTAAGCTGAAATCTTAATTTCAAACTAAAAATTTGGATTAAACCAAGGAAATTGAAGGTGTAGAAGTGTTCTAGAACTAATTTTCCATCTTATTAGGTAAGACCATTTTTACATGAATTATTGTAGGGTTTTGCAGCCAAGTTTCCTAGTTCCAAGAATCAAAGTTGTAGTAATCTTGTTATTTATGGATTTTTCTTGTTATCAAACGTATTTTTGTGTTAAATAGCCTTTATTTATGGTTTAAAACAACTTCAAAACATCTAAAATAAAGAATTTCATTGAGGGTTTCAAGGCTGCCAATGAATTGAAAGTTATTAAATCTTGTTGTTATGCATATTTTGATTATTACTTATATGAACACTACATCAATTATATTCTTACATTCAGCAACTGGGATTAAATGCCATTTACTGAGCAATGTTTTCTTACCCTGTTATTCAATATTTGTTTTACAGTAGAGGACCCGTCTAAGAAACTTGTAGCCCCAGAGTTTAGTACTGAACATGGTGAGGATTACGGTACAAACTATAGCTATTAGAGCTAGGGTATGATGGTTTGTTTAGTAAGAGGTTTTTGTTCTTGTTTTGCCTATGTGCGAATGTCTTAGTTTTGTAAGAATATGTATATAGAACCTTGTTACTGGCTTAAGTTATGTTTTGATAGTTCGTATACAAGTGTGCTTATTTTGTGTAAGTGATGTTACTTATGGAAGCATTATCACTAGTTTTGAATGGTTAAATAAATATGGTTTATATATTGCTCTTTTACTGTGCCTTACGTGCTTGGGGTGATCCTGAAGTCTGGTATATTATTATCCTATTTTGGGTACATGACATTGAGTGGTATCAGAGCATAAGTTACTTAATCCTGCGTCTAGTAATAAGTTGAATTGTTATTGTTATGAGTGTGGTATTGGGTCCAAGGACTTGCAAGTAATTCAGGGTCTGAAAATAGCCACCTTGGACTAGGAGTTATTGTAATTCATTGTCTTTAATACTTAAGTGGGGAGTGGTTGAAGACTTGAAGTGCATGAGTGTGTTTTCAATGGTTAATATATAATAAAGAATTGACTTGTGATACTTTTTTTGAAATGTGTAGGATAATGGCACCTAAATTAAGTAGAAAGTCAGACAGACCCAACAGGCAGTGCGCGTAGAGGAGGAAGATGCACCTAAACATGAGAAGACTGGTACTAGTCAGGAGTAGACAGGAGAGCCTATTAAGACTGATCATGGGGTTGAGGAGCAAGGTCAGGTAGATAGACAACCTCAGTAGCAACAACAACCACCGGCGCCAATAATAAATTATGCTACCATTGTGGTTATTATAGGTCAGGTAGTGTATGTGGCTGTTCATGTTACTCCAACAAACCCAACACCTAATCCACCACTATAAGTTGAAGCCAAGGGTATTGATCACTATTATAAGTTAATAAGAAAGATGGGATCCCTACATTTGATGGTAGATTAGATGCAGATAAGGCTAACAAATGGTTAGACCAAATTGATAAGAATCTAGATTTGCTAGATGTTCTAGATGAGTACAGGTTCCAAATAGTGTTACATAATTAGGGATGCAAATACATGGTGGAAAGAGGTGAGACCTTTACTTGGCCAGTTAGGACAGATTTCCTAGGAGGACATCAGGGAGACATTTATGGATTATTTTTATCCTCTATTGCTTTGGGTTGAGATAAGAGAAGAGTTTGATTCCTTCAGGCAGATTCCTGGGATGATAGTGGTTTAGTACTCACAGTGACTCCATGCTCTTGGAAGGTTTGTTTTGGGTGTTATGAAAGACGGAGTTTAAAAATGTCAGCACTTTAGAAAAGGATTATTAAAGGAGATCAAAGATGCAACAGCTGCTGTTGATACAATCACATTTAGAAGCCTTTATGAGACTGGTGTATGGGTAGATACATATTTACAGTAGCTGACCTTAGAGGAGGGAGTTGTTGGAGCTACATATGCTATACCAACGAGACCAGTATACAGACCTGCAGCACCTCTGGCTCGCTTTGTTCGACTACCAGCACCAGTACCTCAATTTCGAAGCTTTAGGCTACAAACACCACAGATGAGGCCACGACCATCTCTAGCTATTGTTGGTCTTTCCAGAGTCATTGCCTAGAGGGGAGTACCAGCACCTACCCAGCCCCAACACATAGGTTCGTCCTATTTTCCCAGTGTGTGATCATTGCAAATGCCAACATAGAAGAGAATGCAGATAGAGGTTTGGAGCATGCCTAATATGTAGTAGCTTTGACCACCGGATTAGAGATTGCCCCATCCCAAAATAAGAGCACCAGAGCAATAGGGCCTAATAGGAAGAGATGACAATAGTACTAGTTCCGCCACAGCTTGTGTATATGTCCTGACACAGTAGGAGGCAAACAAATCAGACCAAGTTGTGACAGGTACGATACTAATGAATAATGTGCAACAATAGCTTTATTCAATTGTGGTGCCACATTTTATTTTATATCTAGAAGGCCCAGTAGAAAGTTAAGTATGAAATTAGATTGGCTTTATACTCCTTATAAAGTTGGTACTCTAGATGATGGGATTCTTGAATCTAGATGGGTATACCCAAATTGCGAAGTGTCATTGTGGATGATTTTGAATTTGATGTCAATCTAGGGTAACTTAATATGTCTGATTTTGCTACTTGTGCTATTAGGTATGGACTAGTTGTCTCAAAATTATGCTCACATAGATTGTAGAAAAAAGAAAGTCAGTTATTGTTGTCCAGAGAAGGAAGAATTTGTGTACTGGTGTGGTATCACGAAACCACAAAGGTAACCTATACTGATATTATGTGATTAGTGTAGAGAAAAGGGCCTCAAATTGGAGGATATTTCAGTGGTGCAAGAATTTCCAGATGTAATCCTAGAGAACTTTCCAAGGTTACCACCAGAAAGAGAGATAGAGTTTGAGATTAATTTACCACCAAAGATAGTATCAATATCAAAAGCTCTTTGCAAAATGGCACTAGCAAAACTTAAGGAGTTGGAGATTCAATTATGAGAGTTATTCGACAAAAAATTCATATACCCTAATTTGTCTCGTTAGGGTGCTTTAGTGCTATTTATGAAGAAAAAATGATGGGAATCTCAGGCTATGCATTGATTATAGAGAGCTAAATAAAGTCACCATCAAGAATAATTATCACTTAGCCAAGAATTGGTGGCTTATTTCATCAACTGAAGGGTGCTAAGGTATTTTGTAAGATAGACTTGAGATTCGAGTACCATCAGTTAAGGATGAAGGCAGAAGATATTCCAAAGAGTGCTTTCTAGACCAGATATAGCCATTACGAGTTCTTGGTGATACCATTTGCGTTGACTAATGCCCCTGTAGCTTTCATGAATCTAATGAATAAGGTATTCAAACCCTATTTAGATAGCTTTGTAATCGTGTTAATTGATGAGATCTTCGTGTACTCACTCAGTGAAGAAGACCATAAAGAACACATCAAGGTAGTGCTACAAACCTTGAGGGAAGAGAAATTGTATGCTAAGTTTAGTAAATGTGAATTCTGACTAAAAAGTTTAATTTTCTTAGGACACATCATTTTAGAAACTGGAGTATCTGTGGATCCTAGAGAGATAATTGTTGATTGACCCACCAAAAAAATGTGATAGAGGTTCGTAACTTCTTAGGTTTGATAGGTTATTATATACCAGAAAATTTGTGGAAGGGTTCTCTTTGATAGCAATGCCACTAATTAGCATTACTCAGAAGAAGACTAAGTTTGAATGGGATGCCGATTGTGAGGCTAGCTTCCAGGAGTTGAAGAATAGATTAATTCTACACTATTGTTGACATTTCCATTTGGAATTGGGGGATTTGTGATTTATAGTGATGCTTTTAAGAATGGTTTGAGTTGTGTACTAATGCAGAATGGCAGAGTCATTTCATATGTTTCGAGACAGTTGAAGCCTTATCAATAGAACTATCATATTCATGACCTGGAGTTGGAAGCCATTGTATTTTCCTTGAAGATCTGGAGACATTATCTCTATGGGGAACAATGTGAGATGTTCACTGACTACTAGAGCCTAAAATATTTGTTCACACAAAAAGAGCTCAATATGAGGCAGTGTCAATGATTGGAACTACTCAAGGATAATGACATGAAGATCAGTTACCACCCTAGGAAATCCAACTGCGTGGCAGATGCATTGAGTAGGGAAATCTTCTGAAGCTATGGCTAACATGCTAGTGCAACAAATGGAAGAACTTAACCTTGAGTTGGTAGAATCCACGACAAATGTTCTAGAAACTCTAGTGGTTCAACCTACACTCATTGATAGGATTAAGCTAGTAGCTCAAGCCATTGATGCGGAGTTAATAAAGATTAAAAGCAAGGTGGAAAGTGGAGATCTAGGGAATTTCATATTACTGTTAATGGCTTTATTTGGATAAAAGGACGACTTTGTGTTCTAGCAGATGAGACATTGAAGAAAGAAGGAATGAATGAAGCTCAAAGGTCTAAGTTCTCAATTCACCCAGGCAGTACCAAGATGTACAGAGACTTGAAACAACATTTTTGATAGAACGATATGAAAAGAGAAATTGTCGAATTCGTGTCCAAGTGCCTAGTTTGCCAACAAATGAAGGCTGAACATCAGAAACCAAGTGGACTACTCAACCCGTTACCTACTCTAGAATGGAAATGGGAGCACATCACGATGAAATTTTTGTTACTAGCCTGCCTAAGACCAGACTGAGAAATGGTTGTATTTGGGTTGTGGATGACAGGATGACTAAATCTACTCACTTCTTGCCTTTGAGGACCCCTACCCCCATGGACAGATTAGTAAGGATTTACATGAATAATAATGTAAAGTTGCATGGAATACCAGTTAGCATTATCTCATATCAGGATCCAAGATTCATCTCGAAGTTTTATATAGCTAATCAGCAAGCTAAAAGCACAAAGGCCATTTTGAGTTCTGCATATCACCCTCAGACAGATGGACATTTGAAAGAGGACTATTCAGACCTTGAAGGATCTGTTGGGGGCCTATGTTATTGATTTTAGAGGTAGCTAGGATAAGCACGTGACATTGATGGAGTTTACCTACAACAATACTTAGCACAGTGGCATTGGTATGGCTCCTTATGAAGCTTTATATGGGAGAAAATGTAGATCACTATTGTATTGGGATGAAGTTGAGGAAAGAAGATTAATGAGGCCAAAGATAGATTCAGATTACAGTGGATAAGATAGTCATTGCTTGGGACAGACATAAGGTAGCTCAAGATAGACAAAAGAGTTAGGCATCTATGAAAAGATGACCATTAGAATTACAAGTTGGGGACAAGGTATACATAAGAGTTTCACCTACCAGAGGGGTTATAAGGTATGGCGAGAGTGGGAAAATAAATTCCAGGCTTGTAGGACTTTTGAAATAATTAAAAAGGATGGGAATTTGGCGTATCAACTGGCATTACCTCCATAATTGTCCTAGGTATACAATATATTTCATGTTTCTCAGCTTCGAATATATTTACCTGATTTGTCTCACGTGATTGAGAATCAACTCTTAAGTGGCAAGAAAGAGTTGATTTATAAAAACGTAATAGTTCAAATTATTGATACTAAAAAGCAAGTCCTTCATAATTAGTCAATTCCTTTTGTCAAGGTTCACTGGTCAAATAATTCAAAAAGGGAGGCTATTTGGGAATCCAAGGCAAGCAAGCAAAACAAGATCGATATCTCTACTTGTTTGACGCATAGATGCATTAAGTTTCAAGGCAGAAAAAATTCTTAAGGAGGAGAGTGTGTAACAGTTGAACTTTTTCAATCTTTCTACGTAAACATCTTCTAATCATTCCACATCCATTTCTATTCTTTCATATCTTTTTAAGTGTCCCTTAATATCACCCCTTAATGCTCAAAAACTATTTTACCCTCTCTAGATAGTTTCCTAAATTGGTAGGCCCATATACAATTAAGTAAAACTTGAGGGACCAAAGTACAATATATATATATATATATATATTTGTGTGTGTGTGTGTGTATATATATGTATGTATATGTAAATATATATATATATATACATATATGTATGTATGTATGTATATATGTGGATACATGTATATATATATACATATGTATGTATATGTATATGTAAGTACGGATATGTATGTGTGTGTGTGTATATATATGTGTATGTATGAATGAGTGTATATATGTATATATACATACATAAATATATTGTAGTGATATATATATATAGACACACACACATATATATATATGTATATGTATGTATATATATATATATATGTATGTATATATACATACATATATATATATGTGAATATATACATATATGTGAATATATACATATATGTACATATATACATATATGTATGTATATGTGTGTGTATATATATGTATATACATATATATATGTACATATATATACATATACATACTTACATATACATATACATACATACATACATTTATACATATATATATATACATGAGATCGCATCCTTCTAGCGTGTGGCTTAATGACCCCCTCCATCACAAGTTGTTTTCTAGCTTTCAATCTTTCCTCAACCGGATCCATAGCGACACCTACCCTTAAACATAAGGCGGCGATCAAGTGCGGATACCACAACCCAGATTGCTTGGTAGTCGCTGAACGACAAATCTCTTTATATATCAACTGTCAGACATCAATAGATTTTCTAGTGGCAACACAAAACATCAATTTAGTTTTGCCCGTTCCAAAGTAACATGTGAAATATGACTTACAGGAAGAAGTCGGGCAAGTATAAATTTAAACTACACTAGCCATGCAGGTTTAAACCTATTGAAATCAAAATGCCGAGCTACGTCCCCATCAGTTGTAAAGGTCCATTGTACCTCCCCATCGCATAGGACACAGGTAGTCATGCTAAGCTCCATGCGGGCATTGCGAATTACCGACCACTCATTTCGTCGAACCTGGTTTAGCTGCAAAATCTGATTGATCTCATCTACCGAGATGTCCACACACTACCCATTCATGTACATCTACTAGTCACAATAATGAGTAAAATTAGAATAAAATTCCCTCACCACAAGTAGTACTGCATCAATAGGGGTAACAATGAAGTGGTTCCATCCATGTTCCCGTATAACTTGGCGAATCCCAGGTGCCCCACGCAGAGGTACAAATACCCCCTTTTCTTTAATCGCCGCCCACTTTGAGATGTCAATTTTGTATTTCTTATGGGCAGAAAGTAACATTTAGAAATTGCTTCGACTCTGGCTGCGGTTGCTCTTGTTGTGCCTGTTGTCACCTCGATGATGAAATGTCCTATACATACAAGAGTCACTTGTTATGATATCAAACAACCCCACACTTATATAATTCTACAATTTTAATTAATAACCCATCCTATTCACTTAGAATTGAATAGTAGGATTAGTGGTCATTCTAAGTAACACATAAGTAATGGAGTTATCCCAAGGGCAAATAGTCAAAAGATGAACAATCTTACTCACAAATCACGAAAGACGTCTTTGGATGGAAGTTCATGCAAATATGCCGGGTGTACTCCTTTGAATTTAAATGTGTCCAAAACCTCTTCAAGTTCATGAGGCGTGTATAGGGATCTTCGTTGGGACTACTTCTGAACATAGCATGAGTTTGGAGCATCTGGATTAAGGCAGGCTAATTTCAAAGTTGTTAGCTTGCACGGGTATCCGTGCAATGCTAAAGTTCGCTCCATCAAAATTCGGCAAGGCTTATATTCCCTTAATGGCCTTCCATTCCCATTCATGCCATTTCCATTCCCATAACCACCTATTCCATTATTTTCAACAACCTCTTCTTCTTCGTTTTCCATGTTCAAATTTCTTTGATGAGCATTAGCATTTGCCATTCAATCCTTTCTTGCTCTTGTTGTACCCTTCTTAACTTCCGGATTTTCCTTAGCTCTATTTCCTTTTCCTTATCCAAGCAAATGAATGGCCCTTGATCTCCTCTTACTAAGCACTACAACAAAACCAAAGCAAATACTCAATTGAAGTGCCGAGTTAATTCCACAAGACAACCAACAAACATAAAATTAAACAAAATTAACAACTAAATTAAACTAAGTGCTTAATCTACACAACCCGTATAGCGCTTGATATTGCCAAAAACCACAAACAATCTTCGGCAACGGTGCCAAAAACTTGATGCTCTTTACACACCTAGTTAAAATATTTATAAAACACCTAACTCCTACTACTAACTAGGTGGCATCCCATGCAAGTATACAATTGTCAACTAGTAGTAAAGGGAAGTTGGGATCGTTCCCACTAGGATTGTTGGAAGGCAAATACAGAGATATACGAGTATTTGTATAGTTAAGCAAAAATCAATGAGTGAGAGATGAAACTACACTAATCAAGTTCATATTTAAACTCAAGTAAACAAGACCAAATGAAGCTAATTTATCTACTAAAACTAGTAATGAAAACTAAGTAGTTACAAAATTAAGAGACTAGCTATTAAATTCTAACAAAAGCAATTAACTAAAAGCACTTAGTTCTCCCCTAGATTTACCGAAATAAATCAGAAATTAAAAGCAAGCAAGTTACCCTATGAAAAGGACTACAAATAAGAACCTTGAAGACTAAAAGCAACCATTTCTACACTAGAAATTGGAACAAGTTAAAATTGAAATCTAAATGTTTTTGGACTTTTGGATGAAAATAAAGAAAGCCCACTAAAAATTAACTAGAAATTAATGCAAGAAATTGAGAATTTGTATCTTAACTAAAAAGCAAGAAATTAACAAGAACCCTAATTTTTATAAGAAACCCTAGATTGCAAGAAAAGAGATTTTCACTAAATTAAACTAGAAAGAAAGTAAAAATTATATCTACTTGAAGCTAATGATTAAACCACTACAACTATCTAATCAAAAATCAAACTTGCAAAGAAATTAAAAAAAGATCTAAGAAATGATTAAAGATGACCTTTCATTCAAAAGAAACTTGAGAGTCAAGTTTTCCTAATCTATCCTAAAATCTACTAATTTTCTAACTAAAACTATCCTACTTGCCCTATTACAATTTTTGAAGTAGCTTAAATAGTGTAGTGTTCTACAAGGCAGAAATCAGAAATTGTTTGCTGAAAAATTACAAAATTGCCCTCACAACTTATCCCTCAGCAAGTCGAGATCCTAATCTGAAGGATTTGAGATCGCGATATTGACTCTAATACATTTAAGGCAATTTCCCGAGTCGAGATCGCGATATGGAGGAGTTGAGATCGTCTGATCTCAACTCTCTTCCCAGCATTCTTCCATTTCTTCCATTATTGCAATTTGGTCCTTTGAGCTTTGTTCATTCCAGCTTCCAACCTCTAATTTTGACCTGCATAATATTAACACCATTAAGAAATTAATTAAGCTAGAAATTTAATAAAAACTTATCACATTTAACAAGAATGAAAACACAAACACATATGAAAGAAATTAACTAAAATCTTCAATTACTTACCCAAAGTTCGGGATTTAAACTTTCAAAATGCCATAATTTAGAGGGAAAAAACTCTAGTTTACTAGAGTTATCACACCCCCGAACTTAGCATTTTGCTAGTCCCGAGCAAAACAAAAATGAAAAGAATCCTGCTAACACTTAAACACATAAACACCACCAAAATTGACAAGACACTTGATGAATCGTGAATGTACTTAGAACAATTAAGCAATCTCTCAAGAAACTTTCAATACTATATGATAGGTGAAGTATTTAAGTGAGCCAATCCAAAGTTGCAATTTTTAATCATTTTCTACAAAGAAGCACACGTTCATTCACTACACAAGATTTCACATCACCAAGAATTACTATTCTCAAAAAAAGTTACCAAAAGTTTTAGTGCTATTCATTTAAAATATTATTGTTTCTCAAATCACAAATATTATGAAGTTAGTCAATTATCCCGACTAGGCATCATGAAAATAGAAGTTCATTAAGAATCATCTTAAATGCAAATGTCACACATTTTGGGAATAGACCTCTAACAAGGAATAAGTAATATGATATCAATGATAAGTATTACGAATATTTACTTCTTAACTTATTGGTATACTAAAACACAATTCCTAATGGCTTAATTCAGAGAAACAACATGGGTACATGTCGGAATCCCATACTCGCCTTATTACTACTCTAATGGCTTATTTCACAGAAACAATATGGGTACATGTTGGAATCCCGTACTCGCCTTATTCCTAAATTTTTATTTTATTTTTTTTAAGATGGTCCTAAACCAAGGAAAATGAAATGTACTGAAAACTAATCTTGAATATCAATTATTCACAAATTAGTAGAACATTCCCTATGCAAACACACAAAATGTTCCAAAATTCCTTCTTAATTCATTTTTTTCCAAAAGATAAATCGTCTAACAAAATAATATAAGTGATGTGAATAGAAACAATATTTCGCGTGAATTTTTCTAAATTTTCAACACTTCTTTTTGAAAAAAGTACTAGCTATAAGTTTTTGAAATCTTTATTTGTAAAAGAACTACTCACTCACACTTAAATCCATAAAATGACCTAATCAAATACTTCAATCATTTAGTATTGTACGTCATAATACATCATCATTGAGTACTCAATTGATCAATTTTCCATCCATTATGCATCAAGTGACATCAACTTACACAAAACAACCGATCCCAAAATAAAAAATAAACACCCCCAAACTTGTCATTTATTCAAATGATGAGTACAACTCATCCTACCGCTCATCCAAAATCCAACACAAAGACAAATCCAACAATAATAAGACGCTACTCAATTATGACACAATTTAAAACTGAAAATTAAAATTGAGTAAACGAGCTAATAGTAATAAACCATGCCATGCATCTCACCAATTAAGCCTCATCCAATTCAATTCATCAACTAATGCAAAAATGGCATCAGCTTAGGGCCCTTAGCCATTCTACTCTTATTAAGCAATAAACATGACCAAAGCTACACCAAGTATCCAACAAAGAATTTCCAAAAAGTTGTAGTTGATGAAGTATCAAAATAGATATCTACTTGGCGTCAGCTTAAGGCCATTAGTCAATCTATTCAAAAAGAAATTAAAGTATCCAAATTCAAAAGACTAAAAATAAAATAAAATAAAAGTGTTCAAATGTCAAAGTGCTAATGTTCATCTTCCACAAATGGCTTTAATTGCTATGGTTGGAAGTCATCAATGCACAATGCAGTTGGTGGCATCAATCTTCTCCTTCCATATCCTCTTGACCCTCCTCGACATCACTAGATTGGGCTTCTTCATGATGTCATCATCTTGATCCCTTCCGGTCACACCCGCTTGGCTGGATCCTTCTTGATGTACTGAAAATGCAGGTGGTGTGTAGTGTTGTCCATGAGGTGGACCGAAATGCCATGTCGGAGGTGGTGGTGGCCTAACCCATGCACCCAATGAAGTGGTTTTGAAAGCTTTTCCAATCAAGGTCAAGTTGTTGTGCATCACCATTTGACAGTATGTCCAATACCCTTGCAATTCATTTCTCTTATCTTCATTAACCGGAGCATTTAACAAATAACTTGGAGGCACCAAAATGAAAGAAGTAATTTGAGATGGTGGTAGCCGTGGCTGGGTAGGGTGTTCTTGTTGATGGTGCTTTTCGTACTCTCTCACCATTCGATAAACATACTCCCGATTAATCCTTTTCCTGGATAGGCCATTGGCTCCGCAGGATCAATCGGACAACCTACTAAAGTGCACAAATGGTGAATCAAGTTAGGGGCATAAAATATAGGTCGTCCAAACCTCCCACTCATATTTTATATGTCTAAGAACTCCTGCCTGACTAGGCTACAAATATTCACCGACACTCCTGTCATAATAGCATACACTTGGAGTACTTGATCCCTCTGAATATAACTCAAGGCATTGGACCCCCAAATTCAGCAGCTGATAAAGTAAAACCATAATTTGGCTACCAAAGAGAGTCCCTGATGTGCAAATTTCAACTCAATATTCGAGGAAGTACTCCTAACCCAATCAACTGGCTTATCGAAAATGGCATTTTTGATTACATTCATATCTTTCTCCTTGTCATTTAAGAATGCCAAATATTGACTGGATGATACGGGAGGTATATTAAAGTAAGCATTAATCAAATCTGCACTAAAGTCCACTAATACCCCGTACTCACACCATACCATTCTCCAACTCATACAGATTACAATGAAACTCTTTCACTAAATAGGAAGCCCCGGAGTCAATTGGAATGTTGAATCCCTCCCAATGCATCGACCTAATTTGCTCCTCAATTGTTTTTCTAGCATCATCATAATTACTCCCCAATGCATAGAAAGGTCAAAATTCCGCTCTTGAATAACCTCATGTTTCTCATTATTTTTGTACAACTGCTTTGCTCTATCGCTCGAGAACTGAGGTTCTACCTGCTCACCGCCCTTGAAAGGTTGTTCCGTTCCCCCTTCTCCACTAGTACCCTCTTCGGCTTTTCTCTTTCTCGAACCCACTCCTCTTCCCCTCATTCTAGCCCTTCTTTCGGCACTACCAAAAATTCCTCTAGTCATTTTAACAACACAATTCAATCAAAATTCAGATAATTTCCAACAATTCCAAGAATCACAGCCAACACAATCAATTCACCAAATTTCCAACAAACTTTCAAAATTTCTCTACATAATTCAAACCAATCCAAATACCAAGCCAACAATTTAGATAATTGAACAATTTAACATCAAAATTTTTCTAAAAAAAAAATTCACAGAAATTATTGCTCAACAATTGGCCATCAAAATTTTCACCACTAATTCATCAACAAAACCGAACTATTATCGTAACCTAGCTTCAATCAATTGTAACTTGGAATCACAAGTTCAAAGAAAGATATTACTCGATTTTGGATTGAGAATTTCCAAAAAGACTTGTGATGTCCAAAATCCTCCAACAAATCTCCCAAAAGTGTTCTTGCTTTGATGCTCCTAACATGAATTAGATGGAGTTAACGGTGATTATGTAGTTTGGAATGGTTTTTAAGTGAAGATTATGGAAGAAATTAAGGAATTGGGGAAGGGGTTTTTGGTTGAGAAGAAGAAAGATAAAAGAAAATTGTTAGAAAGAAGAAAAGAAAGAAGAAAAGAAAGAAGAATTTAAATGGTTCTGGGAGTCAAGATCGCGATCTGGCCTGATGTCGATATTGCAATCTCGGCTTTGATATCACGATCTCGAAGGAGTTGAGATCGCGATATCAGAACCTTTTGTTTGAATATTTAAAGTTAAAATATAGGCTAAATTTCTGTTAGTCAAAGAGACAGAGAAATTAGGATAACTATTAAAATAAATTGGACCATTTGGCATAAAGAGGATTCTATTAAACCCAATAGAGAGCAAGAAAATTTATTATGTCTAGCTTATCTAAGGGCAACACAAATAGAAGTATTTAACCCTTGGCAATTCAAAGGTTGCAATGCAACTTGAATTAATCCTATGTGAAGATAATGATAAACTAAAGAAGAGATATTTTTAATATCATTTGGTTTAAATAAATGTATAGTTTCAAAAATATTAATAATAGGTATAGTCCGGTCTACAATTTTTATTTTATAAGTAGATTTGAGTTGAAAAATACTTGTATTATAAATATATGACATTTTTACCTTAGAAATATGCCAATTTTCAATAGTTTGTTTTATATCAGTAAATTCAATGTTCTCTTCATTTTTCTTATATTTCATATGTGAAGATGAAGATTCCATAGAAACATATCTAGAGAATTTAGAAGACATACACAAACCTTGGCAGAACCTAGGAAGTGTTAACTCTAACAGTTAGTCTTTACTAGTTCAATTCATACTCCAGAAGTGTTCATTCTATTATCTTGATCTAGACTTTATTGAGCAATATATTTTAGAATAATTAAACATAATATTAAACTTCTCAACATATTGACTAACTTATATTAAGAAATAATGACCATTAACTTGCACAGTTGTCAACTTTCAACAGACCGTTGTCGGATTTATATCTTCTTAGTTACAAGTCTTATAGCCCTCAGCGACTTAAGTGTTGTCCCACAAGCAAATAATCAAGATTTTTAAGTATAAAGTTTAATATTAAGCATCTTATTGTTTGACAATCTTAATAATATATTAAGTTTTAAAATATTAGTCTTATTAATTACATCTAATATAAAAATCAACCCATGTTATTAATAGATCCAAGAAGGACTAACCCCTAGAAATCAATTTAAACTTCTATGGCTCTAATACCAAAAAGACATATATATATATGTGTGTGTGTGTGTGTGTGTGCGCGCGCGCGCACACATACACATATATACTGAATGCGAGGTCATGAAACATTAAATGAAAAAAAATTCTAACCTCGCATTCACTGAATGCGAGGTCATGAAACATTAAAAAAAAAAATACTGACCTCGCATTCAGTGAATGCGAGGTCAGGGAAAAAAAAATTTTAATTTTTTTTTTTAAAATTTGACTTTGTATTCTGCAAAGGAAATTTTTTTTTTTTTGCACTATTACAAAAATAGAAAAATGTTTGATATTTTTGTTAATTAAAAAAGGATTTGGCTGTAAGATAAAACCACTTAAACACTAAATCGTAAACATTTATTTTATAAAATATATAGGACTACTAAACCATTATTTTTAAACCATTAACTATAACATTAACGAAATATTACACGAATGAAATGTTGTAAGAAAGCAAATTTATTAATTTATCATATTTTTTGATAAAATTTTGACATAACCTCCCCTATTTAACGAACATTCTCCCTGCCAACAACCATACCCAACAAGGGCAACAAACATCCATAAAAGCCAGAAAAGGGCTAAAAACATAAATAAAAACCTAATAATAATAAAAAAATACCCGACAGAAACAGGTCGAACAATGATATACAAATAACGGACATCAATCACACATGATTGCGAGAAGTAATAACAAATGTCAATGTCCATGATCTCCAAATCTCCCGCCCGTACCACACTCTCTAGGTTTAGGCACCCTTTTTGATCTAGGGACATAAAATAGAGGAGTGTCTTGCTGTTGAGTATGGTGAGCAATTTGCACCTTCGAAGCTATGTTTTGTTCGTGTTCATGTTCTTCATCTGAAACAGTTGGACCAGTATGCTCTGGATCTGGCCCAGTGGACGACTGTCCAAAAGATGATGGTCCCACTGGAGTGCGCATTGGCAAAAATATGTGTGAAGTGTCACCCTCGACTGGTATATTAACATGAGGGGATCCAGCATCTACATGGGGCCGAGGAGATGGAACTCGACGACGTCGACGACCACCTCCGTGTTGCCCGCCTCGCCGTGGAGCCCGCTCTACTCTATGTGGATCATGTGCCTGGTGTGGATGTCGAACATAAACAGGAACTGCCGAGGGCTGAAGATCAAGATGAGTAGATTCGTCTACTGCCTGTAGTGACTGAGAAGCGAAATGTCTAATTTGTGCCCAAGTACTAGTATCCGGAGTATCGTCCTCGGTCAGGTTGTCTAACGACATGTAGTACAATCTAGCCATGAAATCCATCTACCATAAAAGTTAAAACTAGTTTTACTAAAGTCATTTGAAAAAGAAAAACAATAAGAAAAAATGAATAATTACTTACTAGATAATCTACACGTGCACTATCGTCGTGGTACCCTTCTGGAAAAGTAGGGTGTTGACTAGGATTAGATATGTACACCACCATTCTCGGTAGGTACCATTGCATATAATCACCCGATACATGTGTAGTATCAACACATGGGAGACCAACCTCAACTATATCCGTTCTTGCGCCCCAAATATCTATATAATGTCAGTGGGTCAACTCCTAATCATTGTTCGCCCGACCACGGCGGTCTATCAAATGAAGTGCACATTGATTACCAATCAATCTCTAATCTGGTATGCATGGGTTGGTGCAACCCAAACTGTCGCATAACCCGATGAGGGAGGTAACATTCCATGATCTCCCAACATATCAAATAAGTAACTGCACGCCATATGTCACGATTAGCAGTGCAGTAATGGGGAAGCATATCAAGTATCTCATCAGAGAATGGCTGCCATATAAACTAATACCAAACAATTCGACAAAAAGTTAGTAAATAAATAAAATATGAGGATGACAAAGTGCAAAAGACATGTAATCGACGGATGTACCTCATTGGGTCGCAAAGTATGTAACTGATCTCGAAAAATAGATAAAACATGACGAGGAGCATTACGCAAATCAAATCCAACATCCCACCTGCAATACAAATTAATAAATATCAAATCCAATGTAAACATGTTTAATTAAACAGTTTAACAAAACATATATACCGAGATCCATATGCTCCGTGATGCTCGTGTGCGGCTCTAACCTAGTAGGACGCAGTGACGGCATGCGCTCCCAAGCCCATAACTGTAATTCTTAACTTAGTATGCATTCTACTAATTTTGACGGAAGTATACAATAAATGAATATAAAGTATTCAAATATACCTGTACTAATAGTACTGGTCCACAGATGTTTCTAGCTGTGGGTGAAGTAGCATCACACAAGCTGCAATACAGTGTGCCTAAAACTGCTGATCCCCAAGTATAACGGCCCACAGTCTCCAAGTCCCTAAGCAACTGAAGATACAATAATGGCACTTTATTGCTTGAATTATCTGGAAATAAAATGCCTCCAATAAGTACAAGTAAATATGTACGTGCGATCTACCGACACATGTCATCAGTCGCATCATCGGGAACGGGACGATCTAATGCAGCAGACAAACGTCCAACTTTCAAACGACCACCGTCAATGTCTGATCTGGTAGGCATGAAACCCAATAACTCCATGCATAACTGGCTCCAAGTATCTGTAGAATGAGTAGTGTCTCTAACCGTCACGGGCAGTCCGTCAATATGTAAACCACACAGTACCTCTACATCCTATAATGTGATGGTGGCCTCTCCAATGGGCAGATGAAAATAATGTGTCTCAGGTCGCCATCGCTCAACAAGACTGGTGATCAAAGTATGGTCCACTGAAATACGTCCTAAAGATGCGATGCCCTCGAAACTTGCCAAACAAATATAATGCCATACTCGATCCGGTATGGGCATGTGATCCCAAAATGTCCTATCACAACTCTTAACCTGTAGTATGGAATCATTGATAAAACCGTCAAAAATAGATCTAGCCCTATGCGACGTCGTAGATGATATAATATCATCTATATATGGTCCAGGATGAACAAGCTCTCGCGACTGATCATCCATACCTAAACAAAGTAATATGAAAAGAATGAATGATAATACAATATTTTTTGATAGTAATCAATGATAATACAATATTTTTTGATAATACAATATTTTTTGATAAACGAATACATTAAAAACAAACTACATTCATAGAATACAATAAGTACATAAACAATACAATACAAAAGACAAATCATTGTTGTTTTTATTCGCGAAGGGCAACTCCTGCGATTATGTCCCGGTTGATGACAATTTGTACATCTTCTGGGTTCATTGGGATCCCTAATATCCATCTCGTTTCGGATGTGCCTTACACGTACCCGGCCTGCCTGGCGTTCTACGAACATACTGTCATCACCACGTAATTGCCACTGAATAGGAGGCAACTCATTTGGATTAGATTGTGGAACAAATCTATTAACGGTGTACTGGTCTCGATATATGCAAGTGGTGTAATAGTCCGCAAGCAGTCACGTTGGTTCATCTCCCTTAAGCCTGCAAACTGCTAACGCATGCGAGCATGGGAACCTGTACATTTGCCATTTTCCACGGCTACATGTCTTTTGTACATAATTGACAGTTTGTACATTGCCACCACGACCAGTCACAAGATGAGATGTTTTAATTCTATAGACACCAGTAGAATGATCAAAAACCATGATTGTGTGTCCTCCACCTTTTTTGTCTGCAGTCAACAACCTTTTCCAATTCTTTGGTGTAACATGTCGATAGATGTGTGACAATGTTCACTCCGTGCAATATTATCAACAAATAATTTGACGGAACGATTTAATGTACTATCAATTATAGCCTTGATCGGAAGTAGTCTAACTTTACGCAAGACGTTATGGTAGCTCTCAGAAGAATTTGTACCTCGTATTCCCCACCTACGATTTCCATCGTGAGCAAGGCACCAACAGTCAAGGCCAATATCTGCCAGATATCTTCAAGCCTCTGGATGTTGAAGCTGTATCGTTTGTTGGTGTTTATTCCATTTCCGCATCTGTATCTTGACATTAAGAGACCAACACAACTTCTTCACTTCTACATTCTTGTATTTGGTCATCAAATTACTCCGAACGTGACGCAGACAAAATCTATGATATGCAAATGGTTCTTGCCATAAAAGGGACTCACTCATAGCATGCAGAATGCCACGATGCCGGTCAGATATTACACAAACGGTCTCCAAGTCATGCACAACATGGTGTCTCAACTGCTCCATGAATCAACCCCAACTGATGCTCTTTGTATTATTTCCTCATCAACAATTGCATGCGCAACAGGTAAAATATGATTGTTAGCATCCAAAGCGATGGCAATAAGTAATTTACCCCGATACTCCCCTCGTAGATGCCTGCCATCAACAGATAGGATAGGTCTACACATGTGGAATGCATCAATCGATGGCCGAAATGCCCAGAAGATGTATTTGAAAATTTTTACAATCTCACTACTGTTGGGATGATGTAGCCATTGCACCACAGTTTGGGGATTGGAGCATAGTACTTCTTCAACTTATTGGGGTAATTGTTGAAAATAAGATGCCCAACTTCCATATGCAAGCACAATCGCTTTCTTTCGAGCATACCAAGCTTTCTTGTAAATGATGTCAACCTTGAAACTGTTCTTAATATATGCCTGAATTTGTTTGACCTTGTGCCCAGGATCATTTTCAATTAAGTGCATAATTTAGTTAGCAATGACTGTAGATGTAAGATTTCTGTTGTTGTTACCGGATATTTCACCGAGACATACGTGATCTTTTACCCATTTTGTGACCTTCGACACAGTAAGAGATTCATTTCTACGTACCCGAATACTCCAATCACAATCTCCGGGAGATAATCTAACGGAGGACACAGTTTTGCATTTAGTTGCCCATGTCCTCTTCCGGCTCTCTATGACTTTGCATTCTCGTTTTTGAACTATAGACCACATTCTACCTGCCTTACTAACTTGCTCCTTACTTTCAAAGTACATGTGCAACTGAATATCATTTTTTTCTTCATTCCAAAAACTGGCCCATCTTTATCACTACGGTCCATGGGATCGTAATCACCGTAGTTATTAATATCATTGAAAATAGCCATTCCCCTGGGTTGATATGCAGGAACATCCTCTTATGTCTGACATTCACCGTTATTTGTCCCCAAATCCTCGTCAGAATCATCATCCGATATATCTTCTGAGTCTGACCCTGACACGTAATCCTCGTCTAATGCATGCCACGACGAGTCACTATTAGCATTATCATCTGTCAAACCCTCATCTAACGAGACCTTTCTCCATATGTTGATATTGCATGGTACTTGGGCCTTCACCTGCTGTGGTGTCTCTATTACACTGTGCGCCAATAGATTGATCATATTGCATTCAGTTTGACATTGAAAACGAACAAGTTGGGTTGTAAAACTCAAACGACCAAGGATGTTCAAAGAGACTCCGTGCATTGGACTGCAGCGGCTGGTCGTCCATGGTTGAATGCATGAGAGACGTCATTGGCCCCATACCATACACCCCTAGATTGTTGGTTACAGGTACGTGGGGAATTTCCTCTGTCTCTATAAACAATTCAGCACAAAAAGTAGGATCGGCATCAAACAAATCAAAAATACCATCCATACCATCATCATCTGTCAATGGAATGTCAGAGTAAACACCACGACTAACTATATATTGCTGTACAAAATATTCAATTTCAACTGCTCCCTATCAACCTCCATGAATTCGTATATATTGTCAACTAACTCAACAAACCTAATCCGTTGCTTTATTCGGAATAGTTTCTTATTACACACCATTGGCCGGTAGGACATAGTACCGCCTTCATATGTCATTTCTCCTCCCCAATAAAGGAGAATGTGACGGGGTCTATCAAATGTCATTTTCCTGTAAGGATGTAACATGTTTAGACCCCAATTTTGGATACGGAATATGTTTTTTTTTTAAAAAAAATTTGACAGAGTTCCTCTATATCTTGAGGATTCCCTCTTACACCGGTCATACCTGATAAAAGTTACAAACAACGCAGCAAATCGGCAACACTTACATGTAATACATGCCCGACAAGGGCTACAACCAATGCAATAACCCGACAAAGGTTACAAGTAATATATGCCCGACAAGAGCTACAAACAATGCAATAACAGCCCCTCATCCCATACACCAAATCATTTACATTCACAAATATAATGCCTAGAATTTTTCCAATAGATCATAGGGAAGCATCTTTATCACCTATACTTTATTGTCCAAAATGGAGTTTAGCTTATGAATCTTTAAGCAAGACAAATTATATGTTGAAGATCAAGTATCCCAAATCATGCTATTATCTGGATTTCAGTCCTTTCAGCAAGCAAATTTTGTTGGCCAAAATTATCCAAACATGGTTATTCTTGATCATTCAATATCAGGCAAAAATTTTAAGGTACAAAACCAAGAACAGCCCACAATTTCAGTATAACAAAGAACATAACCACAAATTTCATACACATCAAGATGTGTATAAGAGACAGTATTAATATAACGATTATTGCTTGAAACTAAATATTGAATGAAAAGAAGATAATCAAAACAGCATATTATTGTGTATAAAACACAAAAACAGCAAAAAACATTTGCTCCATCATCCTTCTATTTTTCTAAAATATTTACATTAACAAAATTAATTAATTAAAAAAAATTAAAAAAATAAATTAATTAATATAATTGGATAAAATAAAAAAATTTAATTTACCTGAAATATGTTGGTGGTGTTTGTTGAGGAGGAATATGGTGGTGGTGGGTGGCGGTGGTTGTGGTGGTGATAGAATTGATATCTGGAGGTGGTGGTTGTTGTAGAGGGGGAGGAAAAAGAGATGGTGGTGGAATGGAGGAATATGTTGATGGTTCTGCAAATGGAAGGAGGAGGAGGAGGAGGAGAAAGGGTGGGGGTTCTGCAAATGGAAGGAGGAGGAGAAAGATTCTACGAGGGTTCTGCGATTGACCCTCGCAGAATATAAGCCCGTCTGACCTCGCATTCGGTGAATGCATATTCAATCAATCTATTTTGACCTCGCATTCACCGAATGCGAGGTCACACGGGTTTCAATTTTTTTTTTTAAATTAATTTTCTGGTCTAGGAAATTTTTTTTTTTTTTAACATTTGAGCTCGCATTCACCGAATCCAAGTTCCCCTCTCCCGGTTATCCTATTTCCAATCGACATGAAAAAAGAACAATTTTGAAAACGAGCACAATTTAAGAAAATTTTCATGTATACATATATATATATATATGTGTATGTATGTATGTATGTATGTGTGTGTGTGTGCGTGCATGCATGCATGTATGTATGGATGATATATGTATGCATGCATGTATGAATGTATGCATGCGTGCATGCGTGCATGTATGTATGTATGTATACACGTATGTATGTATGTATGTGTGTATATATATATATAGTGTAGCAAAGCGATGGTTTGTGAGAAATTCTACTATTTTGACAAGTGGCAAATATTAGTAAATTTACGTATTTCAATAATAAAAGTAAAAATTGAGGTACTTAATTACCTGTTTGAATTCAAATTAATTACTTAGATCCAATTTTAATTACTTTTATTTGCTAAAGACCCTAACATTATGTAACCTACCTCTTATAATTTTTTTTTCTCAAAAGAGTTCCAATACTAAATGTTATGGATCTTTACATAACTATCAATTAGTTATAATATGTGACAAATATAAAATGATGTTTTTTATAATAAATAGATATGAAAATACTTTATATATCTAATGTTTAAGTTTGAAAAATGTTCAACATAATTTTGCATGAGTAATTTCATTCTTACAACCCAATTATAATTCACTTTAATTAAATGATTACTAAAGGCAAAATACAAATTTAATCCCCCATTTTTAAAATCTCATGGAGATTACTCAAATTATTTTTTAATTGTCTTGTCTTAAACTATTTTTAATCATACAGAAGTCCTCCAAACTTTTTTGTCTCTCAATTATTTGCATAATCTACATATACATCCTTTATTTTTTATTTAACTCTTTTTCCCTCGAGTTTTTTGTTTTTGTTATGATGGCTAGATGACTACTTTGATTGAAAACAAAAATAATACTAATAAAATAAAAAATAAAACCTTGAGGGACCTCCGTGCGATTGCAAAAATAGTTGAGAATAAAAAAGTCTAAATGAAACTTGAAGGACCTTCTTGGGGGACTAAATTTATAAAGTTCTAACATTAATTATTTCTTTGCATCTCCTTCCAATATTAGATATGTTCATTAATAATTAGTTGTTGATAGATATTAATATTAAATGATACATAAACATATTCGCTAAAAAGTAGTTTCAACATTATCTGTCTTCTCTACTTCTTGGTAATTTTTTCATATCATCATATTTACGAGTATGCTTTGTAAAATTGTGACAATGAAGTATAGTTTATGTAGTAAGATACTTCTCCTATATCTATTGGTTGTGGGTTTGAGTCATTAGAGGGGTAAGGGGGAGAGGTGGATTTTTGAAAAAAAAAATACTTTGTATAATTGTATACTCATGAGTAAATCAATTATCGGAAGTGTTTCTTTTTTTTCCTTCCTTTCTAATCTATAAAAAATTACACATTTATTTATTAAAATCCACCTCTTTTCCTACCCTGTAGTGATTCGAACCCATGACCAATAAATCATAAGGGAAGAATTTTACCACCTAATATGTACTTTGGTGTCATTACACTATCTTTTATATGCCATAGAAGTATGATATTTTTATTTTTAGTTATTTTGATGAATTTATTTATTTATTAAAATTTTGATCTCTTTAGAATTTTGTCTTCTTGAAAATTATTATGTAATCTTTCAAAAATTATTATTTTAAGCAAATAGTATGAATTTTGTAAAGATCGTAATATAAATGAGAATTACATTTATGACTAAATGAGTATAATTATCTGCATGACTATTTATATCCAATAATAAATTTTTGTAAGACAACATGATAGTTTTATTTGCATATTCAACATTCATATTACTTAATTGTCTTCTTTGTTTTTTTTTTTTTTAGTTAATTTATTTAGTTTATGGTGATGTGAAAGTTACTATATATATAATTACTTAGTCAATGATAAAAGTTTCAAGCAATAATCGTTATATTAATATTATTGTATTCTATAAGTTGTATATATTTATCTTTTCTAGATAGCACGGATTATTAACTAACTAATATAGGTGTAAGTTACGAGATTTTGGACCTATGGTAAGTATTTGATTTCGATCCTTGTGTAGATGCTAACGTTTTTCCGTTTTATTCTTGCTATGGGCAAAGGTAATAGATTATATGCATAAACTAACGATTCAATAATATTTTTCGAATAAGTAATAATTTTAATCCATAACAAATATATGATAAACATATAAGATTAATTTCATTTTGTACCCTTTAACGCATACTCAATTTTTATTTTATACCCCCAATTTGTTTTGGATACATTGCACCTTAACTTTGAAATCCATCATACCTCAATCTATTTTTAACATTGTAACCAAACTTAACAGAATCTTTGTTTATGCTCCCAAAATATTATGGCTACATTGTTTCATATCCCTCTAAATCTATTGTACACACAAAACTATTTTGTTAAATTTTGGTGACGTTAAAAATTAGAGTGAAATTGGATGAGTTTGAAAATTGGGGTGCAAAATTTCTAAAATTGAAATTGGGTTTATTATTTTTTGTCTCTATAATTGATTGGAAACAAGAATGCATGTATACAAACATTAAAGTTAAATATGCAAGTTACTATCATACATAAATATCATATAGTTAATGCCTATTTCTTATAATTAATTTTCAATCATTTTTGCAAGACTGAAGTTTGAAGATCTATTTTAAGAGTACATTCTAAATTGTATTGCTTTTATATGTTCTTTTAGTTTGTGGTGTTATAGAACCTAATAGCATCAAGATTCCATTCGAATAGTGTAAATACTTCATAATTTTTCAAATAATATTTTATAATTATTTATAACACATTTTCAACTACTTTTTAATCTCACTTAAAGGTAAGTTACAGTAATTATTTTAAATATTATGAAAAATAACTATCCAAGCAGCGCCAAATTTTGGTTTAATTATTAAAAAATTTATACCTTAAATTTACATATTTGATACTACGTATGTTCTAATATATTTGTCATATTTGACTTTTTTTTTGTCAATGAGTCTAGTTTTCAGTGCTCATTCTTTTATAGATTTTGTAACTTTTTTAAAAATAATAAGTTTTTATGCGATAATATTTTATATAAATTTCATTTCTATTGAACAAACTTCATAAAAAATCAAATAATTTTATGTGAATTCTTGAATACAAAATTGATATGTTTGACTAAAAAAAACAATTAAGTTAAATTGTGACAAAATAAGTAAAATAAAGAAGTATTTAAATTTCGTCATCTTTCTTTTTCCCGTGCATAGCACGAGTTCTTATGCTAATCTATATATATATAGACTGACATATATGTATATGTATATATACAAACATGTATATAGACACATATATACGATGATTCACGAACTCGTTTGTTTAATTATCTTTAATCACCTTTATTTATTTGATTATTTGATTAAATTATGAAATATAAAACAGTATGATAAAGTTAATTGTAATTTTTTCCCTCCAAAGAAACTATTTAAGTATCAATTAAGTAGATAAATGGCAAATATATTCTTTGAAATTTAAACTGAAAACACATGAAATCCATTTGAAAAAAGTACTTGAATTATAAATTACAAGTATTAAACTCTTTCAAGATATTTATAACATTATTTAAAACATTAAAAGTATTGGAAGAAATATATGTATTCAGTTCAATTTGATTTTTTCAGCAGGATAAAACGAATCGAAAGTATTATAGAGAACAAGTGAAAACAAAATATTAGACCTTAAAATCATCTTTTTAAAACTGAGAGACTACTTTGCAATTTCCCCCGACTTATGTATGTAATGTTGTAGATCCAAAAACCGGCCTTTCCAACCCTCCCAAACACCCCAGAAACCAGACGACAGAAGACAGCAGGAGGAGGAGGAGAAGAAGATGGTGAGCAAGACCGAAGAAGAACAAGTGAATAGATTGGAGAGTCAAGTGGAGAATGGTGGAGGAGATGCTTGGGACTACCTTGGCCTAGTTAGAAAGCTCAAGCTTAGACGCTTTGATAAAGTCTTGCAATTCGGATTATCCATCCTCAATGACCCCAAACAACGTTCTGCTCTTGGCCCTCAAGGTACCTACTTTTCGTCTTATTGCTACTGTTGGCCGAATTTTTTTAATTTTTTATTTATTTATTTTTTGTTCTTATGTAAGAAAGATTCTATTAACCCACAATTAGTTTGGATGTGGGTGAGAAAAAAGATGAGATTTTATGAGTTCTCTCAAGATCGTTGATTTAGTTTCTGGGTTTTCGTTTTTTTTTTTTATTGTATTTCTTTTGGCAATTTATGTGAATAGGGTATAATAGGACAAATCTACATACCCCCGTCGCCACTTGTGGACTTTGTCGTAGTTTCTTCACATCAGCAGCCATCACTTAAACTCATGTGGCTAGACATGTGTACGATATTGTTATGTTACATACTTGAATTACACGAGTTTTGAGTCATATATGTTGGTTGATATTAAAGGCCAGCTTGCTTTTTCGAGACTTTAAATTCAGTGATTGTTTGATACACTACATGAGAAGAGATGATGGATTGGATGGAATAGAGATTTTTTAGTTATTGGAACTTGTTAGGAAAAATGATGATAGGTTGGAGCAATGCTAACAAAATTCAGGGAAGAGCTCTTGGAATAAGGAGAACAATATTTCAACTGTTTTCTCAAACAGATAAATATCAATGAAGTTAAGTTTCATTGAATTGTGAAGTTCTAAAGCTACTCGGTTCACACAAATTACCAAAAAAATCTTGAAATTCAAGGTTGCATTGGAGATGATATCTTCAACTGTTTTCTTAAAGAGATTAATATGAAGATCCATAGTTTCACTCAAGCTGAAAGTAAGAGTATTTTATTCCTTCAAATTGCTAAAAGATCTTGAAATTCAAGATTGCATTTGAAATAATTAAATTTTAAGGGTTTAAGCCGACAGAGAAAAAAACTAGACGTCTAAACTGTAAAGAAACTCAGAGTTCAGTTTTCTCCCTTAAGTTTTAAGATAATAATGAAGGCTTAAATTCCTAACTCCAGCTCGAAACCATATAGATTTTCATTGCTGGATCATTATAGTTCCCTAAGTCCTAAAATTAATAAAACAAAGAAAATCTAGACTGCAACTCTCATCAAACTAATCCTAATATAGACTCGTGTTTAGTCACTGAACAGCTTTATCTTTTGACCAGAATGTCTTCCTCAATGAAATGTCTACATCTTAGTCTTGTCAAAGTGGTTGTATCCTATGTAATAGCTGCTGCGTTTTTCTCTAATCATTTTAGCATTGCATTGCATGTTTGATGATATCATGCATGATAATAATCTTCCTTTAGATAGGTGTAAAATATTAGGAAACATCCAACTCTCCTGATAATTTGATGGTTAGTTGTGTGAATGAACTTATTGGTATATGTTCTTAATTATGGTGCTTGAATATTGTGCCTCAGTTGCAGCTTGAATCAAATTCGTATAACTTTATCCATTTAAAATCATTTTTGCCTGTTGGTCTATTGGTTTTTTGAAGTTGCAATTTGCAAGCGAATGTGCTTATTTCATACTTCATTTCTTTGTGGTGTTCATAATTAGGATTTTTTCTCCTCCTGTACCATATCCCTCTCTTGGAGCCTGGCAATGCCACATTAAGTATTCTCTTTGTATGGTTCTTTAGAATTTTCTTCAGTTCTCACACTAATGTTCTGTCTATTCTTCTTTTGGATGAATTATGGGATTTGTAAAGTTGATAACCTTTCTTATGTATCCCTTCTTTATTCATGTAGAATGGACTCTATACGAGGAGGTAGCTATTGCAGCTATGGACTGCCAATGTCTTGATGTAGCCAAGGTAGATCCTATTCTTCTTTCTTAATACTATTATTGAAATTTGTTTTTCTTGGTGTTGTTTGTTGAATTGAAAATGCATGAATTCATTTTACCACTAAGTAATCTCTTACATGCACTATTCCAGTACTCCTACTGTTTTAACAATATATATCACTGCAAAAACAAAAGAGGAAGACTTTCCAAATGCTAATTAACTATTGTCTGGAGAGAGAAACCAAAGAATCAAGCTTCCCCTAGTCATTTGTAACAATGTATGTCTGATCAGCCTGTTCTCTAGGCTAAAATAGATAAACTTGTTAGGTAAATGTACTTCTATTAGAAATAAAATTGGGTTGAGTCTCGAAGATTGGTTGCTAACTTACATTGTTTTGCATTTATTTGACTGTATTAATTCAAGCAGTAACATTTTTATGTAATTGGAGCTGCAATCAGGTTTCAAGAATGATTAAGCTAAAATTTTTGAACTTGTACTAGGGAAATATAACAGTATCTTTGCTAACTCAGGGAAAATCATATTATTGATCCCAAAAATCCACGACAAGGGACTACTATCCTCAAGTTTAATTTTCTTTGTTTTGATTAGCTACTGAGTTATTGTTTTTTCACATTAGTTGTGTTTAGATTTTAGAATCTGGATATTGTTTTGCAGGAATAACCTGTTATGCAAAATAACTCTCCCTCATGTTATTGTGCAAATGTTAATTTGCTTGTAAGCTGTTGCTTTCAGTTACTTCTTATACATACTTGAACCTCATGCATTTTAATGGAATTTTTGTAGGAATCTATTAAGGTTTTACAAAAGAAGTTTCCAGGAAGCAAAAGGGTTGGTGAGTTAAACTGAAACATCTGTTTTTGCCACCTTGTGCTTGTAAAGGTTTCCTTATATTATCTGGGAAAACTTTTCTGCTTTGGCTATCTAAGAGTGATAACTTAGCTGTTTTTGGCAGTGTCAAGATATAAACATCTCTTATATGTTAATCTTAGATGCTAAAGCCGAAAATGATACATGTTAATTGTGTGTTCTTCTGCTTTCGGCTTTCATGATTTGGTATTAGAGACTGGCATGCTACTTATGATTCTCTGTTGCTGGTAGATGGCATAAAGTTCGATGGACAATCAAATTTCTAGGTCTTGGATCAATGTATAACCATTGCGGGATTTTTTCTTCTTTTCTCTCTTTTATTTATTTTATTTTATTTTATTTGTTTTTTTTTTTTTGTCTTGCTACCCCATGGTCTGCCAAGTATTAAAGTTGACACATACCTAAGCAGTTGTGCCCATTCTATTCTTTTGGTGGCTATGTGTGGTTGTTAATTTGATAGGATTTGGCAACCTAAGGGGTAGCCAAGGTGCTATCACACTTGTAATTGTGCATATCAAATATCTGTGTCCGATGTATATGACTGCACAAGTATGTGTGTATATGCAATTGCCAACATGCAAATGGTGGATAAATGTTTTTATTCATTAAATATTATGCAAAATACTAAATAATTTAGTTGTGATTTTTGGTTTTGATATTCTTCTATAGATTGCGCATAGGATATGTATGCTTTGATTAAATCAGGTTCACTTTTCACATTACTTGTATTTGAGTTTGTTAAATTTTTTAGAAGCAAAAATGTGTAACTTGAGGAATTAACTTGGTATTATATTCTAGATTCTCATTTACTTTTTTTATCAAAGAGGTTAAGTTCTTCATCTATGTGTGGACCCCAAAACACTTGTCACTAGGATAAACCAAAGTTCCAGCAATTTAATTGAAGAATTTGAAAATTCCTTTTGGAGCGTCAATTAGAAACCTAGTTCTAGTGGAAAGTTTGCCCTCCTCCCCTAAAGCCAAATATCCTGTGTTTGCTAATGTCTTGGTTTCTCTTTTAAAACTTCTGCTTTGTGGCCCAAATTTATTGTGTGGTCATTTTAATTCTAATTCAATGAGTATGAAATTCTTATTTTTGGTGGATCAATGCTATAGGTTCCAGGCACTGATAAAAACTTGGAGTACACTTTAATAAAGAGGATGATAATGTCAAGGCAAAAGAAAGGATTATAATATCTCTTTATATTTTTAGTTAGCTATGGAAGGAATGATACTGAATGAGAAAATAATCCATCGAAAAGGATTTTGAGGAAAAGCTAGGTGAATAACAAAATTCATTTTAGATGTTAAGGAACTTCTTGCAAAAAGGGTAAATTACAAGGAACCCTGTGATCCGGCTAATGTTCTAAACTAGGTTACACCCTTATGTTTTGCAAACCTACAATCAATCCTCTTGTGATTTGGGATTTTTTTGTAAAATGGATGGAAAGTTAAAAATTTGGCAGATTTGTGCAAAAAGTCGAAATTACCCCTGTCTAGTAACCATCCACCACCCAAAAAACCCTTCCACCGAAAGGAAGGGTTTGTGTTTTATGTTAAAAAACATATCTAATCTTGATTAGAGGCTTTAAATGTCTAAAATAACCCTTTAAATCAAAAGTTTTCAGCCTCCTAACGTTCGCTTAACAAAATATTTAACAGTTTCATTTTAACCCAAACCATAAGATGGTTGATTGTAGGTTTGCAAAACATAGGGGTGTAATCCGAATGTTAGCCAAACCACAAGGGGGTTCTTGTAATTTTCCATTGTGAAAACTACATTTCTGTCGAATAAACAGATTATGCATTCATAAAAGAGGAGCAATTTGTATAGCTGCTTAAATAAAAGGAGTTTAGTATATCCAACCTCTTTTTGTTACATAGTTTTATAGCTAAGTCGATAAGTGACTCAAATCTGTTAGAAGGGTCCAAGGATCTCACCTATTTAATTATTGGTCCAGATTTTGTTGTAACTCGTGATTTTTCTTAAGTTGTTTTGGTGAGCTAAGATATGTTGTGAGGAATTTTGACCCGTTATATTAATATTGGTCATTGTCTTTATCCTAGAAGAACAATAATGTGAATTTCCCGAGACTTTGATGATAAAAGCCAGAGCAAGAGTATCATATTTGAAGTGTAAACTTGACATTCCAACTAGGCCTGTTCATTGAGGACAAATGGTGGTTCTACTCTTGAGCTCATTTGTTTGTTGAATTTGTTATTACAAGTTAAATTTGAATTTCAGTGATGATCACTGTTTAGTAGTCAAGTTTTGTAAATCTTTACTTATTAAAAGTATGATTGGGTTTGCACTCGCAGGAATTATGATTTGATTAAAAGTATGATTGGGTTTGCACTCGCAGGAATTATGATTTGATTTAATGGGTGAAATAACTTTGCATCTGATTTTCTTCTTGTATCTACTATTAAAGCTGGATGTTATAAGTTTATAAATCAAAATATCACGTTATAGACGGGTGGGTGATTCCCAGGGAGAGTTTCACCGTTACAGCTGACTTACATTTGATTGACATGTTCTGGATTTTCCTTTTTTGTGAATATATAACTTGCATTTCTCCATAGATAATGTCATTACAAGTTGACCTATTTTACTTGCTCTTCTGCTGTTATTCAGCATTTAGGTTGCTCGTCACTGAAAAGATGTTCCCCATTGATGATACATGATGGCTTTGATTGATTGTTTCGGTGTGGTTTGCAGGTAGGCTCGAAGCAATGTTGCTAGAAGCAAAAGGATCATGGGCAGAGGCGGAAACGGCTTACTCAAGCCTTTTGCAGGACAATCCGCTTGATCAGGTATAAGCTGTTGTAGTCAGTTTTTTAAATCTTTTACTGGCTTCTAAAGATATTTAGGCATTGCCTGTGGAAGATGTTGACTGTGACATTTTATTTAGGAATAGAAGATTCATTTACCGGTATTGTCACCAGTTGGCTGGAGTTGCATGTTTTATTCCTCGCATATCATTAACATAGCTGATATAGGATAATTATTATTTTTTCGTTATTCACTCTTAATGTAATTATGCAGATAATACACAAGAGGAGGGCAGCCATGGCAAAAGCACAAGGGAATATATCACTGGACATTGAATATATCAATAAATATCTTGAAATGTAAGAACTATTTGTATACGTTTTGGTGGTCTTTTGGACAGGGCACAAATAATATATGTGGGCTTATATTGTTTGCTCTTGCCAGATTCATGGCAGATACTGATGCCTGGAGGGAACTTGCTGAAATATATGTTTCCCTACAAATGTGAGTTTTACTACTTTTAGTTCATTCTAATTCTTGATGAGGGGATTGGAGTAATTTACGTCTTCATCAGTCTTGATGTTGCTGTCCTATTGCATATGGACAATTTCATGATTTTAATATAATAGAAATAGGTACAAGCAAGCAGCTTTCTGCTATGAAGAGCTCATTCTTTCTCAACCAACAGTTCCATTGTATCATTTGACCTATGCTGATGTAAGTGATTTTCATGTGATGCTCTTTCTTTTCTTCTTCTTTTCATGAGAAAGCATGGATGAGCACATTAATTGTAGTAGTATGTGAGAACTCTTTCACTCTTTCTTTCTTCTGGGAAGTGTAATTGCATCACCGCTCCCGCAGAAATTGCCTTTTCAGGCCACTCACAAACGATGGGGATGCAATGTTTAGCTGGTAGATGGTGTAAAATAATCACAGATGCTTGTTAAGAATGGTTTTGGATTGGATCATTGTTTCCTTACTTTCTCTGTTTGGTAAAACCAGGTTCTGTATACCCTTGGTGGACTGGAAAATCTTCAGACGGCCAAGAAATATTATGCCTCTACAATAGACTTAACTGGTGGAAAGAATAGCAGAGCACTTTTTGGTATATGCCTGGTGAGGCCTCAGCTACCCTGAGCCCCAAGTGGCCTCTCTCTCTCTCTCTCTCTCTCTCTCTCTGTGTGTGCGTGTTTGGGTGTTTGTTTGTTTGTGTGTGCTTGTTTCTGCAGTTTGCCTGGTCATCAGAAGCATGGATTACCAAATGGATGTCAGTTTCATGAAATTATTTCTGATTATCAGTTTAAATTAGGTTCCTTTCATACTTCTTGTTTTGTGGGGTTTCAGGGGTTGGGTTGGGTTGGGACATAGGATATCTCTCATAGTCATTTTTTCGTGTGCTATGTTTTTGAAGTTGAAATAGTTTCTTAATGCTTTCTAGTGCACTTCTGCCATTGGTCAACTAACAAAAGGCCGGAACAAGGAGGAGAAGGAGAATTCGGAACTGCATTCTCTTTCTGCATTGGCATTGGAGAAGGGCTACAAACAGAGGAACCCTAGCAAACATTCTCTCCTTACTGCAACCTTAAAATGTTTGAAGTTATAATGATAACTGCTGGATCATTGAACTTGGCATTCCTCTCTGTCTTCACTCGGTGGTGGGGGCAGCAAGCACCCACTTTAGCTTGATCAGCTTCTGCTTCTGTCAAAGATTGATTGCTAAAAGACAGTTGCTATACTTGTGCTCTTATTCAGGTCTTGTTATGAGCACGAGAGTAGTGACAGATTTTTTGGAGTGCTCGATGATATAGTAATTTCCTTCATTTCAAATTTGCCTTGGGTGGGTAGTCCGAGGGTGTGAGAACTTTAGCTTATCCATTTCTTTTTCCCATTCTGTTGACTTTCAGTCTTTCACTTGGGATGATTCTAATGCAATTGCAAAAAAAAAAAGGTTCTGATCTTTTCTGCAAATTCTACCACGAAATTGTGTACATAGGCAAATTTTTTATTTTTTTAAAAAAAGAAAGTAAACATAAATAAGTCTTGACCATTCACTCTGTAATACATAATGAGTATGGTAGCCTTTAAGATGAATCGAGCGATAATGAGTTCAAATACGCAATGTTAAGCAGTTTTTCTTTCTCGGTACCGATTAAAACAATAGCGAATTTTATTTATCTAATAATATGTAATATTCACTTCATATTATAAAATGAATAATTAAAAATTTTTCTCATTTGCAGTTTCAATTAGTGGTGTTGATGACGAGAACAACTGGAGGAGACCTTTTGTTTTCCCGAGGCAAACTTTCAAATTCAACTGGTGTGTAAAGAGAAAATATTGGGGCTTTTTTTGTAGGTCAAATTTTGGGACTTTTTATTTTAGGTCAAATATTGGGGCTTTACTTTTTCAGCTTCGATGTTTCGACAATGGAACTTCGTAATAACTTTAGCCGAAGTCAAATAAATTTATATACAAGCGTACAAGGAATAATTTACCGGTGAAGCATTTAATTTGTATCTAGAAATTCTTGTACAAGAAGTCCCTTTAATATTTTTATTTTACAAAACGCTAATAGTAATGGGCGGATTGGGGGAGGGCGGCTGTCCTCCAAAATTTTTAAAATTATATTTTTTTCTTTTTAAAATTACTTTTAAATTATTATTGTACTATTATAAAAATTAGATTTTATCCCCTCAAAAATTTTAATGAATTATACAATCTTATTCTTCAAGAGTTTTCAAAAGTATTTTATTTTTCTTGGTATTTTTTAAAAATTTCAATAATTCCCTTTAAAAATATTAGGCTTTATCCCATAAAATTTTCCAAAAATTATAAAACTGTATCTCCAAAAAATATGTATCTATTGTTTTTGCCCCTCAAAGTTTAATTTCTGGATCCGCCTCTTCTAATAGTTCTCATACAGAACAATATTTTTAACCTAAGGTATACTTGGTGCACATAATGCAATATAGAGGGTTCCCCTTCTATTTTTATTGTTAATTACACTTTACCCTTAAAACTACACTCTTGTTACACTTTACCACCTAAACCCCAACAATGTATACTTTGCCTTTTCTGAAAGATTCCATCATATAAATAATTTTAAAAAGGTGATGTAGATACTTGTTTTGACAAAACTACCCTCCAAAGAATTTGTGTGAAGAGTTATTTTTCTTTTATTTAATTTCTAATCATTTCACATATTCTTTTTATTTATTTTTATAATTTTGAAACTATAAGGGAATTTCATAAATTGTCAAATTTCTTTAATCAATTTATATATTATTTTCTTTAATATAAAACTAAATATAAAAAGGAGATTTTTTTACAACAGTTTTCTGTTCTTTTTCATTTTGCATAAACTACACTAAAGAATATCTTTTAACGAAATAATTACATTTTTATTTTTTCATACGACATCAAAACACATACAAAATTTTTTATAAAGTATAAAATGTGTATAAATAAAATAAATTTACTTAATTATTTGTTATTAATATGTTTAGATACCACAAAGAAAATAAAGAAAAAGCAGCTGTAAAAGTTTGCCTTTTTGTGTTTAGTTTTAGAATGAAGAAAAATAATATATAAATTGATTAATAAAAATATGATAATTGAAGAAATACTCCTATTGTTACGAAATTCATTTAAAAAAAAAAAAAAAAGCTGTATTTTCGAAATATTAAAAATGAAATAAAGGGAATGTAATTTGTGTATAAAATTTTGGAGGGTAATAAATGTCAAAACAACAGTCCACATCACATTTTTAAAATTATTTATATGATGAAATCTTTTAAAGGGACAAAGTGTACATTGTTGAGGTTAAAGCAAAAAGTGCAACTGGAGTGTAGTTTCAAAAGAGTAAAATGTAATTAACCCTTTTTTTTCGTATGGGCAAAGAAGTAGATACAAAAATCAAACAACACGCACCAACACAAGTACACAGATTGCGTTGGGCTTGGACCTGGATTGCATTGACATATCGTGAAGGGCTCCTCGAATTCAAAATTTTAAAATGTAAGATCCAACAAAAAGAATCTTATTATGTCTCAAGACTCTCAACAATTAACGACAAAAATACTTCTAAAATGACACCAAGACAATTTAAGATTATCATTGCGCCATCTTTGGTTTCCTTGTGACCTTTGATACCTTCTATTTTGGCTATTTGCACCTTAGTTGCAGGAATTGGCCAACTCCCCCTTGATTAGTGTTCGTCCACTGCTTATTTTTCTTGCCTCTTTTTCTTTTGGTGAAGAGTGCATTTTCTTCATCATTAGTAGACACTTTTGATATAGAACTATCTAAACCTTCTTCATTGGCAAGTAAACTTTCCAACTTTGCTAGAGTTGGTTTCTTGGCCCATCCTTGGGTAGCAGTGATAAGGCCTTTGTATTCTAGCCTTAAACCATAGATAATAATTCTCATCGTCCTCGTTTCTATTATAGCATTTTGAGGATCCAATTTGGATATTTCATCGCAAATTGATTTAACCTTAGAGAAATATTGACCTACTGTCATATTTTGCTGTGAAATAGATAGTAACTCATTCTCGAGCTTCTGGAGCTTTGCATCATTGGTTTTTGCAAACAATGACGAAAGAGTGTCCCACGCCTCCGTCAGTGTCTTGGCATCTTTGATCCGCTGCAACAAATCATCTTCTGTAGCCATCGCCAAAGCATACATAGTTTTGCGCGGCTTTAGCTTTCCACTTCTTAAGTGGCTCTCTTTCCTTCGGTGGTGTTGTATAATCTCCACCGACAATAATTCACAAATCTTGTCCAAGTAGGTAGAATTTCATATGAGTACTCCAGGAACTGTAGTTTTTGGAATTGATATTTAATTTATTAATATTTTCAACCGAGATAGAAATCTCTGCCATAATCAACTTTATGTGGCTCAAACCACAACTTATGTGTGACATAAAAAATTCACAGTATTTAATTGTGTTTCTGGAGAACCTCCTCTGGTGTATTTGCAAATAAAGATTCAACAAGAACGGGTTCAGGATCAACCCGCTCTAATACCAGTTTGTTGAATATTAGGCCCAAAATTAAATTCTCAAATAGAGAAAATAATTAAATTGATAACACAAATTTCTATTTTAATACAAACGTATTAATATTAAAGTAGTCACTCAAAATGATAGCACTCACAAACAATACAATTTTTTATTTAAGCAAACACTGAAATTCTACTAAATATAAAGATGAAATTAAACACTCAACTAAGAACTCTAAGTAAATAATTTAGAATTTGATTATTGAACTCTCAAACTAGATTTGAACTTGGGATGCTTTACAACTGAAAACAAACTCCCCTATTTATACTACTAAATCCCCCGACAATTAGTACTCAATTTCCTGTTGCATTTAATGCTCCAACCATGCTTGAAATATGAAAATCCATGTACGATCTAATCAGTTGGTGGAATAGATTTTGCCAATGTATCTCACATGCCTAAGCCATTAATATGCTAGGTTCTAACATAGAAACAAGCCAAAAAATTTGACTATGAATCATATCTATATCCATAGCCCACTTTTGAAGAATATTGCACAAGCTAGCAAAGCTTTCAGTAAATGCAAGAAAACATCTCCCAACTTTGTTGACTAAAGGCATGTAGTGTTGCCTATTTTCTCAATAGTCTTTCTCTACAATTTGTGGACTAAAGTCGATATTTATGATGTTTCTGGTCGTTATAATTGCAGTGGATGGAAGATTTTGAGGTATTCCATGCAGCACTTGATTCGGATCACTTTAGAAGGAAAAGTCTGAAGCCTTGGACAAGTTCAAAGAGTTCAAAGAAATGGTGGAGAAAGAAATAGGCCAAAAGATAAGGTGCCTACGCAAGAAAAATGAAGGTGAATACACATCAGATAAATTCACCAAATTCTTGCAAGAGCACAAGATAAGGTGACAGTTGACTTGCCCAAGTACGCCCCAACAAAATGGGGTAATTAAACGGAAGAATCGACATGTTGTAGAGATTTGCAGGTGTATGATACATTCCAAAAACGTACCTTCACGTTTTTGGGCAGAGTGCATGAAAACGGCAGTTCATGTCACTAATAGATTGCCTTAGTCCAAACATGAATTTATTTCTCCGTTCAAGAAGTTGTGGAATGTTAAATCCAATGTTACTCACTTTAGAGTATTTGGATGTGTGTGTTATGTATTCATTCCAGATCACTTTCGGAGCAAGTTTGACAAGAAGGTTGTAATTCGATGTATATTCCTAGGTTATGATAACCAACGAAGGGTTGGAGATGCATTGATGCTGCAAGTGGGAAGTGCTATGTCTCACAAAATATGGTATCCGATAAAGCATCATCTTGGTGGTCACCGTAGGCAACAGTCCTACCAGATTCAAAAGAGATGGAGGAAAAGTTGCTGGAAAGATCAGATGATCAACTAACCACAATGATGAAATGAGCCAAGAAGAGGTAGAGTTCTTACCAATATAAGATGTGGTAAGTGTTTATTCACTTGAGAAAAATAGAAGTTCTTGGCGAACAAGAGTGCATACTAGGATTTCAGAAGATGAAAAATCGAATCAATATAAGGAGATAGAAGTTGACAATTCTCTAGAATAACTTCACAGATCAACGAGACAGAAAAAGCCAAATCCCAGGTATGCTAATGTTGATTTGATGGTACCTGGGACTACAACTTCTCTTTGTAAAGATCATGAAAAATCGTTCATCTGCTGGGTGAAAAACGTGGTGGAAGAAGGCCATCAGTTCATCAACCGGAAGCTTGGAGGTGCCGAAAGCAAATTCGGCTCAAACGCACTCCAAGCCAAGTATAACCAATTCCACCACATTCCTGAGGTTGAGGTGAGTTACATGGGCTTTTGAATCGATTGTTTTGGTGACAAAATGCTTATCTTACTATTTTTACATTATTTATGACTTAATTTTGGAATTTAATTTTATAGTTCATAATGTTTAAATTTAATATTTTTATTGGCTTTAGAATATTTGTTGGAGTGTCTCTAAAGGTTTACACGAAAATTTTGTGGATGTTTTATGCAAGTTTGTGTTTGGTTCATATGCCCACTTTCACCCTTTGATTTATGTTTATGTAGTTGTTTATGTTAATTAATTGTTATATCTTCATGTTCTATGTAAAAATTAGAATTTTATGGCTATTTTCTTAGAATTTTCTTATCAAAGTTTGATTAGCACTTAACTTTTTGGGGTTCTAAGAAAATGGGAGAAAATTGAAATTTTTACATACCGTTGGGGAAGAAGAGGAAGAAGTTGGGGGAATGTAGAGAAACTTTCAAGTGTATAAATAAAAACAAACTGAACCCCCACCCAAAAATGGCTTTGGGCTAGTGGTTCAGCAGCTGGAATTCCTTCTCGGTGGCTTGGGTTCAATTCTCCTTGCCCCCATTTTCTTTAGGATTTTTTGAGTTTTGTCCCCTTGGGTCCATAGGACTGCCACGTCATCGATGACGTGGCGCCAGGTCAACCCACGTCAGCGATGACGTGGCAATCAAAAAAAAAAGAAATGCCTTTTGACAGGGCCACTTGATGCCACATCATCGATGACGTGGCACAGATGCACAAATTTTTTTTAAAGGGACCATTTGATGCCACGTCATCGATGACGTGGCACCACCAGATTGCGCAACGTCATTGATAACATGGCACAAAATTTTTTTTTTTAAAAAAAAGTTCAGAAAAATTTTTATTTGCGTTTTACCCCTCTAGATTTCAGATTTTTGCATTTTAGCCCTCAAATAATTTTTTAAATTACATTTAGGCTATACCCCTTAAGAATTTTTTTTTAATATTACTATTTTTTCTTTTCAAATTTCTTCTAAGTTACATTTTTAATGACAATAACCACCTAGCTTTTATTTGATTTTTGTTTGACATTTTAATATGTTTAATTACCCTTTGATTGTGAAATTACCGTTTTATCCTTATGAGTATTAAATTGTAAATAGGCTCTGATTTTGCACATATTTTTCGATTAGTTTCTTTTGTGATGATTTGTGCTTTATTTTTTATGTTTGTTGGTCTCGATATAATATTTATGCTTTTTCTTACTTGTTAAATGATGTGAATCTATTCTTCTGTCCTCAAATTTTGTTTAGTTGCACGACTAGACATTAAATATTTGAATCAAACTCAATTTAGTCCATGACTTAATAACTGTATCAATAATACAAAATCGGGCTAAAAGTAAACTCTGGCGTGCATGACAAACGACTGTTTTGCCCCTTGGGAGTTAAAGCACTACAAGGTAAATGTGTGCGACTTTAAATTGGACCTCTTGGGCTAAATTTACCTGTCAATGTTATTATTTATCATTTATTTTCATTTCCTCATTAATTTGTACATATTTTATTACTTTTAAACTATTTCAAGCACACGTACGCTACAAAGTCGGCAATAATGAATACTAAAATTAAAAAGGGAAACGCGATAAAATCATGCAACCGGTCCAACGCCGGGTAAAGTGGGTGACGAGAAAAATTCAAATCTATCCCAAACCTTCCCATTTTACAACAGGATTCCCAAACTCATGTTTTTTTTTGAATTACGTGGACTAGGAGTCAATCTAGACTAAGGTTTATTTTCTCTTTAAATTTTGATGTATTTTTGTGTCCCGGTGCACCAACACACCAGGTGGCGACTCCAATCCTGTGTTCCCTAACTTAGATTATTTTTGTACAATTCATAGTCACATTTAAAGCCCCGTTATGTAACTGTAAATAGGTGATTCATTTTAAATTTATAATAGTAAGTAGGTAATTTATGTTTGTAAATAGTAAATAGGATTTATCATTACATTTAATCACCTATTTCACGAGCACCACATGGCGACGGTACCGGTCCCAAAGGTGCCGGCCAGACCGCGGGTTGTTGGGGGGGTTGCAACAGAGATCTATTGGAAAATGTTTATATGAAACAACTTGAAGGATTTTCCTCTAGTAATGATGAGCATTTAGTTTGCAAGCTTAAGAAGTCTATATATGGATTGAAGCAAGTCTCCCGTCAATGGTATTTAAAATTTTATGGTGTAATCTCTTCATTTGATTTTGAAGAGAATATCATGGATCAATAGATATACCAGAAGGTCAGTGGGAGTAAGATTTGTTTTCTTGTTCTGTATGTGGACGACATCTTACTTGCAAGTAATGATAAAGGATTGCTGCATTAGGTAAAACAATTTATCTCTAGAAACTTTGATATGAAGGATAAGGGTGAGACATCTTATGTTATTGGCATAAAGATCAATAGAGATAGAACTTGGTGCATTTTGGATTTGTCTCAAGAAACCTATATTAACAAAGTGAGTTTAAAGAGGTTTTAGATGAAAGATTGTTCACCAAGTGTAGCACCCATTATGAAGGGTGACAGGTTCAATTTGGACCAATATCCAAAAAATGACCTTGAGCGGGAACAAATGAAAAACATTTCTTTATTGTCGTAGGAAGCCTGATGTATGTTCAGGACTGCAAAGACCTGACATTGCATTTGCTGTAGGAATGTTGGGAAGATATCAAAGTACTCCAGGTATGGACCACTGGAGAGCTGCAAAGAAGGTAATGAAGTACCTTCAAGGAACAAAAGATGAGTGCTTATGTACAGACGGACTGATAAAGTAGAGGTGTTTGGCTACTCAGATTTAGACTATGCTGGCTGCATTGATTCATGAAAATCGACATCTGGTTATGTCTTTATGCTAGCCGGTGGAGCTGTGTCTTGGACAAGTGCTAAACAAACTTTGATTGCAACCTCTACTATGGAAGCTGAGTTCGTTTCTTGTTTTGAGGCATCTTCGCATGGTGTATGGTTGAAGAGTTTAACATGCCTGGGCTTAGAGTTGTGGATTCTGTTTCTAGGCCATTGAGGTTATTTTGTGACAATTTAGCTGCTGTTTTTATGGCTAAGAACAATAAGAGTGGTGGTCGAAGTAAACACATTGACACCAAGTACTTAGCCATTCGAGAACGTGTTAAAGAAAATAAAGTGGTCATTGAACACGTTAACACTGAATTGATGATTGCCGATCCCTTGACTAAAGGCATGCCACCAAAGATTTTCAGGGATCATATAGTTAGAATGGGACTTGGTTCTGTGATGTGACCTCATTTTACATGTACGTACATTTGATATTTTCAATGAAACTCTTGTTCAGTTGTGTTTTTTCATATTCAGTTGCGCATACTTATTTAGTTATTTGAGAAAACTCACTTAAATTGGACCTATAATAAACATAAGACTTATTTATTAAGTTATGTTATCACATAAATGTTTAGTGTTGAAGAGACATAATGCATAGTAATACATGGAAGACAATACTCGTTTCTTAGAGGAGTTGTCGCCATGATTCATGTATTTTGGATCTTGCTTGTGAGATTTGATAGTTTGTATATCAAATAAAATATGCGGATCAAGTGGGAGAAATGTTGGAATTTTTTGTAATTATCCGATGTGGATTTTATTTTTAAATTCCAAATATTTGATCCAATATTTAATTCTGATATTTATGAATTTGAATTAATAAATATCTTGTGATAATTATCACGTTGTGATAATTGTTACACTTGTGATAACTACTTATTGTAATAGCTTACATTTTTTGATGGGAAAAAATATTATAAATATACAGAGTATTTTGGGTCCCTAGGCCTGACATTCTATCAGAAAATACACAATCGTATCAGATTGTCTAGGTTTAGAAGTATCCAGAAAAACTATTTCTATTTTTCTTTTTTATTTTACAGTATCCCAACAATATCAATGGGTGGAGGTATGTTCCTTGATTTTATTCCGCATTTGATATTCTGTGATATTATTTATGCACATATTAAATTTAAAAATCCTGTTTTATATATTAGAAAATCTATCAGAGACATCACAGTCAAGATTTATCACATAACCACGAACATTTGATGCCATTCTATGGCACACAAGCCGACGCATAAACGTCGTCTTGCCACTACCTATTATATTTACACGACATTCCCGAAATTCAACTCTTAATAAAACATAATTCTATTTTAACCGAAATAAAGGGATTCTTAGAATATCTTTTGACTAACAACTTTGTAGACACCTATTTTTGTCCCGTAAGTTCTCCCCTATTTTTCATTTAATTTGACTCTCAATTTTCTTTTTAATTTCCCTCTTAATTTCTTTTTAAACCTATTTTTTGATTTCCTCTTAATTTGTCCTTTAATTCTCTCTTAATTTGTCTTATGGTGTTTAATTATTATGTGTTTTATGTATTTTTGAAATACAAAGAATGAGTTTTAATATTATTTAAGTTTTTAGATTTTTCAAAAAAAAAAAAATTAAAGGGTTTTCAACCTAGCCTCTGTCTCTTATACACATCTAGATGTGTATAAGAGACAGCGTCTTGCCAATTTGTTTTGTACGTTTTTCTGCGTTTTTCACCCATTTCTCAGTAAAATTTCAGATGGCCATACTCTCCACATGACAAGGAATGGTCCTTGACCATTTTTACACTCAATCCCATTCGTTAAAAGCACAAAAAATCAGTCTAAAGGGGGGGAGAAAAATTTTCTGGAGAAAAAATTTTCTGAAGCAAAAGAAATCTGCCAAAACAGCCCACTTTGAGCCAAAATTCCAGGCGATCAGAGAGGAATTAGACTAAGCTCAAAGAACAAAAGTTGTATAGGGTCCCTAGAACTACAATTTCTATTTTGAAACCCAAAGCAAAATCTTCCATTTCGAGGGCCAAAAACGTGGTAGAAAAAGCTGTTGGTCCAGAGAATTTTCCAGAAAATTTCTAAGTCTGGAAAATTTTCCAGACCACCAACTTTGAGCAAAGATTTCAAGCGATGGAAGAGGAACTGGATTAAACTCAAAGATTTGATCAAAGTTGTAGACCGTTCCTCAACCTTCAACTTTTCTTTTCAACCCCGAAGCAAAATCGTTCATATTCTGGGTCAAATTCGTGGTGGAAAAAGGCTGGTAGTCCACCAAAATCTGCAAAAAAGAGACAAGGTTAGAAAGGTTTTTCACATTTTACTCCCCATATTTCAGTTTTCTTTTAGTTTAGCCCGAGAATATTTTTTAAATTACATTTAGGCCCTTCTGATAGGGCCCACTTGGTGCCACGTCATCGATGACGTGGCACCCCCAGATTGCGCCACGTCATCTGTGACGTGGCGCAATCCGGTTTGCGCCACGTCATCGATGACGTGGCTCAACCACATTGCGCCACGTCGTCTGTGACGTGGCTCAACCAGATTGCGCCACGTCATCTGTGACGTGGCTCAACCAGATTGCGCCACGTCATCTGTGACGTGGCTCCACCAGAGTGCGCCACGTCATCTGTGACGTGGCTCCACCAGAGTGCGCCACGTCATCGATGACGTGGCATTTTTTAAATAAAAAAATCCAAAATTTCAGAAAAAATTTTATTTACTTTTTGGCCCTCCAGATTTCGCCACGTCTGCAGATGACGTGGCGCAATCTGGTTTTTTTAAGATGTACATTTAGAGACTTAAGGACTTTTCTTTAATATTGCTGTTTTTTTTCTTCAAATTTCTTCCAAATTACATGTTTTATGTCAATAATCACCAAGTTTTTACTTTGATTTTTGTTTGGCATTTTAATACGTTTTAATTACCCTTGATTGTGAAATTACTGTTTTGCCCTTATGAGTCTTAAATTGTGAATAGACTTTGATCTTTGCACATATTTTCGATTAATTGCTTTTGTGATGATTTGTGCTTTATTTTAATGTTCGTTGGTCTCAATATAATATTTATGTCTTCTCTTACTGGTTAAACTATGTGAATTTACTCTTTTGCCCTCAAATTTTGGATTAGTTGCACAACTAGACGTTAAGTATTTGAATCAAATTCAATTTAGCCCAGGACTAATAATAATTGTATCAATGATATAAAATTGGGCTAGAAATAGACTCCGGCGTGCATGATAAATGACTATTTTGCCCCTTGGGAGTTAAAAGGCACTACAAGCTCAATGTGTGCAACTTTTAATTGGCCCCGGGCTAAATCTACCTGTCAATGTTAATATTTACCACTTATTTTCGTTTCCTCATTAACATGTACATATTTTATTACTTTTAAACTATCTCAAAGCACACGTATGCTACAAAGCCGGCAATAATGAATACTAAAATTGAAAAGCGAAACGCGATAAAATCACGCAACCGGTCCAACGCCGTAAAGTGGGTGCGAGGAAATTCAAATCAATCCCAAACCTTCCCATTTTACAACAGATTCCCGAACTCATTTTCTTGAGTTACGTGGACCAGAGTCAATCTAAACTAGCGTTTATTTTCTTTTTAAATTTTGATGTATTTTTGTGTCCTGCGCACCAACACAGGGTGGCGACTCATCTTGTTTTCCCTAGTTTAGATTGTTTTTATACAATTCATAGTCGCATTGAAGGCCCGTTATGTAATAGTAAATAGGTGATTCATTTTATTTGTAATAGTAAGTAGGTAATTTATGTTTGTAAATTGTAAGTAGGATTTTTGCATTCAATCACCTATTTCACGAGCACCACACGTGGCGACGGTGCCGGTACCACCGGTGCCGGTCAGACTCCAGGTCGGGGGGCGCGACAGCGTGGCGACTCCACTGGGGACTTTGAGAATCCGGGCGCACGATTTTAACGCGTTTCTCTCAATTTTACCCCGTTCATTATAAACCGGCTAATTTTTACCCATTTTTGTGTGCTATGTTACCGGTTCTATACCTCGTTTTGCGTGCCATATGCTATATGTTACTTTATCTGTTCTTTTCAATTAATTTACACTTGTTTTAACGTATTTCACCATTTTGCTGTCTGGTGTGCCGACTTACGGATTTTAGCTCTCGTTTTATGTGCCACATGCTATCTGTTACTTTCTTTGTTCTTTTCAAATTACCGTATTTTACACTTGTTTTACTGTATTTCACTATGTTTGCTGTCTTGAGTGCCAATTTGCTCGATTTAGGTCTCGTTTTAAAAGAGACAAAGATCCTTCCTAGTTATGGTGTGATTTGTTCTTGCTTTATTGTACATGTTTTAATATAACATGCTATTATACCTGTTTGTGGTTAATTTGGGGGAAATTTTTGGGGTGTTGATACTGATCTAGATGTTATAACAGTGGATTCACATGTATCTTACCGCACATCCAAGTGGTACGAGACGGTATTGATGGATAGTATTGAGGTGGTAGTGGAGGTGGTGCATAAAAGGGTTGTATGTCTAACTCCTTATGCAAAAATAAGAGACAGTCCCTAAACTTTGCAGAAATTTCACGAGGCGGTAAGACCCACCCATTTATCTGGCTTGTAATAGTAAATAGCCTTACAATTTTTGCTATGTAATAGTAATTAGTTTTTCTGATTCGTATGATTTATATTGGCCCTGTAATTTGTATTTACTTCCCGCAAGAAAGAGTAAATTTCAATTTTTGCATTGCATAGGGTCAAAGGCATATGGTTGTCAAGCCCTAATAGGAGACCCTTCCCTACAACATGTTCCAAAGTTTTATTATCCCTTGTGTGCATTTAGGCTAACCCCAGCGTTGTTTGGCCACCGTAGGCTACTTATTGCATATCATTAGCCATAGAAGGGATACCCTGTCGAATACCCTGTGTATAGAATTGCATACCTATCCCTAGGTACATAACCTACAAAGGGATTTGCAAGCTTGCGTGTTCATTTTATAAAGGCTCTGAAGGGTCTACAAGCCTCAGGTTCAAGGCTAACATGTATTTCATGCAGATGAGTTCCGCTCGAGTAATTGAAAGGGCGACCAAAGTGCCCTATTTGCTACAGGAATGGGAACGAAGATAGCTCTAGATAAGCACAGGCAAGCTTACAAAAGATTTCAAGAACAACAATCCTGTATTCGAGAGCAGGAATACAACCGAAAGAGGGCATCCACCGAGATGGCCGATGATCTGGGACGCCTAATCCACAATGGGGCTGCTAAATCAGCACGTAGCAAGCTTCGCGATGCGAGGAGCAAATGATGAAGATACGAGACCATCTAAAGGAGCTCGCCGAATAAGTTCAAACGGGCTTCGTCCCCTTTAGAGTTTTTTTGCTTTCAGGGTTCCTGGGGAAGGAACCACGTTTTATGCTGTAAATTTATGATTATGTTTGTTTATATATCTGAATTTTTCTTTTCTTTTTATTATGTTTTAATATGAAGGTACTAAGTATCAAAATAGCTGCCCAACGCAGCCCTATGTGTATAAGAGAGGAGATGCTTTAAAAAGAAAATAACTCCTAGTGCCACCACTGACAGATCCAATTCCACAACCACTGAAGCTCTCTCTTGGAGTACACCCAGGGAGATAATTAAGCTGAATTAATGCCACCACCACCCCCTGTACCGACTGTCAATGATGCCCTATTGAAAAAGATGGAGCGGTTTGATAGTTTCATGAAACAGCAACAGGGGACAGATAAATTTGGAGCTATCGACTACCAAGATCTATGTCTATTCCCTGAGGTGCATTTTGCAGCCAAAATTTAAAATCCCAGAATTTCCAAAGTACAATGGCACTGGAGATCCGGTAGCTCACCTTAAAATGTTCTGCAACTTGCTGGGGAATCCGACGAGCGACCCTCGGATAGCAATGAGGGTATTTGCCAGAAGCCTGGAGGGAGATGCGTTATCATGGTATTTAATGCTTGATCCCAAAAAACTGCAGGATTGGACGGACTTGGCAAATGCTTTTGTGAAACAGTACGAGTTTCACTCCGACCTAGAGCCAAGCAGATGTGTATATGAGAACGCATCTTCCTCCTTCTGGCAGCACCCTTATTGCTATCCAGTGAAAACCGCTCTCGTATACACTGCTTCTTGTGCATCAGACCTAGGATTGAGACCGAGATGCTATTCAAACTGTTTATTGATGCACAATAACCTGTGTATAAGATACAGTTGACTTGCCTTTGGCAAATCCTTTTCAGAAATCGTCCAGCAAGCAGAGGCCGTTGAAAGGGGCTTGAAAAGTGGGAAAATTATTGACAGATGACGGCTTTCAAACTTCAGGTAGAATCCATGCAGGGGAGCACGTCTGTGGCTAAGAAACCCCTGAGCAAGAGGCTTGACAAGAAGGAAGAGGAAGTGACTTTTATTTTCAACCAACCCAACCGCCAACCACCACGCAATTTCCATCAATACCAAAGACCTAACCCACAACCCTTTTATGCACCACCTCCACTACCACCTCAATACTATCCTCAACCCGTATACCAAACACAAGTACAAGTGCCCGTGCCTAATCCACAGCTCCCATATTATAATCCAAGACCACAACCTCAAAGCAGTCAAAGACCCAACCAGCCAAATAACTTCCCTCCACCAAACCCCAACCAAGCCAGACCACATGACAGACCACCCCTGTGTTTCACCAACTTGGGACGGCCCATCGAGCAACTATATGAGCAGTTGAGATCGGCAGGGAGATTGAATCCTATAGCTCCTCCTCAGTATCCGAAGGGAGTTCTGGATAGGTTTGACGCCAACGCCCGCTGTGTGCCTATCATTCTGGATCCCCAAGGCATTCCACGGCTAATTGTTGGACGTAGAAGAATAAGGTGCAAGACATGATCAATGCACGAGAGATTGTCATTAGGAGGCCGGAACAAAGGGCTCCTGAAGTAAACACTAATCCGCTGCCACGGCATGAGCCTCATGTTGGGATGTTTGTAAGAGACAGCTAGATCGAAGAGGAAGAAGAACTGTCTCTTATACACATCTAGATGTGTATAAGAGACAGACTTAAAGGTTTACAGTCTGAGCCTTTTATCATAGACGTGGATCCGTTTGAGGTAGAACCCCAAGATCCCGTTGTGATTGAACTACCAACACAATTGCCAATTGAGAGCACACATGCAGTGCCGTGGAATTACCAACCCTCAGCTGTGATAGTCGGTGGAAAGCCAGTTTCTGAGGAGGAAGTGTCTGCTGTCACGAGGTCAGGCCGAATCACAAATGACAACAGTTTTGAAGTCGGACAATCCAGCAAAGGTAAAGAGCCTGACTACTGTCTATGCAGGCCCCTAAGGCTGTAACAGACAAAGATGTGGAGGACTTTCTAAGATTGATCAGAAAAAATGAATATTCAGTAGTGGAGCAGCTGAATAAGATGCCCTCACAAATTTCTATGCTCAACTTGTTGTTAACATCCGAGCTACACAGGGAGGCAGTATTGAAGATTTTGAGTGAGGCCCATGTGTCTCGTGACATTCCCACTGACAAACTTGCTGGGTTAGTGGGCAGTGTGCTGGCATCAAATCAAATTTGTTTTTCTGATGATGACTTAACTTCTGAAGGGAACAACCACAACAAGGCTCTATTCATCTCGGTTAGATGTGAGGGGCGGCATTTGCCTAGGGTCATGGTTGATAATGGGTCTGCTTTAAATATTTGTCCTTTGAAGACATTGGATAAGCTCGGAATCTCTCATGACCTGGTCAAGAATTCATCCATGGTGATCCGAGGTTTTGACGGGGCTCGAAGACAAGCCACCGAAGAGATAAACCTTGTTTTAGAAGTCGGTCCATCTGCTCATCAGATCACTTGCCAGGTTCTTCCAATTGTTGGGGTATATAATTTGCTTATACACATCTAGATGTGTATAAGATGCTGGGCTATTCCGTCATCTTTGCATCAAAGGGTTAAATTCATTTACGAGCTTAAGCCGATTCTTGTGTTTGCCGAAGACGACCACGCCATGATGGTCAAGGAGGAAGTTGGAGAAAGCAGCGACACTCCGGTGCCTTTCCTAGCTTATGATGTGGTCTCTGTCAGCCGAGGGCCTGGAGAGCAGTCATCAATGAAAGTTGTCTGGGATAAGGCGAGTGTAATGATTGCAAAGGAAATGCTGCGTGGAGGATATCGCATCGGCCAAGGTTTGGGGATGAATTTGCAAGGCATAACACACCCTATTGATCTACCAACACAGATTTGGACCCGATCAGGCAATGCTTTGGATCCATCGGATACGTGCCATCTGACAGGAGATTAAGGAGCTGAAGAGAGCTGAACAGGAAGGTCGAGCATTGCCTATTGCCATTCCACCTCTTAAGATTACCTTTCACGTTCTGCCGCCATTCTGGCCCCTGATGCAGATGAGGCTGAAAAGGAGGACCTTATCCAAGGGATAGCCGAATTATTTGCGGGGGTAATTATTCAAGAGTAGGCGGAGGTGGATGACACTGAGCTGCCATTTGCTGAGATCGACCAACTGCACAATTGGACATCTGATGATCTCCCTAGTCATAGGGAGTTTCGGTAAATTTGAAAGGATATTATTTTTAGTTTTGCTCATTTTAATTTCATCTTTGTATATATGTTTCGTACTTCTTAAGTTGTTTTGCTTATGTCATCTAGTCAAGAAGTAGGTGCATTCACAGCATTGTATTCATGATTCATCTCATTCATCTGTTTTGGAAATGAATCTTGAAAACAATTTGAATAGTAAAGCAAGTACAATCATGATATTGCCTTCCTCATTCATCTTATTCATCTATTTTTTAGGCGAATTCAAGACAATTAATTTTTATAGGATGGCCAATGAATGTCAAGTTTAGATGTGTATAAGATCACAGCCCAAGTGGTTGATTACCTGTGAGGTTGATTTCTTTAAGATGTTTTAGCTCATTTTGTTTTCTTTCATTTCATCTGGACGATTTCTGAAAAGGATTTGCCCTGTCTCTTATAACATGGGAGATGTGTATAAGAGACACGGATCGGCCGTACTTGTGTTTGGTATACGGGTTGAGGATAGTATTGAGGCTGTCTCTTATACAGTGATGAGGGACGAGTGTGATATTGAAAATGAATTCGGGCGACACGAGAAAAAACCAAAGCCTAACTTGGAAGCTTCATTAGCGGTAAACATTGGAGCAGACACGGACATCTAGTCAATAGAATCAGCATTTATTTGACTAGAGGACTCTTATAGAGATCTAGAATTTTTGAGTTTGATTCCAAGACGTCTTTGAACAAAATCTTATGATGATATGCCTGGCATTTCAACAGATGTCGTGGTTCACAAACTCCCCACCGATCATAAATGCCCGCCTGGAAAGCAGAAGCCAAGGAAGTTTGATCCAGAAATGAGCTTAAAGATCAAAGAACATCATTTGCCGTTTTGGGATCCCGAATACATTGGTTACCGACAATGCCAAGAATCTGAACAATGACATGGTAGATGGTCTTTGTGCCCAATTCAAGATTAAGCATCGGAATTCCACCATCTACAGGGTGAAAATGAATGGGGCAATAACCAACAAGAATCTTAAGAGAATTATTCGAAAGATGGTGTGATCGGCGTGATGGCTTTGGGGGGACCAACACAGGCTGTCTTTACTTCAGGAGCCCTTTGTTCCGGCCTCCTAATGATAATCTCTCGTGCATTGATCATGTCTTGCAAGCTGTTCTGAATACACATCTTAGATATCAGAAATCTCAATACTTTATTCTGATGGAGCTCAGAGTTAGAGGAAGTTTCTCAGTAGCTGGATTCACGAGACATCAATAAGCTGTTGTCAAAATCTGAATATTGCCTGACCTCGTGACAGCAGACACTTCCTAGAAAGTCCTCCACATCTTTTAAGTTGAGCATAGAAATTTGTGAGGGCATCTTATTCAGGCTGGCGATCCACAGCCTTTGAAACGTATATTGCCAATGCAAGACGAAGCAAAGGGCAAGTTTGCTCCTAACTGGCAGGGTCCATTCATTGTACACAAAGTATTATCAGGAGGAGCTCTTATCCTTACGGAGATGGATGGACAGGTTTTCCCTCAACCGATAAATGCGGACATGGTCAAAAGGTCATGATCTGATTCCCAGACTGTAAACCTTTGTCATTGCAAACGTAGGATAGAATTCTACCTGTTATTTTCTTCCCCTTTTACCCACATCCGGACTAAACCCTTTCATATCTCTTCTCTTTATTTGCCTATCTTTCGTTTCAATTGTGCTTTGTCCCTATCCTTTGCCGTAAAAACAGGTTGGAACTGAGCTCATTTTCAATGTTGGGGCAAATTGTTGTTTTGGGTGGCAAAAAAAAAAAAAAAAACCAAAAAACCTGTCTCTTAAACAAAAACAAAAACAAAAGTTATGAGAGGCTGACCAAAACAAATGCCCAACAAAACTCAGTTTGTTATAATTAGAGTCAAAATGGGTTGAGTCGTGTGATTGGTAAAGATTCAGGATTATCTTCAACAAAAACTTGCCCCAGTTTAAGATGGTAATTCTTTAGATAAGGGACATAACCAGTTTTTCTTCATATCACAAACCCGCTCTTCCATCCCTTGTAGCTATATTCTTTCCAACCAAAGCGCCCATCTTAAACTGGGGCAAGTTTTTGTTAAGATAATCCCAATCTTTAGGAATCAGGATAGTCAGGGTCAAAATGGGTTAACTATCCTGATTGGGCCGGAAAGGGCACCTTTGTTTTTTGGTTTAAAAAAAAACACCAAAAAGCTAAAGAGAGGCTAGGTTGAAAACCCTACGGGGCGGCCTAGGCAAAAGGAGAGTGTGCGGAAAAATGCAAAAAAAATAAAAATAAAAGGGAGGGGAACCTTAGCGAAAACCTGAAAAGGCGCTGAGGAAAGGGCAAATCGAGCAAACGGTCAAGGTCTGGTTGATGACTTTTCTGAGTCCACGTCTGGGAAAGTGTTCAATCGAAATTTGTTGACTGAAGTTAGGCTTATTGGTTGCCTCTATGTCGTTCTCTCAACACAGTCATTGGCCTTTAAGAGGCACGTATCCGATGGATCCAAAGCATTGCCTGATCGGGTCCAAATAACTTAGAATGAAAGGCAAAGCGGTGTTAATACGGTGATGGCACAATTTTTACTAAGATTGCTCCCATGTGCATGTATTATTTATTCATGTACTTCTATCTAACTCACACATTGCCATTTTGTTTGTCTGTACCATCTAGTTGTTCTTTTGTTGTTGATATGTGAAAATCATCTGTTGAATCGAACTACGTTCGACCTGATTCCCCTGGTGGGATACGTAGGCAGCTCTTACCGAGCTCGGTCACCTTGCTTATAGTAATGTGCACTAAGATCGTTGATTTTTGTATGTTATGATACTGACCAATTCGAGTTTTCTTTGCTCAATATCGCATTGTTTTGAGTACCTGCAGGTACACGAAAATGAAGTGGACAAACAAAATCAACGACACTGGGGCAAATTTTTATTGATTGGATATCCTTCATAAACAACAAGGGACACACCAATTCTGAGAACTGTCTTGATACCCAACAGTCTTTCTTCTCATTTTGAAAGGGGTGATTCACGCCAACCCCTAATGAAGCAATCAACCTCACAGGTAATCACCACTTGGGAGATGGTGCACTAATTCCCAGTCAAACCTCTCAGTTTAAATAATGTTGTCATTTACCGTTTGACTGGGAATTAGTGCACCATCTACCATCTAGTCATGGAACCTTAAGGTTAATTACTAGTTGGCTTTTACACTTCATTTCATGGGTAAGCCCAATGGCATGGCTCCATGTGCGTGTCATTCTTATTGCATTTTCTCCCGATAAACAATTTCGGGTTCTCATTTTCATTTTCATCAACCTGATAAACACACTGGGGAATTTCAGATTTGCATCTCATCCCCGATAAACGAATTTGGGTTCTCATTTTCATTTTCATCAACTCGATAAACGAATTTCAGGTTTGCATTTTCATCCCGATAAACGAATTTGGGTTCTCATTTTCATTTTCATCAACCGATAAACGAATTTCGAGTTTGCATTTTCATCCCGATAAACGAATTTGATGCAAATCTGAAATTCGTTTATCAGGTTGATGAAAATGAAAATGAGAACCCGATAAACGAATTTATCGGTTGAAAATGCATTAAAAATGAGCAAACTGATAAACGATTTCCTACGCTCTGCATCTCATACCCGATAAACAATTTCGCCAAATCATGAAATTTAAACTTTTTGATAAACGTTGTAAGGTTTGCATTTTCTCCATCTGATAACATTGGCCACGAGGCAATGCAGGTTTGCATTTTATCGGATACGTGATTTTTGGCTTTCATTTCAAGTTTACATTACCCGACAAACTCACCGTTTGGGTTTTCATTTCACTCTTGTTACCTCGAATGAAACGTTTTTTTTTTTGCATTCAAATGTGTATAAGAGACAGAGGCAAGAGTATGTAAATACGAATGAAAACCCGACTTTATGTCATCTTTCCTTCCATGACCTCATGAGCTTAAGGTTGACATGTGGCAAATTTTGTTGCACGATTGGAATCATCCAGTCATGCGGTGTCTACAATCTTTGCCTAGAGTTTCTTCGATCCTTTTCGACACTCTGGCAAAGAGGGGCAAGCTGTAGACACCTATTTTTGTCCCGTAAGTTCTCCCCTATTTTTCATTTAATTTGACTCTCAATTTTCTTTTTAATTTCCCTCTTAATTTCTTTTTAAACCTATTTTTTGATTTCCTCTTAATTTGTCCTTTAATTCTCTCTTAATTTGTCTTATGGTGTTTAATTATTATGTGTTTTATGTATTTTTGAAATACAAAGAATGAGTTTTAATATTATTTAAGTTTTTAGATGTGTAAAAAAAAAACTAATTTAAATTAAATTAATTAATTAAATTAAATATTAAAAAAAAAAAAAAAAAAAAGTTCAGCGCGTGAACATGCATCGCTCACGACACAATTTGTTTTGGCCACGTTTTTCTGCGTTTTCACCCACATCTAGATGTGTATAAGAGACAGGTTCTGCCCTATGGTTTAAGCTATATGAGCATGAGGCTAGGCTTACTAGTCTAAAGGGGGAGAAAAATTTTCGGAGAAAAATTTTCGAAGATGTGAAATCTGCCAAAACAGCCCACTTTGAGCCAAAATTCCAGGCGATCAGAGAGGAATTAGACTAAGCTCAAAGAACAAAAGTTGTATAGGGTCCCTAGAACTACAATTTCTATTTTGAAACCCAAAGCAAAATCTTCCATTTCGAGGGCCAAAAACGTGGTAGAAAAAGCTGTTGGTCCAGAGAATTTTCCAGAAAATTTCTAAGTCTGGAAAATTTTCCAGACCACCAACTTTGAGCAAAGATTTCAAGCGATGGAAGAGGAACTGGATTAAACTCAAAGAATCAAAGTTGTAGACCGTTCCTCAACCTTCAACTTTTCTTTTCAACCCCGAAGCAAAATCGTTCATATTAATGAGCACCATTGGTATCGACAGACTGTCTCTGATACACATCTAGGTTCTGATAGAGACCACTTGGTGCCACGTCATCGATGACGTGGCACCCCAGATTGCGCCACGTCATCCGTGACGTGGCACCACCGGATTGAGCCACGTCATCGATGACGTGGCTCAACCAAATTTCGCCACGTCATCTGTGACGTGGCTCAACCAGATTTCGCCACGTCATCTGTGACGTGGCTCAACAGATTTCGCCACGTCATCTGTGACGTGAGACACCAGATTGCGCCACGTCATCTGTGACGTGGCTCACCCAGATTGCGCCACGTCATCTGTGACGTGGCTCCACCAGAGTGCGCCACGTCATCTGTGACGCAAATCATCCAGAGTGCGCCACGTCATCTGTGACGTGGCTCCACCTAGAGTGCGCCACGTCATCGATGACGTGGCATTTTTTAATAAAAAAATCCAAAATTTCAGAAAAAATTTTATTTACTTTTTGGCCCTCCAGATTTCGGATTTCTGCATTTTTATCCCTCAAATAATTTTTTTTAAATTACATTTAGGCCCTTAAGGACTTTTCTTTAATATTAGTTTTTTTTCTTCTAGATGTGTATAAGAGACAGGTTTTATGTCAATAATCACCAAGTTTTTACTTTGATTTTTGTTTGGCATTTTAATACGTTTTAATTACCCTTGATTCATCAAATTACTGTTTTGCCCTTATGAGTCTTAAATTGTGAATAGACTTTGATCTTTGCACATATTTTCGATTAATTGCTTTTGTGATGATTTGTGCTTTATTTTAATGTTCGTTGGTCTCAATATAATATTTATGTCTTCTCTTACTGGTTAAACTATGTGAATTTACTCTTTTGCCCTCAAATTTTGGATTAGTTGCACAACTAGACGTTAAGTATTTGAATTAGATAAAAGAACAAATTCAATTTAGCCCAGGACTTAATAATTGTATCAATGATATAAAATTGGGCTAGAAATAGACTCCGGCGTGCATGATAAATAAGAGACAGATATAAATCGAGTTAAATTGCAGCTACAAGCTCAATGTGTGATGCATGTATAATTGACCCCGGGCTAAATCTAGTCAATTATACATATTTAGACCAGTATAAGAGACAGTTGTAAGCCATTGAGACCAACGAACATTAAAATAAAGCACAAATCATCACCTGTCTCTTATACACATCTAGATGTGTATAAGAGACAGATATAAATCTTGTTTTCCCTAGTTTAGATTGTTTTTATACAATTCATAGTCGCATTGAAGGCCCCGTTATGTAATAGTAAATAGGTCTTAATTTTATTGGTAATAGTAAGTAGAGTGCAAAGGACACATTAGAACTAGGATTTCGCAATCAATCACCTAACTACTAGCGAAACACGTGGCGACGGTGCCGGTACCACCGGTGCCGGTCAGACTCCGGGTCGGGGGGCGCGACAAACTTAATAAAGAACTATGAAATAAAATGATTATCGAAATAAGTGTCTGGCTGTGTCTTTGCTACAAACCTGCCATTCCAACAGTATTAATGACAACAGGCTTCCGGTTAAATGAAGGGGATGGCTATTCAACCATCAATTTCTCCATTGATTGGGAAATTTCATCTTCAGCTTTGCCCTCTGACGATAATATATGAAAAGATAATCAAAAGATACTCAAATATTGGAATAAAGTGACAGAAATTATATGTACTTAAGCATGTAACTCTATAAGCTTAAACTTCATCACCACGCACACACACGTGTAAGTAGGTCGATGGTATTTACATGGGAACCAATTTGCATAGATGTTATAGCATCCTCTGAAGCTTCTTTCGGGTCAATCTCTATCTTCAGAATCTATAAAAAAAAAAAGAAAAAAGAAAACCATTACATATCAATCAAATGCATATTGCTAATTTCAGGACTAAAACCCTACAAAAACCTCAAATGCCAGTAATAAGAACTTCAGAAAAGTCAATAAAACAAAATTGCATCAAAATCACAGAAAAAGTATAACCTAAAAAAGTTATAGATAAACCAAACGAAACTCACCACTTAATATTGTACTACTGTCGGTGATGTAGAAGACAGGTAAGTCTCACTTTTTATTCTAAGAATTGAAGAGTTTGTGGTGAATTCAATTCGGGGAAATAGAAAGATAGTTGTAGCTCAGAGAATTGAAGAGTGTGGTGAATTCAATTCGGAGAAATGGAAAGATAGCTGTAGCTCGGAGAAGAGATGGGAGACAACTAAGCAAAAGATGATTTTATTGAATTGTAGAATTTAGGCAAAAACAATTACAATCTTTCTCATTATCTCCATACATGATATTGAAAACGAACACGTTGGGTTGTAACTCAAATGACCAAGGATGTTCAAAGAGATTCCGCACATTGGACTGTAGCAGCTCGTCATATTTGACGTCGAATGCATAACAGACATCATTGGCCCCATACCATACAGCCCTAGATTGTTGGTTTCAGGTACCTGGGGAATTTCTTCTGTCTCGATAAACAACTCAGCACAAAAAATAGGATCGGCATCAAACAAATCAAAAGTACCATCCATACCATCATCATCTGTCAATGGACTGCCAGAGTAAATACCACGACTAACTATATGCGTGTACAAAATATTCAATTTCAACTGCTCCCTATCAACCTCCATGAACTCGTATATCTTGTCAACCAACTCAACAAACCTAATCCCTTGTTTTATTCGGAATAGTTTCTTGCACACCATTGGCTGGTAAGACATAGTACCGCCTTCATCCCCTGGATTGTGTAAGTTATTTTCCCTCCCCAATAAAGGAGGATGTGACGGGTCTATCAAATGTCATTTCCCTGTAAGGATGTAACACGTTTAGACCCCAATTTTGGACACGAAATATGTTTTTTAAAAAAAAAATTTTGACAGAGTTTCCTCTATATTTTGAGGATTCTCTCTTACACCGGTCATGCCCGATAAGGGTTACAAACAACACAACAAATCGGCAACGGTTACAAGTAATACATACCCGACAAGGACTACAAACAATGCAATAACCCGGCAAGGGTTACAAGTAATATATGCCCGACAAAGGATACAAACATAATTAATCAAAATATAACCACTTTCATCAAATTCTCCCCAATCTTTCAAAAAAATCAAATTTTTCCTCCTCTTCCTTCCCTTCCTTCACAATGGTTAAATCCCGCGGAGGTTCTTCTTCAGCAAATCGTGGACGAAAAACAAAAGGGAAAACTCTAGTGCTTGGAGAATCGTCTGCTAATCCCCAAGTCTCCTCAAATCCAGAGATCTTACCAAAATTCATCGATGCCAAGGTATCCGAACGGTATACATCCCTTCTAAGTAAATCTATAATCGTTCAACGTCCTGCATCTCAGAGTCTTTTTGATGAGTATAATCTTCCCATTGCAAATCCTGCTTTGAAAAACAAAATTGGGGTCACCTAGTGCATATTAATTTATCCGTATATCATGACATGGTGCTTCAATTCACCGCCAATCTTTGAAAAGGCCCCACTGTTCGCACTTTAATATCTCGTGTAAACAGCACAAATCTTGAGATTTCCTTCAACATCATTAACACTATTTTTGAATGTGAAGTCTCAAACCCGAATGATTTCTCCTATTTCTTTTCTTTAGATAAATGGCCTGCTATTGATACTCGATTTGATATTGATGAGGTTAGGGCTATTTTTAACATCAATTTCAAACAGGCCTTGGAAGCCAAAACCACTTTGCTCACTCCTGAACTAAACATTCTGTATACTCTTGTCACAAATTTGTTATTGCCAAGTTCCGACGGGCATCGTACTGAACCCAGAAAAATGCAACTTTACTTATTTTTTTGTGTTTTCAAGGGCATTCCTCTTCACTTTGGGTATCTCTTCTGCTCCCTGTGGGAACTCTTTCTTACTGATACTCGAAGAAACATTCCTTTTGGAAAATTCCTCACCAAAATTTTTGATTTCCTCGATGTTCCGTTCAGCGGTAACAAAAATATCCCCCTTATTTCAACAAATCTTATATTGAACGAAAAGGCCTCCATTTCTTCAACGATCAATAGTTAACCAAGGCCGATTTTGATATGAACGTTCAAAATCCCAGCCTCTACCTCTGGTTTGGCTATTCCACATTCTCTTCCTCCTCAAACACCCCCACCATTCCATGTTCCTCATCCATCTACCTCTGAACCCTCACTTTCTCATATCTGTGGCCTTCTCACTTCCTTGAGCACTCAAGTCAGTTCATTTCAATGTCGCACTAATCGTAAGTTAAAGTGACTTGAAACTCGTCAGGTGATTTTCTCCAAGAGGCCCTCAACCTAGGCATGTTTGCTTCGGCTCAGGCTCAATTTGCTAACCTTCAATCACAATATCCACTTGACTCATCTTTCGACAGTGATGACAATGCTGAAGATGGGGATGTTCGTGAGGACGACGAAGAAGATGCCAATACTCAAGGTGCTGCCAATGAAGATGAAGTCGACGATGAGGATATTGACAGCACGTTTGATTTCATCATGCAACGCCGCACTGGAGAAGAGAAAGACAGTGAGGCCAATATGAAGATGCTCCTTCAAAACGTCAAAAGACTGAAAAGCACTCCAAGAAGAAAAATGACTCGAATTAGTTCCTTTGACATCTGTTTTTAGTTTTTAGCATTTCTCTATTTTTTAGTTAGGACTGCTCTCAGATTTACCCTCTATATATTCCCTTGAACTAAGTACTGTTAAATATTTGAGTTGAATATTTGAGTTTTTCTGCATTTTTGTTGAATACTTGAACTAAGTACTGTTAAATATTTGAGTTGAATGAATTTCTATTCAGTTGAGATTTTGTTTATGCATTTATGTTGAATACTTGCACGTTCTCAGGGGGAGCTTTGTTTGATGATGTCAAAAGGGGGAGTAGTCATCTATATTGCAAAATGATTAGTCATATCTGATTATTTTTACATAATTACTCCATGAAGGTTTGTCATCATCAAAAAGGGAGAGATTGATATTTTCCCAACCTTATTTTGATGATGACATAAACAATTAACTCTGTAAATAAGTTTTTGCAGGTCTGTTATCTGTTTTGCTAGAACAGGGTTTTCGGACGCACTGTACCGTCCAAACTGTGTCAATCTTCTCGGAATCATTCCACCGTTCGAACAAACAGACAGAAAGAAGAATCCTACTGGTTCTCCAAACGGACGAACATGACAGTCCGAAGCCTCTATCGAACGATGGAACAGACGCATGCACGGACGTTCGAACGAAGTTCTTCACCAAATGCATAAAGATCGGACGCTGTGTCAGATGCATCCCATCTATCTCGGACGTCTGAAACCCTAACGACTATAGCTTTTTGTGCATTTATTATTTAGCCGTTAGGAAGTAGTTGCAACCACTATTTATTGCTCTTATAAATAACTGCTTTGATATTCTGTAAAGATCATCTAATACATTGAATACAACCCTTAGAAAAGAGCAATTTTAGTACAAATTGGCTATAGTGCTTTGTTGTATTAGTGTGCAGTTTAGAGTGCAATTCAACTTTGAGTGGAGAAATAATCTTGTATGAAAGTGAGGTTGTGAGTAAAATTCTTGGCTCAACTAAAAGAGTTTTAGTGTGAGCAAGAATCTCCGTACTTTGTAAAGATCATTGGCTCACCAAGTGTGTGAAGCATTCTAGTGTTTCAATACTTCAAGCTTGTTAGATTAAAAGTATTGGCTGTTTTATTCCATCTCCTTTTTACTTTACTATTTCATTAATTTTATCATATCAATTATTATTAGAAAAATCTTGATAAGATCAATATTTTTAAAAGTATTTTTAGAAACCTAATTCACCCCCCTCCCCTCTTAGGTACAAAAGAATGCTTTGGGACCAACACAAGCCATAAAATAAGGAAGTCATATTCTTATATAATCAATGACAGAATGAATCACCAGGAGCTGGAAGAGTGGTAGGAGTTTTGATGGGCTTTGAAGAAAGCTCAATGGGGTCAGAAGTCGAATTGCTTGAAGAAGAGGGACGACCACTAGTCCGGCTCCTAAAATGGCAGCAATCTATAAATTCCCATCCTGTTTCTTGCTAAAAAGACAAAGGTATAGGTACCTTCCTCTTTGATGCTTGGTCCAAGCTAGGAACTGAGGAAGAAGAATATGCTGAAAGGGAGTCACAGTTTGGAAGGGAACTGCTGTGGTGGTCACTCTTCCCATCAATGAACCCCTTTTGTTTAAAGTTTAGGTTAGTTCCAAAAAACCAGAATCAATCAACAACCTACGCAATGTTACTGAAGTTCAAGTGGTGATCGAAAAAGAAATCCTGAATAAAGAAGAACTACTAATACTTACTAGAATCATAGCCTAGAACTAGCTAATGACCCCTAGCCAATTTTTCCCATACTTGGAGTCCCTAATCAATTATACATTCTTTCCCTGGAAATTGAAGACTACCCTAGCGGATGGAACCTGTTGCATGTCATCATAATTGGAGTCTTCTAATGCATTAATGGGATCATCATTCTACAATTTGTTCCTCTTGCTAAATGACCATTCTGTTTGAATTCCATCTATGTTCTCTTGTTTTATGAAGAAGAACGATTTCTTCCATTCCTTGATGGAAGAGGGATAGTTGGTTACAAATCCAGTACGGGTTTGTCATAGTAAGAGATAGGGGAAGCTAACCTCCCAACCCTAGGTTAACTTGTAAAAGAACCTAAAGCCCACCTCCTTTGGCTTTAGGTCGAAATATTTGTAGATCAAATAGAAATAGATAACAAACTTGATCATATTCGAAACAAGTTGGGATATATAGATCCAAGGATAGAGGCAAAGAGAAAAGAAAATGGTATGGAGAGGCAGACGAAGACCAGCTCTGAGTTGATATTATCATAAATGGTTACATACCTATCAGAAGGACTATATGTGCATTTATATGCTTTAGGGATGTGAATGGAAACAACATTGGGGATGTAGTAAGAGTCACTAAGATGATTGATATAAGTTGCAGGAAGGCTGCTTGGAATGTCCAATGTAGAGGGAATGGTGTTGGATGAAGTAGGCCCTGTGTTTTGAGGGGAAGATACTTCAACAGTCCCAAACTGCTCAAGGTGCACTCGGAACTGCCAGCCGAATGGGAAGATGATTCGACGCTAAATGTGCTCTGGGTGCCAGAAATGGATGCCATTTTCTTTAACAAGATTTGCTAATGCAGATAAGTATTTTTGAAAAAAAAATTAAGTTTGAGAAACTTTAGTGGAAGTAACAAAATACTTGAAAAACTTGGATACTAGAAACGGGCTTGAAAACTTGGGTTGACAATTGAAATACAAATACGAGAAGCAAGAGGATGTGGGAATATACACTAGAATGCAAAGATATGTTGGAAATTTCAAAGAGATAGTACACAACAAAGGGGTAAAAAGTGTAAAATAGATAAGAAGAAGAGTATTTTTAAGAAGGATTAAGGATTTGGGTCGGGTCACATCTCTTCAAATTAAGTTACAATCCTTCAAATATAGGTCCGGGTTGGATCACGACCTTCCAGCTGTTTCTAGTGAGAAAATAGAAAATGAAAGCTGAAAAGACATGCAATAAAAATCAGAGAAACGTGCCATGCAACGTACAAGACGTGGTTATCAAATTAATGACTGTGGCATTTAATGTTCATCAATATCTAATGAGTAGCTCATCAAATTGGTGGTTTCCGAACCAGAATTCCAACCGATAGTAACCTTTCCTGATCGAGTTAATACATCCTAAAAGAAGGATACTCAATTGATAGATCTCCTTAAAAATAGACATGGTAGATTGAACTCGTCAAAGTTCTTTAAGAGGTTCAAAGTCATGTATGGAAAGAAAATAAGGATGGTATGAACTTGCTAAAGTGTTGTAAGAGATTTGATAGCAATGAACAATAGAAAAACAAAATGAAAATTACTACGAAAGATTTTCCTAAATGGTATAAAGTGATCAATGCCTCAACCTCGAACAGATCTATATTTTCAAAAATAATCACCATACCAATTGCGTTGAACGACCGACTAAAAATTGATCTATGCTTCCGAATGATTATCCTATCCATATTGAGAGAGCAGACAATGAGGCACAATCTAATGATTATGATGATTGCATTAGATGATCAGCTACCATACTTGAAGCTTTGAGAAACACTGATTATGACGATTGTGTTCACGCTTTGAAAAATATTAATTATAATGGTCGCTTTGAATGATCAACATGAAAACACAAGTAATCAAGTTGGAAGAACACTAATTTTATGACAATGAATGAATAATTCCAATACTTATATAAATTGAAATAAATTTTGTTTATTATTAAAAGTAGTTTTTATAGCGATTCCATTGTATGCAGTAAGGCCTTAAGGCTGATCATATCCGATGTGGCCCTGAAGGCTGAATATTTCCAAGCTGGCCCCTAAAGCTAATCAACTTCAGGGGAAGGAATCCCAAATGATGTTGGTCTATTCATCCAATCCTGGATAGGAGAATAAAAATACATCATCAATGAGTCTATATCAAAAGATTCAGGAAAAATAGAATTTCTCAAGTTTTGAACCTGAAATGCCTCAGTTGTCCTGGTTTTAGCCGAAACAGGTACCTCAGAGGTGCTGCCCTATTGACCTGGAAGGGTATTAACAACTTGTGCCACCTCTTCAGTTTGCTCCTCCTCTTCAAGCTCCTCAACCTCCTTCAGGTATATTTCCGTATGAAGACTCTCTTTATATCAGGGTCCTCTAAATATGTTCCTCATCTCTGCAAGCAGTCCAGAGGTTGCTGATTGGTCATAAAGGCTGAAGGAATCAAAATTCAATCCCGAGATGGGCAATTGTTTATTAATTTCCTCTATGGCTTGTCTGAAACCAAACCAAACATCAACTTTGTAAAATTTTTCTTCTGAGGTTTCATGAGCAGGAACTTGTTTACACACTGAAGATGAAGATGCCCCTTCAATTCCTTATTTTCTGACCTTAGCAACTCAAGGTCAATCATTAGTTTTTCTGCCTTGGACTTCGCTGCATCTAGCTCAGCTAGTTTCGTGCATAGCTTTTCTGTTCTCTACTCAAACTCTTCCTTCATTTTACTCAGCTCGAAAACATGGCTGATCTCTAAGTCAACACATTTATTGGACTCTTTCTCTAAATGTCCTTCTATCTCGGCCACAACAGCCTCTCTTTCACTCTTCATCTTTTCCTCAAATGTGCTCATTGATTGAGCATGCTTCACCTGCAAATCGATCAGGGTGAGTTTCATCTTGTCAGCCTCATTCAGAGCTACATAAAGATAAATGATCAACTCTCGGACGTTCACGATGGACGATGCTGCATCCACAACTGCACGTTTATAGAGTTCATCATCAGTGTATTTTTTAACGTGCAAAACTTCCTTAGGCGTAACGGCAGAACGAAAAAAATTCTCCGACGTATTATAGGTATTGTTGAAGTGGTTGTTCACAATGAAAGACCAATTCAGAACAAATTTTGTTGGTCCATCCGAGGTGGTCCTTGCTCTATTCTATATACCAGCCCTAGGAGAAGAATCTATTTGAACCACCTCAATCCCTCCAGGATCCTACCTTTCGACTAGATTGGTTTCGATGGGAAGATAAGCTTGATCAACCTCAATTGCCTGAATCTCTTTTTCGTCCGGGATACTGGAAGAATAAAACTTCGCTTGTGTAATGCCCACGATTTTTTTATTTTATTTGTTTAAAATAAAATATCTAAACTTACCAAAAGATAAAACTGTATAAGAGGAAATAACTATAATAATACTATCATTCTTCTAGTACAATTACTTCTATAATACATATCTACAAATAACAGTACACATATCTGCAAATAACAATTAGGCTATATATATATATACTATTTTTTTTAACATAATACAAATATTGGAGAGAATTTCAACCATATTTGAGGTTAGTTAACTTATTCTTAATTAGCCAAAATTAATTATTTTCGTTTTCTATTTTAGGAAAATTAGATGCTTAATTTTTTTTGACTATTAGTTATTCACTTTATTAGATTATTTGTTTAGGAAGTTAGTTCAATTAATGTAAAAGTTACTATTATTATTTAATTTATAAAATTATTTTCTTGAAATTAAAATCGGATTTATGTATATGAAAATTATTATTTTTTAATTATATTATGTTTTATTATTGTTAGATTTTTTTTTTTTTTAAAAAAAAAAGGGAGTGATCTGATCGAAGAAGGTAGATAGAAAATCGAAAGGAGGGGAAGAAAGATCAGAGAGAGAAGACTAGAAAAAAAAAAAAAGATAATGAGTTGCAGCAATGGAGTTGTCGGGAGGAAGAAGAAGAAAGTTAACAAAAAGTTTCTGTAATTGCATCTTAACCCCCCAAAGTTTTATACAACGTTTAGAAAGGTCTAAAGAAACTTTTATAGGGACAGATTGAGTCCTTTTGAGTTTCTGAAATTGTATAGATAAGCCTAAATATTTTTTTCAAAGTACTCCATCAGTCCATAGAAGCCTCCTGGAATTACCAAAAGGCACTTACCATTTATCAATATTTCACATAGGCCCATGAAAATTTCTATAAATTATAAATTGATGCCTAAAAATTTAAATGAAGTTAATGTTTAACCCCAAAAGGTTTTACAGAATATATAGAGACCCCTAATGACCTTGTGAAATGACCAAAATACCCTCAAGTATTTTAAAAGTTACATAAAAAAAATTAGTTTTCTCAAAATTACGAAAAGACCCCGAATGGATTTTTAAGTTTGTAAACTATTTTAAAATGTTTTGTTTAGCTCAAATAGAGTCCAAAAAGTTTTTCAAATGTTATAAATGAGTTTTCTTAATCATAGTAAGTCTTATAAGGTTATAATATTGACTTCAAAGTACCTCTTTACTACAAGAAAACTATATGATATTATAGTAAATATTATTTTTGTGAATATTAGGACAATTATAGATGTTATGGAAATGTTGAGTATTTAGCGAATTGTTGTAGGATATTTAAGTAAATACCAAGCACGTACTGAGTGATAGAAACGTGAATTTTTAATAGGAAATACTAAAAAGGAACAAGTACAAGAGTTACGTGATTTTTTGACATATCGAGGTAGGTGGTGCTTACTATTTGATTTGTAAATTGTTTTACGAACCCGTATATTTTCTTAAATGATTTTATGAACTTGCATGTTTTTTTGTAAATTGTTTGGTGAAATGTGTTTTACAAAATGATTATTTGATTATGAAATTCTGGATCATGTATGACTATGTGACTTGTTTGATTTTCAAGTTATAGAAACGTGATATATGCATGATTTTTTATATATATGAAATGCATGTGATGAATAGATAAAAATTAATGGACAAAGGCTCTAAATGGACACGAAATATTTGGTAGGGATTATAGTCCTGAGTTATACTGATGTACTAGTATACTGATATCTTGATAAACGATAAACGATAAACGATATAAATGATGATAGGTCAAGTGCTTCTATGGAAACTTCTTGACAACCTTTTCTAGTGAGATCCATCACTAGACTGAGTACTCAGAGCTGATGAAGGCATGTATTGTTTTGAGCCTCTAAGAAGTGTACATAATTTGGAAATGAATTCGTGAAATGTCATAGATTATTTGCAAAGTATATGTTATATGATTTGATATAGATACATGATATTTGAATTTTGAAATGCAAGTTGAATTTTGTGACTCTATGTAACGAAAATGACATACGATTTAAAAAAATAATTTTGATAAAAGTATATGCGTGTGATAGTATGACTTGTCTTTTTGAAATGTATATGTACGCAAGTTCATGAGCAGGGTGTAAGTGCTATCTATTGGGCGACTTGTCGCCCACCCCATTTCTTATATTTTTGTACAAACGACGAATACAAGTACGTCATCATAGAGGATGGAGTATAGACGCACTCAGACAAAGAAAATTGTTATTTAGCAATAGAATTCTACTATAGTTATTTTTTATAGACTTTAAATAGTCCATCTATTGGAATAAGTAGAGTATGTGTGCTCGTGATACTATGTTTTTATTTATTTTAGAATTTATTATTTGAATAAATACTGCATTAAATTCGATATCATTTGTGAGTAGACATTTTCGCTGCATAATTTATATTTAAGATTACTATATATGAATGATGTTTTGTATTCATGAGAATATGGTTTCATAGATACGGCGAATGACATGTATCTGACAAGTATGGGTCAGGGCGTGATTGTTTTCTTATCACCTATTGGAGGTAAACACTTCTTCTTCTGGAGGGACTAATTGCCCACTTTGATTTGAGAACGTGGTACAGATGATGGTTGAGCAATTGGAGTTAATGGGGTTGATTTGATCACGATCCCTGCTTGGATAGGCTAGATAGTAATGGTGACTGCAACGGGTTGTGTCAAGTTTGAAGCTTTTTTGACACCAGTCTTCTTCTTCTTTGCTGCCAACAGAAGATCCCAAGATCAAAAACCTTGCTTGTTTACTGGAATCTTCAGTCGGGGGAAAATTCTTGCCAAAGTCATTGCCAGATTGAGAGGTCATATTCTGACAATGATTTTTGGCAAGGAGTATTAAGGTAAAGTAGATTGAGAAGGTAGAAAAGAATTAGAAGGCACGAAAATGCATATTTAAAGGCAAACTAGCAGGGATTCTCACAAATACCAGTAAAGAGCTCTTCACAGTAAAGAAAGTTGTATAGCTTGAGAGAAGGAAAGGTGTATTTAAACCTGTAAGAAGTTGAAGGAATGAGGGAGATTCTTACGTAAATCGGGTCCATGGCATAGTGTCATGGACTCTTTGGTCTATATTGCTCCACATCACCCCACATCATTTAAATGGATGATGTGGAGTAACATAGACCAAGAACTCCATGACACTATGCCATGAAACGGTCCATGCAAGGATTTTCCAAAGAATTATATAATAGATATGGGGTGGACCTAAATTGAACGGATCACAAATCATTGGAACCCAATAAGGTAACAAACAGAAAGACGTGGCCTTTAATGCAGGAACATTGGGCCCAAGAAATTGCAAACAATGTGAGGTTAATGACCCAGGAAATCTGGATGACATGTCAGAATATTTATCAGGGGACTTCAGAAGCCCAAACCAGATCGATCTCACACATTTGAAAAATTCAAATGCAGTACCTAGAGATACTGATCAAATAACACAAGGCACGGTGTAATCTGTGGACTACAGATCAGAGACGTGTATTTGGCTAGGCCTAATATATGATACAGACCTAGCCAAAGGGATTATTGATAATATAGAGATTAACTATCTAATAGGATAAATTCATGAAATTAAATTACTTATTAAGGGCATTTACATAATTTAATTTTCATGTTATACTAGATCAATTCGATACTCATATCAATCATAAGAGTTATAATGTCTAACTTAACAAGCCAACCAATAAGATTTGATCGATCTACTAGGTCGATCAATGGTTCGGAACCCTGTTACCTATAAATAGAGAACTACCCTTCTTCCATATACTACAAGCGAAAAGAAATTAATAATATTCAAACACCAAATACATTACTCTCTCCACACAAACTTTATTTATTAACTTGTTTAGCAGATCGATAGAGCTTCATGAACCATGGATACTGATTTTCTTGCTGCTGAACTTCAAATGCGATATCCACACCTTCCAATGATGTTGATTGCCTGCTCTTTTGTTTCGGGCGCGACTTCTTTGGCCGTTGCTTCGGTTCGCTTTGTGACCTTGCTTTTGCCTTTGAAGATTCTGTGTTGGACATGTAACTTGGACTTTCATGAGAAGCAAGTAGAACATTGGATGCCGGCAATTTCGTTTGTTTTGCTTTAGAAAGAGTGGTAAAGCTGTTTTGGAGACTCTTCTGTGAGGTCATTTCAGTCAATGTATTCGATGGACTCCAATATGTCTGATCATGATCTGGCCGATCTTCTTGTTTGGATATTGGAATCCGACCAGAATGATATGTTGAGATGAACCCAAGTTCCCTTCTTCTTTCAGCTTGTGGATGATCTAAGGGTCCACTTTTGCTCTTCATACTTGTTCTTGGTTGATGGGCATTTACATTCTTTCTATCCTACATTTGTTCGATCAAACGATTTGTTAGTTATTGCTAATGAAAAGAATAGGAAACGAGCATTGCTCTATATTCTCCTAAAATTTAATTGCTGTAAAATGTTTTCAGCAGAAAATATTTTCACCAAAAAACAATTCCATTAAAATATTTGGATGATTTTTTGAAACTATACTCTACACAATGATTATCCATTACTAGAACTTTTCTTTAAACGCAGCATAATTACCACCAGCTTTTGCCACTAATACAGTAGAATAATCTCAAACACCATCCATTTGAGGCAAAAAAATTAAAAAAAAAATTAAAAATTAAAAAACACAAACAAAGTTCTTTTCAAACGCAATCATAGCAAACCCGATAAAGAGTTTAATTAAGAAGAATTGACTGAGACGTGCCCTGCAAAATTCTTTACCATACCACCAAGGTTAGGTAGCAAAATCAATGCCTTTTTGGATAACTTCTCACCAATTTATAAAGCCCTAGATGAATTCTTTTTTCTTCATGCGTCATGCCTAATTGGCTTGGTAAAAATTTGATTGTATCAAGTTTACCAACTAAATTCATGTGTTTCCGGAACATTTAAATCACATTTCTATACTTTGGAATTGCAATCCAGCAGATCTCGACCAAATGCAAAGGATAATACTCTGAATGGAAGGAAAATTTAAAGGAAAGAAGCCTTACGATACTATCACGAGGTGATTCAACATGACCTGTTCTTTTCAACGCAAATTCTGCTCTGGCCTCCACCATCTGAACTCTCTGATATCGAGCTCTAACTTGAATAGTCATCAAAGCATGCATGCTCCTTAGAACTGCCGTTGTTTGTTTCCTCACCTGGTGACCTCTCACTAGTGCTTGTAACTTCACAAGTCCCCGTAAAGCACGCAATGCTTTTCTTGCCTGTATATTCATCATATCATTATGATAGTTCCCTTCTCACCCAAATCGTTGATATTCTGGCATTTTAATAAGATTTTCTATTCTTTTAAGGAAAATTAACAAATGGCAGAAATGATTTATTAGTGGTAGGAGCTAAAAATAATATTGCAAAACCAAGATACCAAAGAACTTAACTTATTTGCCTAGTTAGGCACAAACTGAACTAAGCCAAAAAGCCTCATACTCAAAAAGATTGAAACAAAGAACTAGTATTTGGGAAATTGATCAAACGATGCAGCAAAGACGAAGAAAAATCAAATCAAAAACCGAACGGACAAACGGAATTTTAGGAGGATAAAAAATTTAATGAATGAACTTTAAGTGTTAATTTTGCTAACTAAATAATTAACTATAGGCGCCTCAAATAGTCATAAATTAATTTGAATTATAATGTCACAATATCAACTTCTAATTTAATAACACCAAATAAAATAGGGAATAAATGTTTACAAATTCAACCACTAAAATACTTAAAATTTAACTGAGTTTAATTTAAAGTATGTCAACACTTGACAAAAGGAGGTTTTCATCAATCCGTTGGTTTGTTTTTTTCGGTTATTTTGGTCAAATGGCTGACAAGTACACCTGACATCCTACGCTAGAAAAATTTTGATTTAATTATATCACTTGTTAAATCAAGACCAAGAGTTATACATATAACTCTTGGTCTAGATTTAACAAGTTATACGGTTAAATCAATCACAAATTTTATGACATAGTATTGTAGATGAGATGCCATTGAATTTACTGGGTCAGCTAACAACCTAATGGCGAAAACTATCGAAATTTCATGTACCAAATAAGAACGAAAGGCAGCTTGAATTTTGATGGCAGCAGCATCTTTCAGGGGTCGAATGGCTTGTGTATCCGGAGCAGTAGCCACTGGTATTTTTCCATTTGCTTCCTTGCTTGTAGTTATGAGGACAGCTTTAAACCGAATTTGCTCAATTTCATGTTCCTCCAACACTTGTTTTACCATATGACCAGTAGCGATAGAGTATCAAATGATCCATTACGATGCGTGATCTTTTCTGCGGGGCTTGATTTTTTGAAGCTCCATCTTCTCTTCTCTTCAGAAACTAATAAGGTTGATTTTGGGCTTCCTAAACTTTCTGTAGCTACTGAACTCACTCTTTTCTTATCCTTTTCTTTCTCCTCCTTTTTGCCTAACAAAAAGTTTCTGATCCATTTGCTTGCTTTACCCATAGTTGGCAGGCCATCAAAGCCTCAAACTAAAGATATAGATGAAGTTCAAGATAACCAAAAGAATAGAGGGGCTCTGTATAAGCAGTAAAATGAATACCTAATTAAAAAGGGTTGAGATTTCTGCACATATAAGCTGCTTAGAAAGAGCATCAAGCTAGCATTTATGTTTAGAAAAAAGTTATATCTAAACCAGTTTGTCGATCTTGTTTGATCTCTTGCATGAATAGGCCTTTCCTCGTATAGGTATTTGTTGTGTTTTGATAGCGTTAAACCTTACTTTTGTGTTAATTAATCATAAAAAATACGGTGTTTATGGTCTTTTCTTAATTTGTTTATAGCCAAGGCCTGCACAAACTTCCCCTTGTGATGCCATTTGACACATTCCTACCGATCTAAGTGAGAATCTGTTTCCTGTGGGCTTTCTCAACGGCTCCAATTTTGTTTTTCCCTTTATTTAGTGTTTGTGGCTTTCTGTAGTAAACAACCTAGGTCTCTTCTTCTTCAGAGGGAGGGGGGAGTGGGGAGGGAGAGAGAAGAAAAAGCCAATAAAATACAAGGTCTCCTCTTGAAGATGGAAAAGGAAAAATATAATAATAAAACACCGACATTCTTTTTTGTTTTTATTTTTTGTAGAAGCCTGAGAATGAGAATCAAACTCTTGCCTTGAGATAAGTACAAAAGACCCTTAACCATTAAACAAAACTTGATTCTCACAGCCTAAATGTCTCCTTGCAGCACCAACTGCCTTTCAGTTAGCAACCTTTATAGGTCATTAATCACATTTATTTATAAAAAAAAAAAAAAAAATGTTGCCGTATGCTAAAATTATTCAAAATCTTAGGGTTGAGTTCTAAGAAGTCCGAGTATCCCAATTCCTCCAATGCAAAGGTTATAATAGACGCGTCATACTCACGACCGAACACCTAAGACAATGAACAAGAGCAATGGGACTTTGTCCCCCAAAATAGACTCCGACGCTCAAGTCACAAATTATAAAACAAGAGAATACTAGGGAGCAATTGAGAGCTAAGAGTAGCAAATGAAGTTGTATTGAGAAAGATCATATGAAAATTTACCTTGCAACTTTACTATTTGTACTAGTACTTGATTGGTTTGGATTAACGAGCCAAAAACTAAATAGTTGGCCCATAGGGGCCTTAAAGGTCTTTGTTTGACCATTGTCCTTGAACTTATGTAGAAACAACCAAAATGCAATCATGAACATTTGATCACTTTAACCAGCTTGCCCCATGTCCACGGGCCATTGTCTGGTATTTCTATGTATCATCATATGTCCTCCACTCCCAAGTCAAATTTGATAAAAAAGTTGCTCCAGGTTGAGTGTTGCGCGATGGTCTTTGACCTGTGTCATGGCCAGAGCCAATAAAATTTTGACCAGACCATTGAACCTTAGGTTTGAACTTGAGGTTGTGCTTTAGGTGTAAGTCTTAGACTTGAGTTTGAGGTCAAACCTTAGGCTTGAACTTCGGGTTGAACCTCAGGTTTGAACTTGGGGTTGAACCTTAAGTTGAGCTTGAGGTGTAAACCTTAGGCTTGAGCTTGAGGTAGAATTTAGGCATGAGTTTGAGGTTGAATCTTACGTTTGTGCTTGAGTTGAGGTTGAAGGTTGAGGTTGAAGGTTGAGGTTGAAGGTTGAGGTTGAAGGTTGAGGTCAAGGTTGAGGTTGAAGGTTGAGGATACACTTGAGGTTGAAGATTGAGGTTAAGATTGAAGTTGAGCCTCCTATGCTTGAGGTTGAGAGATGAACCTCGGGTTTGTGCTTGAGGATGGAGCCCGAGGATAGAGCATGAGACCCTAGGCTTGAGCTTGAGGTTCAGGTTGCAGTTGAGTTTGAGCTTTAAATTGAACCATAGCAACCAACTCAACCATAGCATCCAGCTTTACCGTAGCACCCAATTCAACCATAACACCAAACTCTACCATAGAATTCAACTCAACTATAGCATCCAGCTTTACCGTAGCACCCAATTCAACCATAGCATCCAGCTTTACCGTAGCACCCAATTCAACCATAACACCAAACTCTACCATAGAATTCAACTCAACCATAGCACTGAACTCTAGCATAGCGCCCAACCAAACCATAACACCCAACTCTATCATAGCATCCAACTCTGCCAAAGTACCCAACTCAACCATAGCACCCAACTCCACTATAAAACCCAGACTCCACCATAGCACCCAACTCCACTATAGCACCCAACTCCACTATAGTACCCAACTCTACTATAGCACCCAACATGAATTTGTCTCTAGCCATGAACTTAATATGAATTTAGAACAACCATTGGATCCACTTGAGTTATACTCAGTTGATGTTGGTAAGTGATGGTGCTAGTTGTGCCAAGGAGCATGGCTTTTATAACTCATTTGATGCTTTGGACATTGAGGTTAAATCTTTGAGAAAGGGAAATATATATGAGTGCCTTAGACCAAAGACATAAACCAAGTGCAATTCAGCAAACGTTGTTTATGGTTTGGGCCTTAATTAGGGGTTCTTTATCTTCCAAAGTAATGGTGAATTTGCATAGAACCAACATTCCAATCATGGGAATGCCACCTAAATATTCACGCTTCCACTGGATCAAAGAACACCACTCCATGAGAGTACCAAAGGATAGTTGCTTTGTCCAAGTTGATTATGAGAGTGTATTCAAACAAAATAGCTCTAGCAAAGAAGCCACTAATGAAACTAAACAAGAGGATTTTAGTGAGGACTCCGTGGGTGAGCATGAGCAAAAAGGCACTAGTGTACATGAGTAAGTTTTAGTGTCAGTGAGATTGAGTCCAGCTAAGCTTGATTTCACTCTTTATTTAGGTTGACTTGAGCTGAGACACATTTTTAGCATTTCTTTGCATGCGTTCTTTTACCTTTAGCTATAACTTTAATATTGATTTTGCCTTGGAATTAACTCTTTCTCTTGATCTTGTAGCGTATGCTATGTCGGCTACCATTCGTGACTATGCTTTGGAGCAAAGGAGAGAAAGCATAAGGATTCATTTGAGCATACCAAATGATCTACTACTGGGATTGAGGGTGCCAAGAGATCATCGCAAGTATCTCTTGTGGAGCCTACAAGTGGGAAGAAAACTAAGGTCCCCTCTAAACCTACTTTGCCACCTTCACCTCCAATTCAGGCTCCTACTCAATTTGTTCCTTCTCTAGTGGTACTTGCTCCTTGTCCACCTTGGGTTCCCACTTTGGCTCGATCTAAGAGCTATTCATCCACTTGCAAGGTGCATGTTCCTCAATGGAGGTTTATCATGACTCTAATTTGGTGGAATTGAGTCAACCTTGATAGAAGCCTTAGCGTTACCAAAGGGGTGACAAGAACCAGAGTTGGAAAACTTTTGGGCTCCACTTATGGAAGAACAAATGAAGAAGACACATGAGTCTCTCAAGACTGAGCTTAAGGCTAGCAAGGAAAAGTCAATAATTGAATTTCTTTGCTCTTTAGACTACAAAGATCACTTGAAGAAACACCTAGTAGGTTACTATGCTAGCAAAGAATTTGATCATATGGTGAAAGAGTGTGGCATGAAACACTTTGATTTGGGGTATGATAAACCTTATCTTTCATGTATAAAAAGTATCCAGACTTGGATATTAATGACTTGAACCAAGGCATAGTTCTTCCTACTCCCCTTCACCCTACCATATCAGGGGCTCGGACTGAGGATGGTGTAGCGTCTGTTAGAGTTAATACAAGGATGCTACTTCAGAGGTCATCGAGGAACGGGGAGAGTTTAGGTGAGCACTTCCATCATACCATCAACTTATCTATTCTTCCTTTTATGTGACATTAGAGTTCGGGTCACTTTTATGTACAAGTTTCTCTCTTTTTGGATAGTATTATATTATTTACTTTCCTTAGCTACACTTGTTGCATGACTTTGAGTTGGGGCCTTGCCTTATAGCATCTCTACCTATGTCATGCTTTACATCTATATATAATATTATGTCTTTACTTTGCAACTTTTTTATTTTGTCTGCCTTGGAGTGCTCTTCCATATTCCTACACCCTCTTTAGATATTTCAACTTTTTTCAAGTAACTAAGGTGTTTCGTCAAGCAATTGTCTTCTTGTTAAAGTAAAATTTCCTTTCCCCCAGAGGGTAAGCCTTAGTCTTAGTTCTAAGCTTAACCTAAGTATAAATTTTTCATCCCTGGAGGGGTAAACCGTGGTCTTGAAATCGTGGGATTATGTTATATTCACTCCCAGAAGGATAAACCATTGTTGTGAGACCATGGAGTGAATTCTATCTTTTCACCATGGTCTTGAGACCATGGAGTGATTTTATCTTTGTCCCTGGAGGGGTACACCATAACCTTTAGACCATTGGGTGACAGTCTTGAAATCATGGGATGATTTTTGTTTCGCCCCTGGAGGGGTACACCACATTCTTTAGACCATGGAATGATTCTACCTTCATACCTAGAGGGGTACACAATGGTCTTGAAAACAAGCTTAGCCAACTCTCTTAGTTATATATAGCGGTCTTGCTACCAAGGTCACGTTAGGCACAAATCTCCTTGGTAAGCATTGTTGTCACTCCTGGAGGAGTTATGGTTGCTCTTCTAAGCATACTTAACCAACAAACTTATTTTCCTAGGAAAAGCTTATTTTCGCCTCCGAATGAGTAATTATGGCACAAATCTCCTAGGTAAAACCTTAATCTTGAGAACAAACTTACTCTAGGTATAACTCTCTAAGGTGAATTTGATTTAACCCAGGAGGGGTAATGGTTGTTTTTTTGAGCATACTTAACCAAGAAACTTTTTCTCCAAGGAAAATTATTTTTGGTCGTGGAGGGGTGATCCTAGGTGCAAATCTCCTTGGTAAAGACTTAGTCTTGTCAACCAAAAATAAGACCCAACTTGACCTAGTCACAACTCTCCTAGGTGATTAAAGTAAGCCTGGCATGTAAGAAGACTTTGTTGTTTGCCCTCAGGAGGGTTATGCCGACTCCAAATAGTGGCATTTGATTATGTTCCCCAGAGAAAGTAGATGATCCTGGAAGGTGATATTTTTTAGCATTGAAAGGGTTAACCTCACTCTTGGGGTGAGACTTAGTTTGATACTTCCTTCGTCACATTTATATTGTCATACTTCCCATTTTGGGATGTCCCAATAAAAATGTCACATTACCTAAAATGGATGACTTGCTTTGTTGAAATTCCAAATTTATCGTTCCAAATATTCAAAATACTCCCAACTCTAATAACCAATGGGCCCCAGTAATCAATTCATCATCTCTTTTTTCAATCTTTTCGCTCCTCTCTCCTCTCTTTAAAGCTATCCAATTGTCAATATTTGTGATTTAATGATGTCAAGTTAATTCAACTAACTAAGGGAATTTGTGGACATTTGAGACCCTAGAAACTTATAGTTACCTAAAAATTTGTGCAAATGTGTAATGTGAAAATTATATTGGGATGGATGGAGTAAGTTGTGATGTTGGAAGACTTAGATTTTGTCTCAAAAGATGAGTTAATCCTGGAAGATGAGGTCTTCAACCCACGAAAAAGTGCATCTCACTATTGTAAGTGAGGGTTAGATTGAGAATATTTTAGTTTGTTCCCGGAAGGGTAACTTGATCTCGAAAGACGATATATGTAACCATAATTTTTTCTTTTACTTGAGACTTAATTTGTTAAAGCATTCATTTGAGAAGACTTAGATTTGCCTACGGAGGGATGACATTATCATAGAGGATGAGATTTTCAGTCATAAGAAGGGTAAGCCTCACTCTTAAGGTGAGACTTCAACTTGAGTAGCCTTTGATTCTGAAGACCTAAGTTTACTCTCAGAAGGGTGTAGTGATCCCAGAGGATGAGAATCTTTACTCTTGAAAAGGTGAGCCTCACTCTTGGGAGTGACAGAATTAACTTGTAGAAACTTTCATTTGGAAAGACTTGTACCCTAAAGGGGCGAGGTAATCGTAGAGAATGAGCTTTTTGACCTTGGAAGGGTGGGCTTCACTCTTGAGGTGAGACTTATTTTGTAGATGCCTTTACTTAGGAAGACTTAGGCTTGCCCCCACGGGGGGTTGAGGTGATCCTATAGGATGAAATTTTTTACCCTCAGAAGGGTGAGGCTCATTCTTGGAATGAGACTGAGTTTGTGGAAATCTTCATTCCGGAAGACTTAGGCTTACCCTTAGAGGGGTAAGATTATCCTACAGAATGCTAGTTGAGCACAACCCTTGAAACCCACAAACAATTGAGTACTCTATCTTGGAGGTTAAGAGCAAGTAAGAGCTCTACCTCAGAAAGCAGGAGGAACTGAAAACTCAACCTTGGAAGATGAGAGCAAAATAATCTTGGAGTGCTTCCTTAGGAATTTCTTTGGCTTCCCTGGAGGATATAAGTAAAGAGCTCTACCCTAAAAGGCACAAGCATGGGTTCTTTTCTTTGAATAAATGGATGGTCAAGTTGTTATCTAATGAACATCTCCTCTAATATATCATTTGTTTGTCTTAGCTAATGGATCTCTTCATTTGTTTTATATAGCTTGGGGGTCGGGATCCCCAGGTTGCCCTCAGAGTCGATCAAAGACTTTAACTGATTGATTTAATAGATGTTAGGAGGTGATCTCTTAGCCTTTGTCTTGGTTGCTGCGATGAGTGTTGTGTATTCTAGCTGTCATGATTTATAATGACTTATAGCAAGAATTCCCAAGACGGCACCAAATGTTGATGCTAAAAATATTCTGTCTTAGGCTTGAGTTCTAAGAAGTCTAAGTATCACAATTCCTCCAATGCAAAGGTTATAATAGATGTGCTGTACTCACGACTAAACGCCTAAGACAAGGATCAAAAGTGGCCGGCCTTTATCTCTCGGAATAAGCTCTAACATTCAAGTCAAAAAGTATATGACGAGAAAAAAATGAGCAATATAAAGGCTATAATAAACTTGTAATGAGAATGATCTTATGAAAATTTTCCTTGTACCTTTACTATTTATACTAGTGCTTTATGGGTTTAGATAATTAATGGGCCAAAAACTTAATATTTGGCCCATGAGGGCCTTAAAATTCTTTGGTTGACCACTGGCCTAGAGCTTAGGTAGAAACGTCTAAAATGCCCTCACGAATATTTGACCACTTTGACCAACTTGCCATGTATTCACCGGCCATTGCTTGGTATATTTGTGTATCATCAAAAATAATAAACCGCATCCTCCCTGCCCTCTTTTAACTTCAACTCATAATAAATAGGTTATAAAAGAAATATCTTACGACTTAAGTTACACTTCATTATCAGGTCATTAATCACATATCGTACATGTATATACTAATGGTTGCATTTTGTTAGCAAGTAATGGAAATTATTTGCCAAATATTATTTGGTCAACATAAAATGTTATTTGGTCAAATGATAATTACTCACAAAATATTATTACAAATTGTTTCATATTTTATCTTATACATTATTTGTACTACTCATCTAATGTGAATCATCAATTTTTTATAGAGTAAAATGCAAATAACCCAATTGTTGGCCCAAGAGCAACCTAAGAGGGGTTGGATTAGGTTGTCTCAAAAAACAAACCTTTTGAAGTGTTTAAGGAAAATACAAACTTTGTGCAACAAATGAATACTTAAGCATAAATAATCAAAAATAAATATTTAACAATCAAAACTTAAAGAACAAATAAAAGATTGAGATAAAGAATATCAAACCAAACTCCCAAACTTCTCAAGCTTAGAGTACATCCACTAGTAGTGCCTCTTCAAAGAAGGTGAGGCAATAGCCTTCTAGAACACAAAGTAGACTCACTCTTGCACCAACTAAGTTCCTCTAGTTGAGCCAAAGGATTTTACACTACAACCTCACTTTTGTACACTTGTTATCCCTCCACTCTTACACTTGAAGATCACTCACTAGTCTACTCTTGCTCACACTAATTCCCATGTATAAGCTCTAGTTGAGCCAAGAGAACTATACTATCCAAACCAATACAACCCACAATATTTTAGCCTATTTCTCCCCAAATAGCTCTTACAAGTGTTTGTATTGAATGTTGTAGTTCCTCACTCTATCCATTGCATTTATAGACTTGGGGGTATTTATAGATGCCCAAAAACTGCCTCCAACAATTCTCTAATGGTTATTTTCTATTTAATGGAAAACTAGACGTTAGATCTTTCGAACGACTAATGCAATAAGTGTGTGTCCGAACGAACTAGCCGTTGGACCTTACAGACGGCCGCTGCTAAGCTTTGCGTTCGACGCTGCGTCCTTTCCCTGGATAGTGTCTTGTCCTTCATCCGAACGTGCGTCCGTTCGATGATTAGTGACTGCTGGAATTGATTGGACACTATCCTTCGTCCGAGCTTTCAGGTTCTTTGTGTCGGATGATTACCATCGTTCGAGGATGCTTCAAGTACTCTGTGTCGGACGATTATCATCGTCCGAATTGTCTTCCTTGTCGGACAATCATCAACGTCCTTAAAGTTCTAATGGTTGTTTTCTTGATTGTGTTCGGACGATCACTTACGTCCGAACCTCCCTATTTTTCTGCACACTTGTTTTCAAACCGTTAGTACAATTTGGTCATCATCAAAACATGATTATCATAATTGGGGTTCAACACCCATGTGGTTAGACAAATACGCACTTTACCTACCTGTGGTTATTAAATATATTTTAGACCCCATAGTGCTTCAAATTTATTTAAAAAATGGACGAAAACCGTCAAAACTAACATCTATTAGTGAAATGTCATAAATGCACCTAACCAATTCAAGTATCCTAGAAAGTTTTGGGTCAAAGTGAAAATAAAAAAATAATCACAAAGTTTGGAATCAAATTCAAAATAAAATGGGGCCAAATTAAAATGAAAAAAATCAATGGAACCCTAGCCCTTCCCCTTCTTCCCCACATTGCCGCTACACTCATTTCCTTTCTCCTACTTTCCCAATGTCCCTTCCCCTGCCTCTTTTCTTCCCCGATCTCTCCCTTCTTTCCTAAACTCCTCCTTCGCTTATCCTTTTCTCCTATATGCCCTCTCCCTTCTCCCCGATCTCTCCTCACCAACCTCCCATCTTCCCCGATCTCTCCCTTCCCAATCCCCATGTTTCCCAATCTCTTGGTGATTGGGTAGTGGCATGGGTAAGGATGAAGTTTGGGAAGAAGGGTTGCTGGTCTAGTAGTTGCGTGGGTTGGGTAGTGGTGGGGGCGTCAATGGTAGGGGGATAGTTTGCTGTACATATTGACAATGTATGTATACTTCTTCAGGCCTCTAAACCATAGCCAAAATAATTAGATTATAATATTTAATTGCTATAGTTTATAATTCTTTATAATTAAAAAAGTGAAAAGCAAATAATAGGTATTCATTGTTTGCAATAAAAATGATTATTTCATATCCAAATAATTATTTCATTATTTCCAAAGTCAAAATTATTTCCAAAAACATTAAAGTCAAAACCTAAATAATATAATTTTGTTGCCAAATAATGGTTATTATTTGCTATCCCCATGGAGCGAATATTTCTAACACGTTTGACATCTTAATGTGTTGTGCACAATACATATATAAAGGAATATGATTGCTAAGGTTTAGGGTTTCTATCTCAAACTGTCTCTCCTGCTTCTTCTTTGCTCATCCTTTGCTATTCTATCATAGCTACTATAAATGGTAATGGGACGAATTGGACTGAAAGTCTGCCATTTTTTGGCCTTCCACAAGGTGAAACAGGCTAAGACAGATTTCTGAGCAAGCTAGGCTGGGCCAGGCTTGATGTGGAACCACTTTCAATAAGTCAAGACAGGCTGAGATTGCCTTCCAAGCGAGTTGGGTTGGGTCGAACTAGATGTGGAATACCTTGGCCACAACCGGCCCGCAGACTAGGTCCCCACGTGCTGGGGTAGGCTGATCCATGGGTTGGCCCGACCACACGTTGCCTACAATAAATAAAAATGAAATCTTATTTTATTTCAAAAACTAAATATTACAGATCTCATTTAAAATATCTAATTATCTTAGTTAATAATTATTATTCAAATATTCCACTTGTTACTTACTACTTAGTAATACAAACTAATATTTATTACTTGAAATTGAAGTCTTTACTTATTAGTACATAGTTTTATTAGTTAAATTTTGATAACTTTTTTTTAGCAAATTTTGATAACTTAAGACTTTAGAGAAACAAATTATTAGTTATTAGACAAGTTCTTACTTAAATATTAATATACAAAGTAACTATTACTTATTATTTCAAGTTACTTATTCAAAAATCATTACTTATTTCAAAATTTGTTTCCTTATTATTCAGTAGTACCATACTTAGTGGAATTAAGGCTTGGTCTATTTTTTTTATTATTATTATTCAGTAGTAATTTTCAGGTTAATAGTTGTTAGTAATTCATTATTCCAAATTAGTATTTATTAATGATAGAGTAAAAGTAGTATAATTAGAAAATAGAAATGTAACCTTGAGATGATAGATGGTTTGGTATAGACCCCTACATGTATAGTAATATTGGCAAAAAAGCACAAGGAGGGGGACATTGAACCTTACTTTCAAATATTTACAAGTTATAAAACTAACTTAAGAAATTAAAAAAATAAATGAACTATTTACTACACATATAAGGGAACATAGAACCTTACCTCTAAACAATTAGTAAACATCAAAATCCTAACTATACATCTATTTGGTGAATTAGTACCTTCACTTTCGTTCAAGTCTTGCATCATTATTTTTTTTTCTTTCTTTGGCATCTGGATAATCCTTTAATCACACCACCATTTTCAAACTTTCAGGTATCAGTCGTGCCCTTTTTTCATCTAAAATTCTTCTACTTGCACTAAAAGTACTTTTCAATACAAACATGAAAACCCAATGAAGAAAATCATAAGCAATTTGAGATAAAATAGGATAATTACGTCCATGATTTCACCATCAAGAAAGTATCAAAATTTGTAGGACTACATATCTGAATAGTGGTGGATCGTTCAAATAACAAGAAGCTTCATCACTATCTTGGGTTCTTGATCTTTTTACAGTTAAAAGTTGATAAAGACCAAAATGTGTGCTAACATTATTTGAAGAAAAATAAATTGTGATTGTGGTATGGAAGAACTAGAAGATGCACTTTGTTGTGAGAGTTCTGAGTTTTCCATGTAAATAGAACATATTTCAAAAAATGTTATCACAGTTGATTCAACAATGTTATCTTTGTATATATAGCAATTGATACTAGGATTATTAAAAAATTCTGTGAAATCTTTCAGTTTAGTAATTTATTACGTGGATCTATAACACAATTAGTTGAGAAAAAAAAAACATGAGAGAATGATTTATAAGGAGTGTATAAAATTTCGGTAGCATACTCAAATACTTTTAAAATTTATACCATTGTTTTTAGCTCTTTTGGAATCATTCTCGGCTAAATAAGTGTCAGTATTTGAAATAATCATTATAAAATGCACAAAGAAAATTTTCATAACCAAATGTACTTGATAACTACATATATTACAAGTAGAATTCTATATAGTGGGTACATCTAATATAAATCGTTTAAACTTCATGACTTTCCACACAAAGCCATTTAAACTCTTCTTGACATGAAGTAGATGTACGTATAAAGTAAATAGAATTTCTAATTGGAGTATTAATATCATTAGTTATTTTTTAACCTTCTTCAACACAAATACTAAGTATATGGCATATACATATATTATGAAATAATACACCACCTAAATAGGTTCAAAAGTATCTTTTAACATAAGCATACTTGTGGTATTATTTGAAAGTGATCAGAAGAAAAAGAGAAAATTTTTGTCATACATACCATGTTCACGGGCATAATTAAAAATAATCCTTGAAATTTGGGCGACATTGTGAGGGTGTTCTAAACTTTGAAAATTAAAAATTTATTTTTGTAAATGCCAATTTACATCTATCTAATGCGCAATGATAAAAGAATAATGTTCATTTGTAATTGCTTTCCATGAATTAGAAGTAAAAGCAACTTTACATTTAGTCGATACAAATATAACAATTAATTATTTTTCTTTTCCCTAAATATTCTTTTAATTTCACTTCGCAAAGTACTTATAGGATTGTTTTTAAATTGTAGATTAACAATACATACATTGTGCATGTAGTGTTCTAAGTTGGAACTTTCATGTCATTACAAAGGGAAATTCATCTCTAATCATCCATTTAACCATTTTCTCTCTATTTTTTTCATGTGAATATATAAAATTGCCTATTACCATACCTTGTATGCTGTGAACTTGTGTTTGAACCATTTTTACTTGTCCTTGAGTTTTACTATGTCTTTTAGTTATATGCCTATTAAGTCTTCCGGTTTCCTCCCCCTATGTTTTCTGTTTAAATGAGATCGGTGAACTATATAATTTACAAGTAGCTATCTCATTTACTTCATCCTTTTCTAAAAATTGCCAAACAAGACTTTTCAATTTAGTAGTAACTTGTTTATTAGGATTTACAGTAGTTATCTCGCTTTGGTTATTTTGTAACTTCATACCATCTAAATGAACAAATATATGGAGACCTTGTAGTGTGTGGTGTGCTTGTGTGCTTGATTCTTCCATTTTATTGTAATGTAAAAGCTTTATAAATAAAGAAAAAAATAAAGTGCTATAATGCAAACTAATAATGCATGCTACTAAGTTTCCAAAGAAAATAATAATAAAAACTCAATAATAGGGGAAAATAAGTAAATAAATAAAATTAAGAAATTAAAAAGTATGAAAAAACCAACTTAGAAATTGAAATGTTGAATTTCAATTTATACACGTAAATACTTGAACTTCACCACTTGAATTTCAATAAACCTCCACATCTTCAATTGTGCTCCACTAATTAATATAAAAAGTAAATATAAATTTATAAATGTAGATAGCTATTAGAATATATGTGGCATATTGAAAATTTAAATAGCACTTGGAGAAAGTTATGTAGTAGGAAAAAGAGATAAGAGAAAGTAGAGAAATTTTTTTGTGGTTGTAATGAATAATATGTGAATGTGGTATTTATTGGAGTTTTGTTACAACAATGCCCCCAAAAGTCGACTAGCGGGATAGCAATGGTCAACACACAAATCAGTTAAGTGACTGTCTGGCAGTCCAGTTTGGTAGTATAATCATTGATCGGATAGATCGTTGACCTGTGAGATGATCATGGTTAAATGATGGACCAGGCTAGGCTCTAGCTGTGGCCTGGCAAATCAAGGCCCTAATCCAGCCCTATGGATGGTTACGAGTTTGAACCAGCATGTTACAGTACTATACTAGTAGGGATGGGCCGGGCAATTGGCATACTGGGCCTGGCAGGCCAACAATCTAACCCAACCCACTACCATCTCTAATTGCTGCCCTTTAGTCTTCTACTAAAGGGCAACCCAAACTTGCAACCACTAGATCTTTTGCTTCGGTTGTGTCGGCTACCATAGCCCTCATCCCTCTCATTCAAACTTCCTCGTACAAAGGAGAACCAGTTGTTTTTTCTTTTTTTCTCTCAACAAATTATTGAATGCAGCTTTCAATTCCATTCAAATATATATTGGTGGGGAAGTTTTCTCGAGGTAGACCTTCGATGGAATCCCTATTCAAGGAGTTTCTAAGAGTTGATTTTGCTAGATCTTTCAGGCTTGGACTATTGGACTTTCATCATATTCTTTTCATACTGACCTGGAAGAAGACTACCAATATTATTGGTTTCGAGGTTTCTAGACTTTCCAGGGCTTAGGAATGCGGTGAGTTTAGCATTGATGCTAAAACACCTTTTATTCCCGTATGGATTAGTCTAGAAGGCCAACTTGGCTCATCTATTTCAAAAATTGGCGTTATTCTTGATTGAATGTTTAGTGTGTAACCTTTTAAAGATAGATTCCTCCACGGCTTCGCGTATCTATCCAAGAAAAGCAAGGGTCTAGATAGAATTAGATCTCACGAAGCCGTGATTGGTAAGGGTTTAATTACCCTGATTTTGGTTGTTATCTACTAATTCCCACAAGTATATACAATATCAATATAGTTACGGGAGAATAAGGATAGTTCCCACGAGAACTGTACTTGCAATTGCTGAGTGTATTTGATAATGTTCTATTTAGAAAATAAAATTGGCTATTTTAGACTTTATAGAATAAAAACAACGCAAAAAAGTTTAATAGCTAACAATTAACAAGTAAAACTGGTTTCCAATGAGTAGTAGAGTAGGTTAGGTACTAGGTTAGCCAACTCCCGGGAACACCTAATTTGGCCAATTAATTAGTCCAATTACGCCCTTTAGAGGTTCAATTCCCAACTACAATCTAACCTCAATTCCTTACGAGACTTAGATCTTTTAGTTCTATCAAATCAGGTGTGGATCCTAGTTAACCTAATTCTGACTAAACTTGATTACTAAAAACATGGATTAACATGGAACCAATTAGGTAATTTAAGCCTATTATGATCATAAGTTAACCCCAACCCAATATTTAATTTTAGTCAATGATGGAGAGCTAACTTTCGTTTTCTCCACAATCAACCCGAGCAATTTAGCTTAATTAGCTATATTCTTAAATTGCAATGAGAAAGGCTAATTATTACCTAAAGGTACAATTTCCTAACAATTGTTAAATCAAGCAAATGCATTCGGAATTTGTATCACTTGTGCCCAACCTATAACATTTTAGTGCACATTCATGGTAAGAAAATAAGGAAACAAGATTAAAATATTAAGGATCATAATTATTCCATTATTAAAACATAAAAAACAACTTTTAGTAACATGACAGAATTATGCAATAAACAATAATAATCCACTAGATAATAGAGTAAATGTTACCCACAAATTATGAGTTTGTAATGAAATGTCCCTTGTTTTGAAAATGAAAATGAAAATGATAGAAGCCAAAAATCCAATGCTTCAATCAAACAACAGAAATTGAAAATGACAATCTACTCTAGTGAGATCAAATTAACACAATGATTTAAAAGAGTTTTCAATTGTCTGAAGATAGTACAAAAACCTTAAGTCTGACCAAAAAATGTTGAAGAGTGGAATCCATCTTCAAATGACGGCTACTTAATCTATTTTTGTAAAACTATCATCAAGGTCCATCATCAATGGGGAACACATTCCTTCTTAGTTTATCCCTATCGATGAATGAATTGTTACTGCTAGGGTTTCACCTATTCGTGGGTGGCAAACAACTTTTACTTGAAAAGTTTGTTGTAGGCAAACACCTCTCGGCCTTGTTTAGCTAACATAGAGAAATCACATGGGCTTTTGGCCGGCGGTAAACTCCACAATTACATAATTTGACTACTTTGCCGCTAGTTCTACCAAATGACTATTTTACCCTTTCCATCCCTATATACAATAATTAATCATAATTTAATAGCCATCTTTTCCAAAAGTAGACAAATAAAACTTACAAGGGAAAATTTCACTTAAACCAGTAGTGGTTTGGATTTTTTTGCATGACCCTTTTACAATTTAAAAACCTACAAACCTTATGGTTTTGGGAAAAGTGTTATACAAGTAGAAAACACTCATAATAATGGAGCTTACATTTGCATGGACAAAATGCCCTAATCTTCTTGAAACTAATGGAGCCACAATTAACTCTACCTACTACCACTACCTACCACCATATTAGGTAGAGATGTTTGATAGACATTACACATACGGCTCTGGATTTTTGCACAAATTACAAATTTCAACTTAGAAACCTCTAATTCAAATCTAAAACTTCTATATCTAAAGCAAAAACATCACAATCTCTACACAAACTCTCTAAGATCTAAATCCAAAATACCCATATTCACACCAAAAACCTCCATATCTAAAGCCAAAACAATAAGATCTATACCAATTTCTTCATATCAATTTCAAAGACTCACGAATTGAGTGTTTGAAGTAGTTGGCCGTGCTCGTAATGGGTCATGGCACTAGTATGGGTGACACCTTGAGAGAACTGGAGAGCAGGAGAGGAAGAAGAGGTAGGATCGTGGCAAGATTAGGGTAGAGAATGGCCATAGAGAGGATGTTACAGGGGGGATAAAGGAGGTGCAACGTCAATGAGGACGATGAGAGAAGGAAGATGGGAGGAAGAGGGAATGGTGGCATTGTGATGGGACTAGCTGGGGTTAAAGATAGTAGGGAGATGAGGTTGCAGGAAGGGAGGAGGAGGAAGAGGAGGAAGGAGATGGGATGAGGAAGGGAAGGCATAAGAAGGGGATGGCAACGCTAGGAAGAGAAGACTACAAAAGAAGGAGGTGATGACATGAGGAGGATGGGAAGGGGAGGGTTTAACTTCTTTTAGTTTTTTTTTTTTTTTTTTGAGTGTATTTTTTTATGTTTTCAAAAATTGATATACAGAAGAGTCATTTCTTTTTCTTTTTATACAAAATTTTCATTTTCCTTTTTTATTTCAATAAAAAAAATAGCGGTAAATTAGGAAGGAAAAACTTAACAATATTAAAGATATCAAAAATTTAAAACAACCTGTGGTATGGAGTGTTTCACACACCTTCAATTATTGAGTGAATTTTCTGTCCACTAGACACTTCTACCGAAAGTACCTGTCAAGGTGTAATTGTTGTTTTCTGAACCATGAAGGGGTCAATGTGAAAAATAGCCAAACCGTGTTAGTGGAATTTGCTCAACTAACAATTGATTCACTTTAAACTCAACTAAAATATTACTCAATAATATATAAACAACAAATCTGGAACCAAATCAAACAATTACTCAATAATATATAAACAACAAATCTGGAACCAAAGTGTGGAAAAGCAACAAATAACTCTATTTTATATAGTTATCAAGGACCAGCAGAGGTATGGATTGGGAATGGTACATGTGGATTTGGCCAGGCCAGGCATTAAGAATGAAGATGTCCTATATTTTTGTAGTTAAATAGTATGGGAGTACATACTGTGCACGTCTGGATACATTACTTATTTTATTTTTAATCCTACAAATTAAATTGTAAAGTATAGTTAGAAACACTAACTGTTTGATTTTTTAGTTCCCTTAATTTTTCACTTTATAATATCTTCTTAATGTTTAACTAAGAAAAAGAATTTTTAATCACTAATAGTTCATATGAGTTTTAGTTGCTCATAGATGATAATTTTCTTTTGACATACTCTATCAGAAATATGAGAGATATGTTTAGTTTAATAGTTCAAACAAGTTCGTCAAATTTGAATAATTGTGTCTATGAATAATACATTTACCTTGCAATTTTGAAAATAAAAATCCATTTTGTTGGTTAAAAAATATTGGAATTCTACAATGAACTCATTGGTATTCTATTCAACTTAAAAGATAAGAAAAGTCTAAAGAATCATCAAACTGGAATAGAATATATGACAGAAATTAGTATTTAAAGTTTAATATTACATATACTCTATCAATTTAGTAATCATAAAGGGGAATGTAGTCTTGAATAATATTGACAATTTCTACACACTACAAGAATATTACTTTTTTGCGACACTTGTCCTACGGTAGAAGAAAGGAGTGCCGCAATTCAACTACACAACCCAAATTGTGTAACAAATTTCAAACACTTTTTAGCACTCTCTACTATAAAACGACACATCATTTTGGAAACTTTTTTTTTTTTTTTAAAAAAAAAGTTAATTAGCAACAAAATGACAACGTACTAAACATGTCTATTTTACCTTAAGTTTGGGAGTTTAGAAAGGAAGAGAAAAGAAAAGAAAGTTTTTAATGAGGAGGGAAGAGAAGAGAAAGGAAGGGAAGAGAAATTTCCTCTATATTATTTGGGCATTTTGAAAGGAAAATTTAATTAATGCTAGTATTTTATTACAGTGCTCCTCCTTCTAATATTTTTGTATTTTGTTTGGAAGATAAATATAACATTTTGTAATTAATTGTAAAGTAAAGTAATTTTTCCTTCCATTTCCTCCCACGTATGGAAGGAAAGTTTTTTTTTATAATTATTTTCTCCCTCTATCTCCCTCCTTTTCTCTTTTTTCCATTCACTTAATACTTAAGTAGTAAAACAAAAAGGGATTCCAAGTTCAAAGTTTTTTGGTCTCTTCCTTCCATTTCTTTCCATCCACGATTTTTTCTAGAGCTAAGAAGCTAAGGAGGATGAGTTTGGATGGAAGGAAATGGAAGGAAAAGAAGGGAAAGTTAAAGTTTTCTTTTGTTTGGGAGCTTTCAATAAAAGGAAAAGAAGAGAAAATGAGGGAGATTGAAGGATAAAAATTTTAAAAAAAATTCCTTTCATACATGGGGAGAAATGGAAGGAAAAGTTACGCTACTCTATAATTAATTTTGAAATGTCATATTTGTCTCTCAAATACAATACAAAAATATCAAAAGGAGGGATATTTTAGTAAAAAACTAAAATTAATGAAATTTTTCTTTCAAAACTCCAAAAGAGCTTGAAGAAAACTTCTCTTCCCTTCTCTTCCTTTCTCCGTCATTAAAAATTTTCCCCTCTTTTCCCTTCCTTCCTAAACTCCCAAACTCAACCTAAAAGAAAATCGGATCTGCCTCATCGATCTCGACATCAGTGATCAGATCGGCAACTCCAATGACTATCGGAGGTAAACGCCAATCACCTTCTACTTTAAATTCTATTATCTCAGTTCAACTCTCTTTATCTCTCCATTTAGATTTCGAAATGCTAGATCTCTTTCCATTTTGATTTTCGCAAATTTTGATATTCAGATCTCTTCTTCTTTCCATTTCGATTTTTGAAAAAGATTTAGGAGTTTCTCTTGGTTTTGAACTCAAATTTCATTGAATTTTGTGGATTTTATTCCACAAATTGGATTTTTTTTTCTCAAATTTCGTTCACTTTTGTAGATCGACAAAGAGGAGCCTTCGACGGTGAACCTATTCGCATCACCACCACAAAAGACAGCAACGAATTTTCCGGTTAACCTTATGAAATCACCTAGCAAGGAGATGCAAAAATGCAATTTCTGCTACTTTCGATCCTTACCTTGGTGCTTAAATGTATCAAGTCGATTTTGAATATGAAGGATTTTGCTTGGAGAGAGAAAAAGTGATCACATTCACTGTGTGGATCTCTTTGTAAATACGGCTGGTTTTTAAGGCAATTATTGTATTTCGGTTGATTTTGATTCACTTTTTCATACCCGCCTGTTTGGTTCCAAGAATTTACTAAGGAAGTGAAAGGGAGTAAAGGGAAATTAAATTCCTTGAAAATGCTAAATTTCTTACCTTGAATGGTTAGTATGGAAAGTATTAAGGAAAGGAAAAGGATTTCTAAGAAAGTAATTCCCGTGTTTGGTTCATGAATTTTGAAAAGGAAATGGAAAAGTAATATTTTCTCTCTTAAAAATTAACTTATTAGTGTCAATAGAAATGAGTGCCCATTTTTTAAAATTAACAAATTGGTGAACATAATCAATTGAATGAGCACCTAAAACATTTAATTTAACAATATTATTGTCTTAATTACCTGATTAAAAAAAAAAGAAGATACAAAATTATTTATCCACAAAGAAAATACTATTTAAAGTATAATTTGTTTAGAGAATAATTCCCAGCCATGTGTCACAACTTGAACTAAAAATTTTAACAGTTGTAATAGCAAATTTAGTTTTATTAAACTTAAATGATGTAAGATTTCAATTTTAATGAATTACACTGTTAAATATTAAAAAATAAAGCTATAAATTGGGTGGTTATGATTGGATCTAATTTGATTGTAATAAACTTATTTAGAACTCAATCAAATTGATTAATCAATTTACAAAACTGTAGGGGTCACAATATCAATTAGATGTGTAAAGTCCAAGGAAAAAATTATAAACTAAAACTCTTTAGGGGAGGTTGACTTCATTGACTAGAAGGTTCAGGGTTAAAGTACAATTTTAGTAACTATTTTCTCCTTTCTTCTTCGTTTTTAACCCTAAAACCCTACTCCTAACATATTTCAACTAGCTGCCGCCATAGGCGGTCTTCTCTTAAATTTTAGTTGGCCATGGAGGCACCGGCGACGGCTACGGCGAAGGCGAATCTGATCGATGTAAGGTGCCATACTGTGTGCTGTCCTTCCACAGCTCTCTTTTTGTCTCTCTTCTTTTTTCTTTTTTGGTATTGGTTTGTATTTTTATGTAAGCAACCCGTTTTGTATTTAACCCGATTTAGGAGACAAATATCCGCGTGCATTGTTGCTGCTCAATATACATTTAATGATTTAATACTTCTAAGTCTTACGGTTACTCTTTATGCCTTAATTGATGGCGTGATGTAATTCGGGGAACAATACCATGTACTTGAGCAAATCTTCTTTATCGATTTTGGATCTATCTTTGCTTAGATCGAGAAAATTTAGAATAATATTTTTTTTTTTATATGTTTTTCAATTTTGTTCTGAGTTATGAAATTTACAAATAATTTTAACTTAGGGAGATGATTAGATTTTCTTAGAAGAAAGCAACAAAAATCACACACACCTTGAGGAAAAGTAGTAAGTGAGTTGCTCATTGCTAATTGCCTCGATTTTGACAAAAGATTTTCTAGATAAGAAGAAAGAGGAGGTAGTCAATGCATTTAGACGAATATTGATTGATAAGGTTCTGCTTCCGTGTCGTTAACATGTGTTTTACCTCACTCAAAATGCAAAAGGTTATAGTTTTTTTTTTTGAAAATCTTTTGCTATGATCGCATGGTTTGCTAGTATTGTGATAGTGTCAATACTGTGAAAATCTGTGAGTCAAGGATAATGTGTAAGGATCAATTTGTCTTAAGTTCTTACTAAAGACTTTTGTCACTATTTTTTTCCTCTGGTGTTTCGGCTCTAATGTCATCAAACTTGTAGCTATTGATTAATTGGAATTAAATATTTCAAGAACTGATGAAATAGTATAGATCAAAATTAAACATCGCTACTAAAGACAATGTTAATTCAGGATTGAAACATTGTCGATAAATCTGGGGTTTATACATCTCATTTGGATAACTGAATCACAAAATAGCTGACGTTTTATAGTTCTTTTTTTTTTTTCCTTTTTAGTTTGATGTTTATTTTCTGGTATTTTTCGTTTTTTGGAGAATCGTTAAGTACCTAGCTCTTATATTTGATCACTTCCAATTTTCCAACTTTATACGTTCGTTTTCAGTCTATATCTGCATGTATGGGTTGCTTCAATTGAACATGCAAAGCACATGTGCGGTCTTATTGGTACTACTACTATCACATCCCAGCTAATATCATCATGTAGGTGATTTATCCTTGATCCTATTTATTCTGATAAATTTTAATTCAACTAAAAAATTTTGTGCTAATTTCCTAGTTATACTTCTATAAATGTATTGGTTTTTGGTGTAAATGTCAATAAATTTAGTTTAATTGGCTAGGGGAATTATGGGGTAGAATTTGAGTTTGTAGATCATATTCATATGCAGAATTGCATTTTTAGAAGTGAAGTTATGATTATTTAGGGTGTTTTTGATAATTTGAATAACACTAGATTTTTCGTTTTAGAAATTTTGATTTAGAGGTTTTGAATGTTCAGTTGTATATAGAATTGAAATCTTAAATTTGAATCTTAGTTTTGATGCACAAAAACATGATCTTTAAGAAACTAGTCAAATGTGAAAGTGTTTTTGAAGGGGTGAAGAATGTACCCAGTGCTACTATTTCAGTACTCTTTTGGCAGAATGTTAAATCTTAGAGAGAGTTGACAGATTCACTGTCCCTGAACTCTCTCTGTCCCAAACAAACATGGACATTATCATGCCTGCTCTTCTGCCAATGTACAATTTGGGTGTATCACAACTATTTTGCTTGATTTTTAATTGATCCGAAGTCCTTTTATTTCCTAAATCTCAGGTACAACTATTTACATGATTTTAATTGTTGCATTTATCCTTCTATTCTTGTCAAGACTGACCGTGGTGATTCTGTATCTGTTGCAGTAGTTGGAGATCAGGACAAGCCGGGCTCTAATTACTTATCCTAATGTAGCTTTAAATTCCAAGTAAAATCCAAGCATAATTTTCCTGTTTACTCCTTTCCGGTACAAAAATGGGATCAAATTCAAGGATTAAAAGATTATGCTGTCTCACTGATCATCCATCTCTAACACTTTTTTGTTTTTCAAGTGATGTTAAATTTGATATATATATATATATATATATATATATATATATATATATATTCTGGAGACTGTTAAATTCCTATTGAATGTAGATGATTCAACTTGTAGGGCACCGTTTTGGATAGGGAAAGGCCTCACCTGTGTTTGCTTCTTGTGAAAGGCTACTTATGAACGGATATTTTTCATTCTGACACCCTAACAGTCAAGTTTATGAACAACTGGTGGACAATTTGAAAAGTGGAATATTAGCAAATCATATTTTGCATAATATTTATACTTAATATGTTGGTTGGAATTGAGCATTTTGGCTCATATTGCATTCTGCTACTCATCTTTTTGGGCTTTCAGTCTCACTCTGAGGTTGCAAATGCTAGTATGATAATAGTTATTGATTTTTGTAATTGCATAAAGTTGGTGTTTTTATCTAACACTGGAATGAGTAGGAAGAGAGATTAAGAAGGTTAAAACATCAAATGGAGATCTGTTTTGATGGTTCTAAACCAAAATATTAGGTTTGTTTATATTTTAGATTATCGTGAATCAAGATTGTTATTATTTTTCTCCATATTGTTAAGTCTACTAGTATATGATGATTTCATGCAACTCAATTTAACTGTAGGCTTACCTCTCAGGATCTAGTTTGGGACCACATGGCTACTTGAAATCCATTCTCGGACGCCTTTATCTAGTACGTGATTTTGTTGGTGTTTCTTTATCTAGGGGAGCTGGATTCAAATCTTTGGAGAACATACTTTTCTTTGCTAATACATTTTCTGTAAGATTCTAACCTTGCCATTTGTTTGGACAAAAGAAATTGGTTTTCTAATTCATTGCCTAAAAAAATTTATCATTCTACTCTATATTTATCTTACTTAAGTTACAGAGGCAAGCCTGTGTTGAGGAAGTCTTACCCTGCTGGAAATGGGTCACAAGTCTTTCCTTCATTGAGTAGTACTAAAAATAATAGTAATTTATGACTTTACACCTTGTTTGAGTACCTTATTGATGAATTAAAACTTGTCACTATGGTTTATTGCCACAGACATCATTTCAATGCCTACTGAAGAAACAAGGTAGAAAAAGAGCTACCTGGGCACAGTATCCATGTGCTGTAGCTGGTGTAAATATAACATTCATGATTATGCAGATGGCTGATCTACTCTGTTTGTCATTTTGCATCTGGTTGTCTAGGTTCACTTCTTTGGAGAATTTTTAAAATATTTTAGAATTGCATTTACTAGATTTTGTTTAGAACTTGTTATTTCTCGTATCTTTGTATAGAATTTCTACTAAGCCATTAAATGGGTACAATAGTAGACACTAAAAATTTATTATTCGGCTTTATGTCTTGATGGTAACTTATAAGCTGTGTTTGACTTTTTGAGTACATAACGTCTTTTTGTAAGATTTTAGTTATAATTAAGGGATCAAAATTAAGGATAAAATCAAGTGGCCCGGTTTTAGGTATTTGATTTTAGCTTAACAACTGTAAAAATTATCTGCGCGGTTACTTGATGGATGTATTGGATTAAAGTCAGATATATATAAATTATTCCTCTTTCTACCTATTATGGTCATACAGAAACATACGTAAAATCTTTTGATAGTCTTGTGTAGCCTTAATGAGATTTCAAGCCACAGCTCTCTATTTCTCAATTTGATTGAGTATGGTAAATACCTCTTCACCTTTTTATTAGGGACATCGTGCAAAAAAGTGAAGGAATCAGAATCTTTACTACAGAACCATTGAGATTTAGTTTAGATTTCTGATTTGTTTTTATTTTGCAGACTTCACAAATATAGGGTATGGCTGATTTTGTTGCAAATTTTTTTTTGGTTAATCGTTTGTCTATGATCTTGTTTGGCTGGAAAGATGATGTGCGATATTTGGTCAAATTCTTCAGAGGACAATATGCACGTTGTTCATGGAAGGTGAGAGCTGTATTGTTTGTAATATAGTACTAGCATTTTTCCAATTGATCCCAATCAAATAAGATGGGATATCTGAAATGAGCTTGCCGGATTAAATGCATGGTTTCCACTGTTCAGATAACAATTAGAAGAGAATAACTATATTGGCATCCGTAATCAGTCAAATAGTTAATTACATCCCTGTATTTTCTATATTTGTCGACTTGTGAGTAATATTATTAGATTCGAAACTTCTGGAGTGTTGTGGAGAATATGAAGCACTCCATTTTGTGACCATTCTCTCGTGCCATTATAAAAGAGATCTTGATGTAGATACTGGGCAAGATATCCCTTCATTTAGAAAATATTAGATGGTTAAAAATTCATAAACTGCTACTAATTCTTATTCAAGTAGAATTAGCAGTAGGACATTCCCTTAGAAACTATGTGACTATATCGAATTTTCCTTTCAAGTAGAATTAGCAGTAGGACATTCCCTTAGAAACTATGTGACTACATCGAATTTTCCTTTCAATTTAATCTTGATTGATCTTCCTGTTGCAAGTAATGAAGCGGTTGATAACGACCATACTACTAGATTAATCATGGTAAGGGTGTTGAGCTCTATTATACTAGGGGCTGTTGACAATCTTATAGACACGTTTATTTAGTTTCCAGCTTCATGTTAATAACTGGTTTTATTTCAGTTCTTTCATTATATACGAGGCATTCTGTTGCAGAACAAGCACGAGCTAGTGTCACTGAGTGCTGAACTCCCTACCTACGGCATTAAGTTGCTATTATGCATTATTTTATTGTTATTAAAATAGATTCTTCCCATACTTATTTGTGTGTACAACTGGAATAACATACTCTTCAGCTACCAAAGCATATAATTCAGACTTCTCGTATCCCCCATCTTTTGCACACATTCAAAGTTTTGCCTCATTTTCTCCCTTACAACATTGGGAGAGGAATATTCTTGGGCTTTGTATTGAATGCAAGAGATGGACTACAAGAGAGAAGCCAGCAATAGACTTAAATTTAGGTACAGTAACAATTTGGACAGACGTAAATGCTTAAGTGGAGTATACATGTAAATCTGCCTAATGAAAAGCTGCCTCAACTATTGACTAATTGCTGTACTTTAATGTTTTAAAGTCCGTGTTCTAAATTTTGAAATTTAGAACAATTTGTACATTATTTTATGGACAAACGTAAATGCTTAAGTGGAAAATTTAGAACAATTTGGACAAACGTAAATGCTTAAGTGGAGTATATATGTAAATCGGCCTAATGAAAAAGCTGCCTCAACTATTGACTAATTGCTGTACTTTGATGTTTTAAAGTCCGTGTTCTAAATTTTGAAATTAGCCTAATGAAAAGCGTAGGCACATTGAAGTTTTTTACGCCAAGAAGATTGGATTCCTTCTAGCATTTAAAGGATACGACTTTTATAGGGTCTGAACACTACGGCATGGTGCATGTGCAATTCTTTGGTTCACCGTTAAAAAATCTAGTCTCCGTAATTTATATTTTCTATTCAATATTAATTTCTATATAGTAAGATATGACTCTGATAATATTTGTACTATTGTAAGACGATGAGATATGGGGTTATTTTGTTGAGATACAAATTTGGAAGTAGTACTTTTGAAGTCATGTATCTAGATAGATTCCTTATTTTGCATATGAGCAGAACTATTGGTTTCCTCTTTTTTTTAATACTATTTTCTTTAGTAGGATGATATATGATAGAGGCTCATGGAGGTGACTTTACTATCATGGCATTTAATGAATATTTTGTATATCAATCCACAGTTAATTTTTTTGAACCAATTATTTGCATTTATTGTCTGTTGAAATAATCAGATTTTAAACTTAAACTATAGTTAACTGCAAATTAGCATCGGTATTGTGTGAGAAATTCAATTATTGGAAAATGTGCTGCAAAACATTTGCAGCGCAGTGAAATTGTGTCGCGAATTGGGTAGCAATACTTCGCAACACAATAAAATTGTGCTGCAAAAATTTTATGACACAATAAAATTATGCCACAAATGTGTTGCAAATGTGTTGCAAATGCATACAACTTAAAAACTGCCACTTTTTTTTTTTTTGGTAACGGCTGCATTGGTGACATGAAAGCCTTGCACGCTACAAATGCCTTTTTTCGATAGTTTTTTTACTTTTTGCGATGCATTTTTTGTGTCGCAAATACGTAAATCTAGGTTTTGTTGTTGTGAAAGAGAGGTTTTGAGTGTTGTTCAGAGGCTGTGAATAGTACATGAACAGTAATTTTTGGAGAATTTATTGGGCAAGAAGAGGGGGGAATCTTAGGAGTATACAAAGAAATAAAAAAACAAATAACCATCAATCTCTCCCTAAAATAACATAGTAACTAAACACTGAATCTAAATCCTACTGTGAATATAATTCCTATTTATAAATTGTAAACAAACCAAGGAATAACCCTATTAAGTGGTTAAATTTAATTTATTAAATACTTTTTGTATTAAGTATGTTTGATAACAAAATTCACATACATCTAAATCCATTAACTGCGATTTAATTTTTATATAAAATTTTAAGTTAAAAGTCTATCAGTTAATTTGTTGAATTATTTACAAGTATAACAAAATTCACCCAAAATTTCTTTATTTCACATTCACATTCTTTTACACACACTTGCATATACTATATTCGTTCTCGCACACACAAACACACTTGCTCTACATCATATTCAGTCTTTCTCACACACAAATACATATTTGCACATACTATATTCTTTCTTTCTCACACATAAACACACACTTGAACACATTATATTCCTTCTCTCTCACACATAAACACACATTCATATTCCTTCTCTCTCACACATAGAGACACACTTGCATAAAAATATTCCTTCTCTCTTTTTCACATACACACTTGAACACAATGTATTCCTTCTCTCTCACACATAAACACACACTTACACATTACATTCTCTCTCACACATAACACATAGTTACATATACTATATTCCTTCTCCCTCGTACAAAATCACACATTTGCACACATTATATTCCTTTTTTACAACACATGAACACATACTTGCACACACTATATTCCTTTTCACACATAAGAACATACACTTGCACATATTATATTTATTCTCTCTCACATATAAACACACACTTATACATAAGATCTCTCCCTCACACAAATACCCCTATCTCACACACACATGCTCTATAAGCTTAATAAATTATTTATTTGTATTAAAATAGATGTATTAAAATAGTCTACTATAAAAAATATAACATTATCATCAAAATATATAATATATACGAGGTAAAATGTTTTAATTTAGTACTCAAACTTAGCTGGTTATCAAATACATACAACTTTATGAATTCAGTAAATTAAGATTCAACACTTAATTTTTAGTATTTAGAATTCATATTTCAAATTTTAGTTTTATCAAATGCATCCTAAATACAAAATCTGAATCCTATCATGAATATACTTCCTATTTTTTTGTCCTAAATAGATAGACAAGCCAAAGACATCTAAGATTATTCTAATAACAACTACAACTCTAATTAAAAAAAACTAATACAATTAAATACTACTTAAGACAATAAAACACTATTACTGAATTTTTCAGCATTAAAATAAAAAGGACTAAAATACCCTTTAGGACCTAAACTCAAAATAACAGGACATTTAATATACTACAGTTTCCAAAACAATCTTTTATCTTCGACTAAATTCTAATGGAAGATTGAGAAAAGTGACAAAAAATTCTTAATCTTATAAATTCTTGAGTTCTTTGTTAGCTGCATCATTCTCTCTTGGTTTGAAAAAACTCGAGCTCGAGTTTTAAAGAATTATAGAATAAAGAACCCAAGATTCTGATATTTTGTCCACAGAATAACTACAATTCCAAAACCTGCTCTTGCTTTTTACTTGATGTAGCAACAAGCAAATTTTGGACTTCATTGCATGAAGATCCCCGAGGACAAAGTCTATTGCTGGAGTGAATATATTAGGAATCTTTTCTTGACTTTGCTCTTGAACTGTTGCAAAAGCATCTTGTAGGTACTTTGGTGCAACAAACTCAACTAGAGTTATCTGCATAGTCTTCTCAGATGAAACAATACCTTCCGCAAATTGGGTTTCTGAAAACTCATTCTTGAATCCCTTGCCAAAATCTTAAATAGTGGTAGAAATCTATTTGTTTTGATTTGAACCAGAAGTAAATTGGTATTGAAGGAGAACCTTGACAAACTAGTTGAGAAACTGGTAAAGCAAATGATAATGGAAGAGGATGACAAGATGGAATTGATGGAATAGATTGAAAAGTAAATTCCAAACGCTTAAGATCTTTATTTTGGCTTGCTTGGAGTTCTTAAGATCTTTATTTTGTCGAATCTATCATCTGTAGATAATTGCAAGGCTTCCAATTACGTATTATTATCTTGGACTTTGTAATTAATTACGAAGATATTTTCATTATAAGATACATAATCCTTCAATAAAGCGTCAAACTTTAAAGAAAGTTCTGCTTTGGTAACCGTATTTGAAGGTGAAGAAGAATAAAAATAAGGTTAAGAAAGAAGGAAAATTTGGCTCTAATTACCAAGCTGATATAGCATTAGGGTAACATGTCTACAAGTGCGAGTAGAAGGAAAGTGAGGTTTTGGGGAATGTTCAAGGGCAGTGAACAATACATGAACAGTAATTTCTAGAGAATTTAGTAGGGATGAAGAGAGGGAATCTCAGAAGTAGACAAAGAAATAAATGAAACAAATAAGAAATTTTCAATTTATCAATGTCTCTGTAAAATAACATAGTAACTAAACACAGAATTCGAATCCTATCATGAACATAATTGCTATTTATAAGTCATAAACTAACTAAACACAGAATCCAAGTCCTACTTGAATAAAATTCCCACTTCCCATCCAAAATAGACAAGCATAAGACCTCTAACATTATTCCAATAACTACTACAACACTAATTTAAAAAATTAATAAAATTAAATACTACTTAAGACTAAAAAACACAATTGTTGAAAATTCCATCACTTAAGAAAAAAGACTAAAATACCTTTTATGGCCTAAACTCAAAATAGCTAAAATTCTAATATATTCCAGCTTCTAAAACAGTCTTTGATCTTCACTAAATTTCTAATGGAAGTTTGAGAAAACTCATAAAAATTCTTAATGTTAAACTCTCTTGAGTTTTTCATTGGCTGTATCATTCATTCCTAAGTCTTATGGATAAGATTCCCTCAGCTTGCTGATTGAAAGAAGTAATGTCATGTCTAAGCTTGGCAGTCTTAGAAGGTAGAAAGTACTTTTCATGAATGTCTAGACTAATTTGTCCCCAAGTGATAATGTCCCCTACTTATAACCTTGCAACCTTACAGCCATAGGTTTGCTTGATCCCTTAATGAGAAAGGGAATATCCTCAGTTTGAAAGCATCATCACTAACACTATTTTTTTTTAATGTGTCACAGACCTCCTCAAAGTTCATTAGATGGTGGTTTGTTATAACATAGATAGTGTTTTGCTATAATATAGATATAATATCAGGCTTGATCTCAAAGTTATTAGCTTTGGTAGGTTGTGGAACAATGCTGTAATTTGATCCTCCAGAAGTAGGTAAGGCATAATCTCCTAAGGATTGATTATTCTGAACGAGTCTGTTATGAACATTGTTATTCTCGTTGTTGACATTGGTCTACTGTCTCAAGATTCTCAGGTCTTACCAATTACCTTGGGTAGATATACCTTTCGTTAACCAATTTTAGTTCCTCTTCCAACTGTTATTATCGTAATGCTCTTCTTTGATTTCTAAAAGTCCTCTTGATATCTGGGTCAAAGGCGATAAGAGGTAGGCAGAGCACATAAACTACAAAAACAAGTCCAAGAAAAATAGGATCATGACACCAATATATATAGCAACGTAAATCCAAGAAACTTGAACAAATAGATAAGCAACATTATCCCAAGAATTAAAAGAAAAATGTACTAAAGTAAACTAAAGTCTAAAGTTGGAATCGTCTTGACATTAAGTATTGCTTAAAAGTACCATGCCTGGCAACGGTGCTAAAAACTTAATGCAGAAAAAAGTAAAATTATCCTATTCATGACTTTCTACTAATCTCTACAAGTATACGGTATCTATATAGTGGGATGAATACTAATCATTCCCATGGAAAGTGTGTACACAAGTATCGAAAATTTTGAACAATTTCTATCTAGACGATTGTTAAAGAATGTTTTTGAATAAATGTTGTTTTAAATAAACTAAATAACTACTTCAATTAAATTTAAATACACAAAAATAAATAGAACTTAATTTGAAAGGAGTTATTCATATAGTTTAGAAAATAGGTTAGGTACTAGGCTGGAAAATGGAATTTTTATCGGACTACCTAGATAATCATGTTAGTCACAACCACGAATTAACCTAGTCTAATAATCAACACTAGTCTATGACGGGGGATCAAATCTGTATTACCTTTGCCAACCTAATCAAACCAAGAATTAGCTACGTTCTTAATTGCTAAATTTTGTTAATTATTACTTACAAGTTAATTTTTCCGATTGATTAATATCTGAATTAATTCATACAAAATTGCATCACCTGTACCTAACGTGGTTTATTGCATAATTGTTGAAATAAAAATATAACGCAAGATCTTTATTGCAATTGAACTAGGGTTTTAAAATAAATATTGCAATGAAATAAATAGAAACTACAAAATTAAGTTGACAACAAGGAAAGAAATTACCAATAGCAATAACTAAAGAAAAGAATTCTAGGATAAAAACTGCACTGTCTTGTAGAATTATCAAAACTACAGCGAGAACAATGGAAAAGTTAAACCCTAATTTATAAGAGAGAAAACAATGAAAACAAGAAAGAGAGTGTGTTCTCCAATGTTCTGTAATCATTCCCTGATCAATCCCTCTTAAATAGTAAGCCTTTCCATATCAAAACAACTAATAGTTAAAGTCCTAACACGAATAAAAGATTAAAGTTCGCCTAGAAAATAGGCCAGAATTTCGACTCCGATGCCTTTGTCGTGGCGAAGCAAAATGCTCTAGGAACATTCGCTGAGGTGAATAGCTTTTCTATTTTCCCGATTGACTAGTTTGTGGTGGTGAACCATTCGGCCTTGGTACCCTTCATCGCAGTGAAGGGGTCTTCTGTCCAAAATTCAGCTTCGTCTTGTACTTCTTGTTCTTCACAGTATTTGACTATTTTACTAAACAAATGTAATTCTTACATGCATGAAAAGAAGCAACCCACAAACGTGAACAAATTAAACACAAATTAACATGAAAAACTACTAAAAACACGACTAGAACCTAAAAATGAAACTTAGTAACATCACAAAAACACAATAAATAGGACCCAAAAAAATCAAAATAAGTAATAAAGACTGGTAAAATAACACTAAATTCCAAGCTTATTAGTAACAAGGCTTCAATTCAAACTATTTTACTTTCAAACGGAATGCTTCATTGTAGTTGCCACGATTTTGAAGAAAGAGTTGAAAAAATCTACAGTAATTTAATGAAAATAAGGTGAATACAGAACTAAAACTTGCAAGTTGCAAGTTTCTAAGGCTCTCAGTTTTCGCACATTCTTTTACAGTTTTCTTTATAACAAAGGGCACTTTTTTGTAGTTAATACCTTGCAAACTAGAATGAAATTGACAAAGAAGTGCAAATATGCAATTCAATAGATAATACATTTCCCCCCCCCCAAATTTATAACATCCAGAGAAATTTATGATTTGAAAAGGAAAGATAAAAAAAAATAGAATTTTGATCCAATTGAATCCTATCTAAGCCCTACTGTACCATATTCTTATGAAGTCTTAGTCTTAATAATTCTCATCTCCCTTGTAACCATGACAGTAAATTTAAGAAAGCAATACCCGATTTTAAAAGGTCTAAGTTTCTACTCTTTATCCACATCTATACTATATTAAAAGAGTTAATTGATTTAGTGATTTAGAATTTTTTTCTGAAGTTATTCTCATTATAAAATTTAATAACTTTGTTATGTCTCCAAACTAGAATGCCTTTTTTATTATGTTTTGGCTATTTAGGTAATACTCCTCAAAGAGTAAATGAGGAAATAGAACCAACTTTTAAGACTTCCTATTAGGAAATAAATTTGATTAAAGTAAATTTTCTTATGTAAAAGAGTATTAGGAATGAATTTTAAAAATTAAAAAAGAGTAGGATGTAATTTTTATTTACGTAAATACTCTTTAAACAATAAAATAAGAAATAAAATCTACTTTTAAGATTTCTTCATATTTACAATTAAGTTTGATTGATATAAGTCTCCTCATAAAGTAAAATTTTGGTATAAATTTAGAAATTAAAGATGAATATTAAATAAAAAACAAATTGATTATATAGAATTTCTCGTTAAATGGAATTACGCGTATGACTATTAACAACATATATAGATTGTAGATATATTCATAGTCCAGACGACACTTATATGGAATTAAGAAAATAAAAGTTTATTAGAAGAAAAAGGAAAATTTTTTTGAGAAAAGGAAAAGAAGGAAAACAATGTTATTTTAAAGGGTTTAATACCATTTTACTCTTCAAACTAAGCAAAAGTTTAAATATGGTCTTTTAAATAGTAAAGGCCTTAATTTGATCTCCAAATTAAAAAATATTCAATTTAGTCCTCCCAACTAAAACAAAACAAATGTCCTAATATAGCCCTCAAACTAAAATTTTCTCGATTTGTCCCTCCAAACTGAAATTTTTTTTTCTAATTTACCCTATAAATTGAAACATATATTTTGATAAGCAAACCATTAACCTTTTAAAGCACTCTATCCTAAAATGTACTTTCAATTTTAATCATTAATTTATCATTAGAATAAGATTCTGTATAGAATAACATCCATCTAGCATAAGTTTTTTTAAGGATGAATTTTAGAAATTACACAAGTATAAGAGCAAAACTTCTTCAGGATAAGGAATTAGGTTAAATAATAGTTGAAATTATCTTTAAACAAAAAAAGGTTAAATCACATATAAATATTTTGGACTCTTCTTAGAGAATAATTTTAAAATTATTTTCTATTTTGGATACAAAAAGAAAAAAAAAAAGGAAACATAAAATTGTTTAAAAAGCCTCAAGGCCATCTAAACTTGAATTAATAAAGACATTATCCTTCATAGATACTATCAACATCTTTACCCTCCTTCTTCCAATATCATTTATTTTGCCTCTAATGTTGTTGTTTAGACTTTGTAATGATGCAAGAGATTTGTTATCTGGAATATGAACAGAAGATATTTGACTTGTGTGTGGTATATTAAAAACCATTACAATATAGAATCTATCTTTTTTATTATTGGATGAGTAGGAAAGGGGGTGAAAAATATGATCAACATCTATTTTGTTTTTCTTAAAAGACCATACTCCTTATCTTGCAATTCTTACTTTCCTTTTAGTTACCTTTTTCATGCATTGAATAATTAACACCTATTTAATTTAAGTTACATTTTGCCTATAATCAAAATTAGTTCCTAAATTATATTAGTCTAAAATTCTAAATAGATCATTATTGTTTTCCTAAAAAAAATTATTGTTATTGTCTTTGAACCTATAAACATCTTGCTTTAAATATTAGCTACCATATAGGTTACATATTAAAAAATAGTGATATCAAATCTGTTACTGATTAGATTTTAATTAAAATTTACTTTACTTAATAAAACCTAAATACTAAATGTCTATTGTTACTTATGAATTTTTACTGCAGAAGTTGATAGCTACTACAACTATATGTACTTAATTTTTATTCTATCAATTAAAATACATAATATTCAATATCTATTTTTCAATTTCCTATTAGATAGATTGATAGTTTTAACATAATTATGCCTTAAATTATCAAATGATAGAATATTTTTCACTTTTCTTTTCTATTTTTATGATATATAATCCTAATAGTTGTGCAAACTATATATTAGATCTTTGTTTCCTAACTAGAAATTACTGTTTAGTATTTTCATACGAATAGTTCCTTCAAGTTAGTTCCAAGAGAGGTCTAGGGATTCAAGAATAATCAAATACCCTAATGTTGGATAAATCAAAGCCGTTAGGATAGAACTTGAATAATTGAAGAGAATAAAGGGTTCTAATAAATTACTCAGAAATTGTTGACATCTTTTAGGGCTACACTCTGCTCTTTGATTATTAAATTTACAGAAAGGATGTAATAATAACCTTTAATACTATTTTATTTCTTGTGCTCCAGTTTAGTGATCCTTTAAATATTTCCTATCTTTGAAGATCTATATAGAATATAAATGAGTTCATTATATAATTCTTCAATATTTCTCAGCCAAGGAAATGGAATTTTAGTTTTAAAATTGCAAGGAAGATGTATTTTTAATAGGACACATCTATTTAGATTTTATGAAATTACTTGAACTATTAAACTAAATAGATCTCTAAACTCATACAAACTACAAAATGTCTTTAGATTTGTTAAACATTAAGTAAAAATTATATAAATAGAAAATTAAGTGAACTATACCATTGGTATCTTCAAACATGGTTTACTATTTAATCCATAGCAATAAAAATCAAACAATTAGTTTCTATAAGCATGCAAAGCACGTGTTTCCATACTAGTTGTATTAAAAGAGCCAGGTTATAGTATTTATAGGAGATATTTTTTAAAACGCTCTCTTCTCTCTCTCATCTCCTTCCTTTGGCCGTGAGCTCCTCTAGGTTTTCATGGCTGCCAAGGTGATCTTCCAAAGTTTTTCTAGAGGGCAACCCATTTCCCATGCTGTCTAAAATTTCTAAATCCTTCACAGACATTGTTTTTGGGAAGAAAACTGAATCCCCAATCAAAGATGCACGACTTACAAGGGCGATCCTGTCCTCATCTTTTACGATGAAGTGCTTCCATTGCTCTCAGAACCATTAAAATATGATCTTATCGGCAAATTCCCAAGAGGCAAGCTTGTCACGGGCTCACTCTTTTTAGTGCTCCCAACCCGTGCGGCACTTAGGTTTTCACCCTAAGTCAGCCTTTCTCACAGTCACAACAAAAGAAGAGAGAGAATTGAGAGAAAATATAACTCTGGATATTCAATTGCTCAACTTCTGAGGTGTTTACAAATGAGGGGATTGGCCCCTTTTTATACTTGTAAGAGAAAATTCTAGAACCTACCAAATTAAATACAATCTACAAGATTCTAGAGAATTCTATACAAGGAATATTCCTTCTAGAGAATATTCCAAATCTACATGATTCTAGAGAAGTCTAGAATGTTCCTTTTTCTGGGCCAATCATTTGGACTTGACTTTCATTTTGGGCCAAACCTCTTGGTCCAAATGTGCGGACCGTGTCATTCTCCCCCACCTATTCTGGTAACATCCTCGTTGGCTTTGGCGGTATTGAATGCGTCAATCTGCTTCTTGAACTGCCAAAGGGCTTCGGCCGGCTCCCAACTATCCTTGCTTTCCATCGTACCTTGTATTTGATCCTGGGCTTGCAATATCGTTTGCGTACCTCTCGTACCTCGAGTATGCAATCCACCTCACGATCATATGAGGTCTTTGCTCCCATAGGTGCCCGTTGTGACAGCCCGCGGTTGGGGTCTTCCTCGTCCCCCTGGTATTGCTTCAACAAGCTCCCATGGAACACCGGATGAAGTTTTAGTTTCGGAAGGAGATCCACCTTGTACGCCACCTTCCCTGCCAGTCTTAGTACTTTGAACGGGCCCTCATACCTTCGAAGTAGTCCTTTATGCATCTTCTTAGCAGCCTTTTGCAGGGATTCCCTTGCCAAATCTACCTTCTCTGGCCATGCCAGTGTATAAGAGACAGATCTTGGCAAGTCTGTATGCTGCAGGGGTTACCACCACCTTTTTGTCCTGCCACGACGGTGCTAGGAATGAGTGGTTGTTGCCCCATTGCTATTTCAAAAGGACTCTTCCCTAGATGACCAGCCCACTTCGAGTCGTGGCACTCTTTTATTGATTCCCGCCTCAATTTCCCATGGTGCGGCATGTAGAGGTGTCGCCCTTTCGTGTAGACCAACTCCTCCTCAACCCAAAACCTTCGAGTATTTTCTACCTTGGCGTATTCGACAAGGCTCCTAACTGCTACATCGTGCTTTAATCTGTCAAGCAACAGATTCTCAAGTTGGCTAATGGTAGTAAGCATCATTTTTCGACTCAAGGTGTCAGCAGCAGAGTTGACCCTTCCCGGCTTATACTCCAGTACATGGTCAAACTTGGACAAAAAATCTAGCCATCCCGCCTGTTTTCTTAACTCTGTGAGCTTCGGATGGGCCATGCGATAGGGGACCATCGCAAGTGCCTTGGTGCCGCTGGGATCAATTCGATCTCGTGGTCTACTTCTCCCTTAGGAGGCAATTTCTTCGGCAGCTCTGCAGGCATCACACTCTTGTACTCCTCCAATACTGCAGCAACCACCTCAGGCACCTCCATTTGGTTATCTCCCTCATCTACCTTTAGGGTCGCAAGGAAGGTTGGATCCCTTCGCTTCAACCCGCTGCGCCGTTGGATGGCAGATAGGGTCTTGTGATCTCTACCAGACTCTCTCTTTAGAGGTACCACGCATTGGCATTGAGAATCCAAAATGCATATGCAGTCGGCAAAAGGAAGCAGCATGGCACTAATATGATCAAGAAAGTGAAGTCCTATCACAACATCATAATCATCAAGGGGAATTACCTCAAGTGAAGTCTTGCCCTTCCATTGCCCAATAGCTACATCTACGTTGCTTGCCAACCCATGGACAGGGACTTCCTTGGTGTTGACAGTCTTCAAGGTGTCCATGCCTTTCTCCACTTGAAGGTTGAATTTCTTGGCGGCCTCGATCATTGAGATGAAGAAGTCGGTAGCTCCAATGTCCACTAGAGCACTGAGCTTGTGGCCCGCTATCTCTACGTCGGCGAACATCAAGCCCCTCTTCTTTTGCGACTTCTTCACCTTGATAGTATTTAGGATCCGTAGTGCACCCAATTGCTTTTCCTCTGCTTTATCCTCTTCCATGGCCATGGCTGCTAATTTTGCTTTCGCAGGACATTCTCGCGCCATGTGTGGACCGTCGCAGAAAAAACATTTCATTGGTCGCTTGCCCTTGTCCTTTGTTGTGAACGACTTCCCCTCGTTCTTGGAAGGAGACTTCTCCCTTGCTCCCCCACCAAATTCTTTGTTGCTCTCATTCACAATCTCCTTACCCTTTTGTTTGGAGAAATTAGGCCTTTCCTTTGGTGGGGTTGGCTTTTCGCATGGCTTGAACTGCACGAGAGACTCGGCCACCGACATTGCTTTGGATAGATTATCCACATTCCTTCTTTCCAGCTCCAACCGTGTCCATGGCTTAAGTCCGTATCCATAAACTGGAAAAAGGTATCCTCCTCGCTCATACTTTGAATTTGTTGCATCAATTGGGAGAACTCTTTCACGTACTCCCTGACTTCACCCTTCATCTCCAGTCGGCGAAATTTTGCACGAGCGTCCTTCTCTGCATATTGAGGATAAAAGTAGCTGCGAAACTCGTCCACAAATTGATCCCAAGTAGTAATGGCAGTGCCACTACGATAGTCACTCCTGCGTCGCCACCAGAGTAAAGCATAATCCGTCAAGTATGATGAGACAAGATTTACCTTTTGCTCATCGATCCGAATTCCTGCATTCCGGAAATACTGCTCCATGGACCACAGGAAGTTGTCCACTACCTTGGCCTCCCTATGTCCACTGAACTCCTTGGGCTTTGGAGCCTCTGATCGGGGTGTAGGCTGTAGCATCACCGTCCCGCCGGCAACCGCTCCTCTCAAGGCAATCAATTCTGCCTTGAGTGCCTCAAACTCCTCCCGCATTGTAGCAACTTGGTCTTGCTGACTGTACGTATGGCCGCAATCTCATCTTTGATGGACACCAATTCTGCCTCCAGACTTTCGGACCTCTGGGCCAAACCATCTACCGCAGCATTCAAGGCACCCTGCATTTCTTCCCTAAGGTCTTCGTCCTTGGACTCGACCCCGTCAATGCGTACGACTGCATCCTCAACAGCGTCGCGGGTTTCTGCCATGGCCAACTCGAGTTTCTCCACACGAGCAATGGCGGATGTCAGCACATCTCTTGATGGTTCTCGCCCCTTCCTGTCCTTCTTCGTCTGAGGAATCTCCTCATGGGTCATGTCGGATGAAGTTCCAGCCATAGTGTCTTCTTGCCAAGTATTTGCTACAAAACTCGCTCTGATACCACTTGTCACGGGCTCACTCTTTTAGTGCTCCCAACCCGTGCGGCACTTAGGTTTTCACCCTAAGTCAGCCTTTCTCACACTCACAACAAAAGAAGAGAGAGAATTGAGAGAAAATATAACTCTGTATATTCAATTGCTCAACTTCTGAGGTGTTTACAAATGAGGGGATTGGCCCCTTTTTATACTTGTAAGAGAAAATTCTAGAACCTACCAAATTAAATACAATCTACAAGATTCTAGAGAATTCTATACAAGGAATATTCCTTCTAGAGAATATTCCAAATCTACATGATTCTAGAGAAGTCTAGAATGTTCCTTTTTCTGGGCCAATCATTTGGACTTACTTTCATTTTGGGCCAAACCTCTTGGTCCAAATGTGCGGACCGTGTCACAAGCATGTATGTCATCGTTACTCAAGTATTTTTTATCAGTCGGATTCAAAGAAACCTTTACCCTAGAGTTCTTGGATTATCACCATGTTCTCATCAAGTTCGATTTGGAGGAGAACTACTGTAGATATTGGATGCACAAATTTTGGAGTTTTCAGGGTTTTGCCATGAAAGTTCTGAAATGCATCCCTGATTTCACATCATCATAAATATATCAAGTTAATGTTTTGCAATCATTCTAGAGTAAATAATCCTAGCTGAACTCGTGTTCTTCGTCCTCTTCCATGATGATCTCTTCGTCTGGAAGATTGATCAAGTCCTAATGTTTCTATGGTTTCTCTCTACTCTAACTTACACTAACTTACGACTCTCTAATGAAGAATAAGAAGATCTTGGTCCAAGGATAACAATTTTTAGCCTTCTCTTTAATTCTTCTTGAAAAACAAGAAAACCTTTGTCTAATTTGCAATCTCCAAGGGGAGACCAAAAAAGAGAATGCCTTTATAAGGTCCTAGAAACCTTTATTTATTGGTTTGAGGAGTTAAAAAGTGTAGTGCTCTAAATAAGCTTTGAACGCAGTATTATGGGAACAGAATGGATACCTGAAACACTAAAAATGCTCAAAATTATGAAACAATGCATTGTTGCAATAGCGTGGGCACGACTCAGCTTTTCCCAGGTGTGGGTCCCTTGGCGTAGCTTAGTGTGCCTGGGACTAGGTTTCTAATTTCGTTGGTTTGATCCGTTTTCCTCCCGTTTGGCCATTGCTGATTGATCCCAAATATACAAAAACACAATTAAAGAACATAAATAAGTGTAATAAAAATTAAAAATACATAAAATAATATTCTAACAGTAAAACCATAAAATAACCAAAATACCCCTAGTTATTGAACAAAACACCTCAAAAACCAACTCAAGTTAAAATGCATGTAAATAACTCTCTTTGGAGAGCTAACAAAATCCTATAGTATTCTTTTGTTTATTTTTTTCTCCATACTCTAAAAATTTTAAAAACAAAGGAGAAAATAATAGTTATAAGAATACCTCGTATAAATACGTCTTAGAGGCCAGACTCGTGTGCAGCTTTTGTGATAATTACTTCAAGTGTTTGGTGCCATTGCTAGGGAATTGGTAATAGAAGTCTTTTTGGTTTATTTTATCTTTTGTCATATATTCTTTTTATTTCACTCGTTTAAGCTTTCAATTTGTAGTTTATTCTAGAAGAGGTTGAAACTCAATGGACATTTTTATAACTTTGTCATATCAAACAGCCAATCAATCTAATTGTAGTGGTTTTTGTGATCATTACTATGCCAAAACACATTAGCACAATAATGCTCTTTCTAGAATTGGTGCGATATCTAAAAATTTTGATCAATTGTTTGCATGAACATGAGTAGTGCGCCAGCATGTTCATGTGTTATATGTGCTCGTCCAATGCCTGATTCATTCAATTGTGTAAGCTCATCTCAATTTCTTGATGTTTTTTAGGGACACAAGAATGCATATCATGGCTTTTTGGACGAGTACAAAACCTACTCCAACATATACAATCCTTGATGGCAAGACTATCAAAAATTTTCTTTGAGACAAGAGGGCATATGCGAACAACCACAACATGAAATGAATCATCCAATTGGAGAAAACATGAATTATTCACATGTAGTATCTTATGGTATGTCTTATTCCTCTGAGTTGGTAGAGCCAAGGTACCGGCAACCTCAACCTTATTATTCTAATTGTTCCAATTATCCTAATTTTGATAATAGTGTGATGTCGCTGCCCTAGGAAATACAAGAGATCTATTTTCTCCTATCAATCAAGTTGTTGATTCACACACATAATCAATTGCAAATTTAGAAATACAAGTTGGCTACATAGTGATGAGATAACCATTCGGAGTAGTGAGCAAATAGATAATCATGTAGACTTAGATGTCCAGGCATAGTCAGGAGGAGATTTTGGAGTAGAGTTTAGTGGAGCAGCAGTGCATACGACGCCAGTTTGTCATGTATATTTAGTATCAGCATACCTGGCAACAGACTATAGAGGCTCACCAATTGATAGGCGAGCGAGGGGAGGTCTTGTTCACATTTCCACCTTTGCCTCCTTTTCCATCGGAGTTGGTACCTTCTGATGACGAGTCTTGATCTATCCATTATCATGTCGATGAAGTTTTGGAATTTTATTGTTGTCCAAGAGGAACTTAACGATGTTTTATGTTTTTTTTTGCATTTTATTTTAAGATGATGGCGTACTTTTTGTTATTTTATGTACTTATTTGTGCGCATCATGTTAGTTATGTATGCCCTAAGGGATTAAGTTTTTCTTTTATGAATATCGTGGAATCTCATTCCACGATTTTCTTGTTTTTCTTAATTTCTTGAAGGGTTTAATGTTTTGTTTTTGTTCTAGTGTCAATGATGCGTTTCAACTCATCTCGTGGATATTTATGTCAAGATACACTACATCAAACGTTCTTCATTGCCAGAGAAGCTTTTCCTTTCCCTCTTTATGCTCTTTATTTTCTTTAACATTGAGGACAATGTCTATTTCTAAGTTTAGGGTGGGAAGTTATCTGGATTTACAATTGTTGGTGTAGTTTTTGTTGCAATATCATACCTTTTCTTTTGATTTGAGAGCTCTTAAAGATTTCTAAAAAAATTTCCTCTTATTAGCTGATATTTTTTGAAATTTTCGGGAATTTACAATTGCTTAGAATGTCTCCTTGATTTTTTGCATGATATTTTTAAGATGAACCATCATGAGTGAGTAATCGATGTTAATAGTTTCCTTGCATGATTTCTAAGAATTCATGAGTATTTAGACATAAAATATTTTATTTTTGACACTTAGAGATAATTATGTAGACTCATTTATATTGCATTCCGAAATTTTCTTTATTACATTTTCAAAGAAAAATTTATAGATAGCTTGATTCGGTTTAAAGATGAGGATAGAGCCTTCTTTGGTCGTTTGAGCCTTTCAAGGCAACCCATATTGAAAACTTTATCCCTAGTACCTTATTTGAGCCTTAATTTGCAATGAATGGAGAGAAACACCATTCGCTTTCTTTCATTAAAACTCATTTTACCTACCTTTATGAGCCTAATATTTTCTTTTATTTTTCTAACCTAAATATCCCTTAAGATTTTTAATGCACACAATTATTTGTTAAGGGATATAAGGGTAGAAGGTAGTTGAACGAGGGTGGTAAATTGTATGAGTGAGTGGTGTACATTTATGGGGCAAGGAGGGGGTATTAGAAAATTGGAAAAAATTTTCTTGAAAATTGCGAGTAGACAAATAGTGCCGATCACTAGTACCTACATTGATGTGATTTCAGGTACTGTCTATTAGTGGTACGTACATTGTGTGTTTGCAGGTAGTGTCTATCATTAGTATCCGAATTGGGACTGAACATGAAAAATAATGGAAAGAAGTATGAAATAAATATCCGAAAAAAGGTTAGCATGTTAGGTTGATTTTGAAGAAGGAAAACTTTGTTTTATGAAATTTTTATGGGTGTTTGTTGATGAAGTGTGGGGTTATTTCAGTGAAGGATTGATATCCAATGTTTAGAGAAGCAATTTTATTGTGATTTGTGGCCAGTATTAATTTAATGCTCTTTCCTTTGTTTTGTGATATCCTTATTCTTTCCTTGATTAGCCAATACCCTAGTGTCATATTACAAGTTAAAAAGTCCTACTTGATTTAAAGTGAGCCAGTTATCTATAGTAGTGGAAAGGTGTAAGAAAAGTAACCTATGGTGTGTTCAAAAAAAATTCTAAAAATTTGCATGATTTGATTCACCAGTGTCTTGAAACTTGAGTTTTTATTAAATAGATATATTCACACACACACCGAATTTCACATCCAGGCTTTATTAGCATATTACCTCTGATAGTAGTGTGGTTCTTGATTCTTTATATGGACAATTGTTGAGATGTGTTGGGTGCATTTATGATGAGCTTTTCTATTTTAATTTTATTTTTGCTCAAGGACAATCAAAAGTAAGTGTGGGGTATTTGATAAACTCATAAATGTCTTATATTTTATGTATTGTTTAACCGCGTTTTCATGTGATGCAAGCAATATTTGAATTAATTATGAGGTTAATTGTTTTAATTTTTAGTTTGTGTAGATTTGGAATGAAAAAAGAGTCAAAAAGGATCAAATAGTTGGTGAAATTACAAGGTTGGAAAACGTACATTAGCGAGGAGTGAATTTGGATACTACTTCATATTTTGATCATAACTTTCTTGTCTAAGCTTCGATGAGTTAATTAAAGATGCGTTGGAAATCCAAGAGAGAGTCTACAACTTTCACGTTTTGAGTTTTCCAAAATTCCATTAGTATCAAGGTCAAAATCAAGGTGAAAGTTGAAACAGGTGTTCTGGAAGTCACGCATGAGTGTGCAAACTCCAGAGAGGAACTTTTTGCTTCTGTAAATGACACACATGCATGAGTATTTTGTGTGCATGTACGCACGACACAGCGTACTCCACCAGAATTTGTTATTTTGGCAGTTTTTTTTTGTTTGGTTGGACTCATTTTCATGGGCTTTCATATTTCTATCATTAGAGAGGGGATTTAACCCTAATATCCTCTATTGTAGAGAGAAGTTGATAATCCAATCAATCATTAGTTAGAGTTAGGCATTACATCATTAGAGTTGTTAGATCATTAGTTAGATAGAAAACAAAATCTTTTAATTAATTTGTCTAACTAGTAAATAGATTTGTGAACCCTAGTAATTGCTCCATAATCTTCGTTGGAACAATCCTTACTCACCCATTCTACAAACTTATCTCATATCCCTGTGTAGTATGTGAGTGTTGATTAGGGTTATTAAGACTTTATTTATTACTTGTTCATGAATTGAATTACCTAATCAATTACTTAACTGAACATATAGTAATAATTCAAAAGTTACAATAAACATTTTGTATTTAAGTTTTATTAGACAAAGTACACTTTAGTTAAATTTTAATTAGTAATTGATTTGATATCTCTATTTTTTAGTATGTAATTTATGTAGTTACTAATATTCAACATTAGATATTTACAAGTTCAATGACAATAACAATAATTTTTTGAAGAAGGACAATAATTATCTATTAATAATTTTATCTAATATAATTTAAGAACTAATTTTTTATTATAAGAAAAGCGTAAGTTAGATTAAATATGCTAATTATTCACTCTATGGAAAGGGAACTAAAAGCAAAGTAAGAATTGCAAGGTAAAATTATATTCTTTTCAGAAAAAATAAAATAGGTATAGATCACATTTTTCAACCCCTTTCCTGCTCATCCAATCAATTTAACAAGCAATAATAAAAAAGATAGGTTCTACATTTTATATTTTTTTTATTACACTACACGTAAGCCAATTTCTTTTCATATTCTAGACAACGAATCTCTTTACAAAGTCTAGACAACAACATCAGAGACAAAATAAATGGCATTGGTGGAAGGAAAGTGAAAATGTTGACAATATCTATGAAGGATAATGTCTTTGTTAATTCAAATTTAGATGCCATGAGTAGGGGTGTTCATGGTTTGGGTTATTGGGTTGGCGAGTTTTTGGGTTTTTGTTTTGAAAAAATAAAACACAACTCAATCCAAATAATATCTAAACCCAAGTAAATCCAACCCAAGTATTACTTGGGCAGGTTAATTGGAGTTACTTAGGTTAATTGTTCAAAAAATGAAAAAAAAAAATATTAGTGCAAGGTCATCCATTACAAATTATGTTTTGTCAAAAATTAAATGGTTAACTCAACAATAAAAAGAAAAAGATTATAGAATTTATTAAATGAATGTTATGTGAATAATGAAATCTTAGAAAATAAAGTATAAATTATATGAAACGGTTAAGAAAATAATAAATTATAAGTAAATTATATGGGGTTATCAAGTTATTGGATTAGGTTGGATTTTGAAAACCAAAAGCCAACCCAATATGTTTCGAGAAATCCAACCCAAGTAACCCGAAACCGGATAAGCCAACTTATTTAGCCCCAAATTCATTTGGATTAGGTTGGGTTTTCAAGATGGTTAGCAATTTATATGTTTTCTTTGTTCTTTGTTCTTTTTTTCTTTTTTCTACCAAAATAGAAAAAATTTAAGAATTATTCACTCAAAAGAATCTAGAAGTTTTATACGTGATAAGTAGTACTTTATTTGTTTGAAGATAATTCCTACTATTATTTAACTTAATTCCTCATCCTAAAAAAGTTTTTTTTGCATACTTGTATAATTTCTAAAATTCATTATTGAAAAATTGGATACTATATAGAACTCTCTATTTTGTACACAAATTTTATTCTCAGAGTAATGTAATCATTCAGCCACTGAAAGTAAATTTTAAAATTGTGTATTTTTAAAAGACTAATGGTATCTTTTGTATCGAAATACAGTTTCGAGGGTAAATTAGAATAGATTTTTAGTTGGATGATCATATTGATAATCTTTCATTTTTGAGAGCCACATTGGGACATTTCTTTTAGTTTTAAGGACAAAATTGAGACTTTTGAATTTTGATGACTATATTAGAATATTTTTTTCAATTTGGAGGGTCAAATCGAGACATTTTCAATTTAAAAGTACAACTTGATATTTTTTCTTAGTTTGAATGGCCAAAATAGTATTTAATTTATTAATTCTTTGAAATTAAAATAATCTTGTTATCCTTTTTTCTCCTTTATTTGTCAATGAAATTTCATTTCCTTTTAATAGTTTTATTAATTTCCTTTTAATAGTTTTTTGTCCTTTATTTGTCAATGACATTTCATTTCCTTTATTTGTCTAGTCTATTAATGTATCCACAACCTATGTATGTTGATAATAATCATATGCTAATAACTCTATTTAATGAGAAATTTTATCCCATTAATTTTTTTAATAACTTTATTTAATATTCATTATTAATTGAAATATACTATAATAAATGAAAGAGTTGGATTTAGTTTAGATCTTCTTTCCCAAATTACCCTCACTATAAAATTTAATGAATTTGTTATTTTTATAATTTTTTAAACTATTTATGTAAATACTCCTCAAAGTGTAAAAGAAGAAAAACTAACTTTTAAGACTTCATATTAGGAAATAAATTTGATTGAAGTAAATTTTCTTATGTAATAGAATATTAGGGATGAGTTTTAGAAATTAAAGAAGAGTAGGAAATATTTTTTTGGGGGTGGAGTTTTAGAAATCAAGCAATAATAAAAATATAAAATTTACTTGGAAATAAATTTACATGTTCACCTATATTTTTGGACCCTTAGAGAGAAAAAATCTTGAAAAGGTACATATGAAATGAATCTAACTTTTTAAGACTTCATTTATAATTATCTTTGATTGAAGTAGACAAATTTTCTCATAGAGTAGAATTTTAGGATAAATTTAGAAATTGAAATTATTTTAATAATTTTATGTAATATTCATCTTTTATTTCTAAATCTATCCCAAAATTCTACTCTAGGAGGAAATGTGTTTCACTCAAACTTTATTTTAAATATAAGTTTAAAAAATTTTAATTTTATTTCCTGTGTACTTTTTAGCATTTTTTGTCGTTAAGAGTCCAAAAGTATAAATGAAATATGTAAATTTATTTTCAAGCAAATTTTATTTTTTATTATTCTTGATTTCTAAAATCTATCCTAATAAAATTATTTCCTACTCTTCTTTAATTTCTAACACTCATTCCTAATATTCTATTACATAAAGAAACTCATTTCAATCAAATTTATTTCCTAATATGTAACCTTAAAATTTGGTTTCATTTCCTTATTTACTCTTTGAGAAGTATTTACATAACAAACCTAAATAATTATAAAAAGACATTTAAGGTAGGAGACATAACAAAGTAATTAAATATTTCATTTAATAGTAATGGTAACTTTGAAAAGAAAATCTAAATTGCTAAATTACATTCCCTTATTTAGTACAGTGTAGATATTCCAACAATTCTCCACTTATTTTAAATAAAAATAGCATATTACACATTAGGGCAAAATTCAAAAGCTCATGCATAATAAAAGTGGCAATGCCTTTAAACCTTCGCTTAGTGTTCAATAATTTCCGTATTAGAGTCAAAGTAGACTTAGCCTTTAAACAATGACTACTAGAGGGCACGTGGAATCATATTACACTCATGAACTTTTTGTTGTTCAAAAATAGGTTTTATAAGCCAGCATATTATGGCCTTGTGCTTTATTCCAATGTTCATGAATGCTCTAAAAAATTAGCCCGAATTCTCATAGGAGCGGCCAAACTCTAACATTCATATAAGTGAGTCTATCAAGTATGCTCCCATGACTAAAACATCTCACCTATAAATGCTGTAAAATTCATTAATAGATTAAAATCTCAACCTCACATTTGAATTTTGTATGACATACGTCATAGAAACACGTGTACATGCACTTACACTATAGGGATAGACAATTTGTCAATAAGACATAATATTGTGCATGTTATTTATTTAAACCACTTTATGATTTGTTTGTCTCCAACCTAGTTTTTGGGATCACCAATCCCTAGGTGGTTGTATCTTCATAAGTGATTTACATTAATATTGGTCTATATCTTATCCCATCAATGTATCACATATCTTTGCCTCAAACTTGATCACAAATTATAATAATAAAGGTATGAGAATTTGACATTTAAGTCAAAATATTTCAACAATTCTCATGACAGTAGTCACATTACACATTATTATTTGGTGAAAAATCCTATTGCATAATCCAACCACCAAATGATATAGAGATATATGTATTTACATTAAGTGATGACAAATTTTCTCAATATTTTCTTCTTTTGTAGTCAGTAGTTTCACTATTAGAAATCATTAATGTGAATGACTAATAGTCTACTATTAGGATATACTCTATTTTTACACAGGTTCACATATCTCAATCGATTCTCAATGGCCAGTAACTTATTACTTTACAAGGAAACATTTTAATATGCTTTCTTTTACAAGAAAATATCACATATAATACTTTCACCATTTTCTTTCCAAACTTTAGTCTCCAACGTATCTACCATAGTGAATGGGTACATGTTCAAATAAGGATTAAGTAGATCCAAGAGATAAATATTTATTGCCATACAACATCTTACTACAATAACAATATATACTCACAATTAAGTAAATGATATCACATATGAAGTGTTCAATCCGTGTTATTTCTTAGAAAGCTTTAAGAAATACTCGTCTTTGTGATACATTCTTCTTTCTTGCGGTAAAATGTCAACACAGAAAACCTCCATGATTTGTCGTACTCTTATAAGCATTGAATTGTATGCAATACAATTTTCATGCCAAATTATAGATTACTGAAAAATAAGAGATATTCTAGAACTATATCATTTAAAAGAAACGATAAATCTTCAAGCAAATAATAAGTTTACTTCGAAGACATGATTTTAACTGTCACCATCTAATGATATTGAACTAGCAATCTTAAAAAACATAATTTGGTTGCGTTTAAAATGATTGATACCTTTACAAACAAAAAATGTTTCTATCAACTATAAGCATCATTCTCCGACCAATCAAAATCAGTATAAATGATCCATTATATTGATGAATTGCTAGTAAAATTAGAATCCAAAATAGTAATATAAGCATGCATGGGCTATATAGCTTATGGAATTCTTGCTCCAAACTCGATTTAGCAATTCCCTTTAAGTAATTTTAATCAAAATATCATATTCTAAATTTACCAATAAGGTAAACTTGCACTGAAAAATTGCTACAAGAATGAAATTCTAACATGCATATTTCAAATAGACTTGTGATTTATTATAGACTATTTCAATTGATGAAAAAATAAAATACTATAAATTTGCATTTCACATAGTAGATTATTAGTTGAAATTCCTTTTATAGCGGCAAATATGGTACAATCTCCAAGATGCAAAGCATATATATTATTTCAGAACAACAAGTTTAGTTTCAATGACCTTCTGACAACATTAAAGCCAAACCATATATATCGGTCTTAGTTTTTGTATATATACAATACCAATTTATAACAATTTAAATACTTAAAAACATTATAAACTTAAATTTTTGGAATTCAAATCCAAATCGTAGTAACTACTCTTTGTGGCCACATTATAAATACATTTCTTGATAGTGTATGAAAGGCACATTAGTCATCAGTTGAATTCAAATGCATAATTGTTACAAACACTTACAAATTCATCTAAGAAAAATCTACTAAGAATTGCTACTGTAGACAAATTCACACATCATGATATGATATATAGATAATTGGATTCACATACTTTTCGACAAACCTCAATGCTCATTTAATACCACAACAGCTGGAAATTCCTAAGTGGGCAATAATGATTACTTAGGCCAGATAGCATATTGTTCATATCACTATATTTGACTCTTTAGCCAAAAAAAAAAAAAAAATTGGATGAAAGGATATGCCAAAATAAAGAATCAGCTTAGGAAATCACGTGAACTAACCTTACATTATATTCATAATTCATTTTTCAAAGTTCAAGATTTTAAATTAGTTATACAAAAACAAATATTATTTAGTAAATGAAACCCAGTATGATTCTTCACATATAGAATATAGATCTGACTTCTAAATTTAGAAATGATCACTTCAAACTCTTATTTCCGAAAATCATTAGATTCAACACTTAATTAGATAAATAAAGTCTTCACAAAGTCATTATAGACATAAATTCATGTATTATATGGAGTCTCATGTGTCTTGACTAACATATATAATTTTCTCACATATTCAAAATTCTTTTAGAAAATCAATCTTGGAGTTATAAAAGTTCTTACTCATAATAGCGGGCGAATCGTCTAAAATAATTAATTCTACACTATAAAACTATGTTAATTACAATTAACATTTCATATAAATTAAACTCTAAAAATATAAACAATATAAATCATACCTCGATATTACATGAAAATTGTAAATAATTAGTATCGATTTGTACTAGAATTAACTTATTATGGTATGAGATGAAGTACAACTAGATCGCTTTCTTTATAATTCGTGCTCCTACAGAGTTGTTTTTCTGTGTAGCAGCTCTAGCACATTGTTTCTGGGAGAACAACAGCCTTTCACTGTACTCTACTCTACTTCGATTTACACTATCGGAGTTACAACGAACCTCACACAATACCGTAATTTTATCCCATACATTTTTGGTATAATATTTTAATAGTGAAAGAGAAGATAGTGAAAAATAGAATTTCATATCTCTTGTATGCCACCCAATTTATAAGGTTATACCATAAGTATTAGAATAAATAGGCAATTAAGTTACAAATTCATTACCTAAATTTATTGTAAATATAAATCATTCAAGGATTTGTAACTTACACATTTTAAATTGAAATAATTGTTAGTAATTTATTATTTTTATTAAAATATTCCAACACATTCAGTTAAATCACATATCAAAGAATGGGAAAGAAACACGTTGAAGAGGAAGGAGAAAAATAGAGTTGAGGCAACTAAATCTAGTACAAGGAAGGAAAATTCAAAGATTGGAGGAAGTTATGGGGACCCGAATATCAAATACAAAATTAAACACTTTCTGTGAAAGTGCAGGGAATTCTTCTAACCAGTGAAGCTATCCATAGAAAAATAGAAAAGGGTGAGATAATATGCAGAAGATGTGGTGAACGAGCTGAAACACTGGAACATGTGCTTTTCTTTTGCAATAATGTGGAAGATGCAAGGAAAATCTTCCCAATTCAATGGGACGGATTACAAGCAGACAAAAGTAGATTTTGGAACGGGTATGAGCACCTTCAGGAAGCTACAGGAAGATTAAAAGGTGAAGTGCACATAGAGCTAATGGCTGATTTTCTATGGCAATTGTGGAAAGGAAGAAATCAAGAAATTTCAATGAAAAGACAATAGTAGGATTATTGACGGTGAGAAAGGTAGTGAATTAATAGAACGAGTTTAAGGAAGCATTAGATGAAGGACCAGACAGCAAGAGATGCACCAATTTCTTTATGCAGCACCAAACGTCAATGTTGAATTCTGACGCAGCAATCAACTCCCAGTTATGCAGTAGTCAGATGTGGTACAGGAACTATTAAGGCTATTTGGCAGTCCCTTTGATGCAAACTACTGATGCTACACTTGGCTGAAACAACTGCAATCAGATTAGCTATGCAAAAACCAAAAGATGAAACAACTGCAATCAGATTAGCTATGCAAAAACCAAAAGATGAAGGCCAGAAGAAGAAGGCTGTGCTTTAATATGACCGTTTGTAAAACTGATTTATAGTATTAGAGCCAAAATAAGTAATTGCCTGCTACTCTGATATTGGATGATGTAGACGTTCCGTTCTTTTTATCAAAAGAGAACAAAATGATGTGAGTCGTGGCTTGGCAAATTTTTCCCTGAACCCTTGTCGTACAATATGAAAAACTCTTCCCCTTGTAGCCAGAAAAGAAGCACAGGGAGATTTGAGGGTAGTTACAATTGCTTCAAATTTATTTTTTATCAATGAAATTAAATCATTTGAGGAAAAAATTCACTGAAATTTCTGATTGGACCAAAACAATTTCAATCGGTTTAGTGGTGATCAATCACTTTAGTGGTGCATTTGCGTACCAATGTCGAAGAATGCTAAGCCAATCACATGAATTAATCTTCAGAAGGAATATTCTAAATTAAGGTTTAGGAAAAAAAGGCAACCATTCTGAATGCCTTTCTCCCTTAGCTACTACAGATCACCAATCAGCGTGAACCGTTTAGAGTTGCCTCAGATAATGTGAACCAACTATAAGAAATATTCTTTGTATTGTTAGGAAAACTTTATTTGTCGGATCAATTTAAACTTTTCCAAGATACCCTGAGAAACAGAGCAGTAAAGCCAAAAGGCTGAGGGGCATGCGTTCTCCCTAGGACATCCAATACAGACGGTACATGGTTGTACTCTGATTGACCAAAAAAACGATCATAGAGGGATGAACTCTGGAATTATAATAAAGCCTTTTTCACTCTTTATTATTTATAGCTATAGCCGTACAGAGATATTAGCTGGCTTGCACAGAGTCCAGTTACATGAAGGCTAAAAAGAAAAGGCCATATGAAGAGAAATAAGTCACAACTGGGCTTGTCTTTTCCATTAAACAAGTTACTCAGGCATTCACTTCTTGAGTGGTGGTGTATTAGCAAAGTAAAATGAAGTACGGAAAAGAGCATCTCCAATCCTCTGTCCTGCAACATCATTGACTGGGACTGCATCAGAAAGCTCTTTCAAATCCTCCTCAGCGAGCTTGACTTTCAGAGAACCAACATTGTCGTAAAGATTTTTTATCTTAGTTGTTCCTGTAAAAACATAACAAATCGAATTTACCATTCAAATAAGAGATCTGCACCAGAAACATGATGCATTTAACTGGAAGCATATGTAGGCTCTCAGAGTCTTAACTGGTTAAAATTGCTTTGCTATGCCTCAGTATTCTTGAGCAAGCAAAAACAGAAGAAATTCATGAAGAGGGAGAACAGAAAAAAAACTTGAACACCATTTGTCCATTAACTGCTCTATTAACCTAAAAGAACTTAAGAAAAGCATTGTTCCATATGCATGTTTTATTAACCATGAGCATATGCATTGTTCCATAAGCATTGTTCTATTAACCAAACTATAGGATCAGCTGTGCATGTTTTGTTGCTTCCATATTACAAAGCGTCATGTTCCATGTTTAGCCAAAGTTATAAATCCCTTCACTGCTCTATTGACCAAAGTAAATTTAAGAAAAGCATTGTTCCAAACTTTAGGATCAGCTAGGCATATTTTATTACTTCCTTAGTTCAAAGCGCCAACAACAACAAAGCATAAACACTGCATAAACATCATGATTTTTGTTAAAATGCATTTCTTAAGACCACAAGCACCTTAACAGCAGAAGTGCAAAATATAACTTTGGCTTGCTATGGGTTGATGACAACTATAAATTAAATTTAGGCGACTGCTCTGCCAGTTATTTTGCATCTAGTAAGTTAAAAACCACACCTCTTCTATTTCCCTGACATCATAGACAGAAACTAGTAACTGGCCTTAAAGTTTCTTCTGGTTTTTGCTTTAGCTAGAATCTAACGTACAAAAGAACTGAACATGAATAAGGATTTTACTGCAACCATAGTAGAGAATGTAGTTGTAGAGATTTACTTGTACTCTCAGCAAGAACATGTAGAGAGTTTTTCTACATCTGCCTAACATTATCAACGATTTATTGGTGCATTAGCAGCATCAAACAGACAATTGTTCTGATTTACATACCAGGGATGGATACAATGTCATCACCCTGATGAAGAACCCATGCAATTGCAAGTTGGGCAGGAGTGCATCCATGCTTTTTAGCTAACTTATCTAAGCGGAAAAAGATGACCTTGTTCTTTTCAAAGTTCTCTCCTGTAAACCTTGGATGATACCTCTCCTGAGACAAAACAAAGTAGTGATCATCAGCAGATCGGGAATACTAAATTCACGCATACCCTCAAGTTCAAGAAAAGGCAAAGGAGAGGCACAGAAAATCAATTTTCATACCAAGCTACTATTCTGAGGCAAGCTTTCAACAACAGCCTTTCCAGCAAAAAGACCACGACCAACAGGGCTATATGGAACTACCCCGATTCCAAGTTCCCTACATATCAAAACTCAAAATTGATGTGGAATAATCTAAACTCAAGAGCTGTTATAAAGAAAGGAAAAACATACAGAAGGAACATAGAATGTGGAAGTATACCAAATAAAAATAGGAGAAACAGAAACTTGGAACTATAACTCCATGACTGAACGAACCTCCCAAAAGGACATGAACTTAAAATCTAGCATCTGTAGATGAATGACCTCCTTATCAAGTAATTTGCTATTAAAGCACAGAAGAGGAAACATAACAACTTTGAAATGCATATTATTGAATAGAATGAATTCTTGTCTAAGACCAAAGCGATCACAACATTCTTCACTGCGATATAATATAACCTGAGGAAAGATGACAACTTTGAAATGCGTATTATTGAATGGAATGAATTCTAAGACGAAAGTGATCACAACATTCTTCATTGGGATATAATATAACCTGCAAAGAGGTAGCAACTCTGCTTCAATGTCACGAGTCCATAGGGAATATTCCTGTTGTATAGCAGTGATAGGATGAACAGCATGTGCCCTCCTTATTGTATCTGGGCTAGCTTCAGATAGACCAATGTACTTAATTTTACCTTCTTCAACTAATTTTTTAAGCTCACCCATCTGCCACAGAAAGAGAGTTATCCATAAGCACAAGCGAAATACATTTAGGAGTTGAATTATACATTTCTTACTAAGCATGCACCCTCCTTCAATCTTCATAATAGAATACAAAGGAAAACGGGCAAGCAATCTTGTCTCAAAAAGAGCCGGAGGAGATCATTTAACACGTACAGTTTCTTCAATAGGTACTGAAGTGTCTACTCGATGTATATAATACAGATCTATGTAGTCCACTTGAAGGCGCTTCAAGCTACCCTCACAGCAAGAGCGAACATATTCAGGAGTGCCTTTTACTGTGACTTTTGTAGGCTCAATGTTAAACACACCAAACTTTGTGGCTAACTGGACCTTTTCACGAGGCAGTTGCTTTAGTGCCTGCCAATTGGATTATATTAGACAAAGGGAAACTCTAAAATAGCCAAACAAAGACTTACAACTTATTTTTTTTACAGTTCCAGTCAAAGCCAAGGCCTCCGATGAGGAAAATGAAAATTGAAGAAAAGATATGGTGATAGAGATAGCCAAATGAGGTAGAGACAAACTAGTTAAAAGAACAGGCAAGTATAAACATAGACAAATTGTTTCTTATGAATGAAAAATCCTCCTGCAATCTTTCTGTGCAATCCTACTCTGGCGAAGATACCTTTTACAAGCAGAAATATTTCTAATATAATCTTAGAAACCTGAAGATAATATTAGTAAAAATCATGCAAGCAGTACCTTGAAAAAAAAATTCTAACTGATATTTGACATCCACAACATCTTCTTAGTTTCCTATATCATTTTTTCCCCTTTAATGTGTGATTATTAACAATATCAAGTGGTGACAAAAGATATTTCAAGCTTCAGGATTATCCTAGTGGCAGCCTATTACATCAACGACAAAAAATGAGGCAAAAATTGGCATTCCAGGTGATAAATCTGTAAGATTCTGCCATCTGTTATTCAAAATTGTAAAAATGTTTGTTATTTATGATACAGATGTTGCTTGTTGAATTAAAAAATTTAAGGCTGTGGTGATCCTATGGAATTATTACAACAGATTCTCATTGTTGCATTCCGATACAAATTTGATTTCTGAAAGATTTTTTTGACTTCTCCCACTTGTCTCAACTTTTAACAAATGGAGGATGTTCAGTAAGCTTGGTTTCATCAATAATCAGCCACATACTACCCTGAATGTACAAAATCTTATTTGTGATCATGTTATAACTCTGTTTCTGGAAATGTACAATTCAACTTCCAAAAATGCCAATTATTCCTTTGTGTGAAAAAACACAAACAAGTATGCAAAGATAAAATGAACGTAGCTTGTTAGAAAACCAAAACTAGCTATTCACAGTGAAACCATTTAAGCAGAAAAAATTGGGAAGTTGATTGTAATTCTTCTTTACAGCCTTCATCATTATTATTCTCATTTTACCAATCACAACACTTTCAATGTTGATTACCATAGGATTACCTTCCCAACCAAGTATTCATTAGCATGCTCTATGCCATATATATCTGATGTATCCCAAAACGTAACTCCTTTGCTAAAAGCCTCCTTCAGGATTGCAATTCCATCCTCCTCAGGTATTGGAGCATTGTAAACTCCACTAAGACCCATACAACCAAAACCTAATCTTGAAACCTGAATGGTAAAGACAAAGTACAGAAGTGGAAAAAATATGAATAAATCAACAAGAGGTTTAGTCATATTAATACTGAGAAAACAACGTATAATTCAAACAAAATCAGCCACTTTATGGAAAATGCTTGATTTGACCAGGACTACAGGCCAACCTCCAGCGATTTAGATAGTGTTGTACCTCAGAAACTTGTTTCTAGGAAACTCCAAACACGTTCTGGGACCAATCAATTTTTATCTCACATACATCCAAAAAAAATACCAGTTCTTTCTAAAACACCCCTATAAACACAACCATCCAATGCGAGCGTCATCAGGCTCTATTCATATGGTGTTGTATCTCAAAAAGAAAACTCTAAATACGTTCTCAAACCACATAATTTTATCTCACGCATCTATTCAAGAAAAGTAAAGTTGCATTTGGATTGATGAACTTGGGGATGTATTTGATCCACCCCATTTGTTGAACAGATTTGTAAAGATAAAATGAGTGAATTTCAAATCGAACCAAATTAAAAGTTATTTGAAACCTTCCTTTCCACTTTTTAATTTGTATAAATTTAAAATTGGTAGTTTTAGCCACATAAAAATTACTCTTAACAAATTAATGGATTTCAAATTTTGCCAAATCCAAATGCAGCATAACTGTTCTTTCCTCAATAGCAACCCTAATAGTCCATCCATACACTTTTGCAGACACGAAAACCTAACCAACCAAGAAAACATGTTTAAAATAAGATATTACTAATGCAACTCTGAAGAAATATATTCATCAACACAGATTATAACAACTATTTCTGAGAAATCAAATTTTCTGTGGAATACCAAGCAGCAAAATAATTCCACCACGGTTTTTATCTTAAATCTTACAGATTCAAAAATCAAGCAAAACGCATGTTAAAAACAGAACATTTGAACAAGATCATGCGGGAAAACTGGCTCACCTCAAGTCCTTGGCTTCCCAATTTCACTCTTCGCATCTCAACTTGGTCAGACATTGTTGAATGGGGAATAGCACCGTAACAGATTCAACGCTCTTTGGTCCTACAGTTGTGTAAGGTGTACTGGGGCCACTGGTGGAAAGAATATATATAAATGGCGGAATTGAAGAACAATGTTTTTAAAGTTGGACCGGACAGCGAACCAGTGAAGCTCTCGGTTCTGATTTAACCGGTTCAACTGTGTAAGGGTATGTTTGATAACTCAACTTAATGTTGAAAATTAATTGGTTAAGAGATTTTTAAATTCAGTATGTTTGATAACAGAATTCTCTTTTCACTTATTACATTAAGCAGTACTTAATTTGTATTTAAAATTTTAAGTGAAAACATTTGCACGGGTGTGTTTGTTTGGATTGAAAATATTTTCTTCCTTGGAAAATATTTTACATGAAAAAGTCCATTTTTCATATAATTTTCGGTGTTCGGTTGACAAAATGAAAATATTTTAAAATAAAAAATTTTAACGGTTTTATCTTTAATTTTATGAATACAAGTTAAAAAAACTTATAACAATGGTAATAAATATTTTACAAGTAATTGTGATTAATAAAAGATTGATTTTGTTTAAAATTAAATGATAGTATTTATTACAATATAGTAGTAAAATATTCATAACGATAGTTATATTAGTGTGGGACCCATGATTGAGAGAAAAACGAATGAAAAAGAATTGAAAACGAAAATAAGTTTAGCAAATTAAATTCTAAAAGTAAGTATTTGAGATTTAATGTCACTCTTGAATAATTCGGAAAATAACTTACGCTAAAAAATTCGGTAAGTTATTTTCAGCCAAAGGAAGGAAAATTGGAAAATATTTTACACCGGAAAATATTTTTCAGTGTTTGGCACCCTAAATCTGTTGAATTTAAATAAATGTACAAACACATAATCTAACACACATATACTCTCTCACACATATTCACACACACTTTCTCTCACTTGCACACACACTCTCACACAAACACATATTCCCTCACACACTAAAACACACATTCCCTCACACACTAAAACACACATTCCCTCACATATATACATTGTCTCTCTCACACACATTCTCTTTTGTACTTTTTCATACTCATATTCACACACACTCACACATTTCACGCATATTCTCTCTCACTCACATGCACACACTCTATCACACACACAGATTCTCTCTCACACACATGCATTCCCTATCACACACATGCATACCCTATCACACACACATTCTCTCTCATACACATTTATACCATCCTTAATTATTTATTTTCTTTTCTACGCATATATGACAATTATTTATAATAAATTAATACATGTATGAAGAGAAATATTTAATTCAGAGATTGAATTCAGTTGATTATCAAATAGAGATAAATTTATTAATTCATCAATTAATACTTTCAGAACTTACAATTCAGACTTCAAAATTCAAAATTCAGTATTCAGCATTAACAAACACCCCCTAAGTCTCATTTTTGAAAAATTAGCAATAATTATGTCACAAGTTGAAAGCTGCCTTATTGGTCAATATCTTACTATATATGAAAGGGAGTCCCATTTGGTATTGTGATTTCTAGTTTCTAATTGGTTAATTTTAAATTTTAAAAAATAACCACCATCAAGTGCAAAAAAAGAAAGAAATAGCTACTATCAAGGAATTAAAAAAAGAAAGAGGTTTAAAACTATCTAATTCTTTAATTATTTACAAAAAATTATTTGTTAAATTTATTTAAAAAATCTTTCTAAATTAATAATATTGAATTATTTAATTAAAATTTAATATATATATATATATATATATATATATATATATTAAATAGCACAGACATAGAGTGTACTAAAATCACTGGTGTCTCTTTTAAGGCAAAGGTCCCAAGTTCAAGACTCAACATCATCTCTTTTGACCTTTTTTATTGCCAGGACATTTTTTACATTTTCAAACTTTTCAAGAGACCCTAGTCTTAATCTCCCTTTGCCGTATCCTTCATTCTTTCCACCGTCTCCTTCATCTTCCCTTCCCCGTCTCCCTCCCTCACCTCCACTTCCCTTGTATGTTCTTCCTCCTACTCCTTTCTCCCCCTTCCCTAACTCCACTTCTCCTTCATCCCCTTGTTCCATCTCTGGTCTGCTCCTATTGGCTTTGTCTCCCTGTCTTCTCCTCCCATTCCTGCCTCCACTCTCTTCCACTCCCTCTCCATCTCCAACCATGTGCTCCACCACTCTCTTCTCCTCTCCATTTCCACTTATGCTTTTGTATTTTTGGGATATTTTGTTGTATTTATTTGGATATTTTGTGTTTGTATTGGACATGAGATATTGCAAGAAGAAGCCATGGATGTGGATCTAGAAATTTCTTTTGGTTTGATGCCTTGAGTTTAAAACTAGGATTGACCAAGTTTATTGGTTTTAATTGGTTCACCAGTTTTTACCAATTCTATGCTATTTTTTTCATTTTACGAATTTTATATGCACTTGGACTGGCACCAATGCCTATTTCTGGTTAAATTGATCGAGCCGACCGATTTGGTTCGATTTTAAAAACACTAGTGAAGAGGTGAATTTTTAAATGCGATCCCATGCGATCATGAAGCAAAATGAGGCATGCGGCATTCATGATCATGGCTAGGGGTGTTCATTCTTAACTGGTGGTATTCGACTTTTCGACTTATTTGATTTGACTTCTTTAAATTTTGACTTGAAAATCTGGTGGAGTAGAATGAGACATATGGCATTCATGATCAAGACTAGGAGTGTTAATTCGACTGGTGTTCGATTTTTCAACTTATTTGACTTAACTTGTTGGACTTTTGACTTAAAAATTTTAAAATCTAAGTCAACTCATATAAACTCAAAGTTAATTAAAGTCGACTCGCTTAAATTTAACTTATTTGACGGCTAAGTTAAATAAATCGAATAAGTCGAACACAAATCTTCTTTCATTCTATATTTTAATTCCAAATTTTTTTACATTATTCCACAAATTTTAAATCATTTCAAAAATTTAAAATATAATGCAGTAGAAATACAACATAGTACAAGTTCAAAAATAATAGATGATGACCAAATTCTAATCATAACATTCTTCAAAAGCAAAAGCAAGTTTCAACGATGGCAAGTGCTCAATTCTTCAAAAATCAATGATTCTGTTGATTCTAGTTTTCACACAATTATCTTTATACAATGTGTGTATACTAAAATATAATCCATAATATATATATATATATATATATATATGTATCTGCATACCTACATACATACCTAAATACATATACACACACACACACACATATATATATATCTCTGTGTGTGTGTGTGTATATATATGTATGTATGTCTATATATACATACATATATGTATATATATACATATATATACATGTATGCGATGGGTACTAAAAGGAACCAACAGAAACCCAATGTGTTTGAGCCCTGGAAGACTTATTTACACATGCTTTCTTTGGGTCAGGGATCTAATGACCGCCATGGTCATTTGATTAAGATCTGGTCATACTATATACATATATATATGTAAATACATACATGTTTGTATATATATATATATATATATATGTATAAATGTATGTGTTATGTATATACATATATATATATATATATATATGTAAATACATGTTTGTATATATATATATATGTGTATATTATATGTATAAATGTATGTGTATATTTATAAATGTATGTGTATATTTATATATATATGTATATACATACATATATATACATACATACACACACACACACACACATATATATATATATATACACAAACATGTATTTACACACACACACATATATATATATATATATACAAACCTTAGATGGGACAACTCTCTAGGTTTCTCTCCATGGCTCTCTCTCCCTTCTACTCAGCACTTCTTTTCACATTCATTACTGCCCTTTAGTATTCGACTGAAGGGCATCCCCCTACGATTCGTTCATTCACATCGGTCGTTCCTGATTCTAATGATTCCATCCCTCTTATTGAGCTCTCTAGTTGCAAGGAGGAACCTGCTGTTTCTTTCCACTAGAAATCATACAAAAGCTTGCTCATCCTTTTTGATTTATTTTGGTTGGAAAATTCTCCAAAGGAAGGTCTTCATTGGGGGCCTTGAGCAAAGAGTTCTAGAAGATTAGCTTTGCTGAATCCTATGGCCTTTGATCTTTTGGATCACTGTCATATCCTAATGAAATTTGATAATGAAGAAGATTATCTCCGAGTTTGGTGTCGTGATTCTAGACCATATTAGGGTTTGGAATACTGATCATTAAGTGGACACAAGATTTTCGTGTGGATTGTGAAATGCCGCTCACTGTTGTTTGGATGTCATTTGATCAGCTTCCTCTTCATTTATTTCCCAAGGTAGCCCTTTTCTTCATTGGTCGGCTGGTAGGTGAGCCATTGAAGATAGACGTTTCCACGGCAACTGGAACACGGCTTAGCAAGACTAGGGTTTGATGGAGTTAGATATTTTGAAGCCTGGTTTGCCGAGTTCGCATAGGCAATGGTGAAAAAAGGTTTAGGCAATCCATTGGATATGAGGATATTTCCCCCTACTGTACTCATTGCAACTAGATTGTTCATTCGGTCGCTGAGTGCAAACTTTTGGAAAACCCTAATCCCAAGCCGATTGCCAACTCAACTGATGCGGCCTATCGACTCTAAAGAACAACTCTGGTGTTGTCCCTTTAGCCTCCAAGAAACCTAACTCAAACCTTAGCAAGGAGGTATTGACTGGTGAAGCAATAATCTACTAGTAGTAAACCGCACCAACAACAGCTCCCTAAAATGGAAAACCAGCAATGGGTTCCTAAGAAAATTGTTGTGGTTCAGCAGGTCCCTCAAAGATTGGTTCAAATCATAGAAAATCACTTTGGTTTACTAGCTTCAGAGACAGAGCTGGTTCCAGCATACTACGAATTGCAAAAATGCATCATCAATCCTACTGGGTTAGAACCAATGGAAATTTTAGTCTATCTTTTAGTTTCACTGCACGCCATGCCTAGGCATGATCATTTTCATAAGATTCGAGCAAGGCGAGGCAAGAAACGAATTCTAGAGTATACTGTTGCGGACACTTTGTTCGACACAGATGGGGTTCTCTGGGCAATTGTTGCTCGTGAGGAACTTTTCAGCAGCTTATGGCTCTTCTTATCTTCTTTGCATCAATGATGTTGAAGATTCTCAACGAGCTCTCCCTCCTAAAGTATCCAAATGAGGTCGTAAAAAGAAAAGGCAAGCTGTCTAAGCTCCTCGCACAATCCTGACAAGGCAAAGTATTGAAGGCCTTCAATGACTCTTTTCCCCAACTTTTTGATGATTAATATCATGATATGGAACATTTAGGGGATATCTCACAAGACATCTCTCGAACATTTAAAAAAGTTCATTTGTATTCATTCGCTTTCTTTGCTAGTAATTTTAGAGCCTATGTTGGATGTGTTTAAAATTAATAATTTTGCCGCCAAACTCGGGTTTCACTTTTATCAATCAAATATTACTAGTAAAATCTAGGTTTTCTAAAAAGGGAGTTTCCACCATCATACATTAGAAAACTTGGAGCAATTCATGATATACATATATGTTAAATGTACTATAGCAGAGTGTAGAGCTCTTTGGGACCATCTACGCTTAATTGCCTCTTGACAGACCAAACCCTGGTTTATAGGAGCCGATTGTTCAATATCATTCAATCACTTTCTGAATATAAAGGACATTTTGTTCAAATTTGAATGCTATCTCAGACTTCACAAGCATGATTTTGAACTATGGTTTGTAGATTGTTCCGTATACTGGGAGTGATTTTACTTGGACATGTTTGCGGAATGGTCAGCAGGCCTAGAAGTGGCTTGATCGCTACCTCACTAATCAAGGTTGGCAATACCTATTTGCTAATTCAGTGGTTTTCCATCATAGTAGGGCTTCTTCAGATCATTCATCGATGCTTTGGGAGTTTCCAAATGCAAGTACTCCAGGACCTAGACCTTTTCGATTTTACAATATGTGGATCCACCATGAAGAGTTCCTAGATGCAGTAGTTGGAAATTGGAGGAATCCGGTGCAAAGTTATGGCAGGCGGGCATTTCTTCAGAAACTTTCGAGACTGAAAACTTTTCTCAAGGGTTGGAATAAAGAAGTCTTCGGCAACGTATTTGATGCGATTCAAATGGTTGAAGCTGATGTTCATATAATTTCTAGGTAATCTTTGAAGCAGACCCCTCTACCTCCAATCCAGAACTGCTTAGTAAAGCTCAAGCTAAACTCTTTATTAATTTGCAAAGGAAGGAAAATTTTGGATGTAGAAGTCTCGTGTCAAATGGCTTGCCAAGAGAAACGGTAATACTTCAATTTTCCATGCATCTCTAGTTAATAAAAGGGCTACTCTTGAAATTTGCAAGATCAAAAACTTAGCTGCGGAATGGATTTCTACTGCCTTGGGTATTAAACAAGAAGCTATCCAATTTTTTGAATCACTTTTTTCTGATGAGGGACTTGATGTCTCGGCCATGGAGAATTTGTTAAGGTTTATTCCCAACCTCGTTATAGCTACTCAAAATGATGACCTATTGAATCCAGTATCTTTGGAAAAGGTTAAAGTGGTTGTTTTCCAGCTAGATAAAGATAATGCACCGGGGCAGGATAGTTTTCCTGGCTTATTTTTCCAGCATTGTTGGAATATTAGACAAACAAATGTTTTTCCTGATGCATATGGTCCAGGATTTTTTTTGTAGGTGTCCCTATTTCAGAAGGAATTCGGTGTGCACTCATTGTTCTTTTGCTTAAGAAAGAAAATGTGGCTTCTTTTTCAGACTTTCGGCCAATATCTCTTTGTAACTTTATTAATAAAGTGTTTACAAAAATTCTTGTAAATTGTCTGACTACTATTTTGCCATTTCTGATATCTCTAGCATAATCAGGAATTGTCAGGGGTTGGAATATGTCTGATAACATTTGGCTGGCACAGGAGTTGCTTGGTCCCTTTGATGAAAAAGCTTGGGGTCATAATATTATTTTGAAGCAGAATATGATGAAGGCGTTCAATAGAGTGGCATGGCATTTTTTGGAGGCATTGATGATCGGATTTGACTTTCATTCTAATTTTGTTAATCTTGTCATGAATAATCTCAAAGATGGCTGGTTTTCAATCTTGCTAAATGGGGAGGTCTCAGGTTTCTTCCAGGCATCGCGAGGAGTTAAGTAGGGAGATCCACTATCTGACCCTTTTTGTTCATCTTATGCTTGAAGGCACTTACCAGGGGCTTATCTACTATAATTGCTTAGAAATTCATCGTTCCTTATGCGGTTCCTCGCAATTTTCCTACTATTTCTAATATTTCTTTTGCAGATGACATGATAATATTTTCCCAGGGAGATCATCACATAGTCAAAAATATTATGTCATTCCTTGAAACATATCAACGAAGATCCGGTCAAAAAATTAATGCTTCTAAGAACTCTTTATTCTTGCATGCTTCTTTAGGTGTTTTGGCCACTCATGTATTAGAACACATCATTGGCATCAAGTGACGTTCACTGCCTATTCCTTACCTAGGATGCATTTTATACAGGGGTCGACGTCGACATCATCAATATCGTTAACTTGTTGAGAAGAACAACAAAGGTTAGCCGGCTGGAAGCATAAGCTATTATCACAAGGGAGGCGTTTAATTCTTATAAAACATGTATTGTCTTCAGTTCCAATATGTGTTTATCAGTCATGGATAAGCCTCTTAAAGGGATTCTTCACATAATCAAACGTGTCATGGTTGATTTTCTTTGGGGCAATTCGAACCTCGAGAAGAAATGACATTGGGCTTCTTGGAAGTCAATCTGCTTGCCAATAAAGGAAAATGGCCTACGGTTGAGAAGATTGCAAGATGTGGTAGATGCCTTTTCATTAAAGCTATGGTGGAACTTCTCTGATTCCTCATCGCTTTGATCTTGCTTCCTGCATGCAAAATATCCTGGTGGTAAATACTCAACGCCATCTCTAGTCTGGAGATAGATGCTGTTGAACTCCAGTTATGATAATCATGTTTTGATGATGACCAAATCATACTAATGGTTTGCAAACAAGTGTGCAAAAAAATAGGAAGGATCGGATGAAAATGATCATCCAAACACAATCAAGAAAAATAACCAAAAGTTGAACAATGCCTTTCAGACGATGAAGAGCGTTTGAAAGAAAGGAGATCGGACGCAAGGGAGCGTCCGAACAAAAGAGCTCGAAATTGAAGTAATTTTTCTGTCAGAGCTGTAGGATGCATATGACCGTCCGAGACACTGTTCATCAAGCTGTAGGATGCATATGACCGTCCGGGACACTATTCATCAAGCTGTAGGATGCATGAACGGACGTCCGAACCCACCGTTCGAACCCCTAACGGCTAGTTTTTAATAGCTAGTTTTTTGACCGTTAGAGCTCAAATTTCAGCACATTTTTCATTTATAAATAGTCCAAGGACTTCCAAATGATAGAAGGAACTACAACATTCAATACAAACACTTGTAAGAGCTATTTGGGGAGAAATAGGTAAAATATTGTGGGTTGTATTGGTTTGAGTAGTATAGTTCTCTTGGCTCAACTAGTGGGAATTAGTGTGAGCAAGAGTAGACTAGTGAGTGATCTTCAAGTGTAAGAGTGGAGGGATAACAAGTGTACAAAAGTGAGGTTGTAGTGTAAAACCCTTTGGCTCAACTAGAGGAGCTTAGTTGGTGCAAGGGTGAGCCTACTTTGGTTGCTATCCCAAGAGTGTACAAGAACGTTATTGCCTCACCTTCTTTGAAGAGGCACTACTAGTGGATGTATTCCAAGCTTGAGAAGTTTGGGAGTTTGGTTTGATATTCTTTATCTCAATCTTTTATTTGTTCTTCAAGCTTTGATTGTTAAATATTTATCTTTGATCATTTGTGTTTAAGTATTCATTTGTTGCACAAAGTTTGTATTTTCATTAAACACTTCAAAAGGTTTATTTTTTGAGACAACCTAATTCACCCCCCTCTTAGGTTGCTTTGGGGCCAACAGATGCAACGAGTTAAACACCTACTCAGTAATCGCATTCAAACTCTAGTTCAAAATGGCAACTGCTCATTCTGGGGCAATAACTGGCATGGTTATGTGCTGCTCACTCCTACTGATATCAATCGGCTAGAGTTCTCTATATGTTAGCTTTATGATAATTTTCGTGGCTAGAATCTTCACCTTGTGGAGTGGTTCCTGTCGCTAGAAGATAAAGTTAGGGTTTTAGCCACCCGATTGTATCCTTTCTCAACAACTGGACAAGCTTATTTGGAACTTGGAATCATCTGTAAATTCTCCTTAGCTTCAGCCTTCAAAGTTGTTCAGCATAGTGCACAAAAACGCCATACTCATGCTATAATTTGGGGATCTCGTATTCCAATGATGATATTTGTGTTCATGTGGCATTTGTTAAATGGTTTTCTACTTTTTCCTAAGGTTACAATGAAAATAGGTTTCTCCATGCCATAAAAATGCCCCACTTGTGCCTCGTTGGATATAATGGAACATTGGTTTATCCATTGCACCGTATCAAAGGAGATTTGGTTCCACTTTGCCAACACACTTGATCTCTCCTCGGCCAAAGAATTAATTCTAGAATTTTTTCTTTCTTGGATGTTGGTTGCTCATCTACAACACAAGCCATTTACTTTGGTCCTCTTCTCATTATTATATGGACATTATGGCTGGTTCAAAATCATTTCCTCTTTGATGGTATTCTGCACACAGAACAAGCTCACCTCTAGAACTTGAGCATAGCTTCACTGTTCTCTTTTTCTCCCCACTTGCAGCGTTGGGCTCGACAATGCTCAATCCGAGTGATAGCTTTATGCTTTTGACAACCCTTGGCAATTTCTTGGTCCAGGGACTTTGAGGAAGTAAAGCTCAATGTTGACGGTTCCTCCTGGGGAAATTCTGGCATGATAGGAGGTGGAGGAATTGCACAACATAATTCGGGAACTGTGTTGTTTGGTTTTGCAAAATTTTTTGGTAAGGGGATAAGCTTACACGTGAGCACAAGCTCTTTTGCATGGTATCACTCTATATCAAACACATTCAATTTCGTATGCCTTGATTGAAACAAATTCGAAAGCGTTGCATGACATTGTCACCTCCAAATCAACAACTCCTTGGCAACTGGATGGGATCATTTGGCAAATTCAAAACCTTTTGTCCCAAGGCAACTTTACTCTCTAGCACATTTATCGTGAAGCAAACTCCGTTGTGCATATTTTATCTGAAGAAGGAAGATAGTAATAGGGAGCTCTATTTTCACTCAAATGATGTACCTTCTTTAATTTCTGGAAGTTTATTTCTAAATTCCTTAGGTACTCCCAACATTAGACTGGGAAACACCCAATGTACGATTCTCATTTTCTTTATCAATAATATATTTCTTTTGTCAATATATATGTGTATATATATTTGTACGTGTGTATGTAGGTATATGTATGTTACAAAATCATAAATTCAGGATTACTTACCAAACCAATTTACATAGCAAAATCCTATTAAATCACCAACCCCTGTTAAGCGATGTCCTATAAATATATAAGAATATATATGATTACTTAACTCTATTTGCACTAAAACTAAGTTAGTAATGCATTTAATATGCTTGTTGATAGTAAAAATATGTGACACTAATAAGTCATATAGTATAAGTATAAAAATTAAATATTACGTAAAACATATTTTTATATGAATCTTAGTATATGAATCTTAGTATATGAACGTCAGAATATGTATGTTAGCATAGATTTATTAAACATAGACATTTCAATAAATATTAAAGTATATATAATTAATTAACTCTAGTATCATATATATTAGAAGGAAATTAGTAATCTATTTAGTTAGTTATTGAAACAAAAGTGTTACATTAATAAATTGTACACTTATATTAACGTATAAGTGCATAAATTTTACATAATTTGAAGTATTATATTGATAACTCCAAGAATTATATAGGGGAAAGATATTTAAGTATTAAAAAAATTAATATTATTATCTATTAACTTATCTAATTATTAAGAATTAAGAATATTATGGTTCAAATATTATGTACACAAATACATTGATATATTACTACAATATATGCTAAAATGTTAAAAGAAATATAATTGTTCAACTTATTTAACCGGTATTTGACTGATAAAATCGAACAATTTATTCAATCGATAAGCCAGTCAAACTAGTCAATCTGTAGATCGGTATTCAATCGGTAATTTGACTTATAAGTTGAAGACTTCGACTCATAAAAATCAAGTCGAAAGTTGAACAAGATGAGTCAAAAATTTTTACAACTTAACTCGACTCGATAATTGACTTAACTGACTTTTGAACACCCCTAATCATGACAAAAGATGGGGCTGGCTTTCACAAAAGCCAAGAAATTTTGCAACCGTCATTGCAAAAATCAACCGGCAATGATATTGTCACAGCAAATATCTTATTGCCACAACAAAATTTTATTATGTGACAAAATAACCCATCAAATTCTAGTGAGCCCTTGTCTTTTCCCCAACACCTGACCATATACCCTTATCCTCCTACTGCTCCATTGACCTTTTACCCATCCATTTTTGCCCAATCATTGGATCCATCATTTCTCTTTTACTTGTAAATTTTGTCATCACCTTCATCCCCTTTGACACGGCATGGTTGGCCAGTTTATCAGGGAGAACAAGTCTACTAGCGGATTGAATCTCCCTTGATATAATCATCGGCTTCTTGTTATACCCTAGAACTTTGTTGGATATCTGCCGAGTTGGGATGGACTCGCTTCAGCACCTAGATGTAGATCTCGTAGCTCTCAAAGCTTCTTCACCCTCTTACTCTTCCTATCTCCCGTGCCGATCTTTGGCTGTTTCTTTGTGGGAGCTTTTTCTATAATGGTCGTCGTTCTCTTTCACGACTTTCTCTCCGACTAGCTTTTGGGCGCTATTACAAAAGTGAAAATTTTTCTAAAAGAATAGAAGTTTAATTGCTGACTTTCACAGGAAAAATAGAGGTTATTGGTAGTGCAAAATTACAAGAATTGATTTGTTATTTATGTTGCAAAAAGAACTTATGGCGGAAAATTGTTCGAGTTCATAAAATGAATGGCCTAGTAGGTTTATGAAAAAGAGAAGGAGGGAGGGCAGGGGCTACACGACGGTAATGCTAGGATAGAGAATGAAAGCATCGGATAAAGTGGGGAGTGTTGTAATGGTGGGGTCTAGAAATTGTTAGACTTATTGAGAGGGTAATTTTGGCTTTTTAATTAGAATATGTACTGTGATAATGAGATAGCAATCTTGTCCATCACATTTCAAATGCTGCAAAATCATCTATCACATTTTTAAAACATAGCAACCTTGTCCAACACCAAATCCCAATCCAATATATGGCTAACAATTGTCAAAATTTTGATTTCTTGTCTAAGAATTAGTCGAATAGATTGCTCATAATTTAAGAAACATACTAACGTTATTTAACTATAACTAAATATTTTAATTCAACATTTTTTTGTTATTTTCTTTACTTAATTAGATCTTTTAAATGTCTATGCAATCTATGATAGATTTATAATTTCGATTTCACAATGAATTCTAACATGAAAGGGGTTTCGATCACTTTGTTGGTCCCGAAGGGCAACCTAAGAGAGGGATGAATTAGGTTATTTTAAAAACAAATCTTTTGAAATGCTTAATAAGAAATGCAAACTTTATGCACCAAATAAAACTTAAGCACAAATGAATACAATAGATATTCAACAATTTAAGCTCTAAGAACAAATTAGAAGATTGAGATTAAGAGTATCAAACCAAACTCCCAAGCTTCTCAAACTTGGAGCTTACAACCACAAAGAGCTTCTTACAAGGCAACTACCAAGTTCTCAACTTGAAGTTTAGCCACTAAAATTCTCTTCAAAGTAGGTGATACAATAACCTCTTGTACACAAATGAGGATCACTCTTGCTCACACTAATTTCCTTTAGTTGAGCCAAGAGTTTTACACTCACAACCTCTCTTTGTTACAATTGTTATCTCTCCACTCTTACACTTGAAGAGCTCTTACACTTCTAAGCTCTTTTCACAAAATTACCTACACTATTACAACACTTGTACCTACTATTTCTCCCAAATAGCTCAAGTATTACTTGCAATCAATGTAGAAGTCTCTTATTGTTTAATTCAGGCTAAGGGGTATTTATAGTTGTCCAAAATCTGCTTCTAACAACTTTCCAATGGCTATTTTCTGCTTACTGGAAAACTAGCCGTTGGACCTCTGTGGGGATTTCGGACGGCCGATGCAGCAAGTATGCATCCAAACGAACTAGTCGTTGGACCGTTCGGACGGCCGCTGCTAAACCCTGCGTCCGTTCTCTGAGGGTATTTGTTCGGAAGTCCGAGGAAGCGTCCAAACTTGCGTTCGATCGAAGCAAAGTCTTCTAGAAATATGATCGGACGCTGTTTTTCATCCGAGACTACTTCAATATTCTTTGTGTTGGACGATTACTATCGTTCGGAATTCTGTCTTTCAGACAGTCAATTATGTCCGTGGAGTCTTCTGGTTGTTTTGCTCAGATGATCATTTGTGTCTGAACCTACCTGTTTTTCTGCACACTTGTTTTCAAACTATTAGTGCGATTTGGTCATCATCAAAATATGATTAACAAAACTGGAGTTCAACACACTTTTCTAACAAAGCTAAGATGTTTTGTTACTTTTTCCAATAACAGCAATTTTACACAGAAAATATCATTAAAATTTAAATTCATATTCAAATGAAATTGGTATTACGAATCTAATATGAGGGTAATAATTGATACTTTATACAAGTGTGATGGATGAAATTGGGATGTTTTAAATATGAGGGATGAAATTGGTATTCTTTAATAATGTGAGGGACAAATTTGCATTATTTAAAATTGATTCAATGAAAAAAAAGATTTATTTTAAATACGAGGGATGTTTTTGTTCATTTTCTCATTTGGTTAATCATGATAAACATATTGTAGTACTCATAAATAGGAAGATATCAGTATAAAATTTGTATTATATTTTCGATTATGATAAATTATTATAAGTGCAATGATTTTTGGATTAATTGTGTGGAACCTTATGTTACTCGTCATAATATTATGTTAATCATCATAAATAGTGAAGATGTTGGAATAAAATTTTAACAATATGTGCTGATTGTGATAAATATTATAAATGTAGTGATTTGTGGAATAGTCTTGTGGAAATGGGATGAAACTGATATATTTTGAAATATGAGGGACAAAATTGGTACTTTATAAAAATATGTTATTGGACAAAATTGGCATGTTTTAAATATGAGGGATGAAATTGGATGTTTTAAAAATATGAGGGACAAATTTGCATTATTTAAATATGGGGAATGAAAAAAAGATTTTTTCTTTTAATAAATGTGAGGGATGTTTTGGTCATTTTTCCCTTTTGTCAATCATCATAAATCTATGCTAATCATCATATACAGTGAAGATATCTGAATAAATGTTAAATGTATTTTTCGATTGTGATAAATATTATAAGTAGAATGATTTTTGGATAATTTTGTGTGAAAACTTATGTTAATCATCACAAATAGTAAAGATGTTAGAATAAAATTCAACCATATATGCTGATTATACGTGCAATGATTTATGGTATAGTTTTGTGTGGAAACTTATGTTAATCATCATAAACTTATGTTAATCATCATAAACAATGAAGATAACAGCATAAAGTTTAACAGTACATGTCGATTATGATAAATATTATAAGTGGAATGATTTCTAGAATAATTTTGAGTATTGAATATGTTAACCATAATAAACTTATGTTAATCATCATGAACAATGAAGATATCAGTATAAAATTTTAATAACATTGCCGATTGTGATAAATATTATAAGTGCAATAATTTTGTGTGAGAACTTATGTTAATAGTCATTAACAGCAAATATATCAACATAAAATTTTAACAATATATGGTAATTGTGATAAATATTATAAGTTGAAAGATTTTGTACTCATTTTGTGCAGAAACATATGTAAATCTTCATAAACTTATTTTAACTGAAAAAATTATGAAGATATTGGCATAAAATTCGCATTGTATACTTGTGTATTGTTTTCAAGAAATTGGATGTTTAAGCAAAGTAGCTAGAGTAGGCACTTGCGACATCTAAAATAGATTAGTAGTTTTAATGCTAAAATACAGGATCTTTTAATAAACAATCACAATCCTATTTTTTTTAATGTAAAATGTAATACATGGATAAATGATACTCCTTAATATCTTGATCCACCTCAGAGTAAGTGATTGATTTGGATAAAATGATAATCCTTGACATCTCGATTGATATATAAGGTAGACGATGTATAAACTTTATGTTAACTTTTTTCGTTAGATATGAGAGAAAAATTGTGCAACAAAAAGTTCAAAAATGAAAGAAATGAATGCTAAACTTAAACAACAAAATTTTTTTATATTGGTTCAAATAATAAATTAAAGTGATAAATAGAATTATATCTGAGAATATTAGAAATAATAAATCCAAAAACTCATATTTCAAGCCAACAAATTTTTTGGAGAACTAAAAATCATTGTTCTTCAACACGGTTAAAATAGTTGTTTAGTTAAATACACTTGGAAACCTGGTGGAGTTTTTATTGAGTAAAAAAGTGAATTATATATATATATATATATATATATATATATATATGTGTGTGTGTGTGTGTGTGTGTGTGTGTTTTTATTATCTCATCCATCAAAAATAAAATTATTCTACAATTAGCTTAAATGTTAAGGCTTAGACAGTGAACTTATGAAACACGATCTTTTAAATGTTATTCACTGTTATTTCAGAAAATTTGAATTTCAAGAATTGTGTTAAATATATTACATTTGTGATTTTTTGATTTACTTGACTCAGATAAAACTCATAATTAATTGGTAAATTTTTCGAATTTAATCGGAAATTAATATTTATAGGGAGTCATGTATCATTTTATTGACTCGAGTTAATTTTGACAACTCACCAATTTTTTAATTTAAATTATATTAAAAATTATTGAAAGCTTTGAACCAATTAAACATATTACGGGTTTGTCACAAATTGGACGAAGATTTTCTCCATTTCGGGTGTGTTCCTACAAATTTTTTTGGTACCAAACACCAGAAAATATTTTTCAATTTTCCTTCCTCTAATTGAAAATAACTTACGGAATTTTTTACAATTTTCCTTCCTCTAGTTGAAAATAACTTATGGAATTTTTTAGCGCAAGTTATTTTTCAGATAATTCAAGAGTGACATTAAATCTCAAAGAGACAGCTACTTATTTTTAGAATTTCGTTTGCTAAACTTATTTTCGTTTTCAATTTTTTTTCATTCGTTTTTCTCTCAATCGTGGGTTTCACACTAATATAACTATCATTATGCATATTTTATTACTATATTAATCTGTTATTAATCACAATTACTTGTAAGGTATTTATTACCATTGTTATAAGTTTTTTTAACTTGTATTCATAAAATTAAAGATAAAATCGTTAAAATTTTTTATTTCAAAATATTTTTATTTTGTCAACCGAACACCAAAAAATTATATGAAAAATAGATTTTTTTCATGTAAAATATTTTCCAAGGCAATCCAAACGAACACACCCTTAGTATAAATGAAAGATCCTTCATTTACCCTTAAAAAGAAAATTTAAAAAGATTATTAAATTGAAAACTGTTCGTACTTCATATCATATTTTACATAAATGGCTTGCAAAAGATCTAATGAAAATAATAACATTTTTCTGTTTTATTAAGCTATTTTAGTTTACAAAAAGCCATGGTTTAAATTTTTTTACACAATCCAAATGTGACATATAATTTCAATGATTTTCCAAATGAACTGACTCTTAGATATGATGGTCTAATTTGTGAAACAAACTAACTGTAATGTTCAAAACTCTATTTGGATAGTCATTATTTAAGATATTATTGAAAATAATTTTTTGGAATAATTAATGTAACAACTATTTTAAATGTGATATATGAGAAATAAAAGGTGATTTGAATGTGTTTTTAAGTAGTGACTAAAAAATAATATTTGAAGAATAGTTAAAAGATATACCATCTTAAGTTTTAACTATTTAAATATAAGTAAACGTGACAACAAGTGTACCTTAAGTGGTAAGATGTTTATCAATAAGTTTTTGGTTTTAGTCACTAAAGAATAGGAGAAATAGGTGATTAAAAAAGACACAAATATAAATAAACCAACAAATAAATAGAGTGAAATAAGTGACGATGATTCAAATTCTCACAAAGGCCATAACTCAATTGTGACTTTATAAGATATTTAACTTTTTTAATTTCTTGCCATACACCTTTATTATGGGTTCTTTTTTAATATTTTTGTTTCCTGATAGAAGCCGATTCTTTCCGTTGTTAATAAAAAAATCATGCATACAAGAATTTGAAACATCATATCACTGTCAAAAGATTTTCTCAAAACGTGCTGGGTGACTTTTTGATCGCACTTTTTGGGTGTTTATTAGCTGATTGAATACGCAACCAAGGTAGGTAGCTAACTTTGAAATTTCTGTGATGTCTGACATGGACCTCAAGCCCAAGCCCATGTTTCTAATAGGAACACGACATATAAACGGTTCATTTCACTTTATCTTGATGCCATAAATTAGTTGCACTTTCATATTAAATCTAAACAATATATTATTTTCTTCTAGAAGTTGCCACGGTTTTGATTACTGAACCAGAACCGTCGAAATCGGACTGTCGAAAACTAGCATTTTTGGAATTGAAATAGGGATTTTTGTTGACGGTTCCCAGAACCGGAACCAGTGTACAATATTCCGATTCCAATTGTCTATTTTTTAAAACTAGAATCAGGATCAGAATCGGGTAAAAAAATTTATATATATATATATAAATGATAATTTAATTGATACATTTAATTTTTCTTTAGATTATCTTTTACTTTTAGTATGGATTGTGCAAAATGTATCTTTACTTTAATTTTTAATGATTAAGTAAATAATATTATAATTTACTTTTTCCAAAAACAAAATCTACAATTAAAATATAAAAAAAATGTAATTTTTTATTTCTCATCCTAACTTGTATTGATTTTTTTTAGTATTATCCAAAATGTATCCTTATTTTAAAAAAATTCAAAATCGGAACCGTGACCGGAACTGGTTAAGATCTGGACGAAACTGGCGAATTGACCGAAATCGAAACCTGTTCCCAAGGTTTCAGTTTCGGTTTCGGCTCTCCATGGAACTGGATCTAGTAGTTCCAGGACCGTGGTCATGCCTATTTACCCCAATAAAAGATTCTACTCCCTCGGTTCCTTTTAGGATAAGTGTTACTTTAGAAAAAAATTTTGTTACATTTTAAGTGTCACTTTCGAAATCCAATGAAACGTTAATTCCTTTTACTAATTTTGCTATTATCTCTTTCCAACTCCATTATTTACCAATTTTGCTCTTATCTCTTTCCAACTCCATTACTTACTGAAGATGAAAGGATATGCGATTGTGGGAGATAAAATAATGTGAGAAAGATATAAAGGGACATGAGATTGGGAGAGAGAAAATAGTGTGGGAAAGAGAATTAATGTTAGAACCCTTTTAATTTATTAGTACTCTCTACATTTTAAAATAACTGTTACTTTAGACAATTTGTCTTATGCTGTATTATCTGTCACATTAAAAAATCAAGGAAGTATTAAATGATGTTTGTTTAACTTTTACCCTTAGTGCCACATTAATGAATGGAGATTTTGTTATTGGGATATTAATGCAAAAGGATAATTTAGTCACTTTGAACTATCTTTTTGTAAAATTAATGCAATTTAATACACAGCTTTCTTAATCCATGTACATTGATCAAAGATGACAAATATTTTGAAACGGAGGGAGTAGTCGAAAGGAAAATTTAGTTGCATAGGAATAAATTTGCTTAGAATTTAGACTATTTAATAGCAATCATAATCTTTGTGCTACAACCTCAAATGACACTTAAAGGAAACAGAGGGAGTACAATCTAACTATATACAACAATAAAGCCAACCAATTTTGTTGTAATATCGAAATTAATGTATTTTCTTAATTGTCCTCATGTCTATAATCATATGTCTATTGGTAAATTTGTGAACTTCACACATTTCTCCAATAAGTTTGGTGTAACAACTACCTATTATATTAGCTTCCCATAACTTTTCATCTTCTATCTGAAGAACCCCAGTTATGTTAATCATGTTTTGATGATGACCAAATCATGCTAATGGTTTAAAGACAAGTGTGCAGAAAAACAGGGAGGTTCGGACGCAAATGATCGTCCGAACAAAACAACCACACATACCATCGGTCCGACACAAAGAATTTGAAGCAAGCCTCGGACGAAGAACAGCGTCCGATAAATTTCCAGAAGACTCCTCGGACGAAGAACAGCGTCCGATAAATTTCCAGTAGACTTCGCTTCTATCGGACGCATGTTCGACGCATCCTCGGACGTCCGAACGAACACCCTCGAGAACGGACGCAGTGTCGGACGCAGGTTCAGCGGCCGTCCGAAAGGTCCAACGGCTAGTCTGTTCGGACGCACTCTTGCCGCATCGGCCGTCGAAGGTCCAACGGCTAGTTTTCCAAGAGAGAAAATAGCCGTTGGGAAGTTGTTGAAAGCAGATATTTGGCAACTATAAATACCCCAAGGTCTGAATTAAGTAAAAAGGGACTACATTCAATACAAACACTTGTAAGAGCTATTTGAGGAGAAATAGGCTAAAATATTGTGGGTTGTATTGGTTTGAGAAGTCTAGCTTTCTTGGCTCAACTAGTGGGAATTAGTGTGAGCAAGAATAGACTAGTGAAGGTTAGGCAAAGTGATCTTCAAGTGTAAGAGTGGAGGGATAACAAGTGTACAAAAGTGAGGTTGTAGTGTAAAACCCTTTGGCTCAACTAGAGGAACTTAGTTGGTGCAAGGGTGAGCCTACTTTGTGTACAAGAAGGTTATTGCCTCACCTTCTTTGAAGAAGCACTACTAGTGAATGTACTCCAAGCTTGAGAAGCTTGGGAGTTTGGTTTGATATTCTTTATCTCATTCTTATTTATTCTTTAAGCTTAAACTGTTGAATATCTATTATATTCATTTGTGCTTAAGTATTCATTTGTTGCATAAAGTTTTGAATTTCTATTAAGCACTTAAAAAGGTTTGTCTTTAGAGATAACCTAATTCACCCCCCCTCTTAGGTTGCTTTTGGGACCAACAATTGGTATCAGAGCATTGGTCTCTTTATTTTTGCTTAAATTGCATTAGAGTAAAGATCATGGCAACCAATAATACTCTGTTTTTAGAGGGGCATTCTATCACTAGACCTCCCATGTTTAATGGCATTAATTTTACTTTTTGGAGGGATAGAATGAAAATTTTTGTTCAATCTATTAATATTGAATTATGGTATATTATTTATGAAGGTCCTATTGAGGCAAATATTTTTGATGAAAATACTAATAGATTAAGGCCTAAAACTAGATTTGAGTTAAATGCACAAGATAAAATAAATTTATCTTTAAATGCTAAAGCTATTAATATTTTGTATAATGCTTTGGATGCAGATGAGTTTTCTAAAGTAAAAGGTTGCATATCGGCCAAGGAGATATGGGACAAATTGAAAGAAATCCATGAAGGAAGTGAAGATATTAGAGAGCAAAAGAAGTCACTTCTTGTGGCTAAATATGAATCCTTCAAAATGGAACCTCATGAGAACATTGACAAGATGTATTGTAGGTTCCATGATATGGTAAAGGATTTGGAAGATTTGGGTAAAGAATATTCCTTGGGTGAAAAGAATAGAAAAATTTTGAATGCTTTACCTAAGGAATGGGAACTCCTAAATCCATTGCCATAGAAGAGTCTAAAAATTTAAATTCTATGCCTATTGATTCTTTGATCAATTCTCTAACCTCATTTGAATTAAAGTTGAAATACAAGCTACAAGATGAGGAGGCAAAGGGAAAAAGAAGCATAGCATTTAAAGCTTCATCAAAAGGGAGAAAAGACTCAAGGAAGCCTCACTTCAACAACTTCCAAATCACTTGGGATGATTGCAATTCGGATGGAGAAGTTGAAGAAGAATATGAGGAGGCTCAAATGGCTTTTATGGCACTTGGCGATAATGAGGTAACCTCTAGTTGTGATTCTTGTGATGATTCATGTGATGATGATAATGATGATGTTGAATCATTTATTTTAAAAATGCATGAATGTTTGAAAGAATCATATGCTAAGAACAAAGAGTTAAAAATTAAAGTTAACACTTTATTGAGTGCCAACTCAAAACTTGTGCATAAAAATAATTCTTTGACAAAAGAAAATGATGTTTTGAAAGAAAAATTCGTTGGAAAACCAAGATCATGGAAGAACAAGCTTCATTGAAGAAGAGATTAGATGATCTTGATGTTACTTTAAAAACAAAGAAAGAAAATGTTTTTGAAAAGAAAAGAACTAGAAATATGTTTTTGAACAAAAATTTTATCACCTTTAGAAAAAATGATTTATGCTTTGTTAAATCTAAATCTTCATTTTATGGCAATAAGAACATTACTTGTAATCATTGTCATCAACACGGCCATATAAAGAAAAATTGTTATGTTAAAAGAAATGAAAAATTAGGAATAAATTCTATTTGGGTGATTAAGCATGTTACTAATCCAATTGGACCCAAGAAAGTTTGGGTACCAAAAGTTGTTGCTTAACTTTGTATGTAGGTATGCTTGGAGTGCACCAAGGAATTCAAGATAAATTATCTATGAAGGGTGCTCAAGGCATATGAGCTAAGATCATATTGAAATGGGTAACATCTAAAGTTTTGTGTGCTTTCATTTATCAAGTCTAGTTGAACTATGTTCTCTTGAATATTACCCATCTATGTGTTCAAATTTGTTTAGAATGCTAGGATATTTGTATCCCCAAATTTTGACTATAATAAGTCACTACTTGCAAAAGAAAGGGGGAGCATTTGTGTTTTTATGGATGTGTTTCTACAAGAATTGCATCACACATGCTTCACTGTTCAAGGGTGGAGAATAGCTCTTAGGGGTTGCTTGTATAAGAATTAGTCCGAGGCTTTTGATTTGTATAAGAGACAGGGGTATTTATAGTTGCCAAATATCTGCTTCTCTTGTGTAGTTTTTTGAATTGTCCAATTGATTTGTCATCATCAAAAAGGGGGAGATTGAAGAACCCCAGTTATGTTAATCATGTTTTGATGATGACCAAATCATGCTAATGGTTTAAAGACAAGTGTGCAGAAAAACAGGGAGGTTCGGACGCAAATGATCGTCCGAACAAAACAACCACACAGAGCTTCGGACGATGGTAATCGTCCGACACAAAGAATTTGAAGCAAGGAGACTCTCGGACGAAGAACAGCGTCCGATAAATTTCCAGTAGACTTCGCTTCTATCGGACGCATGTTCGGACGCATCCTCGGACGTCCGAACGAACACCCTCAGAGAACGGACGCAGTGTCGGACGCAGGGTTCAGCAGCCGTCCGAACAATTCCAATGGAACCTGTTCTTATACACATCTTGCTGTGTATATCTCCCCCTTGAACAGTCCAAGCATGTGTGATGCAATTCTTGTAGAAACACATCCATAAAAACACAAATGAAAGCCCTTTCTTTTGCAACTAGTGATACCCCATAGTCTGAATTAAGTAAAAGGGACTACATTCAATACAAACACTTGTAAGAGCTATTTGAGGAGAAATAGGCTAAAATATTGTGGGTTGTATTGGTTTGAGAAGTCTAGCTTTCTTGGCTCAACTAGTGGGAATTAGTGTGAGCAAGAATAGACTAGTGAGTGATCTTCAAGTGTAAGAGTGGAGGGATAACAAGTGTACAAAAGTGAGGTTGTAGTGTAAAATTAACCCTTTGGCTCAACTAGAGGAACTTAGTTGGTGCAAGGGTGAGCCTACTTTGTGTACAAGAAGGTTATTGCCTCACCTTCTTTGAAGAAGCACTACTAGTGAATGTACTCCAAGCTTGAGAAGCTTGGGAGTTTGGTTTGATATTCTTTATCTCATTCTTATTTGTTCTTTAAGCTTAAACTGTTGAATATCTATTATATTCATTTGTGCTTAAGTATTCATTTGTTGCATAAAGTTTTGAATTTCTATTAAGCACTTAAAAAGGTTTGTCTTTAGAGATAACCTAATTCACCCCCCCTCTTAGGTTGCTTTTGGGACCAACACTATCTATTTTAATTTTTTATCAATTTTTAAAAAAAAATTTGTTCACACATAGGGTGTGTCATTTGCACTTGTATAAATAATTATAAAAGAATAATGTGGATATTTATTTTGATAAAAATGCACCCTCAAAAAATTTGTAGCCTAAGTTAGTTTCCTTTTGTTTCCTTTCTAATAATTCCTTAAATTTATTCTGTTTAATTTTTGTTTTTGTTTCATTACTATAAGACAAATTTATGAAAAAAATTGTTAAAATTTCCTTAATCAATTTATATATTATTTTGTTCAAAAGTACATACAAAAAATGGGATTTTTAAAATTACTATCTATTCATTTTCATTTTGCATGAACTAAGCACATTAGTACAAAATTAGTAAATAAAATATCTTTGATTTAAATAATTTTATACAAGAGTAACTTTGCCATTTCACAATTATAATAAGGCACAAAAAAGAATATCTTTAACTAATAAGGATATTTTTGATATCAAAACACATATAATCTTTTAAATTAAGTCTATAGTGTGTGGTTTGTACAAAAAAGTTATTTTACTTATTTTGTTTTAAAATGTTTAGATACAGCAGAAAAAATGAAAAAGGTATTTGCAAAAGTTTTTCTTTTTTTATAATTTATTTTAGAAATGAAAAAAATAATAGTTAAGTTGATTGAGGAAAATGTGACAATTCAACACTTCAGAAGAAATACATGGAAGAGTAATGGAAATACGCAGTCAGTAATACAATGGAATTTCTGTTGGAATCCTATTTTTTTTTAAAAAAACCAATTCCAAATAATTTACCAAGGGATTTATCCATTGCAAAGTTTTTTTAAAAAAATGAAAAAATTATCTTTATGACAGATATATTTGTTGCAAAAATATACATGTATGTATATGTATATATTTTAAAGCTTTATAACTGATAAATCCATTGGTAAATGTTTTAAAATTAAAAAAAAACTTGAGATAATTTAGCGGCAAAAAAATTGGTTGCAAAGTAGATATGTATTATTTTATTGTAACGGAAAATTTGTTGCTATCTTATTAAAAAAAATTAGCAGCTGGCATAAGTAACGGACAAAACCAGGGGGGATAAATTAGACATTGATCCAATTAAAAGTCTTCCAATTACTATTTTTCTAGTAGTGGTTCAAGAGAAATTCTCTTATTGCCATGAAATAGAAAAACAAAAAGATTATGCGGAATGACTATATAAAATGAAATAATCTGAGTACAACTTTGACCACAATTTTTGGAAGAGTATTTTACCGAAATAAATATCCAAATTATTATTTTATAATTTTTTTATAATAGTCATTATGGCACACTCAATGAATGTACTAATAAGAAGGAGATAGTGATTAAAAGCGGAAGATGAAAGAAAGTATAAGGTTAAAAAAGATGGAGTAGAGAAAGTGGGAAAATGATTAGTTATTTAAATAAATTTAAAGATATTTTGAAAGTGTATTATTTTTGACATTATACAAAACTTAGGCTTTATATATAGTTAGATAATAGAATCAATAAGATGGGATAAAGTGTATATTATTTAGATTTAGGAATAAAATCCAACTGAAGTGTAATTTCAAGGGCTAAAATTCAATTAACCCTTTAGGGAATTAATGATTAAATAACATCCGCATAAAACTATAAAGTTCCTTTTTCCACATGACAAAAACTTACACAAACCCGTTCTATGGTATATCCCTATGATGTTTGGAGAATTAGAATTAAATAGATTAGGTGATACCAGTAATTGTAAGAAAGATTAAGAATATTTAATCTACTCTCCAAAATTCACATGTGAACTTAAATATTTAGTCAAGTGAAAATATTCCCCCCCCTACAATATATAAGAGCCTAACTTATGCCCAATTGGCTGGCAAGTATGGTAAATATTTGCTGCCACGTGTGAAGGACAAAAGCAAAAAATGAAGGGTTTTGTTATAAATTACAATTAAGAACTAGTAGTAGTATTATGTTATATCATTAATGATTAAACTAGAAAGTAGTGATAGAAATTAATATAATATAAAATAGAGATAAAAAAATTCTCATTTTTTCTTCTTTCGTTCTATTCACCTAAACCTCTATTTATAGGTTTAAGGTTCATCCATTCTCATAATATTATTTGGACATTACATGAGCATATGTAGGTTACATGAATTACATAAGGTAGTGGGAGTTATATGGAGTAATATAGAAGATCATGGGGTGAATCATGGGGAAACAGCCGATAATTGAAGTTACAATAATTGATGTGTAGATCATGAGGTAGATCATGGAGAACATGGATGGACATCCACTAAATGATTCATAACACTCTTCCTTGGATGTCCATCATTAAGAAAAATGCCTCGTTAAAAACTTATTGGAAAAAACCTAGTAAAGGAAAAAGAGTTTATTTTCCTAAATAAGAGACGGCCTCATCAAACCATACCAGGAAAAACCCAATGGGAAAAAAAATCTTGGTTAAGGAAAAAGAGTACAGTGTATAATTACTCCCCCTCTTGAGCACATTATTTGATATCTTTCAGTCGGTGCATTCCAATCTTATGAACCAGTTTTTCAAATATTGATGTCGGTTGTGAATTTGTGAATAAATCTGTTAGATTGTCACTTGAGTGAATTTGTTGAACACTAATCTCACCATTCTTCTGAAGTCATGAGTTAAAAAGAATTTTAGTGAAATGTGTTTCGCTAAATCGCCTTTGATGTATCCTTCTTTTAGTTGAGCAATATAGAGCACGTAGCATTATCCTCGAACAAAGTAGTGGGGACTCCCGTGTCCAAATGCAAACCACATGTTCCTCAAACATGATGGATTATAGATCTTACCAAAAACACTCTCGATTTGCTTCATGAATTGCTAGTATCTCAATATGATTAGAAGACATGGCAGTTATAGTTTGTTACATTGAACGCCAAGAAATAGTAGTATCACCACATGTGAATACATAACCTATTTGTGATTGGGCATTAGGCAAATCACATAAATATTCAGCATCTGCATAACCTATAAGATTATATTTGAGTGATTTATAATAAAGACCTATATCTATCGTGCATTGAAGGTAACGAAATACATGTTTAACACCATTCCAATGCCTTTGTGTAGGTGAAAAACTATACCTTTCTAATAAATTCATGACAAATGGTACGTTAGGGCGTGTATGACTAGCAAGATTATTAATGCTCCAATTGCACTAATATATGGTACTTCTGGACCAACTAGTTCTTCATCATAATTTCATGAGGTCGGAAAGGATCTTTATGCACATCAAGTGATCTTACAACCAAAGATATGCTCAACGGGTGTGCTTTATCCATAAAATATCATTTAAGCACTTTAGTAGTATAAGCCGACTGGTACATAAAGATGCCATTATCAAAATACTTAATTTTAAACCAAGACAAAATTTTGTCTTTCCAAGATTTTTAGTTTCAAATTCTTGCTTAAAATAATCAATAGCTTTTTGAAGCTCTTCTGGAGTTCCAATAAAATTCAAATCATCAACATAAATAGCAATAATAATGAATCATGAAGCAGATCTCTTTATAAAAATGCATGGACATAGAAGATCATTTTGATAGCCTTCTTTTATCAAATATTCACTAAAGCGATTATACCATATACGTCTAGCTTGCTTTAAGCCATAAAGAGATCTATATAATTTAATCGAGTAAAGATCTTGAGAGTTATGATCATGCCCTTCTGGCAATTTATATCCTTCTGGGAGTTTCTTTTAAATCTAGTCATTATCGAGTGAAGTATATAAATAGGTCGTAACAACATCTATGAGATGTATTTAAAGTTTTTCATATGATGCCAAACTAAGTAAATATCAAAAAATTATTTATCCACCACAGGAGAATATATCTCATAATAATCAATGCTAGATTTTTGGAAAAAACCTTGTGCAACAAGACATGGCTTATATCGTTCTCATATATCTCATTTCTCATGAGTACAAAAACTCATTTACATCCCATGGGTTGCACATCTTCAGGTGTGCGTGTCATTGGTCGAAAAACTTTCCATTTAGACAGTGAATTCAATTCGGCTTGAATTGTCTCTTTTCATTTTGACCAATCATTTCTAAGTTTACATTCATTTATAGACCTAGGTTCAAAATCCTCATTATTATCCATAATAGTATTTGCCACTGCATATGCAAAAATATCATCGAGAGTTATGATCATGTCTTTCTGGCAATTTAAATCCTTCAGGGAGTTTTATATACATGTCACTATCGAGTGGACAGCCATATAAATAGGCTGTAACAACATCCATGAGACGCATTTCAAATTTTTCACATGATGCCAGACTAAGTAAAATTGAAAATTTGTTGCATCCACCATAGGAGAATATGTTCCATCATAATCAATACTAGGCTTTTGGGAAAAAACCTTGTGCAACAAGATGTGTCTTATATCATACAATTTCATTTATCTCATTTCTCTTACGTACGAAAACCCATTTATATCCCATGGGTAGCACATCTTCAAGTGTGCGTATCACTGGTCCAAAAACTTTCTTTTTAGATAGTAAATTCAATTCGGCTTGAATTGCCTCTTTCCATTTTGGCCAATCATCTCTAAGTTGACATTCATTTATGGACCTTGGTTCAAGATCCTCATTATTATCCATAACAGTATTTGCCACTGCATATGTAAAAATATCATCAATGTTTATTTTATTTTGATTTCACCTCTTTCCGGTCATGACATAACTTATTGAGATATCATGATTATCACTATTTTTAACAGGTATCTGAATTTCTTCTAGAAATTTATTATCAGTCATGTCTGGGGACTCTTAATGAGTCTTTAGTTCTTCATTGTGACCATCTTGATTATTTGCTCATTTTCTTTTGCAAGGAATTTTATCCTTGGAACAGATTGGTCTATCACGTTTAGACGTGATTTAGACTCATTAGCAATGGTTGCCTGTCTTTTAGGGACATCAATTCTAATATGTGAGTTTACAACCGGTACATGAGATTTAGTAACCTTCCTTGAGTCAGTAAAAAGGTCTGGGAATTGATTTACTAAATTTTGCAAATGAATTATCTTTTGAACTTCCGGTACACATTCATTTGTACGAGAATGAAAATGAGACAATGGTAATTCATTCCAACTATTTTTCTTATCTGGCTCTATTTTCTCTTCCCCTAATGTTGGGAAACTAATTCATCAAAATGATAATCATCAAATTAAGCCGTAAATAAATCTAGTAATTGGCTCAAGATATTTAATTATAGATGGAGATATAAGACTCATACCCAACCTCCTTTGAGGGCTCATCTTAGTGTGTTGTGGTAGAGCAATAGGAACATAAAATGGCACTTCCAAAAACTCTTAGATGGGAAATATTTGGTTCTTGACCGTGAACCAATTGTAATGGGGAGACCTCATGATAATTTGTTGGTCTTATGTGAATCAATGCTGCTGCATGCAAAATAGCAAGTCCTCAAGTAGAAACTGGGAGTTTTGTTATCATAAGTAATGGCTTAGAAATTAATTGCAAGTTCTTCATAAATGATTCTGCTAGACCATTTTGTGCATGAACATAAGCTATAGGATATTCAACACTTATCCCAACAGACATACAATAATCATTAAAAGCTTGTGAAGTAAATTCACTAGCATTGTCAAGACGAATTGTCTTAATGGGATAATTAGGAAAATGCACGTGCAACCGAATTAACTTTCCTAAAAATGTTGCAAATGCCAGGTTGTGAGTTGATAATAAGAATACATGTGACCATCTCGTTGATAGTGACAAGCTCGTAAATATCATATATTTTATGTGTCGTTTACCTCATTTTTAGTGATGAATAAGCAAGAATTGAGTAATTATGAGCTAAAACGGTTTATTTTGAGTTTTGTAGGGTTCGAATGAAGAAGGAGTCGAAAAAGATCACAAATTGGATAAAATTGCATAATTGGAATTTACATCCACCGGCGAGGAGCTATTCAATCACAGTTTGATAGATTGAGCATAACTTTCTTTCCAGAGCATCAATTTGAAGATTCAACATGGTTTGGAAAGCTGAGACATAGAGCTAAAACTTTCATATTTACCAAATTAGGCCTGCTTCGCGGTGAAAATTGAGGAGCAAGTTAAAGCTGTTTCTACCTCGAGCGCCCGGGTGCGACAGAATTGCAGCACATGGGTGCCAGATCCTCAGCTCCAATTTTAGGTTTTGCCTAGTGTGCCCAAGCGTGACAAAAGTGCAGTGCCTAGGTGCCGATTGACATATAGGTCATGTGAGGTTGCTTATTTTACTTGCAAGAAAAGTCCTCCCATGGGCTTGGTTACGTGAAAAATTATGTACTTATTATGCCGGAACCCTAAACCCTAAAAATACCTATAAATATACCAAGAGAAGGGGAGGAATCATCAGAATCGTTAGCCATCCTTAGTTTCTTAGTTTTCACTAGTTAGATTGATAATTTAGCTATAAGGTAGATTTTTTCAAGCATTCAAGTTAGGATTTTGTTTTCTTGTCAAGAATTCAAGACTCGACGATCATCAACATTTGTTTCCGCTGTAATTACTGAGTTTGATTTATTTTTATGCAACTTAAATTTTTTTCTTGTTCCATTCTTGTTCTTTAATTATCGTTCTTGTTTTATTGCCTTTAAATTGTTAATTGCTTCCGTAGTTTTGTAGTTAGGGTTTTATTTTCTCGCTTTTGATTCCTTTAATAGAGTAGATTAATTTAAATTCGTGTTCTTGATTAAATTCTCATAAGTAGGATAGATTGATAGGGTTTTAGTTAATTATATTCAACAGTGACTATATTGCTGTCTGTAGAGTTATTATTTTACGTTCTTGTCTTTATTTTAATTTCTTGCAATCAAATTTAGTTTAAGAGTAGTGAAAAACCTCTGATTATTTTGTCTAACTAGTAAATATGCTTGTGAACCTTGTAATTGTTCCAATAGTTCTTGTGGGAACGATCCTTAGTCATCCTATATACAAACTCACCTTGTATACTTGTGAGTGTGTGGGAGTTGATTAGGATAATTATTGTTTTTACTACTTGTTCACTATTTTCAAAGCCTAATCAATATTGTACTGAACAAGTTTTTGGCACCGTTGCCGGGGACTATTTTTGTTTCGTAATAATATTAGGTGTAGTGAGACTTACTAGATTAGACTTTTTATTTATTTTGTTGTTTATTTACAATTATTTCTTGTTCGCTCTTTTGTTTGGATTTTTGTCATCAATAATTGATCTTTGGTTTTCTTTTCTTGTAGTTTATGGTAGATACTTGTTCATCCAATCAACCACTTCATTCAGGTTAGATCGATTGACTTGGAGATTGAAAGGACGATGAGTAGAAACCACAAATGACAAGACTCAAACCAAGGCAACTATCTAATGGAGAATCCAAACTGCACCATGAATGAATAAGAGGAGGTTGCTGGTAACAATGGCAACCTGGTTAATGCTAATGCTAACCCCCAACATCTTAGAAATTATGCCATATCTAATTTCGAGGGGGCGAGTTCTAGCATTGCTCGGTTGCTTGTGTGAGCAAATAACTTTGAAATCAATCCTACACTGATACAAATACTCCAAACTCATGCTCTATTTGGAGAAGGAACAAATGAAGATCCCTATGAGTATTTAATCCGATTTGAGGAGGTCATTGATATATTCTGGTACAATGGAGTCCACCCGAACTGTATCCAGATGAGAGTATTCCGTTTTTCTTTACGTGATAGAGCAAGGTCATGGTTGCAGTCATATAAACAAGGTACTTAATAACATGGGACCAACTCTCTCAAGAGTTCCCAGCCAAATTGTGCACTTTTCACCGGCTAAGACTGCTAAACTCCGAAACGAGATCACATCATTTAGACAAATCACTGGAGAGATCTTAGGTGTGGTATGAGATCCCTTCAAAGAACTGTTGAGAAAGTGTTTGCGCCATGCTATACCACTATGGCTGCAAGTCCAAATCTTTTATAATGGACTATTTTCGGAGACTAGATTGATAGTTGATGCTAGTGCGGGAGGTTCTTTCCCCTACAAAATTCCAGAGGAGGTGCAAGAATTGCTAGAGGGAACGACATCCACTCATTAACATCATGGAGCAATAACTCGTGTAGTTAGACAACAACAAGTGAATCAAGACGACGTCCAACAAGGAGGAATGCCTAGCTATGATACATTTGTATCTCAGCAGAACATGATGATGAATGCCATTACAAACTTGACCAAGGTTGTAGAGAATATGGGAAGAAGCTCGGTAAACTCCATTGGTTTGACATCCCAAGCAATCTTGAGTTGTGATTTCTGCGGAGCAAATCCGTCACCAAAATGACTCTTGTAAGGCTTCAATAATGCAAGATGAGCAGATTCAATATGTTTCTAATGAAAATTCTAACTCACATAATCAACCCATATACTATGGCAATACGTACGAACCTTCTTGGCGAAATCATCCAATCTTTTCTTGGAGTAACCAAAACAATGTCCAAAATCCTTCATTTCAGCCCAACCAACCACAGAAAAAAATTTCCAGCTGAACCTCATTATATAGACTATATCAACCACCACGTCAAAGGTATGCCCAAAACTTTCCACCTCAACAAAATAGCTCATACCAACCTCCACTAAGAAGACCACCATCTCAAAATCTAAATTATCCCATACATGTGAATCATGATACACTTAATGATGATAATCTGAGACGGGATTTTGAGATATTACAAAGGGAGTATGAAAATTTGCGGGCTACCATGAGGAACCTTGAGCTACAATTGGGACAAATAGCTCGCCAAAAAATGACTGACCTATGGGAGTATTTCCAAGTGCAAAATAAATCATTGATTTAGATTCAATTCCAAATTCAAAAGAACAATGCAATGCTATTTCACTCAGGAGGGAAGGAACTAGTTGTACAAAATGACAAGACAAAGGTTGGTACTGAAGTTGGGAAGCCAAAATCCAAGACAATTGAAGAAAAACTTGAAATTGAAGATAACAATGAGAACATGACCTAGGAGAATGAAGGAGTCGAGAAAGAAGAAAGTGGATGATTCTTTTAAATTGGATCTTGCAATAAAAGTGCCATTTCCTCAATGACTCACTGATCCAAAGAAGGAGGAAAAAGAGAAACAATTCCACAAGTTTCTCGAGATACTCAAAAAATTGAATGTGAACATCCCTTTGGTTGATGTTCTCAACAAGATGCCCAACTATGTGCGGTTTATGAAGGATCTATTGGCTAACAAGCAGAAATGGGATGATGATGACATAGTTTGTCTTGACGCCAAGTGCAGTGCCATTGTTCAACAGAGGTTACCCTTCTAAGGTCAAGGATCCAAGTAGTTTCTTATCTATACCGGTGAACAATATAAGGCACGTGTTTTATTGTTCATTTTGTGATTTGAGGGTGCACATCAATATTATGCCGAAGGCCATCTATGACAACCTAGAGATCACCAATGCAAAATCGACCAACATTACACTCCAATTGGCTGACCGAGATAAAACTATATGGCTTGTTGGAGGATGTGCTTGTGCAAGTAGAGAAGTTGGTATTCCCCGTTGATTTCTTGGTGTTGGACATCGGTGAGGACAATGAAATTCCATTGATTCTAGGGAGGCCGTTTTTATCAACCGCACATGCTTTAATAGTTGTTAATAAAAGGATAGTTGATTTTGTGAGTTGATAATGAATTTGTTGAAATTGATATTTTTAATTATGATGATAATGTTCCAATATTTGAGAAAAAATGTGATAATTATTCCATTGGTTCATTCATTGATAGGTTTGAAGATGAGGTATCCAAGGTTGGTCAAGGTAATGCACTCAAAAAGGATGTTGAAATAAATGGACTTCCAAAATTGACTTGGAAAACAAACCACCGGATGATGAAAGTGAGATGGGAAGGATTTATGGATCGGTTTCACAAGTGTGAAAAAGTGAGGGTTTGGGTAAAAAGACCATGAGCAAGAAGAAGAAAAGCAGTGCAAAGAGCAACTTGAGGCTAACATTTGTGCACTATCTCTGGTAAATGCTTGGAAACGAGGGCAAGTTCAAGTTCATGTCGAAAATCAAGCATCAAAAGTGATGAAAAATGATGTTAAACTTTTCTAGTGGAAGCCGAAAAGAAAAGGATGACCGACCATCCTTAAGTGTTTGAATTGATCTCAAGTGCCAAAATCTAGCCTAGGACTATAAATTAGGGCGCTACATGGGAGGCGACCCATGTTTTTTCTTAATCTTATTTCTTGTGTTTTTGTTTGGTTTCTTAGTTTTATTATTTCTTAATATCTTAAGGGTTTTTATGTTTTGTTTTTCGTTTTAGTGGTTGATGTTTTCGATTTCGACTCAAGGGTAGCTTTAGTTAAACATAAACGGCACCAAATGTCCTTCATTGATAGAGAAGCTTCCCTTTTTCCCTTTTTACTCTTTATTTTTGCATTAGGGACAACGCTATATTTTAAGTATGGAGTGGGGAGTTTTCTTAATTTATATATGTTTTGTGTTTTGTTTGTTCATTTTGCTCAATTTTTGCTTACTTATTTGTAGCTTAACTTTTGCTTTGAGAGCTTTTCAAATTTTTGAAAATTTTGTTCACAAATTGCTTAGCATGTTTCTTTGATTTTCTACTTGATAATGTTTTAGCTAAGTTGTCATAAGTAGTGTAGTCAGTATTAATGTTTTCCTAGCATGATTTCTAATTTTTGAGCACTAATAGCCCTACAATGTTATAGCTTTTTGGCACTAAGAGATAATGGTGTAGATTCACTTATGTTGTACTCCAGACACTTATTTTATTACATTTTTGAGGCAAAATTTTAGATAATTTGATTTGATTTAAAGATGAGGGTAGGCATTTCTTGTTACTGGAAGTTCGAGACTTTCATGCCAACCATTACTGTAAAATTTATCACTAGAACCCTATTTGAGGCTTAATTTGTTTTGAATGGATAGAAGCACTATTCATTTTTTTTTCTCCAGCTCATTTTTTATCTACCTTTTTGAGTTATTTTAAATGTCCCTTAAGAGATTTAATGCCGCATTAATTGTTAAGGGGATATAAGGATGCAAGGTAGTTGTATGAGAATGTTTGAACAAATGGTGTACAATTAAGGTGTAGGGGTGCTAAAATTTTCTTTTGTTGACCATTGCAGGTTGTGCCCATCATTTGCACTTGCATTGGAGTGTTAGCAAGTAGTGCCTATCACTGGTACTTACATAGATATTTTTTGCGCGTATTGCCCACCACTGGTACCCGTATTGGGAAAAAGAAAAAAGAAGAAAAAGAAAAAGAAAAAAAAAAGGGAGATGTTTTTACAAGTGTTGGAGAGAAGGGTTGAAATTGAAAAAAGTAGAATTTTATTTTGCTTGTTGCACAAAATTTTTATGGATGTTTGGTCAATTAAATGTGGGGTTACTTCTTTGAAGGATGGCTATTTTAATGTTTAAAAAAAGTTTTATGTTAATGAGGTGCACATTACTTTAATGCTCTTTCTCTTATTTGTTTATTCTTTTCCCTTTCTTTGTTAGACAAGACCCTAGCCTTACGTTACAAGCTCAAAGTCCTACCTAATTTAAGTTGAGTCAATTGTCCACGTTAATGGAGAAATGTAAGAAGAGTAAGCTATGGAGTGTTTAGAAAAATTCTAAGGGATTTGCATGATTTGATCTAAGTGTTTCAAAAGTTATTTTTGTATGGGTATGCACACACCAACACTGGAATTCATGTATGGGGGGTTTATTATCATTTGACAATTTTCCTTATGATGGTTTGGCTCTTGGTTATTGATGACAATTTTCCTTATGACAATTTTCCTTAAGACAATTTTCCTTATGTGGATAATTGATGAGATGTGCTGAGTATGTTTGTGATTTAATTTCTATGTTTTACTCTAGGACGATCAAAAATTAAGTGTGGAGTAGTTGACAAGCTCATAAATGTCATATATATTTTGTGTCGTTAACCTCATTTTTGGTGATGAATAAGCAAGAATTGAGAATTTAATTATGAGCCAAAATCGTTTATCTTGAGTTTTGTAGGGTTTGAGTGAAGAAGGAGTCGAAAAAGATCACAAATTGGATGAAAATTACAAAATTGGAATTTACATGCATCGACAAGGAGCAATTTTGATGCAGTTTGATAGATTTAGCATAACTTTCTTGTTCGATCTTTAATTGGGTGATTTAACATATTTTGGAAAGCTAAGACATAGAGCTACAATTTTCATGTTTTGAGGTTTTCCAAATACGGCGTGCATCATGTGGTTGCTTATTTTGCAAGAAAAGTCCTCCCGTAGGCCTGGTTACGTGAAAAATCGTGTACTTATCATGCCGGAGCTCCAAAACCCTAAAAACATCTATAAATATACCAAGGGAAGGGACAGAGGAGGAAATCATCATAATCATTAGCCATCCTTAGTTTCTTAGTTTTCAATAGTTAGATTGATAATTTAGCTATAGGGTAGATTTTCTCAAGCGTTCAAGAGTTGACGATCATCAACATTCGTTTTCGCTATAATTACTGAGTTTGATTTATTTTAATGCAACTTAATTTTTGTTCTTATTCCATTCTTGATCTTTAATTATTGTTCTTGTTTTATTGCCTTTAAATTCTTAATTATTTCTGTAGTTTAGTAGTTAGTGTTTTATTTCATCGCTTTTGATTGCTTTTATAGAGTAGATAAATTTAAATTCGTGTTCTTGATTAAATTCTCACAGGTAGGATTGATTGAATTAGGGTTTTAGTTAATTATATTTAATTTCTTTCCGTAGGGTATTTTACATTCTTGTCTTTATTTCTATTTTTTGTAATTAAATTTAGTTTAAATTTAGTCAAAAACCTCTGATTATTTTGTCTAACTAGTAAATAGGCTTGTGAACCTAGTCTATGAATTGTTCCAATAGTCTACGTGGGAACGATCCTTACTCATCCTATATACAAACTCACCTTGTGTACTTGCGAGTGTGCGGGAATTGATTAGGATAATTAAGGTTTTACTACTTGTTCACTGTTTTCCAAAACCTAATCTATATCATGCATCAATCAAAGCCATAAAATATTGAAATGTGGGTGGCCCACAAATATCACCATGTATACGTTCCAAAAATATAGGAGATTTAGTTTTAACTTCTAATGGAAACGGCCTAATGATCAACTTGTCTTGAGAACAAGCAACACATTAGAATTCATTATATCGTAATACTTTTTGACTTCTTAAAGAATGACTGCATGAATTCTCAAGATTTTTTCTCATCATTATGGAACCGGGATGGCCCAACTGGTTGTGCCAAATAACAAATTCTTCATGATTTGTAAACTTTTGGTTTATAATTACAAATGATTCAACTACACTAATATGTCTGTAGTGTAATCCAGAGGAATAACAAAGTAATAATTTTTCAACACAACTTTATTTTAAAGGACAATATTTGTAATATACAAGTATTCAATGGTGCCTTCACATGTAATCTCAATATGATATCCATTTTGGTGAATATCTTTAAAACTCAATAAGTTCCTTTGAGACTTTAAAGAAAATAATGCATCATCAATGCAAAATTTTGTTCCTCTAGGCAAAGTTATAGTTGCTCTTCCAGAGCCTTCAATCAATTTGATAATACCAGATATAGTACTAACGTAGGTTTCTTTCATTACTAGATAAGAAAAATATTTCTTATCTTTAAGTATGGAGTGTGTTGTTGCATTGTCTGCCAGACATAATTCTTTGCCATTGATCATTGAAACGTCCATATTATTCACCAAATGTAAAGAAAAATCCAAATGAGATGTTTTTTCTTCTTAAGTACAATATTTATAAAATATAAGAAACATTAAAAGATGAAATCAAGAATAAATATTTTATTTAAAAAACATCAAATGAAAATTTATTACATTAGAGTATAAGGAGTTAACTAAAATGACCTATTATTGGATATTTCCAACACTAAAACAAGTTACTAGTATCATCTTCAGGGTGATTGATAAAGAAATCAACAACATCCAAAGAAGTAAATAGTAAAGCCATTGCCACCAAGACCATGGTCAATATCATTACTAATAAAATTAGTCTCTATCTTTTTTTTTTCTTTATTCTCTAATGATTCTTGATAGGGATCAACAAAATTTTTTGGCGTACAATAGGTACAAGACCAATGGCCTTTCATGCCACATCGGTAGCACGTATTATCACTTTTCTTTTATTTTGGTCTCCATCTTTCTCATCACTATTCTTCCATTTCTGCTGGTGATTTTTGCATTTGGCATGACCGCCAAGATTATTAAAATGGTTTCGACCACGTTCAAGGCCATGACCGCTGCCTCAATTTTGTCTATTATTAGACTGCATGGTTGTCGCATTTGCTTCAGGACATGAAGCAGCACCAGTTGGACGGGCATCATTATTTTTCAACTAAAAACTCATTATTTTGTTTAGCAACAAGGAGACAAGAAATCAGTTCAGAATATTTCTTAAAATTCTTTTCACGATAATGCTGTTGCAGGAGCACATTAGATGCGTGAAAAATAGAGAATGTTTTCTCCAACAAATTCTCGTTAGTTACTTTTTCTCCACATAATTTCAATTGAGAACTGATTCAAAAAATTGCTGAATTATACTCACGGTATTGAAATCTTGCGAACACAAGTACTTCCAATCATATTGAGCTATTGGAAGAACAATCGTCTTTTGGTGTCATACCTCTTCTTCATACTAATCCACAAGACGAAGGGATCCTTTACCGTTAGGTACTCATTTTTCAACCCTTCATCAATGTGGTGACGAAAAAAGATAATTGTTTTGGCCTTTTCTTGATTTGTGGATTTACTTCCTTCTTTGATGGTTTCTCCAAGACCATTTGCATCTAGATGAATTTCAGCATCTAGCATCCATGATAAGTAATTCATTCCAGTGATAATCTCAAGAGGCACAAACTCAAGTTTTGCAAGGTTAGACATTATGATAATTGACAAAAAAACAAACAAAAGTTACCAAACTTCCTTGATGGAAGTGTTGAGAATTCCCAATAGAAGTGTTGAGAAATTGGCTTAGAGATTTGTGGTAATAACGTGTTATAAAACTATTCTTACGAACTAGTAGTAGTATTATGTTATATCACTAATGATTAAACTAGAAAGTAGTGGTAGAAAGAAATATAATGTAAAGTAAAGAAAAAGAAATTTTCACTTTTTTTTCGTTCATTCCAGTCACCTAAGCCTCTATTTATAGGCTTAAGGTTCATCCATTCTCTTAACATTATTTGGATATTACATTAGCATCTATAAATTACATAAGTTACACAGGGTAGTGGAAGGTACATGGAGAATGTAGAAGATCATGAGGTGTATCTGAGGATAATGGGAGTTAGAAGAATTAATGTGTAGATTATGAGTTAGATCATGAATAACATGGATGGACATCCACATTATACTAATGATTCATAACAGGTTTCAATTTTTTCCTCTTTCTTATCCCTACCTTTTGTGAAGGATACATATGTTGAAAAGCATGGTCTAATTTTAGCCATGTGTCATTAGAAATCATCTATGTCCATTACGTGAGAAAACACCCAAGAAAGATGTGCAATATTTTTATTTATTTTATATTAGTTATTATGGAAAATGATTTACAAAGTTACTCCCTTTATTTTAAAATAATTATCATGTTTTTTTGGTGCACACATATTAAGAAAGTTATTGAATTGCATCAATTTTATAAAAAGATAGTTCAAGGTAACTGAATTATTCTTTTGCATTAATATTCCTACTGCATAATCCTCCCTTCATTAATATGATATTAAAGGTAGAAGTTAAAAAATATCATTTAATACTTCTTTGATTTTTTGAAGTGAAAGATAATATGAAATAAGATAAATTGTCTAAAGTGATACTTATTTTGAAATGCAAGCAGTATAAATTTATAACCACTTATCAGATAAGACCTCATACAATTCATGTAACAATATCATATTAAATCATCAACTCCTAATTCTAAATATTTGTTCCGATTTTATTTCTTCTTTCAACGATCTAGCGATAACATTAGTGATTTTGTGAATTTATATAAATACACTATAATTACTGTTTAACTAAAAAATTAATACTAACACACAACAACAATTTAAGAATTTGAATATATTTACAAGAAAACATTATCTACATATGTAGCAAAACTCGATAAGTCTTCAAATATTCAACAAAACTGAATTCATTTAGTATAAAAACGTTAAATACATACATAATAGTTATGTTCCTTAACCATCTTATAATTTTAGTATTTTTAGTTTCTGGGATTTTAAAATTTACTTTATTAGTATTACTTAGTTTTGCTTATCTGAATTTGATCTAATTATTAAAAGTTTCAAGCTATCACAATTCTACTAACATATTTTCATGTTATAAGTTGAATATCCGTATGGATTGGTTTCCTAGACCCATTTTTTTGCTAATTTTTACTTTACTATTTATTTTTTTTGCTACAATTGCTGAAATACTTGTTTGGTCAGCACAAATATTTTTGGTCAGCTTTTTTACTTTTTCCCTAAAATACAATTCATTATTTTCGAATTCAAAATTTTTTCACTATTCATTACTCACACAATTCAAACAATTATTTGCACTGATCACTTATTTTGCTATTCACATATATTAGCATTATTTTTTTGTACTATTTATTACTATTCCCTGGTCTTATTTTTTCTTTTTTGCACAAAGAGAAAATGGGAATGTAGGATCAAACTTCCAAACCAAGATTAGGTGCCCCAACTTTAAGAAAAGTGGAGTTTAAAATGGTATATAATATTTGGACTTCCGAACCTAGGCTAGAGAGTCCGAACTATGGGCAGAAAAATGGAGTTCAAAACAATTTGTAAGGTTCAGACTTCCGAACCTACGCTGGGGAGTACGAACTACGGTCAGAAAAGTGTAAATTTTAAATTTTATTTTTATTTTATATTAAATACTATATATGTTTAGCATACACATAAGGATATATCTTATTTTTTTTGAGATTTGGACGTCAAATAATGAACAAGTCACTACCTTTGTCTGTGGTTTTTAGTGCTTGGTATGATGGTGAAAAAAAAAAAAATGAACGGGATTGCGTATTTTGATATTAGTAATTTCATTTGAATATGTTTTTTTTTTCTTTCAGTGTAGAAAAACACTAGAGTAAATTTTAAATTATATTTTTTATTTTATTTTAAATACTTATGCGGGCATATTTCATTTTCTGAGATTCGGATTTCAAATGACGAGAAGCAACAAGCTCAGTATGTGAGTTTTAGTAGTTGATTTGATGATGCAAAAAAGAAAGTGAACTAGATTATGTATTTTGATGTAAGTAATTTATTCAACTTTCGCATATGTTTTGTCTTTTAGTGCATAAAACACTATCTAAACACTTATTTGTGAACATATGACCCTGTGTACTTGTCGTGCACCATTTAGTTAGTAGTAGGATTTAGGTATTTATACTAAGACTAATTTAGACCTAGATGTGATCACACATAAAGTCTTTGGCGTCATTGCTGGTACTGTGATCGGTATTCGGTGATGTTGATATAATTTGGTTGGAATACTACTTTGAATTTCTTTGTTTTCTTGTATAGTTGTCTTACATATTTGAAACTGTAAATGACTCCAATAGTCCCTGAACTTCGACTATTGATTCTATTTGGTCGCACAACTTTTTTAAGTGTCTATTAAATCCCTAAAATTTTAAACAATATCAAATTGAAGTGTGATAATTTTTACTTTGCTCCCCGATGTATGTCTATTTTTACTTTTGTCTAAGTCTATAGAATAAGGAATTTAGCCCTATTGAATATTTTGGGTAACCATTAAACAATTGACTAATTTGACTAAGAGAAAATAACAACATTTCCTTTCTAACAATTTTGCATAAGCTAAAAATTATAAGAAAAATATTTTTAAAAATATTTTTTTTCCTTTATCAGTCTAATACTTTTGTATAGTCAATATTATACATATACTATGATAAATATTGATAATAAAAATGGCAATATGATGACTAAACAATTATACCCATTTCAAAATTTTTAAAAAATTTTCTTATTTTATTTGCTATATATGTTCTACATAGTTATTTCTATTTACTAAATCTATCATTGAAGTTCAAATAAACTGATCAACTAATAATAAAATGATAATATTCTTAAAATTACAGATTTAATAAATATTCTTAATAATATTATAACACAATATATGATTGAATAACATGTGTGAAAGTATTAGTTTTGTACTTTTTTATCAGTTATCTGGTCAGCAGTTAAGTATTTATCCAAAAATATTAACACGAAATAATTTTGCCTAATTTTTTAACTTGGAAGGGTCAAATTGATGATAAACCAAACATTTCGGGGCAAAATAATAATTAACATACTTGAATTTTACATTGAGGGATAATTTAAAATCAAATTTAAAGGTTTAGGGATGTAATAGACACTTTTAAAAGTTCAGGGACCAAATAGAATCATTGATAAAAGTTAAGGGACTATTGGAGTCATTTACCTTATTTGAAAACATAAAAAGATTTTTATTTTGTAGTTGAGTTTCTTATTTTTGAAAAATTCAAAAAGATTTTAATTGTGATAGACAGTTTAGACTAGCATATAGTCTATACTTTCCTACTTTTCTTGTTTGTGCTATTTTAGTTATGTTTGTTGTTTTAATTTCTATTTTCCAAGAATATGCAAGGAATGAATTGGAATAATTCATGCCAAGGACATTATCATTCTAATGGTAATGGAGGTATTACCAACGAGTATGTTTCTTGTAGTTATTCTCCCTACTCCTTAGACTATCAAATGGGATGGTATAGCTATCCGTATTCATATGAGAGCTATCAAGAAAATCCTTATTCTTTCCTTCCACCTCAAGAACCTTCATATGAATGAATGGAGCCACAATTCTTTCACCAACTAATCCAAGAAGTTGATGAGGCAAGATTGATAGAAATGTTGATGATACTTCTATCGATAACTAACCTGAATCTCGAGAAGAAAGAGTAAAATTCTTTGAAGAACAAACCAAATTCCGAGAAGAGCGAGCAAAATTCTTTAAGGATGAAGCTCAATTCTTTGAGTCCCAAGCTCAAGTCTTGGAGAATCAAGATAAATCCATCGACAGGTTATAAAATCAACTTGCCGAGCTCCAAAGAGTGATGGGTGATGAAGAACAAGGGACTCCAACACTCCCAACAATTTACAAAGAATCAGTTGAAGAAAAAGAAGAGAAAGAATATATTTTGGAAGAAATCGGTTGTGAAGGACCTCGTGAACTTGAATTTCCAAAAATCGGGACACTCAACACTTGTTTAGAAGCATCATCAACTTATCCTATGAATGAGTGTGAGTTTGTCACAGTAACTACAAAAAGGGTGCCATTTAGAGTGTTCGTGGAGATAAAGCTAGCTCAAGGAATAGAAGAAGAAAGATACTTTTTAGAGGGAACTAGGAAGGCACCAGCTACTAATGCTGCACTTCAGAAGTTCAACAATTCTTTGGGAACTTTGGATGTACAAAGCAATGCAACAAGTTCACCAAGGACTATAACATTTGTGGTAAGCCTTCTTGGTGTTGTTAAGGGAGTATTTCTTTATCTTTTTCTTTATTTATGCCTTATTTTACTTAACTTGCTTTAGTTTAAGAACTAGTGGGCGATAAAGACTTGTAGCCTTTTGGCTTAGTTTAGTTTATGTCTTATTGATTAGTAAATGATTTTTGACATACTTGGACAAAGTTGGTAATTGATGATAATGTTGATGCCTATATGGGACTTTAAATGATTTGTGATTGTTATGTGTTTTGTTGGATGAACTTCAGCTTGATTTCTACCATTTGGCTATGGAAATTGTAGTTGTTGTTATACTTTATTTGCTAAATGTTTGAGTTTATTTTGAGAAATTCATATCAATGCTTTTGAATATCTTGGAGTGGTTAGTAGTCTTTGGTGTTGAATGTTTTTTAAAACTAATTGTGTATGACACTACTTTTGTTTGGGGGGATGAGTTTGTCATTTAGATAACCATTGTGTTGTGTTAAACCTCGTTACCCTTTTGTGTGTTATTCTTTTTCTTTAATTGTTTGAACCCAATGAAACCCGAAGGACATTTTCTTAATTACGTTGGTTTTGCAAAAAAAAGAGATAACTTATGTGACTTATATGCTTAAAGGGAATTTTCATTTACAGATGAACTTGAAATTCTTTTCTCTTAGTATTATATAGCATTGTTTTTATTCTTGATGAAATCCATGATTGAATGTTATACTATAGTTTTGAGTTTAGTTTGTGCTTAGTTGCATTCACACTTACTTTGAAGTAATATTGTCCATCATCTGTATGAACTTTTTGATTGTCTAAGTATGATTGAAAGTCATTTCTTAGTTTCTTGTTTATTTAGTTTAAATATTTTTGCATGAGTTTTAGTTGTTTTGCCTTGTTTAGTTTTTTTGTTTAAGTTTGAATAAGTGTCTCGTTAGCTTTATTATTGGTCTATTCGAATATTGGGGGCGATTTGTTTCAATGAGGGGAAAATAATAATTTTTGGTTTTAAAATGTCATTTGATACTTGTGGAAATGATGACTTACAAACTTTTATGTGAATATTAGATGACAAGTGTGTTATCCTGAATTACGTATTGAATTCTTCAATTTTTTGAGCTTAAATGGTTGTCAATGATGATCAAATTTGACAATAGTCTTAGTGTTTTTTTTATAAAAATATTTATCATATTTGTTCTTAGTTAATTCATGAAATAGAATTTGAACATTTGTTTTTGCATTGTATGTTATGTTTTGGGTGGATGATCAACTGAAGGCATTCAAAGTTGGAGTCAAGTTGAAAAGGCAAAAAATTAACTAAGTATTGACTGCTTTTATACCGTGGTATGGACCAACAAAAAAGGAATTTGATACCGCGGTCTTCAACTTCTGGGGAATCAGGTTGCAATCAATACTACAGTATGGCCCAATGAAGAAGGAATTTGATGCTGCAGTACCAAACTTTTACATAAGAGACAGATCATAGGAAGCATAATAGTTGATGCCATAGTATTGATTTTGAAGAAGGACAATTAGATATGGCAGTCCGAGATGCGTTATTTATTGTTTCAAGCCTAAATAACTTATCCTCTAACTACAAACCCTACTTTGAAAATTCTTACCATAAACATTCTAGTTTCAATGTACAGTTTTGCCACTTACTCCATTCTTAAGCTCAGAGGTTAATTCTCTCTTTTTTGTTGTGCCTTTCCCACTCCAACAATCCTACATTTTGAGCATTAACTTGCAAGAGTTGGAAAGGATGTTAAAAAATCTTCAAGGATGGGTTGAAACATTAAGGTTGTACTACTTTTTAATCAAATTCTTTTCGAATTTCTTAAGTAAGTTGTTCCAATTTTGCATTGTTTTCATACAAAAGTATTTGATGGAAATTATTTTAGTGAGATTGGACAACAATTTAAAAAATTTGTGAAGCTATATTGCGTTGATTGAATTGATAGTTCTTTTGGCTTTATTGTGATGGGTTATTTTATTATTGTCTTTGGTGGTTGGAACGATAAAATGGAATTTTCACCAATATTGCTATATGTTTATTGCTATAATTTGACATCTTTGCTTTCTATTTCGGATTTTAGCTTATTAACTTAGTCTTTCATTATTTTATGCTTGAGTCATTTTTCTTTTGTGATTGGGTGAGTGGTAGGATGTGTTTGGAACTCACCATTAAATAAATTGAAAAGTTTGCGTATTTTTGAGTCTTGCTTGTTTTTGAAAATGTTAGTGTTTTCAGAATAAACGTTTTAGTAGTTGAACAAAGAAGGATCATTTTGGTGCTAAATACGGGTGTAAATGAATCGAGTGGAGTACAAATAGTTCCCTACTCGAGCTCGAACTCAAAATTTTTATTAGGCTCAAGTTCGAGTTCGAGCTCGAACAAGCTTTAAAAATAGGGCTCAAACTTGAGAACAAAAAATTTGATGAAGCTCAAGCTCTCTTTAAAAAGTAAAACAAGATCGAACTCGATCTTGAAACTATTTTCTAGTAATTCGACTTTTTTTTGTAGGAAAAAGATAATTTTTTTAAAGAGTATAGGCATTTTAGTAATTTTAGATATGACAAAAAATTAAAAAAATTATATATGTGCTTGAAAAGCTCGACGAGCACTCGAACAGAATATGCATAGCTCGAGATCGGCTCGTTAGGAGTTTCAAGCTTGGTTAACTCAAGCTCCAGTCAAAATTTTGACCTATCTACTCGGAAACAGCTCACAAGCAGCTAGGTTCATTTACATCCCTAGTGCTGAATGATTATATAGATCTAATGGTAGCATATAACTTGTAGTATTGTATTGGTCGTTTTGATTTTAGTGAAAAAATGGATAGTTCTTATTGCGAGTACTTATTCCAAAAACCAACTATTTTCGATTTCAAAAAGAGAATAGTTCGCTTATCGGTTTTGAAATAGTTTATTTAGAATATCTTTTGCTCAATTCTCAAAAGTTCTAATTATTATCACGATTATTCTTTTGGAAAAATATTTTAAATGGTTATAAGGAAATGTATTTGGCTATGTGTGTGTTTTGCATTTTTGTAAGTATTGGATCTATCTTATGAGTGATTAATTCTAGATATGATTTGGTGTGTTTGATTCCTCTTCCTTGGCTTAGGTTGCATGTAATTCAAAAGAAAAGCAAAAAAAGAGAAAATAAAAGAAAATACAAAAAATATGTGCTTTCTTGTGTTAGGAATATGGCGAGTTGAGGAATCGGCATCAAAATGTCATGCCTTCGAGTGCCAGTTTCAAGGGACAAAGTTACTAGTGAAGAGGAATGCCTTTATTTCTTTTAGTCCTAGGGGCAGTGCTTCTACCCGGGCGGTACAAAGTAAACCTCTTCCGTAGAAGTAGGTAGTTATCTAACCCTCAAGAATTTGTTGAAGGGGGGCCCTCTTATCTACCAATGGAAAGATCTCCATGTGTGGCATGATAAGGAATCCTAGAAAAGATCAATTGAGAAGTATGCCATTAGAAGTAGAAAACAAGGCAATTAGAAGCAAAGTCTAACATCGAAATGAGTCTTTTAGATGCTAGTGTGCCAACAATTTGGGGGTGTTACATTGTGTACTATCCATCATCGATGTTGAATTAATTGCTCCTAACTAAATTACTGCTTTCATTGCGTAACATGTGCATATTATATTATATGGAGTTCTAATGATCCTTTCATTTTCAAGTTGTTTGTTTGGAATGCATGATTGACTCTTGGTCTTTTTGAATGGAGTAAAACATGTTTTGGATAATCTGGTTCCTCTTCTGAGAACCTTTTTGATTGAGGAAAATGGTTTGCAGTTTGAAGCTTTTATTGTCAATTGAACAAGTTTTTGAGAAAAGGAATCATTAGAGTAACCATTTGAATTCTTCAGACTTATATACTATTTGTATTTCTTGAGATATTGTAAATGATTCAAAGTATATTTGGATTCCATGACTTATAGTTTGTAAACTTGGTGGTGTTTTGTGTTTCTTTATGTAGTATTCGTTATTATTTTCTTTTTCTTTCCTTATCTTTTCTAGAATTAACATTTTGCTCGGGATGAGTGAAACCTTAAGTTTGGTTGTGTGATAACTCTAAAAAATTAGAATTGTATATACCCTAAATTTATTGGTTTTGGTACTAGTTTCGAGCATTCTTAGTGTTTAAGTATGTAACTTTGTCTATTTTTACTTGTACGGGTTAGTATGCATTTATTTAGTGTTTTAATGCTTATTTAGGTGTTAATTATCTTATTTTATTATGTTCTTGTATTTGGAGTTGTATCTTGTCTTTAACCAAACTCTGTCGAGAGTTAGGATTTTCATTCATCTTTGTTTGATTTGGTTTTCTTAGTTTTTGTGAGTGTTTTGTTTAAATCTTTAGGATTTATTTCAAAAATGAGAACCACCCAAAAAAGGAGGGATGGACACCCTTTTACTAAAAATAATTTCCCTATCTAGGATACCCTATTTTCTAAAATTATGCAACTTGAATATAAAACTAATTAATTTGATAATGTATGGCATGAATAATATTCCATTATCCCATGTAAGGGATATTTGACAAAATTTGATGAATAATACTAATTAGGAAATTTACGAGCACTTCTTGTTGACATCGTATGTGTTCTTGGCTGCTTAACTAAGCCTAAATGATTTCTTCCTATCTTTGCTATGTTTCTTTTAAATTGCTTAAACTCCTGTTTTTGAGACCTGGACAGTTGCAATTTCCTCCTTAGAATTTTACTTATGGTATGTAAGTCCTTGTAGAGAAAAGAACAAAATCACTTGGAGATTCCAAATCCAAAAAATATGGAGTTACATTAACTGGCTATCTAAAGCATTCCATTGTTGGCTCTTTTCTTGCCTCAGAATTTAACAATGTCCACTTTCTGGCAGCTCGTTAATTAATGTCCTATCAGCTGAATCAAATGAATCCTTATGTTGCGTCTTATCTATCTTAATAGTTGGAGGTGTGGTGTAATCCATGCATGTTTTTTCATGGCTAGTTAGAGTTGGGGACACTCTTTTATTGGCTTAATAACCTCATTTGATGTGGACTGGATGGCCGAATCCGTGGATGGGGAGAAATGGGAGTTCGAATTTGATGGGTTGTCCAAACTCTTGCAAGAAATGTCCTCTCCATCTGAAAAAGAAGAAGGTAATTTAGCTATTTGATATGTGATAGTCATCCAACATACTCTAGTTCAAAATTTAGTTGCCAAAATCGAATTGTCTTAATTTGTGGGTTGCTCATTTGAGTTGGTCAACACTTGCATATTTGATTGTCTTGTTGCTGATTTTTCGAAACCAATCTCTATATTTGTGGGATTCAATTTTTGAATTTCATGAGATTGAGAGGATTCGGTTATAGCCACTACTGAGGCACTTGGCTCCTTCACCTAAACCACCATTGGATTAGCTGAAATAACCACTTGGGCCACCTTTAGGGCCACCTTTAGAGCTACCTTCACCATTGGAACCGCCACCTCTACTAATTTTTGAGCCACCTATAATTCCTTCTCATGGGCTATTCTTGAAGATCTTGCTTTATTGTTAATGGCTCTCTACTGGAACCCATTGAGTCTTTGTTTGCTTCCCTGATTGTGATTCAGTAGTAGCCTTCTTGCTTTTATCTTGAACTTCTAGAATTGCTACCAGCTTTGAAACCTGAGTCTTTACTGTATCTTGAGAAATTACTGCTCCTACCATGCACTTAGCCAAGCAATGGCCAATCTTGTGACATTTCTTGCAGTAGCAAGGGAGCTCGTCATAACCAATTTTTTGCCATTTGCCATTATCACTACACCTAGCCATAATCTAAAAGGAAGCTTAGCTAATAGATCAAACTCCATGCATACCTTAGCTATATTTGGTCTTGTGATATTCTTCGTTGCTAAGTCCAACTAGAGAGGGGTTCAACCCGCTTGGGCTAGAGAGAAAATAGAGTGCTTGTTAAAGAAAAGCACTGGTAAACCTTCAAATGTAATCCAAATTGGAACAATAGAAGGTTTAATGTCTGGAATGAACAAAGGATGCCCTTTAAGAACACGTATTTGAAAGCCATTAATGAACTAGAGAAGATGATGCAATTGAGACAGCATCTCAGATAATCTTCTTCCAAAAGAAAATGATTTAATACTTGTTTGTGATTAAGAAAGCCTATGGTAAAATTACCCTTGAAACCAATAGTTTGAAAGCTTTTTCGAACAATTTCCATCTTAGGCCTTCCCTTAGGAAAATTACTTGCAAAAGTGAATCGAAATGGGGCAAATTCTTTACTTCTTTAGTGAAAAAAATAGCTAGTTCTTCTTTGTAAGTCTGCAATTACTTTAGAGGTTGATTAGGCATTGGAGGTGGTTTGCCAATTGTTTGTTGATTACCTTGGAGGGCCTTCACAAAAGAGCGTGTCTGGCTAAAGGGCAGCCTTCTCGGCCATGGCCGAGAACCAACCACAAAGATAAGCTTTTAGTGTGAGAAAATTTTAGAGAGAGTAGAGAAAATATTTTCTGGCTATTAATTTTTTTAATGATTTTATTACATTTATTAATATGCACTTATGTGTTAGGGTTCTACAAGAGAAAATGGCTCAGCATCAATTGGACATCGAATGGAGATTGTTGGTGCAAAATAGCAAAATAGTGTTAGAGTAGAGGCCATACTATGGTATGGAATTCTATTAATAGAAAATCCGTGTTACGGTCCAAATTTTCTAAGGGGCAAAATTTTCCAAATTGAGCCAAAAAGTGGTTGAAACTTCTCCCCTAACCTAGCACCATAAATAACACATTTAAGCCTATTTTTCTCATAGTAGTGATGCGTTAGTAGGTGTAGTTTAGAGTTTTGACCTCTCCACTTGGGGAGAAACCTTTTAAGTTGAGGTTTTATTTGAATGCCTTACATTAGGTATAATTTTTTTTCTAATTAAAAATTGAATCTTTCCATTTGTAAGTGTACTACTTATGTATGAACAACTTTAGTTAATATTTAATTTAATGCTTCTTTAGTTTAATTAGTTTAATTGCTTCCACTAAATTACTTTCTATACTTTCTTTCTTAGTGTAATTAGTAGATTAGTTTATGGACCTTCTTAGTGGATTTATGCATTACTAGTGCTAATTTAGTGTAGGGTGTTTAATTTCTTGTTAAAATGATTTTTTTTAACATGCTTTCTTAAAAAAGATTTCTTTAGTGATAATACTTGCTTTTATGCATTAGTTTGCCTTGGGTTTAGGTTTGAACATGTCAATTTCCAATGTGTACTGATTGATTGGTGGGTTGAATCTTGAAAATGGTAGATAATTGAGTCATAGATGGTGTTTTGAGAATTAGGCAAGAGAACAGGGTCAATTGTTGAGCCAATTTTGTGGGTTTTAGCACAAAATTATGAGCATTAAGTGTTAATTTCTAGACTAATTATTTACTATATTAGGACAAATGGCAGTCAACCCAAGATGCCATTTTTTAATTGGTATAGCTCCATATCATGTGAATGACTTAGAATCATAAGTTAGGCTAAGGGATTTATTCATACTTGGGAGCACTAAATTGGACCTATTGAAGCACTTGACTCAATCAATTGATTAAATCCTAGGAACTGGGCTCATCAAACCCTAACCCGTTTTACATTTTCTTTCTTAATCTTCTTGCAATTAGTTTTACTTAAATTTATCTGTAATAAATCTCATAAAATAGTGTTCTAACCTAATAATCACCAACCAATCCTTAATGGTTTGCTCCTTACTTCCACTTACTACTATTTTACCCCATATACTCACGTTTGAGGGGTGATCTATTTAGTAGTAGAATAGGTGTTTGTAAATGCATAACTAGATGTGATCATACACTACAGATACTTTGCAAAAAATATGGTTTATTTTGTTGCAGTTCCACTTTCTTATTTTGAACATTAATTCCTTTCAATTCCTAGGTCATTTCAAGATCAAGACCATATCTTCGTCATTATTCGCCATGTCAAAAATTATTTTGTGGACCTTCATAAGGACATACTCAACTACTTCATATGGAATCGTTGTAGTTCTATTAGCTAATATTAAACAAATAGTCGTCGATTTTTGCACCCTTCATCCACACACTATTAACTGACTGAAAAAGAGAATTATTTTCATGTATTTTAACTTGAATTTTATTTGGTTTCTGAGACTTTGTATTTAGAAAGTAGAGGTATTTTATAATTTCAGGGTTTTTGTGTCAAAATGTTCGTTTATGTATTTTAGTATTTAAATACACTTATTTATGTGTTTTTTTTGGGTATTGCTATAGATTCGAAGTGTTTCGGTGGTCAAACGAGATGAAAACGAAACACGAACAGAGCAAAGTAGCAAGGCCATGTGAGAAGCTGGGCGTAATGGCACCTAAGAGGGCTCAATTGTGCCCTTCTACTAGTTTCTAAGTGCCGTTGGGCCTTGGGGTCTCAGCCATGCCTCTGTTGCTCTAGAAATAGGAGAAAATGCATTTTAGGAATTTAAGGCTTCTTAGGTGCATTTTTTACCTACAAACTTGTAAAATCCTATTGAGTACTATAAATTATTGTCTTAGGGTTTTAGAAACATAGTATAGAGTAGATTAAAACTAGTTATAGCCGCATAGAGGAAAGATTATCAGGAGATTGAAGAACAATTCTCAAGAGACGAATCATCAAGGCGAAGGAACGAAGAACGAACTAAGCATAGTTTTTCTTTTGTTCTCTTTCCTTCGTGATTTCATACTCTGTGATGGTTGTAAAACAATCTTTTGATGTATTGATGTCTATGATTATACAGTAATTCCTTAACTAGGGTTTTGTTCAAAATTTACCGTGATAATTCATTGTTGAGATTTTGTGTTCCTTTCAGTTTCTCATATACATTTGCTTATTTGAATTATTCTTAATGGCTCTAGATGATTGATCACCCTTTAGAGTGATTTACAAACTATAATTGGAATCAAGAGGTGTTTTAGGGTTAGGACGGGTTCAAATAGACTTTATTTGGAATATTCTATGAATGATTGAACCATTTCATGGGTAAGGATAGACATATACCTATTCAGCTTAGGCAACGAAGTTAGGGTTCATTAATATGCACTTATCATGACTTGAATTCATATAGACGTATAGTGGTTTGGTCAGGGTTATTAGATTTGCGTGTGTTTAACGGAAATATGCGATTACATCAAACCCTAGATTAGTAATCAAACTGAAAAATTGAAAGAACGGTAAATCAAAGCAATTAATTGGATTATTAAATGAAGAATAAACCCTTGGTCAAATATTAATTACTTTCTATTTCTTTATTTAGCCGGGTATTCCTTTATTTTTAATACAATTTCCTTATTCCATTGTTTAAATAGAGTATTGCATGTGTCATTTGGTAGTTGTCAACCTCATCAAGCATAGTTCTCGTGGGAACGATCTCTACCAGCTCTATATTACTTGTTCAACACATGCACTTACGTACACTAATAATGTTAATAGCCATGAAACAAGAACAAGTTTTTGGTGATGTTGTCGAGGACTTTATTCTTGACGTTGTTATGTTTTGCCAATATCAGAAAAGCATTTGAACTCTAGTTTAAATTTTTTCTTTTCTTTTATTTTGTTTCCTGTTTGTTGTTTGTGTTTTGTAAGGTTTTTCATCAATTTTATGCCTAAAAAGCTGAAGGGGATATTGCTTCCTTTGGACATAGAAATTGAGAGTACAACTAGCCATTTTTAGAAGGAAGGCAAGGAGGGATTTCTAGCCGATCCTAAAAATGGATTGTGGTTATGATCCTTTTAATCCAGTCATACAAGTACTGCTAAACTAGCCTAAACTGAGGTCTCTGAGGGACTTTGACATACTATCTATAGATGGACTTTAGTCAAGCATATTGAAGCGACCAATTTAGGTGAGTAACATTGAATTGAAGTCGCAAATCATTTAGATGGTGCAATCATCAACTATGTTTGATGGGTTGCCGAGTGATGACCTAAATATTCACATCTTCAATTTCTTGTAGATTTGTGACATGTTGATGTTACGGCATAATGGAGGTTCAGACAATGCCATAAGGCTTAGGCTTTTCCCATTCTCACTAAGGGATAAGGCCAAGGCCTAGCTAATTTCTCAACCTCCATAAGCAGTGTTCTATCATGATCTGGAATGTCTTGTACAGAAGTTCTTGACCAAATTCTTCCCACTATCAAAGACAGTAAAGTTGAGAAACGACATTACTTCTTTGTTCAACATGATAATGGTCTGCTCTTCGAAACTTGGGAGTGATTAAAAGGTCTACTAAGGTTGTGTCCACATCATGGTTTTCCAGATTGGTAGCAAATTCAGATATTTTACAATGGTTTGCAAGGGCCAACCTAAACCATTATTAATGCAGCCGCTGGGGAGGGGTCCATAATGAGAAAATTTATGATGAAGCAGTACAGACGTTAGGGGATTGTCATCAAACAACCATTAGTGGTTGAACAAGAGAGTAGAACAAAGAAGAACGATAGGACTTAACAAAGTTGATGCTTCAATAGCTTGTACAGCACAGTTAGTTGCACTTAGTAAGAAAATAGACAATATGGGCATTCAAGGCAGACAAATTTATAATCCTTTCATTTCTTGCGAGGTATGCCAGGAGGGAAATTCTACAAAGTAGTAGCTATATGCCCAAACAATCAAGAGACAACAAATTACATGGGAAACTATAACATGTATCAAATCAATCCATATTCCAACACATAATCCAGGTTGGAGAAACCACCCAAACTTTTCATAGAACAATAACTAGTAGGGTGCACCACCATCATCCATTAGGCCACATGCTCTACCCGGGTTTTGGAATCAACAAAGACTGTCACAACAGGAGCAACAAAAAAAGGATAGCACGGAGGAGTTACTGAGACAATACATGGCCAAAAATGATACAACACTCCAAAGTATGAGTGCATTGCTGCAAAGCCATACGCGTTCAATATGCAATCTGGATGTCCAAATAAGGTAGATAGCCAACGCAATCAGCAATAGGCCTTAAGTACTCTCCCAAGCAACACAATAATAATGTTGCAAAGAGAATCCGAAGAACATTGCAAGGAAATAACACTTAGGAGTGGGAAGGAAATTGGTAGAGGATGATAAACGGATGAAGGAATAGGAATCACAAGTAACTAGATTTTGGGGAAGAAGATGGTAGTCCAGATGAAAGTCCTTGGGAAAAGATGTAGAACAATAAATTGATATTTCCACAAGTACCTTTACCCAAAGATTGAAAAGCAAATGTCAGATACCCAACTTAGAAAATTTATGGAAGTTTAAAGAAGTTCATGTAAACATTCCTTTTGAGGAAACATTGGAGCAAATGCCAAGCTATGTGAAGTTCACAGAAGATATATTTGATAACTCTAGTAAACTACAATTATTTAACCTCTTTAAACTAGTTTATTGTTATTATTTTTTGGGTTTTAGGGTATATTTATGTGTTTTTGTTTATTTCATTGCACCTAGTAGTTGCATTTGTATTTGTGTAAATATTATCATTTCTGTGTTAATTTTAGTTTAAATTGTTACTTATTAGGTTTTTGAATGTTTTATAGGTCTAGAATCAAGGACATAGGGCATAAAGAATTGGTGCTGTCAAAGGAAGAAGGGTAAAAAAGGAATTTCAAGTGCTAGAATTGAGCAGCAATCCATATCACAATATGGAAATTAAGCTGTGAGTCCATATAGTGATATGGACACAGAATTCGAAAGGCTTAATTTAAACTCCATATCCCGATATTACATTCGATATTACGATACGAAGGGGGAATTCAACAAATGTAATTTTGCCAACTTTTGTAATCCAAAAGCTCTATTTAGTTCTTAAGTACTAAACTTGTCTGACCAAGAAGTAAGTAGCATGTGGTTTAGAAAACACATTATAGAGTGTGTAGTTGGTATATTGCTACTTTTAATTTAGATTAGATTAGAGCTTTCTTTCCTCTCAAGACTTCTTCTTCATTAGAGCTTTCTTTACTCTCAAGACTTCTTCTTAACATTAAAAGTGCTCTTTTAATTTCATTTAGATCTTGTCTTCAATTCTTAGCAAGTTTTAATTTTGATTAGTTAATCTTAGTGAACTTTTCGTTAGCTTCTAGTAGATATAATTTGTACATGTTTTAGCTTAAGATTTCTTGAATATCAAGTTGCGTCTATTTCAAGTTTTCTTTAAAGTTCTTAAAGTCTTTGATAATTTAGTGAATTTCTAGATTAATTTTTCAATTTCTAACATTAGTCTTTAGTAAATTTTAATGGGCTTTCTTTAATAAAAAATTCAAAAATTTCTAGTTTTAATCTAGTTTTCTTTGCAAATTTCTATAACTTCAGTTTAGTAAGAAAATGGAAATTTCTTTGCTTTTATGTTTTCTTTAGTCAATTTAGGTTTACTTGCCTTATAATTCTCATCTTCTTTTAGTTTACTTGCTTCTGTTACAGTAACATCATTAGTTCTCTGTTAGTAATTTACTTGGTTAATTAGAATATAGTTTACATGCTTAATTGTCTTACTTTTAGTAGTTTTAACTATTTCTCAATCTTAATTTGTTTTAATGTTAGGTTTATGGATATGATTAGGGTTAGTTTTCTCTCTATGTAGACTTGCCCTAACTATGCAATGACCTTCGAATCCTAGTACTTGCCAACCAACAATCCTAGATGTGGAATGATACCCGCTTCCAATATACTATTACCTACTCCGTATACTTGCGAGCGTGAAGGGTAGAGTAAAAGGGTTTAGTGTGGTTTTTATTTCATAATTTTGTTTGATTTGAATGCTACACAAGCAAGCGAATACAATGCTTGTAGAGGCGAACAAATTTTTGGCACTGTTGCCGGAGATTGTTCTTGGTATATTGGCAATATTAGGTGCTTTAAAGGTTGCGTAGATTAGGCATTTTTGCCTGTTTTAGTAGAATAACTTTAGTGTAATTAGGGGTTTTTTCTTGTTTATGATAGATTACTTGCTTTTGGAAAAATTAGCACTTGAGATCGACTGGTTTGAATTTTCTATTATAGTGCATGGTATTAGAGAAAGAACATGAATTCATTAGCCTTGATGATGAATTGGAAAGGGATTTGAGAAGGATTAGAAAAGAGAAAAGGTTACAACAAGAATTGGAAAGAATCAACATGAAAAATCCTCAACAAAATTGAAGGATCTTCCTGCGTGAATGATGGTAATGAAGAAGATGTAGAAGGAATTGGGAATAATGGATTGGGAGGTATCAACCTTGGTAATGAAAATGAAGTCAATAGAAATGGTAATTTTAATGGTGAAGTAGGCAATACTGGAAATGGAATCAATGGAATGGAACACTGTTAAGAGATTATGCAATGCCAAACTTTGATAGGGTGAATTCTAGCCTTGCACGTATGCCCGTTCAAGCCAATAATTTTGAATTCAAGCCCACTCTTATTCAAATTTTACAAACTCATTCAATGTTCGGTGGGAGTCCAAATGAAGATCCATTTACACATTTAATGAATTTTGAGGAAGCATTGGACATTTTCAAATACAACGAAGTCCATCTCAATTGTATCAGAGCATTTCCCTTCTCTTTGCGAGATAGAGAAAAATAGTGGTTGCAATCTTTTGAATAAGGGATATTCTAATGTGTAACCATTTGGCTCAAGAATTTTTGGTGAAGTATTTTCCTCTCTTAAGAACTATGCAAACTTAGAAATGAAATAACTTCCTTTAAGCAAGACATGGGTGAAGGTCTTAGTGAGGCATGGGAAAGGTTTAAAAAATTGTTGAGAAGGTGTGCACATCACGCTATCATTCTTTGGCTTCAAATTCAAATATTTTATAAAGGCTTGTATCAAGAGACTAAATCAATTGCAGATGTATCCGCGGGAGGTTCCGTGTCTTTCAAAATACCAGAGGAAGCTCAAGCATAGGTCAATAGGATGGTGTCTAATTATTACTATCATGATCCTATTGGTCAACCTGGTGCTCAACAACAAGTCCAACAAGCCAATGTTCAACAAGGAGGTGTTCTGAATTTGAACTCAAATTATGCATTGCTTGCCCAACAATGAATGATGATGAATGTTATGAATAACTTGAAGAAAGTTTTAGAGAATTTGGGAAGAGTAAATACCGTAAATTCTGTAGCTTCATCGTCTCTAGCGCCTCTTGTTTGTAATTTTTGTGGTGGTGGTCACTTAAAACCCATATGGTCAATGTGAAGTTTTTTGAGGTCAAATGAACAAATGAATTACATTTCAAATCTACCATCCTCTTCAAGAAATCTTCCCGATGTCTATGGCAATACCCAGAACTCCTAATGGAGAAACCATCCAAATTTTTTCTTGGAGCAAACAAAATCCTTCTTATCAACCTGACCATTGACTACAAAACTTCCAAAGATAAGCCTCATCCTATTCTAGACCTTACCAACCTCCTCATGAAAGGAATTTCCAAGCCAATTGTTATCCATATCAACCAAGTCCTTCTTACCAATATCAACCACAAAGGCCTCCATACCAACCTCCTGACTATTTCCAACCAATGTATAATGATCACTACTTTCAAAGGGACAATGCTCGCGAGGATAAACTAAGAAGGGAGTAGGATGCTTCGAGGAGAGAGAATGAGATTTGAAGGAAGGATTATGAAATTTCAAAAGGGATCAAGAGGCTATCAATAGGAATCAAGGAGCTACGAAAAGGAACTTAGAAATACAATTCAAATTGGTCATGTAGCTCGACACACTAATGAAAAGCCAAATGGGGCTCTTCCTAGTGACACAATTCCCAACTAAGGGACCAACTTGCAAGAGATCAAAATGGAAGGAAACATGTGAAAGCCATAATTACTCTAAGAAGTGGTAAGGAGTTGCTCAACCAAAAGAAGGATGATGGAGGCAAAAAGGCAAACGAACATAAGGAAAATGCCAAAAAGGAGGAATTAGTATCCAAGAACGAAAAGGTCAAGGTGCTTGATGAGCCCAAGAATGAAAGAAAAGATAGAGCGGAAGAGCATTCATTAAAGCGTAACAAGACAATTCAAATCCCATTTCCCCAAAGATTGAAAAATGAGGAAAAAGCAAAGAAATTCAGATGGTTCTTGGATATCTTCAAAAAGGAGTGAATCAATATTCCCTTCATTAAGGCTTCGGAAAAAACATGCCCAGTTATGCTAAGTTCATGAAACAATTGTTGACAAGTAAGAGAAAGCTTATGAGAGATGACAATATTGTGCTTACCCGAAGAAAGTAGTGAAATTGTTCAAAAAAACCTTCCACCTAAAATGAAGGATTCAGGGTCTTTTACCATTCCTTGTGAGATTGGAGGCATGAGTTTGGAGAATGCCTTATGTGATCTTGGAGATTCAATAAATTTGATGCCATTGTCTTTTAGAAAGTTGATCGGTAGTGGTTTGAAACCAACCAATGTAACACTTCAACTAGCAGAATAGAGCATTAAGCAACCTAGTGGAATAGTTGAAGATGTGATAGTTAAAGTTGGTAAAGTTTTCTACCGCCCGATTTTGTCATCCTTGAAATGAATGAAGACTCTAACATGCCAATAATTCTTGGAAGGCCATTTTTAGCCACTGGAAGAGCATTGATTGATGTGCAAGAAGGGAAGCTTCAATTATGAGTCAATGATGATTGCATCTTTTAGTATTTTTGATTCACTTAAATTTCCTTTATATGATGATGTTATGAGAATACAAGTGATTGATGAAAATGTCAAAAAAAATTTTGGGGACAACTTGATGGAGAAAAATGTAAAGAAGGGATGAAAATAGACGAGGAAAAATGTGGAAAGCAGGGTAATGGCCAACCTATAATTGAGGTTAAAGAAGAAGTTCTACCTCTGGAAAAGGAGAATAACATTGGGGAAGTTAAAGGTAATACGGGGTCTCACATTATTGAACCCCTCAAGGATGAGTTGAAAACTCTTCTTTGTCACCTTCGGCATGCTTTCTAGGGTGATAATGATACATATCCAGTTATTGTGAGCTCTTCTTTTTCTAAAGAAGAATTGTGCAAATTGCTTGTGGTTTTAAAGAAACACTGAATGATACTTACTTGGAGCATTAGTGACATAAAAGGGATAAGTCCAACTATTTGTACCCATAAAATCATTTTGAATGATGGCTTCAAAACTTGTACGCAACCCCAAAGGCGTTTGAGTCTTGTTTTGAAAGAGGTTGTGAGAAAAGAGGTCTCAAAACTCTTAGATGGCGGATGATAATTTTTATCCTTTAAGTGATAGTGATTAGATTAGTCCAAGAGAAGTGGTTCCCAAAAAAAGAGGATTTATGGTTATATCTAATGATAAGAATGAGTTGATAGCATCAAGAGTTATAACCGGGTAGCGTGTGTATTGATTTTCAAAAACTTAATGAAGCTACTAGAAAATATCATTTTCCTCTTACTTTTATTGATCAAATGTTGGAATGACTTGCGGGGTATGCCTACTATTGCTTTTGGATGGTTATTCGAGATATTTTAAAATTTTCATATCTCCCAAAAACCAAGAAAAAACCATTTTCACTTGTCCTTTTCAAACATTTGCTTAACGGCTCTTGCCTTTTGGGTTATGTAATCCTCCATACATGTTTCAAAGGTGTATGTTTTCTATATTCCATGATATGATTGAGAAATGCATTGAAATTTTCATTGATGATTTTAGTGTGCTTGGGAATTCATTTGATGCATACTTGCATAACTTATCTCTTGCTCTTGAGAGATGATGCAGTGAGGGGACTAACCTTGTTTTGAATTTGGAAAAAATATCACTTCATGGTAAATGAAGGCATAGATTTGGGACTTGAGGTCTCCTCAAAAGGCATAGAAGTGGACAGGGCAAAAGTTGAGGCAATTACAAAGTTACCTCTTCCATGCAATGTGAAAGAAATTAGGAGCTTTCTACGTCATGCTGGATTTTATAGGCGATTTATTAGGAATTTCCCTCATGTTTCAAAACTTTGTTGTGCATTATTGCAAATGGATGCTCCATTTGTGTTTGATGATGCTTGTTTATGTTTTATTCTCTTGAAGAAAGCTTTGATTACCGCTTCGGTCATAGTTGCACCAAATTGGGAATTACCTTTTGAATTAATGTATGATGCAAGTGATTATGCTTTGGCCATGGTGTTTCGTCAAAGAATAAATAAGGTTTCACATGTGGTTTATTTTGCAAGTCGTACTTTGAATGAGGCTCAAGTGAACTATTCTATTACTTAGAAGGAACTTCTTGATGGCTATTGTTTTTGCTTTTGATAAGTTAAGGTTATATCTTATCTTTGGCAAGGTCATTGTGCATATCAATCATTCGGATATCAAATATTTGTACTCAAAAAGTGATGATAAGCCTAGATTTATTAGATGGATTCTTTTGTTGTAGGTGTTTGATTGGGATGTGGTTGATAAGAAAGGAAGTGAGAATACTATCGCCAACCACCTCTCAAGAATAGAAGGACCAATGGGAATGAGCAATGATGATGTTCCCATCCAAGAAACCTTTCCAATAGAGCAACTAATGAGGGCTGAAGAATCTATGCCTTGGTATGCTGATATTGTCAATATTTAGTAGGCATGTGATTCCTTCAACTTTGAATGGGGATCAAAAGAAAAAGTTTCTTTTGAAGGTCAGATACTACTTTTGAGAGAACCCTTTCTTGTACCGAAGATGCAAGGATCAAATTATAAGTAATTGTGTTCCTAGTGAAGAAGTGGTTGTTATCCTTTATTATTGCCTACCATATCACCAGTAGGAAGACATCATGTTTCACAAAGAACGGCAACCAAAGTCTTGCAATGTGGATTCTATTTGCCAAGTCTTTTCAAGGATGCTAGGGATTATTTCTTGCAATGTGTAGAGTGTCCAAGAATGGGGAATGTGTCAAATAGAGATGAGACACAAATCAACAAATTGTAATTTGTTAAGTGTTCGATGAGTGGGGAATTGACTTCATGGGCCTTTTTCCTAGTTCTTACAATAAGAAGTAAATCTTTCTAGTGGTAGATTATGTATCCAGATGGATTAAAGCCATAGACATTACCTACCAACGATGCTAGAGTTGCAGTGAATTTTGTGAAGAAGAATATTTTTACAAGGTTTGGGGTACCGAAGGTTATAATAAGTGACGGAGGAACTCATTTAAAAAATGCCTTATTTGAGTCATTGTTGTAAAAGTATGATGTGAGGAATAAAACTACTCTTACTTACATCTTTAAACATCCAGCCAAGTTGAGGTGTCCAACTGATCATGAGTTGAAAAGAATATTGGAGAAAACGATGAACTCTTCAAGGAAAGATTGGTCTAAGAAGTTGAACGATGCTCTATGAGCCTATAGAACCGCTTCAAGACACCAATAGAGATCTCCCCGTACCGCATGGTTTATGGGAAGCCATGTCATTTGCCGATGGAGTTGGAGCACAAGGCTTATTGGGTAGTCAAAACTCCCAATTTTGATTGGAAAAAGGCTAGTGAGAAGAGGCTCTTGGATCTTAATGAGCTTGATAAATTTCGAAGAGAAGCTTATAACAATGCTAAGTTTAACAAGGAAAGAACAAAAACATGGCATGACAAACATATTCTAAGGAAGGAGTTCACAATTGGTGATTTGGTGTTGTTATACAATTCAAGGTTCAAGTTTTTTTCGGGCAAGTTGAAATCAAGGTGGAGTGGTCCATTCAAGTGCTGAAGGTGTTTCCCTATGAAGTGGTAGAATTGGAAGGGAAGGACACAACTTTCAAAGTAAATAGGCACCGGTTGAAGATATATCATGGAGGAGTACTTGAAGAGGAATGGGAAACCGTCCATTTATCCATCACTTGATCAATTCATGCCATAGTGAAGCTAATGACTAAAAACAAGCGCTTATTGGGAGGCAACTCAGTGTTCAATTTCAGTTTTTGTGTTGTTTATATTTTTATTTCTTGTTAAAATTTCATTTGGTTTGATTAGGTTAATTTTGATTGAGTTTTGGTTTGAACTGTTATTTATGGTTTTAAAATTTGTTAAAGAAATGGATGAAAATTATTCACTAATACTTTTGTTATTCATGTTTGCAGGTGGTGAAAAAGCTTGAAATTAAGTGAAGAAGGATTGGCAAAAATTTGGCTAGGTGTAAAATTTTGCCTTCACAGAAGTTCATTTCATATCTAGAGATGGAATTCCATATCGCGATAGGGCCTGAAATTCCTGTAGGCTGTATCATGATATTATATTACATATTGTGATATTGATGCAAATTCTGGGACTCATGAAATTTCTATCTCACCATCCATATCGCGATATTGATTGTTCACCAGGGTCTTGACTGAGGCCACATTGCGATATCGATTCTCAATTCGAAATTGATATCGTGATGTTGACCACTGGGCAGTACACTTCAAAAAAGACATCAACCATTTTAGAATCGATATCGCGATGTTGATCATTGGGCAGAACACTTAAAAAATGATATCAGCCATTTTAGAATTGATATCGCGATGTTGACCACTGGGCAGAACACTTCAAAAATGATATTAGCCATTTTCAGCCATTTTTCTCCCCCAAAAAACCCTAGCCATCGTACTCGCTTCCTCTTCTTTACTTAAACAGCCATAAGCCTCCAAAAATCTGCCATAAACATGTAAAATAAATCCCTCCAAAGCAAGGATTTGGTTGTGCTAATGACAAAATGACAAAAGTAGATGAAAATAAGGAGCTAAAAAAGAAGCACGTAGTGAAGCCTTTGAATTTGCATTCTTCGGAAAAGATTTCATACCCTCAAAGGCTCAATCTAATTCCAGAAAGGAGGAATAAGACAAGAAAATTCAACAATTCATCAAAATGTTCAAAAAGGTTAATGTTAATATTCCTTTGGTTGATGTACTCCCCAAAATGCCCAACTACGAGCGACTTATGAGAAATTTATTGGTAAGGAAGTGAAAACGGGATGATGGTGAGAAAATTTATCTCGATGCCAAGTGTAGTGCAATTTTTCAATGGAGATTACCCCCTAAACACAAAGATCCTGGTAACTTCTCAATACCGGTGATTATTGGAGGAATAACGCTATATCATTTACTTTGTAATTCAGGGGCCGGTATCAACATTATGTTGAAATCCATTTATGATAAGTTAGGAATCACCATTGCCAAACCGATTAACGTTACACTCCAGTTAGTGAACTTGATTGAAAGGAAATCGTATGGCTTGTTGGAGGACATGCTTGTGCAAGTAAAGAAGTTGGTGTTTCCCGTTGATTTCTTGGTGTTGGACATCGTCAAGGACAATGAAATACCACCACTTGGCAATAGAATCCACATTGATTCTTGGGAGGCCATTTTTATCAATTGCACATGCATTGATTAGATGTTAATAAAGGGAAGGTGATTTTACAAATTGAATTTGAATCGGTTGAAATTGATGTTTTTGATTATAATGATAATTTTCCTATTTTTGAAAAGAAATGTGCTAATTATTCACTTGATCCTTCTATTGGCAGGTCAAATGGAGAATCAAAACCATCTAGAGATGTGTGTGGGGTGAGAAAGGATCAAGAAAAAGCATCAAAAAATATGTGACGTCCAAAAGTATAAAGAGCGCAAAAAAGAGGAAATGGTTCAAAAAACAATTGGATGTGATCCTTCTATTGGCAGGTCAAATGGAGAATCAAAACCATCCAAAGATGTGTGTGGGGTGAGAAAGGATCAAGAAAAAGCATCAAAAAATTTGTGACGTCCAAAAGTTTAAAGAGCGCAAAAAAGAGGAAATGGTTCAAAAAACAATTGGATGTGCTATTGAGGACATTGGCTTTGGTGACTACAAGGAAACATGGATTTCTTCAAGGAAAAGCTAAGAATCAAGAAATGGCAGTTAAGAAGAGTGGGATTAAATTTTTTCCATGGAGACTTGAAGGAAAGGGGTGGCCAACCACCCTAGCATGTTTCACATGAGTAGGGTGCAATAGTCAAACCTAAGACTATAAACAAGGGTGCTATATGGGAGGCAACCCATGTTTCTTTTAATTTTTTTTCTTATGTTTTTGTTTTGTTTTCCATGCATTCTTGTTATTTATGTGTGCATTAAATTAATTTGTGGGAAAACGGTTAGAATAAAAGTGAGCTTTAGGTTCAAGAGAAGAGTGTTTTATGTTATTGAGTTGAAAAACTTTGCACTTGGATGAATAGTTACTAGAGTTCGCACCTGTGCACTTATACAAAATTGCAGTGCCTAGGCACAATACCAAGAAATGTTATTTAACCCTTCGAGTATAACACAAAAGGGTTAGTTTTTTTCATCCAATTTTTTCAATTCTCTCCCAAACCTCTCCCAAAGACATCACCTCTTCAACTCCCAAGTCTTCAACTTTTCAACTGATTTCTTCATCCTATATTCATCCAAATTTCAATTCGACACAAAAATTTTGCATTAAGTAAGGTATGATTTTCTCTTGTTTTCTATCTTAAATTTGTTCATATTTGGGCTTTTACTTTCATATCATTAAAGGTCCAATTTTTTATGTATAATTGATCTTAATGATTGTCAATTTTTATAAATTATGCATGAATTTGATTCCTATTGTTGTGTACATGATTTTTTACTTGAATTTCTTTTTTCAATAAGTTGAATTGTGTTTATGCCTACCATATGTTCGATAAATTGTTTGGGTTGATTTTATGTGTGAATTTCTAGTCCTATTATTGGAATTAATTCAATTATGTGATAATATGATCATAAGGATAGCTTTGTGACATTTTTCATCTATTTTTCCTTGTGAATTTGTTATTCTATAATTGTAAAGGTATATGTGATTGAGTTTACATTCAAACATATCAATACATGACAGTTTTGAGGCATAATTATGTTTATGAATTGAAATTTGGATGTTCATGTGGTTCATGGTGGTTAGTACTAAGTAATTGGACCACATTTGATTCAAATTATGGAGTTATTAGATTATGCATGCCAAGTGTTTTTTAAAATGGTTCAATGAGTGAATTTGTTAAAACACTCAGCATATATGCAAGTACTTCCATCCAAGGATGTCTTTCATGATTTGTGAGCAAGATTGTTCATCTTTTGACTATTCTCCCTTGGTATAAATCCATTAGTTCTGTGTTACTCAGAATGACCACTAATCCTGTGATACAATTTAAGTGAATAGGATGGGTTATTAATTGGAACTCTAGAATTATATAAGTGTGGGGTTTGTTTGTTTTCATAACAAATGACTCTTATAGGTATGGGGCGTACACATGATCCATCAAAGGGCAAGGCTCCCGCATCATCATCATCGGGGCGACAACAAGCACAACAGGAGAAACCCCACCAAACGACAATGCTAAAGCAAATTTCTAAATGTCATTGCCCATAAGAAATACAAAACTAACATCTCAAAGTGAGCGGCGATTAGAAAGGTATATGTACCTTGTAGGGCAATTGAGATTCACCAAGTTATATGGGAACATGGATGGAACCACTTCATTGTTACCCTTGTTGGCCCCAAAAGCAACCTAAGAGAGGGGGGTGAATTAGGTTGTTTCTAAAACAAACCTTTTTAAAGTAAATGCCACAAATAAATACTTAAGCACAAATGAATATAATAAATATTCAACAATTAAATCTTAAAGAACAAATATAAAGATATAGATAGAGAGTATCAAACCAAAGTCCCAAGCTTCTCAAGCTTGGAGTATTTTCACTAGTAGTGTCTCTTGAAAGATGGTGAGGCAATAACCTTCTTGTACACAAAGTAGGCTTACCCTTGCAGCAACTGTGTCCCTCTAGTTGAGCCAAAGAGTTTTACACAACAACCTCACTTTTGTACGCTGTTATCCCTCCACTCTTACACTTGAAGATCACTCACTAGTCTACTCTTGCTCACCCTAATTCCATCTAGTTTAGCCAAGAGAACTACACTACTCAAACCAATACAACCCACAATATTTTTAGCCTATTTCTTCCCAAATAGCTCTTATAAGTGTTTATATTGAATGCAGTAGTTATACTCTCATATTTAGCATTTACAGACTTGGGGGTATTTATAGATGCCCAAAAACTGCCCCCAACAATTCTCTAACGGCTATTTTCTATTGTTTAGAAAACTAGATGTTAGATCTTTCGGACGGCCGATGTAGTGGATGTGCGTCTGAACGAACTAGCCGTTGGACCTCTCGGACGGCCACTGCTAAACTCTCCATCCGACGCTGCGTTCGTTCTCTAAGGGTATTAGTTCAGACGTCCGAGGATGCGTCCGAACCTACGTCCGATCGATGCAATGTCTTCTAGAAATATGATCGGAACTGTTCTTCGTCCGAGACTGCTTCAGGTTCTTTGTGTCGGATGATTACCATCGTCCGAAGAGAAAGCGCTCTATCTTTCAGACAGTCATTTGCGTCCGTGGAGTCTTCCAGTTGTTTTGTTCGGATCATCATTTGCGTCCGAACCTCCTTTTTTTCTGCATACTTGTTTTCAAACCATTACTACGATTTGGTCATCATGAAAACATGATTAACATAACTGGGGTTCAACAATCTCCTCCTTTTTTATGATGACAAATCAATTGGACAATTCTAAAAACAACCATAAATATATGAATTACAAGACAAGAGAATTTTGTCCATTATTTTCTCCCCCTTTTGGCATCATCAAAACATAAGAAAAATAATGCAAGTTAAGCTCCCCCCTAAGTTTATTCTCCCCCTTGAAAGATGAATATAATTCACAAGAGTACACGGAGATTAAGTCAAGTTATGCATAACAATTCTTCCCTTCAAGAATATGTATTCAATAAGATATGAGGGAATTCATGCAAAGAATTAGGATCAAAATAATTTTTGCTCATTCCTTACCAAAAAGCATTATCAAAACAATGAAGAATGCATGTGTGATGCAATTTCTTGCAAAATAATCCATTTAAAAAGAGAATGCTCTCCCTTTCTTTAGCAAGTAGTGACTTATTATAGACAAAAATTGGGGATACATATTCCCTAGCATTGTAAACAAATTCAATCACATAGGTGAGTAACATTCAAGAGAACATAGTTCAACTTAATAAATGAAAGCACATTCTTAACACAAAATTTTAGATGTTACCCTTTTTAATGTCATCTTAGCTCATGTGTTTTGAACACCCTCCGTTGATAATCTATCTTGAATACCATAGTTCTCTTCCAAGCATACCTATATGCAAAGTTAAGCAACAATTTTTGGTACCCAAACTTTCTTGGGTCCAACTGGGTTAGTAACATGCTGAATCACCCAAATGGAATTTAGTCCCAATTTTTCATTTCTTTTAACATAACAATTTTTCTTTACATGGCCATGTTGATCAAAATAATTACAAATAGTAGTCTTACTGCCATAAAAAGAAGATTTTGATTTTATAGTGGACATAGCACAAATCATTTTTTCTAAAGGTGATAAAATATTTGTTCAAAAACATATTTCTAGTTCTTTTCTTTTCAAAAAAAAATTCTTTCTTCTTTCTTAAAATATTATCAAGATCATCTAGTCTCTTCTTCAATGAAGCTTGTTCTTCCATGATCTTGGTTTTTCCATCAATTTTTTTTTTCAAAACATCATTTTCTTTTGTCAAAGAGTTATTTTCATGCACAAGTTTTGAGTTGGCACTCAATAAAGTATTAACTTTAATTTTTAACTCTTTGTTCTTAGAATATGATTCTTTCAAACATTCATGCATTTTAAAATTAAATGATTCAACATCATTATCATCATTATCACATGAATCATCACAAGAATCACAACTAGAGGATACCTCATTATTGCCAAGTGCCATAAAAGCCATTTGAGCCTCCACATAATCTTCTTCAACTTCTCCATCCGAATTGCAATCATCCCAAGTGATTTGGAAGTTGTTGAAGTGAGGCTTCCTTGATAAATTAAGTCTTTTCTCCTTTTTTATGAAGCTTTAAATGACATGCTTCTTTTTTCCTTTGCCTCCTCGTCATCTTGTACCTTGTATTTCATCTTCAATTCAAAGAAGTTAGAGAATTAATCAAAGATTTGATAGGCATAGAATTTAAATTTTTAGAATCCTCTATGGCAATGGATTTTGGTTCCCATTCCTTAGGTAAAGCATTCAAAATTTTTTTATTCTTTTCACCCAAGGAATATTCTTTTCCCTAACCTTCCAAATCCTTTACAATATCATTGAACCTACAATACATCTTGTCAATGTTTTCACGAGGTTCCATTTTGAAGGATTCATATTTAGCCACAAGAAGTGACTTCCTTTGTTCTCTAATATCTTCATTTCCTTCATGGATTTCTTTCAATTTATCCCACATCTCCTTGGCCGATTTGCAACCTTTTACTTTAGAAAATTCATTTGCATTCAAAGCATTATACAAAATATTTATGGCTTTAGCATTTAAAGATAAATTTACTTTATCTTGTGCATTTAATTCATATATAGTCTTTGGCCTTAATCTACGAATATTTTCATCAATAATATTGGCCTCAAAAGGACCTTCATAAATAATATACCACAAATCAATGTCAATAGACTGAACAAACATTTTCATTCTATCCCTTTAATAAACAAAATTAATTTCATTAAATATGGGAGGTCCAGAAATAGAATTTCCCTCTAAAAATAAAGCATTATTGGTTGCCATGATCTTTACTCTAATGCAATTTAAGCAAAATAAAGAGACCAATGCTCTGATACCAATTGTTGGCCCCAAAAGCAACCTAAGATGGGGGGGTGAATTAGGTTGTTTCTAAAAAAAACCTTTTTTAAAGTGCTTAAAGGAAATGCAAAAAATAAACACTTAAGCACAAATGAATATAATAAATATTCAACAACTAAAGCTTAAAGAACAAATATAAAGATAGAGATAGAGAGTATCAAACCAAACTCCCAAGCTTCTCAAGCTTGGAGTTTCCACTATTGTAGTGCCTCTTTAAAGAAGGTGAGGCAATAACCTTCTTGTACACAAAGTAGGCTTACCCTTGCAGCAACTGTGTCCCTCTAGTTGAGCCAAAGAGTTTTACACAACAACCTCACTTTTGTACGCTGTTATCCCTCCACTCTTACACTTGAAGATCACTCACTAGTCTACTCTTGCTCACCCTAATTCCATCTAGTTTAGCCAAGAGAACTACACTACTCAAACCAATACAACCCACAATATTTTTAGCCTATTTCTTCCCAAATAGCTCTTATAAGTGTTTATATTGAATGCAGTAGTTATACTCTCATATTTAGCATTTACAGACTTGGGGGTATTTATTGATGCCCAAAAACTGCCCCCAATAATTCTCTAACGGCTATTTTCTATTTTTTGAAAAACTAGCTGTTAGATCTTGCGGACGGCCGATGTAGTAGGTGTGCGTCTGAACGAACTAGCCGTTGGGTCGTTCGGACGGCTGTTGCTACACTCTCCATCCGACGCTGCTTTGTCCAATCTTTCTCTGAGGATATTCGTTCGGATGTCTGAGGATTCTTCCGAACCTACGTTCGGTCGATGCAATGTCTTTTGGAAACATGATCGGAACTGTTCTTCGTCCCAGACTGCTTCAGGTTCCTTGTGTCGAACGATTACCATCGTCCGAAGTTCTTTTTTTCGGACAGTCATTTGTGTCCGTGGAGTCTTCTGGTTGTTTTGTTGGGATGACATTTACGTCTGAATCTCACTATTTTTTTGCATACTTGTTTTTAGACCATTAGTGCGATTTGGTCATCATCAAAATATGATTAACATAATTGGGGTTCAACAACCCCTATTGATGCGGTATTGGTGAGGGAATTTTATTCTAATTTGACTCGTTATGGTGACCACCAGGTATATGTGATGGGACGGCATGTGGACATCTCGGCATAAGCGATCAATCGGTTTTGCAGCTAAACCAAGTCCAAAGAAATGGGTGGCAAAAAATTTGCGATACCAAGATGGACCTCAGCACGATTACCAGTGCTCCTATGCAATGAGGAGGTACAATAGACCTTTACAACTGATGGGGAAGTAGCTCGGCATTTTGATTTCAATAGGCTTAAACCTGCATGGCAAGTATGGTTTAAATTTATTTGTGCCTGACTTGTTCCTGTAAGTCATCTCACATGTTACTTTGGAATGGGTAAAATTGTTGTTTTGTCTCACCACTGGAAGTCTGTTGATGTCAGACAGTTGATACATAACGAGAATTGTCATTTAGCGACAACTATGAATTTGGGCTGTGTGTCCACACTTGATCATAGCCTTATGTTTAAGGGACAAGTATGGCTATGGATCTGACTGAGGAAAGATTGAAGGCTGGAAAACAACTTGTGATGAAGGAGGTCATCAAGCAACATGCTGCAAGGACGTGCTCTCATGCTTCTACTTTTGAACAATGGCCATTGAACGTGAGGCGAGGACTCAAGAGGAGATTCGACAACAAATTTTACAAGAGCAACAACGTATGCGGCAGTGATTTGATGCCTATATTCTGTACCAGCATATATGGTAACAAAAAATGGAAGCTCAACAAATGGTTAGGGTGCATGGGGAGGGTACATCGACGTTTCCACCTTTTCCTCCTTGTCCTCCAAAGTTGGCCACAACTGTTTCCTCAGATGATGAGGATTGACCATATTCTTTTAAACTCTCAGACTTGATTTTTCCTATTATCTTGCATTTTAATTTATCATATTCTTTTATGTTTTATTTTCTGGCTTTATTATGTATGCCTATAAGGGGTTACGATTTCTTTCTTATCTATCAAAAAATTTAGTCTCTTGGTTTTATTGTTTTTCTTAATGTCTTAAGGGTTTTTTATGTTTTCCTTTTGTTTTAGTGATTGATGTTTTTTATTTCAACTCAAGGGTTAGTTCAACATAAACAACATCAAACGTTCTTCATTGATAGAGAAGCTTCCCTTTTCCCTTTCTCTTCTTTACTATTGCACTGGGAACAACACTATAATCTAAGTGTGGGGTGGAGAGTTTTGTTCTTAATTTCTATTTGTTTGGAGGTTTGTGTGTTCATTTTGTTCAATTTTTTCTTTCATATTTGTAGATTAGCTTTCAATTTAAGAGCTTTTCAAATTTTTCAAAATTTTGTTCACAAATTGCTTAGCATATTTCTTTGATTTTTTACTTGATAATTTTGAGCTAAATTGTCATGAGTAGGATAGTCGGATGTTGAAGACCGTCCGAAAAAAAGAGCTTGAAGTGAAAAAAATTTCTGTCAAAGCTGTAAGACGCATATGACCATCTAAGATACTGTTCATCAAGCTGTAGGATGCATATGACCGTCTGAGACATTATTCATGAAGATATAGGACGTATGATCGGATGTCCGAACCAACGTCCGAACCCCTTTCTAACAGCTAGTTTTCTGACCGTTGGAGCTCAAATTTCAACCCATCTTTCATCTCTAAATAACCCAAGGACATCCAAATGATGTGTGAAACTACTACATTAAATACAAACACTTTTAAGAGCTATTTGGGGAGAATATAGGCTAAAATATTATGGGTTGTATTGGTTTAGGTAGTATAGTTCTCTTTTCTCAACAAGAGGGAATTAGTGTGAGCAAGAGTAGACTAGTGAGTGATCTTCAAGTGTAAGAGTGGAGGGATAAGAAGTGTACAAAAGTGAGGTTATAATGTAAAACCCTTTGGCTCAACTAGAGGGACTTAGTTGGTGCAAGGGTGAGCTTACTTTGTGTACAAGAAGGTTATTACCTCACATTCTTTGAAGAGGCACTACTAGTGGATGTACTCCAAGCTTGAATAGCTTGGGAGTTTGGTTTGATAGTCTTTATCTCAGTATCTTTATTTGTTCGTTAAACTTCAATTGTTAAACATTTATCTTTGATCGTTTGTGCTTAAGTGTTCATTTGTCGCACAAAGTTTGCATTTTCGTTAAGCACTTCAAAAGGTTTATTTTTTGAAACAACCTAATTCACCCCCCCTAGGTTACTTTTGGGCCAACAAGAAGCACCATTCATTTTTTTTACTGACATGTTTTATCTACTTTTGTGAGCTATCCTAAATAGCCCTTAAGAGGTTTAATACCACATTAATTGTTAACAGGATATTAGGATGGAAGGTAGTTGTATGAGAATGTTAGAATGAATGGCGTACAGATAAGGTTAAGGGGTGTAAAAAAAAAAGAGAAATGTGTTGACCATTGTAGGTGGTGCCCATTACTGGCACTTGTAGTTGAGTGTTAGTAGATAGTGCCTATTACTGGTACCTGCATAGATATTTTTTTGTGGGTAGTGCCTATCACTGGTACTCGTTTTGGGGAATAAAAAAAAAAGGGAGATATTTGGACAAAGTTTTGGGAATAAGGTTGAAATTGAAAAGTAGGATTCTATTTTGCTTGTTGCACAAAATTTTTATGGGTCTTTGATCAAATTTAGTGTGGGGTTATTCTTTGAAGAAGGGTGTTTTAGTGTTCACAATTAGTTTTATGTCAGTGAGGTGAACATTAATTTAAATCCCTTTTTCTTATTTGTTTATCCTTTAAACAATCCCCTTCTTTGTTAGCCAAGACCCTAGCCTTACGTTACAAGCTAAAAGTTCTATCTAATTTAAATTGAGTAGTTGTTTGCATTAGTGGAGAAATGTAGGAAGAATAAGCTATGGAGTGTTGAGAAAAATTCAAACTGTTTGCATGATTTGACCTGAGTGTTTTAAAAAGTTATTTTTGTATGGCTATGCACACACAAACACTAGAATTCATGTATGGGGGTTTATTATCATTTGATTATTTTCCTTATGATGGTTTGGTTCTTGGTTATTTATGTGGATAATTGATGAGATGTGTTGAGTATGTTTTTGATTTATTTCTATGTTTTGCTCGAGACGATCGAAAACTAAGTGTGTGGTAGTTGATAAACTCACAAATATCCTATATTTTATGTATCGTTTACCTCATTTTAGTGATGTACAAGCAAGAATTGAGTAATTATGGGCTAAAATGGGTTATTTTAGTTTTTCAGGGTTTGAATGAAGAAAGATTTGAAATCGATACACAAAAGTGGAGAAAAATTGCAAATTTTGAATTTTCATATACTAGTGAGGAGCAATGCGAATGTAGTTTGGCAAAAATGGTAAAACTTTCTTGTCTGAACTCCGATTGAAGTGATTTTGGATGCATTCGAAAGTTAAAACAAATGTTTTGTGTTTTATGTGATTCCATCAGCATTAGGATAAAAATTGCAATAGAAATGGAGGCTTCCTTAATGGAAATCATGCCCTGGCACGACCAATTTGCAGAGCCCAGGTGCAGTGTCTAGTAGCTCAAATCATCATTTCTGGAAGTCACGCCCAGGCACACCTTGTTGAACAGGTTTCATGAGCTTGCTTATTTTGCAAGAGATGTCTTCCCGTAGGCCCGTTTACGAAGTAGTTCGTGTACTTATCATTCCAAAGCCCCAAAATCCTAATTTTACCTATAAATACACCAACAAAAGGAGAGGAAACAAGAATCCATCATCTATCATTGTTAGATTTTCCCAAGTATTCAAGCAAGAATTTAGATCTGTTCTCTTGTCAAGAATTCAACATTCAACGATCATCAACATTGGTTTTCACTACAATTACTGTGTTTCATTTATCTTTATGCAATTCAATTTTTACTTTCATTGCATTCTTGCTATTTAATTATCGTTCTTGTCCTATTGCATTTAAATTCTTAATTGTTTCTATAGTTGAGTAGTTAGGGTTCTATTTCATCATTTTTAATCGCTTGTGGAGAGTAGATTAATGTAAATTTTTGTTCTTGATTAAATTCTTGCAAGTAGAATAGATTGATTTAGGTTTTCAGTCAATTATATTTAATTGCTTTCCGTAGGAATAATATTTTATATTATTGTCTTGATTTTAATTTCTCGTGTTTGAATTTTGTTTAGGTTTAGACAAAAAGTTTGATTATTTCATCTAGCAAGTAAATAGGCTTGTGAACTTAATACTTGTTCCAATAGTGTTCGTGGGAGCGATCCTTACTCATCCTAGTATACTAGCGAGTGTGTGGGAGTTAAATAGGAGTTAGTAACTAAGGTTTTTTTATTATTATTATTACTTCTTCATTGTTTTCAAAAACCTAATCAACATTTCACCAAATAATGAGGATGAAAAATGATCGAAGAATCAACCAAAATCAAGCATAGAGTGAACAGCCCAGGTGGAGCCGTGCCTAAAAGAGCTCAACTGCGCCTTGCCACTGCTGGCCAGGCACAGTTGCCCTCTTGGCTCCTCTACCACTATTGGGCTAATGTGGGCAAGGGCAAGGGCTGCAAAATTGCAGCTCATTTAAATATCCTTGTGTCCCTCACATCTTCAAAACATCCCCAAACTCTTCTAAACTCTTCCCAACACAAACCCCCATGATTTATACTTATAATCTTCAATAAAGTACACAAAGAACTCACATTTTGTTTAATTTTCAGCGTTAAAGAAGGAGGAAGGTTCTCACCAAGAACATCAAGAGCGTTCACTCTTGGAGCATTCTTCTTAGGATACAAGAAGGCTTCAAGGGGGATTCTAAGCAACTAACAATTGGGTAATTTCTATCCAACCTATTACTCTTATATTTAATTCATTACCTTTAATTGTGCTTTGATTGGTGAAATTACTTGGTTGGGTTTGAAGTCTTCTAGTTGATTGTGTGTTTGTAAGTGCCTAAGAAGAACTTGTTTTTCTTGTTGAAATGAATTCATTGGCACTCTTTGACTTGTTCTTTGCCTATTTCAAGATTAATTGAGTTTTATAATTTGAATTTGGAATTATGAAATCCAAAGGGAAGAATACATCTAGAACAAGTAGTTCTAAGAACAAATATGCTAAGAATCGATTCCCTTTGGATTAAACTTATAAAAGATTTCTTGCTAATTCTAATAATAAAAAGTTATTTCTTGGAAGAGGATTGAAGCTTGATGTTCCAGCAGACATAATAACCTCATGAAACAAGTTGAACATATAAAAGAGAGGTTGGGCTAAATTTTCCATGCATTATGAGTTTGTGATTGAATAAGTTGTTAGGGAATTCTATGCAAATGCATGCTAGACATGATAAAGGGTATGTTGTGGTTAGAGGAGAGAAAACTCCTTCTACTCGTGAGTTTTTGAATGGTTATTTTGGTGTTTCATCCACTGATAGAGATGGATATGTTAAGTACCAAAAGCATTATGATCCGGATGTAATAATGATGTTAAAATTTTTATGTGATGGTGTTGATGTGTCTTTGAAATAGCTAAAAATTCTTTAGGAACTAAGAAATCTTTTCCACTGAAATTCTTGTCCCTGATTGCAAAAGTTTGGTACAATTTCATCAACACTTCAATAATCTGGGTTTGCATGCAGCTAAGGTAACTAGAGATAGGATTTTATTATACAAATTGCTTAAAGGGAAAAGCATTGATATTGGCCGTGTAATCCATGAGCAGATATTTCATATGACAAGAACGAAAATTAAGGGACTATGGTTTCCTTGCTTAATCACTTAGCTATGCCTTGATGCAGGAGTTTGTTAGGACAAGAAAGAAGACAAGCAGATTACTGCAAAAAAGAAGCCGATAGACAGTTGGGCAGTCACAAGAATGCAAACAAGTTCAAAACAATCACGAAAAGGAAAAGCATCAAGCTCAAGCAAATCATCTAACTGCCAACCAAAGTGTGGAAAAATGGTTAGTAAAGCTTGAAAGATAAATGGAGGAGCACGAATATCAATGCATGAAGGCTTTGGGGAACCTAGTTCAATATATTGGTGAAGCCACATGTTTTGATATCATAGACAACAGCTTATGTTTTATTATGTTGAATATTTTCATGATTTTAGCTATGGTGTGAAATATTGGGGACAATGTTGCGTTTTAAGTTGGGGAGTAGTGTTTATGTTTTGTTTATATTATATTTTTGTGTTCTGGTGGTGTGATTTTGTGTTTTGTATTAGTGTTAGTATGTTTATATTGTTTTTTTGATGTTTAAGTTTGATGGTGAAATTGTTAAAACTTAGGATATTTGTTTTAAATTTTAGGGTTAATTTTTTTAAAAAATTTTCATAAAATACAAAAAGAGATTTGTCAATTTTTGGGTTAGTTTTTATCAGTCTTGAAGATATCATCGTAAAAAGACTCCCTAGTTATTGAATAGCAACCTTGAAGATTTTTACGCCCTCTTTGCCTAAAGTATTGTAGAGGGATAATCCAGAAGGATTTTTTGTTTTTAGTTGTGTTGTTTATGTTCATTAACTTTTCTGAAATGTGTCATGAGTTTAAAAAATTTTAAGAGTGGAATTATTCTTTTTAGAGTGTTTGCATTGAATGTGTATATAAACCTTCTTTGATCTTTGATCCCTTTGAATTGCGAAGTGTTACTACTACACTTAAATATCTTCCCTTGAGTGAGGATGTGAAAATGAGATAATTTTTCAATTGTTGTTAGCCATGATTAACTTGCAATATTTGTTAACTTGTAACATTCATTGAAATTGTGTGTGTGTTGATGCTTGCAAAATATAAGTGAATTTTTAAGCCAATGAAATGATTTAGGCAAGTTCTTTGAACCGTTTGAGCCAAATGGCCTGACACCTATTTACATTTTATTTCTAGTATCCCTTCGTGAACCTTATATGCCTTATTTCTTTGGAAAACCATGTTATTTAGCCAACTTATCCTTTTTATTTTCCCTTTCTTTCTACTCTTCACCTTAGTAGTTAGTGTTGGTGCCTTTGGTTATCCATACTAGAGGAAAATTGATGTATAGGTGGTTAGATGGAAAAGTTAATTATTTGTGTTGGGGGTAGATTTAAATTGCTTAATTTGTTTGTGCAAATCCCCTGTGTTATGTAATGTTGTAAAAAAAGAAAAAGAAAAATGCTGAAAAAAAGAAGAAAAATATGTTTGTGTTAAGTGTGGTGAATAAAGAAATACAATTCCTTTTTAGTTGTAATAAAGAAGGTACATTTTTGTTTTCATAAGTGATGGTTAAATGCTATGGTAGTTGGGAAAGCATTCTAGAGGATATTGGTTTAACGTTGTTAATATGTGACTCAAGTGATTAGAGTTACTTTTATCCGAATTTATCCAATCCCTATGTCCCTTAGCCTATGTTACAAGGTTTAATGACATACTTGATAATTGGTTTAGGTTCATTTTTATGAGTAAGTGTTTTGTGTGTCAATTTCTTCTAAAATGTTTGTCACTTGTTAAGTTTTGTTCAATTGGTTTTCCATTGGTTAGTGAGTAGTTATATTTGCTCTCATGAGTCTGGTAGCATTTTCATAATGAAGATTTAGGGTTGATTAGCAATGTTCTTTTATATGTATGTTGAATCCATTCCTCTACTTGTTTAGTTTTTTTTTTTTTATTCCAACAGTTGACATGTTGAAGAAAATTAATGTGCTTTATGTGCTTATTGCTTGCTGTGTTTTATTTTACGAGAGATGTGTCAAAGTTCAAGTTAGAGGGTGTGTTAACTCTCTAAAAGAGAGTTAAAGCATTTTAGCTTGGGTTTTATTTGATTTTCGAGACTTTGTGTTTAGAAAGTAGGGATATTTTAGTTATTGTGGAGTTTTTGTGTCATAATATTAGTTTATGACTACTTTTAACTTTCATGTTTAAATAAACTTTTACATGAGTTTTATTGTTTTTTATAGGTTTCTAGTGATTCAATATTCAAACGGGACGACAACGGAGCACGAACAGAGCAAAACTGTGAGGTGACACCAAGAATTGGGCACGGCCGCAACTACTACTGGTTGCAAGATTGGCTACACCGGGGAGGTCTCAGCCGCGTCCCTGCTACTTCAGAAATGGGTGTAACATGCATTTTATTAGTTTACTGCTTCTTAGGGACATTTTTGATCTGCAAACTTGTAAAACCCTATTAAGCATTGTAAATAAGTGTTTTAGGGTGTTGAAACATAACGTATACTAAAATAGAGAAGCTTAAAACTAGTCATGGCTATCATACGAAAAATCATCAAGAGATCAAAGAACAACTCTTAGGAAGAGAATCTTCAAGGTGAAGTAATGAAGAACACAACTAAGCTTAGTTTTTCTTCTTTCTCTTTCCTTTGTAATTTCATTCTCTATGATGATTGTAAAACTATCTTTTGATGTATGTAGATTATTTATGTCTATGATTATACACTAATTCATTAATTAGGATCTTATTTACATTTTACGCTGATAGTTTATTATTGAGATTTTATGTGTTTCTTTCGATCTCTTATATGTATTTGATTATTTGAATTATCCTCAATGCCTCTAGATGACTGATCACCCTTTAGATTTATTTGTAAACCTCAATTCGAATTGATAGAGGAATTTTAGGGTTCGAACAGGTTCAAATAACCTTTTTTTATGATTGATTGAACCATTTTGTGGATAAGAATAGACCTATATGTCTATTCACCTTAGGCAATCAAGTTAGTATTCATTAATATGCACTAATCACGGCTTAAATTCACATAGACATATAGTGGGTTGGTTGGGATTGATAGATTTCTATGAGTTAGACGGAAACATGCGATTACATCAAACTCTAGATTAGTAAACAGACTGAGGAATTGAGAAATGATAAATCAAAGCAATTAATTGTCATTTTGGTAATTGTCAACCGTGTCAAGCAAATAGTTCTTGTAGGAATGGTCTCTACTTACTCTATACTACTTATTCGATATGTGCACTTCTATACACAAATCGTGTGTGATTACCCATGAAACATGAACACACACACGCAAACAAAGGCATCAAATTAGTAGTTGCACCTAAATCAGACATCGCCCTATCAAAATAAAAATCTCCAATTATTCAAGGAATAAAGAAAATTTCTAGATCCTTTAATTTAAGAGGTAACATTTTTTGAGTAACTGCGCTACATACTCTTCAGTAAGCATTACTATACAATCCTCCTTTATTTTGTTCGTCGAAATGACCCCCCTATATGAATTTAGCATTTTTTTTTATCAAAAGGCCATAGGCTTAATGGATCAGCCAACATCACTTCAAGATTCTAAAATGTTTATATTCAATCTATCGAGTCTAGAAATATCCCTAGCTAGCCTTGGGAGATTGGAATGATCATAGAAATGATCACATTACAAATCATGCCCAACATTTGCTAAGAAATCAACAAGGCTGATTTTGCTCCCTAAAGATATGTTGAATGGAGAAATATGCTTCATGAATTTAGCATAAATTGGTATATACTCTAGAGCATCTATGGAAAGAATGTTAACATGCAATTTCTTAAATAAATCAAAGAAATTCATAAATTGCAGCTCTTTATCACGCTTTAATTGAATGGTGGACTATGGAAGTTTAACACCCATATATAGTTCAATAGATTTCTCTTTATCACTCTCATTTCTCTTCATAAGAATGGTGTATTTCAGTTGAACAATCTGCTTGGGCCCCATCTTGCAGTAGGGTTTACTCATATCCTCTTCTTTCTCTTCTACAATAAGCTACTCTTTCGCTTCATTTTGCGGCCAAACCACCTTGCCACTTCTAAAGGTAACTTGGTTCACTTGCTCAAGTAAATTGTTAATAGTTTGCTCGGCAAGCTCGCTTGAGTCCTCATCATCAGTTTCTTCAAAAGTTGGCCTATTTCCACTTCCAAATTCTAAATCAAAACTGAACCGATTTAGTTTCAGTTTCATTTCAAGTTCAATGTAACTCTTGCCTTCTAATTTTGGCATTACTCTTTATATCATACTTGATGAGTTGACCCAAATTTGTAGATTTCCAATCGAGTACAAATCAAAGCCCTTATCCCTCACAAGACTTAGGTTTTCATTTTTCTCAAAGATGTTCTAGGTTTTTTTTCATTAAAAATATTTCCTTTTATCATATGCTGGGGCACTAGAACTAACCATTTCCTTACTCTTGGTTGATGGTTTCTTTCTTTTAGTCATTTTTCAACAATTCAACCCAATAAAGCACAATAACCAACAAATTCAAATGAGGCACAAAATTCCACCAAAACCCTATTTGCCCAATAGTCAGTAAAAAAATTTCTTTTAACATATGTTGGGATGCTAGAACTAACCTTTACCTTTGCCTTGGTTGATGTTTTCTTTCTTTTAGTCATTTTTCAACAATTCACCCCAATAAAGCAAAATAACCAACAAATTCAAATAAGTCACAAAAAATTCCATCAAAACCCTAGTTTTACCCTATAGTACCAAAAAAAATATGACAATTTGGCAACCAACAATTCAATCAACCAATCAACCTACAGATAACTAATTGATCTGATCAAATAAGCAAAACAGTACTATCAACTTCAACCAATTCACAATAGGCACACAACTTGTCGAACAATTTTGCAAAAATTCACAAATACCTCCACCCAATCACCTTCCATGAAGAATTAAACTTAGGATACTTACTTGACAAATTGACGGAACAGAAAAAGTTAAAAGTAGTACTTCCTTTTTGAACCTTGAACACCCTCAAAATCTCTTCTTCCTTTATCCAGTTGTTTCCAAGTTGAGGCTCAATGTAAAAGGCTCTAGTATAAAGTGAGAATATTTATAAAGATTGAAATTCTCATAGTTGTAGTTTTGGTGATTTGAGGAAAAAGATGGCTGAAAAATGTGCAGTTATGTATTTTCAATTGGGGTATTTAAGAGGGGTTGTGAATGTCGTAGGCGAAATGTGGGAAGTGAGTAGGGTTTTGAAAGGCTGCAATCATGTTTTAAAGTGGCTTGATAGGACCTATACAGCACCCTGAAAAATTTCCGTTTGAAGTCTTGGCTATGATCTGAACACTCCAGAAGCCGTATTTTAGAACCTCGACCATGGAATGAAATTTTTGTTCTTTAAAATCTTGGTATGACATAAAAACACCCAGAACCTCCCACTGTCCACGTTGACCGTGGCCTGAAATTGTCTTGTAAACTCTTTGATGTAGCTTGAAAACCTACATCAATTTTGTTTAAGAAATTTGGCTGTGACACAAAATTTTTCTCCTTTAAAAGCTTGGCGTGGTATGTAACCTCTTGGATTCTCAACTTTGCTCTGTTGGCCGCGACCATCTTTTGCACTTCCAATTTCTTGGTTGTAGTAAATAGCATGCTCTAGGCAAGAGTTTTCAGCTTTCTCCTTTTGTTTCCACACTAACCCTTGGCCAAATTCCTTGATTTCAACCAAGTCGAAGTCACAATTCAATCTACAATACTAATTCTAATCTACATAACAATTCCAACCTTTGAATTAAAATCTATAAACACATAATTCACACATTAACTAACATGTAAAACATGAAGTCATACCCAAGGTATACCAACGCCTTGGAAAAGAAAACTAATAATAAAATTGAAATAAAAAGAAAATAAAATTAAGTTGCCCACCAAGAAGCAATTATTTATAGTTGTTAGATCTCCTATACAAGTCGTTGATCAATTTTGGACAAAGTAGATGGTTTCCCGTCCATCATCCATCGAGCCACCATAGTAGTGCTTCAACTAGTGAGTATTCACTTTGAGTTTTGATCCCTTGTCCTTGAGCTCAAACCTTACTATACAGAAAGGCTTGTATTATCTCATATGGACCACTTTACCTCAACTTTAACATTCCTTGAAACAACTTTAATCTTGACTTGTAGAGCAATACCAAGTCCCCGATTTTGAAGTCATTTCAAAAGATTTTCTTTGTCATGCGTCACATTTGGTTATTTCGTTGTACATATTTTAGCATTTTCATAGGTTTCTCGTCGAAACTCAACCAACTTGCAATGGTCTAGTAACCTTATCTCACCTACTTTCTTCCAGTAGAAATTCAAGGCTTTAAGTGCCCAAAATTCTTTGTGCTCCAACTCTATCAGAAGGTGTCATAACTTGCCAAATACCATCTTGTAGGGTGATGTCCCTATAGGAATCTTAAAAGCGATGTGATATTTTGTAATACATCATCAAGCTTTCTTACCCAATATTTTCTTACGGAATTCATAGTGTTCTCTAATATCCACTTAAGCTCCCTATTTGAGACCTCGGAATTTACGGTTGATATGCGAGTGAAACTTTGTGTGTTACCACGTACTTGGACAATAAGCCTTCAAACTAGGAGTTCTTGAAATGTCAACCCCCATTACAAATAAATGCTAAAGGCACACCAAACCATGAGAAGATGATTTTCCTTCTGAAATTGGTCACAACCCTTTCATCATGCTTAGTTGGAAAAGCCATGGTCTTAACCCATTTTAACTAGTAGTCAATCGCAACTAAAATGTATTTGTTCGTGAATGAATTAGGGAATGGTCCCGTGAAGTCGGTGCCTTAAACATCAAATAGCACCATCCCAGAAATATTAGTTCAATGGTTGCTTATTCATTCTTGAGATATTGCCAACACTTTGGCACTTATCACGTATCTTCACATAGTCCCCAGGATCCTTAAAAAGATAAGGCCAAAAGAACTGACATTGTAAAACCTTGGAGGCCATTCTTTAATACTAGGTGACCACCAATCAGTGAGGAGTGACAATGTTAGAGAATGTTTTCTACATTCTCGTCTGGGTCACAGCTTCTATTGACTTGGTCATTAAACATCCGGTACAAAGATGCCTTATCCCAATCAAAGTACTTAACTCCTAAAAGAATCTTAGTATTTGGTTGCAATATGTTGAAGAGGAAGAACCTTGGCAACAAAGTAATTAACTTTGTCAGTGCACCAAGGTATCTCTTCTTCCTTTCACCATTAGTAGATGTTCTTTTGGGAACTATTCCTTTATGGGTAGAATGTCTTTTGATTCATTCTTTGGCCCTTCTTGCCATGACAAATGGTCGGCTATAATATTCTCACTTAACTACTTATAATAGTAAGATTCATCCAATTAGTATAGGCTTGTCATCATTTTTTTTCAACAAGGCCGAGTGATCGGTATGGATTATAATCTTCACACCAAAGATAAGAACAAAATTTATCAAACCAAACACAATAGCAAGTAGTTCCTTTTGAGAAGTAGATAGTTCATTTGTGCCCAAACAAAGTTTTACATGCATAATACACAACATGCAAACCTTTTTCATGCTTTTGGCACAAAGTGGCACCCAGGATGTAGTCACTAGCATCACAAATTAATTTGAAGGGCAATGACTAATCGGGTGCTCCTATGACAAGTGCAGTGCAAAGTGCAACCTTTAACAAACATTCATCATTAAACTCAAAAAAGTAGTGTCCCTGACAATTATGAAGTAAAGCACATAATGCTCTAGAAATATGGGAAAATTTTTTGACAAAACACTAACCAAAATGGCCATAACCTAACAACCTACTAATCGCATTAACATTGTAAGGTGGTGGCAATTTTTCAAAGATTTCTATTTTGGCCCTTTCCACTTCAAGTCTCTCACATGTGATTCTGTGTCCTAAAACAATTTTTCTTACCATAAAATGATATTTTTCTCTATTCAAAGTAAGGTTAATTTCTTCACATCTTTTAACATAAAGGAAAGACTATGAAGTCAATTATCAAAGCTAGAGCCAAAATACTAAAATTGTCCACAAACACTTCAATAAAATTTTCTACCATATCATCAAAAATCGAAAGCTTGCATTTTTGAAAAGTGTTGGGATTACAAAGAATAAAAGGCATTCTCTTATAAGTAGGGGTATTCATGGACTAGGTATCCGTCCATCAGTCCAAAAATCTACCCGAGCTAGTCTGACTGGGTCAGAAAAATATAACTGGGTACCAGGTCCATGCCTTTCACTGGGTACTTGCAAAAGCTGGTCAGATAGTGTTGGTTGATTTTGCTCAGATGAGGTAAGTGTAAAACACAATCAAACAATTAATTAAAAAAAAAAACTTTGTCAATCACGTAACCCTCACCCATACGCTGGCAAGCATAGGAGGTAGGATTGTTGTTAGTGATGAGTGAGTATCATCCCACGATGATTGTGTAGGGCAAGTACTAGATTTAGAGAATTGTTGTGCTATTTAGCAAAAATGTTCAAGGAGTTTGTCACTAACTGCCAAGAATTTAACAAAGAAAGCAAGTAATAAAGACTAATTTAACCAATTAAAACTCTACCAAGAATTTAATGGCGAAAGCAAGTAATAAAGACAAATTTAACCAACTAAAACCAAAAAGCAAATTAATGAACTAATCTAGGAAAGCAAGTAAAAATTACCCATAATTCCTACTCCAGAAAGCAAGATTAAATCCAATATACAGCGAGTAAAACTAATCTAAGAAAGCTCATGGAAAAAATCCTCTAAGAAAGAAAATAAAGCTAATTTAAGAAAGTAAGTAAAAATTACCAGTAATTAACTAATTCTATGAAGGAATGATTAAAACAGAATAGGAATTAAAGCTAATTTTAACTAAGAAAGTATTAATTAAACTAGATAAGGCTTCAATTTTTTTTACTAAATTAAGCCTTTTAGGAAATGACAAGAAAATTTAATTAAACTAAGGATTTTTGAATTAAAAGAAAGTTTTAAAGAAAGTCCATTAGATTTTAATGGATTAAAAGCAAGAAATTAAATATTAAAGTAAGAAAACATTAAACTAGCAAGAGGAAAAGAGATTTTCTAAGAAACCTTGAATTTTAATCTATTTAGATTGCATGAAATCTAAATGGAAAGAAAGTAAATTTTATATCTTCTTGTAGCTAACGAAGAGCCTACAAGAATTAACTAAGAACAATTAGAACTTGCAATAATTTAAAGAAAAGATCTAAAGATAATTAAAAGAGACCTTAGTGTTAAACTGAAACTTGAAGAGTAGAATGCTAAAACTAAATTAAAAATGCTCTACTAATACGAAGAACTAAGTACACCTAAACTATGTGTTTTATAGTAGTGTACATGATTAGTTTTAAAAGGTGGATTGAGCCAAAAGATTATAAGTGGCAAAAATCTAGGTGCCAGCCGGCTCATCCATTCTATGATCTCAAGTTTAGTATTGGTTTTGATGCTGTGGCTTGGACGTTTAAATTTTCCTTTGATATTTCATCTCGATACCGTGGTATCATTTCTTATACAAATTTGATACGCAGTTTGGATCCTCTTTCCAGCAAAGTCTTGACTTCTTCTGTTTGCACCTTTCTCCATGAATTCTTCAATCTTTAAGCTTAATCCCTTTTCAATCTAATATTGCAAATTTCCATAAACTTAAATAAGTAACCAATTGTACTATAACTAGTTAATTTGCTCACGCTTCGAGCGTGCCCGCATTTTTTTTCAAGTTGTGGTCTTCGTAGATCCTGTTTGAACTTGTGTGAAAAATAATTTTTACATAAAGCATACTCTCGAACATACATACTAATATTTACACATAATATCAAACATTTACATATATTTCTAAGTTCAATCCTAATGGGTTAAAAATTCTATCTTCCAGGTAAAAAGATATGTAGGATTGGTGAGTAGTTACAAAAATAGGAAGCTATACTATTAAGGTGTTCAATCCTGCCGAAAGATTTATAACCAGGCACAAAAACACTACTGCTTATATGCTAAGTTAGTTCATGGTACTAGATTCTGAATATATACATGCAAAATATACTACTTATGGTATTAGTAATACATAAAGCTGTTTGTTCAATCAGATTTGAAATGCTTATGTTGGATGTTGCGAACAGTATTGATGTTTCTTTTGGCAGATCCTTTGATGTTGTCCTGTTTAGGCAGATATGCTGAAGAATTTTGTAGTTCTTGTTGTTTTGCAGCTATGGCCAGAGAAGTTCCAGACCTATGCTTGTTGGATTCTATGGCGTAGTTGCATCCATGGTCTGCAATGTGTGCTGCAGGTGGCTTCCAGATGTTTCTCCAATTGTTGAAGAGCTAGTATTAGTATCCATTGGAGAAGTTAGGGCTTCTATTTCAAGAGGTAAGCAAGCAATCATGTCGTTCTGTCTTATAGTTCCTCTTGCTTTTCAAAGGAAGAAACACTAATTTGGAAATATAGAAATTCACCTTTTAGCCTTTCATTGATGAGATTGATGTCAACTTTTTTATTCTATAAAACCATGTCAACAGTTGGATTTTTTTTTTTTTTTTTTTTTTTTGCTGCAAAGGATTATTTACTAAGAAAATGATGTATGTTTAAACTTATATGTGTTTCCATATTGCCCATTTTGTTCTGCTAATATTCCTAGAAGAATTTTGTTCTGCTAATATTCCTAGAAGAAAATTAGAAATACTTATAATCAATCTGAGCATTGAAAATGCCAGATCCATCCACTAGATAAACTTCAAACCTTTCTCTGTCAATTGATGTTTTGTTATGAGGCATTATTAAGAGTATTTTCTTACAATTATATTTTAAGTAACTATTATTATTCCTTTACCTTGGTTTTCGCTTGGGCATTGCCATGTTGCAATAAAAACAGGTAAAATCGATGTCAATTTCAGCATCTGATGGCTTTAAATAATTTGGGCAAGTGAGCATGTACAAACAATGATAGACATTTGCTATATGTGCTTTTGCTTTTATCCAAAAAGTTTTCGGCCGAGAATATGAACTCAAAATGAATGATAAACTGGTTATGTTTAGAAATTAAGAATAATACAAAAAGAAAGTAATATTAAGAATATACCAGATGAGCTAAACTATTAAGATAGCCGATTTGTCGAAGGTGGTTCACTGATGGTACTTCAATGGTCTGGTGCTCTGTCATATAGCCTTTCAACAACTATGTTTTCTATGTAGCTTTTGTTTTCTTTGACCCTATAGCATAAAAAATTGTATTCTTTAGCTTTTTTTATTGATGTAATATGCTAGGTAATATGATAAGACATCTATAATTTACCAGTTTTGTAGTGCAGCAGATCTTGCAATTGGAGTATAAAGCAGAATAATAGTTGTTGCCTATGTGGCAATTGATAGAGCTAAAAACAAAAAATAAGCAGCAAGATTAAATGACATTAAACAAAACCTAACATTTAGATGATTTTAGCCTGTGTAGTATTTCTTTTTCTATTTCCATTGAATGAAATGGATTTAGCTCTCATTATAAGAACAAATAGCATATCTGGAGTAATGTGAATCAGTTGTGTAGCATGAGTATCCGGGAACTCCTCCCACATTGTGAATATTACTGGGTTACATTTGTGTGAAAAGTTTGAAGTATAAATATTTGTAACATGTGATAAATATTGTATTGTTGAAAAAGAAAGACTTACTCTTCATTGAAAATGACAAATTGACTCTCGTTTTGGGACTTCTTTCCAGTCACGAAGCATTACCTGCAGTGGAAGAACATGTATCTGACAGAAAGTGCATCTGCAATATAACGTATATCATTCATTTGTATTATTTATAGCAATAATAGATAAAATCTAATAAGTATAAATTAGTATAAAGAGTTTTTTTGCTTCCTGATCTTAATTTTCTCATGATCCATGTACTTGTGAAAATTGTTAAATGAAGTCAGTGGATAATAGTCATCAGAAATGGATTTTTGCGGTCTTTCTATTTGCCAAATGAAGGTGCTTCTGGTGAGTATTAACTGAAGTGGAGATGTCCCAAATTGTAACTTCTGTTGACTGATTTTGTTGGTAAGTGTATTGCCAACATAATATGTGCTATAGATCACCAAAATCCGATCAAGAGCTGGAACATCTTTGGTGTAACTCAAAGCTTGGATTGTGCTTTTCTATGTATATAAGTTATATGTTGAATGAAATAAGAAGTTAAGAATTACAAATTGAAACTCATACCTACTCTAAATAGAACAAAGAATAGATACAGATAGACATGTGTTAACTTACTACAGGACCAGTGAAAATGTATCTTTCATAGTATGTTGTACAATCTTTGCTTGGCCTGGTAGGTGATTTTTCAAGAAGCAATAGCTTGACAACGTAATTGGTTTGCTTTCCCAACAGCTTAGAAATTGGTAAGCATCTAGCATCCATTTTCTGCGAATGAAGAATATAGTGAAATTATGAGTAATAGCATCTGATTATCTATCTATGTAGTTATGACTAAAGCTCCAAATATAATCACAAATTCTGTAAAGCTGCAAATAAAGAACATAGTAAAATTATGACCAACAACATATGATTATCTATCTATAAAGTTATAAGACTAAGAAAAAACATAACTCCAAATATTATCACAGACTGTGTTAAGTTATATTCTATTTTTAGTAATCAAAATTAAGCATCGCTTTGCAATGACATTAGTGAAAATATAACTCATATGATGGAAGATGAGTTTTAAGCAAGCTAAAAGGACAGATACATAAGATTTCAATTGTAGGAATCAAACTCAGATTTTTCAATTGATTTTTCCAGAATGTAGAATTATAAGGTCACATAATGCACGAAAGATGTAGTCCTTTAAAAAACATAACTAATTTGATGAGACTAATAAAAGCACTTCATCATATTCAATATTTTTGGTTTTATTTGATGATTGTACCTTCCCAGTTAAAGGACTAATCAGAACTCTAACACTTGCAATAGTTTTTGCTCTTGATAATGCAACATACAATTGACCATGTGAGAAAAAAAGGGGGTCTTTAAGATAAAGTTCAACAAAATCTCAAGTTTGGCTTTGTACTTTATTGATAGTCATAGCAAAGCATAATCTTATTGGGAAATGTGTTCTCTTAAAAGGAATAGGACGAGGCTCATCTTGTGAAGATTCTAAAACGAATCCTTGGGATGAATGTAGACTTCCCAGCAAATGAGCCAAATACTATTTCTGCCGGATCACATTGTTGGAAATGTCTTTGTATATCAATCTTGTTGAATTTGATAATTTTTTAGTTGGATTGATATTTCTAAGGAAGCATTACTATACAGTTCTCTTTTAGTGTAAGTTTATGAGGAGGTAGTGCTTTAGGTATCAATGTATGGAAGAGGTCTTGATTCTCTATTTGCTTTGAGATCTCCAATTACTCATCATAACAAAAGTAGGTTTTTTCAATACCTGGAAATTGTTTGATTACAATGTCATTGATTTCATCCACGAAATTTTGTGTCAATAGAATTACTCTATTCATCAACATAGATATATTTGATACCCAAGTCTGGAAAGATTATGCTTCAATGAAAGATCATCATTAACAAAAGGTATGTTTAAAAGATGAGGAATAGCAATTTGACTATTATCATCAGTTGGTTCACGACGATCACCCATTCTTAATAGAAAGTCTGAAAAATCGAGATCTAATTGATATTTAAGTTTAGTTTTTCAAGTTGAGGCAAAATTGGAGACATAAAAAAACTTGCATTGACTATATAAGATCTTTTTCCTTTTGTGATAACTAGTAATGTTTGCCAAAAGTTTAAGAATCTCCACCAAAGACAATTACTTTGCCACTAAATAAAGTATAGTTGTTCGGTAAGATATTGACTAGGTTTTTACAAACAACAAACAAGTAATAAAAGAAAATCTTAATTATCCTAATCAACTCCCATACACTCGCAAATATATGAGGTGAATTTGTATATAGGATGAGTAAGGATCGTTTTCACGAGAACTACTGGAACAATTACTAGGTTCACAAGTCTATTTACTAATTAGACAAAATAATTAAGGGTTTTTAACTAAATTTAAATGAAATGAAATTGCAAGAAATTAACCTAAAGAAAAGAATGTAAAATTCTAATATGAAAAGCAATTAAAGATAATTAACCAAAAACCCTAATTCAATCTATCCTATTTGCGAGAATTTAATTCAAAACAAAAATTTAAATTAATCTACTCCATGAAAGCATGTAAAAACGATGAAGTAAAAACCTAACTACTAAACGACGGAAGTAATTAAGTCAAAGGCAATAAAAGAAGAACATTTAATAATTAATGAATAAGAATGCAATAAGAACAAAAATTAAATTGCATAAAATTAAATCAAACTCAGTAATTGAAGCAAGAACTAATGTTGATGAACGTCAAATCTCCAATTCTTGACAAAAGAATGAAATTCTTGCGCGAACAATTAAAAAAATCTACCCTACAGCTAAATTATTGACATAACTATTGAAAACCTACAAATTAATGACGGTTGATGATGATCGATGATTTCCTCTCCTTCTCTTGGTGTATTTATATATATTTTTAGGGTTTTGGGGCTCTGGGATGATAAGTACACGTTTTTTCTAGTAACCGAGCCCACGGGAGAACTTTTCTTACAAAATAAGTCATCCTACATGACCTATCCGTTGACTGGCTCCTGGGCACTGCATTTTTTCAGTGCCCTTCTAGTGAGCAAAAGCAACCTTTTTGGACTTGGCACATGGGCGCTAGATCCAATACGGTGGGTCCATTTCATCTTCATTTTTCTCCATGATGCAAGTAGAAGTGTCTTTGGAATAACTCAAAACACGAAAGTTGTAGTTCTTTGTCTTAGCTTCCAAAAAATTCTTCAATCACCTCAATTGGAACTCGGACACTAAAGTTATTCTCAATCTATCAAATTGTGTCAGAACCGCTCCTCGCCGATGCATATTTTACAACTTTGCAATTTTGAATGAAATGCCTATAGAATCTTGGAAAACTCAAAACATAAAAGTTGTAGAACACTTCCTTACTTTCCAAATCATCCAAAATCATAGCAATCGGAGCTTGAACAATAGAGTTATGCCTAATCTTCCAAACTCTATGCGATTTGCACCACGCCAGTGAACGTTTTCTGCCAATATTGTCATCCATTTTAACTCATTCTTTACTCAAAACCTACAAAACTCAAAATAAACTGTTTTAGCTCATAATTACTCAATTCTTGCTCAAATTACAATAAAATGGAGGTAAACGACACACAAAATATACTATATTTATGAACTTATCATATACCCCACACTTAGTTTTTAATGATGATCGCCCTCGAGCAAAAAATAGAAATAAATCGCAAACATAATTAACACATCTCATTAATCATCCACATGAATAACCAAGAGCCAAACCATCATAAGGAAAATAGTCAAATGATAATAAACTCCTATACATGAATTCCGGTGTAGGTGTGTGCATAGCCAGACAAAAATAACTTTTAGAACACTTAGATCAAAGCATGCAAAACCTTTTAACTTTTCTAAACACTCCATATCTTACTTTTCTTACATTTCTCAACTAATGTAGACAATCGACTTGACTTAAATTAGGTAGGACTTTCGGCTTGTAGCATAAGGCTAGGGTATTGGCTAACAAAGAAGGGAAAAAGGACAAACAAATAAGAAAAAGAGTTTTAAATTAATGCTGGCCGTACATTAATATAAAAATTCTTCTTGAACATTAAAACACCTATCCTTCGAAGAAGTAACCCCGCACTTAACTTTCCAAATACCCATAAAAATTTTGTGCAACAAGCAGAATCAAATTCAGGTACTTTTTTTCATTTTCGACCCTTCTCGTCAACACCTTGTAAAAATATCTCCCCTTTTTTCTTTCTTTTCTCCCAAAACGGGTACTAGTGGTAGGCAATACCTGTAAAAACTAGCTACGCAGGTACCAATGATAGGCACTACCTACTAACACTCCAATGCAGGTGCCAGTGATGGGCACCACCTGCAATATTCCAACGCAGGTGCCAATGATAGGCACTACCTACTATGTCAACAAAAATTTTTCTAACACCCCTACACCTTAATTGTACACCATTCATTCTAATACTCTCATACAACTACATCCCATCTTTATATCTCCTTAATAATTAATGCGGCATTAAAGCTCTTAAGGGACATTTAGGATAGCTCACAAAGGTAGATAAAATATGAGTGGTGCTTCTGTCCATTCAAAACAAATTTTATAGTAATGGTTGGCTTGAAAGGCTCAAACATCCAAAGAAATACCTACCCTCATCTTTAAATCAAGTCAAATTATCTAAAATTTTGCCTCGAAAATGTAATAAAGCAAGTGTCTGGAGTGCAATATGAGTGAATTTACACAATTATCTCTTAGTGCCAAAAAACTATAACATTGTAGGCTATTAATGCTCAAAAATTAGAAATCATGCTAGGAAAATATTAACATCGACTATCCTATTCATGAAAACTAAGCTAAAAAATTATCAAGTAGAAAATCAGAGAAACATGCTAAGCAATTTGTGAACAAAATTTTCAAAAATTCGAAAAGCTCTCAAATCAAAAGATAATGTACAAATATAAAAGCAAAAATTGAACAAAATTAACAAACAAAACACTAAACCAATAGAAATTCAGAAAACTTCCCACCCCACACTTAAAGTATAGCATTGTCCCTAATGGAAAAATAAAGAGTAAAAAGGGTATAAGGGAAGCTTATCTGTCAGTGAAGAGAATTTGGTGCTGTTTATGTTGAATTAAATACCCTTGAGTCGAGGTGAAAAACAACAATCACTAAAACAAAAACCAAACATAAAAATCCTTAAGAAATTAAGAAAAACAATAAAACCAAGAAACAAAACAAAATCATAAGAAATAAAATTAAGAAAAAACATGGGTTGCCTCTCATGTAGCGCACTTGTTTATAGTTTTAGGCTCGACTTCGGTACTTGAAATCAGTTCAATCACTTAAAGATGGTCGACCATCCTTTTCATTTTGGCTTCCATGGAAAAAGTTTAACACCATTTTCATCATTCTTGATGCTTGCTTTCCGATATGAACATGAACTTTCCCTCATTCCCAAGCATTTACCAGAGATAGTGCACAAATGATAGCCCCAATTCGCTCTTTGCACTGCTTTTTCTTCTTCTTTCTCATGGTCCTTTTACCCAAACCCTTACCCTTCCACGCTTGTGAAACCGATCCATGAATCCTTCACATCTCACTTTTATCATCCGGTGGTTTGTTTTCCAAGTCAATTTTGGAGTCTTCATTTATTTCATCATCCTTTTTGAGTGCATTGCCGTGGCCCACCTTGGGTACAGACCTCATCTTCAAGCTTATGAACAAATGAACCAAGGGAATAATTAGCATATTTTTCTCAAATATTGGAACATTATCATCATAATTAAAAACATCAATTTCAACTTCCCTTTATTAACATCTATTAAAGCATGTGCGGTTGATAAAAACGGCCTCCTTAGAATCAACGGAATTTCATTGTCCTTGCTGATATCTAACACCAAGAAATCAACAGGAAACACCAACTTTTCCACTTGAACAAGCACATCCTCAAACAAGCCATATGGTTTTATCTGGGACAAATCTGCCAAATGGAGTGTAATGTTGGTTGGTTTTGCATTGATGATCCCTAGGTTATCATATATGGCCTTTGGCAAAATGTTGACGCTCGCCCCCAAATCACACAGTGAATGATGTAACGTGTGTCCTCCAATGTTCACCGGTATAGAAAAACTACCGAGATTCTTGAGCTTGGGGGGTAACCTCCGTTGAACAATGGCATTGCACTTGGCATTAAGACAAACTACCTCTCATTATCATCCCATCACTACATCTTAGCCAATAGATCCTTCATGAACCGCGCAGAATTGGGCATCTTGTTTAGAATATCAACCAAAGGGATGTTTATATTCACCTTTTTGAGAATCTCCAGGAACTTGTGGAATTGTTTCTCTTTTTCCTCCTTCTTTGGATCAATGAGTTGTTGAGGAAATGACACTTTTATTACAAGATCCAATTTAAAAGAATCATCCACTTTCTTCTTCCTTGACTCCTGCATTGCATTCTCCTTGGTCATTTTCTCGTTGTTATCTTCAATTTCAAGTTTTTCTTCAATTGTATGGAATTTTGGCTTCCCAGATTCAGTATCAACCTTTATCTTGTCATTTTGTATAACTAATTCCTTTCCACTCCTTAGTGAAATAGCATTGCATTGCTCCTTTGCATTTGAAATTGTGTAGCCTGGCAATGCTCCCTAGGTCGTTCATTATTTTGTCGGGTTATTTGTCCCAATTTTAGCTCAAGGTTCCTTGTGATGCAACCTCCAAATTTTCATACTCCCTTTGTAACTTCTCAAAATCTCTTCTCAGATTATCATCGTTGGTTGAATCATGATTCACATGTGCTAGATAATTTGGATTTTGAGATGGTGGTCTTCTTGGTGGAGGTTGGTATAAGCTATTTGGTTGAGGTGGAAAGTTTTGGGTCTACCTTTGATGAGGTGGTTGATATGGTATAGATAATGAGGTTTGGTTGGAAAAATTTTGTTGTGGCTAGTTGGGCTGAAATGAAGGGTTTTGGACATTATTTTGGTTAGTCCAAGAATGGTTCGGGTGATTTCGCCAAGAAGGGTTGTATGTATTGCCATAGTATGTAGGCTGATTATATGAACTAGAATTTTGATAAGAAACGTATGAAGCCTGCTCATCTTGCATCATTGATGTTTCACAATAGCCATTTTGGTGATTTCTTTCGTAGAAATCACAATTTAAGATCCCTTGGGTTGTTGAACCTATGGAATTCACTAACTTTTTTCCCTGGAATATGTTCAACAACCCAAGGGATATTCTCTATGGCTTTTGTCAAGTTTGTAATGGCACTTATCATCATGTTTTGCTGAGATAAAAAAGAATCATAACTAGGCATACCTCCTTGTTTAATGTTGGCTTGATTCACTTGTGAGTGTTGTTGTCCAAATGAAGGAGTTATTGCTCAATGATAGTAATCTGTAGATGCCATTCTTTCTAACAATTCTTGTGCTTCCTTCGGAGTTTTATAGGGGAAAGAATCTCTTGCACTTGCATCAACTATTAATCTCGTCTCCGAAAATAGTCCATTATAGAAGGTTTGGACTTGTAGCCACAGAGGCATAGCATGGTATGGACACTTCCTCAACAGCTCCTTGAAACGGTCCCACGCTTCACCTAAGCTCTATCCAGTAATTTGTCTGAATGATGTGATCTCGTTTTGGAGCTTAGCGGTCCTAGCCGGTGGAAAGTGTTTGGCTAGGAATTCTCGAGCGAGTTGGTCCAATGATGTGAAAGTGCCTTGTCGATATGATTGCAGCATTCAAAACCTTGTTCTATCACGTAAGGAAAAAGGGAATGTTCTCATCCGGATACAATCGGGGTGGACTCCATTGCACTTGAATGTATCAATGACCTCTTCAAATCTGATTAAGTGCTCATAGGGAACTTCACTGGGTCTTCGTCCCAACATAGCATGTGTTTGGAGCATTTGTATTAGCGTAGGCTTGATTTGGAAGTTATTCGCTTGTACTGGCAGCAGAGCAAGGCTAGAACTTGCATCCTCGAAATTAGGTATGGCATAATCTCTAAGATGTTGGGGGTTAGTATTAGCATTAGCCAAGTTGGCAGTGTTGCCTGCAACCTCTGCTTGTTCATTGAAAGCACAGTTTGGATTCTCTATTAGATGGTCACCTCGGTTTGAATCTTGTCATTTACGATTTCTACTTATCGTCCTTTCAATCTCCAAGTCAATAGGATGAAGTGGTTGATTGGATGAACGAGTATCGACCATAAACTACAAGAAAAGAAAATAAAAGATCAAATATGCGAAGACCAAATCCAAACAAACTCGAGAGAATAAGAAATAATTGTAACGAAAGAAAAAAGAGAGTCTAATCTAGTAAGACTCACTATAGCTAATATTGTTACAAACTTGTTCAGTAAGATATTGATTAGGTTTTTACAAACTATGAACAAGTATTAAAAGAAAACCTTAATTATCCTAATCAATTCACAGACACTTTGAAGTATACGAGGTGAGTTTGTATATAGGATGAGTAAGGATCGTTCCCACGAGGACCATTGGAACAATTACCAGGTTCACAAGCCTATTTACTAGTTAGACAAAATAATTAAGGGTTTTTAACTAAATTTAAATGAAATTTAATTGCAAGAAACTAAACTAAAGACAAGAATGTAAAATTCTAACCCTACAAAAAGAAATTAAAGATAATTAGCTGAAAACCCTAATTCAATCTATCCTACTTGCGAGAATTTAATTCAAAACGAAAATTTAAATTAATCTACTATATGAAAGCAAGTAAAAACCGACGAAGTAAAACCCTAACTACTAAACGACGGAAGTAATTAAGAATTCAAAGGAAATAAAAGAAGAACAATAATTAAAGAATAAGAATGCAATAAGAACAAAAATTAAATTGCATAAAATTAAATCGAACTAGTAATTGAAGCAAGAACTAATGTTGATGATCATCAAATCTCGAATTCTTGACAAGAAAATGAAATTCTTGAGCGAACAATTGAAAAAATCTACCCCCCCTACGACTAAATTATTGACCTAACTATTGAAAACAAAAAACCTAGTGATGGTTGATGATGATCGATGATTTCCTCCCCTTTTCTTGGTGTATTTATAGATATTTTTAGGGGTTTGGGGCTCCAGGAAGATAAGTACACGGTTTTTCACGTAACTGAGCCCACGGGAAGACTTTTTTTGTAAAATAAGTCATCTTACATGACCTGTTCGTCGACCGGCGCTTGGGCGCTGCTTCCAGTGAGCCAAAGCAACCTTTCTGGACTTGAAGTTTGGGCACTGGTTAACAGTTTTGCAGTGCCTAGGCGTTGGGTACAGTATGGTAGCTCCACTTCATCTTCACTTTTCTCCATGATGCAGGAAGAATTTGGTAAAACTCAAAACATGAAAGTTGTAGCTCTATGTCTTAGCTCTCGAAAATACCTTTAATCACCTCAATTGGAGCTCATACATGAAAGGTACGCTCAATCTATCAAATTGTGTCAGAATCACTCCTCGCTAGTGCATATTTTATAACTTCGCAATTTTGAACGAGATGTCTATAGAATCTTGTAAAACTCAAAACATAACAGTTGTACAACACTTCCTTAGATTTCCAAATAATCCAAAATTACAGCAATCAGAGCTCGAATAAGAGAGTTATACTTGATCTTCCTAACTATATCGGATTTGCACCACACCAGTGAACATTTTCCTCCAATATTATGATCCATTTTCTCTCATTCTTTACTCAACCCTACAAAATTTTAAATAAACTATTTTAGCTCATAATTACTCAATTCTTGCTCAAATTACATTAAAATGGAGGTGAACAACACACAAAATATACTATACTTATGAACTTATCAATAGTTACTCATAATATTCTACATCATTCCATTGAGAATTTCAATTGATCTTTTTTTTGCTATTGTTGCTTCATCCCATAGAAGGATCCTAACTTCCTAAATTAGCTGTGCTGTTGCACTTTGCTTACTGATGTTTCAGCTCTTTTAATTATCATCATTGAAAGGAAATTTGAATCTTGAATGTGTAGTCCTACCACCAAGTAAAATAGAAAATGCAACTCTAGATGAAGCTGTTGCTAATGCAATGTGTTTTGTTGATCTTATAGTTACATGAATAGCTTTTATATAATAATGTTTGTCCTGTGCCACCAAGACCGCCAATGAAGAAAGCACCCGGTTTATTGTTATTCAACACAACTTAGTATTTTCTCATAAGCTATCTTCAGCTCTGGATTTAATTCTTGCACAATAAGCAAATCTTCTGATACAACAATATTCTTTTCGGTTCGGTTTATAACTATTTGTTTTTCTTTTTTGTCTACTTCCAACAAATGAAGTGGAAGGTTTTAAACCCAAAATCAGCCAATTTTTTGCTCATTGTCTATAAAAAACTATTAATTATCCTTAGAGCTGTATTAGAACTATTCATAGTGAAAAGCTGTGTGAACATTGTCTTGGATAGATCTTTATTGTGAATAATATTATGAACATATTGCTTCTCTGGGAAAAAAAAAAAGGGGGCTATTGATTCTCAAGATAAACTGCCAAATTAATGACTGAAGGATACATGTGATTCATGTCAAAACTAAATATCCTCCACATTGCTTCTTGTGGCGAAACATACATTGATGTTTGAAAAGTATTGATCTCATTGTCCATGTATTAGGTAGAATAAAATCAATTAGGAACTCAAATAAGTTATTAACCTCACTTTTCACTACTTTCTACCCACACTTCCACAAGTATACCGGGAAGGCAGTAGATAGTGGTAAGCAGGACCATCCCACGAGGATTGTTGGTTGGGAGGCAATTACCAAGAATTAGGGATCATTGTATAGTTAGACTATCCATAGAAGGAAATTACTAACTTTACTCAAAGCCATGTTTAGAACAAATAAATTAAAACAAAAGACTAATTTATCTATTAAGGTAGTCAAACAAAACAACTAGACATATGAATTAAAGGACTAATTGCAAGTAAAAGAAAACAAGTAAAATTTAAAGGAACTAGTATTAATGAAAAAGGACATAAAATTAAAAGGGCAATAAGTGAAACTCAACTAAGGCAAGCAATTAGGAAGCATGTAAAACTAGTAAACTCCATTTTCTACTACTGTCGAACTAATGAAAACCAAGTTGAAACTAAATATTTTTGGACTTTTAGATTAATAAAAGATAGTCCAATGAAAATTACTAACAATTAAAGCAAGTAATTGAAAATTTTAGCTAATAATTACTAAAATTGGAATAAAATTAAAACTTACCAAGAAAGCTTGAAATGGAAGTAAAGAGATTTTCAAGAAATTGGAGAAAACTAGAAGCCAAGTAAAAATTATATCTATTTGTAGCTAAAGTTTAACCCACTAAAACTATCTAATCAAAATTATAACTTGCAAGAAATTAAAGACAAAATCTAAAGGAAATTGGAAGAGAATTTGTATTAAACAAAAAGGAATTTTAGACTACACTAACTACACTTCTAACTATGTGAAATTCTACTAACTACTATATTTTAGTGTGTGTACTAACACCTACTAAACATCTGTATATAGTTGGAGTATTAAAAATAATTAAAATCTGGTAGCCAAAATTTGCAAAAAATGCCATCAATACATTTGCTAAACGCGCCTTGATGTCACGACATCAAACTCAAATAACGTAATTTGATTTCTGCCTTATTGTCACGACATGGAATTTTGTGTTGCGACATCGATTTTTTTTTTATAACAAAGGTCTTTAATTGTTCTCTAATATATTTTTTGTCCCACAAATTTTGCTCATCTTAACTTCCATCTTCCCAGTATTAACCTGCATAATATTCTTATATAAACTAAAAAAGTAATTAAATTGATTGAAATAATATAAAAAATCATAATATTCAGTAACAAAAAAACACATATTGTAAAAATTAACTAAACTACTTAAATAAACACCAAAATTTAGAATTTAAGCCAATAGAATGCCATGATTTATACGTAAAACTTAGCGTTTTGCAAGTCTGGAGCAAAACAAGGAAATAAAAAGAAACTTACTACCAATTAACAAGTACACTACAATATTACAAAACAATTGATGAATAATGGATGTACTTATACTTAGTATGGAATTCTCTCAATTGACCTCAAATATTATATGACAATTGAACCATTTTAATTAGTCAATCCAAGTTTTCAAATTTTCCCAAAAATCAAAAGTTCAATTAATACGCAAGACTTCAAATTACTAAGCACTAACTATTCTCAAAAATTAAGTTCTATTCGTTAAAAACCTTATTTCTTCTGAAATCACAGATATTACAATGTTGGTTAACTATCCCAACGCGGTGATAAAATCAATGATAAGTATTACAAACATACCGCTCTCGATTTGTTTGTATTCTAAATCGGAATTCCTAGAAGCTTAATTTAGAGAAAAAACATGATTCAATGCCGGAATCCCGTACTCGCCTTATTACTACTATAATGACTTATTTTGAAGAAACAACATGGGTACATGTCAAAATCCCGTGTTCGCCATATTACTAAATGCAAAACAATTTTTTTTCAAAGTCCTAAATGAAGGAAGAGGTGAAAAATGTACCTAAAATTAATATCTAATACTAATCATTCACAAATTAGATCAACATTCCCTATGCAATCATACAAAATGTCCAAAATTTCTTCTAGTCTAATTAACCTAATTTTTCCAAATGATAAATTAACCAACAAAGTAATATCAATGATTTGATAGAAGAACAATATTTCAAATAAGTTTTCCCCAAAATATTAGTACCCCTTTTTTGAAAATAGTAATACCATGTTTTCAAAATTCTTATGTTATAAAAAAACTACTCACACACACTTAAATTCATGGAATGGCTAATTCAAATAGTTCAACCATATAATAGTATAGATCAAATATCATCATTGAATACCAAATTGATCAATTTTTCTATCCAAAAGTCATCAAACACACATATAAACAACAAATAACCATTCCCAACTCAAAAAGTATAACCGCCAAACTTGACTCTTTTATTCTAATTAATGAGTAAACTCATCCCACTCATCCAAAATTCCAACATAATGAATAAAGCAAACTTAAGAAACAAATAACCTAAATCATGACATACTCTTAATAAAAACTGATCATTAAGTGATACAGCCAAGAATAAATCAGGCCATGCCATATAACCAACAATTAAGTTGACGCTGATCACTTTCAACCTTTAAGCATCAAGAATAATCTCCGTTGCATCAGCTTAAGGTCCTCACCATCATCATTACTCAAACACAAAAATCAACTAAGAACACATTAGGAATCCATCTAAATATTTAACCATGAAGTTCAAATGGATAAAATCTCAAATCTAATATCAACACAAGTAACTTGGCATTAGCTTAAGGCCCTTAGCCTATCTAATCAAAATGTAATTATCCAAATAAACATATCTCAAAACATAAAATATAACAAACTATTAAAGTACTAAGAAATAAGTGTAAAAATATTTGAAAATGTCACAAAATTCTGTCAAGAAATTTTTTCCTTAATGTCTCATCAACTGTCATCCATGCCCCTCCTGGTTATACGCATTACTGCCTTGTTGACTCTCCTCAAAATCCTCGTCATGGGCTCCAACAGGGTCACTGATCTATTGAGCTTTTCCTTGAAGTATGGCAATCGCTGGTGGTGTGTAGTACTACCCATGAGGTGGTCTATAATGTCACAATAGAGGCTGCGGTAGCTGAATCCATGTGATGAGTGGGTGGTCCTGAGCACCTCTGCTATTGCTATTAGATTGTTTTGCATCACTAATTGACAGTGTGTCCAATAGCCATGTTAATCATTTTGCTCCTCTTCTGTGACTGCGGTGCATTGCCTACATATCCAATAGGCATTTGACCTTCTACAAGATGATGTTTTTCATATTCTCGGACCATTTTGTACATGTACTCCTTATTAAACCTACTTCTTTGGTGCATCATTGGTTCATCAATAGAATAGGGACACCTTACAGCAATCAACAGATGAGTGATTAGACTAGGGACATAAAAAATAGGTCTCCTAGACCTCCCACTGTTGATGCCTAATCAAACCACTAATATCCACTGGCATGCCTGTCATAATGGCATAAACTAATACCACCTTATCCCTTTGAATGTAGCTCAAAGAATTTGACCCCTATATGCTACAACTAATGAAATAAAGCCACGACTTGGCACAAAAGAGATACTCTATGGCGAGGGAATTTCAATTCAACTATTCAGGTCGTATTCATTACCCAAGAAACATCAACATCACACAGCATTCCTATAATTCCATTCCTATCCTAATTCTTGTTGTGCACAAGCTCATGGTACTAATCAGATAGCTAACAAAAGGAACATTAAAATAAGAATTTATAGTATTGATACTAAAATAAACTAAAACTCTTGAAACTTTTACCTTGCCATCCGCTAAATCACACAAGTTGTAATGAAATTCTTCGGCTAATTGGGTATAATCGGAGTAGCGGTCGTATCAAAACTCTCCCAATGCCTTGCTTTAATTTGGGCTTCTATTTCTTTTCTTGCCTTTTCATACGCCCCGTAATGCATAGACAAATCAAAGCCACGCTCCCTTATGATTTCATGTTTCTCATTATTTTGAAATAATACCTTGGCTTGCTCACTGGTAAATGGGGCTTTTATAATCCATTCACTATCCCCACTTGGTTCACCAATCATTCCTTCACTACTAGTCCTTTCGCCTGCTCTTCTTCTTCTCGAATTATCACATCTTCTCCTACCTCTCATTCTAACTCTCCTCTAAGCACTTCCATAAACTCTCTTTGTCATTTTTATCAACCCAAAGTAATAAACAATTACCAAAATTTGTGACTCAATTATCGAACAATTAAAATAGTCCCTACACAATAAAATTCTCAAGCAATTATCACAAAATTTTCCAACACAATTTATCTCTGAAGGATTCATAATCATATTAAAAGGAAATTTCCACAAAAAATTTGCACCAAATTTTTCTACAAATTGCTCAAAATGGCCAGAAATTCACAATATCAAATATCCAAATAATCACCAATAATTCAACCAAATTTTCCAAAATTTGTATCCTCACGTGCCTAAGAACATAAGAATTAGAAGATATTACCCGTATTGTGAAGAAAAATCCTTGAATTGTAGATAAAAGACCTCCGGTTGAATCCTTGGTAAATCTCTTGAAAAAATCACAATTTGTGAGTAATTGATGATGAAAATGTATTGGAAAGATGAATTAATAGTGTTGGAGAGTGAATTGATAGAAGAATTTGAGAAATTTTACAGTTGGGAGAAAAGATGTACGGCTAGGTTTTGAAATTAGGGAAGAATGGAAAATGAAATTTGTTTTAAGAAGTGTTTTTTAATCTACATGAAAATGATGTCGTGACATCGATTTTGGTGTCGCGACAACAAGCTAAATTGTATAAATATGGATCAGCACTTTGATAATCCGTCATGACACAAAATATGTCATGTGTCCCACATGTGACTCAGTATCGCGACATCAAATCTGATATCACGACATAGAAATGGGATCAATTTCTGCTAGTGCAGAAGTATGAGGTTGATATCTGATAACTCTAGTAAACTAGAGTTATTGTACCTTAAAATTATGGTATTTTGATAGTTTAATTTCAATTTATTGTCAAATTAAGTATTTTAGGTTAATTAGTAACATTACGAAATTGCATTTGCACTTCGTGTAAATATCATGAATTTTTTATCAATTCTAGTTAATGTGATTACTTATTTTAGTTAAGTATGTTTGCAGGTTAGGATTCAAAAAGATGAAAGTCAAGATAATGAAGGTTCGAGGGCCAAAATGGAATTAATAAAGAATTGATGACTTCAGTTGAAAATATGCTTAATGCTGCGACATAGATTTAGATGTCGTGACATCGAGGGAAAATTTCATTTATTAATTTTCTAGCTCGATGTTGCAACATTGAGATGTGTCAAGTTAATGCTAAATGGCAATTTTGTAATTTTTTTCTTTCAGAATTTTATTTCTTACCTTGTAAAGCACTTATTTTTTTTTTGAGCAACCACTTAAAAGGTGGGGGTCCCTTTTATTAAATTAAAAAAGAAAAGGTACATGGAGGCTAACATGTGTTTAAGCTTTCCAACAATAAGAGAATGAATTCAAAGACATACCCTTTGAATTCTGGCAGCTTGTAGAATCTAGAATACTTGATACTAAAAAGTGGCCTATTACTCTATAGATCTAAAATAGCAAATTGAATTTTTAACATCCGCTAATGCTATGTATTTGTCTATAATTCATGGAGCTAAATGAGAGAAAGGGACTTGGAGGTCATCCTGGTTCACATTGCCCTTGGCATGTTGTATGTCCTCTTACGTCTTCCTTGAGATATCCTTTTTGGGGCGAGAATTTCTAATTCTTTTGTTGGGTGCACTTCCCGTTCATCATGCGACTCATTATCTGAAAAGTAGCATGTTTGTTCTGCTAACACCTTATTATTTGGCATGATGGAATCATCAATGGATTTAAACATTGGCTGTTGGGGAGAAGGTAGGCTGAATATGTAGTTGGTGTCCTTGCTGCCCGAGAGTTTGATTGGGTGTTCCGTTCAGGACAATTTTCTTGAATGTAGGCTTATCCATTTTTTGAGCGTGATTGCCGTTTGGATCTTGTCCTTTCTTTGATTTATTCGAGGCTGTTGGTGTGGTAGCAGACGTGCCTCTTGAATTTTGCATGGATTCTTCCAACACATGCAATGAGGGAGGTGTGTTGGGACTAGGAGAGTCCAGACCATCTTGCATGGAATTTGCATGTGGTAAGAGAAGATCATCTTTGGGCAGCCCCCTGGGGTTTCAAATTTGTAATCCTCATTTTCAAAGAAATAGCATGGCATTTCTTGCCACGAATTGTGCATGTGGTAAGAAAGAATCATCCTTGGACAGCTCCTTTGAATTTTGGGTGTGGGGATTTGTAGGGGATTGTGGCTGAGTTGGAATGGTCAGCATTTGGACAGCCAAGTTTGTTACATTTAAATTTGAATTTGCAATTCCTTGATCCAAGGGGGTTGAATTGGTCAACACTTCTTGAACTGAATTTGTTACTGCTGCATGCAAGTTTGAATTTTCAATCCCTTGACCCAAGGGGTTCAAATTTTTAGCTCCTAGATTTTTGGAAGGAGAAGTTAGGGCACCTCCAGCAGTGTCCAAGAGACAGCAGCAAGGCTAACTCATCGCAACAAAACTAGATCCAAAGTGCATCCGCCACCTGGTGGTGTTCCTTGCATTGCTCCTCCATCCTTGGCTGGTCAGCCATCGTATGATGATCGTTCACAAATTGTTGTTCCATTGTTTCCTTGAATAGTCTCTTATAAACTTGGTGCAGCATCAACATGGTCTTTTTCATGAGCTAAATGGTTCCAGAAGGACCTTCTCCATTCTTGTTGATTGGTTGCCATTGCATGCCTTCATTTTTTTTGGACGTAGTTTTGTTGCGAGTTGAGTTAGCCTTGCTGCACTTTTTGCCCAACAAAACAATCAACCAAAGAATGACCAATCTTGTGACATTTGGTGCAGTAGGGTGGAATATCCTCATAGATGATCTTTTGCCATTTGCCTTTGTTTCCAACTCCTAGCCAAACCCTCAAAGGAAGATTGGCCAAGAGGTCCACTTCGACACATACCTTAGCCGTGTTTGGTTGAGTAAAATTTTCTATTGCCATGTCTAGTTTGAGAGGGGTTCCAACAGCTTGTGCAAGGCTAAAAACTGCATGCTTTGTGAAAAAGGGTGCTGTAATCCCTCAAAAGTGACCTATACGGGCATAAATGAAGGTTCAATTTCTGGGGTAAATAAAGGGTGCCATTTGAGAACGCGCATGTAGAAGCCATTGATAAACCACTTATTCTTGAGCCAATAACGGAGAGCATAGTCCTCCTCCAAGGCAAATCGAATGAGCACATGCTTGTAGTCAAGAAAACCAATTGAAAAATCACCTTTGAAACCAATTGTGTGAAAACTCTTTCTCATTGTTTCCATGTTGGGATTGCCTAGTGGGAAGTTTCCAACCAAAGTGAAGCGAAATGGGGCTGCTAGCCTTTGAACTTCTTCTTCAATGAAAAATATGGCTGGCTCTCCTTTGTATGATTGGAGCATTTTCAAAGGATGTTCGGGCTGTGTTATTGGTGTTAAGGATTGATTCGTACCCTTGAGAGCATCTAGAAAAGATCTTTTTTGTCCCTCAGCTGAGGGCTGAAGGGATTCCTCTTCGGCCATGGCCGAGAGTGGCCGAGTAGGATGGCTATGGGTGCTGGTTTTAGTGAGAGAAGGTTAGAGAGAAGGATGAGGATTCTTGTAAAGCACTTAACATATATATCTATATATATAACGAAATAGTACAAAAAGTACACATAGTAGATAGTTTAGTGTGTCCAGTTTTAGATTAGATTAGCTTGACTTTCAAGTTTTGGTTTAATATATATTCTCCCTTATTTTTACTTGGATCTCGTTTTTCATTTCTTGCTTGTTTTAATTTTAATTAGATAGTCATAGTGGGTTAATCTTTAGATACAATAGATATAATTTTTACTTGCTTTCCAGTTAAATTTCCTTAAAATCTAGTAGATACCATTTCAAGTTTTCTTAGGGTTCTTGATAATTTAGAGATTTCTAGTTAAAATTTGGATTTCCTTGTTTTAGTTCCTAGTAATTTTCATTAGGCTTTCATTTATTAATCTAGAAATCCAAAAATATCTAGTTTTAATCTCAAATCCTTTGCAAATTTCAATATTATAATTTAGTTGTAAATGGAGTTTACTTGTTTTTTTTCATGCCTTTTAATTGCTTTCCTAAGTCAAATTAAAATTACTTGTCTTTAAATTTTAGTATAGTTAGCCTAGTTAATTTAGAAGTAATTTTGCTTGCTTTCAATTAGTTATCTTTTATTAGGTTAGCTTAATTAGTCTTTCAACTAAGTAGTCTAATCACTTTCTTTACTTGATTTGCCTAACTATAAAAGATTCATGAATCTTGGTATTTTCTATTCAACAATCCTCATGGGTATGATCCCACTCATTCTATACTACTATCTTCCACCATATACTTGCGAGCGCACTAGTAGAAGTTAGGAATTAGTATGGTTTTATTACTTGACGTTTTGAATTGTTTTATTCTACCCATTGATCAAGTTTTTGGCACCAGTGCCGGGGATTGTCCTTGGTATATTGGCAATATTGAGCACCTTATGGGTAGTATAAATTAGGAATTTCTATTTCTTTAGTTATTAATTTTAGCTCTTCATTAGTAGTTGTTAATATTGGTGATTTTGCCTTGTAAATTGATTTGGTACTTGTGACTAATAATTTGGATTTCATGATTATAGTGCTTGATAAGGAAGGAAAAAGAACCTTTGATTTGTTTGGATTCCAAAAGACAGAAGGAAATCTTAGAGAAATCTGAAAGCAAAGAAAAGTTCAACAAGACTTGGAAAGAGTGGAAGTGGCCAACAATAATCAAAATCAATGGAATTTAAACAATGAGAATGATGAACAAGAAGAAGTTGCCAGAAATAATGTAATTGGTGGTTTTGGAAATGGGAATGGGATGAACATGAATGGCTATCCTTTTAGAGAGTATGTTATGCCTAATTTTGATAGGGCCAATTCAAGTATCACAAGGATGACTGTGCAAGCAAATAATTTCTAGATGAAGCCTGCATTGATTCAAATGTTGCAATCACACACTATGTTTGGAAGAAGTCCTCATAAAGATCCTTACACTCATTTGACAAACTTTGAGAAGGTATTGAATACATTCAAATTAATGGTGTACATCTGAATTGCGTGAGGATGCAAGTTTTTCCCTTCTCATTAAGGGATAGAGCAAAGGCGTGGCTTCAATCTCATACACAAGGCACTTTCATTACTTGAAATCAACTAGCACAAGAGTTAGTCTATTGGAAAAGAATTTTCCACCATTAAGAACTACCCAGTTTCATAATGAAATCACTTCTTTCAAACAAAATATTGGTGAGAGCCTAAGTGAAGCTTGGGAACGTTTCAAAGAGTTGTTGCGGAAATGTCCTCACAATGCCATTCTGTTATGTTTGCAAATTCAAACATTTTACAATGGTTTAGCACAAGAAACAAATTCTATAGTTGATGCACTCCAGAAGAGGCCCAAGAGTTACTTAATTGAATGGCTTCAAACTACTGGTGGTTCAACAACAAGTCAACCAAACCAATGCTCAACAAGGTGGCATGATGTATTTGAATCTTAATGATGCTTTCCTTGCCCAACAAAGCATGCTTATGAATGTTATGAATAATTTTACAAGGGTGTTGGAGAATTTTGGGAAATCAAATACCGTGAATGCCATTGGATCTTCATTTCCATCAAACTTGGTTTGTAATTTTTGTGGTGGTGGACATTCCAATGGACAATGTAAGGTTCCTTCGATTGTTAAGAATGAGCAATTCCACTATGTATCAAATCAACCTACATCTTCAAGGAACTTACAAGGAGCTTATGAAAATGCTTACAATCCGTCGTGGAGAAATCATCATAACTTCTCCTGGAGAAATTCAAACAATCAACAAAATCCTCCACCTCAAAACTTTCAAAACAAAACCCCAAGTTTCTCTTCTAGACCTTATCAATCCCCACACTAAAGTAACTTCCAAGCCAACTCTTATCAACCTCCTCCAAATCCTTTATTTCATCAACAACAACCAAGACCTCCATTCTAACCTTCAAATTATTCCCAACCTATGTACAATGGCCAATTTGCTCCAAGAGAAAATGCATATGAAGAGGGTTAGAAAAAAGAGACGGAGAACTTGAGAAGAGAATTAGAAAGAGAAAGGAGGAATAAAGAAGAACAAAGGAAAGATTATGAAAATTTGAGACTATCAACTAGGAATTTGGACATACAAATAGGTCAATTGGCAAGATTGAATACGTGAAAGACCTATAGGGGCACTTCTAAGTAATACTATTCCGAATCCAAAAGAGCAATGCAACAAAGCTATCATCCTTAGAAGTGATAAGGAAGTGGAAGAAGGGGTTGGAAGGCATTCATAGAAAAGTAAAGAAAATGAAAAAGTTGAAGATGAAGAGGAAGTTAAAGGGGAGTCTTCAATGTGTCAATGTGTCAAGGCAAAAAGACAAATAAGCCTACCATACCCAATATGCAAAGCAATGAAGGCAAGGATTCTACTTATCAAGAGTCGATGCAATTGAATATACCATTCCCTCAATGGTTGAGGAAAGAGGAAAAGACACAGAAATTCAAAAAGTTTCTTGAAGTATTCAAGAATCTTGAAATTAATATTCCATTCATAGAGGCACTTTAGAACATGCCCTCTTATGATAAATTCATGAAACAAGTCCTCACATCAAAAGGGGAATTGCATGGGGATGAAATTTTATGTTTAAAGGAAAATTGTAGTGCATTTCTCATAAAAAAGTTACTTCCTAAGCTCGAGGACACTGGGTCCTTCACCATATCTTGTGAGATTGGAGGTTTGCAATTTGCGAAGGCTTTGTGTGTTTTGGAGGCTTCAATAAACCTCATGCCTTATACTGTGTTCAAGAAATTAAATGGAGGAAATTTAAAGCCCACAAGTGTCTCATAGCAACTTGTGGATTGTAGTACAAAGTTTCCAAAGGGAATCATCGAGGATATAAACATTAAAATCAACAAACTCTAACTTTTTTACCGATTTTATTATTCTAGACATGGAAGATGATGACGAGATACCGATTATCCTTGGGAGACCTTTCCTTCCATTCCAGTGCGCACTAATTGATGTTCAAGAATGAAAGTTGAAATTTTGGATAAATGATGAAGTTGTCACATTCAATGTTTTTAATTCATTAAAGCTTCCTTCAATTTATGATGATGTTATGAGTATAAATGTAACGGATGACCTGATTGATGATCTCTGTAGGTACGAGTCGGGGAATTGCTACGTCCTTGGAAAAGAATACCTTGGCTTCAAATGAACTAATTCAAGATGATAAGGAAGGAGTGGAGAATTTGAATCACTTGGAGGATAATGTTTTATTGCCTAAGGTAGAAGAGGAAGACAAGGAAAAAGGTAAAGGGTGGTTTCTCACCAACAAACCCCTTAAGGTAGAACTTAAACCTGTTCCTACTCATTTGATGTATGCATATCCTGGTGAAAATAAGGCATACCCGGTAACTGTAAATGCATCTTAAACTGGTTAGTAAATTGAAAGATTCATTGTGGTACTTAGAATGCATAAAAATGCCATTGCTTGTATTGATGATATGAAGGGGATTAGCCCTTCTATTTGTATGTATAAAATCTTGTTGAATGAAGGGAACAAACCAGTAAGGCGACCTCAAAGTAGATTGAATCCTACATTGAAAGAGGTTGTGAGGAAGGAGGTTACAAGCATTTAAAAGCCGGTATGATACTCCCTATTAGCGATACTGAGTGGGTTAGTCTCCCCTCAAATCGTTGCAAAAAAATGATGGAATTACGGGGATACTAAGTTAAACGAGTGAACTTTTCCCCTCTAGATTGATCATGGGATGGCGTATGTGTATTGATTTTTATAAATTGAATGAGGCCACCCGCAAGGATCATTTTCCTTTACATTTTATTAATCAAATGCTTGGGAGATTGGCAGGTTTTGCATATTATTACTTTCTTGATGGATATTCCACTTATCTTCAAATTGTTATTTGCTTGGAAAATCAAGATAAAACAACTTTTACATGCCCATTTGGTACTTTTGCAATGCTCCTAGCACATTTCAACGTTGCATGTTTGCGATTTTTCATGATATGGTTGAAAAGTGCTTAGAAATCTTTATGGATGATTTTAGTGTATTTGGTATATCGTTTGATGATTGTCTTGCAAATTTGACTAATGTGTTGAGACTAATTTGGTGCTTAATTGGGAAAAATTGTTATTTTATGGTGCAAGAAGGAATTATTTTGGGTAATCAAAAGTTTCATCAAGAGATATAGAGGTTGACAGGGAAAAAGTAAAGTTGATTGAAAGGTTACCTCCTCCAATTAATGTTAAAGGTGTGAGAAGTTTTCTTGGTCATGCAGAATTCTATAGGTGATTCATTAAAAAAATTTCACAAATAGCTAGAACTCTATGCTCTTTACTTTAGAAATATTGTACTTTTGACTTTGATGATTCTTGTTTGAAAGCATTTAATGAGTTGAAAAATGCTCTTGTAATTGCTCATATCACAATGGCACTCTATTTGAGCTTATATGTGATGCTAGTGACTATGCAACATATGTCGTTATGTATCAAAAAGTGGATAAAATATTGCATGTCTACTACAAAAAAGGAACTACTTGCTATAGTTTTTGCATTTGACAAGTTTAGATCATATTTAATTGGGTCTAAAGTAATTGTGCACACCGATCAATTTGCATTAAAATACTTATTCTCTAAACAAGATGCCAAACCACGTTTACTGAAATGGATACTGAATCTTTTCCAAGAGTTTGATTTGGAAGTTATAGACAGAAAGAGTGTTGAAAATATGGTAGTGGATCATTTATCAAGGATTGAAGCATCTAGACTTGTTAATTTGGAAGAAAGAGCCATCAATGAGGAATCATCCATTTAGAAATTGTTTGAAATGAATGAGGCAAGCTCGTGGTACACGGACTTTGTCAACTATCTCATTGCTAGAGTGGTGCCAAACAGGTTTAATATCAACGAGAAAAGGAAGTTCTTTACAAAAGTCAAGCTTCACTTTTGGGAAGAACCTTATCTATTCTAAAAATGCAGCGATCAAGTTTTAAAGAGATATGTCCCAAAAATTGAAGTCAATGACATTTTGAAACACTGTCATTCATCTCCCGTAGGAGGTCATCATGGGGCTCAATGAACGGCGTTTAAAGTTCTTCAGTGTGGTTTGTATTGGCCAACTATTTTCAAAGACTCTAGGGGGTTTGTGCATAAATGTGATGAATTCCAAAGGGTAGGTACGTATCTGAAGGAGACAAGAGATACACCTCCATGGCATGGTGGAATTGGAAGAATTTGATATGTGAGGTATTGACATTATGGGACCATTTCCAACATCATTTTCTAACAAATTCATTTTGGTTGTGGTGGATTATTTGTCAAAATGGGTCGAAGCAATAACCATCCCAACCAATGATGCTAGAGTGGTCACCAAATTTCTTCGAAAGAACCTCTTTTCTCAATTTGGAGTACCTAAAACTATTATTAGTGATGGGGGAAAACACTTTAGGAATTCTCATTTTGAGACCTTAGTGACAAAATATGGCTAAAGAACAAAAATGCCTTAGCCTATTGTCCTCAAACTTCGGGTCAAGTTGAGGTTTCAAATAAGGAATTGAAGTAAATTTTGGAGAAAATGGTGAATTGTGCAAGGAAGGATTGGGCAATCAAATTGGATGATGCATTATGTGTTTATTGGATGGCATTCAAAACTCCAATAGGAATGCCTCCATACCACATTGTCGGATGGCAAGGCATGTCACCGGTTGAACTTGGTCAACAAGCATATTGGGCAACCAAGAGTATAAATTTTAATACAAAGAAGGCATGTGAAAAGAAACTTCTTGATTTGAATGAATTAGATGAATTTCAAAGAAAAGCATACGAAAATTCCCTGATTTATAGGGAAAGGACTAAAGCATGGCATGATAAATTCATCTTAAGAAAATAATTCAAAATCGGTGGTTTGGTGCTCAAGACTAAAACTCTTCCCGGGTAAACTCAAATCAAGCTAGAACGGACCGTTTAAAGTAGTTCATGTTTATCCTTATGGTGCTGTGGAGAATAAAGGAAAATAGGGCAATTTTAAAGTCAACGGCTATCTATTCAAGCTGTATTTGGGAGGAATCATTGAAAAAGAATAGGAAACCATTCAATTGGTTTGAGATTAATCAATCATGGCCATAGTCAAGCTAATGACTATAAAAGAGCGCTTCTTGAGAGGCGACCCAAACTTTAATTTCATGTTTTCAGAGCTTTGTTTATTTTTGGTGTGAATTTGTGTTTGATTTCAATTTAGTGTGATTAAGCTCAAAATTAGGGTAAATTAGGTTTTAAAAGTGTTTCTTTTTATTTCAATAATTGGAATTTTGAAAATGGATGGAAATTGTCTCCAAGATTTGTGTTTTTAATGTTTTCAGGTGATGAGAAGATATGGCATAACGCAGGAAAAAAGTTAGAAAAATTGGCTAAGTGTTGGAGTTGAACTTTGTCGAATTTCAGTTGATGTCGCGACATCAACTTCAAAATTTTTCAAAGGCAAAAAATTTAACCCTAATTCGATGTTGAAACATCAAATTAAATCGAGGCACATGCGGGGGCACATGACACATTCGGTGTCGCGATATCAAATTTGCTGTCGCGACATCGAAGCGCTGATTCAAATTTCAAAATTTGCTCAATGTCATGACACCAAAAGCAATGTCGTGACATCGAATACGAACAGTTTCAATAAGCCAATTTCTTCTTCTTCTTCTTCTTCCATCATATTTTCCCAAATTCTTCAACCCTAACCATACAACTTTCTTCTTCTATTTTTCCCCAATTCTTCGACCCTAACCATACACCTTTCTTCTTCAACTCCATTTTTCCCCAATTGAACCCGGTTATACACAATTAGTGAAAGAGTTTTATTGCAACTTCTGTAATCTAGTGGATGGTAAGGTGAGAGTTCGGGGAGTTTTAGTTGATTTTAGTGCCGATGGTATGAATGCTTATTTTGATATATACCTTTTATCCCTTCTAATGAATATCATGAGTTGTTGCATAACAAGAACAAGCACGTGAATGAAATCAAAAGCATGATTTGTGATATGGATGTTGCTTGGATAATGAATGTGCAAAAAATAGTTGAATTGAAATTTGCTCACCATGATGTCCCTTGTAGCAAAACTATGGTTTTATTTCATAAGTTATCACATTTGGGGATCTAATTCTTTAAGTTACATTACAAGGGATAAGGTGCTTTGGGTTTAAGCTAGCATGATAGGGAGTGGCAGTGAACATTTGTGGGCTGATTAGACGGGGATTTTTCAAATAGTGAGAGGTCCGACAGGCCTATTCTGTTGATGAACTCATGACTCCTCAAAAAGGTAGATTTAATAAAGATTATGTGTATAAAATGGTTCGGATTTATGAGCAGCATCATCGTGTAGAAGGTCAAATGCCTCCACCGTCGTCCCCAAAAACATCATATATTCCTCTGCTACTCGGTTTTGTACTCAGTGTACCAATCATAGAAAAAGATTGAAATGAGTTACAATGCAATTGGACATACAGTCAATTGGTGATAGACAATAATCTGGCAGCAATAGGAGACGTGCTCCAGACCACCACACTTACCACCTGGATTCAACCACCATAGTCTTCACAGTGGTACTATGGATTACCTTGGGGGAAGTATTACATACTGTTGGCCCAAAAAGCAACCTAAGAGGGGAGGTGAATTAGGTTGTCTCTAGAAAACAATCCTTTTAATGTGTTTAAAGAGAAATGCTGAAAAACTTTATGCAACAAATAAACACTTAAGCACAAATGAATACAAAAGATATTCAATAATTGAAGCTCAAAGAACAAATATAAAGATGAATGAGATAAAGAGTATCAAACCAAACTCTCAACCTTCTCAAGCTTGGAGTATAACCACTAGTAGTGCCTCTTCAAAGAAGGTGAGGCAATAACCTTCTTGTACACAAAGTGGGCGCACCCTTGCACCAACTAAGTCCCTCTAATTGAGCCAAACGGTTTTACAATATAACTTCACTTTTGTACATTTGTTATCCCTCCACTCTTACACTTGAAGATCACTCACTAGTCTACTCTTGCTCATACTAATTCCCTCTAGTTCAGCCAAGAGAACTAAACTACTTAAACCAATACAACCCACAATATTTTAGCCTATTTCTTCCCAAATAGCTTTTACAAGTGTTTGTATTGAATGCAGCAGTTCTACTCTATATTTTTTGCATTTACAGACTTGGGGTATTTATAGATGCCCAAAAAAGTCTGCCTTCAATAATTCTCTAATGGCTATTTACTGTTTACTAGAAAACTAGCAGTTAGATCTTTCGAACTGTCGATGCAAGGGGTGTGTGTCCGAAAGAACTAGCCGTTGGACCTTTCGGACAGCCGCTGCTAAACTCTGCGTCCAACGCTGCGTATGGTCTCTAAGGGTATTCGTTCGGACGCCTGAGGATGCATCTGAACCTGCGTCCGGTCGATGCAATGTCTTCTGGAAATATGATCGGACGCTATTCTTCGCCCTAGATTGCTTCAAGTTCTTTGTATCGGACGATTACCATTGTTCGAAGCTCTGTCTTTAGGACAGTCATTTGTGTCCAATAAGTTTATCACTTCCAATGCCCTCTGGGCAAGTATCGTATAGTCACTTGCGTCCGAGCTCCTTTCTCTCGGACGGTCTTCATCGTCCGAATCTCCTTGTTCTTCTGTACACTTGTTTACAAGCCGTTAGTATGATTTGGTCATCATCAAAACATGATTATTATAATTGCTTGCAAGGGTCCAACAATCTCCTTCTTTTTTATGATGACAATTCAATTGGACAATTCTAAAAATAACCATAAAATATGAACCACAAGACAAGAAGTTTTGTACATTACATACCACCAGCGATTCCTGAACATCACGAAAGAGCTCAAAGGACCGGTGAACCTGTTGGAGCCCAAGATGAGAACTTTGAGGAGAGTCAACAAGGTGGAGATGAGGATGACCAGGAAAGGATAGATGACAGCTAAGGAGATATCAAGAACAAAAAGACTTTATGGGATAGAATTTGGAGACATTTTCAGACACTTTTACTCTTATTTCTTAGTACTATAGAAGTTTATTATATTTTATGTTTTTGGATATGTTTATTTGGACAATTGCTTTTGATTAGATTGACTAAGGGCCTTGACTGATACCAAGTTACTTTTGTTGATATTTGATTCGAGATTTATCCTTTCAAACTTCAGAGTTGAAAATTTGGTTTGATGCTTGGTGTGTTCTTAGTTGGTTTATGTGTTTGAGTAGCGATAATGGCTAAGAGCCATAAACTGATGCCATGTGAATTTTTATTGATGCTTAAAAGGTGGAGTGGATGTTGTGAGCTTAATGGATAGATTGCATGACACGAGTTTTGTGCTTTTGTCATTATCAATTGTTAGTATGAGTTAAGCTAATACTTTTCATAGTTTATTTTGTTCTTATTTTGGTGTCAAGAGACATCTTTATGTTGAAATTTCAGGTGAATGGTAGGATGAGTTTGCTCATCGAATAGAATAAAAGAATCAAGTTTGGGGTTTCCATTTCTTGTGTTGGGGATGGTCATTTTCTATTTGTGTGTTTGATGACTCTTGGATGAAAATTTTACCAATGTGGTAATCAATGATGATATTTGACTCACAACATTATCTGATTTGATTGTTTGAATTGACCATTTCATGGATTTAAGTGTGTGTGAATGGTTCTCTTACGGCATAAGAATTTCAAAAGTTTAGTATTACCATTTACAAAATGAGGGACTCCAATATTTTAGGGGAAATTCAATCAGAAATTTTTTTTTGATCAAATCATCAATATTACATTTTTAGTTGATTTATCTTTCAAAAAAATTATGTTAAATGAAGTAAAAGGAACGTAGGAAAATTTTTGTGTTTACATAGAGAATGTTATTCTAACTTGTGAATGATTGGTATTAGATATTTGTCTTAGGAACATTTTACTTTGCTTCCTTAGTTTAGTGCCGATATATTAGTTTCATATATATATGATGACCTACAATCTTGATTTTGATGATGACAAAAGCAATCTAACAATCTTAATTCAAGCGTGCTGAAATTCTACTTCATTTATTCATAACAGAGGTTTCAGATGATGTACATCATCTGAATAGCACTATGTTACACGGATGCACAAGCTCATCCGAAAAAATTTACCTCAGACGAAGGCACAGTCTGAAAGGTCAAGCAGAGGGCAAGATTTTGTGGCACCTACACCGAACGCGCCTAACTATCCGAATGAATTATCTCAGACGTACACCAATGCACCGTCCGAAAAGGTCAGGGTGAGAGCAGGATTTTGAGGCACCTACAACGGACACGTCTAACTGTCTGAAGAAAATCTTATCGAACGTGCCTAACTGTCTGAAGGAAAAGCAACTCTGGTTAAGAACTAAACCTTTCAGACATACTACACCATCCGATGACTGAAATCATCAACATACCTAGTTCGGACAAAGGAACGGACACAATCTCGGCCGTCCGCACGGCATCCTCAACTCTTTTATATTTCAAATAGGATTTTTTTTTGGATGCTCAATAATAATCTCGAATGTCCGAAACCCATAACGGCTAGTTTTTAACATTTATTATCTAGCCATTAGGAGGTGGTTAGGAGCTAATTTATTGCACCTATAAATGCCAAACCATCTGTATTATGTACTGTTATCTTACACATTGAATACAAGCAAATAGAAAGGCAATTTGAGTGCAAATTAGCTCTTTAGTGATATTGTATTAGTGTGTACTTAAGAGTGCTACTCAAAAATTGTATTGAGTGGAGTGATAATCTTGTACAAAAGTCAGGTTTAGTGTAAAATCCTTGGCTCAACTAAAGAGAATTAGTTTGAGCAAGGGTGATCCTACTTTGTGTACAATTGGGATTATTGGCTCACCAAATTTGAAGGAGCATCCTAGTGGATTACTACTCCAAGCTAGCTAGCTTGGAAGTGTGGTTTGTTTAATCTCTCTGTCTTAATTCATTCTATTAATTTTTTTACTTAATTGCTTATATTTTTACCATCTTACTTGTCAAGTGCAAGAGATTTGAATTGTCCATTATTTGCAAGTTAATTTTTGGAAACCTAATTCACCTCTCCTCTTAGGTTGCTTTGGGACAAACAATTGGTATCAGAGCATTGGCTTCTTTATTTTGCTTAAATTGCATTTGAGTAAATATCCTTTATGGCAACCAATAATGCTTTATTCTTTTAAGGTCAATCTATCACTAGACCCCCGATGTTTAATGGGGTGAACTTTATTAGTTGGAAAGATATAAAGTGAATGAAAATCTTTTTGCAATCTATTGATATTGACTTCTGGTATGTGGTAAATGAAGGTCCTTTTGAAGTCACCATTATTGATGATCGAACAAATAGAAGAAGATAAAAAACAAGGGATGAGTTCATTCCACAAGGCAAATTTGACCTTAAATGCCAAAGCCATGAATGTACTATACAATGCCTTGCATGCTGATGAATCAACTCGAGTCAAAGGATGCGTTTCAGCCAAAGAAATCTGGGACAAATTAAAAGAAATTTATGAAGGAAGCGATGATGTTGGAGAACAAAAGAAATCTCCACTAAGTATGAATCCTTCAAGATAGAACCATATGAAAACATTGATAAAATTTATTGTAGATTCAATGACATCATTACGGATCTTGAAGCCATAGGGAAGGAATATTCTTTGGGTGAGAAGAATCAAAAAATCTTGAATGCTCTCTCCAAAGAATTGGAGGCAAAGACTATTGCTATAGAGGAAGCAAAGAACTTAAATTCCATACTTTAGAAAATGGCCCGCTCCATTGAGTCATTGATAAATTCTCTCACTTCATTTGAATTGAAGATGAAAGCCAAAGTGGTGGACGAAGACGAAGCAAGACCAAAGAGAAGCATAGCCCTGAAGACCTCTCAAGAAGAAGATGAAAATTGCTCCATCAATTTAGAAGACGAAGATCTTGATGAAGGTGATCTTGCACTCATCACTAAATGTTGGTCCCAAAGCAACCTAAGAGGGGGGTGAATTACGTTTCTAAAAATACTTTTAGAAATATTACGATTTTACAAATAAAAATTGATATAATAGAATCAATGAAATAGTGATGTAAGAAAGAGAGAAAATTAAATAGCCAACACTTCCAAGCTAACAAGCTTGAAGTATCAAATCACTAAAATGCTTCACACACTTGGTGAGCCAATAATCTTTACAAAGTAGGGAAATTCTTGCTCACACTAAAACTCTTTTAGTTGAGCCAAGAATCTTACTTCCAACCACACTTTCGTACAAGATTATTACTCCACTCAAACAAGCAGTTGAATTGCACTCTAAACTACACACTAATACGATAAAGCACTATAACCAATTTGTACTAAAATTGCTCTTTTCTAAGGCTTGTATTCAATGTATTAGATGATTTTTATAGAATATCAAAGCAGTTATTTATAAGAGCAATAAATGGTGGTTGCAACTACTTCCTAACAGCTAAATAATAAATGCACAAAAAATAGCCCTTGGGGTTTCGAACGTCCGAGATAAAAAGGATGCATCCGACACAGCGTCCGATCTTCATGTAGTTGGTGAAGAACTTCGTTCGGACGTCCGTGCATGCATCCGTTCCATCGTCCGAAAGAAGCTTCAGACGGTCATGTTCGTCCGAAGAAAGGCTTTGTTCGGACAGTTGTGTGCGTCCGTTTGGAGAATCAGTAAGATCTTCTTTCTGCCTGTTGGTTCGGATGGTGGAATGTGTCCGAGAAGCTTGACATAGTTCGGACGGTACAGTGTGTCCGAAAATCCTGTTTCTAGTAAAACAAATAAACAAACCTACAAAAACTTGTTTACAGAGTTAAGTGTTTATGTCATCATCAAAATAAGGTTTGGAAAACATCAATCTCTCTCTTTTTGATGATGACAAACATTCATGGAGTAATTATGTAAAATCAATCAGCTATGACCAATCATTTTGCAATATATATTACTACTGTAAAAACAATCAGATATGACCAATCATTTTGCAATATAGATTACTACTCCCCCTTTTGACATCATCAAACAAAGTCCCCCTGAGAACGTGCAAGTATTTAACAGAAATAGAGCATAAATGCATAAAAAAAGCCCAAATATTCAAGCGAAGAAAACTCAAATATTTAACAGGACTAGTTCAAGGGAATACATAGAATGGTAAATCTGAGAACAGTCCTAACTAAAAAAAAAATAGAGAAATGCCAAAAACTAAAAATAGATTGTCAAAGGAACTAATTCGAGTCATTTTTCTTCTTGGAGCACTTTTCAATCATTTGGCGTTCGGAAGGAGCATCTTCATCAGTGGGGTCCTCACTGTCTTCCTCTTCTCCAGTACAGTGTTGCATGATGAAATTGAACGTGTCGTCAAATCCTCATCGTCGTCTTCATCTTCATTGGCAGCACCTTGATTATTTGCGTCTTCTTCGTCGCCCTCACGAACATCCCCATCTTCAGCATTGTCATCACTGTCGGAAGATGAGTCGAGTGGATATTGTGATTGAAGGTTGGCAAATTGAACCTGAGTCGAAGTAGACATGCCTAGGCTAAGGGCCTCTTGGAGAATCACTTGACGAGTTTCAAGTCGCTTTAACTTAGGATTAGTGCGACGTTAAAATGTACTGACTTGAGTGCTCAAGGAAGTGAGAAGGCCACAGGTATAGAAAGTGAGGGTTCAAAGGTAGATGGATGAGGATCATGGAATGGTGGGGGTGTTTGAGGAGGAGGGGAATGTGGAATAGCCAAACCAGAGGTAGAGGCCTGGGATTTTGTACGTTCAATATCAAAAGCTGCCTTAGTTAACCATTGATCATGTTGAAAAAATGGAGGCCTTTTCGTTCAATATAAGATTTGTTGAAATAAGGGGGAACATTGTTTGTTGCCGCTGAAAGGGACATCGAGGAAATCAAAATTTTTGGTGAGGAATTTTCCAAAAGGAATGTTTTTTCGGGTATCAGTAAGAAAGAGTTCCCACATGGAGCAGAAAAGATACCCAAAGTCAAGAGGAATGCCCTTGAAAACACAAACAAATAAGTAAAGTTGCATTTTTCCGGGCTCAGTACGATGCCCGTCGGTTAGTAATAACAAATTCGTGACAAGGGTGTACAGAATGTTTAGTACAGGAGTTAGCAATGTGGTTTTGGCTTCCGAGACTTGTTTGAAATTGATGTTAAAAATAGCCCTAACCTCATCAATGTCAAATCAAGTATCAATAGCGGGCCATTTATCTAAAGAAAATAAATAGGAGAAATCATTCAGATTTGAGACTTCACATTCAAAATTAGTGTTGATGATGTTGGACGAAATCTCGCGATTTGTGTTGTTTAGGTCACGGAAAATTAAAGTTTGAACAGTAGGGCCTTTCCGAAGATTGGCTGTGAATTGAAGCACCATGTCATGATACACAGGTAAATCAATATGCACTAGGTGACCCCAATTTTGTTTTTCAAAGCATGATTTGACAATGCGAAGATTATACTCATAAAAAAGACTCTGAGATGTAGGATGTTGAATGATTATAGATTTACTCAGAAGAGATATATACAGTTCGGATGCCTTGGCATCGATGAATTTTGGTAAAGTTGGATTTGAGGAGACTTGAGGATTAGCAGATGATTCTCCACGCACTGGAGCTTTCACTTTTGTTTTTCGTCCACAATTTACTGTAGAAGAACCTCCGCAGGATTTAACCATTGTGAAGGAAGGGAAGGAAGAGGAGAAAATTTTGATTTTTTTGAAAGATTGGTGAGAATTTGATGAAATGAGATGGTAGATGGGGGGAATTAGATATAATAATGGTGAGGAATACTTTGGAGATGATAATTTTCCAATCAATTTCCCCTTGGAGAGAATGAAGGAATTTGGAGGAGATTTTGAAGGAAAAAATTTTGCCAAAGAAGGTTTCGAGGGTTAGGGTGACTCTGAAATGGGGAAAATGGACGATTTTAATAGAACAAGGGGACCGTTAGGATGGCCGAATTTTGGTGTGCGTCCGATGGAGCGTCCGAGAGCTGATGAATGGACGGTTGATGGAAGAGCCAGTGCGTCAAATGTTCTTTCGGACGATGGTACGCGTTCGGAAGAATTCCAGAGAGTGAGTGAAGAAAATGAATATCGTCCGGACGATTATGAGCGTCCGAGGCAGAGAGGAAGTTTTTGGACGATATAGAGCGTCTGAAAGATAGTGTTGTTCGGACGATTGAGTGTGTCCGAACGAAGAAATTATGCCAAATTGATCTGTAACATCCCCAAACATTTTCTGAGAGATTCAAAGCGATCTAGAGCCAAGGATTTTGTAAAAATATCAGCCAGTTGATCTGAAGTAGGCACGAAATCAACACAAATTTCCTATTATCGGAAGTTTTACAAACAAGATCTCTAATAAAATGATCCTTAAAATCAATGTGTTTGGTTCTAGAGTGCATAACAGAATTTTTTGTGAGATGCACTAGTGTTGTCACACTTTATAGGCACACAATCAAAAATTACACCAAAATCTTTCAGAGTATGTTTCATCCAAAGAAGTTAAGCACAAGAATTTCCAGCAGCAATGTATTCGGCTTCAGTCGTAGAAAGAGAATTAGAGTTTTGTTTTTTGCTAAACCAAGACACAAGACAATTTCCCAAGAAATGACACATACCACTGGTACATTTTCTATCAATTTTACACCCAGCAAAGTCAGCGTCAGAATAACTAATTAAATCAAATGTACAGGACTTTGGATACCACAAACCAAAATTTATTGTTCCCTTCAAATATCTAAAAATTCTTTTAACAGCTATCAAGTGCGATTCTTTGGGGCAAGATTGAAATCTAGCACATAAACAAACAGCAAACATAATATCTGGTCTACTGTTAAGTAAAGTAGGCTCCAGACAGATCTGATCATACCTCTATAGTGTTTTTCATCAATACCATTACCTCCTTCATCTTTATCAAGTTTTGTTGAAGTGCACATAGGCGTACCAACTTGTTTGCAATCTTCCGTTCCAAATCGTTTGAGTAGCTCCTTTATATACTTGATTTGTGTGATAAACGTTCCTTCCTTTGTTTGGTGAACTTGTAGTCTAAGGAAAAACTGTAACTTGCCCATCATACTCATCTCAAACTCTTTTTGCATTAAATGTGAAAAGTCCTTGCACAAACTTTCATTAGTTGCTCCAAAAATAATATCATCAACGTAAATTTGAATAATTAACAAACCATTTAAATCTATTTTTGTAAAAAGAGTGGTGTCAACTACACCTCTTTTGAATCCATTTTCAATCAAGAAACCACTTAATCTTTCATACCAAGCTCTTGGAGCTTGTTTCAAACCATATAAAGCTTTAGAAAGTTTGAAAACATGATTTGGAAGATTTTTATTTTCAAAGCCCGGAGGTTTTGTTCAACGAAAACTTCTTGATCGATAAAACCATTTAAAAATGCACTTTTGACATCCATTTGAAATAATTTGAAATCATTGAAACTTGCAAATGAAAGAAACATGCGAATGGATTCTAATCTAGCCACGGGTGCAAAGGTTTCATCAAAGTCAATACCTTCTTCTTGAGCATAACCGTTTGCAACAAGTCTAGCTTTGTTTCTTATGATTTCACCTTTGTCATTTAATTTGTTTCTAAAAACCCATTTTGTTCCAATTACGGGATGAGAAGATGGTCTTTCAACCAAGGTCCATACGTTATTTTTCTCAAATTGACTAAGTTCATCTTGCATGGCATTAACCCAAGATTCATCATTCAAAGCAACATCTACATGTTTAGATTCAATGTGAGAAAGTAATGCACAATTACTATTCAAAGGTTTATGAGAACAGTATAACCCCATCGGATAGATCACTTATGATTAAATCTTGAGGGTGACTAGGGACGAATCTCCAAGCTTTTGGAAGATCTTTTGGAGTATCCTCGTTCTTTTCTTTTTCATCATCTATTTGATGGTCGTTCACATCATTGCTTGATGTGATGTCTTGATGATCTTCATGAATAGTGAGCTTTTCGAGCTCCTTTAGAATACCTACATCTTCATCTTCGCACAAATTCTTTGAGATAACATCATTAGCTTCATCAAATGTAACATGCACAACTTCTTCAATCAAGAGCGTTCTTCTATTGTAAACTCGGTATTCTTTCTTGTCACTAGAATATCCTAGAAAAATTCTTTCATCCAATTTTTTGTCAAATTTTCCAAGGTTTTCTTTGATTTTTAAAATAAAACATTTGCAACCAAAAATTTTGAAATAGCTCACAACGGGTTTTTTACAAAAAATGAGTTCATAAGGGGTTTTGTTTAAAAAGGATCTTAATAAAACTTGATTCATGACATAACAAGCCGTGTTAATGGCTTCGGCCCTAAAGTATTGTGGTAAGTCGCATTCGCTAATCCTAGATTCTAGCGGTTTCTTGAAGAATCCTATTTTTCCTTTCAACAACACCATTTTGTTGAGGGACTCTAACAACCGAAAAATCATGAAAAATACCGTTGTGATCACAAAGTATTGTGGTAAGTCACATTCGCTAATCATGAGTTGATTCATTTGCATCCAAGGCATTATATAGCACATTCATGGCTTTTGCATATAATGTCAAGTTTGCCTTGTCTTGTGGAGTGAGCTCATCCCTTGTCTTTTCTCTTCCGCTATTTGTGTGATCATCAATGATAGTAGCTTCAAAAGGACCTTCATTAACAACATACCACAAGTCAATGTCAATAGATTACAAAAATATTTTCATCCTATCTCTCCAACTAATAAAATTTGCCCCATTAAACATAGGGCGCCTAGTAACGGATTGTCCCTAAAAAAATCGAGCATCGTTGGTTGCCATAATTCTTTTCTCAAAAGCAATTTAAGCAATAAAATGAGACCAAGCTCTGATACCAATTGTTGGTCCCATAACAAAGCAACCTAAGAGGGGGGTGAATTACGTTTCTAAAAATACTTTTAGAAATATTACGATTTTCCAAATAAAAACTGATATAATAGAATCAATAAAATAGTGAAGTAAGAAAGAGAGAAAATTAAACAGCCAATACTTCCAAGCTAACAAGCTTGAAGTATCAAATCACTAAAATGCTTCACACACTTAGTGAGCCAATAATCTTTACAAAGTAGGGAAATTCTTGCTCACACTAAAACTCTTTTAGTTGAGCCAAGAATCTTACTTGCAACCACACTTTCGTACAAGATTATTACTCCACTCAAAGTTGAATTGCACTCTAAACTGCACACTAATACGATAAAGCACTATGGCCAATTTGTACTAAAATTGCTCTTTTCTAAGGCTTATATTCAATGTATTAGATGATTTTTACAGAATATCAAAGCAATTATTTATAAGAGCAATAAATGGTGGTTGCAACTACTTCCAAACGGCTAAATAATAAATGCACAAAAAGTAGACCGTTGGGGTTTCGGACGTTCGAGATAGATAGGATGCGTCCGACACAGCGTCCGATCTTCATGTAGTTGGTGAAGAACTTCATTCGGACGTCCGTGCATGTGTCTGCTCCATTATCCGAAAGAAGCTTCGGACGGTCATGTTCGTCCGAAGAAGGCTTTGTTCGGATAGTTGTGTGCGTCCGTTTGGAGAAGCAGTAAGATCATTCTTTCTGCCTGTTGGTTCGGACGGTGGAATGCTTCGTAGAAGCTTGACATAGTTCAGATGGTACAGTGCGTCCAAAAATCCTGTTTATAGCAAAACAAATAACAAACCTGCAAAAACTTGTTTACAGAGTTAAGTGTTTATGTCATCATCAAAATCAGGTTTGGAAAACATCACTAAAGGATTCCTAAAACACTACATCAACAAATGGAATATGAGAAAAGAAGGAGCAAGCAACTCAAATAATTTCAAAGGGAAGACCGAGCTGGAAATTAAGAAGCAAAATGTGTCACGCCCCAAAAACGGGTTTCGAACCGTAACACGCCGCGCTAATGGTACACCGGACCAAAGCGCAAGGCACAAACGAACAGAGCAACAAAATCTAACCGCAATGTAATAGAACCATCAAGCCATTTCTTAACTATAAAACCGAATATTTCATTTTACACAAAAAAACGAATTACAAAATTCCTTCTTAGTACAAAAGATGCTACATCAAAAACAAAGTTCATCAATACAAAACTTATCTAATACACTACCCCTCTCCAAACAAAAGAGAAGCTCGGAAGATTATCCGCAGAGTCCTACCAGTAATGTGGAATCTGGAGAAAATCTAAAAGCTGCTAACGCGGTGGAGAGTCAAAGACGAGCACCTAATCTGAAAAATTATAAGTCACGTGGGGTGAGCATAACTAGCTCAGTGGATATCATAAAAGCTCTTCAAATGGGGCCAAGCATTTCGATAAAAAGAAAACATAATTATAATAACATTTACGAAAACCATAGTCATGAAGCAGTTTCTAAATGTTCATAATAATCATAAACGTCAGGCATGTCCTTAACATAGTCAAAAAGATCCAATCATTTCAAAACATAGTATGCTAAAGCATAGCGAACAAATCCAAGTATAGTTTCAATCCGAAATTTAATAAAATAGCATGAGTATCTTTTAGGCTCAAAAGTATGTCCAAAACATAGCCAAACAGATCAAATCATTTCAAAACATAGTATGCTAAAGCATAGCTAACAAATCAAGTATAGTTTCAATCCGGAATTTAATAAAATAGCATGAGTATCTTTTAGGCTCAATGGTATGATGTTTCAGTACTAGCCAGATCTAGTAATCTACCACACCTACTAGTCTGACCGGGAGGTCAAGTTATCCCATCACAAGACCCCGTATCAATTAGTTCATAACATTCACAGAAGTCACCATGGCGTCTCATGGATGACTATAGAACCGGTGCACCCCAAATCAAACATTTCCAAACACATCCAAAATTATATACCTAGGTCACCTATGAGCCAAAACAGTCATAAAATGCTAGAGCAGTTCATATCAAAAGAGTTTGCAAACATATTAATTGATTAACATAAAATAGCTTGGTCCCGATTTCATATATAATAATTCCAAAACTTGGTAAAAGTGCAGTTCCAAACATCATACACATTCTAAAATCCATTCAAACATATTTCGAAAGTCGTTAAACAAAATACAAGTGGAAGAGAATCTATGTTACCCACCTATCAAAGCAAAAACTGCACAAAGGATCACTGAACGCGATCGCCGGCGGTAGGTGGCGTGGTACCTAAAACAGGTATAAGAGACTCTTAGAAGAGATGTAGAAGTTAAAGAATGACTAGGGAAACGAAAACGATGCGAAACGATAAAAAACGACACCAACAACCCTTTGGTCAAAAATGACCTTTTCACAAATTCTGACCAACTTCGACAAGCTAAAACCCCAGTCAAAACACTTAGTTAACCCCTCAAATTCGTATTACAGCTAGACTAGGAGATAATAAGCTCAGTTTTCCAGAAAAACTGAAAAACTTCGAGGTTTTGATGTCTGTTTAAGTAGGCTATCCTGTCTCTTATACACATCTAGATGTGTAAGGTATTCAAGGCGTCGTTTTCGTTTAGTCTAGTCATTCTTTAACTTATACATCTCTTCTAAAAGCTGATTCTTATTATTCAAGTCTAGCTGTTACAACCTGTCTCTTAACACATCTAGATTGTATAAGAGACAGCCAGGCAATGTTCATAAATAATTAACTGAAGGATCATTAGTCGCTTTCTTATACACAATAGCATTCCACAACATCCATACTTGTATAACCACTACAATTGACTTCTATTGGAACATTAGAGCAACAACCTATGGTTTGGATAATTCTTATAAAAAGATCAAAATTTTACCTATTAGCCACACGCATGATTCAAACATGCTTCCTAACCATCCCACTACCAAGAAAACACTTAAAACCATCAAAAGATCATTAAAGATCCTTCAAACATAACCAATTATCCAAATTATCCTAGTTGCGCCAAACTTCCACTTACTTACAAAATTAGTTAATAGAAGGGAAATCAATTCCACTTGGTTTCAAGTCTCAATTCCTATCCAAACTAACCTTAAAACACTCTTAGAACATCATTATATGCATAGACATAAGCATTCATAGCATAACACTCTAGGTCACATATGGAAGACAAAACCCTAACTCATAATCTTAAAATTTGTAATCTAACCATGGAAAGTTCTTAAAAATCAACCCCAGACTTCCTGTCCTCCAATACACTAAAAACAACCCATATAAGAGATCAGGTTGTGAAGGCTGCAAAGAGGGTTTATTTTTATGTCGAAGAATCCTTCAAAACTTGAAATTAAAGCTTAAATCATAAAGCCCATAAGCCATAAATGCTAAAATACATAAAATCTTTGAAAGTGATTTCTATTTGAAATCAACTTTGGAATTCGACCCAAATAGTACCCATTTGACCAAATAGTCTCCAAGTTGACTATTTAACCCAAAAACTAATTTTTGCTACTAAATTAACATTTTAAATCAGCCATCAAACAACACTCACACACCACAATGCACTAATTACACTTAATCCAACTTTTGACCCGTTTACCCGCCGGAACCGAAATCGCGTAAACCGAAAAATTTGCCGAATTGAAAAACGAATAAGTTGAAGGTCTTTATGACTAAAAATAATATGAAAAACATTTTAACCCAGTTAAAATCAAAGAACAAGGCTATTAAAATACTGGGTTTCACATTCTACCCCCCTTAAACAAAGTTTCGTCCTCGAAACTTACGAAATCACGAAGCAAACAAAGTGGATACTTCGATCTCATGAGGCTCTTAAGCTCCCAGATAGCTTTTCGCTCAGAATGATTAGACCATAAAACCTTCACGTAGGGGATAACTTTATTCCTCAATGTCTTATCTTGTCGATCCAAGATCCTCAATGCCTGGCTCTACTTTATCAGAGTCTATCACATAAGCCAAATAGCTCTCACATCACTGCTGATATAATCAGAATCCTACTCTTGGGCTTCTTTTCATTCCCACGAAAAATCACCGTATCTAAACCAGGCATCTGAAACATCACATACCTCTCTTTACAATCAATCATCGCACCATTAGCCGCCAACCAATCCATACCCAAAATCAAATCAAAGTCGGTCATCGGTAACTGAATAAGGTCAGCCTCAAACTTCCTATCACAAAACTCTAACCGACAACCTTCCAAAACAAACCTAGACTCCATAACCTTCCCGTCCGGGGTCCCCACTCTATAAGGATCCTCTAACCATCTAAAACCAAAATGCGTCCTAGGCAGCATACTAGCTGATAAGAGTCAAAGACGAAATCATAAGCAAAGAATAACTCTTCAAGATTCAACAAAAGAGGTACAACAAAGATTACATAAGCAAGGATCTCTCAAAACCCCCCAAAACAAGTCAATCAATAACTCCAGGTCAAAGAATTCCACAGATCCTGTAATGTCGCGAGCAAAACAGAATCTTATATAATTCTAAGCCCGAGCACATCGATTTAAACCTCGAAAGACTCATCGAATACCTATTACTGGACTTACGATTCAAACCTATGCTCTGATTCAAACCTATGCTCTGATACCACTAAATGTCACGCCCCAAAAACGGGACCGTAACACACCGCGCTAATGGTACACCGGACCAAAGCGCAAGGCACAAACGAACAGAGCAACAAAATCTAACCGCAATGTAATAGAACCATCAAGCCATTTCTAAAAATAATATGAAAAACATTTTAACCCAGTTAAAATCAAAGAACAAGGCTATTAAAATACTGGATTTCACAAAATGAAAAATGCTTTGAATGTGGTCAACTCGGACACTTTGCAAACGAGTGTTCCTCCAAGAAGAATAAGGAAGTCTCGCTTCAAAAACTTTCAAATCACTTGGGATGATTGCAACTCCAATGGAGAAGTTGAAGAAGAGTCTCCATGGAATCAGCACAACTAGCCTTTATGGGCATTGGTGATGATGAGGTAACATCTTCTTATGATTCTAATGAAGAAAATGATGATAACGATCTTGAAGTCTTCATTTTAAAATTGCATGATAGCTTAAAGGAATGATATGCAAGGAACAAGGAGTTAGTCAAAAAATCTAATGCTAACTCTAAACTTGTGAATGAAAACAATAGGCTATCACAAGAAAAACGCCACGTTCAAGAAAAGAATGCATTTGAAAACAAGGATCAAGGAAAAACAAGCCTCCTTGAAGAAAATATTGGATGATTTAAATGTTCTCATGAATAGAAAAAGGAAAAATATTGTTGATATGAAAAAGAATAGAAATGTATTAATCAACAAGAACTTTGTCACTTTTAGAAGGGATGATTTATGTTCTATAAAATCAAAATCTTCTTTATATGGAAATAAAAATATTACTTGCAACTATTGCCAACAACATGGACATGTGAAATTAATTGCTATGTCAAGTAGAAATGTAAAACTTGGAATGAATACCGTATGGATTTATAGTCATTTTACTAACTCTTATGGACCCAAGAAAATGTGTTATCACTTAATTTCTTGTGTAGGTAATGAACATCACCAAAAATGCCAAACGGTTCATAGATAGTGGGTGCTCAAGGCATATGACTGGTGATGCATCGCTCTTCACCAAACTCATATCCAAAAATAGTGGAAAGGTGACTTTTGGAGATAACATGAAAGCAAAATCAATTGGCATTGGTGATGTAGGTAAAAATGGTGAGACTAAAATTAAAAATGTGCTTCTAGTTGACAATTTGAATTACAGTCTCGTAAGTGTAAGTCAACTATGTGATAAAAATCTATATGTATTCTTCACCAAGCATGAATGTTTAATTATTGATAAGAATTTTTCTGTTTTATTTAAAGATTTTTAGGCACAATGATGTTTATGTGATTTATATTGATAACTTTGGTAGTAGCAATGCAAAATGTCTAACTGCCTTCTTATAGATGATCCTTGATTCTGGCATAGAAGGCTTTGTCATTTCAACATGGATTTAATTAAAAATCTTGCTAAAAAGGAATTGGTAAGAGGTTTACCAAAACTAAAGTTTGTTAAAAACAAAATTTGTGATGCATGCCAATTTGGTAAACAAGTCAAAGTTTCGTTTAAACCAAAAAATTGTGTGTCTACTTCTAAACCATTAGAATTATTGCATATGGACTTGTTTGGTCCAACTCAACGTGCTAGTCTTGGTGGTAGTAAATATGCTTTTGTAATTGTTGATGACTATTCTAGGTATACTTGGGTACAATTTCGTGTTCACAAAAATGAAGCCTTTGAAAATTTTGTAAAATTGTTTTCTAAAATACAAAATTTGTTGAATTTGAAAATTGTTCGTTTCAGAAGTGATAATGGAGCCGAATTTAAATTTGGAGATTTTCCCGAATTTTGTGATCACAATGGTATTTTCACATGAATTTTCAGTTGTTAGAGTACCTCAACAAAATGAGAATGTTGTTGAAAGAAAAAATAGAACACTCATGATTAGTGAGTGTGATTTAACAAAATATTTTTGGGCTGAAGCCGTAAACATGGCTTGTTATGTTATGAATCGAGTTCTTTTGAGACCTATTTTAAACAATACATCTTATGAACTCTTGTTTTACAAAAAACCCGTTGTAAGCTATTTCAAAGTTTTTGGTTTAAATGCTTTATTTTAAAAATCAAATAAAATCTTGAAAAAATTCACAAGAAATCGGATGAAGGAATTTTCTTACGATATTCTAGTAACAAGAAAGCATACCGAGTATACAATAGAAGAACTCTTTTAATTGAAGAAGTTGTGCATGTTACGTTTGATGAGGCTAATGATGTTATTTCAAAGAATGCTAATGATGTTATTTCAAAGAATGTTTGCGAAGATGAAGATGTAGATATACAAAAAGAACTTGAGAAGCTCACTATACATGAAGAACATCAAGAGACCAAAGCAAGCAATGAGGACGATATTCATCATCACTTGGATGGAGAAGGAGAAAAGAACGAAGATTCTCCAAAAGATCTTCAAAAACCATGGAGATTTGTCTCAAGTCACCCTCAAGAATTAATCATAGGTGATTCATCCGATGGGGTAAAAACTCGTTCCCATAAACCTTTGAACAATAATTGTGCTTTACTTTCTCACATTGAACCCAAACGTGTGGATGATGCTTTAAATGATGAATCTTGGGTTTGTGGTATGCAAGAAGAACTTAGTCAATTCAAGAAAAACAATGTGTGGACTTTAGTTGGAAGACCCTTAATTCATCCTATGATAGGAACAAAATGGGTTTTTAGAAACAAATTAAATGATAAAGGAGAGATAATTATAAATAAAGTTAGACTTGTTGCAAAGGGATATGCTCACGAAGAAGGAATCGATTTTGATGAAACCTTTGCCCCAGTTGCTCGCTTAGAATCTATTCGCATGTTTCTTGCATATGCATGCTTTAACAATTTCACATTATTTCAAATGGACGGCAAAATCAAAAGTGCATTTTTAAATGGCTTCATTGATCAAGAAATTTTTTTGAACAACCCCCTGGTTTTGAAAATAAAGATTTTCCAAATCATGTTTTAAAACTTTCCAAAGCTTTATATGGGTTGAAACAAGCTCCCAGAACTTGGTATGAAAGGTTAAGCGGTTTTTTGATTGAAAATAGTTTTAAAAGAGGTGTTGTTGATACCACTGTCTTCACCACAACTAGTCTTAATGATTTGTGGATTGTTCAAATATATGTTTATGATATCATTTTTGGAGCAAATAATGAAAGTTTATGCAAGGAATTTTCTTGCATGTTAAGGAATTTGAAATGAGTAAGATGGAGAATTACAATTCTTCCTTGGACTTCAAGTTCACAAAACAAAAGAAGGAATGTTCATTACACAATCAAGTACAGAAAGGAGCTACTCAAGCGCTTTGGGATAGAAGATTGCAAACAAGTCGGAATGTCAATGTGTACCTGTTAACTCTAATATACTAGAGTTATTCTTCACTCTAAATTGTACCATTTTGATAGAATAAATCCCGAATTTTGAGTAATTAATTGTGGGATTAAGTTAATTCCTTTCATATGCATTTATATTTTTGTTCTAGTGAAATACGTTAAGTTTTTATTGAAAATTTAGCATAATTAATTGTTTAATTATGTTAATTTTGTGTTGGTCAAATTTAGAAGTTGGAAATTGGATTAAACAAGCTCGAGGGACCAAAGTGCAATTATCAAAGAAAAGATGGGTTGCTGGGAAGAGAGTCGAGCTCGCGATCTCGACTCAGATACTTAAAACAAGTAGCGAGTCGAGATCGCGATCTTGATTCCCAGATCACGATCTCGACTCGCAAATGGTTAAGTAATAGGGGCAATTTTGTAATAGTCTATAAGACTAGTTTCTTATACACACTAGATGTGTATAACTTTTAATCCTAATTGTAGGGGAGGAAGGAGGATTATTAGTAGATAGTTGGTAAGTTTTAGGATAGTTTAGGATATCCTTTCTTAAATAGTACAATGAACATCAAGCTTCTTCGTAAATAGAAATTTCTCTTTAATTTTCTCTTAGATCTACTTTTCATTTCTTAGCAAGTTAAATTTTGATTAGATAGTTGTAGTGGGTTAATCTTTAGCTTCAAGTAGATATAATTTTTACTTGATTTCTAGTTTAAATTATTAAAAATTTCTTTGCTTGAAAATTATGGTTCTTAGAGAAATTAGTGTTTTTGTTAAATTCTTGTTTTTTAGTTAAGAATCTTCCATTTCTTGAATTAATTTCTATATAATTTTTAGTTGGCTTTCTTTAATTTTACCAAAAATCCAAAATTTATTTTGATATCAAGTTTAACTCTTTCAATTTCTAGTTTAGAATTGGTAATTCTAGCCTTGCAATGTCTTTTTATGGTGATTTTATTGGGTTGATTTACTTGCTATTTAAATTTAGTTATATTCCAATTAGTTTAGATTAGAATTAATTGCTTTCTTCACTTGCTTTTACTAGAGTAGATTAAGTAGTTTCGGATTAATTTCATAATTATTTAGTTCACTTATTTGCTTTAGTAGATAATCTAGTTTGAAATTAGGTTCTAATTTCTTGCATTAAATTATGATTTGAGTAGAGTAAATTCACAATCCATTGTTTGATCTTGCTTAACTACACAAAGACTCGTAAAACTTGGAATTGCCTTCCAACAATCCTTGTGGGATGATACCCACTCATCCTATACTACTACCAACTCCATATACTTGCGGAAGTGAGGTAGAGTGTAGTGGTTTTGTGAGGTTTCTTATTACTTGTTTGCTTTAAATTGATCTCTCCCCAAGGAATAGACAAGTTTTTGGCACCGTTGTCGGGGATTGTCTTTGGTTTTTGGCAATATCAAGCGCTATACGGTTCGTGTAGATTAAGCACTTTAGTTTAGTTTAGTTTAGTTGTTAATTTTGTTTGTCTTTATGTTTTGTTGGATATCTTGTGGAATTGACTTGGAATTTCAATTGACTATTTGCATTGGTTGTGTTGTACTGCGCATGGTACCATGTGATCAAGGGCCATTCATTTGCTTAGACAGGGAAAGGGAAAGAGAGCTAAGGGAAATACAGAGGTTTAGAAGGGTACAACAAGAGCAAGAAATGATAGAAATGGCAAATGCTAGTACTCATCAAAGGAATTTGAGCATCGAAAATGAAGAAGAAGAGGTTGTTGGAAATAATAGGATAGGTGGCTACGAGAATAAAAATAGCATGTATAGGAATGGAAGGCCATTAAGGGAGTATGCCTTGCCGAATTTTGATGGAGCGAACTCCAGTACTGCCCGGATGCCCGTGCAAGCTAACAATTTTGACATTAAGCCCGCATTAATCCAAATGCTCCAAGCTCAAGCCATGTTCGGGAGTAGTCCCAATGAAGATCCCTATACACACCTCATGAATTTTGAAGAAGGTTTTGACACTTTCAAGTTTAATGGAGTACATCCGGATTTTGTGCGAATGAGGGTGTTTCTATTCTCTCTCCGGGATAGGGCAAAGGACAAGTCATGGTTGCAATCCCACGCCCAAGGAACATTTACTACATGGAATCAACTTGCTCAAGAGTTCTTGAAAAAGCATTTTCCTCCCGCAAGAACAGCCATATTGAGGAATGAAATCACTTCCTTTAAGCATGACGTTGGAGAAAGCTTAGGAGAAGCTTGGGAGTGGTTTAAGGAGTTGCTACGAAAATGTCCTCATCACACGATTCCTTTGTGGCTTCAAATCCAAACTTTTTATAATGGTTTGACTCAAGAGACCACATCCATAGTGGATGCATCTGCCGATGGGTCTATTCATACAAGACTCTGGAAGAAGCTCAAGAGTTGCTTAATAGGATGACATTCAATCACTATTATCATGGACCGATGACTCAACACCAAGCTAATCAAGCCAATGCCAATGATGGAGTGTTGAATTGAACATGCAAGATGCTCTCTTGACACAACAAAGTATGCTCATGAGTGTGATGAATAACGTAGCAATGGTGTTGGAGAACTTTGGGAAATGACCAAGTAGTGTAAATGCCATGTCCTCTTCTCCAACCCAACCAAGCATGGTGTGTGATTTACGTGGAGGCGGTAATGCTAATGGACAATGTGAGATGCCGTATGGGTGAAATGAACAACTCAATTATGTGTCTAATCAAGCATCATTTCCAAGGAACCCATCTGGAGTTTATAGGAACACATATAATCCTTCTTGGAGAAACTATCCTAATTTTTCATGGAGCAACACCAACAATCAATCCAATCCTCCTTACCAACCAATTCCCCCACCTCAAAATGTCCAACATACTCAAGCATCAAGTTCCTCACCTAGACATTATCAACCGCCACATCAAAGGAACTTCCAACCCAACTCATATCAATCCTTTCCTAATTCTTCATTTCAAAACCAACCACCAAGGCCTCATTTTCAATATGCAAATTTCTCCCAACCTATGTATCATGATCAATACACCTCAAGTAAGAATGTCAGAGAAGATGGTTGGAAAAGAGAGGTCGAGTACTTGAGAAGAGAGTTGGATTGGAAAAATGAGGAACACAGGAGGGATTGTGAGAACTTGAAGGCATCTACAAGGAATTTGGAAATTCAATTGGGCCAATTGGTGAGGATGAATATTGAGAGACCTTTAGGGTTGCTCCCAAGTGTAACTATTCCAAATCCCAAGGAACAATGCAAGGCCATCACCGTTAGGATTGGTAGAGAGTTGGAAGAAAGGGTTCAGAAAAAATTGTAGGAAAGTGGAGAAAAGGAGGAAGTTGAGGATGGAGAGAAAGAAAAATGAGAGTCTTCAAATGGGCAAGACAAAATGATGAATGAGTCTATTAAGCCCAACTCACCAAGCAATGAAGGCAAGGATCCGAATTATCATGAGCCAAAACATGTTAATGTGCAACTTTCTCAAAGGCTACAGGATGAAGAAAAGGCAAAGAAGTTCAAGAAGTTTCTTGAGATTTTCAAAAAGCTTGAAATCAACATTCCATTCATGGAAGCACTTGAGAACATGATTAAGATTCTAACTATGCTAAATTCATGAAACAAGTCCTCACTTCAAAAATGAAATTGCATGGAGATGAAATCTTATGTTTAACGGAGAATTGTAGTGAACTCTTTACAAAAAGGTTGCCACCAAAGCTCAAGGACCCCGAATAATTTTCTATAACTTGTGAGATTGGGGGTTTACAATTTGGGAAAACTCTAGTAAACTAGAGTTGTTCTAATCTAAATTGTAGCATTTTGATAGTATAAATCCCAAATTTTGAGTAATTATTTGTAAGTTTAAGTTAATTCCTTTCATATGCATTTATATTTTTGTTCTTGTAAATACGTTAAGTTTTTATTAAAAATTTGGCTTAATTAATTTTTTAATTATGTTAATTTTGTGCAGGTCAAATTTAGAAGTTGGAAATTGGATTAAACAAGCTCGAGGGATGAAGTGCAATTATCAAAGAAAAGAGGAGTTGCTGGGAAGAGAGTCGAGATTGCGATCTCGATTCTCTAGATTGCGATCTCGATCCTCTCCAGATCGTGATCTCGACTCTCCAGATCGCGATCTCGACTCGAATAAATCACTTAAAACATTAGCGAGTTGAGATGCATTCTTGATTCCCAGATTGCGATCTCGACTCGCGGATGGTTAAGTGACAAGGGCAATTTTGTAATAGTCCAGGAACTAGTTTCTGATTTTGCCTTGTACTAATTAAACTACTTTTAAAAACAATTGTAGGGGAGGAAGGAGGATTATTAGTGGATAGTAAGTGTTAGAATAGTTTAGGACATCTTGAACATCAAGCTTATTCTTAAATAGAAATTTCTCTTTAATTGTCTCTTAGAAATATTTTCCATTTCTTAGCAAGTTTAAATTTTGATTAGATAGTTTTAGTGGGTTAATTTTTAGCTTCAAGTAGATATAATTTTTACTTGCTTTCTAGTTTAAATTATTCAAAATTTCTTTGCTTGCAAATTAGGGTTCTTAGAAAAATTAGGGTTTTTGTTAAATTCTTGCTTTTTAGTTAAGAATTTCCTCCATTTCTTGCATTAATTTCTATATAATTTTTAGTGGGCTTTCTTTAATTTTACCAAAGATCCAAAAAATATTTTTATTTCAAGTATAACTCTTTCAATTTCTAGTTTAGAATTGGTAATTCTAGCCTTGCAGTGTCTTTTTGTGGTGATTTTATTGGGTTAATTTACTTGCTCTTTAAATTTAGTTCTATTCCAATTAGTTTAGATTAGAATTAATTACTTTCTTCACTTGATTTTACTAGAGTAGACCAGGTAGTTTCTTAATTTTGTAATTATTTTGTTCACTTAGTTGCTTTAGTAGATAATCACTTATTTTGTTCACGGTTTAATTGCTTGCATTGAATTATGATTTGATTAGAGTAAATTCATAGTCCATTGTTTGATCTTGCTTAACTACACAAAGACTCGTAAAACTTGGTAATTGCCTAATCCTTGTGGGATGATACCCACTCATCCTACACTTCTACCAACTCCGTATACTTGCGGAAGTGAGGTAGAGCGTAGTGGTTTTGTGAGGTTTTCTTATTACTTGTTTGCTTTAAATTGATCTCTACCTAAGGACTAGACAGTATCTCAACCAAACTTGACAAAGATGAAGAAGGTAATAGTGTTCATGAAAAATACTATAGATGTATGATCAAAAGCCTACTTTATTTGACAGCTAGTAGACCAGATATTATGTTTGTTGTTTCTATGTGTGCTAGATTTCAATCTTGTCCTAAAAAATCACAATTAATTGCTGTAAAAAGAATTTTAGATACTTGAAAGGGACGATGAATTTTGGTCTCTATAATCCTAAATCCACTAATTTTGATTTAATTAGTTATTTTAATGCTGACTTCCTTGGTTGCAAAATTGATAAGACAAGTACTAGTGGTATGTGTCACTTTTGGGTAGTTGCTTAGTGTCCTAGTTTAGCAATAAGTAAAATTCTATTTCTCTATCAACGGCGGAAGCCAAATATATTGCTGTTGGAAATTTCTATGCTCAACTTCTTTGGAGGATTGAAGCATACCTTAAAAGATTTTGGTGCTATTTTTGATGTGTGCCTATAAGATACGATAATACTAGTGCAATTAATCTCACTAAAAATCCTGTCTTGCATTCTAGAACCAAACACATTGACGTCAAACATCACTTTATAAGAGATCTTGTGTGTAAAAAGGAATTTTGTGTTGAATTTGTGTCTACAAAGGATCAATTGGCTGATATTTTTACAAAACCTTTGCCTTTAGATCGTTTTGAATTTCTCAGAATTCGCTTGGGCATTATTGATTTCAAAACTATATGAGGTATGCTTTTGGACGCAAATATGCGTCCTAACTTATCTGTTCTCTTGGATGAAAATAATCGTCCGAATTCCTTATTTTTGCCTCGGACTCTTCCATTCATCCGAACATCTCTTCTTACTCCTTAAACTCTCTGGAAATTCTTACGGACGATTATCACCGTCCGACATCTTTTCGAACGCATAGCCTAGCATATCGGCCGTTCGTTCACCTGAGAAGTCGGATGCATGATCGAATGTATACCAATCGTTCGGACGTCTGAACGATTTTTCTATTCATTTAAAACCTTTCATTTTCCTATTATCAGACACCCCAACCATACCGAACCCTAAGCTCTGGCGATTTAGGAGCCCATCTTCCAATTCCTTCAATTGGTCCTCTTTCTTCTGAGATTGCTCAAGAAATTTCTCTACCCAACTCCTTACCCATCTCAATAGAACTTCTTTTCACCATTTTAATATCCTCTTCTCTGGAATTTCTTAAAAAATCATTTAGTCTCAATTTTTTCTTCTCCTACTTCCTCTTCAAATCAAGATGATTCATTCACGTCAAGGGTCTTCAACAGCCGGCAGAGGGAAGAAATGAAAGGAAAAAGTTTCAGTGCATGGTCAAACATCATCAAATCCTCAACCCATCTTCAATCCCTCTTTGTCGATATTCATTGATGCCAAGGCAACAGATAGGTATACTTCCCTGCTTAGCAAATCTATAATCGTTCAATGTCCTGTGTGTTTCTCAAAGTTCATTTGACAAATTTAACTTACCTCTTATCAAGGAATTCTTTAAAAAATAAAACTAGGGTAATTTAATTCACCTAGATTTACCTGTCTATCATGATATGGTATTGCAATTCACTGCTAATCTTCGGAAAGTTTCGACTATTCGAACCTTAGTCTCTCATGTAAATAACATCAACATTGAAATTTCTTCCAATGTGATTAATGCAACTTTTTATTGTGAAGTTCCTTCTCGTGATGAAATTTCATATTTTTTCTCTTTAGATAAATGGCCTGCTATAGATACTCATTTTGACATAGAAGAGGTTAAACAAATTTTTCATGGCAATTTTAAACAGGTTTCGGAAGCCAAAACTACTCTGCTTTGTCCTAAGCTGAATATTTTATACCTTTGGTTACTAATTTGTTATTGCCTACAGATGGGCATCACACAGAGCTAGGAAAAATGCAACTGTGTTTACAAAGGAATCAAACTTGATTTTGGTTATCTATTCTGCTCTACTAATTATGGGAACGCTTTCTGACAGACACTCGCAAGAACAATCCTTTTGGAAAATTCTTAACCAATGTATTCGATCACTTTGACATTCTGTTTTCTGGTAAAAAATAATACCCTCCTTATTTCAACAAAGCTTATATTGAACGAAAGGGTTTGTTCTTTTTAATGACCAATGATTTACAAAGGCTGCTTATGAGCTTGACAAGTCTAAAACACATGCTTCCACTTCAGGTCATGCACTACCTCACTCTCCTTCTCCTCAACCCTTGTCTTCCACACCTCTACTGTCTCATTCCACACACATTCACTCTTTAGAACCCTCACTTTCCCATCTATGCACACTTCTCACCTCTCTGAGCAATCAAATGAGTTCATTTTAATGTTGTACCCTTCGAAAGTTAAAGAGACTAGAGACCAAACAAACCATCCTTCAAGAAGCGTTAAGTCTAGGAATGTCTGCATCAGCTCAAGTTCAATTTGCCAATATTCAGTCCCAATACATTCTCGAGTCCAATCTTTTGCCAGCGACGACAACGACATTGAAGATGGTGATCATTCCAATCCTAAACCGAAGACCGTGAGATCCAGTTGGTGCAACCAATCCTGAAAAATTCGTTGTTCCTAGCGTTGATGCTGATGATGACGAAGATGTTGATGACACTTTCAACTACATCATGCAACGCCGTGATCCTCAAGACCTGAGTGAATAAGACAGTGAGGCTACAGATGATGATGCACCAGTAAAAAAGCGTAAACGTGAGAAACGCTCCAAGAATGATTTAGATTGCACCCCCTAGTGTCTCCTTAGGTTCTTGTGACTGCTGAACTTGGATGTATGCCTGGTATACATTTGCAGAACTTGGTTGTAGTTGAATTTGACAGTTTACTATCCTTGAATTTTGTTTTATGACAATTTTTACCTTTATTTATCTTGTGGCATGCATAAGGGGGAGCATCTTTTGCTTTGATGATGCCAAAAAGGGGAGAAATATGTTTATGTGCTTTTAATTAACTGTGCGGCCTTGTATAAGTGTTGTTAGATTTTGCTTGATGGATTTAATTTTATGAATTATTATTGAGTTGATTTACCCTATGGTTTTTCATCATAAAAAAGGTGAGATTGTTAACCTACAACATTGATTTTGATGATGATAAAAGTAATCTAACAATCTTAATTCAAGCTGTGCAGGAATTCTATTCATTTATTCATAACAAAGATTTCAGATGACGTACATCGTCCAAACAGCACTATGTTACATAGACGCACAAGCTCGTCCGAACAAATTTACCTCAGGCGAAAGGCACCGTTTAAAAGGTCTGACAGAGGGCAAGATTTTGAGGCACCTACACCAGACGTGCCTAACTGTCTTAACAAATTTACCTCGAACGCAATGCACCGTCCAAAAACGTCAGGCAGAGAGCAGGATTTTGATGCACCTACAACGAACGTGTATAACTATCCGAAGAAAATCTTATCAAACGAGCCTAACTGTCCGAAGGAAAAGTAACTCTAGTTAAGCACTAAACCTTCTGAACAAACATTACACTTTTCGATGACTAAACTTATCAACACACCTGGTTTGGATGAAGGAACAGACGCAATCTTGGCCGTCTGAATGGCATCATCAACTCCTTTACATTTTAGATCGGACGCTTGTTCGGACGCTCAATAATAATCTCGGACGTCCGAAACCCATAACGACTAGTTTTTCAGCATTTATTATCTAGCCGTTAGGAGGTGGTTGGGAGCTGATTTATTGGACCTATAAATGCCAACCCATCTGTATTATGTAATATTATCTTACACATAGAATACAAGCAAATATAAAGGCAATTTGACTGCAAATTAGCTCTTTAGATATTGTATTAGTGTGTACTTAAGAGTGCTATTAAAAAATATTGAGTGGAGTGATAATCTTATACAAAATTAAGGTTGTGTAAAATTCTTGGCTCAACTAAAGATAAGTACTGTTAGCAAGGGTGGTCCATTATTGGCTCACCAAATTTGAAGGAGCATCCTAGTGGATTACTACTCCAAACTAACTCAAGCTTGGAAGTGTTGTTTGTTTAATCTCTCTCTCTTAATTCATTCTATTCATTTTGTACTTAATTTCTTATATTTTTATCATCTTACTTGTCAAATGTAAGAGATTTGAATTGTGCATTATTTGCAAGTTAATTTTTTGAAACCTAATTCACTCCCACTCTTAGATTTGTTTGGGACCAATAATATATATATATTTCTATTAGTAATAAGGCGAGTATGGGATTCTGGCATGTTTCGATGTTGTTTCTCCGAAATAAGCCATTAGAATAGTAATAAAATGAGTAGCGGATTCCGACATGTACTCATGTTGTTTCTTTGAATTAAGCTATTAGGATTTACGTTTTAGAACGCCAACAAGTCGAGTGAGAAATGTTTTCAATACTTCTCATTGATACTATCCTACTCATTCCTTGATAAATTAATGTTTCCAACTTGTGTGACATCTGCATATAAGTAGATTCCTAATGAACTTTATTTTCATGCGGCATCGTCAGGATGGTTGTAAATGACATTGTAATACTTGTGATTTGAGAAAAGATGATGTTTTGAATGAATAGAACTCAATTTTTGGAATGTTTTTTAGAATGGTTAATGCTTTGTAAGTTGAAGTTTTGTGTGGTAAATGAACTTATTATTTTTGGGAGAATTGGAGTGACTAATTCCGATAGTTCAATTATCATATGGTATTTGAGGTCATTTGAGAGAAGTCCTTATAGATCATAAGTACATCCATTATTCATTGAGTGTTTTGTCAATTTGGCAGAGTGTTTATTAAGTCGCTTAGTTAGATTCTTTTTATTTCATATTTTGCTCGGGACAAAAAAATGGTAAGTTTGGGGATGTGATAACTCTAATAAACCAGAATATTTTACATTTAAATTATGGCATTTTGATAGTTTAATCTCGATTTTTAGTATCAAATTAAGTATTTTAGATAAATTAGTTACATTTACACGTCATGTAAATATCATGAATTTTTGTTCAATTCTAGTTAATTTAGTTACTTGTATTTAACAAAGTATATTTTCAAGTTAGGAATCAAAAAGATAGATGTCAAGATTACAAACGTTCGAGGGCCAAAGTCGAATTAATGAAGAATTAAAGACTTGAGTTGAAATATGCTCCAAATCGTGACATCAAAATCCATATCACGATTTTGAGACGCGTTTGGTTAATGTTTAATGGCAATTTTGAAATTTTTGTCTTTTAGAATTATTTTTCTTGCCTTGTAAAACACTTAACATATATATTAGGAAATAGTAGAAAAAGTACACATAGTAGATAGTGTAGCATGTAGTTTTAGATTGGAGTACATTTGACTTTCAAGTCAAAGTTTAATATAAGTTCTCTCTGAATTTTACTTTGATGTTGTTTTTAATTTTTTGCAAGTTTTAATTTTGATTAGATAATCTTTGTGGGTTAATCTTTAGCTACAAGTAGATATAATTTTTACATGATTTCTAATTAAATTTCCTTAAAATATATTTGCTTTGATTCAAGTTTTCTTAAAGGTTCTTGATAATTTAGTGATTTCTAGTTAAAATTTGTGTTTCCTCATTCTAATTCCTAGTAATTTTCATTGGGATTTCTTTTATTAATCTAAAAATAAAAAAATATCTAGTTTTAATCCTTTGCAAATTTTAATAGTCAAATTTAGTAGCAAAAGGAGTTTACGTTTTTTTCATGCCTTTTAATTTCTTTCCTTAATCAGATTAGAATTACTTGCCTTTAAATTTTAGTATAGTTAATCCAGTTAATTTAGAAATAATTTTACTTGCTTTCATTGACATGCTTTTATTAGGTTAGGTCAATTAGTCTTTCAATTTAGTAGTCAAGTCACTTTTCACTTGATTTGCCTAACCATATAAAGATTCGTATATCTCGGTATTTGCTATCTAACAATTCTCGTGGGAATGATCCCACTCATTCTATACTACTATCTAGTACTGTATACTTGTGGTCACGATAGTAGAAACTAAGAATTAGTGTGTTTTTATTACTTGACGTTTTGACCAAACCTTATTTTATTCTATCCATGGATCGATGTCACGACATTAAATTTGATGTTGCAACATAGAACCAAACTTCTGTGAAGATCAATTTCAACAATTTGACAATTTTTTTAACTTCTTTCTTAATTCATGCCACATCCTCTCATCAGCTGAAAACATTAAAAACACAAATATCAGAGACAATTTTCATCTATTTTTAGAGCTCCAATTATTGAAATTAAAAGCAAAACTTCTAAAATCTATCTTAACCAAAATTAAACTTAGTTACACTTAATTGAAATTAAACACAAATTAAGATTAAAATTAAGCAAAAGTATGAAACCAAAGCTTGGGTTGCCTCCTAAGAAGCGCTCTTTTATAGTCATTAGCTTGACTATGGCATTGATTATCATTCTTGAATTGTTGAAGGTGGTTGGCCACCTTTTTCCTTTGGTTTCCAAGGATAAATTTCAACATCAGTCTTTTCGACTTTTAAATCATGATTCTCATTGTTCATTTGAGTTTTCCCTTCACTTTCAATACCTACGGAAAAACTAGTGCTCCAACGAGGATATCCAATTGTTCTTCAAACTATTTCCTTTTCTTATTGTGACTTTTCCTCTTTTTGTCAATAACAATTGTGTCCTTTTGCACAAATCGTTTGTCCATTCATCAAACTCCATTAGTTGTAGGGTGGTTTTTCTTTTACTTCACTTTTGTATCATCTTTTATTCCATCCTCCACTTTGGGTACTTTCTCCTCGTCCACATTGATATGTTATTTAATTGACCTACCACAAAGAAAACTAAGAGAACAATTAATACTACTTTCATAAAAACTTGGGATTTTATCATTATAATAAAAAATATCTATTTCAACTTGCAAAATCAATTTCCCTTCGATTACATCAATTAGCGCATGAGCGGTTGACAAAAATGGCCTCTCCAAGATCAATGGTAGTTCACTTCTTTCACCGGTATCTAACACCAAGAAATCTACCAAAAAAACCAACCTATATACTTGAAAATGCACGTCTTAGACTAAGCCAACAAGCCATACGGTTCCCTCTCAGACAAATCTACCAATTGGAGGGTGATTCTAGTTGGTTTAGCACTAAAAGTTCCCATTTTGTCATAAATAGCTTTAGGCAAATATTAATGCTTTCTTCCAAATCACAAAGTGACTACCACCAATGTTCACCAGTATAGAAAAACTACCGGGATCTTTGAGTTTAAGGAGTAGTCTCCTTTGGAAGATGACACTATATTTAGCATCAAGACATACTTTCTCATCATTGTTTTCTAGCCAAAACATCTTTCATGAAATGAGTATAGTTAAGCATCTTGGTGACAATATCAACGAAAGGAATATTAACATTTATCCTTTTGAACATATCCAAAAATATATTGAATTTTTTCTCTTTTTTCTCTTTTTTTGGATCAATGAGCCTTTTAGAAAATGGCACTTTTACCAATGAATTCAAATTCAACAGTTCTTCCAATTGTTTCTTCTTGGATACTTCGTTTTCATCCTTTTTTTCCTTTTGTCTATTCATTATCAACAATTTTCATTTCATCCTCAATTACCTTGGATTTTTGTTCCTCGCATTCTCCATCCACCTTTTTCTTCTTATTGGGTTTCACCAACTCTTTTCCACTCCTTAAGGTTATAGCATGGCATTGCTCGTTTGGATTTGGAATGGTGTCACTTGAAAGAGACCCTATAGGTCTCTCATTGTTCACTTTTTCCTATTGTCCCAATTGAATTTCCAAGTTCCTTGTTGACGTTCTCAAATTTTCATAATATCCCTTTTGTTCTTATCTTTCTTTCTTTTCTCTTTCAAATTGTCTTCTAAAATGCTCTCCTCTCTTTTCCAACCATTTTCAAATGCATTTCTTGGAGCAAATTTGTCATTATACATAGGTTGAGAAAAGTTAGATGGTTGGAAAGGAGGTCTTGGTTGTTGTTGAAGTGGAGAGTTAGATGGAAGTTGAAATGAATTGGTTTGGAAATTTCTTTGGTGTGGGGGTTGATAAGGCCTAGAAGAATTAGAGGCTTGGTTTTGAAAATTTTGAGGTGAAAGATTTTGTTGGTATGGGGAATTTTGTTGTTTGTTTGGGTTGCTCCAAGAAAAATTGGGATGATTTTCCATGAAAGATTGTAAGTATTTCCATAAGCTCCTTGTGAGTTCCTTGATGATGAAGGTTGATTTGATACATAGTGAATTTACTCATTTCCACCCATAGGAACCTCACATTGCCCATTGGAGTCTCTACCACCACCAAAGCCACAAATCAAATTTGATTGAAATGATAAGCCAATGACATTTACGGTGTTTGGCTTTTCCAAGTTCTCCAACACTCTTGTAAAGTTGTTCATAACATTCATAAGCATTCTTTGTTGGGTAAGGTAAGCATCATTAATATTCAAATTCATCACTCTACCTTGTTGAGCATTGGTTTGGTTGACTTGTTATTGCACCACCAGTGAGTCATAGACCAACGATAATAATAATTTGAATCCATTCAGTTGAGTAACTCTTGGGCGTCTCTGAGCTCTACTGTTTTGAATGAAATGGGACCGTCGGTAGAAGCATCCATTATAGGCTTTGTCTCTTGTGTCAATCTGTTGTTGAATGTTTGAATTTGCAACCATGATGAAATGGTATGGTGGGGACATTTCCTCAACAACTCTTTAAAATGTTCCCAAGCTTCACTTAAGCTTTCACCAACATCTTCTTTGAAAGAAGTGATCTCATTGTGTAATTTGGCAGTCGTAGATGGTAGGAAATGCTTTGCCAGGAACTTTGGTGCTAGTTGATTCCAAGTAGTGAAAGTGCCTTGAGCATGAGATTGAAGCCACACCTTTGCTCTATCCCTTAATGAGAAAGGAAAAATTCGCATCCTTATGAAATTTGGATGTATACGATTGAATTTGAATGTATCCAATACCTCCTCAAAATTCATCAAATAATTGTACGAATCTTCATGAGGACGTCAACAAAGACAGCCTGTGATTGCAACATTTGAATTAATGCAGGATTAATCTCGAAATTATTTGATATGTGCTTGTATAGGTATCCTTGAGATACTTGAATTGGCCCCACCAAAATTAAGCATATCATACTCTCACAAAAGACGACCATTCATGTTCATCCCATTTCTATTTCCAAAGCCACCAATTCCTTGATTACCTGTAACTTCTTTTTGCTCATAATTCTCATTGTTCAAACTCCATTGGTTTTGGTTGATGTTAGTCATTTCCACTCTTTCCAACTCTTGTTGAACTCTTCTTTTCCTCCGAATTTTTCTAAGTTCCTTCTCTTTTCGGAATCCAAGCAAATCAGAGGTTCTTTGTCCTTTCTTCCCATGCACTACAAAGAGTAAATTTAAGTAATCAGTCACAAATGCCAAATCAATTCACAAGACAAGATCACTAACATTAACAATTACTAGAATAAAACCTAAATTAATGACTAAAGAAATAAAAAGTGTCGAATCTATACGACCCGCAAAGTGCTCAATATTGCAAATATACCACGGACAATCTCAGGCAACGGCACCAAAAATGTTTGTTCCTACATTAGGTAGAATAAAATAAATTAGGAATTCAAACAAGCTATAAACATCACTTTTTCACTAGTTGCTACCCGTCCTCCCGCAAGTATATGTGGAAGGTAGTAGATAGCAGTAAGCAGGATCTTCCCATGAGGATTGTTGGTTGGCAATTACTAAGATTTAGGAGTTATTGTATAGTTAGGCAATCCATGAAGAGGGCAATTACCAACTCTACTCAAAGCCATGATTAGAATAAGTAAGTTAAAACAAAATACTACTTTATCTATTAAGGTAATCAAAAGAAATAACTAGACATACTAAAAAGGACTAATTGCAAGTAAAAGAAAACAAGTAAAATTACCCTTAAAGGAACTAGAATTAACTAAGATTAAAAGGGCAATAAATCTAACTCAACTAAGGAAAGCAATTAGAAGCATGCAAAACTAGCAAACTCCATTTTCTACTACTATTGACCTAATGAAATTAGTGAATAAAACCAAGTTGAAAGTAAATATTTATTCGGATTTTTAGATTAATAAATGAAAGCCCAATGAAAATCACTAAAAATTAAAGGAAATAATTGAAAATTTTCACTAACAATCACTAAAATTGGAAGAAAATTAAAACTTACTAAGAAAGCTTGAAATGGAAGTAAAGATATTTTCAAGAAATTAAACTAGAAACCAAGTAAAAATTATATCTACTTGTAGCTAAAGGTTAAACCACTAAAACTATCTAATCAAAATTAAAACTTGCAAGAAATTACAGACAAGATCTAAAGGAAATTGGAAGAGAACTTGTATTAAACTAAAAAGAAGTTTAGACTGCAATAACTACCCTACTAACTGTGTGAAATTCTAGATGTTACTCTACTCTAGTGTGTGAACTAACACATACTAAAAATCTATATATAGTATTACACAAATCAATACTAAAAATTTGGCAGCTAAAATTACAAAACTACCATTAATATACTTGTCGAACTCGCCTCGATGTCGCAACATTGAAATCAAATAACAAACCTAATCTAATTTTTTCCTCGATGGCGCGACATAGAATTTGGTGTCACGACATTCACTCTCTTTCAGTAAAGGTCTTCAATTCTTCTCTATTCTATTTTTGTCCCTCAAACTTTGCTCATTTTGACTTTCACCTTCCAACTATTAACCTACATAATATTAAACTAAATAAGTAACTAAATTAACTAAAATTCAATAAAAATTCATAATACTCACTAAGAATAAAAATTAATGTAAAAATTAACTAAACTACTTAAATAAACACCAAAATTCAGAATTTAAACCAATAAAATGCTATGATTTAGATGTAAATAACTCTAGTTTACTAGAGTTATCACTTATCGATCAAATGATCAGCTTGAGCATTAGTTAAATGATACATGATCTTATCATGGACCTTGTACATATATTTGTATAATACTTGACAGCTTGAACTATAAAGCACATCTCAGTTGAACCTTGATAATAAGTACGCATTGTACGGTATGATCCATCTATTGTCCATCTTATACTGTTCATGACCTTGAATTTTAACTATTCTATTTTCTTTTCTATGACGATATAGTGGTAAGAGTTTGCGGAATGGTTGGTAGCTTCAACTAACTCTTTAGGATAATGATCCTTGCCACCAGCTTTGTCTTTCGTGCAAGAAGAATTAGGATTGATCTTTCCACATGGTCCAAGGATCATATTCTTAACAACCAATGAAGGTAAATCTGGGTGAGATTTTTATCCGGCAATTCAACACTCACAACTCTGTATACTTTTTAGCAGAGAACATTTTTAAGCTCTTCTTCAATATAATAAAAAAGTGTGCATGAGGCAATCCTCTTTTCTGGAATTCAACAATATATGTATATGCAACAACTTTGCCCAAGACATTTTTCTTGAATAGCTGCTCTTTAACTGTCTTCATTTTGGCTCGAAAAACTCAAGAGACTAAATTTGGTTTATTTTCTCTTTCATCAATAGGTATTAAGTTGTTCTTTATCTCAGGCCAGCTTGTATTACAAGTTATTATCAAAAAGATGTCAGGTTTTCTATAGTTTTCAATTAAAACCATTACAACCAATAACGTCAATGCAAATCTCTTGGTCCTCCAATAAAAGATGCAGGCAAGATAATTTTTCTTCCAACATTAGAAGAATGTGAGTCTCCTTTACAAATGCTATCAAAAATACCGTGGTAAAGCTCTCGCCAGAGTCGATTCTACAAAATTCCAATCTTGAAGTTTCTATTTTGACATACATATCCACCATTTATTGTTGCAAGAAACTTCCAATATGTAATAGTAAAGATTGTTGACCAGCTCTAATTTGCAGCTTATAGCAATAATATTCTCTACAAGAAACTATATTACGTTTCTTTTTATTTTATTTTTGATGAGTGAGAAATATAATCATTAAAATTTTCTACCCAATAGTATACTATTAAAGCAAGTAATTATATTCTAACTCAGTTATCAAACTTGTACCTTTGCTTTGAATATGGATAATCTGATCTGCATCAACTACTTTATTAGTATTAAGAGCATTTACTTGTTCTCCTAGGCAAGTTGTATTTGTAGAATTTGCTTTTGTACATCGTGGAAGCCTTTGTATCCCTGGGTGTCATCCTAGTTCTCCACTGACAAATATAAGTGGATACTACATGGAGTCATAGCATCCATAATAATGCTTCACCATTTGAGGCTTGTCATTTTTCGGATAGGCCTGAATATTGTGAGATACATTTTGTTCATTACCTTCAGATTCTATCCATAAAGGTCCTACTTGTGAGACTATTGCCTTGTTGTACATGCGCTGATCCACAACAAGATTAGATTGTAGCATAATTTTGTAGCTGTCTAAATTTGGGAAATCTTTCAAGCTACGAAAAAAATGGAATATGGATTCGTCTTTAATGTTTTAGACATCTTCTCCAAAAGAGTTTCTCTGAATTTGCTAGAAATTGACAATATATTAAATGTCTCAAGATCTATATCAAAGAAGTAGAGTTGCAAATTTGTTGGCTTCTAGCTATCATTAGGCAGTTGTAACTAATTGATTTATGATGTGGTATATTTGTCCTTCAACTATAAATGTATACACACAACAATGCCTCCTGGATGATAGCTCATCAGTATGTATTCCTATAGAAGTGAATGCAAACATGTAATTATAACTTCTTACACATTTGCAAAACTTAGCAACCTCTTTAGAATCTCCAAGGTATATAGCAACATTAGTGAATCGTGGGTAAAATAAAACAATTCAAAACATCAAGTAATAAACCACACTTATTCTAAACTTCTACCCTTATGCCCACAAGTATACGGTGCTAGACTTATAGAATCAGCGGGATTGATCCCACGATAATTGTTGGCTGGCAAGCACCGAGATTTACAAGTCTTTATATAGCTAGGAAAATCACGAACTGAGAGTAATTAAACTACGAAATTAAAAGAATAATTAACCTAACCAATGAAAGCAAATAAAATTAATTCTAAATTAACTAGGTTACCTATGCTAAACTTGAAAGACAAGTAATTCTAATTTGACCAAGATCTAGAAAGCAATTAAAAGACATACAAAAACAAGTAAACTCCATTTACTACTAAATTTGACTATTGAAATTTGCAAAGGAATTGAGATTAAAACTAAATATTTTCAGATTTCTGGATTAATCAAAGAAAACCCAATGTTTATTACTAGGAATTAAAACAAGGAAATGCAAAAATTTTCTAAAAATCACTAAATTTTCAAGAACCCTAAGAAAACTTGAAATGGAAGCAATTAGATTTTAAGGAAATGTAACTAGAAAGCAAGTAAAAATTATATCTATTCATAGCTAAAGATTAACCCACTAAGATTATCTAATCAAAATTAAAACTTGTAAGAAATTAAAAACAAGTACTAAGGAAAATTAAAAGAGAACTTGTATTTAGCTAAAACTTCACAGTCAAGCTAATCCAATCTACTCCAATCTAAAACTACTCACTATACTATCTAGTATGTGTACTTTTTTCTACTATTTCCTAATATATATGTTAAGTGCTTTACAAGGCAAGATAAAAATAAAATTTTGGAATTAAAAAATTACAAAATTGCCAGTTAGCATTAGCCAAACTCGCCTTGTTGTCACGACATGGATTTTAATATTGCGACATTGTTCGATAAATATTAGATTAGGTAATTCAGTTCACAAACAAGCAATAAATTAAAACTTTAATAACCCTAACCAACATTGGGTGAGCAAGTATCGTTCCCACGAGGACTATGGAACAATTACTAGAGTTCACAAACCCATTTACAAGTCAGACAAATTAATTAAAAATATCTTAATTTTGCCTATTGTGTTTACCTTAACAAATTTATTCTAAGTAATCAATTGAAGGAAAGCGATTAACTCTAAGAACTATTAAAATAATGAAATAATACTTCAACTAACAATCTAAGAATGTGATTTAGAAATTTTAATACGATGGAATTAAATTAGAACTACGAGTTGCAACAAAGAACTAAAATAAATAAATGTGTAGAAACAGATCAATGAAAGAGTGTTGAATTAAATTAAGATCCAAAGGAAGCAAACTCAATCTTGTAGCGAAATAAACGTTGATGAAGTGTGAAGAAAGAATGAAAATTGCAAAGATCCTTCAGTGTTGAATAAAACTATCCTAGAGAGCTTTTCTAGACTAATCTACTTCTAATGCTAACCCTAACTATCTATATCTAATGATGTATGTCATCGTTTCTCAACTCCTCTCTATAATGGGATATTTATAGGGGATATTAGGGTTACAATCCCCTCTGTAATGATAGAAATATGAAAGCCCTTAAAAGGGAGTCCAACCGAATGAAAAAGGTTGCCAAAATAAAGAACTCTGCTGAAGTACACCGCATCGTGCACACATGTGCATGGAAACTCACACACGTGTGCATGATTAATAGAACCAACAACTTCCACTCTGCAATTTACACATATGCGCAAGGAATTTCGCACGTGTGCTCGAATTCTAAAACAGTTTCCCTAAATTCCATCTTGATTTTGACCTTAATTCTGACAAAATTTGGGAAACTAATTTAAAACATGAAAGTTATAGCTCTTCCTCTTAGCTTTCCAATGCATCTTGAATCAACTCAATCGGAGTTGGACAAGAAAGTTATGCTCAAAATACCAAATAGTGTCCAAATTTGATCCTCTCTGGTGTACGTTTTCCATCCCTATGATTTTTCTTCAACATTTTGATCCTTTTTTACACTTATACCATTGCAAACCTGCACAAACTAAAAGGAAAATAATTAAACTCACAATTAACACAAATATTGCTTGCATCACATGAAAACGTGGAAAATGATATATAAAATGTAAGACATTTATGAGCTTATCAAATTACTAACACTTAACTTTTGATCATCCTCGAGAAAATAAAATTAAAACAAATAAGCTCATTAAAAATGCACCCAACACATCTCAACAATTGTCCATATAAATAATCAAGAAACAATCCACCATCAGGAGTAGTCTAAGAAGTCAAGAGCTAAAATACTAATACAACCTAGACATGAAATCCGGTGTGTGTGACATCTTGTGTTAATATAGCCATTCAATAAAAACTCAATTTTTAAGACACTCGGATTATATCATGCAAACTCCTAGTATTTTTTTTGAACACCCCATAGCTTAATTTTATTAAACCTCTCCACTAATGTAGACAATCGACTAGGACTTTTCAGCGTGTAACACTATGCTAGGGTATTGGCTAATCAAGGAAGGAATAAGGATATCACAAAACAAAAGAAAGAGCTTTAAATTAATGCTTACCACTCATCAAAATTAAACTTCTCCTTAACATTATACCACCCATCCTTATGAAGAAATAATTCCACACTTAATCAACAAACAACGATGAAGAATTTCATACAACAACAAAAAGTCCTCTTTCCTCAACTTTAGCCCAACATGCCAACATTTTTCTCGACATACCTTTCATATTTCTTTTCATTATTTTTTTCATATCCACTCCTAATATGGGTACTCACAAACACACCAATGCAAGTACTAGTGGTAGGCACTACTTGCAATCACATCAATGCAGGTACTGGTGATCGGCATTACCTGTAATTTTCAAAACTCATTATTATTATTTTTCCAATACCCCCTCCTTGCCCCATAAATGTATACCACTTACTCATGCAATTTTCCACCCTCATTCAATTACCTTTCACCCTTTCATCCACTTAACAAATAATTACATGCAATAAAGCGCTTAAGGGACATTTTGGATAGAAAAAAATTAAAGAAATTATTAAGGTTATATAGGTAGGTAAAATGAGTTTTAGTGAAAGAAGTAAATAGTCTTTCTCTCTATTTATTACAAATTACGGCTCAAATAGAGTACTAGGGATAAAAATTTCAATAAGGGTTGGTTTCAAAGGCTCAAATGACCAGGAAAGCTATACCCTTATCTTTAAATCGAATCAAGTTGTCTATAAAATTTCTCCTGAAAATGTAATAAAGCAAGTTTCTGGGATGCAATATAAGTTAGTCTACATAATTATTTCTAACGGTTAGAATAAAAATAATTAATGGCTAAGCCATGTGCTCAAGAATTCTTAGGAATCGTGCAAGGAAAATTTATCTCCGACTATCCAACTCATGAATGGTTTAGCTCAAAAATTATCATGCAGAAAATCAAAGAGAAATGCTAAGCGATTGCAAAATTTTCAGTTAATTCAAAGAAAAAGTTTTAGAAATCTTGAAAGTTCTCAAATCAAAAGAAAAACTAAGATATTGTAGCAAAAATGAGCAAACTACACCAAACAAATACAAATCTAGATAATTCCCACGCTACACTTAAAAATAAACATTGTCCTTAATGTTAAAGAAAATAAGAGCATAAAGAGGGAAAGGGAAAGCTTCTCTAGCAATGAAGAACGTTTGATGTAGAGTATCCTGAAGTAAATATTGACAAGCTGAGTTGAAACGCGTCATTAACACTAGAACAAAAACAAAACGTTATACCCTTGAAGAAATCAAGAAAAATAAGAAAATTGAGGAATGAGAATATAGTCAAGAAAAAAACTTAACCCCTAAAGGGTATAGCACGTATGGCTAACATCAGAAAGACTATGACAACTAAATAAGTTAAAAATTAAAACATGTAATAATAATACATCATCTAAAAGTGGATCACAAATGACAAGAAAACAAAAAAAAATAATAATGTACACACAAACACAATTATAAAAGGACATTGGTTGCTTCCCAAGTAGCGCTCTTGTTTATAGTCTTAGGCTCGACTTTGGCATATTCGATCATTCCAAGAACTTAAAGAATGGTCGGCCATTCTTTTCCTTTTGGCTTCCACTGAAAAACTTCACACCATTTTTCTCTACTATTAAAGCTTGATAGCCATCTTTAACTTGAACTTGTCCTTTTCTCAATATATTTTCCAAAGCTAGTGCACCAATTATTGCTTCAATTTGCTTCTCCAACTACTTTTGCCTCTTTCTAGTCATGGCCACTTTGCTCATACCCTCACTTTTTCGCTCTTGTGAAACCATTTCTTGATTGTTTTTCATCTCATAAGAGTCTCATCAGGTGATTTTTTCCCTGCAACTCAATTTTGGAGATCTTCCTTTAATTCAACAACCTCTTTGAGTGCATTGCTTTTATCCACTTTGGGTGCCTCTTCTTCAAACCTATCAACAAGTGAACCAAGGGAATAATTAACACATTTTTCTTCAAATATTGGTACATTGTCATTAAATTTGAAAACATCAATTTCAACTGATTCATTTTCAGCTTTCAAAATCAACTTCCCTTTGTTAATGCCAATTAAAGCATGTGCGGTTGATAAAAATGGCTTCCCTAGAATCAATGGAATCTCATTACTTTCATCGGTGTCCAATAATAAGAAATCAATGTAATCTCATTTCCTATGCAAATGTAAATGTCCTAATTTCCTTCCATTCCATTTAACCTTATCTTTCCAAAAGATAAATTGACTAACAAAGTAATATGGGTGATTTGATCGAAAACAAAATTCTAAGTGAATTTGCCCCAAAATATTAGTCTTTGTTTTTGAAAATGACAATACCAAGTTTTTTAAATTTGCTTATGTTGCAAAAGAACCATTCACACACACTTAAATTCATGAAATGGTTAATTCAAATAATCTAATCATATAGTGCTATAATTCAAATATCATCATCGATTACCACATTGCTCAAATTTCCATCCAAGAGTCATCAAACACACAAATAAACATAAAATGATCATACTCACACAAGAAACGGACACCCTCAAACTTAACTCGTTTATTCTATTCAATGAGTAGAACACATCATACCATTCACCCAAAATTTTAACTTAACGATATAAAAGACACTAAAACAAGAAAAAAGTAAACTACAAAGAACGTTAGCCTAACTCATACTACCAAGTGATAATGACAAGAGCACAAAAACCATGTCATGAAAAAAATCCATTAAACTCACAAACATCCATGGTGTGCCAATAATATGATGCGGAGTTGAAATGTTGTCGTAGGCACCCAAAATTAACAACTCTCAATATGTAGCAACGGTAAGCACCGGTCGTCCCACAGATAATGGAGGACAGAATTTATTCCTGTGCTAAATGGAAAAGGGGGTTTTCGAATGCTTTTAAACTAAAACAAAAACAATAAAATACTAAAGAGAATTCAATTAAGAAAGATCTTGGTCTTGGTCATATCCACCATGGCAATTTCACTAGTCGATCATTGACACACAAGATAATTCAATTCTACATCAAGCACTAATTGAAGAATTAACCCGAACGAATACCAATTCAAAGTTGATTCTTATTTCTTTCTAAACTTGGTTAATTTTCAACACGCGATCCAATTAACCCTAACTATTAATTTAACCCAGGCACGCGCCAAAGATCAATTAATAGAAGCATTAAAATCAACAAGAACTATTAGACTAATTAAACATAAACACACGCGGCTATGCCAATTAGATGATTAATTTCCCTAAAATCAATAACACTAATCGAGTAATTATCAAATTTAGTTGCTTCACAAATTGAATTAAACACACACGGTTAAAACAATCTAGCAGTAGATTAATTCTAATAAGTTAAATATTTTGCAAAAATAATAAGTTAAAAAGAACAATCACAAAAATAATGGCAGAAAAATAATCAATACTTGACAAATAATTGAAAAAATTCAAGCACAAGAAGTCTCACAACTTTGTAGAATTGACCATGGCTTCAAATCACACAACCAAGAAAAGGTTTAGGCACAAAGTGCCATGAAAGAATAAAGAAGAATTTCTACTGCTAAAAACCCTAGCCAAAAGAAAATAAAAGTGTCGATCCCTTTCTCTCACCCTAAATGGGGTATTTATAGTGAGTATTTAGGGTTAAAATTAAGGATTTATAGATAAGAACGTGAAATCGGCTGAAAATGAGTCCAACCGGACGAAGGAACGTGCTAAAAATCTAATTCACGCCACCCTGCTGGCTTACGCGCACATGCGCTGGGGTCTTAGCGCACATGTGCGAGCGAGGCAGAACATCCCTGTGCTCTTTTGTCCTTCGTGCACATGCGTTGAGATCATAGCACGCATGTGCAGCTCCATCTGAAATTCCTCTTCTGGACGCAGCGCACATGCGCTGCACAGCTCCAGTGCATGTGCGCTCGCTTTACAATTGTGCTCCGCCTTCAACTTCAATTTTTGCCTAAATGCTTGTGGAATTTGAGAAAGTACAAAACACAAAAGTTGTAGCTCTATGTCTTAGCTTTCCAATTCATTTCAAATCACTTCAATTGGAGCTCAGACTCTAAAGTTACACCTGAAATACGAAATACCATCCAAAATAATTTCATACTCATGCCTGTTCCGCCCTTAACATTTTCATTCATCTTTTCCCATCTTTTCAGCCCTTTTTCACTTTAACCCTACAAAAATTGAGAATAACAAAATTAAGCTCAATAATACTCAAATCTTTCTTACAACACATAAAAACATGGTAATTGACACAGAAAATATAGCACAATTATGAACTTATCAAATTATCCCACACTTAGCCTTTGATCGTACTCGATCAAGCTTAAAATTAAAACATTTAAGCTCAACACATTCCACACTCAACATATTCCTTCAAATATCCACATAAATAATCAATAATCAATCCACCAATCATAGTAGTCTATGAACCCAAGAGCTCAAATACTAATAAAAACCAAAACATGAAATTCGTGTGTATGTGTGTATGGCCATTCAAAAATTTAGATTTGAAAATATCTAGATTAAATCTTGAAGTCCCTCAAAAAAATTTTAAACACCGCACACCTCACTCTTCTTATACCCCTCCGCTAATCTAGACAACCGATTTAATTCAAATTCAGGCAGAACTTTCAGTTCAAACTATAGGTTAGGATATTTATTAGCCAAAAAAAGGGAAAGGATATAGCAAATAAGAACAAGTGCTTTATAGTAATGGTGGCCACACATTAAAATAAAACTTCTCTTCACATGCAAAATATAATACATCCACAACCCCACACTTGAGTAACAAACACCCATGAAGAATTCCGAACAACCAAACATGCCAACCTCCCTCGGCCATATGTACATTACGTAGTGATTTTAGTGTAAATTTATGTCCGCTCACAGTACGGGTGATAACTCTAGTTTACTCTAAATTATAGCATTTTGACAGTTTAAATTTTGAAATTAGATAAGTAATTGAAGATTTTAGTTAATTTCTTTCATATGTATTTGTATTTTTGTTTTTGAATTAATTATGATAATTTTGTGTTAAATTTTTAGTTTAATTAAGTGCTTAATGGTGTTAATATTATGCAGGTTAAAAATTAAAAGTTAGAAGCTGGAAGGAACAAAGCTCAAGGGACTAAATTACAAAATGTAGGAAATGAGGATTGCTGGAAAGAGAGTCGAGATCGCGGTCTCGACTGTTCCAGATGATATCGACTCGGGATTAGTGTTTCTATTTTAGAGTAAAGATCACAGTCTCAAAACTTCCAGACTCTTGATTCGACTCGCTAAATGCTAAGTTGTAAGGGCTATTTTGTCAACTTCCAGCCCAAAAACCCTAATTTCTGCCTTGTATAATGCTAAACTATTTAAGCTAAGTAGAAAAACTTATACACATAGTTTTGAGTAAGTAGAAAGTAGAGTAAGAGTAGATAGTTTAGAGTAGAGAGTTTTAGATAATTCTAGATAGATTAGGATAGCTTAAACTACAAGTTACCTTTTCTAAATAGAAATTTCTCTTTATCTTCAACTTATATCTTCTTTAAATTTCTTGTCAAGTTTACATTTTTATTAGATAATCGCAGTGGGTTTTACGTAAGCTTCAAGTAGATATAATTTTTAATTGCTTTCTTATCTAATTTAGTAAAAATTTCTTTGCTTTCAAATTAGGGTTTTAAGTAAAATTAGGGTTCTTATCAATTTCTTGCTTTCTACTTAAGAATTTTTAATTTCTAGCTTTAATTTCTAGTCAATTCTTAGTGGGTTTCTTTAATTCTAATCAAAAAATCCAAAAATATTTAATTTCCTAGTTTGTCTTTATCAAATTTTCACTTTAGAAATGAATGCTTTTAGTATTCAATTTTTCTTTCTTCTTTAGTCTTTTTAGTTGAATGACCGTCACTTCTTCTAAAGTTTTAGTCTTAATTAGATTAAATTAGGTTAGGATTCAAATTATAGTTTTCATTAGAATAGATCTATCATCTACCACTTGAATTAGCTTAACTACACACATACCTTAAAACCTTGGTAATTGCATCCGACAATCCTTGTGGGAACGATCCATACTTCCCTAGCTAGTAGTTGACAATCGTATACTTTCGGGATGCCATCTAGTTAGTTGTAGGATTTAGGTGTTTAATTGAATTATAACTAGATGTTTTAAAAAGAGGCATCAAGTTTTTGGCGCCATTGCCGGGGATTTTCTTCGGTTTTTGGCAGTATCAAGCGCTTTATGGGTCGTGTAGATTAAGTACTTTATATTAGTTTAATTTAGTTTTTAATTTTGTTGATTTTTGTGTTTGATTTGGTTGTCTTGTGGAATTGACTATTTGCCTTGGTACAGTGCATGGTAAGAGGTGCTCAAGAACCACTCATTTGCTTAGACAAGGAAAGGTAGATCGTTAAGAGCTAAGACAAATTTGAAGGTTGAGAAGAGTGCAACAAGAGCAAGAAAGGATAGAAATGGCACATGCTAATGCTCATCAAGGGAATGTGAACATGGAGAACGAAGAAGAAGAGGTAGGTGGAAATAATGGAATGGGTGGCTATAGGAATGGGAATGGAAGGCCATTGAGGGAGAATGCTTTACCTAATTTTGATGGGACGAACTCAAGCATTGCACGGATGCCCGTGCAAGTCAATAATTTTGAAATCAGGCCCGGCCTAATCCAAATGCTCCAAGCCCATGCCATGTTCGGAGGTGGACCAAATAAGGACCCTTACACCCACCTCATGAATTTTGAAGAAGTATTGGACACATTCAAATTTAATGGAGTACACCTGGATTGTGTTTGCATGAGGGTGTTTCCTTTTTCTCTTCGTGATAGGGAAAAGTCGTGGTTGCAATCCCATGCCCAAGGAACATTCACCACTTGGAACCAACTTGCTCAAGAGTTCTTGGCAAAGGAAGTAAATTGTGGTACTTTCCTCCCGCAAGAACCGCTAAATTAAGGAATGAGATTACATCATTCAAACAAGCTATTGGTGAAAGCCTAGGGAAAGCTTGGGAAAGATTCAAAGAGTTGCTAAGAAAACACCCGCATCATGCCATTCCTTTGTGGCTTCAAGTTCAAACTTTTTATAATGGTTTACTTCAAGAGACAAAATCTATTGTAGATGCCTCCGCCGACGGTTCTATCCCATATAAGACCCTGGAAGATGCTCAAGAGTTGTTAAATAGGATGGCATACAACCACTACCATCATGGACCGATAACTCCACCGGTGGTTCAAGTAGTGGAGCGTTGAATCTAAACATGCAATATGCCCTTTTAGCTCAACGAAGCATATTCATGAATGTGATGAATAACATGGCAAAGGTGTTGGAGAATCTAGGGAAACCTAGTAGTGTGAATGCGATGACTTCTTCTCCAACTCAACCAAGCATGACATGTGATTTTTGTGGAGGCAGCCATGCCAATGTTGGAATTGTGAGATGCCATATGGGGCTAATGAGCAAATCAATTATGTGGCTAATCAATCTTCATTTCCAAGGAACCAATCCGGAGCTTATGGGAACACTTACAATCCGTCTTGGAGGAATCACCCAAATTTCTCTTGGAGTAACACCAACAACCAATCCAATCCTCCTTACCAACCAAATCCTCCACCTCAAAATGCCCAACAAACTCAAGCTCTGAATTCCTCATCTAGACCTTATCAACCACCACATCAAAGAAACGTCCAACCCAACGCATATCAAAATTTCCCCAATCCTTCTTTTCAAAACCAACAACACAAACCTCCTTTTCATTATGCAAATTCTTCCCAACCCATGTACCATGATCAATATGCTCCTAGAGATAATTTGGGTGAAGAAGGTTGGAAAAGAAAAGCCAAATATTTGAGATTGGAAAGGAAAGCGGAAGAGCATAAAAGAGATTATGAGAATTTGAAGGCTTCAACAAGAAATTTGGAGATTCAAAGGTTGGGACAATTGGCAAGGTTGAACAATGAGAGGCCGTTAGGAGTGCTTCCGAGTGACACCATTCCAAACCCTAAGGAGCAATGCAAGGCTATTACCCTTAGGAGTGGTAAAGAGTTGGAAGAAAGAGTTGGGAGAAATTCATTAAAGAATGGAGAACAAGAAAGGGTTGAGGATGAAGTCAAAGAAAAAGGGGAGTCTTCAATTGGGCAAGACAAAATGATGAGTGAGTCTATCATGCCCAACTCACAAAGCAATGAAGGCAAGGATCCTAAGCATCATGAGCCAAAGCATGTTAATGTGCCATTCCCCCAAAGGCTAAGGGATGGAGGCACTTGAGAACATGCCTACCTATGCCAAATTCGTGAAACAAGTCCTTACTTCAAAGATAAAATTGCATGGTGACGAAATTTTGTGCTTAACGGAGCATTGTAGTGCATTACTTACAAATAAGTTGCCACCAAAGCTCAAAGATCCCGGTTTATTTTCTATACCTTGTGAGATTGGAGGTTTGCAATTCGGAAGAGCATTGTGTGACTTGGGAGCTTCAATAAATCTCATGCCTTTTGGAGTATTTAAGAAGCTAAATGGAGGTCAATTGAAGCCAACAAGTGTGTCATTGCAACTTGCGGATCGAAGCACAAAGTTTCCAAAGTGGATCATTGAAGATATGATTGTGAAAATTGACAAACTTTATCTCCCGGCCAATTTCGTTGTGCTTGAAATGGAAGAGGATGAAGAAATGCCAATCATTCTTGGGAGACCTTTCCTTGCTACCGGCCGTGCACTTATTGATGTTCAAGAAGGGAAGTTGGAATTCCAAATAAATGATGAGATTGTTACATTCAATGTTTTTAATTCATTAAAACTTCCTTCAATTTTTGAAGATGTCATGAATAAAAATGTGGTAGATAACTTAATTGATGATTGTTGTAGGAATGCAATGGAGAATTTCTTAATGGAGGAGGAGGTCTTGGAGTCAAATGTGCCAAATCAAGATGATGAAGAAGGAATGAAAGATGTGAGTCACTTGGAGGATACTTATCGCAAAAGGAAGATGAAGAGAATCAAGAAAAAGGTAAAGGGGGTCTCCAACCAACGAACCCCCCAATTTGGAGCTAAAACCCCTTCCTACTCACTTAATGTATGCATATCTTGGTGAAAATGAGACATACCCTATGATTGTGAATGCATCTTTGACAAATGAGCAACTTGAAAGATTGATTGTGGAACTTTAAAGGAATAAAAGTGCTCTTGCTTGGTCTATTGATGATATAAAGGGAATAAGCCCTTCTATATGCATGCATAAAATTTTGATGAATGAAGGGAATAAACCGGTAAGGCAACCTCAAATGAGATTGAATCCTACTTTAAAAGAGGTTCTGAGAAAGGAGGTTCTTAAGCTTCTGAAAGCCAGTATTATTTACCCTATTAGCGATAGTGAGTGGGTTAGTCCCACTCTAGTCGTTCCTAAAAATGGTGGTATAACCATAATCATAAGTGAAACCAATGAGCTTCTCCCCTCTAGATTGGTTACGGGTTGGCGAATATGCATTGATTTTCGAAAGTTGAATGAAGCCACCCGAAAGAATCATTTTCCCTTGCCTTTTATTGATCAAATGCTTGAGAGGTTGGCCGGTTTTGCATATTATTGTTTTCTTGATGGTTATTCCGGATATCTTCAAATTGTTATTTCTCCGGAAGACCAAGATAAAACAACTTTCACATGCCCATTTGGTACCTTTGCATATAGAAGAATGCCCTTTCGACTTTGTAATGCTCCAAGTACATTTCAACGTTGTATGTTTGCCATTTTTCATGACCTGGTTGAAAAGTGCATAGAGATTTTCATGGATGACTTTAGTGTTTTTGGTAGCTCATTTGATGATTGTCTTGAAAATTTTTCCAAATTATTAACGTGGTGTGTGGAAACTAATTTAGTGCTCAATTGGGAAAAATGTCATTTCATGGTGAGAGAATGAATTATTTTGGGTCACAAGGTCTCATCAAAGGGAATAGAGGGCTTGATAGGGCAAAGGTGGAGGTAATTGAAAAGTTACCTCCTCCGATCAATGTCAAAGGGATAAGAAGTTTCTTAGGTCATGCGGGGATTTATAGAAGATTCATTAGGAACCTCTCTCATATTGCTAGACCATTGTGCTTTTTACTTCAAAAAGATTGTCCATTTCATTTTGATGAGTCTTGTTTGAAAGCATTCAATGAATTAAAACATGCTCTAGTGATTACACCAGTTATTGTAGCACCTAATTGGTCTCTTCCATTTGAGCTCATGGGTGATGCTATGCAATAGGTGTCGTGTTGTGTCAAAAAGTGAACAAGATGTTGCATGTCATTTACTATGCTAGTAGGACCTTAAATGATGCACAAATTAATTATTCAACAACAGAAAAGGAACTACTTTCTATAGTTTTTGCATTTGATAAGTTTAGACCATATTTGATTGGATCAAAGGTAATTGTTCATACGGATCACTCTGCATTAAAGTATTTGTTCTCTAAGCAAGTATGCTAAACCACATTTATTGAGATGAATACTTTTGTTGCAGGAATTTGATTGGGAGGTGGTCGACAAAAAAGGTGTGGAAAACATGGTAGCCGACCATTTGTCACGAATTGAGGCATCTAGACTTGTCAATCGTGAAGAAGGGACAATCAATGAAGAGTCTCCAATTGAGATGTTGTCTGAGGTTAAAGAGGTGAGTCCATGGTATGCGAATATTGTGAATTATCTTGTGGCAAGGATAGTACCTAAGATGCTCAACATCAATGAGGGGAGAAAATTCTTTGCAGAACTTAAGCATTATTTTTGGGAAGAACCATATTTGTTCCGAAAGTACAATGATCAAGTCCTAAGGAGATGTGTTCCGGAATGTGAAATATCCGATATATTAAGACATTGTCATTCATCTCAGATTGGGGGGAACCATGGATCTGAAAGGACGGCTTTCAAGGTCTTACAAAGTGGTTTATATTGGCCAACTATTTTCAAGGATTCCCGGGATTTTGTGCTCAATATCATGTGACGAATGTCAAAGGGTAGGTAATATTTCAAGGAAACATGAAATGCCCCTTCATGGCATTGTTGAGTTGGAGGTATTTGATGCATGGGGGATTGACTTCATGGGACCTTTTCCGGTCTCATACTCCAATAAGTACATTTTGGTTACGGTGGACTATGTGTCAAAGTTGGTTGAAGCAATTGCTACTCCAACAAATGAAGCCAACGTGGTTACTAAATTCCTTCACAAGAGTATATTTTCCCGGTTTGGAGTTCCCCAAGCTATCATTAGTAACACGGGATCACATTTCAAGAATTCTCAATCTGAGGCATTAATGACAAAATATGGGGTTAGCTTATCACCCACAAACATCAGGTCAAGTGGAGGTTTCCAATCGAGAATTGAAGAGAATCCTAGAGAAAACGGTGAATAATGCTAGGAAAGATTGGGCATTGAAGTTAGATGACACTTTGTGGGCGTATCGTACGGCATTTAAAACTCCAATAGGCATGTTTTCGTAATCCGTATTGTGTATGAAAAAGCGTGTCACTTGCCGGTGGAACTTGAGCATAGGGCATATTGGGCTATAAAGAACTTGAATTTCGAGTTGAATGAGGCATATGAAAAAAGGATGCTTGATTTGAATGAATTCCGAAGGGAAGCATTTGAAATTTCTTTAATCTATAAGGAAAAGACAAAGGCTTGGCATGATAAGCACATCCAAAAGAAGGAATTTAAAGTCGGTGATTTGGTGCTCCTTTATAATTCAAGACTCAAATTATTTCTGGGAAAGCTCAAGTCAAGATGGAGTGGTCCCTTTGAAGTGATCCAAACTTTTTCTTATGGAATGGTGGAGATAAAGGGGAAAGAGGAAACTTTCAAGGTCAATAGACATCGGCTTAAACCATATTTTGGAGGAATTATTGAAGGTGGACGAGAGATCGTCTAATTAAAACAAGAATGAGGGTCATTCCATAGTCAAGCTAGTGACATTAAAAAAGCGCTTCTTGGGAGGCAAGCCAAGTCTTTAAATTAGTTCTTATTACTTTCTTTAGTGTGATTTTGAATGAATTGGTTTGAAAAAAAAATTTATTATTATTATTTTGAGTTTTTGAATTGAATAAATGGTGCTAAAGAATGATTGAAAATTATCATCCTAATTTGTGAATTTTTTGTTTGTAGGTTATCCTTGCAAATGAAGAAAAGTGGTCAAGAGTGGAGCAATTTCGGCTAAAGTGTAAAAAACTCACTTTGCAGAAATTGAGCTTGAGACCTCGATCTCAAAATTTGAGATCGCGGTCTCAACCTCAAACTTCTGGAGGGCAGAAGCGTCATTTTCTCGAGACCGAGATCTCAAATTTGAGATCGTGGTCTCAACTCTTAACTTCTGCAAAGGCTTATTTTGCACCGAGTTGAGACCGCAGTCTCAAAACTAAGACCGCGATCTCAACATTAGTCCAAACCGCGGTCTCAAAACTGAGACCGCGATCTCAACATCAGTTCAGATCGCGATCTCAAAACTAAGACCGCGGTTTCAGATCCACTGTCAGAAAGTTTTAAAAAGATCGAATCCTCTCTTTTTCTTTTCACAAATTCTCTATTCCTCTACCCTCTTTCGAAAACCCTAACCCCAAACCCCCCAATTCTTCTTTCATCTTCACCAAAAATCACCAAAAACTCCACACCCACCACTAATTTCACTTTGTTTTTCCATAGGAACATCAAAGCAGCCACATTTTTGAAGATTTGTGGAAGAAATTTGGCTTCAAGGGAGATTGACAAAAAGGCAATTTTTGGAGAATTTCAACTCAAAAAAAGAACGGATAATATCTTTCCTTGAATTATTAGCAATTTTTGAAGACAATTGTGGAATTTGGTGTATTAATTTGTGAAAAATTTGTGGTGTTAGTGAATTGTGGACAAGTAATTTGTGGTAATTTGTGCTAGAAGAATTTTGAATTGACCAATTGATGAAATTCTTGGTTTGAATTGTGACTGAGTTGAATTGAATTATTTTGAACAATTGTTGGGAATTTGGATTGTGATTTGACCTTGGTGTTGAATTTTGCTTGAAAGTTGGCTTTTTGAATTGGTGATTGAATTCTTTTGAGAATATGACGAGAGGGGTTTATGGTAGTGCTGAGAGAAGGGTAAGAATAAGAGGGAGAGTACTAGTTCAAGAAAAAGGAAATCCAGAGATGTGACAAGCGGAGCAACGGAATTAGAACAACCATTTGAGGGTAGTGATAAAATTGAATCTCAATTCTCGAGTAATGGAGCTCAACAGTTATTCAAAAGTAACGAGAAGCATGAGGTAGTTAGGGAGAGGAACTTTGACCTAACCATGAATTGGGGAGTATACGAAGATTCTAGGAGAGCGATAGAAGAACTAATTAGGTCAAGGCATTGGGAGGGTTTTAATGCTCAGGTTGACCGCGGGGCTACCCAGTTAGTCAAAGAATTTCATTGCAATTTATGTGAGTTACAAGATGGCAAGGTGCGCATACAGGAGATTTTGGTAGATTTTGGTGCTGATGTGATTAACGCGTATTTTAATTAAAGTTCATACCCCCCGTACCTTCTAGTCAATACTTGGCATTTTTGAACAATAAAAATAAGGACATGGAAGCAATCAAAGATGCCATTTGTGATAGGAGGGTAGAGTGGATTAAGAGTACTTCTTCTGCCATGGAATTAAAATTTCCTCGTCAAGGACTCTCATTAGTGGCTAAGTTGTGGTTTTATTTCATTAGTAGCCACATTTGGGGGTCCAATGCAGTGAGCTTTATATAGAGAGACAAGGTACTCTTAGTCTATGCCATCATGACTGGGATCCCGGTGAATATTGGTCACCTAATTAGACAAGGGTTTTTAGAGAGTGGGAGGTCGGGAATACCTATATTTTATGCCCCTAGTCTCATTCACCAGATTTGTACAATAGCTGGTTGCCCAATTGGTCCTTTGGAGTCATTGACACATCCTAGAGGGAGGATCAATCGAGAATATGTCTATAGGATGGTGAGAGAATATGAGAAGCACCACCAAGAGGAGCACCCTGCCCAGCCACAGCCAGTCAGCCTTAGCCTCCACCACCTCAGAGAACGTCAATGATTCTGATACCCCCGGGTGTAGTATTCAATGCTCTGATAAGTGAAGAAGAAATGAACGATCTAGTGGGTATCGTCATCAATTGGTGATACACAACAACTTGACTATTATTGGGGAAGCTTTAACTGTAACTTCATTAGGTACTTGGGTCCAGCCACCATCTCCTCCGGCATGTCATTTTGGTCCACGTCGTGGACAGTACTACACACCACCAGCGGCTACCACACATCATGAGGGATCTAGCCACGCGGGTGCGACTGGAGAAGACGTAGATGATGATCACGAGGAGGCCCAACCTAGTGACGCAGAAGAAGGTAAAGATGAGATGCAATAAAGAGAAGAAGCCACCATTTGTTTGTGCATGAAAGAAGACCAGCCTTGATCATTGAACTACATTGATGGATGATGATGATTTTTCCTTGCTTTCATTGGACACCATAGTTTTTAATTACTTTAGATTATTTTTGTTTTATTTTTAGTTTTTGGAATTGAAGAATTTCAGTTTTTCTTTCTTTTAAGTAGTTTGGCTAACGGCCTTAAGCTGATGCCAAGTGATACATTTTGATGCTTTATGGATGAAATTTCTTTTAGAATATTAAACTGACACTTGGTGAAGTTTGGTTATTGCCTAATAAGAATAATATGGCTAAGGGCACTAAGTTGATGCCATCTTTGCATTCGTTGATGAGTTGAATGGAATATTGATCTTGTATGAAACTTACTTGGTGAGATGCATGCCATGGTTGCCCTTAACATTTTTAGTCAATTTTAATTCTAGGGTTAAAAGTAGGACATAGTTTAAGTAGTTTTCATTATTTTTTGGTTTTGTCATGATGTTTAATTTTGGGTGAGTGGAAGGACGATTTATTCATCAACTTGAATAAAAGAGACAAGTTTGGAGGTGTTTATCTTTTTGTGTTTGAAATGGTCATTTTATATATTTTGTTGCCATTTGATGATTAATGGATGGAAAGTTCATCAATTAGGTACTCAATGATGATAATTTTGATGTTCAATGCCTTGTAAGTGAAGTATATGATTGATTCTTTTCAAAAAATATTGTGTGAGTGAGTAGTTCATTTGCAATATGAAGAATTCATAAACTTAGCATTGCTATTTTTTGAAAAGAAGTGCTGAAATTTTAGGAAAATTTATTTGAAATTTTATTTCTTATTGAAATCACTTATATTATGTGGTTGATGAACTCTCTTTTGGAAAGAAATGAGTTAAATGAGGTAGAAGGAATTTTGGGACATTTCGTATGTTTGCATTGGGAATGTTCTTCTAACTTGTGATATTCGAGATTAATTTTTGGTACATTTCACTCCTTTTCTTTGGTTTAGGGCCAAAAAAAAAAGAATTTTTAGGAATAAGGAGAGTCCGGGATTCTGACATGTACCTATGTTGTTTCTCCGAATTAAGCCATTAGAATAGTAATAAGGCGAGTACGGAATTCCGACATGTACCCATGTTGTTTCTCCGACTATTAAGCCATTAGGAATTGCATTTTTTGTATACCAATAAGTTAAGGAGTAAATGTTTGTAATACTTATCATTAATCTCATATTACTTATTCCTTGTTAGAGGTTTATTCCCAAAATGTGTGACAATTGCATTTAAGTTGATTCCTAATTGAACTTCTATTTTCATGATGCTTAGTCGAGAGAGTTGATTAATTTTATAATATTTGTGATTTGAGAAGTAATGATGTTTCGAATAAAAAGAACTAAAACTTTTGGTGACTCTTTTCGAGAATGGTAATGCTTGGTGATGTGAAATCTTGTGTAGTGAATGAATGTGTGCATCTTTGTAAAATGAAATTTCAATTTTGGATTGATTTGCTCATATTCTTCACATGTCACGTAGTGTTGAACATTTCTTGAGAGGTCGCTCAATTGTTCTAAGTACATCCATGATTCATCAAGTGTCATGCCAACTTTGGGGGTGTTTAAATGTTAGAATGTTTGACTAGCAAAACGCTAAGTTATCATGGGGGTGTGATAAATCTAGTAAACTAGAGTTATTTTACTCTAAATTATAGCATTTTCATAGTTTAAATTCCGAAATTAGATAAGTAATTGAAGATTTTAGTTCTTTCATATGTATTTGTATTTTCATTTTTGAATTAATTATGATAATTTTGTGTTAAATTTTTAGTTTAATTAAGTGCTTAATGGTGTTAATATTATGCAGGTTAAAAATTAAAGGTTAGAAGCTGGAAGGAACAAAGCTCAAGGGACTAAATTGCAAAATGGAGGAAATGAGGACTACTGGAAGGAGAGTCGAGATCGCTGTCTCGACTGCTCCAGACAACGATCTCGACTCGGGAATTAGTGTTACTATTTAGAGCAGAGATCGCGGTCTCAAAACTTCCAGACCGCGATCTCGACTCGCTAAATGCTAAGTTGTAAGGGCGTCAACTTCCAGCCCAAAAACTTTGATTTTTGCCTTGTATAATGCTGCTCTATTTAAGCTAAGTAGAATTAGTTTTGAGTAATGTGAGAGTAGAAAGTAGAGTAAGAGTAGATAGTTTAGAGTAGAGAGTTTTAGATAATTCTAGATAGATTAGGATAGCTTAAACTACAAGTTACCTTTTCTAAATAGAAATTTCTCTTTATCTTCAACTTATATCTTCTTTAAATTTCTTGTCAAGTTTACATTTTTATTAGACAATCGCAGTGGGTTTTTCGTAAGTTTCAAGTAGACATAATTTTTAATTGCTTTCTTATCTAATTTAGTAAAAATTTCTTTGCTTTCAAATTAGGGTTTTTAGTAAAATTAGGGTTCTTATCAATTTCTTGCTTTCTACTTAAGAATTTTTAATTTCTAGCTTTAATTTCTAGTCAATTCTTAGTGGGTTTCTTTAATTCTAATCGAAAAATCCAAAAATATTTAATTTCCTAGTTTATCTTTATCAAATTTTCACTTTAGAAATGAATGCTTTTAGTATTCAATTTTTCTTTCTTCTTTAGTCTTTTTAGTTGAATGACTCACTTGTTCTAAAGGTATAGTGGTAGATGTTTTACTCTTAATTAGATTAAATTAGGTTAGGATTCAAATTATAGTTTTCATTAGAATAGTTCTATCATCTACCACTTGAATTAGCTTAACTATACACATACCTTTAAACCTTGGTAATTGTATCCGACAATCCTTATGGGAACGATCCCTACTTCCCTAGCTACTAGTTGACAACCGTATACTTACCGGATGTTTAATTGAATTATAACTAGATGTGTTAAAAAAGAGGCATCAACGGGTGCCAATGGTTGGCACTACCCACAACATATAAACACGCATGTACTAGAGATGGGCACTACCTACAAGTACAGGTACCAGTGTTAGGCACTACTTGTAAATATCAAATAAACACGCTGGTACTAGTGATGGGCACTACCTGCATATACCAACACTTCCATCTTTACTTTTTTTTCTCCAACAATTTTTTTCCAGTACCCCATTTCGCTACAAAAATGTACATCACTCACTTCTCACAAACTTCCACCCTTATATCCCCTTAACAAAAAGGTTCAAATTAAAAATAATGTGCACCATAAGCTTGAAAAGGGAAAACTTAGGATAAAACAATGAAAAGAACATTAAACTCAATAAGGGTAGGTAAATTGAGTTTATGTGAAAGAAGGTGAATGGTATTTCCTTTCACAAGAATAAGGCTCAAATAAGATACTTAGAAATAAATTGTTAAAATAGTTGGCAAGAAAGGCTCATCAAACAAAAAAGGCACTAACCTCATTTTTAAACTAAATCGAGTCGTCTAAGAATTAGCTTCGAAAATGTAATAAAGCAAGTTTTTGGGATGCAACAAAATTGAGTCTACATAACTTTGTCTAAATATCCCAAATCAAAAACAAAAGTATGGCTTAGTGCTCCAAAGTCTTCGAAAATCATGAATGGACAATGTTAACACTGACTACTCATTCATGCATGGTTCAACTAACGATTTATCATGCAGACAAATGAAGAAAAATACATTAAGCGAAAATTTTCAAAAATTTCTAAAAATGGTCAATTAATCCACAAAAATGTCGGAATAGTAGTTTCAAAAATTTTAACAAACTCTCAGATCAAAGGAAAAGTCAAAATATATTGCAGTAAAATCGAGCAAAATACACCAAACAACTTAAAAAATCCAAATAACTTTCCCACCCCACACTTAAAATGAAGCATTGTCCTCAATGCAAAAAGAAAAGCATAAAATGGGCAAAAGGATAGCTTCTCTGGATTTAATTCATATTTAGAGCAATATCTACTATAAATAACCCCTTGTCACGAATGAAAGCTGGAGAACAATAAACAAAATAGAACAAAACAAATAATTCCCTTGCGACAATAAGAAAAACAAGAAAATTGTAGAAAAGAATCCTACAATAATTAAGAAAAACTTACTCCCTTAAGGGAATGCACAACTAAAAATAAATGAAACACACGATTACATAAATAAAACCTAACTAAAAGGAAACTAACTAAATAAAATGAAAGCTAACTAATGAATGGTAATATAGTCTAGGCAATCAATGATGATAAATATCAAACAAAGAAACAACGGCCCAACACATAGGCATAAACAAATCAAGGCGCATGGGGCCCCAAATCTAGTGAAAAATGGGGAAATGGAGGAAATATACAGGGTCCTCTCCCCGCTCTCTGGCCATCTGATGAGCCTCCATGGTCTGATGCCACGTAAACTGATATTGCATAAATGAATCAAAATGTTGGCCCATCCGCTGTTGCTCTGCCAAGATTTGATGCAGAAGCTCCTCCTGCGATTGCTGCGGAGTAGGTAGAAATTTCAATTCAACTATTTTTGTCGCATTCATTTCCTAAGATACATCCACATCAAAAATCATCCTTTTGATTTCATTCATGTCCTTGTTCTTGTTATACAACAACACATGACATTCATTAGAAGGGAAAGAAGATATTGAAATAAGCATTTATCATATCGGCACTAAAGTCAACTAAGACTTCCCGAATTCTCACCTTCCCATCCTTTAGATCATATAAGTTGTAAAGAAATTCCTTGACCAACTGTGCATAACTGGGCTCAACTGTTCTATCAAACCCCTCCCAATGTCTTGCTCCACTTTGAGTTTCAATCTCTTTTCTTGCCTCTTCATAAGCACCCGAATGCTTAGATAAATCAAATCCACACTCCCTTATAATCTTATGTTTTTCATTATTTTGAAATAACACTTTAGCCCTATCATTGAAAATTGAGGCTCTACAATTCTCTCACTATCCCCACATGGCTTACCAATTTCTCCCTCATTACTAGAGACACCTGCTCTTCTTTTTCTCGAACCATCACCTCCTCCCCTACCTCTCATTCTAACTCTCCTTTTAACACTTCCATAGACTACCCTTGTCATTTTTATCAATAAACAAAATCAAACAAAAACCAAGAATTGCTCAATTATCAATCAGGTAAACAACCCTAACATAATAAAATCTCAAATAATTATCATAAAATTTTTTAACGCAATTTATCTCAAATAAATTCACAATCAGATTAATAAGAAATTCCCACAAAATTAAGCACCAAATTCTTATTCCACAAATTGCTCAAAAATGGTCAAAACTCCCAATATCAAATATCCAAATAATTCAACCAAACTTTAGCAAATTGAATTCTCACAGGCCTAAGCACATAAAAAAATTGGAAGTTACCCTAGTTGTGAAGGCAAATCCTTAAATTGTTGATGAAATTCCTTGGGTTGAACTTCGGTAAATCCCTAAGAAAATCCAAAACTTGTGAGCAATTTATGAAAAAAATGTATTGGGAGATGAATTGAGACTGTTGGAAGAGGAATTAATGGAAGAATTTAAGAAAGGTTGGAGTTGGGGAGGGAAGTTATATGGTTAGGTTTAGGATATGGGGGAAAATGGAAGAAGAAAAAGAAGTTGGTTTGTTTGAAACTGCTCGAAGTCGATGTCATGACATCAACTTTGGTGTCGAGACATTGAACCCAATTTCAATTCCAACCAGCGTTTCGATGTCACAACTTCAAATTTGATGTCGCGCCACCGAATGTGTCACGTGCCCCCATGTGCCTCAAAGTGTCACGACATAGAGTCAGGTTCAAAATTTTTTGCCTTTGCAAAAGTTTGGGTTAGTGTTGCAACATCAAATTCGATATCGCAACATCAAACCAAACTTCTGCGAAATTCAACTTCAACACTTAGCCAATTTCTCCAACTTCCTTCCTACTTCAAGCCACATCTTTTCATCAGCTGAAAAAATTAAAAGCACAAATATTGGAGACAATTTCAATCCATTTTCAAAACTCCAATAATTGAAATAAAAAGCAAAAAATCTTAAAACCTAATTTAACCTAATTTGAACTTAATCACACTAAATTGAAGTTAAAAAAAAATTCACACCAAAATTAAACAAAAACATGAAATTAAAACTTGGGTTGCCTCCCAAGAAGTTCTCTTTTATAGTCATTAGCTTGAATATAGCCATGGTTGATTAATCTCAAACCAGTTTAATGGTTTCCTGTTCTTTATTAATGATGATTCCTCCCAAATATGACTTGAGTCGATGACTGTTGACTTTAAAGTTGCGATAGTAGCCTCTTTTCCTTTAATCTCCATAGCACCAAGGATAGACTTGAACTACTTCAAACGGTCTACTCTACCTTAATTCGAGTTTACCTGAAAAGAGTTTTAGCCTTGAGTTATACAGTAACACCAAATCACTGGTTTTGAACTCTTTCCTTACGATAAGTTTGTCATGCCATGCTTTAGTCCTTTCATTATAAATCAAGGAGTTTTCTTATGCTTCTCTCTGAAATTCATCTAATTCATTCAAATCAAGAAGTCTATTATCACATGCCTCCTTCAAATCAAAATTTAAGCTCTTGATTGCCCAATATGCTCAATGATCAAGTTCAACTGATAAATGACATGCCTTACCATATACAATGCGGTATGGAGAAAGCCTATTAGCATTTTGAATGCCATCCTGTAAGCCCATAATGCATCATCTAACTTAGTTGCCCAATCCTTCCTTGTATAATTCACCTTTTTCTCCAAAATTCTCTTCAATTCAGATTTGAAACATCAACTTGGCCCAATTTTGAAGTTTAAGGATGATAGGCTAAGGTAATTTTGTGCTCCATCTCATACTTTGTCATTAAAGTCTCAAATCGAAAATTCTTGAAGTGTGCTCCCCCATCACTAATAATAGCTGTAGGCATTCCAAACCGAGAAAAGAGGTTCTTTCGAAGAAATTTGGTGACCACTCTAGCACCATTGGTTGGGTTGGCTATTGCTTCGACCCATTTTGACACATAATCCACCTCAACAAAAATAAATTTTTTGGAATATGATGTTGGAAATGGTCCCCGTAAAATCAATGTCCCACGCATCAAATACTTCCAATTCCACAATACCATGGAGAGCATCTCTTGTCTCCTTGACATATTACTTATCCTTTGACATTCATCACATTTAACCACAAACCTCCTAGAGTCTTTGAAAAGAGTTCGCCAACACAAACCACACCGAAGAACTTTAAAAGCCATTCATCAAGCCCCATGATGAACTCTTACGGGAGATGAATGACATTGTTTCAAAATGTCAGACATGTATTGACTTCTCTTTCTTGGACACACATCTTTATAACTTAATCACTACATTTTTGGAATAGATAAGGTTCTTCCCAAAAGTAAAACTTGATTTCTGCAAAGAACTTCATTTTCTCATTGATATTAAGCCTATTTAGCACCAATCTAGCAACACGATAGTTCACAATGTTCGTGTACCATGGGCTTGCCTCCGTTACTGTCAAGCCCTTAGGTAGAGATCAAATTAAAACAAACAAGTAATAATAAACCTCACAAAATCACTACACTCTACCTCACTCCCGCAAGTATACGGAGTTGGCAATAGTATAGGATGAGTGGGTATCGTTCTCAAGAAGATTGTTTGGCAAGCAAGTACCGAGATTTACGAATCATTGTATAGTTAAGCAAATTCAAATAGTAAGAGACGAAACTACACTAATTAAAACCATAATTAAACTTAAGCAATTAAAATCTAAATTAAACTAAATTATCTACTAAAGCAAGTAAATGGAACTAAGCAACTAGTGATGAAATTGAGAAACTACTTAATCTACTCTAATAAAAGCAAGTGAATATAATCACTTAATTCTACTCTAAATTAACTAAAATAGGACTAGAATTAAAGAGCAAGTAAATAATCCAACTAAAAAGACTATAAAAGACATTATAAAGCTAGAAAATACTATTTCTAAACTAGAATTTGTAAAGAGCTAAACTTGAAATCTAAATATTTTTGGATTTAATGAGAAAGCCCACTAAAAATATAATAGAAATTAATGCTAGGAATTTAAAATTCTTAACTAGAAAGCACTAAATCAACAAAAACCCTAATTTCTATATGAAGGCCTGAAATGAAAGCAAAGAGATTTTCACTAATTTAAACTAGAAAGCAAGTAAAAATTATATCTACTTGAATCTAATGAATAACCCACTACAACTATGTAATCAAAATTTAAACTTGCAAGGAAATTAAAACAAGATCTAAAGGATAATTAAAGAGAACTTGTAATCAAATATAACTTCAGAGTTAAGCTACTCTATTCTGCCCTAAATAAACTAAAATTACTAACTACACTACTTACACTATTACCTACTTACTTCTCTATTACATCTTCAAAGTAGCTTAAATAGTGGAGTATTACACAAAGCAAAATCAGAAATTGGCTGCTAGAGTATTACAACATTGCCATTACTACTCGTGCAGGAAGCGAGTCCATGTCGCGATCTGGAATAAATGAGATCGTGACAAGGACCTCAAGTTACATTGGCACATTTCCGTGTCCAGATCACGATTTCGAATAATCCAAATCGCGATCTGGACTCTCCTTCCAATTTTCTTCAATTCCTCTATAGTTATATTTTGGTCCTTGCATTTCGTTCATTCCAACTTCCAACCTCTAATTTAAACCAGCATAATATTAAACCAATTAAGTAATTAATCTAACTAAAATTCTAATCAAAACTTATCATATTTAACAAAAACAAAAACATAAACTCATAATAAAAAAAAATTAACTAAATTATTCAATGAATTGACCAAAGTTCAGAATTTAAACAATCAAAATTTCATAATTTAGAGTAAAATAACTCTAGTTTACTAGAGTCATTACACCCCCAAATTTTGCATTTCGCTAGTCCGGAGCAAAACAAAAATTAAAAAGAACCTACTAACATTACACACAAAAACACCACCAAAATCGATAAAACACTTGATGAGTTGTGGATGTACTTTCAATACTATATGATAAGTGAAGTGTTTAATGAGTCAATCCAAGTTTACAAATTTTCTACAAACAAGGACACGTTCATTTGCTACACAAGATTACAAATCACAAGGAATTACTATTATAAAAAAGAATTACCAAACATTTTAGTTCTATTCAGTTGAAACATTATTTCTTCTCAAATCACAAATATTATAGAGTGAGTCAATTATCCCGATTAGGTCGCATGAAAATAGAAGTTCAACTAGAAATCTAGTTAAATGCAATTGTCACACAATTTGGGAGTAGACCTCTAATTAGGAATAAGTAATAAGATGCGAGATCAATGATAAGTATTACAAACATTTACTCCTTAACTTATTGGTATACTAAAATGCAAGTTCTAATGGCTTAATTCAGAGAAACAACATGGGTACATGTTGAAATCCCGTACTCGCCTTATCACTACTCTAATGGCTTATTCGGAAAAACAACAAAGGTACATGCCAGAATCCCGTACTTGCCTTATTCCTAAAAGCAAAGTTTTTTTTTTTTTTAGAGACGGCCCTAAACCAAGGAAAATGAGTAAAATGTGCTTAAAATTAATCTCAAATACCAATTATTCATAAATTAGAAGAACATTCCATATGCAAACGCACAACATGTCCCAAAGTTCCTTCTATTTCATTTAATCTACTTTTTCCAAAAGATAAATCGACTAACAAAATAATATAAGTGATTTTATCAAAAACAATATTTCAAATAAATTTTTTCTTCAAAATTTTAGTATTTCTTTTTGAAAAAAATAGTAATACCTAAGTTTTTGAATCTTTATGTCGCAAAAGCACTACTCACTCACACTTAAGTTTGTGAAATGACCAATCAAATACTTCAATCATATAATATTGTCCATCAAAACTCATCATCGTCGAATACTCATTTGATCACTTTTCCATCTACTAGACATCAAGTCATCAATACACACAAAATAACCATTCCCAACACAAGATATAAACAACCCCAAACTTGTCTCTTTTATTCAAATTGATGAATAAATCATCCTTCCACCCACCCAAAATCCAACATTAAGACATAACAACAATTAAACAAGAACTACATAAACTATGACAAAATTTTAATCTAACAATTAATATCAAGTAAAAATACTAAGGGTACTTAACTAAGCCATGTATCTCATCAATAAAGCTTCATAAAAATCAATATCCAAATTAAGTCATCAATAATTGCAAACATGGCAACATTTTAAGACCCTTAGCCACTCTACTATCATTAGTCAATGAAAATGACTACCACATCAAGTATTCAACAAAGCAATTCTCAAAATGTTGATTTAATTCATCAAATATAACTTGAGAGTTAAGCTACTCTATTCTGCCCTAAATTAACTAAAATTACTAACTTCAACTACTTACTCTATTACCTACTTACTTATCAATTACATATTAAAAGTAGCTTAAATAGTGGAGTATTACACAAGGCAAAATCAGAAATTGACTGCTAGAATGTTACAGAATTGCCATTACTACTTGTGCAGGAAGCTAGTCCATGTCGTGATCCAGAATAAATGAGATAGTGACATGGACCTCAAATTACATTGACACATTTCTGTGTCCAGATCGCGACTTGGAATAATCTAGATCGCGATCTAGATCTCCTTCCGGTTTTTCTTTAATTCCTCTATAATTGCATTTTGGTCCTTTCATTTCGTTCATTCCAGCTTCCAACCTCTAATTTAAACCTGCATAATATTAAACCAATTAAGTAATTAATTTAACTAAAATTCTAGTCAAAACTTATCATATTTAACAATAACAAAAATATAAACATATAATATAAAGAAATTAACTAAAATATTCAATTAAATAACCAAAGTTCAGAATTCAAACTATCAAAATGCCATAATTTAGAGTAAAATAACTCTAGTTTACTAGAGTTATTAGTCACTTCAAGCAATTTCTCAATGATTGATTCTTCATTGATAGCTTTTTTCTTCCTGATTAACAAGTCTAGATGCTTTAATCCTTGATAAATTGTACACTACCATATTTCAACACCCTTTCTGTCCATAACTTCCCAATCAAACTCCTGCAAAAGAAGTATCCATCTCAATAAACGCGGTTTGCCATCTTTTTTTAGAGAATAAGTACTTTATTGCAGACTGATCGGTATGCACAATTACTTTAGACCCAATTAAATATGATCTAAATTTGTCAAATGCAAAAATTATAGCAAGTAGTTCCTTTTTTGTAGTAGACTAATTGTGTTGCACTTCATTTAAGGTCCTACTTGCATAATAAATGACATGCAATATTTTATCCACCTTTTGATATAAAACAGCACCTCATTGTATTGTCACTAGTATCACACATAAGTTCAAATGGAAGAGACCAATTGGGTGCCACAATGACATGCGCAATTACAAAAGTATGTTTCAACTCATTAAATACTTTTAAACAGGAATCATCAAAGTCAAAAGTACAATCTTTCCGAAGTAAAGAGCATAGGGGTCAAGCTATTTGCGAAAATTCCAAATGAATCTCTTATATAAACCAACATGACCAAGAAAACTTCACATACCTTTAACATTTATGGGAGGAGGTAACCTTTCAATCCCCTTACTTTTGTCCTATAAACCTCTATACCTCTCGATGAAACTTTATGAGCCAAAATAATTCCTTACTGCAGCATGAAATGACATTTTTCCAATTATGCACCAAATTAGTCTCAATACATCATTTTAACACATTAGTCAAATTTTCAAGACAATCATCAAATGATGTACCAAATACACTAAAATCATCCATAAAGATTTCTATGCACTTTTCAACCATACCATGAAAAATCTTAAACGTGTAATGCTAAAATGTGCTAGGAGCATTGCAAAGCCTAAAGGGCATTCTCCTATATGGAAAAGTACCGAATGGGCATGTGAAAGTTGTTTTATCTTGATCTTCCAGGCAAATAACAATTTTAAAATGACAGGAATATCCATCAAAAAAGTAATAATATGCAAAATCGGCCAATCTCTCAAGTATTTGATAAATAAAAGGTAAAGAAAAATGATCATTGCGGGTGGCCTCGTTCAATTTACAAAATTCAATGCATAAACCCCAACCCGTGACCAATCTAGAGGGGAAGAGTTCATTAGTTTCACATATTATCACAGTAATTCTACCATTTTTTGGAATGACTTGAGTGGGACTAAACCACTCGCTATCACTAATAGGGTATGTAATACCGGCTTTTAAAAGCTTGATAACCTCATTTCTCACAATCTCTTTCAATGTAGGTTTCAATCTCCTTTAAGGTTGCCTTACCGGTTTTTTACCTTCATTATACAACATTTTATGCATAAATTACCAATGGAAGAGCTAATCCCCTTGATATCATCAATAGACCAATCAATGACATTTTTATACATTCTAAGTACCACAATCATTCTTTCAAGTTGGTTACCTACTAAAGATGCATTCAAAATCACTGGGTATGTCTCATTTTCACCAAGACATGCATACATCAAATCAGTAGGAAGAGGTTTAAGTTTACTTTGGGACGATTCGCTGGTCGGAGACCCCCCTCTACCTTTTTCCTTGTCTTCCTCTTCTTCCTCATGCAATAAAACATTATTCTCCAAGTGATTCAAATTCTCAACTCCTTCTTTATCATCTTGAGTTAGCTTATTTGAAGTCAATGTATTCTTTTCCAAGGAAGAGTTCTACAACTCATACCTACAGAAACTATCAATTAGTTTGTCCACAACATTTATACTCATAACATCATCATAAATTGAAGGAAACTTTAATGAATTAAAAAGTTGAATGTGACAACTTCATCATTTATCCAAATTCCAACTTCTCTTTCTCTTGAACTTCAATTGGTGCACGCTAGGTTGCAAGGAAAGGTCTCCCAAGGATAATCGGCATCTCTTCATCCTCTCCCATGTCTAGAAAAATAAAATTATTCAGAAGATAGAGTTTGTCAATTTTAATGATTACATCCTCAAGGATTCCCTTTGAAAATTTTATACTACGATCCGCAAGTTGCAACGAGACACTTCTGGGCTTCAAATTTCCTCCATTTAATTTCTTGAACACCGCATAGCATGAGGATTATTAAAGCTTCCAAATTGCACAAAGCTTTCCCAAATTGTAAACCTCCAACCTCACAGGGTATAGTAAAGGATCCAGGGTCCTGGAGCTTAGGTGATAACTTTTTTGTGAGAAGTGCACTACAATTTTTCATTCAACAAAAAATTTCATCCCCATGAAATTTCCTTTTAATGTGAGGACTTGTTCATGAATTTAGCATAAGCAGACATGTTCTCAAGTGCCTCCATGAAGGGAATGTTAATTTCAAGATTCTTGAATCTATTATTTCAAGAAACTTTTTAAATTTCTTTGCCTTTTTCTCTTCCTTCAACCTTTGAGGGAATGGTATTTTCAATTGCCTAGATTCTTGACTTGTAGGATCCTTGCCTTCATCACTTTGCATATTGGAAATGGTAGGCTCTTTCATCTTTTTACCTTGACCCATTGAAGACTCCCCTTTAACTTCCTCTTCATCTTCAACCTTTTCCTTTTCTTTACTTTTTAATGAATGTCATCCAATCCCTTCTTCCACTTCCTTACTACTTCTAAGGGTAATAGTTTTGTATTGCTCCTTTGAATTTGGAATAGTGTCACTCAAAAGTGTCCCTGTAATTCTTTCACTATTCAACATTGTCAATTGACCTATTTGTATCTCCAAATTTCTTTTTGATGCTCTCAAATTTTCATAATCTCTCATTTGTACCACTTTATCCCTTTTTCCTCTTTCCAATTCTCTTCTCAAGTACTCTGCCTCTCTTTTCCAACCATCTCCATATGCATTTTATAGTATTCAGCAAATTGGTCATTATACATAGGTTGGGAAAAATTTAAAGGTTCGAATGGAGGTCTTGATTGTTGTTATTGAAATGGAGGGTTGGATAGAGGTTGATAGGAATTGGCTTGAAAGTTTCTTTGGTATGGAGGTTGATAAGGTCTAGAAGAAGAACTTGGGGCTTGGATTATAAAGTTTTGAGGTGGAGGATTATGCTGGTATGGAAGATTTTGTTGATTGTTTGGGTTGCTCCAACAGAAGTTAGGATGGTTTCTCTATTATTGAGCATTGGTTTGGTTGACTTCTTGTTGAACGACGGGATAAGTAATGAGACCATGATAGTTGTAGTTGAAGCCATTCGGTTGAGTAACTCTTAGGCCTCTTTTGGAGTTTTGTAGTTTAGACTAGAACCGTGAGCCAAGCCAAGGGATTGGTTCACTTTTAGGAGAGAATACTCATTTGAATCCATTGAATGATCATCCACTTGAAGAATCCACTTAGCAAAAGGAAGATGTGTGTCGTAGCCCGATCCCCCTTAATTTCTTGTTGATAATCCAGTTAATTATTTATCTTGTTCATTTACTTGTTTTATTTCCCTAGTTAAGAATACACTTTGAATTGGTCGTCTAGATACTACATTTTTCCCTTGAATCCTAGTACTTCTTGTTACAATAATCATTAGAACGATCCCCTTATCACTGGCTACATATCTTCTTCGTATACTTGTCGGTATACGAATTGTGGTCTAAGTATGTTAAGAGATATTATTCCTTGGAGTGTGAATTAGAAATGTAGAACATTAGAAAACACACATTAATGGATTAAAAAGCTTTTGGACTATGATTATGGTCCAATATAAGAAAAGGGTTGAGAATGTTGTAGTTGATGATCTTTAAAGGATAACACATTAATGCAATTTCAGTCATGAAGATCCACATTTTGTATGAAATTCAGTAGAGTTAGCAAGAAGATCCTCACATACAATAGTTGAGTCAAAAGTTGCAAGATCCTGATTTTGCAAGGTCAAGCTGAAATCCAACTATAATTGGAACAATTAGCAACTTAGAAGGAAGAAAAATTGGTAGTTGGTTAATATGGACCACAGGACCAGGTTGATTGCAATGTTGCATGATAATGTCATTGGAGGGCATTCTAGTGTGCAAGATACTTACAAGAAACTCAAGACTATGGTGTATTGGAAACACATGTTAAGATATGTTCAAACACATACAGAACCATGTGATACTTTTATGCTCACAAATATGATAATACAACTTATACGGGTCTCTTGCAACCTCTTCCTATTCCTTAGAAAATATGGACTGGTATATCCATGGACTCTGTGGAAGGTCTACCTAAGTCTAATGGCAAGAATGTGGCATTAGTGGTGGAAGAACGATTTAGTAAGTATGTTCATGTCCTAACTTTGAGTCAACTTTATTTAGTTTTAACTATGGCTCAAGTTTCCATGGATAATGCTTACTAGCTTCCTAGATTGCCCCAATCAATTTTCAGTGATAACAATTATTGTTTTGTCAAATTGCAGAGGGTGGAATTTCATTTGTCCTTTGCCCATCATCCACAAATTAATGGCCAAACAAAGGTGGTAAATATGTTTTTAAATGACTATCTTAGGGGTATGGCCACTGATCAGCTAAAGCAGTGACAATCATGGTTTCCCTTGGTAGAATATTGGTTTAATACTTATTTCCATTCCACAAGGGTGACACAATAGTATGTGGTATATGGTTAAACACATTCATTGCACATTCTTTACTTGCCTGTTTCTACATTTGTTGAAATAAATAATAGAAGTTTAGATGCTAGGGAAACTATTCTATATCTACAAAAGAATAAATTGCATAGAGTTCAAAATAGGATGAAGCAAATGGCAAATAAACACATGTTTGATAGGTAGTTTGAGGTAAGGGATTGGGTGTATGTCAAACTAAAGCCATCCAGACAACATTCCCTCAAGAATCACAGTAGTCAAAAAATTGTTATGAGATATTTTGGTCATTGTCATGTGATTCAAACCATGGATTGGAAAGGTGGCCTACAAATTACGACTTCCATCTTCAATCAAGACCCATTCAACTTTACATGTTTCTTCGCTAAAAAGGAAGGTCGAAACTTATCCAATCAATAGCACCATACCTTCTGAGATTACTTCCCAAAGTAATTTGATGATTGAACTTGTAACAATACATGACAAAAGGATTGTGAAGAGGGGCAACACTGCTACTACTCAGTTGTTAGCTAAATTCAGTAATGGTTTCGAGGAAGATACTAGTTGAGAATGCCGGTATGATTTGCAAAATATATGCCCACATTTTGGTTGTTGTGGACAAGAACCTAGTAAAGGGAGGTATTGATATGAACATTTAAATACGTGGTTGAAGGTACCCTATCACGCCTCGAAAATATGACAATGACATGCCACATCACAGTATCATCCAAGCACACAAGACACGATACAAGAGCAATATACAAACCATATTCATTAAACCATCAAAAACCAGCCATAACTATTCCACAAGCAAGAGACATGATACCATCATTCACAACAACAAACCACACTTATATACAATTATCAAACCAACAAGCTAAAATCAATAAACGAGGCACTCTATACAAACAAACCCTAACTAGGTCATTGGCTCAAAGGGAAAAACAAAAGCAAAAAAAACCTCACACTAAACAAACTATCACACCCTAACTACAATAGTTAGAGTCCTTACCTAAGTCCCCCGACTTGCACTCAAGTCTGAACCAACAAGCTCCTCAGACTGGTTCTATACTACAAAAACAATTTCAAATAATAGGGTGAGCAAAATAATGCTCAGTAAATAGCATTTAAAACTAATTACTGACAAGTATAGCATATAAGCATTATAGGTACAAGATATACATTATATTAATTAATCAATAAAAGTATAGCAATCATTGTAAAGCTCTTGGCTCACATAAGTCTTCCGATACTGGAATGAGGTCTATCTATTTTTTGCCCGATTAGACGAGGTATAACAGAGTGTCTATTACTTGTATTTCTGATAGACTAGGCCATAATAATACTGGAGTCAAGTAGTCTTTTGAAATAATTTGCATAAACATAAAATCAAGTCCGCTTACGTGATCCATTGAGCTTTCATTGTCATTCATTCATTCACAATAACACTAGCAATAACATTAAACAAGATGCAATGAACAATTGAGTAACAAAGTACTTTTATCATCTAAGTACTCTTTCAAGACACCAACCATTCTTACCTTAATTTTACATATTTTATGGCTACAAGAAAATTCATATACCATACAGTCAATTAAAATGTGTAAACACTACTTACCTTGCAATTTGCCAGCTTGGATATCTAACTGTGATTAGCTGAAAACCGCAACTCTTTGACCTATATTCAATGGAAGGTAACACAATTAATTAGGTAGTCATAGGGGTATATAATTGCACCAAGAAACCAGCAAAATGAAATTTTAAAAAATAAAATAAAATAGTGGCAGGGCTGGAATGCAGTAGCTATAGGAAATAGGTAAAATGGAGCTACATGACACTGCATACTAGGCATTTTCTAGAAATTTATGAAAAAGCTGGCCAGCCACTCTAGCCAGCCATGAACCAGCCACATAGTAAGGCTAAAATGATATCTAAACGCTCAAAAGTTGAGCTGGAAATAAGTACAAACATATAGGGGTTGAACTAAGCAAGTCAAAACAAGTATAAACCTCAAAAATCCTAAACGAAAATGGTAGGATGAAACCAAGTAGTTCATGACCAGCTCAAACCCCAATTTTAACCCCTTCAAATCAGTTGTTTAAAACATGTTTTTGAAACATAAATCAAACCTAGATAACACAAGGAATCATTTGGCAACAAGAAAAGTCCATAAACAACAAGAATAGAATAATCTTGACTCTTTGAAGAACTAGAAAAATTTACTACAAAAACCATTGAACAATTCAAGTAACTTGCCTAATAAGCTGCAAAATCAGTTCAAGAACACTTTTGACACATTCAATTTGCTTGGTTTAATCCAATTTTTTCCATAAGATTCAAAATTTACGAAGTTTTAGGAAATTTTGAAAGGAAAATTAAGTGTGAAAATGGTTTGGAGATGAAAAATGGCAATAAAAATGCTCTGGAGAACTTTTCAAAAATTTCACTTTGGTCCTTAAAGATTCATTTAATTGTCATTGGCTCGCTGACTCTAGAAAATGTCTGTAAAGAGCAAATTAGTCTTTGAACATTAAAGACTGATATTAGTAGATACTATATAAAGTAGGAATGAATATAAATGAACATGGAATGATAAAGAAAAGTCTAGGTATTACACTTTACCCTTCTTAAGAAAAGTTTCGATTTCAAAAATTACCACACCTATGAATCAGACTCCCAAGTAACATCCCTGTCTGAATGATTTCACCACTAAACCTTGGCAAAATGAAACCAGTGTCGAAGGACTTGCTCCTTGGTATCCATAATCCGAATTGGTACCTCCTCATAAACCAACTCTTCCTTGCCACTTGAAGGCTAATACTTAATCACGTGACTCAAATCAAGTACATAAAGGTTTTCGAAGCTGAGAAACATAAAATACATTATGTACCCACTCTTGGCAATCCTTGTAATTTTCTTGTAGGTGAAACTCTCAACTAAACCTTATCCCTAGTTTCAAATTCTAGGGGTCTTCTTTTCATGTTTGCCCAACTCTTTTGTCTATCTTGAGCTGTCTCGAGCTTACCTCTAATTGTAAGCTATCTTACAACTATGATTGGAATGGTCTCTAGCCCAGTTAGTCTCATTTCCCTAACTTCATCCCAGTATAGTGGTGACATGCATCTCCACCTGTATAATGCTTCATAAGGAGCCATGTCAATACTACTGTGGTAACTATTGTTGTAGGAGAACTCTATCAACATCAAACCACTTTTGTATCCATAGCTTATTGATATGATGTTCAGAACCTCAAGGTGAACCTTGGATCCTGATCTAAGACGATACATATTGACACCCATGCCACATCACAATATTATCAATATAGATCCTTATTCTATCACTTCGTCAAAGAATGGAAAATATGAGAACTTGCTACCGTGGAATAGGGTTCCATATCCTTTTCGACGACCTCCACCATTGAGTTAACAACAAGGAATGGCACTGATCTTTTTTTCTTTTTTTAATATGGTATTACTTCTCTCCCAGAATCAACATCTTTTTCTACTCTCTCTGGTCCACTAATCTGTCCATGAGAGTAAGAGTCTTCAATGGCAATAAATTAGTAGATTTTATCAACCTGTCAACAATAACCCAAATGCAATCATTTTCCCATCTAGTCTTTGACAACCCACTAACAAACTTCATTGTGATGTGTTCCCATTTCTATTCTGGAATAGGCAACGCACTTATCAGACCACTTGGTTTCTAATGTTAGCCTTTACTTGTTGACATACTAGGCACTTGGATATGGACTCAACAATTTCTCATTTCATATTCTTCCACCAAAATGTTGTTTCGAGTCCTTGTACAATTTCGTGCTTCCTAGGTAGATTGAAAATCTAGAATTGTGGGCTTCATTCATTACCTCTTGACCATCTTTAATGCTTCATCTGCTAGAACACAAAGTCATCACTACATCCAAATAATGCCATCATCACTAGTCTAAAATTTTCCCAAATCTCCACTTGCAACCCTATTCTTGATCTTCATTAGTTCTGCATCGGTGACCTGAGTTAACTTGATCCTGTCAATGAGTGTAGGTTGAACTACTAGAGTTGCTAGAATATTAGCAGTGGATTCTACCAACTCCCAATTAAGTTCCTCCATTTTCTTCACCAAAATATTGGCCATGGGTTTTGAGGATTTACTGCTCAATGCATCTACTACCCTGTTGGATTTTCCCGAGTGATAACTGATCTTCAAGTCAATATCCTTGAGTACTTCCAACCATTTGCACTGCCTCATACTAAGTTCCTACTGTGTGAACAAGTATTTCAGATTTTGATGATCTGCAAATACTTCAGAGTACTCCCCATAAAAGATAGTGCGTCCATATTTTCAAGGCAAATACAATGGCTACCAACTCTAAGTTACAAGTAGTGATAATCTGCTCATAGGGTTTCAACTATCTCGAAGAATGGGCAATGACCCTACCATTTACCATTAATGCACAACCTAAACCATTCTTAGAAGCATCACTATAAATCACAAATCCCCCTGTCCTAGATAGCAATGCCAACGCTTGTGCTGAATCAGACTGTCATTCAATTCTTGAAAACTAGGCTCACAGTCTACATCCATTCAAACTTAGTTTTCTTCTAAGTAAGCCCAGTCAATGGTATTTCTACTGAAGAAAATCCTTCCACAAATTTTCTTTAGTAACCTACCAAACCTAAGAAACTACAAAGCTCTGTCACATTTATTGGTTTTGGCCAATCAATGATTGCTTCTATCTTCTTAGGATCCACGGATACTCTATTTTCTGAAATGATATGCCCCAAGAATTCACACTTTTTAACCAGAATACACATTAGCTGAACTTGGCATATAACTTCTTGTCCTTGACAGTTTGTACCCTAAGATGTCCTTCATGTTCTTCTTCAGTGGACTGAATACACAAGAATGTCATCAATAAACATGACCACAAATTTGTCTAAATAGCATTTGAATACGTTATTCATCAGATCCATGAAAGCTGCACGGGTATTAGTCAGCCCAAATGGCATCACCAAGAACTCCTAGTGGTTATATCTGGTCTAAAAAGCACTCTTTGGAATGTCTTCTACCTTGATCCTCAGTTGATGATACCCTGATTGAAATTCTATCTTGGTAAATACCCTAACACACTTCAACTGATCAAATAAGTCATCCATTCTTGGTAGGGGTTATTTGTTCTTGATGGTAACTTTGTTAAGCTTCCTGTAGTCAATACATAACCTGAGGCTTCCATCTTTCTTTTTCACAAACAAAAATGAAGCACCCCACAGAGATACACTAGGTCTGAAGAATTTCTTATCAAGCAACTCTTGCAATTGTACTTTCAATTCCTTGAGTTCTTCTTGGGGAGTTTTGGATATTGATAGGGGTGTTCAAAAATCATTCAAGTCAAACTATCGGGAGTCGAATTAAGTCTAAAAAAAGTATTTGACTTGACTTGTTAGACTTTTGACTAAAAATCAATTAAGTAATCGATTTCTTAACTCGATTTTGACTTTAACTTCCAAATCAAATTGCTAGTCAAATAAGTCGAATGATTTATTTTTCTAATATTTTAACTATATATTATAATAATATATTATAGCATTTAATATTTTAATCATAATATTCTTAATTCCTAATAAATAAATATCTTAATAACTATTAATGTCCTTAATAGTTAAATATAATTTCTTTGCATAATTGCTAGTACTATTAACATAATAATTATATACAATTTATGTACTTAAATATTAATATAAATGTACAACTCATTAATATAACACTTTTGTTTCAATAACCAATTAAATGGATTATTAATTTTCTTTAAATACATAAACACTAGAGTTAAGTAATTATATACACTTTAATACATGTTGAAATATCTATATATTTTTATATAAATGTTCTCATGTTCATATAAAGACTAAAGTTAAGTAATTATATACAATTTAATACTTGTTCAAGAATATTGTGATGGTTACCTTTTTGTAACTTGGTTATGTATTTGGTTATATATTTTGCTTGTATTAGCTAGAACCCGTAATCTTTGAATTAATTTTTATTTTTAGTATGTCACGTTTTTAATTTGTGGAATGAAATGTACTAAATTTTGAAATCAAAACATGGAATAAAAGTGGATTTTTGTTCAACTTATTTGACTTATTCGACTTACTGACCAAATAAATCAAATTTAAATGACTCAAATTTAATTGAAGTTAAGTTTATATGACTTGACTTTAACTTTAAGATTTTCAAGTCGAAAGTCAAACAAGTCAAGTTAAATAAATCGGTCGAACGAACACTCCTAGATATTGGTGATATCTCTAGTGGCAAGTTGATCTAGAATTGAATTTGCTTAGCCCCGATAAGTCCTTTGGAAATACATCTCGGAAATCTCGTACAACTAGAATATCTTCCAACGATTGAGGTCCTTTTTTCTGCACTAATCACATAAACTAGGAATGCTCCACAAACCTTCCTTAGTGCCTGTAAAGCTAATAATACTGGTAACGGTTACTTGTCTAGCTTGTTAATACCACCCTAATACAAAACTTCTTCTTTTGTTAGATAACAAAACCTAACTTTCTTCTCCTTACAGTCCCTATAAACATAATTGCTAGACAACCAATCCATATCCAGTGACATGCCAAAATCAAACATATTAAGATGTACTAGGTTTGCTTCAAACTCACAATCACCCAAGGATATCCTACAACTAGGATATAACTATCTAGATTCAAGAACTCCATCACCTGGTGTACCAACTCTAAAAGGAGTATCAAGTCAATCTGATTTTATACTCGATTTTCTACCAAGTTTCCCAGATATAAAGGAATGTGTAGCACCACAATCAAATAAAACTATTGTAGGCACACTATTAATCAATGTTATACCTATCACAACCTGGAGTAGTCCATCTGTCTCCTACTGCAGTGATTCATAAATCATGGCATAAACATGTGTTGTGGTGACATCAGTACATCCATACTTGTTTAGTCCTTAGGTAGAGATCAATTTAAAGAAAACAATTAATAAGAAACCTCACAAAATCACTACACTCTACCTCACTTCCGCAAGTATACGGAATTGGTAGTAGTATAGCATGAATGGGTATTGTTCCCACAAGGATTGTTGGAAGGCAATTACCAAGTTTTATGAGTTTTTGTGTAGTTAAGCAAGATCAAACAATGGATGGTGAATTTACTCTACTCAAATCATAATTCAATGCAAGCAATTAAAACCTAATTTCAAACTAGATTATCTACTAAACAAATAAGTGAACTAAATAATTACGAAATTAAGAAACTACTTAGTCTACTCTAGTAAAATTAAGTAAAGGAAACAATTAATTCTAATCTAAACTAATTGAAATAGAACTAAAATTAAAGAGCAAGTAAATTAACCCAATAAAATCACCATAAAAAGACATTGCAAAAGGTAAAATAAATTACCAATTCTAAACTAGAAATTGAAAGAGTTAAAGTTGAAATCAAAATATTTTTGAATTGTTGGTAAAATTAAAGAAAGCCCAGTACAAATTATATAGAACCTAATGCAAGAATTGAAGAATTCAAACTAAAAAGCAAGAATTTAACAAAAATCCTAATTTTTCTAAGAACCCTAATTTGCAAGCAAATAAATTTTTAATAATTTAAACTAAAAAGCAAGTAAAAATTATATCTACTTGAATCTGAAGATTAACTCACTACAACTATCTAATCAAAATTTAAACTTGCTAAGAAATGAAAAGTAGATCTAAGAGACAATTAAAGAGAAAATTCTATTAAAGAAGAAGCTTGATGTACAAGATATCCTAAACTATCCTAACACTTACTAACTATCTAATTCTAATCCCACTTACTTTTACAATTATTTTTAAAAGTAGCTTAAATAGTATAACATTATACAAGGCAAAAACCAACAATTGTTTGCTGGAAATTTACAACAATTGCCCTTACAACTTATCTCTCAACGTGTCGAGATCGTGATATGAGATTTTTGAAATCATGATCTCGACTCCAATACATTTAGAGTAATTTTTTGAGTCGAGATCGCGATATCGAAAGTTTGAAATCGTGATCTCAACTCGCTAGTTACTTAAGTCCTATTCCGAGTCGAGATTGCGATATGAAGAATTCCATATCATGATCTGGACTCTCCTCCCAACAATCCTTCTATTCTTCGATAATTACAATTCGGTCCTCTGAGCTTTGTCCATCCCAACTTCTAACCTCTAATTTTTAACCTGCATAATATTAACACAATTAAGCCATTAATTAAACTAAAATTTTAATAAAAACTTATCATATTTAATAGGAACAAAAATATAAACACATATGAAAGAAATTAACTTAAAGTTTCAATTACCTACCTAAAGTTCGGGATTTAAGCTTTCAAAATGTCACAATTTAAAAGAAAATAACTCTAGTTTACTAGAGTTATCAATTTTGATACCTCACCTATTGACCCTACTATTGTGGTGCCCCTAGTCTAGTTGTGGGATAATCTCTGATCTTGTGCTCGAAGCTGCCACAAGCTAAACATGCTTCTGACCTCTACTTACAAACCCCCATATGATAACGGTGACAATAACTTTACTCTGGGACACGAAGTCACGCATGAGTTGGAACAGGTGCTGATACTATCACTTTCCTCTTGGTAATAACCCGAGAAGGTCAAGCAATAGCTAGAGGTTGCCGTGGTCTCACCTGTGATGGCTAAGGTTTGGAACCACGAAACTGTGGCACTGGTGGTTGTGGTGGTCGTATACTGTGAGCTAGAGGTGTTGTAGGTCCATACACTGGTTTCTGTGGATAAACATATGTACCCCTGCCGCCTGCATTACCTTCTGTCTTAGAAATGTATCCACACGAGCACTAGCCTTATTCAGATTATCAAATGTATCAGTATCCACTACTGTTATACTTTCCTAGATCTCTTTCATTAGACCTTTCCTAAAACGACCACATTTTAGGGAACTTTTCCACCTCATCACTTATAACCCTTGGAGCAAACATGCCCTGTTCCTGGAATCTCTGTGAATACTCAACCACTTACATCCCTGGAACCTGCCTGAAAGAGTTGAACTCATCTCTTTGACAGTTGGGAAGGATAGAAATGGTCTAGAAATGCTTCCCTGAAAGCCTCCCAAGAAATCTATCCCAAAAGGGCAAGTACAGGTCTCACACCTTCTACTATCTAACTATGTATCCTATCAAGTATGGCTTTACTATTGGCAATCTGTGCTTATCTAATACCATTAGTAAATCCAAATTCTCCTCAATTTGTCCTAACCATTTCTCAACTTCATTTGGGTCCGGTCTGCTATCAAAAGTAGGAATACTAATCTTTGTTATTTCCTGGTAGTAGTAGTAGTAATCCATATCTCTAGCCTCTAGTTGTATTGGTGGATTAGGCATAGCATTTGCTAGTGTAGTGTGAATAGCTACATGTACAACCTGACCCACAACAGTTGCAATGGTGGCATAATCTGTCATCGGTATCGGTTACTACTGTGGCTGAGGCTTTTGTAGCTATTGTAGCTATTCCTCAGCCTGATTCTGCTTCTCTGTCTCTTGATCTGTCACAATAAACTCCTCAGTTGACTCTTGACTTGTTCCAGTCTCCTAATCAGGTGTCTCTTTCTGAGCTACCACTACCTGCTTTTGTTTGCTTACTTTAGGTGCCATAGTTCAACACACTCCAAATAGTGTGACTATTACATGTCAATTCTTATTCTAATACTAACAATGAAATAACATTCTCACATACTTCAACCACTCTACACCTTTTATTTAAAAAAAAAAGGAAAAGGAAACCCACTTCTCCCACCTACTCTCTAGTGATTCGAACCCATAACCAATAAGTCATACACGAAATGTCTTACCATCTAAGTTGCACTTCATTGTCAACCACTCTCTGCCTAAGTATTAAGAAAAAGAAATTACAGTAACTCCCAATCCTGGTTAGCCGGTCCTAAACCCTGAGTTTTTTACTAATCAAATCAAAGTCCCCAATACTGCACTCAAAAGAATGACAATTCAACTTATGCCTAGACATAGGATCAAGTAATCTATACTCTGATACCACTTAATGTCATGCCCCTAAAATATGATAATGACACGTCGCACCTCAAGATCATCCCAAATATGCAAGGCACGATACAAGACCAATATACAAACAATATTCATTAAACTATCAAAAACCGGCCATAACAATTTCACAAGCAACCATTATTTACAACAACAAACCACACTTATATACATCTATCAAACCGACAAGCTCAAAGCATAAATGGAGCACTATCTACAAACAAACCCTAACTAGGTCATTGGCACACAAGCCAAACAAAAACAAAAAGAAAATCTCATACTAAGCAAACCATCAACCCTAACTGCAATAGCTAGAGTGCTTACCATACTCTCTGCCCTACTCTACAGTCAAGTATGGACCAACAAACTCCTCAAACTGGTCCTCTACTACAAAAACAATATTAAATAATGGGGCTTTTGATGAGCAAAACAATTTTCAACGCATAGCATTTAGACCTAATTACTAACAAGTATAGCATATAAGCATCACAGGGTGCAAGATATACATTATATTAATTAATCAATATAAGCATAACAATCACTGTAAAGCTCATGGCTCACATAAGTCTTCCAGTACTGGATCCAGATGTATCTATTATGCGCCCGAACAGACTAAGCATAACGGAGTGTCTATCACTTATCTTCCCAATAAATTGGGTATAACAATAGCAGAGTCGTGTACTTGACTGCAATCATTTATATAAACATAAAACCAAGTCCACTTGAGTGATCAATTGACCTTTCAGCGTTATTCAATTATTTACAATAAAACTTGCAATAACATTAAATAAGATATAATGAATAATTAAGTAACAAAACACTTTTGCCGTTTAAATATTCTTTCAAGAAATCAACCACAGTTACCTTAATTTCACATATTTTGTGGCTGCAAAACCATTCATGTCTATACGGTCGATAAAAAATTGTTGTAAATACTACTTACCTTGCAATTTGCCACCTTGAATTCTGACTATGGTTGGCCGAATATCCTATCTCCTTGACCTATATTTAAAAGAGGTAACACCATTAATTAGGGAAGTCTTAGGGGTATACAATTGTGCCAAGAAACCAGCAAAATGAAATGAAAGAAGAAAAAACAGGAGTTAGGCTGGAATGGCGCAGCAATAGGAAATAGGCAAAATAGAGTTACATGAGACAAGGCATTTTCCAGGAATTTATGATTAAGCTGGCTGGTCACAAAAGCCAGCCGTGAACCAGCCACATAGCAAGGCTGAATGGATATCCAAACACTAAAAAATTGGGATGGAAACAATCAAACACATAGGAGTTGAGCTAGACAAGTCAAAACAAGTTTAACCCTAAAATCCTAAGCCGAAACCGTAGGATGCAACCAAGTATTTCATGACCCACTCAAAACCCTAATTTTAACCCCTTCAAATTAGTTGTTGAAAACATGTTTTTGAACTCAATTTATCATAAACCAAATCTAAAAAACATAAGGAACCATTTGACAACAAGAAAAGTCCATAAACAATAAGAATAGAACAACTTTGATTCCTGAAAAAATTAGGAAATTTTACTAAAATATCATGGAACAATCATGAAAAACTCACCTAATAAGCTGCAATATCAGTTCAAGAAAACTTCTATATTTTCAATTTCTTTAGTTTAAACAAACTTTTTGGCTAGAAATCAAAATTTAAGTTTGAAGAAGTCGTAGGAAATTTTGAGAGAAAAACTAAGTGCTAAAATGGATTGGAGATGAAAAATGGAAATAAAAATGCTATGGAGGTGGATTCTAAAGGAAGCCCAGTCAAACTTTTCAAAATTATATTTTGGTCCCTAAAGTTTTAGTTAATTGTATACTGGCGTGCTGACTTTAGAAAATGTCTAGAAAGGACAAATTAATCTTTGAACATTAAATAATAATATTAATGGATTCTTTAAAAGGTAGGAAAATATAAACGGACATGGAAATGTTTAGAAAAAGTTCCGTAGAACGATTAAAAAAAGTATAAGTGTTACATATATTAGAGGCGTGAATAATATAGTGGATGATGTCTCAAGACGTGGCAGACAACCAACTGAAGGCGTGCTATATTCTGAAAATGTAAATATTGAAGAATTGTTGGTGCTGTTGTAATGTTTATATTTAACTCAGCTTGATTAGTTGTGTAGTTAAGAAGTGTTGGTATTGTAATTCCAGCCCAGCCATAGTTAAAGAGAAAGAATTAGTTAGTTGACAGCTTTATATACAAGCAATTGTGAGAGACAGTTGATGGGTACTTTGCTTGTTGAATTCATTTATAAACATCATCATTCATTCTCTCTCTCAATAACACAACTTCTCTGTTTCCCTCGAATTTTTTCTTCACCATTTTTCTTGCAATACCTAGAAATAGAATTGTGATTTCTCTGCTCTTTGCATCAAAACATTTTCAAATATATAAACAGCAACAAAAATTAAATTATGTTAGAAAGAGTTAGACTGATCAACACATGAAGCCTCAAGTAGTTTCTCTGCTTAACCATTCACCAAGAATGTTTCATAATTCCAAATGAACATAGGAACCCAAATTCTCGAGAAACAAGAAAGGATTTCACTTTTCACGGATTGGATTGTGCAGAATTAAATTTGTGCAAAACAAATAGAACAACACCTCAAGCCTTGAGTAGTTCCTCCTGCTTAACAATTTAGCAAGAATGCTTCATATATTCAGGCAGGGAGGCTTCTTAACTAACATGCTTTCAGTGTGTGTGCATGGATGTAACTTTAGGTATAGCTTACGAGAATGAGGAAGTAATGAATCGTAGATATAGGAATGAGCAAAATATGAGAGCTAGGTTATCAAAGATCAGTTAAGTAAAACCAAAATGGTTGCAACTCTCAAAGATCAGAGGCTTTTTTTTTTTTTTTTTGTACGTATAAGAAACCTGTCTTGAAGGTTAAAAATAGTTAAATGCCTGTACTTTACATCCGGATATACGCTCTTCACAGAACCGAATGGAGAAGAAACTTAATAATTAACTCGGTTTTTATATCTTTCCCTCGCAGGACAATTTTCATGTAGACTCCAAACTTAATTTCTAGAGAAATGAAAAGACCACAGCCTCTCAAGAAGTTGAGCTAAGCGGAATGTTGAATAATACCATAACTTTGCATGTGCCTTTCACATAGAACGATAATGCCCCAAGGCAGACAAAAGACAACCATATAATGCCCTGAGGAAGATATTCTCTTCTATAAATCCTGAACGTATCTTTCTAGATTTCACACAATAATATCTCTAATTCTTATCAGCATCCGTCCGTCTTCCACAAAACCATATAATACCCCAAGAGAGTACTTAATGCTCAATACATTCCCCAGCCATACAAAATCAAAAGTGAAATCACAGAACCTCATCCTTCCATCTTCCTCCCACACAAATGGTTCCACATGGATAGTAATTTACAGACTTATTCCAGATATACAATGCTGCAGAATTTGATGAGACAATCTAGAATACTGGCAAATAAGTAATAAGCATTAAGAGAAGTATGGGCCATAACTACAGTATAGGAAATACCTCACTTTCCTCGAGCAACATTAATACGATGTAAGAGAATTAAATAAATATTACAAAGAACTACAGCTGCACGAACTCCAATTTCTATATAGCTAAGGTTTGGTCTAGCCGCAGATTCTTTTGTTCTTCCCAGAGAAATAGAAATAGCAAGCAGGAAAAAGGCTGTCATAATAAGATTGTATCACTGCATAAAATGAGCATGTATAAAAATACGTCAATTGCAAAAGCATACACTTCTAGTTTCTAAAAAGTCATACCTTACACAGAAGATTAAGTTTTGTTTCACCATAAAAGTAAATAAACGGCTGAGGATTTAAAACTATCTATGTGGTGATAGCAGCAAATCTCCCAAATAGTACACAGTTTGAAAATTATCACATGCTGCCAAGCCTTCTCCAGGCAAAAATGACAGGTCAGGCTACATACAAAGTACTGCGCAAAATTGTCAACGAAGTAGAAGTAAGAGAGTAGAATTCATACCAAATGTATAGCATACATCTCTTCTCAAGTTGGTATCTTCATTCCTCCATTATGCAGTACAACCTGCAGAGAAAGTGAAGCCAATACTTTGCCGGACAGAACTTCTATATGGACAATGCAAATACATAAATCTGGAGGTGACTAACGTCTCATGCTCCAGACTTAACATTCCTACAACACTACAGGTAAAGAATTCAAGCAATTTCTCTTTTGATTAATATAAAGGGGATAACAATAAGTAGTAATAAAAATCAGAAATATTGGCATACAAGGCTTAAGAGTAACCTAATACATGGAAGTTGAAACTGCAAAAAAAGCAGAAAGAGATAGGCTCATCTATACATGGCACATTAAAAGAGAGACATCACACACCAAACAAAAAGAGGGTTGTGTACAAGGAACTTGAGAGCTAATATTCGAACTAAAATACCCCATAGATGTAGAAATCAAATATGACAGACGTTTTTAATTAAGAATTTACAAGCACTGACAAGAAGGTTCCCTATCTTTTTCTCATTTTTTGAACTACTCATTCTACTGAAAATTCTATAAAACAAATGGAGAAAATACAATAAAGTACTGTATAATATGATCTCATAATAAAATCACAGCTCAGTGAGAGCATTGATAGCACTCAACCAAACCAAGAATGTCGAATCTTCTATTCATTCTTCCAAGCATACAATATCAACGAGAAACCAAGATTTTGTGACTGAGTATCTCGGAATCTCTGTGACCAAGACCAATGCAAAGTGTGAGGATCACATAGAGGTTGGCTAGCCCATAACTTATCCGGTGGCGGACAAGTCTTAAACATGAAAACTGCATTTCCAGGTGATGTAGCAAAAAGCCAATTATGAACATCCCAAAATACTTCAATCCCGATGCCATCAGCCAAGATGGTGTGATTCCCTCGAAATTTCCATTTGAGTTGCTTCATCTGCAACAATGGCTTAGCTATTAGATTTTATCCTGTCCACTCGGATAACAAGGCATGGATCACTGATGCCAGTCGTGTCACATTCAATCATGAGATCATGTACAGGGCCATTGTCACAAAATTGAACCTTAGTTCCAAACATCTTTCTACCAAAAATATTTTCTCTCTTAGCAATAAGAACTGCACCAGATGAAGCAGGAGTGGTACCTGTTTTCTTTAAAGCTTCTTTTCTCATGTCTCCTAGCAGCAAAATCATTTGTCTGTCACAGACAATCCCCAAATAGAAACCCTCCAACGGCTCAGGCCCGGATCCAAATTTAGCAGAAGAAAGGTCCCAATATACATCAACTTTACTAGAATTTGCTTCTAAGCTCTTTGACCCTTTCTTCTTAGAGAACAACCAGGGCTTAATATCAACCTTACAGAGACTCTGATTTGTGTTATCATCAATCCCAACACTAAGGCCTTGACCCATCAAATTTTTACTCCAAGTAACAGTTATTGAGCTAGATTTACCGTGCAATCGACATTGATGTGACACCTAAACAGAAGTTACTAAATTCTGAGCAGCTTTATTAGTACTTGATGAAGATGATGACGATGATGAAGAAAAATCAGCAACTTGAACCCCATTTTCCCCAAAACAAGAAGGAAAATCCTTCATAGCTTATGCACCCAAAAAAAGAAAGTTCTACTTCTTTATTTACTTAAATCTCCCCTTGTTTATGCAAGCATTTCTTGGATGAATTTTCAAGTTCTACAAATTGTAAAAACAGCACTCAAAATTAAGGCAAAAAAACAGAAAATAGACAAAATCATCTGAGGACAAGAAAGTTTGTTTGAGCAACATACCTTAATGAATCAGACAAAATAGCAAGAAACCATTCTGGAGAACAGTTCAAATCTACCAGGGAAAGCTGGATTTGATCTGGGCAGGAGCAGTTCAGATGCATTTTGCTGCATAAACAAACCCATGAATCCACAGGTGAGAGGGGAAAAAAAAATAAGAAAAAGCAGAACTCAGTAGTATAAAAATAATAATGAGGATGAATATAGAAGGAGGGGCCCTCTAAAACAAGAGACAAACTTAGGGAATGTAGGGTGTAAAAATTAGAAAGAGAGATTAGAGAGGGAGAAAAAGAAGTAAAGTGCTCATGCTCATTTTACTTTCACTGCCTCGCCTACACCAAAGAAGATGAGCTGTGAGCACCCATAAATACAAGGAAATATTTTTTTCGAAATGTACTCAAGAAAAGTACAGGTTAATCAATTTTAAGGGAAGAAATGAAATGAATAAGATTAAAGAAAAAGGGGCAAGACATAAGGTGAAATAGCAACTACTGGGATGGTGGTGGAAAAGGCTGGATTTTGAACATCATTATTTACTCAGGAGAAAGTAGGAGGGGAAAAAGAATCTAGTCTAGCCTGTCTTTTTAAGGTTTTTTATTTTTGTTTTTGTTGATCTGTTTCACCCTCTCTTCCTCTCTGTTTGTTTTTCCTTGACCTTGCTTTACCTGACATGCTCACATGTAATCTCGCACAAAAGTATGGCAAATTTTTGTTGTGCATTAAAATGTTTAATGCATTTTACAAATGTTTTATTGTAAAACAAATAAAATTTTATTCGTAAAATTTATAAAGGACTCGTAATTATTGTATTTTGATATATCATTTATCTTAGTACAGATAAAAATTTATTCTAAAGTAAAGAAGTATTTAGTTTTAACACTAATTTAAACATTCCCCAATTGAAGGCAGAATTTTGAGGTTTGGAACTTACGTTAAATCACGTTTTGTGAGTTCTGATAATGATCTTGATTAAGATTATTTAAGACTTAATTCTAGTATGTTCATGTGGATGGGGCAGTTATAAATTATTCCTTATATTTATTTTATCTATAAATTGTCTCTCAAATTAAATAAAATTAAAATTTTCATTTAAAGGGAATAGTAAAATGTCATAATTACCCTCAATCTTTTAATTATCTTAACTAACATAAAATTAGGATGACTTACAGTTTGGTATCTTATTTTTTTATAAGTAATTTATCATTCAAAAGTAACGATTTATTTTCATCGAACATTATTGAAAACTTTTTACCCTTTAATATTAATTGTATGAATTAGTTTATTATTTTATATTTTCTTCTTCACATCTATTTTTAATATATAGTATCAATAATTAATTCATCACTTTGTATTTAAAAAATCACATTATTTGAGTAAATATACTACTTTGAGTTATAATCAATATATATTTAAATTTAAGATAATCAATTAACTCACTCTCTCATATTGTCCAGAATAAAGAAAAACAATTAGAATAATAAAATTAATTTATTATCATTTTCATATTTAGTAAAGTGTAACAAAAAATATTGAGGGCAACTATGATATTTTACTACTCTCTTTAGATAAAAATTTAACTTCATTAAACTTTGGAGACAATTTGTAGATAAAATAAATATAAGAGCAATTTGCAACTGTTTCCTATTTACAGGGACAAACTTTAATTAAGCTATTATCTACCTATAAATAAAAGCTAAGGTTCGGTATAATGTTAAAATTAATGTACTTCTAAAATTATTTTTATAAATTTATTTAAATAATTAAACACTTCACCTACTTTCTCTCATCCCTCCTTTTTAACCATGGACAAATTGTAATTAAACTATTATCTACCTATAAATAAAAGCTAAGGTTCAGTATAATGTCAAAATTAACGTGCTTCTAAAATTATTTTTATAAATTTATTTAAATAATTAAACACTTCACCTTCTTTCTCTCATCTCTCTTTTTTAACCACGGACTTATTTTTATCTTTTACTTTTAATTTTTATCTCTTCACACTCATTGAGTGTGCTTCAATCACTAGTATGAACTATATGGAAAAAACAAGTAAAGAGCCAAAAGAAAAATGAAAAATCACCTTAATAGTCTTTCACATTTTTATTTTTATAATTCTCATTTTTAAAATGATGCATTTTCATTTCTCACAAATTCAAATGTGGTATTTTGGTCCCTTGACTCAATTCCTAACATACGTTTGCTTAAAAATGTCATCTGCATTGTTAGTGATCATATTTTTTAAGAACAAAATTAGCAACACACAAACTCTAAATGTTAAGAGGTTGAAATGTTTTCCACGAAAATATTTATTGAACTTTTCTTGGTGCCAAACAATAGAAAATATTTTCTTGTGTAAAATATTTCCAATTTTCTTTTTTCTGGTTAAAAATAACTTACTAAATTATTGATAAGAAGTTATTTTTTGAATAGTTCAAAATTTTATCAAACCTCCAGGGTCTGTGTGGTTCACACATAAATCATGCTCAGATAACTTATCTCCAGATGATAGTTTGGGGATATGTCATCTCATATTATAATCCTATATTTGGTTTGTTTAAAATATTAACAGGATATTTAATAATAATATCATTTTATATTTTTATTAAAAATAATATATAGAGGAGAACTATAGATACTGAAATATTTTCTTTCTATTACTTACTATTTTTAATTACTTTAATTTTTTCACTCATAAAATAGTTTTTAACTCATACATGTCATGTTCATAAAAATAAATAAACTAATAAACACTATTGAAATGTATATATATATATATATATATATATATATATATATATCTGTGTGTGTGTTGGTCCCAAAGGGCAACCTAAGAGGGGGGTGAATTATGTTGTATCTAAAACAAACATTTTTATGTGCTTAATAGAAATTCAAAATTTATGCACCAAATAAAAATTTAAGCACAAACGAATATAATAGATATTCAACAATATAAGCTTAAAAAATAAATAAGAATATTGAGATTAAGAAAATCAAACCAAACTCCCAAACTTCTTAAACTTGGAATTTACAACTACAAAGAGCTTCTTACAAGGCAACTACCTTGTTACAATTGTTATTTCTCCACTCTTACACTTGAAGAACTCTTACACTTCTAAACTCTTTTCACAAAATTACCTACACTATTACAACACTTGTATTCACTATTTCTCCCAAATAACTCAAAATTACTTGTAGTCAATGTAGAAGTCTCTTTTTGTTTAATTCAGGCTATTTGGAAGGGGTATTTATAGTTGTCCAAAATCTGCTTCTAACAACTTTCCAAAGGCTATTTTCTGCTTACTGAAAAACTAGCCGTTGGACCTTTCGGACGGCCGATGCAGCAAGTATGCGTCCGAACGAACTAGCCGTTGGACCGTTCGGACGGCCACTGCTAAACCCTGCGTCCGACGTTGCGTCCGTTCTCTGAGGGTATTCATTCGGACGTCCGAGGAAGCGTCCGAACCTGCGTCCGATCAATGCAATGTCTTCTGGAAATATGGTCGGATGCTATTCTTTGTTCGAGACGGCTTTAGTTTCTTTGTGTTGGATGATTATCATCGTCCAAATTGTTTTCCTTTCGGACAATCATCAACGTCCGTAACTCCCTATTTTTCTGCACACTTATTTTCAAACTGTTAGTGCGATTTGGTCATCATCAAAATATGATTATCATAATTGGGGTTCAACAATATATATATAAATCAACATAGAGTGATCAAATTTTTAATAGTAGTATAATGTTGAATTAATCTTTCGAAAAATTACTAGTACTTACATTCACGAATTAGATTAAATACGGCATCTTGATATAACTAGATTTTTCCATTTAGTTAATACTATTTTACTATACTTGAAAATATATGTGTTATAAAAAAAGAAATATTTAGATAAAATAGAATAAAAATAAGGCATGATACTTTGTAAAATAAAAAATAAAATAAATGAACAAGTGTGTATCATGTAATTAAATATGTTACTCTTCACCTAAAATTAAAAAAAAAATGGTATAATGATAGTTTTTCTGAAGTAAAAAAAACTATTATAATAAAATATTAATTTAAAAAGTAGTTTAGACATTTCATGCTTTATCCAGCTTGGTGGGGTTGGTAATACCAAAAATGCCCATGGGATATGTAATACTCCATGTAGTTCAGGGAAGGGAGATTAATTTAGTTAAGTAGGATGATAATCATATATTTAAAATATAACCAAACATGAAATGCCGTGGGTTTACTTATCTAATTCCAAGTCATTCCATAAACCAAATAAACCCCAAGCGCTTATTTTGGAACTTCAATTACTAAATTTACTTTTATTTTCAATACTTGTCCATTATTATTCTCTTCATTATGGGTTCTAGAATAATATAATTATTAGTATGCATAATTTACAACTATATTATCTTATAATTTAGTTTTAAACAAAATCAATCTTTTGTTGGCTACAATTATTTGTGAAATATTTATTATAATTGTTATATAATTTTTTTAACTTATATTTATAAAGTTAAAGATGAAAACATTAAAAAGTTATATTTATAAATATTTTAATTTTCATCCAAACATCAAAAAATTATGTAACAAATAGAATTTTTGATTTAAATATTTTTCAAGAAATTTTTTTTTTAAGGAAAACATTACGTCCAACCAAACGAACCTAAATAATTCATGACCCAAAATCCTCCCCACTCACTATCGTTGGCCTATAAGAGTCCCTATTCCAGTCTTCTCCCTCTTTCCTTCTACCTCACACCACTTCGTTTTCTATAGGCCACTTGCCCACCCGTATCCCAGTAGCTCCAGCCCCTCTTGCCCTCTTCATGAAGCCTTATTTCTTCATGCAGCCCCCTCTCTTGTATCCCCATCCTACTCCCTCTTTTTCTTGCAGCTTCTTCACCTGTAGCGTATTTATCTCTTCATCACTCCTAAACTTCTCGCCCCTTCGCACTTCACCTCCCGTAGGGCTCAATGAAGTTCCCTGACTTGTTTTCATTTTGATTTTAGATTTGGATTTGAATCTTGAATTGGGCTTTTAGACTGTGGTAGTGGATAAGATGGTGGTATAATTTTAAGAGATAGGTTTGAGTTTGATTTTGATTTTGGTGGTTTCAATGAATAATTAATATACAAAGCAAAAGGGGGTTTGTTGTGATTTTGGTTTTTAATTAGATGTGAATTGAATTTTGGGGTTTTAGATGGGTTTTACGTTGGTGGTGGAGGTGGTGGTGATGGTTTTGAAGTGGTGGTGCTTGTGAAGTGAAGGAGGTTTTTTTTTTTGGGGGAAGTAGGGCTGTAAACGGGTTGGATCCGGCATATCCAGATCGGATCCGGATCCGTTTAATATTACTAGTTCCGGATCCGGACGGGTCTACAAAAAGTATATCCGGATTCGAATCCGTCGGGTCTTGTCGGATCCGGATCTTAATAATTTTTTTAAAAATGATATGTAAAACTATTACAATTGATCAAATTTTTTTTTTTTTTAATTATACAAAAGTTTTGAGTTCGCAATTAATATTTATGCATATATTTTATATTAAATTTAAATTACATGGGTAATTTACACAACATATATGTATATATACATATAAAATAACACTAATATATAATATTTTTATTATGTATTAAATATTTTAATCGGATCCGGGTCTTAGTCTTATTGGAACACCAAGATCTATATATGACCCGTTTATTATAATAGTTAAACGGGTCCGGATCAAATCTTGGTAATCGAAATTTATCATAGATTCAGACTCGGATAAACGGGTCCGAATCGGGTCCGGGTCTAGACCCGATCCATTGACAGGCCTAGGGGGAAGGGTGAGGGAGGTGGGGGTGAAGGGGGATGGTTTGTTAATGTTTAGGATTTGATACTTTTACGTTTTAAATTTATAGTCTATGGTGAGCGAGTGACTTTTCATGTTGAAATATGTTTAAAATTGTGCTAAAAATTTAAAATAGTATGTTTTGAATTAGGACAAGGCAAAATATATCATTTTGTAAGTAAGAAATTAAAAAATATATAAATATAGAAGGTAAGAAACTAATAAAGTTGTATTACTAAAAGAAAAAGTGAAAATCTAAAAAGCAAATGCACGGCCAAAAAGAAAAAAGGAAATGGATAGAGAAGATTAGTTATTGACATCATTAACGTGGCAACATTTTAGATTTGATGTATTGAGACAAAAATGAAATTGAAAAAGCGTATCATAAAATGGTTGTAAAATATTAGTATTCGAAAAATAATAAGTATTTGTCCTCTCCGAACAGGGCAATTTAATTTGTTTTCATTCATTCCAATAAAGAATTATTACCTTAGTTTTAGAATGTCGTTTTAGATAAATTATTTTTGTATGAAATTATCTGTTCTTTTAAAAAATTGATAAAATATTATATGATATTTTTTTTTTAACTTTTATCCTTAGTATCATATTAAAAGAAAAATGATTATGTAGTTAGATATTAATATAAAAAGATAATTTAGTTATTTTAAATTATTTTTTTGTAAAATTGATATAATTTAATAATTTTTTTAATATGTATACATCAATTAAATGTGATAGTTATTTTGAAATAAAGGTAGAATAAAGTAAAAGAGCATTACAGTTGGTCAAACTAGACTAGATTGCAAATAGGTTTTCATCAAAAGTGAATATAAAGTTTAATTTGGGAAATTAGTTAAACCAAATATAATTTGGGAATTAATGATGCTATTGATTGGCGTATCTTTGCATATATTAAGGAAGTCCAGTGTAAGGTGGAAAGTAATAAAGGAAAACCGTTTTTTTTAATGTAAATACGACTGTACAGGTTGTTGCATTTAATAGATCAAGAAATGCACAGTACACCATTTGGATTCCTAACACTTAGTGGTGGCCGGTGGGCGCTGGTAATAGTGGTCTGGCGAGTGACAGGTCTAAAAGTTCTCATCTCAGTCCTGTCCTTTATTTTAATTGAAAGCCAAGTTTGGTCAATTTTTAATTGTACAAAATCGAGTAGTAAGTACAAAGAGAATTAGATACAACCTAACAGTTAAGGTCTTTATTTTGTCTTGTAATATACTAATCCCTTATTAAATAGTTAAGGTCAAATTCATTTAACCAAACGAATCTGCATCAAGTAACAACGATTCTTTTACAAAGCCAGGATGAAAATCCTTCCAAAGTTGTCTATTTTGGACTCCAGAATGAGCCATCCTGGCCAATGCATGAGCAATTCCATTCCCTTCTCTTCGAATCCATAAGATATCCCCGGTACTGAATTGCTGCAGTTGGATCTTGATATCTTTCAACGGAGGGCCAAAGTGAGATGAGAGAATTCAAATCCTCCATTTTTCATGAAGATAAATAGTTTACAAAATTACATTTTAAAATTACTTTTCAAAATAAGTTCACGTGTCAAAATTTTATTAAATGTTCAATTCCTTAATTTTAGATTTTTGATCGAATTTCGTTTCTTCTTTTTTAAGTTTAATGGCAAATCAATTACATTTATTTGTCACTATGTACAAGTACACTCTTTAATGAAATTTACTAGCTCAAATGAATTTCTTCCAAATAGAACGTCCAGTATCCCAACTCTCTTGCCACCCGAATGGTCTTCCAATATTCTAGAGTTCAAAAAATACACTAATTTGATAATGAAAAGGGTTTCTCTATTTAAAAATTTCGTCTCTTGATTTCATCCAAAGAAGCACTCTCTCCGTTTTGTTTTATCTCTCTTTTTTAGATAACTTATTTTGTGCTAAATTATGTCATTTTAAAAAATTAAAAAAATATTAAATAATATTTTTCAACTTTTACATTTACTGCAAAACCTAAATAATGAAAAGAGATTATGTAGTAGGGAGATATTAATGTAAAAGAGCAATTTACTCACTTTGAATTATTTTTTTTATAAAATTTATAAAATTTAATTGTTTTCATAATTTTTGTATACCAATTGAAAACGATAATTAAAATGAAATAGAGGGAATAGGTTAAAGATAGTAAAATGCACCTTTGAAATAGGATCTTTATTTGTTGGTCTAGTAAAAGTAACAGAATTTCCTTATGTTCATTTCAACAAAATATAAAACCCGACTATTTGGCTAACAATTAATAGTTTTTAGTATTTCTGTTCGTTTATTTAAGGGTCAATTATGTAGTCTTTCAGATACCTTATAAATTTCAAATCACTACTCCCTCTATTTCATTACTTTTGCTTAGTGCATACGGATTAAAAAAAATTATTAAATTGTGTCAATTTTGTAAAAAGATAATTTAAAGTGACTAAATTATCTTTTTATATTAATATCCTACTTACATAATTTTTCATTTATTAACTAACAGTCGTGACTCTAAAGATAAAATTTTTTTTAAAAAAATTATTTAATATTTTTTAAATTTTCTAAAATAACACATAACATAAAACAAGATAAATTATTTAAAATGATAATTATTTTAAAATAGAAGAAGTATATGATTACTGTTGATGTTTAAGTAGTCCCTAATATATACTTGAGTCATTGACTCATTGCCGACCCATTATTTGTACCTTCAGACATATAATAAATGAATATATAGTTAGGTGTTGGTAGTTACGAAGTTGGATATGGGTGACCAAGGACTTGGATCTTATTCTAAAGCTTAGATGGCTCAGTGGTATATAAAAAGGCTCCGCTTTTGGATAATTACACTCTACCTTTTTAAATTTTAGTATTACTATTACTTTAGTTATGAATATTACCTTTTTAGTATTTAATTCATCCGTATGTCAATTTAATGTTTTAACTATTCTACACCTATTTTATTTTCCTTATTTTTTATTTAATTACATATTACTCACTTAAATCTTTACTGCAACTAACACATTAGTCATTAATGTCATTTTTTAAACACTAAAATCCTTAGATTATGTCACTTATATATTTTACAATTTCAATCCTATTTATTCTAATCTCTATTTTTTTTTTTATCAATATTTTTTTCATGTAGAGTTTAATCCAAAGAGCTGTTTGTAAGTTGAATTTGATGTATTTGCTATCCTTTTTTTTAATCATAATTAGTTGAAAAATGTAACATAACATGACTAACATTAGTTTTTGAATTGTAAAGCTCTTAGAATGAATTCAATGATAACCATGTCATATTTCTTGTTTAAAATGACTTTCTTAATTTGAAATTTCAACTAAATGGACAAATATACCGATGAAGTTAGAATTTTTAAATAATTTTTTATTCTTTAAATTGATTTGGCTCATTAGAATATAAAAAAATATATTTTTAAAGAAGAATGAAAATATAGTGTAATATTTTGATAGCGTGTGCTGGTAATGGTTAGTAGGAGACTTTTACATGAATAAGGCAAATTATTGACCTTACTTATAAACTACGCATATATTATTAAATGATGTATATCAATAGGGAAGGATGTGCCTATGATTGTAACTACAAGATCTACAGGTAAGACCGCAAATTGAATCTAAATAAGAATTTTTCATTGTTAGTAGAGGAATTTAGAGTAAATGGATGCAAAAAGTACAAAAAGAATGGAATGAAATAGTAATAAAATTATCTAAATGTTAAATTGGCATAAGGAGAGGGTTAAGTGTGGACGTCCCGTAATTTTAAGGTTTTAAATTTTACAAGTTTGATTGTTAGTGATTGTTTTGAAGTTAACTTGGGAGTGTATGATTAGACATCTTGTTATTATGAAATTGGACTTGAATGCAAGTTTAGACAATTTTAAGGGGTCCTTGCACATATTCCAACTTCGTTAAGGACTTAATTAAGTGTTTTCTTATTTCAAAAAAAAATTAAGTGTTTTCTTAAAATTTTGTGAAAAAAATATAAATTCTATTTCTTGTAAAGGGACGTAGGCTACGAAATTAAGGTAGAATAAATTTAGATAAAAGTAGCTTATATCACGTTAAATATGTTAGTAAATAATTTTGGATCATATTCCTCTAGAACATCCCATAAAATACAATATCATTTAACCAACTACCAATCTAAAGGCTAAAATGTATCTTCTTTATTACAATTGGAAAGAATGTTCCTCCTTTATTCATAACACTTGAACATATATTTTTCTTTTCAACGTTTTCTTTCTTTTTCTTCTCTTCTTTCCTCAATATATAATTTTTTCTTTTTTCGACTAACACAACATAAGGAATCATTAACAACACAGTCATATATTTAACTTCCGATAACTAAATATACTTCCTTTCTACTTAACCACCATAAATATCATAACAATCCATTGATATCTAAAAGAGACCAACACTAACTAATTAAGGTGATGGGATAGAAGAATGGTAGATTAAAATAGAGGATAAACTAACTAAATAGCATGGCTAACAAATAAAATAAGACTCATTAATTCAAAAAGGTAACTGGGAATAACATTTCAAAAAAGTAGGCAATTTAGACTCAAACCATTCCAAGAACTTGTCTAAATAATTTCCAAGGTTCAATCTTCACTTGTACTTCATAAGCATAAAATTCACACAATTCCAATGAATGTCACAAGTTAAACAGCTATCACAAGGTAAACGTGATTAACACTCGCAAGAAATTATCTCACTTCCACTCATCCTTGTATGTATGTATGTGTGTATATATAAATATATACACACACACACAAACACAAACACGTGATATATATATATATATATATCATGTGTTTTTATATATCATGTATATATATACATATATATATATGTATACATACACGCATACTTATATAAATATATATATATATATATGAATTTATGTCTACATATATATATATATATATATATATACACACACGCATACTTATATATATATATATATATATATATATATATATATGTATTCAAACACATATACATGTATATGTTTGTATGTATGTGTATATATATGGATACATACTTATATATATACAAATATATACATGTATATGTTTGTATGTATGTGTTTGTATGTATATAAATATATATCCATATATATATATATTTGTATGTATGTGTTTGTATATATATAAATATATATCCATATATATATATATATATATGTATATATATGTATTCAAATGCATACATACATACATATATATGTGTTTGTATACATTTATATATGTATCCATAAATGTATTCAAATACATACATACATACATATATATGTGTTTGCATACATTTATATATGTATCCATAAATACATACATACATACATATATATATATATATATATATATATATATATAAATCAATTGCGGGATCCTATTATTCAAGAAAAAATTAGACAAATAAATGATAATATTGTTTCAAAAGTTTGCAATGATTTACCAAATGCATTTTGGCATTGAAAAAAGCATATTGTTTATCTTCCCAATAAGAAAGATTTTGATGAAAAAATGATTCCTACTGAAGCTAGATCATCTCAAATGAATAGTGAAATGCTTGAATTTTGCAAAAAAGAAATTAATGATTTGTTTTCAAAAAATATCATTAGAAAGTATCATTCTCCCTGAAGCTGTTTAGCTTTTATGTTAATAAAAATTTAGAAATTGAAAAGGGCACTCGTAAACCAGTTATAAATTACAAACCATTAAATAAAGTTTTGAAATGGATTAGATACCCTATTCCAAATAAAAAAATATTTGCTTAATAGAACAAATTGCTTTATGTTATTTATTCAAAATTTGATTTAAAATCAGGATTTTGGCAAATTCAAGTTGCTGAATGTGATAGATATAAAACTGCATTTACTGTGCCATTTGGAATTTTGAATGGAATGTTATGCTAGTTGGTCCTAAAAATGCACCTTCTGAATTTTAAAACATTATGAATGATATATTCTTTTCTTATCCTTTTATCATTACCTACATAGATGGTATTCTTATTTATTTTCTCAATCAATAGATCAACATTTTAAACATCTAAATATTTTTCTAAATATAGACATAAATAATGGCATCGTTGTTTCTGTTCGCAAGATTAAGTTTTTTCAAACACAAGTTAGATTTTTTGGATATGAATTAAATGAATGTCATATTACTCATATTGCTCGACCTGTTGAATTTGTTGATAAATTTCCTGACAAAATAAAAGATAAAACCCAATTATAGAGGTTTCTTGGTAGTTTAAATTATATTGGGGAATATTACAAATATCTTGCACATGATTGTAAGCTTTTAATCAGAGACTTCAGAAGAATCCTCCACCTCAGTCTGATGCACACATAGTTGTTGTTCAAAGGATCAAGAAAAAAGTTAAAAAATTTACCACTTTTAAATTTAGCAAATACGAATTGGTTTAAAATTGTTAAAACTGATACTTCTGACATTGGTTCTAGAGGAATACTTAAATAAAGAAATTCCCATAACAATAAAGAAGAATTAGTTAGATATACATATAGTTCTTGTGTATTTCGAATAATACACAAGAAAAATATGCTACAATTAAGAAGCAAATTCTCAGCATTGTTTTATGTGTTTCCAAATTTTAGGATTATTTATTAAATCAGAAATTTTTTATTAGAATAGATTGTTTAGCAGCAAAATATATTTTAGAAAAAGACGTAAAAATATTGTTTCTAAACAATTATTTTAAAAGATGGCAAACAATATTTCATTAGTATTTGATTTTGCTATTTGCATCCATATTAAAGGAACAGTTAACTCTCTTCCTGATTTCTTAACTAAAGAATTTCTTCTTACAGGAAATTCCCATAAATCTTCCTCCAAGAAGGGGAAGAGGGGGTAGAACCCCTCCACGAGGAAGAGGTATGCAAGGGAGAAGAGCAAATTCTCCTTCCTTCTCAATTATTGGACAAATAGGCAGGATTGGTTATGGGCATATACCCATTACTGGAGAATATCCTCTAATAGCCTCCTTTTCACAAATCATCAATAGTCAAAACCCATCTCCTTCAAATACAAAGAGAAAGACCAATCTCTATCTCATTAAAAAATGACCATTTTGGGAAATATTCCTAATCCTTCTTCTAATAAATTTAAACCTAATAGTCAACAATTTCACATTTTATATATTGAACCCGAAGAAATAAATCAAAATACTTATACCCTTATGTCTAAAAAATATTGTCCTGACTTCTATCAAAGTTATTATATTGCTACTAGCCACCCTTTGAAATCTAGACATGTTTGTGCCAGTTTTTTAAATTTTATCAAAGTTCAACAGAACAATATCATTCAAATTGTTGACCATGATTCCAAAAATATTATAGGTTGGATCTCTTCTGAAAGGGATTATGAAATTAAATTTTCAAATTTTTTTATTGAAAAGGTACCCACCATTCAAGAGTGGGGAATACCTACTGCTCACCTTCGATTCACTTCTAATTTTAATAATCAAAGGTATTGTTTCACATAATATGATCTTATTTCTTCATTCTTTAATACATTCTATTACCAAAATAAAGATTATAAGCATTTGCACTTGGTGGATTCGTTTAATTCATCCATATTAGAAAATAAAAAATCTCTTCCCAGTTGGTTCTATCAATGGTTCCAATATTTTGCCATTTTCCTAAACATGTTCATGATGCTTATCTTCACTATTTATAAGTATATGCTGTTGGCCCCAAAGCAACCAAAGAGAAGGGGGATGAATTAGGTTTCTTAGAAATTACTTTGCAAAACATGCACTTATAAAATCTTTTGCACTAACAAGTAGATTGATAGGGATAAAAATAATTAAACTTATGAATTATAGAAAAGGAAAATAAAATTAAACAAATAACACTTCCAAGCTACCAAGCTTGAAGTATTGATCCACTAGAATGCTCCTCAAATATGGTGAGCCAATAATCTCAAATGTACACAAAGTAGGACAATCCTTGCTCACACTAATTCTTTTAGTTGAGCCAAGAATTTTACCATCAACCTCACTTTTGTACAAGATTCACTCCACTCTATATTTTTGAATAGCACTTCTAAAGATATATATCTACACACTAATACAATTTTGCTCAATAGCTAATTTGCACTCAAATTGCTTTTCTTCTTGCTTGTATTCAATGTGTAAGACATATTTTTCATTATTATCAGAGTTGGCATTTATATGTGCAATAAATTGGGTTGCAACCACTTTCCAACGGCTCAATAATAAATACTCAAAAACAAGCCGTTATAGATTTTAGACGTCCGAAGTTATTGTTGTGTGTCTGACCCCACGTCCGATCTCAAATATAAGTGAGTAGTGGATGCCGTTTGGACGGCTGAACTTGCGTCAGTTCCATCGTTCGAACCAGGTGTATTTGAAAGGTTCATGCTTCGGATGGTATATCACGTTCGAGAGGTTTAGTGCCTATTAGACAATTTTTCCTTTCGCACAGTCAGTTTCGTCCGATGTAAACTTTTTTTCGGACGGAGAAATACTTCTGAGAGATATTCCTTCGGATGCCCCTGTGCGTTTGTTGTAGATGCATAGAAAACTTGCTCTCTGTCTGACAGTCTAGACAGTATATTGAATTGCGTCCGTGGTAGTTTGGGTCGGACGATCCTGTACGTCCGAGACATGTAGTACTGTTCGGACAGTGTACTACGTCCGAAATGTCTGTTTTTAGCAAACAAAATGGCAAACCTGCACAGCTTGGTTTAAGAAGTAAAATGCACTTGTCATCATCAAAATAAGGTTTGTGGATCGTCATATGCTTCACACATTTCTGATGAGGAAGAATATTCATCTTTTGTATCCACCAAAAAAGCTTTCCGTCATTTTATGATCCAATTTAATATTCCATGATTATTTTGCATGGAAACTTCAAATTCATATTTGTTCATACTCAAGTCTTCCACAAATTCGGAAGATTTTTGAGAATAAGTGGTGGATAAAATGTGGAGATATTAATTTTGAATGTTTAGGAGTATCTTCTCCTATGAAAGGGTTAGGCCCAATTTGAAGCATCTTCTTCAAAATCATTGGAAGCAAATACTTCCTTGAAAAATGCAGATATTGAAAAATGCATTGCTGATGCTATTGAAAATTAGTCATGGAGCAACATAATATTCCATTAGACAAATACAAAGGCAAAGAAAAATCAACAAATTCCAATGGAAAAGAAAAAATTGATATTTCAAATTCCTTTTTCTCATTTGATTAATGATGATGATTTTGATGAATCTCAAGATTTTGCTTCTAATATGGATATTGATATCTAATCTATTAAAGTAAGCAAAGGCCCTCACAAGAGTTGCAAAAAGTTTGGAAGCAAAGCATTTAGATACTTCCTCTGTGAAGAAAAAAATCTTTTCTGATGAAGAAATTTACAGAAACTAAATCAGAAGAATCTATCAAAAATAACAAAAAAGAAAAAAAAAAAAAAAATTGAAAGCAAAAGAAATGTGATGCTGATGCTGAAAGAATATACTTTTTTTATGTAAGCAATGGTGTCATTTACAAAATAATGTAAGCAATGAAGTCACCAATATCTGAAAATTTCTTATATATAGCCCCATTTTGGAATAGAGTAGGCAAGTTTTTCTCTTTCAAGTTTTTTCTCTTCAGAGAGTTTAGAAAGCTTAAGAAATCTTGTCTACTTCTTTTCTTGTAAAATTTTTTCCTTTTGTAATTATCAATAAAGGTTGAAGTTTAAATTATTGCTGGTTTCTGGGTAAGTATATTTCTTCCCTTTCTTGTTTCTTTCTTTAATGCTTTTTTATATCCTAGGTTTAAAAAATCCTATTCTTCTTTTGAGTCCGCCAAAAAGCCTTCTATCATTTTATGATCCAATTTAATATTCCACGGTTATTTGCATGGAAACTTCAAATTCATATTTGCTCATACTCAGGTCTTCCACAAATTCGGAGGATTTTTAAGAATAAGTGGCAAATAAAACGTAGAGATATTAATTTTGAATGTTTAGGAGTATCTTCTCCTATGAAAGGGTTAGAACAAATAGTCTATTTCCATTATTGTATTCTTGCACCACCTTAACTTGAGTATTGTTATATTGTCCTCGCAAATCCTTAATCAACAACACTTCACCAGCTGAGTTGGAAATTTGTAACCAAAAGGGTTACTTTGTGGCTGTTGAACAATTATGTTTACTACAACCCAAAATTGGCCCAAGGTTGAGGCCCTTTTAATTTTAACTGGATTCTTAATAAATTTAATAGAACTTTACTTGTATTAGCTTTTGGCCCAATGAGCCAGTACTTCACAACCCTTCGCAATTTGAAGTATCTTCTTCAAAATCATTGGAAGCAAATACTTTCTTGAAAAATACAGATATCGAAAAATATATTGTTGATGTATTAAAATTACTCATGGAGCAACATAATACTCCATTAGACAAAGACAAAGGCAAAGAAAAATCAACAAATTACAATGGAAGGGAAAAAATTGATATTTGAATATATATATATATATATATATATATATACACACACACACACACACATATAAATATCAGTGTTTATATATATATATATATGTTTGTATGTGTATTTATATATTTATACATACATGCATATATATATATACAAACACTTATATATATATATATAAATATATATATATACACATATACATATACATATACATATATATATATATATGTATATGTATATATATATATATATATATATATATGCATGTATGTATGTATATATATATATACACATATACATATATATATGCATGTATGTATGTATATATATATACACATATACGTATACATATACATATACATATATATATATGTATGTATATGTATACGTATATGTGTATATATATATATATACATACACATATGTATATATGTATGTATACATATTGTATGTATTATATAAATATACACACACACATATATTATATGTGTGTGTAATATGTACAATATGTATACAAACATATATACATATGTGTCTATATATATATATATATATATATATATATATATATATATATATATATATGGCCATATATTTATATATAATATGTGTACATTCATATATACATATGTGTGTGTGTATATATATATATACTTATTATACATATATATATATATACACATTGTAGACACCTATTTTTGTCCCTTAAGTTGTCCCCTATTTTTCTTTTAATTTGTCTCTTAATTTTCTTTTAATTTTTTCTTTTTAATGTCTTTTTAACCTGCTCTTTGATTTTCTTTTAATTTACCCTTTAATTCCTTCTTAATTTATGTTATGATGTTTAATTATTCTTATGCGTTTTATGCTTTTGAAATACTAAGAATGAGTTCTAATATTATTGAATTTTTAGATTTAAAAAAAAAATTTAATTAAATTATTATTAATTAAATTAGAAATTAACTTATTTAATTGGTTTAAATTTTTTTTTTTTTAAAAAAAAGAAAAAAGCACGTGAACAGTCAGCTCGATAGAGCTGTTTTGGCCACGTTTTCTCTGCGTTTTTCACCCATTTTTCACCTAAAATTTCAGATGCCATACTCCCCACATGACAAGGAATGGTCTTTGACCATTTTTACACTCAATCCAATTCATTAAAAGCACAAAAAATCAGTCTAAAGGGGAGGAAAAATTTTTCTGCAGAGATTAATTTTTCTTAAGCCTAAAAAATCTGCCAAACAGCCAACTTTGAGCCAAAATTCCATACGATCGGAGAGGAATTAGACTAAACTCAAAGAAGAAAAATTGTAGAGGGTTCTTGGGGCTACAACTTCCCTTTGTAAATATTAAGCAAAATCGTCCATTTGGAGGGTAAAAAACGTGGTAGAAAAAGGCTGTTGGTCCAGACGATCTGCAGAAAAATTTCTAAGTTTGGAAATTTTTTTCAGACAACCAACTTTGAGCCAAGATTGCAAGCGATGGAGGAGGAACTGGAGTAAACTCAAAGAATAAAAGTTGTAGAGGGTTCCTGGAACTACAACTTCTCTTTTCAAACCCAAAGCAAAATCGTTCATCTAGTGGGTCAAAAGCGTGGTGGAAGAAGGCTGGTAGCCCGCAAAAATCTGCACAAAAAAAAAGGGAAGGTTAGAAAAATTTTATTTCCATTTTACTCCTCCAGATTTCAATTTTTTCATTTTAGCCCGAGAATATTTTCTTAAATTACATTTAGGCCCTTCTGATAGGGCCCACTTGATGCCACGTCATTGATGACGTGGCACCACCAGATTGCGCACGTCGCGGATGACGTGGCACTCCCCAGATTGCGTCACGTACTCGATGACGTGGCACCACCAGATTGCGCCACGTCAGCGATGACGTGACATTTCAAAAAAAAATTCCAAAATTTCAGAAAAAATTTTATTTGCCTTTTGGCCCTCCAGATTTCAAATTCTGCATTTTTAGCCCTCAAATAATTTTTTAAAATTACATTTAGGCCCTTAAGGAATTTTTCTTTAATATTACTGTTTTTTTCTCTTCAAATTTCTTCCAAATTACATATTTTATGTCAATAACCACCAAGTTTTACTTTGATTTCTGGGCTGTCATTTTATACACATCTAGTCATCGCTGACGTGGCGCAATCTGGTGGTGCCACGTCATCGACAGGTTCTACCTTGGAGAGGTAAGAGTAACTTTGCACTTGGTCTCTGTATTAAGAGCTTTTGTGATGATTGGTGCTTTATTTTAATGTTTGTTGGTCTCAATATAATATTTATGCCTTATCTTACTTGTTAAATTATGTGAATTTACTCTTTTGCCCTCAAATTTTGGATTAGTTGCACAACTAGGACGTTAAATATTTGAATCAAATTCAATTTAGCCCAGGACATTAATAACTGTCTCAATACATATAAAGATTGTAGTAAATAAACCCTAGATCCATGATAAATGACTATTTTGCCCCTTGGGAGTTAAAGGACACTACAAGCTCAATGTGTGCGACTTTTAATTGGACCCGGGCTAAATCTACCTGTCAATGTTAATATTTACCATTTATTTTCGTTTCCTCATTAACATGTACATATTTTATTACTTTTAAACTATCTCAAAGCACACGTATGCTACAAAGTCGGCAATAATGAATACTAAAATTGAAAAGGGAAACGCGATAAAATCACGCAACTGGTCCAACGCCGGGTAAAGTGGGTGCCGAGGAAAATTCAAATCCATCCCAAACCTTCCCATTTTATAGACCAACAGGATTCCCGAACTCATTTTCTTGAGTTACGTGGACCAGGAGTCAATCTAAACTAAGGTTTATTTTCTTTTTAAATTTTGATGTATTTTTTGTGTCCCGGCGCACCAACACACCGGGTGGCGACTCCAATCTTGTTTTTCCTAGTTTAGATTATTTTTATACAATTCATAGTCGCATTAAAAGCCCCGTTATGTAATAGTAAATAGGTGATTCATTTAAATTTATAATAGTAAGTAGGTAATTTATGTTTGTAAATTGTAAGTAGGATTTTTGCATTCAATCACCTACATCTTCATCCCATCACCACACGTGGCGACGGGTGCGTGCCATATGCTATATGTTACTTTATTTGTTCTTTTCAATTAATTTGCACTTGTTTTAACATATTTCACCATTTTTACCATCTTGTGTAAAACGAGACGTAAATCGAGCAAATTGGCACTCAAGACACATGCTATCTGTTACACATCTAGATGTGTTCAAGAGACAGACCACATATCTGGGTATATCATCTTAATTCCTATAGGGAATGTGGGAACGACACCGATTTAGGTCTCGTTTTACGTGCCATATCCTGTCTACTTATGGTGTGATTTGTTCTTGCTTTATTGTACATGTTTTAATATATCTTGCTATTATACCTGTTTGTGGTTAATTTGGGAGAAATTTTTGGGGTGTTGGGTGCATCAAACCTTTAGAGCCAAACGCGCTAAAATGTGTGAATCTTACCGCCTCCAAGTGAACACAGCATAACAGATGTCTCATTTATTGCATGTCCTATTTTTGTGGGTGTCGTTCCCACATTCCCTATAGGAATTAAGATGATATACCCAGATATGCGGTCGTGACACAATGTGCACGTAACGGTATCTGTGGCGATCACCCAACCACCGGCGATAAGGCCCATTGGAATTGGTGGATTTTATTTTTGGGCCCAAACTCTGAAGGTTCGGGAACCAACCCTATCTAGATTGCATTAGTAAGCCTAGCCTCATGGTCATATAGCTTAAACCATAGGGCAGAACCGTGTGGACCTTGTTTAGGACACTAGACACTAGGCGGTAAGACCCACCCATTTATCTGGCTTGTAATAGTAAATAGCCTTACAATTTTTGCTATGTAATAGTAATTAATTTTTCTGATTGGTATGATTTATATTGGCCCTATATTTGTATTTACTTCCCGCAAGAAAGAGTAAATTTCAATTTTTGCATTGCATAAGCCTTAGGTAGGGTCAAAGGCATATGGTTGTCAAGCCCTAATAGGAGACCCATCCCTACAACATGTTTCCAAAGTTTTATTATCCCTTGTGTGCATGTAGGTTAACGCCACCACCGATGTAGGGCTACCGTAGGCTACTTATTGCATATCATTAGCCGTAGAAGGGATACCTTATCGGATACCCGTACATAGAATTGCATACCTATCCCTAGGTACATAACCTACAATGGGATTTGCAAGATTGCGTGTTCATTTTATAAAGGCTCTAAAGGGGTATCAGCCTCAGGTAAGGCTAACATGTATTTTATGCAGATAAGTTCCGCTCGAGTAATTGGAAAGGCGACCAAAGTGCCCTATTTGCTACAGGAGTGGGAGTGAAACATGCAGTTGTCAGAACTGAATGCAATAGCTAGTTATTTGGGTCACCTAGTATGTCTGCGGGATATTGAACCAGATCGGACCATAGTAGACGTTTTGGTACAGGTTTGGGACAGTGAGGCAGCTGTGTTCAGATTCGGGAAGTTTGAAATGGTGCCCACACTAGAGGAGATCGCAGGATTTCTCGGACTAGACTTCAAGGACCGAGCTGTTATACTACCGTCCCCAGGTACTACAAGGGACTTCTGGTCTTTGTTCACCGGCATATCCGAGGCCGCAATACCAGGAGGACCCGAGGCTAGTTTGGTTACTTTGATGTTTTTACACGAGCACTTTGGCACAAAACAAGGATTTCACAGAAACAAGACTCATTTTTTGCATACCACTGAGGAGTCCTGGGCCCAGAAGCGAGTCCAGGTTTTTACTCTAGCACTGACCAGTGCATATATTTTTTCGAGGCCGGATGGGAGGATAGCATTTAGGACGGTACGGATGTTAGTCAATTTGATACATGGCGTCGGTGGTCGAGACCTTACCATAATCCCTACTATTCTAGCCGACATATTGGTGGCTTGTACAAACTGTCAGAATGGAGTCAAATTTTTCAAGGGTTCAAGCCTGTTATTGCAAGCCTGGTTCATGGAGCATTTGGGGCGACGAAAGATCGGTCGTCATGATTTTTCCTGGGTAGAGTGAATTGGGTACAAAGTCACAATTAACGCATCAACCGGGCGAAGTTGCTGAAGGACAAGGAGAAGTTCACATCCGTTGGTTATCTTCATTGAAGGAGTCAGACATACAGTGGGTTCTAGAGTGGGTACCCTGTCATGCACCGAGCGTGCAGTCTACTAGCCTTCCGTTCATACCCTTGATAGGAAATGAAGGCATTGTTCCCTACATGCCTTTCCGGGTCTTACGTTAGTTTGGGAGGGTTCAAACAGTACCTCCAAAATCAGCGACTGATCGGTTCAATATTATGTTCGACAAAGGGATGCGGCCCGAATCAATACCAGAAAATGAGAGTATTTTGTCAGCGTGGGCATCCAGACGTGCATGTCAGGAGTAGTTATACGATCCACAGCAGCGTGAAATTTTATCGACCACACCTCAGTATGATGCATGGCTGGAACATTTGCTTAGTCGACAACCGCAAGCTGTAATAGACCCTTCAGAAGAAGTTGCTCGATTGACCGCACTATTGGAGGCTAAGGACAAGGGAATAGTGGAAAAGGAGATAGCTCTAGATAATCATAGGCAAGCTTACAAAAGACTGAGCTGTTCAGACAGCCTTTAGATAGGGCATCTGTCAGCAATCCTGTATTCAGCAGGAATACAACCGAAAGAAGGCATGCACTGAGATGGCCGATGATCTAGGACGCCTAATGCATAATGGGGCTGTTGAATCAGCACGTAGCAAGCTTCTGCGGTACGAGGAGCAAATGATGAAGATACGAGACCATCTAAAGGAGCTCGCCGAATAAGTTCAAACGGGCTTCGTCCCTTTTAGAGTTTTTTTGTTTTGTTTTCAGGGTTCCTGAGGAAGGAACCACGTTTTATACTGTAAATTTATGATTATGTTTGTTTATATATATCTGAATTTTCCTTTTTTTTTCTTTTTTTTTAATATGTAAGTACTAAGTGTCAAAATAGCTGACCAACGCAGCCCTATTTATACACGCTCGCGTGAACGTAAACTCCGATTTGAAGACAGTATAGCACCATATCGGCAAAAGATGTGGAAGGGACCAGTGGGGATCAAAACCCGGAGATAGCAGAGTTGCGTAAACAGATGGAATCTATGATGGCTGCTAATAAGAGACAGGCCCAAATGTATTCATCTGCGTATAGGTAGATCAATGGGTCTCACCCGCCAATCGGGAGATCGCCTCCTTATATGCCTAATCCCGGCATGGGGATACCTCTCTCCCCACCACCACAGAATCAACCTCCTCTAACTTCAGTGCCACCACTGACAGATCCAACTCCACCACCACCACCTCCTCTTGAGTTGGAGTATATTCCGGGAGAGGAAGCTGAATTAATGCCACCACCACCCCCTATACCGACTGTCAATGATGCCCTATTGAAAAAGATGGAGCGGTTCGATAGTTTCATGAAGCAGAAACAGCAGATGTGTATAAGAGACAGACTTTTCATTGTAAGGAGGTTCTTGTGCATCAATAAAAAGTTTGACCATCTCAGTCTCTGTCTCTTATACACATCTAGATGTGTATAAGAGACAGTCATAAGACCAGGCAAAGACGTCTTGGAATTGATAAAAAATTCTTCAAACTTCAGATTTATCCATGCAGGGGAGCACGTCTGTGGCTAAGAAGCCCCTGAGCAAGAAGGCTGTCACTTGCCTCCTCTAGTGTGGGCATTATTTTCAATACAATGTTGTGCCTGAACCACCTGTCATTGTATCCTCATCATAACAAAGACAAGTCTAGATAGTACATGCACCACCTCTTATACACCTCAATGGGTATCCCCAACAGTTTAGGATGCCGTGGGAAGTAGGTGAACCACTGGTCTCTGTTGAAATGCCATATTATAATCCAAGACCACAACCCCCAAACAGTCAAAGACCCAACCAGCCAAATAACTTCCCTCCACCAAACCCCAACCAAGCCAGACCACATGACAGACCACCCCGTAATTTCACCAACTTGGGACGACCCATCGAGCAACTATATGAGCAGTTGAGATCAGCGGGGAGATTGAATCCTATAGCTCCTCCACAGTATCCGAGGGGAGTTCCGGATAGGTTTGACGCCAATGCCCGCTGTGCCTATCATTCTGGAGCCCCAGGGCATTCCACGGCTAATTGTTGGACGTTGAAGAACAAGGTGCAAGACATGATCGATGCACGAGAGATCGACACAATGATCTAGATTGTGGCATTAAGAGACAGCTTGATGAACTGGCCTTTATTGGAAAGCCAAATGCAGCCTCATGTTGGGATGGTTTATATAGAAGCGGAGATCGAAGAGGAAGAAAGAGCAATCAAAGAAGTGACAATGACTCAGATCAAACCGTTTTATTTGGATTCGGAGCCATCTGAGCCTTTTATCATAGACGTGGATCCGTTTGAGGTAGAACCCAGGATCCCGTTGTGATTGAACCTGCCAACACAATTGCCAATTGAGAGCACACATGCGGCCGTGAAATTACCAACCCTCACTGTGATAGTCGGTGGAAAGTCGGTTTCGAGGAGGAAGTGTCCGTCACGAAGTCAGCCGAATCACAAATGACAACAGCTTTGAGGTCGGACAATCCAAGAAAGGTAAAGAGCCTATGCAGCCCCTAAGGTCAGAATGAGACAAAGATGTGGAGGACTTTCTAAGATTGATCAGAAAAAGTGAATATTCAGTAGTGGAGCAGCTGAATAAGATGCCCTCACAAATTTCTATGTTCAACTTATTGTTAACATTCGAACTCGACAGGGAGGCAGTTCGTATTGAAGATTTTGAGTGAGGCCCATGTGTCTCGTGACATTCCCACTGACAAACTTGCTGGGTTAGTGGGCAGTGTGCTGACATCAAACCAAATTTGTTTTTCTGATGATGACTTAACTTCTGAAGGGAGCGACCACAACAAGGCTCTATTTATCTCGGTTAGATGTGAGGGGCGGCATTTGCCTAGGGTCATGGTTGATAATGGGTCTGCTTTAAATATTTGTCCTTTGAAGACATTGGATAAGTTGGGAATCTCTCATGATCTGGTCAAGTATTCATCCATGGTGATCCGAGGTTTTGACGGGGCTCGAAGACAAGCCACCGGAGAGATAAACCTTGTTTTGGAAGTCAGTCCATCTGTTCATCAGGTCACTTGCCAGGTTCTTCCAATTGTTGGGGTATATATTTGCTACTGGGACGTCCCTGGATCCATTCTGCTGGGGCTATTCCGTCATCTTTGCATCAAAGGATTAAATTCATTTATGAGATTAAGCTGATTACTGTATTTGCTTGACGAGCGAAGATGACCACGCCATGATGGTCAAGTAGGAAGTTGGAGAAAGCAGCGACACTCCGGTGCCTTTCCTAGCTTATGATGTGGTCTCTGTCAGCCGAGGGCCTGGAGAGTAGTCATCAATGAAAGTTGTCTGGGATAAGGCGAGTGTAATGATTGCAAAGGAAATGCTGCGTGGAGAATATCTCATCAGCCAAGGTTTGGAGATGAATTTGCAAGGCATAATACACCCTATTGATCTACCAACGCAGATGAATACATTTGGGCTCGATTTTAGCCCGAATGCCAGGCAGTTGAGGGAGATTAAGGAACTGAAGAGAGCTGAACAGGAAGGTCGAGCATTGCCTATTGTCATTCTACCTCTTAAGATTACTTTCCCACGTTCTGCCGCCATTATGGCTCCTGATGCAGATGAGGCTGAAAATGAGGACCTTATCTAAGGATAGCCGAATTATTTGCGGGGGTAATTATTCAAGAGCACCCGGAGGAGGATGACACTGAGCTGCCATTTGCTGAGATCGACCAACTGCACAATTGGACATCTGATGATCTCCCTAATCATAGGGAGTTTCGGTAAATTTGAAAGGATATTATTTTTAATTTTGCTTCTTTTAATTTCATCTTTGTATGTATTTTACGTATTTTTTAAGCTGTTTTGTTTATGTCATCTAGTCAAGAAATAGGTTCATGCACAACATTGTATTCATGATTCATCTCGTTCATTTGTTTTGGAGATGAATCTTGAAAACAATTCAATTAGTAAGGCAAGTACAATCATGATATTGCCTTCATGATTCATCTTATTCATCTGTTTTGGAAATGAATTCTGAAGATAATTGATTTTTTATAGGATGGCCAATGAATGTTAAGTTTATGTTCTTTAGGATCACTTGTACAAATCTTTGATTAATGAGAACTTTTTCTTCAAGATGTTTTAGCTCATTTTGTTTTCTTTCATTTCATACTTTATTTTCTCCCAAATGGCCCAAAATCAATGCTTTTGATCCTTCAGATACTATCATTTCTATGAAGCCGATGAGTGCAATTTTGATATCACACTTGACCTTATTTCTACACATCTGAGAGTGATGAGGACGAGTGTGATATTGAAAATGAATTCGGGCAACATGAGGAAAAATCAAAGCCTAACTTGGAAGAAACAGAAACGGTAAACATTGGGACAGACACGGACGTAAGAGAGGTTAAAATCAGCATATATTTGACTAGAGGGCAGAAGAAAGAGAGTATAGAATTTTTTATTTTGTTCCAAGACGTCTTTGCCTGGTCTTATGATGATATGCCTGGCATTTCAACAGATGTAGTGGTTCACAAACTTCCCACCGATCCTAAATGCCTGCCTGTAAAGGAAAAGCCAAGGAAGTTTAAGTCGAAAATGAGTTTAAAGATCAAAGAACAAATCATCAAGCAGTTTAATGCCACAATCATCATTGTATCCCGGTATCCTATTTGGCTTTCCAATATGGGGCCCAGCTGAAGACTGGGGAGGTCATTTTGTGTCGATTATCGAGATTAGAGAAATAAGTCCAGTCCCAAGGCAAAGCGTCCACTGCCCAACATTCCATCATTCTAGGCATTGCGGCCATGAGATGGAGACTTTTGGAACTCCCCTCGGACTGTCTCACCATATGGCAGTTTTTCCCTGTCTTGCTCGTCTCACTGTCGATCATTACGCCTTCTATATAAACCCTGTCTCTTATACACATTTGGACTTAAGAATGCTGGTGCAACATATCAACGCACTATGACCACCTTGTTTCATGACATGATAAATGAAGAGATGGAGGTCTATGTCGATGATATCATCATCAAATCCAAGAAGGCCGAGGATCACTTGACCAATCTTAAGAAGATATTTGAGAGGGTGAAGAAATACAATCTGAAGTTGAACCCGGCAAAGTGCGCTTTTGGAGCTCCTTCCGGAAAGTTATTAGGTTTCATTGTCCATCTATCTCAGCTAGAATGTGTATAAGGGCTGTCTCTTATACACATCTAGATGTGTCATAAGAGACAGGTGCAAGGGTTGAAAATCATTCTCCCTTGACAGTTCTCAGCATTAATGGCCTCTCTGGCTTTCAAGGGCTTTTGACAAAATCAAAGATTATCTTCGAACCTCGTGTTGGTCCCCCCAAAGCCAGAGAGGCCATTAATCATGTATCTGTCGATTTTGGACGGATCCATGGGTTGTGTTTTGGGGCAGCATGACAATTCGGGCAGAAAGGAACAGGCTATCTATTATCTAAGCAAGAAGTTTACAGTCTATGAAGCTAATTATTCTTTTCTAGAACGAACATGTTGTGCAAGAGTTTGGATCTCGGCAAGGCTATCAAAGGACAAGCGATAGCGGATCATCTTGCTGAGAACCCAAGGGAGAATGATTTTCAACCCTTGCACACATACTTTCCGGACGAAGACATCTTATTCATTGGCACTGCCGAAGACATGAAAGATGAATGCCCACATTGGAAGCTATTCTTTGATGGTGCATCCAACAGCATCGGTGCAGGCATAGGAGCAGTTTTGATATCTCCAGGCGACACTTCCCAAAGACCAAAGTTACGTTTTCGTCTCAATCAATAGCAGAGTCAGAGGCTTGCATACTTGGTCTGAAAATGGCATTGGATATGGGTATTAAAGAGTTAGCTGTGTTTAGTGATTCAGATTTGCTTGTCCATCAGACACTGGGGCACTAGGTAACCAGATATTCTAAAATCATGCCATATCATACACATCTAGATGTGTATAAGAGACAGCATGAAGGACTGATGATTCTGCGAATTCACTGCACACCTACCCCGAAACTCGAATGGGTCAGTATTTGAACCTTATCTTCGATGATCGAGTCATCCGGACACAAATGATAGAACCCATTACCATTCGAGTCTTTGGAAAAGCGAGTATCATTGCGGTCTTGAGGCAGAATCTAATGGATTGCCTTGGTTTCATGACATCAAGGAGTTTTTGGACAAAGGCAACTACCCTCCAAGGGCTAGTACTTCAGATAAGAAGTTCCTACACCGAATGTCGATCAAGTTCTTTTTAAATGTCAATGTACTTTATAGAAGACGACAGATCTGGGTCTTCTGAGGTGCGTTGATAAGAAAGAGGCCGCTTACATTGTGGAGGATGTTCATGGAGAAGTCTGTGGGCCACATATAACGGGCACTTATTAGCTAAGAAGATAATGAGAGCAGGCTACTTCTGGCTTACTATGGAGCATGATTGTATCGAGTTTGTCCGCAGGTATGTTAAGTGCCAAATGCACGGGGATGAGATAACTCTGCCAGCACTTAACTGAATTGCACAACATTACTACTCCATGGCCTTGTTCAATTTGGGGAATGGACGTCATTGGATTGATCGAGCCGCAAGCTTCTAATGGTCATCGCTTCATTCTAGTAGCGATTGAATATTTCACTAAATGGATCGAGGCTGAATCCTACAAGCACGTAACAAAGAAAGTAGTGGCAGAGTTCACCGAAAGAACATCATTTGCCGCTTTGGGATCCCGGATACATTGGTTACCGACAATGCCAAGATCTGAACAATGACATGGTAGATGGTCTTTGTGCCCAATTCAAGATTAAGCATTGGAATTCCACCATCTACAGGCCAAAAATGAATGGGGCAGTCGAAGCAGCCAACAAAAATCTTAAGAGAATTATTCGAAATCTAGATGTGTATAAGAGACAGACCCAGCAGTCCCGAAATTCGTTTATCGGGTGAAAATGAACACTTGCACTCATTGATGAAAGACGGCTAATTGTGTGTGTGTATAAGAGACAGAGGTTGATGAAATGAAAATGAGAACTCAGAAAGTCAAGCCCGGACATTTTCGAATCGGCGATCTAGTCTTGAAACGCATTTATCAATGTCACGAAACAAGGTGGCATAGTTTGTTGATATGTTGCAGGGTCCATTCATTGTACACAGAGTATTATCAGGAGGAGCTCTTATCCTTAAGGAGATAGATGGACAGGTTTTCCCTCAACCGATAAATGCGGACATGGTCAAAAAGTTTTTCATCATCTTTGATCAGACTGTAAACCTTTAAGTCATTGCAGAACGTAGGATAGAATTCTACCTGTTGTTTTCTTTCCCTTTTTACCCACATCCGGACTAAACCCTTTCATATCTTTTCTCTTTATTTGCCTATCTTTCATTTTAATTATGCTTTGTCCCTAGCCTTTTCTGTAAAAACAAATTGAAACTGGTCTCATTTATGATGTTGGGGCAAAATTGTTGTTTTGGGTGGCAACAAAAAAAAAAAATAGTGTGCAAGAGACTGACCAAAACAAATTCCCAACAAAACTCAGTTTGTTATAATAAATGGGCAAATTTTTTTAAGGGGATACAAGCCCAACCATATTTCAAATCTATTTTCTCAGTTCAGTCAATTGCCTTCAAGTAAGGCTCTCAACCCAAAACTGGGGCAAATTTTTTAGATAAGGGACATAACCAATTTTTCTTCAGATCACAAACCCGCTCTTCCATCCATTGTAGCTATGTTCTTTCCAACCAAAGCGCCCATCTTAAACTGGGGCAAGTTTGTTGTTAAGATAATCCCAATTTTTACCAATCACACGACTTAACCCATTTTTTACCCTAACTATCAGAAGTTCTACATAGGCTGAAAGGGACAGGGGAAGTTTGTGTGCAAGCAGTTGATGTCAACATGTCTATTTGTTTATCGGGAAGAAATGCATCCACTGAAAGGCCTTTTGATAGCCTGTATAAACGACTAGATGCATGGGAAAGAGGATCTAATTTTCATTTATATCCAAACTGCTCCTTATAAGAGTCACCGAAAGTGTTGGACCTCCTAGGTGATAACCCGGATTTTTTTCCAATCGTTGCATTTTTTAAAAAAAAAAAAACAAAAAAAAAAATCAAAAGCAAAAGAGAGGCCAGGTTGAAAACCCTACGGGGCGGCCTAGGCAAAAGGAAAGTGTGCGGAAAAATGCAAAAATAAAAATAAAAATAAAATGGAGGGGAACCTTAGTGAAAACCTGAAAAGGCGCGAGGAAGGGCAAATCGAGCAAACGGTCAAAGTCCGGTTGATGACTTCTCGGGTCCACGTCTGGGAAAGTCTACCCTGTCTCTTATACACAAGTTAGGCTATATTGGTTGAAAGGCCAGGACTGTCTTGAGAGATACACATCTAGATGCGTGTAAGAGACACACATCATGCATGAACCAAGTATAAGAGAACAGATCGGGAATACTGTCTAACTGACAATCTAAAGGGGGAAAGCAACAACAGGAAGACACAACTACAAATTTACTGAGATTGCTCCCATGTGCCTGTATTATTTATTCCCGTACTTCTATCTAACTCACATATTGTCATTTTGTTTGTTTGTAGTTGTTCTTCCTGTTGTTGATGTTTTAGTTGTCAAATATGTGAAAATCATCTGTTTAATCGAACTACGTTCGACCTGATTCCCGTGGTGGAATACGTAGGCAGCTCTTACCGAGCTCGGTCACCTTGCTTATAGTAATGTTCACTAAGATTGACATTTTGTATGTTATGACACTGACCAATTCGAATTTTCTTTGCTCAATATCGCATTGTTTTGAGTATCTGCAGGTACACGAAAATAAAGTGGATGCTAAAATCAACGACACTGGGGCAAATTTTTATTGATTGGATATCCTTCATAAACAACAAGGGACGCACTAATCCTGAGAACTGTCTTGATACCCAACGGTCTTTTTTTTAACATTTTAAAAAGGGTGATTCACACCAACCCCTAATGAAGCAATCAACCTCACAGGTGATCGCCACTTGGGAGAGGGTGCACTGAATTCCCAGTCAAACCTCTCAATTTAAATGATACTGTCATTTACCGTTTAGGGTTTCATGTTCTAGTTTACAATTCAGTCATGTTAGGGTTAATTACTAGTTGCCTTTTACACTTCATTTCATGGGTAAACCCAATGGCATGGCTCCGTGTGCGTGTCATTCTTATTGCATTTTCACCAGATAAACGAATTTCGGGTTCTCATTTCCATTTTTACTAACCTGATAAACAAAATTCAGGTTTGCATTTTCACCAGATAAACGAATTTCGGGTTCTCATTTTCATTTTTATTTAACCTGATAAACGAATTTCAGGTTTATATTTTTCCCCGATAAACGAATTTCGAGTTTTCATTTTCATCAACCTGATAAACGAATTTCACGTTTGCATTTTCATCCCCGATAAACGAATTTCGGGTTCTCATTTTTATTTCATCAACATGATAAACGAATTTCAGGTTTACATTTGCACTCCCGATAAACGAGTGTATTTCGGGTTCTCATTTTCATTTCATCAACCTGATAAACGAATTTCAGGTTTGCATTTTCACCCGATAAACGAATTTTGGGTTCTCATGTGTCATTTTTATTTAACCTGAAAAACGAATTTTAGGTTTGTACTTTTTCCCCGATAAACGAATTTCGGGTTTTCATTTTCATCAACCTGATAAACGAATTTCAGGTTTGCATTTTCACCAGATAAACGAATTTCGGGTTCTCATTTTCATTTTTATTTAACCTGATAAACGAATTTCAGGTTTGCATTTTTTACCCGATAAACGAATTTCGGTTTCTCATTTTCCATTTTCATTAACCTGATAAACGAATTTTCCATTTTCATCAACCTGATAAACGAATTTCAGGTTTGCATTTTCACCAGATAAAAGAATTTCGGGTTCTCATTTTCATTTTCATTTTTATTTAAAAATAAACGAATTTCAGGTTTGCATTTTTTACCCGATAAACGAATTTCAGGTTTGCATTTTCATCCGATAAACGTATTTCGGGTATCTTATTTATTTATCAGACTAACCTGATAAATAAATTTCAGGTTTACATTTTCACCGATAACGAATTTGAAATTCGTTTTCATTTTTATTTAACCAGATAAACGAATTTTAGGTTTGCATTTTTTACCCGATAAATAAATTTCGGGTTCTCATTTTCCATTTTCATTAACCTGATAAACGAATTTCAAGTTTACATTTTTATCCGATAAACGAATTTCGGGTTTATCATTTTCAAATGCAAACCTGAACAATTTATCAATTTCAGGTTTGCAATGAAATAATAAACAAACCGAAATTTTTCGTTTATCGGGGATGAAAATGCAAACCTGAAATTACCACGTTTATCAGGTTAATGAAAATGGAAATGAGAATCAGGTTCTTATTTCCATTTTTACTAACCTGATAAACGAATTTCAGGTTTACATTTTCACCTGATAAACGAATTTCGGATATCGGGTTCTCATTTTCATTTTTATTTAACCTGATAAACAAATTTCAAGTTTGCATTTTTTACCCGATAAACAAATTTCAGGTTCTCATTTCCATTTTCATTAACCTGATAAACGAATTTCAGGTTTGCATTTTCACCCCGATAAACGAATTTTGGGTTCTCATTTTCATTTTTATTTAACCTGATAAACGAATTTCAGGTTTGCGTTTTTTTCCCAGACGTGGACCCTGAGAAGTCATCACACATCTAGATAAACGAATTTCAGGTTTGCATTTTAACACGATAGACGAATTTCGGGTTCTCATTTTCATTTTAATTTAACCTGATAAACGAATTTCATGTTTGTATTTTTTATCCGATAAACAAATTTCAGGCTCTTATTTCCATTTTCATTAACCTGAAAAACGAATATCAGGTTAATAGCATGGAATTTTTTTAAAAAAAAAAACATGGGAGCAATCTCCGTTCGCATTTTCATCCCCGATAAACGAATTTCGGGTTTCCATGCTATTAACCTGATAAACGAATTTCAAGTTTTCATTTATCCATTGGCCGACAAACGAATTTTAGCTTTCATTTCAAGTTTGCATTACCCGACAAACTCACCATTCGGGTTTTCATTTTAATTTACATGTCTTTACCCCGATAACATAAAGTCGGGTGTTTCATTTGTGTTTACATACCCTGGCCTTGATGATACAAAGTCGGGCTTTTAATTCACATTGCTTGTAGAGTTTCATTACCAGTGGCGTTTACATGTTATGTCAAGTTAGTTTTCTTTGTCATCACAGCTACGTTTCATTCTAAGTCTCTGTACTCTCAATGAACACCAGATCGGGATTTCGTTCTTGTTTCCAAGTTTCAGTTATGTCTTTTATGGTTCAATTCACTGCACGTCTCTTTGTTCATTTCTTTGAACAGCCCCCAATAAAGACTTTTCCGCTCTGGATGAATAGATAGATCTAATCTCCCCAGTGTGTTTGTCAAGATGGTGAATTTCCCCTTCCATGACCTCATGAGCTTAAGGTTGACATGTGACAAATTTTGTTGCACGATTGGAATCATCTAGTCATGCGGTGTCTACAATTTTTGCCTAGAGTTTCTTTGATCCTCTTCAACACTCCGACAAAGAGGGGCAAGTTGTAAACACCTATTTTTATCCCTTAAGTTGTCCCATATTTTCCTTTTAATTTGTCTTTTAATTTTCTTTAATTTTTTCTTTTTAATGTCTTTTTAACCTGCTCTTTGATTTTCTTTTAATTTACCCTTTAATTCCTTCTTAATTTATGTTATGATGTTTAATTATTCTTATGTGTTTTATGCTTTTGAAATACTAAAAATGAGTTCTAATATTATTAAAATTTTAGATTTAAAAAAAAAATTTAATTAAATTATTATTAATTAATTAATTATTAATTAAATTAGAAATTATAAGAAATTAATTAATTGGTTTAAATTTAAAAAAAAAAAAGTTCGGTGCATGAGCAAGATCTGCAGCGTCTTGTTCATGCACAATCACTCGGCAATTTGTTTTGACCACGTTTTCTGCGTTTTCACCAAAAATTTGGATGCCATACTCCCACATAAGAGACAGTTCTATGACCTATTAATTATGACTTTAAATCACTAAGGACTCACAAAAATCAGTCTAAAGGGGAGGAAAAATTTTTAAAAAATTTTCTTAAGCCTAAAAAACTTGACCAACTTTGAGCCAAAATTCCATACGATCGGAGAGGAATTAAACTAAACTCAAAGAAGAAAAATTGTAGAGGGTTCCTGGGGCTACAACTTCCCTTTGTCAATATTAAGCAAAATCGTTCATTTGGAAGGTTAAAAACGTGGTAGAAAAAGGCTATTGGTCCAGACGATTTGCAGAAAAATTTCTAAGTCTGAAATTTTTTTTCAGACAACCAACTTTGAGCCAAGATTGCAAGCGATGAGACGAGGAACTGGAGTAAACTCAAAGAATAAAAGTTGTAGAGGGTTCCTGGACATCTAGATGTTTATAAGAGACAGGGTATATAGCAAAATCGTCTCTTTTGGTTGTGGTCATGCTTATAGTAGATCTTATAAGAGACAGGTTAAGTCCATCATGGCCTCAAAGGTTAGAAAAATTTTATTTCCATTTTACTCCTCCAGATTTCAATTTTTTCATTTTAGCCCGAGAATATTTTCTTAAATTACATTTAGGCCCTTCTGCCACGTCCCATGAAAATGAGAACCCGAAATTCGTTTATCTGGTGTGGCATGCAATTGCTGTCTCTTATCGATGACGTGGCACCATCAGATTGTGTATACTTACTCAATGACGTGGCACCACCAGATTGCGCCACGTCAGCGATGACTGGTGGTTCAAAAAAAAAATTCCAAAATTTCAGAAAAAATTTTGTTTGCGTTTTGGCCCTCCAGATTTTTGCATTTGTAGCCCTCAAATAATTTTTTAAAATTACATTTAGGCCCTTAAGGGGTAATTTTTCTTTAATATTACTGTTTTTTTCTCTTTAAATTTCTTCCAAATTACATGTTTTATGTCAATAACCACCAAGTTTTACTTTGATTTGTTTGCAAAAATTGTAGACACCGCATGACTAGATCTGTCTCTTTGAGGGCTACAAATGCAAAAATCTGGAGGGCCAAAACGCAAATAGACTTTGATCTTTGCACATATTTTTTGATTAATTACTTTTGTGATGATTGGTGCTTTATTTTATTGTTTGTTGGTCTCAATATAATATTTATGCTTTATCTTACTTGTTAAATTATGTGAATTTACTCTTTTGCCCTCAAATTTTGGATTAGTTGCACAACTAGAAGTTAAATATTTGAATCAAATTCAATTTAGCCCAGGACTTAATAATTGTATCAATAATATAAAATTGGACTAGAAATAAACTCCGGTGTGCATGATAAATGACTATTTTGCCCCTTGGGAGTTAAAGGGCACTACAAGCTCAATGTGTGCGACTTTTAATTGGACACTCAAGATGTGTATAAGAGACAGGGTTAAAAGGTAAGGTTTTTTTTCTTTAGTGCATTAACACGAAAATATTTTATTACTTTTAAACTATCTCAAAGCACACGTATGCTACAAAGCCGGCAATAATGAATACTAAAATTGAAAAGAGAAACGCGATAAAATCACGCAACCGATCCAACGCCGGGTAAAGTGGGTATCGAGGAAAATTCAAATCCATCCCAAACCTTCCCATTTTACAACAGGATTCCCGAACTCATTTTCTTGAGTTACGTGGACCAAGAGTCAATCTAAACGGAGTGTTGAAGAGCTGTCTCTTATACACATCTAGATGTTGTATCCCGGCGCACCAACACACCGGTGGCGACTCCAATCTTGTTTCCCCTAGTTTAGATTGTTTTTATACAATTCATAGTCGCATCAAAAGCCCCGTTATGTAATAGTAAATAGGTGATTCATTTAAATTTGTAATAGTAAGTAGATAATTTATGTTTGTAAATTGTAAGTAGGATTTTTGCATTGATGCAATCACCTATTTCATGAGAACCACACGTGGCGACTGTGCTTATACCACCGGCTCAGGTCGGTAAGCGCGAGGTAAAGGGGGGCGCGGTAAGAGGGGCGCGACACATGTATATATGTACATATATATAAATATTATATATATATACATGTGTATATATATATACATATATATACATATTGTATATATACATATATATATACATGTGTATATATATATATATATATATATATATATATATATATATATATACACACACATATATATGTATACACTAGGAGAACCTGGCCGTGCAATGCACGACCAGTGCCCACTATTCTCTAAAAAGAAAATAGTTAATAATTATAATTCTTTTATTAGTACAAAATATTGAATTATACAAAAAAAAAAAAAAAAATCTGTATGCATGAACAAAAACACATTAATTCAAACACAATCCAAGAATAAAGCACTTGTTAAATAAGAAAAAATTCCCTCCAATATAGTTGGTTATACAATTTGAAAACAAATGAATGACTCAAAAACTTAATTAGTACTTACAAATAATGATGTGCAAGATATCCAAAGTATTAAAAATGAGTTTGACTGATGAATTGGCAAACAAAACTTGGGACGTCCTATTGGCCCGAATAAAAATTAATGACAAATCAAAGTTCCTGCAAAAAAATTCTAAATTTGTTAGGATCGATGGTTGTGAAGGATGAAATACCAGCTAGATGCAAAAAGAATATCTCCAATGTAATTAACCAAACCAAAAGGCATATATTCACGTTCCAAATTTTCATTTCTAGCAACTTCAAATAACATATCCTGAACAAACTGAACCAAAGTGTACAAGACAAGCAAGACATCAAGCTCAAGGTAAATGATTCCCAATAATTGAGGAGGACAACATAGATTTTTCAAGGGAATTGATTAATTGTTCTCAAATATCTCTTAATAATTATTTCTAATATATTGTTAAAATATCATTGAAAAGTTCTATTTGGTAAAATCAGTAACTATTTACATATGGAGTCGAAGCAATTTTTTCCTTTCGACATTAACTCAGGAATTTGAGGCCATGATGGACTTAACTTAGCATAATCAAATAGTCAATTCACTTTCACCTTGATAACCATAAATGGAATGGGCTAAATGTAGTTTCGGCACTCATCTTGAACTTGCAGATATATTTCATTTAAAACAAACCACACCTCATTGAAGATCTACTATAAGCATGACCACAACCAAAAGAGAAGCAAATTGGTATATACCCATCAAATTCCAAGAAGCTCACTGTAGCTTACAAAATTGGTTTTAGCAAAATTTCGAGCTAATTGCTAGGGTGTTAACTGCTTCACCTCATCACTTTGCATTTCGTTATTCACTCAAATGAAACTCATTTAAGTGCAGTAGCAGTAGAACTACCATGGCACAATATTGAAAAATTCATGACATGACATAGGGAAAAGAATGAGCGTGTATAAATAAATATCACTGGCACCTTTACATACGCTCTAAACCAACCTAATACTTGATTCTTATTTGCTCAAAAATTCAGTTTTTAAATAATCTCATATTTGTTCTACTATTTAAAAAAAAAATTAAACAATAAGAATTAAATTAAAGAAAAACGATTTTTCAAAGCTATATCATCAAGCACAATTGATAGCAAGAAATACCATGATCAAACTCCAATATTTATAACATTCAAGTAAAAATAGTTCATATTTAAATTAAGAAATACCCAAATTTAAAAAAAAAAGGAAAAAGGATTATTTTTTCTGTAGTGTGTAGGAGGGGCATACCACTTAAGGGACAAAGAAAAACAGATACTTGTTATTCTTTGCTTCTTCATTTACCCAAACGGAGAGTATATGATTGATGAAATGGTGCAAAGTACATATAATGATCAAAAGGATGAGAGAGATATATAGCAACAAAGCTTCAGTTTTGAAGGTATGGGCTACCATAATTTTAAATCATACCTGATCAGTGTAACAAAAAAAATTATAAAAAAAAAAACCAATAGATTGAGGAAGGGAAAGAGAGGAAGAGGTATTATACCTGATTAGTGAGTAAATAGCAAGGCTTATAAATCTGCAAACAAACCATGTGATTTCCATAAATTTTTATTACCTTGGGCTGACAAATATTTGTAAAAAAGGGAAAAAAAATTGTCTTTAACTTATAATGGTGATCATGAAAATCCAACTCAAAGAACAACAAAAGAAAAAGCTTAAAATCTGCCAAAACAATCAAAATCTCCCATCTAATTACTCAAAAACAACTCAAGCACATCAACCAAGTGATTAAAAACTCAAAAAGCTTTCAACTTCATCTAGTGAATGATAATTTAACATAATAATAAAAAACAAATAAAAAGAAAACCATATATGGTGGAAGAAAAAAAAAAACATAAATAAAAAAGTAGAGGAAAAAAACTAAAGAAAAAAAAAAGAAAAAAAACCTTACCTTTTAACCAGATCAGGTTCATTGATTTTGTCTTCAATCCTCTGAAACTAAAATAAGCAACAAAATTTTTTTAAAAAAATGAAGAAAGACTTAATCAAACGGTTCGACGAAATGGAGATTTTATAGTCCAAACATATCGTTTAATTTCTACTGCTCTATGTAATTTTAGGGTAATTTTGTATGGAGACTAGCAAGGGGTTGAGGGAAGAATGAGGAGGAAGGAGCGTGGAGGAAGAAGGAACATTTATTGCCAAAAAGAGAAGGAGCGGCGTTAGAGATTAATGAATTAGGCTAGAGATGAGATGCTGTGTTGATGAATTAGGAATAAATATGATCCAACGGTTGTTATTAAAATACATTCCAAATTTGATGGTCCTAATTTCGACAGAGTACCTACCTACAATATAGCTTTTATATTACAATTTATAAGATGAGTTTTCATAGACTTTTGTAAGTTTACTAAAATGCCACTGCAGGGTTAGTCACTCTTTGAGTGTCAAAAAATTTATTATAATTTCACCCGAAAGGAGCAGTAGCCTAACATTTTTCCACCAAGAAATAGCAAAAGTAAGCTCCACCATCCCAATCTCTTCTCTTCCATGTCAATTCCATGTCAGCAAAATAAAGCCTGTGGCAAGTAAAGGAGAAGCTGCAGGAACTTGACTCCTTTCTTATATATATGTTAGATATGTATGTGTATATATGTACAAGTAAAGGAGAAGCTGCAGGAACTTGACTCCTTTCTTATATATATGTTAGATATGTATGTGTATATATATACAAGTAAAGGAGAAGCTGCAGGAACTTGACTCCTTTCTTATATATATGTTAGATATATATATATATATATATATATATATAATATGTATACATTCATATGTACATATGTATATATAATTAGATATGTAGATGTATATATATAGATACATACATACATATGTACATATGTATATATAATTAGATACGCAGATGTATATATGTAGATACAAACATACATATTATATATATATATACACACATATGTATATATATATACACACACATATGTATATATGTATCTATACATATACATATATACACACACATATACAAATGTCATATACACATGCATACATATAGATATACACACACGCATTTATATAAATATATGTATGTGTGTATATATACGTGTTTATATATATGTATAGACATAGATGTATATATATATATATATATATATATATATATATATATATATATAGTAATTCATTAATTTCTTTTTTACAATATTCCAGTAATTCATGATTCATTTGAATAGGTCTAATTTTTGTAGCAATATCCTTTTCATTAAATCCTTTAATATAAGATAATTTTACTATATGTTGTTTTCTATCGCAAAAAATATTGGGAAGATCAGAATAAATTTGTTCTTCTAATAGCTTAGTGAAATTAGAAATTGTTGGAGGATTTTAAATATAATATTGAAAAGGAAGATTAGGTCTTAGGCCTAGTGGCCTAGGACTGTTAGTCCTTATTTTCCTGGAATCCTTGTCCCTATAAAAATTCTCTAGTAAGAAAATTCGGAAGAGAATGTTCCTTACCTTCAATGTATTCAATCTGAAAATCCAGCAAAATTTGAGAGTAATGTTTGCCATCTTGCAAAAATTTGTTTTGAAACTCAATTTTTAACATCCTTTTCTAAAACATTTTTTGCAGCTTTACAATCAATACGAAGTAAAAATGTTTTGTTTATCAAATCATTTTGAAATTTGGAAATACATAATACTATAGATAAAGTTTCTTTTTTAATAGTAGAGTGATTCTTTTGAGAACTAATCCAAATACCATAATGAAATCGATTTAATTGTTCATTTTCATTTGAAAACTTTTGTTTTAATATTCCTCCATATCTTGGATTTGAAGAATCTGTTTTTACTATTATAAAGGCATCTGGATGAGAAATTCCTAAACATGGTAGATTTATAACAAGTTTCTTGAATTTTTTAACAGTCTCAGTATGTTCTTGACTCCAACTAAGGGAATTCTTTTTGAGTCTTTGAAATAAGGTTCACAAATTTATCTAAGATTTGGGATAAAATTTGATATACAATTTAGACATTTTAAAAATCTTTGTGTAATTGATTTTTATCTTTTATTTCATTTGAAAACATAGAAAAAAATTCTAAATCTCTACAAATAAGTTTATAACTACCTTGATGTATTCATGACTTAAAAAAACCTGATATTAGTTTGAAATAATTTCATTTATTCATGAAAATGCAGAAGAAAATGATAAGACAACATCTGCAGATAGAGATTCATAGTGTAGATTTTACTCTTAACATTCTTAAGCCTCTATATCTTATAAACAATTCTATAAATACTTCTCCAGTAAGATCGCAGATGCGTTTTAACTCCAATCTCATTTAGATGTGTTAATTTACATCCCAGTTTTAAAGTTTAAACTCGGTGATTATCTACAAACTTTTAGGAGATTCTCAAGTTTGTGATTCAAGTTCCAGCGTGCAAAGTTCAAATCATTTAGCCGACTATTATTAGAAAACAAAAGATGATTAAGGCTAATATTCGGCATTGATATAATCAGCATGTTGCATATTACATAAATTATATGTACATTCATAATGCAAATGCATAATCAATGATGCAGGGCAGCTCCCTAGTGCTCCTCAGCCTAACTGCATTGTATATTCATCCGCTTTCTGAATCAATAAATTGACATCTCAGTGATGAAAAGAGAAACTTTGGATCATACTAGACTCAACTCATCAGATGTAATATCAGCTTCCAGAGTTTCACTGGATTCAGCTGTAGCGACTTTCTTCCGTAGTGTCACCAACTCTTCTCCCGCATCACATATATAGGCTGAAGCTTGTCTACCTGATAGTGTTGCTCCCTCCATGCTGTCTATGTAATCCTGAAACAGATAAAGAACTTCACAATTCAAAAGTTGTCATTTTATAAGATCTTTCATTTCCTTGAATGCACTACATTTGATTTTTTTAAGGAGAGAAATAAGATAGTTGGTACGCCTAGAACAATTTGACAAATTTCGGCATTGCTGAATGGTGTTGTAGCATTGAAAGTACAACTCGTAGTTTGTAAAATCCTGCTCAATCAGAAACTGCCCATTTTAATGAGAAAATAGATTGCAATCTCTGCACCATTTTCATTTCTTGTTAAACTTTTCAGTTTCACTAAATTGGTACCCCACCTTCAAATATTTTCTGAACAGAGATGCCAATTGTAGGTTAGCATATATCTCAGACCAATTTTCCACAAAGATAGTCTAAGAAATTAGAAACTGTAAATGTAGAGGTATGGTCTCCCTAACAACAAAACAAATTAGGTAATAACAGAATCTAAATGAACATTTGGGACATTGCAAATCAATCTATTGAAATTTTAAGATAAGACAGCCATTCACCTGTTTAGTGTATGAACCGGCAAGGAAGAAATTTTTAACCGGAGTTTTCTGATCAGGTCTAAATGGATCTTTACCCGGTCCTTCACGGTATAACGACTGCCCAATTTTCACAACTGATGACCAAGTAACTTCCAGACCTTGGGAAGAGGGGAATAAAGCCAAAACCTGATATCCAAAGTTGCATGATCAATTTATACTTTTTCACAATTTTCTAATTCATGTTCAAGATGAGTGAATTAAAAAAATTGCTAGTAAGAAAGAGATTAAAAAATGGATCAAATAAACAATGCATTGTGATAAGGAGCCAATTCCAATAACAGACGAAGATTTATCACTTCAACAACACTCAATAATTGGACTACAAACCTGTTTTGACACCCTGTTTATAATTTCATCATTAGGTAGGGGCATGTAAGGGTCCCCAGGAGTTAGTACACACCTATCAGTCAACAAAGAAAAGAGCACGAGTAAAAAGGATCAGTAGAGCAAAGAAAAACAGGAAGGAGGAAAATAAACATTATAATTGAGGAATAGAAATTTAGCAAGAACACCAATTTTATAACAAAGGTTAAGTCCTTACTGGAGCAATGAGCCCTGGCCCTCTAGGTAATAATCTTCAGGAGATGCAAGTGCAAGGTCTGCAAAACAAGAGAAATCTGCATCTGGTGTGTAGAGGAGATTATCTAAACCCACAGCTCGATAGGGCTCTCTTAATTGCCTAAGAATTTTGAAAAAAAAAAAAAGAAATTAGTTTAATGATCATCAAGAATAACTCATCTCCATCCGCTATACTAATGAATGCAGTCGGTGACCAACTAGCAGCTCTAATCCGCATAAAACCCAACGCAGTAAAGGTAAAAGGTCTACCTTGAGCGTTCCAAATCTTGCAACTCGGTAACCCAACCATTGTATCTTAATTGCACAGTAACAACAGGAACTCCAACCAGTTCATAGATATTATCAAAAAAATCCCACTCCCTCCACTTCTGAGGAACTAATCTTTTAATTCCAGGGACATCACATGCTACAAAAGGAACATAACATTTATGAGATGTTCAATCTGTACACAAAGTACATGCGAAGATGGAAATAAAAAGTAGACGGCTAAGGTTAACCACAAACCTGCAACATAAACATCAGCTTTTACAATTTTCCTTTGCGTAGCCTGGACAGAGAGGCAAATAGACTGTTAATCATCCCACCATGGTAAAGTACTACCATACTTGTACACATCTCAGACCCTCTTCTTAACAAGTCAAGGTTTACTTCTCTCACAAAAAGAAAATCAACATAACTGAATACAAAATGTTAGATCATCCCAACTACTGATTGTTCCTTGAAGCCTTGCATTTCAATTATTTTCATTCATCTGTTTGGAGAACAACTCACATTACCAATGAAGACATTGCCATTTTAAATCCTGGAATTATTCTACCAATAAAAACAGTTAAATATCATAAGGCAAATAGTTGGTGAGTCAAGGATAAAAGGCATCGCAGGGTCTTCCTATAGATTTATACATATAACAACAATTTACTAGATGTTCGACTGTTAGTCTTAAATACTTTCTGGAATAAAACCAATCCAAGAGAATTGGCTGTCCAACGCTCATAATTATACTTTGATTAGAAAGAAGATATATTCTACCTTGGACATTAAAAGCCCAGTGACATATGTCTTCCATCAGGAGATTTCTCATAGAGTAACTCTCTAAGCATCCCCACCTAAGATGGAACCTATTCTAGCACAGGAATACAGTCAGAATCAATGATCCTACACGAAATCACACATTTGGAAAAAAAAATAAAAAAAGTTGTACGAATAGCACGTTGGGCATATATTTTGGCTAACCTGCCTCCTTTGTCCATGATATATTTTTTAATAGGGCCACTCAGATAAACATCAGGAGAACCTTTCAGCATCCGCAGTAGGGAAGCCTCAGTCTTGGTGGCAAACAATGCAAAAATGGTGAGCATACAACGAGCACTGATATTATCACAGTCAATGAAGCCAAGAGCATATGCCACAGGATCCCACATCCTCTGTAAGCTCACACGAGTCCCACCTTTGGATAAGAACCAATCAGAGAAGCTTATCTGTTGAAAAAAAAAAACTACTGTGAGACTTTTTACTGAAAAAACGAAATAAATATAGTGCTCCCAGATATTGATAATTCCCAATCATGCATAGGGATAAAAGGTCCTACCTGATCTAAATCCCGATATCTCCCTTAGTGCTCCATTTGGATCAACCAGAGCCCGCACAACTGGACTAAGGGCGAGAGCCACAGCATTTCTAGCTTTATCATAGGTCTGCAAGCAAATATGAACACACTGATATTTATGAATTCTGCTGGAAATTTTGTACAACCATAACGAGGCAACTGTTTAGAGAGTCTGAATTCACAAGAAACAGCATGAGAGTAATAAATGTCATAATGAAGGTGGTACAGCACCAAGGATGGCACCATTGCATATACTGAAAGTGAACAGCAAAAAGGATTGTAACTGCTAAAGGTCATAATGGGAGCTAAAAGAATTTGTTGGCCATGGATATTTTAGTTGTGTATCAACTTTCATGATTGAGCCAATGTTGTGAGTATATATTGCAACCTTTTCTTCATCTTCTTTACGTGATTGCACAATCTAACCTTTCCATTCCACTATTCCAAAGGTGAGAGATGAGGACAAGGACCAAAAGGAACAATCTAATGTATCTACTAGGATTGCAGAGCAATACATGCAAAACATGATCAGATCAACAGATACAGAATTTTGACTGTATTCATGACCAAAATAAAGATCCTCTCTACCCTATTTCAATCAGTAATTTCCATGTGCAGTGTATGCACTCTGTATCCTTCAGAAGATTCATAAGTTAACTCATTCCCATTAAACAAAACATAGCAATTTTTCCAATAATTCATTACCATGTCAACAGGACAAAACAAAATGGATGGTAACAATTATCATTCCAAACAATTCATAGGTAAGCGCCCCATATTCTCCCACTTAAAAGTTCAATGGTTGAGATTAAGTGTAACTTAAATAGTTGATTTTGTGTACATTTAAAACTAGAGACTACACAGCATAAATTAAACAGTACACACATTATTGGAGGTTGTACAATCATTCCTAATGGTCACAAACAAGTGTTCAATCTTTGAATCCTAGGACATGTAACTCACTCAATAACTCCAGACATAAGATGTTAATATAAAGAAATGGACTTCGCATCTTTGTAGAACAGAATATCCATTAAAGTTATTTTTTCTAAATGGGTATTAAAAATATCCATTAAAGTTATTTTTTCTAAATGGGTATTTAAAAATATCCATTAAAGTTATTTGATGCATAAATGCTAGAGTCTATCTAAAATTGAAGCATTCAAAAGAGGCCTATTACCTTCAGCTGATTTGTAGACAAAAATGCATTAATTCCATGTAAAGGTGCCCCAACTGGAAAGCGGAAATCAAGTTCTGTAACCACATGTAAGCTACAAATCAGATCATAAACCATTTTACTGAATAAGGATTAGGATATATGAAATTATGGGAAACTACATGAATTTAGTAATATGAACTACTGTTCACCACATAAAACTGTTTCCTTACCGCCAATTTGACCCCCTTTATTAACAAAAGTGTGTGTATGATCCTTCACAAGCAAATTTTTATCAGCACCTACCTGCATTAGGCAGAAACCAGGAAGTAATTAGTGACATGTAAAACTATACTGTCGAAGTATCATGCATTGGATTCTTAATTGGTAGAAAACACTAGAGTAGGCAATTTTCAAGTAAAACGTATATTCTATGTTTGTGAGAAAGGGATAAGTACTATTAGCATAAATTTTGAAGCTAAAGCACACTAAAACAGCTGAATTACATATACAGCTTAGGATTAACTCCTCTAGATTCTGATTATATAGGGTTCAACTTAAAACAATTCTAATGTGGTATCTGGTTTACTTTATGCGGTACCAGATGCCAACTTATTCTACACAAACATCGATACTGCATTATTATATCTGAAAGTAAAAAGATGGCATTCTGCCTGCCAGGCTAGTAAGAGATCAAGATACATTTTCTCAAATATTAGACAATGCTCCACTGTCTTTGACAAAATGTTTGTCTCTTCAATTTATCTGTGACAAGATAAACAATATAACTTTAGCAAAGGAACTTTAAGAAACCTTTTTCATCAACCGGAACAGGTTGTTATAGCAACCAAAGAAGACATGCAAAAATCCCATTTCAATGTGGTTTCCACGTTTATCAACAAAAGAACCCACTTTACCGCCAATGAAGGACCGCGATTCATAAATGTCCACCTGCAAAGGAATTGTATGATGGTCAAAACCTTTTCCAGACATGTCATATTAATAGAGCAGTGGATGTGTTAGATTTGTAAAGTTAATTAACTGACAAACTTCTTAGGAGCATTAAACTTGCAGACATAAACAGCATTTCTGAATCATCTGATACAATTTGGATGTAAAACTAAAGAGATTAACTAGAAGGAACGGAAGGCATTTCTTAGCAGAGGAACATGATTGTTGTGCTTTTATATTTATGGATTTTGGGGGTATCTCTGGGCTGTCTGGGGAAGGAACCGGCAAAGAATTGGAGGAAAGATGTGAAAAGGGCGGCCAAACCTCATGACCCTGATCCAAAAGCTCCACAGCAGTTGACATGCCAGCAAGCCCAGATCCAACAATTGCTACTTTTAGCTTGGGTCCCCGATAATGGTCAATTAGTTTATGTACTTCAGGTTCTGGTGGAAATAAGCCTTTTGGAGCTGCAAGGTGAAGCTTTACTTTAGTTCCAAGAACTAGCACAATCTAATTGTGCTAACTATTATTGCAATTTTTTGTTCACAAATTATAAAAAAACAATATACTTTTTTCTCTTCCATATATTTGCATGATTAACTTTTTTCAGATCAGGGAATTAGAACTCAACAGGTCATTTCCCCCTTTTCCGTGACCTAAACACAATGTCACAAACAATATAGAAAGTTTCATATAAGTTTCTTTTGTAGCAGATGAAGGCCATCTTAAATATTCTCAAAATAATAAGTTCAAGAACAGTCTCCTTTCAAGTCCTGTTTATGGTTCAATCAAGCACTACTAAGTGGCAAACTTTTCCCAGAAATATGAAAAAATTATAGCATCAAATCCCCTCTGCCGGAAAAATGAACAAAATCTCTACACTAAAGCATAAAAGACATTTATACTAACAAAACAGAACTATCCAATTGGTAAAAATCACTCAGCAGCAATCTCACTGCTCGTTTGTGATATCTTCGACATTTGGTATTTCTGCCAAATAAAACCATTCCATTTTACTACTTTATTTACGGTCGTGACAATTTACCAACTATAGTAATTAATAAGCATACAAAGTTGAACTGAAAGGAAGTCTTTTAGTTGCTGTAACATACATGGGAGAGAGGAAAAAGGGATGATGATAATATTCTCTCATTCTTCTTAATGCTAAAATCTGCTTAACCAAATATATCAAAGTCGTCACTAGAGAAACAACAATCATATACCTAAACCAATTAAGATGATCCTGAATATCTCAAGGAAGGCAGATAAATGAACCAGTTGGGATGCATAATTTGGATAATTACAGCAGATATAAGGAAAAAAGAAACTCAAGAAATTATTTCCAAAAAGTGCAAAATGGCTTTTACCATTATTTCTCATGTCAGAAACATTTGAGTCCAAATCAGAGCGTATAATCGACCTCCTACACCTCAATTGGGTAGACAACCCCCGCCGGCGACCAGACAATAAAACTCCGGCAGTACCAGAACCGGCAAGAAACGCCCTGGTATTCCCTCCTCCCCCAGTAGCCGATGTCCCCGGATAACTAATAGAAACAGATGAAAAAGCCATCTAAACTTTCAAAACAAAAGCCCAAATTTGATGCGAATTGAAAGGGTTTTTGGTCAGCTAGGAGGCATGAAAATGAGTTGAAGTTGGAGTATAAGAGACAAGGATTAAAGGGTATCTAGAGGAGAGGAAGGAGAAAGATGCTGAGATTGAGGAAATTTGTCAGTACGTTAAACAAATAGGAGTAAGATTCTTGCTGTATTTTGGACAGTCATTCGGTCAAGACATATGGGTGTTTGGATTCTGAAGGATAATGTAAAATTTTAGTACTACGTATGTTGTTGGTTGGTGGTCTGGTTTTGGTGTTGCCGCCACCACCACCACTAAAGTTGGTCCTTCATCCCACTTCCAATTAAGAAGTACGGAGTAGAAACGAAGAAAAGATGAAATGGTTAAATTTATGTGTAGGGGAAATAGTTAGTAGAGTTCCTCTTTTTAGGCTATTGGTATATTGTATGGTATAAATAAAATTATATAAAATAAATAATATATTTGTATATTATATGATATACATAAAATTATATAAAATAAATGATATATATAAATAAAATTTTATAAAATTTACACAGTTTCTACAAATAAAATTTAAAATCAGATTTATAACATTTTGTTTTGAACAAAGCAGGTAAAACTTAAAACAAAAAATAAATAATACCCTTTATTTATGGTGGACGATACTTTTGATGGTTATAGTTCTTCAATTTTTTTATTAAAACTTAAATAATTCTTAAATTTTAATTTTAGCTAACATAGTTCGCCAATTATTAATTGTAACTAATTTGATCTCTATGTAATTAAACTATCAACAAGTTAAATTTTTTCCTTTAACCAATAAAACTAGAGACAAATTTAAAAACACAAGAAAAATATAGAACACCCTTTTGGATTCCACTGGCCACCACCTTAATTCTTCATCAAAAGGGTTTGCTTACCTCGCCATCCACCCTTGTATTATTACCCTCCGTTACTTCGACGGTTAAAGCATCCCAGCCAAGGGGAAACTTGGCGAGATCTAAAAATTTTATAAAATGGGGGTTGCTGATTATGGCCCAAAGAGCTGGTTAAGAAATGAGGAATAAGTTAAGAAAATATATGGAAGTCAGCAATTTAATATAGCATTAAAAAAAATGAGATTTTGTATTTATTTTTTTTGGGTTGGAGGTAACCACATACATCACAAGAAGAACACCACATTGGAGTTGAGATTTTTAATTGAAAGAAATTGTTAAAGCATGAAATGTATCGTAGACTTATAAATTGAGAACTGAGAAAGTATGTAAAAAATTTTTGTTATTCGCTTTCACAGTGTAGAATAGGTATTACAAACCATTAGATGATTAAAAAGTCATGAGATTCATTTACTTTTCAATTATATCAACGATTGCTATACATCTCATTTCACATTATACAATCAATAATCAAGACTTACTCGAAAGCATGATAACCTCTCATAAACTTTTCATATTTCCCATCTCAATTCATTTTAAAAATAGCATGACTTCCTAGGGGTGGGCGTGGGGCAGGTACCCGCCCCTCAAGGGATTTTTTTGATCCGACCCTCACTTGTCGGATCAGTCAAAATTGACTGACCCGACAAGAGGATCGGATCAAAAAAATCCCTTGAGGCGGAGTACCGGTAGAGAGGGTCGGGTACCATGGATACCCGACCCTATCCTATCATCATTCACTTTCTAAAAAAAATAAAATAAAACTAAACTAATCTCATTTTGAACACCAAACTTTTAATAATTTTTAGAAGTGACAAGTTGATTAACAAAAATTCTATATAAATTGAGAAGAATAAAGGGAAAAAAATCCAATATTAAATTGTCAAAAAAAAAGTGTTAACAAAATTCAATTTAAAAAATCACATAATTTCTTCAAACTGAAAATTTCTAATAAAACTAAGTACATTAAATTTATCCGAGAAAAATTAGATAAAATCAATACTACTATAAATCAAGACTTTAAAAATTGATGAATGACTTATTTACACTAAAAATTATAGGAAACATTATATATGAGGGTCGGATCGGGTACCCGCGGGTAATTTAAAACCCTGACCCGTATTGACCCTCACAGAAGCGGGTATCCGACCCTCAATTGTCCCGATACATGGATGAGGGTCTTATACACATTTAGATGGCGGATAAGAGGGTCAGCGGATCAGCGGATATTTTTGCCCACCCCTATGACTTCCTCAGTCAATTCACATTGAAGATGGTGACGATGGAATTAAGGGGTGGCTAGTGGAATTAGGGTAGTTTGTATTTTTCTTATATTTTCAAATTTGTTCCTAGTCTTACCAGTTAAAGGTAGAGAAATCTTAATTTTTAAAGTTCAGGAATTATTAGAGTTCTAGTAAAAAAAGTTTGAGAACTATTTTGGTGATTTTTTCTTTAAAAAAAAAAAGAAGGTACTAATAGCCTAGTACTACTAATCTACTCTATACACCATCCACAATTTACCATTTTTACTCCATATCATTTATTCTCTGTTTGATTATCACTTTTTTTTTAATTATTAGACATATGTAATTAATCACTTTTAATTGTTACCATTGCCACACCAATAGGATATGTAAGAGTACTTGTGTAAGACAAAATTGCAAATATATATATATTACATATCCTATATGTGTATATATGGTATATCTAAAATCAAATCTACCATGCGGTACGGGTTTGGCAGTACCCTTAAAAGATTCTTAGGTAGACTCGGTCAATGTAATAATATATAGATCACTTAGTTTTGAATCAATCACATCACCTAAATAGATAATGTGATTAATTCAAAATCAAATATTCTATGACATAAAGTCATAGATCGATCCATCCTAAAATTTTTCCCTATGCTTTTATTTATTTAAATTTTTTGACTCAAACGACAATATTGTATTAATGGATAATAGCAGAAGAACTACATCTACTTAAGGGGTAACCAATCCAAGATCATCTTGAGCTTTCCTATTAAGCTATAGTGTGAAGCAATTACTCCATTCTACCTTAACCTTGAGTTTTATAGCAACTTTACTATCTCATGACTAACTTGGTTCCCTCGTATTTCCTAAAGGAGAAAGAACATATGTGGATACGATTTGTAACCTATAGGATATCATCTACCAAAGTGCTTAACGAGCTGAGCATAATCCTTCCGTACACTTTACAAAGAATTGCTTACAGTCAGTTTGAAATTAGACATTATCCCATCCTTGTTCCTTAGCTTTTGATCATGGCATCCTAAAACTAATAGCTTCAATTGATTCTGCATCCAAGAGTGGATTGAGTGGTTCTGCGTGTTGCAAAATAAAGGCAACTATTGCAAAATAAAGGCAAAGAACTTCAGTTTACCCCAAAAATTGAAACTTGTAGCTACTTCGTTAATTGTAATAGAACCAGCCTTATATAAGGCTTTGCAAAGACGAAGTATGTAGGGGCATTGAGGGAATAATCCACGAAGACTACTAAAAATGATTAAAACAAACTACTAATAACACCAGGCCACTAAACGAAATACATATCCACGATAGAACTAATCTCACTCCTAAATAATAGGAACTGACAAACTGATCTAAACAAACATAAATATCCAATTTGAAAGACCAGATAATAAACTAAATAAGAATAACAATTTGATAAGAACTTAGACTCTAAAAACAGCTTACAAGACGTGAAGGATTTTCTAACAATCCCTCCCTTAAACTGAAAACTTTCAAGCTTCAGTTTATGCATAACACCTTCACTTAGAATCCTCCAAGGTACAAATTCCCAACAACCTTCTCAAATTCTGGAAAGGAAGCAATCTGAGAGGTTTAGTAAATATATTAGCCAGTTGATCTTCACCTCAGCAATACTTTAGCTCAATAATTCCATCTTTGCTGAGATTTCTCAAAAAATAATACTTCACATCAATATGTTTGCTTTTGCCATGAAGGTCACAGGATTCTTGGAGAGCTTGATGGCTGAGTTGTTATTACAAAAAACTATAGTAGCTCCTTGTTGCTTGAACTGTAGCTCTTGAAGAATTCTTCTCAGCCACATAGCTTGACAGGCACAAGTTGTTGCAGCAACAAATTCGGCTTCTGTACTTGACAATGTGACAATTGGCTGCTTCTTGGTAGACTACAAAAAATCCCTTGTACCTATCATAAAAAACATAACCTGAAGTATTCTTTTTATCATCTTGTTCTCCTTCATAATCACTGTTAGTAAACCCAAACAAATTGGACTTTTCACCTTTTTTGTAAAACAATCCAAAATATCTAGTTCACTGCAAGTAACGAAAGATTCTCTTGGCAACCAAAAAATGCATTTCTGTTGGATTCTCCATGTATCTGCTTATTAGACTTGCAGAATACATTATGTCAGGTCTTGTTGTAGTTAGATACATCAAACCGCCCACAATTTGCTTGTAGAGTGTGTTGTCTGCCTTCTTGCCTTAAGATCGATGATCTTGGCTTAATTTTAAGCCAAACTCAGTTGGAATGATTACAGGATTGCAATCCTTCATCTGAAACCTATCCAGTATTTCTCACACATACTTCTTTTGTGAAATAAAAATTCCAGAAGCTGATTGCACTACTTCTATGCCAAGGAAATAATGCATCATACCAAGATCAGACATTTCAAATTTAGCAATTATAGACTTCTTGAATTCTTCAAACATGACAACATCATTACCAGTACATATAAGATCGTCTACATATAAGCAAACAATGAGCAATTTCCCCTTATCTCCAATTTTAACAAAAAGTGTGTGTTCATACGGACATTTATGAAAACCCATTTTTAGAAAATAAGCCTCAATGTGACTATACCAAGCCTGTGAAGCTTGTTTAAGTCCATAAAGAGCTTTTTTTTTTTTTAATTTGTACACTTTATGCTCATTTCCGAGCTTAACATAACCAGGAGGTTGTTCTACAAATGCCTGTTCCTCCAAGTTTCCATGTATGCTGAAAGAACGCTGATTTGACATCTAGCTGAAAGATAGGCCAAGAATTTTGTGCCGCCAATGCAATAACCAATCTGATTGTGTCATTTCCTGAAACTAGAGCAAAAACTTCTGTGTAGCCAATCCCATATTCTTGTTTGTATCCCTAAGCCACCAATCGCGCTTTGTACTTGTCAACTTCACCATTTTCTTTCAGTTTTGTTTTGAAGACCCACTTTACACCAATGGTTTTGTGTCCCTTTGGGAGATCAGTCAGGTCCCAAGATCCATTTCTTTCAATGGCATCAATTTCAACATCTATTGCCTTCCGCCATTTGGTTTCTTTGATAGAACATTCAAAAGTTGTAGGATCACAGTCTGAAAATAAAGCAAAGTGAGTGATTGCTTCTTCAGTTAGATTAATTCCAGTTACCTCATAGTCTTCCATCCATGCGGGCCCTTTCTGAACACGACGAAGAGATTGTGTTGTCGTATTAGTAGATCCTGCTGCTATTGGCAAATTTTCCAAGCGACTGTTGTAGTGCATTTGATGAATTTTCAGGCATAGAAGCTGCTTCTTCCACATCATTATCATATAGGACTTGAGTAGGCTGCTGCTTATTCTAATCTCATGTGCTTTCTTCGTCAAAAACAACATCTCTGCTGCCCACAAGCTTCACTGTTAGTCGATTGAACAATTTATATGCTTTGGATGCTTCATTAATACTGAGAAAGACACACTCTTCCCCTTTATTATCAAGTTTCCTCCTTTTCTCATTTGGGACATGCACATAGGCGATACAACCAAAAATTCTGAAATGATCTATGGTTGGTATCCGTCCACTCCAAGCCTCTTCTGGTGTCGCATTTTTAATAACAAAAGTGGGACTTCTGTTCAAGATGTGAATGCTCCAATTTACTGCTTTCAACCAAAACGTCTTTGGAATTTTCCCTCTTGCCAACAGACTTTCAACCATATTAAGAATGGTTCTATTTTTCCTCTCAGATATACCGTTTTGCTGTGGTGTAGCCTAAGCAGCTGTGAGCTCTCTTCGAATGGCATGAGCTTCACAAAAGTCTTCAAATATGGTAGAGTAATATTCACCACTTGATGCCTTTTACACACCTAGTTATAAATCAATAAAACACCTAAATCCTAATACTAACTAGATGGCATCCCGCAAGTATACGGTGGTTGGCAACTAATAGCAAAGGAAAGTAGGGATCGTTCCTACGAGAATTGTCGATAGCAATTACCAAGGTTTAAGGGTGCTTGTGTAGTTAAGCAAAATCAAGTGATAGATGATAGAACTATTCTAATGAAAACTATAATTTTAATTCTAATATAATTTAATCAAATTAAGACTAAAATTTAAAACAGGTAAATCACCCAACTAAAAAAACTACAAAAGAGAAACTTTGAATATTAAAAGCATTCATCTCTAAACTATAAATTGGAAAGAGTTAAACTGGAAATCTAAATATTTTTGGATTTTTGATTGAAATTAAGAAAGCCCACTAAGAATTAACTACTTAAGAAATTAAAGCTAGAAATTGAGAATTCTTAAATAGAAAGTAAGAAATTAACAAGAACCCTAATTTTCCTAAGAAACCCTAATTTGAAAGTAAAGAAATTTTTACTAAATTGGACAAGAAATCAAATAAAAATTATATCTACGCGAAACTTGCGATGAATCCACTATAATTATTTAATCAAAATTTGAACTTGACTAGAAATTAAGAGAAGATCTAAGATGAAAGTAAAGAGAAATTTCTATTAGAGAAGTAAACTTGGAGTTCAAGCTATCCTAAACTATCTAAAAACTAACTAAAACTATCTACTACTCTCTACTTGCTAATTCTACTTAGCTTAAATAGTGCAACATTACACAAGGCAAAATTAGGGGTTTTTGGCTAGAAGTTTACAAAATTGCCCTTACAACTTAACTCTCAGCGAGTTGAGATTGCGGTATGTAACATTTGAGACCGCGATCTCAACTCAAATATAGTAAAACAAATTCCCGAGTCGAGATCGCGGGGTCTAGAACAGTTGAGACTGCGATCTCGACTCTCCTTTCAGCATTTTTCATTTCATGCATTTTGCAATCTGGTCCCTTGACCTTTGTTTCTTCCACCTTGTAACCTTTAATTTTTAACCTGCATAATATTAATACCACTAAGCTCTTAATTAAACTAAAAATTTAACACAAAATTATCATAATTAATTCAAGAACGAAAATACAAATACATATGAAAGAAATTAACTAAAATCTTCAATTACTTATCCAATTTCGAAATTTAAACTTTCAAAATGCTATAATTTAGAGGAAAATAACTCTAGTTTACTAGAGTTATCACCACCACGATCACTTTAAAGGGTCTTAGTGGTCTTTCCTGTCTCATTCTCCACACGTACATTGAAGCTTTTAAATACACTAAAAGCTTCTGACTTTTCCTGTAAAAAATAAACCCAAGTTTTTTGAGAATAATCATGAATGAAGGTAATTAGATGGTTTTATCGGCCCACAAATGTTAGAGTAAAGTGTCCAACTTCAAAACACCTTTTGCTTTCCATGACTTTCCCTGAGGGAATTAAGAACGACGTTGTTTACCAACAACACATTCTTCACAAACTTAGGAAGGAACAGAAATTTGAGGAAGACCTGTCACCATTTTTTCTGTTGGAGAGTCTTCAGCCCACTAAAACTCAAGTGGCCATAACGAAAATGCCATAGCCACTACGGATCTTTTACTTCATCCATTAAACATGATTGAATAGTCTCAATCTTCAATGGAAACAATCTATTTGAGCTCATTTTCACAACAGCAACAGCCCTTCTAGTAGGATCATAAATCTCACAAGCACCCTTTGAATAGTGATAACATAAATCTTTTCTTGTAATTGACCCGCACTTGGCAAATTGCTTTTCAAGTTAGGAAGATAAAACACATTAGAAATTGTTTCCACAAAACCATTCTTGGTTTTTATCTTAATGTCACCCTTTCCCACCACATCATAGTAGAACAATCACCAAAACTTACTGTATAGAATGAAAGCCTTCATTTAAATAAGAAAAAGATGACTTACTTCCACTCATGTGATTACTGCATCCCGTATCCACATACCAAATATCCTGCCCGGGTTCCATATCAGCTTGAACCACCATCTGCAAAGTTTCTACTTCATTGTTTTGAACAAAATTTGACTTCTCTTCCTTGTTGTCAGGCATCTTAGTAAAACATTCATTCTGAAAATGACCAAATTTATGACATCTAAAGCATTCTATTTTGGATTCGTCAATTTGATGTTCCCTTTTTTTGTCTTTACCTTGAAATTGGTCATCATTGATTTTGAAATGCTTGTTGCCATCTCTATTGCCTCGATCTCCTCTTCCTCTACCTCTACCCCTTCATCTAAAGTTTGAAGAATGAGTAAAGGTGGAAGCCTTCAAAGCTTGTTCCTCGGATGTTGTACTTCGGTTCATCTTTTATTCATGGACCAGTAGGGTGCTTTGCAGTTCATCAGGAGATAGTGAATCTATGTCTTTTGATATATATATTCTTCAATTGAGCAGACAACATGATTGAATTTTGGTATCAGTGAATGCAATATCTTCTCTACAATTGTGACATCTTCTATCTTTTCACCATGAACTCGCATTTTATTGCTTATCTCCATTGTTCTACCATAATAACTTGTGACAGATTCTCCATCCTTCATTTGCAGAGTCTCAAAATCCTTTCTCAAGGCTTGAAGCTGTGCACGCTTCACTCTAGCATAAGCTTGATATTTCTTCTTCATGGAATCCCAAATACTCCTGGAAGTTTCTTTGCAAAGAATTGTTTCCAAGATGGGACGATCAATTGCCTGGAAGAGATAATTTTTTTCCTTCAAATCTTTGAGCTTTTTTGCATCCAACTCCATTTTTTGTGCATCTGTCAAGACTTTGCCTTCTACTGGCTCTCCAACTTCATATTCAATGATCGACCAATAATCTTTAGATCACAGAAATTCTCCATCAACATACTCCAATGATCATAGTGACCATCGAAACGTAGAATCTCGTCTTTTGCTTGCACAAAATTAGTATCTGAGGCCATAATAGTGAAGGAAAAATAAATAAGAAAGAGTAAGCTACTGTTTTTTTTTTTTTTAGTGAACTTTCCGTAACTAACCTGGCTCTGATACCACTGTTACAAAATAAAGGCAACTGTTACAAAATAAAGGTAAAGAACTTCAGTATACCCCAGAAACTAAAACTTGCAAGCTATTTCATTAATTGTAATAGAACCAACCTTTTATAAGGCTTTACAAAGATGAGTGGGCATTGAGGGAATAACCCATGTAGACCACTAAAAATGATTAAAACAAACCACTAAAGACACCAAGTCACTAACCAAATACATATCCACGATAGCACTAATCCCACTCCTAAATAATAGGAATTGACAAACTGATCTAAACAAACATAAATATCCAATTTGAAAGACAAGATAATAAACTAAATAATAATAACAATTTGATAAGAACTTAGACTCTAAAAATAGCTTGTAAGACCTGAAGGATTTTTTAACACTGCGTGGATGCCTTTAATATTACCATATCTGTCTCTTGCCACAACCCCAAGTCTTGTTTTGTTGAGAGTAGGCTTGCAGCTGCATCAGAGTTCAAAAGCATTGTTGAACCTGTGGGTAGTTTCCAAACAAAAGTTTTTTGATTGTTCCCTAGTTCCATTTCGTTACCACTGCGGTCAGCCGTTGTTGCACTCGGAAACTCTTCCTATTCTTGCACAGCTTGTCTGGCGACACTAGATCCATTCTTGAGATTCCCATTAAAAAACTAGTCATTCCTGCTTTTCCACAGCTGCCATAACAAGTTTGTAGTAACTTCAATGTGGTTTTTCCCATCAGTTCTAATCACATCCCCTAGTAATTTCTCCCACCAGATCCAAAAATTCCATCTTTCCTTTTTGATACCATCCCATTGAATAGGGAATGCTTTCCAGGCTTGTTGAACAAAATTGCAGAAAAATAACATGTGTTCGATAGTCTTTATATCTTCCCCACAGTTGTGATCCACAGCTTGCATGCTCCTTACATGTTCTTCTATGGACAACTTCTTTGGTAGAATCCCATGTAAACATTTCCCTGTGAAATGTTTCATTTTGTGATTGATGTTCAAGCTCCACAGTTGATTCCAGATTTTAGTATTTCCTGCACTTCTGCTTGGCTCTCCTCTATTTTCATTCCCCTACCATTTTCTTAACAAGGTAAAAAAGATGAACAACGAGAGGCACTATGGCAGTAAGGCCTTACCTCTATAGTACATGGTGATTTGGCTTATCTAGTATAAGGATAACAAACTGCATCCAATCGAATTACATTAGTTATTCTTGTTGAGAAACTGTTAGCATTAAAGTACAAATTACACTGCTTTTTTTTTTTTTATTTAAAAAAAGAAAAAGAAAGATAAGGCATCTGTAACTAAAGTTCTTTTCTAAAGACATGTTGGTAAGTAAACCCCTTTCCCATGGCAAATGCAACGATTTTGTGAACTGTGCTTTCAGTTCTCCAATGAATTGGGTGAAAACCACATAGCATATTGACAAACACTATAGAATCCGTTTTCACATCCATATTAACAACGATATGGAAACAAATAACTCTAAACCATAAAGAACCGCTTGTGCCTTTGCATGTTTGTTGGTACCAAACCCAAATCCATTAACAAAACTAGCCAGATGATTACCGAAATCATCCACAGTAACTTCACCTCTACTTGACCTTCTAGAATTGCCAAAAAATGAACTATCCACATTGAGCTTAAAATGAGAGAGAGCTATCCTTGCAATGCAGCCATCTTCTAGGTATTTTGTGAAGCAATTGACGCACTAGTTCAGTTGATATAAGTAGATCATCATCTCTATCCGATTTCCACAAGGGAAATGCAATTCAAGCTCGGGCACCAATTTTCGTACCTGTTCAATGATAATTATGAATGCCATTTATGGCCCTAAAAAATAGCTTCACATCTAGCTTTTCAAATCTCCCAAGTGGTAAAAAAGGGTAGACTTTAAGTGATCTCTCCTTGTACTGGCTGTGTCGGAGATTTGGTACAAGCTATATATATATATATATACACACACACATATGTGTATGTGCGTGTGTGTATATACACACACGCACACATGTAAGTATGTATATACATATATATGAATGCATATATACACAACTATATATATATGTGTGTGTTTGTATATATGTATATATACATAATATATACATATATATAAATATATATATATATATACATATATATATTTATGTATATATATACGCGTACATATATATGCGTGTGTGTGTGAATGTATGTATATATACATATATGTATACACAGGCAGAGAGGTCCTGTTTCCAGCACGGACATAGTAATCTCCCTTAAAAGTTCGCGAACACTGTAAACTCCCCCCACCAAGCGTAATAGTAAAACACAGTCTCGCAACCCCCGGCATCTTCCAAGAATACCCGGGATAATCAAATGCCTAGTTTAATAACCCCGGAGAACACTGTTAATTCCTTTATCTCCAAGTAAGCAGCTGAGCTGCCGGGTACACAGTGGGAACTCCAAAATTTGAATTGGGAATCTACAGTCTCACCAATTCCCAAGGATAGGGAGAAACATACAGGAAGCAACCATTACCCTGACAAAAAGTATAATAGGACAGCAGAGGACAGCTACTTTAAGTACAAAAGTGGGCCTCATAGCCTGTCCTATCACTTTTAAATTTTGAAATTACATACATAAATACACATATTTATATATATATATATATATATATATATATTTATTTATTTATTTATTTATACACACACTAAGACAAAGGCAAAGAAAAATTAACAAATTCCAAAGAAAAAAAAATTGATATTTCAAATTCCTTTGCTTATTTGATCAATGATGATGATTTTGATGAATCTCAGATCCCAATGCTGATATGGATATGGATATCAAAACTCTATTGGAACAAGTAGAGGCTCTTACAGGAGTTGCAAAAAGTTTGGAAGCAAAGCATTTAGACACTTCCTCTGTGAAGAAAAAATTATTTTCTGATGTAGAAAGAATGACATAATCTAAATTAGAAGAATCTGTCAAAAATAACAAAAAGAAAAATAAAAAAGGAAAGCAAAAGAAATGAGATGCTAATGCTGAATGAATATGCTTTTTTTCTGATGTAAGCAATGACATCATTTACAAAATCATGTAAACAATGACATCATGAATATCTGAAAATTTCTTATATATAGCCCCCTTTTGGAATAGAATAGGCAAGTTTTTCTCTTTCAGGATTTTCCTCTTCTAGGAGTTTAGAAAGCTTAAGAAATCTTGTCTATTTCTTTTCTTATAAAAATTTTCCTTTTGTAATTATCAATAAAGGTTGAAGTTTAAATTATTGGTAGTTTCTTTGTAAGTATATTTCTTCCATTTTCCTTGTTTCTTTCTTTAATACTTTTTTTATATCCTGGGTATATTTGATATTAGAGCCATGGACGGTTAAATTAGTTTCTAAAGATTAGTTATTCCTAGATCTATTCATAACATGGGTTGATTTTCATATCAGATCCAACTAATATGTCAAAACTTATATTTTGGTGCTTGAATAAAATATTAAAATTCTCAAACAATACGATGCTTAATATATAAGAATTCATATTCATTATTTCTTGTGGGATGGAACCGATGTTGCTGAGGGCAGTAAGACCGGTAACGAGAGAAAGTGTAATTTCGGGATTAGCCTATTGAAAGTTGACAGCCATGCAAGATAATAATTAAAATAAATTTTTATATGTGAGTTAATCAATACGTTGAGAAATTTAGTATTATGTTTAATCATTCTAAAATATACTGATCAATACGGTTTAGATTTAGATAAAAGAATGAACACTTGTTATGCATTGATCTCGTAATGACTAATTCTTAGATTTGGTTATTCTTCCAGGTTCTGTTAATGTTAATTACTATGTCTTTATTTCAAGATCTACATCTTCTGCATCTTCTTCTCAAATTAAATATACTAAAAATGAAGAAAAATTTGAATTTACTGATATTGAGCAAACTCTTCAAAATTGGCATGTTCCTAAAGTAAAAATTTTGAGATTTACAATACAAGTATTTTATTACTTAGCAACAAGCTCATGTTTTCAATTCTTATTCTGTAAATTATTTCATGAGAATATTAGACTAAAAACAAATCAAATTAAATTTTTGCAAAAAGAAATTTTTATTCATAAAATAGAAAATCAATTGTAGGATCCAAAAGCATTTGGCATAGGAAAAAGCATATTAATTATCTTCCCCGTGAAAAAAGATTTTGATGAAAAAATGATTCCTATATAAAGCTAGACCAACTCAAATGAATGGTGAGATGGTTGAATTTTAAAAAATAGAAATTAATTATTTTCTTTCAAAAAATATTATTAGAAAATTTCATTCTCCTTGGAGCTGTTCAACTTTTTATGTTAATAAAAATTTAGAAATTGAAAGGGGAACTCCTAGACTAGTTATAAATTACAAACCATTAAATAAAAATTTGAAATGAATTAAATACCCTATTCCAAATAAAAAAGATTTGATTAATAGAACTATTACAGGTTCAGTTATTTATTCAAAATTTGATTTAAAATCAGGATTTTGGTAAATTCAAGTTGTTGAATGTGATAGATAAAAAAATGCATTTACTGTGCCATGTGGTCATTGTACTGTGCCATGTGGTCATTTTGAATGGAATGTTATGCCATTTGGTCTTAAAAGTGCATCGTCTGAATTTCAAAACATTATGAATGACGTATTCTCTTCTTATCCTTTTATCATTACTTACATAGATGATATTCTTATATTTTGTCAATCAATAGATCAACATTTTAAACATCTAAATATTTTTCCAGATATAGCCATAAATAATGGTATTGTTGTTTTCTGCTTGCAAGATTAAGATTTTTCTAACATAAGTTAGATGTCTTGGATATGAATTAAATAAAGTTCATATTACTCCTATTGCTCGATCTATTGAATTTGCTGATAAATTTTCCAATGAAATAAAAGATAAAACCCAATTGCAGAGGTTTCTTGGTAGTTTAAATTACATTGGGGAATATTACAAACATCTTGCATACGATTGTAAGCTTTTATATTAGAGAATTTAGAAGAGTCCTCCACCTTGGTTTGATGAACACACAGCTACTGTTCAAAGGATCAAGAAAAAAGTTAAAAATTTACCACTTTTAAATTTAGCAAATTCTAATTGGTTTAAAATTGTTGAAACTGATGCTTCTGATATTGGTTATGACGGAATACTCAAACAAATAAATCCCCATAACAATAAAGAAGAATTAGTTAGATATACGTCTGGTATCTAGAGCAATACGCAAGAAAAATACGCTACAATTAAAAAGGAAATTCTCAACATTGTTTTATGCGTTTCCAAATTGCAGGATGATTTATTAAATTAGAAATTTTTGATTAGAATGAATTGTTCAACAACAAAATATATTTTGGAAAAAGACGTAAAAAATATTGTTTCTAAACAATTGTTTGCAAGATGGCAAACAATATTATTAGTATTTGATTTTGATATTGAATATATTAAAGGAACAGTTAACTAGACTCTTCCTGCTTTCTTAACTCGAGAATTTCTTCTTACAGGAAATTCCTATGAATCTTCCTCCGGGAAGGGGAAGAGGGGGGTAGAATCCCTCCATAAGGAAGAGGTATGCAAGGGAGAGGAGCAAATTCTCATTCCTCCTCAATTATCGGACAAATAGGCAAGATTGGTCATGGGCATATACCCATTACTGGAAACTATCCTCCAATAGCCTCTTTCTTCACAAATCCTCAATAGTCAAAGCCCATCTCCTTCAAATACAGACCAATCTCTATCTCCTTCAAAAATGACTATTTTAGGAAATATTCCTAATCCTTCTTTTGATAAATTTAAACCTAATAGTCAACAATTTCACATTTTATATATTGAACCCAAAGAAATAAATCAAAAGGCTTATACCCTTATGTCTAAAAAATATTGTCCTAACTTCTATCAAAGTTATTGTATTGCTACTAGCCACTCTTTGAAATCTAGACATGTTTGTGCCACTTTCTTAAATTTTATCAAAAAGTTCAACTGGACAATATCATTCAAATTGTTGACCATGATCCCAAAAATACTATAGGTTGGATCCCTTCTGAAAGGGATTATGAAATTAAATTTTCAAAATTTTTTTATTAAAAAGGTACCCACCATTCAAGAGTGGGGAATATCTACTGTTCACCTTCGATTCACTTCTATTTTAATAATCAAAGCTATTGTTTCACATATTATGATCTTATTTCTTCATTCTTTAATACATTCTATTACCAAAATAAAGATTATAAGCATTCTTGGTGGATTCGTTTAAGTCCATCCATATTGGAAATAAAAAATCTCTTCCCAGTTGGTTCTATCAACGGTTCTTATATTTTGCCATTCCAGAGGAACTACTTCCTAAACATGTTCATGATGATTGTCTTCTCTATTTAGAAGTATATGCTTCAAATTTTTCTGATGAAGAAGAATATTCTTCTTTTGTATCTAGGAAAAAAGTTTTCTGTCATTTTATGATCCAATTTAATATTCCATGATTATTTGTTTGCATGGAAACTTCAAATTCATATTTGTTCATACTTAGGTCTTCCACAAATTCGGAGGATTTTTGAGAATAAGGGGTGGATAAAATGTGGAGATATTAGTTTTGGATATTTAGGAGTATCTTCTCCTATGAAAGGGTTAGGCCCTAAAATAAACCCTTCTCAATTTGAAGCATTTGAAAAATATGCTGCTGATGCTATAAAATTAGTCACGGAGTAACAGAATACTCCATCAGATAAAGACAAAGGCAAAGAAAAATCAACAAATTCCAAAGGAAAAGAAAAAATTGATATTTCAAATTCCTTTGCTCATTTGATTAATAATGATGATTTTGATGAATCTCAAGATCCTAATGCTGATATGGATAAGGATATCAAAACTCTATTAAAAGAAGCAGAGGCCCTCACAAAAGTTGCAAAAAGTTTGGAAACAAAGCATTCAGACACTTCCTCTATGAAGAAAAAATTATTTTCTGAGGTAAGCAATAACGACATTTCAAAAATAATGTAAGCAATGACGTCATTTATGTCTCAAAATTTCTTCTATATAGCCCCCTTTTGGAATAGAATAGGTGAGATTTTCTCTTTCAAGTTTTTCCTCTTCAAGGAGTTTAGAAAGCTTAAGAAATCTTCTTTTCTTGTAAAATTTTTTTCTTTTGTAATTATCAATAAAGGTTCAAGTTTAAATTATTGCTAGTTTCTTTGTAAGTATATTTCTTCCCTTTTCCTTGTTTCTTTCTTTACTGCTATGTCAAGAGAAATGAAAATTTTGGAATGTATACCGTATAGATTTGTAGTCGTTTTACTAACTCTTATGGACCCAAGAAAATGTGGATACCAAAAGTTATCAGTTAATTTCTTGTGTAGGTAATGAATATCACCAAAAATACCAAATGATTCATAGATAGTGGGTGCTCAAGGCATATGATGGGAGATGTATCTCTCTTCACCAAACTCATATCCAAAAACAGTGGAAAGGTGACTTTTGGGGATAACATGAAAGCAAAACTCAATCGGCATTGGTGATGTAGGTAAAAATGGTGAGACTTTAATTTAAAATATGCTCCTAGTTGACAATTTAAATTACAATCTCTTAAGTGTGAACCAACTTTGTGATAAAAATCTATATGTATTCTTTACCAAGAATGAATGTTTAATTCTTAATAAGATTTTTTCTGTTTTATTTAAAGGCTTTAGACACAATGATGTTTATGTGATTTATTTTGACAACCTTGATAATAGCAATGTAAATTGTCTAACTGCCTCCATAGATGATCCTTGGCTTTGGCATAGAAGGCTTTGTCATTTCAACATCGATTTAATTGAAAATCTTGCTAAAAAGGAGTTGGTAAGAGGTTTGCCAATACTAAAGTTTGTTAAAAACAAAATTTGTGATGCATGCCAATTTGGTAAACAAGTCAAAGTTTCATTTAAACCAAAAAATTGTGTGTCTACTTGGACTTATTTGGTCCAACTCAACATGCTAGTCTTGGTGGTAGTAAATATGCTTTTGTAATTTTTGATGACTATTCTAGGTATACTTGGGTACTATTTCTTGCTCACAAAAAATGAAACCTTCGAAAATTTTGTAAAATTGTTTTCGAAAATACAAAATTTGTTGATTTTGAAAATTGTTCATTTGAGAAGTGATAATGGAGCCGAATTTAAATTTGGAGGTTTTCCCGAATTTTGTGATCACAACAGTATTTCACATGAATTTTCGGTTGTTAGAGTACCTCAACAAAATGGTGGTGTTGAAAGAAAAAATAGAACACTTTAAGAGGCCGTTAGAACCATGATTAGTGGGTGTGATTTACCAAAAATATTTTTGGGTTGAAGCCATTAACACAGCTTGTTATGTTATGAATCGAATTCTTTTGAGAGCTATTTTAAACAAAACATCTTATGAACTCTTGTTTTGCAAAAAATCCGTTGTGAGTTATTTCAAAGTCTTTGGTTGTAAATGCTTTATTTTAAAAATCAAAGAAAATGTTGAAAAATTTGACTAGAAATCTTAATGAAGGAGTTTTCTTAGGATAATCTAATGACAAGAAAGCATACAGAGTATACAATAGAAGAACTCTTTTAATTGAAGAAGTTATGCATGTTACGTTTGATGAGGCTAATGATATTATTTCAAAAAATGTTTGTGAAGATGAAAATGCAGGTATACAAAAGGAACTTGAGAAACTCACCATATAGGAAGAACATCAAGAGACCAAGACAAGCAATGAGGAAGGCACTCATCACTTGGATGAAGAAGGAGAAATGAATGAAGATTCACCAAAAGATCTTCCAAAAGCATGGAGATCACCCTTAAGAGTTGATCATAGGTGATCTATCCGACGGGGTAAAAACTCATTCTCATGAACCTTTGAATAATAATTGTGCCTTACTTTCTCACATTGAACCTAAACGTGTGAATGATGCATTGAATGACGAATCTTGGATTTTTACAATGCAAGAGGAACTTAGTCAATTCGAGAAAAATAAAGTGCGGACCTTGGTTGAAAGGTCCAAGTCAACTCATCTCATGATAGGAACAAAATGGGTCTTTGGAAAAAAATTAAATGATAAAGGTGACATTATTAGAAATAAAGTTAGACTTGTAGCAAAGGGGTATGCCCAAGAAGAAGGGATTGACTTTGATGAAACCTTTGCACCCGTTGCTCGTTTAGAATCTATTCATATGTTTTTTTTGCATATTTATGCTTTAATAATATCAAATTATTTCAAATGGACATTAAAAGTGCATTTTTAAATGGCTTCATTGATCAAGAAGTTTTTGTTGAACAATCCCCTGGTTTTAAAAATAATGTTTTTCCAAATTATGTTTTCAAACTTTCAAAAGGTTTATATGGTTTGAAACAAGCTCCCAGAACTTGGTATGAAAGGCTAAGTGGTTTTTTGATTGAAAATAGTTTTAAAAGAGGTGTTGTTGATACCACTCTCTTCACCAAAACTAATCACAATGGTTTGTTGATTGTTCAAATATATGTTGATGATATTATTTTTGGAGCAACTAGTCTAGTCTCAAAAGCTTGTGCAAGGAATCCTCGTGTTTAATGCAAAAGGAATTTGAAATGAGTATGATGGAAGAATTACAATTTTTCCTTGGACTTCAAGTTCACCAAATAAAAGAAGGAACGTTCATTACACAAATCAAGTACACAAAGGAGCTACTCAAGCACTTTGGGATGAAAGATTGTACTTCAACCTGATAACCTACAACCTTGGTTTTGATGATAACAAATGAAACTTAACTATCTTAATTGAGGCTATGCAAGATTGCTGGTACATTTGCTCATTAGCAGGGTTTTCAGATGAAGAACACCTTCCGAACAGTACTATATTTCTCGTACGCACAAGCTCGTCCGAACAAGATTACCACGGACGCAATACACTGTCCGAATGATCCGACAGAGAGAAAGATTTTGAAGCATCTACAACGGATGCAAAAGCTCGTCTGAAGGAATTTGCCTCGGACGTATTTCACCGTTCAAAGAGTAAGGCAAAGTCAAGAGTTTTAAGGCACCTGTGACAACAGACGCATCTTACTGTCCAAAAGAAGCTTACATCGGATGAAGCTAACTGTTTGAAAGAAAAACATTCCTAGTTAAGCATTAAACCTTTCAGACATAATACACCGTTCGATGTGTGAACCTTTCAAACATACCTGGTTCGGACGAAGGAATGGACGCAAGCTCGGCCGTTCGAACGGTATCCTCTACTCTTTCATATTTCAGATAGACGATAGATCTGACGCATGACAATAACATCGGACGTCCGAAACCTGTAACGACTAGTTTTTGAGCATTTATTATTGAGCCGTTAGGAGGTGGTTAGAACCCAATTGATTGCACCTATAAATACCAACTCCTTTTTATAATGAAATACGTCTTACACATTTAATACAAGCAAAAAGAAGGCAATTTGAGTGCAAATTAGCTCTTTAGTGATATTGTATTAGTGTGTACTTAAGAGTGTTATTCAAAATATTGAGTGGAGTGATAATCTTGTACAAAAGTGATGTTTGGTGTAAAATTGTCCTTGGCTCAACTAAAAAGAAGTCGTGTGAGCAAAGGTGATCCTACTTTGTACACTAGAGATTATTGGCTCACCAAGATTGAAGGAGCATCTTAGTGGATTATTATTCCAAGCAATCTAGCTTGGATTTGGTGTTTGATCTCTTTCTCAATTTAATACATTCATCTCGTTCTTAATTACTTATCCTTTCATCATATTATTTGTCAAGTGCAAGAAATTTAATTTGAGCATTATTTTTTAAATTAATTTTTGAAACCTAATTCAGCCCCCTTTTAGGTTGCTTTGGGTACAACAATTGGTATCAAAGCATTGGTCTCTTTATTTTGCTTAAATTACATTTGAGTAAAGATCCCTTATGGCAACCAATAATGCTTTATTTTTTGAGGGTCAATCCATCACTAGACCCCCTTATGTTTAATGGGATAAGCTTTATTACTTGGAAAGATAGAATGAAAATATTTTTGTAATCCATTGATATTGACTTGTGGTATGTTGTAAATGAACATAAGGTCATTTTGAAGCTACCATCATTGATGATCATACTCCACAAGACAAGGCAAATTTGACCTTAAATGCGAAGGTTATGAACGTACTATACAATGCCTTGGATGCTAATGAATCAACTCCTGTCAAAGGATGCGTTTCCGCTAAAAAAATTTGGGACAAATTGAAGGAAATTCATGAAGGGAGCGATGATGTTCGAGAACAAAAGAAATCCTTACTTGTTGCTAAGTATGAGTCCTTCAAGATGGAACCACATGAAAATATTGATAAAATGTATTGTAGGTTCAATGATATCATTAAGGATCTTGAAGCCTTGGGTAAGGAGTACTCTTTGGGCGAAAAGAATAGAAAATGTTGAGTGCTCTATCCAAAGAATGGGAGGTCAAAACTATCGCTATAGGGGAAGCAAAGAATATAAACTCCATGCCTATTGAGCCCTTAATTAACTCTCTTACGTCTTATAAATTGAACCTTAAGACCAAAGTGATGGATGATGAAGAAGCAAGACTACAAAAAGAAGCATTGCATTAAAGACTTCTCAAGAAGAAGATGAAAATGGTTCCATCAATCTAGAAGATGAAGATCTTGATGAAGGAGATCTTGCACTCATCACCAAAGGCTTTCTCAAACACTACATCAATAAACATAAAATGAGAAGAAGTGAAGCTATCAACACAAATAATTTCAAAGGAAGACCAAGCTAGAAATGAAAAAGCAAAATGAAAAGTGCTTTGAATGTGGTCAACCCAGACACTTCGCAAATGAGTGTCATTCCAAGAAGAAAAAGGAAGGAAGAAAGCCCCGCTTCAATAATTTCCAAATCACATGGGATGGTTGCAACTTCGAAGGAGAAGTTAAAGAAGAAATGGAATCGGCACAAATGGCCTTTACGGCCTTTGGTGATGATGAGGTAACTTCTTATGATTCTAATGATGAGAATGATGATATTGATCTTGAAGCCTTCATTTTAAAAATGCATGATAGCTTTAAGGAATCATAAGCTAGAAATAAGGATCAAGTTAGTAAAAAAATCAAATGCTTTATTAAATGCTAACTCTAAACTTGTGAATGAAAACAATTGGCTATCACAAGAAAATGCTGAGTTGAAGAAAAGAATGCATGTGAAATCAAGGATCAAGGAAGAACAAGCCTCTTTGAAGAAAAGATTGGATGACTTGAATGTTCTCTTGCATAAAAAATGGGAAAATTTTGTTGGGATGAAAAAGGAATAGAAATGTTTTGATCAACAAGAACCTTGTTGTAGACACCTATTTTTGTCCCTTAAGTTGTCCCCTATTTTCCTCTTAAATTGACTCTTAATTTTCTTTTTAATTCACCTTTAATTCCTTCTTAACCTGCTCTTTGATTTCCTTTCAATTTACCCTTTAATTCCTTCTTAATTGGTCTTACGGTGTTTAATTATTATGTGTTTTATGCATTTGAAATACTAAGAATGAGTTTTAATATTATTAAGTTTTTAGAATTAAAAAAAAATTAAAAAAAAAAAATCAATCAAAATTCAGTGCGTGACATGAACAGTACCACTCGTACTGTTCACACGCCGAACAGTCAGCTCGACAGAGCTGTTTTGGCCACATTTTTCTCTGCATTTTTTCACCCATTCTCACAAAATATCAGATGCTCCATACTTCCAACATGACAAGGAATGGTCTTTGACCATTTTTACACTCAATCCATCTCTTTAAAGAGCAAAAAACTCAGCCTAAAAAGGGGGACGAAAATTTTTGCAGGAAGAAAAAAAGAAAAATTTTCAAAGTTTAAAAATCTTCCGAACAGCCAATTTTGAGCCAAGATTCCAAGAGATCAAAGAGGAATTAGACTAAACTCAAAGAAGAAAAGTTGTAGAGGGTACCTGGGACTACAACTTCTCTTTGTAAAGCTCAAGCAAAATAGTTCATCTGGTGGGTGAAAAATGTGGTGGAAGAAGGCCAGTTCATCAATCGGAAGCTTGGAGGTGCCAAAAGCAAATTCGGCTCAAACGCACTCCAAGCCAAGTATAACCAATTCCACCACATTTCTGATGTTGAGCGGTGAGTTAAATGGGCTTTTGAATCGATTGTTTTGGTGACAAAATTCTTATCTTACTATTTTTACATTATTTATGACTTAATTTTATAGTTTATAATGTTTAAATTTAATGTTTTTATTGGCTTTAGAATATTTTTTGGAGTGTCTCTAAAGGTTTACACGAAAATTTTGTGGATGTTTTAAGCAAGTTCGTGTTTGGTTCATATGCCCACTTTTACCCTTTGATTTATGTTTATGTAGTTGTTTATGTTAATTAATTGTTATATCTTCATGTTCTATGTAAAAATTAGAATTTTATGGCTATTTTCTTAGAATTTTTGGGTTAAGGTTTGAAGGTTTCATTTTTTGGGTTGGTTATGGAGTCTGGAAGAATTTTGAATGGTTGTTTACCGTTGGGGAAGAAGAGGAAGAAGTTAGGGGAATGTAGAGAAACTTTCAAGTGTATAAATAAAAACAAACTGAACCATAACCCAAAAATGGCTTTGGGCCAGTAGTTCAGCAGCAAGTAATTACTCCAAGGGGGGCAAGTTTTTTAGTTTTTTCCCCTTGGGTCCATAGGGCTGCCACGTCATCGATGACGTGGCGCCATATCATTGATGACGTGGCACACAAATTTTTTTTAAAAAAAATTTCAAAAAATTTTTATTTGCCTTTTAACCCTCCAGATTTTAGATTTTTGCATTTTAGCCCTCAAATAATTTTCTAAATTACATTTAGGCCCTTAAGAAATTTTCTTTAATATTGCTGTTTTTTCTTTTCAAATTTCTTCTAAGTTACATTTTTAATGACAATAACCACCAAGCTTTAATTTGATTTTTGTTTGACATTTTAATATGTTTAATTACCCTTTGATTGTGAAATTACCGTTTTGCCCTTATGAGTATTAAATTGTAAATAGGCTATGATTTTGCACATATTTTTCGATTAGTTTCTTTTGTGATGATTTGTGCTTTATTTTTTATGTTTGTTGGTCTCGATATAATATTTATGCTTTTTCTTACTTGTTAAATGATGTGAATGCTACTCTTCTGTCCTCAAATTTTGTTTAGTTACACGACTAGACATTAAATATTTGAATCAAACTCAATTTAGTCCATGACTTAATAACTGTATCAATAATATAAAATTGGGCTAGAAGTAAACTCTGGCGTGCATGACAAACGACTGTTTTGCCCCTTGGGAGTTAAAGGGCACTACAAGCTAAATGTGTGCGACTTTAAATTGGACACATCTAAATTTACCTGTCAATGTTATTATTTACCATTTATTTTCATTTCCTCATTAATATGTACATATTTAATTACTTTTAAACTATCTCAAGCACACGTACGCTACAAAGTCGGCAATAATGAATACTAAAATTAAAAAGGGAAAAGCGATAAAATCATGCAACCAGTCCCACGCCGAGTAAAGTGGGTGTCGAGGAAAATTCAAATATATCCCAAACCTTCCCATTTTACAACAGGATTCCCAAACTCATATTTTTTTTGAATTACGTGGACCAGGAGTCAATATAGACTAGGGTTTATTTTCTCTTTAAATTTTGATGTATTTTTGTGTCCCGGCGCACCAACACACCGGATGGCGACTCCAATCCTGTGTTCCCTAGCTTAGATTATTTTTGTACAATTCATAGTCGCATTTAAAGCCCCATTATGTAATAGTAAATAGGTGATTCATTTAAATTTGTAATAGTAAATAGGTAATTTATGTTTGTAAATAGTAAATAGGATTTTTGCATTTAATCACCTATTTCACGAGCACCACATGGCGACGGTGCCGGTCCCAAAGGTGCCGGCCAGACCGCGGGTTGTAGGGGGGAGTGTACTTGTCACTTTTAGAAGGGATGATCTTTGTTTTGTAAAATCAAAATCTTCTTTATATGGAAATAAAAATATTATTTGCAATTATTACCAACAATATGAACATGTGAAAAATAATTGCTATGTCAAGAAAAATGAAAAACTTGGAATGAATATCATATGGATTTGTAGTAGTTACACTAACTCTTATGGACCCAAGAAAATATGGGTACCAAAGTTATCACTTAATTTCTTGTGTAGGTAATATATATCACCGACAAAGCTAAATGGTTCATAGCTAGTGGATGTTCAAGACATATGAACGGTGATGTATCTCTCTTTACCATTCTCAAATCCAAAAGTAGTGAAAAGGTGACTTTTGGAGATAACATGAAAGCAAAATCTATTGGCATTGGTGATGTAGGTAAAAATGGTGAACTTGATTAAAAATGTGCTTCTTGTTGATAATTTGAATTATAATCTCTTAAGTGTGAGTCAACTATGTGATAAGAATCTATATGTGTTCTTTATTAAACATGAATGTTTAATTTTTGACAAAAATTGTGTCATTTTATTTAAAGGTACTAGGCACAATGATGTTTATGTGATTTATCTCGATAATATTGGTAGTTGCAATGTAAAATGTTTAACCATTTCAATAGATGACCCTTGGCTTTGACATAGAAGGTTTTGTCACTTCAACATGGATTTAATCGAAAGTCTTGCTAAGACAAAGAATTGGTGAGAGGCTTGCCAAAATTGAAGTTTTTGAAAAACAAAGTATGTGATGCATGCCAATTTGGTAAACAAGTTGAAGTGTCTTTTAAACCAAAGAATTGTGTGTCTACTTCTAAACCTTTGGAACTATTGCATTTGGACTTGTTTGGTCCAACTCAACATGCTAGTGTCGGTGGTAGTAAATATGCGTTTGTGATTGTTGATGACTATTCTAGGTATACTTGGGTACTATTTATTGTTCACAAAAATGAAGCCTTTGAAAATTTTGTAAAACTATTTTTTAAAACACAAAATTTGTTGAATTTGAAAATCATTCGTTTGAGAAGTAATAATGGAGTTGAATTTAAATTTGAAGGTTTTCCCAAATTTTGTGATCACAATGGTATTTCGCATGAATTTTCAGTTGTTAGAGTGCCTCAACAAAATGATGTTGTTGAGAGAAAAAATAGAACACTCCAAGAGGCAGCTAGAACCATGATTAGTGAATGTGATTTACCTAAAATAGTTTTGGGCAGAAGCCGTTAACACAGCTTGTTATGTTATGAATCGAGTTCTTTGGAGACCTATTTTAAATAAAACTCCTTATGAACTATTGTTTTGCAATAAACTTGTTGTGAGCTATTTCAAAGTTTTTGGTTGTAAATGCTTTATTTTAAAAATCAAAGAAAATCTTGGGAAATTTGACAAGAAATCGGATGAAGGAAATTTTCTAGGATATTTTAGTGACAAGAAAGCATACTGAGTATACAATAGAAGAACTCTTTTAATTGAAGAAGTTTTGCATTTTACGTTTGATGAGGCTAATGATATTATTTCAAGGAATGTTTGTGAAGATGAAGATGTAGGTATACAAAAGGAACTTGAGAAACTCACCATACATGAAGAATATCAAGAGACCACAAGCAATGAGGACAACGTTCGTCACTTGGATGAAGAAGAAGAAAAGAACGAAAATACTCCAAAAGATCTTCCAAGAGCATGGACATTTGTCTCAAACCATAAGATCCTCAAGATTTGATAATAGCTGATCCATCCGATGGGGTAAAAACTCGTTCCCACAAACCTTTGAACAGTAATTGTGCCTTACTCCCTCATATTGAACATAAACGTATGGATGATGCATTGAATGATGAATCTTGGTTTTCTGCTATGAAAGAGGAACTTAACCAATTTGAGAAAAATAATGTATGGACTTTGGTTAAAGGACCCTCAATTCATCCTATGATAGGAACAAAATGGGTTTTTAGAAACAAATTAAATGATAAAGGTGAGATCATTAGAAATAAAGCCAGACTTGTAGCAAAGGGATATGCTCAAGAAGCAGGTATTGACTTTGATAAAACTTTTGCACCGGTTGCTCGTTTAGAATCTATTTGCATGTTTCTTGCATTTGCATGTTTTAATAAATTCAAATTATTTCAAATGGATGTTAAAAGTGCATTTTTAAATGGCTTTATTGATCAAGAAGTTTCTTTTTGAACAACCCCTTGGTTTTGAAAATAAAATATGATTTTCCAAATCATGTCTTCAAACTCTCAAAAGCTTTATATGGTTTAAAACAAACTCCCAGAGCTTGGTATGAAAGGTCAAGTGGTTTTTTAATTGAAAATGGTTTTAAAATGGGTGTTTTTGATATTGCTCTCTTCATCAAAATTATTTCCAATGATTTGTTAGTTGTCCAAATTTATGTCGATGATATCATCTTTGGGGCAACTAATGAAAATTTGTGTCAGGATTTCTCCTGTCTCATGCAAAAGGGGTTTGAGATGAGTATGATGGGAGAATTACAATTCTTCCTTTGGCTTCAAGTTCACCAAACAAAAGAAGGAACTTTCATCACCCAAATCAAATACACAAAGGAGCTACTCAAGCGCTTCGGAATTGAGGATTGTAAACAAGTTGGGACGCCAATGTGTACCTCAACAAAGCTTGATAACTCTAGTAAACTAGAGTTATTTTCCTCTAAATTATAGGATTTTGATAGTTTAAATTCTGAAATTGGATAAGTAATTGAAAGATTTTAGTTAATTTCTTTCATATTTATTTGTATTTTCGTTCTTGAATTAATTATGATAAGTTTGTGTTAAATTTTTAGTTTAATTAAGTGCTTAATGGTGTTAATATTATGTAGGTTAAAAATTAAAGGTTAGAAGCTGGAAGAAGCAAAGGTCAAGGGACCAGATTGCAAACTGGATGAAATGAAGAATGATGGAAAGAGAGTCGAGATAGTGGTCTCGACTGTTCCAGACTGCGACCTCGACTCGGGAATTTATTTTACTATATTTGAGTTGAGACCGCGGTCTCAAATGTTTCAGACTGCGATCTCAACTCACTGAGAGTTAAGTTGTAAGGGCAATTTTGTAAACTTCCAGCCAAAAACTCCTAATTTTGCCTTGTGTAATGCTGCACTATTTAAGCTAAGTAGAATTAGTAAGAGAAAAGTAGTAGATAGTTTTAGTTAGTTTTTAGATAGTTTAGGATAGCTTGAAATCTAAGTTTACTTCTCTAATAGAAAATTCTCTCTTGGATTTACTTTCATTTTAGATCTTCTTTTAATTTCTTGTCAAGTCAAATTTTGATTAGATAATTGTATTGGGTTAATCGCAACTTCGCGTAGATATAATTTTTATTTGCTTTCTTGTCCAATTTAGTAAAAATTTCTTTACTTTCAAATTAGGGTTTCTTAGGAAAATTATGGTTGTTGTTAATTTCTTGCTTTCTATTTAAGAATTCTCAATTTCTAGCTTTAATTTCTAGTTAATTCTTTGCGGGCTTTCTTAATTTCAATAAAAAATCCAAAAAATTTAGATTTCTAGTTTAACTCTTTCCAATTTATAGTTTAGAAATGAATGCTTTTAATATTCAAAGTTTCTCTTTTGTAGTCTTTTTAGTTGGGTGATTTACATGTTTTAAATTTTAGTCTTAATTTGATTAAATTAGGTTAGAATTAAAATTATAGTTTTCATTAGAATAGTTCTATCATCTATCACTTGATTTTGCTTAACTACACAAGAACCCTTAAACCTTGGTAAGTTGCTATCGACAATCCTCGTGGGAACGATCCCTACTTCCCTTTACTACTAGTTGACAACCATAAACTTGCGGGATGCCATCTAGTTAGTAGTAGGATTTAGGTGTTTCATTGATTTATAACTAGGTGTGTAAAAGGCATCAAAGCTTGACAAAGATGAAGAAGTAATAGTGTTGATGAAAAACACTATAGATGTGTGATCGCATGCCTACTTTATTTAACAGCCAACAGATCGAATATTATGTTTGTTGTTTGTCTCTGTGCTAGATTTCAATCATGTCCTAAGGAATCACATTTAATTGCTGTAAAAAGAATTTTTAGATACTTGAAAGGAACATTAAACTTTGGACTTTGGTATCCTAAATCCACTAGTTTTGATTTGATCAGTTAGTCAGATTTCGACTTTGCAGGTTGCAAAATTGATAGAAAAAGCACTAGTGGTACATTTCACTTCTTGGGTAATTGTCTAGTGTCTTGGATTAGCAAGAAGCAAAATTCTATTTCCTGCACTTTCTACGGCTGAGGCAGGATATATTGTTGCTGGAAACAGTTGTGCTCAACTTCTGTGGATGAAACATACATTAACATATTTTGGTGTTATTTTTGATTGTGTGCCTATAAGATGCGATAACACTAGTGCAATTAATCTCACTAAAATCCCTGTCTTGCATTCTAGAACCAAACACATTGACTTCAAACATCACTTTATTAGAGATCTTGTGTGCAAAAAGGAAATTTGTGTGTACTAAGGATCAACTAGGTAATATTTTTACCAAGCCTTTGCCTTTAGATCGCTTTGAATCTCTAAGAACCTGTTTGGGCATCATTGATTTCAAAATTGTATGAATTATTCATTTAGACAAAAATTTGGTATCTGATCCTTTGGACGAATATGAACGTCCAAACTACTTACTCTATCGGACGTACAAGAATGTCCGAACTCCTCTCTTTAGTCTCGGACACCTATAAGCATCCGAACTTTCCTTCGCATTTCTAAAACTCTCTGGAAATTCTTACGGATGGTTGTCAACGTCCGACACTTCCTCGGACGCACAACATAGATTTTTGGCCGTCCGTTCATCTGCATTCGAACGGACGATCGGATACATACGAGTCGTTTGGATGTCCAACGATTGGTCTACTCGCTTAAGTCCCTTCATTTTCCTCTTTTCAGACAATACCCCCACTGAACCTTACCTCTGGCACCCAAGAACCTTCTCAAAATTCTCTCACTCACTATCTCTTCCTTTGAAATTTCTTAAGGAATTCCCCTTCCCAATTCCTTACCCATCTCAATTGAACCTTATTTCACCCATATTACGTCTCATTCCTTGAATTTTCCCACAAATTCACGCAAACAAACATTTCCTCTTCATCTTATTTACAGTGGTACGATCTTGTGGGGGATCTTCAACGGCTACCAGAAGCCGAAAATTGAAAGGCAAGGCTCCAGTGCAGGGTCAAACATCCTCAAATCCTCAATCCACTCCTGATCCCTCTCTACCAAAATTCATTGATGCCAAGGCATCTGATCGGTATACTTCTCTACTTAGCAAATCTATTATTGTTCAAAGGCCTATTTCATAGAGTTTTTTGATGAGTTAAACTTACCTCTTAGTAAATCATGCTTTGCAAACCAAAATTGGGGTCATTTAGTTCATTTGGATTTACCTGTATATTATGACATGGTGCTACAATTTACTGTCAATCTTAGAAAGGGTCCTACTATTCGTACGTTGATTTCTCGTGTCAATAACAAAAATCTTGAGATTTTCTCCACTGTCATTAATTCTATTTTTGAATGTGTAGTTACCTCTCCTAATGATATTTCCTATTTTTTCTCTTTGGATAAATGGCCTGCTTTAGATACTCGTTTTGACACTGAAGAGGTCCGACAGATTTTTAATGTCAATTTTAAACAGGTTTCGAAAGCCAAAACTACACTACTTACACCTGACTCAACATTTTATACGCTTTAGACACTAATTTACTGCTACCATCTGATGGGCATCTCACTGAGCCTAGACGAAAATATGTAGTTGTACTTATTTTACTGTGTTTTTAAAGGTATCCCACTTTACTTTGGCTATCGCTTTTGCTCTCTATGGGAGCTCTTTTTAACTGATACACATAGAAACGTTCCTTTTGGCAAATTCTTCTCTAAAATTTTTGATCATTTTGACATCCCCTTCACTGGCCAAAATAATATCATCCTTACTTTAATAAAGCTTACATTGAGTGTAAAGGTCTAAGGTTTTTTAATGATAAATGGTTTACAAAACCTGCATATGAACTTGAACGATCTAAATCTCATGCCTCTACCTCCGATCTTGCACCTCCTCACTCTCCTCCTCCTCTTCCTCAACCCTCATCTTCCACACATCCACTATCCCATGAACCCCATATTTCTTCCTCAGCACACTCACTATCTCATCTATGCACCCTTGTTACCTCCCTGAGTAACCAAATGAGTTCCTTCCAACGTTGTGCCCTTCGGAAGCTAAAAAGGCTTGAGACTAGATAAACTAGTTTCTTCAAGAAGCACTCAGTCTCGGTATATCTGCCTCAGCTCAAGTTTAGTTTGCTAACATTCAATCCCAATACATTCTCGAGTATTTTTCGATAGCGACGACATCGATGATGGTGATCGTTCCATTCTTGAGGTTGAAGATCATGAGGATCCAATTGGCACTACCAACTTGACAAATCTACTAGTCCTGGAGATGATGATAATGACGACGAGGATGTTGATGACACATTTAACTACATCATGCAATGCCGAGATCCTGACGAATTAAGTGGTCACGACACGAGGATACCAAGGATGATGCACCGACCAAGAAGCGCAAACTTGAGGAATGCTCCAACAAGAAGAATGACTCCACTTAGACTTGCTCTTTACTTCCTTGCAATTTAATGTTCTTTGTCTTTTGTTATGATTGGTAGGCTTTAGTTGCAATTGACTTCTCTGGTTGACTTCTCTAGTTGTAATTATTGACTTTTGTACCTCGCCTTGGTTATGACTAATCTTGGAGATCTGTGATTCTATTATATTTCCTGAGTAAGGGGGAGCATCCTCTTAAGGGAGCTTATTTTGCTTTGATGATGTCAAAAGGGGGAGTAAGATGGCCAAGATGGCCATTAGAATTTTGTGTTACACTGATTTGAATTGTTTAATGAACTAATTGTGTGATCATGATTATTGTAAGTTATTTGGAAATTGTGTGATCATGATTATTGTAAGTTATTTTGCCTCAAAATTTGTCATCATCAAAGGGGAGATTGATAACCTACAACCTTGGTTTTGTTGATGACAAATGAAACTTAACTATCTTCATTGAAGCTATGCAGGATTACTGGTACATTTGCTCATTAGCAGGGTTTTCGGACTAAGAACACCGTCCTAACAGTACTATATTTCTCGGACGCACAAGCTCGTTAGAACAAGATTACCACGGATGCAATACGCAGCTGAACGATCAGGCAGAGAGAAAGATTTTGGTGCATTTACAAGGGATACACAAGCTTGTCCGAAGGAATTTAAACTAGACTCAGACGTATTTCACCGTTAAAAAGAGTAAGGCTGAGTTAAGAGTTTTAAGGCACCTGCAACAGACGCATCTAACTGTCCAAAAGAAGCTTACATCGGATGAAGCTAACTGTCCGAAAGAAAAATATTCCTAGTTAAGAATTAAACCTTTCGGACATAATACACCGTCCTATGTGTGAACTTTTCAAACATACCTGGTTCGGAAGAAAGAACAAACGCAAGCTCGGCCGTGTGAATGATATCCTCTACTCTTTGATATTTAAGATTAGACGATGGATCGGACGCATGACAATAACATCGGATGTCCAAAACCTATAACGACAAGTTTTTGAGCATTTATTATTGAGCCGTTAGGTGGTGGTTAGAACCCAATTTATTGCACCTATAAATACCAACTCCTTTGTATAATGAAATACATCTTACACATTGAATACAAGCAAAAAGAAAGGCAATTTGAGTGTAAATTAGCGCTTTAGTGATATTGTATTAGTGTGTACTTAAGAGTGACGACTATTGAAAATATTGAGTGGAGTGATAATCTTGTATAAAAGTGAGGTTTGGTGTAAAATCCTTGGCTCAACTAAAAAAATGTAGTGTGAGCAACGGTGATCCTACTTTATATACTAGGGATTATTGGTTCACCAAGATTGAAGGAGCATCTCAGTGGATTATTATTCCAAGCAATCTAGCTTGGATGTGGTGTTTGATCTCTTTCTCAATTTAATACATTCATCTCATTCTTAATTGCTTATCATTTCATCATCTTATTTGCCAAGTGCAAGAAATTTAATTTGAGCATTATTTGTAAAATTAATTTTTGAAACCTAATTCACCCTCTCTTAGATTGCTTTGGGTCCAGCACAACCAAACTTGACAAAGATGAAGAAGGTAATAGTGTTGATGAAAAACACTATAGAGGTATGATCAGAAGTCTACTTTATTTGACAGCTAGTAGACCAGATATTATATTTGCTGTTTGTCTGTGTGCTAGATTTCAATCTTGTCCTAAAGAATCACAGTTTGGTTTTAATTGCGGTAAAAAGAATTTTTTGATAATTGAAAGGGACGATAATTTTGGCCTTTGGTATCCTAAATCCACTAATTTTGATCTAATTAGTTATTCCGATGTTGACTTTGCTGGTTGTAAAATTGATGGGAAAAGTACTAGTGGCATGTGTCACTTTTTGGGTAATTGCTTGGTGTCATGGTTTAGCAAGAAGCAAAATTCTATTTCCCTATCTAAGGCGGAAGCTGAATATATTGTTGCTGGAAATTGTTGTGCTCAACTTCTTTGGATGAAGCATACTTTAAAAGATTTTGGTGCTATTTTTGATTGTGTGCCTATAAAATGTGATAATACTAGTGCAATTAATCTATCTAAAAATCATGTCTTGCATTCTAGAACCAAGCACATTGCTGTAAAGCATCACTTTATTAGAGATCTTGTGTGCAAAAAGGAAATTTGTGTTGAATTTATGTGAACAAAAGATCAACTAGCTGATACTTTCACTAAATCTTTGCCTTTAGATCGGTTTTGAATTTCTCAGAATCTGTTTGGGCATTATTGATTTTAAAACTGTATGAATTATGCTTTCGGATGAAAATATGCATCCTAATGTATCTGCTATCTCGGACGAATATGTACATTTGAACTATCTGCTCTCTCGAACAAACATGAACATCCGAACTCCTCTCTTTTGCCTCGGACGCTTGCAATCATCCGAACTTCCCCTCTCACTCTTCAAACTCTCTGTAAATTCTTACAGACGATTATCACCGTCCGACATACATTCGGACACACAACTTGGCGTATCAGCCGTCCGTTCATCTGCGATCGGACGCATGATCGGACGTATACCAATTGTTCGGACGTCCAAACGATTGTTCTCCTCATTTAAATCCCTTCATTTTCCCCTTATCGGACACACCCAACCCACCGAACCCTAGCTCTAGCAAATTTTGAGACTCACTTCCAATTCTTTCAATTCATCCTTTCTTATCTGCAATTGCTCATGGAAATTCTCTTCCCAACTGGAATCATCATCCATCTCAATTAAACCTCCTCTCACCATTTTAGCATCACATTCCCTAGAATTTCTCAAAAATCAGTCATTCTCACTTTCTGTCTTCTCCACCTTTCTCCTCAAATTAAGATGGTATGATCACGTGGAGGAACTTAAATGGCCACCAGAGGGAAGAAATCAAAAGGAAAAGCTCCTATGCAGGGTCAAACATCTTCAAATCCTCAATCCACCCGCAATCCCTCTCTGCCAAAATTCATTGATACCAGGGCATCTGACAGGTACATTTCCCTTCTTAGCAAATCCATTATCATTCAACAACCTATTTCACAAAGCCTATTTGATGAATTGAATTTACCAATTATTAAGGCATGCTTTGAAAAACAAACCTTGGGCAATTTAGTTCACATGGATTTACCTGTCTATCATAATGTGGTGTTGCAATTTACCGCTAATCTCAAGAAGGGTTCAATTATTCGAACCTTAGTCTCTCGTGTGAATAATGTGAAGTGTGAGATTTCCATTGTACAATCCAATGTCATCAATTCAATTTTTGAGTATGAAGTTGTTTCTCCAGATGAAATTTCCTATTTTTTCTCCTTGGATAAATGGCCTGCTATAGATACTCGTTTTGATATAGAAGAGGTCAAATAGATTTTTAATGTCAATTTTAAATAGGCTTCAGAATCCAAAACTACACTCCTTAGTCCGGAGCTCAGCATTTTATACTCTTTAGTTACTAATTTGCTATTGCCTACTGATGGGCATCGCACTAAGCCAGGCAAAATGCAATTGTACTTATTTTATTGTGTCTTTAAAGGCATCAAACTTGATTTTGGTTTTCTATTTTGTTCTTTATGGGAGCTCTTTTTGACTAATACTCGTAGGAACATTCCTTTTGGAAAATTCCTAACCAAAGTTTTTGATCACTTTGACATCCCATTTTCTAGCAAAGAACTATACCCTCCTTATTTCAACAAAGCTTATATTGAATGAAAAGGTTTGTGCTTTTTTAATGATCAATGGTTTACAAAGTATATGAGCTGCTTATGAACTTGAAAAGTCCAAAACACTCACTTCCATTTCCAGTCTTGCACTACTTCACTCTCCTCCTCCTCAACCCTCTACTTCCATACCTCCACTATCCCCTACATTTTATCTTCAAAACCCTCACTTTCCCATCTATGCACACTTGTTATCTCTCTGAGCAATTAAATGAACTCATTTAAATGCTGCACCCTTTGGAAGCTAAAAAGGCTTGAAACAAGACAAACTATCCTTCAAGAAGCACTAAGTCTTGGAATGCCTGCCTCATCTCAGGTTCAATTTGCTAATATCCAGTCCCAATACATTATTGAGTCCTCTCCGACAGCGATGACAACGACAATGAAGATGGTGATCATTCCAATCCTGAGCCCAAAGATTGTAAGGATCCAGTTGGTGCAACCAATCCTGACAAATCCACCGCTCTTGGCATTGATGATGATGACGAAGACGTTGATGACACATTCAACTACATCATGCAATGACTTGATCCTCAAGACTTCAGAGTGAACAAGACAGTGAGGCTACGGAGGATGATGCACCGGCCAAAAAGCGGAAATGTGTAGGACGCTCCAAAAAAAACATGACTCAGTTTCCATCCCTTAGTTTCTCTTTAATTCCTTGTGATTGCAGTACTAAGACTTTTATTGCACTTGGTTGTAGTTGACTATTCACTGTTCTGGTTGTGATTATTCCCTTGGTTGTAGTTGACTATTTCATGCACTTGGTTTTGATTATTCACTGCTCTGGCCTTTTGTTTTATGATTTTTTTATTTTTATTTTTTTGTTTTGTTTTGTTTTTGCCTGCGTAAGGGGGAGCATTGTCTTAGGGAGAGCATGTTTTGCTTTGATGAGGCCAAAAAAGGGAGAAAGACAGCTATTTGAGTGTCAATTGTGTGATTATGGTTGTTGGATTTTACTTGATTTGAGTTGATTTGCCTCGTGATTTGTCATCATCAAAAAGGGAGAGATTGATGACCTACAATCTTGGTTTTGATGACAAATGTAATCTAAGTACATTCTTAACTTGAGCTGTACAGGAATTCTCGTTTATTTGTTCTTAAGAGAGTTTTCGGACGAAGTACATCATCTCAACAACACTATGTTTGTCGGACGCACAAGCTCGTCCGAACGATATTACCACGGACGCAATTCCCTGTCCGAACGATATTACCATGGACGCAATTCACTGTCCGAACGATATTACCATGGACGCAATTCACTGTCCGAACGATATTACCATGGACGCAATTCACTGTCCGAACGATCAGGTAGAAAGAAAGATTTTGGAGTACCTACAACGGACGCACAATCTTGCTTGAACAAATTTATCTTGGATGTAATTTACCGTCCGAAATGTCAGGCAAAGGAAAGATTTTGAGGCACCAGCAACGGACGCATCTAACTGTCTGAAGTACATCCTTTCAGACGAGCCTAACTATCTAAAAGAAAAGCATTCCTAGTTAAGCACCAAACCTATTGGACACACTACACCATCCGATGGCTGAACTCAGCAACATACCCAGTTCGGACGAAGAAACGAACGCTATCTTAGCCGTCCGAACGGCACCCTCAACTCCTTGATAGTTTAGATCGGATGCTTAATAATAACCTCGGACGTCCGAAACGTATAACAGCTAGTTTTTTCAGCATTTATTATTTAGCCGTTAGGAGGTGGTTGGGAGCTAATTTTTTGCACGTATAAATGCCAACCCTTTTCTATTATATTTTTATCAACTTACACATTGAATACAAGCAAATAGAAAGGTAATTTGAGTACAAATTAGCTCTTTAGTGATATTGTATTAGTGTGTTCTTAAAAGTGCTATTCAAAAATATTGATTGGAGTGATAATCTTATACAAAAGTGAGGTTTGGTGTAAAATCCTTGGCTCAACTAAAGAGAAGTAGTGTGAGCAAGGTGATCCTACTTTATGTACACTTGAAGATTATTGGTTCACCAAATTTGAAGGAACATTTTAGTGGATCACTACTCCAAGCTAGCTAGCTTGGATGTTCTGTTTGATGTTTGGGTTTAATCACTCTCTTAATTTATTTCATTCATTTTATACTTAATTGTTTATATTTTTATCATCTTATTTGTCTAGTGCGAGAATTTGAATTGAGCATGATTTGCAAATTAATTTTAAGAAACCTAATTCACCCCTTCTTAGGTTGCTTTGGGACCAACAATATATAAGCATTTAAATTAATTATTTCTTGTGGGATGGCACCCAAGTCGCTGAGGGCTGTAAGACCGGTAATCAGAGAAAGTGTAATTCCGGCCTATTGAAAGTTGACAGCCGTGCAAGATAATAATTAAAATAGATTTTTATATATGAGTTAATCAATACGTTGAGAAATTTAGTATTACGTTCAATCATCCTAAAATATACTGATCAATACGGTTTAGATCTAGATAAAAGAATGAACACTTTTATGCATTGATCTAGTAATGACTAATTCTTAGATTTGGTTATTCTTCCAAGTTTTGTTCACGTTTATTACTATGTCTTTATTTTCAAGATTTGCATCTTCTGCAATAATCTTCTTCTCAAATTACATATACTAAAAACGAAGAAAATTTTGAATTTACTAGTATTGAGCAAACTCTTGAAAATTGGCATATCCCTAAATTAAAAAATTTTGATATTTATAATATAAGTATTTTTCAACTTAAATCTATTTATAAAATAAAAACTATTGAAAGAATCATACCCATTGGTAAAACTTTTGAAACTGTAAATTTATTTAAACCAAAGGATATTCAACATATTTCTTCTTCTGTTTATCATTATTTGCATATTGGTTTAGTTCAAGTTGCTTTACAACCTTTAAATCATCAAGGTTTAAGTAATTCTGTTTGTATTGCTCTTCGTGATGCTAGACACAATATTTTTTTTGATTTTTTATTAGGATTAATTGAATCTTCTTTGTGTAATGGTTCTATTTATTTTAATAGTTATCCAAATTTTTCTGTTTCTTTAACTGATAGAAATTTAGTTGATATTTTAACACTAAACTTTCAGACCAAGGGTTATGATATGAAATATGTAACCTGGTATTGAAAATATTATTATTTCTTATCGTATTTATTATAAACTAATGAATACTTTGAGCCCTGGAGCTAAACATATTAATTCTGGTAGAAAAACTCCTTTGATTGAAACAAATCTTACTAGATCCAATTTAGAACTTCCTCATGTTTTGAATTGGGATCAGATTACAATTCCAGATCAATGGATTTTTGACAAAATCACACCTCCATCTTTACCTATTCATTTCTCTTCTTCAGCTCAAATTAGTGAAAGTACTTCGGATATTGTCACTATTGTATTTCCTGAAATTCTGCTTCACCATCTTCAAATATTGAAAGTCTTTTTATATCCAATCCAAACTCTTTATCTTTCCGAAAAGATACTTAACTTTAGTTTGAAGGTTTCAAGAAAAAAATAATCATATTTTACATGGTCTGTATACCCCTAAAGAAGTAAATTCTACTAATAATATTTTAGAAATAGAAATTGGTTTTGAAATGAATTATCATGTTGAACAACCACCTATCTCTTTTCTACTTCTACTTCTAGATATGATCTTAAATGATAAAACAAAAAAAACTCTTTCTCATGAACGAATAAAGGAAATTTCAAAAATAGCTATTAAGGATTTCCAACAAGATAAATCTGTTAACTTTAGAAATTAGTTCTTTTCTTTTTATGATAAAAATCAACAAAAGAAATTCAAAATAAGTATTATATTTTTATTAAAAATACTACTTGTTATATTGAGTTTTTAAATAGTTTTATGCTGAATATAGAGCATCTTTAATTAATAATAAAATAAATATTTCTATTTTAGAAGATACCTATGAAACTTATGTTTTATCTGAAAAAGATCAAGCTGGTCAAAATAAAACAATTCGTTCTATTCATTCTCCCAATACTGAAGTTAGATTAAATGATGTTTGTATTGCTACTCCTTATTTTGATCAAAACAAAGTTGATTTACAAAAATTAGCACGTAAGGAAACTATATTGTTTTAAATCTGTCTACTATTTCAAAACAATTGAATGAGAGTGTTTCCACTAAATTAAATAATTCTTCAAGATATCTTGATTTTGATAGAAGACCTTCTGTTGATGAAAATAAATTTCATGTTCCTGTTACTACTAAACCACATCCTTCTCTGATTAATTAGAATAAACATTCATCATTTGGAGTAGAAAAAACATTCAATGGTAATTTAATATCCATTGGTTAAATATCTATACTATTTCTGAATCTAGAGATCATGAAAATTCTCCTCCTCAGCTTCTCCTCATCATAATGAAAATGATGAAAATCTAGATCAGGTTGATCAGACTATTTCTATGTTTCACACTGCTGGACGCAATAATTTCTCAGAAAATTTGACTTCTTTCAAAAATCTAAAACTGTTTTCCCTTAAGAAAAGAAAATCCAAAAATACGAATATCCTAAATAGTTTCATCCTCATTATTCCCAATAGATAGATATTATGAAAGACCAACTCCTATAGATTTGAAATTAGAAACTACCGTTCCTCTTGATAGTCTCAGTGCTCTATTCCATTTATGAATGGAATATTGATAATCAAGCTCCATATCAAATCATTACTACTTTGTGAAAAATGATGATGTATATTCAAATTTTGAAAAACAAATGCACCTCTGAAAGGGATACTATACATGTTGTCATTTATGGTTTTACTAGTTTTTTCTGATCAACAAAAACAAGATATTGTAAATACTACTAAAACTATTATGAAACAAGAAGGCATTAATACTGATCAGACTACTATTTCTGATGCAACTTTTACTCTTATAACTAATATTGTTAAACATTTTATTGGAGACACAAGCGTCATTTCTAATGTTCAAAAAGAACTTCTAATGAATTTAAAATGTCCTACTTTATCTCACTTTAAATGGTATAAAGATACTTTTGTTGCTAGAGTTATGCAAAGACCTGATTGTAATTCTAGTTTTTGGAAAGAAAAATTTATTTCTAGTCTCCCTAATTTATTTGTTCATAGAATTATTTTCACTGTGATATCTTATCATGATGGATTTTATCAAAATGTTCCTTATGACAATATTACTTGTGGTGATATTATTTCTGTTTGTACTGATGAAGGTTTAAAATTATGTAATGACATTAAATTAAAAGCACAAAAAAAGAAATATAGTCAAAGGATTGAATTAGGTGATTTTTGCAAATAATTTATTGATAGTGAGCCTTGTATTACATTTGATGAGGCCAAAAGAAAGGTTCAGAAAAAGAAGAAAGACAAATCATATTTTTATAAAAAGAAAAATAAATAATTTTTTTCGAAAGAAAAGAGAAAATAAGAGGACTGACCAAGAAGTAAAAGAATGGATTAGATAGAATATTACTTGTCGTAAATGTGATAAAAAATGTCATTATGCTAATAAGTGTAAGGCTAAAAATATGACAAATTTGTTAGAAAAATTAATATTCTTTCTATTAATGATAAAGAAAAAGAAGAATTGATCATTTCAGTTATTGATAATAATTTTTTTGATAGTGATTCTGACAATATTGATGCTTATATTTCTTATTCTTCAGATTTTTCAGATTTAGATGATAATTGTCTTATAATAATGGTTGTACCTGCTCCTAAAATAGATATTTTTCTTCTATTCTTGAAGCAAATAATTTTGATATTTTTACTCTGACTATTAGTCAGAACCTTTTCTTTGATTTGATTTATGAGTTACCGGATGATAAACAAAGAAAGCAATATTTGTCACCATATAATAAGATTTTAGAAAATGAAAAAATAAATAATGTAAAGAAAAATGAAAGCTATTTTTCTTTACCTCCTTCTATGAAAGACAAAATTAGTAATTTCCATCAAAATTTTATTTTTAAAGAAGTTTTAGACAATATAAATCAAAATTCTTTGAATATACTTGTTACCATTCCTATTTTAAAAGAGAAGTTAATCAACTCAAATCATAAATAAAGGATTTAAATCGTCGGATGACTATGTTTTAACGACTAATATCAATGAACATGTTGTATTAGGAACTCCATTCATTGTTCAAATGCATCCATATTATGTCTCTATGTAATGGAAAAATAATTCATAATAAAGAAAAGGGTTTAACTTTTAAGTTTGTTACTCGGCAACAAGCACATGATTTAAATTCTTATTCTGTAAATTCTTTGCTTCAGAATAATGGATTAAAAACCAATCAAATTAAATTTTTACAAAAAGAAATTTTTATTCATAAAATAGAAAATCAATTGCAGGATCCTATTATTCAAGAGAGAATTGGACAAATAAATGATAATATTGTTTCAAAAGTTTGCAATGATTTACCAAATGCATTTTGGCGTAGAAAAAAGCATATTGGTTATCTTCACTATGAAAAAGATTTTGATGAAAAAATGATGCCTACTAAAGCTAGACGAACTCAAATGAATAGTGAAATGGTTGAATTTTTCAAAAAAGAAATTAATGATTTGCTTTCAAAAAATAGTATTAGAAAATCTCATTCTCTTTGGAGCTGTTCAGTTTTTTATGTTAATAAAAATTTAGAAATTGAAAGGGGCACTCCTAAACTAGTTATAATGATCACAAATCATTAAATAAAGTTTTGAGATGGATTAGATACCCTATTTCAAATAAAAAAGATTTGCTTAATAGAACTACTGATTCCGTTATTTATTCAAAATTTGATTTAAAGTCGGGATTTTGGCAAATTCAATTTGTTGAATGTGATAGATATAAAACTAGATTTACTGTGCCATTTGGTCAATTTGAATGGAATGTTATGCCATTTAGTTTTAAAAATGCATCATCGGAATTTTAAAACTTATGAATGATATATTCTTTTCTTATCCTTTTGTCATTACTTACATAGATGATATTCTTATATTTTCTCAATCAATAGATCAACATTTTAAACATCTAAATATTTTTCTAAATATAGTCATAAATAATGGTACTATTGTTTCTACTTCCAAGATTAAGCTTTTTGAAACACAAGTTAGATTTCTTGGATATGAATTAAATAAAGGTCATATTACTCCTATTTTTCGATCTATTGAATTTGCTGATAAATTTCTTGACAAACAAAAATAAAAGATAAAACCCAATTACAGAGGTTTCTTGGTAGTTTAAATTACATTGGGGAATCTTTCAACATCTTGCACAGGATTGTAAGCTTTTATATCAGAGACTTCGAAAGAATCCTCCACCTTGGTCTGATGCACACACAGCTGCTGTTCAAAAGATTAAGAAAAAATTTAAAAATTTACCACTTTTAAATTTAGGAAATTCTAATTGGTATAAAATTATTGAAACTGATGCTTCTGATATTGGTTATGGAGAAATTATTAAACGAAAAAATCTCCATAACAATAAAAAAGAATTAGTTAGATATATATATGGTATTTGGAACAATACACAAGAAAAATATGCTACAATTAAAAATGAAATTCTCAGCATTGTTTTATGTGTTTCCAAATTCCAGGATGATTTATTAAATCAGAAATTTTTTATTAGAATTGATTATTCAGTAGCAAAATATATTTTGGGAAAAGACGTAAAAAATATTGCTTCTAAACAATTATTTGCAAGATGGCAATTATAGTCAATATTATCGGTATTTGATTTTGATATTGAATATATTAAAGGAACAGCTAACTCCCTTCTTGATTTCTTAACTAGAGAATTTCTTCTTATAGGAAATTCCCATGAATCTTTCTCCGGAAAGGCGAAGAGGAGGTAGAGGAAGAGGTATGCAAGGGAGAGGAGCAAATTCTCTGTCCTGCTCAATTATCGGACAAATAGGAAGTACTAGTTATGGGTATATACCTATTACTAGAGAATATCCTCCAATAGCCTTCTTTTCACAAATCCTAAGTAGTCAAAACCCATCTCCTTTAAATACAAACCAATCTCCATCTCCTTCAAAAATGACTATTTTAAGAAATATTCCCAATCCTTCTTCTTTTGATGAATTTAAACCTAATGGTCAATAACTTCACATTTTATGTATTGAACCCGAAAAAATAAATCAAAGTGCTTATATCCTTATGTGTAAAAAATATTGTCATGACTTCTGTCAAAGTTATTATATTAGAACTGGCCACCCTTGGAATTCTAGACATGTTTATGTCAGTTTCTTAAATTTCATCAAAGTTCAATAGGACAATATCATTCAGATTGTTGACCATGATCTCAAAAATACTACAGGTTGGATCCCTTCTTAAAGGGATTATGAAATTAAATTTTCAAAAAATTTTATGAAAAAGGTAACCACCATTCAAGAGTGGGGAATACCTGCTGCTCACGTTCGATTTACTTCTAATTTTAATAATCAAAGCTATTGTTTCACATATTATGATCTTATTTCTTCATTTTTTAATACCTTCTATTAACAAAATAAAGATTATAAGCATTCTTGGTGGATTCGTTTAAGTTCATCCATATTGAAAAAATAAAATACCTCTTATTTGTTGGTGCTATCAATGGTTCCAATATTTTGTTATTCCAGAGGAACTACTTCCTAAATATGTTCATGATACTTATATTTGCTATTTAGAAGTGTATGCTTCAAACTTTCTGATGAAGAAGAATATTCTTCATTTGTATCCACCAGAAAAATCCTTCTATCATTTTATGATTCAATTTAATATTGCATGGTTATTTGCATGGAAACTTCAATTTCATATTTGTTCATACTCAAGTTTTCCACAAATTCGGTGGATTTTTTGAGAATTAGTGGTGGGTAAAATGTGGAGAGATTAATTTTGAATGTTTAGGAGTATCTTTTCCAATGAAAGCGTTAGGCCCTAAAATAAGCTCTTCTCAATTTAAAGCTTCTTCTTCAAAACCATTGGAAGCAAATACTTCCTCGAAAAATTCAGATATTGAAAAATATATTGCTGATGCTATAACAATAGTCATGGAGCAACAGAATACTCCATCAGTCAAAGACAAAGGCAAAGAAAATCCAACAAATTCCAAAGGAAAAAAAAATTGATATTTCAAATTCCTTTGCTCATTTGACTAATGATGATTATTTTGATGAATTTCAAGATCCCAATGCTGATATGGATATGGATATCAACAATTCTATTAAAAGAACCAGCGGCCCTCACAAGTGTGTTGCAAAAAGTTTGGAAGCAATATATTTTTAGAAGCAATATTTTTTATGTCTTTGTCCAAAATATATTTTGTTGCTGAACAATCTATTATAATAAAAAATTTCTGATTTAATAAATTATCCTGGAATTTGGAAACACATAAAACAATGCTGAGAATTTCCTTTTTATTTGTAACATATTTTTCTTGTGTATTGTTCCAAATACCATATGGATATCTAACTAATTCTTCTTTATTGTTATGGGGATTTCTTTGTTTAAGTACCATAACCAATATCAAAAGCATCTGTTTCAACAATTTTAAACCAATTAGAATTTGCTAAATTAAAAGTGGTAAATTTTTAACTTTTTTCTTGATCCCTTGAATAGTAGCTGTGTGTGCATTAGACTAATGTGGATGATTCTTGTAAAGTCTCTAATATAAATGTTAGCCCCAAAGCAACCTAAGAGGGAGGGTGAATTAGGTTTCCTAAAAGATTAATTTGCAAATAATGCGCAATTAAAATCTCTTTTTATACTAACAACTACGTTGATAGCAATATAATCAATTAAGCATAAAATGTATAGAATGAGTAGAGAGAGATTAAACAAACAACACTCCTAAGCTAGCTAGTTTGGAGTAGCAATCCACTAAGATGCTCCTTCAAATTGGTGAGTCAATAATCCCAAATGTACACAAAGTAGGATCACCCTATCACACTAATTCTCTTTAGTTGAGCCTAGGATTTTACACTTAACCTCACTTTTGTACAAGATTATCACTCCACTCAATATTTTTGAATAGCACTCTTAAATACACACTATTACAATATCACTGAAGAGGTAATTTGCACTCAAATTGCCTTTTTATTTGCTTGTATTCAATGTGTAAGATACTTTCTCAAAATACAGATGGGTTGGCATTTATAAATTCAATAAATCAGTTCCCAACCACTTCTTAACGGCTAGGTATAAATGCTGAGAAAGTAGCCGTTATAGGTTTCAAACGTACGAAATCTTTATTAAGCGTATGAGAAATGTGATCAGTGATATCATGGAGTTGAAATTTCCATTCGGACGGCCGAGGTTGCGTCCATTCCTTCATCTGAAACAGATAGGTTGATGGGTTCGGTCCTCGTACAGTGTAGTGCGTCCGAAAAGTTTAGTGTTTGACCAGGGCTACTCTTCCTTTCGGACAGTCAGGCGCGTCCGATAAGATTTCCTTCGGACAGTTAGGCACTCTGTTGTAGGTGCCTCAGAATCTTGTTCTCTGTATGACATTTCTGACGGTGTGTGGTGCTGAGGTAATTTTGTTCGGACGAGTTTCTGCGTCCGAGCAACTTAGTGCTGTTCGGACGATATGCATCGTCCCAAACCCTGTTATGAACAAATAAAATTGAATTTCTGTACAACTTAAGTTTAGATTGTTAGGTTGCATTTGTCATCATCAAAACCAAGATTGTAGGTCATCAATCTCCCATTTTTTGATGATGACAAATCATAGCTCAAATCAATCCAATCATAGCTCAGATAATTAATCCAACAAGCATAATGGTCCATCAACCATGATCAATCAAACACACAATCAACTATATTTCTTCCCCTTTTGGCATAATCAAAACAAAACACGCCCCCCCCCTGAGAGGATGATCCCCCTTACGCAAACCATAAGATGGGATAAAATAAAAGTAAAAAGACAACCATTTAAAAAAAATAGTCAAAAGGATACATCCTTGTTTAGCCAATGTATTACAAACACAGGATTCCAAGGATAAACAAAGCAAAGGATAAATATATGAAGCCAAGGATAAACTAGGGCTTAGAATCTAAGTAATTTTTCTTCTTAGAGTGCTCCTCATGTTTGCACTTTTTGCCGGGTAAATCATCATCCGTAGCCTCACTATCATGTGCACTTAGTTCTTGAGGTTCATGACATTGCCTGATGTTATTGAATGTGTTATCAACATCTTTGTCATCATCATCATCAGTGCTAGGAATGGTGGATTTTTCAGGATTGGTTGCACTAACTAGATCCTCATGGTCTTCGGGCTCAGGATTGGAATGGTCAAGTCATCTTCAATGTCATCCCCGTCGTTGTCAAAAGAGGACTCGAGAATGTATTGCAAATGAATGTTGGAAAATTGAACTTGAGCAGAGGCAGACATTCCGAGACTTAAGGCTTCTTGAAGAATGGCTTGTTTGGTCTGCAGCCTTTTTAATTTTTGAAGTGTACAGGAAACGAACTCACTTGATTGCTGAGATTGGTGACAAGTGTGCATAGTTGGGAAAGGGAGGCTTCCGAAGAGTGAATGTGTGAGGAATGGGGCAGTGGAGGTATGGAAAATGAGGGTTGAAGAGGAAGGGAGTGGGGTAGTGCATGTCCTGAACTTGAAGCATGTGTTTTAGATTTCTCAATCTCATAATTAGCCTTAGTGAACCATTGGTCATTGAAAAAATGCAAACCTTTATGTTCAATGTAAGCTTTATTGAAATATGGGGGCTATTTTTTTTGCCAGTAAAAGGGATATCAAAGTGATCGAAAACTTTAGTTAAGATTTTCCAAAAGAAATGTTCCTCTTGTCGAGTGTCAGTTAGGAATAATTCCCATAAGGAAAAAAATAAATATCCAAAATCAAGTTTAATTCCCTTAAAAACATAATAGAATAAATACAATTGCATTTTTCCTGACTCAGTACGATGTCCATCAGTTGGTAATAACAAATTTGTAACCAAGGACTACAAGATATTGGGACTAAGAAAAGTGGTTTTGGCTTCTGAAGCCTATTTAAAATTGACATGAAAAATTTGTTTTACATCCTGAATGTCAAATCGAGTATCAACAGCAGACCATTTATCTAACGAGAAGAAATATGAGATTTCATCAGAAGGAATAACTTCACACTCACACTCAAAAATCGAATTAATGACATTGGAAGTAAATTCAATGTTGTTGTGATTCACATGAGAAACCAAGGTTCGAACAGTTGAACCTTTCTGAAGATTAGCAGTGAATTATAATATCATATCATGATAAACTGGCAAATCAAGATGAATTAAATTCTCCCATTTTTGGCTTTCGAAGCAATCCTTTAATAAGAGATAAGTTTAATACATCAAACAAGCTTTGAGAAATAGGACATTGAACTATGATGGATTTGCAAAGCAAAGAAGTGTACCTATTTGATGCCCTAGCATCAATAAATTTAGGCAAAGTGGGATTTGGAGTGAGTTGAGGATTTGATGATGTTTGACCTTGTAACAGAGCCTTTCCCTTCGATTTCTTGCCTCTGGTGCCTGTTGAAGATCCTCCACGTGAAATAACCATCATGAATCAAAGTAGAAGTTGGAGAATGAAAAAATGAAAGTGAAGGGTTTTTGAAGAAATGGAAGGAATGAGGATGGTAATAGGGTGAGAAAGAGTTAAAATGGGGTAGGTAAAGAAATAGGAAGGTGAATTTCTTGATGAATTTCAGAGAAAAAGGACAAATTGAAGGAGTTCGGTGAGTTTCTCCTATTTCACCAGAGCTAGGGTCGGTGGGATTGGAATGTCCAAAAAAGGGAACGTGAAAGGTTTTAAACGAATAGAACAATCGTTCGACAGATGTTTGAACGATTGATATTTGTTCGATCGTGTGATCGATCACAGATGAACAGATGGCCAAAATATAGAACTATTTGTCCGAAGTAATGTCAGACGGTTGTGTTCGTTCGTACGATTTTTAGAGAGTTTGGTGAATAAGAGAAGCCGTTTGAACGGAGGGAAACGTTCGAGATGAAAAATAAGAAAAATAGGAAGTTCGGACGGTCATTTTAGTCTGAGAAAATAGAGGACTTAGGACGCACATTTGCGTCCAAAAACATAACACATACATTTTTTAAACCAATAATGCCCAAGCAAGTTTTGAGAAATTCAAAACAATCCAATGGCAAAGGTTTAGTAAAAACATTAGCCAATTGATCTTTTGTACACACAAATTCAATAGAAATTTCCTTTTTGCACACAAGATGTCTTATAAAGTGATGCTTGACATTAATGTGTCTTGTTCTAGAATGCAAGACAGGATTTTTAGTGAGATTGATTGAACTAGTGTTATCACATCTTATATGGATAGGCACATAATCAAAAATGACACCAAAATCTTTTAAGGTATGTTTCATCCAATGAAGTTGAGTACAACAATTTCTAGTAGCAATATATTCAGCTTTTGCCGTAGATAGAGAAATAGAATTTTGCTTCTTGCTAAACCAAGAAACTAAACAATTACCCAAAAAGTGACACATACCACTAGTACTTTTCCTATAAATTTTACAACGAGCAAAATCAGCATTCGAGTAACTAATTAAATCAAAACTAGTAGACTTAGGATACCAAAGACTGAAATTCAACGTCCCTTTTAAGTATCTAAAAATTATTTTTACAGGATTTAAATGTGATTCCTTAGGACAAGATTGAAATCTAGCACAAAGACAAATGGATAACATAATATCCGGTCTACTAGTTGTTAAATAAAGTAGGCTTCCGATCATGCCTCTATAGTGCTTTTCATCAACACTATTACCTTCTTCATCTTTATCAAGTTTGGTTGACGTGCACATTGGCGTTCCAACTGTATGCCTGTTTGCAATCCTCCATTCCAAAGCGCGTAAGTAGCTCCTTTGTGTACTTGATTTGTGTGATGAAGGTTCCTTCTTTTTTTTGGTGAACTTGAGGTCCAAGGAAGAATTGTAATTCTTCCATCATACTGATTTCAAATTCCTTTTGCATCAAACAAGAAAAATCCTTGCACAAACTTTCATTAGTTGCTCCAAAAATAATATCATCAACGTCAATTTGAACAACCAACAAATCATTAAGACTATTTTTGGTGAAAAGAGTAGTATCAACAACCCCCATTTTAAAATCATTTTCAATCAAAAAAGCACTTAACCTTTTAATACCAAGCCCTAGGGGCTTGTTTTAACCCATATAAAGCCTTTGATAGTTTGAAAACATGATTTGGAAAATCTTTATTTTCAAAGCCGGGGGTTGTTGAACAAAAACTTCTTGATTAATGAAACCATTTTAAAAGGCACTTTTGACGTCCATTTCAAATAATTTGCAATTTTTAAAGCATGCATATGCCAAGAAACATACGAATAGATTCTAAACGAGCAACGGGTGCAAAGGTCTCCTCAAAATCAATTCCTTCTTCTTGAGCATATCCCTTTGCAACAAGTCTAGATTTATTTCTAATTATCTCACCTTTATCGTTTTATTTGATTCTAAAAACCCATTTTGTTCCTATTACGGGATGAGTTGAGGGTCATTCAACTAAAGTCCATACATTGTTTTTCTCGAATTGACTAAGTTCTTTTTGCATAGCAAGAGCCCAAGATTCGTCATTCAAAGTATCATCCACACGTTTAGGTTCAATGTGAGAAAGTAACGCACAAGTATTATTCAAAAGTTTGTGAGAACGAGTTTTTACCCTATCTGACGGATCACCTATGATTAATTCTTAAGGGTGACTTGAGACAAATCTCTGTGCTTTTGGAAGATCTTTTGGAGAATTATCTTTCTTTTCTCCTCCTTCATCCAAGTGACGAGCATTGTCCTCATTGCTTGCCTTGGTCTCTTGATGTTCAAATCCTGTTAGTTTCATGTATAGTGAGTTTTTCAAGTTTCTTTTGAACACCTACATCTTCATCTTCAAAAACATTTCTTGAAATAATATCATTAGCCTCATCAAACTTAACATGCACAACTACTTCAATAAAAAAAGTTCTTCTATTGTATACTCGGTATGTTTTCTTGTCACTAGAATATCCTAAGAAAATCCCTTCATTTGATTTATTATCAAATTTTCCACTCATCCGATTTCTTGTCAAATTTTCCAAGATTTTCTTTAATTTTCAAAATGAAACATTTACAACCGAAAACTTTGATATAGCACAAGAGTTCATAAGATGTTTTGTTTAAAATGGGCCTCAAAAGAACTCGATTCATAACATCACAAGCCGTGTTAACGGCTTCGGCCCAAAAATATTTTGGTAAGTCATACTCACTAATCATGGTTCTTGCGGCCTCTTCAAATGTTCTATTTTTTCTTTCAACAACACCATTTTGTTGAGGCACTCTAACAACTGAAATTTCATGCGATAGAATACCGTTATGATCACAAAACTCTGGAAAACCTCCAAATTTAAACTCGACTCCATTATCACTTCTCAAGTGAACAATTTTCAAATTCAGCAAATTTTGTATTTTTGAAACAATTTTATGAAATTTTCAAAGGCTTCATTTTGTGAACAAGAAATAGTACCCAAGTATACCTAGAATAGTCATCAACAATCACAAAAGCATATTTACTTCCACCGAGACTAGCATGTTGAGTAGGACCAAACAAGTCCATATGCAATAATTCCAAAGGTTTAGAAGTAGACACACAATTTTTCGGTTTGAAAGAAACTTTAACTTGTTTATTGAATTGACATGCATCATAAATTTTGTTTTTCCAAAACTTTAATTTTGGCAAACTTCTTACCAATTCTTTCGTAGCAAGATTTTCAATTAAATCCATGTTGAAATGACAAAGCCACCCATGCCAAAGCCAAGGATTATCTATAGAAGCGGTTAAACATTTTACATCGCCAAATACCAAATTGATATTATCAAGATAAATAACATAAACATCATTATGCCTAAAACCTTAAAATAAAACAGCAAATTTTTTTTTCAAGAATTAAACATTTGTGCTTGGTAAAGAATGCATATAGATTTTTATCACAACACTTAAGAGATTGAATTCAATTTATCAACTAGAATCACATTTTTAATCATAGTCTCACCGTTTTTACCTACATCACCAATGCCAATTGATTTTTCTTTCATTTTATCACCAAAAGTCACCTTTACCCTATTTTTGGACGTGAGTTTGGTGAAGAGAGATGCATCACTAGTCATATGTCTTGAGCACCCACTATCTATGAACCATGTGGCATTTTTAGTGATGTTTATTACCTACACAAGAAATTAAGTGATAAATTTTGGTATTTATATTTTCTTGGGTCCATAAGAGTTAGTAAATTGAATACAAATCCATGCGGTATTTATTCCAAGTTTTTCACTTCTCTTGACATAGTAATTATTTTTCACATGTCCATGTTATTAATATTGGGCAATAGTTGCAAATAATATTCTTATTTCCATATAAAGAAGATTTTGATTTTACAAAACATAAGTCATCTTTTCTAAAAGCGACAAAGTTCTTGTTGATCAACATATTTCTATTCTTTTTCAAATCAACAATATTTTCCCTTTTTCTATGCAAGAGAACATCAAAATCATCCAATCTTTTCTTCAAGGAGGCTTGTTCTTCCTTGATCTTTGTTTTCACATGCATTCTTTTCTTCAACTCTGCGTTTTTTTGTGATAACCTATTATTTTCATTCACAAGTTTGGAGTTAAACTTCAATAAAGCATTTGTGTTTTTGACTAACTCCTTATTTCTGGCATATGATTCCTTCAAGCTATTATGCAATTTTAAAATGAAAATTTCAAGATCATAATTTTCATCATTTTCATCATTCTCAATCATAAGTAGATGTTACCTCATATCACCAATCTCCATAAAGGCCTAGATTGTGCCGCTTCCATCTCTTCTTCAACTTCTCTTTCGAAGAGGTTGCAATCATCTCAAGTGATTTGAAAATTGTTGAAGCGGGGCTTTGTTCCATCCTTCCTCTTCTTGGAAGGACACTCATTTGCAAAGTGTCCGGGTTGACCACATTCAAAGCATTTTTCATTTTGCTTCTTAATTTCAAGCTTGGTCTTCCCTTTGAAATTATTTGAGTTGCTTGCTCATCTTTTTCTTATTCTCCATTTGTTGATGTAGTGTTTGAGGAATCCTTTGGTGATGAGTGCAAGATCTCCTTCATCAAGATCTTCATCTTCTAAATTGATGGATCCATTTTCATCTTCTTCTTGAGAGGTCTTCAAGGCAATGCTTCTCTTTGGTCTTGCTTCTTCATCATCCACCACATTAACTTTGAGCTTCAATTCATATGAAGTGAGAGACTTTATCAATTACTCAATAGGTTGGAATTTAAGTTCTTTGCTTCATCTGTAGCAATAGTTTTTGCCTCCCACTCTTTGGAGAGAACATTCAAGATTTTTCTATTCTTCTCACCCAAAGAATATTCCTTACCCAAGGCTTCAAAATCCTTAATGATATCATTGAATCTACAATAAATTTTATCAATGTTTTCATGTGGTTCCATCTTGAAGGACTCATACTTGGAAACAAGTAACGATTTCTTTTGTTCTCTAACATCATCGCTCCCTTCACGAATTTCTTTCAATTTATCTCAGATTTCCTTAGCCGAAACACATCCTTTGACATGACTTGACTCGTTAGCATCCAAGGCATTGTATAGCATATTCATGGCTTTAGCATTTAACGTCAAGTTTGCTTTATCTTGTGGAGTGAGCTCATCCCTTGTTTTTTCTCTTCTTCTATTTGTGTGATCATCAACATTGGTGGCTTTGAAAGGATCTTCATTGACAACGTACCACAAGTCAATATCAATAGATTGCAAAATGATTTTCATTCTATGTTTCCAACTAATAAAGTTCACCCTATTAAACATAGGAGGTCTAGTGATATATTGACCTTCAAAAAATAAAGAATTACTGGTTGCCATAAAAGATCTTTACTCAAATGCAATTTAAGCAAAATGAAGAGACGAATGCTCTGATACCAATTGCTGGCCCCAAAGCAACCTAAGAGGGGGGGTGAATTAGGTTTCTTAAAAGATTAATCTGGAATGATGCACAATTAAAATCTTGTATACTAACAACTACATTGATAGAAATATAATCAATTAAGCACAAAATATATAGAATGAGTAGAGAGAGTGGTTAAACAAACAACACTCCTAAGCTAGCTAGCTTGGAGTACTAATCCATTAAGATGCTCCTTCAAATTTGATGAGTCAGTAATCCCAAATGTACACAAAGTAGGATCACCCTTGCTCACACTAATTCTCTTTAGTTGAGCCAAGATTTTTACACTTAACCTCATTTTTGTACAAGATTATCACTCCACTCAATGTTTTTGAATAGCACTCTTAAGTACACACTAATACAATATCCTAAAGAGCTAATTTGCACTCAAATTGCCTTTTTAATACTGCTTGTATTCAATGTGTAAGATACTCTTTCAAAATATAGATTGGTTGGCATTTATAGATGCAATAAATTAGCTTCCAAACCACTTCCTAACGGCTAGGTAACAAATGCTGAGAAACTAGCCGTTATAGGTTTCGGACATCTGAGATCTTTATTAAGCGTCCGAACAAGCATCCGATCAGTGATATCATGGAGTTGAAATTTTTGTTCAGATAGCCGAGGTTGCGTCCGTTCCTTTGTCTGAAACAGGTAGGTTGATGAGTCTGATCCTCGAACAGTGTAGTGCATCCGAAAGGTTTAGTGCTTGACCAGGGATGCTCTTCCTTCGGACAGTCAGGCACAACCGATGAGATTTCCTTCAGACAGTTAGGTGTGTCCATTGTAGGTGCCTCAGAATCTTACTCTCTGCCTAACCTTTCGGACAGTGTGTTGTGTTCGAGGTAATTTCATTCGAACGAGTTTCTGCGTATGAGCAACTTAGTGCTGTTCGAACGATGTGCATCGTCCGAAAGAGAATCATGCTATGAACAGATAAAATAGAATTCTTACACAACTTAGTTTATACTGTTAGATTGCATTTGTTATCATCAAAACCAAGATTGTAAGTCTTTAATAAATGCTTACAATCCTGTGCAAGATGTTTGTAATATTCCCCAATGTAATTTAAACTACCAAGAAACCTCTGTAATTGGGTTTTATCTTTTATTTTGTTTGGAAATTTATCATCAAATTCAATAGATCGAGCAATAGGAGTAATATGACATTTTTTTAATTCATATCCAAGAAATCTAACTTGTGTTTGAAAAAGCTTAATCTTGCGAGCAGAATAGCAATACCATTATTTATGGCTATATGTAGAAAAATATTTAGATATTTAAAATGGTGATCTATTGATTGAGAAAATATAAGAATATCATCTATGTAAGTAACGATAAAAGGATAAGAAGAGAATATATCATTCATAATGTTTTGAAATTCAGATGGTGCATTTTTAAGACCAAATCACATAACATTCCATTCAAAATGACCAAATGGCACAGTAAATGCAGTTTTTTATCTATCACATTCAGCAACTTAAATTTGCCAAAATCTTGATTTTAAATCAAAATTTGAATAAATAACCGAATCAATAGTTATATTAAGCAAATCATTTTTATTTGGAATAGGGTATCTAATCCATCTCAAAACTTTATTTAATGGTTTGTAATTTATAACTAGTCTAGGAGTGCCCCTTTCAATTTCTGAATTTTTATTAACATAAATAACTAATCAGCTCTAAGGAGAATGATGCTTTCTAATAATATTTTTCGAAATAAAATCATTAATTTCTATTTTGCAAATTCAACCATTTCACTATTCATTTGAGTTGGTCTAGCTTTAGTAGGAATCATTGTTTCTCAAAATCTTTTTCATAGGGAAGATAAACAATATGCTTTTTTTATGCCAAAATGCATTTGGTAAATCATTGCAAACTTTTGAAACAATATTATCATTTATTTGTCTAATTTTTTCTTAAATAATACGATCTCCTGCAATTGATTTTCTAGTTTATGAATAAAAATCTTTTTGAAAAAATTTAATTTGATTTGTTTTTAATCTAATATCCTCGTGCAAAGAATTTAGAGAATAAGAATTTAAATCATGAGCTTGTTGCTGAGACAAACTCAAAAGTTAAACCCTTTTCTTTATTATCAATTATTTCCATTACAATAATATGGATGCATTTGAACAATGAATAGAGTTCCCAATATGAAATGTTCATTTATATTAGTAGTTAAAACAAAGGGTTAACAAATATAGTTTTCATATTTTGAAAACTATGCAAACATTTGAAAGTTTATATTTTACATGAATTTGAGATCCTTCTGCAGCATGTAAGATTGTAGAAGTTTTTTCAAAAATTTCAGATGGAACTAAATCTTCTCTCGTAGTACAAATATCAACACCAGAATCAATCATAGCAACTGAATTAATAACATAAGTTTTATTAATCACTAATGTAACTTGTATAAAATATTTCTGAGCAAAATATACTGATATGAAATCTATAAGAAATCATTGTCAATTTTTTCATTGTGTCTAGAAGAAGATGACTCAGGCTTTTCTTCCAAAAAATTTTATTTTGGGAAAATCTTTTTCAAAGAATAAATATTTTCTAACATAGTCATCCTATGCCTTAAATCCTTTATTTCTAATTTCAGTTGATTAACTTCTCTTCTTAAAATATGGATGGTAACAGGTATATTCAAAGAATTTTGATTTATATTGTCTAAAACCTCTTTAAAAGTAAAATTTTGTCTTTTATAGGAGGAGGTAAAGAAAAAATAGTTTTCAATTTTTTGAACATTATTTATTTTTTCATTTTCTAAAATCTTTTTATATTGCGACAAATATTGCTTTCTTTGTTTATCATCCTGTAACTCATTAATTAAATCAAAGAAAAGGTTTTGACTATCAGTCAGAGTAAAAATATTAAAATTATTTACTTCAAGAATGGAAGGAAAATATTCATTTTGGGAACCGGTACAACCATTATTAATAATAATTAGCTTTACAATTATCATCTAAATCTGAAGAATCTGAAGAAGAAATATAATCATCAATATTGTTAGAATCACTATTAAAAGAATTATTATTAATAGGTGAAACGATCAATTCTTATTTTTCTTTATCATTAATAGAAAGACTACTAATTTTTTATAACAAATTTGGGATATTTTTAGCCTTACACTTATTAGCATAATGACCTTTTCTACCACATTTACGACAAGTAATATTCTGTCTAATCCAGTCTTTTACTTCTTGGTCAGTCCTCTTATTTTCTCTTTTCTTTCTAAAAAATTATTTATTAATTTTTTTTATAAAAAGATGATTTATCTTTTTTCTTTTTCTGAACCTTTCTTCTGGCCTTATCAAATGTAATACGACGCTCACTAACATCAAATTGTGTGCAAAAATTACCTAACTCAGTCCTTTGCCTATATTTCTTTATTTGTGCTTTTAATTTAATGTCATTACATAATTTTAAACCTTCATCAGTACAGACAAAAATAATATCACCATAAGGATAATATTGTCATAAGGAACATTTTGTCCATCACAATAAGATTTCAAAGTGAAAATAATTCTTTGAGCAAATAAATTAGGAAGACTAGAAATAATTTTTTCTTTCCAAAAACTAGAATTACAATTAGGTTTTTACTTAACTAGCAAGAAAAGTATCTTTATACCATTTAAAGTGAGAAAAATCACATTTTAAATTCATTAGAAGTTCTTTTTGTACATTGGATATGACCCTTGTGTCTCCAAGAAAATGTTTAACAATATTAGTTATAAGAGAAAAAGCTGCATCAGAAATAGTAGTCTGAACGATATTAATGCCTTCTTGTTTCATAATCGTTTTAGTAGTATTTACAATATCCTGTTTTTGTTGATCAAAAAGATAATTTCTTCACCAACCATTTAAAATTCTAGTAAAACTATATATTACAACATGTACAGCATCCCTTTCAGAGGTGCCTTTGTTTTTCAAAATTTGAATATACATAATCATTTTTCTCAAAGTAGTAAAGACATTTGATATGGAGCTTGATTATCAATATTCCATTCATAAATGGAATGAGCATTGAGACTATCAAGAGGAACAGTACTTTCTAATTCCAAATCTATGGGAGTTGATCTTTGATAATATCTATCTATATGGGAATAATGAGGTTGAAACTGTTTGGGATATTCATATTTTTTGGATTTTCTTTTCTTAAGGGGAAACAGTTTTGGATTTTCGAAAAGTGTCAAATTTTTTGAGAAATTATTGTGTCCAGCAGTCTGAAACATAGAAAAAATTTGATCAAGCTGATCTAGATTTTCATTATGATGAGGAGAAAGAGGAGGAGAAATTTCATGATCTCTAGATTCAGAAATAGTATTGATATTTAACTTTCCTAACTTGTGATTAATTAGAAGTAAACATTCATCAGTAGGAGTAGAAAAAGCATTCAATGGTAATTTATTATCCATTGGTTTAATCGGAGAAGGATGTGATTTAGGAGTAATAGGAATAAGAAATTTATTCTCATCAATGTTAGGAGGACTTCTATCAAAATCAAGATATTCTAAATAATTATTTAATTTAGTAGAAACATTATTCAATTGTTTTGAAATAGTAGATAGATTTAAAACAATATAGTTTCCTTGCTGGGCTAATTTTTTTAAATAAGCTTTGTTTTGATCTAAATAAGGAGTAGCAATACCAACATCATTTAATCTAACTCAGTGTTGGGAGGATGAATAGAACGAATAGTTTTATTTTGACCAGTTTGATCTTTTTTAGATAAAACATAAGTTTCATAGTTATCTTCTAAAATAGAAATATTTAATTTATTATTAATTAAAGATGCTCTATATTCAGCATAAAACCATTTAAAAAACTCAATATAACAAGTAGTAGTTTTAATAAAATCATAATACTTATTTTGAATTTCTTTTTGTTCATTTTTATCATAAAAAGAAAAGAACCAATTTCTAAAATTAACATATTTATCTTGTTGGAAATCCTTAATAGATATTTTTGACATTTCCTTTAATCACATTCATGAGATAGAGTTTCTTTTTTTTTTTTTTTTATCATTTTAAGATCATATCTAGAAGTAGAAGTAGAAGGTGGTTATTCAGCATGATAATTCATTTCAGAACCAATTTTTGTTTCTAAAATATTATTAGAAGAATTTACATCTTTAGGAGTATATAAACCATGTAAAATATGATTATTTTTTCTTGAAGACCTTCAAACTGAAGTTGAGTATCTCTTCGGAAATATAAAGAGTTTGGATTGGATAAAAAAAGACTTTCATTATTTGAAGATGATGAATTAGAATTTCTGGAAAATGCAATAGTCACAATACCAGAAGTGCTTTCACTAGAGCTGAAGAAGAGAAAGGAATAGGTAAAGATGGAGGTGTGATTTTGTCAAAAATTCATTGATCTGGAATAGTAATCTGATCTCAATTCAAAACATGAGGAAATTCTAAATTGGATCTAGTAAGATTTATTTGAATCAAAGGAGTTTTTCTACCAGAATTGATATGTTTAGTTCCAGGGCTCAAAGTATTCATTAGTTTATAATAAATAAGATAGGAGAAATATGAATATTTTCAGTTTAGGTTTCATATCATAACCCTTGGTCTGAATGTTTAGTGAAAGAATATCTACTAAATTTCTATCAGTTAAAGAAACAGAGAAATTTGGATAACTATTAAAATAAATAGGACCATTGCACAAAGAAGATTCTATTAATCGTAATAAAGAATCAGAAAATTTATTGTGTCTAGCATCACGAAGAGCAACAGAAACTGAAATATTTAAACCTTGACGATTTAAAGGTTGTAAAGCAACTTGAACTAAACCAATATACAAAAAATGATAAACAGAAGAAGAAATATGTTGAATATCATTTGGTTGAATTAATTTTATAGTTTCTAAGGTTCCACCAATAGGTATGGTTCTTTCAACGGTTTTTATTTTACAAGTGGATTTAAGTTGAAAAATACTTTTATTATAAATCTCAGAATTTTTTACTTTAGGAATACGCCAATTTTGAAGAGTTTGCTCAATATCAGAAAATTTAAAATTTTCTTCATTTTTAGTACATTTAATTTGAGAAGAAGATGCCGAAGTTACAGATCTTGAAAATAAAGACATAGTAATAAACGTTAACAAAACCTGGAAGAATAACTAGATCTACGAATTAGTCATTACTAGATCAATGCATAACAAGTGTTCATTCTTTTATCTGGAATGCATAACACGTATTTAAACTTTGACAATTTAAAGGTTATAAAACAACTTGAACTAAACCAATATGCAATTAACTATAAATAGAAGAAGAAATATGTTGAATATCATTTGGTTGAAATAATTTTATTGTTTCAAAAGTTTTACCAATAGGTATGGTTCTTTCAACAGTTTTTATTTTACAACTTACCATAGACCGGACCATGTCCATCAAATTTTTATTTCTCCTCTCAGAATTGAGTTGTGTTGTTACCGGTGGAGTTAATTGTGAAACTATTCCACTAGACCTGAGAAACTCATGAAATTCAAACTCAAATCTGGTCCATTTGCCTCCTCCATCTGATCATAAGGCTTTAATACTTTTGCCGAGTTGATTCTCTACTTTAGCCTTAAACTCTTTGAACTTTTCAAAAGTTTCAGACTTGTACATCATTAAGTACATGTAACCATACCTAGAGTAATTATCAGTGAAGGTTACGAAATAACTATAACCACCATGCGTAGTTACACTAAGTGGTCCACATACATCTGTGTGTATGGGGCTAAAAGATCATTAGCTGTTTCATCTTGTCCACAAAAGGTGATTCAATCATTTTTTTGAGGAGAAAGTCTCACAGGGTTGTAATGGTTCAAATTAGAAGAGCTTAATGGCCCTCGTTTTACCATCTTGTCTAGTCTAGATTCCCCAATATGACCAAACCTTAAGTGCTAGAAATTCTTTAGGTTAAAAGTTTCTCTAGTTCTTTACTTAGAGTTGTCATTCATAATGATACTTTGGTTAAGCTCATCAACTTTGAAATTTAGATAATAAAGATCATGAAATAATGTGAACTAGTACCAATTAATTTATTTCAAAAATAAACAAAGCCTATGCTACGATTCCATGCTCTTTTCTTGGCCACTTCTGCATCCTTGCATCTTTTAAGTAAGCATTCTTGCTTCAACTTTGAGATGTGCAATAACTTTTTATCAGGGGTCTACAAGACTCTTTGAAATTCCAGCTTTTTGTCGCAAAATTGTTTGTCACATCCTTGAATTGGACTATGGGGTATACTTTTGAGAATTTGATTATCGCATTCCATATTGCACTTGCATAGAAAGACATAGAACAAATTTGCCCATGTTTCTTTAACACGGTTGTCAACACGAAAATGAATAAAGATTTAAACACAAGAAACAAAAGAAAAAAACAAACATTGAAAGACGGACTCAAATTTTTTTTAAAAAAAAATTAAAAACAATAACACCAAAAGACATAACATGTACTATCATAACAATGAAAGTGCTAAAAATTGTGACTGGACTCTAGTCGAGCTGCCTATGTATCCCGCCTTAGCGAATCAAGTCAACTGTAGTTCACTCTACGAACTGGGAATAATGTAGGCATTGAAATGATAATTTGGGATAGTGTCCTCCCGACAGACGAAATAACAATCTAGGATACTATCCTCCTGATGAACAAAATAGAACCAGTGGATGCTATCTTCCCGATGGACAAAATAGAACCAGGGAATATTGTCCTCCCAACAGACAAAATGGCAATAAGGTATATTGTCCCAATGACAATTCAATTGAAGGTTTAGGTTGTTAAACTGAAATTGAAACTACTTAAATCTGGATGCCCAGGTACGGGACCAAAATTAATAACTTGGGATACTGTTCTCTAGACGGACGATTCACATAAATGCTCAGGCTGTTGAGCTGAAATTTAACTGAAATGAGTTTAAAATTTAAATGTCGAGACTGTTGGACTGAAATTGACAACTTGGGATACTGTTCTCCCAACAAATGATTTACATAAATACTTAGGCTGCTAAGCTGAAATTTGACTGAAATGACTATGAATCGAAATTTAAATGCCCAGGCAACTTGATTGAAATAACTTTGAAATTTAAATGCCCAAGCTACTAGATTAAAATTGACAACTTGGGATAGTGTCATCCCGACGAATGATTCACATAAATGCTCAAGTCGCTGAGCTAAAATTAAAATGACTGAAATATAAATGTTCATGTTGCTGAATTGAAATCTAAATGCCCGGCTTGCTAAACTGAAATTGAAATGACTTTGAAATCTAAATGTTCAGGCTGATGAATTGACATTGAGAACTTGGAATTTAAATGCCCAGGCTGCTCGACTGAAATTGATACAATTTTGAAATTTAAATGCTTAGAATGAAATACTGGAACTGAAATGACTTTGAAATTTAAACAACTCTAAGATTGAATGGTTGGAATTGAAATGACTTTGAAATTAAAACAACTTGAAATCTAGATTTGCCACGGTTTAGTTGGGCATTTCCCTCGATATAATCAAGAATTGAAATATCACCTTAGTAGAATCAAGTGATAGCCATGAATTCGGTAGAGTCGGGCTTCCCTTGGTATAATTGGGGATTGAAATGTCACCTAGGTTTAATCAAGTGGCAGCTGCAGTAGAATTGAGTATTCTACTCAGTATAATCGGTGATAGAAATATCACCTCTGTAGAATTGGGTGATAGCCACGGTAGAATCGGGCATTTCTCTCAGTATATCGAGGATAGAAATGTCACCTCTGTGGAATCAAGAGATTGCCACGGTAGAATTGGCATTTCCCTCTATATAATCGGGGATAGAAATGTCAACTCTATAGAATTGGGTGATAGCCACGGAAGAATCGGGCATTTCTCTCAGTATAATTGGGGATAGAAATGCACCTCTATAGAGTCGGGTGATAGCCAGGGTAGAATCGGGCATTTTTCTCAGTATAATTAGAGATGGAAATGTCACCTCTATAGAATCGGGTGATAACCACGATAGAATCGGGCATTTTTCTCGATATAATTAGGGATAAAAATGCTCAACCATGGTAAAGTTTGACAAAATTGCCACAGCAAAATCAGGCATAGGTTCTCAAGCATTGTCAATTGGGGATAGGGCTACGATAAAATCAGACAGATTCTTAACTACGGTAAATTCGAAGAGATGGCTACGGTAAAATCGGGCATAGATTCTCAACCACAATATAGTCAGGGATATGGCCACGGTAAAATCGGGCAAATAGCCACGGTAGAATCGGGCATAAAATTCTCAACCTTAATAAAATTAGGGAGATTGTCAAAGTATAATCAGGAATAAAAATTCTCAACCATGGTAAAGTTGGGGAGATTGCCATAGTAAAGTCAGGCATAAATTCTAAACCACGGTAAAGTCGGAGAGACAACCATGGTAAAATCAAGCATAGATTCTCAACCACGGTAAAGTCGGGAAGATGGCCACGGTAAAATCGAATAGACAGTCACGATAGAATCAGTTATAAAATTCTCAACCTCGGTAAAATCGAGGAGATTGTCATAGGGTAATTAGGAGGTTCCCACGTTAGAGTTGGGGAAATATAATTTTTCGGACGTAAAAGAAAGTTATTTTTTGAAACTAGAAGCTTAGAAACATCATTGAACACTCTTTCAAAAATTTGACATTCTAGAAAACTTTTAAAGTTTTAAAAATACTTGAAAACTAATTGTGAAAATTTAACTGAGTTTTGAAAATGAAATCAATTGAAACTTTGAAACCTGAGAATCAATAAGCGAGCTAAAATAAAAGCCAATAAAGTGCTTACCACAAAGAAAGGAAGTGAACTTCTGACACCAAACACCCTAAAGAAACCTGGAATCTTGAATTGCTTTCTAAACTTGATATGATGCTTTGCTTGTTGTTCAAAGCAATGTGATAATAGGTATTTATACCTATACTTTTATATGAGATTTTGTCAGTTTTCAAAGTCTTTTTAATGAATTTTTACTGTTTTATGGTTATTTTGAATAAATAAAGGAATTTATATGTCTTTGTATAAAATTGAGTCTTTTTGGGAGCTGAATTGGATTAACCTTTAGCCAATTATAAGGATTATTAGGGGCTAAGGATACTTTTGGGCTGCAGTAATTTGATTTACTAACGATTTATTAAAAGCCCATTGGAGGTAATTAAGTGAAAACCCGAAGCAAAAGAATTCCCGTCACTGATCTGCCAAGGTTTAGTAAAACGGGTGTATCTCATCCGTTCAATGTCCAAATGAGATGATTCAAAATCCTGTGGATAGCTAAGAGATAGGGGTACAACTTTTCTATTTTGAGCTTTGGAAGAATCGCACCAAATCTGGGTCAAAATCGCAGAGGAAATAACTGTAGCTGTTCTAGCAAATTGTTGATTAGAGAAAAAGAAGGAACTTGATATCTTTTGGAGAGCTAAACCATTTTACCCTTATTGAGCACTATATAATCATCATTTTCTGCTGAGAATTAAAGGAGGCCTGCCTTGAAGAGAGGGCCGAACTGCTGCCTTTTTCTCTACTCTCACTTTTTCATTTTTCAACTTTCTTAGGCTTTGTGTTGATTCTAATAGAATCTAGGTTTTAGTATTTTCTTTTCAATAATTGAGGAGGCAATACATCAATCTACCATTAGAGAAGAAGACCGGAAGAGAATGACACTCTCCATTCCCCATTTTCTTCTAGTGGCCGAAACCTCATAGTCATATTAGGGGAGTTTTCTCTCTTCTTTTTGATTGATTGTTATTTTATTTGGTTTCATTGGATTGAATTATGGATTACATGAATTTTCTGGATTTTTATTTCATCATTAGGTGTAGTTAAATCCCTAGATTGGCTAGGGTGATTATTTAATCAATGATGGTTGCATGATCTTACATATGTGGATTGACTATTGATTTTTATCTGGTCTCTTATGCTTGATGTACTTAATGCTTTCATGAACTTGGCCAATTCATGAATTGAACAATCACACAGGGTTAGAATTGAGAGATTTAGTTCTATATTAGGATCATTAAGCATAACTTAATTAACGTCGCTTTGAACAAGCAAATTAAAAGTGGAACTCTTAACCGAGGGAGGTTGATTTCGTGATCCATAGAGTGAGAGTAATGACTAAATAGCTAATGGGAGTAGGTAGATAGTTGTGGAGAGCACTCGAGGGAGGTCTCATAACTAAATTAGAAAACTCTGATCAGTGACAAGAGCATCAATGAATTCAATCCTTATCAATTGAATAAAGCAATCTAATTGATTAAATAGGATCCCTTGCCAATCTATTCATAATCATTCCTTTAGTTTAGTTAATTTGAGTTGATTTTGATAATTAATTTGGTTATTTTAATTTTGGATTTTCATTGTTTTTATGTTTAGGTTTTGGTTTCATTGAATCACAAATTGAATTACTTGGATAAAGTTTGATTTTAGTAATTTAATAGATAGTCGTGATTCTAAAAGTAAAATTATTAGTCCCTGTGGGTTCGACAACCTAAACTTTACACTATATTACTTGATCACGACCCGTACACTTGCGGATACAAATCGCATATACATAGAGAAGTGATCAAGTTTTGGCGCCGTTGCTCGGGGATTAGTTTATTTTTGCTAGAATTATTTGGCTACTATTGAGTGAATTAATTTGACTTTAATTCAAGTTTTTTTTTTCTTTATTTATTGCTTTCGGTTTTAATTATTTAATTAAAAGAAAAAAAATTATCAAAATTTTGTTTTCATTTATTTTATTTTTGATTTATTTTTATTTTAATATTTTGTTATTTTGTTTTGTTATTTAGTTTTAATTAATCAATTTAAAATTTATTTACACATTACAGAGGTGTTCTAGTTTAATATTTGTACTTAATTTTTGGGATTTTGCAGTGAATGCAAAGAGCCCATAAGCAATCACTTGAACTGGAAGATCCTGAAATTGAAAGGATCTTAAGAAGGAAATTAAGACAGCAAAGAATGGCTAGAGTACCATCTGCACAAGGAGACAAACAAATCAACAATCCAATGAATCAAGGCCAACAACAAAATCAAGGGCAAGGACAAAGAGTCCTTAAGTACTATTACACTCTTATCATCAATGACTAAAGAACTATTTGAGAATAAGAAGGCAACCGATCGATGCAAATGATTTTGAACTGAAACCTGCCCTAATCCAAATGGTCCAGCAAAACCCATTCCATGGTTCACTGACAGAAAATCCAAATCTTCCCTTGAACCGATTTCTGTAGTTGTGCGCCATAATAAAAATGAACTGGGTACCTGATGATGTAATAAGACTAACTTTGTTTCCATTTTCTTTGATAGATAGAGCTCAGAGTTGGCTCCAATCAATTTAACTAGGAAGCATTGCAACTTGGGTCGAGCTTGCGCAAAAATTTTTAATGAAGTTTTTCCCACCATCCAAGACTTCCCAAATAAGAAGCAAGATTGCTCAATTTCAATAAAGGGATTTTGAATCTTTATATGAAGCTTGGGAGAGATTCAAGGAATTACAAAGGCTATGTCCGCAGTGTGGATACGAGGTTTGGTTTCAAACTTAGGTATTCAATAATAGACTAAATGAGAAAACAAGAAATACCGTACATGTAGCCTCTTTACAGGAGGAACTTTGCTTTCAAAAATAACTGAAGCAAATGACTTGATAGAAGAGATGACTAAAAATAGCTATTAATGACCAAATGAGAGAAATCAAGGGAAAAAAGCAGCTGGAGTGCTTGAAATTGACGAACTCACTGCAATTAAGGCTCAATTGGCAGCTTTGACATCATACATGGCAAATATGAACCAACAACAAAGGCAATACTCTAATCCCAATTTAGGAAATGAGATTGAAGATGTTAACTTTGTGAATAATAGGTAGTATGCATTTAGACCAAATAATAACTTGCCTAATTATTATATTTCTAACTTAAGAAATCATGAATTATTTTCATATGACAATGACAGAAATGCTTTGCAGGCACCTCCAGGTTTCTGAAACCAACCAAGATGCCAATAGTTCCAGCAGGGTTTTGATCAGAGAAAATCAAGTGTTGAAGAAAACTTAGCCTTATTCATGGTCGAAACGAGAGAAAGATTTGCTAAAACGGATGAGAGATTAGAGATGAATTGGGCATAGGAGTGAAAAATTTGGAAACTCAAGTGGGACAAATTGCCCAAGCTATCAAGGAGTTAAGTTCACGCATTCCAAGAAATTTTTCCAGTGACACTGCAATATACCCGAGAGAGTGCAAGGCTATCACCTTGAGGAGTGGAAAACAAATTGAGAACTCTAAAATGAAGGAACTTGAAGAGAAAGAGCCTAAGGAAGAAAAGAAGGAATCTAAGGATAAGGAAGAAGAGACAGTAGTGCAACCAAAAGAGAAGGAACCATATAAGTATCGTCTTGGTACGATCACTTTAACGGATAATCTGCCTCTCTTTAAACCAAGGTTACCTTATCCTTAAAGATTCCAGAAGAAGAAATTGGATGAACAGTTCTCAAAATTCCTGGAAATGTTCAAGAAAATCCAAATTAACATTCCTTTAGCTAAAGCTTTAGAGCAGATACCGAACTGTGTGAAGTTCATGAAGTGTTGACAAAGAAAAGAAAATTAGAGGACTATGAGCCACAGTGAAACTTACGGAAGAATGTAGTGCAATTCTTCAAAGGAAGATTCACAGAAGCTAAAAAATCCCAAAAGTTTCACTATTCCCTACATAATCGGGGAACTACATTTGACTGGGCGCTATGTGACTTAGGAGCAAGCATAAATCTCTTGCCCTGCTCGGTCTTTTGTATATTAGGGTTGGGAACTGTGGCACCAACCACAATTACACTCCAACTGGCTGGTAAATCCTTAACATATTCTAAGGGAATTATACAGGATGTGCTGGTGAAAATCGATAAGTTTATTTTCCCTGTGGATTTTGTGATCCTGGATATGGAAGAAGATCGGGATAGCCCAATTATATTGGGAAGGCTGTTCTTAGCCACTGGAAGAGCAATCATAGATGTGCAAGAAGGAAGTCTTACACTTCGTGTAAACAATGAAGAGGTTAATTTTAACATCTTTAAGGCCATGAAGTGTATAGACGACCTAACTTCTAGTAATAGGGTAGTTACAATTCAATCCTATTTACTGTTAATGAAGTGGTGGAAGAGGTAAAAGAAAAAGATCTTCCTAGAGATGAAGATTTTAAGGAGGAAGAAGATCAACAAGAAGAGAAAGGGGTTGAAGATAAGAAAGAAGTGTCAACCACTTCTGGTGAAGGTTTATTTCTCAATTCACTTCCAAACCACCTACGATATGTATTCCCATGTGAGAACAAAACTCTGGCAATGATTGTTTCAATGAATTTATCTGACGAGGAATTAGATAAGTTGATGAAGGTGTTGAAAGAGCGTAAAGGAGCCTTAGCATGGTCGATTGATAATATCAAGGGAATAAGCTTTACCATTCGCATGCAGAAGATTTTGATGGAAGATAACTTTAAACCATCACTTGAGGCTAAAAGAATATTAAATCTTGCAATGAAGGAAGTAGTCAAAGCGAAAATGCCAAAACTGCTAAAAGCCATCATCATTTATGCAATCTCTGACAATACATGGTTAGCCCGGTCCAAGTATTGCCGAAAAAAGTGAGGAATTGAATAGTCACAGAAAATGAAAAAGGTGAAATTATTCCTTCCAGGATAGTTACTGGTTGTCGTGTTTGTATTGACTATAGAAAGTTGAACAAAGCCACACGCGTGTACCATTTCCCACTTCCGTTCATTGATCAGATGTTGGATAGATTGGCAAGTTATAGGTTCTATTGTTTCCTACATGGATATTCATGATACAATCAAATTGCCATCGCTCCAGAAGATCAAGAAAATACCACGTTCACATGCCCATTTGGTACTTTTGCCTATAGACAAATACCATTTGGATTGTTTAATGCAACTTTCCAACGTTGCATGATGGTGATATTCTCTGACATGGTTGAAGAAATCATGGAGGTTTTTATGGACGACTTTTCAGTATTTGAAAACTCATTCGATAATTGTCTCCATAATCTGTCGCTAGTGCAACAGCATTGTGAAGAGAAGAATTTGGTCCTGAACTGAGAGAAATCCCATTTTATGGTGCGAGAAGGCATTTTCTAAGGGCATAATCGGGTTTCGTCGAAAGGGATAGAAGTGGATAAAGCAAAGATTGAGGCAATTGAAAAACTTCCACCACCTATAAATTTGAGGGGTATTAGGAGTTTTCTAGGCCATGTGGGGTTTTATAAGAGACTTATAAAAGATTTTTTCAAAAATAGTTTCTTACTTGAGAAGGATGCACCATTCATTTTCAATGATACATGCTTCAAAGCTTTTGAGAAGATTAAAGAGAAGTTGATCTCAGCACCCATTAGGTGGTACCAGACTAGGAAGACCCATTTGAGATCATGTACAATGCTAGTGACTATGTCGTTGGTGCAGTGCTGGATCAAAGAAAAGACAAGATCTTTAGAGCAATTTATTCTGCAAGTTACACATTGAATGATGCTCAATTGAACTACACCACAACTGAAAAAGAGATGTTAGCAGTGGTATTTGCATTGGATAAATTCTGAGCATATCTCTTACTAACAAAGGTGATCATATACACTGATCATGTCGTTCTAAGGTACCTTATCCCAGTTTGCAAAATAAGATGCCAAACCTCACTTGCTCCGCTGGATACTGCTTCTTCAAGAATTTGATTTTGAGATCAAGGACAAAAAGGTTCAAAAAATGTAGTGGCAAATCATTTGTCAAGGATAGAGAACGAGGTTGAAAATGAAGACTTTGATATACAAGAGTGTTTCCCTAATAAACAACTCTTAAATCTGGGGGTAAAAATGCCATGGTTTGTAGATATTGTTAATTACTTGGCACGTGATGCCCTTCTCCCAAATCTATCCTATCAACAAAAGAAAAGATTCTTCCATGAGGTGAGATTCTACCTATGGGATGACCCAGTTATGTATCGCAGATGTGCAGATCAAGTGATTAGCAGATGCATCCCAGAAGAAGATGTTGAAGGAATCTTGAAACAATGTCACTCTTCTTCTTATAGAGGACATTTTGGACCAACACGTACAGCAGCAAAAGTACTTCAATCAGGATTCTACTGGCCAATAAGTTTCAAGGACTGCAATGGTCCAGTAATATTTCAAGAAGGCACGAATTGCCCTTGACGAACATCTTAGAACTCAAAATCCTCGATGCTTGGGGGATCGACTTCATGGGTTTGTTCCCCCTATCGAATGGTTACTCTTTTATCCTTCTTGTAATGGATTATGTTTCGAAGTGGGTTGAGGCAATAGCAATGAACACAAATGATGCAAAATTCATAGTGAAATTTCTTCAAAAGAATATATTCATTAGGTTTGGCACTCCTAGGACTATAATCAGTGATGAAGGCACCCATTTTTGCAATAAAATCATGCATGCCTTATTGATGAAATATGGAGTCCAGGATAAAGTGGCTTTGGCATATCACCCATAATCAAATGGCCAGGCAGAAGTTTCCAATCGGGAGATAAAGTCAATTTTGGAAAAAAAGGTCAATTCAAGTAACAAGGATTGGGCCATAAAGCTAGATGATACACATTTGACCGATAGGACCGCCTTTAAGACTCCCATTGGAATGTCATCATACCGACTCATTGATGAAAGCTTTGGTAAACCTTGTCACTTAACAGTAGAAATAGAGTGTAAGGAATTTTGGGCCATAAAGAAGCTAAACTTTGATTATGATGCCGCTGGTGAGAAGAGACTTCTGTAACTGAATGAGCTTGATGAGTTTAGACTAGAAGCTTATGAAAGTACAAGGTTGTACAAGGAAAATTCCAAGAAGTGGCATGACCAAAGAATTCCAAGGAGGGATTTTCAACCAGGACAAAAAGTGCTATCTTTTATTCACAGTTGAAATTATTCTCGGGAAAGCTTAAGTCAAGATTGTCGGGACCATACATGATCACCAAGGTTTATCCCTATGGAGCAGTGGAACTCTTGGATAAGGAATGAAAGATTTTCAAAGTCAATGGACAAAGGTTAAAACATAACTTCCAAGATCAAAAGGAAGAAAGTGCTTATAACCTTAAGCTTAGATATGCAAAAGACTGAAAGTAGCACTGTCTAGCTAGAGATAGTAAACCTAGAGTTGCTTGGGAGGTAACCCAACTAAGGAAATTACTTTCATGTCATCCTTATCTTTATTTTGATTTTGATTTTTGTTTCGCAATTAATTATTTTTCGATATTTCCAAGTTTTCAATTCAAATTTCTCTTATTTTTGAAGAAAATAAATTTTATTAATGTTATTTTTAAAACTTTACTTTCAAAAATAAAATTATAATTTTAGCTTAAATTTTTGAAATTTTGATTTTAATTGTACCAATTTTTAAAATTTTCTTTTGTATGAATTAGAGAATTGGACACACGATCAATCATACAAAATGTAGAAAAAGGAAAATTGGAGGAGAAAAAGCAAGAAAAATTTTCTTGGCACACTCATGGTGGTGGTCGAATTCTTCAACAAAAAAAATAAGGGAGTTTTTCTTTTTCTTTAATTGATTTTATCATTATTAGGAAGTCTTCCTTGATTTGGATTTTTAATTTGAATCAAGAACCAATTAGGATTAAGATTTGTTAAGTTTCCGATTCCTAATAAGTAACTAAATTATTGAGACTCTGCTTTCCTAATCCTATTAATATTACCAATTAGCTATTCATTAGCATTAGGAAAGAGTTTCTTGCACTGTATTATAAATAGATGAGATAAACCAATTCCCACACAACAAAGAAAAATTGACAACCACCCTACATCCAACGAAAAATTTTTTTGTGGCTCTCTTCCTCCAATTTTTTTCTCGTTGGCCGAAAGTTTTCCTAAGTTTCTTCTCAATAATTTCTTCAATTCTTGTTTCTCAAGTAAGTAAATTCTTTTACTTCTTGATGCTTGTTCATGGTTAAATATTGAAGAATTTGTTAAGAAGAGGATATGCATGAGGCAATATACAGTATCTATGTTTTGATTCCATTCACGGAATTCATGTTACTTTGGGGTATAATATTGTGCTTATTTGATTTGAATTAACGGAATAATATTTTCAAGTAACATGATGGCCAAAAATAACTATGAATGTTGCTAGAAATTACTTCACAATTTTCGGCCAACCCATATTAAAGTGGGCAGCAACATTTTTTTGTAATTTTCAGCCATGTTATTGAGTTATAGATGTTTCTCTTGAATTACTTTGTGCATAAAGCATGCAGGAATTTTTGGATTAATGCTGAATTTTTGTTACCCAAATTTTCGACCAGCTCAAATACACATGGTCAGCAACTATTTAATATTTTTCAGCCTTAATATTGAGTTTTTAAATGCAAAAATTGTGAAAAATGCATGCTGGAATTTTTTATAATGTGCTGAAAATAGTGATTTGGAGCACAAAGATGCTTGAAGGATGTTGAATTTTTGAACTTTGGTGATGAAAATGTGAACTACATCATATTATAGAAGTTCCGTGTTTATTTCAGAACATGCTTGCATAATTCTTTTGCTGGTTTACTCCATAACTTCTTGCATAAGTTATTCATCATGAGGGAAGTAAAGTTTTGATGAATATAGACCAAGCATAGTGTTGGCCACAGCGTAGATTTTTTTCTATGTGCCTTAATTTTCTTTTCTTACATATTTTGTAGGTGCTATAAGAATGGCACGCCTAAGACACACGGTGAGGAAGAACACTAGACATCGCTATAGCTATATGAACCACATCCGTAACATGTGTCTAGGTCGAGGCTCCAAAATTGATCCAATAACTTTGACGTCAGAATAAGACTCCAAGGCTATTGAATACAGCACCAATAATGAATCATGGTCTGATGATGAGATTTATCCCAAGGATGATAGCGAGTAGGAGGATAGTCAAAAATAGTTTTTTATGATTATCCAATAGAAGATGAGGAGGAAACCGAGGATGGGTCGGACAATAATGAAGCTCTGTTTAAGATGGGAAATTCTAAGCATAATGATGGCAACTCAATGCCAAAGGACCCAATGCCAGTCGACCTAAATCAACCTCTGGAGGAGAAGGATACCATAGACCAGAACAAGGGAAAGGCACCCATGTGCCTACCATACCTACTACTTGGCCAACCTCAGCAAGCTAAGGAAGAAACTCCATTTGCCCGAGCAAGGATGTGGATCCCTACAGTATTTCGAACACTGGAAAGGATATGGGATGACAAGTTTGAAGAAGAGCTAAAAGCTGACCCTGCATTGTTCGTCAAGGCATTATTTGACTTAGGGATGCATATGACCTCCTCGAGATTCGAGTGGAGGATCTCAAATATGTGACCATGAAAAAGGACAAGGCTCTAGCTTCTACAAGCCAATTGCCACAGCAGTATACCACTGAAAGTCTGCAAAATGTTATAAAGAACATGGAAGCACGAGTTCAGTTCCTTGATGCCCTTGAAACCAGAAATGGGACACCATACAATGTACCGTCATGCACACTCCAGTGTCATATACTCCTATTGACCATGGGTTCCAAAGACCTCCACATTCCTACAGCCCTCAAGGCAACTCATCCAAGCACATTCCAAAGGGTACACTCTACCCAACCCGTCTTTTTCAGTCCCCTTAGAGTTTATGTTTTCACACCTTCAAACATTGAGGACAATGTTTAATTTTAAGTTTGGGGTGTGGGTAGAAAAATTTTATTTCTAACTTTCTTTTTATTGAGTCAAAAACTTTTATTTTTAGTTTCATTTCTGGTTCAATTTTCATTTTTCAAAAATTTTTCAAAAAGTTGTCTTTTTGAGTCAAAAATTCAGTACGAATTCCTTGATTAGTTTTTGTTGAGTCAAGTAAGAAAAGTTTAATCACAATTAGGACTAAGCCAATGATAAATTGCCGTGATTATGTGCTTAATTATTTATGCACTATTTGATGTGTCTTAATTGAATCTATAATGCCATGTCAAGTAGTTTACATAAATCTTTTACCGTGCACTTAATTATGACAAATCTAGGTCATGAAATTTCATGCTATTATTTATAAGTGTTAATTTTTACATTATTAGGAGATCATCATAGGCCATCTTTCATTATGTTTGAGCTTCTCATACCTACCTAATTTATAATATTCCCTTTAGAAACTACTATTTGAGATTTAAGCCTATTTCTTTGATAGCTACATTACAAGGCATGTATTCCATTCAAGAATATCATTGTATATCCTTTCTGCTTGGCCCATTATCATATACTTGGGTTCATATTTTAAGGGTGTTGGAATATCAAAAAGAAAGTTTGTGATGTGAATTATGCTACTTATTTGAAAAAAATGAGATGTGTAAGAGAAAAAGAGAGTACAACAGTAAAACTGGGTAGTCTAGAAAAATAAATGTGATTTTTTTCGGCCAGAGAAGATAAGAAAATTTTTGAACAATTATATGGCTAATTTTTTGACAACCCCATTATTTATTTGAGGTTATAGTTCATTAAAAGTTTGGGAGTTGCTTTCTTTTGTGGCATGTGCATTGTATATTAAGGAGGTTTTATTGAGGAAGTATGGTTGAAGAGAGAGTATGGAGAACATTATGTGAGGTGGGTTTTGAGGCTTACACACACATACATGGTAATTTAACTTACTTTTTATATCCATATATTACCTACCCTACCCTGCCCTAAGCCAACGATACATGCCAATAAAGTCCTTTGTGATCTTAATAGTGCATAATGAGTTGCACGAGTAGATGGTAGTATGAGCTAAATTCGTGGTTGAGATTTTCAGTTAAGTGTCCATGGTCATTTTTCTTAATTGAAGCTTAACATGGTTAGTTTTGATTTGGACATACTTGTTAGTGCTAGTTAGGTGATTTTGAGGCACTATCCTCCAATTTGATTAAAGCTCACTTGATTGTGAGTCTTTTTTTTTTTTTCTCTCTTTTCCTTGTTAGCTTGAGGACAAGCAAAATATCAAGTTTGGGGGTATTTGATAATAGGTATTTATACCTATACTTTTATGTGAGATTTTGTTAGTTTTCAAGGCCTTTTTGATGAAGTTTTATTGTTTTATGGTTATTTTGGGTAAATCAAGCAATCTCGGTGTCTTTGTATAAAATTGAGTCTTTTTGGGGGCTGAATTCGATTAACTATCAATAAGTGGGCTTAACCTTTGGAATTATAAGGATTATTAGGGCTAAGGATACTTTTGGGTTACAGTATTCGATTTATTAATGATTTATTAAGAAGCCCACTAGGAGGTAATTAAGTGAAAACCCGAAGCAAAAGAATTCCCATCACTGATATGCCAAGGTTTAAAAAAATGGGTGTATCTCATCCGTCCGATGTCCAAATGAGATGATTCAAAATCCTATGGACAGATAAGAGATAGGGCTACAACATTTCTATTTGAGCATTGGCAGAATCGCTCGAAATCAGTGTCAAAATCGAAGACAAATTCACTGCAGCTGTTCTGGAAAATTGCTGATTAGAGAAAACAAAAGGAACTTGATATCTTTTGGAGACTCCAATCAAAGATAAACCTTTTTAACCTAATTGAACACTATATAATCATAATTTTCCGCAGAGAATTAAAGGATACCAGCTTTGAAGAGAGGGCCAAACTGCTGCCTTTTTCTCTACTCTCACTTTCTCATTTTTCAACTTTCTTAGGCTTAGTGTTGATTCTAGTCTTGTTTTTAGTATTTTCTTTTCAGTAATTGAGAAGGCAATACATCAATCTAACATTAGAGAATAAGAAGACTGAAGAGGCCAACATTCCCTTCCCCATTTTCTCCTAGTAGCCGAAACCTCATAGTTACATTGGGGGAGTTTTCTCTCTTCCTTTTGATTGATTGTTATTACATTTGGTTTCATTGGATTGAACTATGGATTATGTGAATTTTCTGGATTTTATTTGATCATTATGAGTAGCTAAATCCCTAGATTGGCTAGGGTGATTATTTAATCAATGATCGTTGCATGATCTTACATATGTGGATTGATTATTGATGTTTATCCGGTGTCTTATGCTTGATGTACTTAATGCTTTTATGAACTTGGCCAATTCATGAATTGAACAATCACATAGGATTAGAATCGAGGGAATTAGTTCTATGTTAGGATCATTAAGCATAATTTAATTAGCCTCGCTTTTAACAAGCAAATTAAAGGTAGAACTCTTAACCGAGCGGGTTGATTTCATGATCCATAGAGTGAGTGGAATGACTACCTAGCTAATGGGAGTAGGTAGATGGAAAGGTTGTGGGGAGAACTTGAGGGAGGTCTCATAACTAAATTAGAAAACTCTGATTAGTGAGAAGATTATCAATCAATTTAATCCTTATCAATTGAATACAACAATCTAGTTGACTAAATAGGATCCCTTACCAATCTATTCATAATCATTCCTTTAGTTTAGTTAATTTGAGTTGATTTTGATAATTAGTTTGGTTATTTTATTTTCGGACATTCATTTACTTTTATGTTTAGGTTTTGGTTTCATTGAATCACAATTTGAATTACTTAAGTTTGATTTTAGTAAATTAATAGATAGTCATGATTCTAAAGTAAAATTACTAGTCCCCGTGGGTTCGATAACCCGAACTTTACACTATATTACTTGATCACGACCCGTGCACTTGCGGATACAAATCGTATATACCTAGAGAAGCGATCGCAGTGTACCTGTACAAGATGGAGGGAATGCACAAAATGTCTTTCTTTTCAAAACAATGATATTAGTATAATGAGAGGCCAAAACATCAGTATCCAATTCGTAAAGAGTTAAAGGGCACATTACTCGATTTTCAGATATACCCCATAGATTTATCGCCACATCTTAAAATGATTTGTTGAGCATCACTAAACTGTTGAGCCTTATCATGATTTGACCTAGTTTGCAATTAAAACTCTACTTCAAAAAATTGCCCCAATTTTTAAATTTTGCTTCAGAATTTTCCCATTGAAATCTTCTAGCTGAAAATTCAAAATATGAATCCAGGTTCTATTATTCGCTTCAAAAAATTGCATTACTTTTTAAATCTTGATTCAAATTTCTTCCCAATGTAATCTTCTAGTTCAGTAACCAGAAAAAAAAAAAAAGATCCAAACCCTGCTATTTGCATCAAAATTTGGTATTCATACACTGCAAAATCTTAAGATGATTCATTCTTGATACTACCTAAAAAGATGCTCCATGAGTATGTGGAGGAAAATATACAAAAAAAAAAAAAAAAACATACGCTAAACAAATGATATATTTTAAAATAAAGGGAAATGGAACTCTGCACTTTATATGAAAATATTGACAACCATAAAACATACTTGTCATAGAAATCACATCATGAGTCTTTATGACAAGATGAATTGTGGTAATTCACTCCTTTACCGAGGTCGATGCTTGGGAAAAACAAACCTATTGTATGGATTTTGTCAGGGTTGTAATACATATGAGAAAATGATAGCCTAACCTTTCAATTTTTGTGATCGTGTCAATGCTTGTGCCGATCTTGTGACTAATTTGATTCTTGTCGACTCATCACCACATCTTGATGAAAGCAAGTAGTTCTCTACCTCTAATACTACAAGTAAATAGTCAGCACATGAGCTTTATTAGCCAGAAGAGATATCTAAAACTATACATTATGGGACATATCCTTGTGATCACTAGAAATAGATGGACCTAAAAAGACTTGGTTGTTGTGATTGCCATGAAAGAAAAGTCAGTAATAGACTTTATAGGCTTGCAACGTTTCTAGAAAGAGATAGTTAAAAATTACATTTTCTAGCAGGGAATTCTGCACCTTTGATTGCTTATTGATTCAAAAAAGTTGCCCTAGTGTTGGGCTTCAAAATCGTTCAAAACCAGAAGTGGGCATCTAAACATTACATTGCTCTCTGCTCTTTTAGACTTCCGTCTAACACCCCGTAGATAAGTGACTGCACTTGAACTCAAATCATACTTTCACATTATTGGTGCATTTGTCACGCTAAACCACTAGATTTCAAAATTCACCTTGTCACATCATTAGTGCATTTTCCAGACTGAGTCACTCCACTTGATTTTTGACTTTTGATTGATTTCCCCTTCTTACCTCTTTTTTTTTTGGTTTTTTGAAAACTCACCTCTTGTGATCTTTTATACAAGAAATGCCATTCTTATCTGAATAAATCTTCAAATTCTTTCCCCCCAGTTTAAGGGTGTAATCAATAGGTGCATATGAAGCGAAATATTCATCTTTGGAGGTTTAAAGGGAATGCAAGGGATGAACAGTGTATAAGTAATAGAAATGAATTACTGGCCAAAACATCATTCTAAACTCTCATGACAACCAATGTAAGTAATGTATGGTCAAGACTAGAATTACTCAATTTCATCATTTTGAGTTCCCTAGTGTAGAGGTGTGATCATTAAGGACTTTATTGAAATGAAATTGTCGTGTCTGATGGCTCAAAAGGGAAAACAAAGGGTATATTGTGTTTGGATAGAGAAATGAATGCTAAAAGCGTCATCCGAAATTCTCATAACAATTGAAGCAAAGAACACATCCTGCTTTCAAATAGATGTGGCATGAGTCAGCCTAGACAAACTTTTACCTTCTTGAAAAATTGCCCTAGTATGGGTTGGGTTGGCAAGGTAATTGATCAAACTGTATCTACCAACTTTGAAATTTTGTAGATTGGCTAAAGGTAGATAGTGCTTGGCTATTGGATTTTCTCTTATGAAAGTGCTTAGGTCAAAATTTTCATAGCTCATGCAGTGAATTTAAATAGCCAAAAATATATATGAGAATTGCATGTATAAGGACATGAAGGTTTCTCTTTAGCTCAATCTTGTTCTTCAAGGCTCATTCCAAAGTTTGCACATGACACAAAACTAACACTAGTATGAAATATAACTATACAACAATGACAACATAAAATGCACAAAACTTTTGAAATGAAATGTTTTTATATGTATACTATGTACGAACAATGAATTGATCACTTATACAGCATGAATGTGACCCTAAGACTGTAAATCAATAACAAAAGCAATAGATTTCGTCCTCAGACTGATTTTTACTAGCATACTTGTGCCTTGTGAATTGCGGGGATCTATGACATATCGAGTAACACCCTTAGATTTTCAAAATCTTTGAAAACTTTGCAATAGTAAGATATAAATTTTTTTTTTAAATAAAATCTCTCTAGCTCCTCCCTTTTTAACAACTTTTGGATGAATGTAAGTAAAGAGGAAACAAAAGAAAAAAAAAATTGAATCAGTAAACAAATTAAAAGTCGATATGCATGTCCTATGGGGGAGCCCTTATTATTAAGTTGGGTCTTATGCCAAGGGTTGGCCTAACATTAAAGTGCAATCCTTCGGAGTAGGTACTATATAATACCTGATGGACCCAACTTACCGCTTGTCAATTCTTGATCAATCGCCTCCATCTAATAAGAAGTGTAGCAGCTTCATTTTCTGGAGATACTCTTGGAAAATAGGAGAAGTTTCAAATAGATTGATCAATTTATATGACTTATGAAGAGGTACACAAGGGAAATGAATGGATCAAAAATATATGCACCTCAAACAAAGGGTTGTGATAGGATGGACACATTTGGTAAGTCATGAAATATAGGATAACAAAAGACTCGAAGGCATCATATTTACTTGTAGGAAGATAATCAATACCTTTGTCATTGGGTAATGGAGTCCTAGAAAAACTATGTTTGAATGGTTTGGGTATTTTGAATAGCTCATAACAAGAACAGAGAATTTGCTCAAATGACTTGAGACATGCCACGTATTCTGTATATTTTTTACTAGTGTCTCATCCATTGGGCTGTGGAGTTTATGAGAACTTTTGTCTGAATGGAACAGGTAGTTAGGATAGTCTGCCAAAGGTTGGTGACATTTTCTGATTTGACCTTCACTCGATCACCCCGAACTATTTTACAATTTACTTAACCTATGAGTAACTTGCAATCAAAATTTGGCTTTGGTTATTTGTTCTAGAATGAGTACACACTCATTTAATCTAAATCTTGAACTTAGTGTCCACATGCTTGGGATTTTACCATGTTAAGATGGCCAAATGATGATTATCAAACCTCATATCCTATTAAATTAAACAAGTGCTTGATTTGTGCTCTCATGCCGCTTGATTTTGAAGAGATCCTGAATTTGTGTCCTTACCTTGTACGCTACCCCTTTGGATGATACAAAATTTATAAACATGCATGTCTTATTGGGTTAGGTACACAAGATAAATGGGATGGCTTATTCCTACCACAGGATATCCGAAATGGTATTTTGTCTATGGCTTATGCGTGATGCCAGTTATTAGTCCCAAGCGCATAAAAATGTGAAAATCTAAACATCACTAAAATGAAATGTGATGTACCATAGTCGTAATAACTTCACATACAAACATGAATTTACAAAGAAAAAGTCCTATGGGGTACAAACAAGAGTTAGGGATAAATATTCTTTTTTAAACTATACAACACTAGAAATGTACAAGGCTTTAAAAAGCAAACTCACATTTGTACAACTCGATCTAAGGGTACAATAGATGACAAAATCAGTCCTAAGGGGTTATATGTTGAACTCACATTGACCCTAACTTTGGTGTCATTTTGACCTTAAGACAAAAAAAAATGCAATTCACAAATAACAAATATTGAAACATGCAATATGAGGAAATTTGATAGTGATCCCCAAAAGAGAATTTTGCCAAAGAATCTTATTCTAGGGCTTATGAGATGTAAAAAATAATAAATAAAGAGAGTAACAATAGAAAATCAAAATATCGTAAAAGTAAAATTAAAAACATACACAATGATTATCCCTCCCGTTGTGCCTAGTGTCCTATTTGGGATCCGTGAAGCTCTATCCTATAGTTAATCTACATGTTGCATGAGTTTAGATTTACTAATGCAATCTAAACTACACAAAGGTTTGTGGTTCCTGAGCCTTCAGACTGAGGGACCCGAAAGGAAGCATTTTTGTCAATTCCAAGGGTCCAATGTCGGTGGTTCGACTTGGACCCATTCAACACCGATACAGGAGCGTCGCGACCTGTATCCGCGCGCCTATGTAAGGTCTGAATCCTAAAAAAGAAGTAGGGACAATGCCAGTGATTCTGCAGATGAATGATGCATGTTGTGTCTCCTGAAGGTGAAGGGATTCAAGTTATCTACCATTTACATAAGCTAGAGAGTGCTAAAAAATATCAAAATATGAAATAAAAAAATTAGAGTATAAAACATAAATGAATTAATACCAAAAAATAAATGTATTAGGAAATTTAAACAAAACACATACAAATTATAGATATGCCAACAAAACACACACATGCGCGCGGAGCACACACATACACACACACATACACACACACACACATTTATATATATATATATATATATATATGAAAAAAAACCCTAAACATCCAAACTCAATATAACAAAAGGTTAAGATATAGGAAACTTGATCAAATCGAGTGCTCGGACTCCCTAGTTTTCCCAGTCGAGTTGCCAAGCTATTGTGCCCCATTTTTTGGTGAAAAATGAAATAATAAGTATAAAGAATAAGTATAATATTAGTACGAAAATATGGTCTAAAATGGGACTTTTAAAAGTGATATTAGAAAACCCTAAAATAATCTAGAATAGGGTTTTGCAAAAATAGATAAATAAATAAACAATGGAGCCGCCACTCGGTGTGTGAAGTGCATCGGGACACTAACCCAAACTAAAGGAAAAGGAAAATTCCTAAGGGTTGACGGAAAATAAAAAGAGCTTAAAACCTTAAAATATAATAAATAAATAAATAGGTAAAAATAAATAAATTAGAAACCCCACATTATATGGTTTGCAGTCCTAGTCTATGAAAATAAAGGAAAAGAATTCAGGAGTCCTATTGAGGAAAGGGAAGGTTAGAATACTCTACGGGTAACCTAGGCACCCTTTCATTCTCGGTAAAATCGGTTGCAAGATTTAATTCATATTTCCTTAAAATTAACCCCATTTTATATTAAGTTTGGATAAAAATAAACATGAAGTAATTAAACAGCAAAAGTGCACATAGAAAGCATAGGAAATGGGAAACTCACTGTGCCAGGGTTGGAATAACACAATAGGGAAAGGAACACGAACAACAATATTTACAAGGAATAAATATACTAGACAAGCTAATAAACATATAAGCACATAAAGCATGCAATCACATAAAACATAATATTCTAACATGGATATCCTAACAAAGGTGATAAACATATAGCACAAATCCTATCTAATACAATAGGCTTAAACCTCTTTTACAAACGTTGCCCCATCTCTGGGGTCAACGCCTATGCATACCTATATAAGGCATTACCCTCTAATTAAATAATCTAAAAAAATAGTAAATGAACAAAACTACATGAAGAAAAATAAACAATTAGCAAGTAAAAACACATATTGCACATAAGAGAGTTCATAAATGTACCTCTTAGAACGCAAAAGTGTTTATGGTTCTGATCATAACCAAAGATGGACATACGGGTTAAAAGTATGTCCTCCCTTCTATCCTAACAGTAACAATGCTAAGAAGACTTCTTTAAATAATCATGACTCGAACAAGAACTAGAATAATAAAAGCAATATAAATAACTAAAAATGAGCCCACAATATCAAAAAGAGAACTAAATGATTGAAAGGAAAGGGACTTAATTGAAACAAAATCTAAACTTTAGAGACCAAATTACAAAATTTATAAACAACTAAAACGAGGCAAAAATACAAAAAAAAAAATTTTAATGCCATGATGACAATTAATACAGAACAGAAACTCAACTAGAACCAATCTAAACTTCTAGGGATTTAATTGCAAAACCTACAAAGTCTTGAAAGGGTCAAAATACGATTTCAAAGAAGTTGAATGTCAATAAATATAACTTACAAAAGTTTAGGGACCCGATTGTAATTCTAGAAAGTTTTTGGGGTCAAAAATATAGTTTTGAAAAGGTTTGAGGACTAAAAGTTTTATTACATAAAATTTTAGTGACTAAAGTGCAATTTTAGAAAGTTTTAAGGATTAAAATACAATTTTAGAAAGTCGTAAGGACTAAAATATAATTACAAAAAGTTTCAGCGACAAATATAATTATAGAAAAATTTAGGGACTAAAATACAATTACAATAGGTTTTAAGGACTAAAATGCAATTACAAAAGTTGTAGGGGCTAAAATACAATTAAGATGTGTAAAGTTTTAGGGACTAAAATACAATTACAAAAAGTTTCATGGATAAAATGCAATGACGAAAAGTTTCGGGGGCTAAAATGTAATTACAAAAAATGTTAGTAATAATGGGCTTGAAATAATTCTAAAATTGACCAAAAATAAAATATGGTCCAACACCATTTTCTATTAAACTAGCCCAAATAATATTAAACCCAACATACAAAAAAAAAAAATTTATCAAGGTCCAAAAGAAAGTAAACCAACCCACTAATGAAATACATAACAAGTCCATCCGAAAATTAAAGGGTCCAAAGATCTTGGCCCAAACTCTTTCTAAATTAAACAAAGTCTACTAAACTAAATTTGGTCCCAAACCAAATAAAATATTCTAGACTAAGAAAACAAAGCAAGCCAACACGAATTAAATCCAAAAATAACTTTACAATCCAAAACCAAATGCCCATCTTCTTTAATTTTTAAACCGTACCCCCTAACTAATTAAAAACCAACACAGTTGCCAGTGGCGGCACAACACCGGCTGCCATTGGAAAAAAAATTTCAGTGTCGAATCGGAATGAAATTTGCACCCCCTCCCAATTTAGCTTTTCGTGTAGATTGTAATTTTGGTCTCGCATTTGACCAAAAGTGACTGGAAAGTGGTAAAAAATGCACGGATAGTTGGATCTCTCTTTTTCATACACCAAAAATTTCAACCAAAACGATGTAAATCAAACACAAAAACATTTATCACAACACATAATCATAAATAAACTATAATTTTAACCAAAATAATAACACTTGCACTAATCAAAATCAAGATTCAAAATTTCATAATAATAAACATAATATTAATTTGAAACAAAATAATAGAACAATGAAAATTACACTTATCTTATACAAAAATGAAGCACAAGGTGGTGGCAAATCTTTAATGTAGGCTCGAATCCCCCATTCCCAACAATTTTTCCCAAATTTTGTCTATTGTGCATGTGTGTGAAATTTATGTTCGTGTGTGATTGTGATGTGTGATGTGTGATGTGTGTTTGTGTGTACTAGTTGTGTTTGTATATGTTTGTGTGTGTGATGATGAGTGTATTGTTTTGCGTTTTATGTGCTAATGTGTGATTGTGTGTAGTTTTGTGTTTGTGCGTGTGTGATAGGAAAAAGAAAATCAGTGGTAGTAGTAGTCAGCTGATAGTCATGTGCTTGTGCGTGTGATGGTGGTGTAAAATAAAAAGTAGTAGTAGTGCTATGTGTCTTTGTGTAGAAGTAGTATATTAATAAGAGAGGAGTTGAGGATTTCGTATGAGAGAGCTCTTGAGGCATTAGGAGTTGTGTAAAGTGACTGGAATAAGGAGACTACATATGGGAAAGCCAGACAAATAAGGATAGATATTGATAATGGTTATCTTGGTAGAGGAGTTGTGACGAGAATAAAGGGGGAAAAAGGTTATGATATTATGCTTGATGGTGTGGGTTTTAAGGAAAAAGGGTTCGGTTATGTGTAGTTGGCCTATGTAGACCGTGATGTGATTGATACTCAAGACCAAAAAGATCTTCTCCTCCTTGACCGTAAAAAAAATGATTTAAAATGATTATTTTATCCAAAAAATGATAATTTTTGTGAAACTGGGAATTTGTCTTGAAGTGGCCAAAACATTTAAAACTTTGTCCCAAAAGGAACACAAGTACAAAAGGAAAATCTTTTTGGATTTTCAAATAGGTGAAACAACTATACAAGAAAACAAAAGACTTCAATCTAGTCTTCCAACCAAATTATATTGAAAATCAATCCCCGGCAACAGTGCCAAAAACTTGATGCCTTACACACCTAGTTATAAATTTATAAAACACCTAAATCCTACTACTAACAAGGTGGCATCCCACAAGTATACGGCTGTTAACTAGTAGCAAAGGAAAGTAGGGATCATTCCCACACGGATTGGTCGATAATTACCGGTTATTTGGTTAGATTTCAAGTTGAAACGATTGATTAAGTGCAGAGATTTAACTAAAACTAGAACTAATGAAACTAATAAAGCAATTTAAATTAAAGATTAATCACTAAGAACGCAATTAAAAATGAAGTATCTTTAGAAAGCAAATAAAGGGAACAATTAAAAGGAAAAGCATATTAAGCAAGCAATTAGTTAATCTAAACTATTCATTATCTCTAAGCAAGTACAATTACAGAAAGCTCCTAGCAATCTATTGTAAGATAGCATGTAAAAAGAAAGGATTTTTAATAAGAAATTAACTAAGCTAAACTACAAATTAACACTAAGAAAGCACAATTAAGGAAAACCCATTAACTAATCTACCAATTAAACTAAGAACGCAAGCAAAGAAAGAAATTAAATGAAAAGCCAATAAACTAAATGATCCTAATTAACTAATCTAAACTATGAATTCTCACTAAGGAAGCATAATTGAAGGAAACCCATTAACTAATCTAACAATTACACTAAGAAATCATGCAAAGAAACACAAATATATGAAAGTAATTAGACTAATTAAACTAAGGACATATGAAATTAAAGCTTAACTAAAAGAGTTTTAATGTGTATAAGGAACAGTCTAAAAAGTTCAATCTTTAGCTAGGAAATAGTGATTACAAGAAAGAGAAATTCTACTCTAATCTAATCTAAGAAAACCCTCCCCAAATGGGGAGGAAAAAGGAAGAAAATTACTCTCTAATCTAGCCTACTTCTACTAGCTAAGTTCTCCCCTCAAATGAGCTTTAAAAGGGGTATATATAGTGCTAGGGTAGTGGGATAATTGTGCAGCAAAAATCAGTCCCGAACAAAGTCATTTTTTGCTCCAGCCCCTCCAAGATCGTGATCTCAAATTTGAGGCCGCGATATGGACTGAAACTTCTGAAATGCAACACTTCACTGTTTTGCTTCCAAAATCTTCATCCGACGTCCGATTAATGCACCGTTTTTTTTTCATGAAACCCTAACACATAGGAGAACATTATTGTCTATAATAAACACTTAAAATAACACCTAAACATATAAATAAAAGTATCACAAAATAGGCCAAAAAATGAAGGACAAACAAAGACGAACGAAAACTTAACTCCCAACGAAGTTAAGTCAAAGACACGACACAACTCTAAATGGAAAAACCTAATAAAATGTGCTAATTATCACCTACATAAGTACTCAAACACTTAATAAACACATACTAACACATTCTAAAACATAAAATAGCCGAAAAATAGATAAAAACACACACGAAAATACTAAAAATACTCGAAACTAGGAGCAAAATTATCAAGTTTAGGGTATATATAACTCTAGTTTCCTAGAGTTATCAAGAAACGGCTAGAAGCAATGAAATCTGAAATGGATTCAATGCATACCAACCAAGTCTTGGATCTAGTAGACCTAGCCAAAGGAATAGTTCCAATAGGGAACAAATGGGTCTTCAAGAAAAAGATTGGTGTGGATACTAATGTCGAGACCAATAGCTAGGCTTGTAGCAAAAGTGTATCGTTAAGTTCACGAAATAGACTATGAGTAAACCTTTTGACCAGTAGCCATGTCAAATCCATCAAGATTTTATTAGCTATAGCAGCATACCACGATTATGAGATTTGGCAAATAGATGTCAAGACCGCATTTCTGAATGGATATATTCAAGAGGATATATTCATGGAATTACCTAAAGATTTTGAATCCATTGCTGAAACCAATAAGATATGCAAGCTTAGGATGTTGATCCATTGATAGTCTTAAGCATGCTTCAAGAAATTGGAATATCCATTTTGATGAACCAGTCAGTGGGTTTCACTTTATTAAAAATGAGGATGAACCATTGTTTACAAGAATAATAGTGCAAGTGCAATCACCTTCCTAGTTTTTATGTCGATGACATATTATTCATCAGTAATGTTATAGAGATGTTAACATCAATCAAAGAATGGTTGTCAAATACTTTTTCCGTCAAAAATTTAGGAGAAGTAACCTATATCTATCGATTTCGAATCTATAGAGATAGAGTTAAAAGGATAATAGGTCTTTCCCAAAATTTATACATAGACACCGTGTTAAAGAGGTTCAGTGTGGAGAATCCCAAGAGAGGTTTACTACCTTTTTGATATGAAATTCACCTTTCTAAAGAAATGAGACCAAAATCACCTGAAGAAAGGGATTGAATGGAAAAGATACGTTATACATCTACTATAGGTAGTCTAATGTATACCATTCTATGTACAAGTAGAACACCTGATATTATTCATGTTGTAAGTGTTAGTAGTAAATATTAGTCTAATCTAGGAGAAGAGCATTGGATTGCTATTAAAAAATCCTTAAGTACACGAGAAGGACTATGGAACTATTCTTGGTTTATGGAAATAAAGAGCTAAAAGTTGATGGGTATACATCGGGCTTTGTGTTTACTCTCAATGATGGAGTAGTCAATTAGAAGAGTTCCAAATAGAATATGACTATAGACTCAACCATCGAGGCCAAATACATTGTTGCATCTGATACTGCAAAGGAGTCTATTTGGATTAAGAAGTTCATCATTGAACTTGGGATCGTTCTTACCATTAATGATCCAACATCTTTGTATTGTGACACTGAGGGAGCTATTGCACAAGCTAATGAACCAAGATCTCACAAGAAATCCACATATTGAAGGATGATATCACCAAATCAGAGAAATCGTTGGAAGAGAAGACATCATGTTGCAGAAAATTAGGACACTTGACAATGTCGCAGATTTATTAGATACCAAAGCATGAACACTACAAAAGCTTGATCGACATCTTGAAAAGATGGGTAAGCGATTGGCTTTAGTATAACTGGGAGAATGTTAGGGTAGTGCACTAAAACCAATCGAGTCATCGTGAGTATAATAGAACATCTTTATGTCTAAAGTTATCTTGCATTTTAATCAATAGCAAGTTTATGTTTCACTCATGTATTTCTAGTTGTAGAGATTTTGAATCAGTCCATCAAGTAATGTTAAAGATTTATTCACAAGAGTTAAGACTATGAGAGACACTAAATCTTTAATTACATCATTCATATATATTTATAGTTTCTAGTGGAGGGTACTCAATTGGGCACGGCTACTCTTAGAAGCTAGTGTCATGACTTTCCTCAATGTGACATGAGTTGTTCACAAATGAGGATGATTGAGTTTCATATCATTTCACATGAGTTGTTAGGATTGACACGATAGACGATTGCTAAAACGATGCGTTGAACTGGACCATAACTGATATTGTGTCAATCCTAACAGATCACATGGGGTTTTCACTAACTTGTTAATAATCCAATAATTTCATGATCCTGTGGATTGGTCCTTTGACTTATAGTGTTACGAACACCTCATGCTTGAATATATGAAGTTCATAGTGTATAATTTTGTACTTTTTAAGGTATAATAAAGGACTAAGTGGCATCATATAGTTCAAACATGAAAAGGTTGCATATGATGTAACAATATATTACTCTTAAGTGAAAAAATAAAGAAGGTGTCAATGATATGATGATGATAAATCTTAGCGAGGAAATCCTTGGCCAAGTTAGTTGAAGTATAAAGGAAAGAGTTTCCTAATTAAGTATACGTGCTAAGAAACATACAAGTCATATAAGAGATAGCAGATCTGCTTAACAAGAAAACCATGGCCATGATCTAGATTGGATACCAAAATGGAAGGATTTTACCACACAGTAATCATCATATAAAGGTTAATAATGAATTAGTCTCATTCATATCCTATTGATAGTGATGATATGCGTGTTGCCAAACATTACTAGTGGATTTCGGGGGCAATTTGGGAGTTAAGGATCAATATCTCCAAAGATGCTTTTAGGGTTTTGATGTTGGTAGTGAGATAATGGACAAAACCCTTGGCCTAGTTTGTCATTATGAATTTATTTGATAATCCTAACGTCATTAGGATCATGAAACTAGTTGGTCACACATGCAAGGGTACAATGATTAATTAACTTCAAACTAGCGGATGAAAGTACAAGAGTTGCACAGTGTGTATCGTATTGTATGATGATCTATGGGATGCACGAATTAAGCCTTAAAAATGGCTTAGGACAATTTTAGAGATGATAAAATATAAGGGTTGATTTAAAATAATTTGAAGTTTAATAATACATGGAAATGTTTTGTATGCGAATTATTAAACTTGTGTCTTTAGTTACAGTATTTAAGGTGAGTAGAGACTTGGATCTAAAATATGATTATGTGGGGAATGAATAACATATGTGGGCTGATTTAATTAATTGAAGCAATTATATAGTCCTTGTTCAATTATTAATAATCCAAAGACATAAAATTAACTCAAGGAGAAAAATTAGGGTTTCCAATTTAACCGTATTAAACCGGGCTCCAATAAACCCCAATTTGCCTTAAGTGGTCTATAAATATTCACTTAAGCTCCTTAGATCAGTAAAAGTGGCAGCCTCACGCAAAAAATAATGAGAAAATTTGCTCTTCCTCTTTCCTCTAAGTCATCCCTCTGACTCTCTCCTTTTCTAGTGCTTCTTGGATTAGGATTTTACCCAAAAAGTGAATTCATTCACTAGTTAGTTTATTTGTTTGGAATCTTTGCTAGCTTGGGGTATTAACAACTACCTGAGAAGAGGATTTGCTTGATCTAGTGCTTGTGTATATTTCTAGAGACGTCATACATTTGGCATTCTTCTTGGTAAGAGAACAAGAAAAGAAATTTGGGTTTTGGAGTTTTGGGTTTTTGGTAAGAATCAGCTGTGAAACCTGTTTTATAATTCTTGGAGGCTTTGATACCGCGGTATCAAATCCAAGGTCTAAGGATCGATAATGCGGTTCGAGTTATTTTATTCGAATCGCAATATTGAATTTTACTACATGATAACTAAAGTATGAAAGATAGGCTTCTGGATGTTTGCTTTGATACCATGGTATCAAAATTTGGTACCAAGGTATCATCTGAAATTTTGAAAAAATGATTCCCTAATATTGATGTTGATACCGCAGAATCGATCTTATGCTGTGGTATCAACTAAATTTCAGCCAATACCACTTTTTCTACACTTTACCAATTTTTGCCCTATTTTCCAACTTTTAACTTTCTTGCTTTCAATACTTTGACAATCACTTGCAACCATTAAAATTATAAAATTAGTGCACATTTCCATTCATTTTTCTTCAAAACAATTAGATAAACATTCTAATCAAATTAAACCTAATTTTACCTAATTTATTCTATTCAAATATTAACACCAAATAACATGAAAATTAACTCAAAGTAAACAACTAAAAAATTAATTTTTTGGGGTGCTTCCCAATAGTTCTTGTTTGTAGTTATTAGTTCGGCTATGGCAATGTTGAGCTTTAATTGACACAATAAATGATGGATGGATGTCCTCTCTCCTTTGGTTCCCCATGATAAAGGTTTAAACTTTGCTTGTCAAAAATTAACTTTTTATCACCAATCTTCAAGTAAATGCATCCTTCTAATGAAATGTCAATGATTGAAAATGGACCAACCCATATGGTTTTGCCCTTTGCATACCAACACAAATTCTCTTTTGTAATCATGACGATATCCTCAGCTTTAGATTTCCAGTTTTGGGTACGTGAGTTTTTACTTCCCCTTTTGTTTGCAACAGCATCATGTGCCCTTCCACATAAGTGGTCTTCCCATTTGTCACCCCTCAGGCATTTGGCTTTTTCAACTTGTGATGCCTCCTTCTTTAACCTATGACAAGGGACAAGTGAGATAATTAGATAACATTCATTTGAAACTGGGACATTCAACAACTCTTACTTGTATGGAAGCACCACCAACACAACTTCTGAATTAGTGAAAATTGTCTCAATTACAACAAAAGATGCACTATTTGGGGCATTCCTAAAAAAAGAGCTGCTCAAAGAGGAATATAAAAAGAGAGATACTTTCTTGAGGGACCGAGAAGGCACAAGATATTTTTGCTGAAGTTCAAATCCTTGGGGACTTTGAAGGAACTAAGCAATGGTGCAAGTTCTCCAAGGATTACAACATTCTTAGCAAGCTTCCTTAGTGTTGAGGGAGTATTTCTTTCTTTTTTATTTAGTTTGCTTTCTTTTAGTTTACATGCTTTAGTTTAAGAATACGGTGGGTAATAAAGGCTTATAGCCTTGTGATTGGCTTAACTTATGTTTTGTTGTTGGCAATTGAATTTTAATATACTTGAAGAAATTTGGTAATTGATGATTATGTTGATGTTAATATAGTATTTTTTGTGATTGTTGTGATAATTGTTGGATGAATTTGAACTTGCTTTGCTACTTTTTTATTATGGAAAGTCTATTTATCGAGACATTAAACTTGCTAAGTTTTGAGTTAATTTTGGAGCAAATGATTTGAATATTTTATGTGTATTGGGAGAATTTTTTGTTGTTAAATGTCTTTTTGAGGCCAATTATTTGTAAAATTAAGTTTAAGGGGATGAGTTGGGTATATACTATTGTGTGTCTTTCTTTTTATCATTGTTTGGATCACGTGAAGTCCTAATGACCCCTTCTTAGTGTAATTATATTGGTTGAAGAAAGATAGACAACTTATGAACCTTATGTGCTTCATTAGAAATCGCATTTGTATGGTTTACTTGGAATTGCTTATTTCTTAGCCTTGATTAGTGTTGTGCTTATTGTTGGTGAATTCATAATTTGGGGTAGAACTCTTGTTTTTTACTTCAACTTGTGCTTAATTGCTTGCATTCACATTGATATGATTTATATGTTGTCCATCTTCTAATTAATCTTTTTTATAGTCCATGTGTAGTTTAAAATCATTCCCTCTAGTTTTAGGTTTAGATAGTTATGTATTTTTATACTTTCTAGTAGTAATTTTTATTTCTTTTGATATGGGTGAGTGGTAAGATGTGTTGTACTCATCATTGAATAATATGAAAAGTGTGGTGGCATATATTGTCTTGTTAACTTTGCATGGTGTTGTTTTTGTTGTTTGTGAATGTTAAAATTGGATGTTGAACAAAGGTTACACTTCATGTGAAAAATAGAATTTAACCCTTAAAACTCAACCATGTGTTCAACTGCTTCATAAAATGGTTTTCTTAACTAGTTTTTATCTCAAACTTTACTTTTTCTTTTAGTATTTTTCCAATGTCAATTTCAATTGATTGTTGATTTAGTTTACACACTCCAAGATTTTTAAAAATTGTTTCTAAGTAGAGATGGAAATGATTTAGGCCATCATTTAGTTATTTTGCACAAACTTGCATTTTCAGATATTTTCTGGGTTTTATTGAGGTAGCTTAGGATATTAATTGGGATAATGTTGGATCCTTCATTTTTGTGAAGTACTTGTGAAACTTGGACTTTGGAAATGATCTAGGCCTTCGTTGGACCGTTTGAGTCAAAATTGCCTACCTTGCATTAATATTATCTCTAGTGTCCCCGTTGAGTTTTATAGCCAATTTCCTTATTAACTACATAATTCAGCCAATTCACTTCTCTTATATATTCAATTTCAGAACCCATCAACTTAGTCATTGTTGATCTCTTTGAGTTCTTCAATATAATGGTTTGTTGCATTAATATGATTCATGAAGAGTTTTTGTATAATTGTCGGGGAATGAAGTCAAGAGTTCAAGTTTGTTTATATTTCCCCATTTATAGTTGTTTTGTTATTGTGTTGTTGCAAAAGAAAAAAAAAAGGAAAGGAAAAAGAAAAAAAAAACAAAGAAAATTGCAAGTTTTATGTTCTTATTCAATATAGGAGGTTCAATTTACCTTCAAAAGTTAGTTTAATAAATGTTATGTTTTTGCCTTTCAAGTGTTTATTGGTCTGAGTAATGTTGGCTTTTGGGACTTTTATGTATGGGATAGTGGTCCAAGAGTTTGTGTTGGTATGACTTAGGTGATTTAAGTCACTTATTTTCAGATTTATCCCACCTTATTACCCTAGCCTATGTTACAAGATTGAAAAAATTCCTACATGATCCTTGATCTAGGCTAATGGGTACCAGTGAAGTGAAGGTGAAGTGTTTCCTCATTTGAAGACTTTTGCAATAACTTGTAGTGCCAACAAATATCCTTGTATGTTCATTTGCATTAATTTGTGCTTTTCAAAATAAGTCCTAATGATCTTTCTATACTCGGGGCAATTTTTAGAAAACTTTACTTGTTTATTCTATGTCAACTTATATTTGAATTGGCATTCCATTAACTCTGTATTAGTCAAAGTAATATTTTTCACCAAAGCTAGTATATACCTTTGTGAATGAATAAGTGGATGAAAATGTTGAATTTGTTGAGTTAAAACACCATTTTCACATTTGAGTAGTGCAAAGAACTAGAGTTCAACATTTCAAATTTCTTAGTGGAGTTATGTATTCTATGTTAGTTGTTTTTGTAATTAATTTTATTTTCTTATATTTCCTAAGCAAAAAGTTAAGTTTGGGGATGTGATAACTCTAGGAAACTAGAGTTATATGTATCCTAAATTTAATTGTTTGGTTACTAGTTTTGAGCATTCTAAATACTTTAGTATGTGTTTTTGTGTACTTTTACTGTTATGTGTTAGAATGTCTTAATATGTGTTAAGTAAGTGTTTTAGTACTTAATTAGGTATTAATTATCACATTTTAGTAAGTTCTTGTGTTTAGAATTTGTGTCTTGTCTTTAACCTAATTCTATTTGAAGTTAGGTTTTTATTTGTCCTTGTGTGTCTTTGCTTTTGGTCTCTTTTATGAGAATTTTATTTAAATTTTTATGAGTTATTTCAAATGTTTATTATAGCTAATAATGTGCTCTTATGTGTTAGATTCCCATGAAACAAAATGCTAAATCAATCAGACGGACGTCAGACGAGGATTTTCGAAGCAAAATAGTAAAGGTATGCTAAAGTTGAGTTGGTTACCGCGGTGACTAGTTTTATGCCTAGAAATTGGTCACCGCTGTCCCAGATTTTCTAGGGGTGAAAATGTTCAAAATGAGGCTTCTTTATGGCTAAAACTTCTTCCCCAATCCTAGCACTACATATAGCATATTTAAACCTTTTTTCACATAGTTAGAGTGTGTTAGTAGGTGTAGAAATAGGCTAGAGTTCTACTTTATATTCCTCCATATTTTGAGAGGATTTTCTTTGATTAGATATAATTTATTTTAATTTCTAAGTTATGGATTGAAAACTCCTAGTATAAGACCTCTTTAATTTATATTTAATTTTATTTGCTTTGTGCTAAATTAATGTATTTTAGTTTAAATACTTTCCTTTATTTCCTTTCTTAGCTTTATGATAGAATTAGCTCATGGAATTCTCATTAATTATTTCTTCAGTTGATTTCTTAGTGCAATTGTTTATATTAATTAATGGGATTTCTTTAAAAAATATTTTCTTAGTGGTAATTTGCAGTTTAGATTAGTTAACTAGTGTAGATTAGTTAATGCGCATTTCATATAATTGCTTCCTTTACTTGCTTACTCAATGGGTAGATTAGTTAATGGGTTCTCCTTAATTATACTTTGTTAGTGTTAATTTGTAGTTTAGGTTGGCTAATTGCTTTCTAAAAATTCTTTCTTTTTGCATGCTTTCTTAGAATAATTTATGGATTGTCTTTCATTGTGCTTGATTAGTATTAATGAGTAGTTAGATTAGTTATTGCTTCTTAAAATACTTTCCACTTTTCATGCCTTCTTTAATTGCTTTCATAAAAATGCTTTCGTTAGTGTTAATGTACTTTAAATTGCCTTCTTAGTCTCTTCAATTCTAGTTTTAGTTCAAACTCTTCTAAAATTAGTCATTTCAACTAGTAATCTAACCAAATAATCAGTAATTACCGATCAGTCCTTGTGGATTCGATTAACTCTACTTCTCTTTATTACTAGTTGACAACTGTATATTTGTAGGATGTCATCTAGATAGTAGTAGGATTTAGATATTTTATAAATGACAAAATTAGGTGTTTTCAAAAAAAGGCATCAATTTCAAATTCACTTAGGTTATGTTTGGATTGATGGATTTGAGGAATGATTTAAAATCCACTTATTTGTTGGAACTTTTAAGGTTGGATTTGAAATTTACTTATTTATTGGAACTTTTAAAGTTGAAATGAATTAATTTCAAATCCACTCAAATTAAAAAGTGTGAAATGAATTATTTCAAACAACTTTCTAATTTGAGTGGGTTTGAAATTCATCCATTTTGGCCTTACAAATTCCTCTAACAAATATGTGGATTCAAATCCTTCCCCAAATCCGTCGATCAAAAACATTAGGATGGATGGATTTGATTTATAGGAAGGATTTCAAGAAGGTTGATTTGAAATGACTTGAAATTTAAGTTGATTTGAAATTTACTCATTTAATGAAATCGCAATGAAATCATACTTTCACTAGTTGGTGAATTTCAAATCCCCAACTAAATCAATTAACTTATTTGGATAGCTTATGATGAATTTGGATTCGATCAAAATCCACCCAAATCCCTTCATCCAAACGCAACATTAGGGTGAATTTGAATTGAACAGATTTGAAATGAATGGAATTGAATGGGTGGCTTTGGAATGACATGAAATTTGGGTGAATTTCAAATCCACTCATTTAACCATTAAAATCACACTCCCACTATTTGGTGCATTTCAAATCCACAACTAAATCAATTAACTTGTTACGATAACTTATTATAGATTTAGATTTCAAATCAAATCCATTCAAATCTCTCCAGTCAAATCTATCCATTTCAAATCCATCCCTTTCTACAATTTAAATCCGCCCATCCAAACACAACCTTTAATTATTTCTGGGTATTAGATTTTCAGAAGTATTTGTTTAAATCAAACTTTTTTCTTGGGCAAGGAATCAAAAAACTAAAAAACAACCGTGTCTTGAAGTTCATTATCTTTTAATTCATTGAAGTTTGATAACTGTTAGGGTCTGTTTGGTTTTAGGAATCTGTAAAAGAAAGGGAAGTGGAAACAAACGAAATCAAAGCTCATCTAAGGGTATCCCAACCAGCCAAAGTGACACTGCTCAAGCCAAAAACTCATTAAGTTTGCAAGAAGTGCATGATCCCCAAACAATGCAAGCCATGAACAAAGTCCTAACCTTACCAGTAGAGGCTCCTCAGGCAATTTTTCCTAATGTTGCTAGGATTTTTTGAGGAACAGTTGTGTGAGGAGCTTCCAAATGAAGATCAATAACTATCCATAATTGCAGACGATCAAAATAAAAGAATGATATTATGGCCAGCTAATGATGGACTGCAGCTCTTTGACTCTCGGCAGGATGATGACTCTTTTGGCATTCTTCATAATTTTTAGCCACCTATAATACAAGAGCTCAGGGATTTCTCGCAGTCAGTTGGTGCTCGATTGGGGAAGGCCTCCAGATAAGGGTCCTTAGGTCCCAATCAAGACAAAAAAAAAGAAGAAGCAAAACTTAATGACTACCACAATTTAATCCCACCATACTGTAAAAGTTGACCAAGTGACTCCCCAGCAATTTCCGATGAATAATATGCTTTTCTAGAATATTAGAGTATCACAACAACATGTTAAAAAACTAGTACATATTCATTAAATTTCTATTTTGTCAATAACGGAGTCTGGTGTAAATTTTTCTCGGGTTGATGAAATAAGAAGGCGTTTGGGTTTCTCATAGCTTATTTAATGTTACTAATAAAATTTGGTTGTTTAGAAAGATGATTTTTGAGTTCTTGTACTAAAGAATGCAAAGCAATAGATGCATGTGCTCGTTGCTAATGATGAATGGCCTCAGAGTTTGCAAGCCACTTTTGTATATGCTAAATGCATGGGGCAAGAACGGGCAGTTCTATAGGGAAAGCTGCACAATCTTGGAGTTAAAATTCGAGGGCCATGGATTTGGGGTAATGGCGATTTTAATATTGTTGCAAGGTTGGATGAATATATTAGACAGTCAAGCTGGGATACCCAGGTTATGGCTGATTTTAATTCCAACATACAGGATTGCCACATGCTTGAATTGACATTTTTTGGGAATATTTTATGTGGACAAGTCTTTAGGATGGGGGTTAGGTCCGGAAGTGACTAGATCGAGTTTTCATCAACCAAGATTGGCTTGCTCTCCTTCGAGCAGCTATGGAGCAATATTTGAACTGTACTTCATTCGATCATGCTCCCTCGTTACTCAAGTGGAATTTTTGAACCGATGACCAAGGTTTCTCACCATTTAGATTCTAGCATATGTGGACGAGACATCCCACATTTAGAGCAATAGTGGAGCAATCATGGACGATCTCTATTCAAGGATAAGGTATGGGGCCACTGTCAGAAAAGTTGAAATGACTCTAGATAGCACTGAAGGAATGAAAAAACGAGACGTTTGGAAATGAGTACAACAATTCTTACAGCTGATGGAGCCAAGTTGAATTGAAAGAAGAAGAATTCCAAGTTGACCCCTCTCTAGATTGCTAACAAACTCTTCATCAAGCATTGGCAAATTTGTTATGGCACTCGAGGAATGAGGAGGAATTTTTGCGGCAAAAGGCAAGAATTAAATGGCTTCAAGATGGGGACTTGAACTCTAAATTTTTCCATGCAACTTTACGTGAAAAATATGCAACGTTGGCTATACATGGCATAAATAGTTCGGACGCTTAATGGGGAAGATGGGTAAGCTATTCAAGAGAGGCAATTTTTTTAAAACCATTTGACATCTGAAGTGTTAGATCAGGCGGCTATGGATCAGCTTCAACAAAATATTCCTTGCAAGCTATTAGATAAGCAAAATATGAACCTCACTAGGCTAATTTTCCTAGATGAGGTTAAGGAAGCAGTGCATCAACTAGACAAGGAAAGCTCGGCCAAGCCAGATGGGTTTTCTTGTTATTTCTTCGTATCATGTTGTGATACAGTTTCCAACTAGTAGGATGTGTTCAATGCAGTTTGGTAATTTTTTTGGGTGTTCCGATTCCAAGAAGTGTTGCTAGTACCTTGATTGTTTTAAACCCTAAGAAGCAAAAACCTCTCACATTTGTAGACTCAAACTAATTTCACATTGTAATTTTGTTAATAAAACTTTTACCTAAGTGTTAACTAATAGATTGATGTCTGTGCTACAAGATTTAACTGATCCAGAGCAGTCGACTTTTGTTGGAGGAAGGGGTATTTCTGACAATATTTTGCTTGCTCAGGAGCTTTTGCACTCTCTGGATAGGAAGTTATGAGGGCACAATATGGTTTTCAAAATGGATGATGGCCTTTGATAGGGTTTCTTGGCCTTTACTGGAACAATTGCCCATCAAGTTCGGCATCGCTTCGTACTTTGTTTCCCTAACCCTAGGCAATCTAAGGAAAGCTTAGTTTTTTGCTCGTGTTAATGGCAAGGTGGGGGGGGATTTTTTCAAGCTTCACGTGGAATCAAGTAGGGCGATCCCTTTTCACCATATCTATTTATTTTATGCTCGGAAGCATTGAGCAGGGGCTTGAAGAATCTTCTCCCCATAAGAGCCATTCTACCTTTCTCTTTGTCAAGAGGATGCGCGCAAGCTACCTATCTCTTATTTGTGGATGCCTTCTACTTTCTACACATGGAGATAGGCAAAGTTTGAGAGCTTTATTTTGCTTTCTAGACAACTATCAAGTTGTTTCTGGTCAAAAGATTAGCAAGGACAAGAGTTTTTTATTTCTGGCAAAGCTGTAGATCAATCCAAGGATTAGAAAGACTAATGGGTATACCATCTAAAGGCCTTCCATTCATCTATCGTGGTTTTTTGTTATACAAAGGGAAATGCAAATTAATTTATTTCCAAGGGATCCAAACTTCGTTTGCGCTAAAGTTGACAGGGTGGAAGACTAAACTTTTGTTACTGGCGAATGTCTTATTTTAATCAAGCATGTTTTGTCTTCAATCCCTATTCACATTTTCTCAGTTAGTGACCCTCCATGAGAAAAAATAGGTTCTGAAATTATTAGAAAAGCTAATGACAGACTTCTTTTGAGGCATTGACGAGTGATCCCCCAAGTGGCATTGGGTGAATTGGCATGCCTTAAATGCTCCAGCAGATGAAAATGGGCTTGTTCTTCTGAATCTTAAGGATGTTTTTGCTACTTTGTCAGTTAAATTGTGGTGCAATCTCTTAACATCCGAGTCAATATGGGCTACTTTCATGAGACAGAGATACCTCTAGTGTGATAACACTAAAAACCCTAGTCTGGTTTAAGAACGCATGCAAAGTGTCAAGGAATTGGTTTTTGCCAAAATTATCACTTTGGTCTAGAATAGAGACACTTCCTTTTAGGATGTGAATTGGATAGGAAACAGCTTTCGAAAGTTAAATAAGAGCTTCAGTAGACCACGTTAAAATCAATCAATTCCATTCGAATGACAGTGGTTGGAACCTAGAGAGGGTTAGATCAGCTCTAGCAGCTAAGGAGATCAATATAGTGCTAACGCCAACAAATTTTGTTTTAGTAGAAGAAGATATACAAATATGGCAGCCTATTCCAAGTGGGTCATTCTCCCTATCCTCGGTAGATCATTGTGTTTGAGACTCTTATCCCATTCTTGCTTCAAGGACCTACATATGGAGCAAGAGAATTCCAATCAAAGTCTCGATATTTATATGGTTGTTATTAAATGGTATATATTTTATGCCCCTAGTCTAGTTCACCATCTTTGATCCATAGCAGGTTGCCCGATTGGTTAGTTGGAACCATTGACACATCCAAGAGGAAGGATTAATCGGGAATATGTCTATAGGATGGTGAGAGAATATGAAAAGCATCACCAAGAGGAGCAACCTACCCAACCACAGCCACAGCCACCACCACCTCAGAGTGTTTCAATGATTCCGATACCCCCAGGTTTTGTGTTTAATGCTTCGCGTAGATATAATTTTTATTCACTTTCTAGTCTAATTTAGTAAGAATTTCTTTACTTGCAATTTAGGGTTTCTTAGTCTGTAAATTAGGGTTCTTGATAATTTCTTGCATTTCTAGTTAAGAATTCTCAATTTCTTGCTTTAATTTTTAGTTAATTACTAGTGGGCTTTCTTTATTTCAATCAAAAATCCAAAAATACTTAGATTTCTAGTTTAACTCTTTCCAATTTCTAGTTTAGAAATGATTGCTTTTAGTCTTTAAGGTTTCTTATTTGTAGTCCTTTTAATTGGGTAATTTGCTTGCTTTCAATTTTAGGTTTAATTTGGTTAATTTAGGTTAGAATTAAGTTCCTTCCTTTACTTGCTTTTTGTAGAGTAGATTAATTAGTTTCTTAATATCATAATTGGTAATTATCACTTGCTTTTTAGTTAATCTAGCATAAAATTAAGTTCTTATCGTTTTCATTTAATCATGATTTTTACTAGAGTAGTTTCATCATCCATTGTTTGATTTTGCTTAACTACACAAATATTCGTAAATCTTGGTAATTGCCTTTTAACAATCCTTGTGTGATGATACCTTCACTCATCCTATACCACTATTAGCTCCGTATACTTGCGAAAGTTAGGTAGAGTATAGTGAATTTGTGCGGTTGCTTTTTTCTCATTTCAAAGTTAAATTCTACCTAACGAAGCAAACAAGTTTTTGGCACCGTTGCTGGGAATTGTCTTTGGTTTTTGGCAATATCAAGCCCTTTATGGGTCGTATAGATTAAGCACTTTAGCTTAATTTTGTTTAGTTGTTAATTTTGTGAATTTTTATTTTTGTTGAATATCTTGTGTAATTGACATGGCACTTCAATTGACTATTTTGGTTTTATGTAGTGCATGGTAAGAAGAGCTCAAGAGCCATTCATTTGCTTAGACAAGGAACGGGAGAAAGAGCTAAAAGAAATTCGAAGGTCGAGAAGGGTACAACAAGAGCAAGAAAGGACAGAGACAAAAAATGCTAATACTCATCAAAGGAATTTGAACATGAAAAACGAAGAAGAAGAGGTTGTTGGAAATAATGGGATAGGTGGCCATCCATTAGGGAATGGGAATGAAAATGGCATGAATGGGAATGGAAAGCCATTGAGGCAGTATGCTTTACCTAATTTTGATGGGGCAAACTTGAGCATTGCAGGATGCCCGTGCAAGCTAACAATTTTGAAATCTAGCCCACCCTAATCCAAATGCTCCAAGCCCATGCCATGTTCGGAGGTGGACCAAATGAGGACCCCTACACACACCTCATGAATTTTGAAAAAGTCTTAGACACATTCAAGTTTAATGGAGTACACCCGAATTGTGTGCAGATGAGAGTGTTTCTTTTTTCTCTTCGTGATAGGGCAAAGTCATGGATGCAATCCCATGCCCAAGGAACATTCACCACTTGGAACCAACTTGCTCAAGAGTTCTTGGGGAAGTACTTTCCACCCGCAAGAACCGCTAAATTAAGGAATGAAATTACATCGTTCAAACAAAATGTTAGTGAAATCCTATGGGAAGCTTGAGCAAGATTCAAAGAGTTGCTAATAGAATACCCTCATCAGGGTGCCATTCCTTTGTGGCTTCAAATGCAAATCTTTTATAATGGTTTACTTCATGAGACAAAATCCATTGTAGATGCCTCCACCGATGGTTGTATCTCATATAAGACTCTGGAAGAAGTTCAAGAGTTGTTAAATAGGATGGCATACAACCACTACTATCATGGACCGATAACTCCACTGGTGGTTCAACACCAAGCTAATCAAGCCAATCCAAATAGTGGAGCGTTGAATCTAAACATGCAAGATGCCCTTTTGGCACAAAAAAACATGTTCATGAGTGTGATGAACAACATGGCAAAGGCGTTGGAGAATCTGAGGAAACCTAGTAGTGTAAATGCTATGAATTCTTCTCCAACTCAACCAAGCATAACATGTGATTCTTGTGGAGACGGCCATGTAAATGGACAATGTGAGATGCCATATGGAGCTAATGATCAAATCAATTGTGTGGCTAATCAATCATCATTTCCAAGAAACCAATCCGGAGCTAATGAGCAAATCAATTCCGATATGGCTAATCAATCATCATTTCCAAGGAACCAATCCGGAGCTTATGGGAACACATACATTCCTTCCTGGAGAAATAACCCAAATTTCTCATGGAGTAACACCAACAACCAATCCAATCCTCCTCACCAACCAAATCTCCCACCTCAAAATGCCCAACACACTCAAGCCTGAAGTTCACCTAGACCTTATCAACCGCCACATCAAAGAAATTTCTAGCCCAACTCATATCAACCTTTCCCCAACCCTTCATTTCAAAACCAATAACAAAGACCCCCTTTCCATTATGCAAATTCTTCCCAACCCATGTATCATGATCAATATGCTCCTAGAGAGAATTTGGGTGAAGAAGGTTGAAAAAGATAAGCTGAGTGTTTGAGAAGAGAATTGGATAGGAAAACGGAAGAGCATAAAAGAGATTATGAGAATTTGAAGGCTTCAACAAGAAATTTGGAGATTCAATTGGGGTAATGGGCAAGGTTGAATAATGACAAACCTATTGGTGGGGCATGTTCGAGTGATACTATTCCAAACCCCAAGGAGCAATGCAATGCCATAACCCTAAGGAGTGGAAAAGAATTGGTTGAATCTAAGGAGAAGAAAAAGGTGGAGGAAGGAAGTAAGGAACAAAAGTCCAAGGTAGTTGAGAATGAAAGGGAAGTGGTTGATGATGAAGCAAAGAATGAACAAAAGAATGAGATCAAGGTATCCAAGAAGAAGCATGTGGAAGAACCTTTGAAGATAGATCCATCAATAAAAGTGTCTTACCCTCAAAGACTCATTGATCCAAGAAAGGAGGAAAAAGAAAAGCAATTCACCCATTTCTTGGATATGCTGAAAAAGATTAATGTCAACATTCCTTTGATTGATGTCCTCACCAAGATGCCCAACTATGCTCGTTTCATAAAGGATTTTTTGGCAAGGAAGCGAAAGTGGGATGATGATGAGAAAGTATGCCTTGATGCCCAACGTAGTGCCATTGTTCAAAGGCGGTTGTCCCCTAAACAATTGTTAAAGATCCCAGTAGTTTTATGATACCAGTGAATGTTGGAGGAAAAATGTGGCATCGATCACTTTGTGATTTAGGGGCAAGCATAAATATCATGCCAAAGGCCATCTATGACAAGTTAAGGATCAACAATGTCAAGCCAACTAATATCACACTCCAATTGGTGGATTTATCTGAGAGGAAACCATATGGCTTGTTGGAAGATGTGCTTGTACAAGTTGAAAAGTTGGTATTTACCGTTGATTTTTTTGTGCTAGATATGGGTGAAGAGAGTGAGATTCCATTGATTCTAGGGAGGGCTTTCTTGTCGACCGCTCATGCATTAATTGATGTGAACAAAGGAAAGTTGGTCTTATGAGTTGAAAATGAATCAATTGAATTTGATGTGTTTGAATATAATGACAATATTCCCATTGTTGAAGAGAAATGTGCTAACCAATCTCTTAATTATTTCCTTGCTAGGTCAAATGAAAAGCAAAATGAAGTTAACCAAGGCAATTCGCTCATATAAGCAAGTGTTGCAAATAAAAGAAGATCCGAGAAATGAATTGAATCTAAAAACCACCCGATAAGGGATGTGTGTTGACGAAGGATGAAGAGAGTTTTGCAAAGAATAAGCAAAATGATGATATCAAGAAATTGATAAGGCACAACAAGAAAAGAAAATGGTTTGACAAACAATTGGAGATGTTAATTGGGGCACTAACGATGGCTAAGGCTAGAAAGAAAGGACTTGTGCATGGAAAACCCGAAAATCAAGCTTTAATCATGAAGAAAAATGGGATCAGACTTTTTCTATGGAAACCAAAAGGAAAATGAGGGTCAATCATCCTCAATTGCTTGGAATGAGGGTCATTCCATAGTCAAGCTAGTGACTATAAAAGAGCGCTTCTTGGGAGGCAACCCAAGTTTTTCATTTAGTTGTTTTTGCTTTCCGTTAGTGTGTGTTTTAATTTAGATTAATTAGGTTAGAATTTTGATAAAACTCTAAGTTTTATTTAGTTGAATAAATCGGTGCTAAAGAATGAGTGCAAATTGTCATCCTAACTTGTGAATTTTTTATTTGTAGGTTGTCCTTGCAAATGGAGAAAAGTGATCAAGAGTGGAGCAATTTCGGCTAAGTATGAAAAATTCACTTTGCAGAAGTTGAGCTCGAGATCACGATCTCAAACTCAAACTTCTAGAGGGCAGAAAGGTCATTTGGTTGAGATCGCGAACTCAACTCCAAACTTCTGCAAAGGCTATTTTTACACCCAGTCGAGACCGTGAGCTCAACTCCTTCGAGATCGTGATACCAAATTTGAGATCGCAATCTTGATATCAGGCCTGAGATCGCGATCTCGAAGGGTAGATTCGTTGTTTTTTTTTTAAAAGCCACTTCTTCTTCTATTTTCATAAACTTCTCTATTCTTCTTCTTCTCTCAACCGAAAACCCTAACCCCAATCCCTCAAAATTCTTCCCTCATCTTCACGAAAAATCACTTTAAACTCCACACCCATCACTAATATCATTATATTTGTCTTCCTCTAGGAACATCGAAGCTAGCATTTTTTGGGAGATTCTGGAGAAATTTGGACTTCAAGAGGGATTGATACACAAGCATTTTTGGGGAAATTTCAATCCGAAAAAAAAAGGGTAATATCTTTCCTAGGATTCTTAGTTTGTTAAAGATAATTGTGGGATTTTGTGGATTAAATTGTGAAGAAATTAGTGGTACTCAATTGTTGAATTTTGGAAATAATTGGTGCGAAATTGTGGTATTGATTTGTCCAACTGTTTGAATTATTGACTTGACACTTGATTTGAGTTGATTTGGAATTGAAATACTTGGAAAATTGTTGGAAATTGTTGATTGTGATTTTGTAGTTGTGGTTCTTGATTGGGGGTTGAATTTTTAAATTGTTGATTGAATTTTTTTGATCAAAAATAACTAGAGGGGTTTATGGCAGTGCTGAAAAAAGAGTTAGAATGAGAGCAAGAAGAACCGGGTCTAGGAAAAGGAAGTCTGGAGAGGGTACTAGTGGAGAAGGGGGTTCAGAATAGCCGTTTGTGGGAGGTGAGCAAATTGAACCTCAGTTCTCGAGTGATAGGGCTCAACAATTGTACAAGAATAACGAGAATAATGAGGTGATTAGAGAACAGAATTTTAACCTATCTATGCATTAGGGGATTGATGAATATGCTAAACGAGCTATAGAGGAACAAATTAGGTCACGGAAGTGGGAGGGTTTCAATACTCATGTTGACCCTGATGCTACCCAACTAGTCAAAGAGTTTCATTGCAATTTATGTGAATTAAAGGACGGCAAGGTGCGCATACAGGGGGTTTTAGTAGATTTTAGTGTTGATGTGATCAATGCATATTTCAACATACGCCCCATACCTTTTAATCAATACTTGGCATTTTTAATAATAAAGATAAGCATATGAATGCAATCAAAGTTGCCATTTGTCATAGAAGGATTGATTCGATTAAGAGTACTTTGTCTACGACTGAGTTAAAAAATGCTCGTCAAGGACTCTTATTAGTGTGCTAAGCTACGGTTTTATTTTATTAGTAGCCGCATTTGGGGGTCCAATGCTGTGAACTTTATCCAAAGGAACAAAGTACTCTTAGTTTATGCCATCATGACTGGGGTACCGATGAATATTGGTCACCATATTAGATAGGGGTTTTGGGAGAGTGGACGGTATGGACGACCTATATTTTATGCCCCCAGTCTAATTCACCGTCTTTGCACCATAGTAGGTTGCCCTATTGGTCAGTTGGAACTATTGACACATCCAAGAGGAAGGATTAATCGGGAATATGTCTATAGGATAGTGAGAGAATATGAAAAACACCACCAGGAGGAGCACCCTACCCAGCCACAGCCACAGCCACAACCACAGCGACCAACACCTCATAGTGTTTCAATGATTTCGATACCCCCAGGTTTTGTGTTCAATGCTCCGATAAATGAAGAAGAAAAGAATGATCTACAGGGGTATTGGTCGTATAGTCAAATGGTGATGCACAACAACTTGACCGTCATTGGAGAAAAGCTTTAAAGATTACCTCATTAGGCACATGGGTCCAGCCACCATCACCTCCGGCATGGCACTTTAGTCCACCTCGTGGACAGTACTACGCACCACCGGCAGCTACAGCACATCATGAGGGATCTAGCTATGCGGGTGTGACCGGAGGGGACAAGGATAATGATCATGAAGAGGCCCAACCTAATGACACTGAGGAGGGTCAAGAAGAGATGGAATGAGGAGATGAAGCCACCATTTGCTTGAGCATGGATGAAGACCAACCCTGATCACTGGAATGATTTGATGAATGATGACAATTCTCGTTGTTTTTATTGATTGAACACCATAACTTTTGATTACTTTGGATTACATAGTTTGGAATTGAAGTAGTTTAGTCTTTGGAATTGAAGTATTTTAGTTTTCCTTTTTACATAGTTTGGCTAATGGCCTTAAGTTGATGCCAAGTTGATATATATTTTGATGTTCATGATTGAATCTCTTTGGGAATCTCATGTTTGACACTTGAGTGAAGTTTGGTCATTGCTTAAGTAGAATGGCTAAGGGCCTTAAGCTGATGCCATCTTTGCATTAGTTGATGAGTTGAATTGAATGTCGATTTTGTTTGAAGTTTGAATGGTGAGATGCATGGCACAATTTATTACTCTTAGCATTTCTACCCAATTTTAGTTCTTAGTTTATAGTTATATCATGATTTGAGTAGTTTTTGTTATTTTTGGGTATGTCTTTATGTTTAATTTTGGGTGAGTGGAAGGATGATTTATTCATCAATTAGAATAAAAGAGACAATTTTTGGGGTGTCTATTTCTTTGTGTTGGGAATGGTTATTATATACATATTATTGCCACTTGATGTTTAATGGATGGAAAATTGATCAATTATGTACTCAATGATGATAAATTTTGATGTTCAATGCTTTGTGATTAAAGTATATGATTGATTCATTTCAAAAAAATTTGTCTCAGTGAATAGTTCATTTGCAACATAAAGAATTCATAAACTTGGCATTACTGCTAACTATTTTTTCAAAAAAAAGTGCTGAAATTTTAGGAAAATTTATTTGAAATGTTGTTTCTGATCAAATCACTTATATTATTTGGTTGATGAACTTTCTTTTGGAATTTTGGGACATTTCGTGTGTTTGCATAGGGAATGTTCTTCTAACTTGTAAATAATTGATATTCGAGATTAATTTTAGGTACATTTCACACCTTTTCCTTGGTTTAGGACCCAAAAAAAATTCGGAATAAGGCGAGTACGGGATTCCGACATGTACCCATATTGCTTCTCCGAAATAAGCCATTAGAGTAGTAATAAGGCGAGTACGGGATTCCGACATGTACCCATGTTGTTTCTCTGAATTAAGCCATTACGAATTGCATTTCAATATACCAATAAGTTAAGGAGTAAATGTTTGTAATACTTATCATTAATCCCATATTACTTATTCCTTGTTAGAAGTCTATTCCCAAAATGTGTGACAGATGCATTTAAGTTAATTCCTAATTGAACTTTTATTTTCATGGTTGCATAGTCGAGATAATTGAATAACTTCATAATATTTGTGATTTGAGAAGTAATGATGTTTTAAATGGAAAGAACTAAAATTTTTGGTAACCCTTTTTGAGAATGGTAATGCTTGGTGATGTGAAATCTTGTGTAGTGAATGAATGTGTGCTTCTACGTAGAACAAAATTTCAATTTTGGATTGATTCACTTAGATACTTCACATATCATATAGAATTGAATGTTTCTTGAGAGACTTCTTAATTGTTCTAAGTACATCCATGATTCATCAAGTGATACGTCAACTTTGGAGGTGTTTATATGTTTGAATGTTAGTAGGCTTATTTTTATTTTTATTTTTGTTTTGCTCGGGACTAGCAAAATGCTAAGTTTGGGGATGTGATAACTCTAGTAAACTAGAGTTATTTCACTCTAAATTATAGCATTTTGATAGTTTAAATCCTGAACTTTGAGTAAGTAATTGAAGATTTTAGTTAATTTCTTTCAAATGTGTTTGAATTTTCCGTTCTTGATTAAATATGATAATTTTTTATTAAATTTCTAGCTTAATTAATTGCTTAATGGTGTTAATATTATGCTGGTCAAAAATTAGAGGTTGTAAGCTAGAATGAACTAAGCCCAAAGGACCAAATTGCAATAATAGAATAAATGAAGAATGTTGGGAAGAGAGTCGAGATCGCGATCTCAAACTTTCCATATCGTGATCTTGACTCGGAAAAATGTCAATGTATTAGAGTCGAGATCGTGATCTCGACTCGTTGAGGATTAAGTTGTAAGGGCAATTTTGTAAACTTTCAGCCATCAACTCCTAATTTTTGCCTGGTGTAACAATTAAAGAGGAAGTGGGGGAAGTAGGATTAGTAGTAAATAGTTAGTAGATTTTAGGATAGTTTAGGATATCTTGAACTCCAAGTTTACTTCTTTAATAGAAATTTCTCTTTAATTGTCTCTTAGATCTCCTTTTAATTTCTTCCCAGTTCAAATTTTTATTAGATAATCGTAGTGGTGTTGGTTAATCACAAGCTTCACATAGATATAATTTTTGTTCGCTTTCTAGTCTAATTTAGTAAGAATTTCTTTACTTGCAATTTAGGGTTTCTTAGGTAAATTAGGGTTCTTGATAATTTCTTGCATTTCTAGTTATGAATTCTCAATTTCTTGCATTAATTTCTAGTTAATTACTAGTGGGCTTACTTTATTTCTATCAAAAATCCAAAAATACTTAGATTTCTAGTTTAACTCTTTTCAATTTCTAGTTTAGAAATGATTGCTTTTAGTCTTCAAGGTTTCTTATTTGTAGTCCTTTTAATTGGGTAATTTGCTTGCTTTCAATTTTAGGTTTAATTTGGTTAATTTAGGTTAGAATTAAGTGCCTTCCTTTACTTGCTTTTTGTAGAGTAGATTAATTAGTTTCTTAATATCGTTATTGGTAATTTTCACTTACTTTCTTTTTAGTTAATCTAGCATAAAATTAAGTTCTTATTGTTTTCATTTAATCATGATTTTTACTCAGAAAGATGGAGAGTAGTTCCATCATCCATTGTTTGATTTTGCTTAACTACACATATAGCTGTAAATCTTGTTAATTGCCTTCCAACAATCCTTGTGGGACGATACCCACTCATCCTATACCACTATCAGCTCTGTATACTTGCGGAAGTTAGGTAGAGTATAGTGAATTGGTGTGGTTAATTATTGCTTGTTTGTCCTTTCAAAGTAAAATTCTACCTAACAAAGCAATCAATTTGTTGACCAGAAACGGGAAAAAAATGGTTTCAAATAGCCTTTGTTTAGAACATTCATTGATCGATTGAACCATTTCGTGAGTAAGGATAGACATATATCTATTTACCTTAGGCAATGAAGTTAGGGTTCATGTATATGCACTAATCGTTGGTTAAATTCACATAAACATATAGTGAGCCGATTCGGGTTAGTAGATTCGCATGAGTTCCACAGAAACATGAAATTACATCAAACCCTGGCTTAGTAAACAAATAGAGAAATTGAAAGAATGATAAATCAAATACAATTAAATGGATTGGTAATTGAAGAATAAACTATAGGTTTAACATCCTTTGATTTACTATTTCTGTATTTAGTCGAGTATTCCTTTATTTTCACTACAATTCCTTTGTTGCATTGTTTAAATAGAGTATTGCATGTACCTTTTTAGTAATTGTCAACCTCTTCAAGTAGGAATGGCAACAGGGCATGTCATGTCATTATCGGGTTCGTGTCAAAATAACTAAACCTAAACACAACTTGTTAAATATCTGTGTCGTGTCGTGTCATAACCGATTTATTAATGGGCTGACATGACACGACACGATTGACTGGTTAAGGTTTTATATTAATATAACAAATTGTGTAGTAAACTTAACCTAAATGACATGATAAGCCTATAAATAACCTGATAATCTGATAAATCCACAACAAACCCACAACCCTATAACCCAAAACAAGCTTGTTATCCTATTTAACCTATTTTAAACTCTCCGATCTAATAAGTTTATAGAATTTATATGAGGTAGGTATTTTTTATATTTAATCTCTAGAATATGCACAAAGTTGTAACTGATTACTGAAATAGCTCCAACTATTAGTCAAGAATGATTAAATAATTAACGGGTCAAATGGTTTGACGAGTCATGTTACTATATTAGGTTACCCAAAAACTTAACTTGGAGTGATACGATGACCCATTAAGTTTCATGTCATTAACTAGTTGATATAGTAATGGCCCGATTAATTTTAGGTCATATTTATACCTAATAATTTTGGGTCGTGTTTCTAATGATCTCTGCTTACCCAACATTACTTGTTTGATACGTGCACTTGCATATGCAAATCATGTTTAGATTTTTAGCAAACAAGTTTTTAGCACCGTTGTCGAGGACTTTGTTCTTGGCATTGTTATATTTTGCCAATATCAGATTAAGCATATAGATGCTAGTTTAAACATTATCGATTCTTTTATTTTATTTTTTATTTTTATTTTTATTTTTTGCAGGTTTTTCATCAATTTTATTCCCAGAAAAGGTCCAAGAGAATATTACTTCCTCTAGACCTAGAAATTGAGCATACTACTAGTCGTTTGAGAAAAGAGGCAAGAAGAGGTTTTCAGCCTATCTTAGACATGGCTGATGGTGATAATCCTTGTAATCCAATTATACAAGTACTGCCAATCCAAGCTGAACCACAATCTCTCAACGACTTTGCAGTACCTACTGGATAGACTACAGTCGACCATATTGAAGCTGCCAATTCAGGCAAACAACTTCGAACTAAAGTCACAAATCATTCAGATGGTACACTCATTAGCTATGTTTTGTAGGTAGTCGAGTAATGACCCAAATGTTCACATCTTCAATTTCTTGGATTCTTGGAGTTTTGTGACACATTCTGACAAAATGGAGTTTTGGCCAATGCCATAAGGCTAAGACTTTTCTCATTCTCACTACGGGATTAGGCCAAGTCTTGGCTAATTTCTCAACCTCCAAGTTCTATCACGACTTGGGACGATCTTGCATAGAAGTTCCTAACACAAATGCTTTCCAATGTCAAAGATGATAAAGCTGAGGAACGGCATCATTTCTTTTGTGCAACATGATAATGAACCATTGTTCGAAACATGGGAAAGATTCAAGAACTTATTAAGGTTGTTCACATCATGGTCTTCCAAATTGGTTACAAATTCAGCATTTTACACTGGGTGCGTTGCAAAGGTCAACCCGAACCATCATTAATGCAATCGCACGGAAAGCCATTATGAGCAAATCATATGATGAGGTAATACAAACGCTTGAGGGTATATATCATCAAACAACTATTAGTGATCTAACGAGAGAACTGTACCAATAAGAAATGTTGGAGTCTACAAAGAGAATGCATTACTAGCCTTTACAGCATAGTTGGCCGCACTGATGAAGAAAATTGTCAGTATGGGTGTTCAAGGCAACAAATTCAATTTCCTTTTATTTCTTGCCAGATATGCCCGGAGAGACATTCCATGGAACAGTGCCCAAATAACCAGGAGACAATAAAATAACATGGGCAACTATAACAAGAATCAAAACAATCCATATTCCCAAACATATAATCCAGGTTGGAGAAACTACCCAATTTTTCTTGGAACAATAACTAGAAGAGTGGACCATTATCATCCATGAGACCACAAGCTTCACCAGGGTTTTAGAATCAATAAAGACCACCACAACAGGAGACAAAAAAAATGACAGTGTGGAAGAGCTACTAAAACAATACATGGCCAAAAATGATGCAACACACCAAAGTATTGGCTAATTGATGCAAACCCATACTACTTCAATCCATAATCTCAAGAGCCAAATAGGGCATATAGCCAATTCAATGAACAATAGGCCCAAGGTACTTTCCCGAGTAACATAGAAGTGAACCCACAATACGATAATGCTAAGGAGTGGGAAGCAATTGGTAGAGGATGATAAACAGATGAAGAATTAGGAATCACAAATGATCAATGGGAAAGAAGAAGGTAATCCAAACAAAAGTACACAAGAAAATAATCATGACAGAACGATGAATTGATATTTTTGTAGATACCACACATTAAAAGATTGAAAAAGCAGAACTCTAATACCCAATTTAGGAAATTTATGGAAATTTTCAATAAACTTCATATAAATATTCCTTTTGTGGAAGCATTGGAGCAGATGCTAACTATGTGAAGTTCATGAAAGACATCTTAAGAAGGAAGATGAGATTGGCTGACTTCAAGACAATTACTTTGACGGAGGAGTGTAGTGCGATTCTACAACAAAAACTACCACCCAGGCTAAAGGATCCAGATAGCTTTACAATTCCTTCGATGATTGGAACTCAATTTATAGTTAAAACTCTTTGTGATCTAGATGCTAGTGTTAATTTGATGCCTCCTTATATTTTTGAGAAATTAAATGCAAGTGAAGTCAAACCAACATCGTTGACCCTACAACTTGCGGACCGCTCATTAGCACGTCTAAGAAGAGTCACTAAAGACGTGTTAGTAAAAGTTGATAAATTTATAATTCAACTTGCATATTTCATTGTTTTAGATTTTGAACAAGATGTAAATATCCCTATAGTTCTTGGTAGACCATTCATAGCAACAGGTAGAATCCTCATTGACGTATAAAATGAAGAGCTAACAATGAGAGTACATAATGAGGAGCTAAAGTTTAATATGTTAAATGCTATGAAAATGTTTGAACTAGAAGATGAATGTTTTGTAGTAAATGCAGTATCAGGAGTTGAAAAAAAAAGTGGCAACTCAACAAGTAGATTCAGATGGAGCATTCAAGAAAGAAGTGATCACAAGTATAGATGAAGAAGCTGAGGAGTTCTGCAACTGCATCAAATGCATGATAAGGAAAAAGAACTCCAAGGCAAATGTGTCAAGGTGAATAATGATAGAAATGAAGGTCTCAAGGAATTCAGTAAGAATTGGGAGGGTGATGAAATTGAAGATATGGTAAAGAAATGCAACGAGATGATTCTTGGGAAACTACCGCACAAAAGGAGAGATCTAGGAACTTTACTATACCTTGTAAAATAGAAGTTTTTTAAATTTATAGTGCTCTTCGTGATTTTGGAGATAGTTTAAATTTAATGCCTTCTTCTTTTTGTAGGGAAGCTGGTTTAACAGTCACTCATAGGACTAACAAGCCTATCCAGGCAATCATCTAACCGCCAATCAAAGTGTGGAAAGCTGACTAGTGAAGCTTCAAAAACAAATAAAGCATCAATATCAATACATAAATGCTATGGGAACATCTAGTTCAATATATTGTTGAAGCCACGAGTATTGATATGACGGCAGCTTTAACATTACTGGCCATACCGAACTCTAAGGAGGTTGAGCAATTGGAGGATGACACGAGTCATGAATCAGATGAAGAGTCACAAGTTATAAAGAAGAGGAAGATAAAGAGAATGATTAACATAGCCGCAACTTTTTATTGTTTTTAGTGTTCTCATATTTTAGTTGTGAAACATTGGGGACAATGTTTTGTTTTCAGTTGGGGATAGTGTTTGTTTTTTATTTGTATTATAAAGTTTATATTACATGTTTGTAGTCTGGTGGTGTGAAATTGTGTTATATGTTAGGGTTGGTTTTTGTTTTGTTTATGTTTAAGTTGGTGGTGTATTTATTAAAACTTTGGGTTTTGCTCTAAAAAAAATTTTAAAAATACAAAAGGATTTTTAATTTTTAGGTAGTTTTTATCAGTATTTGTATAAAAAAGACTTCCTAGCTACAAGATAGCAGCCTTCAGTATTTCTATGTCTTCTTTGCCTGAAATATTGTAGAGCTTTAAACCAAAAATATTTTTCAATTTTAGTTGTTTTGTTTATGCTCATTAAATTTTGTGATATTTTTCATGAGTTTAAAAATGTTTCAAAGTGAACTGGTATTGCTTGAGTGTGTGAATTGAAAGTCTATATAAACTTTCTTTGCTCTTTGATCCCTTTGAATTGTGAAGTGTTATCACTATACTCTAAAATATATTCGCACGAGTGAGGGTGTGAAAATGAGATAAATTTCAATGAGTGATAATCAATTATTGCCTTGCGATATTTGTTCAACTTGTGACATTTGTTGAAATTGTGTGTGTTTTAATGCTCGCAAAATATTCATGAAATTTGAACCATGGAGATGATTTAGGTAAGTTCTTTGGATCATTTGAGCAAAAAATGCCTACCTATTTGCCATGTTATCCCTAGTGTCCCCTCTTGAGCCTTATGAGCTTTATTTCTTTGAAAACCCATATTATTTAGCCAAGTTACCTATCTTCTTTACCATTCTTTCTATCCATCACCTTAGTAATTAATGTTAGTTCCCTTAGGTAGCAATACTCTAGGAATTATGATGCAGTGGTGGCCAGAGAAAATTGAAGTGTTGTTGGGGAAAAGTCAAGTTATATGGCTTATTGTTGTAATCCCCTAAGTTATGAGAAAAAAAAAACTATTTGTGTTGAAAGAAAAAAAAAATGAAGAAAAACATGGTTGTGATAAGTGTTGTGAATAAAGAAGGATAATTCCTTCTAATTTGAATTAAAGTATATTCTTGTTATCCTTCAAAAGTTGTAATTGGTTAGTGTTGAACCCCAGTTATGTTAATCATGTTTTGATGATGAACAAATCATACTAATGGTTTGATAACAAGTGTGCATAAGAGACAGGTAGATTCGGACGCAAATGCTCGTTTGACTTCAAAACAACCACAAGATTTTCCAAAATGGATGCATCAAGAGTGCGTCCGAACAAACTAGCCATTGGACCGTTCGGACGGCCGCTGCTAACTTTGCTTCGATCGGACGCATGTTCGGACGCATCCTCGGGACGTCTGCTCCTGTCCCTCAGACAACAGAAGCAGTGTCGGACGCAAGGTTTAGCGGCCGTCCGAACGGTCCAATGGCTAGTTTGTTCGGACGCACTCTTGATGCATCGGCCGTCCGAAAGGTCCAACGGCTAGTTTTCCAGTAAACAGAAAATAGCCGTTGGGAAGTTGTTGAAAGCAGATATTTGGCAACTATAAATACCCCTAGGTCTGAATTAATTAAAGAAAGACTTCTAAGTACATTGATTACAAACAATTCTTGAGCTATTTGGGAGAAATAGTGGGTACAAGTGTTGTAATAGTGTAGGTAGTGTGAAAAGAGCTTAGAAGTGTAAAAGTTCTTCAAGTGTAAGAGTGGAGAGATAACAATTGTAACAAAGGGAGGTTGTGAGTGTAAAACTCTTGGCTCAACTAAAGGAAATTAGTGTGAGCAAGAGTGATCCTCATTTGTGTACTAGAGGTTATTGTCTCACCTACTTTGAAGAGACTTTTAGGGGCTGAACTTCAAGTTGTGAACTTGGTAGTTGCCTTGTAAGAAGTTCTTTGTAGTTGCAAGCTCCAAGCTTGAGAAGCTAGGGAGTTTGGTTTGATTCTCTTAATCTCAATATTCTTATTTGTTCTTTAAGCTTAAATTGTTGAATATCTATTGTATTCATTTGTGCTTAAGTTTTCATTTGGTGCATAAAGTTTGAATTTCTATTAAGCACATAAAAAGGATTATTTTTAGAGACAACCTAATTCCTCACCCCCCCTCTTAGGTTGCTTTTGGGGCCAACAGTTAGATGCTATGGTAATTGGGAGATGTCTTAAGGGGTATTGGTTCGAACTTGTTTACTATCATGACTAAGGTAATTTGATCTACTTTTATCTAAATTTATCCTTCTTATGTCCCTTAACCTACATAACAAGTTTTAAAGACCTACTTGATCCTTGTTTAAGTTCATTTATATGAGTGAGTATTTTTTGTGTTAATTTCTTCCAACATGTTTGTCACTTATTAAGCTTTTGTTCAATGGGTCTTTATTGATTAGTAAGCGAGTGATGTCTGCTTTCATGAGTGAAGAGTTATCAATTTCGGAATGATGATTTGTGGTTAATTAGTAATGTTCTTTAATATACATGTTGACTTCATTCCTCTACTTGCCTATTTTTTATTTGTTATGATAATTGACATGTAGAAGAAAATTAATATACATTATGTGTTTATTGTTATGTGACACGAGCCCGGAGAAGCTAACGATGTACCAAAGTCCAGTTGAGGAGATAAAAAATAGAGCAAGTTTGGACTCAAGCTCGCCAATGTTAGAGTATATTCACGGTGCTATGATCAACTTGGATTGGAATATCCTCAATTCATTAATACATAAAGTCCAACTCTTTAAAGTGAAGCACAAGTGGCCAGATAAAGTCCAAGGCCAAGACGTTTCAAGCCCAAGAATTGAAGAGTTTCCAAAAGGGTTCAAAAAAACCTAATTTCGGCCAAGCCTTATAATCGGCCATATTAATCCTATTTAGACTATGATTTAGCTTCTAGATTTGTTTCTAAAGGTATTGTTTTATTTGTTTTTCTTAACTTGGACAAATTAGTCATTTTGACCGAGTTTTAAGTCCTTTTGTGCGAATCCAATGTCTTGTATGGATTTGGCTAGTTAATGTCCTAGTTTTTAGAATTGTAGCTGTTTTAATCTAAGGTTTATGGTTGTGTTTTCATGTTAAGTACACCAGCCCAATAGCTGAAAGATTCATTCAAATTGGTCACAGAAATAAAATTTTGTGAGGAAGTTCTCCCAAATTGTCTTTGAAAGACTTCTGGTGTTGGGAGTGATGTTTTCCAAACCTTATTTTGATGATGACATAAACACTTAACTCTATAAACAAGTTTTTGCAGGTCTGTTATCTGTTTTGCTAGAGACAGGGCTTTCGGACGCACTGAACAGTCCGAACTGGGTCAAAACTTCTTGGACACATTGCACCGTCCGAACGAACAGGCAGAAAGAAATAGGATCCTACTGCTTCTCTTTACGGACGAACATGACCGTCTGAAGCCTCTATCGGACGAAGGAATGGACGCATGTACGGACGTCCGAACGAAGCTCTTCAACAACTGCATGAAGATCAGACGCCGTGTCAGACGCTTCCAATATGTCTCGGACGTCCGAAACCCCAACGGCTACTTTTTGTGCATTTATTATTTAGCCGTTAGAAAGTAGTTGCAACCACCATTTACTGCTCTTATAAATAATTGCTTTGACATTAAGAAAAAATCATCTAAGACGATTGAATACAAGCCTTAGAGAAAATCAATTTGAGTACAAATTAGCTATAGTGCTTTGTTGTATTAGTGTGCAGTTGTGAGTGCAATTCAACTATGAGTGGAGTGATAATCTTGTACGAAAGTGTGGTTGTAAGTAAGATTCTTGGCTCAACTAAAAGAGTTTTAGTGTGAGCAAGAAGTTTCCAACTTTTTAAAGATTATTGGCTCACCAAGTGTGTGAAGCATTCTAGTGATTTAATACTTCAAACTTGCTAGCTTGGAAGTATTGGTTGTTTAATTTTCTCTCTTTACTTCAGTGTTCCATTGATTTTATTATATCAGTTTATATTTGGAAAATCTCAATATTTCTAAATGCATATTTTTAAGAAACCTAATTCACCCCCCTCCCCCCTCTTAGGTTGATTTGGGACCAACAGGGAGAGTGATTCTTGTGACTATTAACCTAGAATACTATTGTTTCTTATCTCGTTATAAAAAATAGATTGATATCTCATTAGTCAAGAATAGTATATCTTTAAATTCTTGATTTCTTAATCAAAGGATTTAAATTCGTCAAGTTAGAATTTTGTTTCTTTGTTGCAAATTTCTATTTCTTTTATAATAATCTTGGCCAACTCCCCTCCTGGGGTTTCCCAAGATATTATTTTTTGCAAATTCTTGTAAAAGTTGTGTATCAGGGCAATCTTGGTTTCACAATTTAAATTCGGGTCTCATCAATTCAACAGTGAGATTCACATCAGAGTGGCATCAGAACTTTGGGTTTCCTAAACACATTTGTTTTCTTGTGTTGTCATAAATCCTCTAAGATTATATCCTACTTGTTTTTAATATTTTCTTGTTCAAATTCTAGATAAAAAAATTTCCAGCCTTATTCTTGTTCTTATTCCTGTCTTGTGCATTCTTGTTCTTGTTCGTTTTTGTTCCTAGAAATTTGCAACCTTATTCTTGCTCTATTTTGAACTAAATATTGTTGTAATTTTGATCGTATTCAAGTGTTAGTTCGTTGTTCTTATTGATACTATTCATTGGTACTGTTTATCGGCACTATTACCACAGTGTATTCTTTTTTCTTTAAAAAAAGCAGCCTAGGAAATACCAAAAAAAAAAGGAAGGAAAAATGGCCGAATCCTAAAACCCTAGGAATTAGTTTTTGCATGGTTATTGTGCACTCCAAATTAGCTACCATTTCTTATTCTTTCACAGCTGCACAATTTGAATCCTTTTCTTAGTTGGATTATGCCATGTTGAATCTTTGTCCAACTTGGAATTAGTGCAAAAATCTCATCTCATTTAAGAATTGTTTAATTCTTTTTCCTACTAGGATTTGTTGCCACCTTCTTTTTTAGTATTGTGCTCTCATGTGTATATATAAGATAAAATTCTTTATTCAGTTTTTCCCATATTTTGTTCTCGGGTTGTGAAAAAATTTGTGAAATTTCCAAAATAACCCTAGTTCCCTCGGGTTAATTTCTTCTAGGCCAAAACCCTAGTTTGTTTTGACCATCTTATTGTTGGATTTTTACAAAGTGATTTGCATGTGTTCTTTGATAAATCGATCCGCCATTACTTTGTTATCTCTATACTTCCCTAGTCTATAATTACCAATTGTGTTCTAACGTGTTAGTAATTATTTGTGTCATTCTTGTTGTGTACTTGTCAAGTCTGCAAAAGACTTTGAAGGGGAATTTTATACTAGAGGAAAAAAGTCAATATGGTGAGTTCAATGTAGGGTAAAAGCCTTGAATTTGAGTGAAACACGAGTGAAATTGTGTGAAATCCTCAAATTTGAGCATAAGCACTAAAGGAGTGTCGTGAGGTCCATCTTTATTTTTACTAACCCTAATTTTGAAATTCCTTGTGTCTTTGAGTTCTTTCTGCAGGTCTAAAATGTCTTGAGAAGGGGAAAGTTGAAGGATTAATGCCTTTGAATCTCGTGTTACCGATATGGAAATTTCTCTTAAAAGTATTCAACACTTTCTCGTGACATTAACTAAGGGACAAAATAAGCCAACTCAACTCCCTGACCACCAGAGTTGAGCCTCATACTCATAGATTCCCACATTCTCGTTGAGGTACATAATCTTAATTATGATTCCAATGATTATGACTCTGACAACGACTTGTATGATGTAGGTGCAAGGTCAAGAAATCGCCGATGTGTTCAAGATGGTTGCAGAGTTGATGACAATATTGGTAACATTAAATTGACTATCCCTACATTTCAAGGTAATCTCAATCCTAATGTCTAACTCTAATGGGAAAAGAAGGTAGAGGATATTTTTGACTATCATAACTACTCTGAAAGAAAGAAAACATAGTTAGCCATAGTTGCATTTAGCGATTATGCTTTAGAGTGGTGCGATCAATTTAAAACCAGTAGAATTAGGTGTGGAGAGCCACCAATTAATGATTGGACATCCTTAAAATCTACATTAAGTAAAAGATTTGTACCGTTTACATATCATCGTGATTTACATCAAATATTGAAAACTTTAAGGCAAGGTAACAAATCTATAGAAGAGTATCATAGGGATCACGCTTCAAATGTGCCCAGTGAGAGCTAATGTAGCTGAGGATCGTGAAGCCACTATGTCTCGATTCTTATGTGGATTTAATAGGGAAATTTCCAACATTGTTGAGTTGCATCATTGTATTGAATTGTAAGACGTGGTAGAAAAGGTGACAAAAGTATAAAGGTAACTTAAAATGGAGGTAAATTTAGAGTTGAGTCTAGCTCTAATTGGTATACAAATTGGTCTAATAATCCTTCATGTCCTAATTCATCTCAAAATAGACCAACTATCCCTAAAACTAATGAATTTGAAGATAGACTAGTTAAACATCCCATGGATTCTTTAGTTAAAGGTTCATCTTCTAACACTTCAAAATATACTCTTGATATTAGGTGTTATCGTTGTTCGGGTGCAAGTCACTATGCAAATGAATGCCCCAACGAGCGTGCACTCTTCATGCAAGGAAATGAAGTGATAAGTGAAGGGAGTGAAGATGAAGATGACTTAATGCCCGCATTGGAATGACACTTAAACCAGTGATGATGATGAGCAAGAAAACCTTTTTGAGATAACTACCTTGGTGATTTTAAGGGCACTTCATGCTCAACCAAAGGAAAACCAAAATGAGGCACAATGTGAGAATATTTTCTTTACCTAATGTGTTGTACAAGGTCATGCATATGGTTTGATCATAGATGGTGGTAGTTGTGTTAATGTTGTTAGTAAATTAATGGTCGATAAATTGATTTTGCCTTGTCAAAAACATCCACATCCATATAAATTAAAATGGCTAAATGAATGTGGTGAAATCAAAGAAAAAGCTTTAATTTCAATAGCTACCGAAAAGTATAAAGATGAGATTTTGGGTGATGTTGTTCTAATGCAAGCGAGTCACATAGTGTTAGATAGACCATGGCAATTTGATAAACACACTAACAATGATGGCCATACTAACAAGTATACATTCTTTAAAGACGGCCAAAAGATTGTACTTAAACCACTGCTCCCTCCTCAAGTGAGTAAATAACAATTGTATATTAAAAAATCATTTGTTGAATACTATAAGGAAAAAGATGAATTGAAAAAGGGTAAGCAAGTGAAAAACCCTAATGAACCTTAAAATTCAAAAACCCTAATGGTGAATTGGTTAAATATGTAAATTCTAAGGGTAAGGAACTAAGAAAGAAATCTAATTCTTTGTAGGGTTCAAAGAGGTTCAATCAACCATGAGTTCGAATTTGCCTGTATTTTTGCTTATATTTAAAGAAAATTATTTTGTGAAGTCTTACTTTGATCCGGCCTTCGGAGATCTTTTAAAACACTTTTACAGGATTCGAGGATGAATCCTTTCAGGGAAGGAGAGAATGATACAAGTCTAGATAGGCTAAGGATATACCAAGTTTAAGGAGATGAAAACTAGAGCAAGTTTGAACTCAAGCTCACCAAGATTGGAGCATATTCATGGTTTTATGTTCAAGTTGGATTGGACTATCTTTAATTCATACATACATACACACACACACAAACAAATCTCGTGTTGTCCGCATATGGCCTCGGATACCAACACTAATATTCACGATGTTTACACTTAAGAATCCAAATTTGGGCTCCTTTGGGAACTAATTCAAACTAAACCATACCCTAACACCTCAAGACATATTGTATCTATATATAGGACCCTTAAGGACCTATTTTAACACATAGTAGTTTAGATTAGATCTTAAAATAGTCTTTTCTCTTAGATCATATCAATCCTAGAAGGGTTCTTGGTGGATTGTTAAGGGGATTTTGTTCTTCAATTGAAGGGAGACTACAAGCAACAGTCTTTCTTCAATTCTTCGTGCCTTCTAGTGTTTTCTTTATTGTTATTATTTTTATTTTTTTTATTTTTTATGGAGTAGTTATATGTTGGGCTTGATGTAGCCCAACTACATAACCCATGGGTACTTTAATTGAATAAAAATTCAATCTTTCTATGAGTTTTGTTTATAAGAGTATGCGATATTGTTCTTAATACCTTTTTCTATATGACTTGACTTTCAATCCAAATGTTCATAAATTGATATTTGAATAGTAGTCAAGTTTAATGCATATCATTAATCATTTATGTTTAAATCAAAAGGGTAATCATAAATGTGTGGTCCATTTATTGGTTGAAAAAGTACTAACAGCCCGAGTTCTAAAGATTCTGATGATTCTAATTTTATTTTCCTAGGCTAACTTACTTTTTTGAAAGTGGATTGAATTGAAATAGCTATTAACTTGAAAGAAAACTAATACAACTTAATTTTTTCATTTATGTACATCTCGATTTATTTGATTTGAATCTCAAGGTTTTGTTAGTTAGGTGAAATCAATTCCCAAATATTTTTTTGTTATTGTTTTCGTTCATACTTTCATTTATTTAATTGCTTCATCTTTAGTGCAGTTTAATTAGTTAATTTTCTTCTTATTTCAGTCACTCAGATAACTTTTAAAGTTATTTGTAATTAATTGTGATTCTTCATTTTTTCTTGTAGAAAACAATACTCTACTCTATCACTTTATTACTTATCCTCGACTAATGCACTTGCTAATAGTAGTATGAAAAATATATATACCACTAACAAGAGATTAACCTCTACTCATCTCTGCCTCTAATCCCCAGTGATAATTCTAATCTAGAATTGTTGAGATGCTAAAAGCCCATTAACGTTTTTCCCATCACAAATGTTGAGGAATAAAGGTTAGAAAAAAATAAAAGTTCAGTCTTTTTTTTTTTTTTTTGAGCAAACACCCAAATCGGGTGGAATTTATTTAAAAATCATACTTTACAATGCCTGATGTAGGGCCAGCCTTGAGCATCCAAGCAAAACAATCTTCTAATAGACATCGGGATGGTGTCTTGGTTATACTCTAGATAGGAAGAATTAATTATGCCCTCATTTGCTAGACTATCTGCTACTTGATTAGCCTCCCTGAAAACATGAGAAAAAGTAAAATTCCTATCTAAAGTGAAATTTTTAATGAATTTCCATTGTTGATCAATGTTCCATGCTGGCTTTGATTGGCCCTTTATTATAGGTTGACTAAGGTAAGGTTATCTAGTTCCACTTCCACTGCTGTGAGCTGCACAAAGTTTTAGGCCATCAACTAAGGAGGACGTTTCAACTTTCAAATTGGATTGAAGGTTGTAATTATTACTGAATGCCTTGATGAGGTATCCATGATGGTCTCTAATGACTCTGCCCCCAGCTGCAAATCCCAGATTTTCTTTTGAGGCTCCATCAACGTTGAGTTTGACAATCCCATGCGGGAGAGGAATCCACTTGACCGCCAATGCTTTCCTTGGTTGTGTGGTGAGTATTTGACGACAAAGGTGCTGCCTTAAGAGGGTGTCGTCAACTGCTTTAGCCCTATAAAATGGATGAATGGTGGAGATGTTTCGCAAATGAGATTATATGTTTATTATAGTGCACTGAGGTGTGATGGATAGGCCTTCAAAGATTTCCATATTCCGAGTTGTCCATACAAACCAACTTACCAAATATGGTATAAGTTTTAAAACAGCTACTAGAGTTGCCGAAAGATCCAGGCCTATACCACTGTTGGTCCCAAAGCAACTTAAGAGGGGGGTGAATTAGGTTTCTAAAAAATACTTTTAGAAATATTAAACTTATTAAGATTTTTCAACTAACAATTAATATAATAGAATCAATGTGATGTAAGAAAGAGAGGAAATTAAACAAACCAATACTTCCAAGCTAACAAGCTTGAAGTATTAATTCACTAGAATGCTTCACACACTTGGTGAGCCAATATTCTTTATAAAGTAGGGAAATTCTTGCTCACACTAAAACTCTTTTAGTTGAGCCAAGAATTTTACTCACAACCTCACTTTCGTACAAGATTATCACTCCACTCAAAATTGAATTGCACTCTAAGCTGCACACTAATACAATATAGCACTATAACCAATTTGTACTAAAATTGCTCTTTTCTAAGGCTTGTATTCAATGTATTAGATGATCTTTACAAAATAGTGGAGCAATTATTTATAGGAGCAATAAATGGTGGTTGCAACTACTTCCTAACGGTCGGTACTAAATAATAAATGCACAAAAAGTAGCCGTTGAGGTTTCGAACATCCGAGATAAGTAGGATGCGTCCGACACAACGTCCGATCTCCATGCAGTTGGTGAAGAACATCATTCGGACAGCCGTGCATGTGTCCTTTCCATCGTCCGAATGGAGCTTCGGAAGGTCATGTTCGTCCGAGAGAGACTTTGTTCGGATAGTTGTGTGCGTCCGTAGAGAAGCATTAAGAACCTTTCTTTCTGCCTGTTGGTTCGGACGGTGAAATGCATCCCAGAAGCTTGACATAGTTCGGACGGTATACTGCATCCGAACACCCTGTTTCCAGCAGAACAATTAACAGACCTGCAAAGCTTGTTTTCAGAGTGTAGTGCTTATGTCATCATCAAAATAAGGTTTGGAAAACATCAACCACCACCAAGAGTTAAGTTTTCCTGAAGTAGTAGTGGTTGGGGGAAAAACCTCTTCAAGCCATGATCCAAAGTAGGACCAACCTTGGCTGGAGATTCACATCTGACGAAAAGATGATCCAAAGTTTCTGGATTATTGCAAAAGGGGCATTTTGAAGCCAAAGAAACGCCAAAGGTTGTTATTATGTCATCAAGTGGGAGATTCGTATTTAGTAGGCGCCACATGAAGATGGAAATCTTGACTTGTTGTCTTTCATCCCATATTATTTTATGTGAGAGAATGGACTCTTGTGAAGTTAAGGTGGACGAAGTTCACTCTAATTGTAAGCAATAACTAATGAAATTATGAGTGCACCTATACAAAGTGATAAACAAAAGCTACTGATGTGTCATTAAATTCATAAAGAAGGAACAAAATTCGATTAATGATCTAAAATTATGGGGTTGGGCATTCAATAGAATTTTGACACGTGGACTGACTTTGGAAAGTGATTTTGAAATGTGCCTTTGTAAAGAATTTTCCTAAAATTATTCGGCTAATTGTAGGATTTTGAAGTGGAGATAGTTTTGGAATACATTATGCACCTAAACTTGTTTTACCAAACCACTTTATTGATGTCAAATAAAGAAGCTGTGAATAGAGTTAATCATTGTTTAGTGAAGTTTGCTAGTAACTTGAATTGTGGTAATGTAAATTGCTTCCTATAGCCCGAAAATCTAGCCCATGATAATCATATGACAGTTATCTAGTCTAGCAATTATGCATATTCTTATTAACAAACACCAATTGCCATTTTAAAAAAAAATGAAGTAATTTTTCATTTTTGACAAACATAGTCTTATTTTCCAAAAGCAAACCCCCTTTCTCAATAAGCTTTTACCCTAGCTGTATTTTGTTCACACTAGTTTATTTAATAAGTAATTAAACCCCTTCTTCATGTTTTGAGGCAAAATTTTCCATATTACATCGATTATATATGTTTTCCTTTTTGTCTCTTTTTTTTCCCTATTGTTTATTGATAACTCTATGAAACTAGAGTTATATGTATCCTAAATTTGATAGTTTTGTTACTAGTTTTGAGCATTCTTAGTTCTTTAGTACGTGTTTTTGTCTATTTTTCATCACTTTTATGTGTTAGAATATGTTAATATGTGTTCATTAAGTATTTTAGCACTTAAATAGATATTAATTATCCTATTTTAATAGGTTGTTGTATTTATAATTTGTGCCTTGTCTTTAACCTTTGGGAGTTAGGTTTTCATTTGCCTTTGTTTGTCTTTAATTTTTTAGCCTCTTTTGCGAGTTTTTTATTTCAATGTATAGGAGTTATTTTAAGTGTTTATTATATCTAAGAATGTGCTATTATATGTTAAGGTCGCATGAAAAATGTGGTGCATCAATTGGTTATCAGACGAGGATTTTTGGAGCAAAACAGCGAAGAAGTGCTGAAGTTGGAGTTGGCGACTACGGTCACTAGACCAAATTGGCCTTTAGATCTTTAACCATACTTGGTCATCATGGTCACCAATTCTGGGGGTCAAAAATGCCCCAAATGAGGTTATTTTATGGATGAGACTTCTTCCCCAATCGTAGCACTATAAATAGCACATTTAGACCTCTTTTTTCACATATACGATGGAGTGTGTTAGTAGGTGTAGAAGTAGACTAGAGTTCTCCCTCATTTTCCGCTCTATTTGGGAAGGATTTTCTTAGATTAGATGTAGTTTATTATAATTTCTAATCTCCTGGTTGTGGATTGAAGACTCCTAGTATAAGACCTCTTTAGTTTATGCTTTAGTGCATTTGCTTTGTGTTAAATTAATGTAGTTTAGTTTAAATGCTTTATTTTATTTGCTTTCTTAGTTTAATTGGTAGAATTAGTTAATGGAATTTTCATTTAATTATTTTCTTCACTTGATTTCTTAGTGAAATTGTAATATTAGTTAATATGCTTACTTAAAAAATGCTTTTTTAGTGATAATTTGTAGTTTAGATTAGTTAATTAGGGTAGCTTAGTTCATTGACTTTTCATATAATAACTTCCTTAACTTGCTTACTTAGTTTAATGGATAGATTAGCTAATGGGTGTTCTTTAATTATGCTTTCTTAGTGTTTTTTTTTTTTTTTTTTTTTTTGCTAACCTCTATCCACTAACCACCAGTATCGTGGTAGGGGCGCTACTCCAATGCTTTCTTAGTATTAATTTGTAATTTAGGTTAGTTAATTGCTTTCTAAAAATACTTTCTTTTTACATGCTTTCTTAGAATAGTTTATGGATGTTGTTTAGTTGTGCTTGATTAGTTTTAATGAGCAGTTAGATTAGTTAATTGTTTCTTAAAATGCTTTCCCTTTTTCATGCCTTCTTTAATTGCTTTCATAAAAATACTTTCTTTAGTGTTAATATTGATTTTAAATTGCTTTGCTACTAGCCTTTAAGTTGCCTTCTTAGTCTCTTAAATTCTGGTTTTAATTCAAACTCTTATAAATCAATCATTTCAACTAGTATTCTAACTAAAAAATCAGTAATTACCAACCAATCCTTGTGAATTCAATCCCTACTTCATTTTACTACTAGTTGACAATCGTATACTTACGGAATGCCGCCTAGTTAATAGTAGAATTTAGATATTTTATAAATGATATAACCGAGTGTTTATAAAAATAAAGCATCATTTATTTTCTCTCTCTTTTCTCTTTTTATTTTTTCCTGTTCTATCTAGTCATTGATAAAAGATTATATTATTTTTAATAATAGACGAACTAAAAGTTTAATTTTTTGAAATTTGTCTAAATCATTTAATTTCTGAATTGAATGCATTTTATAGTATAAGAAACATATATTTGTCGTAATAAATGAACAAATTAAGAACAAAAAGAAAAGGATGAGTCAAAGAAAATATTAAAAAAATATATTTTAAGAATTACATTAAAAATTATGCATGCAAAGCCATTTTGTTTCATAATTTGCCCAATTTACCGTACTTTGCGGCCCATATGTTAGGTAATCACAATATTCTACAGTGTATTACTGTGCCAGAAACAAAAGGTTCCATATCCATGCTATGATTTTATCACCATACTAAGAATAGAATTTTTTATTTTCTTTTGACTCAATCTTTTATTTTGTTGTATTTTTTTTATTTATTGGTTTTATTATTACTATTCAATTAATCACGAAAATTATATTATAATAAAATAAAATATTGTTATCTGTATTACAAAGTATATTTAATCTAAAATTTAATTATTTCAACAAGTTATAAAGAAAAAATAGACGAAAGTAAAAAAGAAAACAAATAAAAGAGAAAAGAAGAGGGAAAAAGATAAATAAATAAATAAAATTGTAGAGTTAATTTTGTCCTAAAACACAAAAGATGGAGATTAAATGTGATAACTCTAATAAATAGAGTTAATTTATATACAAATCCATAGTATTTTGATAGTGTTTTCCCGACTTATGTGTTTCTATGCATGTTTTTTGTTGATTTAGCCCTATTAGTATTTTCTTATGCATTAGAGTAAAAGTAGAGTTGTGGTATTAAACTATGCCAGTTTTAATATGTTTTAAGCAATTATCTGTTATAATGTGCTATTGCAGGTAAATATTGCAGATAGGCACAAGTTAAGATGATTCAAAGTTGAGGGATTAAAGAGAAAAAACGAAAAGTACTTTATTAAAGAGTTCAGAAGCATGGAACGAACAGCAGTTAAAAAGTCCAAAGCTTGAATAGCTAACCGCGGTCTACATGGCTAATTTACTCAAACCAAGCAAAGGACAGACTGCAGTTAGTAATTAAAAGCAATACTTTTCCATGCCGCGGTCTACTTTAGAATTCTAAAGGTGTATTCCGGCTAGTTTATAATAGCTAGTGTGAAAATTTGTAATGTCCAACCAAGTAGTACACCTTAGTATACATAGTGTTAGAGTAATTGGTAAATTAGATACCTCAGCTTACAAGACAAGTTACTTTAGTTTTCTTAGTTTTATTTTCAGCTTTTTACTTCCTTAAATTCTAGTCAAATTACTTTGCAAGATTAAAGTTTTATTAGATTAACTTGTTGGGGGTTTTAATTAGCTTCTCCAGATGATTTCCAAGTTGAATTACCAATTTTAGTTATAAATTTCACTAACTTTCTTTCTTTAACTTTATTTCTTAGTTTAATCATCAGTGGTGGACTAGATTCTCTTTGGATTGGGTTTGGAAATGTAAACTCTAGAAGGGTTTGGGTGATTCTGATCAGATATTTTCTAAGTGGTAGATAATTGAGTAGTTTGTGAGTTTTGTATGATAGGGTTTGTGGAGAAGGTGTGGGTTTAGTGCAAAATCACGCAAGTTGAATGCCAAACTTAGACCGATCACTTACTAGAATACGAAAGGGGTAGTAGGGCCAAGATATTGCTTTTCTTCTTCTGTTCTTGAACTTCATATGAACAAGTTGTATTAGAACTAGCTAGTTGTTGGGACAAGGAGTTAGTTCAATCTTGGGAGTGAACCCTCAAATAGACCCATTAAGTAGATAGCGAATTGAAATAGCCGACCCTGTGGAGTAAGCATTTTTGAAGTCCGATCTACTTTTATTACTTGATAATTTATTGTTACTTGCTTGTTGCTTTCATTTTGTTGCATTTTATTCACTTAGTTGTAGTTTAACTCTCATTCTACCTTATTCACAGTCTACTGTGATAGTAAGTACACTCTTTAGTCTAGTTAGCGCTATTCGCCAAGTCTCTGAGGGAATGATCCATCTCATAGATACTACTATCGCTCCTTGTATACTTGCAAGCAAGGTGTAGTTAGTAGAGTAAGAAGGTGTTTATTACTTGTTGAGTTTTTATCTTAAATATCCACACATCAAAGTATTTTATAACTTGTTGAGTTTTTATCATAAATATCCACGCATCAAAGTACTTATTAAATACGTTAAAGGGGTAAATTGTAACTCAAGTGTAAGTTCATGGGTTCTTCTCTTTTTCTTTTTTTTTTTTGGCATTTAACCCTAAAATAATGAAAGGAAAACACCTAACAAATCTTCGTGAATTTGAAAATTTTCAAGGGCCTATAAGTTTAATTTATCAATTCTTTTACCGTTTGCATTTTTAAGGCACAAACACAAAAAGTATATACTATGATACGTTATGTTCAAGTGACACATGAGCTAAACCTACATAAACTAAAGTGATATTATTTATATTAACCACAATACTGAAACTAAAATCTAATCTCTAAATTAGTCCATATTTCCATGATTAATTTATGACGCTCCATTCATACTTTTCAAAAATAAATGTGACCTAAATACTCATGTCTAAATGATATGTGTTAATATCAAAATTATTCAAAGTGACAGTAGACAACTTTGTGAATATAGGCTAAAAATATATATAATCACGACAAAAGTGTTCCGTAAATGAAAATGCATTTATCATATAGAACTTTTTTATCTAATTCATAATAAGAAATATCACTACTTTAACCAAAAGGTGGTATGAATCTTTTAGTGGATGTCCACCCATGTTCTCCATGATCTACCTCATGATCTACACATCAATTCTTGTAACTCCCATTATCCCTATGATTCACCCCATGATCTTCTACATTACTCTATGTAACTCCCACTACCCTATGTAACTCATGTGACCTACATATGCTCATGTAATGTCCGAATAATGTTATGGGAATGGGTGAACCAGCCTTAAACCTATAAATAGAGGCCTAGGTGAATGGAATAAAATAGAAAAAATGGAGAATTTCTTTATCTCTACTTTACATTATATTGTTTTCTATCACTACTTTCTAGTTTAATCATTAGAACATAATACTACTAGTTCTTATTAGTAATTTTATGACACGTTATCAACACGATTTCTCAAACTTCCATTGGGAATTCTTAACAATTCCATTAGGTAAGTTGGGTAAGTTTTGTTTGTTTTTTTTTAATTTCAATTATCATTATGGCTAACCTTGCAAAACTTGAGTTTGTGGCTCTTCATATCACTGGAAGAACTACTTATCATGGGTGCTAGATGCTGAAATTCATCTAGATGCAAATGGTCTTGGAGAAACCATCAAAGAAGGAAGTAAAGCCACAAATCAAGAAAAGGCCAAAGCAATGATCTTTCTTCGTCACCACATTGATGAAGGGCTAAAAAATGAGTACCTAACGGTAAAGGATTCCTTCATCTTGTGGACCAGTTTGAAGGAGAGGTATGAACACCAAAAGACGGTTATTCTTCCAAAAGTTTGTTATGATTGGATGCATTTGCGTTTGCAAGATTTCAAAACTGTAAATGAATATAATTCAGCAATTTTTCGAATCAGTTCTCGATTGAAATTATGTGGAGAAAAAGTAACTGATGAGGATTTATTGGAGAAAACATTCTCTACTTTTCACGCATCTAATGTGCTCCTGTAGCAGCAATATCGTGAAAAGGGTTTTAAGAAATATTCTGAACTGATTTCTTGTCTCCTTGTTGCTGAACAAAATAATGAGCTTTTGTTGAAAAATCATAAAACCTGTCCAACTGGTGCTGTTCCATTTCCTGAAGCAAATGTGACAGCCATGCAGTCTAATAATAGACAAAATTGAGGCTGTGGTCGTGGCCGAGGACGTGGTCGAAACTGTTTTAATAATCGCGGTGGTCATGCCAAATACACAACTCACCACCAAAAATGGAAGAATAGTGATGAGAAAGATGGACTTTCAGACCAAAATAAAAAGAAAGTGGATAATGAGTGCTATCGATGTGACATGAAAGGCCATTGGTCTCGTACCTGTCGCACGCCAAAACATCTTGTTGATCTCTATCAAGAATCATTAAAGAATAAAGAGAAATATATAGAGACTAATTTTATTATTAATGATGTTGACCATGATCTTGGTGGCAATGGCTTTACTGATATTATTTCTTTGGATATTGCTGATTTCTTTGTCAATCACCCTGAAGGTGCTACTAGTCACTTGTTTAGTGAAGGAAATGTTTAAGAATAGGTCGTTTTAGGTAACTACTCTAATGTAATAAATTTCCATTTGATGTTTTTTTTAAAATAAAATATTTATTGTTGATTTTGTTTTTTTTTTCGAATGTTTCTTATATTTTATAAATATTGTACTTAAGAAGAAAATACATCTCATTTGGATTTTTTTTTCTTTTGATGAAGAATATAGACGTTTCAATGATCAATAACAAAGAATTATGTCTGGCAGACAGTGCACTGAAAACACACTCCATACTTAAAGATAAAAAATATTTTTCTAATTTAGTATTATGTTAGTACTATATCTGGTAGTACCAAATTGATTGAAGGCTCCGAAAAAGCAACCATAACTTAACCTGGAGGAACAAAATTTTGCATTAATGATGCATTATTTTCTTCAAAGTCTCAAAGGAACTTATTGAGTTTTAAAGATATTCGCCGAAATGGATATCATATTGAGACTACATGTGAAGGCAACATTGAATACTTGTATATTACAAGTATTGTTTTTGGAAATAAAGTTGTGTTGGAAAAATTACCTTCTTATTTCTCCAGATTATACTACACACATATTAATGTAGTTGAATCATATGTAACTATAAACCAAAAGTTTACAAATCATGATGAATTTATTATTTGGCATAACCGGTTGCGCTATCCCGATTCTATAATGATGCGAAGAATTCTTGAGAATTCATGTGGTCACTCTTTAATAGGTCAAAAAGTATTACGATCTAATGAATTGCTGTCTCATGTGCTGCTTGTTCTCAAGGCAAGTTGATCATTAGGCCATCACCATTAAAAGTTAAAACTGAATCTCCTGTATTCTTGGAACGCATACATGGGAATATTTGTGGGCCTATTCACCTACCCTGTGGACCATTTCGATATTTTATGGTTTTGATTGATGCATCGACGAGATGGTTACATGTATGCTTATTATCAACTCGTAACCTAGCGTTTGCAAGATTGTTAGGAGAGTAAATTCGGTTCTGCGCTCATTTTCCTAATTATCCCATTAAGAAAATTCATCTTGACAATGCTAGTGAATTCACTTCACAATCTTTTAATGATTATTGTATGTTTGTTGGGATAAGTGTTGAATATCCTGTAACTTATGTTCATACACAAAACGGTCTAGAAAAATCGTTTATAAAGTGCCTGCAATTTATTGCTAGGTAATTACTTATGAGAACAAAACTCCCAGTTTCTGCTTGTGGACATGCTATTTTGCATGCGGCAGAGTTAATTGTTGCGCAAAAGGCCAACAAATTATCATTAGGTCTCCCCATTACAATTGGTTCATGGCCAAGAACCAAATATTTTCCATCTAAGAGTTTTTGAAAGTACGGTGTATGTTCCTATTTCTCCACCACAACGCACTAAAATGGGCCCACAAATGAGGTTTGGTATATATGTTGGGTATGAATCTCCATCCATAATTAAATATCTTGAGCCAATGACTGGAGATTTATTTACAGCTCGAGTTGCTGATTGTCATTTTGATGAATTAGTTTTCCCCACAATATTCGTCAATCGGTGCCTGGGCGTTGCACTTTTTTCACGCTTGGGCATGCTGGGTAGAATCTAAAATTGGAGCTTAGGAGCTGGCACCCATGTGCTGCAATTCTGTCACGCCTAGGCAACAGAGGCAGAAACAGCTTCAACTTGTTCCTCCATTTTCACCATGATGCAGGCCGAATTTGGGATAACTCAAAACATGAAAGTTGTAGTTCTATGTCTGAACTTTCCAAAACATTTCGATTCATGAATCATCCCAATTGGAGTTCAGACAAGAAAGTTATGCCAATCTACAAAACTATGTTATAATCGCTCCTCGTCGATGCCTATAAATTCCAATTTTGCAATTTTCATCCAATTTGTGATCTTTTTCAACTCCTCCTTCACCCAAATCCTAAATAACTCAAAATAAACCATTTTATATCATAATTACTCAATTCTTGCTTATTCATCACTAAAAATGAGGTAAATGACACATAAAATATACAACATTTACGAGTTTGTCAGTGGTTTAGACTAACCAGTAGTCTAAACTTTCCTAATTTTCTTGTTTGCGTTATTTTAGATCATTTTCTTATTTTTATTTGTGTTTTTAGTTGTTCAAGAACATGCAAGGACCTAATTAGAATGATTCATGCCAAGGAAATTATCATTTTAATGGTAATGGAGGTAAGCCTAATGAGCATGATTCTTGTTATGGTTATTCTCCTTACCCCCCTAGACTATCAAGTGGGATGGTCTAGCCATGGCTCTAGCCATCCATATCCTTATGAGAGCTATCAAAAAAATTCATACTCTTTTCCTCGGCCACAAGAGCCTTCATATGATCAAATAGAGTTATATTTCCTTCACCAAACAGCTCAAGAAAGTGAAGAGGCAAGAAGGATGGACTTGTGGATGCAAGTTCAATAATTTTGAAAAGAACAAACCTAACTTCAAGAAGAAAAAGCCCAACGGCGAGAGGCAACGGCTATACTATGAGAAGAACATGCTAGATTACAAGATCGACTTTCCTAAATTCAAGGAATGGTAAATAGTGAAGATCATCAGACTCAATCCCCTTACCAATGGGTGAAAAACCAATTCAAGAAGAACAAATTAAAAATGTCTTCCAAGATACCGGTTCTCAAGAGTCTCATGAAGTTGAAGTTACAACAACCAAGACACTCAATGCTTATGTAGAGGAATCACCAACTTTCCCTTTGCATGAGTGTATGCTTGTCTCAGTTACAACAAATGACGTTCTATTTACGGGCATTCATAGAGAAAGAGCCGGTTCTAGGAGAAGGAAAAGAAGAAGGATACTTTCTCGAAGGGGCTGAGAAGTTGCTGACTACATATGCCGAAATTCAATTCCTTGGGAACTTCGGAGGAGCTAAGCATTGGTGCAAGTTCACCAAGGATTACAATATTCTTGTGAAGTCTCCTTGGTGTTGAGGGAGTAATTCTTTCCTTTTCATTTATTATACTTTATTTTAGTTTCCTTTCTTTGGTTTATGTATCCCATTAGTAATAAAGACTTGTAGCCTTGTGATTAGTTTGGCTTATGTTTTGTTGTTGGCAATTGAATTTGGATACACTTGGATGAATTTGGCCACTGATGTGTTGATGACAATATATGACTTGCTATGATTTGTGAATGATATACATACTTTATGGAATGACTTTTGACTTGATTTTTACTTTTTGCTTGTGGAAATTCTAGTTGTTGTACACTTCATGTGCTAAATAGTTGAGCTTATTTTGCGGAAATCACATAGTTGAATGATTGATTTGGATTGAGAGTAGTCTTGGTGGTTGAATGTTTCTTTGAATTCGATTATGTGTCAAACTAAGTTTGGGGAATGAGTTGGGCATTTAGATAACCCATTTGTTGAGTGATTGCTTCGTTAGGTAGAATTTAACTTTGAAAGGACAAACAAGCAACACACTAATTCACTATACTCTACCTAACTTCCGCAAGTATACGGAGTTGATAGTAGTATAGGATGAGTGTGTATCGTCCCACAAGGATTGTTGGAAGGCAATTACCAAGATTTACGGATATTTGTGTAGTTAAGCAAAATCAAACAATGGATGATGGAACTACTCTAGTAAAAACCATGATTAAATGAAAGCAATGAAAACTTAATTTTTAAGCTCGACTGACTAAAAAGCAAAAAGTGAAAATTACCAATTATGATATTAAGAAAACTAATTAATCTACTCTAGAAAAAGCAAGTAAAGGAAGGCACTTAATTCTAACCTACATTAACCAAATCATAAAACTAAAATTGAAAGCAAGCAAATTACCCAATTAAAAGGACTACTAATAAGAAACATTGAAGACTAAAAGTAATCATTTCTAAACTAGACATTGAAAAGAGTTAAACTAGAAATCTAAATATTTTGGATTTTTGATAGAAATAAAGAAAGTCCACTAGTAATTAACTAGAAATTAATGCAAGAAACTGAGAATTCTTGAATAAAAAGCAAGAAATTATCAAGAACCCTAATTTACCTAAGAAACCCTAAATTTCAAGTAAAGAAATTCTTACTAAATTAGACTAGAAAGCGAATAAAAATTATATCTATACGAAACTTGCGATTAACCCACTACGATTATCTAATCAAAATTCGAACTTGACAAGAAATTAAAAGAAGATCTAAGAGACAATTAAAGAGAAAATTCTATTAAAGAAGTTAACTTGGGGTTCAAGATATCCTAAACTATCCCAAAATCTACTATCTACTACTTACTCTGCTTACTTCACTTCCTATTTTATGTTACACAAGGCAAAAATCCGTAGTTGTTGGCTGAAAGTTTACAAAATTGCCCTTACAACTTAACTCTCAGTAGTCGAGATCGCGATACGGAACAATTGAGATCGCAATCTCGACTCTAATACATTAAGACAATTTCCTGAGTCGAGATCGCGATATGGAGAGTTTGAGATCTTGATCTCGACTCTCTTCTCAGCATTCTTCATTTCTTCCATTATTGCAATTTGGTCCCTTGAGCTTTGTTCATCCAGCTTCCAACCTCTAATTTTTACCTGCATAATATTAATCACCATTAAGCAATCAATTAATCTAGAATTTTAATAAAAACTTATCAAATTTAACAAGAATGGAAATACAAACACATGTGAAAGAAATTAACTAAAGTCTTCAATTAATTACCCAAAGTTCGAGATTTTAAACTACCAAAATGCTATAATTTAGAGGAAAATAACTCTAGTTTACTAGAGTTATCATTGTGTTAAACCTTGTTAACCTTATGTGTGCATTTTTCTTTTCTTTTTTATTTTTTGAACCCCGTGAAGCCCCGAGAACCCTTCCGTAGTATAGCCATAATTGGTTGTTAAAGAAAAATTAATTTCTAGGACTCTTGTTTAATTGAAAATTCCATTTATAATGTTATGAGAATGCGTGAACCTTAAGCCTATAAATAGAGGCTTATGTGAATAGAATGAAATAGAAAAAAAAAAAGGAGAATTTTTGTATCTCTACTTTACATTATATTACTTTCTATCACTACTTTCTAATTTAATCATTAGAACATAATACTACTAGTTCTTAATAGTAATTTTATAACAAAAAGTTATTTTTTTGTTTCTCTAAAAATTATAGTACCTTGATAAAAGAGTTAGAATTATATAAAAATTTGAACATTTTAAGAAAGGTATTGTAAGAAAAGTACTTTATTTGATAAGACTATAATATGTAAGAATAAGTTTGTAATCTAAAATGTAATGAAGGTGTTTGAGTCATTTTTTGTGGGGCATTAAGAGAGCCCTAGAGTGATTGAAACTATATATGGAGAACTAAAATCATTGGCCTATTTTTGTTGTAAGTGACAAAACCTTTAACCGAGTTATGCTAAGTGTCAATGGAGGGAAAGAATTTGGATTTCAAATCCAAATATATATTAGTTTATTCAAATAACATAAAGAATTTGGTTAGAAATTTGAAATCCACAGATAAGTGAGTGGAGGATTTAATGATCAAGAAGAGCAAGTTTCAAATTTACCTAATTCATTCCACTTTAAATCCACTCAATAGGACTGTCAATTGGGTTGGCCCAGTCAAGTTCTCCCAAATTGGCCCTCTAAAAATAGGGTTGACCCTCCTATGAAAGAGCAATTGGTCCTAACTTTTATCCCTAATTTCAAAATAAGTCGAGTTTGGACTTAATTAACTTGACTTCGATTTATTCTCAGCCAAAATATATATATATATATATATATATATAATCAACGGTACAGCGGCACCTTGATAGGTGGTCGAATGCCTATTTCTCTCTATTAATTATTAAATAAATATACAAGAAAGTAGATTCGACCAAAACCTCCTAATAAGAAATTACATGATTTCGTAATAACCACCTAGAGAAATGAAACAATTAAAATGAAATGAGCTAACCTATTACAAACTCGAACAGAAGGACATCTGGGGGCCTCCAAATTAGCAAAGATATGACGAGGAAGATATACTTCATTAGAGAGCATGTGCTGAACTGTCACATGTATTATCTTAATATTAGAGTTATAAATGAATTTAAATTACTTAATATTTGAATCAAATTCCGTTCAATAAGAGTCCATTTAAATTTGATTTGTTAATCTTTCTATATTTATCTTCGATTCGATAGTTAAAAATTTTAAATTTACATATAAAAATTTCAAATTACGCAAACTCGAATTGAGTTCGGCTCGGTAAAATCTCATTTGAGTTTGGCTCGAATGATAAACAAGTCAAGTTTGAACATAATTTTAAATTCGTTAAAATAATCAAACAAGATTGTAATATTATAGAGTCCAATTTGTTTATATCCATTTACACTCCTACTTAATATATGCGTGTATATACTTTTGTCAATGTTACATGTATGTATGCATTTTAATACTTAAAATAACTCAACAGATATATGATAATTTGTTGAAAGGATATCATTATGTTTCCTAATGCATATTGATATTTTCCAAACCTTATTTTGATGATGACATAAGCACTTAATTCTGTAAATAAGTTTTGCAGGTTTGTTACTTGTTTTGCTGGAGACAGGGTTTTCGGACGCACTGTACCGTTCAAACTATGTCAAGCTTCTTGGATGCATTCCACCGTCCGAACCAACAGGCAAAAAGCAAGGATATTACTACTTCGCCAACAGACGCACACAACAGTCCGAACGAAATCTCTTTCAGACGAACATGACCGTCCGAAACTCCATTCGGACGATGGAACGGATGCATGCACGGACGTCCGAACAAAGTTCTTCACCAACTGCATGGAGTCGAACGCTGTGTCGGACGCATCCTACTTATCTCGGACGTCCGAAACCCCAACGGCTACTTTTTGTGCATTTATTATTTAGCCGTTAGGAAGTAGTTGCAACCACCATTTATTGCTATTATAAATAACTGCTTTGATATTCTATAAAATCTATCTAATACATTGAATACAAGCCTTAGAAAAGAGCAATTTTAGTACAAATTGGCTATAGTGCTTTATTGTATTAGTGTGCAGTTTAGAGTGCAATTCAATTTTGAGTGGAGTAATAATCTTGTACGAAAGTGTGGTTGTAAGTAAAATTCTTGGCTCAACTAAAAGAGTTTTAGTGTGAGCAAGAATTTCCCTACTTTGTAAAGATTATTGGCTTACCAAGTGTGCGAAGCATTCTAGTGATTTGAGACTTCAAACTTGTTAGTTTGGAAGTGTTGGCTGTTTAATTATTATTTCTTTCTTACTTCACTGTTTCATTGATTCTATTATATCAATTTTTATTTGAAAAATCTTAATAAGATTAATAGACCTTTCTAAAAGTATTTTTTAGAAACCTAATTCATCCCTAGGTTGCTTTGGGACCAACAATTGGTATCAGAGCTTGGTCTCATTTTATTGCTTAAATTGCTTTTGAGAAAAGAACTATTATGGCAACCAACAATACTCTATTTTTTTAGGGTCAATCCGTTACTAGGCCCCCTATGTTTAATGGGGCAAATTTTATTAGTTGGAGAGATAGAATGAAAATATTTTTGCAATCTATTGACATTGACTTGTGGTATGTTGTCAATGAAGGTCCTTTTGAAGCTACTATCATTGATGATCACACAAATAGAAGAAGATAAAAGACAAGGGATGAGCTTACTCCACAAGACAAGGCAAACTTGACGTTAAATGCAAAAGCCATGAATGTGCTATATAATGCCTTGGATGCAAATGAATCAACTCGTGTGAAGGGATGCATTTCCGCTAAAGAAATCTGGGATAAATTGAAGGAAATCTATGAAGGGAGCGACGATGTTCATGAGCAAAATGTCGAAATGCTTACTTGTTGCCAAGTATGAGTCCTTCAAGATGGAACCACATGAAAATATTGACAAAATGTATTGTAGGTTCAATGACATCATTAAGGATCTTGAAGCCTTGGGTAAGGACTATTCTTTGGGTGAAAAAAATAGAAAAATCCTAAATGCTCTATCCAAAGAATGGGATGCCAAAACAATTCCTATAGAGGAAGCCAAGAATTTAAATCCAATGCCTATTGAATTGCTAATCAATTCTCTTACATCTTATGAATTGAAGTTGAAGGCCAAAGTGGTGGATGATGAAGAAGCAAGGCCAAGAAGGAGCATTGCTCTAAAGACCTCTCAAGAAGAGGATGAAAATAGCTCCATCAATCTAGAAGATGAAGATCTTGATGAAGGAGATCTTGCACTCATCACCAAAGGATTTCTCAAACATTACATCAACAAACGAAGAATGAGAAGAGGTGGAGCTGCAAATTCAAATAATTTCAAAGGAAAGACAAGGCTTGAAATGAAGAAGCAAAACAAAAAATGTTTTGAATGTGGTCAACTCGGACACTTTGCAAATGAATGCCCTTCCAAGAAAAAGAAGGAAGGAAGAAAACCTAGATTCAATAACTTTCAAATCACATGGGATGATTGCAACTCCGAAGGAGAAGTCGAAGAAGAAATGGAGTCGGCACAAATGGCCTTTATGGCCATTGGAGATGATGAGGTAAATTCTAACTATGACTCTAATGATGAAAATGATGAAAGTGATCTTGAAACTTTCATTTTGAAATTGCATGATAGCTTAAAGGAATCATATGCTAGAAATAAGGAGTTGGTGAAGAAATCAAATGCTTTATTGAATGCTAACTCTAAACTTGTGAATGAAAATAATAGGCTATCACAAGAAAATCGTGACTTGAAGAAAAGAATGCATGTGAGATCAAAGGTCAAGGAAGAACAAGCCATTTTGAAGAAAAAGCCATTTTGAAGAAAATATTGGATGATTTGGATGTTCTCTTGACTGTATTTAAGAAAGAAAGAAAATGTTGTCGATTTGAAAAATAGAAATGTATTAACCAACAAAAATTTTATCATGTTTAGAAGGGATGACTTATGTTATGTAAAATCAAAATCATCTTTATATGGAAATAAAAATACTATTTGTAGATATTGCCAACAACATGGACATGTTAAGAATATGTGTTATGTCAAAAAGAATGAAAAACTTGGAATGAAAGTCGCTTGGATTGATAGCAATTTCACTAACTCAAATAGACCCAAGAAAATGTGGGTACCAAAAGTTATCAATTGATTTTTTGTGTAGGTACTTAACATCACCAACAATGCTAAGTGGTTCATAGACAGTAGATGTTCAAGGCACATGACGGGTGATGCTTCTCTCTTCACAAATCTCATATCCAAAAACAGTGGAAAAGTCACATTTGGAGACAACAATAAAGCAAAATCAATCGGCATTGGTGATGTAGGTAAAAATGGTGAAACCTTGATTAAGAATGTGCTTCTTGTTGATAAAGAAGATTTGAACTATAATTTATTAAGTGTAAGTCAACTTTGTGATAAAAATTTATATGTATTTTTTACCAAGCATGAATGTCTTATCCTTGATAAAAATCATGTTGTTTTATTCAAAGGCACTAGGCACAATGATGCTTATGTGATTCATCTTGATAAAATTAGCAATAGCAATGTAAAATGTCTTACCGCTTCCATAGATGATCCTTGGCTTTGGCATAGAAGACTTTGTCATTTTAACATGGATTTGATTGAAAAACTTGCTAAGAAGGATTTGGTAAGAGGTTTGCCAAAACTAAAATTTTTGAAAAACAAAATTTGCGATGCATGCCAATTTGGTAAACAAGTCAAAGTTTCTTTTAAACCCAAGAATTTTGTGTCCACTCATAAACCTTTAGAATTGTTGCATTTAGACTTATTTGGACCTACTCAACATGCTAGTCTTGGTGGTTGAAAATATGCCTTTGTTATTGTAGATGACTATTCTAGGTACACTTGGGTATTATTCCTCTTGTTCACAATCATGAGGCTTTTGAAAAATTTGTAAAATTGTTTTCCAAAATTCAAAATTTATTGAATTTAAAGATCATTCATTTAAGAAGTGACAATGGTGCCGAATTTAAATTTGGAGGTTTTCCTGATTTTTGTGATCACAACGGTATTTTTCATGAATTTTCGGTTGTTAGAGTCCCTCAACAAAATGGTGTTGTTGAAAGGAAAAAAATATGACTCTTCAAGAAACCGCTAGAACTATGATTAGTGAATGCGACTTACCACAATACTTTTGAGCCGAAACTGTTAACACGGCTTGTTATGTCATGAATCGAGTTTTATTAAGATCCTTTTTAATCAAAACTCCTTATGAACTCCTTTTTTGTAAAAAAAACCCATTGTGAGCTATTTCAAAATTTTTGGTTGCAAATGTTTTATTTTAAAAATCAAAGAAAACCTTGGAAAATTTGACAAAAAATCGGATGAAGGAATTTTTCTAAGATATTCTAGTGACAAGAATGCAGAGTACCGAGTTTACAATAGAAGAACGCTCTTGATTGAAGAAGTTGTGCATGTTACATTTGATGAAGCTAATGATGTTATCTCAAAGAATTTGTGCGAAGATGAAGATGTAGGTATTCTAAAGGAGCTCGAAAAGCTCACTATTCATGAAGATCATCAAGACATCACATCAAGCAATGATGTGAACGACCATCAAATAGATGATGAAAAAGAAAAGAACGAGGATACTCCAAAAGATCTTCCGAAAGCTTGGAGATTCGTCTCTAGTCACCCTCAAGATTTAATCATAAGTGATCTATCCGATGGGGTAACTACTCGTTCTCATAAACCTTTGAATAGTAATTGTGCATTACTTTCTCACATTGAATCTAAACATGTAGATGTTGCTTTGAATGATGAATCTTGGGTTAATGCCATGCAAGATGAACTTAGTCAATTTGAGAAAAATAACGTATGGACCTTGGTTGAAAGACCATCTTCTCATCCCGTAATTGGAACAAAATGGGTTTTTAGAAACAAATTAAATGACAAAGGTGAAATCATAAGAAACAAAGCTAGACTTGTTGCAAAAGGTTATGCTCAAGAAGAAAGTATTGACTTTGATGAAACTTTAGCACCCGTGGCTAGATTAGAATCCATTCACATGTTTCTCGCATTTGCATATTTCAATGATTTCAAATTATTTCAAATGAATGTCAAAAGCGCATTTTTAAATGGTTTTATCGATCAAGATTGTATAAGAGTTGAACAACCTCCAGGTTTTGAAAATAAAAATCTTCCAAATCATGTTTTCAGACTCTCTAAAGCTTTATATGGTTTGAAACAAGCTCCAAGAGTTTGGTATGAAAGATTAAGTGGTTTCTTGATTGAAAATGGATTTAAAAGAAGTGTAGTTGACACCACTCTTTTTACAAAAACAGATTTAAATGGTCTGTTAATTGTTCAAATTTATGTTGATGATATTATTTTTGGAGCAACTAATGAAAGTTTGTGCAAGGACTTTTCACATTTTCTAATGCAAAAAGAGTTTGAGATGAGTATGATGGGCAAGTTACAATTTTTCCTCTAACTACAAGTTCACCAAACAAAGGAAGGAACTTTTATTACACAAATCAAGTATACAAAGGAGCTACTGAAACGATTTGGAATGGAAGATTGCAAACAAGTTGGTACGCCTATGTGCACTTCAACCAAACTTGATAAAGATGAAGGAGGTAATGGTGTTGATGAAAAATACTATAGAGGTATAATCGGAAGCCTACTTTACTTAACAGCCAGTGGACCAGATATTATGTTTGTTGTTTGTTTATGTGCTAGATTTCAATCTTGCCCCAAAGAATCGCACTTGATAGCTGTAAAAAAAAAATTTAGATATTTGAAGGGTACAATGAATTTTGGTTTGTGGTATGTGTCATTTCCTAGTAAATTGTCTTGTGTTTTGGTTTAGCAAAAAATAAAATTCTATTTCTCTTTCTACGGCGAAGCCGAATACATTGCTGCTGGAAATTGTTGTGCTCCAACTTCTTAGGATGAAACATACTCTGAAAGATTTTGGTGTTATTTTTTATTGTGTGCCTATAAAGTGTGACAACACTAGTGCAATTAATCTCACAAAAAATCCTATTATGCATTCTAGAACCAAACATATTGATGTTAAATATCATTTTATTAGAGATCTTGTTTGTTAAAAGGAAATTCGTGTTGATTTTGTGCCTACTTCAGATGAACTGGCTGATATTTTTACAAAACCCTTGGTTCTAGATCGCTTTAAATCTCTCAGAAAATATTTGGAGATTTTACATATCAATTTGGCGTAATCTCTTCGTTCGGATGCACTCGATCGTCAGAACAACACTATCTTTCGGACGCTCTATATCGTCCGAAAACCTCCTCTCTGCCTCGGACGCTTATAATTGTCCGAACGCTATTCAATTTCTTCACTCATTCTCTGGAATTCTTCTGGACATGTACCATCGTCCGAAAGAACATCGGATGCACTGGCTATTCCATTGCCGTCCGTTCATATTGTCAGATGATCAGCTTTTGGACGCTTCATCGGACACACACCAATCATTCGGCCGTCCGTATGGTCTCTCTGTTCAATTAAAATTGTCCATTTTCCCCCATTTCGGACTCACCCTAACCCCTGAAACCCTCTCTGGCGAAATTTTTTCTTCAAAATCTCCTCCAAATTCCTTCATTCTCTCCACAAATTGTTTGGAAAATTGTCATTTCCAAAGTATTCATCACCATTATTTTACCTAATTCCACCCATCTACCATCTTATTTCATCAAATTTCCACCAACCTTTCAAAAAAATTACATTTTTTTCTCCTATTTCTTTCTTTCATTCACAATGGTTAAATCCCATGAAGGTTCTTCTACAGCAACTTGTGGACGAAAAACAAAAGGGAAAGCTCCAGTGAGTGGAGAATCGTCTGCTAATCCTCAAGTCTCCTCAAATCCAATCTTACCAAAATTCATAGATGCCAAGGCATCCGAACGGTAAACATCTCTTCTGAGCAAATCTATAATCGTTCAACCACAGTCCTGCTTCTCAGAGACTTTTTGATGAATATAATCTTCCCATTGTCAAATCATGCTTTGAAAAACAAAATTGGGGTCACCTAGTGCATATTGATTTACCCGTGTATCATGACATGGTGCTTCAATTCACAGCCAATTTTCGGAAAGGCCCCACTGTTCGCACATTAATTTCTCGTGTAAACAGCACCAATCTTGAGATTTCCTCCAACATCATCAACACTATTTTTGAATGTGAAGTCTCAAATCCGAATGATTTCTCTTGTTTCTTTTCTTTAGATAAATGGCCCGCTATTGACACTCGATTTGATATTGATGAGGTCAGAGTAATTTTTAACATCAATTTCAAATAGACCTCGGAAGGCAAAACCACATTGCTAACTCCTGAACTAAACATTCTGTACACTCTTGTCACGAATTTCCTGTTGCCAACCGATGGGCATCGCACTGAGCCCGGAAAAATGAAGTTTTACTTATTTTTTTGTGTTTTCAAGGGCATTTCTCTTGACTTTGGGATATCTCTTTTGCTCCCTGTGGGAACTCTTTCTTACTGATACCCGAAGAAACATTCCTTTTAGAAAATTTCTCACCAAAGTTTTTGATTACCTTGATGTCCCTTTCAGCGGCAACAAACAATTTCCCCCTTATTTCAACAAATCTTATATTGAACGAAAAGGCCTCTTTTTTTTCAACGATCAATGGCTAACTAAGGCCGCTTTTGATATTGAACGTTCAAAATCCCAGGCCTCTACCTCTGATTTGGCAATTCCACATTCTCCTCCTCCTCCTCCTCAAACACCTCCACCATTCCATGATCCTCATCCATCTTCCTCTGAACCCTCACTTTCTCATATCTGTGGCCTTCTCACTTCCTTGAGCACTCAAGTCAGTTCCTTTCAACGTCGCACTAATCGTAAGTTAAAGCAACTTGAAACTCGTCAGGTGATTCTCCAAGAAGCAAATTAGCCTAGGCATGTCTGCTTCGGCTCAGGTTCAATTTGCTTGAATTCAATCACAATATCCACTCAGACTCCTCTTCTGACAGTGGATCAGATAGTAAGTGGTAGATTTGAAAGAATTCTGAGGAAGACGAAGAGGACGCAAATAATCAAGGTGCTGCCAATGAAGATGAAGGCGATGATGAGGATGTTGACGACAGGTTCAATTTCATCATGCAATGTCGTACTGAAGAAGATGAAGACAGTGAGGCCACTGATGATGATGCTCCTTCCAAACGCCGAAAGATCGAAAAGCGCTCCAAGAAGAAAAATGACTCGAATTAGTTCCTTTAATAATCTGTTTTTAGTTTTTGGCATTTCTCTATTTTTTTCCTTTGCTTAGTTAGAATTGCTTTCAAATTTACCACTTTATGTATTCCTTTGAACTAGTCCTGTTGAATATTTGGGTTTTCTTTGTTTGAATATTTAGGCTTTATCCTTTTATGAATTTTTGCGCTATTTTTGTTGAATATTTGCACGTTCTCAGGGGGAGCTTTGTTTGATGATGTCAAAAGGGGGAGTAGTAATCTATATTGCAAAATGATTGGTCATCAGTCATAACTGATTGTTTTTACATAATTATTCCATGAATGTTTGTCATCATCAAAAAGGGGGAGACTGATATTTTCCAAACCTTATTTTGATGATGACATAAGCACTTAACTCTGTAAACAAGTTTTGCAGGTCTGTTACTTGTTTTGCTGGAGACAGGATTTTTGGACGCACTGTACCGTCCAAACTATGTCAAGCTTCTCTGACGCATTCCACCGTCCGAATCAACAGGCAGAAAGCAAGGATCTTACTGCTTCTCCAATGGACGCACACAACTATCCGAACGAAGTCTCTTTCGGACGAACATGACCGTCCGAAACTCCATTCGGACGATAGAACGGATGCATGCACGGACGTCCGAACAAAGTTCTTCACCAACTGCATGGAGATCGGACGCTGTGTCGGACGCATCCTACTTATCTCGGACGTCCGAAACCCCAACGGCTACTTTTTGTGCATTTATTATTTAGCCGTTAGGAAGTAGTTGCAACCACCATTTATTGCTCTTATGCTAAATAACTACTTTGATATTCTGTAAAATCTATCTAATACATTGAATACAAGCCTTAGAAAAGAGCAATTTTAGTACAAATTGGCTATAGTGCTTTATTGTATTAGTGTGCAGTTTAGAGTGCAATTCAATTTTGAGTGGAGTAATAATCTTGTACGAAAGTGTGGTTGTAAGTAAAATTCTTGGCTCAACTAAAAGAGTTTTAGTGTGAGTAATAACTTCCCTACTTTGTAAAGATTATTGGCTAACCAAGTATGGGAAGCATTCTAGTGATTTGATATTTCAAGCTTGTTAGCTTGGAAGTGTTGGCTGTTTAATTTTCTGTCTTTCTTACTTCACTATTTCATTGATTCTATTATATCAATTTATATTTGAAAAATCTTAATAAGATTAATATTTCTAAAAGTATTTTTTAGAAACCTAATTCACCCTCTCTCTTAGGTTGTTTTGGGACCAACACATATATTATTTATATTATTCAACTTAATAGTTCAGTTATAATAGAAGGTCATACTTTAGACTCCTTTTATTTGAATGATGAATATAATATATGATTGTTTATAAAAATATAATATATTATTATATAATTATAGCATATAAAATTATGAGAATTTGCTTATTAATAAATACATTATATAAAGTCAAAAAATTGTAAATAAATTATATAAAATTGAAATACAAAATATAAAAAACACAAATGAGGTTGGGTGGCCTAAACTCAACCTGATTCACGTTTAGTTAAGCTAGCTTGGGCCCAATATTTGTGATCTTTGGTGACAGAATTTGGGGCTAAATATCTAAATTATAAATGAGCTACGCTTAGTCTTGTCAAAACTCAGTTACAAAACTCAATTGATAGCCTTTCCACCCATTTCAAATTCAATCAATTAAAATGCTTCGTACAATTAGAGCTGTCAATGGATAAGCCGACCAGACCAAATAAATAAAGGGTTAAACTTCAAATTAAGGTGAGTCAAACTGAGTGTGAGCCTTAATATTAGAACTAATTTGATTGTGAGTATTTCGAGTTTGGTGTGTGTATATATAAATATATACACACACGCTAAGTCTAAATTAAATAATACTACATCATTTTATATAGATAAATGTTAGTGGTTCTAAATATTCTATTCATTTAAAAAAAATATTCACTTCTCCCCTACCTCTTAGTTATCTATTGGGATCCTAATAAGTAGTACTAATTATTTCATATTGTGTTAATATAATGTTAAAATAAAAATTTTAATAGTTTATCTATAGAATTTTTTATTAGATAATATAAGTTTGAACCAACCCGATTAAAGATTAAAATTGGAATAATTTTGAGAGGCGAGTACACATTTATAAATTTTATCGAGCTAAACAGATGACTGAATGAGTATTTTTTTTAAATAAAGAATTTATAGTGAATCTCCACTTACCCACGATGACTTGAATCTATAACCTAAATTAGAACAAATATATAATTTTACTATTTGAATTACACTTCATTATCATGAATAAGTGAATTGAGTTCTGAAATTACAAAATTCAACTCACGAAAACTATTTGAAAATCTTATTTTCAATTCAAATTCACCAATCCAAACCAACCCTTAAAATACCTAGATAATGAAGTTGGCAAGTGTCCAACGGAAAAGGGTTGGCATCAATTTAAATTCCATAAATAACACGAAAAAGGAAGAAAGCTTTATTGTAATGCCCATCTTCTCCAGTTTCTTCTAATGCGAATTAAGTAGGCACAAAAAAGAAAGTTGACCGTACCAATCTTCCGTACTGGGGGACACCTTTCATGACCGGTTGCCACCTATTGGGAGAACTGTGTTAGTGAAACAAACATAAAATACCCACTAATTTATTTAGCAGTACTTCTTTAAACTCTTTTTTTATTTGAGGAAAGCAAAATACTTTTAGCCCGCAGTCAATGCAACCTGTCAGGAACAAGACGACCTGAGAAAACAGTAAACATTTCAAGTGGGCCCCACTTTCTCTTGCTTTTATAATCATTTCAGTTTCTTTTTTCTTATTTATTATTAATCTTAATCCAGCTCTAAATTAGTACCAAATAAACATGACCACAGCTTCAAAACTACTAATTTTACTTTTAAAAGGGAAAATCGCTGAAATAGTCCTTAAACTTTTTTATTTTAGCCAAAATAGTCCATCAACTTTTTTTGTAGCCAGAATGGTCCTCCAACTTTTATTTTTTAGCCAAGATAGTCCTTTCATGTAAAATTTATAAAAAAAAAAAAAAAAATTTATGGTGACTACACCATAAAAGTAAATTTACTTTAAAATAAAAGTTAAAGGACTATTCTGGCTAAAATCTTTCAAGTTGAAGGACTATTCTGGCTAAAAAGAAAGTTGAGGGACTATTCTGGCTAAAGTGCAAAAGTTGAGGGACTATTTTGGCGATTTTCCCCTTTTAAAATTGTTGGTTTCAATTTTATGGAGAGTCAAAATCATCTGTTGGTTTCTATTCAGAATCGTCGATTCCGATTCCATATAGAGCCGGAATCGTTAGTTCTGTCAAATTTCATCACGGTTCCGATTTCAAACTATTTAATTTAAAGTAAATATACATTCTGGATAATATTAAAAAAATTAACACAAATTACGATGGGAAACAAAAAATTACATTTTATTTATATTTCAATTGTAGACTTTATTTTTGAAAAAAATATACTATTGCATTATTTATTAAACCATTAAAAATTAAAATAAAGATATATTTTAGATAATGCATACTAAAAATAATTTAAAGAAAAATTAAACCACATACACACACCATGGTTTTGGCTCTGAGAATCGACACACACACATACACATACCATGGTTTTGGCTCCGAGAACTATCAACGACACACACATACACACACCATGGTTTCGGCTCCGGGAATCATCAACAACGGCTCCGGAACCACTAGTTCTGGAGGTTCCATTCTAGAACTGGAACCGTGGCCACCTTTAGTACCAAATAGTAGCAAATAAAAAGGTAAAATACATTAGCCGAATAAACATTAAAAAATATTTAAGTAGATCCAATTTTGGATTCTATTGATAAACCTCATAGTGATTTGCAAGAATTAAACATTATAAAATTTTGCTTGAATCAGTTGATGTCATTTATTCCTAAAAATTTAATCTATACTATAAGATTTATAGATGAGGTCGTAAATTAAATCTATTTAAATATTTTCCATAAACACTTTGACCAGTAGTTACTAATTGTGCGTTTGATCCAGTTTAACTCCTTTATGTATTTATTTTCTTACAAAATAGATTGATATCGTGATGACTAACCAATTTTGATGGTCACACTCCTATTTTGCTATTAGAATTTCTTTAAACAAATTCAGAGCAAAATAAGATTTTAGTTGACTTTTTTACCCTAAAAAAAACTATAACTCTTTGGAAAAATAGTCAATTTAGTCCTTTAATTTTTTTACTTTAGCCAAATTAGTCTCTCATCTTTTATTTTAGCCATATTAGACCTTCAACTTAAAATTTTTAGCCAATTTTATCCTGTTTACAGCAGAACCGCCACTAAAGTTATTTTTGGCCAAAAAGTCCGGCAATGGGAGAGGGTATCTTAGTAATTACATTAATTCTCTTATATTAAAATAAAATATGATAATCATTATGTGGTTCAATTCACTAATAACGAGAGAAAAATTTATCCATTATCCACATAGCCCTACAATTGAGATAAAATCATGCAGTCTAAAGTTTTAAAAATATAATCAAGAGTTTGTTGGTTCATGTGGCCGTGCTTAAAAACTTCACCATTTCGCTTAACAGAGGAAGCAACAAAAGCTCCAATTCTGCCTAATCTATTGTTCCAACTAAATGGTGAAGAAATGCTTGCAGGAAAGTGGTTGTTGGTTTTGTCTTTTGTGGTGGCTTCCAATCTGGGTCATAGTACTATAGCCCAAGAAGACATTTTTGTATATGTGCAGTAGATGATCGGAGAAAACTAATTTTTTGCTGAAAAACATTAATTTTTTTGGGTTTCTATTTGTGAGCTTTGATAATTAGCTCAGATTTTATTTTTTTTTTACTGTAAAAATATTAAGTTTCTTGAGTAGATGGTGATTTTTTTTTTTTTAAAAAAAAAAAAATTCCTTATCCGATGAAGATTCAGCTGGTGGATTTCAACCAAGCCTTCCGGAGCTACAATATGTTGCTCACAATACCTCCTGCCATTGAGTATAAGTTGAAGATAATGAGAGAACATGGACGCAAGATGGTTTTGTGTGTGTGAGAGCTCTCCTGTGTGCGTGAACTGTGAATAAAATACGTCAGCTGCCATGGTTGTCTTTGGTGCCGCTTCCAGCAAACAGAAATATAGTGTTGAGGGAAAAAGAGATTTAACTTTTTTATTTTCTTTTGAGTTTTCATTGGAGCTAACAACATAGAAATTAAGGGATATTCCCTTAAATGTAGGATAATTAATATAGCTCCTAAATTGCCCCTCCTACGGTCGGAATTTTTGCCCAGTAGAACTCTATGTGGTGGTGCTGTCATAAAGGGTGGCTAAAATAAAAGATAAAAGAATTCATTTGGTTAAAGTAAAAAAATTAGGGAACTAAATCTAGTATAGGATTTTTCCAATTTTAAATTAAATGGAAAACAGCTCAACTTTGTGGAATTTATAAAAAAAGAAAGAAGTTTTATGTGACTCCGACACAAAAGATTATCTTAGTTTAAAAATAAAAATTGAACGATTATTTTGATTAAAAAAAAATATTAAAAGACTATTTCTATTAAAATAAAAAAATTGAGTGATTATTTAGACGATTTTCTCTAACTCTTTTTACCCCTTACACTAATTGCCACCACCCACATCATCGCCATCAGTACAGCAGCCTTGCCTGACAAAACACCACCTCTTTCCACCACCCTTTCCTCCTCTACTGGTAGTCAATTAACAAATCCAAAAACACAAAAAAAATAAAAAAAATAAAAAATAAAAATAAGAAACATACAAAAAAATACAGTCCAAAGACCACTTTGTCTCCGAAGGACAGAAAATTAATGAACACGATGTCTTCTAGACTGGAGGCTTTACTAAACCTCCTCGTGGCCAGTCCTCTTCTTCGTCCTCTTCACTCTAAGGAAATTCGGAATAGTTGTTCCGCTGAGATCATACCAATTGTTGGTTATGACGATCCCACCTTTGTACCACCAATGCCTGGGGCACACCTTGGCTGTGTCAATTTTGGTGGCGAGATGTGGGTAAATCAGGGCTAATGGTACTGAGTGATGGGGAAGGGAGATCAGGATGAGAGAGGGAGATTGAGACGAAGGAAGGGGAGATCAAGGCAGGGTAGGAAAGGGAGAGCAGGGGTAGGGAGGGGAGTTCGGGAATAAGGGTGGGGAGATCGGGCTAGGAGAGGGGAATTTACCAGGCTAGGAGTGTGGCAAGGCTGTTTGAATGGTGGTATCTGCTACAATGGGAGAGAATGTTGTGTGGGGGAGGTTATTTGGCTGTGGTGCTTGCTGTGTTGGTGGTGGATGTTAGACTAGGAGAGAGAAAGCTGTGTATGGGAGGTTGTTTGGTGGTGGTAATAAGCCTGTCAATGGGTCGGTTTCGATCCGGATCCAACCCAATCCATCGACCGCGATTCATTTATTCGAGTCTAGATTTATACTAAATTTTGATTATTCGCGATTTGGATCCATTTATCTATTATAATAAACGAGTCGAATCTATATCTTAGTGGTACAATCCGATTAAGACTCGAATGCGATTAAAATATTTAATATATAATAAAATTATTGTATGTTAGTGTTATTTTATATGTATATATATATATGTTGTGTAAATTGTTAATGTAATTTATATCTAAACTAAAATACATGCATAAATATTAATTATGAACTCAATAATTTTGTATAATTAAAAAAAAAAATCGATAAGTTGTAATAGTTTTATATATAATTTTAAAAGTTATAAAAAAATTATTAAGACTCGGATCCGTATTATGATATAACAAGACCCGACGAATTTGGGTATGGATCTACTTCTGTAGACCCGTCGGATATCAGTATTTGGATTCGGTTTCAATTATATTAATCAAATTCAAGTTTGAATATGTTATATCCGATTCGTTTACAGACATACGTAGACTATGATAGTAACTACAGGGGTGGTAAGTGATGTCTAATGCTGGCGGCTGCTACAGTGACAGTGGCGGGTGTTGCGGAGGAAGGGTTTGGGACTTTTTGGTTTCAATTTGACCATTTTTTTTAATTTTTAATTTGAGCCAAAATTTTGTCAATTTTATTTTATTCCAATGTATATTGTTATACACCACAATTTATTAGGAATAAATATAATATTTCACAAATTTGTGTTAGCTTTGATAATTTTTATTATTTTTGCAAGAAAAAAGTTAACGAAGTCAAATACATATTTAATAGCCACATAAAGAAAAAGTGCTTATTTACGATGATTTGCATTTTACCCAAATAAAACCTGTTAGAAAAGAGTTGAACTTTATGTAGCTAACACCATAGAGGATTTAGTCAAATAGCTAAATCCATATAAAGGTAGAGTCTTAATTTTATGCTTAAGCTCATAGTTGAATATAGTCCTAGGTGAAATGGTAAACAAACTTGTGTAAATTAGGCTCATACTTCTAAATCGTAGTATTGGTTTTAAAAAAATTTATTCTATAGCATTTTGTCAAAGAAGTAATTAAGACACGTTTGAAAAATCCTTCTAAATTTTTTTTTTTTTTTTTTTCATAAAATTGCTTACCAAACAAAGCCATAATGTATCTACAAGCTTTCTTGATCATTTAAAAAGAAAAAAGAAAAAAAAGAATACTAGTAAGGATCGAATAGGAAAAACTAAAATAAAGAAAAGATATAACCACAATTGCCTCTGAAAAAACTAAAATAAAAAAAAAGTATAATTACAGTTGCCTCTGTAAATAGAGGTCAGCTGCGAATCATCTAAATAGTATAAATAAATATCATAATTACTCTCAATATTTTATATCCTTTACTATTCAAAATTTTGGACGTGTTACAATTTGGCGCTATAATTTTATTTTATAAACAATGTCTTTCTAAGCTAACGATTTTTTGTATCATCCAACACTAATAAAAAGATTTTTTTTTTTTACTCATTAACAGTAAGTGAATAAATTAAAATCTTTGCTATTTTATTGTTGTTAGTATCTATTGTTTAGTGAATACTTGGAATTAGTATTTTTGACATGCCATCTTATACTTGTTCCATCATTTGTTATTTTTATATATAGAATAAATTAATTTTCTAAAGTTTTACTTTATTTTCTCTATTATTTGTACTTACTTCAGTAGTTTGTATTTAAAAAACAAAACCACTACTACTAACCATTATATATTTTATACAAATTTAAGTTGATCAACTCAATCAATAGCTTGTGATATCAAGAAAAAGGAAAAGTTTAGTTTATTTTCGTTTCAAGTTTAACAGAAAAATATTAGTAAAAGAAATTTACAATTTTCAACTACTATCATCAATCATTTTTAAAGAACATATTTTTAACCAAATTTGATAGTACTTATTAAATAGGAAAAATCTCATTGCATCTGTTATTAAAAATGACAAAATAAAAATTGAGCTATAGTAATAAACTAAAAGTTTTTCTAAATATATAAAATATAAGATAGCCAAGGAGAATGTGGAAGTGGTAGTGTGACAAAATTACATGCAATAAGATAATATATGAAAAAAGAAAATATTGAATGAACTTAATACTATAGACTAAAAAATATTCTTATAATAATTTTGAATGGAAAAATTAACAAACGTTATCTTTGAAGGGCAAATTGCTTACAATATATTATTAGTATACCAAAGTGCAATTCATCTTAATTTTAAGATAACAAAGTGTAAATAAAAATTTTGATGGCAATTATGATATTTACCACTTCTTTTTGTGAAAAAAATTAACTTTGTCAAACATTGGAGGCAATACATAGATAAAATAAACATGGTGCGCAGTTTGCAATTGAGTCAAAGTTAATTAAGCCTAAAGAAAAAGGTTAATTACACTTTACTCCTCAAACCTTAGCACTACTAATATTCTAGTCCCTAATATATATTATATCTTGGGCAGTAAAGTCCATGAATTATGGTCAACTCTAACTGTTTCTGAAATTTTGACTTCATGGACTGTTAAATATACCCTTGTTTAATAATACTTTACACCCCTCAAAATTTAGTTTCACTTACACTTTAGTTTCCAATATTATATTTTGAGTATATAACCTCTTCCAATATATCTACTCAGCATTTGAACCATTTTATTTATATATTATTGCTATTTTTTTTTTTTGCCTTTATTTGCTTTCCATTCTTCCGGTAACTATCAACAACAACAACAACAAAAATAATATTGTACTTCTTTTTTCTTCTATAAAAAAGTCTCTATTTATTTTGATTGGCTTAAATAATTTTAAAGAATAATTTCTAGACTTAAGGAAAATCTTTCCCATTTGTCAAAATTTTATGTTAAAGAAGTTATTTTAATCAAAAGACATGAAATTGTTGTAATTCAATTACAGAAATTTTTGCTTAAAAAAATGCCAGTCAAATCTTGTCCTGATGTCAATTAATTTACATCGAGAAATCTAGCAAAAACTCTCTTGTGATAAAATTCTACGTGAATCAAGTATTATTTGATTTACTATACAAAAATAAATAAAAAATAGAACTTATAGTTAGTACGAGGATAAAATAGTAAAAATATTTAATATACACGGTAGAAGGGTTTCAGTAGTTCATTAAAACTAAAATATTAATGATATTAAAATTTTAAGGATAAATATTTTAGTTTTAATGAAATTAAAGCAATGATATTCTTATACACATTCTAGATGTGTAAAAGAGACAGCTAGATCTGTGATGCTAAAAACATAATCTACCTAAATCTTACCCTTCACTATTCCCAACCATTCAATGGACCCCACAACTTTCACCCTTCGTCTCCTCCCCTCTCCTCTGTTTTTCACCCTCCAGAACCACCGCTGTCCCCTTCTCTTTATTGAACGATTTCCTAACCCGTTGACAATCATTTTCCTTCTTTCTTCCGGTCTTTTCACTATTAAAAGTTCTTTTCTCCCAATTCTTGAAATCTATCTTTCAGCTTCTTCTTTATCTATCAAACAGTTGACTTGATGGAAGCAAAGTCCTTGAGTTGCCGAAGGTTCTCGATTTGCGAATGATGGAGACGTTGCATGGTGTCACAGCTGCTGAAAATCGGATCGGGATTTGGATTTGGTAGAAAACACCAAAGCGAGGATTGTGATTTTGATTGCAGAAAAGGAAAAGAAACAAAAAGTGATTGTGATTGCACATTGCGGTGCTAAAGATGGAGACGGCCTGCGATCAGTGCGTTCGCAAAACCATTTGTGATAATGAAAGTATGAAAGGATAGTTTTGTCATTTTTGTATAACGTTGTGTTTGGAAGTTTAGGAAGGAGAGAAAAGGAATACTCACAGAACAAATATGATATTTCATAATTAATTATAAAAAAATTAAACTTTTCCTTCCAATTTTTTTTTTATTTCTGGTAGGAATTTTTTTTAAAATTTTTATCTCCTCATCTCCCTTTCTTTCCCTCCACTTAAAATTCTCAAACAAAAAAATATTTTGACTTCTCCTTTCTTTCTCTTCTTTTCTTTCCATTTCATTCCATCCAAACTCACCTTAAATGTGCGGTGGCAATAACATATAATGTGTGTGGCAATATCATTGTCCGAAAGAAAAAGATAAAAACTCAGCCGGCTTTTTAATGCTGTTTTGGTTCTTTATTTCCCATCAGCAAAAAGCAAATAGAAAGTTAAGAAAGTGACTCCTCTCTCTCCTTTCTACTCTATTTCCCATTTTGTTCTGTCACGTTTTATGTGGGGTGGGTGGGTGCCTCTTAAAATTGTGGTTCAGTTGTAAAATCTTGTCCTAAGCCATCATCCTTTGAATTTGATGATCAAATTCTCTCTTGCATTTTCTGTCTTTGATCATCAAAGATTGATTATAATAGTAATTTGGACAATTTTTTTGACCTCTTTCTCTCTAAAGAAGATCCCAAAAGATGAGCACATATTTCTTTGTTGATGCATAGATCATCACAATCATCATCATCATCTTTCCAATGATCTATTCATTGGTGTCAGAGACCAAGAGAGCAAGAATAAAATAGTACTATAAAAAAAAGGAGGTGAAAAAATCCACTATCTTAAATCAATTCCTACCAATAAAGCAAAGAGGTGTAGGATGAATGGTCTAACACATCTTGAAACGGATTACTCTGAATTTGTTGAAGTTGATCCAACTGGAAGATATGGCAGAGTATATATTTATCTACTTATCTCTTTTTTCCTCCCTCTTTCTTCTGTTTCTGATTTTTGTATTTTGTTTTTATTTGTGGGTTTATATTTTGGTTGCAGTATAATGAAATTCTTGGCAGAGGAGCTTCAAAGACAGTGTATGGAATGCTCCTAATTATTTTTATTTTTTTTGTTTATATTTGATTTTTGCTTGCATACCCTTTTCGGAATTCCTAAATACTTCCTTTTTAGGCACTGATATGATGCCAGTTTTTCCATAAGTGTTTACTTTTTTTTTTGGTTTTTTTTTTTTTTTTTGGAGATTTGCAAAATGCCTCCCTTTTAGATTTCTTCCAAGTATGAAGCTTTTAGGTGTAAAGATTGAAGCTTTTTGTTATTCAGGGACTTTTGAGAAAAGGGTTTGTGGTGGATTTGATTTTCTTTGTTGATTGATTCAGTTACAGAGCATTTGATGAATATGAAGGAATTGAAGTTGCTTGGAACCAGGTCAAACTCTATGATTTCTTGCAAAGTCCTGAAGATCTTGAGAGGCTTTATTGTGAAATTCATCTGCTCAAAACTCTCAAGCACCAGAACATCATGAAGTTTTATACATCTTGGGTGGATACTTCCAATAGGAACATCAATTTTGTCACTGAGCTGTTCACCTCTGGGACTCTTAGACAGTGAGTGAAGTTATTTTTTTTTTTTTTTTTTTATTTTTGGCTGTAAGCAAAAGTTTGTGATTTTAATCTGTTTTTTTTTTTTTTTTTTTTAATTATTAATAATTTTGTACCTTATTTATTTATTTATTTGGGTTTAACAATTTGGCAGGTATAGGTTGAAACACAAGAAAGTAAACATTAGAGCAGTTAAGCATTGGTGTAGACAGATCTTGAAAGGGCTTCTCTATCTTCATAGCCTTGACCCCCCTGTGATCCACAGAGATCTCAAGTGTGATAACATTTTTGTCAATGGCAACCAAGGGGAAGTGAAAATTGGGGATCTTGGTCTTGCTGCTATCCTGCGAAAATCTCATGCTGCACATTGTGTTGGTAATTTTCCTTCTGATTGAAACTTGTCATACGCAAATAATTTCCATTACCAATATTCAAGTCTGCAGTTTTTATGTGCTAAAGATTCTGCTGCACTTTTTGTTCCCTTTCCTGATATTAGACCCGTAATCCGACACTGAAAAACACTATATGTAAGTAATATTCCTCTGATCAAGGGATTTAAATGGGGATCGTTTTGCAGGGACACCTGAATTTATGGCTCCAGAAGTTTATGCAGAGGAATACAATGAATTAGTTGACATCTATGCATTTGGGATGTGCATTTTAGAAATGGTCACTTTCGAGTATCCGTATAGTGAGTGCACTCACCCTGCTCAGATCTACAAAAAAGTTATTTCTGTGAGTATTCTTGCCCTGGATTACCTCAAATGCGTTATTTTTCTCTGCATTTTCTCCTGTAACACAAAACTTCTGGTTTAGGGGAAAAAGCCAGAAGCTTTATACAAAGTCAAGGATCCTGAGGTACGACAATTTGTTGTGAAATGCTTGGCCACCGTTTATCAAAGGCTCTCGGCAAGGGAGCTATTAGATGATCCTTTTCTTAGAATTGATGGTTGTGAACTAGAATTAAGAACAATTGATTGCCAGAGGGAAATGAATTACATGGATGCTCTATTAAGGCAGCCTTTTCCTCATTTGGAGAATCAAGGAAAACGGTCGTTCAGTAACAGCTCCTTCAACGGATATTCCAATGGTTATGCTTTCGAAGAACAAAATGGATGGGATTGTCATCCGAACGAATTCGAGCATAGTGGAATTGAACTTTTTGAGTATAATGAGGAAGATCATGATGAAGAATCTCCGCATGTGGATGTAACCATTAAAGGGAAGAGAAGAGAAGATGGTAGCATCTTTTTAAGGCTCAGAATTTCAGACAACGAAGGTTAGCAACTAAATGATTCCACTTTTAAATATCAGTTCCATGTATGGTTTGTTTTTGCCTTTAGGTTGGAGCTGATGTAACTTGTGTCTTTTCAGGTCGCATCAGAAACATCTATTTCCCATTTGATAAAGAATCGGACACTGCACTAAGTGTTGCAACTGAAATGGTCGCAGAACTGGATATGACTGACCAAGATGTGACAAAAATAGCAGACATGATTGATGGAGAGATCGCTTCTTTGGTGCCAGAATGGAAACCAGGGCCAGGAATAATAGAAACTCCCAGTTTCGCCAATTCTAGCTTTTGTCAAAATTGTGCTTCGAATCATACATCTACTGGTTCTTTCATGAACTTTGTGTCGCATAATCCGGGTGCAAAAAAAATTCAATTCTTGCAATGCTTAGGGAACGGATGTACTGCTACTCATGGTCGGTTTGAAGAGATCACATATCAAGTTGGTAGTCCTTTACATAATGTTTTGGATAAAGCAAATCCTGTTTCGTCAAGCCAAAGAAATGGCTTCCATCTGGAAATTTGGGATCAGCATGAGAGCCATGATTGCAGCTCATTAGGTTCTGGGAGAAGCTATTCCCTGGAAGAGGATGGTGATGAAGAGAAGTTGGATCAAGAAAGTTCGGAGGACCATGAGAAAGAGTTGGCGATCCAGAACTGTAAGTTATACAGCGCAACAAATTTCATTTGATCTTTTTCAGGTTCTCATACTTTAGCCTCAATTCCTTCATTCCCCTACAAGCTCTCAAATGATCATGAACATGAAACATATATATTCAGCAGGAATTGAGATGGGTTAGAGCAAAGTATCAGATTAAACTGAGGCAGCTCAGAGATTGGCTGGGACTTGTGAGTAGGTCATGCAACTCCTATTGCAATTCAGCTAATAACAACTGCAAAATTGAAAATGGTACTGGATCCCCCAATATTCTAGTCAAGCCTTCTGTTGATCATGTTAAAGTAGTTTTGAATCAGAATCTTCAGCAAAGCAGCCCTAATTCGGTATCCCAAAGGGACCGGATATGTGAGGCGAGCAAAGATACTCCTACTGTTAAGGACATGGTTGCTGCTAAGAATCTCTGCAAAAATTCATAACTTCCAAACTCACTTCACAGGACAACGTCCTTGCCAGTTGATGCTTATGTATATTTATGATGTTTTTACTCCCCTCAAATTTTCTTCTTGTCTAAACTTGTCACACAACCTATAGAGTTGGTAAAATTTCCATTTTTAGTAGTACAAGACTGGCAAACAGTTCACAGCTTAGTCTTTCCCCCCTCCATGGTTTGTACTCTTTTTGGGTATTCACCTGTAAACTGTGCTTCTCAATTGATGGGAATTAAGCACAGAGAACCATCCTAAGGAGTATATGTAAAATAAGGTTTGGCTTGTTTGTTTACAAATTGCCAAGGCTTCAGATTTTTCAAATGTAAGAATTTTCTGAATCCGATTTCTATACAACTGGAGATGACTTTGAAGATTGAAATCTAAAATGATTTTGTATCCAATGGTTTCACACCATAATTTTCGTTATCTTTTTATTGTGTATTGCAAGTGTTCTTTAATTATGATTATTATTATTATTATTATTTGGGTGGGGTAACTAACTTGTAGATGCTGTGCTGTCAAGTGAAATTAGTTGGTTTCTCAGTGGTTGGCCAATGGGACCTTTTTGGAGAACCTACAGGTTTATGCCTACCAGATTTTGCTCCCCTCACATGGCCAATAATGGAGGGTGTTCAAAGTGAATTATTGCATGTCCAACAGAAGGCACCAAGCATGATTCCCCATCCATTAGAGGTGTTCATAGATCGGACTAGATGCTAATGCATGAATGAACGAATCAGGAAAATTTTGACCCTCTACCCGATACATAGAAAATGGATACCCGACCTATCGGGTACTCGCAAAAGAGGGTCGAATCGATCGAGTACCCAACCCTCACTAGTAACAAAACATAAAAATCTAAATAATGATAGTTAGACAAGTTAATTTGACAATTAAGTCAACAACAATTAAATCAAGTCAAAAAATACATTCTAATATTACATTCTAATAGCAACAAGTTAACAAGTAGTATCAAGCCAATAGCAACAATAATTATATCACAAAATACAACTCAACAGACAAGAGTGTGAAGAATGAGGATGCGAGGAAGAGGAAGGGAAGAGATGATTGAGGAGGAAGAGGAAGATGGAAGGGAAGAGACATTGAGGAGTTCCTTTCCTCGCATCCTCAAAGACTTATACACAAAAAGAAGATTGTAAGATGCTACCAAAAACTCTAATAAGTATTAACTTTTAATGAAATTTTATTAATCAAATTTACAAATTTACCCCTAAAATGGATTAGATCGGGTACCCGGCGGGTCACAAAAGTGTGACCTACTACCCGACCCTCAAACTGAGTTACCCGACCTTCTACCCGAAACGTTTTCAAAATGCGGTTCAAGTACCCTCTTTTTCGATTCGGATCGGATCGGATCGGCAAATTTTTCGAATCGGCGGGTTAAGATGAACACCCTTACCATCCAATCATAATCTACTGAAAGACCATATTATCTACATGGCATGCAACGCTTAAAATTGGGTCTATTTAAATATTTTTCATAAATTAATGGTGATTTTTCAGTTAATTAACTTCTCTATCTTAGGTGGCATAGCTAATTGAACAAAATATATGGGTTAATTCCTCCCGAGTTTATCATGTAGTATTTAAGTATTCTCTTTCAATAATCTCTCATCAAAGCCAATTTTTTTTTTAATTTTATTTTTCTCTCTATTTTAAAACTTTTATCTTCTAAATATTGGAATTGATATATTGATGTGACATTAATTATTTTCAGTGTAGACGATGAATATTTGTCTAATTTATTTCTTTAACTCATTTTATAAGAAAAATTCTCCATTGTTTTTGAAGATGTTGTCTCTTTAAAATGATTAAAAATTCTTAAAATTTAAATGTAATTTAAAATTGAAAATGGTAACTAAAATTTTTATATTATTATATAATTTTCTTTAAATATGTAAATATATATGTAAAAACACTATTGTTATATTTATTGATCAAATATAATGCATTGCACGGGTTGAGACCTAGTATAGTTGACTTTATTCTTTTTTCCCCCTATAGTCTACCTTGATTGGCCTTTTCTTTTCTTAAAATTTGTGCTTGAAGTTTTCCAAATTCTTTTACAACAAGGTCCTTGATGACAAAAAGCCAATAGATCTCCTTTGAAAGAACTACCTAACAATACCAGCATTAGAGCAAACGAGATGAAGAGGAAAATTGATGACAGAAATGAAACAAACAATAAAGAGAGGGATAGTGGATGATAAGAAAAGAGAACAAGAAAATGAAACACCCACGTTTGGAAGATGAGACCCAACCATTGAATATGGGGGATGGAACTAGCCATACTGGGTCATCCCAAGTGTCAATGAAGATTATGGTGTGGAATTGTCAAATTACTAGGAGTCCCTTGATAGTTCTCCAGTTGAAGGAGGTAAACAAACTCCTCTTCCTTCATTTTTTCTATGTAAAACTAAAAATAATACTAAGTATATAGAAAAACTAAAAAGGATTTTTCAATTTGATGAATGTTTTATGATTGATTCCCTGGAGAAAGTTGGGGGTATGGCTCTATATGGAAAAAAGAATTCATGGCATATGTGTTCAACAAACTACCTTTACCATAGAAGCCAAAATTAAATACGAAGAGCTTAATAGACAATGGTGGCTCATTGAAGCGTATGTTAATTGTGATGATAATATTAGGAAAAATAAATGAAAAGTACTATTTGCCAGCAGAAATCTTTGAGGGGACCTTTGGATCATGATAGATTATATCAGGGACTTCAATGTCATTCTCATCAGTGAGGAAAAATGGGGAGGCAAGACAAGAAGTGAGGGAAACCTAAGTGAACTCTAAAACTTTGTGAATATGAATGAGCTTGTAGATATTTGATTTGAAGAAATTCCTTGGACTTGGTGCAATAATTGAGAAGGAAAAGGTTTGATCAAATAGAGATTGGATAGAGGTTTAGCTAGTAAGGTTTGGTTCCAAACACTAGAAAAGGCAAAATGTTCGCACATGGGACAGAAGACCGAATGGTAAGTGTATTGGTCCTAGACACTATGCCTGCTACATGAAAGAAAAATGGCAAGTTTCATTTTTACAAAAGTGATAAGTCTAGTAAATAGAGTCACTTTGTCTCTAAAAACCACAATGTGTTAATAGTATTGTTTCCAATTTGAGTATTTCTGTGTGTTTTCCTTAATTTTATGCTTAGTAGTATTATTAGTAGCTTTAGAGTAATATTAAGCTTTTGGTAGTACTTTTATGCTAGTTTTATTTGTATAATTATATTTGTACTTCTTAAGTATTCGTGTTCATTGTAGGGTAAATTAGCAAGTAGGTACCAGCTTGAAGAGTTATTTGGGGATAAATAGGCAAGAATAGAGTAGGTTATGTTGGTTTTGGCTTGGCTCAATAGAGGGAGTTAGTGTGAGTAAGAGTAGACTAGTCAGTGACTTTCAAGTATAAGAATACATGGATAACAAGTGTACAAAACTGAGTTTATGGTGCAAAACCCTTTGGCTCAACTAGAGGGATTTAGATGGTGCAAAGGGTGATCCTACTTTGTGTACAAAAAGATTATTGCCAAACCTTTTTAGAAGAGGCACTACTAGTGGATGTATACTTCAAACTTGAGGATCTTGGAAGTTTTGTTTGAAATTCTTTATCTCAATCTTTATTATTCTCATTTGTCTTTGAGTTTTGATTGATTGAATATTTATCTTTGATTATTTGTGCTTAAGTATTTATTTGATGCATAAAGTTTAAATTTTCATTAAAGCGCACATTAAAAGGATTATTTTTAGAGACAACCTAATTCACCCACCTCTTAGGTTTTTTGGGCCACATGAACAATGAAAGTCCTATAGGAGCATTTCCGAGTAACACTGTTCCAAATCCAAAGGAGCAATACAAAGTTATCACCCTTAGAAGTGGTAAGGAAGTGAAAGAAGGGGTTGGAAGAAATTCATTGAAAAGTAAAGAGAAGGAAAAGGTTGAAGATGACGAGGAAGGTAAAGGGGAGTCCTCAATGGGTCAAGGCAAAAGGATAAACAAGCCTACCATACCCAATATGCAAAACAATGAAGGCAAGGATCTTATATGTCAAGAGTCTAGGCAATTGAAAATACCATTCTCTCAAAGGTTCATGATGAATATTCAAGAAAATTGAAATTAACATTCCATTCATGGAGACACTTGATAACATGCTCGCTTATGATAAATTCATGAAACAAGTCCTCACATCAAAAAGGAAATTGCATGGGGATGAAATTTTATGTTTAATGAAACTAAAGTTGTAGTGCACTTCTCACAAGAAGGTTACCACCTAAGCTGAAGGACCCCGAGTCCTTTACCATACCTTGTGAGATTAGAGCTTTGTAATTTGGGAAGGCTTTGTGTGATTTGGGGGTTTCAATAAACCTCATGCCTTATGTGGTGTTCAAGAAATTAAATGGATGAAATTTGAATCCCACAAGTGTCTCGTTACAACTTGCGAATTGTATATAAAGTTTCCAAAGGAAATCATCAAGGATGTGATCATTAAAATCGACAAACTCTACCTTCCGGTCAATTTTATTGTTCTAAACATAGAAGAGGATGAAGAGATGCCGATTATCCTTAGGAGACCTTCATTTACAACTGGGCGTGCACTAATTGATGTTCAAGAAGGGAAGTTAGAATTTTGGATAAATGATAAAGTTGTCACGTTCAATATTTTTAATTCACTAGAGCTTCCATCTGTTTATGATGATGTTATGAATATAAATGTAGTGGATGATCTAATTGATGATTTTTAGTAGTAATGAATTGGTGAATTCTTCTTTGGAGAAGGATACGTTGACTTCAAATGAGTTAATTCAAGATGATAAAGAGGGAGTGGAGAATTTGAATTACTGGGAGAGTAATATTTTATTATCCGAGGAAGAAGAGGAAGACAAGGAAAAAGGTAAAGGAGGTCTCTGACCAATGAACCCCCAAAGGTAGAACTTAAACCTCTTCCTACTCATTTGATGTATGCATATCTTGGTGAAAATGAGACATATATGGTGATTGTGGATGTATCTTTAACAGATAAGCAACTTGGAAGATTGATTGTGGCACTTAGAATGTGTAAAAATGACATTTCTTGGTCTATTGATGATATTAAGGGTATTAGCCCTTTCGTTCGTATGCATAAAATCTTGTTGAATAAAGGGAACAAACCGGTAAGACAACCTTAAAGGAGATTGAATCCTACATTGAAAGAGGTTGTGAGAAAGGAGATTATCAAGTTTTTGAATGCCGGTATTATATACCCTATTTCATAGTGATAGAGAGTGGATTAGTCCCACTCAAGTTGTTCCAGAAAATGGTGGAATTACCGTGATAATAAGTGAAACCAATGAACTCCTTCTCTCTAAATTGGTCACGGGTTGGCGTATGTGCATTGATTTTCATAAATTAAATGATGTCACCCGCAAGGATCATTTTCCTTTACCTTTTATTGATCAAATATTTGAGAGATTGGTTGATTTTACATATTATTGCTTTCTTGATGGATATTCTGGTTATCTTCAAATTGTTATTTGTTTGAAAGATCAAAATAAAACAACTTTTATATGCCCATTTGGTACTTTAGTATATAGAAGAATGCCCTTTGGGCTTTGCAATGCTCCTAGCACATTTCAACGTTGCATGTTTGCAATTTTCAATGATATGGTTGAAAAGTGCAAAGAAATCTTTATGGATGATTTTAATGTATTTGGTACATCATATGATGATTGTCATGCAAATTTGACTAATGTGTTGAAAAGATGTGTCGAGATAGGGATAATTTGGTACTTAATTGAAAAAATTGTCATTTTACGGTGCAAGAAGGAATTGTTTTGGGTCATCAAGTTTCATCAAGAGGCATGGAGGTTGATAGGGCAAAAGTAGAGGTAATTGAAAAGTTATCTCCTCCCATTAATGTTAAAGGTGTGAGAAGTCTTCTTGATCATGCGGGTTTCTATAAGAAATTCATTAGAAATTTTTCACAAATAGTTAGACCTTTATGCTCTCTACTTTAGAAAGATTGTTCTTTTGACTTTGATGATTCTTGTTTGAATGTATTTAATGAGTTGAAACATGCTCTTGTAATTACGCCTGTCATTGTGGCACCCAATTCGTCTCTTCTATTTGAGCTTGTATGTGATGCTAGTGACTATACAATAGGTGCCGTTTTGTGTCAAAAGACAGAAGAAATGTTGCATGCCATTTATTATGCAAGTAAGACCTTAAATAAAGCACAACTTAATTACTCTACTACAGACAAGTCTAGATCAAATTTGATGAATTGGGTTTAAAGTAATTGTGCACACCGATCACTTTGAATTAAAGTACTTATTCTCTAAACAAGATGTCAAACTATGTTTATTGAGATAGATACTTCTTTTGTAGGAGTTTAATTGGGAATTTGTTGACTAAAAGGGTGTTGAAAATTGGTAGGGACCATTTATCAAGGATTGAAGGAAGACTTGTCAATCAGGAAGAAAAAGACATCAATGAGGAATCATCTATTAAAAAATTGCTTGAAGTGACGGAAACAAGCCCGTGGTACGCGGACATTGTGAACCATCTCGTTGCAAGAGTGGTGCCAAACATACTTAATATCAATGAGAAAAGGAAGTTATTCGAAGAAATCAAGTTTTACTTTTGGGAAGAACCTTATCTATTCTGGAAATGCAATGATCAAGTTTTAAGTATGTGTGTAATTACCCCACACTTAGTTTTTTATCATGCTCGAGCAAAATATAGAAATAAATCACAATCATACTCATCACATCTCATCAATTATCAAAGGCATATAAATAACCAAGAACAAAACCATCATAAGAAAAATAGTCAAATGCTAATAAACCCCCATACATGAATTTCAGTGTAGGTGTGTACATAGCCATATAAAAATAACTTTTAAGACACTCAAATCAAATCATGCAAACCCTTTGAATTTTTCTCAACACTCCATAGCTTACTCTTCTTATATTTCTCTACTAATGTAGACAACTGACTCGACTTAAATTAGGTAGGATTTTTAGTTTATAACGTATGGCTAAGGTCTTGGCTAACAAAGAAGGGAAAATGATAAATAAATAAGAAAAAGAGCTTTAAATTAATGTGTACCTCATTAACATAAAAATTATTTTTGAACATTAAAACACCCATCCTTCAAAGAAGTAACCCCACACTTAATTCTCCAAACACCCATAAAAATTTGTGCAACAAGTAGAATAAAATCATTCTTTTTCAATTTTAACCTTACTTACCAACACCTTGTAAAAATATCTCCTTACTTTATTTTTTTCATTCTTTTTCCTTTCTCCAAAACGGGTACCAGTGGTAGGTACTATCCGCAAAAAATATCTACGCAGTTACCAGTGATAGGCACTATTTGCTAACACTCTAATGCAGGTGCCAGGGATGGGCACCACCTGCAATATTCAACAAAATTTTTTTTTTAACACCTACACCTTAATTGTCCACCATTTATTCAAACATTCTCATACAACTACCTTACATCCTTATATCCCATTAATAATTAATGTGGCATTAAAGCTCTTAAGGGACATTTAAAATAACTCAAAAAGATAGATAAAAAATGAGTTAGAGAAAAAAAAAATGAATGGTGCTTCTGTCTATTCAAAACAAATTAACACTCAAATAAGGTTTTAGGGATAAATTTTACAATAGGGTTGGATTGTAAGGCTCAAACGTCTAAAGAAATGCCTACCCTCATCTTTAAATCAAATCAAATTATCTAAAATTTTGCCTCAAAAATATAATAAAGCAAGTGTCTAGAGTGCAATATAATTGAATCTACACAATTATCTCTCAGTGCCAAAAAGGTGCAACATTGTAAGGCTATTAGTACTCAAACATTAGAAATCATGATAGAAAAATATTAACATTGACTACCCTACTCATGACAATTTAGCTAAAATATTTTCTAGTAGAAAATCAAAGAAACATGCTAGCAATTTGTGAACAAAATCTTCAAATATTTGAAAAGCTCTTAAATCAAAAGTTAAGCTATAAATATGAAATTAAAAATTGAACAAAATAAACAAACAAACCACCTAACAAATATAAACTAAGAAAAAACCCCACCCCACACTTCAAGAATACCATTGTCCCTAATAAAAAAATAAAGAGTAAAAAGGGAAAAAAGGAAGCTTCTCTGTTAATGAATAACGTTTGGTGCCGTTTATGTTAAATTAAATACCCTTGAATAAAAGTGGAAAACATCAACCACTAAAACAAAAACAAAATATAAAAACCCTTAAGACATTAAGAAACAATGAAACTAAGAAACAAAACAAAAACATGAGACAAGAAATAAAATCAAACCAAAAACATTGGTTGCCTCCCATGTAGCGCCCTTGTTTATAGTCCTAGGCTCGACTTCAGCATTTGTGATCAGTTCAAGCACTCAAGGATGCTTGGCCATCCTTTTCTTTTCAGCATCCACCGGAGAAGTTTAACATCATTTTTTATCACTCTTGATGCTTGATTTCTGACATGAACTTGAACTTGCCATCGTTTCCAAGCATTTACCAGAGATAGTGCACAAATGATAGCCTCAAGTCGCTCTTTGCATTGCTTTTTCTTCTTGCTCATGGTTCTTTTACCCAAACCCTCACCTTTCCGCACTTGTGAAACTGATCCATGAATCCTTCACATCTCACTTTCATCATCCGGTGGTTTGATTTCCTAATCAATTTCGGAGCCTTCATTTATTTCAACATCCTTTTTAAGTGCATTAGCTTGACCCACCTTGGGTATCTCATCTTCAAACCTATCAATGAATGAACCAAAGGAATAATTAGCACATTAATTTTTAAAAAAATATTAGAACATGATCATCATAATTAAAAACATCAATTTCAACAAATTCATTATTAATTAGCAAAATCAACTTCCCTTTATCAACGTCTATTAAAGCATGTGCAGTTGATAAAAATGGCCTTCCTAGAATCGACAAAATTTCATTGTCCTTGCCAATGTCTAACACAAAGAAATCCATAGGAAACACCAACTTTTTGACTTGAACAAGCACATCCTTCAACAAGCCATATGGTTTTATCTCAAACAAATTTTCCAACTGGAGTGTAAAGTTGGTTGGTTTTGCATTGCTGATCTCTAGGTTATCATAGATGGCCTTAGGCATAATATTGATGCTTGCTCCCAAATCACAAAGGGAACATTACAACGTCCTCCTATGTTTATCTGTATAGAGAAACTACTGGGATCCTTGAGTTTAGGAGGTAACCTCCGTTGAACAATGGCATTGCACTTGGTGTCAAGACAAACTGTCTCATTATCATCTCGTCGCTGCTTTTAGATAGCCAATAGACCCTTCATAAACCCCGCATATTAGGCATCTTGTTGAGAACATCAACCAAAGGAATGTTGACATTATTCTTGTTGAACATGTTGATGAATTGTTGAAATTGCTTATCTTTTTCCTCAATTCTGGAATTATTGAGCCTTTGAGGGAATGGAATCTTTACCGAAGGATGCAAATTCAAGGGCTCTACTACATGCTTTTTTTTTAGCTCCTTGTTTTCATCCACTTTTGTCATCTTGTAATCATCACAACCAACTTCATTCTTCTTCTCAATCACATTGGAGTTTTTTTCTCTTTTTCTTTACCATCCTCTTATTTTTCATTCTGCACAACCAACTCTTTTCCACTTCTTAGGGAGATAGCATTTCATTGCTCTTTCGGGTTTAGGATTGTATCTCTCGGCAATGCTCCAAGTGGTCTCTCATTGTTTTATCGGGATATTTGTCCTAATTGTAACTCAAGGTTCATCGTGGTAGCCTGCAAATTTTCATACTCCCTTACTGCAATCTCTCAAAATCCCTTTTTAGATTATCATCATTGGATTATCATGATTCACATGTGTGGGAGAATTTAGATTTTGAAATGGTGGTCTTGGTTGTGGAGGCTGGTATGAGTTGTTTTGATAAGGTGGAAAATTCTAGGGATTTCTTTGATGTAGTGGTAAATATGGTTTAGATGACGATGGTTGATTAGACAAATTTTGTTGAGGTATATTTGACTGAAATGACAGATTTTGAACATTTGCTTGATTTGACTAGGAAAATTTTGGATGGTTTTACCAAGATGAGTTATATGTGTTTCTATAATTGGTGGTATGATTTCTTGAGGTGAGATTATGATTAGAAATCAATTGAATCTGTTCACCTTGCATCACTGATGTTTCACAACAGTCATTTTGGTAATTTCCTCTGTAGAAATCACAATTCAAGATCCCTTGGCTTGTCGAACCTATGGAGTTTACCAAGCTCCTTCCCATATTCTCTACAGTCTTTTTCAAGTTTGCTAATGGTACTTATCATCATGTTCTGCTGAGACAAGAAAACATCATATCTAGGCATACCTCCTTGTTGGACGTTAGTTTGATTCACTTGTGGTTGTTGGTGTCCAACTGAAGTAGTTATTGCTCCATTATAGTAATGAGTGGATGGCATTCTTTCCAATAACTCTTGTGCTTTCTTCGGAGTTTTATAGGGGAAAGAACCTCCAGCACTTGCATCAATTATTAGTCTCGTCTCCGAAAATAGTCCATTATAAAAAGTTTGGTCTTGCAGCTATAGAGGTATAGCATGGTGCGGACATTTCCTCAACAGCTCCTTGAAACGGTCCCACACTTCATCTAAGCTCTCTTCTGTGATTTGTCTAAATGATGTAATCACATTTCAGAGCTTAGCGGTCCTAGCTGGTGGAAAGTGTTTGGCCAGGAATTCTTGAGCGAGTTGGTCCCATATTGTGAAAGTGCCTTGTCGATATGATTGCAGCCAAGACCTTGCTCTATCACATAAGAAAAAAGATGTGACCTGGAATTCTCTCATCTGGATACAATCGAGGTGGACTCCATTGTACCTGAATGTATCAATTACATCCTCAAATTTGATTAAGTGCTCATAGGGATCTTCATTGGATCCTCCTCCAAACATCGCATGTGTTTGGAGCATTTGTATCAGTGCAGGCTTGATTTCAAAGTTACTTGCATGCACGGGTAGCTACCAATGCTAAAACTCACTCCCTCGAAATTAGGTATGGCACAATCTCTAAGATGTTGGGAGTGAGCATTAGCATTAACCAGGATACCATTGTTGCTTGCAATCTCCTCTTGTTCATTAACAACACAGTTTGGATTCTACATTAGATTGTTGCCTCGGTCTGAATCTTGTCGTCCACGATTTCTACTTATCGCCTGTTCAATTTTCAAGTCAATTGGATGAAGTGGTTGATTGGACGAACGAGTATCTACCACAAACTACAAGAAAATAAAAACAAAGATCAAATATCGAAGATAAAATCCAAACAAACTCGAGAGAACAATGTGAAATAATTGTAAATAAATAACAAAAGAAATAAAAAAGTCTAATCTAGTAAGACTTACTACACCTAATATTGTTACCAAACAAAAATAGTCCTTGGCAACGGAGCCAAAAACTTGTTCGGGACAAAATTGATTAGATATTTGCAACAATGAACAAGTAACAAAAATGTTAATTATCCTAATCAACTCCCACACACTCACAAGTATACAAGGTTAGTTTGTATATAGGATGGTAAGGATCATTCTGACGAGGACTATTGGAACAATTACTAGGTTCACAAGCCTATTTACTAGTTAGACAAATTAATATCAAGAGTTTTTAAATAAATTTGAACTAAATTTAATCACAAGATTAAAATAAAGATAAGAATGTAAAATTCTAACCCTGCGGAAAGCAGTTAAATAAAATTAACGAAAACCCTAATTTAAATCTACCCTACTTGCGAGAATTTAATCAAGAACAAGAATTTAAATTAATCTACCCAATGAAAACAATTAAAAGCGTATATCAGACAGCTTTAAATTAAACCCTAACTACTAAATTACCAACGCAATTAAGAATTTAAAGGCAATAAAACAGGAACAATAATTAAAGGAGAAGAAAGCAATAAGCACAAAAATTAAATTGCATAAAAATAAATCAAACTCAGTAATTGCAGCAAAAACAAATGTTAATGTTCGTCGAATCTTGAATTCTTGACAAGAAAACAAAATCCTAGCTTGAATTCTTGATAAAATCTAACCTACGGCTAAATTATCACTCTAACTATTGAAAACCTAAAAACCTAATAATGGATGATTATTATGATAATTTCCTTTCCTTTTCTTGGTGAATTTATAGATATTTTTAGGCTTTTGGGGCTCTGGGATGAAAAGTTCACGATTTTTCATGCAATCGGGCCCACAAAACTTGAGGATGTTTCATGCAAAATAAGTCAAGTTTTGCAGCCCATCCGTTGATCAGTACCTGGGCGCTGCACTTTTGCAGCGCCTGGGCGTGATTGGTAGAATGCTACTGGAGTTGGCGCCCGAGACATTGCATTTTGGTTGCGCCTGGGCGCTGCTAGCAACACTGGCTTCAACTTCCTCCTCAATTTTGACCATGATACAGGCCAAATTTTTAAAAACTCAAAACAAGAAAGTTGTATCCGTATGTCTTATCTTTCCAAAACATCTTGAATCAATAAAATTGGAGCTCGGACAAGAAAGTTATGCTCAATCTACAAAACTGTGTTAGAATTTCTCCTCATCGGTGCACGAAATTCTAATTTTGCAATTTTCCTCCACTTTTGCAATCAATTTGGATCTTTCTTCACTCAAACTCTACAAAACTCAAAATAAACCATTTTAGCTCATAATTGTTCAATTCTTACTCAAATTACATTAAAAACGGAGGTAAAAAATATAGGAAACATACGACATTTACGAGCTTATCTTATAGAAAGTGAAGTGAATAGCATTTTGAAACATTGTCATTTGTCTCCCGTTGGAGGTCACCAAGGGGCTCAATGGACGGTTGTTAAAGTTCTTTAGTGTGGCATTTGTATTGACCAATTCTTTTCAAAGACTCTACAGAGTTTGTGCTTAATTGTGATGAATGCCAAAGAGTAGGTAATATCTCAAGAAGACAAGAGATGCTACTCTCTGGCATTGTGGAATTGAAAGTATTTGGGCATTGATTTTATGGGACCATATCCAATATCATATTCTAACAAATTCTTTTTGGTTATGATGGATTATATGTCAAAATGGGTCGAAGCAATAGCTACCCCAAACGAGGATGCTAGAGTGGTCACCAAATTTCTTCGAAAGAACATATTTTCTCGGTTTGGAGTGCATAGAATTTTGAGTGATGTGGGAACACAATTCAATAATTCTCATTTTGAGACTTTAATGACAAAGTATAGGATGAAGCACAAAATCGCCTTAGCCTATCATCCCCAAAATTTGGGTCAAGTTGAGGTTTCAATCGGGAATTGAAGAGAATTTTGGAGAAAATTAATCTGTGCAAGGATGGATTGGGCATCTTTTAATGCTCCATCATTTAAGTTCTCCCCTATTTAAAATTAATTTGACTCTCAATTTTCTTTTTAATTTCCCTTTTAATTTCTTTTTAACCTGTTCTTTGATTTTCTTTGCATTTATCCTTTAATTCCTCTTAATTTGTCTTATTGCTTCGACACATTAGATGTGTATTATACACAGTCTAGATTGTAAAATATGTACAGCCTTAATGAGGAAATTTCCAGAAGTATCGTTCACCCAATCAACCAAGAGACAGCTGCTCCATGTGTATAACATGACAAGGAATGGTCTTTGACCATTTTTACACTCAATCCACTTCGTTAAAAGCAAAAAAAATCAGTTTAAAGAAGGGGGACGAAAATTTCTGCATGAAGAAAAGAAAGAAAATTTTTTCTAAGTTTAAAAATCTTCCAAACAACCAACTTTGAGCCAAAATTACAAACGATTAAAAAGGAATTAGACTAAACTCAAAGACGAAAAGTTGTAGAGGGTACCTGGAAATACAACTTCTCTTTGTAAAGATCAAGAACCTAAATAATTCATTTAGAGGGTCAAACACTTGGTAAAGATGGACTTGTATTACATTAGAAAATCTGCAGAAAAACGTGTGCTTCTTTTACACATCTAAAATTTTCAGACAGCCAACTTTTGAGCCAAGATTCCAAGTGATCGAAGAGGAATTAGACTAAATTCAAAGGAGTAAAGTTGTAGAGCGTACCTGGGACTACAACTTCTCTTTGTAAAGATCAAGCAAACTCGTTCATCAGGTGGGTGAAAAACCTGGTGGAAGAAGGCCGGTTCATCAACTGGAAGTTTGGAGGTGCCGAAAGCAAATTCGGCTCAAACGCACTCCAAACCAAGTATAACCAATTCCACCACATTCCTGAGCCCAGGTGAGTTAAATGGGCTTTTGAATCGATTGTTTTGGTGACAAAATGCTTATCTTACTATTTTTACATTGTTTATGACATAATTTTTGAATTTAATTTTATAGTTCATAATGTTTAAATTTATTGTTTTTATTGGCTTTAGAATATTTTTTGGAGTGTCTCCAAAGGTTTACACAAAAATTTTGTGGATGTTTTATGCAAGTTTGTGACAGGTTCATATGCCCACTTTCACCCTTTGATTTATGTTTATGTAGTTGTTTATGTTAATTAATTGTTATATCTTCATGTTCAGGTAAACATTAGTTCTGCCCTATGGTTACCTTGTTGCATTTTAGCCCTCAAATAATTTTCTAAATTACATTTAGGCCCTTAAGAAATTTTCTTTAATTCTTTTCAAATTTCTTCTAAGTTACATTTTTAATGACAATAACCACCAAGCTTTAATTTGATTTTTGTTTGACATATTAATATGTTTAATTACCCTTTGATTGTGTCTCTTACCGTATTTCCCTTATGAGTATTAAATTGTAAATAGATTCTGATTTTGCACATATTTTTCGATTAGTTTCTTTTGTGAATTTGTGCTTTATGACTTTTGGTGGATATGGTCCCGATAAAATTTGATGCCCAAATACTTTCTTATTCCCAAAGCTAAATGTGTGCGACTTTAAATTGGACTAAATTTACAATGTTATTATTTACCATTTATTTTCATTTTCATTATATATGTACATATTTTATTGCTTGAGATATCTCAAGCACACGTACGCTACAAAGTCGGCAATAATGAATACTAAAATTAAAAAGGAAAACGCGATGGTGACACCATGCAATCCAACGCCGGTAAAGTGGTAGAAATTCAAATCTATCCCAAACCTTCCCATTTTACAAAGGATTCCCGAACTCATGTTTTTTTTTTGATTACGTGGACCAAGTCAATCTAGACTAGGTTTATTTTCTCTTTAAATTTTGATGTATTTTTGTGTCGTCTTCCTGTCCTCTTATACAAAGCTAGATGTTTAACTAGACAATTTACTAAAATCGCATTTAAAGCCCCTTTATGTGTATAAGAAATAGGTATTCATCTAAATTTGTAATAATATTAGTATAATTTATGTTTGTAAATAGTAAATAGGATTTTTGCATTTAATCAACCTATTTCACGAGCACCACATGGCTTGTGCCGGTCCCAAATGCCGGAGTTGCGGGAGGGTGGGCAATCAAGTTGGATGATGCCTTATGGGCTTACCGAACAGCATTTAAAACTCTAATAGGCATGTCTCCATACTGCATTTTCTATGGCAAGGCATGTCATTTACTGGTCGAACTTGATCATCGAGCATATTGGGCAATCAAGAGCTTAAATTTTGATATGAAAGAGGCATGTGGAAAGAGACTTCTGATTTGAATGAATTAAATGAATTTCAGAGAGAAGCATATGAAAATTCTTGATTTATAAGGAAAGGACTAAAGCATGGCATGACAAACTCATCTTAAGCAAAGAGTTCAAAACTAGTGATTTGGTGTTACTCTATAACTCAAGGCTAAAACTATTCCCTGGTAAACTCAAATCAAGGTAGAGTAGATTTTTTGAAGTAGTTCAAGTCCATCCTTATGGTGCCTATGGAGATTAAAGGAAAAGAGGGAAATTTATAGACCTAAAGTCAACGGTCATCAACTCAAGCTATATTTGGGAGGAATAATTGATGAAGGACAGGAAACGTTCAATTGGTTCAAGATTAATCAATCATGGGCATAGTCAAGCTAATGACTATAAAAGAGCGCCTCTTGGGAGGCAACCCAAACTTTAATTTCATGTTTTTTGTTTAATTTTGGTGTAAATTTGTGTTTGATTTCAATTTACTATGATTAAGTTCAAATTAGGTTAAATTAGGTTCTAAAAGTTTTTCTTTTTATTTCAATAAGTGGAGTTTTAAAATAAATGGAAATTGTCTCTGACATTTGTGTTTGTAATGTTTTCAAGTAATGAGAAGATGTGGCATGAAGTAGGAAAGAAGTTGGAAAGGTTGGCTAAGTGTTGAAATTGATCTTTACAGAAGTTTGGTTCGATATCACGAAATCGAATTTCATGTCACAACATCAACATAAAACTTCTGCAAAGGCAAAAAATTGAACCCTGAGTTAATGTCACAACATTGATTTGAGAAATGTCGCAATACCGAGGCACATGCAGGGCATATGACACATTCGATGTCACGACATTGAAGCGCTGATTTAAATTTCAAATTTAGCTCGATGTCGTGACACCAAAAGTCATATCGCGACTTCGACTTTGAATAGATTCAAAAGTTAGTCAATTTCTTCTTCTTCTTATTCCATTTTTCCCCAATTCTTCGAACCTAACCGTACATCCTTCTTTCCCAACTCTGAACTCTCTCAAATTCTTTCATTATATCACTCTCCAACACTCTTAATTCATCTCCCTAATATATTTTCTTCATCAAATTCTCACAAATTGTATATTTTTCAAGGGATTTACTGAAGTTCAACCGGAAGGAATTCATCAACAATTCAAGGATTTTTTTTGTAAATGTGCATAATATCTTCCAATTCTTATGTGCTTAGGCCCGTGAGGATTTAATTGAGGAAAATATGGGTGATTTGTTGGTGATTATTTGGGTAATTGATATTGTGAATGATTGGACATTTTTGAACAATCTGGTGGAAGAATTTGGTGCAAATTTTTGTGTGAATATCTTGTTAATTTGATTGCAGATCAATTGAAGATAATCTTTGTTAGGAAATTGTGTGGTAATTGTCTGAATTTTTAATGATTTGGGACTATTTAATTGATTGATAATTGAGCAATTGTTGATAATTGTTTGATTGCTTTTGACTGATAACAATGAGAGGGGAATCTATGGAAGTACTAAAAGGAGAGTTAGAATGAGAGGTAGGGGAAAAAGTAAAGGGTCAAGAAAAAGAAGAGTACTGTGAGCGGACGAGTAGTGAAGGAGCAATTGGTGAGCCAAGTGGCTAGTGAAAGGATTGTAGAGCCTCAATTTTCTTGTGATAGAGCTAAAGTGTTATTTCAAAACAATGAAAAACATGATATTATAAGGGAGTGTGAATTTGATTTGTCTATGCATTGGGGGCTTATAAAGAGGCATCCAGAGATTGAAACCCAAATTAGAGCAAGGCATTGGGAGGAGTTTGATATTTTGGGTAGTTGAGCCCGGTTATACCCAATTAATTAAAGAGTTTCATTGCAACTTATGTGATCTAGAGGATAGTAAGGTCAGAGTTCAGGGAGTTTTAGTTGACTTTAGTGCCGATGTGATAAATACTTATTTCAATATACCTTCTGCCCCTTCTCATGAATACCATGAGCTGTTGTATAACAAGAACAAGGATATGAATGAAATCAAAGGATGATTTGTGATGTGGATGTTGCTTGGATAATGAATGCGACAAAAATAATTGAATTGAATTTCTCGCCACGGCTTATCCCTTACAACAAAACTATGGTTTTATTTCATAAGTTGCTGTATTTGGGAATCTAATTCTTTAAGTTACATTCAAAAGGATAATGTACTTTTGGTTTATGCTATCATGACAAGGATACCAATGAACGTTGGAGGGTTCATTAGATAGGGATTTCTAGATAGTGGGAGGTCCAGCTCTGTTGATGAACCCATGACTCATTAGAGAGGTAGATTTATTAAAGATGCTATGTGTACAAAATAGTTTGGGTGTATAAGCAACATCATCCTACAGAAGGTCAAATGCCTCCATCACTGCCCCCAAGAGCATCATCTATTCCTTTGCCACCCAGATATGTACTCAATGCACCAATCACAGAAGAGAAGTGAAATGAGTTACAAGGTTATTGGACGTACAATCAATTGGTGATGCATAACAATCTGACAGCAATAGGAGATGCACTCCGAACCACCTCACTTAGCGCATGGATTCAACCACTACAGCCTTAATAGTGGTACTATGGACTACCTCGAGAAAAGTGCTATATACCACTAGCAGCTCTTGTACATCAAGAAGGAGCTCAACAAAACGGTGAACTTGTTGGAGTCCAAGACAAGGATTTTGAGAAGAGTCAACAAGGTAGAGATGAGGATGACCAGGAGGGTATGGATGACAGCTGATGAGCTATCAAGAAGAAAAAGACTTTATGGGACAAAATTTGGAGACATTTTCAGACATTTTTAATCTTGTTTCTTATGACATACTTTAGTAGTTTATTATATTTTATATTTTGGATATGTTTATTTGGATAATTACTTTTGATTAGATTGGCTAAAGGCCTTAGGTTTATGTCAAGTTGCTCATGTTGATGTTAGATTTGAAATTTATCCATTTGAACTTCATGGTTAAAAATTTGGTTTGATGCCTAGTGTGTTCTTAGTTGGTTTATGTGTTTGAGTAGTGATAATGGCTAAGGGCCTTAAGCTGACGCTTAACCACACACACATATATGTGTGTGTGTGTGTTTGGGTAGTGATAATGTGAATTTTTATTAATGCTTAAGTGTTGGAATGGATGTTTGTGAGCTTAATGGCTTGATTGCATGACATGGTTTTTGTGCTTTTGTCTTCATCACTTGGTAGTACGAGTTAAGCTAACATTTCTTGTAGTTCTTGTTTTAGTGTCTTTTATATATTTATGTTGAAATTTGGGGTTAGTGGAAGGATGAGTTTTACTCATCGAATAAAATAAAAGAGTCAACTTATATTGGCGGTGTTTGTTTCTTGTGTCGGGGATGGTCATTTTCTGTTTATATGTGTGTTTGATGACTCTTGGATAGAAATTTAATCAAATTGGTAATCGATGATGATATTTGACTTACAATACTATATGCTTGGACTATTTGAATTGACTATTTTATGAATTGAAGTGTGTATGAGTAGTTCTTTTGCAACATAAGAATTTGAAAAATAGGTATTGCTATTTTAAATAGAGGGACTGATATTTTGGGACAAATTCACTCAAAAATCTTATTTTGATAAAATCACCAATATTACTTTGTTAATCGATTTATCTTCTGAAAAAATTAGGTTGAATGAAGTAGAAGGAAATTAGGACATTTTGTGTGTATGCATAGGAAATGCTATTCTAACTTGTGAATGATTGGTACTCCTTCCATCCTATTTTATATGTAACTCTTCCTATTTTAGTTTGTCCCAAATTATTTGTCACTCCTTAAAATGGAAAATTTTAAAGGTCATTTTACATATTTTACCCTTTATTTATGTTGTTCCCAAAACATAGCTCTAAATTCATGTTTTAACATTAATTGCTCTCACAATTATTTCAAAATTTCAAGACTTAAAAATCATCTTAATAAATTTTGAAAGAATTGAAGGACAATTATGGAAAATACATCTTACTAGTGGGTCAAATACAATTTTTTCTTAAATTGTGTACAAGTTTGACCATGCTAAATAAGATTGGACGGATGGAGTATTAGATATTAATCTTAGATATATTTTACTCCTCTTCGTTAGTTTAGGCCCGAACATATGTTAAATTTTTTTTACCGTTAGTAATAAGGCGAGTACGGGATTCCAGCATGTACCTATATTGTTTCTTTGAAATAAGACATAAGAGTAGTAATAAGGCGAGTACGAGATTCTGCATGTACTCATGTTATTTCTCCTAATTAAACTATTAGGAATTACGTAAGAGAATACCAACAAGTCGAAGTGGAATTGTTTGCAATACATATCATCGATATATCATACTACTCATTCCTCGATAGATTAATGTTCCAGGACACTTGTGTGACTTGTGCATATAGTTAGATTCCTAATGAACTTCTATTTCCAAGTGACCTCGTCAAGATGGTTGAATAACATTGTAATACTTGTGATTTGAGAAAATATGATGTTTTAAATGAATAGAACTCAATTTTTGGGAACCTTTTTCAGAATAATTAATGCTTGGTAATTCGAGGTTTGTGTGGTAAATGAACTTATGATTTTTGAGAAAATTGGAGTGACTAATTCAAATAGTTCAATTATCATATGATGTTTGAGGTCATTTGAGAGAATTCCTTATATGATCATAAGTACATCCATTGTTCATCGAGTGGTTTGTCAATTTAATGGTGTGTTTGTTAAGTCGTTTAGTAAGGCTTTTTTATTTCGTGTTTTTTTTGGGACTAGCAAAATATTAAATTTGGGAGGGTGTGATAATTCTAGTAAACTAGAGTCATTTTACCTTTAAATTATGGCATTTGATAGTTTAATCTTGATTTTTTAGTATTGAATTAAGTATTTTAGGTTAATTAGGTTACATTTCGTAGTTGCATTTGCACTCGTAAATATCATGATTTTTTAATCAATTCTAGTTAATGTGGTTCCTTATTTAGTGAAGTGCATTTGCAGGTTAGGAATCGAAAAAATAGAAGTCAAGATTATAAAGGTTTGAAGGCCAAAGTGAAATTCATGAAGAATTGAAGACTTGAGGTGAAATATGCTTGATGTTGCGACATCGAGGTGGAATTTCACTTATTAATTTTTAGCTCGACGTCACGACATCAAAATCTACATCGCGACATCAAGGCACATTTGGCAAATGCTGAATGGCAATTTTGTAATTTGTGACTTTTCGATTTTTCATTTGTTACTTTATAAAGCACTTAACATATATATTAGGAGAGAGTAGAAAAAGTATACATAGTAGGTAGTGTAGTGTACAGTTTTAGATTAAAGTAGATTAGTTAGCTTAAACGTCAAGTCTTTAGTTTAATACAAATTCTCATTTACTTTTCCTTAGATCTTGTTTTAAATTTCTTATCATGCAAGTTTTAATTTTGCGTAGATAATCTTAGTGGGTTAATCTTTAGTTACAAGTAAATATAATTTTTACTTGATTCTAGTTAAATAACTAGTAAAAGCTAGTTGCTTCCATTTCAAGTTTTTCTTAGATTTCTTGATAATTTAGTGATTTCAAGTTAAAATTTGCATTTCTGTGTTTTAATTCCTAGTAATTTTCATTAGTCTTTCTTTTATTAATCTAAAAATCCAAAAAAATTTAGTTTTAATCTCAATTCTTTTGCAAATTTCAATAGTCAAATTTAGTAGTAAATGGAGTTTACTTGTTTTTCATGTCTTTTAATTGCTTTTCTTCGTCAAATTAGAATTACATGTCTTTCAATTTTAGTATCGTTAATTTAGTTAATTTACAAGTAATTTTACTTGCTTTAATTTACTTTCTTTTATTAGGTTGGGTTAATTAGTTTTTCAATTTGCTAGTCTAATCACTTTCACTACTTGATTTTTGCCTAACTATATAAAGATCATGATCGTGAATCTCATACTTGGTAACCAACAATCTGTGTGAGAACGGTCCTGCTCATTCTATACTAATATCTAGCAACATATAACTGTGGGCGTGAGGGTAGAAGTTAGGAATTAGTGCGGTTTTATTACTTGACATTTTGAATTATTTTATTCTACTCATGGATCAAAACTCCATGGCACAATTTTCATACCGTAGTTTGAAAGGCCAAAGACCCAGTACGTGCAAGACTTGTACCGCAGTTCCAAAATATAAAGAAGGAAATTTGGGACCGTAGTTCGAAAGAAAATTACAGAGGGAAAATTTGGCCAATTTTGAAAAAATTGTGAATTTGTAAATAATCTTGAAATGTACACCTAAAATTCATAGTAGTAGTGTGCCTAGTATAGAATAGAGTAGATAGGGTTACTAGTGGAGAAGACAGTGTACTGTAAACTAAGCCTCTAAGTAATTTTAGCTCTTGCTTTAAATTTTCAGAGACTTTATTTTGTCTATTTAGCCTTTTCATTTTATGAAACTAACTTAAAATTTTCTTATATATTATTATTGGCCTTTTTACAAAGTTTCCATAGATATAAAATTGTCTCATTTTTTTGCTTATTTGATTAGTTGTTAAAATGGCTTGTAATTTAATGTTTTTGTTGTTCTTTCTTGTTGCTTAATTCTAGTTATGACATGCTTTTAATGCTTTTATTCTTCTTTATTGTCTATTCATTTATCTATGAGATTGGGCAAAGAAGATGTAAATTCTACCTAACTGTGGGTAATTCGAAGTGGACTCTTGATACACATCTACATTTGAGTAGTTGTAAATGATTTGATAGCTTGGTGAGAGGAAAAGATCCCTTTCTTGAGCCAATTTATTGAGTTTTAGCACAACAAACGAGAGTTGAGTGTTAATTCCTAAACTAGTTTACCACTTGATTAGAAAGGTTAGTGGTCGGGCCAAAATGCTAGTTTTTTTAGTTTATTCCTTGATATCCATGTAGCGACTTAGACTATAACCATAAACTGGGTTAAGTTTTACTTAGGATTGGTTCATAGAAGGAAGGGAATCCTCATTTGGGCTCGATAATTGGTTATCCACTAGAAGAATCCATCTAGTAGAAAAAATATTTTCATAGCTCGATCCCCCTTTATTACTTGTTAATCGTTTAGTTGTTTATTTATCACATTTACTTAATTTGCCTTATTACCTTAGTTTAACCTACAGCATGAATTACTTTGTAGCTAGTAAAAATATCTCTCGAACCCTAGTAATTGTTGTTTGCAATCCATGTGGGAACGATTTCTTATCACTAGTTATAAATCTTTCCCGTATAATTGGGGGTGTGCAGATTATAGTATAAGTATCCTAAGAGGCTTAAGAAGTGTTCATTGATATTTTTATAACACTTAGAAAACACCCATAAAAAAGACTGGTTCAGTATAAGGACACTAAAGAAATTATAAAAGAAGCCTGGGAAGAAAACTGTATTGGTTCTAAATGCTCTAGACCGACCAAGAAGATCAATGCAGTGAAAGTGGCTCCAAATGATTCAAAAATGGAATAGAAAGAAAAATGCAAATGTAGGGAAGGAAATCAAGGCACTAAAAAATCAGATCAACCTAGTAAGGAGTGGGAATAGGACTGATAAGAGGGAACAAGTGAACGAATTGAAAATCCAACTAAGCAAGGCATACAAAGAGGAGGAAATTTACTAGAGCCAGAAGGCAAGACAACATTAGATGAAAGATGGAGACAAAAACACAACTTACTTCCATGTTTTTGTAAACGGGAGAAGAAAAAGGAATAGGATTAGCAAAATTAAAAAACAGGATAAAAGTTGGTGTGAAGGTGTGAAGGATATAGGAGAGGAGGTCGCTAAGTTTTATAGTTCCTTTTTCACTTTATCTAATCCAAAGGATTTAAGTGAGATACTTGATGGGATTTTGCAATCAGTCACAGTTCAAATGAATGATGCCCAAATCAAATCTCTGGAAGAACATGAAATCAAATCAGTCTTTTTTTTCTCATGAATTCTAATAAATCTCCTACACCTGGCTTCTGATGGTATGTCCCTTCTTTTCTTTTAAAAGTATTGGGATGTGATTAAAATTGAGGCTGCTGAAGCCATCAAAAGTTGTTTCTGTTATGGATACATACTTAAAGCTCTTAATGAAACTCTTATTACTCTTATTACACCTATTAGTCTTTGTAATATTGTGTATTGGGCTTTATCTAAAATTCTTTTTCACAAAACGAATCCTATTCTTGATAAGTGCATTTGTAAAAATTAGCTGCTTTTATTCCTGGGAGACAGATTTTTTATAATACTATATTATTGCTCATGAGTACTTATATTTCTTGAAAAACAAAAAGGCTGGAAAGGTTGGTTATATGGCTCTAAAACTAGATATGTCCAAAACGTATAATAGAGTAGAATGGAATTTTTTAAAAGATATCATAAGAAAAAATGGGTTTTGTGATAAATGGATTTATTTGGCACTAATGTGTGTCTCTTCTACTTCTTATGCTTTCAATATCAATGTGGAGAAAAGGGAATTTATTAGGCCTAAACACATCGATCAAGAGGGATTAGATAGAGAGGTCCCCTTTCATCTGCTTATTCCTGTTATGATTTGAAGGATTCTCAAATCTCCTTAATCAAGCAATGAAGAATAATAAATTTACTAATGGTCAAAATCAGTACGGAAGGCCCAACTATTACTCACTCATTCATTGTTGTGATGAATCTCTGATTTTTACAAAGCATCCCGAGGTGAAGCATCAGAAGTAATAAACATACTCAAGAAATATGATGAAAAATTTGGACAACTCATCAATCTTGATAAATCTTTTGTTTCTTCAGCAAGAATCTGCGGAGAGAAGAAAAAACATTGGTAAACAGCAACCTGGGAAGAATTTAGCAAGTTTCACAAGGCAAATTCCTAGGTTTGCCAATGGTCATATCCAGATCAAAAGAGGAGGTGTTTGGTTGTGTTAGAGATAGAATCAGGCAAAGAGTGAAGAATCAGAAAAACAGTTTACTCAGCCAAGCAGGGAAGGAGGACATACCGAAACCTGTCATGATGGCCAGCTTCTCATTTATACAATGTCGACATTCAGGTTATCTAAGAAAATTTGTAAACATGCGAGCAGAGTGATGGCAAGGTTTTGGTAGAACTCTATGGATAGGAAAAATGGAATACAATGGCTTGCTTGGAAGAAGATGACAAATACAAAGGAGGAAGGAGGGTTAGTTTTCAAATATATTTGTCATTTCAACTTAGCATATCTGGCCAAGCAGATTTGGAGAATCATCATTCACCTTAATTTGCTGGATAGCAAAATCCTCAAGACCAAATACTTTCACAATCAAGGCCTCTTTGAATCTACACCGCCTCAAAATGCATCTTGGTTCTGGAAAAGATTGATGATTGCAAGAGGAACATTAGAAGAGGGTTTAAGGAAAAGAGTTGGAATTGGGACAACAACAAGAGTTTCGAAAGACAGATGGATCCCAAATAAGTCAGGAGGGAGAGCTTCTTCAATCAGAACTCTCAACTCTCCCCTTGAGATAATGGATTGGCTAATCATCAACGTTGGGTGGAACAAAGCTTTAACTCCTAGTGTTTCAATAGAGAAGATGTACTGAACATCACAAAAATTCCCATCAGTCTAGCAGGAAGACCTGATTTAGTGTTCTAGAAATACAAAGATATTTTATATACTTAGTCCAATCTGGTTACTCTCTGTTAAAGGAGATAGAGAAGAAAGAAGATAGAGGTCTACAATCAGATGTGGGATAAAGTAGGAACAACTCACAAAGAGAGCTGTGGAGATTCATTTGGAGCCTGAATATCAAGGCTAAGCTAAAGCACTTTCTTATGGAAATGCCTACACCAAAATTTACCAGTCAATAAAACTTTTCATAGAAGGACATGCATAGAAGATCCAATGTGCAAAGTGTGTGGAGATGATGTTGAAAGCATTGAACACTGCAATTTGGAAGCATGCACTGTTGTGATGGGATGGAATTATGCATCACAGAAAGAATTTTTGGAATTGGGTAAATAAACTTAAGGAAGCCACAATCAGGAAAGAGAGGAATTTGTAGAGTACATTGAAGCAACAATGAATATCTTATGGCAAATCTGGAAGAGGAGGAACAAAATTATATTTGAGGGCAAAAAAGGACTCAGCTTACCAAACAGTCCAGAGAGCCATGGTAGGGTGGAAAGAAATTTCTAATTGTAGTGGGAACAATAGAAGCACATAACAAAAAAATGGTGAACATGGAAGCTCAAATTTGGGTGCCTCCATCAAACGACTGCATAAAGATCAACAACATGGAAGCTAAAAATTGGGTGCCTCTAGCAAATGACTGCATAAAGATCAACACAGAAGCTCAAGTGGATTGGGGGAAAGTTCAAAATTGGGATTGGTGTTATAGCAAGGGATGAACTATGAGAACTGAAAGGTGCCTGTACCTTTACTAATAAATGTAAGATAACTTATATTTATATTGGATATTTTTTCATTGTACATACATATTACTCAATATATATATGCAATTATGTGCACCCTAGGGTGATCATTCTTTTACATGGTATCAGAAGTTTCAACAGAAAAGAAATAAAAATAGAACTCATGGCTACTTCCGCATCGTCTTCCAGTTCTAGCAGCAGCGTGGCTGATGCCTATTGTCTTCCCTATCAATTTCAACACTTAGCATGCAGCCATTTTTTCTCGATCTGTCCTATCTTCTCTTCCATAATTTACTACTGCAGCAGTGTCGTTTCATGGTTACTAACCCTTATATTGCCAATCATCTATAGTCTCAATTCCATCCTTTCCTTCAACCTCATCTCTCCTCCAATACGATCCTCTACTTCTTCATCCTTTATGGCATCCATCGATTCTGTGACCCCTACTTATGATTTTAATTTAGAGTTTTAGATGCAATTCCTTTGCGGCCGATTGTTTGACAAAGCATCACCCTAGGATGGCCCAAACTTCACGAGATGTAAGACGATCATGAACATTTGAAATTTTTTAGACAAAATGTCCTGTAGAGTCTAAGATGGATTGTGGAGGACGTGGAAAAGAACCATCTACATATCCCAGGATATCGTGACTGTGAATCAAGACAAGAATAAATTAAGATTTCCACAGCAAGTAATTTGTAGATTCCAAATAAATGAGACAAGATGAGTGATATTAGAGACCATGATGAGAGCAGGAGAAGAGGGTAGAAGAGTGGGATAGAATGTTGAGAAAAAAAGTTTACTGATACCACTCTTCTATCCCACTCTTCTACCCTATTCTCCTACTCTCCTCATGGCTCTAATACCAAATAATCCCAGAAATATAAAATTCATAACAAATAAACTTGAGAAACTTACAAGAATATAGATCTTCAAAATTTCCTGGAAACTAAAAGTTTGAGAACTTTATTACTTAAAAGAAAAATTTTACAAGAGTGAGAGGAGAATTACAAGAGAAGAGAGGAGGAAAGAAAACCGAAATCTGCCCTCTAAGTTTGCTGGTCTAGCCTATTTATAATAGAAAATGGAATCTTTGTACAGTTTGTGAATAGTATGAAAAGACATCAACTTTTGGTTAAGTAACTTTTGGTAAAGTTAACTTTAATAAAGTCACTTTTTCTTGCCTTGTCCTTTCTTCTTTCTTTTGTCTTGTTTTTTGGCCAAATGTGAAAGAGCTTGAGGATGAGCTGGATGTTTTGTCCTTTTCCTTTTCTGAATTAGAGAATAATTTCTTTTTTGCAGTAACTTCAATAGTTTTTGCAATTTTTGTCATTTCTTCTGCTTGTTTGAGAAGTGTTTGAATTTCAATTTCTTCCACATCGTTTGGATCTTGGGAATCTTGTTCTAATTGGGAAAAAGGATTCTGTGTTTGAAGATCTTCCATTTTCTCCTTTCCTTTTGTAGTTATTTGTTGAGATGTTGATGGTGTTGTCTCATTTATTTGAATTCCATTATTCTGGGATAAGTATGAAGAAACCATTGCTGAGATGTATGTTTGTAGCTCTTTTGGGTTTACTGCTGTTGTGATGAACTTGCCTCAATAGTATGTCTTTCTGTGCATTTTGAGGCAGTGTAGATTCTGTCTCTTATACACATCTACATGTGTTGTAAGACCCTGAAAAGAGATACACATTTCATGATGTGTATAAAAGACAGTCTCTTATTGAGCCCTAGATGTTTATGATCTAATTTCCTAATACAGCACCATAGTATTTTGAATTTTATCATGAAATGGCATAGGGCTCTTTTAGGAATGTCTTCTTGTGGGAATTCAGAAATATTTATCTCTCTGTATCTTTGGAATGCATCAAATACTAGTTTTGGGAATAATGATTCTTCAATTCCAAAATTTTGAAACCAAAAGTAAAACCAGGAGGGAAGTATGGTTTTTGTTTGTAGAATTGTGAATTCAAGACGAATCCACCAAGTATGTAGGTAATCTGAATTTTGATAGTAGAATTGGTTGAAAAAGGATTGTTTGAGATCATGGTAATTAAACCAATATTCTCTTTGGTTGAATTTTGAAATAAACTTCATTGAATTTGTGGAAACTCCCCATTCTTCAATAGAAGGTATACTGTTTATAAAAATTTGTGAATCGGATATTTCAAGACATGATCATTTTCTCTGGGGAACCATCCTTCTGTATTTGTAGTATCATGGTCTTTGATTTTTGCAAGAGGTTTATTATTGAATAGTGCATGCTCAAGAAAATTTGAATAAATATGACAGATTTTTAAAGGAAATCCGTTTGGAAGGAAATAGGATTGTGCTGACTATATTTATTTGTCATGAGTTGGTAAGGGTTTAGAGGTAATTCTTCTAATTCAATATTGCATACATGAAGAATTTTGTGTAAAGGGAAGAATGTTCCTTCAGTTGTATCGGAATTTGTAGAAGTTTGAGAAATTTTTGGTGGTTTGGGAATTGTTCCTAGAATTGTCATTTGTGAAGGAGTTTGCGGTCTTTGAGAAGGGGTTTGTGGTGATTGTGGACTGACCACATTTCTAAATGTTTGAGGTATTTGTGTTTGGCTAGGTAGAGGGGGAAAATTTCTTGCTAGCATGTTGTTTGTAAGCATAGTGTTTGTACCTCTGCCTCTTCCTCTTCCTCTTCCTGAACATGTGGCCTTGCCCGGTGGGAGAAAAGCCCTGCATGTCTTCTATGCTGCATACAAAAATAATAATTGTAAAGTATGTTTACATTGTTTTTTGTAATCTCTTCTTTATTTATGGTTTAGTTCCAACTATGGAAATATGTATTCTTCTTAATTGATGTAAAATAATAGGATTTTCCTATTTTGTAAAAATATTCGTTTACAACATCTATATCTATTATTTTCTCTTTTTTTCTCAACATTCTATCCCACTTCTTCTAGATTTCTATCTTACACACCATTAGTAGATCAGAAATAGACCAAGCCTCTTCATAGAATCTAGATGGTGTCTCTTAATACACATCTAGATTTTGTATAAGAGACAGCTTGTCTCTTATACACATACTAGACAATTATTATTTTTGAAGAAGAGCTAGATGCCATTTATGAAATCTAATAAAGAAAGTTTGCTTTTATATTTCTTTATTTTTCTTTTTGATTCATTAATATCTATTTCTGTTACTACAATTTGTTGTTCTATGACCCAATGTTTTTCCCAAGAATTAGATAATTTTTCTGTTTCAAGTCTATGTAACCATTGAATTTTGTTTGCTTCTAAATTTTTTAAGTTTTCCCTATAAAATCTTAATCTAACACGATATCTAGCAATTGAATCAAACAGGGCATGTCCTTCTGCTTGACCTGCAAGAAATTCTCTAGTAAAAAAGTCAGGAAGTGAATTAGTAGAACCTTTTATATATTGACTATCAAAATAAAAAACAGAAAGTATGGACTGCCACCTTGCAAATAAATGTTTGGATGCTATATTTTTTACATCTTTTTCGATGATTTGTTTGGCTACTGAACAATCTACTCTGACTGTAAATTTTTGATTAAGTAAATCATCTTGAAATTTTGTAATACATAAAACTATGCTTAGAACTTCTTTTTTGACTGTAGCGTAATTTGTTTGGGCTTTATTCCATAATCCTGAAGTATATCTAATTTATTCTTCTTTATTGGTATGAGGATTAATTTGTTTAAGAATACCACCGTATCCTATGTCTGAAGCATTTGTTTCTACAATCTTGTACCAAGAATTGTGTGATAAATATAAAAGTGGTAATTGTTGGACTCTTTGTTTAATTCTTTAGACAGCTTCTTAATGATGATTTGTCCAGGGAGGAGGATTTTTTTGTAACCTTTGATATAAAAGTTTACAATCTTGTGCTAAATTTTTGTAATACTCATGAATATAATTTAAGCTTCCTAAAAATCTTTGTAATTGGGTTTTATCTTTAATTTCATCAGGAAATTTGTTAGCAAATTCTATAGATCTGGCTATAGGAATAATTTGTCCTTTGTCTAATTCATATCCTAAAAATCTGACTTTTGTTTGGAAAAGTTTCATCTTTTTCTCTGAAACCACAATTCCATTTCTTAGTGCTGTATTTAAGAAAGAATTTGAATGTTTAAAATGTTGATCCACTGAATCAAAAAATATCAGTATATCATCAATATAAACAATTATGAAAGAAAATTGGGAAAATATATAATCATCAAAATGTTTTGAAATTCAGATGGAGCATTTTTTAATCCAAAAGGCATGACATTCCATTCATAATGGCCAAATGGAACAACAAATGCGGTTTTGTACCTATCTTTTTCAGCTATTTGAATTTGCCAAAATCCAGATTTTAAATCAAATTTTGAATAAATTTTTGCATTGATCGTTCTGTTTAGCAGATCTTTTTTATTTGGGATAGGATATCTTATCCATTGTAAAACTTTGTTTAAAGGTTTGTAATTAATTACAAGTCTGGGGGTTCCTTTTTCTATTTTTGAATTTTTATTTACATAGAAAGCCGTACAACTCCAAGTAGAATGAGATTTTCTTATAATGTTTTTGTGTAATAGATCATTTATTTCTTTTTTACAATATTCAACCATTTCAGAATTCATTTGAGATGGTCTGGCTTTTGTGGGAAAATTCAAAAATAGAAAATCTTTTTGATAAGGTAATTCAACAATATGTTGTTTTCTGTGCCAAAAGGCATTTGGTAAATCCTGTCTCTTATACACATCTAGATGTGTATTGTGTAGACATCTAAAACTATTTATTTCATTTTCTAATTGCGATTGTTCTTCTATAGTTTGTGATTTAACTTCATCTTGTAGAAAAGCAATTTCTTTAGTTTTTAATTTAATATTTTCTTTAATAGAATTTATAGAAAATTTGTTTAAATAATGAGGTTTTTCAATAGTAACAAAATTAAAAATAAGTTGCTTTTCTTTGTTTGTAGTTACTTTTCCATTACAATAGTAAGGATGCATTTTAACAAAAAATGGTGTTCCTAGTATTACATGTTCACTGATAGATTTTGTTAAAACAAAGGGTAAGCAAATAGTATTTTTTTTCTTCAGAAAATATACATACATTGTTGAGTTTATATTTTACTTGAATTTGAGATCCTTCGGCTGCTCTTAATGATGTAGTAGATTTCTCAAAATATTTAGTTGGAACTAAACCTTCTCTCATAGTACAAATGTCTGCTGAATCTATCATGGCTATTGTTCATACAGAAAAGCTATATTCATTATTTATTTGTAAAGATACTGAAATAAAATATTTTTGAGAGGAGTATATAGAATTTAATTTTAAAAATTCTGAAGAATCAACTTGTGTATTAGGGGGAATTTCTGAGTTTTTTGAAGAATTTGTTATAAAATTATTTTGTGGTTCTGTAGTTAAAGTTCCTAATTCTAGTATTGTCAATCTCTTATTTAGATTAATAATTTCTTCCTTTAATTGGTTAATTTCTTGTTTTAAAACAGGTATTGTAACAGGTTTGTTATATGCAGAATATGATGCATGATTCATAACATCTTGTATGGTAAAAGAATTTTGCATACTTGTTAGTTTTTCCTTAATTTTTTCTGGCATAGTTTTATACTCATCTCGAGGTTTTTTATTTTCATTTAATAGAATTTCTTTGTACTGTAATATATTGCTTTTTAATTTCTTTGTCTGGTATATGTTCTAGTAATTCAAAAAATAATTCTTGATTTTCGGTTAGAGTATTAATTCTTTAACTGACAAGTACAATCATAATCTTCTTCATTTTCGGAATAATAAATTTGGTATATTTCATTTTCGCTTTCACTGTCTTCAGAAGTTTCAGTGGTTTCAGATGAATTGGTGTGTAAAAGCATTGATATTATATTTTCTTTGTCACTATCGTCTATTATTAAGTTATTAATTTTTTCTAATAGAGCTGTAGTTGTTTTTGTTTTACATTGGTTTGCATAATGTCCCTTCTTTCCACATTTTCTACAAGTGATATTTGCTTTTATCCATCTTTGTACTTCTTTATCAGTGTATTTATCTTCTTTATAATTTTTTCTTTTAAATTTTTAGGAAAATAAGGTTTTTGAGATGTTATTTTTGGTTTTGTCTTTTTCCTAGACTTTTTAAATTTTTGGAATTTTTGTTGAGCTTTTTGATAAGGTATACCAGGTTCTTGTACAGGAAATTGGGCAAAAAAATCTCCTAATTCTTTTCTTTGGGCATATTTTTTGATTTGAGCTTTTAATTTTATGTTGTCATTACAAAGTTTAAGTCCTTCTTCTGTTATAACAGAAATAATGTCTCCATATGTTAACTGATCATATGGCACATTATATCCATCATGATAATCTTTGAGTTTAGTAAAAATTCTTTGAGCAAAAAGGTTTGGAAGACAAGAAATAAATTTTCCTTTCCAAAAATGGGAATTACAATCAGTTCTATTCATTACTCTTGCTAGAAAAGTATCTTTATACCATTTGAAATGAGATAAGGTTGGACATCTAAGGTTCATTAAAAGTTCTTTTTGTATGCTATCAAAAATTTTTGAATCACCAATAAAATGTCTAAATATACTTATTAAAAGTGAGAACGCAGCATTAGAAATTTTTTCAGTAGTGGGAGTAGTGGATGTAGAGGCCTGTCCAATAGTTAATTCAGTAGAAGCAATAGTTTTAGTAGAATTTAGTATCTCATTCTTTTGTATTTCTGTTAAATAATTATTCCACCATCCATCTAAGGTTCCTGTAAAACCATTTGATATTAAGGCATAACTATTATGACTGCTTCTTTTTCTGAAGTCCCTCTACTTTTATGTAAAGTAATGAACATATTCATTTTTTTTAAGTATTAATAATTTGAAGATCTTCCATTTTCTCCTTTCCTTTTGTAGTTATTTGTTGAGATGTTGATGGTGTTGTCTCATTTATTTGAATTCCATTATTCTGGGATAAGTATGAAGAAACCATTGCTGAGATGTATGTTTGTAGCTCTTTTGGGTTTACCTGCTGTTGTGATGAACTTGCCTCAATAGTATGTCTGATATTAGAGACCATGAGGAGAGTAGGAGAAGAGGGTAGAAGAGTGGGATAGAATGTTGAGAAAAAAAGTTTACTGAAAGAAAATCAATCCATGGATGTTTATCTTCCTAACTTAATGCAAATTGCAGACTCTTCGGCAGCAATTGGTTCTCTAATCTCTTCAAAGATCTCATGATTTATGCACTAGCCGGACTTCCTCCTGAATATGAGTCGTTTATCACTGCCATTAGAGAGCAAGCAATGCTCTCCATTCCTTCACAGACCTTCGTAATAAATTGTAGCGACAAGAACAATGCCTTCAACATCTGCACATGCCGCCAACGGATTCTCACACTACTTTTATTTCAGTGTCCGGTGCTTCTAATCGTGGACGAGGAAGAGGTGGCAGTGGTCGTGTGTCATGGTCATGTTGGTTGTAATGGCCATGGTCATTGTTAAACCTAATCTATCCACTCATTAATATTAACTAAAATTCAATAATAATTTAATAGTTTTGCAAGCGCACAAGTTAGTAGTTTAGATTTATAGGTAATTAAATACTATTAAGGGACTAGATAATAAATATTAAAAATTGAGGATTATATATATACATCTTGGGTCAAACAATTACACAATATTATCAAAGGGGAATTCTACAGTTTTTTGTAAGGAACCATTCACTTGGTTTTAAAAATTTGTACAGTACAAGTTTTTTAAAACACATGGTATTGTACTATACAAACATTTAAAGTACAAGACAATGACTTATGAATGATTTCGTAAAAGGAATTGTAGAATTTTCCTTAGAAATTAGGATTGATAACCGTTTATGAGAAAGAGGTGAAAAAAGAGATCCTGGAATTTCCTTATGAGGTAAGAAATAGGTGCATATTCTATTAATATTTATTTAAGTTTCATTAATCAAGTTTCTGTGGGTTAATTTTGATGCATATTGCAAGAGTCTATATGTATGTGTGCATTGTGGAAGAAAGAAAAGAAAAGAAAGAAATCAAAAAAAGAAGAAAAAGGAGGGCCAGGAGTTAAGCCACGCGTATTGCTCCGAATAGGATTAATAGGTCTTGAGTTGTTGAAATACATTATTTGTGGAGTGATGATAAAATAATTTAATTGTGAAGTTGAATAATAATAATAAGAAGAAGAAGACTATTTGGTTCTGTTTGCGAACCGCAAACCGCAAACTTGGACGGTGGAATAAAGATTCTTGATGAGACAATATCATCACACAATGGCAGCAAAGATTAAATAGATTGATATTGGTAAATCACTGGTTTATTGAGAAAATAAGTTGAGTATGAAATCGGTTAGGTAAATTAAATTCCTGTGTAATCCAGCGACAGGTAAGATTATAGTTCCTGTTGATTAGTTGTACTGCTTTCTGCCGTAGTCAATTCATTAAGTATTAAACTTGGTATAACTATTATATAATTGATTAGGTAATTTCATTTTAACTCATGAATCGATTTAATTATGGGATTTGTCTAACGTATTTAGTTAATTATTTTAAGGTCCTAGATTTATTTTATGTCATCGTTTAGAGGATTTAATTATACAATTAAGATATTATGGATGTTTTATAGGCAAAGATTTGTAGTTTCAGGTTTCTTAAGCTTAACTCACGTATTTCAAATTGTTTAAGAGGTAAGTAGTTTTTATTCTCTTATATGTTTTCCAAATTATTTTTTTAATGTCTAAATATTTCTAAATGTATATTTTATATAAAATGGTTCGAGCATGTGTTATTTGAATGTTTTTATCACATGTAAAATTGTAAGTGTCATCTTTGAATGTAAATAAATGTGTGTAATTTGTTGTGTTTCATATCAGTTTGGCTCATCATTTAAGCTTTGGTAGAGTCGGTAGGGTATTAGTTCCTGTCAGTGTGCGACCCTTATCTTGCGGGATATAGCTGACTAGTGTTGTAACCCATCCTATCAGGTATAATAGTTAGGACAAGATATATTGAATTGTCGATAATGACTAAGTGAGTCTTTGAGCCCAATAAAATGTGAATATTATGTGCGATATTGAATTACATTGAATTATTTGTTTTAAAGAAATATGCCAATGATTGCCACTTATCCTTTTAAAAAATTAATGACTTTTTAAAGGATCAAATTGCAAATGTCTTTTAAAGAATATATATATATATATATATATATATATATGTGTTGCTACTTATCCTTTTAATAAATTAATGACTTTTTCAAGGATCAAATTGCAAATGACTTTTTTAAGGATCAAATTGCAAATGTCTTTTAAAGGAATATATATATATATATATATGTGTGTGTGTGTGTGTAGGTAATGGTTGTGTTCACAAGTTTTTAAAACGAATTATGCATAACAACGTGTTCGGTCCAATAAAGGAGAATATGGGCTATTTATTGGGCAAGATTTTGTTCACCACATTACAAAATACTATTTTGTAAGTGTTTGTAATTTTTTAAGGCAAGTGATTGAAAATTTGATATTTCAAGTCTAGTGCTCTCGTAGGAAGGTAAGGGTACGGTGTATTGTGACGTCGGATTTAGAACTTATAACATTAGATGCTATCAGAGCAATAGGTTATGATCACTGCGTCTATCCTAGATTGGAGGATTAGGATGTTAGATGGTGCGGTTTATCGTAGATAGGTGAGAATATGTGGTTTTAAGGCTTGGACATAAATGTTTTGATATTTGGTTGGTGTTTCGAAAAATTATAGGTTAAATTGGATCATTTTGGCTTACAAACTTGGGACCTTATGTGACCCTTCAATTGGAGTGGACCAACAAACATTGGAATCCTTGTGATACTTTGGATTAGAGTACGGACAACTGAAAGTTAGTTAGAGCAAATAGATTCGGATAGTCAATAGTGAACATTAGTAATTATAAGTTTTATTAAGAGTGTGCAGTGAAAGTGTGGTGTGTGAAGATTCGAGGACGAAATTTCCTTTAAGGGGTAGAATATGAAACCCAACCCGTCCACTCATTGATATAAATTAAATCCCAATAATAGATTAGTAGTTTTTCAAACCCACAAGTTATTAGTTTAGATTTACAAGTAATTAGGTACTATCAGGGGATTGGATAATAAATATTAAAAGTTGAGGATTACATATACACATCTTGAGTCAAACAACTGCACGATATTATCATATTGGAAATTAGGGCTGATAGTTGTTCAAGAGAAAGGGGTGAAAAAAGAGATTCCTGAGTTTCCTCGTGAAGCAAGAAATAGATACATATTCCATTAATATTTGTTTTAAGTTTCATTAATCAAGTTCTTTATCTTTATTTGCATGTGGGTTAATTTTTTGATGTATAGTGTGTGAGTCTATATGTATGTGTGCATTGTGGAAGAAAGAAAAGAAAAGAAAGAAATTAAAAAAAAAAAAGAAAAAGAAAAAGGAGGGTCTGGAGTTAAGCCATATGTATTGCTCCGAATAGGATTAATAGGTCTTGAATTGTTGAAATAAAGTATTTGTGGAGCGATGATTGAATAATTTAATAGTGAAGCAGATTAGTAGGATTGACTATTTTATTATACTAATACTAATAATAATAATAATAATAATAATAATAAGAGACTATTTGGTTCTGTTTGCGAACCGCAAACTTGGGGGGAGGAATAAAAATTCTTGATGAAACAATATCATCACAGAATGGCAGCAAAGAATAAATAGATTGACGAGTCATTGGTTTATTGAGGAAATAAGATGAGTGTGAAATCCGTTTGGTAAATTAAATTCTTGTGTAGTCCAGCAATAGGTAAGATTTAGAATTGATTTTAGCTTGTATTTCTTTTTTCTATTGACTAGTTGTACTGCTTTCTGCCATAGTCAATTCATTAAGCATTAAACTTGGTATAAATATAATTTAATTGATTAGGTACATTCATTTTAAGTCATGAATCAATTTAATTATGGGATTGGTCTAACGTATTTTGTTAATTATTTTAAGATCCTTGATTTATTCCATGTCATCATGTAGAGGAATTAATTATATAATTAAGATATTGTGGATGTTTTATAGGCAACAATTTGCTATTTCGGATTACTTAAGTTTAACTCACGTATTTCGGATTGTTTAAGATGTAAGTGGTTTCTATTCTCTTCCATGTTTTTCAAATTATTTTGTTATTGTCTAAATATTTTCTAAACGTATATTTTATATATAAAATGATTTGAGTATGTGTTATTTGAATGTTTTCATATATATAAAATTGTAAATGGCATCTTTGAACGCAATGATTGTGTCTAATTTGTTGTGTTTCCTATCAGTTTAGCTCATTGTATAAGATTTGGTAGCAGTCAGTAGAGAGTTAGTTCTTGTCAGTGTGTAGCCCTTGTCTAGTAGGATATAAATGACTAGTGTTGTAACCCTATCCTAACTGGTATAATAGTTAGTACAAGATATCTTGAATTACCCATAATGCCTACGTGAGTCTTTGAGCTTAATAAAATGTGAATGATTATTTGTGATATTGAATTGTATTGAATTATTTGTTTTAAAGAAATATATCAATAATTAGCACTTATCCTTTTAATAAATAAATAACTTATCAAAGGATTAAATTGCAAATGTCTTTTAAAGTGTATATTTATGTGTGTTTGTGTATTTATTGTGTTTACAGGTTTTTGAAACTAATTATGTATAATAACATGTTCAATTCAATGAAGGAGAATACAGGTTATTTACTAGGCAAGTGTTTGGTCACCCCATTATAAAATATTATTTTACAAGTGTTCGTATTTCTTTAAGGCATGTGATTGGAAATCTGAGATTTTAAGCCGAGTATCCTCATGAGAATAGTGAGAGCATGGCTTGTTGCAAATCCGAATTTAGGAGTGACAGTCATGGTTTTAATTCTTATTTCCAGTACCGTCCACAAGCTATAATTCGTCCATCCGATGCAAGTGCAACTGTTACGGGTTTTGGCAGCCAACCTTAAAATCCATCGATCTTTTATACGTCAAATTTGATTTCTACTGCTATTGGGCAAAAATTTAATTTTTATTTATTTGAATTAAATTCTGACTTAACTTGATCTCACTCATCTGATTCGTTCGCATGAATTTTTATTTGTGTGAGTCAGACCCATTGAAGATATTAAATCTCTTAATGACATTCCCTTATGTGAGAGAAATATCTTTTGATTTTAATTATAAATTAATTTAATTGGACTTCTAATTAAACAAACGAGAATATGGAGAATTTAAATTTTATTTATTTTTGGGGTTGCACCAAAGTATTATATTTAAGTTGCCTATATACCCGTTACCGGGATCAATCCTCACGTAGTTCGTATAATGTGAATTCACAAAATTCACTTGTATTTGGAGTATTTGTTTTGAAAATGGGATAAAAAATTAATTTTAGCACTTTTAAACTTTTGACGGATTACTTGAATTTGACCAATTTTTAATTTAGTGGAATTTTAGTTGATTGTAAAACTCCACAAACTAATATATTTTATATTTGTTGAAGCTAAACCCTTTAGAGTAGTTTCCCACATATCCACATTGGAATCAATCTGCACGTAGTTCAAGATGAACTATAATTTTAAAACTATCAATTCTTTTTGACTATTTGAGGCTGTTGGACCCCAGTTATGATAATCATGTTTTGATGATGACCAAATCATACTAATGGTTTAAAAATAAGTGTGCAGAAAATCAAGAAGGCTCGAACGAAAATGATCATCAGAACCCAATCAAGAAAAACGACCAAAAGTTGAACAACATCTTACGAACGATAAAGAGCATTTGAAAGAAAGAAACTCGGATGCAAGAGAGCGTCCGAAACATGATCAGAAGTTGCAGGACATGATTCATATGACCGTCCGAACCACAAGCTTTAGGGCGCACATGACTGTCCGAACCAGAAGTTGAGGGATAGGACGCATATAACTGTCCGAACCATAAGATTTACGACGCATATGACCGTCCAAACCAGAAGCTCTAGGATAGGACGCATATGACCGTCTGAACCAAAAGCTGTAGAATGCACAAGACCGTCCGAAGAAAAGAGCTCAAAATGAACAAGTTTCTGTCAAGCTGTACGACGCATACGACCGTCCAAAACACTGTTCATAATGCTGTACGACGCATGATCGGACGTCCGAATCTCCGTCCGAACTCCTAACGACTAGTTTTTAACAGCTAATTTTTTGATCGTTGGAGCTCAAATTTCAGCACATCTTTCATCTATAAATAGCCCAAGGACACCAGATTAATATGAGAAACTACCACATTCAATACAAACACTTGTAAGAACTATTTGGGAAAAAATAGGCTAAAATATTGTGGGTTGTATTGGTTTGGGTAATATAAATTGAATTGTTCTTTTGGCTCAACTAGAGGGAATTAGTGTGAGCAAGAATAGACTAGTGGGTGATCTTCAAGTATAAGAGTGGAGGGATAACAAGTGTACAAAAGTGAGGTTATAGTGTAAAACCCTTTGGCTCAACTAGAGGGACTTAGTTGGTGCAAGGGTGAGCCTACTTTGTGTACAAGAAGATTATTGCCTCACCTTCTTTGAAGAGGCACTACTAGTGGATGTACTCCAAGCTTGATGAGTTTGGGAGTTTGGTTTGATATGCTCAATCTCTTTATTTGTCTTTGAGTTTCAATTGATTGAATATTTATCTTTGATCATTTGTGCTTTAGTGTTTATTTGTTACACAAAGTTTGCATTTTCATTAAGCACATTAAAAGGTTTATTTTTGGAGACAACCTAATTCACCCCCCTCTTAGGTTGCTTTTGGGCCAACAGAGGCAATTGACATTTAATTGAAATTTGACCATTAAAAGCAAAAATAATTTAAACACGTTCAAAGACTATCTAGATGAATGTTCATTTTATTGAATATTTTTGTGATGTCTTGAAAGGCAAAATGGACATAACGTCCAATACATTTCACATATTTACTTTTAATTACAATAAAAGGTAACGTGGACATGATGTGCAATTTAATTTCATTTAATGTCACATAAGACAAATTTGGGTACTAAGACCGATTAGTGCCTAAAAGGTAAATTTGGCACTAAAGCCAACTAGTTTGATTTATTACCTTAAAAGGTAAATTTAGACACTAAAACAGATTAATTTAATTTTGTTTTAGACATTAAATCAATTAATTTGATTTATCACCATGAAAGGTAATTTTAGGCACTAAAGTCAATTAATCTAATTTAGTGCCTTCAAATGCAAATTTTGGCATTAAAACCAATTAATTTGATTTCCCTTAAAAGGCAATTATTGGCACTAAGGTCAATTAATTTAATTTAACAATTTAAAAGGTAATTTTTGACACTAAAGGAAATTAATTTAATTTGGTGTCTTAAAAGGTGCACAAATTTCGACATTATGGCCACTTAAGATGATTTATTACCTTAAAGGTAACTTGAGACACTAAAGTTGATCATTTAATTTGGTGCTTAAAAAGGCAAATTTAGGTATTAGACCAATTGATTTTGATTTGGTGCCTTGAAATGAAAATTTGGGCACTAAAGTCAATTAGTTTGATTTAATGCCTTAAAAGGCAATTTTGGGCACTAAGACTGACTAATTTAATTTATTGTCTTAAAAGACAATTTTGGGCAAGAGAGCTATTTCTTGGCACACATGGCCACCAAGGCCAAACTATTTAATTTGGGCATGAAAGTTGTTTATTTTAGTTTGGGAAGAGGTGGTTTGATTTAATTTTCCCACAATTGGACTTGAGTGCCAATTTAAATTTTATTACTTGAAATAAATGAGCAAGTCAGAAGCAATTATTATTTTCCTATGTTCACTGGCATGAATGAACAATTTTTGGATGAAATAAAACCTCAAAGATAAAGTATATATGTATATTTATTAAAACTTGTGGATCACATTTATTAATCACACAAGAATTAGAAATACATATAACTAGAATATTCTATTGAAATTTGGAGATTTAATCAAATTCATCTCTTCCTGCTCCAACTTGGCATTCCTTTCTGAACTTTCCAAAACAAACAACAAGATTAGAGTTTAAATGATATAAGATTCCTTGGATCAGGTATTTGGATGTTTATTTCGAATCAAACACTTCCAATTCATTATTTGTTATTATAAAGCTAAAAAGTTAGGCCTCATAAAATAATCTCACTTTTATAGGGAAAGAACAACAGCAATCATGAAGCGAAATAGAGAAAAAGGAAACTTCAAAACAGGGAATATACCATATCCTCATAGATACCTTAGATATATCTTATGTTGATTCTTCCAACTTTAATATTTTTCACTTTTGCTTTCCGTTTCCTTCTTGATTGTTATTTTCTTTGCTTGCCTGTGATCTCTTTTTTGTTTTTGCCTTTGATGCTCTTTTTTATCCAATCTTTTTATTTGGCTTCCTTGCTCTCTGTATTTTGTCTTGAATGTCTCTGCCTTTTTTTTTTTCTTTAATCCTCTTCCCTAATTGGCCTCTGATACAAGAAGAGATGTTCAAATCCTTCTAGATATCAAGTTTGTGAATGGTGGAACTCAACAAGTCAATAAAATCAAGTTTGAAGTCCAAGCAAGACAAGGGTTTGAGTTAATGAAGTCCAAAAGCCCAAGACTTGAAGACGAATTTGATCCACCGTGAAAGGGTCGAGAAAACCCTAGTTTTGGCCATACTTTAAAATTGGCCACTTTAATCCTATTTGACATAGAACACAAATAATTACTAACACGTAGAACACAAGTAATTACAAATTATGTTCTACGTGTTAGTAATTATTTGTGTCATTCGTGGTGTGTACTTTCAAGTTTACAAAAGACTTTGAGGAGAATTTATACGAGAGGAAAAAGGCAAGAGTTGTGAGCTCATTAGAGAAAAAAAAAGCCATGAATTTGAGTAAAACAAACGAGTGAAATTGTGTGACATCTTCAAATTGAGCGTAAACACTAAGGGAGTATTATGAGGTTCTTCTCTAGTTTTACTAACGCTAATTCTTGAAATTTCTTATGATTTGAAAGGCATTTGGTTCATCAACAGTTTTCACGTGAAAGTGTTGAAATAGCACCCCTTTTTGATTAGATGTGGAACCTTTAATTATGTTGGTTTGGATATCATTTGAAGATACTTTTGTTGCTATTGTTCAAAAAGTCTTTATGGTTTTCAATGACTAAGGCAGTAGGATGGCCATTGAAAATTGATATGGCAACAGCTACCATGCCATGTCCAAGTATTGTTCGGGTATGTGTTGAAATGGATATCGAAGCCACACTTCCATCAAAGATTTGTGTTGAGTTGGATGGCGAAAGAATCTGGCAAAATATTACATCTGAAAACTTGCCAAAATATTGTTCAAAATGTAAAATGCAAGGCTGCAAACTTGCAGATTGCTTTCAGTAAGTAAGATGTTGGGAATTTTGAAGGTAGACGCGAATGGGAAGATGCAGTATCCACCGGCATCTCCAAAATAGATTTCTAGATTTCATGGAGAAAAGGTGCTGATCCTGCTAGAAAGGAATCCCAGGTTTGGCTTGTAATTCAAAAACAGCCAACTAATTTGAATTTGAATAGCAAGAATCAGGAAGATTTAGCTCAACAACCAAGTAAGACTCCAAATCATGAGGGGTGGACACAATCAAATGCATACGATCTGCCCAAATCTACTGCTATTATGACTCACCCCACATTTTCAGACATGCTACCTATGTCACGCCCTTGACCCGCACTTGTCAGGCTCTGTCATACACTGTACTTCCCCGAATACAAAGCATCAATCATATATAATGACCTCAAATATGAATTATGCAGCAAAAATATCTATTCACAAATGATATCTAATTTAATGCGGTACTTATTCAAAAAAAAAAATCTTAAAATAACAAAATTACTAAATAAAAACATAGTATCACGGCACACAAGCTCTATTAGCTCTATTTATTCCAATGGATGAACTATTTAAAGTCAAATAACTATAGTAGAATCTTAATACTAAATAACAATATTCTTTTTCCGAGTGCATCTATGCTTTATCCTCTACGATGATGTACTCGTATTCTTTGTCTATATAAAAATATAAGGAATGGTGTGAGCAATAATTCTCCCAATAGATAGTACCTACACCCTATAGGATCATGCAGTTACATGCATATACATTTGACAAACATAAGTCATACTATCACATGCTTATGTTCTTATCAAAATAATCTTTTCAAACCATATGTCATTTGCAGTTCATGCAGACACGTAATTCAAGTTGCATTTGAAAATTCGTGTAACATTTATCTATATCAAATCATGTAATATATACTTTTTTATATAATCTTTGACATATCTAAAATTTATTTACAAATCATGTACAATTTACAGAGGCTTAAAACAATACACGCTTTCTTCAAGTATGAGTACTCAACCTAGTGATAGACCTCACTAGAAAAGTTATGTGAGATGTCAAGAAGTTTCCATGGAACCACTTGACCTATCATATATCATTTATCAGGATATTAGTATACCAATATATCAATATAAATTAGCACTATAACCCCTACCAATTATTCCATGTCCGTTTAGAGCCTTTGTTCATTAATGTTTATCCATTCGTCACATGTATTTGGTACATATCCAAAGTCTGCATATATGACACTTCTATAACTTCAAAATCAAGCAAGTCAAATAACCCTACATCAAAATCAAAATCAAGCAACTCAAATTCTCGGGCAGCAAAGAAACCAACTTCATCTCCAACTTGCCTTCTTCCCAACAGCCAAAGTTTAAATCAATTGATGATTCCATCATGCCCAATGATAAGGTGTTGGCAGAACAAACTTGCTACTTTTCAAATAATGAGTCTTCTGATGACCAGGAAGTGCACCTAATCCAAGAATTGGACATTCTCAACCCAAAAAGGAAAGGAAGATGTAAGAGGATATACAATATGGTAAGAGTAATGTGCAACCAGGATGACCTCCAAACCCCTTTCTCTAATTTAGTTCTATATGTAAGAAACGAATTCATAGAATTAGAGGATGTTAGTACTTCAAATCACTGATTTAGTTCTTAAATGTAAGAGGTCATTTCATAGAATTAGTGGAAGTTAGTATCCTAGGTCTTACAAGATGCTAGAATTCAAAGGGTATGTCTTTGAATTCATTTTATTATTGCTGGAGAGCTAGACTTCATGTTAGCTTTCATGTATCTTTTCTTTCTTGATAATAATAAAATATGGACTACCCATAGCTAGTAGGTGGTTGCTTAGATTTCAAATAAAAAATAAAAAAAAGCCTACATGATCCAGAATTTCATAATCAAATAATCATTTCGAAAATATATTTCATAAAGCAACTTGGAAAATGTGCAACTTCATAAATCCGTTTAAGAAAATACTAGTTCATAAAATAATTTACAAATAAGAGAGTAAGCACCACCTACTTCGATATGCCAAAGAATCACGTTACCCTTGTAACTTTCTCCTCTTTGGTACTTCCTATAAAAGATTCACATTTCCGTCACTTAGTACATGTTCATCATTTACTTAAATTATCCTATAACAATTCCCTAAGTACTCAACTTTCCCTTGTTATCCTAATAATTATCCTAATGTACATGGAAAGAATATTTATAATAGTATCACATAGTTTTCTGGTAGCAATGAAACTTTCTCTTCCTTCTCTCTAAAACTTTCTCTCTCTAAAAACATTTCCTTGCTTTGCTGATCGGCCATGGCCAAATTGAATGCCCTTTAGCCTATGGACGAAAGGCAAACACATTCCTTTGCCAAGGTGGTGGTGCTGTCGCCGGCTCCCCTAAAAATAATCAAATACTTCATGTAAAAATGTAGTAGCAATGAGTCCAAGTCATCCAACAAAGAATGGAAATTATTTTTGTGCTTATGGTAAAAATAAAAGAAGGGATCTTTAATATTATAAACTAAAAACTAAAGTAATAAATTAAGATTGAAGAAAATTCAACTTAAAGAAGAATCTTAATTCCGGTCATATCCACCATGCAAATATTATCAATTGATTATCGACACCACAAGATAATATAGTTATTAGACCAAATACTAATTATAGAATTAACCCGAATTCCAATTCAAAGTTGATTCTTATCTCTTTCCTGAGGTTGGTTAATTTTCAATGGACTTCTTAGGACTCTACCACAAGACTTATAATTTGTACACATCAATTGCCATGTTATTGAAACTTCCTATACTTTGTTAATATATGCTCAATTTCCTCCTACGTTTTGGGTTGAAGCTTTACTTAACTGTTTTCTTATGTATCGTCTCCCTGCCTCTATTTTACACGGCTACTCCCCATATAAATGTCTCTCTAATAAAATGCCCGACTATAGTTTCTTTCGCATTTTTGGTTGTGAGTGTTAGCCTCATCTTAAGTACAGAGCAGCACATAAATTAGATGCTCGATCTCAAGTTTGTGTTTCTTAGGTTATGCTCCTAATTAAAAGGGCACATATAGGTGTCTTAACCTTAGCACTAATGAGGTTTATACTAGTCATCATGTATTCATTAATGAGACCTCATTTCCTTATATTACCTTTTCCTTTGGGTCTTTTTCCACACCATCGTCTACTAATGACTAAATGTCATCTCCTTGGGTTCTTCTTTCTCCTCACACTATGCTCATGGCATCATCTTTCCATTTTAGTCGTTATGATAAGAAATTTTCGATTTCTACTTCTACTCAAATCATCTCTGCCCTCCACTTCTTCAAAGCCTACTGAGACTATCACACCATCTATATTCCACCATCTTTATCCCTAGATTCTCGTGCATCTTTAGTGCCCTTCTTTAGATACCAGTACATTTGTCCCTGCTCTTACTCTTTCTCAAATCCACCTTTATCTAAACATCCAACGGTTACTCGACTTAAGGTAGGCATCTATAAGCCTAATAACATTCTATCTCTACATTAACAAATTAGTCCCTTTCCATCCCAATATATTTCTCTAGAACCTACTTCCTTTACTCAAGTTGTTAAAGATCCACATTGGCAGGCTGCTATGGCTGATGAATTCAATGTTTTTCTTGCTAACAGTACTTGGACTTTAGTGCCTCCACCTCACAGGCACATTGTAGGTTGCAAGTGAATTTTTAAGGTTAAACAATATTCTGATGGCTCTTTTGAATGGTTTAATTCTCGATTAGTAGCTCACGAGTATAAACAACAACCGGGTATTGACTATACCAAACCTTTAGTCTTATTGTTAAACCGACTACTATTCATCTTGTTCTTTCCATTGCCATTTCTTATAATTGGCCTATTCATCAACTTGTTGTTAAAAATGGATTTTTGCATGGTTATCTTTCTGAAGAGGTTTAATGAAAAAATGGGTGACAAGTAGCAAGAAGGGCCAAAATCAATAAAACTTGCTCTTATAACGACCAAGCAAGAACGATGGACAAAGGTGGAGATACAATATGAGAATAGAATATTGATAAGGTGAATTCGGCCATCAAGTCTCGAAAAAAATTCGAACCTAATCTAGTCACTAATTACGTTCTCTAATGTAGGATTAACTTCCATTGTCACCTCGATTAACCAAACACTTACCAAAATTGTAAATTTCTTTAACTACACTTAAAGCCCATTAGTAATTGCACAAAATGTCCAATGTTTCCATTTGACCAATCAAATAAACTATTACATATTAGAAATTTACCATGTCTATTCCTAAGTCATGCTAAATTTGTTCATAATTAATGCAAATAAGAACAAGGGTAAAATGGAAATAATAAACTTAAACATGATTAAAAATAATAATTCAAATGAAAAATGCAAACTTTAAATATAGAAATGTAGATCAAAGAAAGTCCAATTAAACTACACTAAGAAAGCATTAAATTAAACATATTAAAGATAGGAAATTAAAGGAAAGAAATTAAATTAAAAGCAAAGGAAACTTATTATTATACTTTCTCTCACTAACTGCACTACTACTAACACTTTCTCTCTAACTTAGTTTAGATGTGTATGAATAGCTACCAAGTTTTAGTGTGAAAGAATATAGCGCAAAAGTTGGCTAAAAGTTTGACTATTTAGTGGCATTGGCCACAGCCATAGGCTTTTGGTCTCATTTTCTTAGTCGCATCTTGTGTATCAAAGTGGGCTTCGGATTTGCAATATGGGCTGCGGCCATGATGTTTCTATCATGGGTTGGCAGGCGGGGCCGAGACGGGGCCATGTCTTCAAATTCCTCACAAAAATCTTCAAACTTCTTCCTTAACCATTTTGCATTAGCCTTGGTTGATTTTTAACCTAGCTATAAAAGAAAATAAACAAACAAAGTACTAAATACACTTAAACGTACTCAAAATAGTACTAAAAATCATTAAAACAAAGAAATGAACAAAAAACCAAATGCAAACAAAACCCCCAAAATTGAGAAGAAACCTAACAAAATACTAGGGTTTTAGATGGGAAAATAACTCTATAATAGTGTCACAATCATCCAAGTTAGGGGATTGCGTTTCCAAATAGTGCTCATAAATATTTTGTACGAAATACCTTCACAGCAATTGGTCAAATACTAGTTTTAAGAGGATGGCTCTAACAGGTGCTTTTTGGGCCACATAACACCTACATAATTTATTGTTAAAATAGAGACAATGGCAAAAATTGATTTAGATGCTTCCAAATTGTATAGTGATAAACCATCACCGAAATGGAGTAGGAGTCATTTTAGTACCTTCCCAAGGTGTGATATATTGCTATAAGTATCTATGAGTCCTTTAATAACAAGATCTTGCATGGAAGAGAAATACCAATAGTTAGATTGTTGAAGTCATCCAAGCATTATTTGATGTAAAGAATGCAAAAAAATGGACATATAGTCGTAGAAAAATGACAGAACAGAATTTTGTGTCCCAAAATCTTAGAAAGATCTAACAAAATATTGTGAAAGCTCCATCATGCTATTGATGTACGGATGGGAAGGTACTAAAATGACTGATAATAGGATGTTTGAAGTTAGATTTCCAAGTGGTAATCAATTTTATAAGCTTTTTTATACCACCCGTACCTACCCTCTAGTGACTCGAACCCATGATCAAGAGGTTATAGGAGAAGCGTCTTACCACCTACACTGTACTTTGTTGTCAAGTGTAATCTTTTTTCAACTAACATAACTAATTATGCAAACCTTTTGTCTTTCCTAGTTTTTCTTTTTTACTAGTAAAGCTTGTGATGATCCACAAACCTTATTTTGATGATGACGTATGCATTTACCTCTCAAACCAAGCTGTGCAGGTCTGTTATTTTGTTTGCTGGAAACAGAGCTTTCGGATGTAGTACACTGTTCAAACATTACTACATTTCTCGGACGAACAGGATCGTCCGATAAAGTTTACAACGGACACAATTCACTGTCCGAACGGATAGACAGAGAACAAGTTTTTCAAGCACCTACAATGGACGCACAGGTTGTCCGAAAGAATATCCCTCGGGCATGTTGCTCCGTCCGAAAGAGTGAGGCAGAATCAAGAATTTAATGCTCTACAACGGATGCATTAGGCAACCATCCGAAAGAAGTTTACATCGGACGAATAAGACTGTCTGGAAGGAAAAATTCCCTGATAAAGCATTAAACCTCTCGGATGGGATATACCATCCGAAAGTGTGAAACTTACACATACACCTGGTTCGGACGATGGAATGGATGCAAGCTCGGCTGTCCGAACGGCATCACTACTCACTTATTTGAGATCGGACGCTGGGTCAGACACACAACAATAACATCGGACGTTCGAAACCCATAATGGCTAGTTTTTGAGCATTTATTATTGATTCGTTGGGAGGTGGTTACTACCCAATTTATTGCTCCTATAAATACCAACTCTGATGATATTGTTAAAGGTATCTTACACATTGAATAAAAGCAAGAAGAAAAGTAATTTGAGTGCAAATTAGCTATTGAGCAAAATTGTATTAGTGTGTACTTTAGAAGTGCTATTCAAAATATTGAGTGGAGTGATAATCTTGTACAAAAGTGAGGTTGAGAGTATAATCCTTGGCTCAAAGTAAAGAGAATTAGTGTGAGCAAGGATTGTCCTACTTTGTGTACATTTGAGATTATTGGCTCACCATATTTGAGGAGCATTCTAGTGGATGAACACTTCAAGCTTGGTAGCTTGGAAGTGTTTCTTGTTTAATCTCTTTCTTTACCTTCTCTATACTTCATAAGCTTAATTGTTTTTATCTCTATCAATCTACTTGTTAGAGCAAAAGATTTTATAAGTGCATATTTTGCAAAGTAATTTGTTTAAGAAACCTATTTCACCCCCCTTCTTACGTTGCTTTGGGGCCAATAGCTTGAAAATCATCCTTTCATCCTATCTTTCTTTATACATTTTTCCTACTCTATCTAACCTAACACCATTCATCTTCTCTACTATTTTTCTATGTAGTTTTTTTCCCTCTTTATTACGGTTTTTTCTTTTCCTTCCTTAATAATTATTAGTTTTTCTTCTTTTCTTATCCATTTTCTTTCCTCTTTGTGCAAGGTCTAGAAGTAAGCATTTTATTTCCATTTCATGGTCATTATCATCTCTTTTCCACTATTAGTTTCAGTTCTTCCAAAGTATGGTTGATGATGAAGCGAATAATCTTGATAATTCTTGTCAAGTTGGGGAACACATGTCGAAAAAATAGATCTCTATGTCTACTTGGGAAGGTAATTTCCATGAGGCCTATCAACACAGAGGTAATGATGAACAAAATGAAAAATGTTTGGTATCTACCACCAAATTTCTTGTGCATTCTTAGACAACAATGTTTCCTTATTCCATTTTATCAGTGTAGAAGATAAGGGTAAAGTTCTGGAAGGTTGTCCATGATCATTTGCCAAACAAATTTTAGTTATTTCAGAATACAATGCATGGAATAATTTCTCTAGCTAAAGTTTCGTTAAATATTTACAAATTCTAGGTCCATGTTTTTCATCTTCCATGTGACATCATGAAATAGGAAAACAGTAGAACAATTGGTAATTATTTAGGGTCCTTTATATCCGTTGATTCTAACAAAGGAAAGGACTCTCATGGGGTAGATATCTACGAATAAGAGTTGCTATTGATATCATATGGCCGATCCGCAAGTTAATGCATACTAACTATGAAGGTATTGAGCAAAATTATTTATTTCAAGTATGAGAGACTCCCTTCAATTTGTTATTTTTATGGTAGATTTCGACATGGGCATTGAGATTTTGAAGAATGTTTATCACAACCTGATGAACCTGGCTCTGAGAATGAATTTGGTGCATACTATCAGCAATGGTGTAACCCCCTCCTTCTACAAACAAGTGTTCTTGTGATTTTGGCAAACTACAAAATTATTCCTATCACCTTGAATCATCTCCCAACCTAAACTCTTCTGCCTTGACTATTAACTTCAACAAAGCCAATCCCTTATCAAATTCAAACCCTTCTACTTCGGTAGCTAATCCTAACAAATCCAATCCCCTAGAAAATTCAAACCCTTCCACTTTAGAAGCTAACCCAACAAAGCCTTTCCCTTTTTATATTTAGACACTATCTACTTTATTAGCTAACTTTAATTAATTCTATCATAAACTCAAACAAGGAACACCAAATAACTAGTTTGTTCGATTGAATGAAAATCAAGCTAATTTAATACTTCCAAATTTTGGTGCTAAGGACTACCCCTTAAAGATATCCATGTAGAGAATTCGATGATAACTCAAACTTTAAAACCAACTAATAGTAAGTGGCCAATATAAGAACCTGTTCTTTCCTCCCATAATCTAGAAACTCAATTGACACCAATCGTGACACAGCCAACCAAAACCACAAATCCTCCAGTCTAAATCAATACTCATGATACTAGCCATTCTGAAACCTCAAATATTGTCATGGAAAAAATCAAGTTCTCAAAATAACTAATCTAATACCTCCGTAACCTTTAGTCCATTCCTTCTCCAAGTTCCCCTAACCCTTGAAACCAAAACACGAAATTATACCAAAAAAAAAAAAATATCACCATCTTGAGATATTACAAAACAACCTAAGCCTAAAGTCTCAAGTATAGGAAAGCAAAAGATATCCTCTATTGTTGATGAAGATTCTGACACCATGGATTTGGAAACTACTTCTATTACCAAGAGGCAAAATTATACATGTAGCAATAACGGAGACTGGATCATTCATTAGGCCCCACGAACACCAATGAATCTTCTTAGTTGGAATTTTCACAAGCTAGGGAACCCTTGAATAATTTGACAAATCTGTGACTTTTTTTGGTGCAAAGATCCCTACATAACCTTCTTATGTGAAACAAATTGCAGAAGTTCTTTGATTGAAAAATTGAAATCTTAATTGAACTATTATGGTGTGTCAGTTGAAGTAAATGGTCAGTTTGATGGTTTATCTTTGTTATGGAAGAAAATTTGTCTCTCTATATTCTAATTTGTTGCCCTAGATGCATTGATGCTACTGTAGAACAAGATGATTCTAAGAGATGGAGATTAACAGGGTTTTATAGTAAACTAGATGATTCCCGTTGTAGAAAGGCGTGGGATCAATTTGAATTTACTTTAGAAGACCAAAGCTATCTTTCTTGGACGTGTTAGGGTGATTTCAATGAGACTCTGTGCCAAGGAGATTTTGAAGGGGATGGTATCCAGTCGTACTACCAAATCGATTCCTTTATACCTGATTTGTCTATTTGTGGTCTTTATGATTTGGCTTAGCAAGGCTACAAATACACTTGGTTGTGGAATAGAATTGCACCACATATGGCAAGAGCTCATCTAAATAGTGCATGTGCTTCAAGCTATTGGAGTTCTTTGTTTACTTGGTCGTCAGTTCATCATCTACCAGCTACACTTCAGAACGTTCTTCAATTTTGGTAATGGTAAGGGCTTGACAGAAAAACATTCCTTTCAACAAAAAGAAATTTGGTTTACATTTTGAAGCCGTGTGGTTTAAATCGGCTGATTATGAGAAGGTTATTGGTGACTATTGGAACACAAATGAATCTTTTTCTGATAAAGATTGATAATTGGAAAATCGCACTGCTTCAATGGAGTAAACATTAAAGCTCTTTTGGCAATTACAAAAGCAAAATAGATGATCTGAAGAAATAGATTCATAGACTCTAGATAGATATAATAACAAAAAGTGTGAAGGAAGAATGGGATTACTCCAAAATGAGTTAGAAGAAGTCATTGATGGAGAGGACACTATGTGGAAGTCAAGAAGTAAGCTACATCGACATATGAATAGTGAATAGAATACTACCAATTTTAATGCCCAGAAAAGTAAGAGAAAGAGTATTAACACAATTCGAGGGATTAACAAATGAGTGTGAAGACCAAAATTCCATTGAACAAATTATAGTACACCATTTGGAAATTGTTTTCTTCATCTAATCTTTCAAATAAGGATCTGAAACAGGTCTGGAAAGGGTGAATATAAAAGTCTCCAACAAAATGAATAATTGATTTCTCTATCCCTATTCTTCATAAGAGGTAACAGAAACTCTTTCACAAATGCACCCTTACAAATCTCCAGTACCTGATGATTTGAATCCACTTTTTTCCCCAAAAAAATATTAGCGCAGAGTTGGTTCTAATGCAAACAATCATTTTCTTTATTTCTTACAAACTAGCATCCTTCATAATTAATTGAATCATACCAACATTGTACTAAACCCTAAATGTTAATCCCTAAAATGATTTTCCAATTCAAACCTATTAGTCTCTACAATGTCATTTATAAATTAGCCTCTAAGGTCTTAGCCAATAAAATTTGCATTGTTCTTCCTGACCTTATTTTAGAAAATCATTATTCTTTCATTCCTAGCAACTTTATCATAAATAATGTTCTTGTAGAGTATGAGATGCATCATTTTCTTAAAAACAAATATTTTGGTATAACTGGTCTGATGTCCACAAAACTTGACATGAGCAAGGGACTCGATCATGTAGAGTGGTTTTTTCTAGTCCAAGTCATGCTTAACTTAGGGTTTTCTAAGTCTTTTGGCAATTTAGTCTTTAAATTTTTTTTCTATAGTTTTCTTCCCTTTTTTGCATAATGGGGCTATTTGCCTTTAGCTGATTACTCTACATAGAGGAACTCTTTGTCCCCCTGTTTGTTTCTAATTTGCGAGGTAGTGTTGCCTTCATTTCTACAGGAATCAATGGATACTCAACTCTAAAAGGTATTGTAATAGGACCACAATAATTAAGGGGTTCACACTTTCTATTTGCAAATGATACTATCTTTTTTGGATCAACAACTATTTAAGAAGCAAGCACTTGTAGGGACATTATTTGATCATGTATATGGGAGAGCTTCTAGATAGGTAATAAATTTGGAGAAATATGCCATTTTCTTTAGCTACAACACGAAGTTACAAGTATATCAGATATTGATACGTAAAATATCTAGTTAAGCAATTTATAATCATCTAATCCAACTACTAACTAGATAACGTACCGTAAGTGTACATGGTCAAATAGTATATAGTTGAAGTAGGGGTCGAACTCAGAAGGATTGGTTTAGCAAATACCAATTCTTTGACTCAAACGCTATTTGAAGTATCAACAATGGAGGAGAGTTCTTGAATTAAAATAGAATTGAAAACTTAAACTAGTGAAAATGGTGGATTAGGGTTAGACTAGAAAATTTCTAACTTTAATTTATCCATTCAAATAACTGGTTCAATTAAAACACAATAGAGGTTAATTCCCATTATTAACCTAATTCCCGTTTCCTCATGTCATTATGTTGTTCAAGTCAATTAGTCTAAATGAGGATTCCTCATACATCATTTATCCTATGTAATTTTAGGCGACCAACTAGGTAATTTAGTCCGTCAAGAAACCTTGTCCAATTACTAGTTAGGTCTAAAACAGAGGTTTCACTTTCATTTCCCCTAGATTATCATTCAATTAAATAAGAGAGTCTAATTATTATTCTAGTGTATTATACTTGTCTAATTATCAGTTTTACCATTTAATTTATCAAATTATTACCATACGGAATTGGCATCACCCAACCTTAACCCATAACAAATTAGAACATGGTTGAAGACATAAACATAAAATAAACTAATTAAAGCAATGTAAACTATTCTAACCATTAATCTGGGAAAGTTGTCAACTGGAAGCATTGAATTAAAATATTAAAAGAAAGCATTTAAATCCTAATTATCATGTAATTAACTATCAAAATAAAGTAAATGGACATCAATATGTATTTACTAAGTAAAAGAACAAAGATTTATTTTCAAATTCAATTCAATCCATGGTGGACATGATAAAGAAAACCTAGAACTAGAAATTCCTCCCCAAGTGAGGAGGAGAAAAGAAGGAGATATTAGGCTAGGGAATGGCTGCTAGTCAGATCTCAAATGTATATTTATAATAGGTCTAGAGTATGGGAGCAAAAGGACATGTTTGCCCATGAAAATCAACCCAAAAAATCGTCTTTCATTTCTTCCCGGCATTGGTTTGCCGCAACTAACCTTTCCCTTCGTCGCGGTGAAGAAACGTTATGTCCAAAGTCATTTTGGATCACCGTAGCGAAGTAAAAGTTCACGCCGGCAAACCCCTCGTGAAAACCTCGTGCTCAGTCTTAATTAAGGGGTATAAAATGAAATAAGCCTTTAATATAATATTTATAATTACATAATATAATAAGGACATATTTGGAGTAATATTCAATTTTACATTTCATAATTCGTGTTGAAGAGTTTGATATAAAATAAAAATGGTGTTATTATTTAGCATTGGAAGATAACTTTTCGTAGGTAATTTAAAAGGTTATATCTACTTGACTAACATCATCTCATGCAACAAAGCTAAATGGTTGTTTCCATTTGGTTAACGCCCTTTCATGCCGAAAAGATGAATGGTTGTATCCATTTGATTAACACCTCTTCATACAACAATTTTAAAGGTTATGGCACTTTAATTGACCTCCATTCGTGTCTGTATACATGGCTTGTTAAACCTGAAAATTTACACACAATTTTCTACTTATAAATTCTAGGAAAATTTTCGGAATTTGCTGTCTACAGATTTTAGGGGTTTATTGTATCATGGGAGAATTTTGCCTTAACCCAATAGCAAAATAAGAGTGGGGATAAATAATTCTTTAAAGTAAATGTTCTTTCACGCTTTAAACCACACCTAGTTTCTATTCTTATTGTTGGTCCCAAAGAAACCTAAGTAGGGGGGTGAATTAGGTTTCTAAAAATACTTTCAGAAATATTGATCTTATCAATATTTTTCCAACAATAATTGATATGATAAAATTAATGAAACAGTAAAGTAAGAAAGAGATGGAATAAAACAGCCAATACTTTCAAGCTAACAAGCTTGAAATATTAAAACACTAGAATGCTTCACACACTTGGTGAGCCAATGATCTTTACAAAGTAGGGAGATTCTTGCTCACACTAAAAACTCTTTTAGTTGAGCCAAGAATTTTACTCACAACCTCACTTTTGTACAAGATTGTTACTCCACTCAAAGATGAATTGCACTCTAAACTGCACACTAATACAACAAGGCACTATAGCCAATTTGTACTAAAATTGCTCTTTTCTAATGCTTGTATTCAATGTATTAGATGATTTTGTACACATGATTTTAGAATATCAATGCATTTATTTATAAGAGCAATAAATGGTGGTTGCAACTACTTCCTAACGGCTAAATAATAAATGCACAAAAAGTAACCGTTGGAGTTTCGGACATCCGAGATAGATAGAATGCGTCCTACACAACGTCCGATCTTCATGCAGTTGGTGAAGAACTTCGTTCGAACGTCCTTGCATGCGTCCGTTCCATCGTCCGATAGAAGCTTCGGACGGTCATGTTCATCCGTTTGGAGAAGCAGTAGGATCCTTCTTTCTGCCTGTTCGTTCAGACGGTGGAATGCGTCCGAGAAGCTTGACATAGCTCGGACAGTACAGTGCGTCCGAAAATCCTGTCTCTAGCAAAACAAATAACAGACCTGCGAAAACTTGTTTACAGAGTTAAGTGTTTATGTCATCATCAAAATAAGGTTTGGACAACATCAATCTCCCCCTTTTTGATGATGACAAACCTTCATGGAGTAATTATGTAAAAACAATCAGATATGCCCAATCATTTTGCAATAGAGATTACTACTCCCCCTTTGGACATCATCAAACAAAGCTCTCCCTGAGAACGTGCAAGTATTAACAGAAATAGTGCAGAAATGCATAATAAAAAGCTCAAATATTCAACTGAAGAAAACTTAAATATTAGTTCAAGGGAATACATAGGATGGTAAATCTGAGAGTAGTCCTTTGACAATCTGTTTTTCAGTTTTTGTCATTTCTCTGTTTTCTAGTCATTTTTCTTCTTGCAGCGCTTTTCAATCTTTTGGCATTTGGAAGGAGCATCTTCATCAGTGGCCTCACTGTCTTCCTCTTCTCCAGTACGGCGTTGCATAATAAAATCGAACGTGTCATCAATATCCTCATCGTCGCCTTCATCTTCATTGGCAGCACCTTGAGTATTTGCATTTTCATCGTCGTCCTCGCGAACATCCCCATCTTCATTGTCATCACTGTCAGAAGATGAGTCGAGTGAATATTGTGATTGAAGGTTGGCAAATTGAACCTGAGCCGAAGCAGACATGCCAAGGCTAAGGGCCTCTTGGAGAATCACCTGACGAGTTTCAAGTCGCTTTAACTTACGATTAGTGCGACATTGAAATGAACTAACTTGAGTGCTAAAGGAGGTGAGAAGGCCACAGATATGAGAAAGTGAGGGTTCAGAGGTAGATGGAAGAGGATCATGGAATGGTGGGGGTGTTTGAGGAGGAGGAGAATGTGGAATAGCCAAACCAGAGGTGGATGCCTGGGATTTTGAACGTTTAATATCAAAAGCTGCCTTAGTTAACCATTGATCGTTGAAAAACTAGAGGCCTTTTCGTTCAATATAAGATTTATTAAAATAGGGGGGAAATTGTTTGTTGCCGCTGAAAGGAACATCTATGAAATCAAAAATTTTAGTGAGGAATTTTCCAAAGGGAATGTTTCTTCGGGTATCAGTAAGAAAGAGTTCCCATAGGGAGCAAAAGAGATACCCAAAGTCAAGAGGAATGCCCTTGAAAACACAAACAAATAGGTAAAGCTGCATTTTTCCGGGCTCAGTACGATGCCCGTCGGTTGGCAATAACAAATTCGTGACAAGAGTATATAGGATGTTTAGTTCAGGAGTTAGCAATGTGGTTTTGGCTTCGAGGCCTGTTTGAAATTGATATTAAAAATAGCCCTAACCTCATCAATGTCAAATCGAGTATCAACAGCGGGCCATTTATCTAAAGAAAAGAAATAGGAGAAATCATTCGGGTTTGAGACTTCACATTCAAAAATAGTGTTAATGATGTTGGAGGAAATCTCAAGATTGGTGCTGTTTACACGAGAAATTAAAGTGCGAACAGTGGGGCCTTTCCGAAGATTGGCTGTGAATTGAAGCACCATGTCATGATAAACGGGTAAATCAATATGCACTAGGTGACCCCAATTCTGTTTTTCAAAGCAGGATTTGATAATGGGAAGATTATACTCATCAAAAAGACTCTGAAGTGCAGGACGTTGAACAATTATAGATTTACTCAGAAGAGATGTATATCGTTTGGATGCCTTGGTTTTTCATCGATGAATTTTGGTAAGATTGGATTTGAGGAGACTTGGGGAGTAGCAGACGATTCGCCACGCACTGGAGCTTTCCTTTTCGTATTTCACCCACGATTTGCTGTAGAAGAACCTCCGCGGGATTTAACAATTATGAAGGAAGGGAAGGAAGAGGAGAAAAATTTTGATTTTTTTGAAAGATTGGTGAGAATTTGATGAAATGAGATGGTAGATGAGGGAAATTAGATATGATAATGGTGAGGAATACTTTGGAGAAGATAATTTTCCAATCAATTTGTGAAGAGAGGGCAGGAATTTGGAGGAAACGTTGAAGGAAAAAATTTCGCCAGAGGGTTTCGGGGGTTAGGGTGAGTCCGAAATGGGGAAGATGGACGGTTTTAATTGAACAGGGAGACTGTTCGGATGGCTGAACGTTTGGTGTGAGTCCGATGAAGCGTACGAAATTCCTTCGGACATTTGGTGTGAGTCCGATGAAGAAAATGAAAATCGTTCGGACGATACAGAGCGTCCGAGGGAAACTAGAAGTTTTTGGACGATATAAAGCGTCCAAAAGATAGTTTTGTTCGGACGATCGAGTGCGTCCGAACGAAGAGATTACGCCAAATTGATCTGTAAAATCTCCAAACATTTTCTGAGAGAATCAAAGTGATCTAGAGCCAAGGGTTTTGTAAAAATATCAGCCAGTTTATCTGAAGTAGGCATGAAATCAACACGAATTTCCTTTTTACAAACCAGAACTCTAATAAAATGATGCTTAACATCAATGTGTTTGGTTCTAGAGTGCATAACAGGATTTTTTGTGAGATTAATTGCACTAGTGTTGTCACACTTTATAGGCACACAATCAAAAATTACACCAAAATCTTTCAGAGTATGTTTCATCCAAAGAAGTTGTGCACAAAAATTTCCAACCGCAATGTATTCGGCTTCAGCCGTAGAAAGAGAAATAGAATTTTATTTTTTGCTAAACCAAGACACAAGACAATTTCGTATAAAATGACACATACCACTGGTATACCATGGTACTTTTTCTATCAATTTTACACCCAGCAAAGTCAGCGTTAGAATAACTAATTAAATCAAATGTAGAGGACTTTGGATACCACAAACGAAAATTCATTGTACCTTTTAGATATCTAAAAATTCTTTTAACAGCGATCAAGTGCGATTCTTTGGGGTAAGATTGAAATCTAGCACATAAACAAACAGCAAACATAATATCTGGTCTACTGGCTGTTAAGTAAAGTAGGCTTTCGATCATACCTCTATAGTATTTTTCATCAACACTATTACCTCCTTCGTCTTTATCAAGTTTGGTTGAAGTGCACATAGGCGTACCAACTTGTTTGCAATCTTCCATTCCAAATCGTTTGAGTAGCTCCTTTGTATACTTGATTTGTGTAATAAATGTTCCTTCCTTTGTTTGGTGACCTTGTAGTCCGAGGAAAAATTGTAACTTGCCCATCATACTCATCTCAAACTCTTTTTGCAGTAAATGTGAAAAGTCCTTGCATAAATTTTCATTAGTTGCTCCTCAAAAATAATATCATCAACTTAAATTTGAACAATTAACAAACAATTTAAATCTATTTTTGTAAAAACAGTAGTTTCAACTACACCTCTTTTGAATCCATTTTCTATCAGGAAACCACTTAATCTTTCATACCAAGCTCTTGGAGCTTGTTTCAAACCATATAAAGCTTTAGAGAGTTTGAAAACATAATTTGGGAGATTTTTATTTTCAAAGCCCTGAGGTTGTTCAACGAAAACTTCTTGATCGATAAAACCATTTAAAAATGCACTTTTGACATCCATTTGAAATAATTTGAAATCATTGAAACATGCAAATGCGAGAAACATGCGAATGGATTCTAATCTAGCCACGGGTGCAAAAGTTTAATCAAAGTCAATACCTTCTTCTTGAGCATAACCTTTTGCAACAAGTCTAGCTTTGTTTCTTATGATTTCACCTTTGTCATTTAATTTATTTCTAAAAACCCATTTTGTTCCAATAACGGGATGACAAGATGGTCTTTCGTAACCAAGGTCCATACATCGTTTTTCTCAAATTGACTAAGTTCATCTTGATGTTTTCCAAACCTTATTTTGATGATGACATAAACACTTAACTCTTTAAAACAAGCTTTTGCAGGAACAGATCTTTCGGACGCACAGAACCGTCCGAACTAGGTCAAAGCTCCTCGGACGCATTGCATCGTCCGAACAAACTAGCAGAAAGAATGGGATTCTACTGCCTTTCCTTCGGACGCTCAGGACCGTCCGAAACCTCTGTCGGACGAAGGACCGAACGCATGCACGGACTGTCTCTTAATTTCACTATTTAGCCTCTCAACAAAACTGAAAGAAGATCGGACGCTTCCTCGAACGCATTCAATCCTTCTCGGACGTCTTTTCTAACGGCTATTTTTTGTGCATTTATTACTTAGCCGTTACGAAGTAGTTGAAACCACATCTAGATGTGTATAAGAGACAGGTGCTGATAATAATTGTTAAGATCATCTAATACAGTGAATACAAGCCTTAGAAAAGAGTAATTTGAGACTGCAAATTGACTATAGTGCTTTGTTGTATTAGTGTGAAGTTGTGAGTGCAAATTCAACTTTGAGTGGAGTGATAATCTTGTATGAAAGTGTGGTTGTAAGTAAGATCCTTGGCTCAACTAAAAAGAGTTTTAGTGTGAGCAACAACTTCCCAACTTTGTAAAGATTATTGGCTCACCAAGTGTGTGAAGCATTCAAGAGATTTGATACTTCAAGCTTGATAGCTTGGAAGTATTGTTTGTTCAATTTTTCTCTCTTTACTTTACTGTTCTAGTAAATTTATTATATCTGCATTTAAATTAAAAAGCTCACTATTTTCTAAAAGCATAATTTTTAAGAAACCTAATTCACCCCTCCTCTTAGGTTGCTTTGGGGCCAACAATTGGTATCAGAGCTTGGTCTCATTATATTGCTTAAACTGCTATTGAGTAAAGAAATATGGCAACCAACAATGCTCTGTTTTTTGAGGGCCAATCCGTTACTAGGCCCCCCATGTTTAATGGGGCATTCAATTTTATTAGTTGGAGAGATAGAATGAAAATATTTCTGCAATCTATTGACATTGATTTGTGGTATGTTGTCAATGAAGGTCCATTTGAAGCTTCTATCATTGATGATCACACAAATAGAAGAAGAGAAAAGACAAGGAATGAGCTCACTCCACAAGACAAGGCAAACTTGACATTGAATGCAAAAGCCATGAATGTGTTATATAATGCCTTGGATGCAAATGAATCAACTCGCGTGAAGGGTTGCAGTTCTGCTAAAGAAATATGGGATAAGTTGAAAGAAATCCATGAAGGGAGCGATGATGTTCGTGAGCAAAAGAAATCCTTACTTGTTGCCAAGTATGAATACTTCAAGATGGGAACCACATGAGAACATAGACAAAATGTACTGCAGGTTCAATGACATTATAAAGGATCTTGAAGCCTTGAGTAAGCAGTATTGTGTTGCTATAGAGGAAGCCAAGAATTTAAATTTAATGCCTATTGAATCACTAATCAATTCTCTTACATCTTATGAACTCAAGTTGAAGGCCAAGGTTGTGGATGATGAAGAAGCAAGGCCAAGAAGGAGCATTGCTCTAAAGACCTCTCAAGAGAAAGATGAAAACAGCTCCATCAATCTAGAAGATAAAGATCTTGATGAAGGAGATCTTGCACTCATCACCAAAGGATTTCTTAAACATTACATCAACAAACGAAGAATGAGAAGAGGCGGAGCTACAAACACAAATAATTTCAAAGGGAAGTCAAGGCTTGAAATAAAGAAGCAAAATGATAAATGCTTTGAATGCGGTCAACTCGGACATTTTGCAAATGAGTGTCCTTCCAAGAAAAAGAAAGAAGGAAGAAAATCGAGATTCAACAACTTTCAAATCACATGGGATGATTGCAACTCCGAAGGAGAAGTTGAAGAAGAAATGGAGTCGGCACAAATGGCCTTCATGAGCCATTGGAGATGATGAGATAAATTCTAACTATGACTCTAATGATGAAAATGGTGAAGATGATCTTGAAGCTTTCATTTTGAAATTGCATGATAGCTTAAAGGAATCATATGCTAGAAATAAGGAGTTAGTCTTAAAAATCACAATTCTTTATTGAATGCTGTCTACAACTCTGTGAATGAAAACAATAGGCTATCACAAGAAAATCGTGATTTGAAGAAAAGAATGCATGTGAGATCAAAGGTCAAGGAAGAACAAGCCTCCTTGAAGAAAAGAATGGATGATTTGAATGCTCTCCTAATTAGAAAGAAAGAAAATATTGTTGATATAAAAAAAAATAGAAATATAGCTATCAACAAAAATTTTGTCATGTTTAGAAGGGATGACTTATGTATTGTAAAACCAAAATCATTTTTGAATGGTAATAAAAGCATTATTTGTAGATATTGCCAACAACATGGACATGTTAAGAATATGTGTTATGTCAAGAAGAACGAAAAACTTGGATCAATGAAAGTTGCATGGATGGAAAGCAATTTCACTAACTCAAATGGACCCAAGAAAATATGGGTACCAAAAGTTATCAATTGATTTATTGTCTAGGTACTTAACATCACCAACAATGCTAAGTGATTCATAGATAGTGGATGTTCAAGTCACATGACGGGTGATGCTTCTCTCTTCACAAATCTCACATCCAAAAACAGTGGAAAAGTCACTTTTGGAGATAACAATAAAGCAAAATCAATCGGCATTGGTGATGTAGGTAAAAATGGTGAAACTTTGATTAAGAATGTGCTTCTTGTTGATAATTTGAACTATAATTTATTAAGTGTTAGTCAACTCTGTGATAAAAATTTATACGTATTTTTTACCAAGCATGAATGTCTTATCCTTGATAAAAATCATATTGTTTTATTCAAGGGCACTAGGCACAATGATGTGTATGTGATTCATCTTGATAAAATTAGCAATAGCAATGTAAAATGTCTTACCGTTTCCATAGATGATCTGCTCCATGGCTTTGGCATAGAAGACTTTGTCATTTTAATATGGATTTGATGGAAAAACTTGCCAAGAAAGATTTGGTAAGAGGTTTGCCAAAACTAAAATTTTTGAAAAATAAAGTTTGTGATGCTTGCCAATTTGGTAAACAAGTCAAAGTTTCTTTTAAACCAAAGAATTTTGTGTCTACTCATAAAACTTTAGAATTGTTGCATTTAGACTTATTTGGACCTACTCAATATGCTAGTCTAGGTGGTTGCAAATATGCATTTGTTATCGTAGATGACTACTCTAGGTTTACTTGGGTATTATTTCTTGTTCACAAAAATGAAGCATTTGAAAAATTTGTAAAATTTTTTTCCAAAATTCAAAATTTATTGGATACAAAAATTGTTCGTCTAAGGAGTGACAATGGTGCCGAATTTAAATTTAACAATTGTCCGACTTATATGTTCACAACAAGATTTGATAATGGGATGTAAAAAGAAAACCCGTTGTGAGCTATTTCAAAGATTTTGGTTGCAAATGCTTTATTTTAAAAATCAAAGAGAACCTTGGAAAATTTGACAAAAAATCGGATGAAGGAATTTTTCTAGGATATTCTAGTGACAAGAAGGCATACCGAGTTTACAATAGAAGAACGCTTTTAATTGAAGAAGTTGTGCATGTTACATTTGATGAAACTAATGATGTTATCTCAAAGAATTTATGTGAAGAAGAAGATGCAGGTATTTTAAAGGAGCTCGAAGAGCTCGTTATTCATGAAGATCATCAAGAGACTACGTCAAGTGTTGATGTCAACAACCATCAAATTGATGATTTGAGATTTTGAAAAGAATGAGGATGCTCAAAATGATCTTCCGAAAGCTTGGAGATTCGTCTCTAGTCATCCTCAAGATTTAATCATAGGTGATCTATCCGATGGGGTAACTACTCGTTCTCATAAACCTTTGAATAGTAATTGTGCATTACTCTCTTACATTGAACCTAAACATATAGATGTTGCTTTGAGTGATGAATCTTGGGTTAATGCTATGCAAGATGAACTTAGTCAATTTGAGAAAAATAATGTATGGACCTTAGTTGAAAGACCTTCTTCTCATCCCGTTATTGGTACTAAATGGGTTTTTAGAAACAAATTAAATGACAAAGGTGAGATCATAAGAAACAAAGCTAGACTTGTTGCAAAAGGTTACACTCAAGAAGAAGGTATTGACTTTGATGAAACCTTTGCACCCGTGGCAAGATTAGAATCCATTCGCATGTTTCTTGCATTTGCATGTTTCAATAATTTAAAATTATTTCAAATGGATGTCAAAAGTGCTTTTTTAAATGGTTTTATCGACCAAGAAGTTTTCGTCGAACAACCTCCGGGCTTTGAAAATAAGAATCTTCCAAATTATGTTTTCAAACTTTCCAAAGCTTTATATGGTTTGAAACAAGCTCCAAGAGCTTGGTATGAAAAATTAAGTGGCTTCTTGATAGAAAATGGTTTCAAAAGAGGTATAGTTGACACCACACTTTTTACAAAAATGGATTTAAAAGGATTGTTAATTGTTCAAATTTATGTTGATGATATTATTTTTGGAACAACTAATGAAAGTTTGTGCAAGGATTTTTCAGAATTAATGCAAGAAGAGTTTGAGATGAGTATGATGGGCAAGTTGCAATTCTTCCTCGGACTACAAGTTCATCAAACTAAGGAAGGAACATTTATTACACAAATCAAGTACACAAAGGAGCTGCTCAAACGATTTGGTATGGAAGATTGCAAACAAGTTGGTACGCCAATGTGTACTTCAACCAAACTTGATAAAGACGAAGAAGGTAATCAAGTTGTAGTGTTGATGAAAAACACTATAGAGGTATGATTGGAAGTCTACTTTACTTAACTGTCAGTAGACCAGATATCATGTTTGCTGTTTGTTTATGTGCCATATTTCAATCTTGCCCTAAAGAATCACATTTGATAGCTGTTAAAAGAATTTTTAGATATCTAAAAGGAACAACGGATTTTGGTCTGTGGTATCCAAAGTCCTCTACATTTGATCTGATTAGCTATTCTGATGCTGACTTTGTTGGGTGTAAAATTGATAAAAAAGTACCAGTGGTATGTGTTATTTTCTGGGAAATTGTCTTGTGTCTTGGTTTAGTAAAAAACAAAATTCCATTTCTCTTTCTATGGCTGAAGCGGAATACATTGCTGCCGGAAATTGTTGTGCTCAACTTCTTTGGATGAAACATACTCTGAAAGATTTTGGTGTAATTTTTGATTGTGTTCCTATATTATGTGACAACACTAGTGCAATTAATCTCACAAAAAAACCTGTTATGCACTCTAGAACCATCTGAACACATTGATGTTAAGCATCATTTCATTAGAGACCTCGTTTGTAAAAAGGAAATTCGTGTTGATTTTGTGCCTACTTCAGATCAATTGGCTGATATTTTTACAAAACCCTTAGCTCTAGATCGCTTTGAATCGCTCAGAAAATGTCTGGGGATTTTACAGATAAATTTGGCATAGGTTCATATTTCGGACGCACTACTTCGTCCGAACTACTTTTCTTTCGGACGCTCTGGATCGTACGAAAGCATCTGTTACCTCTCGAACGCTCATTTTCGTCCGAACAACATTCTTCTTTTTCCTAAACTCTCTGGAAATCTTCCGGACGCGCAGCATCGTCCGAAAGAACTTCGGACGCACTGGATCCTCCTATACACGTCCGTTCTTCATCTTTCAAACGCTTTGTGTGACGCACGACAAAGCGTCGGAAAGATCCAAAAATTTGGTTTGATTAAAACCGTCCAAATTCCACTTTTCGGACTTACTCTCTCCCCCGAAAACCCTCAGGCAAAGAGACAGGTTTTTTTCTCTCCACTACCCCCTCCAAATTTCCACTCTCTCTTCCAAAACTGATTGGAAAATCATCCTACCCATAGCCCTTATCACCTAAATCACATCTCATTTCCCCCATCCACCATCTCATTTCCTCAAAATCTCACCAATCCTCAAATTTTTTTAATTTTCTCTTCTTTTATTACAATGGTGAAATCTCGCGGAGGTTCCTCTACAGCAAATCGGGGTCAAAAAACTAAAGAGAAGGCTACAGTACGAGGAGAATCATCAGCCAATCCTCAAGTCTCCACCACTCCGATTTTATCAAAATTTATCGATGCCAAGGCATCCGAACGGTATACTTCCCTTCTAAGTAAATCTATAATCATTCAACGTCCTGCTTCTCATAGTCTATTTGATGAATATAATCTTCCCATTATCAAATCTTGTTTTGAAAAACAAAATTGGGGTCACCTTGTGCATCTTGATTTACCTGTTTATCATGACATGGTGCTTGATTCACGGCCAATCTTCGTGTCATTGAGATGTTTATAAAACATCATTTACACCATTTTTGAATGTCTCTCTCAAACCCCACTTGAGGATTCCTATTTCTTTTCGTTAGACAAATGGCCCGCTGATGATACTCAGTTTGATATTGATGAAGTTAGAGCGATTTTTAACATTCATTTTAAACAGGCCTCGGAAGCCAAAACTACATTGCTCGCTCCTGAACTTAATACTCTGTACACCCTTGTCACAAATCTGTTATTGCCAACTAACGGGCATCGTACTGAGCCCGAAAAAATACAACTTTATTTTTGTGTTTTCAAGGGTATTCCGCTTGATTTTGGGTATCTTTTTTGTTCCCTATGGGAACTCTTTCTCACTGATACCCCAAGAAACATTCCTTTTGGAAAATTCCTCACCAAAATTTTTGATTTCCTCAACATTCCTTTCAGCGGAAACAAACAATATCCTCCCTATTTTAACAATTAATTTAACCCTACATTGAACGCAAAGGCCTCCATTTTTTTAACGATCAATGGCTAACTAAGGCAGCCTTTGATATTTCACAATCACAAGGATGACTCAAGTGGATATTGGGACTGAAGATTCTCCTAATCCTCAGGGACCTCCACTTACATCTGAACCATCTACTTCTGAACCATCTCTTTCACATATCTGTGGACTTCTCACCTCTCTGAGTACTCAAGTCAGTTCATTTCAACGTCGCACAAATCGAAAGTTAAAACGACTTGAAACTCGTCAAATGATTCTCCAAGAGGCACTCAGTCTTGGCATGTCTGCTTCGGCTCAAGTTCAATTTGCTAATCTTCAGTCCCAATATCCACTTGAGTCATCTTTCGACAGTGATGAACCTGAAGATGAACATACACGTGAAGACAATGCAGAAGCTGCTCAAGGAGCTGCCGATGACGATGACGACGACGACGATGATGAAGATGTTGACGATACGTTTGACTTTATCATGCAACGTCGTACTGGGGAGGAGGATGACAGTGAAGCCACCGCTGAAGATGTTCCATCCAAACGACAAAAGACTGAAAAGCGCTCCAAAAAGCGCAATGACTCACATTAGTTCTTTTGTACTTTGTTTTCAATTAGAACAATTTTGAGTACAGAGGTCAAAGCTCCTCGGACGCATTGCATCGTCCTAACAAACTAGCAGAAAGAATGGGATTCTACTGCCTTTCCTTCGGACGCTCAGGACCGTCCGAAATTTCTGTCGGACGAAGGACCGGACGCATGCACGGACGTCCGAACGAAGCCTCTCAACAAAACTGAAAGAAGATCGGACGCTTCCTCGGACGCATTCAATCCTTCTCGGACGTCCGAAACCCCAACGGCTATTTTTTGTGCATTTATTACTTAGCCGTTACGAAGTAGTTGAAACCACTATTTATTGCTCTTATAAATAGGTGCTTTAATAACCTGAAAAGATCATCTAATACAGTGAATACAAGCCTTAGAAAAGAGTAATTTGAGTGCAAATTGACTATAGTGCTTTGTTGTATTAGTGTGAAGTTGTGAGTGCAAATTCAACTTTGAGTGGAGTGATAATCTTGTATGAAAGTGTGGTTGTAAGTAAGATCCTTGGCTCAACTAAAAAGAGTTTTAGTGTGAGCAACAAACTTCCCAACTTTGTAAAGATTATTGGCTCACCAAGTGTGTGAAGCATTCAAGAGATTTGATACTTCAAGCTTGCTAGCTTGGAAGTATTGTTTGTTCAATTTTTCTCTCTTTACTTTATTGTTCTAGTAAATTTATTATATCTGCATTTAAATTAAAAAGATCACTATTTTCTAAAAGCATAATTTTTAAGAAACCTAATTCACCCCCCCTCTTAGGTTGCTTTGGGGCCAACACATCTTGCATGGCATTAACCCAAGATTCATCACTCAAAGCAACGTCTACATGTTTAGGTTCAATGTGAGAGAGTAATGCACAATTACTATTCAATGGTTTATGAGAACAAGTAGTTACCCCATCGGATAGATCACCTATGATTAAATCTTGAGGGTGACTAGAGACGAATCTCCAAGCTTTCGGAAGATCTTTTGGAGTATCCTCATTCTTTTCTTTTTCATCATCTATTTGATGGTTGTTGACATCATTGCTTGATGTGATCTCTTGTTATCATCTTCATGAATAAGGAGCTTTTCGAGCTCCTTTAGAATATCTACATCTTCATCTTCACACAAATTCTTTGAGATAACATCAGTAGTTTCATCAAATGTAACATGCACAACTTCTTCAATCAAGAGTGTTCTTCTATTGTAAACTCGGTATGCTTTCTTGTCACTAGAATATCCTAGAAAAATTCGTTCATCCGATTTTTTGTCAAATTTTCCAAGGTTTTCTTTGATTTTTAAAATAAAACATTTGCAACCAAAAACTTTGAAATAGCTCACAACAGGTTTTTTTACAAAAAAGGAGTTCATAAGGAGTTTTGTTTAAAAGGGATCTTAATAAAACTCGATTCATGACATAACAAGCCGTGTTAACCGCTTCGGCCCAAAAGTATTGTGGTAAGTCGCATTAACTAATCATAGTTCTAGCGGTTTCTTGAAGAGTCCTATTTTTCCTTTCAACAACACCATTTTGTTGAGGGACTTTAACAACCGAAAATTCATGAAATTAATACTATTGTGATCACAAAAGTCGGGAAAACCTCCAAATTTAAATTCGGCACCATTGTCATTTCTTAAATGAATGATTTTTAAATTCAATAAATTTTGAATTTTGGAAAACAATTTTACAAATTTTTCAAAAGGCTCATTTTTGTGAGCAAGAAATAATACCCAAGTATACCTAGAATAGTCATCTACAATAACAAATGCATATTTGCAACCACCAAGACTAGCATATTGAGTAGGTCCAAATAAGTCTAAATGCAACAATTCTAAAGGTTTATGAGTGGACACAAAATTCTTTGGTTTAAAAGAAATTTTGACTTGTTTACCAAATTGGCATGCATCACAAATTTTATTTTTCAAAAAATTTAGTTTTGGCAAACCTCTTACAAAATCCTTCTTAGCAAGTTTTTCAATCAAATCCATATTAAAATGACAAAGTCTACTATGCCAAAGCCAAGGATCATCTATGGAAGCGGTAAGACATTTTACATTGCTATTGCTAATTTTAACATATCAAGATGAATCACATAAACATCATTGTGCCTAGTGCCCTTGAATAAAACAACATGATTTTTATCAAGGATAAGACATTCATGCTTGGTAAAAATTACATATAATTTTTTGTCACAAAGTTGACTTACACTTAATAAATTATAGTTCAAATTATCAACAAGAAGCACATTCTTAATTAAGGTTTCACCATTTTTACCTACATCACCAATGCCGATTGATTTTGCTTAATTGTTATCTCCAAATGTGACTTTTTCACTGTTTTTGGATGTGAGATTTGTGAAGAGAGAAGCATCACCTGTCATGTGCCTTGAACATCCACTATCTATGAACCACTTAGCATTGTTGGTGATGTTAAGTACCTTCACAGTAAATCAATTGATAACTTTTGGTACCCATATTTTCTTGGGTCCATTTGAGTTAGTGAAATTGCTATCAATCCATGCAACTTTCATTCCAAGTTTTTCATTCTGCTTGACATAACACATATTCTTAACATGTCCTGATGTTGTTGGCAATATCTACAAATAATATTTTTATTTCCATATAAAGATGATTTTGATTTTACAAAACATAAGTCATCCCTTTTAAATATGATAAAATTTTTGTTGATTAATACATTTCTATTTCTTTTCAAATCAACAACATTTTCTTTCTTTCTAGTCAAGAGAACATTCAAATCATCCCTTCTTTTCTTCAAGGAGGCTTGTTCTTCCTCGACCTTTGATCTCACATGCATTCTTTTCTTCAAGTCACGATTTTCTTGTGATAGCCTATTATTTTCATTCACAAGTTTAGAGTAGTATTCAATAGAGCATTTGATTTTTTGACTAACTCCTTATTTCTAGCATATGATTCCTTTAAGCTATCATGCAATTTCAAAATGAAAGCTTCAAGATCATCTTCATCATTTTCATCATTAGAGTCATAGTTAGAATTTACCTCATCATCTCCAATAGCCATGAAGGCCATTTGTGCCGACTCTATTTCTTCTTCAACTTCTCCCATCAAGATTCGGAGTTGCAATCATCCCATGTGATTTGAAAGTTATTGAATCTAGGTTGTCTTCCTTCCTTCTTTTTCTTGGAAGGGCACTCATTTGCAAAGTGTCCGAGTTGACCGCATTCAAAACATTTTTCGTTTTGCTTCTTCATTTCAAGCCTTGTCTTTCCTTTGAAATTATTTGAATTTGTAGCTCCGCCTCTTCTCATTCTTCGTTTGTTGATGTAATGTTTAAGAAATCCTTTGGTGATGAGTGCTAGATCTCCTTCATCAAGATCTTCATCTTCTAGATTGATGGAGCTGTTTTCATCTTCTTCTTGAGAGGTCTTTAGACCAATGCTCCTTCTTGGTCTTGCTTCTTCATCATCCACTACTTTGGTCTTCAACTTCAATTCATAAGATGTAAGGGAATTGATTAGCGATTCAATAAGCATTGAATTTAAATTATTGGCTTCCTCTATAGCAATTGTCTTGGCATCCCATTCTTTGGAGAGTGCATTTAGGATTTTTTTCGAAGTATTTTTTTCACCCAAAGAATACTCCTTACCCAAGGCTTCAAGATCCTTAATGATGCCATTGAACCTACGATACATTTTGTCAATATTTTCATGTGGTTCCATCTTGAAGGATTCATACTTGGCAACAAGTAAGGATTTCTTTTGCTCACGAACATCGTCACTCCCTTCATGGATTTCCTTCAATTTATCCCAGATTTCTTTAGCTGAAATGCATCCCTTCACGCGAGTTGATTCATTTGAATCCAAGGCGTTATATAGCACATTCATGGCTTTTTCTCTTCTTCTATTTGTGTGATCATCAATGATAGTAGTTTCAAAAGGACCTTCATTAACAACATACCACAAGTCAATGTCAATAGATTGCAAAAAGATTTTCATCCTATCTCTCCAACTAATAAAATTTGCCCCATTAAACATAGGGGGCCTAGTAACGGATTGACCCTAAAAAAATAGAGCATTGTTGGTTGCCATAATAGTTCTTTTCTCAAAAACAATTTAAGCATCTACGATGAACTATAAAATGAGACCAAGCTCTAATACCAATTGTTGGTCCCAAAACAACCTAAGAGGGGGGGTGAATTAGGTTTCTAAAAATACTTTTAGAAATATTGATCTTATCAATATTTTTCCAACAATAATTGATATGATAAAATTAATGAAACAGTAAAGTAAGAAAGAGATGGAATAAAACAGCCAATACTTTCAAGCTAACAAGCTTGAAGTATTAAAACACTAGAATGCTTCACGCACTAGGTGAGCCAATGATCTTTACAAAGTAGGGAGATTCTTGCTCACACTAAAACTCTTTTAGTTGAGCCAAGAATTTTACTCACAACCTCACTTTTGTACAAGATTGTTACTCCACTCAACGTTGAATTGCACTCTAAACTGCACACTAATACAACAAGGCACTATAGCCAATTTGTACTAAAATTGCTCTTTTCTAAGGCTTGTATTCAATGTATTAGATGATTTTTATAGAATATCAAAGCAGTTATTTATAAGAGCAATAAATGGTTGGTTGCAACTACTTCCTAACGGCTAAATAATAAATGCACAAAAAGTAGCCGTTGGAGTTTCGGACATCCGAGATAGATAGGATGCGTCCGACACAGCGTCTGATCTTCATGCAGTTGGTGAAGAACTTCGTACGGACGTTCGTGCATGCGTCCGTTCCATCGTCCGATAGAAGCTTCGGACGGTCATGTTCATCCGTTTGGAGAAGCATAGGATCCTTCTTTCTGCCTATTCGGTCGGACGGTGGAATGCGTCCAAGAAGCTTGACATAGTTCGGACGGTACAATGCGTCCAAAAACCCTGTCTCTAGCAAAATAAATAACAGACCTGCAAAAACTTGTTTACAGAGTTAAGTGTTTATGTCATATCAAAATAAGGTTTGGAAAACATCACTTATTTTCTTGTTTTTCAAACTACTTTCCTAACAATTTTATGGAATTATTCACTATGGAAAATGCTAATAGGTCTACTTTCAAAGTCTTGAATCAAGACTTTGTATAGTTGAATAATGGCGGTTTGATGGTTGGAAAGATAAGTTGATGTTCTTGCTTACCACTTTGAAGATCAAATGTCCTTAATCCCAATCTGCCAAAAGTTCCAGATCCTACACAAGAAGGTACTGATAAATTGAAGCCAACCTATACCAAGAGAAAGGAAGATGAGTTGCTTTGTCGAGGCCATGTTTTGAATACATTGTCTGATCGTTTGTATGATTTGTTTACATCAGCCACATCCCCGAAAGAAATTTAGAGGTCATTGGAAAAGAAGTACGACACAGAGGAAAATTTATTATAATGAAATATTGTGAATTTGTTATAACAGATAATATGTCATCTCGGATCAAGTTATCACGAAATGCAGATTTGTGTTCAAAAACTCCAAAATTTAAAGGTAGCACTTCGTGAAGTATTCCAAGTAGGAATTATCATTATGAAACTCCCTGAAAGTTGGAAGAATTATAGGAAGAAACTACTTCACTCCGCGAAGAAATTTCTTCGGAACAATTAATAAAGCATTTCATAGAACTTCGTAGCAAAGAAGAAAACAGAATTTGAGACAAAAAAGATTCTGATGGAAATGCTTCTAAGTAAATCTAGTGAATGATAAAAAAATCTACAGGAAATCAGAGGAAGCACTCTGAAAACAACAACTCCAAGAAGAACAAAGTATGCTACAATTGTGGAAAGAATGAGCATTTCAAACGTGAATGCAAGTCTTTCAAGAAACAAAAGAAAGAAATCAATGAGTCTAAGAAGGCGAATCTGGTTGAATCTACTGCTTTAATTGTAATGGTCAGTGATATGCATATTGGGATGATAATAGAATTGCATATGTCTACTGAACTAAGCCAATGGATTGGTGGTTCAATTCTGGTGCCAGTGTTCATCTTTGCAATGACAAGACTCACTTTAAAGATTAACAAGATGTTGCACAAGTACAAGAAGTAATGATGGGTAACAATAATACAACAAAAGTTCTAGAAAAAGGAACTGTTGGACTACAATTTACTTTTGGAAAGAAGTTAATTTTGGTTATTCATGTGTTCATGTAACAAAAATTAGGAAAAAACTCATTTCTTTAAATTTGTTGTTTAAGAAAGACATTAAGGTTGCTCTAGAATCTGATAGTGTCATTTAGTCTTAAAATGGAGTTTTTTTTTTTTTTTGGGAAAGGATATTCATGTGATGGAATGTTCAAATTGAATGTTCTTCCTTATGGCATGCACATTTGGCACATGTGAACCATAGGACATTAAACTTTACGACAAAACATGGTTTTATTTCATATAAAAATGATAATCATGGTAAATGTCAGATTTGCATCCAAGCAAAAATACCTAGAAAACCTTTTCGTAAAATTGAAAGAAATTCAAATTTGTTGGATATAGAGCATGCTGATATATGTGAATTAAATGGTGATGACTCACAAACCTTATTTTGATGATGACATATGTTTTTAACATTCTAACCTAGCTGTGCAGGTCTGCTATTTTGTCTGCTGGAAACAGAGCTTTCGGACGCAGTACACCATTCGAACTATAATACACATTTCTCAAATGAACAGGAGCGTCTGATAGAGATTACAACGGATGCAATTCACTGTCCGAACGAATAGACAGAGAGCAAATTTTTTGAATGCCTGCGATGGACGCACAAGCACGTCCGAAGGAATATATCTCGAATGCACATTTCCGTGCGAAAGAATTCTACCTCGGACGAACAAGATTGTCCGAAATAAATTATTCCCTGATAAAGCATTAAACCTCTCGGACATGATATATCGTCTGAAGTATGAAGTCTTTACACACACCCAATTCGGACGATGGAACATACGCTTGCTCGGACATCCGCACGGCATCCAGCACACATTTATCTGAGATCAGACGCTGGGTCAGACGTAAAATAATAATATCGGACGTCCGAAACCTATAACGGCTAGTTTTTGTGTATTTATTATTGAGCCGCTGGGAAGTGGCTACAATAAATTTATTGCTCCTATAAATACCAGCTCTATTGATATTGTAAAACAGACTTTACACATTGAATACAAGCAAGAAGAAAACAAAGCAATTTGAGTGCTCTATTGATATTGTAAAATAGACTTTACACATAGAATACAAGCAAGAAACAAAGCAATTTGAGTGCAAATTGTCTATTAAGCAATATTGTATTAGTGTGTACTTTAGAGCGCTTCCCAAAATTATTGAGTGCAGTGATAATCTTGTACAAAAGTGAGATTGAGAGTAAAATTCTTCGCTCAACTAAAAAGAATTAGTGTGAGCAAGGATTGTCCTACTTTGTGTACATTAGAAGATTATTGGCTCACCAAAGTTGTGAAGCATTCTAGTGAATTATTACTTCAAGCTTGGTAGCTTGAAAGTGTTACTTGTTTAATCGATTTCTTTATCCTTTTTATACTTCATAAGCTTAATTGCTTTTATCTCTATCAATTTACTTGTTAGTGCATAAAGTTTTAAAAGTGCATACTTTGCAAAGAAATTTTTAAGAAACCTAATTCACCCCCCCTTCTTAGGTTGCCTTGGGGCCAAAATTGGTCTCAGAGCTTCAACATTGGTCTCTTATATTGAGCTTAACTAGCTTTTGAGAAAAGATCATGGCAACCAATAATGCATTATTTTTTTAGGGTCAATTTATAACAAGACCCCGTATGTTTAATGGGTTAAATTTTATTAGTTGGAAAGATAGAATGAAAATATTTTTTGCAATCTATTGATATTGACTTGTGGTATGTTGTAAATGAAAGTCCTTTTGAAGCTACCATCATTGATGATCATACAAATAGAAGAAGAGAAAAGACAAGGGATGAGCTCACTCCACAAGATAAGGCAAACTTCACCTAAACGCGAAAGCTATGAATGTGCTATACAATGCATTGGATGGAAATGAATCAACTCGTGTCAAAGGATGTGTTTCCACTAAAGAAATTTGGGACAAATTGAAAGAGATTCATGAAGGGAGCGATGATGTTCGAGAGCAAAAGAAATCCTTACTTGCTGCCAAGTATGAGTCCTTTAAGATGGAACCACATGAAAATATTGACAAAATATATTGTAATAGGTTCAATGACATCATTAAGGATCTTGAAGTCTTGGGTAAGGAATATTCTTTGGGAGAAAAGAATAGAAAAATCTTGAATGCTCTATCCAAAGAATGAGAGGATAAAACTATCACTATAGAGGAGGCCAAGAATTTAAATTCTATGCCTATTGAATCTCTAATTAACTCTCTTACATACTATGAGTTGAAGCTAAAGGCTAAAGTGGTGGATGATGAAGAAGCAAGACCAAATAGGAGCATTGCATTAAAGATTTCTCAAGAAGAAGATGAAAATGCTTCCATCAACCTAGAAGATGAAGATCTTGAAGAAGGAGATATTGCACTCATCATCAAAGGATTTCTCAAACACTACATCAACAAACGGAGAATGAGAAGAGGTGGAGCAATCAACTCAAATAATTTCAAAGGAAAGACCAAGCTAGAAATAAAAAAGCAAAATGAAAAGTGTTTTGAATGCGGTTAACCCAGTCACTTTGCAAATGAGTGTCCTTCTAAGAAGTGAAAAAGGAACGAAGAAAGCCCCGTTTCAACAATTTCCAAACCACATGAGTTGATTGCAACTCCGAAGGAGAAGTTGAAGAAGAAATGGAGTCGGCACAAATGGCATTTATGGCCATTGGTGATAATGAGGTAACTTCTAATTATGATTCCAATGATGAAAATGATGACAATGATCTAATTATGATTCCAATGATGAAAATGATGACTATGATCTTGAAGCCTTCATTTTAAAATTGCATGATAGCTTAAAGGAATCATATGTTAGAATTAAGGAGTTTGTAAAGAAATCAAATACCTTATTGAATGCTAACTCTAAACTTGTGAATGAAAATAATAGGTTATCACAAGAAAATAGTGATTTGAATAAAAGAATGCATGTGAAAACAATGATCAAAGAAGAACAAGCCTCCTTGAAGAAAGATTGGATGAGTTGAATATTCTTTTGCATAAAAAAAGGGAAAAATATTGTTGATTTGAAAAGGAATAGAAATGTATTGATCATACGACAAGAATTTTGTCACCTTTAGAAGGAATGGTTTATTCTTTGTAAAATCAAAATCATCCTCATATGGAAATAAAAAATTTATTTGCAACTATTCAACAACATGGTCATGTGAAAACTAATTGCTATGTCGAGAAATGAAAAACTTGGTATGAATTGTATATGGATTTGTAGTCATTTTACTAACTCTTATGGACCCAAGAAAATGTGGGTACCAAAAGTTATCAATTAATTTCTTGTGTAGAAAATGAATATCACCAAGGATGCAAAATGGTTCGTAGATAGTGGGTGCTCAAGACATATGACCGGTGATGCATCTATCTTCACAAACCTCAAATCCAAAAATAGTGAAAAATTAACATTTGGGGATAACATGAAAGCAAAATCAATCGGCATTGGTGATGTAGGTAAAAATTGTGAGACCTTGATTAAAAATGTGCTTCTTGTTGATAATTTGAATTACAATTTATTTAGTGTGAGTCAACTATGTGATAAGAATCTATAGTGTGTTTTTTACCAAATATGAATGTCTAATTCTTGATAAAAATTATGTTGTCTTATTTAAAGTTACTAGACATAATGATGTTTATGTAATCTATCTTGACAATATTGGTAGTAGCAATGTAAAATGCCTAACCGCCTCTAAAGATGATCCTTGGCTTTGGCATAGAAGGCTTTGTCATTTCAACATGAATCTAATTGAAAATCTTGCTAAGAAGGAATTGGTAAGAGGCTTACCAAAATTGAAGTTTTTGAAAAACAAAATTTGTGATGCATGTCAATTTGGGAAACAAGTTAAAGTGTCTTTTAAACCGAACAATTGTGTGTCTACTTCTAAACCCCTAGAATTATTGCATTTAGACTTGTTTGGTCCAACTCAATATGCTACTCTCGGTGGTAATAAATATGCATTTGTGATTGTTGATGATTATTCTAGGTATACTTGGGTACAATTTCTTGTTCACAAAAATGAAGCTTTTGAAAATTTTGTGAAATGTTTTCCAAAATTGTTCAAAATTTGTTGAATATAAAAATTATCTGTTTGAGAAGTGATAATGGAGCCGAATTTAAATTCGGAGGTTTTTTCAAGTTTTGTGATCACAACAGTATTTCACACGAATTTTCAGTTGTTCGAGTGCCTCAACAAATGGTGTTGTTAAAAGGAAAAATAGAACACTTCAAGAGACCGCTAGAACTATGATTAGTGAATGTGACTTACCAAAATATTTTTGGGCCGAAACCGTTAATACTGCTTGTTACATTATGAATTGAGTTTTGTTAAGACCTATTTTAAATAAAACACCTTATGAACTTTTATTTTGTAAAAAACCCATTGTGAGCTATTTCAAAGTTTTTGGTTGTAAATGTTTTATTTTAAAAATCAAAGAAAATCTTGGAAAATTTGACAAAAAAATGGATGAAGGAATTTTTCTCGGATATTCTAGTGACAAGAAAGCATACCGAGCATACAATAGAAGAACACTTTTGATTAAAGAAGTTGTGCACGTTACAGGATTCGATGAAACTAATGATATTATTTCAAAAAATGTGTGTGAAGATGAAGATGTAGGTATTCACAATGAGCTTGAAAAGCTCACTATTCATGAAGAACATCAAGGGATCTTTCCAAACAATGTGGACAATACAAATCACTTGGGTGAAGAAGGAGAAAAGGACGAAGGTACTCCAAAAGATCTTCTTAAAGCATGGAGATTTGTTTCTAGTCACCCTCAAGATTTAACATAGGTGATCCGTCCGATGGGGTAAAAACTCGATCTCATAAACCTTTGAATAGTAATTGTGCATTACTTTCTCATATTGAACCTAAATATGTGGATGATGCTTTAAATGATGAATCTTGGGTCTTTGCTATGCAAGATGAACTTAGCCAATTTGAGAAAAAAAATGTATGGACTTTCCATCAACTCAACCCGTAATCGGAACAAAATGGATTTTTAGAAATAAATTAAATGATAAAGGTGAAATTATTAGGAACAAATCTAGACTTGTTGCAAACAGGTTATGCTCAAGAAGAAGGTATTGATTTTGATGAAACCTTTGCACCCGTTGCTCGTTTTGAATCTATTCGCATGTTTCTTGCATATGCATGTTTTAACAAATTCAAATTATTTCAAATGGATGTTAAAAGTGTATTTTCAAATGATTTTATTGATCAAGAAGTTTTCGTTGAACAACCTCCTAGTATTGAAAACAAAAATTTTCCAAATCATGTTTTCAAACTTTCCAAAGCTTTGTATGGTTTGAAACAAGCTCCTATAGCTTGGTATGAAAGGCTAAGTGATTTTTTGATTGAAAATGGTTTCAAAAGAGGTATTGTTGATACCACTCTCTTCACCAAAATTGATTTTAATGGTTTGCTAATTGTTCAAATTTATGTTGATGATATTATCTTTGGAGCAACTAATGAAAATTTATGCAAGGAAGTCTCGTACTTGTTGCAAAAAGAATTTGAAATGAGTATGATGGGAGAATTACAATTTTTTATCGGACTCCAAGTTCACACCAAACAAAGGAAGGAACATTCATCACACAAATCAAATACACAAAGGAGCTACTCAAGCGATTTGGAATGGAAGATTGCAAACAGGTCGGGACACCAATATGCACCTCAACTAAACTTGACAAAGATGAAGAAGGTAATAGTGTTGATGAAAAACACTATAGAGGTATGATCAGAAGCCTACTTTACTTGACAGCTAGCAGACCGGATATTATGTTTGATGTTTGTCTATGTGCTAGATTTCAATTTTGTCCTAAAGAGTCACACTTAATTGCTGTAAAAAGAATTTTTAGATACCTAAAAGGTACAATAAATTTTGGTCTTTGGTATCCAAAATCCTCCACTATTGATTTAATTAGTTATTCTGATGCTGACTTTGCTGGTTGTAAAATTGACAGAAAAAGTACATGTGGTATGTGTCATTTCTTGGGTAACTGTTGTGTGTCTTGGTTTAGCAAAAAGTAAAATTCTATTTAACTTTCTACGCCAGAAGCTGAATACATTGCTGATCTGGAAACTGTTGTGCTCAACTTTTGTGGATGAAACATACTTTAAAAGACTTCGGTGTAATATTTGATTGTGTGCCTATTAGATGTGACAACTCTAGTGCATTTAATCTCAAAAAAATTCCTATCATGCATTCTAGAACCAAACACATCGATGTCAAGCACCATTTCATAAGAGGTCTTGTTTGCAAGAAGGAAATTTGTGTTGAATATGTATGTACAAAAGATCAACTTGCTGATATTTTTACTAAACCTTTGGCTTTGGATCACTTTATATCTCTCAGAACTCGATTAGGCATCATTAATTTCACATTTGTATAAATTCTATGTTCGGACACACATGATCGTCCGAACCACATACTGTGTTGGACGCTCTTACATATCCGAAACCCTCCTCTTTGTCTCGAACGCTTTTAATCATCCGTACTCTCACCCCCTTCTTCTCAACTCTCTGGAATTTCCAACGGATGCTTATCATCGTCTGACACCTTCTAGGATGCAAAGCACAAAGAAGCATCGGACGTCCGTTCATCAGCGTTCGGGCGCAGAATCGAACGTATGCCAATTGTTCGGACTTCCGAACGATTACTCATCTCATTTAAAACTCTTCATTTTCTTCCTACAAGGCATCTTACACCCTCCGAACTCTTTCTCTAGCTAAAATTTTCCCCCTTTCAAAATTCTCCAAACTTCTTCCTTCTCTTGCAAAATTGACTGGGGAATCTTCATTTCCAAACCCCAAACATCTTATCACCTCTATTGCACTAAATTTCACCACTTTAACACTTAATTTCTTCAAATTTCCCCAAGTTTCTCTAAAATTACTTTTCCTTCTTTTTCCTCATTTTTTCAAAATTACAATGGTTCGATCTCGTGGCGGTTCTTCTACAGCTACCCATGGGCGAAAATCTAAAGGAAAGGCTCCGATGCAGGGGCAATCGTCTGCCATTCCTCAAACTTCTACCAATCCTTCTCTTTTCAAATTTATTGATGCCAAGGCATCTGAACGGTACACGATGTCTTCTTAGTAAATCCATCATTATGGAAAGACCTATTTCCCAAGGTCTTTTTTATGAGTTTAATTTGGCCATTGTCAAATCCTGCTTTGGAAAACAAAATTGGGATCACCTAGTACATATTGATCTGCCTGTATATCATGATATGGTTCTCCAATTCACTGTAAATCTTAGGAAAGGCCCCACTATTTGCACCTTAGTATCTCATATGACTAACAAAGATCTTGAAATTTCATCCGATGTCATAAATACTATTTTTGAATGTTAGGTTCCTTCACCTAATGATTTTTCCTATTTTTTCTCACTGGATAAATGGCCTGCTTTGGATACTCATTTTGACATTGACGAGGTTCGAGCCATTTCAATGTTAGTTTCAAACAGGCTTCGGAAGCCAAAACTACCTTACTCACTCCTAAATTAAACATTTTGTACTCTCTGGTCACAAATTTGTTGTTACCAACCGATGGGCATCGCGTTGAGCCAGGTAGAATGCAACTCTATCTGTTTTATTAACTGTATTTTTAAAGGTATTCTATTGGATTTTGGTTATCTCTTCTGCTCCTTGTGGGAACTATTTTTAACTGACACTCGCCACAACATCCCGTTTGGAAAATTTCTAACAAAAATTTTCAATCATTTTGATGTTCCTTTTATCAAAAATAAACAATTTTCCCCTATTTTAATAAAGCATACATTGACCATAAGGGTTTGCAATTTTTTAACGACCAATGATTCACCAAAGCAGCTTTTGAAATTGAAAAATCCAATCTCAGGCATCCACCTCTAGACTTGAACTTCCTCATTCCCCTCCTCCTCAGACACCCCCATTATCCCATGATCCTCATACCTCCTATTCCGAACCTTCCCTTTCTCATATTTGCAGCCTTATTACTTCCCTGAGCGACCAAATGGGCTCCTTTCAGTGTCGCACCAATCGCAAGTTAAAATGCCTTGAAACTCGTCAAACAATTCTTCAAGAAGCACTTAGCTTGGGCATGTCTGCTTCTGCTCAAGTTCAAATACTTTGCCAATATTCAGTCCCAGTACACTCTTGAATCATCTTTGGATAGTGATGACGATGGAATCAATAATAATGAGGAGAATGATCGTAAAGACCCTACTGGCACCACTAATGTTGACAAAGCTACTGAAGGAGCTAATGATGATGAAGATGAGGACGTTGACGACACATTTAATTATATCATGCAACTCCGCGACACAGGAGACAATGATAGTGAAGCAACTGATGAAGATGTCCACACCAAAAAGCGCAGACTTGAAGAACGTTCAAAGAAAAAAAATGACTCCACCTAGATTTCTTGCTTAGATGTCTTATGTTTATTGACTGAATGTAATTGGGTTGCTTTGATGTTTGTAACTAGTTTGTAATTGCTGCCATTGTTATTAACAGCTTTGCTTAATGAACCTATTGAAATTCTTGATGTTTATCTTGCTATGGTTTGCTTATATGAAGGGGTGCACCTTCTCAGGGGGAGCATATTTTGATGATGTCAAAAGGGGGAGTAATATGCATAGCAATTAATTGTTTGTAATAGGATTTGGTTGTATTTGTCTATCCATAGTTTGTCATCATAAAATATGGGGAGATTGATGATTCACGAACCTTATTTTGATGATGGCATATGTTTTTAACATTCTAACCTAGTTGTGCAGGTCTGTTATTTTGTCTGCTGGAAACAGACCTTTCGGAAGCAGTACACCGTCCGAACTATAATACATTTCTCGAACGAACAGGAGCGTCTGATAGATATTACAACGGACCCAATTCACTGTTCGAACGGATAGACAGAGAACAAATTTTTCGAATGCTTGAAACAGACCCACAGGCATGTCTGAAGGAATATATCTTGGACGCACATTTTCGTCCAAAAGAAGTCTACCTCGGACGAACAAGACTGTCCGAAATAAATTATTCCCTAATAAAGCATTAAACCTCTCGAACGAGATATATCGTCTGAAGTATAAAGTCTTCACACACACCCAATTCGGACGATGGAACGGATGCTTGCTCGGACGTCCGAACGGCACAAAGAGGGTCATCCACCACACATTTATCTAAGATCAGACGTTGGGTCGGACGCACAATAATAATATCGAACGTCTGAAACCTATGACGGCTAGTTTTTGTGCATTTATTATTGAGCCATTGGGAAGTGGTTACAACAAATTTATTGCTCCTATAAATACTAGCTCTATTGATATTGTAAAACAGACTTTACACATTGAATAAAAGCAAGAAACAAAGCAATTTGTGTGCAAATTGTCTATTGAGCAATGTTATATTAGTGTGTACTTTAGAGTGCTTCTCAAAATTATTGAGTGGAGTGATAATCTTGAACAAAAGTGAGGTTGAGAGTAATTTTCTTGGCTCAACTAAAAAGAATTAGTGTGTGGAAGGATTGTCCTACTTTGTGTACATTAGAAGATTATTGGCTCACCAAAGTTGTGAAGCATTCTAGTGAATTATTACTTCAAGCTTGGTAGCTTGAAAGTATTACTTGTTTAATCTATTTCTTTATCCTTTTTATACTTCATAAGCTTAATTGCTTTTATCTCAATCAATTTACTTGTTAGTGCAAAAAGTTTTAAAAATGCATACTTTGCAAAGAAATTTTTAAGAAACCTAATTCACCCCCCTCTTAGGTTGTCTTGGGGCCAACAAATGGAATGATGACTAGAGGTGGAAAGAGATACTTTATCACATTTATAAGTATCTAGTTGAAAATCAAAGGGTAGGAAAATAAAAATTCTTCGTAGTGACAGAGGAAGAGGAATTTTCCTATTGAATTTTCATCTTTTTGTGAAGAAAATTGGATTATACAGCAAGCTAGTGTACTATATGCTCCTCAACAAAATGGTCCAACAAAAAATAAAATAGAACATTAGTAGATATGGAGAATGCCATGATCTTGAATACAAAGGTCCCAATGAACTTGCGGAGAGAAGCATTACTTATGACTTGTCATGTACATAATTTAATTTCGTCTACGAAATTCAAAGTATATCCATATGAAGCATGGAATGAAAGGAAACTAAATCTTTAAATACTTTAGAGTTTGGGGCTGTTTAGTATATTATAGAGTTCCTGATCCTAAAAGGACAAAGTTAGGATCAAGAGCTTTAGGGAGTTTATTTGTAGGATATGCTGAAAATTCAAAAGCATATCAGTTATTAGATTTAGATCCTAATGTAATTGTAGAATCAAAGGATGTTGAATTTGTTGAACATAAATTCTGCAATGATTCTACAAGTTTGGAAATGCAAGAAGAAAGTTCTTATCCTAATTTAGCTCCTTTGGATCCTAATAAAAGGAAAATACAAGACTCTTCAATTGAACAGACACGAAGTCAACGAATTAGGAAGGAAAAGTTTAACCCAGATTTTGTGCATGCTCAATCTATAATCTTGTTGGTTGAAGAAGATAGGACTACTATTTTGAATAAAATACCCATAGTGTTAAGCACAGAAGATGATCCTAAAACATTCAGTGAAGCTATGTCTTTACACGATGTTGCATTCTAGAAAGAGGCAATTAATAACGAAGATGGATTCATTGTTGGGTAATAATACTTGGGTATTAGTAGACCTACCTCCTGGTTCTAAACATATAGGATGCAAATGGGTATTCAAAAGAAAATATGACACAAATGGGTCTTTACAAACTTTTAAGGCCAGATTGGTTGTTAAAGGATTTAAACAAAATGAGCATATAGATTATTTTGATACTTATGCTCATACTGCTAGGTCAACATCCATTAGGGTAATGTTGTCTCTTGTATCAATATATGATTTATGTGTACATCAAATGGATGTTAAGATGGCTTTCTTAAATGGTGATTTAGAAGAAGAGGTATATAAGGAACAAGCTAAAGGGATTGTGTTACTGGAAAACAAAATGAAAGTTTGCAAATTAATTAAGTCATTATATGGCTTAAAATAATCACCAAAGTAGTGGCATGAAAATTTTGATTATGTGATTTTGTCACATGATTTTAGACATAAGAATGCTAATAAATATGTTTGTTTTGAATTCACCGATGAATATGGTGTGATTATATGCTTATATATCGATGGCATGCTTATCATAGGAATTAACATGCAAAAAGTCAATGTGACGTCCCGTCCCACATCGGAAGTAGGAGAGGATATTGTATTATTTATAACATCTTGGGTTGTGAGCTACTAACAACTTGGCTTAAGTATTTTTGCTATCCAAAAGTTGTTAGGCCAACCCAGGACCCGGGGTATTACAGTTGGTATCAGAGCGAATCTCATGTGGTCTCTGCACGGGGTGAGACTGGGCCAACAGTATTGGGCTATGCTACGTAGTGTATGTGACATGTATTATTAGGCCCTAACTTGGGCTTTGCAAGGTTGCAAAACCTTAAGGAGTGGTGATTGTGACGCCCCGTCGCACATCGGAAGTGGGAGGGGATATTGTATTGTTTATAACACCTTGTGTTGTGGGCTACTAACAACTTGACTTAAGCATTTTGGGTCCGTTATTTTCTCCAAAAGTTGTTGGGCCAACCCAAGACCCGGGGTGCTACAGTCAAGTTGAGGCTAAGAAATATCTAACTTTACAATTTAAGATCAAGGATCTTAAAGAAGTAGATACTATCTTAGGAATACAAGTGAAGAGAATTAGTGGGGGTTATGCTTTGTGTCAATCTCACTATATTGACAAAGTTCTAAGTAAATTTAAACACTTGGAGATCAAAGAAGCTAATACCCCGTATAATCCTTCAAAAAAGTTGACCCAAAATACAGGTAGTGCTATTGTTCAACTTAAGTATGCCAGTGCTATTGGAAGTTGATGTATGCAATGCATTGTACTTGACTAGACATTGAATATGCAGTTTGCAAGCTTTCTAGATACACAAGTAATCCTAGTATTTGTTCATTGGGATGGAATAAAGAGAATTCTCGGTTACCTCAGAAAACTAAGGATTTTGACTATTTTATAACAACTTCCCCACAATACTAGAACATTTTAGTGATGCTAGTTGGATTACTAGTGTAAGCAATGATAAATCCATGTCAGGATGGATCTTCATGTTGGGCTGGAGGAGCAGTTTCTTAAGCATCTAAGAAACAAAAATGCATAACACATTCCACCATAGAATCAAAATTTATTGCACTTGCATCAGCAAGTAAAAAAGCTAAATGGATGAGGAATTTGTTACTAGACATAGAGTTGTTGCCATAACAGATACCAGCCATCTCTTTGCACTACAATAGTGAAGGTACGATGTCTAGAGCACTTAGTAAAGTGTACAACTATAAATCTAGACATATAAGTTTGAGGTATGACTATATAAGACAATTATTGTCAAAAGGTATAATTACAGTTATGTATATTAGGTCACGTTAAGAACTTGGCAGATCTTCTAATTAAAGGATTGGTTAGAGATTTTATTAGATCTACTTCAACTAGAATGGGTTTAAAACCCTTCAATTAAGAATCACCAGTAACAGGAACCCAATCTTTTATAGTTATTCCATTAGTCAAAGATTTAAAGGGAAAAACAAATTATTGATAAGTGATTAGAAAAGCACTGGTTATTATAACATATACCATTCCAAGAGTGCTTACTATTACATTAATAGAGAATGAGTAAAATCTCTTAATAGAGTTCTATTGTGTAGAAGTGCCTAAGTAATAGGGACTTTATATTTTCTTAAGAAACTTCACCTATATGAACATAATGGAGTGGTGCCGCTCCTAACAAAGGTTATGGGTTTACTTTGTAAATATTCATAAATCCAGGTTGTAGTACAAGGTCATATTAGTGCTAAAATATTTTGTGAATTTGTGAGTACTCATTTAAATTCATGTGGTATTATCTCCGATTTTGATAAAAGAAATCTTGGTTTAGCTTAAGACCACCATTAATTTCATTGGATTTTTGAAATACGACACTAAGTTGAAAGTTTAAATCGAAAGATACTTTCAATTAAGCATGAGTTTGTGTGTCATTTATTTCAAACTAGTGGGGGGATTGTTAAAGAGTTTTAAATAAAATGAAAACGGTGTTATTTTTCAACTTTAGAAGGTAAATTTTCATAGTTAATTAAGGTGAACAGTTGTATCCACTTAATTAACATCATTTCATGCGACAAAGGTGAATGGTTGTTTCTATTTGGTTAACACCCTTTCATACAAGAAAGATGAATAGTTGTATCTATTTTATTAACACCTTTTCGCATAACAATTTTAAAGGTTATGACTTTTTAATTAACTCTATATGTAGAGTTATTTGTTGTATCTCTTTTGTTAAGTATTTAGTTGTGCTTAGTCTCATTTGTTGTGTTTTAAACTGGAGAATAAATTCATGTTTAAGATGTTTATAGTCGATTGAGATGTTTAAGGTTATTTTTGTGGTTCAATGTGTATTTTATTAGTATATTTGTCTATTTATTTCATTTTTTATTTTGTGCAGGTAAAGTGTGGGGAAAAATTGTTAATTGGTAGTGAGGACTGGAGCCCAAAGTCAAGGAGCAACAAAATTGAGGTAGCTGATGAAGACCAGTGTCAATCTAGTGAAATAGCCGCAGACTATGGTTTAAACAAAACACTAGCTACATGACAACTATGACTAATAGAAAGAATCACTCGCAGTCTGCGGCTCTCCCGCAGACTGTGAGAGAATAGGCCTGAACTGCCCTCAGTTTGCGGGTGGTCTATTTTGGGATTGAACCTGTTACATTATTTTGATAAATAAAGGGCTATGCAATGATTTAAAGGAGCGATATTCAGAAATTTTTTTGAACCTTTTGTCTAGGGCTTTTAGAACTGCTTTTCCCGTATTTTAGAATTAAGTTGTTCTTTAATTTCTTAGTTCGATTTTCAATTTTTGGACCATTCAAGTAATTCAAGTCAAGTTCTTTTGCAACAATTTCAATTCTAGTAACTTGTCTTTAATTTATTTATTTACAATTGCACTTTTAATTTCTATTTCTCTCTTTACCATGACTATTAGCAAAGTAATTAATTTTTTTTTTCTTTTCCACACACCATGAATTGCTAAACTATTAGGGTTCGAGTACGAGTGACGCAGTTGTTCATGGGTTAATCTAATTAAGCTTGATCGCTATTAAGACTAACCCCAATATTAATCATCTAACAATTAAAATGAATAGACAAATCTAAAGAGTAACTAACTTTAGTTTTGGTTAGGTTGGCAAAGGGATAACATTTTTATACCTCCGTCATAGGCCATTATTAATTTATTAGGCTAATTATTCCAGACCAATGTGACAAAATTGATTAGTTGATTCATCGAGTATTCTCGACCAAAAATCTAATACCGTATAAATACGACTCGAATTAGTTAGTTAGGCAAGAAAATGTCTCAAACCCTAGTTAATTAATTTGATTGTTCAATTGTTGAAAGCTTCGGGTTGGGTTGAAATTTGGGAATAGAATCTCCAAGAAATATAATTGAAATTGATTGATGGACCCACGATTCGATAAATCTAAAATAATTGCTAGCCTAACACTTAACCCACTTTTATCAACTATTACAACTTTATTTTTATTTAATCATTCTTTAATTTTAGTTACTTATTTCTTTAGCAATTTTAATTCTAAAAATTCAAATTCTTTACAAACTCACCAATTGTCTAAATAGAAATTAGTCTAGATTCTCGGTACTTATTACTAGTTTTCGTGGGTTCGACACTTACTCACCCTACTATACTGAAAACCATATACTTGCGGATATTAGTGAAAAAGTGTGGTATGGTAATTAAAACTTTTCCAACGTGAATCAGACATCCATTCATGTCTATATATAGCTTGTTAAACCAAAAAATTTATACATAATTTTCAACTTACAAATTCTAAGAAAATCTTTAGACTTTACTGCCTGTAAATTTTAGTGGTTTATTGTATCCCAAGGGAATTTTGCCTTGACCCAACACTAAAATAGTGGGGACAAATAATTCCTTAAATAAAGTGTTCTTTTCCGCCTTAAATCACAACTAATTTCTGTTTTTATTTTCTTGTTTTTCAACCGACTTTCCTAACACTTCGTATTTTAAATATTGTTGTACATGTGTTTATTGCTCCAAAATGATATGACTAGTTGGTATCTTACACAAAAAAGATATTCCGACCCAAGATATAGGCATAGGAGGCAATATTTGTTTATGTTATGTTTCATGGTGATGAAATATTATCTTCAATTTTTAATGGAAATTTTCAACTGCTTTATACATGATCAGGAGTCATTTATTGGAAAACAGGTGATTAGGAAAGTTGACAAATCAAAATGGAGGAGATTTCCAAGAGATACTTTGTGTCACTTTTGATTGATCGATCCCTTTCCTATATTTTTCACTTTTTCCAACTTGATAAGTAGGGCTAGTGCCACCTTAATAATGTTGGTGGTGATGAGGATGTGAAAAGAGGAGTCAGCTCTTCCTTTATCATGTTCAGTATTTCATGTGGTCTTTTGATCCATAAAAGGGCGAACATACACATATTGCTTTTTGCATGTACTTGTTGCTCAAAAAAGCAAATCGAAAGGATCCATCATCCTTATCCTACGCCTTGGCTACGGTAACGTAAATATTAAAGTATACAAGAAGAAATCTAATGGAATTGGTTCCTAACTGCACCTAACATGTAAGATCATGTTCTTTTGCCAAAAGAAATTGGTTCATTGACTTCATTCCAATAGTTCATCCATGATCGTCTCTGCCATATTTTCTCACATTACTCCAAGGTTTTTAATGTTCTGTTTTAACGTGTTCTGAGTTCATTTTTAAAGGTTTTTTTTAATGATTATTCAGTTGATCAAATAAGTTTTCTTTTAAAACGCTAGACTTTGCTTTATCCTTAGGTGTAAAATCATATTTCACGACTAAATGACCTAGTCAAGCTTAGATCATGTAATTTGAAATTTATGTTCAAGAAATTTGACATATTTGTTGGTTAAATTGAGGTAAAACAATTTTACTTTTAATTGTTCCAGTGGCGTTCATATGCTTACATTGAAGGCATATTTTATGACCCAATTACCTTGTCCCACTTCAGATGTTTATGGATTAATCTTTAAATTATGTAAGATTACTTCTAGGTAATTATCACTTGACCAGACATGAGACATCAAACAAGTACACGTTAATCGTCGAAATTGTTTCATTTTTATTTAGCCACACAGTTTATGACTTAATTGAGCTTGGATCTTAATGAGTTTGAATATATTTATAAAATAAAATTCGCATACTTAACGAGGAGGGGCTCAATTGCCCTCGGGAGAATGAAACTAATGGCCCTTGAACTTTTGACAATGTTCCTATTAGTCCCTCAAATTTTAAAAGTGTTTATTAAGTCCCTAAATTTTTAAATTTGATTCCAAATAGCCTCTCAATGTCAAATTCAAGTAGAGTAATTTTAACTTCGCCTGAAGACTTGATTTTAATATCTGTTTCTCCTTTTTAAGTCTAAAAAGTAAGGTATTTAGCATTTTTTAGTAGTTTTGATCAAACATTAAATAATTCACTAATTTGACCAAGAGAAAATGATAACACTACCTTTCTAACCATCTATAATCTAAAAATTATAAGAAAAATTGGATATATTCAAGTGGTTATGTGCCTGTGTATCTTTTTGTTATAGATTACAGAACTTTTGTGATTAATTTTGTTTGTAACCCTTGTCGGGCATGTATTACTTGTAACTCTTGCCGAGTTATTATGTTTTTTGTGGTCCTTATCGGGCATGATTGGTGCAAGATAGATTCCTTGAGAAATAGAGGATACTCTGTCAAATTTTTTAAAAAAATTATTGCATACCCAAATTTGGAATCTAAACATGTTACATCGAAATGACATTTGATAGACCCCTTCACATCCTCTTTTATTGGGGAGGGAAAATAACTTATGAAGGCTGTATTATGTCTTACTGGCCAATGGTGTGCAAGAAACTATTCCAAATAAAGCAACGGATTAGGTTTCTGGAATTGGTTGAGAAGATATACGTACTCATGGAGGTTGATAGGGAGCAGTTAAAATTGAATATTTTGTACAGACATATAGTTAGTCGTGGTGTGTACTCTGGCATTCCATTGACAGATAATGATGGTATGGATGGTATTTTTGATTTGTTTGATGCTGATCCTACTTTTTGTTCTGAGTCTGTACATCGAGACTGAGAAAATTCCTCAGGTACCTAAAACCAACAACAATCTAAGACTGTATGGTATGGGGCCAATGACGTCTCTTATGCATTCGGCCATGGACGATGAGCCACTTAGTCCAACGTGCAGAGTCTCTTTGATCAACCTTGGTCATTTGAGTATTACAACCCGACGTGTTCGTTTTCAATGTCAAACTCAATGCCATCCGATCAATCTATTGGTGTGCAGTATAATAGGGATACCACAGCAGGTGAAGCCCAAGTACCATGCAATATTATAATCAACATATGGAGAAGGGTCTCATAGGTAAGGGTTTGACAGGTGATGATGATAATAGTGACTCGTCGTGGCATGCATTAGATGAGAATTACGAGTCAGAGTTAGATTCAGAAGTTGTATTGGATGATGAATCTGACGATGATTTGGGGGCAAATAACGGTGAATGTCAGATGCAAGAGGATGTTCCCGTTTATCAACCTAGAGGTATGGCATTTTTCAATGATATTGGTACACTATGGTGATTACGATCTAATGGACCGTAGTGATAAAGATGGGTTGGTTTATTGGAACTAAGGAAAAAATGATACTCAGCTGCACATGTGCTTTGATAGTAAGGAGCAAGTCAGTAAGACAGTTAGAATGTGGTCTGTAGGTCAAAAATGGGAATTCAAAGTGATAAAGAGCCAGAATAGGACATGGGCAAAATGGAATAAGCACCAACAAACGATACAAGCTTCAAAGTCCGGAGGCATGGATGTATCAAGCAGATATTGGCATTGACCGTTGGTGCTTTGGTCATGATAAAAATCGCAGGTGGGGAACATACACTACAAATACTTATGAGAGCTACAATAACATATTACGAGGGGTTAGACTACTTCCGATCAAAGCTATAATTGATAGTACATTCCATCATTCGGTGAAATTGTTTGTGGATAACATTGTAAGGGGTGAACATTGTTGCACATCTATTACACCATTGAATTGGAAAAGGCTGTTGGCTGTAGACAAAAGAGGTGGAGCCTGAACACGGTTATGGTTTTTGATCATTCCACTAGTATCTGTAGAATTAAAATACCCCATCGTGTGACTGGTCGTGGTGGCAATGTACAAGTTGTCAATTATGTGCAAAAGACATGTATCTGCGCTAAATGGCAATGTACAGATTCTCATGCTCGTATGCGATGGCAGTTTGCAGGTTTAAGGGTGATGAACCTACATGAATAGTTGCGGAGTAGTACACCACTCGCATATATTGAGAGTAGTACACCGATAGTAGATTTGTTCTGCAATCCAATCTTGAGGAGTTACCTCATGTTTAGTGGCAGTTACGTGGTGAAGACATTATGTTCATAGATAGCCTAGCAAGCCGGGTACATGCAAGGCGAATTCGGAATGAGATGGATATTAGGGATCCCCATGACCCCAGAAGGTGTACGAATTGTCATCAGCCCGGGCACAATCGCAGGAGTTGCCATTTGCGATAACAATGATTTGTCTTTTTTATTATATTGTTTATGTACTTGTATTGTAAGTGAATGTAGTTGTTTATTCATTTTTCAAAAATTTTGTATTGTTAGTAATTACAGAGATATGACCTTTAATGTTTGTATATGACTTTTAAAATGTATGAAAATAAATTCACTCTTTCCATATCACTTTGTTAGGTATGAATGACTTGCCGCGCGAGCTTGTTCATCCTAAACCATATATAGATGATATAATATCACCTACGGCGCCGCATAGGGCTAGATCTATTTTTGATGGTCTTATTGATGATTCCATACTACAGGTTAAGCGTTGTGATGGGACATTTTGGAAGACCCATACCAGATCGCGTATGGCATTATATTTGTTTAGCAAGTTTTGAGGGTATCGCATCTTTAGGATGTATTTCAATGGATCATGCTTTGATCACTAGTCTTGTCGAGCGATAGCAACTTGAGACACATTCATTTTATTTGCTTGTTAGAAAGGCAACCATCACACTATAGGACATAGAGGTACTTCAGGGTTTACATGTTAATGGACTACCTGTATAATACGACGGGTAGAGACATTACTCGTACTGCAGATAATTGGGACTAGTTATGTTTTGAGTTATTGGGATTTATTCCTACGAGATCAGATATTGATAGAGGTCGTTTGGGATGTTTGTCTGCGGCATTAGATCGTCCCCTCCCCGGTGATGCGACTGATGACATGTGTCGGTAGATGGCACGTATATATTTACTTGTACTTATTGGAGGCCTTTTATTTTCAGACAATTCAGGCAACAAAGTGCCATTATTGTATCTATTCATGCTTCGGAACTTGGAAACTGTGGGACATTATAGTTGGAAATCAGCAGTTTTAGGCACACTGTATCGCTGCATGTGTGTGCTACCTCACCTATCGCTAGAAATATCTGCGGACCAATGCTATTACTATTGGTATATTTCAATACTTTACATTCATTTATTTTATACTTCCTTCACAATTTATAGAATACATACTAATTGATAATTACAGTTATGGGCTTGGGAGCGCATGCCGACTCTACGGCCTAATCGGTTAGTGCCCGCACAGCAGCATCATGGAGTATATGGATCTCGATATATATCTTGTTAAACTCTTTAATTAAACATGTTTATAGTAGACTTGATATTTATTAATTTTTATTCAATGTGGGATGTTGGATTTGATCTGCGCAATGCTCCTAGGCATATCTTATCTGTATTTCGAGATCAGCTATATAGTTTGCTACCCAATGAGGTATATCCATCTATTATATTTCTTTTATACTTTCTCTTCGTCATATTTTGTTTATTTACTTACTTTTTTGTCGAATTGGTTGGTATTAGTTTATATGACAGCCATATGCTGATGAGGTACTTGATATATTTCCGCATTATTGCACTTCTGGTCGTGATATATGGCATGCAGTTACTTATTTGATATGTTGGGAGATCGTGGAATGTTACCTTCCTCATCGGGTTATGCAACAATTCAGGCTGCACCAACTCATACCAGATCAGAAATTGATTGAGAATCAAGTTACACTTCATTTGATAGACCGTCTTCGTGGTCGGACAAACAATGATTGGGAGTTGACTCACCGAGCTTATAAAGACATTTGGGGGACAAGAAGGGACGCAGTTGAGATAGGTCTCCCATGTGCTGATACTACACATGCATCACATGAGTATATGTAGTGGTACCGATCGAGGACGGTGGTCTACATCCAATCCGAGTCATCGCCCTACTTTTCCAGAGGGGTACCACAACGATTGGGCGTGTGTAGATTATCTAGTAAGCAGTTATTCATTTTGTTACTCTTTTTATTTTTAAATGACTCAATTAGTAATACTAATTTTAACTTTTATGGTAGATGAACTCCATGGTTAGATTGTACTATATGTCTTTGGACCACCTGACAGAGGACGATGATCCGAACACCAGTACTTGGGCACAAACCAGACATTTCGCTTTTGAGTCACTACATGTAGTAGGCGAATCAAGTCGTCTTGGTTCGACCTCCGTCAGTTCTTGATTATATTCGATATCCACACCAGACACAGGATCCACATCTTATAGAGGAGTAGATCGAGTTTCGCGGCGAGAGGGCAACACGGTGGTGGTCGTCGCTGTCGTCGAGTACCATCACGTCGGCCCCATGCAGATGTTGGATCCCCTCATGTTAATATGCAATTCGAGGGTGACACTTCATAGATACTTTCGCCAATGCGCACTCCGGTAGGACCATCAACTTTTGGACCGTCTCTAATGTTCCAAATCCAGATCATACTGGTCCCCATGTTTCCAATGAAGAACATGAACATGAACAAAACATAGTTTCACAGTCGTAGATTGCTCGCCCTACTCAAGAACGAGCCACATCACAATTTTATATCCGTCGGTCAAAAAGGGTTCCTAAACCTAGAGAGTGTGGTACAAGCTGGAAATTTGGGGATCATAGAAATTGACATGTTTTATTACTTTTGGCAATCATATGCGATTGATATTTATTATTTGTATATTGTTGTTTACACTTTTCGGGTGTTTTTTATATTATTTTTGGGTTTTTATTTCTATTTTTTGGCCCTTGTGGAGGCTTTTAATAATGTTTTTTGTCCTTATTGGATATGGTTGTTGGCAGGGAGAATGTTCATAAATAAGGGAGATTATGTCAAAATTTTATAAAAAAAATGATAAATTAATAAATTTGCTTTCTATTTAGATTTCATTCATATTATATTTCCTTAAATTTAGAGTTTATGGTTTTAAAATAACGGTTTATTGGTCTATATATGGTAAGTGTTTAAAATTTAGCGTTAAGGGTATTTTAAATAACAAAAAATTGTCCATGGCCAAACATTTAACACCTCACATTCGTTGAATATTTTTTTCAGAAAAAAAAAAAAAAAAAAATCCTCCATGACGTCACATTCAACGAATGCGAGGTCAAGGATTTAAAAAAAAAAATGCTTTGACCTCGCATTTACCAAATGCGAGGTCATGCAAATTTTTTCCACCTTGACGGAAACCCCATTTCAAATCAATATCGAAAAAGAAAGATTTTGAAGACAAGCACAATTTCAGAAATTACTCTACAAGTTTAAAATTTTAAAAAAATTAATTAGAAATATATATAAAAAATTCAACGGACAAAGGTCGTAGGTAAGATAGAATATAAATTAGAGATTCTGTCATACACCCGTTAAAGCCTTGTACCATTCTAGAATCTACAAGCCTTTATGCAAGCAAAAATAGTGCTAAAAGCCATGGTTTGTAGCAGAATTTCCAACATGTTAAAACCTAACAACACTCGAGCGCATTTGTATAACAATTAGCCCCGGATGATAAGGCCACAATGAAAGAGTCCCATTGACAGGATATTATGCTGCACAGAGCTTGCAAATTTCTGCTATAGCTTGTGTTATTTCGGTAGAATATACACAATGTAGGGTTGTACAGACAAAACGTTACTCTTGTCAATCAATAACAGCATATAACTCAAACTAAATGAGATCATCTCAAAATTTAGAAAGAATTGTTTATAATTGCACCCATTATTTTATGTACAGTCTTGCTTGGATATATACTCTAGTTGGCAGTAGTACCACAAAACTAGCATTAATGTTATTTTGGTCACAAGTCTCCACAGTACTTTAAATTCTATAGTCAACTATACTTCGAATAAGAAATGAGGCTCGTTCAAAGCCACTTTAAAAGCTTAAAATGCATGGAAGTCAAATTTCACAGAGGCCGCAATAAGGGGTAATCTTCAAGCAACTCTCGCTCTGATAATGCATCTTCTTCATTTTGGGGAGTCCATAAAACCTCAACAGCCTGCAAGGAGAGCATTATTAGTAGGACGTGCCAGAAACAAAAAATCCAGAGCCTAAATTTGGAAACACAAACTTTCTTACCAGAGTTTTACTTGAAGGAATAGAGGCAAGCTTTTGCAATGCTTCCTTCAAGTCTAAGCTACTATTGATGGTAGGCAGCTTATGTACGCCTTCAGCAGCCACCAATATTGTAACCTATGCAGTAGGAATCCAAAATTAAGGCCACAAGGAAACGTATTCACTCTATTAAAAGACTGTAATTCTACATAAACTTCTACTTCATGGTGGAAAGAACAGCTGTCAGTAGAAAAATAAAAGGAAGTTAAACACCACATTTTAAAGACTAACAATTAAATGTCATCAAGTGTTCCGGTGGTTAGCTACAAACAAACCAAGTCTTTTTTGGTCTTCCTCTACCCTACTTATGTTAGACTACTCTCTCTAAAATCTACTCACCTGACAGCCGCTTCTACTGGTCATCTTAACACATGACCTAATTACCTTAAACGTGTTTTTCTCATCTTCTCATCAATAGATACTACTCCAATTTTCTAACGAATATACTCATTCCATATCTTGTCCATCCAAGCGTACCCACACATCCATCTTAACATTCACATTTTTGCTACTCTTATCTTTTGCTCATGTGTGTGATTCACTGGTCAACACTCAGACTCATAGAGCATTGCTAGCCTAATTGCCGTTCTATAGAATTTACCCTTACGTCGTAAAGGAATTCTGCGATCACATAATATTCCCGATGTCATTCTCCATTTAGTCCATCCCGCGTGTATCCGATGTGTAACACGATCTCGATCTATACCACAACCACTCTGAAAAACTGATCCTAAATACTTCAAATTTTCACTTATGGATATCTATTGATTTTCGATACAAACCCCTATTCCATTCCTACGTGCACCCTTGCTAAATTTAAATTTCATAGTTCCGGTGTTTAGCTAATTAAAAAAAAAATGTCATCAAGTACGCTGATCTTATAAAAATATCCAAATATAACTGTAATGCTCCCAAAACAAAAAAAGAGGAAATTCATTGCACCATACATATCAGTTCGGCTTCAGTAAAGTTGAACTACAAAACTTCATTCCATGTTTATACAACTTGAACCAACTTGCGGAAGTACAGCCATCATGTAAAAGCAACATTTCTTTCTGAACATGCGAAAGCTGGCAATTTCGTGATGATTCAGTTCACATCACAAATTGAGTTGAAGAAGATACAGTTGACTCTACTTAGCTTTCTGTTTTTAGTATTTAAGAATAATTTATATTGGTCATGAAACTAATGTGAAGAATAAAGGATGAACACAGGCTCTTCTCTGGGCAAAATCAATGACTCTTTGCACTGCATGGAACTATTGCAAATAAAATAGTCAGAACACATCATAGTGATATTATGAGTATGCTGTTCAGCAATGACTCCTATTCTTTTCATTTCATTGGTAAACTGGAAATCCCGAGGCCCAGCAACTATTAGTAGAGTGCCACAAATATATAGGTACCCAGAACAGAAATAAGTCAAATACTGACCAACTGAATACTCTAAAATAAGTATCTGGGACCTATATGAATCTTGATAATATAAATTTTCCATTTGCCAGAACCATTTCAAATAAACAAATCAGAAGAACTGTAAGTAATTCATACCACTATGTACTCATTACTAAATCCGGTTGCTCTCTGGCTTGTTGAACTTCGCTTTTTTATGTTATTTACATTGACAAGTGTCTCCTCATCAAACTTGCCGCGTTCTTCAATAGAAAGCTGATTGAATCGTTTTTCCCCTTCATCCATGCCCCTCTTTTGAGATAACATCAGCCTGCATTACATAAACAAACAAACAAACAATCAGCCTGCATTACATGCAGCAGTTAAAACCCAATGACTTCAAATTAATTAAAGAAATCAAAGACATTACTTATGATAAGTATTTGATCAAGAAAATCAGCAGTAATAGAATACAGTTTGCACAAGATGAAATTGTGGACCAAAATGAAATCAAAATGTCCAAGCATGACACGTTAAGTGCTCAAAAAAGAAAAAGAATGCAGAAGAAAATAAAAGAAATAAACCTAAGCCAAGCGTAAGGATACATCCAGGCAAGCATGTTATGATGGGGAAATTGTCGTGCACAGAACCCCACATAGCCCACAGCAGTATCTTGGTAATTATAAGCAAAAGACTACTTAATTAGGTATTTGTCCTTGCCAAATGAATATCCCAAGTTAATTACACATCGGAACCAAAACTCACACCAAAACATTTTGAAATTTTCTTTTTATCTCATATGGAACAACTTAAGAGTCTCAGGATATCTCTTATACTAATCACCTTCCTTCATGTATTTGATATTGTCCTGCAGATTATTACAGGCCCAACCATGGCTCATGAGACTGATCAGGTACCATTCTATAAAACCTTGAGCACAACAGGCCTGTCGGCACAACTTGAACGATGCAGCCCTAAGACTTATATTGGCTTCATACCTGCTTAAAAAATACAGCCCTAAGACTTATATTGTCTTCATACCTGCTTAAAAAATATAAACATCTGAAGTTGATGAAAGCATAGGCTCACACTTATCACCAAATCTAAGCAATCCAATGATCTCAGTTCTCCCCCATCTAAGACTTAATATCCACAAAGTAGTGCACCACAGATGATGGCAGGGACAGCTCTCATAACATTCTATTGTGCTACTACTGCTACAAATCCACTTGGCCAACTGGTGCAATCAAAGCCATAGAACCAACAAGGACAACTTAATTTCATATCTAATCTTGCTTTCCCAAATAAATATCTTTAACTGCATGCAAGCCCTAAGTCTCATGACACTTATGATCATTCCAAACAAACTCATGTCCCATGTGGGACAACTTAGGGTCTTATAGGCATCATTCCAAACCATTTTCTCCTCTATAAAGATCTTTTATTTGTTAAGTAAATCTTTCATCGGCATAAATGCCCATTTAGCTTTGCACAGATTTCCTCTGTCTCCTATACACAAGTCAAATAAAATTAAACATGAAATACAGAAGATGATACCTATCTACGTCTAGACTATGACACCAATACCATAGTGTAGTTATGTGCACCTATCCACAACAAATATCACATATTGTAGAATCAATCTTAAGCAGAACTCAACCATCCAAAGACTTAAAAACTGTCTTGTTAGAACCATTAAAAATTTGTAAGGATGGACATGTGTCTTCAAGCACTCAACTCCATACTGCCCAGAGTATTCAGAGGCACAGTTTTCAAAAGAGAAAACAAAACCAAAAGGTTGAAAAAACAAAATTAAAACGAAATGAGAAGTACGGGCATATTTCTAGTAAGGCCATAGTTGGAAGAAAGGATCTGTTCTGTTATGTAACTTTTATAATTCTTTAGCGAGAGTACTCTTTCTGCAAAGCAGGAGTAATTGTGGACTGTTTAGGAGGATAAAAAATTCAATTGTCGAAGGGACAGCAAGAATATTATATTTAGTGGAGCATTACCCCTGAGATGCTTCCACCAATAATAAGTACTAAACTACTAGAGAGTAAGAGGAAGATATTCACAGGTCACAGAACTTGACAGCAACAGTAAAGTTGGTCCATTATGATCAGAAAGTTTCACAAGTTTAATTTACAGACATTCTCCTTACTTGAAACAGTGGGTAAAGCTGCACAGATCTAAACATTGCTAATCCCATATCGCACTAAAATCACAGAGATGGAGAGAGAGAGAGAGAGATGCTTTTGCACAAAACCATATATTAATATCCATGTGAAGTGTTTCATAATTATACATAGGCTATAGAATGACTGAAAACAAACTAAACCTTAGCTCATTTGTTCCACCAATGGCAGTGGCAAAATAAACCTAAAGGCAAGTTCCGAAAACAACAGAACAAACGATGCAGCAAAAATCAACAACTAACTCAAACACTGGTCTTATGATTTCCGTTTCTCTCTCTCTTTTGCCAATAATAAGTACATTAGTATGCATTACAGTCTTCAAGCGAAAGCTACAAATATATCAATGCAACCATGGTGTATGAACCCCAAAATCATCAAAATGCAATCCAAAAACAGGTTATATCAAGAAAAAATTTTCTACTATCAAAGAATCAAAATCAGAGTCCATATATCAAGTTATCAACGGAACCATGGTGTATGACTCCCCAAATCATCAAAATGCAATCCAGCCAAAGGCCGTATCAAGTAAATTCTTCTACCATCAGAGGACCAAAATCAGAGTGCACCTAATGCAGACACATGCCAAGGTAGAACAGTTTGAAGTTTCAATAGTCCAAGAGACAAGATTGTATTTAACATACAGATGAGTAAGCAGAGATGTGCAATAATCAGGATGCCGCAGCAAAGCTAGTGTTGTCTCTGCAACAAAAAGGGCAAGTAATGAGGACTTGTTTAAGTCATAGAAGACTATTATTCGAAATCCAGGTAGAATAGTATTATTTCTACAAGTTGAAATCTTCACTAGACTATTTAGCACAGGTGCTTAATTTATATCTCTTCTTATTCTTTTTAAATTAATTATTTGGAATAACATTCTTTGAACTCAAAGGCTTCTCTAAGCCATTTCCCTTTGTTTTCATGTTGAGAAACAAGTGAAACAACAGAAAAGCCAGTCTTAACATCAATTATTCTCCCCTCCTCAATCCCAACAAAGACCAAGATTGCAGCAAAAACTTCATCCAACAGATTGACACTTCCAACTTGAGAACTAACATAGAAAATTAATTCTACAACAGAAAACTTTAGGAGAACAGTGTTAAAGTATGGCTCAGCAAATGAATATCTATGATTTCAATGAGCAAAACTACTAACTACAGGATAGTGACACATACAGAAGTCATGTAAAACTTGGAATCCATCTCTGGGTTTACAATATTAACAATGAAGTTCTCAGACAGCTTGCTATACTAAGAAGTTAAAAGAGATTAGAGGAACTTAATTAAAGCTCTACAGCTTTTAGAATATGTAGAGTGTTTTATAGGTGAAATTAAACTTGGGACATACAATGAATATGGATCATCACTTTTTACCATCTCAGCATATATCAGATGCAACAAAAATCTTGCTTGGAAAAAATTTACTTCCAGTTTTGTTTTGTATTTACCTTAAATGATACCAATTGTTCTAAAGGTACCTTAATTATACTATCATCCAAAACTTGAAAACCTTTTTCTGACATGTCTAAAATGCACAACTGTAATCTACTTTGTGTTCAGTACATTTACTATTTTGGTTCACTTCAAGGAAAACCGAAAAACAGATAACATATACTTAGAAATTGGGAATCTTTACCAGTCAATACATAGCTTAAACCCTCTGGGCTGGATGTATCTATTGCAGTTTCAGCAATTCGGTCAAGATCTCTTTGCAGTGTTCTCCCCAAACCCAACAAGCCAACCTTCAGGAAAACAAAATAAGAGACTGTGTAACAAGCTGCAAGAAATACTACAAAAATATATATAAAAAAAAAAGGAATTTATGAAAAGTAGAATAGCAATATGGTCTGTAATCTGGTATAAAGAAATGATCCGCTAGCATGCATTGAGATGCATGGCATAAAGAAGATCATCAAGAAAGTGTAGTCATTTTTGCACCTAGGCAGATTTCTAGTGATTTTCACAGCTTTAACAGAATTCCTTGTTAAACTTATCCTCCATAATTGGGCCGGAGCTGTCCATTCTTAGGCCTATGGTTCATTTTACACCTAACTTCATCTTCTGATGCTGCAAATACGAAAGCTAAAAGAAAACCATATGAAACTTCTAAGAAAATGAATTGTTGTCTATGATTTCCTTTCTTAGTTTGGCTGGTCCTCTTATTCCATTCTTGTCGTCTTACATATTAATGGAATTTCATGCAGGTGTTCTTTTTGCTAATTCTGGGTTGGAAACTAGTGACATCCTGCTTAATTGCAGTTTAGAGCATGGAAAACTAGTCATGCCACACAGAGAGAGAGAGAGAGATGGGGGCTTGCCTCAAGGTTTTAGATACTTTATCAGAACATGCCACAAACTATTACAAACTTAAGAAGATACGAGGTTATTAGGAAGAACATGGGGTAGTAATTTAATGGAAGGGAACATCGGACTCCAAGTGGAGCTAAATCCCACAGGATTATAGTTATAGCCTTTCTGCACTGCAGCAGATTCTGGTTGCAGCTGATGACAGCAAAACAAGGGTGGTTGATAGAGATGATCTTTTTGGCAGAATGAAATTTGAGAAACAAAAGATTCCAAATCTTCTAAAAAATTGGGAAATCTTTAATGATTAAGGCATGTGGAGGTTAAAAAGAAACAAACTTCAGCACCTCAACTCCGATCTATTCACAGGAAAAACCAATTGTCAACTTTGTTACCTGGAAACAACTCAAATTTCTTTAACTAAGGTCTATGTAATGTCACATAAAACATATTCTTTTGTGTAAGCACTTGAGTAAACTCACTGTTTTTAAGGCATAGTTGGATGTCGCTGGAGACTTTACTTGAGGACTTCAGTGACCTTCAAGGCATTTATGACTTATGCACTCAGAACGGTAAAATTTGCTCCAAATTAGTTAAATGTTTTGAACTATGAATCTAAAGCCACAATATTCATCAGTGCTAACCCCTATCTCTTACATATTTCAACCATCATTTAGACTGTGAAACCTAGTCTCTCAAAACATCACTGCCCCTCATTTTTCCATTTAGATTTCATTTCAGCTCTCTGAGCCATGTAATGTTAAACCATACATTATCTCAACCTCGAAAATTGAATCACAGAATCTAAGATATGCTATTCATAACCAGAATTAGATTCTCCTTCAGCATTCCCTATCCCTCTTCTTCCTTCCCACCCTCCCCTTGTCAGAATTGTTTTCTTTTCCAAAAAAACCACATAAACCAATTCAAGAAAGGATTATCTGTCAATTACAACTTCCAATTACGACCTACCAAACTCAACAGTATCCAAACAAAGTCAACAAATAATGAATTACACCCATTCAAAGTACTATACCTGCAGCTTGAGAACACTAGTCCTCCCAGTGGCAGTGAGCACACCACCATCAGACCGGTCCGACAAGAACCCTGAAACCAATACAAAAGCGGCAAACCCCACCATAATCAAGAAAAAACTCGAACCAACGCCAACTGCAGGCCCTACATAAACACCACCACCACCAAATCCAAATGGCGAGGGAGCATAATAAGGCACAGAGTATGAAAAACTCGATCCCCCTGACGTCCTAGGCACAGAATAACTCCTTGAAGACGACGAAGACCGGGACGAAGAAAATGACTTTCCACCAACTCTCCCACCTGAGGCAGCCAATGCTGAATTGGGATCATACATTAACAACAATCCCACAAGAACAGCAGCCCCAAATGCGGGCTTTTGCAGTGTTTTGATGGCTTTAAAGATGATTTTAGCAAATTTTTCAAAAGGGTTTTCTTGGATTTCCTCTGTTCTCTTGAAGATATCATCATTGCCATCGGTATTGTTGATACTGTTTCTAGAATTGTTGGAGAAGAAGCATTTGAGGCTACTATGTCTAGAGGGTTTATTGAGATTAAGCTTGAATGTTGGTGGGAATTTGGGGGAATGAAACAAGGGTTTAAAGGGATTTGGGGAGGGTAAGAAAGGGTTCCATTTGAGGTTTGATTCAACCAGGAAAAGGGTGGGTTTTGATGTGGTTATTGTGGCCATAAAAGGATGAGAATTGAAGGTAATGAACTCAATTGAATTGAATTGAGGGGCGTAGGGAAATATGTATTTGACGGTTACGAGAGAGAGAGAGAGAGAGGTGGTGAAGAATGTGGTATTGAGATATTTTTTTGGGTGAGAGCTGGGAGGGAAGAGACGGTAGAGTTTTAATGGAAACCAGAAATTGGAAATCTGGGAGTGGGCCAAAGGTTGGTGACATGTACGGGTGAGTTGTGGCCAAACATCGAACATGTGTGTGTACATTGACGAGCACAATTGCACAAACCTAATCTAAAATCTCTTGGGTGCCTTTCATTTTTGGGGGCGGGGGAAATCATTTTGATATCTTATTTTGAAGTGTGTCCTTAGTCTTTCGGTATTAAAACAAGATAATTTAATTATTCATTTTTACTAAAAAAAATGATAAGGGAAGACTTAACTTAAATTATAAAAACAATACAAGATTTTCGAGTCAAATTAATGATTCACAAGCTTTCGAATGAACTTTAAATCACAAATTACATGCGTGTTGACTATTTCGATCACACACTGAAAAGAAAGTATATCCACAATCTAAGCACCACTTGATGAATATTTTATTATATATTTAAAACTTGATAACATGAAGACAAGAATTCAATCAAGGAACAAGCTTCCTTCATTACAATATTAAAAGCTTTTGTCTAGAAAGACTCAACTTTTGGAGAACAAATTATTTAGTAATTTTTCCACTAAAAGTCAAAGACCTTTTTGTTGGCTGTTAATTAATCAAGTTTTTTTTTTATTTTATAAACAAGTATTGAAGAGTGTTAAATTATTTTGATATTTTTTTTTTTTTATCTAACCACACTAACTAAAAAATGAGTAGAGTAGGAGGTGTGAATATGTGGGAATTGTAAACTATTTTACAACTCCCACTATTCTTTCCATTTTTTAATTGGTTTGGACCCATCATAGCGGACCAATTCAATATCTCCCACTTGCATATGATGAGTTACAGAAATTTGACATAAACTCACACTTTTCAGGTTACATAAACCTAACAGGTTATACAAAGCTAATGGATTACATAAAGCCGAATAGGTTACACAAATCTTGTTTGCTACACAGAGTCAATAACTAACATAAACTCTTAAGGTTACATAAACCTAGCTACTTATACAAATCCTACAGGTTACATAAATCCAAATTGTTACGCAAACCTAGTTTATCTAGTCCCAAGTACAAATTTCTTTCTTTAATCAAGTTCATACAAGTGAAATAGACCGTGCGACCAATATACCACGAAAATTAAAAGCACTTAACTATATATGTGTTAGGAGTATATAGTTCTCTTTGTATGTAGAGTTGGTGTGTAATATCTTAGAACCGTTCAGTCACATTTAAGTATATCTTTAGATCTCAATTGTTCATTCTTGAACTTACTTTTGTATTTGTAATTGAATTTTCACTAAGAAAATGTAATTGGTTGACTAATAAATACAAAATAAATATGACATATGATTGTCTTCCCTTCTCCTTAATTCCTTCCATTCTAATTTAACTATTTTTTCTAGAATACTCACATATAGATCGCATTATTCATGGTCATCAAAACTATTCTAAGATAAAAAACATTAAATTAAAATTTTCAGAATCAATGTGAAGGTCTCTAAGGGTATTGAATGTGAGATTACTTTTAATTTCACGGGTCTCAAACAACTTTAAAGTCGAAAGGTAGATAAATCCTTAAGTTACCCTTGTAGTCGAAAAATATACATGTTGTATGAAAAACATGTTACAATATTTATCTCATTTCCCATAGAGTGTGTGTCCTTTTAAATATCGTACAAGTGATAGTTTTGACACATACTGTGTTAAACTTTGAATCCTCATCTCTACTTTTCCATACAGGACCTGATTCCACTTGGCATTGGATTGAATATGAACTCATCATTTTCGATCGCTTTTGATCTCAGCTTGATACTTATATCAAGGCAACATATATTTTAAGTTAGATTTTCAAAACATTTCTATTTCCTAACTTAAAACCATCTTACCTCTATAAAACCTCAATTGTATATATACGATCACTCATGTGAAAGGGCTAGTCTCTAATCCATCTGACGTACTCATTCTATAATATTAATTGCTAGCATTCATTTGGAAAAAATTTTATTACAAAAGGTATTAGCCAATACATTAAATCTTTTTAATCCTAAAGATTTTGTATGTTTCTTAAACTACATCTCTAGGAATACCTTTGGTGAATGGATCTGCTAACATCTTGTGTACCGAGATATATTCCATGCTTAACTTCTTCTGCGCAACCATGTCACTTACGAAATTGAACCTTGTGTCAATATACTTGGTCTTCGCACAATATTTGGAATCCTTTGTATGAGCAATGGTAGCTTCGCTGTCACTATAAACCATAATAGGTTTATCATTAGGTTCAGTTGTTGAACCCCAGTTATGATAATCATGTTTTGATGATGACCAAATCGCCCTAATAGTTTGAAAATAAGTGTGCAGAAAAATAGGGAGTTTCGGACGTAAATGATTGTCTGAACACAACCAAGAAATCAACCAGTAAATCTCTACGGACATTGATGATTGTCCGAAAGGAAGACAATTTGGACGATGATAATCGTCAGACACAAAGGACTTGAAGCCTCGGACTAAGTATAGCGTCCGATCATCCTTCCAGAAGACATTGCATGGCCGGACCCAGGTTCGGACGCATCCTCGGATGCTAATGGACGTCTGAACGAATACCCTCAGAGACCGGACGTAGAGGCCATGCATTGGACGTTCGAAAGGTCCAGCGGCTAGTTTATTCGGACACACACTCACAGCATCGGCCGTCCGAAAGACCAAATGGCTAGTTTCTCAAGAAACAGAAAATAGCCATTAGAGAGCTGTTGGAAGCAATTTTTGGGATTCTATAAATATCCCCAAGTCTGTAAATGTAAAAAATAGAGAGTAGAACTACTGCATTCAATATAAACACTTGTAAGAGCTACTTGGGAAGAAATAGGCTAAAACATTGTGGGTTGTATTGGTTTGAGTAGTGTAGTTCTTGGCTCAACTAGAGAGAATTAGTGTGAGCAAGAGTAGACTAGTGAGTGATCTTCAAGTGTAAGAGTGGAGGGATAACAGTGTACAAAAGTATGGTTGTTGTGTAAAACCCTTTGACTCAACTAGAAGGACTTAGTTAGTGCAAAGGTGAGCCTACTTTGTGTACAAGAAGGTTATTGCCTCACATATCTTTGAAGAGGCACTACTAGTGAAAATACTCCAAGCTTGAGAAGCTTGGGAGTTTGGTTGATACTCTCTATCTCTATCTTTATATTTGTTCTTTAAGTTTTAATTGTTGAATATTTATTATATTCATCTGTACTTAAGTGTTTATTTGTTGTATTTCCATTAAGCACATTAAAAAGTTTTTGTTTTTGAAACAACCTAATTCACTCCCCTCTTAGGTTGCTTTTTGAGGCCAACATCAGTAACACTAAAGGATGGAGAAATCTTTTAAGCCACACAACTTCTTGGACAGTTGCTGAAAATGCTTCAAATTCAGCCTCCATTGTGGATAGAACAATACAAGATTGTTTCTTACTACATCAAGTAATGGAACCATTACCTAGTAAGAAAACATAGCTAGAGGTAGATTTTCTTTCATCTAAATCACCTTCCTAGTCTACATAAAAAAAACTCTTAAATGCAAATCCTGGTCTTGGTAACAGATACCATCGTCCATAGTTCCTTTACCAAGATAAGATATCTCAAAATTCTCTTGATAGCTCTTCAGTGTGCTTCATTTGGATTGGATTGATATCTATTTACTATTCCCACAGCATGGGAAAGATCCAGTCTGGTGCATAACACAACATACATTAAAATTCTAGTTACATTGGCATAAGGTACATTTTCCATTTTCTTCTTTTCTTCTCGAGTTTTAGGACACATTTCTTTACTCATTATCTCCTCTAGCCATAGGAGTATCTATTGGTTACATTTTTCATATGAAAACCTTCTAGGACCTTTTTGATATGTTGTTCTAGGAAAAGAAACAATAACCTTTTAAAATGGTCCTATTGTATCTTAACACCTAAGATATAGCTAGCTTCACTCATATCTTTTATTTGGAAATTGGGGGACAACCATTTCTTAATGGTTAATAAATAATCTTTATCATTTGTAGACAGTAATATGTCATCTATGTAAAGTGTTAAGATTACAAATTTATTGCTAAATCTCTTGACATATGCAAAATGGTCTCTGTCATCCATCATTTCAAAATGATTGGACATCATGGTTTCATAAAACCTTAGGTACCATTGTCTAGAAGATTGTTTGAGGCCATATATTGATTTATTCAATTTGTAAACTTTGTGCTCTTGGCCTTTTACAACAAACCCATTTGGTTGTTTCATACAAATTGCTTCTTCTAGTCTTCCATTGAGAAAGGTTGTCATTACATCCATTTGATACAGTTCCAAGTCTACACTTGAAACAATGACTAGTATAACGCAAATCCAAGCAAATCTAACAATAGGAGAGAAAGTCTCATCATAGTCTATACCTTCCTTTTGAGTATATCCTTTAACTATCAGACAAACCTTGTATCTCTCTATTGACCCATCTACATTTCGTTTAATAGTGATAACCCATTTGGTCCCAGTAGCCTTGCATCCTTTTGGAAGATTAATCAATGTCCAAGCTTGAATTTCCTTCATCGATTCCATCTCATCTTCCAATGCTTTTCTCTATTCATCCTTATTGTGGAGATGATAGAGCTTCCTCTATCATTTTTGGTTCATCAGTATCTTGTAGGATGGCCACTAATGCCTTTCCGTCGATCTCAAATAGTCGGTGTGGTACAAGACCTTGACTACTATATCGCGGTTGAGATTCATGTGGTATTAAACCATTTACTCTAAAGCCACTCCCGCTTGGATCAAGAGACTCAAGAATATTCCTTTGACTATTTCCTTATTGACTAGAACCAATCAAGTCATCTTCTTAATCTTGTATTTCAAATAAAGTGAGATTTTGATCAACGTCAACTTTCTTTAGAAATTGATTTTCCAAGAACACCATATCACGTGATTGAATTCTGTAACACTCCCATTTTGTTTTCACATATGAAAACATGACCTTTAGAGTGCTCTAAGTATGTTATGAAAATACTCTTTTTACACCTAGGTTCAAGTTTTCCATACTTATGGGAAGAATCATGAACGTACGCAGCACAGCTCCGAGGCTTTAGATTACTCAAATCATTGGCTTGCATCCAATCCATAATTTGTACAGAAAAAAAAGGTATTGATTTGGAGAAAACTCAGTAGCACATAGACTGTCACGCCCCAAAAACGGGACCGTAACACGCCGCGCTAATGGCACACCGGTCCAAAGCGCAAGGCACAAACGAACAGAGCAACAAACTTAACCACAATGTAATAGAACCATCAAACCATTTCTTAACTATAAAACCGAATATTTCATTTTACACAAAAATACGAATTACAAAATTTCTTCTTAGTACAAAAGATGCTACAACAAAAACAAAGTTCATAAATACAAAACCTATCTAATACACTACATCTAGATCCAAATAAGAGACAGGTGAAACCCAGTATTTTAGCCAAGTGTTTCGATACAAAGAAAACATAAAGATAATAACATTTGCGAAAACCATAGTCATAAAGCAGTTTCTAAAATGTCTCATGCCATTTAAACGTCAATAAACCATAATCATAAGTAGTTTCTAAAATGTATCATGCCATTAAAACGTCAGGCATATCCAAAACATAGCCAAAAAGATACAAACATTACAAAACATCGTATGCTTTTCCAAAACATAGCCAAAAAGATCCAATCATTTCAAAATATAGTATGCTAAAGCATAGCTAACAAATCCAAGTACAGTTTCAATCCGGAATTTAATAAAATAGCATGAGTATCTTTTAGCATGAGTATCTTTTAGCATGAGCATCTTTTAGGCTCCAAGGTATAACCTGTGAATGTGATGAACTATTTGCTGAGGGGTACCTTGGAGCCTAAGATTTAAGCATAGTCACTTATGCCACTTGCACTTTGTTTAACAACTTTCGAACATATGAGCCAAAACAGTCATAAAATGCTTTCATTTCAAAAGAGTTTGCAAACATATCAATTGATTAACATAAAATAGCTTGGTCCCGATTTCATATATAATAATTCCAAAACTTGGTAAAAGTGCAGTTCCAAACATCATACACATTCTAAAATCCATTCAAACATATTTCGAAAGTCGTTAAACAAAATACACGTGGAAGAGAATCTATGTTACCCACAAATCCATCCAAACATATTTCGAAAGTTGTTAAACAAAGTGCAAGTGGAAGAGAATCTATGTTACCCACAAATCCATCCAAACATATTTCGAAAGTTGTTACAGGAAGTTCAACTTCTTCTACTAATTTAAATTACCCACCTGGGTGATTGTTGACCGCCTAACGAAGTCCGCCCATTTCTTACCGATGAAGGTGACGTAAATACCTATCAATCAGATATAAAGTTCGCAATAAGGAGATTGTCCGTTTGCAGAATGACTAGGGAAGCGAAAACGACGCGAAACGATCAGCCTTTACACCAATAGCTCTTTGGTCAAAAATGACCTGGTCACAAAGTCTGACCAAGTCATTTTTGATGTAAAGAGTGTGTCTCAAAACACATAGTTATTGTATAAGAATTCGTATTACAGCTTATTAGGAGATCTAGATGTGTATAAGAGACAGGTGTACTTGTAACTTCTTAAAAGTGTATTGATATAGTTATACTATTGCTCCGTTGCAATAAAATCCAATTCCAAGGTATTCAAGGGACCTTGGTTACAACCCAACTCAAAACAACATATTCAACCAACCAACAAAATCCATTTCCAAGGTATTCAAGGGACCTTGGTTACAACCCAACTCAAAACAACATATTCAACCAACCAACAAAATCCATAAACGGAAAGATTCACCGGAGCAATAGCCGGGACTATATCAATAGCATTCCACAACAATCCATACCCCATAACCACTACAATTAATTTCACTCTATTACAACATTAAAGCAACAACCTATGGGTGGAATTCCTCTTTACTATCAAACTGAAATTTTTACCGATTAGCCACACGCATGATTCAAACATGCTTCCTAACCATCCCACTACCAAGGAAACACTTAAAACCATCAAAAGATCATTAAAGATCCTTCAAACATAACCAATTATCCAAATTATCCTAGTTGCGCCAAACTTCCGCTTACTTACAAAATGAAGGGAATTCCATTCATAGGTTTGCTTCAAGTTGTAAATTCCTATCCAAACTAACCTTAAAACACTCTTAGAACATCATTATATGCATAGACATAAGCATTCATAGCATAACATTCTAGGCTCATATGGAAGACAAAACCCTAACTCATAATCTTAAAATTTGTAATCTAACCATGGAAAGTTGTTAAAAATCAACCCCAATCACTTCCCAACCTCCAAAACACTAAAAACAACCCATAACATACATAAATCACAACTTATAAGGCTGCAAAGAGGGTTTTAGTATCTCAGCCATAAATAATCCTACAAAACTTGAAATTAAAGCTTAAATCATAAAGCCCATAAGCCATAAATGCTAAAATACATAAAATCTTACCTTCCAAGTGATTTCTACTTGAAATCCAAGAAAATTTTTGAGGGAAAAATGGAGGAGAAGAGTCGGCCAGCAGCAAGGAAGAAATGAGGAAAAATAAAGCAAGAAGAAGGCTTAAAAAGAAATTCCAAAGTTGACCCAAATAGTGCCAAATTGACCAAATAGTCTCCAAGTTGACTATTTGACCCAAAAACTAATTTTTTTGCTACTAACTTAACATTTTTTTCTGAATAATCAGCCATCATACAACACTTACACACCACAATGCACTAATTACACTTAGTCCAATATTTGACCCGTTAACCCTAGTATTTGGGAAAGAACAAGACTATTAAAATACTGGGTTTCACATAGACAGTTAGTAAAAAAGCATCTCCCCAAAAAAGAGAGGCAAATTAGCTTCTACCATTGTTGACCTAACAATTTCAAGAAGGGTTCTATTCCTTCTCTCTGCAACACCATTTTATTGAGGAGATCCTGAGATTGTGTGTTGTAACTCTGTCCCCTTTTCATTGCATACTTTTTTGAACCAATCAGACAAATACTCATGTCCTCGGTCAGTTCTAAATGCTTTTATTTTCTCGTATTTTTGACTCAACCAGGTTCAAATTGTTTTTAAAGCACTCTAACACTTTAGATTTATGAGAAATTAAATAGACATAACCTAATCTCCTGTAATCATCAATAAATATGATAAAATATGTGGCACCATGTCTTGCCCTCACAATCATCAGACCATAGATATTAAAATGAACCAATTCCAAAGGAATTTGAGCTCTAATTGCTTTTTCAAATGGTTTTCTTGTCATTTTTCCTTTTAAGCAACTAATGCATGTAGGAAGATTAACTTTAATATATAATCCCAAAAGACCTTTTTTTGCTAATCTTTCTATTCTATGTTTCCCTATATATCCTAATCTCGAATGCCAAACATTCGCATCAATATTAATATTAGCATTACTAGAAGATGCCACTAGGAAAAACTATCATTATATTCCACATCTAAAATAATAAAATCTTCATTCCAGCAACCAAATCCATAACATATATGATCAAGAAATAATTCAACACAAGTATTCGAAAAAATTAATCATAAAAATATGTCTTAATAACTAAAGAGCTGAAACTAGATTTCGTCTAATGTTAGGAGCATACAAAACATCATATAGTAGAAGTACTCTTTCACCGTACAAAACAAATTTGCAGGCGCCAATTCCAAAAACTTCTTCTCTATCATTGTTCCCAACATGAACCTACTTGCTCCTACAAGTAACTCAGTGAAAATCTACATAACAATTTCTAAAATTTGTTATATGGTCTGTGACTAAATCCACAATCCACAAAGGAGAAGATTCTATTAGTAAAGCTATACTTTATACATAAGTAACATAGTTATGCATTGTTTGGGAATCTACCTTCTTCGGCTCAGAGTATTCATTTGTAAAATGTCCTTTCTTGTCACAGTTGAAGCACTTAAGTTTCGATTTGTCCTTCTTTTGGGATTTCTTTCCCTTTCCTTTTGAGACTGGCCGATTTATCTTAAATCAAATGCCTTATCCTTTGCCTTTCCCACCCTTGAACTTATGCTTGAAACCTTTGTTCTTTTTCAGGCTTGAACTGGCCACACAAGCCTCAGTTTCAGGTCAGGAAGATTCATTTCTATCTTCCTCCAATTCAAGATGACGTCTCGCGTCCTCAACATTCATAGTATTTGTGTTGTGGGTAAGGTGCACCTTCATGTGCTCCCAATGTGGGTAAGGAGCATATGACTGCCTAGACCTTTTTGTTCATCAATCAACTCATGACCAGCTTCCTTCAATTCGCTAATCATATTATAGGCCATCTCCCAGAGATATTGTCTCATATTGTTCTTTAGGTGCCTCTTGTAGGTGTCAAATCTAATAGTTAGCTTCCTTAACTTAGTCAAAATGTTCCAACAAATGTTTCTTTCAAAGCAACCCACATGTCTTTGGCCAAATGATACTTGCAGTAAGACCGCATGATGTCATTCTCCATGCTGCAGAGCAAGGAGATTCTTGTAACAGAGTTCTTTCTCTTCCAAGCAATATAAGCATCTTATTCCCTGCTGTGCTGGTGCTGTTACCCTACTAAGGCTTAGTCAAAACATCATCCAAGGTCTCTAAGACCCCTTGTTCCTCGAGGACATACTGGATCTTCATACTCCAGATTTCATAGTTGTCCTCGTTGAGCTTTTCACCCTTGTTAAGCTCAGCGAAAATATTCTTTGCAGCAGTTTCCATTTTTGTACGAGACAATTAATACATATAACTAATACCTTATGCACACATAAAATATTTGTAGTAATTTGTGATTAATAACTTGTAACAATCTTATGTGATGAAACTAGAAATAGATTCTAGGAGGAGAGAGAAAGTGGAATATCCGAGTTGCAAGTGTGTGTTTGAGTATCTGAATTTTGGATTGGATTCTGAATTGTGCATATCTTTTAGTAGCACTCAAACCCATTATTTATAGATTTACACGAGGAGGCTTAAGGCTATCTCTATGCTAGCTCAGCTGAAGCTGAATTACATAATTGCCCTTAATGAGGTTGCCACGTAGGCACTTCTAGAACAATCTAGGTAAGAAGCTATGTGTGTTACTAATCCACATCATCATTAGTCCCCTCGGCTTGGTGCTGAGCCTAGTGGATAGGGACCGAGCCAAAAATGACTGTTCGCAGTCCCCAACCGAAGACCAAAAGCAAGAGTGTTATACCGATCCGAGGTGAAGCCTTAGGAACAATTTCATAACCTCTGCCGATCCGAGGTCGTAACGATCCTTGGATCCTAGGCGAGTCGTACCTGTAGTATTAACTCTCAAGGGTGAATATCGTTTTCGTTGAGTCCCCATGCACTGATTTCGCATTTATTGCTCTGCATTATTCGCTCTGATTTTGCTACAGAATGCCTCGTTCTACGTGCCGTAACGCCAGTACCACGTCTCAATTTTCATGCAAAATGCCTCTATCTGCAAGCCGTAACGCTAGTACCACGTCTCGATTTTCACGCCAAAAAACCCTCGCCTTTCCCGCTTAAAGCCTTTTTACATTTCGAAACCATCAATTTTTCCCCCCAAAAACACAGAACATTCTGGAAGAAATTTCTCCTATTTATACCCCCATTCACCCCCAAATCTCTTTTCTTCTTCTTACTCACCTTCCCCTCACCCATTTTTACTCTATTTTTCCCAGAAACTTACGCTCCCTCCTTCTTCCTTTCTGCGCTCATCCTCTAGAGACTTACCCCAGAGACTTACATAACTTTTTCTTGCTTCACCCTCTGTCGATTTCCGACAGCCGCTTTACGCCACCATCGGACACCACTAGGAGCTCTTTCTTACACACAATCTGAAACTCCCACACGCTCTCAAAACTAAAGACTATGGCCGGTACGTTCACTCCCACTTCTCTTATTAGCACACCGGTTCCTCCTTCTCCGGTAAACGCCGTTGACAGGATGTTAAATCCTTTCGACGAAGCGCTTCTTGCAGCAGTGCCATTAAACTTTCCTCTCGATCAGCTCTTTTCCGAACCTCCACAAAATGACCATCCTAACCTTCAAACCCAAAGTATATCGAACTCCCTTGACCCCGAGGATATCAAAATCCTTAGGGATCGGTGCCATTTTCTGAAGAACGTGCACATAAAACTCTCGACCCCCGAGGACCGAGGCCATTTGCCCCCACCTGGTTACCTAACAGTCTACCAGGAACAACTCAAAGCGGGGCTAAGGCTCCCCATAGCCCCTCTCTTAGTCAACCTATTGAACCACTGGGATATTAGCATATCCCAGCTGACCCCAAAGACACTTCGGGTCATCGCTGACTTCACATTCTTATGTAGATTACACGATATCCCCCTTTCTAAAGAGTTAGACACATTTAGGATGATGCTGAAATTATCCCCTACAAAGAGATTTTTTTACATCTCCCCCCGAACTGTGGGCAAACAGCTCACTTCGGGTAACCCATCATCTATTTATGACTAAAAAAAGTCATTTTTCTTTGTCCGGTACCTCGACCCTCCAATGCCTCGGGGTCCATGGAACCTTAAAAAAGAAAACTTAAAAACCAAAATTGCCTCTCCACCGGACTCCCTTTATGCCCGGAAGCTCGCCGAGTCGAACCTCCGAATAAACTTTAATAACCAACCGGCCATCCTTTCAAACAACATTCTGGTCTGGGTAGGACTATTTCCTTCCCATGACATCCTACCGAATTACGACCCTCAACAAGGTCATTATCATTTTCACTTCACTCATCATTCATTCATTAGATATGTGCTGAGACCTCATCTTATGCAGAGCTCAGAGCATTCCTTAGGGGGTTGGTGTCCACCACACCTGCCACCGGTGCGGGCACTTCAAACCAGCCCTCTTCATCAGTAAGCGGATTGACTCTTCATCCGCCACCATCAACATCCAATCAGGGAGTGCCGAGGCTACGCCTTCAACCTTTGCACACCCCGATTCAAACTGAGGCGGCCAGTTCTCCGGGGAGGCAATCTGGGAAAGTTACTCTGGCTCTTCGCCCTGCCGAACCCGAGCCAACTCGGGTTACAAGGAAGAGGACTAGGGAGGCTGCTGTCCTCAGGGAGGGTCCTTCCGCAATGACTCTTTTTTCCTCGTCCTCGCCCCCAAGATCCATTTTTCCAGTGGCGAGGGTTCGGACCCCGGAGACTGGCTCGGGCAACTCTCTCCTTATCCAAACAACTCATCACTTCATATGGTAAGTACAACCGGACCTCATTTGTTCCCATTCCTTAACCTTTCTTCAGTGTTGTGAGTTAACACTTAGATTTTTTAGGTGATAGGAAATACACTCCCGAGGAGGAGAGGAAATCTGCTGGGTCACAGGATTTGTCCTGGGGTCGGTTGTCTGTTGACCCTCTGCCAGTTCCTTCTACCTCAGGGAGCTTTGAAGCTGACTTCCGACCCACCCTACCGATCGATGTTAATGATCGGGCCCAATTTCTGAGGGTGGCTCGGGAACAGGCCAAAATAGTGGCTTTGCCTCGGGATGTGGCCTATGTCAAAAGGCTCACCCCTCAATAGAGGCTGGACGAACTTCACGTCAGCCTGATGAACGTAAAACTATCTAACCTTTGTGAATTTTCAATCTTTTGTACCTCATACTTCAACTCACACAACTAATCATTTTGCCTTTGCTTGCAGGCAATTACAATTTCACCCGCCATCGCAGATCGGGAGGCCACCTTCAATTCTGCCTTTAACTCTATAAAGCAAGAGTTAGCCCATGCAAAGTCCAGCGTGAATCAAGCAGTGAAGGAGGCCGTGAACGCCAATGAAATGAAATGCAATATCTAGACGGGCAAAGAATATGACGAGTGGAAGGCCGAGCTAATCGAGGTGAGGGACAAGTTTCGGCAATCTGAGCTGGAGAAGAAGACCCTTGAAGTGGATGTTGGCGACCGGAGACAAAAAGGTCGCGGATCTGGAGCAAAGAGTTCTTCAACTTCAAGAAGAAGCTCAGTTGATCCGACTCAAAGCTCGCATCTCGGGAGGTGGATAAGCGATCGAGGGTAGGAATCAATTTGTGTCCTCGGCTGAAGCAGATGAAATGCTAAAGGAATTTACGAAGAAGGTCTTCTCCATGGGGTTCACACTGGCCTGTGACCACTTGGTGAAGAACCCTGCTTTGTACGAGGAGCTACAGTACGATGCTTCCATCACCGAGGAGATCGTCAACGGTCTACAAGCTCAATTCAAAGCTCCTATTTCGATTCCCAAAACTTTCGGAGCGACTCTGCTAATCGAGGGTCTGAACCCCGAAGTCGAGACCGATCCCGCCAACCAGGCTTCCAATTCCACTGCCGAGCCTTCCTCTTCTGATGCTCAGGCTGATGTGATTTTGCTGTAATTGTTAGGAACCTCTTTTGTAATAGTTAGGGCCTTTTTAATGAAATTTTTAAGTTCGGATAATCCGACTTTGTCTTCTTAATAAGAGCCTCGGCATTCTTTGTTTTTGGCTTTTTACTTGCTTTTCAATCTCTTTATTTCCTGCATTTAAAACAAAAATTTTATGATATAAGTAGGTAAACAACTTTCCATGCTTAAGCATTCCAACATAAAAAATTGTCTAAGGAATGCTTTCGTTTCGAGCTTAGCTCTGTTTGGACCTTTCTGGGCTGAGGTAAAAGGACCAAGCTTGGCTCCTTATTTTTGCCTTAGCCATTTAATTTGAATCAAGCTTTCCAAAGTCCCAAGAGTAATGTTTTGCTTCAACAGGTTACTCAAGAATCTTTGTGGATCAGAAACTCTTCCATTTCATTTTGCATAGAGGGGGTCGCTTAGTTTCTACCCTTGCGGGGAAACTGTTCAGCCTCGGCTCCCTATGTTGCTTTTTTATTGAACTTTGTTCCGAACCCCTGAGGGCTGGAATAGCTTAAAATTGCTCTGAGCTTGACCAGACCTCTGAGGGTTGGTACACCTTTGTTTGTGCAAAGGTGTACCAACCCTCAGAGGTCTGGTCATTGGAGGAACTACTAAGCCTCTTCCCTTCAGGGGAGACTGCTAAGCCTTGGCCCTCAATCATTTGCTTTTTTGTTCAACTGGATCCGAAACTCTTAGAGTTGGAGCAGTTGAAACATCTGACAGTGCCTTGTCCGAACCTCTGAGGGTTGGCGCGGCTTTTTTTTGCTTGGGGAGCTGCTAAGCCTCGGCCCTTGAGAGGGGGACTGCTAAGCCTCGGCCCTCAATCGTTTGCTTTTTTGTTCAACTGGATCCGAAACTCTTATAGTTGGAGCAGTTGGAACATCTGACAGTGCCTTGTCCGAACCTCTGAGGGTTGGCGCAGCTTTGTTTTGCTTGGGGGACTGCTAAGCCTCGACCCTTGAGGGGGGACTGCTAAGCCTCGGCCCTCAATCATTTGCTTTTTTGTTCAACTGGATCCGAAACTCTTAGAGTTGGAGCAGTTGGAACATCTGACAGTGCCTTGTCCAAACCTCTGAGGGTTGGCGCGGCTTTGTTTTGCTTGGGGGGCTGCTAAGCTCCAACTCGGCCCTTGAGGGGGGACTGCTAAGTCTCGGCCCTCAATCATTTGCTTTTTTGTTCAACTGGATCTGAAACTCTTAGAGTTGGAGCAGTTGGAACATCTGACATTTGAGAAGGGACTTTCATTATATTCCTTGATAATATTTTTTCAAATTTACAATATTCCACATTCTGGGTATAGGATCCCCTTTCATGTCAACCAACTTGTAATAGCCCGAGGTGTGAGCTTCTATTACACGATAGGGTCCTTCCTAGTTCGGATCTAACTTCTTAGTCCCCTCTACACGGCTAGGTTCATTCTTCCAAAGTACCAAGTCTCCGGGCTGAAGGTAGCGATGCTTCACTTTAGCGTTTTAGTGTTTAGCCATGACTTGCTTGTACTTGGCTTCCCGAATGGATGCATCTAACCTCTTTTCTTCAAGTAAGTCTAGGTTAGCTCGCAGAGCCTCATCGTTTAGTTCCAAATCACCGAAGGATACTCGAGCCGAAGGTAGCCCAATCTCGACATTCGGAATAACAGCCTCGAACCCGTAGGTTAAACTGAATGGAGTATTTCCGTTTGCCGTTCGAGGTGTGGTATTGTATGCCCAAAGGACACTGGGCAATTCCTCAACCCAAGCGCCCTTGGCTCTTTCAAGTCTAGTCTTGAGTCCTGTCAGCAAGGTTCGGTTGCATACTTCAGTCTGTCCGTTTGCTGGAGGATGAGCGACCGAGGTGAAGTGCTGCTTGATACCGAGGTTAGCGCAGAAGCTCTTGAAAGGTTCTCCTTCAAATTATTTTATATTATCGGAAATAAGTACCACAGGGATACCGAATCGGCAGACAATGCTTTTCCAAAAGAATTTCTCTATTGCTTTTCCCGAGATTGTTGCCAGGGGCTCGGCCTCGATCCATTTAGTGAAGTAGTCAACCGCTACTACTAAAAACTCAAGCTTGCCTATCCCTCGGGGAAGTGGGCCCAAAATGTCAATTCCCCACTGGACAAACGGCCACGGGCTCTGAATAGGAACCATATCCCGAGCCGGGTCTTCGTGGTATTGGAGCATGTACTTGACACTGATGACACACCCGAACCAAAGTATCTGCATCAGAATGTAAGGTTGGCCAGTAGTACCCAGTTAGCAAGACTTTACGAGCTAAACTCCGAGGACCAACATGAGTTCCGCATATGCCCTCGTGTACCTCGCGTAGAACATAGTCAGCTTCGGATAACATGAGGCACCTCAGCAAGTTGGATACAATACTTCTCTAATCAATCTGGCTGTTAAGAGTTTGTCCACCTCGGCTTCGATTATTAAACTGCGCTCTGGACCGAAGAGGCGATTCTTTTGCTTCACTGGTTTGTATGCCAGGTCCACTCCAAGTTTGTGCTCAATTATCTCCCGAGGGACGCAGGGCATGTTTTCGACGATCCAGGCGAACACGTCTTTGTATTCGGCTAAAAGCCCGAAGAGAAGGGCCTTAAACTCTGCTGGGAGAGTAGCACAGATCTTGATTTTTTGATCAGGGAGGCTAGCTATCTCCTCATCTGTCATTTGAACCTCGTCTTGGGTCTCGATCTTTGCCTTGCCTTTTCCTTTATGCTCTGGAGGTTCGGGGATCTCAGTAGCTCCCAGCCGGGGCTGCCCCATCTCTTCCCTCTCTTTCTAACTTGTCATGGGCTCTTCAAAGCCATCCCAGGTGGATGAGGCATCGAAGGTTTCCAAGTAAGCCTTGTCTGCAATGGACATCGTTTGCGATTGGGACTGCAAGGACATCATATAGTAGGCTCGGCCTTCTTGTTGGCCGCCAATGACCGTTCCTTCAGACCCATCCCTCAACATGAATTTTATCCCAATATGGAATACGGAGGGAAGGATTCTATAGGTGTACTACGTGGGTCTGCCGATTATCATATTGTAGGAGCTGTCCCTTTTGACGATGACAAAATTGGTCATCTCAATTCTGTGCTTCGGGAAAGCTCCAAGACACAGTGGAAGCATTATTTGTCCCTCTGGCACGACCGAGTCTCTGGTGAAGCCCACCAACGAAGTCTTGAAAGGTTTTATCAAAGACTTCATTGGATGGGCTGTGAAAGAATGATCCATATGCATTTTGACCCAAGCATCCCAAAAGATTATGTCTGCCGAACTTCCGGTGTCTACGAACACGCGATGCATTTCATATCCAGCCACATGTTACGTGAATTACCACGGGGTATATTGTGTGGCATTCGGCTGGGGACTGGGTCTTCAGAGGTGTATCCGAGGCTCATAAATGCCTTCAGTCGCTTTTCCCGATTCTCTCCTGAAGGAAAGTTCCAGGCATACTTTTTTCGGGCATTGTTTGAGTCCCCGATTGCCGGGCCTCCGACAATTGTGTTTATCACCCCGGCTAGGCGGATTTGTTCATCTTGATTTGCCGCGGGATAGTTTCTGTTCTGGCTGCCTCGGATCTGTTGACGAGGTGGCGGTCGAGGTTGCACCGGATTTCTTTGGTTGGCACTGTTCCTTTAGAACTCTACCGAGTGTGTGCAGATGAACTGCTAAAATGGGACTATCTGGCTTAGCCTTACTCAGAGGGGATGTTCTAATACACATGCCTCGGTATACACATGAGAATGAGTGTTGACCATGAAAAGGCATGGAAACCGGTCTCTTTTATCCGAGCCTGAAACCATCCGAGGAGGTGGCTCTAGGAGACCCAGGTGTTGCACTTGGTATAATATTTCCCTCCTCGACACATTGAGGGGTGTGAAGTCAGCATCGGGATGGCTCCTTATTCTCGGGGTCGGTTCTCAATGTTGTTGCCCGGAAAGACCACCCGGTTCGCCATACGTGTGGCTCTGGAATAGTTCAGCCTGTCAGCGACCCTCAGAGACAGATTGAGGATGAGGGGTTCAGGGTTTTCAGGACTTTTTCTCTTTGTGTATCGTAGAGTTCCCTTTTTGTCCTGTTTAGACTCTTCGCCCCGGATGAACTCCGATGCTCTTTCTAGAAGTTCAGAATAGGAGTTCGGCATTCTTTTGGCCAACTCGGCGTTGAAGATGCCTGGTCGGATGCCGCTGCAAAAAGCAGCCACCAGAATTCTTTCATCAATATTTTTTATTTGGATCACCTCATCATTGAAGCGGTCCACAAATTTATAATTAAGTGACTCATCGGACCTCTGTCGGATGTTCATGAGGTGTGATGTGTCCTTCTGTAGTATTGATTTACTCTTGAAGTGACCCAGGAACAACTTGCATCGGGTCGCGTCACTGTAGCCATAAAGGCTGGTGATTGCCACCACGTATTGTAAGTGATCTGATAGATCAGATTCTCCCTTGTAGCGGTCTAAGTCCGGCAACTTGAATTGCGTTGGAAGAGGTTCAATTTTGATAGAGATTGTGAATGGATCTCTATCAATCTCTGCCGTAGCAGGAGTATTCAGGAGCAAATTGTTTTTTTGTTAAATCTCTTGGATCTTATTTTTGAGGCTCTGCTCCTCGAGCTGTTTTAAAACAATCGAGGAGGGTCCTCTAGATCCTGATTTTTTTGAAGAGTGCGCACCGAGTCTCTCGTGCATCGGTAATTTTTCACTTGTGGATGAGTGTGACTCATTCGATTGCTCGTTCGAGCGCGACTTTGTTAGTTTATGACGTAGATCGATTGGGCCTCTCGTGGCATCAACCGGTTCTTTGCCAGGTCGTCGGCTGGGGTCGCGCTTCTGTTCAGCTTGTGGAGTAGCTATTCTGTTCAAGCGCGCAGTCGGGGTTTTGCTCTCACGCTGTTCCACGAATGCTCGGAAAGACTCGAAGTGGTCAGCAATGTACTTCAGGACATCGTTTTGCTTTTACTGAGCTTGAGTTGATGTTCCGGCATTTTCTAGTTCGTGGGTATGCACTACGAGGTGCTGATTGCTCGTCTCGGCATCCTTATTAGCAGTTCGGCGTGTTCCACTGTTCTTCATCATCCTTAAAACAAAAACAAATGATTCAAATGACTGAGAATTGATTGAAAGTGATAGAAATCTGTCGATTCCCACAGACGGCGCCAATTGATGAAACTAGAAATAGATTCTAGGAGGAGAGAGAAAGTGGAATATCCGAGTTGCAAGTGTGTGTTTGAGTATCTAAATTTTGGATTGGATTCTGAATTGTGTATATCTTTTAGTAGCACTCAAGCCCTTTATACTTTATAGATTTACACGAGGAGGCTTAAGGCTATCTCTATGCTAGTTCAGCTGAAGCTGAATTACATAATTACCCTTAATGAGGCTGCCACGTAGGCACTTCTAGAACAATCTAGGTAAGAAGCTATGTGTGTTACTAATCCACATCATCATTATGCTAAGTAGTAAAATTGAAAAATTACTAACAGTATTTATCATCATTCACTAACCTAACATTAAATTATTATAAATTAATCTAATCTCACAAAGAATAAAATTTGAATTATTTATTTTATTGAATGGGAACTCCCAATAGAGTAGAGTTTTCTCATAGAAAACATATACATTATTCACATAGAATATTTTACTGGGAAAAACATATATTCACAAAGAATATAAATTATTGTAGAAACTTACAAAAATATCCACATAGAATATTTAAAATAATAAAAAATATTTATATAAAACATGTCCACAACTAAATTTAAAACATAAACATAAATTAACACAAACAATTTCAAATCCTAGATGTCTTATGTCAGACCCTCTAATTAAGACACCTAAACCTTCAAGGAGTTGAATCCAGAACCAATCTGGTACACTTTCTCAACTCATTATAAGTGAGATCCTTCACTCTTGCATGTGACACTCGCCTATACTCCCTTTTCCATGTCACAATTGGTAGAAAAAGTGGTGGGAACCAATTAACCCAAAAGAAAGTTACGAAAAATCAAATCAAATGGTCATATGCTTCTGTTGCACTAAGCTCCTCAAAGTCATCTCTTACCTCAGTTTTCAACTAGGCTTGAGTCAGATACGGTTCGTAAATTGGTGGCAAGCTGTCTTGGAGAATGTGGAACATCTCCCATTTGTCTAGCCCATATCCAGTGAAATAAATCCCCTGGAATTGGTTGTTCATGAACACAATATGTTCAAGTAGATTTTCCCTTGGTGAAAGCCTTATAGGCCTGATAGCATCGAGGGACCTTGAGACTTTTCTCATGCCTTTACGGCTTGGGAAACTTCGGGTCTTGATCCTAGTGGCCATAAGAGACAGGAATTACAATATTTTTCTCTAATACATAAAGAAAAATACGTTAGAAAATTTCAATTTTTTTTTTAAACGTAGGGCCATAGTGAAATACTTAATTTCACTACCCATAAACATGCAATATACAATTTCTAATGTACTAAAAGAAATGTATATCGTTAGCATGCTCAAATTATCATTATGTAATTATTGCACAAAATAGTAATCAATAAAAAATAAGATGCTTGAGTATATAAAACATGTATATCAAAAATATAATTCATACATAAACGTAAAAATAAAGTTATGATGAACATATCATCTATATGATTTAAGAATCAAAAATAAAATATAAACAAACAAATAAACAAACCAAAACTTAATCCCACTAAGTAGGGTCGGCTGCATGAATCCTACTATGCCATTGCACTATATCATGGACCATATCCTTCTCAATTCCTAGATGGGCTATATCTTTCCTACAAGTTACCCACAAAATCTTTTTCGGTCTTCCTCGACCCCTTTTATGTTTACTACTCGCTCTCTAAAATCTACTCACCTAACAAGCGCTTCTACTGGTCGTCTTAACACATGACCTTACCACCTTAAACGTGTTTTTCTCATCTTATCATCAATAGATGCTACTCCAATCTTCTCACGAATATGCATATTTCGTATCTTGTCCATTCTAGTGTACCCACACATTCATCTTAACATTCGCATTTCTGCTACTCTTATCTTTTGCTCATGTGTGTGATTCACTACCCAATACTTAGACCCATGTAGCATCGCTGTCCTAGTTGTAGTTCTATAGAATTTACCCTTAAGTCGTAAAGGAATTTTGCGGTTACATAATATTCCCTATGCCATTTCCATTTAGCCCATCCCGCTTGTATCCGATGTGTAACATCTCGATGTATACCACCATTACTTTGAATAACTAATGCTAAATATTTAAAATTTTCACTTATGGGTATCTCTTGATCTCCGATACTAACCCCTATTCCATTCTTACATGCACCCTTGCTAAATTTAAATTTCTCAACATATATTCTGTTTTTAATCTACTAATTCAAAACCTTTTTGCCTCAGGTATCTTTCTCCAAACCTCGAGTTTAGCTTTAACCCCATTTTTTGTTTCATCTACTAACACAATGTCATCTGCAAATAATATACACCATTATATTTCTTCCTGTATGTGCCTTGTAAGTTCCTTTATGACCAACGCAAATAGATAAGAACTTAGAGCTGAATTTTGGTGTAAACCTTTTTATTGGGAACTCTCATGTCAACCCTTCTGGTGTTCTCACACTTGTAACCACATCCCTATACATCTCTTTTATTGATTCTATGTATGCTACTCTAACTCCCCTTTTTTTCTAAAACTCTCCACATAACTTCTCTAGGGACTCTATCGTATGCCTTTTCAAGATCAATAAAAATCATAAGTAAATACTTTTCTTTATCTTGGTATCTTTCGGTAAGTCTCCTTAAGAGATGTATGGCTTCAGTAAGTCGATCTTCCTGGTATAAAAACAAACTGATTATTTGAAACACCTTAGTCTCATTTCTTAACCTTCTTTCTATCACCCTCTCCCAAAGTTTTATCATATAACTCATTAACATAATACCTCTATAATTCGTACAATTTTGTATATATCATTTATTTTTGAATATAGGTATGAGAGTACTCTTCTTTCACTAGTCAGGCATCTTTCTACTCTTCAATATTTTATTGAAAAGATTGGTAAGGCAACTTATGCCCTTCTTTCCTAAGTATTTTCATACTCGATTGGGATATTATTGGGGCCAACTGCTTTTCCTTTCTTCATCTTCTTCACAGCCTCTCCCACCTCTGATTTATGAATTCTTTGATAATACATTGCGTTTCTATACTCCTCAAACTTAGCTAACTCTCCTAGAATGGTATCGTCTCCATTGCTTTCATTGAATAGTTGATGGAAGTATCTCTCCCATCTTTCCTTAATTTCCTCATCTTTGACTAGCACCTTATTACTTTCATCCTTGATGCACTTCACTTGGGTTAAGTCCTTCATTCTATGGGCTCTTACTGCAGCAATTTTATAAATATCTCGCTTCCCCTCCTTAGACTCTAAATTTTTGGTAAAAATCTTCAGAAGCCCAATCCCTTGCTTCACTTACAGCATTTTTTGCCTCCTTTTTAGCAAGTTTATATTTCTCAATATTTTCGTCACTTCTTCAACTATATAGAGCCTTATAGTTAGCCCTCTTAACCTTGACTTTATTTTGTACACTTTCATCCCACCACCAAGATTCCTTGTTCATGGGGACATAACCTCTTGACTCTCCAAGTATCTTCTTAGCCACCGTTCTCACTCTAGTTGCCATGTCATTCCATAAAGTGTCAGATTCTCCTTGTAAGTCTCAACTACTTTGCCCTAACAAATCTTCCTTAAAAATTTCTTTTTTTTCCTTCTTCAAATTCCTCCACTTAATTCTAGGTGATCTAAGTAGGTTCCTTCACCCAATGTGATGTTTAAGTCTCAAGTTTACCATCAAAAGCCTATGTTGTGAGGTTAAAACAACTTTCTCCAGGTATAATTTTATAATCTCTACAAACCTTCTATCTCTCTTTCTTGTGAGGAGAAAGTCAATTTGTGACTTTGTTGAACCACTTTTTAAGGTAACTAAATGTTCCTCATTCTTCTTGAAAAAAGTATTGATAATCCAAAGGTCGAATGCCATTCCAAACTTCAAGATTGATTTTCCTTCTTCATTTATTCCCCCATAACCATATCCACCATGCGCTTCTTCATAATCCTTATTATCTCTTCCCACATGTCTATTTAGATCACCTCCTATAAAATTTTGCTCTCCTTGGGGGAACTACCTATCAGCTCATCTAAATCTTCTAAAAACTTAGTCTTAATGGACTCATCTAGACTTACTTGAGGCACATAGACACTAAAGATATTAGTTTCACGTCCTAAAATTAGTTTAAGGGAAATAATCCTATCTCCTTTCCTAGTTACCTGCACAACATCATCCTTCATCGACCCATCTACAATAATACCTACCCCATTTCTAGTAGACCTGTTTACTCCTGAGTACTAAAGTTTAAATCCTGAATTATCTAATAGTTTAGCCTTTTCTCCTACCCATTTTGTCTCTTGTAAAAACAAATATGAATTCTTCTCCTAATCATTGTATCTACCACCTCCGTTGATTTACTAGTAAGAGTTCCAATATTCCAAGTTCCTATTCTAATCCTATTCTCCAGATCATTTTTTTCCCCACTACCCTTCCCCTATTATGTGAGGATCCTTGCATATTTTTCACTACACCTGGACCCCCATGGAGATGTAACGGCCCTTGCCCACTATTCGCCACAATCAGGAAATGCGACGCGTCGCTTATGGGGAATGCCCTAGCATTAGCGTAATATCATAGTGGATTCATCTCATAAAATTGACAAAATTTTACGCTGGCTGTCGGCCTAAGGCAACCCTCTTCCTTTACCCGGGCTTGGAAGTAACCTTTAAAAATAGTCTCATGATCCAACATAAATAAAATATCAATTTCATAAAATATGACCCATTTAAAAAGCATAATCCATAAATAAAATATCAATTTCATCAATAAAATATCAACCCTCCTCCATAAATAAAATATCAATTTCATAAATTATGACCCTTAAAAAGCATAATCCAACATGATCTTGCTCTGAAACCAAATCGAAAAAATAGTCTCATATGGAAGTAAGGACTTACCTCAAATTCCAGTGGAAACAACAAGATCTTTGAACCGCATTAATACTCCATAGGCTTTCGAATGAACTTTAAACATGAACCACGTGCTTGTTGTCTATCTCGATCATACCCTAGAAAGAGATTATATCCATAGTCTAAACACCACTTGATGAATGTTTATATATATAAGACTTGGTAACTTGAAGACAAGAATTCAATCAAGGAACAAGTTTCCTTGATTATACTATTAAAAGCTTTCTTCTAAAATCAATTTTTGGCGAATAAATTGTTTTAATAATTTTTCCCCCCAAAAGCCAAAGACCTTCCTGTTTGCCTTTAATTAATCAAGTTGGATTTCATATAAAAATCCCCTTTGTATAAATAAGCATTGAGAAGTGTTAAACTACCTTGGTAATTTTTTTTAATTGACCACACTAACCAAAAAATAAGGGAGTGGAGAAGTTGTAGTTAATAGATGAGACAATGGAGCATAAAGAGGGGTGTGAGTATTCAGGAGTTGTAAATGGTTTTACAAACCCTCACTGTTCTTTCCTTATTTTTTACCTGGTTAAGTCCACCCATCATGGGCGGACCAATTCAACAATCTTTCAAAATATTAGCGAATGTAGGATTTTTAACAAAAAATAATAAATTAACTGTGAATGACCACTTAAATATTACGTGGTTGTTAAAATAAAAATATGTTGGGATTAAGAAATCTTATTTCTCATGACGCCAATATTTTTTCCTTCTCTGTCATTTTCCTAACCTTAAATTTGTCCCATCTTCTTCAAACAATCTTCAATGCTTGAAAAGCAAACAACTAAAAGGTCACTTAACTATGTGAGGGTTATCAATTTAGTCACCTAACTACTAGTCAAAGATGAGGGTTCATTGTCAATTTGGTCACTAAACCTCTAAAAATATGCCATTAAGGTTATTCTTTTTTTTCTCCATTAGAGGCTCTCTTTGGTCAAACATGTGAGTTTCACGTGACCATTTCAAAAGGTAAAATTGCCAAGAAAATATACTGTGAACTTTAATGTAATTAGAGATCAATATTTTAAATAAATCAATTATATTCAACATAAAATTATTATTTTACACAAAATTCTAGGTCTAAATGGAAAATATCATTTAACTACTTTAGCCATAACTTTTTTCTTTTTTTTTTTCAAGTTAAGCAGCCAGCCATAGCATTGTTCTTATCCTTATTCCCAAATACTCTTGACCTTCCCCATCAACCACTATATCACCACCTCTATCCAAAGAAACACCAAAAATTTCCTACCAACCTACCATTACTATTGTCAGAATCTTACCATCAACACCACCAACTCTGGCATGTCTACCCCAATCCCTCGCACCGCTAACTCTCCTAGACCAACATCACTTGTCACCACCCTCCATTGCTACCAACAACCACCATCTCAATTGCCTTCACTCCAAAAGAAAAAGCTAAAAAATAACTAGCTAACCTACCAAAACAATCATCTCACCATCAAAACTGCCAACTCCGGAATGTCCATCACCAATCCCTCACACCACCAACTCTTCTCCAGTGACTCGCATCCACCATCCTCTACCAGGTCCGAGAAATTTATCACCATATTAGAGTGGAAGAATGGGGAGAGAGAAAGGGAGATCAAAGAAAAGGGGATAAGAAAAAAGGAGAGAGAATTTTCTAGTATGTGCAAGTGTGTATGTGTGTGTGTGTGAGAGAGAGAGAGATAAACAAAGAATAATCATGATGGTTGTGATGTGGTGTGTGCGTGAGAGAGAATAGAGCAAGTAGTGAGTAAAATGACATGGAAATTAGGGAAAAGTTAAGAGTTTCATCAAAAGGATCTCACTGTTTATAATTTTACCCTTAAAAACACACATGAAAATTATGTGTTTGACCATTATACGCACAATAGTGCCTCTAATAGAGAAAATAAACAAAATGACTTGAATGGCACATTTTAAAAGTTTAGTAACCAAATTAGCACGAAAATAGTAAGGTGACTAAATTGACAACTCTAACTTAGTAAGTGATCTTTTAGTTTGTTTGCTCATGATAGAAATTAATGAAACAAATTTCATCATTCTTAGGTTTTTAACTTCAGTCATTTGTGTCTAAAGGTCACTATTTCAGTTGTACTATTTTACAAAACTTATAAACTTATTAGATAAAGATTCCATATCATTAAATATTTTTCAAATCTAAATGCACTTTAAAGTGGGTTAAAAGCCAAAAAAAAAAAAAAAAAACCCCTTGTGAACTTTCGTTTATGTTGTAATTTACCTCTTATACACATCTAATGTGTATAAGATCAGGTTTTTATGTTTTAAGACAAAATTAACCCTATTATTTTGTTTTTCTTTTTCCTATTCCTTCATTTTTATTTTTTTTTCCGTTACTTTTCATTTAGTTTTCTATAATTATAACTTGTTTACATGTGTTGAAATAATTTAATTTTTAGATTAAATATACTTTGTAATGCAAACAACAATGTTTTATCATAATATAATTTTCGTGATTAATTATTAATAATGAAACTAAGAAATAAACAAACTACAACAAATAAAAGATTTTGGCAAAAGAAAACTAAAAAAAATTCTATTCGTAGTATATAAATAAAATTTTAGCTTTGATCTCATGTGGTACTTTTTTTTCTTGTGTAACAATAGTATAACGTAGTAAAATATTATGATTGCCAAACAATACAGGCCGCAAGTATGGTAAACTTAGGCAAAATATGACACAAAATGGCCCGGCAAGCAAGTTTTTAGTGTATACTTAGAATTTTTTTTTAAAATTTTATTTGACTAATCCCTTTTGTCTTAATTTGTTTATTTATTAATTTAGTATTAATAATCAGTCACAAAATATATATTACAATAAATATATGCTTCTTGTATTGCAAAATGTATTTAATCTAGATATTTAAATTATTTAGACAATGTAAAAAATATACCAACTTCTAGTTCATGAATTATTCATAGTAATAATTATTTAGTAGTTATATGAGAGAATGGACTGAAAAAATAAAAGGAAGAGAGAGAGAAGAAACAATAGGGAAAAGGATGGGGAAAAAGAAAACAAATATAATTAAAATAACACGGTTAATTTTGTTATAAAATATGAAAGAGGGGGTGAAGTACTCATTAAATGAGTTCAAGGAGATAAAATGCAACTAGGATGAAAGTTCATTTTTTTAATTTTTTTTTTGGCTTTTAACCCTTTCAAAAATAGAAAAACGAACCCAATAGTCATTGGGAATATTTGATACTCCAATTTCAATAGTTATATTGGAGTCCTTGAACTTTTTATGTATGTTTATAAATGTTGTTAAAATGGTGTTTGGATTCATATTAGTAATTTAGTTTAAAATTCCTTAAGTATATCCTAATATGGATTACTTTTCTTTAGAATAAAACTTGGAAAAATAAAATTTATTCTTTAGATGTTTAAAATAAAAATACACTGTGTGAATAGAACACTCAATATTGGAGAGTTATAATTGATAACCCAATTGAGTGCCTTAAAATTAAAATAGACAAATTTAAAGAATTGAAAGTAATTATTGTAAAAACTATGAAAATTTAGGAGTAATTAATTCATTTAGGCATGAAGAAAAATGTTTTCATTTGGGTTTTGTAGATTGAAATACGTGCAAGTTTGGTTGTAATTTAATTTTAATGAACATGAATTTGTCCCTAGTAGTTATATAGATATCTTATGTGTGTGATAAAAATTTTCTTTTAGTAGAAAAACTATATAAATAGAAAAGGGGATCATAATGTCCCATCAATAAAGTGTGGGGTTTCTATTCTTCCTTCCTCCCCTTTTTCAATAAATAAGCCCCGCTCTGTTCCCTAAGGGCAGGAGTTAGTTTGGGAAGTGTTTGAACATGAGGTCCCAAGGAGCAGGAACTGCCATACTAACGCTTTTCTGGAGCATCTGACATAATAAAGAGCGGTTTGAGGTCTCTCCTGCAGCTTTGCCTTTTTCCATATACTCTCATTAATTTGAGCATTATAAATGGAAATGCTTCCTTCATGTCTTGGCCAATATACTTTTATGTCATGAAGTGGGTCAAATTATTATACTTTTCATATTTAATTCACATGTGTTATTATTTTTATCACGATTTTTATATTTTATTAACTTAGAAATTATTAGTTTCTCCATTTTATATGCTTTTGGTAGGATCTTAAAATTTTATGATTCGATCTTACGATCCAATTGTAAAAATCCAAATCAATCTTACGTACCCAATTTTATAAACTATTGATTCTAAGTTGGTCAACGATAGATATTTAACTACTCGACTATCAGCTACTGAATGAATGGAGGGATTTAATAGACACTTTTCTAGTTATAATATATATATATATATATATATATATATATATATATAAATTAACTCACAAACAGTGGGATAAATACTAATTTAGATAAAACTTACACACTTGTGATACTAGAACCCCGTGTAGGAAGTGAAAATTCTAGACCGATTAAAACTCCTACTATATTGTATTGTAGTAATAGCCTGATTAAAGTGCACTATAGGTGCGCTGTAATATTTATCTCTTTATTAAAAATAATAATTAAATAGGGATATATTTTAGGTTGTTAAATTCCATATGGATGTTTATTACTTTAGAGATAATGTTTTAGGGAGACTAGTCCTTGTAGTTTAATTGTTTTACATGTCACATTTCTTAGAAGAAAAGTAAGGAGTAGTATTAAGGCAAGCCACTCCAATCCTTCTCATCCTATATGTATAAATAGGGAGGGTTCTTCCCTAGGCACAAAGACACACATATTCTTGAAAACTCTAAAAAGTTGTAAGAGCTCCCTAAATTTTCCATCAAATTCTTTAAGCCTTCCATAAGTCAAAGTTTAATTCGAAATGAAGTTGTTAAGCTCTCAATCATATCAAATTTCAAGATCAAGCTGTCAGCCTCTCACAGTCAATAGTTAAAGATATAATTAAATTATAGTTCTTGTTATTTTTCTTGTCTTGTTAAATTCTATATACTTCAAAATTTTGTGGTGTATCATAACTCTATTTTTATGAAGTTATTTATTGTCTTTTTGGTTTAGTTTTTGTTGTTTAGTCATGATTCTTAGTGTAATACCCGACTTTTTTGATCATTTCACATATTTTCGTACTTGATTTTATCCTTTTAAATACTCATTAATATCCCTTTCAAATATTAAATAATCGTTTTACTCTTTTTAAACATTTTTTAAAATTTTTGGGTCAAAGTATAATTTTATAAAACTTGAGGGACTAAAGTGAAATTTTGAAAATCATATAAGTCTTCTCTGCGAAGACATCTTCCAGCATATTCCAATTATTTCTAACAGTGAGAAAATCCCTTTGAAATTCTCCAAACCAAGATCTAAAATCACAAATTTAGTTTTGAAAAATTTACTCCCAAATTAAATTGGTGATTCAGGAATTCTCGTAGATCTTTAATCCAACTTCAAAAGTAAGTTTTACTTCCAGATCTGTATGATTTTTATGTTAAATTCCAAATTGCTCAGGAAATTAATTTGTTTAATTTTGTTGTTTATGAATTGATCTGATTACCAAATATGTTTATGAGCTATTGGGACTGAATTTATGGTTTGAAATGACTTTTTAGCTATTGTTTTTGTGAGATTTGAATTAGGGTTTTGACAATTCTTAACCTAGTTAGATATTTGAAATTATGAACCCAAATTCTTAAAATTTTATCTTATTTTCATAAATTTAAGTCAACCCTTACTCTTTTGTGTTTAATTATTATCTAATTTGAAAATTTGAGTGATGCCTAAAAGTGAATCCCTATCTCGATTTTTATCCTAATGGTATAACACTCTCCTGGTTTAGGTGATTTGGAATTAGAGATTTAGACCGTCAAAATTAGGATACATCTACGAAATCGATTGTCAAGGTAAGTAACGTTTACTCCTTTTTATCGATACAATCCCTGTATATGATTGGTATTGTAATCATAGAATAATTGGTATTAAGGTAAGTATATTTATTTTGATTAATATTTATAAGGTAAGTACGTTTATAAATTATATGTTTGTTATGTAATGTATCAATTGTTCATTATTGTACTATGTGTTAATGAATGATTATTGTGAAGAGCTCAATGGGTCACTTTAGTGGACTTGGCTATGAGTGAGTGAATGAAATGATATACTGAGTACTCTGCTTCTAAATGTTATACCCAGTCTATCGGGAAGACAAGTGATAGATGTGTATTATGACTTGTCTACTTGGGCGGATAATAGGTAGACCTGGATCCAGTGCTGGGAAGACTTTGGTGAACTTGAGCTCATTGATTGACATTTGCATTTTAAATAATGATAATATTTTGTATATTGTTCCCTGTACTGATTGTATGCATGTTATCTATAATTGGGTTTAAATGTTATTTACTAAGCACGATGTGCTTACTCCGTTATTATTTTCTCCTATCGTTTGCAGTTGAGGACCAACAGGAGACGTTAGTAGGCCCTGAGTCGAGTGCTGATCAGGGAGAGAATTATAGTACAGATCCCAGTTATTGGAGATAGATTTTTCCTATTTACCATCCGAGTGTGAGGTTGGTTTTTATACTTAGGCCTGTGTGCCTATGGACTTGTTAGATTTGTCTTGTAATTGAATTTCTGACTGTTGTGGGATTGTGGTTTGTTGTTTGTATATGACTGTGATTTGGTTATTGTGGATTGTTCTGGATATGGCTGTTGAATATACTTTGTGGATCCTAAGGTCTAATGACAAGTATTATGATTTGTATATTGCTCTTGTACTGTACCTTGCATGCTTGGGGTGATCCCGAGGTGCGGCGTGTCATTGTCTTGTTTTGGGGGCGTGACACTTAGTGTTTAATTACTATTTATTATGTTTGTGTATGAAAAAGTGTTTTTGGTATTAATTGTTTATTTTTACAGTCTAAGTATAGTTATTTAGCATTTGATGTATTTTTTAATAGGGTAAGAAGGATAGAATAGTTTATTGTACTGGATTTTGGTGTAACACCGTGGTGTTACATCCAAGGCAAAATTTAGAGTGCCGTAGAATCACGGGCAACAAGTCATAGTTATTGAACCCAGTAAGCGAGGAGGATCAACGGACTATTGGTTCAATAGGTGGATTACTAGTTCAACCAGTAGGTCGTTGAAATTTTTTTTATTAATATATAATACTTACAAATTATTAAATACAAGATATGTGGTGACAATATTAATAAAAACATATTTTATTAAAAATTTTAAGTACAAATGAATTTGAAACAATTTATTTCTTTAAAGAAACTTAATAAAATAGTTAACTTTAAATTATTGTACATAGATAATTGGAAAATATTGACTATAAGAGATATAATAATATATACAAATCCATAAGAAATTAACTTTTCAAGATTTCTTACATAGAATTGTGAATTTGTACAATTAAATGTATAATATCTTCTTCAATTAATTTATGTTGGACGCAATCCAGTTGTTTATTATAGTAATATATTTTAACATTTATTTTAATTCTTTGCCACTTTGGAAATGCAAAATATACTGGGAACGAGGTGTTCTTGTAGAAAACAATATGATAATTTATTGGTAATTGATGTCCAACAAAAGTTTTCTGAAAAGAAACTTAATTTCTTCTTATAATTTTTAATTTTATTTGTGAAAAGAAGTTTTATAGATGAAAAAATTTAATAATTTATATGCTACTAATGAATATTTACATAGCCATTTAACACAAAGAATTAAAAATAAGTTAATATATAGAGTGGAATTTGGAGAGTAAATAAATAAAAAAGAGGTAGTTAATAAGCAAAATCTTGCATGGTTCGGTGGTAAGGTCCTTTTTCTCTATTTAAGAGGTCTTTAGTTTAAAATTTGGTAATTACAATTTGGTTTTTTCCTCAAAGAAACAAACCCCTTAATTTCTCCAAATTAGGCCAGATTCTCGGGTTATCTGGTCATTGGAACAACCAAGTCCGGTCTCAAGGTTGGTTCACCAGTTGAACTGCTGGGTCGGGCTAAGCTTAATAACTATGCAACAAGTGATGTCGTTGGAGAATGTAGAGATTGTGGGGAATAATAGTAACAATCGGAACAATGGTGAATTTGGGGGTAATGGTCATAAACAACTTGTTCGGAATAATATAGCCTTAGGAGATAACACTTTATCTTCTTTTGGAGATCTAATTTGAGCATTGTTCCACCACCCATTCAAGCTAACAACTCCAAGATCAAATTTGGTCTCAATCTATGTTGTAGCAGCATGCAATGTTTGGAAGGTTGCCAGGAAAAGTTTCAATCCCTGTCTGAAGAACTTTGAGAAAGTGTATGACACCTTCAAACAAAATGGCGTTAGTGATAACGCTTTCAAGCTTAGGATATTCCTTTTCTCATTAAGGGATCGAGCAAAATTGTGGCTGTAAGGTTATGAGCAGGAGACATTTGCCAATGGGATAGATTAGCCCAGGCATTCATGACAAAATATTTTGCATACCCTTCTATCAGCAAGTTGGGAAGAATCTTAGTAATATTTGGGAGCAATATAATGATTTGCTCAGTAGATGCCCACATCATGAACTACCGCTGTGGATGCATATCCAAACCTTTTTAAAACAAGTTGCTTCAAGAAACGTGAGAGTCAGTTGATTGCTTAATAAGTGGGTTGTTAGCGTAGAACAAGACACCAGAAGAAGTTCAAGAGCTTTTGGACTTGATGTCCAAGAACTACTTTCAATCATTTGCATCAAAATCGAGGAAAAAAGGATTGGAGTACATGAGTTGAGCATCCTGGATGCCTTGTTAGCTTAGAATATATGTATGGAAGGCAGATAGCAAATCTATGCAGATCAAGGGAATGACAGTGAATTCCATGGCTATATCCCAACTTACTTGTTTGTGACTTCTTTCAGATGATCATCCTAATGGTCAATGCATTACACTAAGTCTTTCTTCTTCTTTTTCTGGTCAAGAGAAAGTGAACTACATGAGAAACTAGTAGTAGTCAAAATCAAAATAGACCCCAGAATAACCCGTACAACAACACCTGCAATCTGGGTTGAAGAAATCATCTGAACTTCTCATGGAGAAATCAACAGAATAAGACTCACAGTCATCAGCAAAGTTCAAATCCTAGGCCATTATTCCAGCAGCAACACCAACCACAATAGTAGTTTATTCAAGCATCTTCACAATAGTCGAATACTCAGCTAGGACAAACAGTTTATCAATTCATTTAGTTCACCACTAGAAGATGAAAAGTCAGGATGCTTCCATCAAGAATTTGGAAACTAAGATCGGTCAAATGGCAAGAAGTTTACCTGAAAGGCCGTTGGAAACTTTACCTAGTGACACAATTTCCAACTTGTAGGGGCAAGCTCAAGTTATTATATTAATAAATAGGTGAGTATTGGAAACCAAGAGGTCTAAATGAGAAGAGAATGTGAAGGAAAAACAACAAAGTGGAGAAAAGAAAGCAGGAGTTAATAAGAAAGACATTGGAGTTCAGGCGGAAAAGTAGAAAAGAAAGGTACAACAGTAAAAAAAAGTACCATATCCCAGCCAAAGAAAAAGCCAAAAAGTCAACCCATAAAGCTAGTAATCAGGGTTCCGTTTCCTAACCAGCTAAAGAGTAAAGAGCAAGAGAGCAAGTTCAAGAGGTTCCTAGAAATCTTTAAAAAGATAGAAATCAACATACCCATTATGGAAGCTCTTGAAAATATGTCCAATTATGTGAAATTCATGAAGCAAGTACTTTCGAGCAAGAGGAAATTATGGGGAGATTAAATTTTATTTTTAGCAAAATGATGCAGTGCCATCAGCCAACAGAGGTTACCTGGAAAAATGAAAGACCCTAGCTCATTTTGCATTCTATGCACGATTGGAGGGATGGACTTCGAGAGGGAATTGTGTGATTTAGGGACATCCATCAACCTGATGCCATTATCGATTCATAAGAAGTTGACCGATGGGGAGCTTAAAGAAGTGAATGTCTCCCTCCAATTGGAAACCAATTAGCAATTCATAGGGCTATTAAGTATCCTGTGAGAATAGTAGAGGACATATTCGTTAAAGTGGATAAATGTTATTTGTTGATAGCTTTACCATATTTGAAATCGAGGAAGACAAGGACATGCCATTGATCCTTGGGAGGTTCTTCTCGATAATGGGCAAAGGTTGATGATCAAACTATCAATTTTTCTGTCTTTAATTCTCTCAAACATCCTTCTATAAATTTAATGATGATTGATGTAATTGACTAACTTGTTGATAATTTTTGTAGGTATAAGGTTCCAAAATTGCCAGTGGAGAAAGCCTTGACGTATAAAAAGGATGTAGAGAAGCATGACGAAGAGACAAGGACATGTGTAGAGATGCTAGACGTGAATCATCTAGAAAAGGAATTGGTACCCAAAAAAGAGTTAGTTAAGGAGGTCTCCGACCAATGAATCTCCAAGGTAGAGTTGAAACAGATTTCTATGGATTTAAAATATGTATGTTTAGGTGATAATGATTTTCCTGTGAAATTCTACATGCAAAATTGTCTAATGAACAATTAAAGAAAATACTTGATAGTTGAGAAAGCATAAGAATGGAATTGCACAGAGCTTACATGACATAAAAGGAACTAGCCCTACCATTTTTGTACGCATAAAATTCTTATGGATGATACCTATAAGGCATGCAGACAACCTCAACATAGTCTAAACCCGATATTAAAAGAAGTAGGAAGAAAAGAGGTCATGAAACTATTAGATGCAGGCACAATTTACGCAATTAATGATAGTAAGTAGAATAAACCCACTCAAGTAGTGCCCAAAAAGAGGGGAATGATGGCAGTACTGAATCAAAACAATGAGCAAATTCTGTCTAGATTAGTCACTGGGTAGAAAGTCTGCGTAAACAAAGGAAATTGTATGAGACCACTTGGAAAGACTGCTTTTCCTTTCCTTTATTAATTAGATATTGGAGCTTCTAGCAGGTCAAGGCTTTTATTGTTTCCTCGATGATTACTCTGGGTATTTCTAAACTGCCATAGAATTTAATAGCCCCGAAGGAGCAGGAAAATACCGCTTTCACTTATCCTTGTGGCACTTTTGCTTATCGGAGAATGCCTTTTGATCTATGAAATGTACCTGGGGATAGTGTTGGGACATAAAATATTCGCTAAGGGTAAAGATATAGATAAAGCTAAAATTAAAGTAATAGAAAAACTACCTCTACCGACTAATGTTATGGGAATTAGGAGTTTTTTAGGGCATGCTAGGTTTTACCTGTGTTTCATTAAAAATTGTTTCCTTATTTCCTTGGGTGATTTATTACAGAAAGATGTGGCCTTTAATTTTGATGAAAACTATTTGCATGCATTTGAAATTCTAAAAAAGACATTAGCGATTGCACCAGTAATTGTAGTGCCTAACTGTTCTTTACTTTTCGAGTCAATATGTGACGCTAGCGATTTCACTATAGGTGCAGTGCTTTGCCTAAAAAGGAAAAGATTTTGCATGTCATTTACTATGCTAGTGAAACATTGAATGAAGTTCAAATTATCATAATTATTCTATGACTGAAAAGGAAGAATTAGCCTTAGTTTTTGCTTTTGATAAGTCTTGATCATATTTGATAGGATTTAAAGTGATTGCTCATATAAACCATTCTGCATTGAAATATTTATTATCCAAAAATGATAAAAAGCCAAAATTGATTATTAGATTGTGTTATTGTAGGAGTTTGACTGGTAGGTAATTGATACAAAAGGTAGTGAGAACAGAGTGGCAGATCACTTGTTGAGATTAGAACTACCAAGAGAAGGGGAATCAGATTTACTGCCAATCCAAGAGGAGTTTGAGAGGTTCATGGCAGTAAAAGTCAACCTGTGGTACATTGACCTGGTCAATTACTTAGTAGCAAAGGTTCTTCCACCATCAATTAATTACAATCAGAAGAAGAAGTTTTCCCTGATTTGAAATTCTATTATTAAGATAAGCCATATTTGTATCGGAAGTGTAGCAACCAGGTAATTAGGAGGTGTTTGGCCGAGGAAGAAATGGAGAATGTATTGCAAATTTTATCACTCGTCACCAATAGACGGACTCCATGGTGACCACCAGACAACTGCAAAAGTTATTCAAAGTGGGTTGTACTGACCATGATTATTTTGAGGTGGGTTAAATACATTAAACCCCTTAAGGTCGGCTGTTTTTCACTAAACCCCTTAACATTATTTTTTCTCACTTAGCCCATTCTGTCAGTAATTTGACTATTAAAAAGTTAAAAAAGATATTTTTAACCCTAGACACTACAAGAATATATAAAATTAACCCCTTAAAGTTTATTATAGTTGTCATTTGAGTCCCTAATTCAAGTTTTGTATCAGTTAACCTACTTTAGCCATTAATCTATATAAAAATGTTGTTAAAACAACTAAAAATATAATGATGTCTACTAACACTAGTGATTCTTTAAAAATGCTTTGAAAAAAATTTAAATATAAAAATTTCCTAGCACTTTTGGTATTTTTTGGTCTTTTTATTATATTTTATTTTCATGTAAAAATAAAATTTTAAATATATGAGACCTATAATCATCTATTAAAGTTATATCAGTCTATTTTTCTTTTGCTTTTCTTAATGTTTATTTAAAATTATTTTCTTCTTACTTTTTTTATTTGTTAATATAATTTAACTAATACCTAAATTATACGAAGGAATTTTATCATATAAATAAAAATTAAAATTAAAATAATTTAGATGAAATACCTTTAATAATTCATAAAAAATTTTAAAATTAATTATTTCATCTTATTTTTAAATATTAAATATTTAAAAAGTATAATTCGTGAATTAGAATATTAGTAATTAATTTGGAAAGTATTTAGTTTTTTAACAACATTGATAACATTATTGAATTTTATTTTTATCCCAATATATTAAATGCTACAAAACTTACCTGAGGAGGTAAAGTGAAATTTCGCTTAAACCTTACGGGAGTTTACCGCAATTGATCTTTAAGGGTGAATTTGTCTTTTTGAAATAACTAACGGTGGAGTTACATTTGACTGTTAGTCAAAGGGGCAAAGTGTTATAGATGTCGAAAAAATAACCTTAAGGGGTTTAGTGCAAAATAGTCCAAACCTTAAGGGGGTTTAATGTATTTAACCCTTTTGAGGTGCTAGAATATTTATGGAATATTGTGATAAATGTCAATGAACGGGGAACATATCCTGTAGAGATGAGATGCCACCAAATACCATCCTAAAGATGGAACTATTCAATGTGGGAGGGATCAATTTCACAAGACCATTTCCTAAATCCTTTTCAAATGAGAATATTCTGGTGGTAGTGGATTACATCTGAAAATGGGTCGAGGTAGCGGCATTACCCACAAACGATTCCCTTATTGTTACGAAATTCATCAAGCATAACATCTTCTTAAGATTTGGAATCCTGAAGGTCATAATCAGTGGTTGGGGTTCATACTTCAAGAACTAGCAGTTTGATGCTCTATTGTCTAAGAATGGGTTGATGCATAAGCTTACTATGCCTTACCATCCCAGACTTCAGGACAAATAGAGGCTTCAAACTGGGAGTTGAAGCGAATAATAAGCTTCTAGAGAAAATAGTGAGCGCATTTGGGAAAGATTGGTCTCGAAAGTTAGATGATGCTAGGGCATATTGAATAGCCTACAAGAAACCTATCGGGATATCTCCTTTTAGGATGGTCTACCATAAGTCATGTCATAAAGCTTATTGGGCCATCAAAAGTCTTAATTTCAATTGAAAAGAGGTTAGTGAGAAGAGACTTTTGGACATCAATGAGTTGGATGAATTTTCAGAGAGAGGCGTGTGAAAGTGCAAGGCTTTATAAAGAGAAATTCAAGGCATGGCATGATAAGTGAATTTTGATCAAGGAATTCAAAGTTGGTGATTTGGTGCTCCTATACAATTTTAGGTTGAAGTTGTTTTTAGGAAAACTCAAGTTTAGATAAAGTGGTTGTAAATAGGAATAGAATGAAATATATTAGGTGTTGTAGAATCAAAAAGACTGAAATAAGTTTCAAAGTAAATAGGAATAGATTGAAGATATATTATAGAGGTTTGATTGAAGATTGGAATGGGAAACCGTCTAGTTCATCAACAATTAATAACATCCATGCTATAGTCGAGTTAATAACTATAAGACAAGTTCTTCTTGAGAGGAAATCCAAGTATTATTGAATTTAATTTGTTTTTGTTTATGTAGTTAATTTATTTTTATTATTGCAAGAGAGTATTATAACAATGAAACCCAAGATTAATTGAGTTTTTGTTTTATTTTGTAGGTTTCAAGGAAAATTGGAAATTAGGGTTGAACACTGTGGCTTTCTAATCAAGTACTAAAACTAGTTCTACGGTGTTCATAGTCAGTAGATAGAGAATTTGAGGACCGAACACCGTGACATTCTATTCTGAGACAAACTGTGTCGCGATGTTACAGCATGGGGCAACAGGCCTACAGTGATATTTAAGCAGGCCAAATAGATTTTGAATTACATGAACCATAGCCTTAAACCCTAGAAGAAAGTTGATTTAAAGTCTGCCCACCTTATTTCATTTTCTGAACCTACAATCTCTCTTAAATTCTTTATTTTCCTTAAGCCTCCTTAATTCCTATACCATCTCTTATTCCATAAACCCCTATTCCTCATCCCTCCCATTTCTTCTGTATATTGAATCACATCAACCTATTGCTGTATTCTATATTCATCTTCTACATCTACTGAGAGAATAGTGGAGAATTAAGGACATCAAGTGCAAGTGGTAGGTGATTACAAGTAGCTCCAAAAATTTCTTCAAGAAATTCAAGAAAGATCGTTATAATACTTTATTCCTCATTGAAGCAACTCTCTCACAAACTTATTTGGTGATATCACAATTGAGAGTTGGGCGCTGCTTATATATTGTGGTGATTTGTGTGGAAAGATTGTTTCTTTATTCACCTATTTGATTTTTTATCTTGAACTCAATGGCTTCAAAAGGTAAAAGGAAAATAAGGGATGTTACAACTTGCGACAAGGTGAGATTTATAAGTAAAAAGGACCAAAAAGTTTATGTTTGGTTGTGCAATTTTTAGATATAAGTCCGTTTATGATTGTTATTTTAGGCTGGCTAGTGCACCAATCTCTACTTGTTATATATCTGAAAGTTTTCATACGTATTTTCATGGGACAATTGATGAAACGGTTTGGTATATTCTTGTAATCTGCCTGGACTGTCGGGTAACCATGTAACTATTTGTGAATACATTGGTAATACTGTGAAATTTACTAGTGATAAAGTTTGACTGAAGAATCAATATGCAAGTATTACACTAAAGTTTTCTTATTAATCAGATTACTATGTATTCGATAGGAAGAGTTGATTATGATGTAGTTATAGGAACTCTTATGGATGGTAAAGGTATGTAGATTAGGGATTATCGTGGAGAGTGCATTGATTTTATGAAGTGGTTCTTATGTTTGATAGCCTAAGTATGGTTACATTTTGTTTCCACGAATCTACTGCTGGTCTCACATACTAGTAATGTTACACGCGATACTACCTTGGATCTGTATGCTTTATTGCGAGAGTGGACCATGACGATCTGGGTATTGAAATTAACAAGGAGATAGAATGGAATGGGAGTCGTGAGGAGCAGAGCCCTGGTTCGTATTATGTACCATTATTAGGAATATAAGCAACGAGTCAGGGACAGTTTTCTTGCTATGGATGTATTAGAGGAATTATTTGATAGTCACAAGGATGATGCTGATTATAAAGGCGTGTGGGTTCATATACTTAAGAGAAGATTCCACGGCCACTGCGTGTGGATGCTGTAGATAGTTGTTTCTGGGGTCCTTCAATCATGTTACTCAACCGGATATGATGCGATATTAGATTGAAAATTTGCATGCTATACATTGTAAAATAGATATTCTTGCATGGAGACTAAACTTGATGCACCTCTTTGACATGAGTAGATGGCCGAATGAGCCTGAGGCACTTGATTGGCACTTTGCTCCTGAGGATTTTTCTAAGGATGGTGATTTCGATTAAGATGATGCTAGGGATAGAGCTGGTCCATCTGGGATTGCTTGAGTAAGTTTCTTACCAATGATACCTTGGATAAGGGTGGTTTTGTCTCTATTTTGTCTTTTGTTTTTATTTTTGTCTTTTGTTCTTATGTTGTTATGTGTTGTGGTGGAAGCATTAAGGGTAATGCTCCATTTAAGTTGGGAGGGATTGTCTTTGTGTTGGCAGTGTACTTGTGCATATGTTTACGTATTCTTTGTGTTTTGGAGATTTTTTTGTTATTTTTTGGAATAGTCCATGTTTATTTATAACAAAAGATTTTCTATTTTAGTGTCATAGTAGTAGAGAGTTTTCAATCTTGAGAATCTGACTGTTTAAATAACTCCGTTCAAGATTTCTATACCCTCTTTTCCTGAAATATTGTAGAAGGTTAATTTTAAAAATAAAAAAAATTATATTTTTGGTTGTAGTAGCATATATTCAAAGTATCATGTTTCATATTAAATTAGTTGATTGGAGTTTCTGACTAGAAATACATATAAATTGTTTTTTTTGATTTGAGTTGTGGAAGTGTTATCTACCGATCACACATATGAACTTTCTTGAATGAAGAAGTGTGAGAATTTAGAAATTTTCCAATAAGTGTTAATCGTGAATATGCTTGGCAGTTTTGTTTAGCTTGTGACATTCATTGGGATTGTGTATGATTTGATACGTTCGAAGTATGAGTGAAGCTTGAACCAAGAAAATAGTTTAGGCATTCTCTTTCTACCGTTTGAGCCAAATTGCCTACCCTTTGAAATGTTATCCTTAGTTACCCCTTTTGAGTTTTATTTGCCTTATTTTTCTTTAATAAGCCATGTTAATTTAGCTAATTTACTTTTCTATTTTACCATTCTTTCTTTCTATCACCTTAATTAGTTAGTGTTGGTCTCTTGGAGTATCAATGCTATGGTTATGATATAACAGTGGGTAGTGAAAAAGAAGTCTATTTTGTTGGGAATAAGTCAAAGTTATGATTTTATTGTGTTTGTAATAATTCACTATGTTATGTGGTTCACTTGAAAAAATGATAAACAGAAAAAAAAAAAAAAAGGAAAAGGAAAAATATATGTGTCGAAAGAAAATAAAAGAAAACATGATGAAAAGAAGAAAAATATTTCTAGTGTTGTGAATAAAGAAGGAAATTCCTTCCAGTTGTAATAAGGTACATTTTGACAGTCATTGGTACTTGGGTAACTATGCTGGCATTGTGATGTTCTAGTGTGTTACAGTTCAAGTTATTTACTAAAGTTGTCTAAGGTAATTATGAGCTACTTATATCCAAATTTATCTTACCTTTATCCCTAAACGTACATTACAAGCTTCAAAAACCTACTTGATCTTTGGTTTGAGTTAATTTGTATTAGCGAGTATTCTGTATTTGAATTGTTTCCAACTTGTTTGTCATTTGTTAAACTTTTAGTCAATGGACTTTTCATTGATTTGTGAGCTGAATGATATTTACTTCTCATTTTTCCTAGTGCGTGGAGAGATTGTTGCTTTCATGATGATGATTTGGGGTTGATTATCAAGGTTGTTTACTGTATGCATGTTTGGCTTGTCTCTCTAGTTAACTAGTTTACTTGCTACGACATTGAAACATTAAATCGGGTTAGTGTGTTATGTCTTGTTTTGCTTGGAACTAGAAAAATGCTAAGTTTGGGAAGTTGATAACTCTACTTTTATATAGTTATTTGTTGTCCTTCTTGGTATAGTTTATGTTGTTTAGTCCTGATTCTTAGTGTCTAATTACTATTAATTGGTTTTGTGTTTGGAAAAGTTTTGTTGGTATTAATTGTTCATTTTTTATAGTAGAAGTATAGTTACTTAGTATTGATGTGTTTTGTCAGGGTAAGAAGGGCAGAATGGTCAATTAACATCATGGCGTTATGCTTAAGGCAAATTCAGAGTGATGCGGTATTAACGGGTAGTTTTTTAGCATTTATTACTTAGTCATTAGAAGGTGGTTGGAAGCTCTTTTATTGCATCTATAAATGCCAACCAATCTGATATTATTAGTCACAAATTCTACATTGAATACAAGCTTATCTACAAAAGCTATTTGAGCAAAAAATAGGCTTTATATAGTGTTGTGTTAGAAAAAGTGTTAGAGTGAGTGATCTTCAATTGAAAAGAGTGGAGAGATAATTATTGTACGAAAGTGAATCTAAAATTCTTGGCTCAACTAAAGATAATTAGAGTGAGCAGATCCTACTTAGTGTACAAAAATATTATTGTCTCACTTACATTGAAGAGGCAAAAGTAGAAGAATTGCATCCCAAACTTGTGAAGCTTGGGAGTTTTTGGTTTGATTTTTCTAAATTTCATTATTTGTCTCTCTTTTCACTTGTGCATTTATTGCTTTTATTATTAATCATATTGTATCCGTCTCACTTAAGTTTTTATCACCTAATAGTTGCAATTAGTTTTTAAGTAACCTAATTCACCCCCATCTTAGGTTGCTTTTGGGCCAAAATTGGTATCAGAGCTTGGTCTCTTTATTTTGCTTAAATTGCATTTGAGTAAAGATCTTTATGGCAACCAATAAAAAACACACTGCTTTATTTCTTGAAGGTCAATCTATCACTAGACTACCTATGTTTAATAGGGTGAATTTTATTAGTTGGAAAGATAGAATGAAAATCTTTTTGCAACCTATTGATATTGACTTGTGGTATGTTGTCAATGAAGGTCCTTTTGAAACCACCATTATTGATGATCACACAAATAGAAGAAGAGAAAAAATGAGGGATAAGCTTACCCCACAAGATAAAGCAAACTTGACCTTGAATGCTAAAGCCACAAATGTGCTATACAATGACTTGAATCCTAACGAGTCTACTCATGTTAAAGGTTGTGTTTTGGCTAAGGAAATTTGGGATAAATTGAAAGAAAGTCATGAAGGAAGTGATGATGTGAGAGAACAAAAGAAATCTTTGCTTGTTGCCGAGTATGAGTCTTTCAAGATTGAGCCACAGGAGAATATTGATAAGATGTATTGTAGATTCAATGATATCATTAAGGATCTTGAAGATTTGGGTAAGGAATATTCTTTGGGTACTGAGAAGAGCAGAAAAATCTTGAATGCTCTATCCAAAGAATGGGAAGCCAAATCTATTGATATAGAGGAAGGAAAGAATTTAAATTCCATGCCCATTGAGTCCTTGATTAACTCTCTTATATCTTATGAATTGAAGCTCAAGGTTAAAGTGGTGGATGATGAAGAAGCAAGACCGAAAAGAAGCATTGCCTTGAAGACTTCCCAAGAAGAAGATGAAAATGGCTCCATCAATTTAGAAGATGAAGATATTGATGAAGGTGATCTTGCACTCAGTACCAAAGGATTTCTAAAACACTACATTAATAAACGGAGAATGAGAAAAGGAGGAGAAATCAACTCCAATAATTTCAAAGGGAAGACCAAGCTAGAAATTAAGAAGCAAAATGAAAAGTACTTTGAATGTGGTCAACTCGGACACTTTGCAAATGAGTGTCCTTCCAAGAAAAAATGAAGGAAGGAAGCCCCACTTCAACAATTTTTAAATCACATGGGATGATTGCTTTACGGAATTCCGAAGGAGAAGTTGAAGAAGATATGAAATCGGCACAAATGGCCTTTCTGGCTATTGGTAATGAGAAGGTAACAACTACTTATGATTCAAAAGATTCAAATGATGATCTTGAAGCCTTCATTTTAAAATTGTATGATAGCTTAAAGGAATCATATGGCAGAAATAAGGAGTTAGTTAAAAAAATAACGCCTTAGTGAATGCTAACTCCAAACTTGTGAATGAAAATAATAGGTTATCACAAGAAAATGCTGAAGTTGAAGAAAAGAATGCATGTGAAATAAAGATCAAGGAAGAATAAGCCTCTTTGAAGAAAAGATTGGATATTCTTGATATACTCTTGCATAAAAAAAGGGAAAAAGTTATTGATTTAGGAAGAAATAGAAATATGTTGATCAACAAGAACTTATTCAATTTTAGAAAAAATAATTTATGTTTTGTAAAATCAAAATCCTCTTTGTATGAAAATAAGAATATTATTTACAATTATTTCTAGCAACAAGGACATGCGAAAATAATTGTTATGTCAAGAGAAATGAAAAACTTGGAATAAATTACGTATGGATTTGTAGTGAATTTACAAACTCTTATGGACCCAAGAAAATATGGGTACCAAAAGTTATCACCTAATTTCTTGTGTAGGTAATGAACATCACCAAGAATGTTAAGTGGTTCATAGATAGTGGGTGTTCAAGACATATGACTGGTGATGCATCTCTCTTCACCAATCTCATGTCCAAAAAGAGTGGAAATGTGACTTTTGGGGATAACATGTAAGCAAAATCAATTGGCATTGGTGATGTGGGTAAAAATAGTGAGATTTTGATTAAAAATATACTTTTAGTTGACAATTTGAACTACAATCTTTTAAGTGTGAGCCAATTATGTGATAATAATCTATATGTGTTCTTTACCAAGCATGAATATTTAATTTTTGATAAAAAATTTGTTGTTTTGTTTAAAGGTACAAGGGACAATGATGTTTATGTGGTTTATCTTGATAACATTATTATTGATAGTGGTAATGTAAAGTGGTTAACCGTTTCTATAGATGATATTTGACTTTGACATAGAAGGCTTTGTCATTTCAATATGTATTTGATTGATAATCTTGCTAAAATTGGTAAGAGGTTTGCTAAAGTTAAAGTTTGAGAAAAACAAAATTTGTGATGCTTGCCAATTTGTAAACAAGTTAAAATTTCCTTTAAACAAAAGAATTGCGTGTCTACTTCTGGACTTTTAGAATTATTGCATTTGGATTTGTTTGGTCCAACTCAACATGCTAGTTTTGGTGGTAGCAAGTATGCTTTTGTAATTGTTGATGATTATTCTAGGTATACTTGTGTACTATTTCTTGTTCACAAAAATGAAGCATTTGATAATTTTGTATGATTGTTTATCAAAATACAAAATTTGTTGAATTTGAAAATTGTTCGTTTGAAATGTGATAATGGGTCTGAATTCAAATTTGGTGGTTTTCCCGAATTTTGTGATCACAACAATATTTTACATGAATTATCATATTTTCGATTGCTAGAGTGCCTCAACAAAATGGTGTTGTTGAAAGAAAAAATAGAACACATCAAGAGTCCGCTAGAACCATGATAAATGAATGCGATTTACCAAAATATTTTTGGGTCGAAGCAGTTAACATAGTTTTTTATGTTATGAATTGAGTTGTTTTAAGGCCTATCTGAACAAAACTTCTTATGAAATCTTGTTTTGTAAAAAACTCGTTGTGAGTTATATCAAAGTTTTTGGTTGTAAATGTTTTATTTTGAAAGTTAAAGAGTATCTTGGAAATTTGACAAGAGATCGGATGAAAGGATTTTCTTAGGATATTCTAGTGACAAGAAAGCATACCGAGTATATAATAGAAGAACTCTCGTGATTGAAGAAGTTGTGCATGTTACATTTGATGAGGCTAATGATGTTATTGCAAGAGATGCTTGTGAAGATGAAGATGTAGGTGTGCAAAAGAATTTGAGAAGCTCACTATTCAAGAAGAACATCAAGAAACCAAGGAATTAGCAATGAGGACGATGCTCATCACTTGGATGAAGAAGGAGAAAGGAAAGAAGATTCTCCAAAAGATCTTCCAAAAGCAAGGAGATTTGTCTCGAGTCATCCTCAAGAATTAATCATAGGTGATCCATCCGATGGGGCAAAAACTCGTTCCCATAAACCTTCAAATAATAATTGTGCCTTACTTTCTCATATTGAACCTAAATGTGTGGATGATGCATTGAAAGAAGAATCTTGGATTCTTGCCATGCAAGAAGAACTTAGTCAATTCGATAAAAATAATGTGTGGACTTTAGTTGATAGACCCCCAAATCATCCCGTAATAGGAACAAAATGGATTTTTAGAAATAAACTAAATGATAAAGGTGAGATAGTTAGAAATAAAGCTAGACCAGTTGCGAAAGGTTATGCAAAAGAAGGGATTGATTTTGATGAGACGTTCACACCCGTTGCTCGTTTAAAATCCATGTGCATGTTTCTAGCATATCCATGCTTTAACAATTTCATGCAATTATCTCAAATGGTTTCATTGATCAAGAAATTTGTGTTGAACAACCCCCTAGTTTCGAAAACAAAGATTTTCCAAATCATGTTTTCAAACTATCAAAGGATTTGTATGGGTTGAAACAAGCTCCTAGAGCTTGGTATGAAAGATTAAGTGATGTTATTTTTGAAAATGGTTTTAAAAAGGGTGTTGTTGATACTACTCTTTTCACCAAAAGTAGTTTTAATGATTTGTTGGTTGTTTAAATTTACGTTGATGATATTATTTTTGGAGCAACTAGTGAAAGATTGTGCAAGGAATTTTCTTGTTTGATGCAAAAGGAATTTGAAATGAGTATGATGGGAGAAATACAATTCTTCCTTGGACTTCAAGTTCATCAAACAAAGAAAGGAACCTTCATCACACAAATCAAGTACACAAAAGAGTTACTCAAGCGCCTTGGAATGGAAGATTGTAAACCAGTTGGAACACCAATGTGCACTTCAACCATATTTGACAAAGATGAGAGAAGGTAATAGTGTTGATGAAAAACACTATAGAGGTATGATCGGAAGCCTACTTTATTTAACGGCTAGTAAACCGGATATTATGTTTGCTGTTTGTCTTTGTACTAGATTTCAATCTTTTCCTAAGGAATAACATTTAATTGCTATAAAAAGAATTTTTAGATACTTGAAAGGGACATTGAATTATGGTCTTTGATATCCTAATTCCACTAGTTTTGATTTGATTAGTTACTCGGATGCCAAATTTGCCGGTTGTAAGATTGATAGAAAAAGTACTAGTAGAATGTGTCATTTTTTGACATCATGTAATCTAAGTATCTAATTCAACTGCTCAATCTCAAGTAATTAAACCACCTAATTCACTTAGAGCACAATTTGCATGCTCGCAAGTATATGACATAGATTAGTAGCTAGTGGTAAAGGGCATCATTCCTACTAAGATGTCAATGTCAATTACTAGGATTCCAAGAACACAAGTACTAGCTAGAAAATCAATTAGAAGTTCTTAGTATTAAATTAAGGTAAGGCAACAAGTAAGTGGGAGCTAAAAATTAACAACTAAGTTAAAAAATAGGTTACCACAAGTGATAAAAGAGGGATTGGGCTACGAGTGTGATTTCTTTACTAGGTAGGATCTTCTAATGGAATAATATTCAATGGGTACAATTGAGAGTTCCTTGTCAACTATGAACCAATCCCTTGGCCTGGCTCATGGCTCTAATATAAATTTCTTCATGGAGCTCTTGGAACTAACTAAAGAAGCTAACATCTTGGCTCAACTACTAACCGACCTAACAAAGTTGTAAACCCGTCTAAGTATTAACAGTCAATGCTTGTATGTTGTGTTAACCTCACAAATATAGTTCAAAGGAGGACCTTTATCATCTCACCAGTCATCCCAAATCATTTACAACTCAAAAGTCCACCATTTTCTAGTCTACCCACTTTAATCACCCGCACATGTGCAAAGTTCACATTTTCATAGCCCAATCCCCTAGTAGTTTAACTACACATGCTTAAATTAACACAAAACAAAGAAAAGTAAAGGCAAGTTATAACTAACTACTAGGGAAATAGCTAAGAACATCATCATCATCAATACACTAGTCATGATTGCAAGAAATGTAAATGAACATAAAAATTAGAGATATTTATTTTAAACGAAAGCTAATAAAAAGGCTTGCAACAATAATGAAGAGAATTCTAAGCTTGCAATAATTAAAAAGAGTAATTTCAAAGATAAAAAGTGCTGAAAATATGTAGAAAAATAGTAAATGCTATAATTTTACTAAATAAGGAAGGTTTCTACTACTCCTAAAGAAGCCCTATCCTATGCTATATAAGCTAATACTCAAGCACCTTCTACTATGTGTTTTAGGTGCATGCATTAGGTTAGTTTACAATTTTTGCAGCCTTAATTTCCAAAAATGACCAATATTGCCTTTGTCTAAAAAGTGGTTTGGACGACAATGTGCACTTGAGTTGACTAGGGTTTCGGCCAGTCAACACCACAGTGTATTGAAATTTTACTTCTTTGAGTTTGTAACCATGGTGTGAACCACTTGAAGTCTTGAATGACTTCTTCACCATGGTGTGAGTCTTCGTGCCTTTTAATTCGGCATTGTAGTGTTAATTTTCCAACAGCCTTGGACTTTGGTCTTCAACTTCTCTAATTGCAGCGTTGGTCCACGACTCCTTCAATTCTTTAAGTTGCTGGCTCAGTTGCAAGTTATTTGCTCAAATGAGCACCAAAACACAATATGTACCATTTACTAACTAATTTATATATAATTTCCAGTGTAGTACTACTAGTATTACTATTAAACATGAAAGTCACATAAAAACACATAATTTGGGACTAACACAAGAAAATTACTATGGTTTTTAGAGGTCAAATAACTCTAGTTACTAGAGTTATCACACTTCCAAACCTATTGTTTTGCTAGTCTCGAGCAAAACAAGAAAAGAAATAGAACTAGAAACACCACCAAAAGAAAAGACGGGAAATTGAAAATCTTAAACTATTAGAACACTTGTCAATATGAAAATGGGGTTTTAGCTCAAAAAATTCAACGTTTTCGCTGCTCATTCATTTCTAAAATGTGCATAGTAGCTTTGTATCACAAACATCACTTTGACGAATGAAAGGTTAATGCAATGTCAATTCAAGTATAAGTTGATCTATTACAAAAAAATCAAGTTTTCCAAAAATTGCCCAAAGTAAAAAAGGATCATCAAGACTAATCTTAAAATGTGCAAAACAATGCAAATGAACACACAAGGATATTTGTTGGTACCACGAGGCTAGTAAAAGACAGCAAATGAGGCAATGCTTCATCCTCGTCTCATTAGTACCCATTAGCCTAGATTAACGATCATTTAGGACTTTTTAAAAATTGTAATTTAGGTTCGGGTAATAAGGTGAGATAAATTTGGACATAAGTGACTCAAATCACCTTAGTCATTTCAATAAAAACTCTTAGACTATTATCCCATGCATACAAGTCGGAAAAGCCAACTTTACTTAACCAATCAATACTTTGAAGGAAAAAAACATTATTTCTAACTAGATTTACTTTTGAAGGTAAGATGAACATTCTTTATACAAATAAGAATTAAAAGGTTTGTAAAAAAAAATATTTTTTTGAAGAGAATTCTAAAATTGCAGAAAACAATAATGGCATGCATTAAACAATTACAACAAGGGAAATACAAATAATAATTGACTCTTTAACTCAACCTCAACAATTACATAAAAATTTCCTTTAAACTATCATAAAAGTCTTAACTACTACATGTTGGCCCAAAAAGGCAACCTGAGAGGGGGGTGAATTAGGTTGTTTCTAAAACAAACCTTTTGATGTGCTTAATATTGAAATGCAAAGTTTATGCACCAAATGAACACTTAAGCACAAATGAATACAATAGATATTCAACAATTTAAGCTTAAAGAACAAATAAGAAGATTGGGATTAAGAGTATCAAACCAAACTCCCAAGCTTCTCAAGCTTGGAGCTTACAACCACAAAGAAGTTAATTGCTTCTTACAAGGCAACTACCAAGTTCTCTACTTGAAGTTTAGCCACTAAAAGTCTCTTCAAAGTAGGTGAGACAATAACCTCTTGTACACAAATGAGGATCACTCTTGCTCACACTAATTTCCTTTAGTTGAGCCAAGAGTTGTACACTCACATCCTCCCTTTGTTACAATTGTTATCTCCCACTCTTACACTTCTAAGCTCTTTTCACAAAACTACCTACACTATTACAACACTTGTACCCACTATTTCTCCCAAATAGAACAATAATTACTTGTAATCAATGTAGAAGTCTCTTCTTATTTAATTCAGGCTTAGGGGTATTTATAGTTGCCCAAAATTTGCTTTCAACAACTTTCCAACGGCTATTTTCTGTTTACTGGAAAACTAGCCGTTGGACCTTTCAGACGGCCACTGCTAACTTCTGCGTCTGACGCTGCGTTACAAATCTGAGGGTATTCGTTTGGACGTCTGAGGATGCATCCGAACATGCATCCGATCGAAGCGATGAACAGTCTTTTGGAAATATGATCGGATGCCGTTCTTCGTCTGAGACTGCTTCAAATTCTTTGTGTCGGACGATTACCATCATCCGAAACTCTGTCTTTCGGATAGTCATTTGCGTCCGTGGAGTCTTCTGGTTGTTTTGTTCAAACGAATCATTTGCGTCCGAACCTACCTATTTTTCTGCACACTTATTTACAAACTATTAGTGCGATTTGATTATCATCAAAACATGATTAACATAACTGGGGTTCAACACTACATTGGTGAACTAAGATAGATTCTGAAATGACTAAGGTGATGGGATGAAAAGAGGATAAATAAACGAAGTAACTGGCTAAGTTTTGTGGTTGATAATGAAATTAGGCTCTAAGCCTCAACAGGGACACTAGGGATACAATTTATATTAGGTAGATATACACATGAAATTTTGGCTCAAAATGGTCCAGAGAAGGCCTAGATCATTTCCAAAACCCAAGTTTCATAAACACCTCGCAAAAACAAAGGATCCATAGAACTACCTCAATCAATGTCCTAAAACACTTCCGAAAACCCGCAAAACATTTCAGAAATACATGTTCGTGCAAAATAACTAAAAGGATGGTTAAACTCATTTCCATCTCTACTTAGAAACAAATTTTGAAAATCTTGAGGTGTTTAAATCAAATCGACAAGCAATTGGCATTGACATTGGAAAAACACTTACGAAAAAAGTAAGGTTTGAAATGAAAGTAGTTAAGAAAACCATTTTATGGAGTGAATGAAAAAAATGTTGAGCTTTAAGGGTTAAATCCTATTTTTCATATGAAGTGTAATCCATGTTCAACACCTAATTTCAACTTTTATCAACAACAACTAAAACAACAAACAAATTCCAAACAACAAAACAACTAACACCACCACACTATTCACATTATTCATTTGATAAGTATCACTCATCTATCCAGTCACCATTAGCACAAGAAGTAATATAAGGATAATACTACTAAAACCATGTAAAAAAATAACCAAAATAAAATACTTGCTTAATTGGCCCAAAGATTCACCAAGAACAACTAACATAAGCATCTAAATATGTTAAAGGTGACCGTGCCAAACCAGCCCAATGGTCATCCTATTCTACCAAAAGCACTAAACAAGGGCTAAGTGGTCATCACCAAAAATATCAATCCATCATCAACATCAAGCGGACCACTTAGCCATAACAACTATTCAAAGCACAAAAGTTAACTACTAAGCCAACCTAAGGAATTCAAACTAATGAAACTAAAAATTCATCAATTCAAGAGGTGGAAAATAAAGGAATGAAGGTGCGAATGGTTCCACAATCACTCAAAGCATGATGAAATAAGATAATGAGGTAATGGGGGTAAAAGCATGTAAATGGTTAGCAACTGGTTGATGCCTCTGAAACTCTTTGACCATAGTTCACACATAAACCCCATTACCTACTCCTGGCTAGGAAAAACTTTGCAACCTGCATCAAGAAATAATTTTGTGACAAAACTAGAAAATACAAAGGTATTTTTTGAGCAGGTTTCTGATGGCCGGGCCAATTGTGCATTTTTCAGAAAATCTACCCGAATGACTTTTCCTTAGTCCATAGACAACTCCTCTATGATAGCAAAAGTTAGATAAGTCTTGTCCCTTTGGACAAAGCTAACCATGCTTGACCCCCAAATGCGGTAACTTATAAAGTAAAACCATATTTTTGGCAACAGTTGAAGGAAACTCCTATTAAACCCCAAGTATTTGGTTCGGACAATTCATGTCCCAAACGGGGTCAGCATAGCACAAATATCTCATTATATTAGCATAGTTGGCCCTATTGTTTGGGTTCATCAAGTGGGCATAACTACTACCAGGTAGATTAGGAATCCCATAGAAAGCATTGATCCTTTTCTCGCTAATATCTACCCATTTGCCCCTAACATAAACTTTTTCTTTCTCCGTACTACAAAGGTTACAATGAAATTCTTTGACCAAATTGACGTACCCCGGAGGAACTTTTGCATCAAACACCCTCCAATTACGTTCCCTAGACTATCCAGGTTTCTATCTCTTTCCTCAACCTCTCATAGTTATCCCAATTTTTGGACAAGTCAAAACTCTCTCTTGAACGATGGCATGTTTGTTATGGTTTTTGAACAATTTGGTGGCTTTAGCATTAACAAACAAGTTTTCATCATAACTACTATTGCCAACCATTCTGAATGATTGACTACCCAACCTTGTTTTCCTCTTTTTGCTAGCTAAAGAGGTAGCCATGGCTTTACCCTTACCCTGTCTTTTGCCATTTTAATTTGTTCAAATTTCACAAAAATAGACCAAATCATTAATATCCCAAATTTACCATAAACCAATCAACCAAAATTAACCAATTAGTCAAGAAAAATAACCCTCAAACCTTTTAAAGAAACCGTACACAAAAGTTGCTGAATGAAAATCAAGTGAACTTGTAGTCCCCAATTGAATTTAGAGCAATTTTGCTTGAAGAAGTGGAAATTGGAAGACCATTCTATGCCCTTGAAGATGGCCATTTGAGAGTTCTCCTTGAAGAATTCTTGTGCAATCCAATGCCACCAAGGATTAAGATAGCCAAAAGTGGGGATATAGGATGGGTCTGGGGTAGTTTTGGTGAAAAATTGGAAGAAATTTGTGTAGAGTGAAGGGGGAAGAAAGGCTTGGGATTTGTTGAATTGGGGAAGAATGGTTTTCTACTGAAAATTTGACTAAGAGTTGTATTTATACAACCCAAGGATTTGGCACAATGGTTTTGGTTTTAGTTGTGAGAAATTCAACACCAGGAGGTTCGAGAAGCAAATTAGGGTTACTATCGAATAGGCTGGACACCATAGTTGTGAATTTTCCTTCTTCAAATTTGACACTGCGGTGTCAAATACTTGGGCTTTTTCAGAATTGACCCCCTTCGACACCACGATTTTGAAATGCGGTTTCATTTCTAGGAAGAAAAGTAGATTAGTAATCGCAGTTTCAAATTTGATATCGCGGTACCAACCCTTACCAAATTTTCAATTTTGAACCCTTTTGTCACCGCTGTTGTGGAGCATGGTTTCATTTCCAAAGGCACCTGTTAGGTTGATGACCATGGTTGTGAATTTTGACATGGCAGTTGTGGACACTTAGCCAAAATTCTCTTTTTTAGCAATTTTCCGCTTCATCCCAATGACTTGTCTATCACCTACGAACATCAAACCAACATTGTTAGGTTCATTCTCACCTTCAAATCTACAAAAATACTTCAAAATAAACAATCAACAAGATTAAACCTAATTTTAGCTAATTAACCCTACTTATCAACCTAATTAACTAGATAAACTTAAAATCAAATTAAAGCATAAATAAAGGAAAGAAAACTTGGGTTGCCTCTCAAGAGCTCTTGTTTATAGTCATTAGCTTGACTATGGCATGGGAGGGCGTTAAGAATCCACACAAAGGAGGGAGGTGCTATCTTTTTCCTTCGGTCTCCATAGGTACAAGCTTAAATTGATTTGGTTCATCATGAACTACTTGTCGACATCCCTCAAGTAAATGGGTCCAAGACATGCATGATATTCGGTGAAATGTTTGTGATGGGGAATGGACTAACCCAAGTGATTTTGCCTTTCTTGTACCAATGAGGCTTCTCTTTGTCCCAATTTTGAACTCTTTTTGCTTGGCTAGGGAACCTTTGATTCCTTCCTTATGAACCTCAGCAATGGGTGTCCCGTCTTCTAATTGGCCTTCCTCTCTTTTATCCTTCAACTGGTGGTATTTGCAACTTGCATCACCTTACTTTTGGCCTATCAAAAAAAGGAATATGTGAGTTAATAGAACAACATTTGTCCACGCAAGAAATATTTTCGTATGACTAAAAGACATTGAACTCAACACTTTCGCTTCCAAATTGGAGTTTCAACTTCTCTTTGTTGACGTCAATTTGAGCATATGAGGTAGATAGGAATGGTCTTCCCAAGATCAATTGTATCCTGACATCCTCTTCCATATCAAGAATCACAAAATCAACAGAGAATATCAATTTGCCGATTTGAAACGTCCTCCACTAGGCCATAAGGTTTGTCCTCATGGTTTTGTTTGCCAATTGGAGAGTTACATCTATGGGCTTAGCATGGGTCATCTTCAATTTGTCATAGACTATTCTGGGGCATGAGATTGATGTCAGCCCCTAAGTCACACAAGGCATAACTAATAGTGTGGTCTCTAATAGTCACTGGAATGAAGAAACTTCCTGAATCTTTCAATTTTGGCCACAAATCCTTTTACATGAGCGCACTACACCGTTTACTTGACACAAAGTTTCCTTATTGTTCTGCTTTCTCTTCTTGGACAAGATTTTCTCATGAAATTTGTATTACGAGGCATCTTGGTTAATACGTCCGCCAAATGAATAATAACTTGAAGCTTCTTGAAGAGCTCAAAGAACTTGGAAAATTGTTCCTCTTTGCTCTCTTGATTGTGATCGACCAATTGTTGTGGCAAAGGAACTTTCACCAATGGGTTGGTCTCTAAAGATTCTTCACATTTCTCAAATTTGGTTTTTTATTTCTTGGCTTCTTGACCTCCATCATTCTTGTGTTGCCCCTTCTCTATATTCTTCAATTCAACATTGTCTTTCCATCATCAATGACTATCTTTCATTCCCCTAGATGATAGCATTGCAATATTTCAGAGGTCATTGTCCTCTTGGTTGTTGATCCCTTGTGTTTGGAATGGTATCACTTGGAAATGAGCGACTTGGCCTATCGAACACATGCCTAGTTACTTGTCCCAATTGAGTCTCCATGTTCCTAATGGAAGCACATTGGTTCCTTCGAAGTGCTTTGTGGTCTATCCTTACGGTCTTATTTTCCCTTCTTAGAATTTCAATCTCTCTCATTGAGTCTTCAAGTTTAGCATATGCATCCTCCAGTTCCCTTTAAGAAGGTTGGTGTTGGGATGGTTGGTTTTGATAGGAGGAGATAGGTTGATAAGAGGAGATTAATTGGGAATGTTGAAAGTTGGATTGGTAAGTCCTTTAGTGGGATGGTTGATATCGTCTAGAGGATGACACTTGGTTGTTGTAATCAGCATAGGTGGGTGGTTATTTTGTGATGATTCACCACCTGATAATAAATTAAGGTGGTTCCTCCAAGATGGATTGTAGGTTTTCCATAGGGCATGGATTGGACGCTTAGTTATCCAAATAGTGAATTGTTCGGCTTGTGATGAAGTTCTCTTTATTGAGTATTGACCATTCAGATGGTCTCCAGAGCAAAAATCAAACAATAATGTACCGGGAGGTTACATTGACATGTCGTTCACCTTGCCCAAATTCTCAAATGCTTTTGTTAGGTTGGCTATCATGGTTTCCATAAGATTGTTTTGAGCCCATAGAGCGTCAGAGTGGTTTAGTGTAGAACTCTTCTTTTCTCTTGAGGTGGTTCCGATAGTTGTGCTCGTAGATGTTGTGCCACCGGGCCATGTTGTTAGTAGTTTGAGGCTATTATGTTGATCAACCTTTGTTCTTCTTTCGGTGTCTTGAAAGACAATGATCCTACGGTCGAGGCATCTACAACCAACTTGGTTCTTGGTAAAGCGTGCCTGCTATATAATGTTTGCACTTGAAGCCAAAAAGATGCGGCATGATGTGGGCATCTTTGAAGTAACTCCCTAAACCTTTCCAAGCCTCTCCAATTCTCTCACCGATATCATGTGTGAAAGAAGTTATCTTGTTTCTCAACTATGCCATTCTAGAAGGTGGGAAATACTTTGCAACGAAATCTTGATCCAAACTGTTCCATGTAGCGAATGTCCTTTAATCGTCACTTTACAACCAAGACTTTGTAATATCTCTCAAGAAGAAGGGGAATGCCTTTATTATTACAAAATCGGGGTGTACTCTGTCGAATTTGAAAGTATCTAGGACCTCTTCAAAATTCATCATGTACATTTAGGCGTCCTCATTTGCACCACCCCAAAACATGGCATGAGCTTAAAGTAAATGTATAAGCCCCGATTTTATCTCAAAGTTGTTGGCATGTATTGTTATCCTTGCTATGCTTGAATTGGCTCCATCAAAGTTCGCCCTTGCATAATCTCTTAAGAGACACTGGCCTGTCATTACCATGTCCTTCATTGCCATTGCCATTGCCTCTTATTCCATTATTACCCATTCATTCTTCATGATCATGATTCCTGTGGTTTTCCTCTTCTACCCTTCTATTGTTTTGTTCCTCCGCCATTGCGAACTCTTCTTGTGCTTGTTGCAATCGTTTATCCTTACGAATCTTCCTTAGTGTCCTTCTGAGTTTTGGGTCAATAGCTAATAATACTTCTTTCCCAAGAACCGTACACTACAAAGATCACAACAAGGACCAAGTCAAATTCCCAAGATAAGGTATAAAATGCAATAATAGAGTAGTGAGAAGAAATGATTCATCACTATTAGAACAAGAATTAACTACTAAAACAAAGGAAAACTATAAATTAGCACAATCATATTATACCTAATATCGTCATTGACTATCATCGAAAACAACGCCAAAAACTTGACTTGATCTAATCTAAGTATCTAATTCAACCACTCACTCTCAAGTAATAAAACCACTTGTGCTAGATAGATTAGTAGCTAGTAGCAAGGGGTATAATTCTCACGAAGATCGCAATGTCAAATTACTAGGATTCCAAGGACACAAGTGCTATCTAGACAATCAATTAAAAGTGAAATTAAGCTAAGAAAACATGTAGGCAAAGCTAAGACTCCTTTACTAGGTAAGTCTTCTATTGGTCTAACATTCAATGGGTACAATTGAGAGTTCCCTCCCAACTATGAACCAGTCTCCTGACCCGACTCATGAGCCTAATCTAAAGTTCTTCATGAGTTCTTGGAACTAATTAAGGAAGTTAGCAACTTGGCCTGACTACTGACGGACATAACCAAGTAGTAACCCGTCTACGTATTAACAGTCAATGCTCGTATATTGTGTTAAGCTCACAAAATATGGTTCAAAGGAGGATCCTGTCCCTTTTACCACTCATCGTAGGTCATTTACTACAACTCAAAAGTCTAGCATTTTTAGTCCATCCACATGGATTCACCCACACATGTGTAAAATTCACCTTGTTTCAAATTTTCATAGCCCAATCCACTAGTAGTTTAGCTACACATACTTAAAGTAACACAAAGCAAAGAAAAATAAAGGCAATTTATAGCTAAAACTAGGGAAAGAGCTAAGAACATCATTATCATAAATACACTAGTTATGATTGCAAAAAATGTAAATGAACATAAAAATGACAGATATTTATAATAAATGAATGCCAATAAAAAATCTAGGAACAATAAGGAAGAAAATTCTAAGCTTTCATTAATTAAAAAGAGTAATTTCAAAGATAAAAGTGCTAAAAATATAAAGAGGAAGAGTAAATGCTACAATTTTACTAAACAAGGAAGGTTTCTACTACTCCTAAAGAAGCCTTATCCTATTCTACTCTAAACTAATAATCTAGCATCTTCAACAATGTGTTTTAGGAGCACACATTTGATTACTTTACAATTTTTACTGTCCCTTTGTCTGAGTAGTGGTTCGGACAGTGGTAATGATTTCCTTCTTTAATTTCGTAGTCGTGGGAACTGCCACACTTGAGTTGACTAGGGTTTCAGCCAGTTGGTACTGTAGTGTGAAATTTCATTTCTTTGAGTTCATAATCGCGGTTTCAACCACTTGAAGTCTTGAATGGTTTCGTTACCGTGATGTGAGTGTTCATGCCTTGTAATTCGACACCGCAGTGTCAATGCCCCAGCAGCCTTGGACTTAGGTCTTCAATTTCTTCTATTCCCAGCTTTGGTCCATGACTATTTCAATTCTTCAAGTTGCTATCCCAATTGCAAGTTATTCCTACAAATGAGCACCGAAACACAATTAAGTACCATGTAATAACTAATTTATATATAATTTCTGCCAAAAAGCCTAATATTACTCTAGTACTACTATTATTACTACTAAACATAAAAGTCACATAAAAACACACAATTTGGGACTAACACAAGTAAATTACTGTGGTTTTTAAAAGTCAAATAACTCTATTTACTAGAGTTATCAACCACAAGATTTAGCAAGCGACATAATGTTGAAAGACACAGTCAACGTTGCATACCCACATTAGTAGTACAAACTAGCTCAAGTCAAGGATCATTTAGGAATTTTCAAGATTCTAATGCAGGTTATGGTAATAAGGCAGGATAAATTTGAGTAAGATTGACTTAATCACATTAGACATGTTAATCAAAACTCTTGGACCAATATCTAAAGTATAGTGCCCCAAAAACTCATAATACTCAACCAATAAACCAATGTGAAAGAAGAACATTACTTTTATTGATTTAGAACATCAAGGTAAAGTAAACCATTTTTATTGAACAACAAACATAAGATTTGTGCTTTCTTTTTTTTTCACTTTTTTTTCTTTTTTTTTTTTCTATTTTTTTCATTTCTTTCTCATTCTTTTGCTTTTCTCGTCTTTTCAACACACATACGGAATGTAAATAACATTGAACTTTTAATTTTTTTCCCTAACAAATACACAAAAATTCTCCACGAACCACCATAACAACAATAAAATAAAACATTGAAGAACTCAAAGACATCAACAAGCGATTATTAAGATGTTGTGTTCAAAAGAGGATAAAGCAAAAGAAAGTGAATTGGCTAACTTATGTGGCTTAGAAGAATATAGGCTTAATAATGCTCAATGGGGACACTAGGGATAACAATTGATATAGGGTAGCCAATTTAAGCTTAAATGGTCCTAAGAGGACCTAGATCATTTCCAAAATTCAAGTTTTATGAGTATGTCATGAAAATGAAAGATATATACTACCCAATATCCCAAGCTGAACCTCATTAAATCCTACTAAATATCCATCGGATGAAAAGAAATTATCCAAGAGTTGTTTACAAGAATAAAACTAACTCAAGAAAGATTAAAAGATTTGCAATGCAAGTTCAAGCACAATGATGAAACAATAGCCTAACTCATTTCAAGCCTTACATAGAAACCATTTCGAAAATCTAGAAGTGTGTAAACCAAACTAACTACTGATTTAGAATTTGCATTAGAAAAACTCTTACTTAGAAAGTAGTTATTTAAGATAAAACAATAGACAAGAAAATTTTTTAGCTCAAAGTAGATGAAAGCGTGCTGGAGTTTCAAAAGTTAAATCCCATTGTTGGCCAAATCAACACATGAAATGCTACTATGTCCAGCATACACTTTTGAATTCCCAAACAAACACAAATATATCATTCCCAAATAAACAAGACACAACATACTACCAAACTTTTTAATTTATTTCAATGATGAGTTACAAATTCATCCAACTACTCACCAATTCACAAGAAATAAAAAGATTACTAGAAAAAATAAATGCATAACTAGTTAAACATAATACTAATGAATGACTTTCAACTATACTTGGATAATAAAAAAGCTCGTGTAGATGAAAAACAATATATCTCTAAGATGAGTGTGAATGCAACCAAGTACACATTGAACTCAAACTATAGTTCCATATTCAATCAGAGAATTCATCAATAATAAGCACAACACAAAACAAGACTACGTAATGAGCAATTCCAAGTAAACCATGTAAATGCCATTTTATCCAATTAAACATGAGTTCTAGAAATTGATTCTTCTTCTTCAACCAACACTGTTATACTAAGTTGGTGTCACAGACTTCACTAGCCCCAAACAATTTAAAGAAAAAGAAAAAACATAAAATAGTATATGTCCAACTCATTCCCCAAACTTTGCTTGACACATAATTGGCCTTAAAGTCATTCAAACCAACTAAGACTACTCCCTATCTATGTCAATCATTCACATGAATTCCTTAAAAAAAAAAAAAAAAAACTCAAACAACTTAGCAAATATAGTGTAACAACAACTAAAATTACTGCACCCAAATGGTAAAACCAAGTTCAAACTCATCCCATAAAGCATTAACAATCACAAATCATATAGAGTCCTACATTGTCATCAACTAAATACACTTATCCAAATAAATCAAAACTCAATTTATAATACTAAAGTGTAAACTAAACTAACACAAATCTAGAAGCCTTATTAACTAGCTGGATTCTTAACCTAAAGTATATAAACTAAATACACACAACATAAATGAAAAAGAAAACGACAAAAATAATCCCATATCAAGACCAAGGAGGCTTGCCAATGATGTCAAAATCTTGGGTGAATTTTCTCCAACTGCTAGCACATTTGAAGTTCCCAATGACTCATGGAACTTCAACATAGGCCGACTTTATCTCCCCGATTCCTCTAGAAGATATCCTTCTCCTCCTACTCCTTGAGTTGGCTCTTCCTCAATTAACATTCCATGTGACACTTCTTTCTACATGGTGGTTGTGAAATTGGTACGTTCTTATGGTTCTTCTTTGTTGCACATAATCAATGACTCGATCATCTCACATTGGTCCTCATACTGTCCATTTTTCTCTTTGGTTTGAGTGTTGGAGCCTCTTGATTTTCACCACCCATCATTCATGTGAACCCACAAGTTGGTCTTGTATTTTCTTTCTGAAGTTGGTTTGAGTTTCCATAAAGGACATGATCATCTACTCCAATCTTACCTTATCCTTTTCTTGGTCTTCTTACATCTAGGTTGGTTAATCTTCCCATAAAGTGTAATGTGACCTGGCTGTTGTAAAATTTGTTCCAAGAGGTTCTTCATTGTTTGCTTGGGCATATTCACAATCAACCAACTCAAACAATCCTCTATGATGGCCATACCCCCCAAAGCTTGCATTCGTCCATGGGCATTGGCAAATATTGGTTAACTTAACCACACCATTCTATAGTGTTTGGTTGGTTAAAGGGGGTAATTTGAGTACTTCCTACTAGCTTTTTTTATTGTTTCATTAAGTTGATTTTGAATGCATTGTATACGGCTATTTGATTGCTCGATGAGGGTAGCATCATCATCTTCAAACTTACATTCTCATTTACTTCGGTTGGTAGTGGTTGAACAGTCACAACCATAGCATTCATAAGAATCTACATGATGGCAATTCACCCTAAACTTGCATTGTTCCATTGGTGATGGTGAGTAGTAGTTGTTCATGTGAGCTTCTTCATCATACCCCTACATAGTGTTGGTTAGTCGTGTGACAAATTCCCTTGAGTTTGAAGTGTGAGATCTTTCCTTTGCTCATATATGGAATCTATAGGTAGGGGTGTTTGTTCGGAAGAATATTTATTAGGTTTTTGTGAACAAGGAACAAGTAATAAAAACCTTAATTATCCTAATTAACTCCCACACACTCGCACGTAAACGAGATGAGTTTGTATATAGGATGAGTAAGAATTGTTCCCACGAGGATTATTGGAACAATTATTAGGTTCACAATCCTATTACTAGTTAGATGAACTAATCAAGAGTTTTTAACTAAACTTAAACTGAAATTAATCACTGGAAATTAAAATAAATACAATAATGTAAAATTCTAACTCTACGAAAAGCAATTAAATATAATCGTCTAAAAACCCTAACTTAATCTATCCTACTTTCAAGAATGTAATCAAGAACAAGAATTTAAATTAGTCTACCCTATAAAAGCAATTAAAAATGATCCAATAAAACCCTAACTGTTAAACTACGGAAGTAATTTAAAAGAATTTAAAGGCAATAAAAGAAGAACAATAATTAAAGAACTAGAATGGAAGGAAAAGAAAAATTGAATTGCAATAACAATAAATCAAACTCAGTAATTGTAGCGAAAACGATGTGTTGATGAGCGTCAAATCTTTATTCTTGACAAGAGAACAAAATTCTAGTTCGACAATTGAGAAAATCTATCCTACGACTAAATTATCGATTTAACTATGAAAAACTAAAAAAAACTAAGAATGGATGATGATTATGATGATTTCCTCCGCTTCTCTTGGTGTATTTATGGGTGTTTCTAGGATTTTGGGGCTCCGGGATGATAAGTACAAGATTTTCCACGTAACCGGGCCCATGAGAGGACTTTTCTTGCAAAATAAGCAACCTTGCATGACCTATCCATCGATCGGTGCTTGGGTGGTACAATTTTGTCATGCCTGGGGGCTAGGGGCCAAACCAAAACTTGAAGTTTCTAGAGCTGGCACTGAGGCACTGTAATTCTGTCGTGCCTGGGCCGGCCTAGGGGCAGAAAAAACTTCAATTTTCTCCTCAATTTTGACCGTGATTCAGGCCAAATTTGAGAAAATACTCAAAATATGAAAGTTGTAGCTCTATGTCTTTGCTTTCCAAAACATCTTGAATCACCCCAATTGGAGTTCGAACAAGAAAGTTATGCTCAATCTACCAAACTATATTAGAATCGCTCATCGTCAGTGCACGTAAATTTTAATTTTGCAATTTTCATACAATTTATGATCTCTTTTGACTCTTTCTTCACTCAAACCCTAAAAAACTCAAAATAAACCATTTTAGCTCATAATTAATCAATTCTTGCTCATTCATCACTAAAAATGAGGTAAAAGATACATAAAATATACGACATTTATGAGCTTATCAACTACCCCACACTTAGTTTTTGATCGTCCTGGTGAAAAACATAGACATAAATAACAAACATGCTTAATACATCTCATCAGTTTTTGATCGTCCTAGAGAAAAACATAGAAATAAATCACAAACATGTACTTAACACATCTCATCAATCATCCAGATAAATAACCAAGAACCAAACCATCATAAGGAAAATAGTCAAATGATAATAAACCCTATACATGATTTCCAATATAGGTGTGTGCATAGCCATACAAAAATAACTATTAGGACACTTAGATCAAATCATGCAAACCCTTTGAATTTTTCTAAACACTCCATAGCTTACTCTTCTTACATTTCTTCACTAATGTCGACAACTGACTCAACTTAAATTAGGTAGGACTTTTAGTTTGTAAAGTAAGGCTAGGGTCTTGGCTAACAAAGAAAGGGAAAAGGATAAACAAATAAGAAAAAGAGTTTTAAATTAATGTGTGCCTCGTTAACATAAAACTTCTTTTTGAACATTAAAACACCCATCCTTCAAAGAAGTAACCCCAAATTTAATTGACCAAATACCCGTGAAAATTTCGGGCACCAAGCAAAATAAAATTATACTTTTTCAATTTCAACCCTTCTCACCAACATCATGTAAACCTAGAAAATATCTCCCTTTTTTTCTTTTCTTTTTCTTTTCCCCAAAACGGGTACCAGTGGTAGGTACTACCCGCAAAAAAAATATCTACGTAGGTACCGGTGATAGGCACTACCTGCTAACACTCTAATGCAGGTGCCAGTGATGGGCACTACTTGCAATGGTCAACAAAAGTTTTTTTTGACACCCCTACATCTTAACTGTACACCATTCATTCAAACATTCTCATACAACTACCTTGCATTCTTATATCCCCTTAACAATTAATGTGGCATTAAAGCTCTTAAGGGACATTTAAAATAACTCAAAAAGGTAGATGAATATGAGTTAGAGAAAAAAATGAATGGTGCTTCTATCCATTCAAAACAAATTAAGGCTCAAATAGGGTTTTAGGGATAAATTTTACAGTAATGATTGGCTTGAAAAGCTCAAACGTCCAAAGAAATGCCTACCCTCATCTTTAAATCAAATCAAATTATCTAAAATTTTGCCTCGAAAATGTAATAAAGAAAGTATTGGTCTGGAGTGCAATATAAGTGAATCTACACTATTATATCTTAGTGCCAAAAAGCTATAACATTGTACGGCTATTAGTACTCAAAAATTAGAAATCATGCTAGAAAAATATTAACACTGACTACCTTACTCTTGACAACTTAGCTCAAAAATTATTGAGTAGAAAATCAAAGAAACATGCCAAGCAATTTGTGAACAAAATTTTCAAAAATTTGAAAAGCTCTCAAATCAAAAACTAAGTTACAAATATAAAAGCAAAAATTGAGCAAAATGAACAAACAAAGCATCAAACAAATAAATTATGAAAACTCCGCACCCCACACTTAGAGTATAGCATTGTCCCCATGCAAAAATAAAGAGAAAAAAGGGAAAAAGGAAAGCTTCTCTGTCAATGAAGAATGTTTGGTGCCCTGTATGTTGAACTAAGTAGACCGGAGTTGAGGTGGAAAACATCAACCACTAAAACCAATAACAAAACAAAAAAATCCTTAAGACATTAAGAAAAATACACTTATAAAACCAAGAGACAAAACAAAAACATAAGAAATAAAATTAGGAAAAAACATGGGTTGCCTCCCATGTAGCACCCTTATTTATAGTCCTAGGCTCAATTTCGGCACTTGAGATCAATTCAAGAACTTAAGGATGGTCAGCCATCCTTTTCTTTTTGGCTTCCACGGGAAAAGTTTAACAACATTTTTTATCACTGTTGTTGCTTGATTGACACGAACTTGAACTTCCGCTCGTTTCCAAGCATTTACTAGAGATAGTGCACAAATGATAGCCTCAAGTCGCTCTTTGCACTAAGCTTTTTCTTCTTCTTGCTTATGGTCTTTTACCCAAACCCTCACCTTTCCGTGCTTGTGAAACCGATCCATGAATCCTTCCCAACTCACTTTCATCATCCGATGGTTTTTTTTTCAAGTTAATTTCAGAGTCTTTATTTATTTCAACATCATTTTTGAGTACATTACCTTGACTTACTTTGGGTACCTCATCCTCAAACCCATCAACAAATGATGTAACTAAGGGAATAATTAGCACATTTTTTTCTCAAATATTAGAACATTATCATCATAATTAAAAACATCAATTTCAACAGATTCATTATCAATTCGCAAAATCAATTTCTCTTTATTAACATCCATGAAAGCATGGGTGGTTAATACAAACGGCTTCCTAGAATCAACGGAATTTCATTGTCCACGCCGATGTCCAACACCAAGAAATCAACGGAGAACACCAACTTCTCTACTTGCACAAGCACATCCTCTAACAAACCATATGGTTTTATCTCGGACAAATCTGCCAGTTGGAGTGTAATGTTGGTTGGTTTTGCATTGGTGATCCTTAGGTTGTCATAGATGGCCTTCGGCATATTGTTGACGCTCGCCCCCAAATGACAAAGTGAACGATGCAACGTGTATCCTCTAATGTTCACCGACATAGAGAAACTGCCGGGATCCTTGAGATGGGGGGGTAACCTTCTTTGAACAATGGCACTGCACTTGACGTCAAGACAAACAGTCTTCCATCATCATCATTCCATCGTTGCTTCTTAGCCAATAGATCCTTCATAAATTGTGCATAATTGGGCATCTTGTTGAGAACATCAACCATAGGGATGTTTACATTCACTTGTTTGTGCATTGGTAAGAATGCTATCATAGGCACCCAAAATTAAACAATCTCTCAAGAATAATGCAATAGTGGTGAGTCAAGTTCGTCCCACAGAGAACGGAGTTTATTCTTGTGCTAAATAAAAAGATGGGTTTTTGAATGCTTTTAAACTAAAATCTAAATCAATAAAATAACTAAAGATAATTTGATGTAAGAAAAATCTTGGTTTCAGTCATATCCACCCTGGCAAATTTAATAGTCGATTATTGACACACAAAATAATTTAATTTCCATATCAAGCACTAATTGAATAATTAACCCAAATTCCAATTCAAAGTTGATTCTTATTTCTTTCTAAAGTTGGTTAACTTTCAACATGTGATTTAATTAACCCTAACTATTAATTTGACCCAGACACTTACGCAAAAGATTAATTAATAGAAGTATTAAAATCAACAAGAACAATTAGGCTAATTAAACATAAACACACACGATTATGTCAATTAGTTGATTATTTTCCCCAAATTCAATAGCATTAATCGAGTAATTATCAAACTTAGTTGCTTCGCAGATTGAATTAAACACACGCAGTTAAAACAATCTAGCAGTAAATTAATTTCAATAACTTAATTATTCTGCAGCAATAATAAGTTAAAAAGAACAATCATAAAATTAATTGCAGAAAAATAATCAATACTTGATATATAATTGAATATGTTCAAGAAGAAAGAGTCTCACAACACAAAATTGACCAAGGCTTCAAATCCCTCGACCAAGAAAATGGTTTTAGGCACTAAGTGCCATAAAAGAATGAACAATAATTTTTCTCTGCTGAAAACCCTAGATGTAACGTGAAAATAAAAGTGCCGACCCTTTTTCTCACCCTACATAGGGTATTTATATTGAGTATTATGGTTACAATAGCAAGGTCTACAGATAAGAACGTGAAATCGTATGAAAAAGAGTCCAACCGGCTGAAGAAATCTGCCAAAACCAGAAAATCATGTAAGCCTTCTATTTCGGGTGCACATGCACTGCCTGTTTTGGGAGCTTGTGTGCCCTAGCACATTCTGGAAAACTGCCTCAACCCCAGCGCATGTGCGCTGGGCTTCCTTACTGTGCTCCGCCTTCGGCTTCAATTTTGACCTTGATTCTTTTGGAATTTGTTAAAGTGTAAAACACAAAATTTGTAGTTCTCTCTCTTAGATTTCTAAAGCTTCTTGAATCACATCAATTGGATCTTGGACTCAAAAGTTACGCTTAAAATACGAAACAGTTTCCAAAATAGCTTCATACTCGTGCTTGTTTCTTCCTTAGCTTTTTCTTTCATATGTTTTGTCTTTTTCAACTCTTTTTCACTTTAGCCTACAAAAACTAAGAATAACCAAATTAAGCTCAATAATAACTCAAATCTTGCTTACAACACATGTATGAGGCAAAGACATTGTAAATGACACATAAAATATAGCACAATTATGAACTTATCAAATTACCCCACACTTAAAAATAAGCTTTGTCCTCAATGCAAAAATAAAAGCATAAAATGGGAAAAGAAAAGCTTCTCTAGATTTAATTTGTGTTTGGAGCAGTATCCGCTATAAATATCCCCTTATTGCGAATGAAAGATGGAGTAACACTAAACAAAACAGAACAAAATAAATAATTCTCTTGAGACAATAGGAAAAACAAGAATATTGTAGAAAAGGATCCTACAATAATCAAGAAAAAACTTACTCCCTTAAGGGAACACACAACAAAAATAAACAAAAATACCATGACGAAATTTAAAACCTATCTAAAAGGAAATTAACTAAAATGTCTAATAAGATAAAATAGCAACTAAAATTGTCTGAGAAATCAACTGCCAAAAGTAAGCGATAAAAAAAATAGCTCAAAACATAGTACGTGAAAAGCTCACGGATAATGTGGTCCCAAATCCTTACGTGCGGGAAATGAGGAAAAGGTGGAAACGTCGATGGATTCTCTCCCCACTCCCTGGCCATCTGGCGAGCCTCCATAGTCTGCTGCCAGTAGGCCTGTCAATGGGTCAGGTCTAGACCCGGACCCAACCCGATCCGGATCTGTTTATTCGGGTCTGGATATATAGCAAATTTTGATTATCCGGATCCGATCCGGACCCATTTAGCCATTATAATAAACGGGTCAAATCTGGATCTTGATGTTTCGATCCGATTAAGATCCAAATCTGATTAAAATATTTAATATATAATAAAATTATTGTATATTAGTTTTTATTTTATATGTATATATACATATATGTTGTGCAAATTACCCATGTAATTTATATTTAATGTAGAATACATGCATAAATATTAATTATGACCTTAATACTTTTGTATAATTAAAAAAAAAAGAGAAAATTTGATAAGTTGTAATAGATTTATATATAATTTTAAAAGTTATAAAAAAATTATTAAGACCCGGATCCGGATCCTGATGCTCTGACAAGACCCGACGGATCCGGGTATGGATCTACTTTTGTAGACCCGTTGGAGATCCGAATCTGAATCTAGATCTGGTTTTATTAATCGGACCTGGGTCTGGATATGCTTGATCTGACCCGGATCCGACCCGTTTAGAGGCCTAGCTGTCAGGCATACTAGTATTGAATAAAGGAATCAAAACGGTGGCTCATCCGCTGTTGCTCTGCCAGGATTTGATATAAAAGCTCTTCTTGAGTGTGCTGCGAGCAGGCACAGGCTCATCTTCAAAATTAATAGCTTCATCTTCATGTGACGTAGAGGCTTGGGACCGAGTGCGTTTAATCGGAGCTCTCACACCCTTCATTGCAATTAACTGTCCAGGCTTCAATTTTTCTTTGGAAGGATCAATCACAACTCCGCTTGCCAAACACAGCGTAGTAATCAAATGGGGAAACCATAAGCCCAGTTGCTTATTGGTAGCGGAATAGCAAATTTGTTGACGTATGAGCTGACCAACATCTATAGATTTCCGTCTTTGAAGCAATGCAATAAAAGAGCTTTGCTCTCTCCATAGTGACGTGTGCAAGATGACTAACTACAAGGAGTCGAGCACATAGAAACTTAAAACAGACAAACCAAACCGGTTTAAGTGACTTAGCATTAAAATGCCGAGCCACGTTACCATCTACCGTATAAGTCCATTCAACTTCCCAATCGCAAAAAACACTTGTGATTTCTTGCAACTCCATGTTAGCATTTTGGGTGTCCGTCCATTCATCATTACGTACTTGATTGACCTTCAATACTCTATTAATCTCACTGGCAGAGACATCCATATCTTTTCCTCTTACATAAACCTTGCTGTCGCTATAATGGGCAAAATTTGAATAAAATTCGCGCACAACCGGGATAAATGCATCGATAGGAGTGGAGGTGAAGATATCCCATCCATGATTGCAAATGGTTAACTTGATCTCGGGCACCCCTGCTAATGGAACTTGAATGCCCTTTTCCTTGACTATAGCCCGTTTAGAGATCGTCATTATCGTATTTTTGTTTTCCTGCTACAGTTAAGAATCTCACACCTCTACATACTCTAGGTTGTTGAGCCCCAGATGATGAGGATGATCCAGCACTCGTGCCTGTAGATGTTTTCTTGGCCATTTTTCCCATTCCTACAAAATATAAATATGCATCATGGCCTTCCAATAATCAAATACCCCACACTTAAATAAAAGACCTTTCCCCAAATCATAAGCCTTAGAATTTACATGAATATTCAAGCAAAATAATGCCTAAAACTAAGGCCTACATACATTCCAAGAACATTCCTATGCATGAAAATTAATCAAAAAGATATCACATGGAATAATTAACATGCTAGGAAGTAAAATCATGCACCAATGCCTTGTGTTTTAACATTTTTATTCATTGAGACAATTTACTGAACACATGGCATGCATAGATAAATATCATATTTTTGTATATATTGAACATGAAATCCATCCTCAATCAACATTCCAAAAAATAATCACTCCAATTACACATTCAAAGTTCAATCCATAAGGGATTTAATCAATCAAAGCATAAAAAAAATCAAAACATCCTTGATACTCAAATTAAACCCATGAAGGAAAAATTAAAGAAAGAGAATGAAATTCATACCTTGATGTGATTTTCCCTTGAAAAAGTAAAGTTTTGGATGTAAAAGTGACGAATTTGCTGCACTTTGAGGAAGAATTAGGAGTGGGGGGAATTTGGGGGTTGAGAGGAATTTTAAAGGGAAAAGGAAGAGTATGCGGATGTTCGTGTGTTATGTTTGACAAAGAAGGGTTTTGACCCTTATAAATCTTTGCGTGCACATGCGCTGCAGGTTCAGAGCGCATGTGCGTGTGAAGCAGTGAGGTTGATTGCTACGCACATGTGCGCGTGAGGCAGAAGCAAAGTTTCAAAAGCCACCTTGCGCACATGCGTTGACAATGGAGCATGCATGTGCGCGAGAAATAGAACAAAATTATTTTTTTTTTAAAATTCACAAAACAACTTTCAAAGGCATAAAAATTCTACTCTAAAGCTCCCACACAACACACTAAACCTTTTTGGGACCAATTTATCAGTTTAGCTCATTAATGAAGTCGATTTCCCAACTAGCAACAAAATTAAAATATGCTGTCCTTTCAAATTAAAATAAACAAAAATAAAGTTTCAAAAATTAAATAACGGAACAAAATTTAAAATGGACATGGGTCGCCTCCCATGCAGTGCCTTTGTTTAATGTTGTTGGCTCGACTTGAAGCTCTTTCAATCAATTAACTAACTCCCGTATTGAAGAGTCCAAGGATCTTCCGCTTCATAGATTTCACAAATAACAGATTCAATCTCCTTTGTTCTCGCAGAACCCGAACAAGTTGCTCTTCTTGCGAGTTGCTAAGTTGATTTGAGATGATCACCCTTTCCTTATCCTTCAAGCATATGTATTTAAGGTGACCAGGAAGATGATTGTAATCTGGAATTGTTCCCTGCATAGCAGATAACATCAATTTCTCATTAGAACATTATAGTGGTAAAACATTAGGACCTCCATTACTTGTTTGCTGCAACAAGTTCTTATTATTTTCCTCAAGATGTTCTTCACGGTTCATGTCGGCCTTCTTAATATTGACATGTCCATGAATTTTCTGTATTGGAAGCTGAGACACATCAATTACAGAAACAAATTTATTATGGTCAGACGGTTCAACATCATCATAAATGCTAAACGTAACACTTGTATCATCAAATTCCATACTATGAGTGCCATTAAGAACATCTATCTTAGTTTGAGAAATGGCTAGAAATGGTGTTCCTAATAAAATATGAGCGTTAAAATCACCTTATTCCATTTTTAGAACATAAAAATCAGCAGGAAAAACTAAACTACCCACTTGAACTAAGATATCCTCTACAATTCTTTTTGAATAGGCTAAAGATCTATCTGCCATCTGAATTACTATACCAGTTTTATTCAATGGTCCAATTTTTAATGCATCATACACAGAATATGATGTTGGTCCCAAAGCAACCTAAGAGGGGGGGTGAATTAGGTTTCTAAAAATTATGCTTTAAGAAAATAGTAACCTTTTTAAATTCAAATGCAGATATAATAAATTTACTAGAACAGTAAAGTAAAGAGAGAAAAATTGAACAAACAATACTTCCAAGCTAGCAAGCTTGAAGTATCAATTTTCTTGAATGCTTCACACACTTGGTGAGCCTATAATCTTTACAAAGTTGGTAAGTTCTTGCTCACACTAAAACTCTTTTAGTTGAGCCAAGATTCTTACTTACAACCACACTTTCATACAAGATTATCACTCCACTCAAAGTTGAATTGCACTCACAACTTCACACTAATACAACAAACCACTATAGTCAATTTGCACTCAAATTACTCTTGTCTTAGGCTTGTATTCAATGTATTAGATGATTTTTACAGGTTCTTAAAGCACCTATTTATAAGAGCAATAAATAGAGCTTTCAACTACTTCCTAACGGCTAAGTAATAAATGCACAAAAAATAGCCGTTGTGGGTTTCGGACGTCCGAGGAGGATTGAATGCGTCCGAGGAAGCGTCCGATCTTCTTTCAGTTTATTGAGATGCTTCGTTCGGACGTCCGTGCATGCGTCCGGTCCTTCGTCCGACAGAGGTTTCGGACGGTCCTGAGCGTCCGAAGAAAAGGCAGTAGACTTCCATTCTTTCTGCCAATTTGTTCGGACGATGCAATGTGTCCGAGGAGCTTTTGACCTAATTCGGACGGTTCTGTGCGTCCGAAAGAGCTGTTCCTGCAAAAGCTTGTTTTACAGAGTTAAGTGTTTATGTCATCATCAAAATAAGGTTTGGAAAACATCAATCTCCCCCTTTTTGATGATGACAAACCTCAATTGGATATGACTAATCAATTTGCAATATCACATAATTGGATATCAATTATCACCATAACAACCATATCAAAGCATAACATATATCAAGGCATAATTGGATATCAACATAACAACCATATCAAAGCATGACATATAACTACTCCCCCTTTTGACATTGCAATCAAAAAAGGCTCCCCCTTAGATTATGCAGCTGATAGATGTTCCATTGATGTGTATAACTAAAAGGATTCAAAGGTGCAAGAGTCAAATACATAACCAATCCACAGAGTTGCTAAGAAACATGGACAATAGAATGGGAAAAGAACTAATGAGAGTCATTGAGCTTTTTGGAGCGCTTCTCAGTTTTTTGTCTTTTGGATGGAACATCTTCAGCGGTGGCTTCACTGTCATCCTCCTCCTCGGTACGACGTTGCATGATAAACTCAAATGTGTCGTCAATATCTTCATCATCGTCGTCATCGTCATCGGCAGCTTCTTGAGCAGCTTCTGCATTGTCGTCACGTGTATGTTCATCTTCAGGTTCATCACTGTCAGAAGATGACTCAAGTGGATGTTGGGACTGAAGATCAGCAAACTGGACTTGAGCCGAAGCAGACATGCCGAGACTGAGGGCCTCTTGGAGAATTATTTGACGAGTCTCAAGTCGTTTTAATTTGCGATTTGTGCGACGTTGAAACGAACTGACTTGAGTGCTCAGAGATTGGAGAAGTCCACAGATATGTGAAAGGGATGGTTCAGAAGATGGCTCAGAAGTAGATGGTGCAGATGTGAGTGGAGGTGGTTGAGGGGTAGGAGAAGGAGGGATAGCAAAATCAGATGTGGAGGCATGGGATTGTGACTGAGCAATATCAAAGGCTGCCTTAGTGAGCCATTGATCATTAAAAAACCGGAGACCTTTTCGTTCAATGTAGGATTTATTAAAATACGGAGGATATTGTTTGTTTCCGGTAAAGGGAATGTTGAGGACATCAAAAACCTTGGTGAGAAATTTTCCAAAAGGAATGTTTCTGCGAGTATCAGTGAGAAAGAGTTCCCACAGGGAACAAAAAAGATACCCAAAGTCAAGTGGGATACCCTTGAAGACACAGAAAAATAAGTATAGTTGCATTTTTCCGGGTTCAGTACGATGCCCGTCAGTTGGCAATAAAAGATTTGTGACAAGGGTATACAGAATATTAAGTTCAGGGGCGAGCAAAGTAGTTTTGGCTTCCGAAGAGACCAAGACTATCTTCTCAGTCAATTTGAGAAAAATAATGTATGGACCTTTTGAAAGACCTTCTTCTCAGTCCCGTTAGCGGGCCATTTATCTAGTGAAAAGAAGTAGGAAAAATCAGAGGGATTTGAGATTTCACATTCAAAAATGGTGTTGATTATGTTCGATGAAGATCTCAAGATCAGACAGGTTAAGGAGAGACAATGGTGCCGAATAGTAGGACCTTTAGGGAAGATTTTCCGTGAATTGAAGCACAATATCATGATAAATTGATTTTAATCGAGATGCACTAAATGACAGGTCCTTCTATTTTTCAAAACATCTTTTGATAATTGGAAGATTATATTCATCTTAAAAGACTGCTAGAAGCAGGACCTTGAAAAATCATCTAAAACTGAGAAGAGAAGTATACCGGTCGGATGCCTTGGCATCGATAAATTTGGATAAAGTTGGAGTGGTGGAAACTTGAGGATTTGCCGATGATGATTGTCTCCTCGCACAGGAGCCTTCCCTTTAGTTTTGCGACCCCGAACTGCCGTAGAGGAACTGCCACGAGATTTCACCATTGTAGTGGAAGAAGAGAAAATTGAAAAAATTAAAAAAAAAAAAATGAAGATTGGTGAGATTTTGAGGAAATGAGATGTTGAATAGGGGAAATGAGATGTGATTTAGGTGATAAGGGTTATGGGTAGGATGATTTTGCAATCAATTTTGGAAGAGAGAGTGGGAATTTGGAGGGGGTAGGGAAGAGAAGAAAATCGCCTAAGGGTTTTCGGGGGGAAGGGTAAGTCCGAAAAAGGGAATTTGGATGGTTTTAATGAAACAGGGGTACCGTTCGGACGGCCGAACGTTTAGTGTGCGTCCGACACAGCGTCCGAAAGCTGAAGAACGGACGGTCGAAGGATGAGCTAGTCAAAGTTCTTTCGAACGACTCTGAGCGTCCGGAAGATTTCCAGAGAGTTTTTAAAAAAAAGGAATATCGTTCCGACGAATAAGAGCGTCCGAGAATCGTAGGTAACAGATGCTTTCGGACGATCCAGAGCGTCCGAAAGGGAAATGGTTCGGACGAAGGAGTGCGTCCGAACTATGAACCTATGCCAAATTTATCTGTAAAATCCCTAAGCATTTTCTGAGTGATTCAAAGCGATCTAGAGCTAAGGGTTTTGTAAAAATATCAGCCAATTGATCTGAAGTAGGCACATAATCAACACGAATTTCCTTTTACAAACGAGGTCTCTAATGAAATGATGCTTAACATCAATGTGTTTGGTTCTAGAGTGCAAAACAGGATTTTTTGTGAGATTAATTGCACTAGTGTTGTCACATAATATAGGAACACAATCAAAAATTACACCAAAATCTTTTAGAGTATGTTTCATCCAAAGAAGTTGAGCACAACAATTTCCGGCAGCAATGTATTCGGCTTCAGCCGTAGAAAGAGAAATGGAATTTTGTTTTTTACTGAACCAAGACACAAGACAATTTCCCAGAAAATAACACATTCCACTGGTACTTTTTATTCTATCAATTTTACACCCAGCAAAGTCAGCATCAGAATAGCTAATCAGATCAAAAGTAGAAGACTTTGGATACCACAGACCAAAATCCGTTGTTCCTTTTAGATATCTAAAAATTCTTTTAACTGCCATCAAATGTGATTCTTTAGGGCAAGATTGAAATCTAGCACATAAACAAACAGCAAACATGATATCTGGTCTACTGGCAGTTAAGTAAAGTAGGCTTCCGATCATACCTCTATAGTGTTTTTCATCAACACTATTACCTTCTTCGTCTTTATCAAGTTTGGTTGAAGTACACATTGGTGTACCAACTTGTTTGCAATCTTCCATACCAAATCATTTGAGCAGCTCCTTTGTGTACTTGATTTGTGTAATAAATGTTCCTTCCTTAGTTTGATGAATTTGTAGTCCGAGGAAAAATTGCAACTTGCCCATCATACTCATCTCAAACTCTTCTTGCATTAGTTGTGAGAAATCCTTGCACAAACTTTCATTAGTATAAGAGACAGGTTTGTACCAATTAATATCATCAACAAAAATGAACAATTAACAATCCTTTCAAATCAGTTTTTGTGAAAAGTGTGGTGTCAACTATACCTCTTTTGAAACCATTTTCTATCAAGAAGCCACTTAATCTTTCATACCAAGCTCTTGGAGCTTGTTTCAAACCATATAAAGCTTTGGAAAGTTTGAAAACATAATTTGGAAGATTCTTATTTTGCACCATCTTCTGAACCATCGACGAAAACTTCTTGGTCGATAAAACCATTCAAAAAAGCACTTTTGACATCCATTTGAAATAATTTTAAATTATTGAAACATGCAAATGCAAGAAACATGCAGATGGATTCTAATCTAGCCACGGGTGCAAAGGTTTCATCAAAGTCAATACCTTCTTCTTGAGCGTAACCTTTTGCAACAAGTCTAGCTTTGTTTCTTATGATCTCACCTTTGTCATTTAATTTGTTTCTAAACACCCATTTAGTACCAATAACGGGATGAGAAGAAGGTCTTTCAAACTAGTACTAAGGTCCATACATTATTTTTCTCAAATTGACTAAGTTCATCTTGCATAGCATTAACCCAAGATTCATCATTCAAAGCAACATCTATATGTTTGGGTTCTATGTGAGAAAGTAATGCACAATTATTATTCAAAGGTTTATGAGAACGAGTGGTTACCCCATCGGATAGATCACCTATGATTAAATCTTGAGGATGATTAGAGACGAATCTCCAAGCTTTCGGAAGATCGTTTTGAGCATCCTCATTCTTTTCATCATCAATTTGATGGTTGTTGATATCAACGCTTGATGTAATCTCTTGATGATCTTTATGAATAACGAGCTTTTCGAGCTCCTTTAGTATACCTGTATCTTCATCTTCACATAAATTCTTTGAGATAACATCATTAGTTTCATCAAATGTAACATGCACAACTTCTTCAATTAAAAGCGTTCTTCTATTGTAAACTCGGTATGCTTTCTTGTCACTAGAATATCCTAGAAAAATTCCTTCATCCGATTTTTTTGTCAAATTTTCCAAGGTTGTCTTTGATTTTTAAAATAAAGCATTGGCAACCAAAAACTTTGAAATAGCTCACAACGGGTTTTCTACAAAAAATGAGTTCATAAGGAGTTTTATTTAAAGAAGATCTTAATAAAACTCGATTCAGTTTCATGCAAAAAGATTTAACCGATTCGGCCCAAAAGTATTGTGGAAGGTCACACTCACTGTTCGTAGTTCTAGCCGTTTCTTGAAGAGTCCTATTTTTCCTTTCAACTTTACCATTTTGTTGAGGAACTCTAACAACCGAAAATTCATGAAAGATACCGTTGTGATCACAAAAGTCGGGAAAATACCAAATATTTTTATCAAGTATTTGCAACCACCTAGACTAGCATATTGAGTGGGTCCAAATAAGTCTAAATGCAACAATTCTAAAGGTTTATGAGTAGACACAAAATTCTTAGGTTTGAAAGAAACTTTGACTTGTTTACCAAATTGACAAGCATCACAAAGTTTTTTCAGAAATTTCAGTTTTGGCAAGCCTCTTACCAAATCTTTCTTGGCTATTTTTTCAATCAAATCCATATTAAAATGACAAAGTCTTCTATGCCAAAGCCAAGGATCATCTATGGAAGCGGTAAGACATTTTACATTGCTATTGCTAATTTTATCAAGATAAATCACATAAACATCATTGTGCCTAGTGCCTTTGAACAAAACAACATGATTTTTATCAAGGATAAGACATTCATGCTTGGTAAAGAAAACATATAAATTTTTGTCACAAAGTTGACTAACACTTAATAAATTATAGTTCAAATTATCAACAAGAAGTACATTCTTAATCAAGGTTTCACCATTTTTACCTACCATTAGCATCACCAATGCCGATTGATTTTGCTTTGTTGTTGTCTCCAAAAGTGACTTTTCCACTGTTTTTGGATGTAAGGTTTGTGAAGAGAGAGGCATCACCCATCATGTGCCTTGAACATCCACTATCTATGAACCACTTAGCATTGTTGGCGATGTTAAGTACCTACACAATAAATCAATTGATAACTTTTGGTACCCATATCTTTTTGGGTCCATGAGTGTTAGTGAAATTGCTTACTATCCATGCAACTTTCATTCCAAGTTTTTCATTTTCTTGACATAACACATATTCTTAGTATGTCCATGTTGTTGGCAATATCTACAAACAATGCTTTTATTACCATATAGGGAAGATTTTGGTTTTACAATACATAAGTCATCCTTTCTAAACATGACAAAATTTTTGTTGATTGCTACATTTCTATTTCTTTTCATATCAACAACATTTTCTTTCTTTCTAGCTAAGAGAGCATTCAAATCATCCATTCTTTTCTTCAAGGAGGCTTGTTCTTCCTTGACCTTTGATCTCACATGCATTCTTTTCTTCAAATCACGATTTTCTTGTGATAGCCTATTGTTTTCATTCACAAGTTTAGAGTTAGCATTCAATAAGGCATTTGACTTTTTTACTAACTCCTTATTTCTAGCATATGATTCTTTTAAGCTATCATGCAATTTTAAAATGAAAGTTTCAAGATCATCTTCATCATTTTCATCATTGGAGTCATAGTTAGAATTTACCTCATCATCTCCAATAGCCATAAAGGCCATTTGTGCCGACTCCATTTCTTCTTCAACTTCTCCTTAGGAGTTGCAATCGTCCCAAGTGATTTGAAAGTTGTTGAATCTTGGTTTTCTTCCTTCCTTCTTTTTCTTGGAAGGACACTCATTTGCAAAATGCCCGAGTTGACCACATTCAAAGCATTTGTCATTTTGCTTCTTTATTTCTAGTCTTGACTTCCCTTTGAAATTATTTGTGTTTGCAGCTCCGCCTCTTCTCATTCTCTCAGGTCGTTTGTTGATGTAATGTTTAAGAAATCCTTTAGTGATGAGTGCAAGATCTCCTTCATCAAGATCTTCATCTTCTAGATTGATGGAGCTGTTTTCATCTTCCTCTTGAGAGGTCTTTAGAGCAATGCCCCTTCTTGGCCTTACTTCTTCATCATCCACAACCTTTGCCTTTAGCTTGAGTTCATAAGATGTAAGAGAATTGATTAGTGATTCAATAGGCATTAAATTTAAATTCTTAGCTTCCTCTATGGCAATTATTTTGGCATCCCATTCTTTGGATAGAGCATTCAAGATTTTTCTATTTTTCTCACCCAAAGAGTACTCCTTACTCAAGGTTTCAAGATCTTTGATAATGTCATTGAACCTGCAGTACATTTTGTCTATGTTCTCATGTGGTTCCATCTTGAAGGACTCATACTTGGCAACAAGTAGAGATTTCTTTTGCTCACGAACATCATCGCTCCCTTCATGAATTTCCTTCAACTTATCCCATATTTCTTATTAGCAGAACTGTAACCTTTCACGCGAGTTGATTCATTTGCATCCAAGGCATTATATAATACATTCATGGCTTTTGCATTTAACGTCAAGTTTGCCTTGTCTTGTGGAGTGAGCTCATTTCTTGTCTTTTCTCTTCTTCTATTTGTGTGATCATCAATGATAGAAGCTTCAAATGGACCTTCATTGACAACATACCACAACTCAATGTCAATAGATTGCAGAAATATTTTCATTCTATCTCTTCAACTAATAAAATTTGCCCCATTAAACATTCTTCCCAACAATAAAGTTTCAAAGAGAGAAAAATTGAACAAACAATACTTCCAAGCTAGCAAGCTTGAAGTATCAATTTTCTTGAATGCTTTACACACTTGGTGAGCCAATAATCTTTACAAAGTTGGTAAGTTCTTGCTCACACTAAAACTCTTTTAGTTGAGCCAAGATTCTTACTTACAACCACACTTTCATACAAGATTATCACTCCACTCAAAGTTGAATTGCACTCACAACTTCACACTAATACAACAAACCACTATAGTCAATTTGCACTCAAATTACTCTTGTCTTAGGCTTGTATTCAATGTAATAGATGATTTTTACAGGTTCTTAAAGCACCTATTTATAAGAGCAATAAATAGAGCTTTCAACTACTTCCTAACGGCTATAATAAATGCACAAAAAATAGCTGTTGGGGTTTCGGACGTCCGAGGAGGATTGAATGCGTCCGAGGAAGCGTCCGATCTTCTTTCAGTTTATTGAGATGCTTCGTTCGGACGTCCGTGCATGCGTCCGGTCCCATGGTTCGTCCGACAGAGGTTTCGGACGGTCCTGAGCGTCCGAAGAAAAGGCAGTAGACTTCCATTCTTTCTGCCAATTTATTCGGACGTTGCAATGCGTCCGAGGAGCTTTTGACCTAGTTCGGACGGTTCTGTGCGTCTGAAAGAGCTGTTCCTGCAAAAGCTTGTTTTACAGAGTTAAGTGTTTATGTCATCATCAAAATAAGGTTTGGAAAACATCATATAACATTACATTAATAGATGCACCTAAGTCACACATGGCTTTCTTGAATTGTGTATTTCCTATCTTACAAGGAACAGAAAACATACATGCCTTATACTTTTCAGGTAGGGATTTTGAATAATAGACAATACATTCCTCCTAACCTCTACCTTTCTAACCTTCTTCTTTTTTTGCTTTCATTTGTGCGTACACAATTCCTTCAAAAACTTAGTATAGCGAGGTATTTGTTTAATAACATCTAATAAAGGAATGTTTACCTTGCACTTACGAAAAGTATCATACAACTCTCTCGTGTCGGGATCCTCCTTTGATAACACTTTCAATGCCTCGGGAAATAGAGGTTCGGGCATACATTCTGGCCATACAGGAACACCTATGTCTTCACTGTCGCTGCTTCTCTTCTCGCTTGGGACAACCTCTTTTTCAGCTTTGGTCTCCTTCTCCTTGGCCTCAACATGTTCAGGAACTATTTTACGTTGCACTTCAACCTCTTTCCCACTCCTCAACATAATTGCACTCTTGTTTTCCTTGGGGTTGATGATAGCTTGAGACAGCAACTTTCTGGAACTTTGCGATTCCAATAAGCTAATCACGGTTGCCATTTGTCCCATTTGGTGCTGCTACTGCTGAATACTGGCCTTGGTATCCTATTGGAATTGCATAGTATTAGTAGTTAAAGTATTCAGCATTTCTTCTAATGACTTACTAGACTGATTAATCGGATTAGCTTGTTGTCTTTGAGCAAATACAGGTCTGTATGGTTGGAAATTATATCGATTCTGCTGTGCTTGAGGTTGTTCTGGATTAGTTCATATCCCAAATTAGGATTATCCCTCCATCCAGAATTATACGAGTTAGAGTATGGATCATAATTTGTTCGTGGTTGCCTTAAAAATCCTGCTGCTGTATTTACTTGCTCTAGGGCTTCCTCTTGTAAAGTGAGGCACATATCTATTAAGTGTCCTTCGTTTGAACAAATGCCACAAGATTGTACTGTTTGTGCAGTTCTTGAAGCCAATTGTTGAACAAAATAAGTCAAACTAGCCATTTGTTCTTCTAAAGATGAAACATTTACCTCGTTAACAGGTTTGAGAAGTTGTTCACATCGTGTCCCGAACTTTTGGGAACGCACGGCCATATTCGATATAAGCTCACGAGCAGCATCTATTCCTTTCATTTGGCAACAAACCTTCATAAAAATATTGGATTAATGAGGAGTCACTTATCTGATGATGTGGACAGCTTGCACACAATTTCTTGAAGCACTTCCAATACTCATACAATGACTCATCGTTGAACTACCTTATGCACCACAAATTTTGTTTCGAATACTCGTAGTCTGAGAGGCTGAAAAATATTTGGCCAAGAATAGTCTGGTCATCTGTACCTAAGTCATAATACTGCCTGAAGGTAAATCGAACAGCCAACCCTTTTCCTTATCATTAAGCGAGAACGGAAAAGCTTTCAATTTAATATGCTCCTCTGACACTCTAGTAGGTCTCATAATTGTGCAAATTACGTGGAACTCGTTAAGATGTTTATTCGAATCTTCACCTAGAAATCCATGAAAAGAAGGTAATAGATGGATTAATCCAAATTTTAATTCAAATGTGACATTTGCCTCTAATTCAGGATATGTAATGCATAAAGGTTGTTGATTTAAAGTGGGAGCTGCTAATTCTCACAAATTTCGTTGCGCCATGTTCATCTCTTCATGTTGTTCCTTATCACCACCAAAGATAAAATTGAACAACGATTCTTCCCCTAACTGTCTTTCTTTCAATTCCTTCCTTAATTTGCGTAGCGTTCTCTGTAGCATAAGATTTCTGGATCAAATTGAAATTCAACTTGTCTAGCAGATTGGGTCATTGGCATACACAATTAGTGAAAGAATAATAATAAAATGAAAGAAAGAAAAACTGAAATAAATAACATAAAAATAATTCAAACTGCTCTCTTGGAAACGGTGCCAAAATTTTGGTGAGAATGCTGTTGTAGGCACACAAAATTAAACAATATCTCAAGAATAATGTATTAGTGGTGAGTCAAGTTCTTCCTATAGACAACGGAGTTCATTCTAGTGCTAAATAAAAAATGAGGGTTTTTGAATCCTTTTAAACTAAAAACTAAAATGACAAAATAATTAAAGAGAATTCGATGTAAGAAAAATCTTGGTTTCGGTTATATCCACCATGGTAATTTTACTAGTCATTATGACACATAGGATAATTCAATTTCCATATCAAGCACTAATTGAATAATTAACCCGAATTCCAATTCAAAGTTGATTTTTATTTCTTTCTAAAGTTGGTTAATTTTCAACACGGACGATTCAACTAATCCTAACTGTTAATTTTACCTAGACACGCGCCAAAGATTTATTAATAGAAGCATTAAAATCAACAAGAACAATTAGTTTAGTTAAACATAAACACACATGGTTATGCCAATTAGTTGATTATTTTCCCTAAATTCAATAGCACTAATCGAGTAATTATCAAACTTAGTTGATTCGCAGATTGAAGTAAACACACAGAGTTAAAACAATCCAGAAGTAGATTAATTCTAATAACTTTATTATTCTGCAGCAATAATATGTTAAAAAGAACAATCATAAAATTAATCGTAGAAAAATAATCAATACTTGATATATAAATGAATATGTTCAAAAATAAGGAGTCTCACAACATAGAATTGACCATGGCTTCAAATCGCTTGACCAAGAAAAGGATTTTAGGCACTAAGTGCCATGAAAAATGAACAATAATTTTTCTCGACTGAAAACCATAAATATAAGGTGAAAATAAAAGTGTCGACACTTTTTCTCACCCTGTACGTGGGGTATTCATATTGAGTATTAGGGTTACAATCAAGGTCTATAGATAAGAACGTGAAATCGCATGAAAAAAAGTCCAACCAGCCGAATAAATTTGCCAAAACTAGAAAATCACGTAAGCCTTCTGTTTCGGGTGCACATGCATTGCCTATTTTGGGCGCATGTGCACCCTAGCACATTCTAGAAAACTGCCTTCTGGTCACAGCGCACATGCGCTGCGCAACCCTAGCGCATGTGCGTTGGGCTTTCTTACTATGCTCTGCCTTCGACTTCTTTTTTGACCTTGATTCTTTTAGAATTTGCGAAACTGTAAAACACGAAGGTTAGCTCTCTCTCTTAACTTTCTTTCACATCTTGAATCACATCAATCAGACCTTGGAATCAAAAGTTACACTTAAAATACGAAACAATGTCCAAAATGGCTTCATACTCGTGCATGTTTCGCCCTTAGCATTTTCTTTCATCTTTTCCATCTTTTCAACTCTTTTTCACTTTAATCCTACAAAAGATTATAAACTAAGAATAACCAAATTAATCTCAATAATAACTCAAATCTTGCATACAACACATAAAAACGTGGTAAATGACTCATAAAATATAGCACAATAATGAACTTATCAAGCATCTCAAGGAACTTGTGGAATTTTTTTTCTTTTTCCTTCTTCTTTGGATCAATGAGTCGTTGAGAAAATGGCACTTTTATTACAGGATCCAATTTAAAAGAATCATCCACTTTCTTCTTTCTTGACTCTTTCATTGCATTCTCCTTGTTCATCTTCTCATTGTTATTTTTAATTTCAAGTTTTTCTTCAATTTTCTTGAATTTTGGCTTTGCAGCTTCAATATCAACCTTTGTCTTGTCATTTTGTTTAACCAATTCCTTTCCACTCCTCAGTGAAATAGCATTGAATTGCTTCTTTGGATTTGGAATTGTGTCGCTTGGCAATACTCTCATAGGTCGTTCATTATTTTGGCATGCTAACTGTCCCAATTGAAGTTCCATATTCCTTGTAGAACGCTTGTAAATTCTCATACTCCCTCCTCAAATCTTCAAAGTCCCTTCTCAATTTATCCTCAGTGGATTGATCATGGTTTACATATAGAGGATAACTAAGATTTTGAGGTGATATTCTTAGTGGTGGAGATTGGTATAAGTTATTTTGTTGAGGTAGAAAGTTTTGGAAATATCTCTGGTGTGGTGGTTGATATGGTCAAGAAGATGAAGCTTGATTGGAAAAATTAGATTGTGACTATGATGGATGGAAAGGTTAATTTTTTAACATTATTTTGATTTGTCCAGAAAATATTGGGATGGTTCTACCAAGAAGGGTTATATGTGTTTTCATAATTGGTAATTAGACATTTCTTGTGGTGGAATTTTGATTGGAAATGAATTGAATTTGCCCACCTTCACTGAAATATCACAGAATCCATTTTGGTGATTTCCTCCATAGAAATCACAAATCAAGATCCCTTGGTTTGTCAAACCAACCTAGTTCACTGAACTTTTTCCCATATTCAGACAATCTATAGCTTGTGTCAAGTTTGTAATGATACTCATCATCATGTTCGGCTGAGATATAAAAGTATCATAGGTATGCATACCTCCTTGTTGGATGTTGGCTTGATGCACTTATGGTTGTTGTTGCCCAACTGAGAGAGTTATTGCTCCATGATAATAATGAGTAGATGCCATTCTCTCTAGCAACTTTTGTTCTTCCTCCAGAGTCTAATAGGGGAAAGAACCTCCCGCACTTGCATCAATTATCAATCTCATCCCCGAAAATAGTCCATTATAGAAGGTTTGGACTTGCAACCATGGAGGTATAGCAAGGTCCGGACGCTTTCTCAATAGCTCCTTGAAGCAGTCCCACGTAGGGGTGTAAACGGGTCGGATCTGGGTCGGATCTAGTATATTCAGACCCGGATCCGATTAATATAATTAGATCCAGATCCGAACGGGTCAACAAAAGTAGATCCATATCCGGATCGTCGGGTCTTGTCTGATCCGGATCTGTCGGGTCTTGTCAGATCAGATCTGAATCCAGGTCTGGATAATTTTTTTTTAAATTATATGTAAAAATATTACAACTTATCGAAATTTCTCTTTTTTTCTTTAATTATACAAAAGTGTTGAGTTCATAATTAATATTTATGCATGTAGTTTATATTAAATATAAATTACATGGGTAATTTACACAACATATATGTATATATACATATAAAATAACACTAATGTACAATAATTTTATTATATATTAAATATTTTAATCGGATCCGGGTCTTAATCGGATCGAAACACCAAGATCCAGATCTCACCCGTTTATTATAATAGCTAAACGGGTCCGGATCGGATCCGAGTAATCAGAATTTGTTATAGATCCAGACCCAGATAAATGGGTCCGAATCGGGTCGGGTCCGAGTCTAGACCCGACCCATTGACATGCCTAGTCCCACGCTTCGACATGCCTAGTCCCACGCTTCACTAAGCTCGCTCTAGTGATTTGTCTAAATGATGTGATCTTGTTTCAGAGCTTAGCGATCCTAAGAAGCCAGCGGAAAGTGTTTGGCTAGGAATTCTTGAGCGAATTGGTCATTCTTGAGTGAATTGGTCCCATGTTGTGAAAGTACCTTGTCTATATGACTTCAACCAAGACCTAGCTCTATCACTTAAAGAAAAAGGGAATGCTCTCATCGGATACAATCGGGGAGGACTCCATTGGACCGGAATGTATCAAAGACCTCCTCCAACCTGATTAACGTAGGGATCTTCATTGGGTCCTCATCCAAACATAGCATGTGCTTGGAGCATTTGTATTGGTGCAAGCTCGATTTCAAAGCTATTCAGTTGCACAGGCAACCGAGCAATGCTAGAACTCGCCCCCCTTGAAATTAGTTACGACATAATCTCCAAGATGTCGGGGGTTGGCATTAGCATTAACCAGGTTGCCATTGTTGCCTGCAACCCTTTCTTGTTCATTAATAGCACGGTTTGGATTCTCCATTAGATTGTCACCTCGATATGAATCTTATCGTCTATGATTTCTACTTATCGTCCGTCTCAATTTCCAAGTCAATCAGATGAAGTAGTTGATTGGACGAACTAGTATCTACCATAAACTACAAGAAAAGAAAACCAAATATCAAATATCGAAGACAAAATCCAAAGAAACTTGAGAGAACAAGAAATAATTGTAAAATAAATAAATGAATAAAAGAAATAAAAAGTATAATCTAGTAAGACACACTACACCTAATATCGTTATAGTCCCCGACAACGGTGCCAAAAACATGTTCAGTAGAATATTGATTAGGTTTTTGTGAACAAGGAACAATTAATAAAAGCCTTGATTATCCAAATCAAGTCCCACACACTAGCAAGTATACGAGATAAGTTTGTATATAGGATGAGTAAGAATTGTCTCCACGAGGACTATTGGAACAATTACTAGGTTCACAAGCATATTTACTAGTTAGACGAAATAATCCAGAGTTTTTAACTAAAATTAAACTGACATTAATCACCGAAAATTAAAATAAAGGCAAGAATGTAAAAATTCAAGTTTACCCTATAGAAAGCAATTAAATAAAATCGACTAAAAACCCAAACTTAATCTATCCTACTTGCAAGAATTTAAATTAGTCTACTATATAAAAGTAATTAAAAACGATCCAATAAAACCCTAACTACTAAACTACGGAAGTAACCAAGAATTTAAAGGAATAAAAGAAGAACGATAATTAAAGACCTAGAATGGAAGGAAAACAAAAATTGAATTGCAATAAAAATAAATCAAAGTCAGTAATTGTAGTGAAAACGAATGTTGATGAGTGTCAAATCTTTAATTCTTGACAAGAGAACAAAATTCTATCTCGAACAATTGAGAAAATCTACCCTATGGCTAAATTATAGATCTAACTATGAAAAAATAAAAATAACTAAGAATGACTGATGATTATGATGATTTCCTCCCCTTCTCTTGGTGTATTTATAGGTGTTTTAGGGTTTTAGGGCTCCGTGATGATAAGTACACGATTTTCCACTTAACCGGGCCCACGGGAGGACTTTTAAGGGTCTTGCAAAATAAGCAACCTTCCATGACCTATCTGTCCATCGGCGCCTAGGCGCTGCAATTTTGTCACTCCTGGGCACCAAGGGCAGAACCAAAACATGAAGTTTCTAGAGCTGGCGCCTAGGCGTTGCAATTCTATCGCACTTGGGCGCTAGGGGTAGAAACAGTTTCAACTTCCTCCTCGATTTTGACCGTGATGTAGGCCGAATTTGGGAAAACTCAAATCATGAAATTTGTAGCTCTATGTCTTAGCTTTTTTAAACATCTAGACTCACCCCAATTTGAGCTTGGAAAAGAAAGTTATGCTCAATGTACCGAACTATATCAGAATCGCTTCTCGCCGATGCACGTAAATTCTAATTTTGCAATTTTCATCCAATTTATGGTCTTTTATGACTTCTTCATCACTCAAACCCTGCCAAACTCAAAACAAACCATTTTGGATCATAATTAATCAATTCTTGCTCATTCATCACCGAAAACGAGGTAAACGATACATAAAATATGTTACGACATTTATGAGCTTATCAGTGTTCGTTCAACCAGTATTTGAATTTTTTTACTTATTTGACTTGTCTTGTTTGACTTTGTCAAAATCATGTTATATAAACCCAAAGTCAACTAAATTCGAGTCATTTAAATTCGACTTATTCGGTCGATAAGTCGAATAAGTCGAGCAAACATCGACTTTCATTCCATATTCTAATTATAAAATTTTGTACATCATTCCACAAACACATACTATCATTTCACATCGACATATTAGAAATAGAAACTAATTCAAATATTACATGTTCATGTGTAATACAAGAAAAATGCATTATCAAATACAAAATCAAATTACGAAAGCTGACAATCACAATATTCCTCAACAAGTGTTAAAGTATATATTTTTATTTAACTATAGTCTCTATATGAGCATCAAGACATATATGTATAGATATATAAATATTTCAATATAAGTACTAAAGTATATAAATTACATAACTACAGCCTCTACATGTACAAAAAGATCATTTCTAAAATAAGTATTCCATTTAATTAGTTATTAAAGCAAAAAAAGTGTTACATTAATAAGCTGTACACGTATCTTTTTTTTAGTAAACTACCTATCCATTGGTGGGGGGTTTCTCACCGCTTTATTGATTATGCAAAAAATAAATACAAGGGCAGAGGACATAAGACAAAAACTTCCTGGGAATTAGAGTTACAATAAAACCCTAATGCAACTAGATCAATTTGAAAATCTCAAGTTCCTATAGCCTGATCTATATAAGATCACTTGTGGCTTAGCAAATCTAGGAAGATTGTTAATTGAAAATTTGATTATATAACGTATCATACTCTGGATTCGCTAATAAGTTTGCCACTTTGTTGCCTTATCTGTAGATATGAGTTACAGAAATGTTCTCTTGTGTGATGAGCTACAAGGAATGCTAAATTGCATGATAAATTCTCCATGGGGGTTTAATGGTTCCTTTTAGCACCTACACTAGAGAATCAATGAGTCCGATTCTACAATGATGTCCATTCTAGGCAATACCACATTGAAAAACATAGTTGAAGCCCTTCTTGAAGTGCCGATACTTTTGCTAGTAGATTTGTGCCATAATTAGAGTAATATGAAAAGAAACCTGCAAATACAATACCCCTAGATTCCCTCATCTAGAATTCAGACCTAGATTTCCCCTACATGCTTCATTTGTATTCAGTTTACGAAAATTCTAAGGTGGTAAAATCTATTCAACCATAATGATCCTTTGTTGAATTGGTTGAGAATAAGACTGTCTCCAGCCAACCTGATTTGCAAGCCAGTCTTCTTGATGCTGAGATGGGAATGGAAAGGCTCTTGATATTGTATATATCAATGATCTCACCTCTTAGTAGCAGTCTAATAGGTCACTTCTTTCTATCAAACATCCAACTACACATGATTTTCCATGTGTACCAATAGATGATACTGGGAAGTATCTAATGAAGGATTCTTTTTAGTGAGTTATTGAAGGAATCCATCCTCCATGATTTTAAGAATTGCTTCAAGGTTCTAATAGTTTATGAGTACTGCTCCTCTATTATACCTTTAAAGTGCCTCCAAGTCTGGACTACAAAATGACAATGTAGAAACAAATGTTCCATAGACTCCTAGCTACGACAAAATAGAGATTTAGATACCAGTTGAATACCCTTTCTTTGTAACATATCATCCTAAGGTAATGCTTAGTTCAAGAGCCTCCACATGAATATAGAAATTTTTAGAGGGGTTCTGGTATTCCATATCATCTTCCTTCAAATCATGGCTAATTCCCCTTCCTCCATGAGTTTTATTGGTAAACTTAAAGTGAAACTTCCTGAAGAAGTAAGCTTCGATGCAAACTCATCCTCTCCTTGAGATAAGAAGATATTTTTGTTATTTAGCGAAGCCTCACTGAGGTTTGGATTACTATTATGTACAGCATCCAAATTCCATCTAGTGCCATTCCATGCTTCATTTAATTAAAGCTCAAAAGCCACCAAACCATTATGAGGAGCTAAGCCATTGCCTTCCTGATTATATCATACCAAAAAGAAGAATTCCTTTCCTTAGGCAACACACAAATATGCGGTTCATTAATATCCTTCACTACAAGCATTCTTTTCCATACTGGAGAAGCTTTTGAAGAAATTTTTATTAGAGAATGATGTACACCCTTCCCCAAATATCTGGAAGTAAAAAACTTACTCCATATGGAATCTCTTCTTCTGAGAGACCATTATAGCTTAATTGACATTCCTTGAACCACAGATTTCGGGTTTCTGATACCTAGACCATTCAGGGAGGTAGTATGTATTATTTGTTTTTAGGATTTCTAGTGCAGCTTTTTTTCGAAGTAGAAAACCACTAAAGTAAATAAGCCAAAATTCTATTCACCTCATGTAGCATAGTCTTAGGGAGTGATATAACAGACAATATGTATATAGGGATAGAGCTCAACACTTGATTAATCTATAGAAGTCTTCATCCTAATGACAAAATCTTTGCTTTCCATCAAGCCATCTTGTTTGTTATCTTGTCCAACATAAGGCTTAAAAAGGCATATTGTCTTTCTTCCTTTATTAATAGGGCATCCTAGATAAATGAATGAAAAATTCTTCTACCCAAAACCAGTCATTCTTGCTCTTGCCAAGGATAATTTTGAGGACAAGTAAAAATTACTTTTTGACTTGTTAATCAACTGTCCAAAGCTAAGTTCATATCGTCTTATGAATTCCATGAAACCCTCCAAATATTTCTTACTACCATTCAAAAAGACAATAACATCATTTGCATAGGACATATGTGTGACTGGATGGCAATTCCTTGTAGTAGAGTAGAAGTCCATCCTGCCATTTGCAAACCGCATTTTCAATCACCTACTGAACACCTCAGTAGCCAAAATAAATAGAGAAGGAGAAAGGGGATCCCCTTGCCTCATTCTTCTAGGTGATTTAAAGAAACCATTGTGCCTGTCATTAAAGAGTATAGAAAACTAGTTATCCTCCACACAGTGGCTGATTAGACTTATGTATTATGTTGAAAATCAAAATAACTTATGAAGCACTTTGTATAGAAACCTACAAGACTGAATGTCAAAATCCTTTGCCATATCTAATTTGATGATCCTATTATCACATCTTACTTCCTTGTCTACAATCTCCACAGCTAATAGGATATTATCTAATTTGTTTCTCCCATGCACAGCAACACCTTTCTCCATAGAAATAAGTTTTGGAAGTAAACAATGTAACCTGTTAGCCATCATCTTTGTGAAAATTTTACTTGTGAATGTACAAAGACTAATTGGTCTAAATTCGCTGAAGGAAATAGGGTTTATACAAAATGAATAAGACAAATCAATGTACTAGTATTAGCCCCAGGGAGAGCTTGAACTTTCATAAACTCTAGAACTACCTGCAAGAGATCTCTTGCAATTTTATCCCAACAAAGCTTAAAAAACACTCCATTAAAGCCATCAACTCCAGCAGCAGTATTTGAGCCAAGAGATAAAACCAAATCTTTAAGTTCTTCCTTTAAAGGCACAACAAGAAGTTTGGAAGCACAAATCATTATTCACATCTTTCAAACTCTATGGTACACAATCAATAAATTGATCTTTTGGTTGAGAATGATCTTCTAAAAGCAAATGCTGAAAAAAATCTACTACTTTCTTCTGTAGTAAGTCTTGATCTTCAATCCACTGAGCAGATGAATTCTTGAGCCTTCAAATACACAATTTGCTACTTTTCAGTGTTGAATGAGAACGAAAATAAGTGGAGTTACGATTCCATTCCTTAATCCAACTAATGCCTATTTTTTGCTTCCAGAAAGATTCCTTCTCAACAAAGGTATGAATCAACATAGCTTGCAGCATGGACAATTCAACTTGACTATCAACTATTGGTGATTACTGTATCAAGATCTCCTAGCTCCTGATATCCTCCTCAACAATCCTTATACTTGGAAAATATCTCCAAAATGGAACTTATTCCAGCTCTTTAAATCAAATTTAAGCCTCTTGAGCTTGGTAGAAAGTTTTTGTAGAGCTGTTCTTTCGAAAATTGATTCCAAGATGCATAGTGATACTAGCCTAGACAGTTGGAAGGAAAGAATTACATTTGATCCAGACATTGGGAAATATGAACAAACTGGGACCAGTATACTTTGGATATATCAAAGACAGAAGAAGTAGAGCATGATCTAAGCATTTCCTATTTAGATGCACCACTATTATATTCTGGAAAGTATTAAGAAGTGGTTGATTACAAACCACTCTATCCAACTTTTTCCAAACTAGCTCTTTCCCACTCCAAGTGAAATGTGTGCCTGATAAAGGAATGTTGGGTGATGAACATTGACTTATGCAGTCAATAAAGTCAAACATAATTTGATGTTTCCATAATTTCGCTGAAATCACTACCAACAAACCAAGATGAAGATATTGAAACAGCAAATAAATTCAAAGAGTTCCAAAGCTCTCTCCTGGTTTGCACAATGCATTTAGCATAGACCAATGAAGCATTTATAGGCTTAGAAAAAACCAATATGATCCATAGAGAAATGAATAACCTAATTCTCCATAGACATAGGCAGATTGAGTTGATAAACTACCAGACCAGAATGTCCAAAAAGTGCTACATGAATTAAATAAAGAATTATCAAACCTTAGCTTCTGTTGTATTTCACGAATCTTATGAGACTCCAAAATAGGCTCTACCAAAGCCAGAAAATGAATACCATGCATCTTTATTAGTTTCTTTATTCTTCTCAAGGATGGCTTACTACCAATCCCTATAATATTCCATATAAGAATATCCATTATGAACTCAGCTATTGTGAAGGCAACATGTTTTTCCTAGAAATACTTCCAGTAACAATGAAAGAACCAGTTTTATGCATCTCTTCTTCTTTATTTTCATTTTTACTACCAATGTGAATTGATCATCACCAGGAATTACCTTCGTGTTTAATTGTCTAGGAATTGCTTCAAAGACTCAATTTGCTGAACTTTATCAATATCCATCTTATCTACTGAATCCAAATCTGAAAGGGTAGCATTCTTATTCACTTATTGGACCTCCTTATGCTAAGGCAATTCAGCATGATCATCAAAATTTTCTTTTTCTAAAAGAACATTAGAAATAGGGAGCTGAATCCCTAATTCCTAGACATCATTATGTGGATCTTTCAGTTCATTGTCTGATCTTGGTAATAAGGGTGCTTCTGGCAATCATAATTCAAGCATTTGGCTTGTTTGAAATCGTGAAACAGTCTAGAGACATCAGGAGCTATGGGCTTCTTGACTAATTCATGATGGACATATGAGATGACCTTTACTAAAGAGGATTCAGGAATATCCCCTACTTGATCAATTGACTGGTTCAAAACTTCACGTTGTTGTTCTTCAGTTAGAGTCTTCTAATTTTGTTGCATCTTATCTAGCTGAATCCCTCCAATCAAATTCAAATTTTCCACTTGTTCTTGTACTATACACTAAACTTGAGAGTCTTTCCCAAGCTGAATTCCGTCTTTTCTTCCTTCTTTAACGGATTTCTGTTTTTGAGTTGCTAATGTTTGTTGATGATTGCCAAGATTTTCCTAAAACGTGATTTCCTTCAATCTTTTGCTGACAATCTTTTGCATGATGGCCTTGCTTCTTGCATTTTGAACAATATCTAGGAAAATCTTCATAAATAATGCTTTGCCAAAGTCCAGTACCATCCAATTCAATCCGAATTCGAGATGGTATTTCCTCCAAAATGTCAAGCTCAACAGACACTTGGGTGACACATGGCCCAGATATATTTTCCGTGGACATATCAATTTTTAAAGGTTTCCCTACTACCGTTGAAAAAATAATAGATTTCTTTTAAAGAAGCAATGGCAAGTCTTCAAATGAAATCCAAACCGGCATGATAGATGGTTCCTCATCTGAACAAAAAAAATGGTGCCATTTGAGAACTTTCATATGGAATCCACTAATGAATCATGTACCCTTCAAATAGCAATGCAAATAATCATTTTCAAGGGTGAATTTTCCCAAAATATATTTATAATCCATGAACCCAAACTAAATTCCCCCTTAAAACCAATAGTAAGGAAACTTTTTTTATGTAAATTCTTCATGCTAGGCTTTTCTCGACTGAATTTCCAAACTAGAGCATGCCTTAGTGGTTTTACCAAGTCTTCAACCTCCTACTTCAAAAAAACAAGATTTGGTTCCATTTTATAATTGTCCACGGGCTTTGTAAAATCATCAATATCTTTAGGTAGAATAGAATTAGACTTAAGAGCATCAACAAAGGATTTTTTTGGTACTACCATGATTGAAATAAGCTAATTGTTTATATGTTCAAAGAGGAAAAATTAAAATTGTAGAGAGAGCAAGAAGAAAGAAGTAAGTTCTACACGAATATTAATGTATAAGTACATAAATTGTACATAATATGAAATATTAAATTAACAACTCCAACAATTGAACAAAGAAAGGATATTTAAGTATTAAGAATATTACCATTTATTAATATATTTAATTATTAAGAATTAAGAACATTATGACTAAAATATTATGTGCACAAATTCATTAATATATTATTATAATATATGGCTAAAAATATTAAAAATGTAATTGTTTGACTTATTCGACTGACATTTGACTTGAAACCTGAAGTCAAAATTGAGTCGAGGAATCGATTACTTAATTGATTTCCAGTCAAAGTGAGGCGAAATTTGTATAAATTAAGCCAAATTCTTTTTGACTTGACTCGAATTAGTAGTTTGACTTGATTGACTTTTGAACACCTCTATCTATAGGTGCATGAAAAGAATAAGAGTAATCTTGATCATTTGAAAAGGAATTTGGACGATTGTACCATTCCATTTCATAATCATAAGGGTAGGAGAAGTAATCACAAGAACATACTCATTGGTCATGCCTGCATAATTATAAGGATGATAATATCCATGGTATGAATCATCCAATTCATTCCTTGCATGTTCTTGAGAGATAGACACTAAAACAACAAAAACAATAAAATGAACTCAAAACAACACAACCAAGGACAGTAGAAAAGTTTAGAAAATTAGTTAGTTTAAACTAGCCAATAAAAAGACAAGGTTTATGATCTTTTTGGGTTTTCAAATTAAGACAAATAAACTTCCAAAGTGAAAATCTTTTTGGAGTTTTAAAATGAATGACAGAACTATACAAAAATGGAAAATCCTTTCGAGTTTTCAAATAGGTAAAACAACTGTATAATAAAATGAAGAAACTCTAAAGTAGTATTCAAATCAAATTTTATCAATAATGCCAAATAGCCAATCCACAGTAGTGGCGCCAAAAACTTGAGGCACTTCACATCTATTTATGCATTTAAAAGTCACTTAAATCCTACTATTAACTAGATGGCATCCCGCAATATATGGTGTCAAATAATCGTAAGTTGAAGTAGAGATCGATCCCACAGGGATTGGCTGTCAATTACTGATTATTTGGTTAAAACGTTATTTAAAGGATTGTCTTAAAAGGAAGTTCAACTAAAACTAAACTAACAAATAGAAATGAGAGATTTGTGCTAGCCAATTTCTCTGGTTTGGTTAGTTAATCCAATCAAATAATTCAATAAACCAATATTAGAGGTTGATTCCCAAATGTAACCTAATTCTTGTTCCTCAGTAATTAAATCTATCAATTTAATTTAACCTCAGTGTGGTTCTCTCTTACTTCCTAGACTAACCAAACTTAATAACTTACCATGTGAAATTTTGGCAACCAACTAGGTGAATTAGTTAGCCAAATCCAATTCTAACCCGTTTAATATTAATCTAGGTATATAATGGAGGTTCAATCCACTTTTCCACCATTTTATCTAAATTAATTAGTGGAGTGATCAATTCTCCTAATTAACTCTTAAACTCATTAGTATTGTCCAATTAATCCATTTATCACCTAATCAACCATTAATCTCTACCTATATGAAATTGCATCACAAAACCCTAACCCATGACTAATTAAAGCAGATTAATCAACAAGAAAAGAAATAGAACATGGGATCATAAATTGAATCAAACAAAAAAAATAATGCCAAAAACTACTATAAAAAAAAGAGTGGGTGAATTTAAAGCTATTAAATGACTAAGAGAAACTAAAGAAAACTTAGTAGACTAAGTAAACATGAAATAAGTGCATAAAAGAAGTAAATTGAACTTAAAATAGAAGTCTTACAAGCGGTGGAACAAAGCTTCAACAATAGAGAAGAAGACTAAAAATTAAAATGGGGAAGAATACAAGGTACACACTAAATTAAAGGGATAAAAAAGTAGATCAAACACAGAATACTTATAACCATAAGGCTTCAAGTTTCTACAGTAGGAAGAAAATGGAAGAACATCTAGTCTAAAATTCCTTCCCACATGGGAAGAGAAAAAAAGAAAGAAACTAAGGAGGCACTAAATAATTGCATAAACGAGGAACATTAAATATAAAATAGAAGTCCTACAAGTAGAAAGTCAAGCTAAAACAATGGTGGAAAACATAGACTAGAAGAAAGGAAGAAGAAGAACTAAGCTAGAAAGTTCCTTCCCAAGTTGGGAAGAAAAAAGAGAAAGGAAAAGCAGGGGTGACTAGGGCTTAGAATCAGGCATCTTACATATGTATTTATAGTGATAATAGGGTTTGGCATGAAAAGACATGTTCATCCATGATAAATGCACAAAAATTACAACATTGCGGCTCCCAAAGATAGTCTACTGCCTTCTAAAGGTAGTCTGCCATTGGTGGTCTGCAATATCTAGGAGGTTCACCATTAGCCAAGGTTCCCTAGACACCTTCTCAAGAGGCCAATGGTTTACCTGGGATACTTCGCCAGCAACAAAGTGCCCTTGGTAGCACAGTCATTGGTTTCGTAGATCTTGCCCATTTTCACGTTCCGGACCTCCAGTGTGGTCCATTCTTCTCAAAGCCTAGTAAAAAACATAAAATACATTAAAAAAATTTAATAACATTAAATAAACACTTAAGCAAAACAAACACAAAGAATGGAAATCAAAGATAGACAAGGATGCAACAAAAACCTTGATTCCGGAAGGAATTTGGTAAATAACCTAAACACAATCCTAAATACATACACAAATAAATAAGTTAAATAACTATATTCATTAAATAAAACCTAAAACACAACATATAACACATACTAAACAAAGAAATAGAAATGCCCAAATGTACACACATAAACACAAGAAATGCTCAAAACTAGGTATTGTAGTTTGGGATATGGTAAGTGTAAAAATCTATCAACACAAGTAATAAAACTTTATCAACACTCAACCAACACCCTCACACTCGCAAAGATATGAGGTAGATGAATAGTTAGTGGTGAGTGAGTGAATATCGTTCTGACAAGGATTGTTGTAGGCAATTACTAGGCTCAAAGAGTCCTTGTGCTATTTAGACAAATGATAAATAGATTTTACGACTAACTACTAAGGATTTAAACTAAAAAAAGCCATTAACAACTACTAATTAACCAAAGGGTTAAATACATTAAATCTCCTTAAGGCCTAGGTTGTTTTACACTAAACCCCCTAAGGTTATTTTTTTCTCACTTTACCCCTTCCGTTAGCAATTTGACTATTAAAAAGTCAAAAAAGATATTTTTACCACTTAAAACCTAGACACTACAAGAATATATAAAATTAACCCCTTAAAGTTTATTATATTTGTCATTTTAGTCCCCGATTCAAGTTTCGTATCAATTAACCTACTTTAGTTATTAATCAATATAAAAATATTATTAAAACAACTAAAAATATAATGATGTCTACCAACACCAGTGATTCTTTAAAAGTCCCAGTGAAAAAATTTTAAACATAAAAATTTCCTAGCACTTTCGGTGTTTTTTGGTCATTTTATTATATTTTATTTTCATGTAAAAATAAATTTTTAAATATACGAGACTTATAACCGTCTATTAAAGTTATATCAATCTATTTTCCTTTTGCTTTTCTTTGTGTTTATTTAAAATGATTTTCTTCTTACTTTTTTCCTTTGTTAATATTACTAATACCTGAATTATACGAAGGGACTTCATAATATAAATAAAAACTTAAATTAAAATAATTTAGATGAAATACCTTTAATAAGTCATAAAAAATTTAAAATTAATTATTTCATCATCATATTTTTAAATTATGAATATTAAAGAAAGTATAATTCAGAATTAGAATATTAGTAATCAATTTGGAGCATATTTATATGTTTAACAATATTGATGACATTATTGAATTTTATTTTTATCTCAATGTATTAAATGCCACAAAACTTACTAGAGGAGTTAAAGTCAAATTTCGCTTAAATCTTAAGGGGGTTGACTACAATTGATCTTTAGGGGTAAATTTGTCTTTTTGAAAAAACTAACGGCGGAGTTACTTTTGACAGTTAGTCAATGGGGCAAAGTGTGAAAAAAATAATGTTAGGGGGTTTAATGTATTTAACCCTTAACCAAACTAAGCTAGGAAAAGCAAGTAAACAATTAACAACTCCAAGTTAACTAGATTCATACTAAAGAAAGCAAGTAAATTAAGTAACAGTATGGACAACTCAAATTACTCTAAAGAAAGCAAATAACAATTATCACTAATTTCTACTCTAAGAATGCATAATTAAAACCATTAAAGCAAGTTGAACGACTAATCTAAGAAAGCAAGTAAAGCAAATAGTACTATGAACTACCTAAAGTACTCTAAATAAGAAACTAATAATTACCACTAAATAACTAGTCTAAAAAATGATTAAAGCATAAAACTAATTAAAACTAATTTGAATTAAGAAAACATTAATCAAGCATAAAAATTGAGAAGGCATCATTTTCACTAAAATTTAGATTAATAGTAAATGACAAGAAAAAGTTAATAAAACTAATGATTTTTTTATTAAAATAGAATTTTCTAACAAGCCCACTAGCTTCTAGTAAAACTAAGAACAAGAAAATAAGGATTAACTAGAAAATCACTAAAAATTATATGAACACAAGAAACTTCTAAGAAAACTAGGTTTTTACTCTACTTGGATAGAAATAAATGTACATTGAAAACCAATAATTTTTATTTGTACGTGAAGCTAGTGAAAGCCCACTAAATTTAGATGAAAAAGATTGAAATTTCCAAGAAATTAAAGTAGATATTAGAGACTTACTTATGAAATTAAAGAAGGAAATTTAGATTAATCTAAAAACTTGGAGAGTTAATTAATCTACTGAGACAACTCTACTACTAAAATACTACACTATGTGTCCTTTGGTAGTACACAAGAGCATATTTAAGGGGAAGCCTTAGCCGAAAGATTACAAGTTGGCTCTTCTAGTACATTTCCAAAATTCAGACCGTGGTATCAACCAAATATACTAGATTTGATACCGCGTTATTAAACTAAAAATAAGCCTTCAAAAATATGCCTTAATGTTGCGGTATTAATTCCTATATAAAATTTTGATACCGCAGAATGGAGCTCTTTCCAGCTAAGTCTTGAATTTCTTCTTTTTGCACTTTGCTCTATTACTTCTCCATTCTTTAGGTTTAGCCCTCTTAATCTAAACCTAGAAATGACATATAAACTTAATAAGTTACAAACTTATACTATAATTATCTTAAAGTAATACTAATATCATAATATTTATAAAATGCAAATGCAAATGCAAATGTCACTAAATGCAATAAAACTGCATAAAAACACATAATTAGACTCTAAGACCCAGACAAAGCTAACAACATGCTATGTAAATCGGCAAAATAACTCTGGTTTCCTTGAGTTATCACACCCCCAAATCTAGCGTTTTGCTAGTCTTGAGCAAAACAAGAGCAAAAAGAACATACTAAACACGTAGAAACAAAAAACACCACCAAGATGAGGACACAAAAGGTATTTTATTCGACTCAAAAGAACTTCAAGTTAAGCAAGTCAGGTAGACAAAACAATTGAAAGTGAAATGATGATTAGGACTCTACCTAAAACACACATATGAAATAATTTGAAGTATTGATCTAGCAATGTATGTTTAGATCACTATCAACGATGAGTAGTACACAACATTTTATCCACAACTTCTTGGTATACTAAGCGGAAAGGTTCATTTCGAAGACTTTAGTTCTACTTGCCTCATTTTTAAAAGTAATCCTAACGGCCATTTCAGTGAAGCAAAATTTGTTGCTCGATGTCAGAATCCCGTACTAACCTTATGATATATTCTAAGGACATATTTCGAGAAAACAACATTTGTGATGTCAGAATCCCGTAGTTGCCTTATTCCTAAGAGCAAAATATTTTTGTTTTCGCCGCGTCCTAAACCAAGGTAAGGGACAAAGCGCACACAAAATCATATGAAGATCTAAACATTCACAAGATAGAATAACACTCTATGCAATAACCATAAAAATGACCTAACTCATTTCCAATCACTTAGAAATTTACTTCAAGAATAATAAGCTTGATAATGGAAAATGATTTTGAGAACAAACAAAAGATAATTCAAATGAAGTATTTTAAAAATTCAACGCCCTATCTTTGCAAAATTACCAATGGGTAGTGCTTGAAACTTTTACTCATTAGAGAACCAACACGAGACACACCAAAAATTTGAAATGTTCAATTTAAATATATAACAACCATATGCTATTGCAAGTCAATTATCATCATTGAGTACTATCATCACTCTTGGTCTTTCCATCCAATGGTCAACAACACATATTTACAAACACACAAAACCATTCCAAGGCAAACTTTGACCCAAAAATAACATCACCAAACCTGTCACTTCATTCAATTTCAATTTATGAGTACAACTCATCCTACCACTCATCCAAAATAAAACAAACACAGAATAGTACTAATAGTTCAAAGCATAAAAATACATTATTAAAGAGTAGAGTCCTACCAAACCTACCCAAGAACTTACAACCAAAAAAGTAGAATTTAAAAACCAAGAAACCAAGGCATGAACAACCAAAACAAGTAATTACCACAATAAGCCCAACAAAAGTCAATATCACCATTTAATCACAAGAATAAAAACTACTTGGACTCACCTAACATGCCCTCAGCTAATTATTTAAACAAAATAACTAAAAGTAACTAACACAAAATAGAAGTCCAAAAAAATAAAGATATGTAAAGGAAATGTTGGTGAAAATGTTTCATCTCGCAACTCAAAATCAAAAGCTTTTTGAATGGGGGAATGGGGAATAAGGAAATAGGATAGAAAGTCTTCTTCAAAATGGAGCAATCCATCGAGCATCATCCTCGCCTCCATGTAGTCCTTATCAGCTCCATCATTGCATTCTTCTACACCACTGTGTTAACTTTCTTCAAAGTCCTCCTCCTGACCTCCTCCGCTCCCACTAACTGGATTTTGATGTAGCCCTACTTCTCTAACTAGTTCTTGTTGTGGTTCTTAGGTAGGCCCCTTGTGTAGTGAGTAAAATGATTGCCCGCGGTTTGCTTATAGTGCCAAGTCAGAGATGGCCTAGGATGGATCCATGTGTTCATCGTGGTGGTTTGGAGGGCTTGACTGATAAGTGTCAAGTTGTGTTGGAGGACTATGTGGCTATAGGTCTAGTATCCTTGAAGTTCATTCTTCTCTGCATCAGTCTCTGGTACGTTGAAGACATTCCCAATCATATCGACATGTTAATGTAAGGCACCTGAGGAGGTGAAGGTGGTTGAATTGGTAGTTCAGCGGGGTCTTGGTGATGCTTCTTGAACTCACACACCATTTTGTGGACATACTTCTTGGTGATGTGGCCTCTTTCAAAGGTTTCAGGCTCACCGAGAATTATCAGGCAACCTACATCAACATATAGAAAAGTTACCAACTCAGGTAAATAAAAGGTAGGTCACCCCAATACCCCATTGGCTAGAAAGTCCTATTGAATAAGCATCCCAATGTTGATGGTTTTGCCTTCCAGAATGGCATACACTGGACATGCTCTATCCCTCTTGACATGGCTCATTGTACTTGATCCCAAATTCTATAGCTAACAAATAAAACCAAATTTTCGGTAATAATTTGTGGTCGTTACGAGTGAATCTCAAATATGCATCTCCAGCAGCATTCATTATCTGATTAACATCACTAAAGCATAGACAATTTTTAATTTCAATCATATCTTTTCTTCCAACCACAAACTTTCTATATTCTCGATTAGACACATCAGGCAAATTATAGAAGGCATTGATCTTTGGAAATCAAGGGTCTATACTAAAGTCCACCAATTAATCTCAGACAAAACATTTACCATCTTGGTGTTCACATAAATTGCAATGAAAATCTTTAACAAAATTAGTGTAATCCGGTCCCACAGCTCTATCAAAACACTCCCAAAGCTGAGATTTCAATTGAATCTCTATTTCCAATCTAATGCTTTCATATTGCCCCTAATTCTTGGACAAATTGAACCCTCTCACTCTCCCTAATTACATTATTCTTTTGGTTGGTTTCAAAAAGTTCTTTAGCCCGATTATTAACAAAAAGTTGTTCAACATTAGGTTTAGTAGTCCCACTTGTCCCTTTTCCTATCTTTCTTTTCTTTGTACCCGGAGGTTGAAGTACCACCACTTCCTCTAAATACTCCTCTAGGCCTGTTGGTTGTGCAAAAAAAAAATAGAATTAATAAGGAAAATCAACCAACCACCCCACAAATTAACAATTCAAACAAGCCACAAATCAATTCAACCAAACCCACAATTCACCAATAAGCAAGCAATCCTCAATTCAAGGTTCTTGTTGAGTAATTGATTCTTTTTTGCCAAAATCAGTCTCATAAAACAACCTAATTAGGATTTAATCCAAGAAAACTTAATTATCATTGAGCATTAATTGAGACAATTTTACCAGAAAAAGAGTGAGATTTTGAGTCATCCCTTTGAAACCTTGAAAATCTTCCTTAAAAGCTTGAAAAATTCACTTGGATGCCAATTTTGTTGTTAAAATTGATGGAACTAGATTTGGGTTTGCTGGGTTTTGGTAGAATTTTAGAGTTTTGGAAGTGAGAAGAGAGGATTTGTAGAGGGGAAAAGAGAGGAATGAAGAAATTAGGGTTGGGAATTTGAGTTTTGGGTAAAATGTGGTTGAAAAAGCCCTTAAATTGAGTCTGCCCAGTATTGCTACCACGGTATCAAATCAAGGCATAAAGATTGATACCGTAGGATCGGGTTAAATAATGATCTAAAAAAGGGTTGATACAAAGGTATCAAAAATTATATTGGGGTTAATTTGATACTGTGGTATTGATTGATGGGAAAAAATATCAAGTTCCAAAAGATAAACTTGATACTGCGGTATTAAATTTGATACCCTGATATCGTCTAAATCTTCGAAAAACACTCTATGGAAGTTTGGCTTGATACTGTGGTATCAAGTTTCATGCCATAGTATCAAATGAACTTCAACAATACCTCTTTCTCAACACTAAGCCAAAAATTTTCCTTTTTTCAACTTCAACCCGAAACTTCATCAAACGCCTATAAGCATAAAAATACCAAATTAATGAACATTTCCACTCATTTCCTTTCCAAAACATATTAGCAACACAATAACCAGATTTAAACGTAATTTAATCCTAAATTAGTTTACTCAAACAATAAGATTAAGCAAAAAAGAATTTACTAAAAATAAGATATAAACAATAAAAAAAAGCTTGGGATACCTCCCAGGAGCACATGTTTATAGTCATTAGCATGACTATCACAAGATGATGGTCATGTGGTTACAAATCAAATAGTTTCTTTCCTCGTCCTTCCTCTATAGTTCCTCAATATTAAAGCTTGAATCGATGTCCATTTACTTTGAAATTTACTTCCTTGCAATTCAATTCCATCGCTCCAAATGGGAATACTTGAACTACCTCAAATGGCTGGCTCCAACTTGACTTGAGTTTTCCTGCGATTAGTTTAAGTCTAGAATTGTAGAGCAATACTAAATCCCAGTTTTGAAAGCCTTTCTCAAAATGTGCTTTTCATGCCAAAACTTAATTCTCTGCTTGTAAAGCCTTGCATTATCATATGCCTCTCTTCAAAATTTATCAAGTTCATTGATGTCCAAGAGCCACATCTCACTCGCATCCTTCCAATCAAAATTTAAGCTCTTGATTGCCTAATAAGCTTTGTGCTCCAACTCCACCGAAAGGTGACATGGTTTGCCATAGACCACACTATAGGGAGACATCCCTATAGGGGTCTTGTAAGTGGTCCTATAGGCCCATATAGCATCATTTGATTTCTTCGATCAACTTATTAATAGGACTAAATGTCTTGAGAAATTTATAGTCTTCTCTAAAATTCTCTTCAATTCTCAGTTGGAGACCTCCACTTAACCGAATATTTGTGGATGACATGCAAGAGATATCTTGTGTCTCATACCATACTTTGACAAAATGGATTCAAATAGTGCATTCTTGAAATGAGTTCCTACTGATTATGCACATGGGTACCCCAAATCTAGCATATATGTTCTTCCTCACAAAGTTCACAACAACTCTAGCATTGTTGGCGGGTAGCGAAACAGCTTCAACCCATTTGGAAACATAATTATCTGGCACCAAAATATATTTTTTTTTGTATGAACTTGGGAAGCATCCCATAAATTCAATTCTCCACACATCAAACACTTTGAAAAATAGAATGTTGTTGAGAGCATTTCATCTTTCATTGATACGTTTCCCACTTGTTGGCACTCATTATATTGCAATACAAAATCTCTTCATCCTTGAAAAAGCTAGACCAAAAGAATCAACATTGAAAAACCATAGCTGTATCATTTTTTGAGAACCATGATGGCCCCCCATTAGTGATGAATTAGTGATGAATGATAATAGTGGAGGATATCTAACACTTCCTCTTCCGGCACACATTTTCTAGTAGTTTAATCTTTACACCGATGGTAGAGGAAAGGATCTTCCCGAAAGAAAAACTTGGTCTCCGAAAGAATTTTCTTCCTTTGATTTCCATCCATATTTGAAGGAATTACCTTGCCGACAAGGTAATTGACAATTGATAACTCTAGTAAAATAGAGTTATTTTCCATGTTATACTATGACTTTTTGAAAGTTTTTATCCCTATTTTGGTGTTTAATTAACTGTTTTAGTTTAATTTCTTGCATTAGGTAGTTGCATGTGCATTGTGTGTAAATATCGAGATATTAGCATGATTTTTTGGATAATTTTAGTATAATTTGATTACTTATTAATCTATGTGTTTTGCAGGATAGGAATGAAGGGGTTAAAGTCAAAGATTATAGAAGTCAAGGAACGCAAAATGCAAAAAGAGAGAAGATGAAGATTTGAGCTAGAAGGAGCTCGATGTCGCGACACCAAGTGTTCCATGTTGCGACATCGAGGTGGATTTACAAGTCCAATTTTAAGCTTGATGTCGCAACACCTTGAATTCCACGTCGCAACATCGTGACGCGTTCAATTTAATTGTTAGGACATTTTTGCAATCTTTGGCCGAAACTTCTTTAAATTTTACCTTGTAATACACTCAACTACATATAGTGTAGGTGTAGGTGATAATTTAGATAATTACAATAGTTTTTCTTTAACTTAACCTTCATTTTTCTTTTTAATTAAAAGTTCTCTTTAATTTCCATTTTAGATCTAGCCTTTAAATTCTTGGAAGTTTTAATCTTTATTAGTTAATCTTAGTGGGAATTTAATTAGCTACAAGTAGATATAATTTTTACATGCTTTCTCCTTAAATTTCTTGCAATCTAAGCTTCTTCAAGTTCAAGTTTCTTTTGAATTTCTTCAAAGTATATTCTTTGTTAATTAGTGATTTCTTAGTATAAAATCTTCATTTCTTTGCATTAGTTAGTAGTAATTTGTAGTGGGATTTCTTTTAAATCCAATGAAAATCCAAACATTTCTAGTTTTAGACAATTTCCTTTTCAATTTCTCAATTCTCTAGTTTTAGAGAAAAAAGTGGAGATTGCTTCATTTGCTTGATTTCTTAATGCTTTCCTGAGTCAAATTAGGTTTAATTGCTTTCCAATATTAATCTTGTTTTAGTTAGATTAGGTAAGTTAGTGTTAAGTTTACTTGTTTTCCTTTGAGTAATTTACATAGTTCCTTAATCATTAGTTTTACTTGCTTTCTTAGACTAGAATTTACTTGTTTAATTGCTTTATCTTTGCTTACTTTTATTAGTTCATAAACTTTAATTGCTTTAAATTTTTGGTTTTATGGCTTTTTCTTAACAATCTTCAGGAGAATAATACCCACTTGCTATTTACTACTTACCTACCCCATATACTTGTGGGGGCATAAAGTTTAAGTGATTTGTAGTTTTTATTACTTGTGTTGTTTGATCATTGATTTGAATTGATAACATTACCAAAACAAGTAAACACAACAACAATATCCGCATACCAATATGTAGAATCCTTAACAATCAAAGTTGTTCTTCAAGAAAGCTTTCTTGAATGGGTAAATATTCTTGAATTTTTTCCATTGGCCTTTCAGTCTTTCAGATTTAATCAGAAATTGTATTCTCACTTCCATTTTTTTATCAACTACATTCCAATCAAACTCCTGTAAATGTAAAATTCAACGAATGAATCTTGGTTTAGCATCATTCTTTTGCAAGAAATTATTTTAGATCCAAGTGATCGGTATGAACAATCACTTTTGCTCCCAATAAGGTATGATCTAAACTTATCAAATGCAAACACTATGGCAAGAAGCTCTTTTTTCGTTGTGGAGGAAGTGCAAGGAAAAAGTGAATACACGAAGAGTATTGGTTGTTTTATATACTATTTGAAGAAATCTTGTAATAACGAGAGAGTAAGTTAACTAAACTTGAATTAAAGAATCAACTAGTGAAAATAATGGATTAGGGTCAAACTAGTCAATTCTCAGTTTTGATTAATTTATTCAATTAATCAGTTTAATTAAACACATTAGAGGTTAGTTCCTATTATTAACCTAATCTCGATTCCTCGCGTAATTAGATCATTCAATTTAATCAGTTTAAATGAGGATTCCTCCTACCACTTAGAACTTAACCAAATTGACCATTTATCCTATAGAATTCTAGGTGACCAACTAGGTAATTTAGTTCGTCAACATCATAAATTAAACCTAGCCCAATAGAGGTTCAATTTCCCTAATTAGGTCTCAAATAGTGGTTCAATTTCCGTTCTCACCTCGATTTACGAATCAATTAATTAAGAGAGTGATCAATTTCCCTAATTATCATCCGAGTTTATAAGAATTGGCTAATTGTCAACTAAATTAATCTTCACCACATGGAATTGGTGTCATTCAACCTTATCTACACCCATGACAAATTAGAACATAGATGAGAGAAATAACATAAAAGAAAACATTGAAAGCAAGTAAACTAGTCTAATCATTAATCTAGGAAGGCAATAAAGAAAGCATAGGTTGAAAGTGAACAATGAAAGAATAATAAAATTGGAATTAAATAGCATAATAAAAGTCCAAGAAGGTTTAAGAATGCTTCTCTAATGAGGAATCACAAATTCTTGGTCCAAAGTTGTCAATCTTGAACCTCTGGTTCAACTCTTCTTGAAAAACAATAAAAATCCTAGTCTAATTTGCAGCCCCCAAGAGGGAGGCTGAATTAGAAAATGATTTTGAAATCCTAAAGACCCTTATTTATAGTTTCTAAGAGTTACAAAGTGTAGGGTTCTGAATAAGTTTCGAAATGCAGTGTTACAGGCCCAAAATGGACACCCTGAAACCTAAAAACTTGCAAAAATCGTGAATTAGGGCAAGCTCCATTGTGTCCAAGCTCGCCTTAGGAAAGCTAATCAGCCGAGCTCTCCTTGCCAACATGTGTTGTTTTGCCGTTTTGCCTCTAAAGTTTTCGTCCAACATCCAATTGATGCACCATTTGTTCCTATACGACTCTAGAACAAAAATACACATTAATATGTACAATATAACTCTAAAGTAACACTTAAACACTGACTAAAACTATATACGAAAGAAAAATAAGAACGCATGTAAAACACTAATTCTGGAAGGAATTAGGTAAACAATCTAAACATAATTCTAAGCACATGCATACAAAAATATAAGTTAAAGAATATTAAATTAACACTAAAACACCACACTAAACATATCTTAACATGTAGAAATGGAACTACACGAAAATGAATACATAAATCCTAAAAAAACTTAAACTAGTACAAAAATCGTATGAAAAAGAGCAGGAATAACCCTAATTTCTTAAGGTTAACAATACCCCCCAACTTACGGTTTTGCTAGTCCTGAGCAAAAATAAATAAACAAAGACACAAAACACATTAACTTTATAATCAATGTGTCAACAATCATAGTAAGGAAAACTATATTAGTAGAGAAATGAACCAAATATATAAGAGAACTTTGATAATCAACCCCATTTACCATGAAAGTACTAATCTCTCCACTCATGAAAGAAGATATCACTCCCTCACTAATCAATAAAAAATCCATTAAAGAAAAGTTTAGCAAGTGACTAGCATTTTTGAAGAAATTAGCACACACAATACTCACTAATAGAAATGAACTCAAACCAAGGATCAAATAGGTCTTTAAAACTTGTAACATAGGCTAAGGGATAAGGGTAGGATATATATATATATCTAGATAAAAGTAGCTCATATCATCTTAGATATGGTAGTGAATCATGAACTATAATCCTCTAAATCATCCCCTTAACAACCATGGAATTTAACCAACTACCACTTTAGAAGGCAAAAAATGTACCTTCTTTATTGTAACTTAGAAGGAATTGTGCTTTTTTATTCACAACACTTAACACAACTTAGAAGGAATTGTTGTCTTTGTTTTATTTTTTTTTTCTTTTTAAACTATTTTTTTCCTTCTTGTTTTTTTTTCAACAAAACATTACATAACGTAGAGAATTATTACAAATGTTTAAATCATAGGCTTGACTTTTTACCCAAACAAACAAAATTCATATCTTTCCCAACCATCCATAACACTGTGCACATAGTGTTGATGTTGCACACCACCAACACTAAATGCTAAGGTGATGGGTAGAAAACAGGATAAAATAAAAGAAGTAAGTCAACTAAATAACATGGTTAAACAAAAAAATACGGCTGATAAGGTTCAAAAGGGGACACTAAGGATAAAATGACATTCAGGTAGGTTCTTTGGCTCAAACGATCCAAACAACTTGCCTAAATCTTTTCCATGGTCTAAATCCACTCAAACTTCACAAGTATTAAAACCACATACAACTCCAACAACTGTCACAAGTAAAACAAATATCGCAAGGCAATCATGATTAACACTCAATGAAAATTATCTCACTTTCACAAGTTTAAAACCCTCACTCAAGGGAATATATGTGGTATAGTGATAACACTTTCACAATTCAAAGGGCTCAAAATAAAAAGAAACTTAAATACATTTTCAATCCAAAATCACTAACAAATAGTCTCCATGAAATATTTTTAAATTATTGAAATATGCCACAAAATTAATGAACAAAAAAACACTAAAAATAGAAAATCTTTTCAATTAACCCTCTGTAAAACTTCAGGCAAAGAGGATTTAGAAATCCTTAAGGCTACCATCTGGTAGTTAGGGAGTCTTTTAAATAGTCAGATCCTCAAAACTGAAACTCCCTACTACTACTAAGACACTAAAACAAAATTCTTTTTTTTTTTAATTTCCAAAAGTTTTTTATTTTTTTTTTCAAAACACAAAAATCCTAGTGAACCACTTATACTTAGATAACTAAAAGCTCTAATCGATAAGGAATAAAATCCATACAGGTGATTATGAATGCCACTGAATAAACAAATTCAACTTAAAATCTAGTTTCATACTAATCATGGTTTAGATTTATCAACAATGTACTCCAAACATTACTATGCAAATAAGTAATTTTAAGTGAATCGCATAAATGCAAGGTCCAATTAAGTACAAGAGTCCAAGAATTGTTTTTCTTTACCTGGATTCGTTTTAGCACTTAAAGGTGCTCATTAACTCTTCCATATAGGTAATTATCTTTCTTTCCAAACTTGCATTAGCATGTTCTTATTGAGTTGGTGTAGCTTCCAAATTGGTATGGAAACTGCTTGAGTTTGACCAACCAACGTCTGTGATACTCCGCCAATCTAAGATTCACTACGTTGTAGGGGTGTATCTTGATTCTTTGAACTTTTTGTTGATTCTTGCACATAAGCTCAAAACTTTTCTGCCAAGGTCATCAAGGCACCTTGAGTTTGTTCATATGTAGGCTCTTGGTATGTAGGAAAAGAATAAGGGTATTCTTTGTAGTTTAAAAATGTATTTGGATGGTCAGACCATCCTGTTTGATACTTGTGATGCTTTACACACCTAGAGAATAAGAGACTTATAAATTTATAAAATATCTAAATCCTACTATTAACTAGGTGACATCCTGCAAGTATACGGTTGTCAACTAGTAAAGGGAAGTAAGGATCGTTCCCACAAGAATTGGTCGATAACTACTGGTTATTTGGTTAGACTTCAAGTTGAAGTGATTGATTAAGTGGGGACATTTAACTAAAACTAGAACTAATGGAACTAATAAAGCAATTTAAAGTAAAGATTAATCACTAAGAAAGAAATTAAAAAGGAAGTATCTTTAGAAAGCAAATAAAGGGAACAATTAAAAGGCATATTAAGCAAGTACAATTACAGAAAGCTCCTAATCTATTCTAAGATAGCATGTAAAAAGAAAGGATTTTTAATAAGCAATTAACTAACCTAAACTTCAAATTAACAAATTAAACTAGGAAAGCAAGCAAAGAAAGCAATTAAATGAAAAGCCCATAAACTAATTGATCCTAATTAACTAATCTAAACTATGAATTCCCACAAAGGAAGCATATATTGAAGGAACCCATTAACTAATCTAACAATTACACTAAGAAATGATGCAAAGAAAGCAAATATATGAAAGTATTAGACTAATTAAACTAAGGACATATGAAATTAAAGTTTAACTAAAAGAGTTTTAACATAAACAAGGAACTTACCACTAAAAAGGTTCAATCTTTAGCTAGGAAATTGTGATTACAAGAAAGAGAAATCCTACTCTAATCTAATCTACGAAAACCCTCCCCAAATGAGGAGGAAAAAGGAAGAAAATTACTCTCTACTCTAGCCTACTTCTACTAGATAAATTCTCCCCTCAAATGAGGTTTAAAAGGGGTATATATAGTGCTAGGGTAGTGGGATAATTGTGTAGCAAAAATCAGCCCCGAACAAAGTCATTTTTAGCTCTAGCCGTCTCCAAATCGCAATCTCAAATTTGAGATAGCGATATGGACTGAAACTTCTAAAATGCAGCACTTCACAGTTTTGCTTTCAAAATCTTCATCCGACGTCTGATTCTTTCAGTCCATATCGCTATTTCAAATTTGCTAATGCGCCGTTTCATTTCATGCGGCCCTAACACATAGGATTATTATCTATAATAAAAACTTAAAATAAAACCTAAACATATAAATAAAATTCCCACAAAATAGGCCAAAAAAACAAAAGACGAATGAAAACTTTACTCCCAACGAAATTAAGTCAAAGATACGACACAACTCTAAATGGAAAAACCTAATAGAATATGCTAATTATCACCTAAATAAGTACTCAAACACTTAATAAACACATGCTAACACATTCTAACGCATAAAAGAAAAATAGATACAAACACACATGAAAACACTAAAAATACTCGAAACTATGAGCAAAATCATCAAGTTTAGGGTACATATAACTCTTGTTTCCTAGAGTTATCACACCCCCAAACTTAAGCTTTTGATCATCCCGAGCAAAATAAAAGAAAAAAAATGAACAACAAAAACGAACAATGTGAACACACGACACAAAACACAACACACAACACACTAGACACCACCAAGATGACAAGAAGATGACTAATGGATGTACTTTCAATAATTAGGATACCTCTCAAGGGACCTAAAATACCATCTGACAATTGAACTATTTTAACTAGTCATGTTAGTGAAGCTTTTGACACTCTTCCAAATAAGTCGAGTTCAATTGCCAACAAAAGATTTTAAATAACCAAGTATTAACCATTATCAAAAAGGTTTTCGAAAAACAAGTTCCATTCAACTAAAACATAGTTTTGCTGAAATCAAAAGGATTACAACATTTTTCAATGATCTTGACAAGGCTACACGGAAATAGAAGATCATTAGGAGTGTACTTAATACGCACGTGTCACACAATTGGGAGTATTACTCTATCAAGGAATGAGTAGCATGATATCAATGATGGGTATTATAAACATTTCCTCCTCGACTTGTTGGTATTCTAAAACGTAAATCCTAATATCTTAATTCGGAGAAACAGCATGGGTACGTGTCGAAATCCCGTAATCGCCATATTACTTCTCTAATGGCTTATTTCGGAGACACAGGACATGGGTACATGCCGGAATCCCGTACTCGCCTTATTCCTAAATGCAAAGTTTTTTTTTTATTTTGTTTTTTATGCTACCCTAAACCAAGGAAAAGGAGTAAAACGTACCCAAGATCATATTCAAACCAATCACTCACAGGTTAGAAGAAAACTCCCTATGCAAACACATAAAATGACCTAAATCACTTCTATTCCATTTAAACAAATTTTTTTTTTCAAAAGATGAATTGACCAACAAAGCAATCCTATTGATTTGGTCAAAAACAATGTTTCAAATGAACTACTATAAAAATGTGAATGCCTCACATTTTGAACATAGTAATACATGGCTTTTGAAATTCTTTTGTCGCAAAAGAATTACTCAACACACCAAAATTCGTGGAATGCCAAGTTTAAATAACTCAATCATATGATATTGCAAGTCATTTGTCATCATCGAGTACCGTAATCAATCAACTTTCCAGCCAAAATTCACCAGTTAAATATTTACATGCATGAAAAGAAACTATTCCAGCGCAAGTAAATAACACCCCCAAACTTGTCATATTATTTAAGTGATGAGTACAACTCATCCTACCATTCACCCAAAATAGAACAAACGCATAATAATATTACTAGAAAGTTTAAAAACAAAAGACTAGGCAATGATTTTGAATTACACTTGAACAATCAAAAAGCTAAAATAGAAGATGAACAACATACTAGCCAAGTGAATGTAAATGCAACCCAATAAGCACAAATTGAACTTAAAAACAAGAGCTCTACCATTTAATTATGGACTTCACCAACATTGAGCACAACACAAATCAAGACTAAGCAATGAGCAAATTTCAAGTACATCATAAAAATGTAATTTCCAATTAATCATGAATCCTAAAAATTGATTTTTCTTCAATAACCAATCATGGTTATACTATGGAAGGGTCCTCAGGGCTTCACAAGGTTCAAATAATTTAAAGAAAAAGAAAAGCACATATAAGGGTAACAAGGTTTAAGACAACAAATGGGTTATCAAAATGCCCAACTCATCCCCCAAAACTTAGTTTCGCACATAATCGGTTTCAAAGAAATAATCAACCACCAAGACTACTCTCAATCCAAATCAATCATTCAAATAATTTCCGCAAAATGAGCTCAACTATTTTGCACTTGAAATGTACAACAATTAGAATGTCCACAAGTAAAAAGTAAAAATCAAGTCAAAAGTCATTCCATAAAGTACGTATATCATTCACAAATCACAATAAGTCACACATTGTCATCAACATTTTCATCAATGGCCAAATTCATTCAAGTGTGTCCAAATTCAATTGCCAACAACAAAACATAAGCTAAACTAATCACGAGGCTACAAGCCTTTATTACCAATGGGGTACTTAAACTAAAGCAAGAAAACTAAAATAAAGCATAATAAATAAAAAGGAAAGAAAAACTCCCTCAACACCAAGGAGGCTTCCCAAGGATATTGTAATCCTTGGTGAACTTGCACCATTGCCTAGCTCCTCCGGACCAAGTCTCCAAGGAAATGAATGTAGGTTGTGTCTCCTTGGCCCCCTCTAGAATGTATCCTTCTTCTTCTACTCTTCCAAGAACCGGCTCTTTCTTTATGAACATCCCTAATAGAACCTCTTTTGTTATAACCGGGACAAACGCACACTCATAGAAAGAAAAATTCCTCTACATAAGCGTTGAGTGTCTCGGTTGTTGTAACTTCAACTTCATGAGGCTCTTGAGAACCGGTTTCTTGCAAGGCATTTTCAATTTGTTCTTCTTGAACCGATTCTTCACCCATTGGTGGGGGTGTTGGAATACATTGTTCTTCACCATTTGTTATTCCTTGAATCTCGGCAAGTTGGCCTTGTAACCGATTGTTGGATGTGGCTTGCTCTTCACGGATTCTATCTATTTCTTTTTGAAGTTGAACAAGTTTTCCCCATTCTTTGGCTGCAATTTCTCGAAATTGAGCCCTTTCGTCTAGAAGTTGGGCTATTTCTTCTCCAAATTCTTGAATTTTTTTGCATCCACTTGTCCATCCTTCTTACGTCTTCACTTTCTTGAGTTGTTTGGTGAAGGAAATATGACTTCATTTGATCATTTAAAGGCTCTTGTAGCGGAGGGAAAGAGTAGGAAGTTTCTTGATAGCTCTCATAAGGATATGGATGGCTAGACCATCCAATTTGATAATTTTGGTGGCTCTCATAAGCGTATTGATGGCTAGACCATCCCACTTGATAATCTAAGGGGTAAAGAGAGTAACCATAACAAGAATCATGCTCGTTGCGCATACCTCTATTACCATAAAAATGATAATCTCCTTTTTATGAATCATTCCAATTAGGTCCTTGCATGTTCTTGAACAAAAAAAATACAAATAAAAGCAAGAAAAAGAACTAAAACAACACAAGCAAGAAAATAAGGAAAGCTTAGACTACTAGCTAGTCCAAACCATCCATCACCAAGAAAATCTTTTTGTATTTTTCAAAATAAGAGCACAACTACAAAAGGAATTTTTTTTTGGTTTTGATGATGATTCAAATAGGTGAAACAACTATACAAGAAAACAAAAGACCTCAATCCAGTCTTCCAACCAAATTATATCGATATTATGGTTTAACCAATCCCCGGCAACAGAGCCAAAAACTTGATGCTTTACACACCTAGTTATAAATTTATAAAATACCTGAATCCTACTACTAACTAGGTGGCATCCCACGGTTGTCAATAGTAGTAAAAAGAAGTAGGGATCATTCCCACAGGGATTGGTCGATAGTTACCGATTATTTGGTTAGATTTCAAGTTGAACCGATTGATTACGTGGAGAGATTTAACTAAAATCAGAACTAATGGAACTAATAAAGCAATTTAAAGTAAAGATTAATCACTAAGAAAGCAATTAAAAAGGAAGTATCTTCAGAAAGGAAATAAAGGGAACAATTAAAAGGAAAAGCATATTAAGCAAGCAATTAGTTAATCTAAACTATTAATTATCCCTAAGCAAGTACAATTAGAGAAAGCTCCTAATCTATTCTAAGATAGAGCATGTAAAAAGAAAGGATTTTTAATAAGCAATTAACTAACCTAAACTACAAATTAACACTAAGAAAGCACAATTAAGGAAAACCCATTAACTAATCTACCAATTAAACTAAGAAAGCAAGCAAAGGAAACAATTAAATGATCAGCCCATAAACTAATTGATCCTAATTAACTAATCTAAACTATGAATTCCCACTAAGGAAGCATAATTGAAGGAAACCCATTAACTAATCTAGCAATTACACTAAGAAATCATGCAAAGAAAGAAAATATATGAAAGTAATTAGACTAATTAAACTAAGGACATATGAAATTAAAGTTTAACTAAAAGAGTTTAACATAAACAAGGAACTTACCACTAAAAAGGTTCAATCTTTAGCTAGGAAATTGTGATTAAAAGAAAGAGAAAACCTACTCTAATCTAATCTAAGAAAACCCCCCCGAAATGGGGAGAAAAATGGAAGAAAATTACTCTCTAATCTGGCCTACTTCTACTAGCTAAGTTATATCCTCTCAAATGAGGTTTAAAAGGGGTATATATAGTGCTAGGGTAGTAGGATAATTGTGTAGCAAAAATCAGCCCCGAACAAAGTCATTTTTTGCTCTAGCCGCCTCCAGATCGCAATCTGAAACTTGAGATCGCGATATGGATTGAAACTTCTGAAATGTAGTACTTCACAGTTTTGTTTCCAAAATCTTCATCCGACGTCCGATTAATGCGCCGTTTTTTTTCATGCGACCCTAACACATAGGATTATTATCTATATTAAACACTTAAAATAAACACCTAAACATATTTATAACATTCCCACAAAATAGGCCAGAAAAACAAAAGACAAACAAAGACGAACGAAAACTTTACTGCTAATGAAGTTAAGTCAAAGACACGACACAACTCTAATTGGAAAAACCTAATAGAATATGCTAATTATCACCTAAATAAGTATTCAAACACTTAATAAACACATACTAACACATTCTAACACATAAAAGAAAAATAGATACAAACACACTCGAATAAACACTAAAATACTCGAAACTATGAGCAAAATCATCAAGTTTAGGATACATATAACTCTTGTTTCCTAGAGTTATCAACTTATAAGGGTAGGGATTGGATTGGTATGCACATTTCCAATTTGCATAGTTGCCTGAAGAAAAATCACAATATAAACCATTATAAGGAATGAAATTCACAAAAATCACTGTTTTTTCCTACTAAAGCTGCCAATTGGATTGACATATTACAATAACCAATCATAAGTGTATCCAAATCATCACAAGAACCATGCTCATTGGTCACACCTGCATAAACACAGAGATTATAAAACCCTTGGCATGACTGATTTCAATTCATATCTCACATGTTCTTATAAGACCAACACAAAAAAAAAAAAATGAAAACAAATACTAACACTGAAGCACACAAAAAGAAAAAAATATATATAGGGGAGTTTAAACTAGAAGCTAGCCTAAACTATCCATTAAAAAGAGAAATATTTTTAGGTTTTTCAATAAATGAAACTCTGACATGAAAAAAAGAAAAAAAAATTGTTCTTTTTTTTTTAAGGATTTTGGGAACACACAATGATACTAAGAAAAATAAAATACAATTTACACTTCAAAGTAGTATTCCTGCCAAATTATACCAATATTTCCAAAGACCCAATCCCCGGCAATGGCGCCAAAAACTCGATACGTTAAATATCTAGTTATAAAATTTATAAAGACCTAACTTTGCTATTAACTAGATAACATACTGCAACTATACGGGGTCAAATAGTATCTAGCAAAAGTAGGGGTCGAACCCGTAAGGATTGGTTTAGCAAGCACCGGTTATTTAGTTTGAATGCTATTTGGAGAAATCAACAAACCAGAAAGTGAGTTAATTAAACTAGAATTAAAGACTCAACTAGTGAAAATAATGGATTAGGGTTAGACTAGTCAATTCCTGGTTTTGATTAATTCATTCAATCAATTAGCTTAATAAACAAATTAGAGATCAGTTCCTACTATTAACCTAATCCCAATTCCATCGCACAATTAGATTGTTCAATTTAATTAGTCTAAATGAGGATTCTTCCTACCACCTAGAACTTAACCAAATTGACCATTTACCTTATGGAATTCTAGGCGACCAACCAGGTAATTTAGTCCATCATGAGCATAAATTAAACCTAGCCCAATTACTAATTAAGTCTAAAATGGAGGTTCAACTTCCGTTCTCGCCTCAATTTACCAATCAATTAACTAATAGAATGATCAATTTTCCTAATATGATTCTAGTTTATTAGAATTGCCTAATTGTTAATTTACCATTTAATTTACTAAATTAATCATCACCACATGAAAATTCTCTCATCCAACCTTAGCCCATGACAAATTAGAACACAGATGATAGAAATAACACAAAAGAAAACATTGAAAGCAAGTAAACTAGTCTAATCATTAATTTAGGAAGGCAATAAAGAAAGCATAGGTTGAAGGTAAACAATTAAAGAATAATAAAACTAGAATTAAATACCATAATAAAAGTCTAAGAAGGTTTAAGAATACTTCTCTAATGAAGAATTGAAAGTTCTTGGTCCAAGATTGTCAATCTTGAACCTCCTCTTCAACTCTTCTTGAAAAACACTGAAAACCCTAGTCTAATTTGCTGCCCTCAAGGGGGAGACTAAATTAGAACATGATTTTGAAATCCTAAAGACTCTTATTTATAGTTTCTAAGAGTTACAAAATGTAGGGCTCTGAATATGTTTCGAAACGCATTATTACAGGTCCAAAACGGACACTTGGAACCCTAAAATCTTGTAAAAATCGTGAATAAGCTATCCATTCTGCCTGAGGTGAGCTAATAGCCTGTTGAGCCTGCCTGAGGCGAGCTCCCCTTGCTAGCACGCACTATTTAGCCATTTTGCCTCTAAAATTTTCGTCCAATGTTCGATTGATGCACCCGTTTGTTCCTACACGACACTAGAACAAAAACACACATTAATATTTATAATATAACTCCAAAACAACACTTAAACACTGACTAAAACTATATATGAAAGACAAACAAGAACGCACGAAAAACACTAATTCTGGAAGGAATTAGGTAAACAACCTAAATACAATTTTAAACACAATACATTAATATAATTTAAAGAACATTAAATAAAAACTAAAACACCACACTCAACATATCTTAACACATAGAAATGGAATTACACAAAAACGAACACATAAATCCAATAAATGCCAAAACTAGTACAAAAATCGTAAGAAAAAGAGCAGGAATAATCCTAATTTCTTAGGGTTATCCACGGGATGGAGAGTGGGAGGTGGAGGTAGCAGTAAGGGAGAGGGGGATAAATCTTACGGGTAGAGGATTTTGGGAAGAAGAAAATTTTGTTAAAATTGAAATATTATCCCTTAACTCTTCTTTTTTCTTGTTTCAATCCTACTAAAATTTTTTTTTTTTTTTGAAGTTCTTTTTCGATTTTATAGCTAAAAAAATGATTTTTCATCTACCGTACTGTCTGAACTTAACAAAATGACCCAGATTAACTTTTAGTATTTTTTTATAGTTTGATGAACAAATCTGCAAAACTAATACTTCAGGGACTTTAAATCAAACTTTTAAAAAGTTTAATAACTTTATTTGCAGTTTGCTCTAAATCATTTAGATAAAATAAAAATGAGAGCTTGTGATTAATCAATTAGTAATAATAGCGTAGTTGTTTAGTGCTGGCCAAAAAACAAAGAAAAAGAAAGGAGAGAAATGAATAAAGATAACGAAAAAAGAAAAAAGAAATGAAAAAGTAAATGAAATTGCAAGGTTAATTTTTCATCCTAAAACATAAAGTAGAGTGTTAAGTAATTTTTGAATAAGTTGAGGGGATAAACTGCAATTGAAGTGAAAGTTCATGAGAGTATTTTGTAGTCAACTCATTTTGCATAAAAAAAATAGAGTTGGGTGACCTCATTTCCTGTGAGCATAGTTTTTAGAATTCCTATCGTACCCTTATGATCCTACGATTTATGATTTAAATTTATAAAATTGATTTTGATCCTAGAGGTAGGATCGCTATTGTGTCTAGGTACACGCTACATAGATCATTAAATCTTGTGATTTATGTCTATATTTACTGAGTTAACTTTGCATTTTGATAATTTTTCATTCAAATATTATATTTCATGAGTTTAAAATATTAGTATTACTTTTTTTTAGTTTTTAATTAAAGAACAGTACTAAATTTACGTTGACGCATAAGTTTTTATGATATGAGTATATAATGCCAAATATGATAAATTTAAGTTAGAGAAAATTATTTTATGATGAATATTGGAAGCTTATGTTTTTTTGTATAAGTTTTAATTAAATATTAATTTTAAAAATAAATAAAAGTTGTATTTTTACATTTTCCATAGAATCTTAAGATCCTACTATCCTACCTACTATTCGATTCTGCGACTTCCAAAATTATCCAAATAGATTCTGATTCTACAAACCTGGCTAAGAGTGAATAGCTTCAAGAATATTTTTTTGCATTTTGCTCAAAGCAAAACAAGGATTCCTATGAAGATACCATTTTGCCTTGAATGCTTTCTTAGGTTTAGTTTGGTAGTTTAGGAAAGGGAAAAAGAAGGGAAAAGTTAAATTATGAGGGAAAGAAAAAGAAAAGAAGGGATTTTCATTTTGTTTGGGAGTTCAAAGAAAAGATATGATGATTTGGATATGTTGGGTATTAATTATTTTGTTCATTAATATTTTATAGGCAATTTTGGTATTTTGTAAAAGTTTGCTATTTTTAGTTTTATTTTCCTTCCATTTCCTCCCATATTTGGAAAGAAAATTTTTTTAACTATTCATCCCTCCATTTCTTTCCTTTTCCTTCTATTTAAAACTTCCAAACAATTTCTTTCCCTTTCCTTCTATTTATAACTCCCAAAAAAAAAAAAAATTAAACATTTCTATTCTTTGCTCTTCCTTTCTCTCCAAATCATTCCCTCTAAACATAATGTTAATTAGGGTGTCAATTGAGTTTTGTGAGTCTAGATTTGCAAAACCCAAACTTAGCTCACAAATTTATTTAGGTTTCGGGCCTTAAATAGGTTGGCCCAAGCTCACAAAATTATTTGAATGGCGGGTTTTAATCTAGTTGGTCCAATCTCACGTTATCCAATAAAAAATTTTATTGTTTATTTGTTAAAATTTTATATTTTATACCCGATCAATACAATATGGAATAGTATGTACTACTTAATCAATAAATGACTATTAATTATATCATTGATCTATCACATTTTAATTAAATTGACTAATGATATTATAAATAACTATTATCTATATCATTGATCAGCACATTTTAACTAACTTGGCTAATAATATTGGAATATTATTTTTAGTTACCGGAGTTTAATTAAGTTAATAAAAATACTAAAATCATTAACCATTATCCACATAAATTAAGTAGTACAATTTAATTTAGGATAAAATTAGTATTATATATATATATATATATAGACATACACATATATACACATATATAGATTCAGACCATAATTTAATCCGATCAAATCAAATAAATTTCAAACTCAACTTATAATTTTTTGAATTGGATCTAATATATATATGTAAAGTCAACTATCTCATTTTAATGTAAAATTCGACCTTTTATTTGTTAGTTCAGGCCGACCTGGCCATTGACACTACTAATATTAATATTTTCTTCTCATCCTTATTTTGTCAACTATGAAAATTTTTATTTTGGTCATTTGGAATGTTGAGCTCATTTTTTTGCTCTATTGTTCTTAAAAATGTGAGCACATCACTCTAAATAGAAAATTTATATTGATTGGGGTTCGGGACGGAGTGGAAGAAGAGAGTTCCACATAAAATTTCTCGCCAACCACTTATTCCATTTTTCATGCTTTCTTGATTTTGTATAGCATGTGACTTCGTGCTTTTTGTATTCTTATGTTCACAAACACGTGGCCCGTTTTTTATTCTTCTCCTTCATTTTACCTTCCGCATTTATGACGGCCTATCTTTCTTTACCTATATAGCATCACTTTACTAACCAATTAATCATTGTATTCGAACCCTTTTCTTGATTTAGACACCAGAAAAAAGAACCCGTTTATTGAATTCCATTGATTTCTCATATTTCCATCTCAATTTTCATTTTTTTTTATCATGGAAGAAGCCAATGGTAAAGCATAACATAGGGCATTCAATTAAGTGTCTTGAATTGTGTCGTTGAATTTATGATCTTTGTTTGATTATGTTGAATGTGTTTGTGGAGTCTTATGAAATCAATGAACTGGTGGTTTGGTTAGTTTTGTCAATTTTAATGATGTTTGTGTTGGTTGGTGGTATGTAAGATTCTTGCATCTTAAGTGGCAATTTTTTGACACTCAAACAGTCTATTTGGGGTCACATCATAGCTTTCTTTTTTCAAAGTGAATGAGTTTTTAACATTTGGTTTAAGATAAGAGCCTGTAGTACTCAACATCATAAACACATGTAACGTTTTGGATTTGTTAATTAACTAAATTTCTTATAGTGGTATGATGTTACTGATGTTGTTTGAGTTTTACTATTCATATTTATTTGCTATTTCTGATTAATTTAGTTTGTTTGAGATTAAATTTATTTGTGAACCAGCCTTACTGAATTTTCAAATTCCGTTGCAGTTTACTGCTTCAATTTTTTTGTTTTAATGAAAATTTTGCCTTTTTGTCACTTTCAGTTGTTGAGGCAAAGGATGGAACTATTTCTGTTGCTTCTGCATTTGCTTGTCATCAAGAAGGTAATCCCATTGGCTCATTTGCTTTGAAATTTCCTTATTCAGTCAATCTTTTAGTACCAAAACATGTTTTTGGCATCATTCTGTAGTTCTTTTGCCAGTTGCCCATGGAATTTGGCAACGAGATGTTGAAAACTTACACCTTTCCTTGCACAAATACATCCGGTGATATGATTTTGAATATTCATGCTGTATCAGTCTTTGCCTCTAGAAAGTGTCAGCCTTTTATGCTGAAATTTAGTGCTTCTGGTTTCTTTTAGTTTTCCATCTTTATTGTATCAATGCATTTGTTTTTCACTGATTAAACTCGAGCTTGGTTAGTTGCGAAGACTTCAAGGCTACACATGCATACTACCCTTTTGAAAGTCAATCCAATATTCACTGACGCAACACAAGCTATGGGTAGGCCGTCAAACTTGTAGAATAGATTTTGAGGCTTTAAAGTTGCAATATTATCGCACAAAAACCACAGGAAAGGTTTAAATTGAGAACAGAAACTAAAGAGAAATTGCTGAAAAACGTGAAAATTAAGAGAATAATGATTAAGAAACACTAGGAATCACTCCTGGCATCACACCCAAGGCTAGATTGCATCACGCAACCCTTTAGAAGACAACAATATCCGCTGGAAATTTTTATTAAGCTAAAATCTATGTTCTCTTTGTGGAGAAGAACATTATTTATAGACTCTAAAGACAAATCCTATTTTGTCTAGGATTTACCTCTTGTTTGCTAAAGAATTAACAATTTTAACTTAACTCTAATTTGGTATCAAAATTAAAATGGAAACCCAAATCAAAATGGAAACCAAGTTCTAAATTAACTCTAAGACAATTGTTAACTACTAAAATACTAAATCAGAAAATCCCCTGCTAAATTACTAAAATACCCCTAACTACTAAAAATCAGAAAAACCCTAATACCATAAAAACTGATTCCTACTCAAATAAACTCAATTAAAACTCTTATTTCAATTCCCAATGAGGCTTCTTGTCTTCTAACAAATCCATAAAGAATGCTTGAACGCAATTATGAAATTTTTTGATTTTACTCTTTCTTGAGTCTTTTGTTGACTGCATCATTCTCCCCTGGCTGGAAAAAACTCGACCTCGAGTTTTAAAGATTTGGAGAATAAAGAAGTGTAAAATCTGAAACTTTGTCCACTTCATCTTCCCTCTAGATAGTAACCCAAAACTTCGAGAGGTCTTAGTCATTATACTGCAAGATTCGATGTCCTATAAACTGGTTGCGATAAATCGAGCAAAAGATTGATATGGACTTTCAGATCCCCCTCAGCGAATTTTCGGCTCTTCAAATTTGTTCATGTACTCAATTACTGTCATCAATACGATACCCCTCCTTGCCTTAAACTAGTAAGATCATCAAAGAGATCGTATTGATATTGCTCAGGCAAATACTTTCTCTTTAAAAGCAGCTTCACCTCTTCCCAATTCATGCCTATTTGTCCTTGAAGTCGACGATCGTATTCAACTCCTGTCCACCAAACTTGAGCTTGTCCAATAAGTTTCATGATGGTAAACCTGACTTTCCTTTCATTAGTCATATCATACCAATCACGTTTCAAAGTAGCAAGCCAATCAGAAAAAAACTTTAGTATCACTCCTTCCATCAAAATCTGGAATATCAACTCTCACATTTTTGGTGATATCTCCAGCCTTATCATAAATATCTTGCCTATCACACCTTTCATACCTTCCAGCTTGTATAATTTGGTTCATCATCTCCAGAAGAGAAGCTTGTGGCCTCTCAAGGTACTGATTTGGCCTAGCCCACAGCCCGTGCTGCGTCATTCACCCAGCCTGTGGCCCAGGTTGATAGTGTCACTTGTGAACCGTATGAGTTTTGCTTTGTTATTTCTTCTTCATAGTAGAACGCGGGATACTGAGCATTCATAAATCTTCTCTTGCACAAACAACTGAGACATTTCAGTGATTGCTCATCCAAGCTCAGAAAATGGAATTAAATATGTTTGGAGTAGCTTTCAGTATCGACAGTAAGTACTCTTGACTAAGTAAACACCATCAACCATCCAAGGAGCTTTAATAAGAATTCAACATTTTAGCTGCTTGAAATTTGTATGTAGCTTGAATTCCTATGTTGTTATAACTTAGTGATTTGAATATCATTGGAAATTTTGTCAAGAAATCTATTTTGGAAGCTGATCTGGGCATTTAGTTTCAAATGTTTCTAGTTAAAGATCATTAAGTTTGAGCATCATGTTAGCATACTGCAGTTCCTCGGAGGGAAAAGAAAAACAAAACACGGCATTAATCCTGGATCCTTAATTTGACTACAAAGCCCATTTGTTGTCATAAAGTAGGTAGACCCAGTCTGAGAATAGTGTACACTGAACCTTAATCTGTCTGTTTGTAATTTTTTTGTTCTTGCAGTTAATCCTATCCTAGTGAAGTTTAACTATACTTGTGACACTACCCTGTAAAACCAGGTCTGAGTTGGTTTGAAACTGCCCCCTCACCCCCATTCCTTCTAAACTTATGAAGGCACCTTTGATAATGAACTACAGATTTGGATGGAACCGTTCTCTTTTCCGTGTGTACTTATTGTTAAAATTGTCAAAATTTCCATTTGGATATTAACGTAGCTGAGATTTTGAATTTGAAGGATGACTGTTTAAACTACTGCAAGATTTCTGATGGATTGGTTTTATACTAGCTTCATGTGTGTGTTTGTTATTTCCTATCAGCTGTACAGGATAAAGATCATAAATTTATAACAAGAGCAGTGGAAGAAGCTTATATAGGGGTAGAGTGTGGACATGGAGGCCCATTTGGTGCAGTAATTGTTCGCAATGATGAAATTGTTGTGAGCTGTCACAACATCTCAGATTGGTTTTAGAAGGCACCGACCCTACTGCACATGCAGAGGTTACAGCAATTAGAGAGGTAAGATATGAGGTCCATTAGATTTTTTTATTTGTGATCAATTATTATGAGGTTTGGCTTGTAGGATCTCCTTTAGGTTTAGTTTACATATTACATAAAATTTTTGCAGTTTCATTTAAACATAATCACTGAGTGCAGTCATTATCCGTTCTGCACAATCTGGGTGTTACAAATAGTTGTGGTATTGCTCTGTGTAATCTAGTCTCTAAACTGACTTGAAGTATTTGCTTTACCTATGTCTCATAAAAGATAATTGTTGATTATTTGTTGAAAATTAGTGGAAAACAGGGGGATGTAATCATTCTTCTAAGTTTATCTTTCCTTCATTTATCAAATTGAAAACAAATATAATGTGCTTGGCATATGGTATTGAAGGCAACTTTTCAGGGACAAGGACTGCGAACTTTTTTCTTTTGATGTTTCTTGATATATTTTTCCCCCTCTTCTAGTCCTTCTTTTAGTTATTCCATGTAAATATTAGCTGAATCATGCATTTCTATTTAGCTTATGAGGCTATTCATAGTTGGATGTTCTTATCCTCTGGGAGAGGCAAATGAAGTGCTTTTATTGCTTTTTGGTTCAAATTTTCTCACACGTTATGACGTTTGTCAACCATGATGCAATTTGTTGATTTCTCTGTAGTCTTTCTCAATTCTTTGGCTGACATCGCCATGAGGGTGTATGGTTTTAGTGGATAGACGTCATTATTATTTTTTGACCAAAAAAAAAGACTTAAGTATTATTTTTTCCCGCACTTACGATTTAACAAATATGAATGCTTGAGTGGAGAGATGTGAAAACCTGATTTGACATATCCATTCTCTTTGAAAAGCTGAATAGTAAACCTCAGGCAAACATTAGTTGGCCTCGCAGAGAATTTGACCCCCTGTTCCGAATTATGCATCGATTTGGTGATGGTCATGCAACACAATTTGTATATATGCACAGCCTACTACTTAGAGTTCAAGAAATTGAAATCTAAGAAGTGGTCTTGGATTCTATGAATCATTATATGTATTTCAGGTATAGATGTAACCTATGTAAATGATTGGACCAAACTGCATGGAGTCAAAAACACCTTTTTCCAGAGAGAATTTTGAAACGAGAGGTTTTCTGATTTCTCTCCTTGTTCATGAGTCAAAAACCCCTTCTTTTCCTAGAGAGAGAATTTCGATGCTAGTGTTTTGCAGATGTCCTCTCCTTGTGAAAAGTTGTCTCATACTAGGAGTTGATAATTCTTTTCTTTATTCATTCCTCGTTCCTGTTATGACAGGCTGTGGAATGCGTCTCATGTTTGCTGCTTTGCATGTTGTATTATTTGGTCAGTGACATTGAATTAATTGGTGTAGCGGATTTTGGATCATTGAGTTTGTATTTCACTGATATAACATTGCATTTTTTGTTTGTTCAGTGATCTAGAGCAGTGTTACATGGATCGCTCTTTTCCCTTGCGATCCGCGTTCCGGGTACAGTCGTTCCAGAACATGGATCGTTTAACGCTGTTTTGAGCGTTCCCAAAGAGTTGTGAGAGAGAGGGAGAGTAAGAGTCAAAAAGGATATAGAAAATAATAGAAACAAGAAGTTTTGTACTTATCAATTTCTTTTAGGGAGAGTAGGAGTCATATAGGAAAGAGAAAATAATAGAAACAAGAATTTAAGTACTTGTCAACTTCTTTTTATAGATAAGAATATAGTTATTTAATGAGATTAGGAAATTGTAGATAAACTTATTAGTTATCAGTACTTATAATTTTTTAACTACTCAATTCTAAGCTAAATAACGATCTTAAATACCGAATTTCGATCCTAAAAAAGCAACCCACCTAAGCCTACCCCTCCGTACCACGTACCAAGAAAAGTCTTGTACCACGTATCCGTACCCGAATCACATACCAATCCGTACCACGATCCATGTAACATTGATCTAGAGTGTCTTGGTCATTTAGGATCTACAATTTTTTTATGGTGTTTATTGAAAGGTCAAGAAGATCATAAATTTTGCGCCTCCACAGATTTCTGATGGAATATGAGCTCGTTGAGACATAAGAAGATGAAATCTCTGCAAGTGGGAGATTTTGTAAACATGCAAAGACTACAGAGCAATAAGGTGCTACAAGCTGTCTCCTCTTGATCACGAATTAGAGGTTTAGGTCATAACAAAAGCAGAAATTGGTGTAGTAACTAATTTGAGGTCTTGGATTCAGACTTCATTATAAGATATATTTCCAAATGCCAAAATAAGTAAAATTGTAATTCAGATTCAGGACTTAAAAAGAAAAAAAGCCTATGAGGCTGAAAAAGATACTGGAATCTATTGGAGACATTAGATTTTACTAAGGTAATAGAAATATGTTTTCAAGAAAGGGATACTGACAGGTCATTTTTTCTATTCATTTTATGATCAAAGACACGGATTATTGTGCTGTCTGATTTCCTAGGGAAATTTTACTTTCACTTGTATTACTAAGGAGATCAAAACTAAGAAGCATCTGGAGCATCTGACAGCTGAGTTTAAACTGAGGAATGTTATGTGACAATGTCTGCATAAAGTTTGGGTACTTTTTAAGTTTTAGTCCTGGTGCTCTGTTTAACATTGTTTATAAGTGGATCAGAAACTATAAAAATAAATCTTCAAGATTGGTTTCCACACAGATTATTGATACTTGGAATGTAGAATATGCTTCCCTAAACTTTCTTGAGGAAATATCTGACCACTATCCCGGATCACATTGATTTTTGGATCCTTAGAATGTGTACTGTTGTCTTAGCAGAATTCAAGTGATACATGTTCAGTCCATTAAAGAGTTAAAAATTTAGCAGTGCTTGAGTTCTGGCAGTTCAATTGAATTAATAAAAGGTTCATTTTGACAGTCTTCCATTTACATTATACGGAAGGGGGCTAAGGTGATGTTTAGATCCATTGATTGTTATTCAGTTGTTTGCTTATTTGTCATCATCTGGCAGTGGAAATTAGTCTATGTGATGATGATTATTGATGTTGCTTTGACTGATCTGTGATGATAAATGGCGTGACTGGTTCAAAACAAACATATTTTTCATAAATCTTTGTGCTCGCTATTCAGTTCTGAGATTAACAAAACATAGCATCATTAAATTTTAGATTGAATTCTTTGTTAGGCCATCATATTGTCCTCAAAATGTCTCCCTGACAGTGGTCATAGTTGTATTTTCTCAGATATGGCATCTCTCTCTCTCTCTCTCTCTCTCTATATATATATATATATATATATATATATATTCTTCCCTGTTTACCAAGTGTGAAATCGTTTGAATCTTTTAATCCTGTTTATCTGTCGTGAAACATTGGGATGCTTTAGATACTGCTATGGGTAGGATTTGAGAAGAATGTATGATTGAATTGATGAAATTGTATAAAGGACTGCCATGGTCTCTATTAGTTTCAGGGTTGTGGAAGCAATTTCAAGAGTCCACTTTTACATATACAAATAACTTCAGATTTGAATGACTGAGAAGCTCTTATGAGTTTGATCAAAAGTGGTCTGTTTGCTTAAGCATGTCATTGAAGGCCTCTTTGGAAATCTGATTGAAATGATAACATCCATCTTTTGTTTTGTTGCATAGTTTTTAGAAGTTTTTTGGTGTATTGAAGTTAGATCAGTAATTGGTTGATTTAGAGTTATCAAGTTTTTAATTATGTTAATAGACATCCTCTAGATTCTTGTAAGATGCTTATTGGTGATTGCCATATATTTCAATCATGCTATGCACTAAAAGTATGTGGTTTCCAGTACTTCTGGTTCTCTATAAAAGAAATGGAAGAAGGCTATGTTTTAGGTATTAGATGCTACACATGGAATTGTCATTCTTTATTTTATTTTGATGCAAGTTCTCCTTTTCTTCTTCTTTTAGTTTCTGTTCCATGGATTTATTGATTTTTATGTATCCTGGATTACCGCTTTCTCATCTCATGTTTTTTTCTTGTTCAGGCATGTAAAAAGCTCAACAAAATTGAGCTCTCAGATATTATGTGAGATTTATGCTTCTTGCGAGCCTTGCCCTATGTGCTTTGGTGCTATCCACCTTTCTAGAATCAAGGTCCAGACCTTTCTCTTTTTCATCTCGTGTACTCGAGTCATTAATGATTGTGTGGTTATGCCTCTTTATTCTCATTCTTCTTTTTGTACACTCTTCACTCAGAGATTGGTATATGGTGCCAAAGCTGAAGCTGCCATTGCCATTGGGTTTGATGATTTTATTGCTGATGCCCTAAGAGGTACTGGATTTTATCAGAAGGCTCACTTGGAGATCAAGAGAGCAGATGGTAATGCATCCCATATTGCAGAGCAAGTCTTCGAGAAAACAAAGGCCAAATTTCCCATTTATTAGGAGTGACTATTGAAATCTGTGAATTCCTCTTTTGGATTCTTGCGAAGCATTTTGATTTGCTCATAAAATAGCTTCAGTATTTATTTGTTGCAATGATCTCTACATTGTTGAACATGTCAATCTAACTGAAGTTCCCTTTTCTTTTCCTTAACATTGTGTTTATATATGTTCTTTCCGCAAGTTTCAGAGTTTCATTTCTACGATTTTCACCGATATCAAATTGCGAAAAGGGGGAAAGGTTTGTGATTCATATAGTGACGAGGCGGCATTTTTCATCATTCACTCCTGTGATAAATTGGGGATATAACTTGGTAATCAAAATCCGTGTGAATGTATAGTGTACAGTGGTAACATAGATGTATATTTATACAGCTTTTTACACAAGTAAAATGGTTTGTATGAGAATCGAAATTTTCTATATTTGGACCCGTCACATACTTATGAGCTGCTTACTTCCCCCCAAAGTATGAAATTCGTACAGAATTGGGGCATATTATTGTTGAACATTAGAAGATGCTGTGAATGTGGTCCGAAATATAGAGAGTAATGAAGATGCTCTTTCATGGTTAAACTTCAGTACATGGTATCCCCATGTTATCATTAGAAAATTCATGCCTTTGGTATAGAACACGTTTGGGATCATGCATCTTGCTGGAGTCATTTTTATAAGCACATGTGGTATCTGGATTATTTGATTTTTATAACTTAAAAATCCAGGACAAAAATAACTATAGACAAGGGTAGAAGTAGAAATTATATTTTGAGGGACAAGACATAATATTAATTTATATTTTTCAAAAAATTTAGGAAGACGAAATATAAATTTTATAAAGATACAAATTAAAATTTTAAAATTTTTAAAAACAAACAAACAAACAAATTAACTAACCCTTAATCCCACTAAGTAGAGTTAAAATTTTAAAAAATAAAATTTAAAATTTCGCCCGACTATAGATATGTACCTTTTCATGATTAAACTTCAATACATGGTTTCCAACGTTATCATTACAAAATTCATGCTTATTGTACAGAAAGGGATCATTCTTACTGGAGTCATAACCGATTTGCATAACTTAATAATCCAGGACAAAATATGACTGTAAATACATCAGTATTTGTAATTCTAACAGTAAATTTCAATGTTATAAATACCATATTTCATAACTGAATGTAGATAAAATACTTTTCATTTCTAAATTAAATCATATGATGTTTCCTCTCATCAATTTTAATTAATAGTGATGAGAAATGAGAAGTCTTGTACTCTAGTTCTTTGCAAGAATACTGTTTCACCCTAGCCTGTTCAATTAGTTCTTTGCAATAATACTGTTTCACCCTAGCCTGTTCAATAAGTACAGCAAAATCGCCTCAAAATGTAATTAGTAGAAATGATTTTCCTTTTTTGATATGATTCTCTTGGTTGAAGGAAAAGAGAAAACAAGATCTTTCAAAAAACTTATACATAAAACTTCAGCATAAATCACCCTTAAAGAGTTCTAAAAATCAATAAGAACAAAAGTAGAAATAGCAGGCAAATCAGAACAAATCAAACATGTTTTAACCCGAAAAAATGACAATTAATATATCCAAACTAAACAAGAATTGAATATGTGCCTTAAATAGAAGCAAAACAACATTATTGATTACACCTTTTTTTTTTTTTTTTTTTTTTTTTTTGATACATAGCCCACTATTTTTTTGATACATAGCCCATATAGTGGGATAAATATACATATAACAACTCAACAAGTTTACAACTAACTCAAAAATAATGGAATTAATATTAAACATGTCAGGCAAAACTCACACTAGTGAGACTATAACCCAGAATCTCTAATTCCTGGAGCCTCAACCTTGATTGTTTTACCACTAAACCAGGTCACAATGGCAACATTATTGATTAAACCTGAAACTTCCAATTTCGATACATATGAAATAATTAATTTGGCAGTAAATCAAGTTGCATGAGAAAACATCATACTATAACAGACACAAAAATAGCAACATGAAGATTCATCAACTTAACTGATTCTAATTTTTAGGAAGCCTTCAAATCTTTCACAAAGAATAGCAAAATCTCTAACCAAAACTGAATAAGAAATGCATCAGCCAAAGCATGTCGAGCAGGTGGAGTTCAAAGCAATTTAACTACATTTTCAATCACAGGTCAAGAAGCCACAATTAGCCTTTTAGGGAGAGCTTCTTAGGTGTAGCGCAGAAGAAGGCATCAGCCCATATAACCACAAATCACAGTTCAACAAGCCAAAATAGATTTGTTGGGAGCTTCTCAGGTGTATAGTGTACACAAAGGCATCTGCACATATCATAGTTTTCTGCACACAATCTCTGAGGTTTTGGGCATTAATGCAGGTCTGACAAGCTGGCTTGCTTTTCCAGTTTCCCTCCAAGTATCAACTTGTTTCAGCTTTGGACAAGCCAAAAACAAATCAACATATTTCAACGGAAACTTAGATGCATACACTGCTAACAAAAACTGCCTGTATGTGCACCTTTCCTTGCCATATAGGTTGTCGGCACCTATAACCCTCAAGAGACGAATTTATGACCTAAAATTCGTCCACTAATAAACTCTGGGAGGCAACATATGGCCATTGAATGAGATGCTTGAATTGTTTACTGCTGACTACAGAAAGACCTAAGTTCTATCTAGGATGTAAGCCCTCAAACCAACTATGGATAGTGGAAGCTCAATATTTCTCTCTATACCTAAGTACTTACAATAAACAACCTTATCCATTAGATCAGGTAGTTTTCACTTTTCTTCCAGGTTTAAAGTCCTTGAAACAGAGAACAATACGGATCCGATTTTCTTTACATTTTCACTTTATCGAGCATTTGGTCTTGTTTTAAGTACACATGAGAGGAGGTTATTTTTCCTCGCCCCCCCAGGGAAGGGAAGGAGAATATAGACTATAGACACAGCACTCTATTAACTTGAACTCTGCATTTTCTAATAATGATTTTCCGACAATATATCTGAACTTAGTTATCATGGAAACAAGCCCCACCTCACAAATGAAAAAATTTTAAAACTAAAAGAACAAGTTTTTGCTGAAAATAATGCACAAGACAGATGGTCACCAATCCTACAGGCAGGCAAGCTGTCTCAACTCAAAAAGTAGTAGTTACCGCCTTAATGTTCTACTGTTGTTTATTAAGCAGGACAACTAGCATAGACATCAAATAAAAAAGCACAAGCATAGATATTGGATGAAAAAGGCATAAATAGATATCAAGTAACCAGTTGCCTAAACTTGTCCATTCCCATGTACATGTCAAACAACTATCTGCACAAAATCAGGAGTCTAAACATGACATGAAGGCTGAATATATAAAATTCATTATTCCACAATGTAAGCTAAAATCCTAAACCATTGATAAATTACCAGAAGAAATGTATTAGCTAAATTTTTTTTAAAAAAAAAAAGAGAAGAAAAAAAGAACCAAGCACTTACTACTACTCGAATCCAAGTTGAGACCTTGTTAATATCAACCCTCACAATTAATCTCAGCAAATCCAAACTATCAACTTCCCATTGATCTCAACTCTTCCAACTGCACCTTAATTTGATCTTGCACCAATTCTAACCTCTTTGAATACACCTCCAACTCCAATATCTGTTGCTTCCTCCACTTCTCATCTGCCACTGAATTTTGTCCCCATTCAATCCTAATGGCATAGGAATCGATGCAAAGCCAAAGCCAAAACCAAAACCTCGTGGACCGCCCATCATCGTCCCATTCAAATTCATCACACTATTCAACAACTCCTTAAATATTGGTGATAAACAGCTCCTTACTGTCTCCTCAATCAAATTCGTCACCTGCCCCTGCCCCGACCCTGCTGAAACTGGTGCAGCTGGTACCACCCCAATTGGGGTTGTTGTGGGCGTGACCACACCCACATTTTGCTGCTCAACCGAATTTTGTAAGTTAGGAACAGCACTAAACCCAAATTGTTTCTCCTCGATTTTCACCCCTCCGCCACGCGATCTTTTCCTAGACCTTGGAGTTTTCTTCTCTAAATGATCAATTCCATTAGGGTTAGGGATAAAATTAGGGATAGGGCTTCGATCAATAAAATTAACACTAAAATTAGTGTTACCATCATCATCATCAAATCCGCCTCCTTCCACCGCAACACCACCGCGGACTGCTCGAGTCCCAACGCCACTCCCGCCCCAAATTTTTCCAGAAATTTCAAAAGTAGCCTGATCATGAGGGGTTTTGAAGAGATACTCTTTACCGGACCCCATCTTGTTCATCATATTTCGGTATTTTTTCTTCAACCGTCGGAGTTTTTCAACCAATTGATTCTTGTTGCAGTCCAGCTGCAATTTACTCTTGATACACATCATAAAACGCAGTCGTATCGTGATGATGGGACGAATTTATCACTCCTCTCGAGGTTGTGTACTCTAAAAGACCTTGTAGAAGTTCGATCTCGTCCTCATCGGTCCACAGCCGCTGAAACAGCCGCCTCGACTCATCGCTAGGAATCGGCTTCTTCTCCTCCACAACGGCGGTTGCCAAGGCAGTGGCCGAGGCGATTGTCACTTCATCGATTCGCTGGCGTTTAGGGTCATAAGGGAGAGATTCATCTGCCGGGAGAGCGACGGTAACACCTCCGGCGGCGACGGAGGGAAGCGAAGGAAGATGGTGGAGTGGTGGTTAAGGAGAGAAGAAGGATCAGTGTGATGGTGGTGGTTGTCGGCGGCAGCGAGATTTGATGATGAGGTGGAGTCGTCCACGTCATCATCCTCGTCTACGTCCACGTCATCGTCTTCGTCGTCCACAACGACGTCGTTTTCAGAAGGGCTAATAATCATATTGTCGACGCTGACGATGGTGGAGATGTTATTATTGCTGGAAGTGTTAATTAAATCTTCGCTTTCCTCTTCGTCATCTTCATCCTCGTCAAGGTCTTCTGGGTTATAAACGTTGTGGTCTTTTTGAGAGGCGGCCATTTGAGGAGCTGATCAATATGGGAAAAGAAATCTTAGCGGAATTCGGATTTATCTTTCAGGGATGTGGGGTAGGTGAAAAGAAGACCTCACCTGTAGCGGAGGTGGACGGTGGTGGTGATGGGGGTGGTGGAGTCGTGTAAGAATAGGTTTGGCTGGCGATGTGTTGAACGGTTCACTGTACCAGATTGGAGGATGTATATCTGCATGTGATTTGGTGGTCATCAATTTATTACTCTCATTCCCACGTGCTGTTCATTTGACTCAATTTTAATTTGAGACATTTACAAAAGGGCCTTTTAATGCCTACTTTTGGCCCCTAGAAGTTAATATATATATATTATATATATTTAATCGAGCCCTAATAGGTGACATGGTTTCATTTTCTCCCTCTCATAACACAAATGGTGCAGTTTGGCCCTTGGTTGTAATCAACATTTTAAAATTCAGATCGTACTAGACTGTTCAACCTGCTAAACCAAAAAACAGAATAGTAAATGTTTGGTTGAATGATAAAGGCGAGATATGTGAATAACTGGTCAAAACTCAAAAACTGGTTGAATCGGTGACTCCAGTTCTAAAACTTCATTCCTAAATTTGATCAATTTGACAGATTATCCTAAATTTAGATTTAATCCCTCATTAATCTCACAAAATCCATCCTTAAGTTGCCATCAAACATCCAATCATATGAAGAGTTTCATGGTGACATAGCCAGTCCAATCAACCAAAAAAAAAAAAATAATCTCAAATCTAGTCCCAAAAAATGACATTTGATAAAGGGTGGGGGTAGATATTGAAGAGGAAATGAGATGGTATAATAGATGGTGAAAAAGAGGGGGAAAAAGAGAGAAAGAAAATGAGAAGAAGGAGTAAGGGTCAATGGGAGGTGGGAGACAATAGAGGCAATAAGGTCGGGGTGGGGGAAGGGAATAAGAGGCTGGTGAGAGGTATGATAGAAGAGGGGGGGCAGCAACATCTAGAAGGTAGGGAGGGGACATAGGGAGGGTGGGTTTAAACAAATAAGGGGCAGATAAGGAAGAGATGAGGGGATGAGAGTTGAACAGAAACAAAAATGGAGAAATGGCTTAATTAGTTCCTTAACTTTTTTTTTTTAAAAACAACAATAGTCCTTAAACTTTTTTCTTGGCCAATTTAATCCTTAAACAAATTTTTTGTTGCATATTTGATCCTTCTGCCATTGTTCCAACACTGACCACTATCTCCTTCGCCAGTCTCCTTCCCTTTCCACAGCCTACAACCCTTCCCCACCCAACAAGCCTTCAAATTTCACTTTGTTTTCTTCCTAAGAAGCAAATTTAAGCTCAAAAACAAAGCAAGCTCTAGGTTTTCATACTGTTTCAAACTCCCAACAATTTTAAGTCAATTTCGCACATTAGACGTTATTGTAGTTGAAAACATTTAGTTTTCTCCATGTCATCAACATCAGCTGCTACTTCTTCGTTTTGAGGCATTGTCTCAATTCCATACTCCACGGACACCAACTTTCCGACTCCATTTTACATCCAAAAATGCAGCCATTTATCACAACCATTGCTGCTCCAATTCCACTAGTGTAACTCTCTACCCTTCAACTTGTTACTCCTCACGTTCATCCTTTTTTCTAAGCAAATTTTTGTGGAGTATTATTTCAATGCGTAAAAGAATTTTTTAAGGGGAAAAATTAGAGAATTTTTTGGCTCTTAGTTATAAACTTGGGAAGGAGAAGAGGCTTGTGGGGTTCATGAGGGGACCACCAACGGTTAGGAGGAGGCAAGCAAGGAAAAGAGGTAAGTGGAAGGGGAGGAGGCTAGAAGACATGGTGGTCGATGGTGGAGCAATGGCAGAGAGGCCAAATCTATTGCAAAAATTTGTTTAAGGACTAAATTGGCTAAGTAAAAAGTTTAATGACTATTATTGTTTTAAGAAAAAGGTTGAGGGACTATTTAAACCATTTCCCAAAAAAAAAAAAAATAGACAAAATTGAAATAGCAAAAGTTTGTGAAAGATGAAAAGAAAAAATATGAGAGAGAAAATAGGCAAAAAGGCCTATTGGTGGGTTTGAATCGAAGTTCACCGGATACAAAACTTTAAGTCTTGTTTATCCTCACTATCAGACCACCTTTACTAACATGAGTCAAAGTTTCAAAGTCCTATGTTATTAATAAAAATCAGGAGACTCGTCCGTTGAACTGGTCAGATCGATCGAATTGAAAATCGGCTGCCTAATTGATTTGCTTTCTAGTTCAAATTTAAAAAAAAGTATTAGTTTTACTCTTTTTTAGGATAGTTTGGAGGGTACTTGGCCTAGTTTGGGTGTTCAAGAATAAAAATTCTCTCTTCCTTCTTTCTAGATTTTAACATGCTTTCTTCTTGTTTTTTGCTAGATTTTTCTATCCTTTAATTTTTCAGATTCATTTTTTCTTAATTCATATGGTAGTCTCAAAATCTTTTACTGAAATTATACAATTAGTAGAGAGTTTAGTTATTGGTTCGATCAAGTCTTTGCCCTTTTACAAAGGGGAGCCGGCTATTTTCTTTTTATCTAATGAAGATATTGAGGAGGTCTCCAAGCTTTTCCAATTTCCGTTGGTAGGAAATTTCACTCAAGGCAGATCAAACATGGATGTTTTGAGGAAGAACTTTCTTACAGTAGGGTTCAAAGGGGATTTCTCGTTGGGACTTTTGGATTTTAAGCATATCCTTATTAAGTTCCGCTTAAAGGAAGATTTTTCACGTTTCTGGATTAAGTACTTGGTTTATTAATGGATTTCATATGAAGGTGTTCAAGTGGACTCTAATTTTCTATTTGGATTTGAGCCTTCCATAGTTCCAATATGGATCACCATGGAATCATTGGCGTGCTGCTTCTTTAACCAAGAATCATTGTTCTCTCTTGCACAAGCAGTGGGAAAGCCATTGAAGATGGATATCACAACAAGAAGTTTTATGCGACTAGGTACTACCAAAATCTGTTTGAAGTTAATCTACTATTTGAATTACCTACGAGAGTTTGGCTTGGTCTAGGATCCAAAGGGACAAAAGGACGACGGTAGTACATTACTTATGAAGATTTTCCATTATAGTGTGTGAAGTGTAACAAGCATGAACATGTTCACAAAGATTGCACCATTGGAAACCACCATTGGAGCCTGCACCAATCTAGAAGGGCTACAGATGAAAACCCTAAAGGCTAAGGTTAATGGAGAAAAATCAAGAAATTCAAATTTTCAATGGAAGAAAGTTTGGAATTCAAATGAAGATAAGTCCCTCAGCTAATCATAAGGAATTAGTTGAGAAAGATCCGGGTAATTGGTTAGAGCAACGCAACTTGATTTTAATTGGTATTCTGGAGACATCAAAGGTTAAAATTCAAGATACTCCAGAGTCATCAAAGGATACAGATCAGGAAGTTATTCAAATTTCAATTGAGGAAAATTCAAAGGATCACAACCAACGTTAGGATATCCCTAAAGATCAGGAAATTTAAGAATTGTCTATGCCTGAAATGAACAACATTTTAGACAGGCTGATTAATGACCATGCAATCACGTGTAAAGAGCATGCCAATGAAATTGTAATAGTTTCTTTAGATTTAAATTCAGAAGCTGGGCCACCAAAACCTATAGCATACCCTCTCATATGCAAGACCTGAAGGATTTTTTGGTGGGCTTAAACAAGAAGAAAATCCCACTAGCTACTGAATTCACCATGGTAGTTTGAAAGAGGTCTCAAAAGCACAAGCAATATGTTCGAGATCCTAAAGTACTCGCAAGAGGTGCCCTCAAGGATCCATCAGCTAGGTGCTCAACTTGCCTTCTTCGCCAATTTCTAATGAATTGCTTAGTTTGGAATGTACGACGAATAGGTAATAAATCTTCAACCAGGCAATTGAGGAAGCTAGTCAAAATGAATAAAATTTAGTTTTTAGCTTTACTCAAACCTATGATAGATTTTGCTTCTCTTTCTTCTTTGAAAAACAAATTAGGGTTTTCTAAGCCCTTAGCGAACCCCATTTGCTCAATCTAGATTTTCTAGTCATCTATGTTGGTTGTTAATGTTTGTACCATGGAGGATCAAGTGGTTCACTTAACAATTCATGCTTCTTCATTTGTTGTTGTTTTCAAAATGTCCATTGTTTATGAAAAATGTACTATTCAAGAGAGAAGAAATGGTGGAGTTCCTTGAAAATTTTACTGCTGGATGGAATGGACTTTTGATTTTGAAATGAGACTTCAATGTAATAAGGGATATAACTGAATATGTAGGACCTACTCAAAAATTTGCAAGAGGTATGACTGTTAGTTAAATGACATGATTAATCATTGTGCCATGATGGAAATTCCATATTCAAGTTCAAAATTTACCTGATAAGGGAATATAGGAATAACATATTGTCTAGAAGAGGCTCGATAGGGTTCTTTGAAATTAATCTTTGATATATTTATTCTCGACAAATAGAGTAACACATCTTAATAGGACTTGTTCAGATCATGCATCCCTTTTCATGCCATTGATTGCCTCACAATTCACTGGGCCAAAGCTATTCAGGATGCTTAATGTCTGGGTGGGACATCATAGCTGTTGGTCCCAAAGCAACCTGAGATGGGAGGGGGGGTGAATTAGGTTTATAAAAATTATGCTTTCACAAAAAGCTTTTTAAATTCAAATGCAGATATCATAAATTTACTAGAACAGTAAAGTAAAGAGAGAAAAATTGAACAAACAATACTTCCAAGCTAGCAAGCTTGAAGTATCAATTTTCTTGAATGCTTCACACACTTGGTGAGCCAATAATCTTTACAAAGTTGGAAAGTTCTTACTCACACTAAAACTCTTTTAGTTGAGCCAAGATTCTTACTTACAACCACACTTTCATACAAGATTATCACTCCACTCAAGTTGAATTGCACTCACAACTTCACACTAATACAACAAACCACTATAGTCAATTTGCACTCAAATTACTCTTTTCTTAGGCTTGTATTCAATGTATTAGATGGTTTTTTCAGGTACTTAAAGCACCTATTTATAAGAGCAATAAATAGAGCTTTCAACTACTTCCTAACGGCTAAGTAATAAATGCACAAAAAATAGCCGTTGGGGTTTCGAACGTCCGAGGAGGATTGAATGCGTCCGAGGAAGCGTCCGATCTTCTTCCAGTTTATTGAGATGCTTCGTTCGGACGTCCGTGCATACGTCCGGTCCTTCGTCCGACAGAGGTTTCAGACGGTCCTGAGCGTCCGAAGAAAAGGCAGTAGACTTCCATTCTTTCTGCCAATTTGTTCGGACGATGCAATGCGTCCGAGGAGCTTTTGATTCCTAGTTCGGACGGTTCTGTGAGTCCGAAAGAGCTGTTCCTGCAAAAGCTTGTTTTACAGAGTTAAGTGTTTATGTCATCATCAAAATAAGGTTTGGAAAACATCAATAGCTTCATGCTAATTGTCTAGCAAAGTTGGTAGCAAGCATGTCCTGGAACACATTTACAAATATTAGCTGCAAAACTAAAGAAACTAAAGTTCAGTTTGAAGGGTTGGAACATGAATCATTTTGGAGATATTTTAAAAAAGGTGACAGAAGTTGAGGAGGAATTGCTTCAAATGAGACCTTGTTTCAGCAACTTGCTGATGATGCAAGTCATATTTCCTTCAAGGAAGTCCAGGCAAAGTTGATAAATTATATAGTTGATGAAGATACATAATAGAGACAAAAGGCAGGGGTAAAATGGTTAAAGGAAGGGTAACAATAAAAAGTTCTTTCACTCACAATTGCAAATCAAGAAGAACAAGTTGTGTATCAGAAGACTCAAGGATGCAAATAAGAGTAGGATAGTAGAAGATTGGGGTCTGATAAAAGGGGCTGCTATGGAATTCTTTTAGTAGTTGTTATCTTCTGAGGACATTCATCATAATGAAGAGCATTTAAGCTGCATTCGATGTTCGGCTACAGTTGAAGATAACTTAGCATTGCTATCATTGCCTACTAAAAAGGATATAAAGGATGTAGTTTTCTCTCTTAGCTTTGAAATGCAGTTGGAATAGATGGTTACAATAGAACTTTCTTTAAAGCTTGTTGGGGAATTATCTCAGATTAATTGTTAGAAGCTGCAATGAAATTCATGCAAGGTAAACCTCTCCCTAAGGCTTTACCAGCACACTTATATTCCTTATACCAAAGGTTGAGAATCCTACTAATTTTGGAGTATTTAGGCCAATAAGTTTGTTCACCTTGGTTAACAAAATTTTCTTCAAGCTGTTTGCCAATAGGATGAAGGATCTTCTTCCAAAGCTTATTTCAAAGGAACCAAGTGGATTTGTTTTTGGCTCAAGAGACGACCACTTGCGAGTTCATTGATAAGAAAGTAAGAGGTGGCATTGTTATTTTAAAGTTGGACATGACCAAAGCCTTTGATAGAGTTGCTTTGCATTTTTTCTTTTTTAATAAAAGGTCCAACAGATTTTGGTTTTTTAGAACAATATGCTTCATTAATAGCTCATACTGTCGATTCTAGCTGGCTTTTTGTATTGTTTAATAGAGCTCCAATTGGATTTTCCAAGTAACAAGGGAGCAAGGTAAGATGATCCCGTATCTCCAACCTTATTTATGCTGGCTTTGGAGGTTTTTCCTTAAGGGATGGAAAGGCAATTCCATACTAGAAAGATTCAATATTATAAGACTGCTAGAAGCTGTATACCTACTGCTCATCTTTGTTATGCAGCTATTGTAATAATCTTCCTAAATGGTAGTAAGAAGTCTCTTGAGAATTTACTTTCTTACATGAGGAGCTGTAATCTAGTTTCTGGACAGTTAGTCAACAAGGATAAAAGTAATTTCTTTGTTCCATCAAATAATGCCAACGTCAAGGGTAAGGATGATTTCTAGACTCATAGGTTTCTCAAGGAGGAATTTTCCTTTCACATACTTGTGATGTCCCATTCAGAAAGGAAGAAAAAAATCTATTCTTTTTCAACCTATGATTCAAAAAATCTCAAATATTGCTTTTGGATAGAAATAAAAAACTTTAATAGCTGGTAGCATATTGGTGTTGATTAAACATGTCCTTTCCTCAATTCCTATTTATATGTTATTAGTATTGTCTACACCAAAATTAAGCATCAAAGAGATTCAAAGGAATTTCGCAAACTTTTTCTAGTGAGAAAATGAATTTGGGAGAAGGTTCCATTGAAAATCTTGGAAGAAGATTGCTTACCTTATTCATGAAAATAGATTGTATATCCAATATGTAGATTACATGGTGCAAGCTATGGACATGAAGTTGTGGTGTTTTTTGACCACAAAATCTATATTATTGCTCAAAATACTTGCATCTAGTGTGTTCAATGCAAGGCTTAGGACCTATTTCATCTAGTTGAAAAAGAATGTTAAAGGATTTGGTGGAGCAGCATATATGCATTTTGGTCAGAGAAGAATGTGCTTCTTTTGGTTTGATAATTGGAGAGGGTAAGGTCCACTTTTTACTAATGTAGTCAAGATGGATATTACTTTAAATAAGTATTGGACTCATGCATGCTGAAATTCTCAATTAATTTTGCAGAGTTGTCCAACTTTTATATCACCTCATTGTCAAATGTGCATCCTTCCATATCACAGGGTTTTGATAAGTTTGCATGCCAACAACAATCTCAGGGAAAGTTCAGGTTAACTTCTACAACAAGCTTGATAAGACAAGATAGTTTCTCTTTGTTCTCAAGAAAAATGATATGGGATTCCAAGATTCTAGTCAAAATTTCAGTGTTCATGTGGAGGCTACTTAATTCAGCAAAATCAAGGGACTTTTGAACATCTTTTTTCTGAATTGTGTTTTATCTACACTTGTTTCGAGATATTTTCAGGAGGGTTTTGATGGCGAATTTTCCAAGGCATAATTTGATCCAATTTCTATACAAATGGTAGTTAAATTATTGCAAAAGCTCAGTAGGTGGATAAATATATAAAATACTTCCAAATTTGGGATGCTGGGAAATCTAGAAAGCTAGGAACAGAAGCCTCTTTGATAGAGTCACTTAGGAAGAAAGAGGTGTTGTTGCAGCAAGTAAGACATTGAGCAACTCAATCACATAGGCATTTCCATTCTATTCAGTTAGCAGTGATGATCAACAGCTGAATAGGAGAATCTCTTTAGTTTCTTGGCAAGCTCTAAATAGAGATTATTTCAAGTTTAATGTAGATGGTATTTCTAGAGGTAATACAAGGAGCACTATAAGAGGAGTAATCAAAAGCTCAAATGGTAAAGTAGTGGCTTCTTTCTTTTCTTACTTTACTGATCACAAAACAAGTCTTTATGTAGAAGTTTCAGCCTTGTAGCAAGGGATTCAATTGAGTTCTCATCTAGAAATACACACACTCAAGTTAATCATAGAGATGGATTCATAGATTCTAGTCAGCATTATGAAAAAAATGCTCTGGCAGGATAGAGGATACATCATATCATTCAACAACATTTTGCACTCTTGAACCCGATGGAGGTTATGGTCTAGCATGTGTTCAGGGAAGGAAACTACTTCGAGATTGTTTAGCTAACATAGGGTGTGATTTTCATTGTAATTCTACTTTGATAGTTATTCTTTGCTTTTGTTAGCTAAAGATTTGGCCAGATTTGATAGGACAAGCTGTGGTTACATTTGGGTTCATCATGGAAACTATTAGGGTTTTGCATGATGAATTTGTATGAGTTTTGGGAGGTTTTTGATCGAGCCCCCCCTCTATGTACTTTCTTTTCAAATTCAATAATACGGGTGATCAACCCCCTCACCAAGGAGAAGTGATTTGCTCAAAAGGAAAAAAGTTTGTGAATTCAGGCGAGAAAATAAGAGAAAAGAAAATTTAAGTTATGAAGGAAGAGAGGAGAAGATAAGTTTGAGAATGGAAGGATTTTAGGGTTATTTGTATGTTTTAGAAGAGAAATGAAATTATTTGGAATATATAATGTACAAAATTTTGTTATACATTATCCTACGGATAAAACGGGCATTTAAAAAGTTTAATAAGCTATCTCACAAACATTTCATCTATTTCCTTCCAATATTGAATGAAGTGTTTTTAGCACTATAGCATCCTTTTTGTTCTTTCCATTTCCGTTCTTTCATTCCATTTCTTTCCTTCAAAATCTTCAAATGAATATATTTACTTCATTCCGTTTCTTTTCTTTTCAATCTCACACTCCCAAATACTGTAAGTGCTTTGAGAAGACATGGTAATTTGTTGGTTAGTTAAGCTTATCATTGTATGGACTTTTGCATCTAATGCCCCTTCACATTAATTCATGAGCAATCTAGTTAAATTATAGGTTAATCTTTTGGGCTCTCACTGCCAAATTTCAGTCATTGTCATAGTATGATTACTTTTTGTAACAATTATAAGTCTATATAGTAATCAACAGCTTTAGAAAATTTGCCTCTAGCAAGATAGGGTGACGCAAAAAGCCTAGGGCAAGCTACTCCACAAGATGGAAAACTAAACGAACGTAATGGAATATTCTCTGTTGTAGATTAGAATCATATGGTAAAGGTCCGTGTTAACTCTCAAAAAGAGAGTTATTTACATGTATTTTAGTTTAAGTTTTAGTCGGTTTCCAAAGTGTCTTATTCATTAATTAGGGGAATTCTGGTAATTTTAGCATTTCAGTGTCTAAAGATTATTTTATATGTTTTTAGCATTTAATTACACTTATGTATTTTATGGTGTTTTTATAGGTTTGGAGTCAAGTGGAGGCTAAACGGAAAGAAAACAGAGCAAAATAGAGCAAAAATGACGAGCTGGCCTACAAAGCCTAGGTACGAGTATGCCTGGGGACTTGAGCCCTGCCTAGGGACTACCCTCTAGGTTCAGGTGTGTCCTAAGCGGCTGAGCCGAACCTGGGCTACAGGCTCAAAAGCCCCAGCAGGGTTTAGCGAGTTTTTGACTTGTACGGCTTCCTTGGGGCATTTTTGACCTCTAAACTTGTGAAACCCTAATAGTGGCTATAAATTGGTGTTTAACATAACTTAGCATAACATAGACATCAAAAACACATTGTAAAATCAGTTTAGATTTAGAGCAGCTGCTAGGAGAAAATCACTCATAGGAACGAGGAACACCATTCCAAGAGGAGGATTCGCACGGAGAAGGCCAAGAATCAAGACTAAGCCCTAGTTTCCCTTCTTATTTCTTTTCTTTTTTTATTATTACTCTTTCAATGGATGTAATTTATTCCTTCAATGTATTTAACTCCATGATTATGCACTAAACCCTAGACTAGGGTTTGTTTGGATTTTACCATGAAGATTGATTAATGCTATTTATTTATTCCTTTTGATTCTACATACATGCATTTTCTTATTTGAATTAATATTAATTCCTTTAGATAATTGGCCACCATCTTGAGTGATCTATAAACCTATTTGGAAAATTGACAAAGGAAATCTATGGTTAGGACGGTTCAAATAGCTTTTGTTTGGAACAACCACCCATAGGTTGAACCATTTCGTGGGTATGGATATAAATATACCTGCTTATCTTAAGTAGTCAATTAGGGTTGCATGAATGCATTAGTTAGGGTTTTAATCCAAATAGACATATAGCGGACTAGTCAGGATTAATAGATTTGCAATATGTCTTAACCTAGCTTGCAATTATTATCGAACCCCTAGATTAGTAAACGTAATGTGGAATTGAAGGAAAGATAAATTAACTTAATTAACTGGATGATTGGTAAATGAATAAATCCTAGGTTTTAATTATATTGATCATGTGTTTAGTAATTAATTAGATATTTCTTGTTTTCAACATTATTCTATATAGGGATATGTGTGTGCTATTCTAGCAGTTGTTGACAGAGTTAAGCATAGTCCTGATGGGAACGATCTCTACTTACTCTGTATTACTTATTCGATCCATATACTTGTGGACGCATTTTTGAGTCTATTTTAGACCACAAACAAGTTTTTGGGACTACTACTAGGGACTTTGTCTTAACTTTGGTATATTTTGACAATATCAAATTAAACACACCAACCTTAGTTTAAACATTTTTCTTTCTTTTATTTTGATTGTTTGTTTTGTAGGTTTATCATTAGTTGTATGTCTAGAAGGTTGAAAGGAATATTTCTTTTAGACCTAGAAATTGAACGTACTACCAATTGCTTGAGAAGAGAAACAAGGAGAGGTTTTCAACCTATCTTAATCATGGCTGACAGTGATAACTCTTTGAATCTAGTAGTTCAAGTACCGCCAAATCCAGCTAAACAAAGGTCTTTAAGGGACTTCGTCATGCCTATAGTTGATGGACGTCAGTCAAACATCTTGAAATTGCCAATTCAACCGAACAATTTTGAACTGATGCTGCATATTATCCCGGTGGTACAATCTTTAACTATGTTTGGTAGGACATCGAGTGATGACCCAAACGTTCACATGTCTTTAACTTCTTGGAGATATGTGACACGATCAGACATATTAGAGTTTCAGGTGATGCAATTAGGCTAAGGCTTTTCCCATTCTCACTACGTGATAAAGCCAAGGCCTGGTTAATTTTTCAACCACCAGGTTCCATCACTACTTGAAATGATCTTGCACAAAAGTTCTTGATCAAATTCTCACCACCAGCTAAGACAACAAAGCTCAGGAATGATATTATATCCTTTGCACATGATGACATGGAAACATTGCATAAGCCTTGGGAGAGATGTAAAGAATTACTAAGAAGATATCCACATCATTGATTACTTTTATGGATGCAAATTTAGACATTTTATAACGGACAATTTTCAATCACTCAAAACATTATAGATGCTACCAGTGGAGGAGCATTCATGTATAAAACTCTTGAAGAATTATATGACTTGTTAGAGAAGATGGCAAGTAAGTTTTATCAAAGGTCAAATGTTACTTCCACAGGGAGAAGGGTTCAAGAAATGGAGACTTCAGAAATACACTCATGGCTCAAACACAGTCATTGGAGAACCAACTAGCAATGCTTAGAAAACAAATTGGGTGTATGAACTCAAATTCTATCAATTCAGTTAATTCTAATAATTTTTTTGTGATCTGTATGTAGGTAATCAGTCTATTGAGAGATGTTATGCAATTGGAAGTGGAGTTATGCCTGATCAAATCAACTATGTATACAATCAGTCGAGGATGCAAAATAATTGTTACTCCAATACTTAAAATCAGGAACAGGGAATTCATTCCAATTCTTCATAGAGTAACCAAGGAGTTCAAAGAGCATCATATTCATACCAACAGCCTCAACCACCTCATCAACTGGAGAAAGAGCCTATTACTGAGCAAAAGGACATACTTGTTAATTTCATCAATGAAATAAGGAGTATGAATAGAGTGATGCAAAACCACACGTAATCTATTCAGAATCTTGAGAGTCAGATGGGGCAGTTGGCCAACTCTGTCAATAAGAGACCCCAAGGAACTCCTGCATCCCTGAGTGACACCAAGGTAAGCCCTAGAAGGGAAGTTAAGGAACAATACAAGAAGGTGACACTCAAAAGTGGTAGATAGTTGGGATTCGAAGACCATAATGTTAAGGAAAAACATGCCAATCCAACTAGTGGGAAAAAATGTAAGTTCAGGATTGGTTGCATAAAAGGTAATCTAGGCAATGAAATGGTTCTTCCATGTTGGCCCCAAAGCAACCTAAGAGGGGAGGTGAATTAGGTTTCTTAAAAAATACTTTGAGAAATATTGAAATTTTAAAATTAATGCAGATATAACAAAATCAATAGAACAGTAAAGAGAGAGAAAAATTAAACAATCAATACAGCAAGCTTGAAGTATCAAATCTCTTGAATGCTTCACACACTTGGTGAGCCAATAATCTTTACAAAGTTGGGAAGTTCTTGCTCACACCAAAACTCTTTTAGTTGAGCCAAGAATCTTACTTACAACCACACTTTCATACAAGATTATCACTCCACTCAAAGTTGTGGGAATTACACTCACAATTGCACACTAATACAACAAAGCACTATAGTCAATTTGCACTCAAATTACTCTTTTCTAAGGCTTGTAGTCAATGTATTAGATGATCTTTTCAGGTTATTAAAGCACCTATTTATAAGAGCAATAAATAGTGATTTCAACTACTTCCTAACGGCTAAATAATAAAGGCACAAAAAATAGCCGTTGGGGTTTCGGACGTCCGAGAAGTATTGAATGCGTCCGAGGCAGCGTCCGATCTTCTTTCAGTTTTGTTGAGAAGTTTCGTTCGGACGTCCGTGCATGCGTCCTTTCCTTCGTCCGACAGAGGTTTCGGAGGGTCCTGAGCGTACGAAAGAGAGGCAGTAGGATCCCATTCTTTCTGCCAGTTTGTTCGGACGATGCAATGCGTTCGAGGAGTTTTGACCTAGTTCGGACGGTTCTGTGCGTCCGAAAGATCTGTTCCTGCAAAAGCTTATTTTACAGAGTTAAGTGTTTATGTCATCATCAAAATAAGGTTTGGAAAACATCAATCTCCCCCTTTTTGATGATGACAAACCTTTATGTAAAAACAATTGGATATGACTAATCAATTTGCAATATATCATAATTGGATATCAATCATCAAAGCACAATAGTATAGAGAAGACTACTCCCCCTTTTGACATCAATCAAAAAGACTCCCCCTTAGAACATGAAAGTAGTTTGACAGAAATGGAACAAGTTTCATACATCCAACTGAAAAGTTTAATGGTGCTAGAGTCAAGGAGATATACAACCAAGCCACAGAAATGCTGAAAACCAAAAGAAATGCTGAAAGGTTCTATCAAGCAAAGAACTGCTGAAAACAAAATACAAATGTGAAAAGACTAATGTGAGTCATTGCGCTTCTTGGAGCATTTTTCAGTCTTTTGTCGTTTGGATGGAACATCTTCAGCAGTGGCTTCACTGTCATCCTCCTCTCCAGTGCGACGTTGCATGATGAAGTCAAACGTGTCGTCAACATCCTCATCATCGTCGTCATCGTCATTGGCAGCTCCTTGAGCAGCTTCTGCATTGTCTTCACGGGTATGTCCATCTTCAGGTTCATCACTGTCAGAAGATGACTCAAGTGGATATTGAGACTGAAGATTAGCAAATTGAACCTTAGCCGAAGCAGACATGCCAAGGCTGAGTGCCTCTTGGAGAATCATCTGACGAGTTTCAAGTCGCTTTAATTTTTGATTTGTGCGACGTTGAAATGAACTAACTTGAGTGCTCAGAGAGGTGAGAAGTCCATAGATATGTGAAAGAGATGGTTCAGATGTAAGTGGAGGTGGTTGAGGAGTAGGAGAATGAGGAATAGCAAAATCAGAGGTGGAAGCTTGGGATTGTGACTGTGCAATATCAAAGGCTGCCTTAGTTAGCCATTGATCGTTGAAAAAATGGAGGTCTTTGCGTTCAATGTATGATTTGTTAAAATAAGGAGGATATTGTTTGTTTCTTGAAAGGAATGTTGAGGAAATCAAAAATTTTGGTGAGAAATTTGCCAAACAGAATGTTTCTTCGGATATCAGTAAGAAAGAGTTCCCATAGGGAACAAAAAAGATACCCAAAATCAAGAGGAATACCCTTAAAAACACAGAAAAATAAGTAAAGTTGCATTTTTCCGGGCTTAGTACGATGTCCGTCAGTTGGCAATAACAGATTTGTAACAAGAGTGTACAGAATATCGAGTTCAGGAGCGAGCAATGTAGTTTTTGGCTTCCGAGGCCTGTTTAAAATGGATGTTAAAAATAGTTCTAACTTCATCGATATCAAATTGACTATCATCAGGGCCATTTGTCTAACGAAAAGAAATAAGAGAAATCAGTGGGGTTTGAGACTTCACATTCAAAAATGGTGTTAATGATGTTTGATGAAATCTCAAGATCGGTGTTGTTAACACGAGAAGTGAGAGTGCGAACAGTAGGGCCTTTCCGAAGATTGGCCTTGAACTGAAGCACCATGTCATGATAAACAGGTAAGTCAAGATGCACAAGATGACCCCAATTTTGTTTTTCAAAACAAGATCATTATTGATAATGGGAAGATTATATTCATCAAATAGACTATGAGAAGCAGGACGTTGAACGATGATAGATTTACTTAAAAGGGAATATACCGTTCGGATGCCTTGGCATCGATAAATTTTGATAAGATTGGATTGGTGGAGACTCGAGGATTAGCTGATGATTCTCCTCATACTGGACCCTTCCCTTTAGTTTTTCGACCCCGATTTGCTGTAGAGGAACCTTCGCGAGATTTCACCATTGTGATGGAAGAAAAAGAAAAGAGGAGAAAATTGAAATTTTTGAGGATTGGTGAGAATTTGAGGAAATGAGATGGTGGATGGGGGAAATTAGATGTGATTTAGGTGAGAAGGGCTTTGGGTAGGATAATTTTTCAATCAATTTTGGAAGAGAGAGTGGGAATTTGGAGGGGGTGGTGGAGAGACAAATTTCGCCAAAGGGTTTTCGGGGGAGGTGGTGAGTCCGAAATGGGGAAGATGGACGGTTTTAATCAAACAGGGGCACCTTTCGGACGGCCGAACGTTTGGTATGCGTCCGAAGAAGCGTCCGAAAGCTGAAGAACGGACGGCAGAAGGAGGAGCTAATGCTTCGAAGTTCTTTCGGACGATGGTGCGCGTCCGGAAGATTTCCAGAGAGTTTGGTAAAAAAAAGAATAATGTTCGGACGATTATGAGCGTCCGAGAAGTAACAGAAGCTTTCGGACGATCCAGAGCGTCCGAAAGAATAGTTGTTCGGACGAAGAAGTGCGTCCGAACTATGAACCTATGCCAAATTTATCTGTGAAATCCCCAAACATTTTTTGAGCAATTCAAAGCGATCTAGAGCTAAGGGTTTTGTAAAAATATCAGCCAATTGATCTGAAGTAGGCACAAAATGAACACGAATTTCTTTTTTACAAACGAGGTCTCTAATGAAATGATGCTTAACATCAATGTGTTTGGTTCTAGAGTGCAAAACAGGATTTGACCTAGTTCGGACGGTTCTGTGTGTCCGAAAGATCTGTTCCTGCAAAAGCTTGTTTTATAAGAGACAGCGAGTTAAGTGTTTATGTCATCATCAAAATAAGGTTTGGAAAACATCATTCCAAAGGTGCCATTTCCTCGAAGGCTAAAAAATCAGAAACTAGACAGCCAATTCAAGAAGTTTTTAGGGGTTTTCAAGAAGCTTCACATTAACATACTGTTTGTTGAAGCATTGGAACAAATGTCGAGCTATGTGAAGTTTATGAAAGACATCTTGCCTACGAAAAGAAAATGGAAGGAATTCAAAACTATTGCCATAATGGAGGGGTGTAGTGCAGTGTTAAAACAAAAGCTACCACCTAAGCTAAAGCATCCTGGAAGCTTTAAAATATCGTGTACAATCAGAACACGCTTCTTAGGTAAGGCTTTATGTGATCTTGGAGCAAGTATTAACCTAATGGTTCTTTCAATTTTCAGGAACTTAGATATGGGTGAAATGAAGCCAACGTCGGTAACTATCCAGCTAGCGGAGCACTCATTGGTACATTTGATGGAATCATCGAGAATGTTTTTGTTGGTCTAAAAGTTGATAAATTTAAATTTTCTGAAAATTTTATTGTTCTTGGCTTTGAAGATGATGGGAATATTCCTATAATTCTTGGTAGACCTTACTTAGATACAAGTAGAACTCTCATTGACATGCAAAAAGGTGAACTTACCATGAAAGTAAATAATAAGGTGACAAATTTAATGTTTTTAATGCTACAAAAATGTGACCAAGATGAGGAGCATTTTGTTGTTAATTCCATACCAAGGGATGACAAAGATATGGTATTTCAATGGGAATTCAGTTAGTGCCAAGGAAGGCAAAGATTCCAAGGAGTATCATGAGAATTTTGAAGATAAAGAAATTGAAAATCTTGTAAAAAGATGTGGTGAAAAGAAACTACCCCAGAAATGGGAAGACTTAGGGAGTTTTATTATACTTTGCAAAATTGGTGATGTTTTAATTAATAAATCTCCTTGTGATCTAGGAGCTTGTATAAATTAATACCTCTATCTATTTACAGGTAATCTGATTTGACAATCACTCATAAGACAAACAAACGCATTCAACTCGCAGATAGAAATATAAGGGACACACTAGGAATGGTGGAGAATTTGCTTGTTCAAGTAAAGCAATTTATCTTCCCAGTGGACTTCTTGGTAATAGACATGGAGGAAAACGACTGTGACGATAGCTATTTGGTTGAATATTTGTTATGCAATTCAATTTACAAACAAGTAATAAATAAGCCTTAATAACCTTAATCAATACTTACACACGCTTACAAGAATCCGAGGTAAATTTGCAGATTGGGTGAGTAAGGATTGTTCCCACGAGGACTATGGAACAATTAATAGGGTTCACAAACCTTTTCACTAGTTAGACAAATTAATTAAAATATTTTTGTTTCTACCTAACTAAATTAGTTCTAACAGCCAAGAAAATAAGAACAATTACTAAAACTAATCAAATCTAAAGAAAGCAGTTAATTTTAATGAAATCAAACTTCAATTAACAAACTAGAAAATTAAAGCAAATAAGATTAAATCTAAACTACAAATTGCAATTTCAACTAGAATTGAATTAAATATAAATAAAGAAAGAAAACTCAATAATTGTAGTCGGAATAGGAGTTGATGAAGCTTGAAGTCTTAACAAGAAAATAAAACCCTAATCTAATGATCTAACCCTAACTAATGATTTCTCTATAACTAATGATTATTTTATATCTCAACTCCTCTCTACAATGGGGTATTTATAGGGGATATTAGGGTTAAATCCCTTCTCCAATCCTACGAAAAGGAGTCCAACTAAACAAAAAAGGCTGCCAAAATAATGAATTTCGCTAGATGACTATTGCGTCATGCGCACATGTGTGCGCTAAGGCATTTGCTACTAGAATTTGTGCACTTGCACAAGCTGCGCGTGCGCCTTTGTACTTTGGTTCAAATTCAACCTCAATTTAAACCTTGATGCTAATAGAATTTGAGAAAATGCAAAAGATAAAGTTGTAGCTCTTTCTCTAAGCTTTCCAACACCTCATCTTGAATCAACTCGATTAAAGCTCAGACAAGAATGTTATGCTCAAAATACAAAACATTGTCCAAATCCGCTCTTTGCCGGTGTACATTTTTCATCCTTGTGATTTTTCTCCAACTTTTTGATCCTTCTGACTCTTTTTTCATTCAAGACCTAAATCAACTAAAATTAAAACAATTAAGCTCATAATGAACTCAAATATTTCTTGCATTACACGAAAATGTAGTAAATAATACATAAAATACAAGAAATTGATAAGCTTATCAAATATCCCACACTTAACTTTTGATCATCTTCGAGCAAAATAAAATAAAATAAAATAAAATCATATACGCTTATAAAAAATACACCCAACACATCTCAACAATTATCCACATGAATAATCAAGAACCATGCCATCATCAGAAGTAATCCAAGAATTTAAGAGTTCAAATGTCAATAAAATCGTAGACATGAAATCAACGGTGTGTGTGTGTGTGTGTGTGTGTGTGTGTGTGAATATAGCATCATTCAATAAAAACTCAATTTTCAAGACACTCGGATCAAATCATGCAAACTCTTAGAATTTTTTTGAACACCCCATAGCTCACTCTTCTTATACCTCTCTAGTAATATAGACAACTAAATCAATTTAAATCAGGTGGGACTTTTTAGCTTGTAACGTTAGGCTAGGGTATTGACTAATCAAAGAAGGAATATGGATATCACAAAGAAGAAAGAAAAAGATTTAAGATAATGCTGGCCGCACATCAAAATAAAATTGCTTGTCTAAAACATTAGATATCAATCCTTCATAGAAATAACCCCCACACTTAATCAACAAACACCCATAAAAATTTCAAACAACAAGCAAAAAGTATTCCTTCTTCGAATCAACCCAACATGCCAACCTCTTTCGGGACATTTATTTGATATTTCTTTCCATCATTTTTTCTATGTCTGCTCCCAATATGTGTACCAGAGGTATGCACTACCCGTAAACACCAATGCAGGTACCAGTGATACACACTATGCCAATAGATAAGAAAATACATTTTTAAAAATTTTTCCAATTTTTTCAATACCCCTTTCTTGCCCCATAAAAGTACACCACTCATCTATACAACTTTCCACCCTCATTCAACTACCTTCTGTTCTTATATCCCCTTAACAAATAATTGTGCACATTAAACCTCTCAAGGGACATTTTGGAAAAGAAAAATTAAAGAATTTATAGTGTGTTTTATTGAAAGAAAGTGAAAGGTGTTTCTCTCCATTCATTACAAATTAAGGGTCAAATAGGGTAATAGGGATAAAAATTTCAATAAGGGTTGGCTTGAAAGGATCAAACGACCAAAGAAAGCTCTACCCTCATCTTTAAACCGAATCAACTGGTTTATAAAATTTCGCCTCGAAAATGTAATAAATCAAGTTTATGCGATGCAATATAAGTGTGTCTACATAATTATCTCTAAGTGTCAAAAATAAAAGATTTTATGACTATTAGTGATCAAGAATTCTCAGAAATCATGCAAGGAAAATATTAACACCGACTACTAGCTCATGAATAGTTTAGGTCAAAAATTATCATGCATAAAATCAAAAAGACATGTTCAGAAATTGCAAAATTTCTAAAAAATTCAAAGATTTTTAGCCAATTCGAATAAAATTTTAAGAAATCTTAGAAAGCTCTCAGATCAGAAGAAAGCCTAAAATATTGTAGCAAAAATTGAGCTAAGTACACCAAAAAAATATAATGTAAATCCAAATAACTCCCCACCCCATACTTAGAAATAAATATTGTCCCTAATGTTAAAGAAAATAAGAGAATGAAAAGGGAAAGGGAAAGCTTCTCTTCCAATGAAGAACGGTTGATGAAGTGTATCCCAACATAAATGTCCATGAGATGAGTTGAAATGTTTCATTAACACTAGAACAAAAACAAAACATTAAACCCTTCAAGAATTTAAGAAGAAGAAAATAAACACAACCTAACATATTTAAGTAACCAAATGTAAAGAACAATAAGAAAGCAATAAAAGCTTGGGTTGTTTCCTTCAAGAAGCGCCCTTATTTATAGTCTTAGGCTCGACTTTGGCATATTTGATCATTCCACACATTTAAGGATGGTCGACCATCCTTTTCTTTTTGGCTTCCAAGGGAAAAGCTTGATGCCTTTCTTCTTTATGAGTAAAGCTTGATTCCCAGTTTTCCCTTGCACAAGTCCGTTTTTCCAAACCATAGCCAACACTAGTGCACCAATTAGCACATTCAATTATTTCTCAAACCATTTTCTTTTCTTTTTATGACTTTTCAACTTTTTACCATCACAAATTTTCCCATCACTTACACTAATCTCTCGATCCTTTGTCACATCACACCCATTGTTAGGTGGTGTTTCCTTCAATTCATTTCATGGATCTTCTTTTATTTCTAACACTTGCTTGAGTGAATTGCCTTGGTTAACTTCGTTTTGCTCCTCATTTACCTAGAAATGAAAGAATTAAGAGATTGGTTAGCACATTTTTCTTCAAAAATAAGAACATTATCATTATATTGCAAAACATCAAATTCAATTAATTCATTTTTAACTTGTAAAACTAGCTTCTCTTTGTTAACATCAATTAATGCATAGGCGGTTGACAAGAATGGCTTCCAAGAATCAATGGAATTACACTATCTTCACCCGTATTTAGTTCCAAGGAATCAGTGGGAAATACCAACTTTTCAACTTGAACAAGCACGTCCTCTAACAAGCCATATGATTTTCTCTCGGATAAATCTACTAATTGGAGTGTGATATTAGTTGGTTTGACATTGTTGATCCTTAATTTGTCATAGATGGCCTTCGGCATAATATTGATGCTCGCCTCCAAATCAGAAAGTGAATGATGCAATGTTTTTCCTCCAATAATCACTAGTATGGAGAAATTACCAGGATCTTTGAGCTTAGAGGGTAATCTCCATTGAATAATGAAACCACACTTGGCATCGAGGCAAACTTTCTCATCATCATCCCATTTCCGTTTCCTAGCCTAGAGATCCTTCATATATAGAGCGATATAATTTGGCATCTTGTTGAGAACATCAAGCAAAGGGATGTTGACTTTAAGCTTTTTAAACATATCGAGGAATTTGTGAAATTGTTTCTCTTTTTTCTCATTTCTTGGATCAATAAGTCGTTGAGGAAATGAAACTTTCACCGTGGGATCCAATTTCAAAGGTTCATCCACTTGCTTCTTCCTCAACTCCTTAACTTCATTCTCCTTTGTCATCTTTTCATCATCACCTTCAACTTCAATTTTATCTTTAATTATCTTGGATTTGTGCTTCTTAACTTCTTTATCAACATTTTTCTTCTCTATTGGCACAACCAAATCCCTTTCACTTCTCAGTGAAATAGCATTGCATTGTTGCTTTGGACTTGGAATGGTGTCACTTGGCATGGCTCCTATAGGTATTTCATTGTTTTACCGAGCTAATTGTCCCATTCAAAGTTCCAAATTCCTTGTATAAGCTCACAAATTCTCATACTCCCTCCACAAAGTTTCCAATTCCCTCAAAGTTATAAATTCCTTGTATAAGCTCGCAAATTCTCATACTCCCTCCACAATGTTTCCAATTCCCTCAAATTATCTTCATTGAATTGATCATGGGGTACATGTGAAGGATAATTGTGATTTTGAGGTGGCAGTTTTGGTGGTGGAGGTTGGTATGAGTTATTTGGTTGAGGAGGAAAGTTTTGTAAATTTCTCTGGTGAGGTGGTTGATATGGTCTAGAGGATGAAGCTTGGCTGGAAAAATTTGATTGCGGTTGGTTGGGTTGGAAAGATGGATTTTGAACATTGTTTTGATCGCTCCATGAGAAATTTCGATGATTACACCAAGATGGATTATAAGTATTACCATAGGAATTAGGCGACTTTCGTGAGCTAGAATTTTGGTTGGAAATGAATTGAACCTGCTCACCTTGCGGCATGGGTGTTTCACAAAGACCATACTGATGGTTTTCTCCACAAAAGTCACAATTTAGAATCCCTTGAGGTATTGAATCTATGGAGTTCACTTGAGCGGACTCCTCCCATGTTTTTTAAGGCCTTTGTCAGATTTGTCATCATGTTCAACTCAGACCTTGTTGAGACAAGAAATCATCATTGAAATTTATCATACTTCCTTGTTGGGCATTGACTTGATGTACTTGTTCTGGTTGTTGCCCAGCCAAAGGAATGATTGTGCCATGGTAGTAGTGAGTTAATGTTATTCGTTCCAACAGTTCTTGTGCTTCTTTTAGAGTTTTAAGAGGAAAAGCTCCTCCTGAGCTTGTATCGACGATCTCGTCACTGAAAACAATCCATTATAGAATGTTTGTACTTGTAGTCACAATGGAATGGCATGATGTGGACACTTGCTAAGCAACTCCGTGAAGCACTCCCATGCTTCACTTAGGCTCTTCCCAGTAATTTGCCTGAATAAAGTAATGTTATTGTGGAGCTTTACAGTTCTCAATGGTGGAAAGTACTTAGCTAAAAATTCTTGAGCCAACTGATTCCATGTAGTGAAAGTACTTTGCTCGAACGGATTGTAACCAAGCCTTTGCTCTATCTCTCAGAGAAAATGCAAAAGCTCTCATTCGAATACAATCTGGATGCACTCCATTATATTTGAATGTGTCAACGACTTATTCAAAATTCACCAAATATGCATAGGGATGCTTGTTTGGCCCACCACCAAACATAGCATGGGCTAAGAGCATTTGAATTAAGGCTGGCTTGATCTCAAAGTTATTGGCTTGTACGGGCATTCGAGCAATGCTAGAACTTGCCCCCTCAAAATTTGGTATCACATAATATCTAAGGGGTTGGGGGTTAGCATAATATCCATTGCCATGATTACCTGCTACCTCGTCTTGCTCCCTAATATCGTGGTTTCGATTTTCCATTATATTCTCTCCTTGGTTTGATTCTCGCTACTTCCTATGGTTTTTGGTTATAGTTCATTCAATCTCCAAATCACCAAGTGTAGTGGTTGTTTGGAAGAATGAGTATCTACCATAAATAATAAGAAAAAGGCCAAAGTTCGAAAGAACTTTATGTCCATACTATCAAAGAAAAACCCGAAAAGAAAAATTATAAACAAAAAAGAAGCAATTGTAAATAATTAAAAAATAAAAAGTATAATCTAGTAAAGCTCGCTAAACCTAATATTGCTGCCAAAAATAGTCCCTGACAACGGTGCAAAAAACTTGTTCGGGTAACTATTGGTTAGGCAATTCAATTCACAAACAAGTAATAAATAAACCTCAATAACTTTAATCAATACTTACACATACTCGCAAGGATACAAGGTAAATTTGTAAATTAGATGAGTAAGGATCGTTTCCACAGGGACTATGAAACAATTACTAGGGTTCACAAACCTTTTCACTGGTTAGACAAATTAATTAAAAGATTTTGTTTCTACCTAACTAAATTAATTCTAATTACCAGGAACATAAGAAGCATTACTAAAACTATTCAAATCTAAAGAAACTATTAATTTTAATGAATCAAACTCCAATTAATAAACTAGAAAAGTAAACGCAATAAGATAAAATCTAAACTACGTCCAATTGCAACAATGAATTGGAATTGAATTGAATATAAATAAAGAAAGCCAACATAGTAATTGTAGTTGGAACATGAGTTGATGAAGCTTGAAGTCCTGAAAAGAAAATAAAGCCATAATCTAATGATCTAATCCTAACTAATGATTTCTCTATAACTAATGATTATTTGATATCTCAACTTCTTTCTGCAACGGGGTATTTATAGGGGATATTAGGGTTAAATCCCTTCTCCAATGATAGAAACGTAAAATCCCACAAAAAGGAGTCCAACCGAATGAAATATGTTGACAAAATAACAAATTTTGTTGCATTACTATTGCGTTGTGTGCACATGCACACAAAACCTTATGCATGTGCACGCTAAGGCATTTGCTACTGGAATTTGCCCATATGCACAAGCTTAGGCTCGCAGGTCACTCTAATTCAATTTCAACTTTGATTTTGACCTTGATGCTCTAATAATTTGAGAAAATTCAAAACATGAAAGTTGTAGCCCTTTCTATTTATCTATCTTTCCAACGCATCTTGAATCAACTTTGTCAGAGCTTAAACAAGAAATTTATACTCAAAATACCAAACAATGTCCAAATCCACTCATTGCCAGTGTATATTTTTCATCCTTGTGATTTTTTCTCCAGCATTTTGATCCAATGAATCCTTTTTCCTTCAAGACCTACATAAAATAAAAATAAAACAATTAAGCTCATAATTAACTCAAATATTGCAAACATTACATGAAAATGCAGTAAATGATACATAAAATATAAGATATGTAGGAGCTTATCAATAGCTCTCTAATCTTAGGAAGACCATTCTTGGCCACTGACTGAGTATTGATTGATGTTGAACAAGGAATGGTAACTCTTAAGGATAAAAATGGAAGATATCCTTTCACATTGGGCAAGTGAAAAGATATCTGCATAAGTATTTCATTTGTTTAAATGGTGGTGAAAAGAATCATGTCAAAGGCATACTTAATGGAGGTTCAAGTAAGTCAATCACTTGGACTAATAGCTACATCTAGATATAGACACTAAACAAGTGCTTTGTGGAAGGCAACCCATGTTTTACAAACTTTGTACCTTTTAATTTTTAGTTAATGTGTATGCTTGTAATTGACAAGTCTGAAATTTGCATTATTTTTGTGTCTTTTGTTACTAAATTTTGGTATATTTAGTCTCATGTGTCATGTTCTAGAGGTAAATAAGTAATATAGGGATGTCGTTACAAGTGTGAGAACACTAGGAGGGTTGACACAAGAGTTCCCTATAAACATAGGTATACATCAAGGTTCAGCTGAAAGTTCTTATCTAATTGCATTGGTCATAGATGAACTTAAAAGACACATACAAGAGAAAAAACCATGGTGTATGTTGTTTACAGACGACATTGGTTTAGTAGATGAAACAAAAATAGTGTTAATGCTAAACTTGAGGTCTGGAGATAGGCATTTGAGACGAAAGGGTTTAGACTTAGTAGATCAAAAATAAAATATATAGAATTTAAGTTTGGCAAGATAATGCTGTAGGAATAAAATAGAGGTTAGTATTGGAGATCAAGAAATACTTATAAGTGAAATTTTGAGTATTTAGGTTCAGTTCTTTGGAGTGACAGTGGTATAGATCGAGATGTTACATATCGGATACAAGTGGGTTGGACTAAATGGAGAATGGCATCAGGAATATGATGTGACCGTAAAATTCCTTTACGACTTAAGGGTAAATTTTATAGAATGACATTTAGGCTAGTGATAAGTTCATAATTGTACTATATTTTATATGTCAATTATCACATTTTTATGTGTTGTAAGCAAGATTTGAGTTATTATTGAGCTTAATTTGGTTATTCTCAGTTTTTGTAGGGTTATAGTGAAAAAGAGTTGAAAAGGATGCAAAACGATGAAAGAAAATGTTTAGTATGAGACATGCACGAGTACGAAGTCATTCCAGACACTGTTTTGTATTTCAAGCATAACTTTTGATCCAGAGCTCCGATTGAGGTTATTGAAGATTTATTGGCGAAGCTAAGGGATATATCTACAACATTTGTGTTTTACACTTTTTCAAATAACTGAAGCATCAAGGTGAAAATCGAAGCTGAAGGTGGACCACAATTGAGGGAGCCAGCGCACATGCGCTAGAGCTGGGCAGCGCATGTGCACTGAGTCTAGAAGCAAAAACCCCAAAAGCAGCTCGCGCACACATGGGCTCTAGGATCTCTATGCATGTGCGCAGAGTACAACACATGCCTGGAACTTACTGCCTCGCCCGCACATGTGCGCTAGGACCTTAGCGCATGTGCGCGGAGAGTAGCAGTAACGTGTTTTTGAGTTTTGTGATAGATTTCTTCGGCCAGGTTGGACTATTTTTCACCCAATTTCATGTTATTATTTGTAGGCATTATTTGTAACCCTAAGTACTGATTATAAATACCCCAAGTTGGGTGAGAAAAAAGGGTCGCCACTTTTATTTTGGTTTTATCTAGGGTTTTAGCAAAAAATTTTCCTCTTTATTCTTTCATGGCACTGCAATTGTGCGTAAACTCTTTTCTTGGTAGAGGGACTTGAAGCCATGGTCAATTCTATAAAGTTGTGAGACTTCTTTTGCTTGAATTTATTCACTTTTATCTCAAGTATTGATTGTTTTTCTGTGATTAAATTTATGATTGTTCTTTTTAACTTGTTATTGCTGCAGAATATTAAGTTATTAGAATCAATCTACTACTAGATTGTTTTAACAGCGTTTGCTTAATTCAATCTATGAAGCAACTAAATTTGATAATTACTGGATTTGTGTTATTGAATTTATGGAATTTAATCATCTAATTGGCATAACCCCGTGTGTTTATGTTTAATTAGTCTAATTGTTCTTATTGATTTTAATGCTTCTATTAATTGATCTTTGGCGCGTGTCTGGGTTAAATTAATAGTTAGGGTTAATTGGATTGCGTGTTGAAAATTAACCAACTTTAGAAAGAAATAAGAATCAACTTTGAATTGGTATCCGTTCGGGTTAATTCTTCAATTAGTGCTTCAACACGACATAAATTGAATTATTTTGTGTGTCCATGATCGACTAGTGAAATTGCCATGGTGGATATGACCAAAATCAAGATCTTTATTAATTGAATTTTCTTCAATTATTTTGTTGTCTTAATTTTAGTTAAAAAGCATTCAAAACCTTCCTTGATTCATTAGAACGAAAATAAATCCCTGTTCTCTGTGGGACAAACTCGATTCACCACTACTACATTAGAGTTCTTAATTTTGGGTGCTTACGACGGCATTGCAACTCGACAGCAGCATATTATTTGCGCACACCAGCCAGCGATGCTTTGTGGGTTTGATTATTGAGAAATGAATTACATACATGTGCAAAAGATGAGAGTAGCAGAAATGTGAATGCTAAGATGGATGTGTGAGTACACTAAGATGGACAACATACACAATGAGCATATTAGTGATAAGATTGGAGTAGCACCTATTAATGAGAAGATGAGAGAAACACGTTTAAGATAATTAGGTCATGTGCTAAGACGACATCTCCACAGTAGATGCGCCTGTCAGTCGAGTAGATTTTAGAGAGAGTAGTCAATATAAGAGGGCTAGAGGAAGGCTGAAAGAGACTTGGTGGTAACTTGTGAGAAAGATATAGCCCTTCTAAGAATTAAGAAGGATATGGTCCATGACAGAGTGCATTGGCGTAGCAAGATTCATGTAGCCAACCCTACTTAGTGGAAATAAAGCTGGGTTTGTTTGTTTTATTGTGTGGTTTTGTGCAATGTGTAGGTGAATGAGGGGCAAAAGGTCATTTGGCAGCTGAGGAAATGGCTAGAAGTGAAGAAACAAGGACCAAAGTAATTTGTAATGAAGACTAGCCGCTGAGAGTAACTAGATGAAGGCTAGTGGCTGAAACAGAGGCACAGTCCTTGACAGCGGTTGATATAGAAGGAATTTATCATTGACAGTGGTTGATATAGAAGGAATTTATCATTGACAGGGGTTCGCTTGCTGCCAATGGCTAACCAAAGCAAATTTAACCGCTGTCAATGATTGTCTTGGCCTAATACTTTCCTAGCCTATGGGTCTAGTTACGTTTATTATACATAAAGTGATTCTTGTTCTATTTTAGAGGTGATTCTCAAACTTTTACTTAGGGTTTTTATCTAGGGTTTTGAGCTACAATTAGGTTAATTCATTCTTCAATTCCTTAAATTAATTCTCAAGTTGTGGAGCTATTAATTTGAAGCACTTTTTCAATTCTTTCAATTTCGGTATTGTGTCTTTCATTATTTTATTTTCAATTATTCTATTTAATATAGTTCATCAATTTAATATGTTTACAATTGATTCCGTCTATTTATTTTAATTCCCACATATTATGAGTTGCTAAATTAGTTAGGGTTTGGGTGCTAGTGTGGCAATTGATTGTGAGAAATTGAATTGATGGTTAATCATTAAAGGTTATAGTAATTGGCCAATAATTAACATAGATAGACAATTGAATGGAGTAGCTAAGCCTAGTTTTGGTTGGATTGACTAAGGAGATAAAGGTTTTGAATCTCTATCATAGACTTCAGTTTTAATTTATTGGGCTAATTAATCTAGTTTAGGTTGACAGATTTAATTGGTTGATTCGTTGAGTGTTCCCAGAAGGAAACTTGAATTTCGAACAATTAATGGCAAATTAATTGGGTAGGTTAGTAGAAGGTTTTATGACCCTATATTAAATTAATTTGATAGGGGTTGGGTTGAAATATGGGAATAGAATCACCGTTAAATTAGTTTGTGATACTTTCAAACAAAATGTTATGTCGGATGATGCCCTATTTCCTTTTTCTTTGTGAGTTAAGGTGAAGTTATGGCTGCAAGGGTATAAACAAAGAACTTTCACAATATGAGATAGATTGGCACAAGCTTTCATGTAAAAATATTTTTCGCCATCTAAAACAGCCAAGGTAAGGAATGATATTACTTCTTTCTCTCAACATCTTGGAGAAAACCTTAGTGAAGCTTCGAAAAGGTATAATGATCTGATTAATAATTTTCACATCATGGGTTAACCTTATGGATGCAAATAGTAGAGAGATTCTACAATGAGTTGGTAGACGCTTTAGCAAACGGATCACTAATGTTGAATAAAATGCCGAGGAAGCTCAAGAGCTATTAGATAAAATGTCCAATAATTATTTCAAGTCTTTAGCAGCTCAAAACTGTGAGCTAAGAAGGGAAGTAAATGAGTTATGTGATTGGGATGCCATGGTGAGACAAGAAGCCACAACTAAGCAAGTAAAGTTGTTGACCAAGCAGTGGAAGGAGATGAAAATAAATGCAGTGACCACAACGAACCCGCTAGTCCGTGACTATCCCAATGGCCAATGCAGCACACCGATAATATTCTTCTTTTGTAGGACATGAGCAAGTGAATTACATGAGAAATCAAGGTGGTCGAAATCAAAACCAATACAAAAATCAGAACAATGCCTTCAGTGATACATATAATCCAAGATGGAGAAATCACCCGAATATATCATGGGGTAATCAGTAAAATCATAACTCGAATGCTCAACCTCCATTTCAGCAGTATGGACTCAACCTCAATGGTGGGGGAATAAAGCCTACCAGTATATCTCTTCAATTTAGTAGACTGAAGTGTGAAATACCTCGAAGGGATTGTAGAATATATGTTGGTGAAAGTGAGGAAGTGTCATCTACCTGTGGACTTTATCAGCTTGGATATGGAAAAGGATAAAAAAATGCCTTGATTTTTGGTAGACCATTCCTAGCTACAGGAAGGGCATTAGTAGATCTCCAAGAAGGAAAGTTACAATTAAGAGTCAATGATTAGAATGTAAATTTCTTTGTTTTTAACTTTCTTAACTTCTTTCTATTTATGATGAAGTAATGGTGATTGATACAACTAACAATGAAGCTAATGTATTTTGCAAGCAAGAAGATCCTCACAACCCAATGGATGATGTGACTAATCAGCTGGCGAAGGTAGAAATAATTAAAGAGACTTCATTTAATAATTGGGAAGAAGAGAAAGAAATCTTGACTGATGAGTGGAAAGAGCAAATGAAAGAAGAGTTATTCATCTGAAATGGTTGGTGAACACATTATCAGAGCAATGTCTATTGGTAATTGGGTAGATCTAATAGGGTTCAAATGAGTGAGAGGTCCATTACCTATTGAAGCATGACTCATGTATGAAAAGAAGCATGACTTATGTACGAGAAGAAGCCTTGGCAAGAAATCGAGAGAAGATTCTTCTTCATTAATGTTCATATGCTCGCTCTTAATAGGTATGGTGGTCATATACAGTATTCAAGGATCCGTGACTTGATGGAATATTCGGGTGAAACAAATACACCGAGTGATTAGAGAATAAAAATAGGGAGATGTTAGAAGCTGAAATCCAAAAAGAGACGGACAAAATTGCTTAAATAAAGTAGAAACTTAGGAAGTGGAACATCATTGAAATGACATGTGATGCATTAATACGCAACAAGCAACTTTTGAGTACATTGCCTAAGAAAAAAAGATCTGTGCAGCTTCACTATATCTTGCATTGTTGGTGATGTGTACTTTGATAGTCTTATGTACAATGATTTAGGTGTTGGAATAAATATATTGCCCTTGCTAGTGTATGTTAGCATAGGGTTGAGAGGTTTTGAAGAAAGTAATTAGTCCATCCAATTGGTAGATGGAACTACAGTAGAACCACTAGGGAAATACGAAATGTATTAGTCAAAATGTGAAAGCTAAGATATCCAGTTGATTTTGTAATAATGGATATTGAGGAGGAAGACCCTAATAGATTTCGCTTATTTTTGGAAGACCTTTTCTTGCTACTTCTAGGGCGTTGATTGACGTCGACAGTGACCAAGTACCATTGAGAATTGGTGAAGAGTCACTTGTGTTTAATATGAAGGAAGAATAGTTTGCATTTTTGAGAGAAATTTAGATTTTTATCATGATGAGAGCTGGAAAAAGAATGATGGCTAGAATACCAACCATGATGGTGTTTTTGGTGATGGACTTAAAGAAGTCCATTTTTTCAAATAAATGGTCGTGAGAAGTAACTAAGTCAAGCTAATGACTTTAACAGCTTAACAAGCGCTTCTTGGGAGGTAGCCTAAGTGTTTATTTTAATCAATTGCTTATTTTATTAATCTTTTGTTGAGTTTTGTTGAATAAATGCGTCAAGAATTGCTAATTATGTTTTTATTGGTTGTTTTGTAGGTTTGGATCAGTTTTGAGTGAAAGAAACGAAGTTAAGAGGAATATGTTAGCCAAGAACACACATCTCTTCTTTTCCTCTCTAGGCGACCCAAAACTAATCCTCAAAAACAAAAATCCTTAGTTCTTCATTTTCTTTTCTTTTCTTTTCCTTTGATCAATCCTTAGTTCTACTTGCACATCTGCAAGTTCAAGAAGATTATTCTAGTTTACTTTTAGGGTAGAATTTTCAGATTGTTGATAAATTCCTTAAGGATATTTTTGCTTTGTATGTGTTGATTATTTGTTAAAGTAATTTGGGAAATTTTTGTGGATTAAGTTGGGGAGAGCAGGAGATTTCATTGGTTAACTGTTTTGATTATTTGGTTGAATGCTTGTTAAAAGGGGAGGAAAAGAAAGCAAACCGATGCTTAAAGTTTTGATGATAATGTCTTTGTATCCCTTGAAGCTAAACCATTACATGACAAGTTGCAAAATCGAATGAGTCCTTTGTTTGACTAAGGGATAGACTTAAGTCATGTATGGATTAAGAACAACTATGATGCTGATGCATTACATTGGATAATTTTAATAAAATTCAAGGTAGGGAAAGGAATGATTTGGTCAAAACCCCAACTGTGGTGGCTAACAAGAGTATGGTTTGTGAGTTTATAAGTAATAGCTTAGAGGCATATGATTATGCTATTAGGGTTAGGAATGTTTTAGTGAGTTATTACTTGGAGGTGATTAATGAGATATGTCATTTGCGAACCAATCCCAACAACTAGGTTACCAAATTTCTTGAGGGAAACGTTGATTATGATTAAGTGTGTAGTTGTCCGATTGATGGTTAGGGGCATTGAGACATGGATGGGGACTAAGAGAAGTGGAATAGGTCGAACTATGTAAATGTGGGAAGAGTTTGGACGCAATTAATGTATACCCATTTTTACCTACATCCCATACCACTGATGTTAATCCTGACAGGGCTTGCCTCGTTTTTGCTATTATGGAGTGAATGACCATTGATATTGGCTGGGAAATTTTTTTAGAAATTTTGAGGAATGGAAATAGAAAGCATAGGGCACTATTCTTTCCATGTTTAAATATTCAGTTGTGTCAGTTTGTAGGTTTGCGAGTCTCGACTACAAGGAAATGGGACGTGTTGATACCAATTGACAACAAAGCTATTCAATCAATTGTCCACTAATGTAAATCTGCATTTCTTATTGTACAAACTAAGGCAAGAGGTGAGCAACAATTGAAGGAGAAGAAAGTGCTCAACAGGGAAGACCGCTTTGTACCTCCTCATAGGCCTTCTTTCAACTCTATTTTCCATCCTCCCCTTAATTTTGAGACACAAAGGTAACTCCTTATGTATCGCAATCAATGTTTTGAGGAGATCATGCGATAGAAGATGGATTTCCCAGTGTGGCAACTCAGTCACCTCGGTAATTTCAACATGTCTCACTAGCTAAAGATTATTCCGTTACCGGAATGGTGTTATGGACCTCCAGACGATATGAAGAGAGAAGGACCAAGGACAAGGGAAAGAGGGGATGAAGCCAGATCTTCAGGAGTTGCTGGAGAATATTGACCATTATATCTACACAGCTCATTTGGGGAGTGTTGTTTTTAATTTCTTTTTATGTATTTTTTAGACGGTTTTGTTGTTTACACTTGCTTAGTTTAATTTTGTGTTAGTGATGTGAAGGCAAGTGGCGTGTTAGTTAAGTTGTTTGTGTTTAGTTGTGTTTATATCTAGTGTTTGATGTGATGTAAATGTGTTGATGTTTGATGAGAATGACATGTTAATAGTAGGATTGATTCCATTTGACAATGATATGATAACCTAAAATTGTGTGTTCACATATTTTGTGTTCTATTATTTTGCTTAAAGTCTGTGGAAGCTTAAATGTTTAAGCTTATATTGATAATATTTTCTTGGTTTTATATGTTTAGCTTATTGCTATTAGAGAGGAGTCACATGATCTATTTTGATGTCCATATTAATTTTAAGTTGTGCAAATTAAGTCGTTATAATTGTTGGGTATGATAGAATGGAATGTGATTTGGACCTTTGTATTTCATTTGCATGTTTTTGCATTGCGAGATATTAGGATTCATTACTTTTGTTTATTTTATTAACGTTGATATAATCTACTTTTCTGTGGCTAGCTCCTAGTGCTCTAATTGCTCCAATGAGTTTAAAGATGGAAAAAAATGAAAAAACAAACTTGCTTTACTTAAGTGCGTGAGCATAGTAAAAAACAAGAATTAAAAAGCCTACCTGTGTGAAAATGCGTCTTACTAAGTCTAAGAAAAAAATAAAATAAAGAGCCAATCGTAAATGGAAGTTGCATTAGAATCTCGGTACTTGCACCAATCCCCTTAGGATTGATCCTTGCTCACCCTGCTACCATTGATAACCATATACTTGCGGAATCAGTGGAAGAGTGGTATAAGGAATTTAAAACTTGTCTAGTACGTGTCAGTAACATTATAATTTGGAACTGAATTTTGATTTTTATGTGTTTAGGTGTTATAAATACAGTATGGAGATGATTTGGGGCTCAAAAATTGCAAAAAGATGGAAAACAATTGGAGGAACGACTGAAAAATTGAGCATGGTCAAACAGGTCAGGTACGGGTGTGCCTAGAGATGTTAAGCTGCACTCAGTTACAGTTGGCTAAGCGCTGGTGCTTTCTCACCGGTTGAGCCATGCCTAGCCTGCTCCAAATTAAGGGGAAGGGCTCCAATTATCCATCAAATTTAGATTTTTCCACCTCTAAAACACCCCTAAAACTCTTCTACACTCTTCTAAACCCTTTCTAACACAAAACCCACTTGTTTTACACTTGAATCTTGCATAAATTTCATAATAACTCACATTTGTTTGAATTTTCAGCTTGCAAGAAGGGATTGATCTTAACAAGAACATCTAGAAGACTAAGCTCCTAGAGGTTCTTCTTACAACTTAAGGAGGTTCCAAGACAAAGAATGAGTTATAAGCCCTCCGTAAACTCCAACAAATCAAAAAGGCAAACGGGCTATAACTTGACCTTCAAGCGAGGGAGATTAAAAAAATCCACCAAGACTGAAGCTTTGGCAAAATAGAGTCTGCATAATAATTTAGAACTCGCATGAGATTTTCAAAATGTCGCAAACTACATCAGCTAATGAGAAAAAAAGCATATAGTGTTCCCTCAATTCACAAGACTCACAGAAGAAACACTTGGATGGAAGTTGGAAATCGAACTCCATAATTTTATATGCAAATGGGAGGTAATCATTCAACGTACACCACATGAAGATTGAAAATTTCTATTGGATTCTATTGTTCCAAATGAATTCACGTGAGCACATTATATTATTCTTATCGTGGATTGATTCCCTAGTAGAATTGACTAAAAAATAGTTTGAGGGGATGTCTGAGGATTCGATACAACACGATCCATATCATTCGACAAAAAATATGATGTTTAGAAACTTGATTCCTAACAAAAATCGGAAGATCATCAAGGAGGTTGCAAATAAAAGGATAAAAGAATGCTATGAATAAGCTAATCAACTATAGAATGGTCACAAAAATGAATCCAGTTTTGAAGAAATCGATCAAGAGCAAAGCATTAAGCTCAACCATCATTACATGAAGGCCATGTGATAATTACTCCATTACATTGGTAAGGCCTCAAACATTGATATGACTCAAGCTCCTTTTTTGTTGACTACTCCCAAATATGAAGAAGAGCAAATAGAGGATGATTCGAGTGATAATGAGGATGAAACCCTGGGTGAAGATGAAGAAGATGACAATTTATGAAGCCGCATCAAATACCAAGAAAGTGTTGTTTTTGTTATTTATTTTCCTTGATTCATTTTTATTGTCTTTAGTCATAGATGGAAACATTAGGGACAATGTTTCACTTTAAGTTAAAATGGGGTGTGTTTGTATTTTTAGTGGTGTGATTGTGAATATGTGTTATGTGTTGGGAATGATAGTTTTATTTGCGTTCATCTTTGGTCGTGTATGTATTCTAGAATTAGGTTTTCTTTTCAAATTTTTTTCAAAAAACAAAAAAGATTCTCATTTTTAGGTAGCTTTTATCAGTCTAGAGGATCTTACTATATAAAAGACCCCCTAGCTACCAAATGGTAGCATTCGGGATTTCTATACCCTTTTTGCCTGAAGTATTGTAGAGGGATAAACAAAAAGATTTTCCTTTTAGTGTTTTATTTGAATTCATTAATTTTTGTGATACGTATCAAAGATTTAAAAATGTTTCAAAGCGAAACTAGTATTGTTAGAGTATATGGATTGAAAATGTATAAATTTGATGTTTCGCTTTGAATCCTTTGAGTTGTGAAGTGTTACCACTATACACTTAAATATATTGCCATGAGTAAGGGTGTGCAGGTAATTTTCAATGAGTGTTAATCATGTTACCTTCCTTGCGATATTTGTTTACCTTGTGACATTTGTTGGAATTGTGTGTGGTTTTTATACTTGCGAGGTATGAGTGAATTTTAGATCAAGGAAATGATTTAGGCAAGCTCTTTGGATTGTTTGAGCCCAAAAGCTGACCTAATTGACTTGGAATGCTCTCTGACTCATTTTCATTCGTTAAGGTTAGGAGCTTTAACCTTATTCTGTGTGAAACAAATGAAGTGCTCTAGATATTTTGGATATCTGAAGTGATTTTGGCAAAATACAGTTATAAGGTGATGAGGTAGCTTTAAGTCGTGCACGCAATAGGGATGTAAGGCTTGTAAAGTGATTTGGTAAGGTTTTAAGCTTAAAGTGTGGCATAATGCCAAATGATATTTTTTAAGTACGATTGTGTTAAGTGTTAATTGTTCTTATGAGTTGTTGTGTATTTAAAATTGTTTCATTGTTAACTGAAAGTAGGGATTATTGAAAATGACATTCTTTTTGAAAGTTATTGATTTTTCAGACCTACCCTATACTATTGGAAAATAATGTTTTCCCTAAAAATAAAGCATTTTATATCAGTATTATAAAACCACTAAGGTTATTAGCTTATAGGTTTTCCTTTATAAAAATTTAATTCAGGTAACGTGCATGAGTTCAATATGTGGGTAAGAGTAGAACAACGGAAGTCTAGTGAAAATTAATAGTTGGAGTTTCAAATTTCTAAGGACCCATTTAATTTATTTAAGTTGTGATAGACATATAAAAATTTTTGGTGTGTTTATTTGATTATTGAGATGTAAGTTTGAAATTTTATTTCACAAGTGTACTTGAGCCCTAATGAGAGTTTGGTAGACATTAAACCATAATTATAGAGTGGGATCCGGTTGGGCTGTCACACGCGGTGTTAAGCTCATACTCAAAATCTTCAAAAAGCGCAGCTCTACTTCGTCATCCATCCTTCACATTTTAATTTCTAATTCATCTTCCAACCTACAAAATACAAAATAACACATTAATAAATATAAAAATACTAAAATACCATAATCACACAAATTAACCCTTATTGCTAAAAATGTTAAAATTGACTAAAACACCTCTACTTACTAGAAAAAACACCTTGGAACTCGATAAAACGTAAACTAGAATGCTTGTGAATTACTTGATTTTGGAGAGTTAACATACCTCTAACATTCCACGAAACAAGGTTTGTAGAAGTGAAAATTCCAGATCAAGCTGTCAAGCCCTCATGTTAAAGTTCAAGATCAAACTATAAAACTTATAAGTTGAAGTATGAGATGAAGATATCAAGCCCTCAAGAAGAAATCAAAATTCGAGATCAAGTTGCCAAATTCTTGAGTTAAAGTTCGAGCTTAGGTTATCATGCACTTGTGTCAAATTACAAGGCAAAATCTGAAAAGAAGGCTCCTGGAATCAAATTGTATTCATCATTATTTTCTAGTCTTTAATAAATTCTGTAAACATAGGGCTTCTAGTTAGGAGGATAGATGCCTCCTCGATGGATGCATGTTGTACTAGATGGAAGACAAGAATGAAACTCATACTGGTGGTGTAAACTTCCTAGGTACGGAGCTAAAAGGGGTCGCAATAGGAAGCCAATGTTGTTCAATCAATTATTCTCATTCCCACTAATGCCTAGGTTGTCACAATTCTATGCATCCCAAGTGATGGCTTTCCATATGATTTGGCATGCAAATCTCAAAAGAAAATAATGCCTAATGTGTCACCTTTCTGATGTAGAGGCTTGGAAACACTTTGATAGGACACATCCAGATTTTGCAATGGAGGCTCATAATGTCCAACTAGGGCTATGTGCTGAATTTGTCCTATTTGGTAAATCTAGGAATACTTATTCTTGCTAGATAGTTATCCTCACTCCATACAACTTGCCCTCCCAGAAAGTGCATGAAAATACTTTACATGTTCTTCACACTGATTACACTTGGCCCCTAAAACCCAAAGAAGCTTATAGAAGTCTACATGGCAGCATTGATAGAAAAATTGCAACAATTTTGGATACCAAGGAGTGCTTATGCAGGATATGACCAATGCGGATACATTTCAAATTTGGATGCCTCTTGTGGATAGTTAATGACTTCCCTATGTTTGAGATGCTATTCGGTGGATTGCAATAGGGCATCTCGGGTGTCCCATAAGCATGGAAAAGTCGAAAGGTTTTAGGATGAATCATAGCAGGAAGGCCTACTACTTTGGTTACTACAAACATTTTTTCCTACAAATCATCTTTAAGAAGGAAGAAATTCACCAAATAATTGGTTGAACAAAACGCTCTACCACCGAGGTTATTGTATGACGTGAGAGTTGCAAGTCCGGTGCAATATTAGTGAATGTACTCGTTCGCAATGTATTTGTTTTTAAACCATGCTCAGAATTTGCTCATTGACATACCTAATAAGATTTTATAATATTTTACTTTAAAATAATGTCTTAAATTCTTGTTTCACTTGAAGAAGAAGGTAAAGAATAAGGCCTGCATCGAAAACTCGATTTGCAATATGGAGTATGTCTTAGAGGAGGTACTGATGTTTGCTTCTTAACATTTCCAACCACATGTCTAATCGAAGAGGCAAAACTCTATGAGGAAATATGAGAGCACTGTTGATCCAATCGTTCCCTCATTCTCTATTTTTTATTAATTAGGTAGATCCTAGTAGCAAAGGTAGGCATAATTACCAACAAGATGACGAAATGTGTGCTTTAAAATTGTATATGTTAATGAACTGCCTACAAGTGGAACCATATGTTCAGTAAGCACTTTGTATAGTATAAGTACATTAATTGATTATTTATTTGTTAAAAAGGATTAACTAATGCATTAAATGCATGTTAATTTTTTTCCACAGTACATTTTGATTTTCATGTCACGCTATACCTGAGCAGCAAATTGATAGCTTGTGCACCGAACAATTTCTAGGTGGTTCAAACAAGTTGTAAGAATAATCGTTTTGTAGAACAATGTCCTGGCATCTTAACTCCTTCAGTATACAATAAGTATTTGTTTCCTTTTTAGTTTTCAATTTCTCACTAATAATGACAAGGTTAGGGAGTAAGGGTTGGTCTACCACCTGACATGGGAACTAAGCCAAAAAACTAGGTTTTGGTCAGCATATTTTGTGAATGGGCACAATTTGCACACGTGCAAACATGGTTATGGGAAGGGAACTACAAATAGTGTCGTATGCATCGAAAGTGCATATAGTGTCAACTACGGCATGTTGGAGGATATCATCGAGTTAAAGTACCCTGGTCTTGTCATGCTTGTTGTGCTACTCAGATGCTTATGGTTTGACCCTATAAGAGGAACTAATGTACATTGCAAGTAAAATTTACTTGAGATAAATTAGAAAAAGTGGTACAAGAATTATCATCCATTTATCCTAAATTAATGAACAGTTCAAGTATACTACTCATTTTATCTGAATTTAAAGTGGCTACCAATAGACTGGCTGGAAATTTGCAAAACAAGAGGACGGGGTAGAGAAAGAATCTAGCCTACCAATAGGATGAAAGTCCATACTCATAGTAACTTATCCATCCAATTGATCCTTAGATGCATAATATTCTGATACTATGAGATCGAAGTCATGAAGTGGTTTTCATTGATAGAATCGAAATACATCTATCTAAGTTGGGACAATTTAAGATCAATTTAGAAGAAGAAGAAGAGGAAGACGACAATGGCAATGATAGGAAAGGATGAAGATGACAAAGATTACGAGGAGGATGAAATTGATGAATTGTTACACTTTTCTTTTCAAATTAATATATACAAGAATATTTGGCTAAGAAATTTCAAAGTGGTGTATTTTAGTTTTAGTATGTTGGATTAAAATTTTAATATTTTAAAGATAAAAAGGTATTTTGTTGCCAATATTGTCACTTAATTTGACACATTGTATGATATTCATTATTAAATTTGTCGCTAAATTTGAATTTTCTAAATAATCAGTGGGCAGTAAATTAAATATATTTGTTGCCAAATTCATCAAAACACCAATAGAGTACAACTGTATAGCATTGACCTATGCAAGCTAAATTTGTCGCTAATTTTGTTGTAACAAGTAGCCTTCATTGCTAAACTTATTGAAAGTTTGGATTTTAGCGAAAGAAATTTTCGTTGCCAAATTCCTTAGTAAGTTGTGTCCTTTAAATACTCAGACCACTCGCTTTGTTCTTCATCCTATTCCTCTCTTGTTTCTCTTGTTTCTCATCTATCTCTCTATCGCTTGCTGACCTCCTCTCCTTCTCTTTTTTTCTCTCACTTCCTCTCTCTACCAAACACATTCACTAACCTCCACTAACCTCTACACACCTCTATAAGTTAACAACGGCCACCACCACTATCCCATCACCGTTCCTCTAGTGGCTACCTTCTCCACTCAATGACACTGCTACAAGTTCTGGCCACCTAGCTACCTAAGTCACCTACATAGACGTTGTCCATCACCTACACTATTGTTGTCTATAACCTGTAAATTGTCATCCACCACCATGGTTAGGGTTTTTAATTTTAGTTTATAATTTTTTTTCATATTTTATTATATGTTTTATAGTTAGTTTTATTTATTTTTTATATTAATAATGGGTTTAATTACTTTTCATATTTTTATTTTATTTTTTAATTATCTAACTTTATTTTTTTGCATATTTGTTGGGTTTTTTAATTTCTATTTGAACCAAATTATCTAAATTTACATGCTAAACTTAAAATTATGTATTTTTTCTCTTTTTTTACTTATCTACTTTTTATTTTGATTTTTTTTATTTGAATTAGTTTTTTCTATATTTAATATTAATTATCTTCTACTATATTTTGTAAAAGAAGTGTATGAAAAACTTAGGGAAAATTTTAGGTAACATAATGTTTAAAATGACTGTTGTTGTGGTATTTGAGTTCTAATTGGATGATTTGAAATTATCAAGATATTCTGGAATAGCCTTTGCTAGGTTTTGCCTATTTTAGCATGATAAATATACGTATTTGTTTTAGTTCAAATTGGTTGATTTTGGCAAGTTGCGTAGATTTTGGATTGTGTCTTAAATCAGGCTCCTTAATAACTTGTGTTATTCTTTATCTTCAAAATGGTTGATTTTTTGGATGTTGATAGCTGATGAAAATTTTGGAAACGGCCAAAACAAAGGGGAAACTTTGCCGATTTTTTTTTGGTTTGGTGTTATGAATGTTGTATTAGGTTTTGATAAATAATTTAGGATTAATTAAATTAATTACGATTAGTGTAGGTGAATTTATCGCTAGTAATCAAGTTGAAAATTATCGTACAAGTGGTTACTCAAAAGAAAAAAAAAAGTTGGTTTATCACTAATTAATATAAATGTATAGTCTATTATATATTACTTCAATTTAGAAAATTAAGGTTGTTAGTGTTATTTTATGATTTCTAGGTTGTTGTAAGTAATATAAAGAAATTGTCCTTTAGTTTAAGGCTAATTCGATCAACCAATATGGGCACATATGAGTCATTCATGACTGGCCCATCATCAGCAGGGTCTGGGTCAGTTTAGATGACACCAGGATCGGGCTCAGGGTCGCCCAATCAGATAACACCAGGTGCTGGCTCCATACTGGTCATTGAGTTTTGTCCTGATAGCGAGATTAGGGTAAGCAATGGCCCAGGGGCCGGTGCTGCTATTCATTCCAGATCAATCATTCAATTTGTAGATAACATGTAAGTAATATTTTTTAAGAAGGAAACTCATTCAATTTGGTTAAATTTTTTAACCTTATACGAATAGCGTATTTCCCAATTTTCAATAATTTAGGTTTTTAGATACGGGGCTAGTTGTTTGGGTTCTTAATGATATCATTAAGGCCCTAGTGGTTTGAAATGGGCCATAACTAGGCTATTGATCTAGAGTCAGCCCGAGATTTGTGATGGTAGGAGTTTCACGTAAAATTATTCTGCCACTTCATTTAAATTTATCTAACTTTTATCAAACTTTTATACTAATTTTAAGACCTCTTCCAAGGAATAAGGTCAACGAGGCATGTGTAATGCTATCAACAAGGTCAAGACAAAGAATAAGAAGCCAATTTGGATGTACCATTTGAGCAAAGCCAGTAGAATCTAGAAGAGTGAAGAAGAAAAACCAAGCGAAGGCTAACTAAAACAAGGAAAATAGGGCTTTTGCAATGTCATAAGGGACCACTTGTGGTAATGGCTTCATCTATGTCATTGAGCACACATAGAGGCTGGTAAGATTTAATATATGTGCTCATGTTTTATTTTTACATATTGGTGCAATATTTGTGAATGTATTATTCTTTTGAGAGGTGTTTGTTTTTGAACCAAAATAAAAATTTGCTAATTGTCAAACATAATTAAGTTTTATAATATTTTGCTTTGAAATAGTGCCATAAGTTCTTGTTTCACTTGAAGAAGCAGGTGAAGAATAAAGCCTATATTGAAAAATTGATTTGCATTTAATAAGCCTTGGAGGAGGTAATGACGTTTGGTTTTTAATATTTCTAGGCACATGTCTAATGAAAAAGGCAAAAAATCTAGGAGAAACAATGAGGACATTGTTGATCCAATCATTTCCTTAATCTCTATAATTTTTAATTATTTAGGTAGATCCTAGTAGCAAAGGTATGCGTAATTACCTACAAGATGACGAATTTCTGATAATCCAAGAAAACTAGGGTTTTCTATGGCCTAATATAGATGGTTTTTGCATTGGTTTCAAGCATTTTTAGCGTATATATGTGTACTTTTGTACATTTCCATTTATATGTGTTAATAGGTGTGATATATAGTGTTTTAGTGTGTATTTAATATTATTTAGCTCAGATTCATACGTGTTTGTGTTTAGGTTTTATATATAGAGTTTGAGCTAATTCCTACCAGAATTAGGTTTTATGTTAGCTTGTTCTTAATTAATTTTTCTAGTGTTTGAGATAAAATTAATTAATGTTTCAATGTTTAATTTGTTTATATTTATGTGAATTGATAAAATTTTTATGTTGGATATAGGATTTTGGATTGCTAGAAGGTTAATAGAATTGAATTAGAGATAAATAGTGTGTAAAAGGACCAGATTGCCCGAATTACTCAAGGATTCTTCTAGGGGGGTTTGTTGCATGCAAATCTCCTTAGACCATTTCCTTGATTGCTAGCAAATGGTGGCAGAATCACCTTTACCTGTGGCAAACTCTTCAAAGCAAAAGGATTTGCCGTCGGCAAACCCTACCTGGGAAAATGTACAAGTTCACTTTTTAGGGCTGTTTTGAATGGGTAACATTGTAATTTGACCCCAACCCTAAACTCTACTATAAATACATTTTTTAGGAGCTGATTTTAGCTAAGCCTAAAAATCTCTTTATCTTCTCTCCTTTCCACTTGGTCAGGAAATTTTAGATCTTCTTCCTCAACTTTCTTGTACTATTTTTGTTTATGGTTTGAAATGCGTTCTCCAACTTTATAATACTTCTTTTAAGTTTAATGTACTTTGGTTTATTCATTTGAATGCTCATTTAAGTTGTCAACTCTTCCTTTAATGCTTTCATCTACCTAGCTTTCCATTTAATGCTTTCATCTACCTAGCTTTCCATTTAATGCTTTCTTGAGTACTTATTTTGTTGTTTTTGTGCGTTGCTTGCTTAGTTTAATTGCTTTCCAATGCCTTCATGTACTTTCTTGTAGTTAAATCTATTTTAGTTTAACATTGACTAGGGTAGTGTGAAGCCAATTTCAAATGGATACAGGTTATTGAGTTTATTTGGTATCAAAAAAACTAACTACGCACTATAACGGGTTTAAAGATCAATTTGAGAAATTATCTAATTCCTTAGTTAGTTTGTGTTAATTAAAAGTGGATATAGGAATTGAATCTCCATTATAAACCTAATTTAATATTGAACTGGGATTAATAATTTGATCTTGGTGAACTAATTCACCTAGTTGTTTGCTAGAATTTCATGTGGTAAGTAATCAAATTTAGTTAATCTAAATAGTGTAAGAGGGGTCTGCACTGAGGTTAATTAGATTGATAAAGTTAATTACTGAGGGATTAGGATAAGGTTACAATTGGGAATCAACCTCTATTTGGCTCGTAAGATCACTTAATTGGCCTGTAAGGGAATTAAACAAAACCGCAGAAATAGACTAGCATAAACCCTAATTCCCTTTTATTAATTTGTAGTTGTTAATTCAGTTTAGTAAAATGTCCTTTTAAAACCAATACTTCAAATAGCATTTTAACCAAATAATCCGGTAATTAACAACCAATCCTTATGGGAACGATCTCTGTTTACCCTTTACTACTTCAGGAACCATATACTTGTGGTGTTTGTAAGTGTTTAGTTGTCAATAGTAATAAAATTAGATTTTGGCACACAATGGTTTGTCGAATGTTTATCTTAATGAATTGCCCTTACGTGGAACCATATGTTCAGCAAGCACTTTGTACCATAAGATATAAGCATATCAATTGATTGTCTATTTGTGTAAAGGATTAACTAATGCATTAAATGTATGTTATTTTTTCATAGTATGTTTTGATCTTCTTGTCATGGTATCCCTAAGCAGCAAATTGACAACTTGTGCACTGAAAAATTTGCTAGGTGGTTCAAACAAGTTGTGTCTCGCTCAAGTATAATCGCTTGTTTGTAGAACAATGTGTTGACATCTTAACTCCTTTAGTATACAGTAAGTATTTGTTTCTTATTATTTTTCAAATTCTCAGTGACAATAACAAGGTTAGGAAGGACTTTTCCACCACCTAGCATGGGAACTAAGTCGAAAAGTTAGGTGTTGGTCGGCATACTTTGTGAATGGTTACAATTTCTATGTGTAAACATGGTTATGGGAAGGGCACTACGAATAGCGGCATATGCACCAAAAGTAACTTCTCTGGTGTTGTTCGGTAGAATATTGATTAGGTTTTTGAAAACTATGAATAAGTAGTAAAAATCTTAATTATCCTAATCAACTCCCACATACTCACAAGTATACGAGGTGAGTTTGTATATAGGATGAGGAAGGATCGTTCCCGCGAGGACTATTGGAACAATTACTAGGTTCACAAGCCTATTTACTAGTTAGATGAAATAATCAAGAGTTTTTAACTAACTTTACACTAAATTTAAGCACATCACTGAGAAATTAAAATAAAAACAAGAATGTAAAATTTAACCCTACAGAAAGAAAATGAATATAATTTAATCTACCCTACTTGCGAGAATTTAACCAAGAACAAGAATTTAAATTAATCCACTATATAAAAGCAATTAAAAGTGATCCAATAAAAGTCTAACTACTAAACTACGGAAGCAATTAAGAATTTAAAGGCAATAAAACAAGAACGATAATTAAAGAAGAAGAAAACAATAAGAACAAAAATTAAATTGCATAAAAATAAATCAAACTCAGTAATTGCAAAAAAAATCAATGTTGATGATCGTCGAGTCTTGAATTCTTGACAGAAAACAAAAATCATAGCTTCAATGCTTGAGAAAATCTAACCTACGGCTAAATTATCGTTCTAACTATTGAAAACCTAAGAAACTAATGATGGTTGATGATTATGATTGTTTCCTCCCTTTCTCTTCGTGTATTTATGGATGTTTTTAGGGTTTTGGGGCTCCGAGATGATAAGTACTATAGTCGATTTCCTACGCAAACGGGCCCAAGGTAGGATTTTTCTTGCGAAGTAAGCAAACTTATACAACCTATCCGTCGATCGGCGCCTAGGCGTTACACTTTTGTCTCGCCCGGGCACAGTTGGCTGAATCAAGAAGTGGGGTTTTTGGAGCTGGCACATAGGCATTGCAATTCTGTCAGGCCTGGCGCCAGGAACAAAAATAGCTTCCAATTCCTCCTCAATTTGACCATGATTTCGGCCTATTTTGGAAAAATTTAAAACATGCAAGTTGTAGCACTATGTCTTAACTTTCCAAAACATCTTGAATCACCCTAATTGGATCTTGGACAAAAAATTTATGCTCAATCAATCAAACTGTATCAGAATTACTCCTCCCCGATGCATGTAACTTCCAATTTTGCAATTCTCATCCAATTTGTGATATTTTTCGATTCTTTCTTCACTCAAACCCTACAAAACTCAAAATAAACCATTTTACCTCATAATTACTCAATTATTTCTTATTCATCATAAAAAACATAGAGGTAAACGATACATAAAATATACGATATTTACAAGCTTATCAACTACCTCACACTTATTTTTGATTGTCCTCGAGCAAATCATAAAAATAAATCACAAACATACTCAACACAGCTCACCAATTATCCACATAAATAAACAAGAACCAGACCATCATAAGGAAAATAATTAAATGATAATAAACCCCCCATACATGAATTCTAGTGTAGGTGTGTGCATAGCCATACAAAAATAACTTTTTAGACACTTAGATCAAAACATGCAAACCCTTTGAATTTTTCTAAACACTCCATAGCTTACTCTTCTTACATTTCTCCACTAATGTGGACAATTGACTTGACTTAAATTGGGTAGGACTTTCAGCTTGAAATGTAAGGCTAGGGTCTTGGCTCACAATGAAGGGGAAAAGGATAAATAAATATGAAAAAGAGCTTTAAATTAATGTGCGCCTCATCAACATAAAACTTCTTTTTGAACATTAAAACACCCATCCTTCAAAGATCAGTAACTCCACACTTAATTCTCCAAACACCTATAAAAATTTGTGCAACAAGCAAAATAAAATCATTCTTTTTCATTTTTAATCTTACTCACCAACACCGTGTAAAAATATCACATTTTTTGTTCTTTTTATTTTCCCCAAAATGGGTACCAGTGGTAGGCACTACTCGCAAAAAAAATCTACACAGGTACCAGTGATAGGCATTACCTGCTAACACTCCAATGCAAGTGCCAGTGATAGGCACCACCTGCAATGGTCAACAAAATATTTTTTTTAACACCCTTACACCTTAATTGTACACCATTCATTCAAACATTCTCATACAACTACCTTGCATCCTTATATCCCCTTAACAATTAATGTGGCATTAAAACTCTTAAGGTACATTTAAAATAACTCAAAAAGGTAGATAAAAAATGAGTTAGAGAAAAAAAAAATGAATTGTGCTTCTGTCCATTCAAAACAAATTAAGGCTCAAATAGGGCTTTGGGGATAAATTTTACAATAATGGTCTTGGCTTGAAAGGCTAAAACATCCAAAGAAATGGCTACCCTCATCTTTAAATCAAATCAAATTATCTAAAATTTCGCTTCAAAAATGCAATAAAGTAAGTGTCTGGAGTGCAACATAAGTGAATCTACACAATTATCTCTTAGTGCCAAAAACCTATAACATTGTAGGGCTATTAGTGCTCAAAAATTAGAAATCATGTTAGGAAAATATTAACACTGACTAACCTACTCATGACAACTTAGCTAAAAAATCATCAAGTAGAAAATCAAAGAAACATTCTAAGCAATTTGTGAACAAAATTTTAAAAAATTTGAAAAGCTCTCAAATCGAAAGCTAAGCCACAAATATAAAAGCAAACATTGGGAAATTGAACAAACGGAACACCAAATAAATTAAGAAAACTCCCTACCCCACACTTAAAGTATAGCATTGTCCCCAATGCAAAAATAAAGAGTGAAAAGGGAAAAAGGGAAGCTTCTCTATCTATGAAGAACGTTTGGTGCCTGTTTATGTTGATCTAAATACCCTTGAATCGAAGTCAAAAACATCAATCACTAAATTGAAAAGCAAAACATAAAAACCCTTAAGATATTAAGAAATAATAAAACCAAGAAACTAAACAAAAGCACAAGAAATAAAATTAAGAAAAACATGGGTTGCCTCCCATGTAGTGCCCTTGCTTATAGTCCTAGGCACGACTTCGGCACTGAGATCAATTCAAGTACTTAAGGATGGTCGGTCATCATTTTCCTTTCAGCTTCCACAGAAAAAGTTTAACACCATTTTTCATCGCTCCTGATGCTTGATTTCCTACATGATATTGAACTTGGCCTCGTTTCCAAGCATTTGCCAGAGATAGTGCACAAATGATAGCTTCAAGTTGCTCTTTGCACTGCCGTTTCTTCTTCTTGCTCATGGTTCTTTTACCCAAACCCTCTCCTTTCTATTCTTGTGAAACCGTTCTATGAATCCTTGCCATCTCACTTTCATAAGAGACGGTGGTTTGTTTTTGTCCAAGACAATTTCGGAGTCTTAATTTATTTCAACATTCTTTTTGAGTTCATTACCTTGACCCACCTCGGGTACCTCATCTTCAAACATATCAACGAATGAACCAAGGGAATAATTAGCACATTTTTCTCAAATATTGGAACATTATTATCATAATTAAAAACATCAATTTCAACATATTCAACTCGCAAAATCAACTTCCCTTTATTAACATATATTAAAGCATGTGCATTTGATAAAAATGGCCTTCCTAGAATCAACAAAATTTTACTGTCCTTATCGATGTCCAACACCAAGAAATCAACGGGGAACACCAACTTCGCTACTTGTACAACCACATCCTTCAACAAGCCATATGGTTTTATCTCAAAAAAATCTGCCAATTGAGTGTAATGTTGGTTTGTTTTGCATTGGTGATCCCTAGGTTATAATAGATGGCCTTCTGCATAATGTTGACACTTGCCCCCGAATCACAAAGTGAACGATGCAACATGTGTCCTCCAATGTTGCACCAGTATAGAGAAACTACCAGGATCCTTGAGCTTGTGGGGTAAACTCCGTTGAACAATGGCACTGCACTTGGTGTCAAGACAAACTATCTCATCATCATCCCATCACTGCTTCTTAGCCAGGAGATCCTTCATAAACCATTATGCATCTTGTTGAGAACATCAACCAAAGGGATGTTTACATTCACCTTTTCAAGCATCTCAAGGAACTTGTGGAATTGTTTCTCTTTTTCCTGCTTCTTTGGATCAATGAGTCGTTGAGAAAATGACACTTTTATTGCATGATCCAATTTAAAAGAATCATCCACTTTCTTCTTTTTTGACTCCTTTATTGCATTCTTCTTGGTCATCTTCTCATTGTTATCTTCAATTTCAAGTGTTTTTTTTTTCAATTGTCTTGGATTTTGGCTTCCCAACTTCAGTATCAACCTTTGTCATGTCATTTTGTATAACCAATTCCTTCCCACTCCTTAGTGAAATATAATTGCATTGCTTCTTTGGATTTGTTTTATCAGTTGTGCCTCTAGGCAATGCTCCCCTACGTCGTTCATTATTTTGATGAGCTAACTTTCCCAATTGAAGTTCCATATTCCTTGTAGAAGCTGGCAAATTCTCATATTCCTTCCTCAAAGCTTTAAAGTCCTTTCTCAAATTATTCACAGTGGATTGATCATGGTTTACATAAAGAGGATAACTGGGATTTTGAGGTGGGGTTCTGGGTGGTAGAGGTTGGTATAAGTTATTTTGTTGTGGCAGAAAGTTTTGGAAATTTCTCTAGTATGGTGGTTGATATGTTTGGGAAGATAAAGTTTGATTGGCTGTGATGGTTGGAAGGATGGATTTTGAACATTATTTTAATTTGTCTAGGAAAAGTTGGGATGGTTTCGCCAAGACGGGTTATATGTGTTTCCATAATTGGTGGGCTAATTTCTTGTGGTTGGATTTTGATTGGAAATGAATTGAATCTACTCATCTTGCATCACTGAAGTATCATAGAAGCCATTTTGGTGATTTCTTATATTCTCCACAGAAATCACAAATCAAAATCCCTTGGAATGTCAAACCAATGGAGTTCACGGAGGTTTTTCCTATACTCTACAGCTTTGGTCAAGTTTGAAATGACAACTCATCATCATGTTCTGTTGAGATAAGAAAGTATGATAGCTAAGCATACCTCCTTGTTGGACATTGGCTTGATTAACTTGTTGTTGTTTTCCAACTGCGGGAGTTATTGCTCCATGATAGTAATGAGTGAATGCCATTATCTCCAACAATTCTTGCACTACCTTCGGAGTCTTGTAGGGAAAAGAACCTCCCGCACTAGCATCAACTATCAATCTAGTCTCCAGAAATAGTCGATTATAAATGGTTGGACTTGCAGCCATAGTGGTATAGCATGGTGCGGACACTTTCTCAATAGCTCCTTGAAGCGGTTCCACACCTTCACCTAAGCTCTCTTCAATGATTTCTTTGAATGATGTGATCACGTTTCGGAGCTTAGCGGTTCAAGCTAGTGAAAAGTGTTCAGGTTGAAATAGAGTATTGGCTACGAACTCTTGAGCAAGTTGGTCCCAGGTTGTGAAAGTACATTGTCTATATGACTGCAACCATGACCTTGGTATATCTCGTAAAGAAGAAGGGAATGCTCTCATCTGGTTAAAATTGGGGTGGACTCTATTGTACTATAATATATCGATGACCTCCTCAAATCTAATTAAGTGCTCAAAGGGATCTCCATTTGGTTTTCCTCCAAACATAGCATGTGTTTGGAGCATTTGTATCAGTGCAGGCTTGATTTCAAGGTTGTTCACTTGCAAGAGCAGCTGAGCAATGCTAGAACTCGCCCAATCAAAATTATGTATGGCATAATCTCTAAGATGTCGGGCGTTACATTAGCAGTAATCAGGTTGCCATTGTTGCCCGCAACTTTCTCTTGCTCATTAACAGCACGGTTTGGATCCTTTATTAGATCGCCGCCTTGGTCTGAATCTTGTCGTCTACGATTTCAACTTATCATCCGTTCAATTTCCAAGTCAATCAGATGAAGTGGGTTGATTAGACGAATGAGTATCGACCATAAACTACAAGAAAAGAAACCAAAGATCAAATATCGAAGACCAAATCCAAAAAAACTTGGGAGAACAAGAAATAATTGTAAATAAATAAATAACAAAATAAATCAAAAGTCTAATCTAGTAAGACTCGCTACACATAATATTGTTACCAAACAAAAATAGTCCTCGACAACTGCGCTAAAACTTGTTCAGTAGAATATTGAATAGGTTTTTGAAAACAATAAACTAGCAGTAAAAACCTTAATTATTCTAATCAACTCCCACATACTCGCAAATATACGAGGTGAGTTTGTATATAAGATGAATAAGGATCGTTTCCACGAATCCTATTTGAACAATTACTAGGTTCACAAGCCTATGTACAATATAATCAAGAATTTTTAACTAACTTTAAACTAAATTTAAGCACAAGAAATTAAAATAAAGCCAAGAATGTAAAATTCTAACCCTACGGAAAGCAAACAAATATAATTAACAAGAAAAACCCTAATTTAATATACCCTACTTGCGAGAATTTAATCAAGAACAAGAATATAAATTAATCAACTCTATAAATGCAATTAAAAGTGATCCATTAAAACCCTAACTACTAACCTACGGAAGCAATTAAGAATTTAAAGGCAATGAAACAAGAACGATAATTAAAGAATAAGAAAGCAATAAGAACAAAAATTAAATTGCATAAAAATAAATCAAACTCAGTAATTGCAGCAACAATCAATGTTGATGATCTTCGAGTCTTGAATTCTGGACAAGAAAAAAAAATCCTAACTTGAATGCTTGAGAAAATCTAACCTACGGCTAAATTATCGTTCTAACTGTTGAAAACCTAAGAAACTAAAAATGGCTGATGATTATGATTGTTTCCTTCCTTTATCTTGGTATATTTATAGATGTTTTTAGGGTTTTGGGGCTCGTAGTGATAAGTACTCGATTTCCTACGCAAACGAGCCCAAGGGAGGACTTTTCTTGCAAAGTAAGTGATAAACACTTATAAGACCTATCCGTCGATCAGTGCCTGGGCGTTACACTTTCATCTCACCTAGGAGCATTTGGCAGAATTAAGAAGTGGGGTTTCTGGAGTTGGCGATAAGTTCATAATTGTGCTATATTTTATGTGTCATTTACCACGTTTTTATGTGTTGTAAGCAAGATTTGAGTTATTATGGAGCTTAATTTAGTTATTCTTAGTTTTTGTAGGGTTAAAGTGAAAAAGAGCTGAAAAAGTTGGAAAAGATGAAAGAAAATACTAAGGGCGGAACATGCACGAGTATGAAGCCAATTCGGATGTTGTTTCGTATTTCAAGCATAACTTTTGAGTCCGAGATCCAATTGAAGTGATTTGAGATGAATTAGAAAGATAAGGGATAGAGCTACAACTATAATGTTTTACACTTTCTCAAATTCCAAAAGCATCAAGGTGAAAATTGAATCTGAAGGCAGAGCACAATTATAAAGCCAGCGCACATGCGCTGGAGCTGTGCAGCGCATGTGCAACTGCGTCTAGAAGAAAGATTTCCTGGTTAAGTTTGTGCGCACATGTGCGCGGAAGACAAAAGAGCACAGGGATGTTCTCCCTCGTGGGCACATGGGTGCTAAAATTCCAGCGCATGTGCTCCCGAGGCGGTGGGATGGCGTGTTTTTGAGTTTTTGATAGATTTCTTCGCCCGGTTGGACTCTTTTTCACCTGATTTCACGTTCTTATCTGTATGCATTAATTGTAGCCCTAAGTACTCATTATAAATACCCCATTTAGGGTGAGAAAAAGGAGATCGACACTTTTATTTTCTTTCAACTAGGGTTTTCAGCAGTAGAAAATTATTCTTCTTTATTATTTCATGGCACTTAGTGCCTAAACTCTTTTCTTGGTTGAGGGATTTGAAACCATGGTCAATTCTACAAAGTTGTGAGACTTCTTGTGCTTGAATTTATTCAATTATATGTCAAGTATTGATTATTTTTCTGGAATTAATTTTATGATTGTTCTTTTTGACTTATTATCGGATGCTGTAGAATACTAAGTTATTAGAATTAATCTACTGCTAGATTGTTTTAACCGCGTGTGTTTAATTCAAAAATGTGAAGCAACTGAATTTGATAATTACTAGATTAGTGTTATTGAATTTAGGGAAATTAATCATCTAATTGGTACAACCGCGTGTGTTTATGTTTAATTAGTCTAATTGTTCTTATTGATTTTAATGCTTCTATTAATTAATTTTTGACGTGTGTCTGGGTTATATTAATAGTTTGGGTTGATTGGATCGTGCGTTGAAAATTAACCAACTTTAGAAAGAAATAAAAATCAACTTTGAATTGGTATTCGTTTGGGTTAATTCTTCAATTAGTGCTTGATATAGAATTGAATTATTTTGTGTGTCAAGGATTGACTAGTGAAATTGCCATGGTGGATATGATGAAAACCAAGACTTTTCTTACATCGAATTCTGTTTTGTTATTTTACTGTTTTAGTTTTCGGTTTAAAAAGCATTCAAAACCCGCTTTCTCCTTATTTAGCACAAGAATTCCGTTCTCTGTGGGAGGACCTGTACTCATCACTACTACAGTATAATTGAGAGTTGTTAATTTTGGATGCCTACGACAACATTGCAACTCAACATCATATTATTTCAATCATACCAGCTGGCGCCTAGGCGTTTCAATTCTGTCGTGCCTAGCGTTAGGGACAAAAATAGCTTCCAATTCCTTCTCAATTTGACCATGATTCAGGTCTAATTTGGAAAAATTTAAAAGAAAAAAGTTGTAGCACTATGTCTTACCATTCCAAAACATCTTGAATCACCTTGATTGGATCTCGGACAAGAAAGTTATGCTCAATCTACCAAACTACATCAGAATTGCTCCTTGCCGATACACGTAACTTCCAATATTGCAATTCTCATCCAATTTGTGATCCTTTTTGACTCATTCTTCACTCAAACCTTACAAAACTCAAAATAAACCATTTTAGCTCATAATTACTCAATTATTGCTTATTCATCACCAAAAACGAGGTCAATGATGCATAAAATATACGAAATATATGAGCTTATCAGCAATGTTAGAGGATATCATCAATTTAAAGTACCAATATTGCCATGTGTCTCTATTCAGATATATACCTATGGTTTGACCCAGTAAAAGGAACCTATGTGCATTGAAAGTACAATTTACTTGAGATAAACTAGAAAAAGTGGTACAGGAATTACAATCCATTTATCCTAAATCAATAAGCAATTTACGTATACTACTCATCATATATGAGATTAAAGTGGAATCCAGCAGATTGCCTGGCCGTTTGGAAAATAATAAAACAGTGCGGTGGCAGAAAATGGCCTACCAACAGGACGATATCTACCCAATGATCCTTAGATGCATGATATTTTGATACTGCTAGATCCCAGAAGTGAAGTAGTTTTCATCAAAGAAATCGAAATACATCTACCTCAATTGGGATAATTTGAGATCAATTAAGAAGAAAAAGACAATGACAATGATTGCGAAGAATGAAAATGGTCAGATGGACTAGGAGGATAAAATCATGAATTGTTATATTTTGTTTTCAACTTAATATATACAAGTGTAATTTGGCTAAGAAATTTCAAAGTGGTGTATTTTAGTTTTAATATGTTGGTTTGAAAATTTTAATATTTTAGAAGCGAAAAAGGTCTTTCATTGTTAATTTTACATCTAAATTTGACACGTTGTATGGAATCCATCACTAAATTCATTGCTAAATTTGAATTTTCTAAATAGTCATTGAACAAGAAAATAAAATATATTTGTCACTAAATTCATCTAAACATCAGTAGAGTACAACTATAAAGCATTGACCTATGTGTAGCTAATTTTGCCGTTGATTTTGTCGCCACAAGCAGCCTTCATTGTTAAACACGTTCAAAGTTAGGATTTTAATGAAAGAAATTTTAGCCACTGAATTTTTCAACAAGTTGTGTCCTTTAATTGCTGGATCCTCACTTCTGCCTTCTATATCCTATTCTTCTATTCTCTTTTTTCTACTCTCTCTCTAATGCTCTCTTGCTAACACCCTCATCCTCCCTATCTTTCTCACATTTCCTTTCTCTACCACACACCTCCATAAGTCACCAACGACTACCACTACTATCCCACCACTGTTCCACCAACAACCACCACCTCTGTTCCACACTATGACTACCAGTTTCAGCCACCACCACCACCCATAATCACCCACACCGTCATCGTTCATCACCTACACTATCACTGTCACCACTGCGGTTAGGCCTGTCAATGGGTCGGGTCTAGACACAGACCCGACCCGATCCGGACCAGTTTATCCGGGTCTGGATCTATAACAAATTTTGATTATCCGGATCCGATTCGGACCTGTTTAACTATTATAATAAACGGGTCGGATCTGGATCTTGGTGTTCTGATCCGATTAAGACTCGGATCCTATTAAAATATTTAATATATAAAAAATTATTGTACATTAGTGTTATTTTATATGTATAAATACATATATGTTGTGTAAATTGCTCATGTAATTTATATTTAATATAAACGAATACATGCATAAATATTAATTATGAACTCAACACTTATAATTAAAAAAAAAGAGAAAATTCGATAAGTTGTAATAGTTTTACATATAATTTTAAAAAAAATTATCCAGACCCGGATCTGGATCCGGATCCGACAAGACCCGACGGATCAGGATATGGATCTACTTTTGTAGACCCGTCCGGATCCGGGTTTGGATATACTAGATCCGACCCGGATCCTACCCATTTACACCCCTAACTGCGGTTAGGGGATTTAATTTTAGTTTATAAAATTTTTTATTTCTATTTTTATTCTATCTTAAATTGCTTTTATTTAATTTTTATGTTAATAATGGGTTGGATTATGTTATTTTTCATATTTTTATTTTTTTTAATTATCAGACTTTATTTTGTGCATATTTTTTGGCTTTTCATTTTTTTTTTAGTTTTTAAATTGGCTTTTTATTTTTTAAATTATATTCTTCTGGTTTTCAATTATCTTTTTTTTCCTAATATTTTTGTATTATGTTAATTAGTTTCCACATATTAGTTATCTTATATTAGATTTCATGCAGAAGTATATGGAAAATTTAGGGAATATTTTAGGCAACAAAATGTTTAAAATGACCGTTGTTGTAGTATTTGGGTTCTAATTGGATTATTTGAAATTATTGGGATATTTTGGACCAATATTTGTCGGGTTATGCCTGTTTTAGATTAATATACGTATTTAATTATTTTATTTCACTTTGTTTGATTTAGACATGTTGCATAAACTTTGGATCAGGCCTTGATGGCTTCTTAATATACTTGTGTTAATCTTTACCTTCAAATTGGTCAATTTTTTGGATGTTGATAGCAAATGAAAATTTTGGAAATGGCTGAAACAAAAGGGAATCTTTGCTGAAATATTTTTTTTCCTTTCAGTGTTATTAATGTTTTAATTAGGTTTTGATCAATAATTTAGAATTAATTAAATTAAATGTGAGTAGTGTAGGTTAATATATCACAAATTAAAATAATTGTACAATTTACTGTATATTACTTCTTAATTTAGCAAAAATTAAGGTTTCTTGTGTTATTTTATAAATTTTAAGTTATTGTAAGTAATATAAGGAAATGTCCTTTAGTTTAAGGCCAATTAAGGTTTCAGTACTATTTTGTGTTAATTTATTAAAACCCTATATTTAGTTCAGTATAATTCATTTTAGGTTAAATTTGAAAGAAATTAAGTGATCACTCTATATGTATATTAAAATTTAATCTAGTGTAGGTTAAACTGAGTAACAATTTCAAAACCCTATACTTTGCTCAACTCATGTAAAAAACTGTATAGGCAAATTGATTAGGCAATATTAACACATATGGGTCGTTCATCGCAGGCTCAACATCTGGGGTTCTCAATGGCAATTTCATCGTTCACCACCTGCATTATCAATGGCGATTTCATCAATTTAGCATTGCCTCATTGCCTTTCCCATTCTTTGTTGTATGATCAACCATGTTGGTCCCAAAGGGCAACCTAAGAGGGGGGGTGAATTAGGTTGTATCTAAACCAGACAAACCTTTTTATTTGCTTAATAGAAATTCAAACTTTATGCACCAAATAAAAACTTAAGCACAAATGAATACAATAGATATTCAACAATTTAAGCTTAAAGAACAAATAAGAATATCGAGATTAAGAGAATCAAACCAAACTCCCAAGCTTCTCAAGCTTGGAGCTTATAACTACAACGAGCTTCTTACAAGGCAACTACCAAGTTCACAACTTGAAGTTTAGCCACTAAAAGTCTCTTCAAAGTAGGTGAGACAATAACCTCTTGTACACAATGTAGACACCTATTTTTGTCCCTTAAGTTGTCCCCTATTTTCCTTTTAATTTGTCTCTCAATTTTCTTTTAATTTTTGCATTTCAATGTCTTTTTAGAGACTGCTCTTTGATTTTCTTTTAATTTACCCTTTAATTCCTTGTTAATTTATGTTGTGATGTTTAATTATTCTTATGCGTTTTATGTTTTTGAAATACTAAGAATAAGTTCTAATATTATTAAATTTTTAAGTTCAGATTTTAAAAAAAAAAAAAAATGTTCAAGCGTGAAACACAGCGTCTTGTTCACGCGCCAACAATTTGTTTTGGCCACGTTTTCTCTGCGTTTTTCACCAAAAATTTTAGATGGCCATACTCCCCACATGACAAGGAATGGTCTTTGACCATTTTTACACTCAATCCAATTCACTAAAAGCACAAAAAATCAGTCTAAAGTGAAGAGAAAATTTTTCTGCAGAAAAATTTTCTTAAGCAAAAAAATCTGCCAAAACAGCCAATTTTGAGCCAAAATTACATACGATCGGAGAGGAATTAGACTGAACTCAAAGAAGAAAAATTGTAGAGGGTTCCTGGGGCTAAAACTTCTCTTTGTAAATCTTAAGCAAAATCGTCCATTTGGAGGGTAAAAAACGTGGTAGAAAAAGGCTGTTGGTCCAGAGGATTTTCCAGAAAAATTTCTAAGTCTGGAAAATTTTCCAGACAACCAACTTTGAGCCAAGATTTCAAGCGATGGAGGAGGAACTTTGGAGTAAACTCAAAAAATAATATTTATAGAGGATTCCAGGAGCTACAACTTTTATTTTCAAATCAGAAGCAAAATCGTTAAAGTGGAGGGTCAAAAGTGTGGTGGAAAAAGGCTGGTAGCCCACCAAAATCTGCAAAAAAAAAAAAGAAGGTTAGAAAATTTTATTTCCATTTTACTCCTCCAGATTTCAGTTTTTTTCATTTTAACCCGAGAATATTTTCTCAAATTACATTTAGGCCCTTCTGATAGGGCCCATTTGGTGCCACGTCATCGATGACGTGGCACTTCCAGATTGCGCCACGTCATCGATGACTTGGCACATCCAGATTGCGCCACGTCATCGATGCCATGGCATTTAAAAAAAAAATCCAAAAATTCAGAAAAATTTTACTTGAGTTTTGACCCTCCAGATTTCAGATTTCTTTATTTTTAGCCCTCAAATAATTTTTTAAAATTACATTTATGCCCTTAAGGAATTTTCTTTAATATTACTGTTTTTTTTTTCTCTTCAAATTATCTTCCAAATTACGTGTTTTATGTCAATAACCACCAAATTTTACTTTGATTTATGTTTGGCATTTTAATACGTTTTAATTACCCTTTGATTGGCGCAATCTCTGTCTCTTATACACATCTCTTAGTACCTACATGGAAATCTGGAGAGTCAAAAAAAAGTCTATTTGATTAATTGCTTTTGTGATGATTGGTACTTTAAACTAATGTTTGTTGGTATCAATATAATATTTATACCTTAGCTTACTTGTTAAATTATGTGAATTTACTCTTTTGCCCTCAAATTTTGGATTAGTTGCACAACTAGACGTTAAGTATTTTAATCAAATTCAATTTAGCCCAGGACTTAATAATTGTATCAATAATATAAAATTGGGCTAGAAATAAACTCCGGCGTGCATGATAAATGACTATTTTGCCCCTTGGGAGTTAAAGGGCACTACAAGCTCAATGTGTGCGACTTTTAATTGGCCCCGGGCTAAATCTACCTGTCAATGTTAATATTTACCATTTATCATTTTGTTTCCTCATTAACATGTACATATTTTATTACTTTTAAACTATCTCAAAGCACACGTATGCTACAAAGCCGGCAAATGATGAATACTAAAATTGAAAAAGGAAACGCGTAAAATCACGCAACAGGTCCAACGCCGGGTAAAGTGGGTGCCGAGGGAAATTCAAATCAATCCCAAACCTTCCCATTTTACAACAGGATTCCCGAACTCATTTTCTTGAGTTACGTGGACCAGGAGTCAATCTAAACTAGGGTTTGAGATCTTTTAAGATTTGTGATGTATTTTTTTTGTGTCCCGGCGCACCAACACACCGGGTGGCGACTCCAGTCTTATTTTCCCTAGTTTAGATTGTTTTTATACAATTCATAGTCGCATTGAAGGTCCCGTTATGTAATAGTAAATAGGTGATTCATTTAAATTTGTAATAGTAAGTAGGTAATTTATGTTTGTAAATTGTAAGCAGAATTTTTGCATTCAATCACCTATTTCACGAGCACAACACGTTGGCGACGGTGCCGGTCCCACCGGTGCCGGCTGCATCAGGGTCGGTTGATATACATAAAAGGGGGGGCGCGACAGCGTGGCGACTCCACTAGGGACTTTGAGAATCCGGGCGCACAATTTTAACGCGTTTCTCTTAATTTTACTCCGTTCATTATAAACCGGCTAATTTTTACCCATTTGTGTGCTATGTTACCGGCTCTATACCTTGTTTTGCGTGCCATATGCTATATGTTACTTTATTTGTTCTTTTCAATTAATTTGCACTTGTTTTAACGTATTTCACCATTTTTGTTGTCTTGTGTGCCGATTTACGGATTTTAGGTCTCGTTTTATGTGCCACATGCTATCTATTACTTTCACGTTCTGTCAAATTATTTTACACTAGTTTTACTGTATTTCACTATGTTTGCTGTCTTCAGTGCCAATTTGCTCGATTGTATAACGTGCCATATCCTGTCTACTTATGGTGTGATTTGTTCTTGCTTTGTTGTACATGTTTTAATATAAACTGTTCTTGCTATTATACCTATTTGTGGTTAATTTGGAAGAAATTTTTGGGGTGTTGGGGTGCATCAAACCTTTAGAGCCAAACGCGCTAAAATGTGTGAATCTTACCCCCTCCAAGTGAACACAGCATAAACATGTCTCATTTATTGCATGTCCTATTTTTGTGGGTGTCGTTCCCACGTTCCCTGTAGGAATTAAGACTACCCAGATATGCGGTCGTGACACAATGTGCACGTAACGGTATCTGTGGCGATCACCCAACCACCGACCATAAGGCCCATTGGAATTGACAGATTTTATTTTTGGGCCCAAAGTTTGAAGGTTCGGGAAGTAAGCCTATCTAGATTGCAGTAGTAAGCCTAGCCTCATGGTCATATAGCTTAAACCATAGGGCAGAACCGTGTGGACCTTGTTTAGGACACTAGACACGAGGCGGTAAGACCCACCCATTTATCTGGCTTGTAATAGTAAATAGCCTTACAATTTTTGCTATGTAATAGTAATTAGTTTTTCATGTGATTCGTATGATTTATATTGGCCCTGTAATTTGTATCTACTTCCCGCAAGAAAGAGTAAATTTCAATTTTTCCATTGCATAAGCCTTAGGTAGGGTCAAAGGCATATGGTTGTCATGCCCTAACAGGAGACCCATCCCTACAACATGTTTCCAAAATTTTATTATCCCTTGTGTGCATGTAGGTTAACCCTACCGATGTAGGGCCACCGTAGGCTACTTATTGCATATCATTAGCCGTAGAAGGGATACCCTATCGGATACCCATACATAGAATTGCATACCTATCCCTAGGTACATAACCTACAATGGGATTTGCAAGATTGCGTGTTCATTTTATAAAGGCTCTGAAGGGGTACAAGCCTCAGGTAAGTCTAACACGTATTTCATGCAGATGAGTTCCGCTCGAGTAATTGGAAAGGCGACCAAAGTGCCCTATTTGCTACAGGAGTGGGAACGAAGATAGCTCTAGATAAGCACAGGCAAGCTTACAAAAGACTTCATGAGAACAGCAATCCTGTATTCGAGAGCAGGAATACAACCGAAGAGGGCATACACTGAGATGCCCGATGATCTGAGTGCCTAATGCACAATGGGGCTGCTGAATCAGCACGTAGCAAGCTTCTGCGGTACGAGGAGCAAATAATGAAGATACGAGACCATCTAAAGGAGCTCACCGAATAAGTTCAAACGGGCTTCGTCCCCTTTAGAGTTTTTTTTGCTTTCAGGGTTCCTGGGGAAAGAACCACGTTTTATGCTGTAAATATATGATTATGTTTGTTTATATATCTGAATTTTTCTTTTTTTCTTTTTTATTATGTTTTAATATGTAGGTACTAAGTGTCAAAATAGATGCCCAACACAGCCCTATTTATACACGCTCGCGTGCACGTAAACTCCGATTTGAAGACAGTATGAGCACCGTATCGGCAAAAGATGTGGAAGGGACCAGTGGGGATCAAAACCAGGAGATAGCAGAGTTGCGCAAACAGATGGAATCTATGACGACTGTGCCCATACACTATGGCCAGTATGAACCAAGAAATGCAATGGTATAGGCAAACTTATGGGCCTCACCCCGGCAATCAGGAGATGCTGCCTCCTTATATGCCTAATCCCGGCATGGGGATGCCGCTACCCCCACCACCGCAAAATCAACCTCCTCCAACTTCAGTGCCACCACTAACAGATCCAATTCCACAACCACCACCTCCTCTTGAGTTGGAGTACACCCCGGGAGAGGAAGCTGAATTAATGCCACCACCACCCCCTGTACCGACTGTCAATGACGCCCTATTGAAAAAGATGGAACGGTTCGATAGTTTCATGAAGCAGCAACAGGGGACAGATAAATTTGGAGCTATCGACTACCAAGATCTATGTCTATTCCCTGAGGTGCAATTGCCGCCAAAATTTAAAATCCCAGAATTTCCAAAGTACAATGGCACTGGAGATCCGGTAGCTCACCTTAAAATGTTCTGCAACTTGCTGGGGAATCCGACAAGCGACCCTCGGATAGCAATGAGCAATGATTCAGGCCAGGGTATTTGCCAGAAGCCTGGAGGGAGATGCGTTATCATGGTATTTAATGCTTGATCCCAAAAAACTGCAGGATTGGACGGACTTGGCAAATGCTTTTGTGAAACAGTACGAGTTTAACCGCGACCTAGAGCCAGACCGTTTTGCTCTGATGAACTTAAAGAAGAAGCCCTCAGAGGAGTACCGTGAGTATGTGAAAAGATGGAGGGCGTTAGCTGCCAGAGTGAGCCCACCTATGACTGAGACTGAGATGGTCAAACTTTTTATTGATGCACAAGAACCTCCTTATTATGAAAAGTTGACCGGGTCTATTGGCAAATCCTTTTCAGAAATCGTCCAGCAAGCAGAGGCTGTTGAAAGGGGCTTGAAAAGCGGGAAAATTATTGACATGACGGCTTTCAAACTTCAGATAGAATCCATGCAGGGGAGCACGTCTGTAGCTAAGAAACCCCTGAGCAAGAAGCTTGACAAGAAGGAAGAGGAAGTGACTTTTATTTTCAACCAACCCAACAGCCAACCACCACGCAATTTCCATCAATACCAAAGACCTAACCCACAACCCTTTTATGCACCACCTCCACTACCACCTCGATACTATCCTCAACCCGTATACCAAACACAAGTACAAGTGCCCGTGCCTAATCCACAGCTCCCATATTATAATCCAAGACCACAACCCTCAAACAGTCAAAGACTCAACCAGCCAAATAACTTCACTCCACCAAACCCCAACCAAGCCAGACCACATGACAGACCACCCCGCAATTTCACCAACTTGGGACGGCCCATCGAGCAACTATATGAGCAGTTGAGATCGGCAGGGAGATCCGGCCTCCTATAGCTCCTCCTGCAGTATCACGAGGGGAGTTCCGGATAGGTTTGACGCCAACGCCCGCTGTGCCTATCATTCTGGAGCCCCAGGGCATTCCACGGCTAATTGTTGGACGTTGAAGAACAAGGTGCAAGACATGATCAATGCACGAGAGATTGTCATTAGGAGGCCGGAACAAAGGGCTCCTGAAGTAAACACTAATCCGCTGCCACGGCATGAGCCTCATGTTGGGATGGTTTGTATAGAAGCGGAGATCGAAGAGGAAGAAGGAGCAATCAAAGAAGTGACAATGACTCAGATCAAACCGTTTTATTTGGATTCGGAGCCATCTGAGCCTTTTATCATAGACGTGGATCCGTTTGAGGTAGAACCCCAAGATCCCGTTGTGATTGAACTACCAACACAATTGCCAATTGAGAGCACACATGCAGTCTCTTATACACATCTAGATGTGTATAAGTGATAGTCGGTGGAAAGCCGGTTTCGAGGAGGAAGTGTCTCTGTCACGAGGTCGGACGAATCACAAATGACATCCTGTCTCTTATACACATCTAGATGTGTAAAGAGAGATGCAGGCCCCTAAGGCTGTAGCAGACATTAAGAGTGCTGTCTCTTATAACATCTATTGTGTATAAGAGACAGCGTCTCTTATTCAGTAGTGGAGCAGCTGAATAAGACGCCCTCACAAATTTCTATGCTCAATCTTATTGTTAACATCCGAGCTACACAGGGAGGCAGTATTGAAGATTTTGAGTGAGGCCCATGTGTCTCGTGACATTCCCACTGACAAACTTGCTGGGTTAGTGGGCAGTGTGCTGGCATCAAACCAAATTTGTTTTTCTGATGATGACTTAACTTCTGAAGGGAGCGATCACAACAAGGCTCAATTCATCTCGGTTAGATGTGAGGGGCGGCATTTGCCTATGGTCATGGTTGATAATGGGTTTGCTTTAAATATTTGTCCTTTGAAGACATTGGATAAGCTGGGAATCTCTCATGACCTGGTCAAGAATTCATCCATGATGATCTGAGGTTTTGACGGGGCTCGAAGACAAGCCATCGGAGAGATAAACCTTATTTTGGAAGTCGGTCCATCTGTTCATCAGGTCACTTGCCAGGTTCTTCCAATTGTTGGGGTATATAATTTTCTGCTGGGACGTCCCTGGATCCATTCTGCTGGGGCTATTCCGTCATCTTTGCATCAAAGGGTGAGTGCAGAGAGCTGAACAGGAAGGTCGAGCATTGCCTATTGTCATTCCACCTCTTAAGATTACTTTTCCACGTTCTACCGCCATTATGGCTCCTGATGCAAATGAGGCTGAAAATGAGGACCTTATCCAAGGGATAGCCGAATTATTTGTGGGGGTAATTATGGAATCAAGAGCAGACAGAGGAGGATGGCACTGAGCTGCCATTTGCTGAGATCGACCAACTGCACAATTAGACATCTGATGATCTCCCTAGTCATAGGGAGTTTCGGTAAATTTGAAAGGATATTATTTTTAGTTTTGCTCCTTTTAATTTCATCTTTGTATGTATGTTTCGTATTTTTAAACTATTTTGTTTATGCCATCTAGTCAAGAAATAGGTGCATGCACAGCATTGTATTCATGATTCATCTCATTCATCTATTTTGGAGTTGAATCTTGAAAACAATTTGATTAATAAGGCAAGTACAATCATGGTATTGCCTTCATGGTTCATCTTATTCATCCGTTTTGGAGGTGAATTCTAAAGACAATTGATTTTTATAGGATGCCCAATGAATGTTAAGTTTATGTTCTCTAGGATCACTTGTACAAATATTCGATTAAAGAGAACTTCTTTTTTCTTTAAGAGGTTTTAGCTCATTTTGTTTTCTTTCATTTCATACTTTTATGATTTTCTCCCAGATGGCCCAAAATCAATGCTTTTGATCCTTCGGATACTACCATTTATGAGGCCGATGAGTGCAATTTCGATATCGCACCTGACCCTATTTCTACACAATCTAAGAGTGATGAGGACGAGTGTGATATCGAAAATGAATTCGGACGACACGAGGAAAAATCAAAGCCTAACTTGGAAGAAACAGAAACAGTAAACATTGGAACAGACACGGACTTAAGAGAGGTTAAAATCAGCATACACTTGACTAGAGGGCAGAAGAAAGAGATGATAGAATTTTTGATTTTGTTCCAAGACATCTTTGCCTGGTCTTATGACGATATGCTCAGCATTTCAACAGATGTCGTGGTTCACAAACTGCCTACCAATCCTAAATGCCCGCCTGTAAGGCAGAAACCAAGGAAGTTTAAGTCGAACATGAGCTTAAAGATCAAAGAACATCATTTGCCGCTTTGGGATCTTGGATACATTGGTTACCGACAATGCCAAGAACCTGAACAACTGATGACATGAAAGATGGTCTTTTTGCCTAATTCAAGATTAAGCATCGGAATTCCACCATCTACAGGCCAAAAAATGAATGGGGCGGTTGAAGCAGCTAATAACAATGACTTAACCAATGTTCGAAAGATGGTTGACATCAGCGTGATTGGCATGAAAAACTGCCATATGCATTGCTGGGTTATCAGACTGCCATCAGGACATCTACTGGGGCAATGCCTTACTCCCTCATGTACGGAATGGAAGTGTTTTTCCGTGAAAACTAAGTTAGAAGATGCAGAATGAGTGCGGCTCAGACATGAACAGCTTGCACTCATTGATGAAAGATGGCTAACAGCTGTGTGTCATGGCCAATGTTATCAATGGAGGATGGCCCGAGCTTACAACAAGAAAGTCAAGCCCAGACATTTTCAAGCTGGCGATCTAGTCTTGAAACGCATATTGCCAATACAGTATAAGAGAAGGGCAAGTTTGCTCCTAGCTGGCAGGTCCATTCATTGTATACAAAGTATTATCTAGGAGGAGCTCTTATCCTTACGGAGATGGATGGACAGGTTTTCCCTCAACCGATAAATGCGGACATGGTCAAAAAGTTTTTCATCTGATTTGGCAGACTGTAAACCTTTAAGTCATTGCAGAACGTCGGATAGAATTCCACCTGTTATTTTCTTTCCCTTTTCACCCACATCGGGACTAAATTCTTTTATATCTCTTCTCTTTATTTGCCTATCTTTCGTTTTCAATTGTGCTTTGTCCCTATCCTTTGTTGTAAAAACAAATTGGAACTGAGCTCATTTGCAATGTTGGGGAAAATTGTTGTTTTGGGTGGCAAAAAAAAAAAAATCAAAAAAACTAAAAAACAAAAAAAAAACAAAAAAAAAAAAGTTTGAGAGGCTGACCAAAACAAATTTCCAACAAAACTCAGTTTGTTATAATAAAACTGGGGCAATTTTTTCGAATCTATTTCCCCATTTCAGTCAGTTGCATTCAAGTAAGACTCTCAACCCAAAACTAGGGCAATTCTTTTAGATAACCCTAAGGGACATAACCAGTTTTCCTCATCTCACAAACCCGCTCTCCATCCCTTGTAGCTATATTCTTTCCAACCAAAGCACCCATCTTAAACTGGGTCAAGTTTTTGTTAAGATAATCCCAATCTTTACCAATCACACGACTTAATCCATTTTGACCCTAACTATCCTAAGTTCTGCATAGGTTTAAAGGGAGCAGTTTGTGCGGTCTCGGCAGTTGATGTTAACATGTCTATCCCAATTACAGGGAATGCAGCCTTACTGATGCCGAAAAACTTTGAAAACTAAAGTTCGCATGCATTGGAAAAGGCGATTACTTAGCCAGATGTCTTCCGTTTACTCCCACACCTTGTTGTTTACTTGGACCTCCTAGGTGAAAACCCGGAAAGGGCACCTTTGTTTGTTTTAAAAAAAAAAAAAAACCAAAAGCTATAGAGAGGCTATGTTGAAAACCCTACGGGGCGGCCTAGGCAAAAGGAGAGTGTGCGGAAAAATGCAAAAATAAAAATAAAAATTTTAAAAGGGAGGGGAACCTTAGCGAAAACCTAAAAAGGCGCTGAGGAAGGGGCAAATCGAGCAAACGGTCAAAGTCTAGTTGATGACTTCTCTGAGTCCATGTCTGGGAAAGTGTTCAATCGAAATTTGTTGACTGAAGTTAGGCTTATTGGTTGCCTCTATGTCGTTCTCTCAACACAGTCATTGGCCTTTAAGAGGCACGTATCCGATGGATCCAAAGCATTGCCTGATCGGGTCCAAATAACTTAGAATGAAAGGCAAAACGGTGTTAATATGGTGATGGCACGATTTTTACTAAGATTGCTCCCATGTGCCTGTATTATTTATTCAAGTACTTCTATCTAACTCACACATTGCCATTTTGTTTGTTTGTAGTTGTTCTTCTTGTTGTTGAAGTCTTAGTTGTCAAATATGTGAAAATCATCTGTTTAATCGAACTACGTTCGACCTGATTCCCCTGGTGGGATACGTAGGCAGCTCTTACCGAGCTCGGTCACCTTGCTTATTGCAATATATTCACTAAGATTGACATTTTTATGTTATGATACTGACCAATTCGAGTTTTCTTTGCTCAATATCGCATTGTTTTGAGTACCTGCAGGTACACGAAAATAAAGTGGACGCTAAAATCAACGACACTGGGGCAAATTTTTATTGATTGGATATCCTTCATAAACAACAAGGGACGCACTAATCCTAAGAACTGTCTTGATACCCAACGGTATTTTTTTTCACATTTTAAAAAGGGTGATTCACGCCAGCCCCTAATGAAGCAATCAACCTCACAGGTGATCGCCACTTGGGAGAGGGTGCACTGAATTCCCAGTCAAACCTCTCAGTTTAAATGATACTGTCATTTACCGTTTAAGGCTTCATGTTCTAGTTTACAATCCAGTCATGTTAGGGTTAATTACTACTTGCCTTTTACACTTCATTTCATGGGTAAGCCCAATGGCATGGCTCCGTGTGCGTGTCATTCTTATTGCATTTTCACCCGATAAATGAATGTCGGGTTCTCATTTCTGTTTCATTTTTATAACCTGATAAACAAATTTCAGGTTTGTATTTTCACCCGATAAACGAATTTCGGGTTCTCATTTAATTTTCATCAACCTGATAAACGAATTTCAGGTTTGCATTTTTCACCCGATAAACGAATTTCGGGTTCTCATTTCCATTTTTTATCAACCTGATAAACGAATTTCAGGTTTGTATTTTCATCCCGATATTCATTTATCGGGTGAAAATGCAATTTCATGAACCTGATAAACAAATTTCAGGTTTGCATTTTCATCCCCGATAAACAAATTTCGATGTCTCATTTTCCATTTTCATCAACCTGATAAACGAATTTCAGGTTTGCATTTTTCTCCCGATAAACGAATTTCGGGTTCTCATTTTCATTTCATCAACCTGATAAACCAATTTCAGGTTTGCATTTTTTTCCCCGATAAACGAATTTCGGGTTCTCATTTTCCATTTTAATCAACCGGATAAACGAATTTCCAGGATCCCAACTGTCTCTTATACACATCGTTTAATCAGGGTGATCATTTTCCAAATTCAGAACCTGATAAACGAATTTCAGGTTTGCATTTTCCTCCCGATAAATTGAATTTCGGGTTCTCATTTTCCATTTTCATCAACCTGATAAACAAATTTCAGGTTTGCATTTTTCTCCCGATAAACGAATTTCGGGTTCTCATTTTCGTTTATCAGGTTGATGATAAACGAATTTCAGAAATGCATTTTCATCCCCGATAAGAGATGGGGATTTCAGCAGCGGAATTTTCAGAAATCACCTGATAAACGAATTTCAAGTTTGCATTTGCTCTCCCGATAAACGAATTTCGGGTTCTCATTTTCATTTCATCAACCTGATAAACGAATTTCAGGTTTGCATTTTTCTCTCGATAAACAAATTTCGGGTTCTCATTTTTATTTTCATCAACCTGATAAACGAATTTCAGGTTTGCATTTTTATCCCTGATAAATGAATTTCGGGTTCTCATTTCCATTTCATCAACCTGATAAACGAATTTCAGGTTTGTATTTATCCTCCCGATAAACGAATTTTGGGTTTCCATGCTATTAACCTGATAAACGAATTTCGGCTTTCATTTCAAGTTTGCATTACCCGACAAACTCACCATTCGGGTTCTCATTTTAACTTACATGTCTTTACCCCGATAACATAAAGTCGGGTTTTTCATTTGTGTTTACATACCTTGGCATTGATGATACAAAGTCGAGCTTTTAATTCACATTGCTTGTAGAGTTTCTTTACCAGTGGCATTTACATGTTATGTCAAGTTAGTTTTCTTTGTCATTCACAGCTACGTTTCATTCTGAGTCTCTGTGCTCCCAATGAACACTAGATCGAAATTTCGTTCTTGTTTCCAAATTTCAGTTATGTCTTTTATGGTTCAATTCACTGCGCGTCTTTTTGTTCATTTCTTTCCCCCAATAAGGACTTTTCCGCTCTGGATGAATAGATAGATCTAATCTCCCTAGTGTGTTTGTCAAGATGGTGAATTGCCCCTTCCATGACCTCATGAGCTTAAGGTTGACATGTGGCAAATTTTGTTGCACGATTGGAATCATCCAGTCATGCGGTGTCTACAATCTTTGCCTAGACTTTCTTCGATCCTCTTCGACACTCCGGCAAAGAGAGGCAAGCTGTAGACACCTATTTTTGTCCCTTAAGTTGTCCCCTATTTTCCTTTTAATTTGTCTCTCAATTTTATTTTAATTTACCCTTTAATTCCTTCTTAATTTATGTTGTGATATTTAATTATTCTTATGCGTTTTATGTTTTTGAAATACTAAGAATAAATTGTAATATTATTGAATTTTTAGATTTTTTTTTTAAAAAATAATAATAATAATAATTAAAATATTATTAATTAATTAATAGGTTTAAAATTTAAAAAAAAAAAAAAAAGTTCAGCGCGTGAACAGTACCGTTCGTATTGTTCACGCGAACAATTTTTTTGGCGAACCTGTCTCTTTTTCACCCATTTTTCATCAAAAATTTCAGATGGCCATGACTCCCCACATGACAAGGAATGGTCTTTGAACTCATTTTTACACTCAATCCAATTCACTAAAAGCACAAAAAATCAGTCTAAAGTGAAGAGAAAAAATTTTTCTGCAGAAAAATTTTCTAAGCAAAAAAATCTGCCAAAACAGCCAACTTTGAGCCAAAATTACATACGATCGGAGAGGAATTAGACTGAACTCAAAGAAGAAAAATTGTAGAGGGTTCCTGGGGCTAAAACTTCTCCTTGTACATCTTAAGCAAAATCGTCCATTTGGAGGGTCAAAAACGTGGTAGAAAAAGGCTGTTGGTCAAGAGGATTTTCCAGAAAAATTTCTAAGTCTGGAAAATTTTCCAGACAACCAACTTTGAGCCAAGATTCCAGGAGCTTCTTTTATTTTCAAATCAGAAGCAAAATCGTTAAACTGGAGGGTCAAAAGCGTGGTGGAAAAAGGCTGGTAGCCCACCAAAATCTGCAAAAAAAAAAAGAAAGGCTAGAAAATTTTATTTCCATTTTACTCCTCTAGATTTCAGTTTTTTGCATTTTAACCCGAGAATATTTTCTCAAATTACATTTAGGCCCTTCTGATAGGGCCCATTTGGTGCCACGTCATCGATGACGTGGCACATCCAGATGCGCCACGTCATCGATGACGTGGCACAGATCCAGATTGCGCCACGTCATCGATGACTTGGCACCTCCATATTGCGCCACGTCATCGATGACGTGGCATTTTAAAAAAAATCCAAAATTTCAGAAAAATTTTATTTGCGTTTTGACCCTCCAGATTTCAGATTTCTGTATTTTTAGCCCTCAAATAATTTTTTAAAATTACATTTAGGCCCTTGAAGAATTTTCTTTAATATTACTATTTTTTTTTTCTCTTCAAATTTCTTCTAAATTACGTGTTTTATGTCAATAACCACCAAATTTTACTTTGATTTATGTTTGGCATTTTAATACGTTTTAATTACCCTTTGATTGTGAAATTACTGTTTTGCCCCTGTGAGTATTAAATTGTAAGCAGGATTTTTGCATTCAATCACCTATTTCACGAGCACAACAATCGTTGGCCTGCGGTGCCGGTCCCACCGGTGCCTGCATGCCCTCTTTTAGATGTGTCGTGGGCGCGACACACAAATGAGGATCACTCTTGCTCACACTAATCCTTTAGTTGAGCCAAGAGTTTTGCACTCACAACCTCCCTTTGTTACAGTTGTTATTTTTCCACTCTTACACTTGAAGAACTTTTACACTTCTAAACTCTTTTCACAAAACTGCCTACACTATTACAACACTTGTACTCGCTATTTCTCCCAAATAGCTCAAGTATTACTTGTAATCAATGCAGAAGTCTCTTTTTATTTAATTCAGGCTTAGGGGCATTTATAATTGCCCAAAATCTGCTTCCAACAACTTTCCAACGGCTATTTTCTGTTTACTAGAAAACTAGCCGTTGGACCTTCCTGACGGCCAATGCAGAAAGTGTGCGTCTGAACGAACTAGATGTTGGACCGTTCGGATGGCCGCTGCTAATCCCTGCGTCCAACACTGCGTCCGTTCTTTGAGGAGTCTTATATATTAGTTCAGACGTCCGAGGATGCGTCCGATCGAAGCAATCTTCATCTGAGACTTGCTTCAAATTCTTTGTGTCGGACGATTACCATCGTCCGAAGCTCTGTCTTTCAGACAGTCATTTGTGTCCATGGAGTCTTCTGGTTGTTTTGTTTGGATGATCATTTGCGTCCGAACATACTTGTTTTTCTGCACACTTGTTTTCAAACCATTAGTGTGATTTGGTCATCATCAAAACATGATTAACATAACTGGGGTTCAACAAACCACTTGCCTGTTTAACTCCCTTCCATTTCATTGGACAATCACCTTGGGATGTTTGCTTGAATTAGGCTACCTAGGATTGGGGATTGTATCATTTGAAAGAGCCCCTTGAGGCCTCTCGGCCAATTCCCTAGCAATTTGTCCTAGTTGGATTTCCAAATTTATGAAGGATGCTTCATGATTTTACAAGATTTGTACAACCATATTTTCCATGCTTCTTGAAGAGTGTCCTTGGAATCGTTGTGTAAGGGTGGTGTTGTTATTGGTATTGGTTTTGATGATGCTTTTGGTGTGGTTGATTTTGGTTGGTTCAAAGTGGTACTTGGACAGATTTTGGAATGTTGTTGAGAATTGAATAGTGATCTGGGATGTGAAAATTGAGCTAGACATGAACTTGTTGTTGATGATGACTTCCACTCCAAGAGAAGTTCAGATGGTTCCTCCGACTGAGATTGTAAGTGTTAGAGTATAGATTCTTTTGAGGTCTTAGATAAGATGGTTGATGCACCTATTGTACTTGTTCTTGGTAAGGGTGCTCCTAAATTGACCATTGTTCATTGCGATGATTGCCCTCAAAAAAGTCACGCTTAAGAAGTGGTGGTGGCATTGCATTCAACGCATTGACATTAAGATTCCCCAATGACCTTGCTATGTTGGCCAATTGTGTTCTCATGGCTTGATTTTGAGCAAGGATGGTGCTCATAGCATCAAGGTCATTGATAAGCTCAAAAATGTCTTATATTTTATGATATCATTTACCTCAATTTTATGTATTTCAAGCAATATTTGAGTTAATTATGAGCTCAATTGTTTTCTTTTCAGTTTGTGTAGGTTAGGAATGCAAAAGGAGTCAAAAGGATCAAAAGGTTGGAGAAAAATCTCAAGGATGGAAAACGTATACTATTTTGTATTTTGATCATAACTTTCTTGTTCGAGTGTCAATTGAGTTGATTCAATAACAGTTAGAAAGCTAAGAAAGAGAGCTATAACTTTCATGTTTTGAGTTTTACCAAATTTCTTCAGCATCAAGGGTAAAATTGAGGTGGAAATTGAAGCAGGTGTTCTGGAAGTTGCGAACATGCGCTCTCCAAAACCTAGACATGTGCACAAACTCGAAAGAGGAACTTTTCGCTTCTATAAATTGCGCAAATGTGCGAGCATTTTTACGCATGTGTGCAAACGCAGCGTACTCCAGTAGAATTTGTTATTTTGGCAGCCTTTTTCGTTCGATTAGACTCATTTTTATGGGTCTTTTATGTCTTTATAATTCCAAAGGGATTTAACCCTAATCTATATAAATACCCCATTGTAGAGAGAAATTGAAAAATCAAACAATCATTAGTTGGATTTAGACATTAGATCATTAGATTAGATAGCATTCATTAGATTAGGGTTCTAATTTCTTGTCAAGATTTCAAACTTCAACAACCTTTGTTTCGTACAATTACTGAGTTTGCTCTCTTATATTCAATTCAATTCCAGTTATTTATTGCAATATCGTAGATTAAATTTAATCTTATTGCATTTAATCTTCTAGTTTATTATTGAAAGTATGATTTCATTATAGTTAATTGCTTCCATAGATTTAATTAGTTTTAGTAATTGTTCTTATTTTTAATCTTCCTAGTGGCTAGAATTAATTTTGTTAGATAGAAAATAAAATTTTCAATTAGTTTGTCTAACTAGTAAATAGGTTTGTGAACACTAGTAATTGTTTCGTAATCCACATGAGAACAATCCTTGCTCACACAAAATCTACAAACGTTCCTTGTATCCTTTCGAGCATATGAATATTGGTTAGGGTTATTAAGGTTTTTAATTATTACTTGTTCAAGAATTAAATTACCTAATCCAATATTGACTGAAAAAGTTTTTGGCGCCGTAACCTGGGATTATTCTTGGTAGAAATGTTAGGTTTAGCAAGCCTTACTTGATTAGACGTTTCATTTTCTTTTAATTATTTACAATTGCTCTTTGTTTTTAATTTTTTTTTTTTGGATCTTGCTTTGATATTTGAACTTTGGTCTATTTCTTGCAGTTTATGGTAAATACTCTTTCTTACAAACAACCACCACTACATCTCAGTGATTTGGAGATTGAACAAACTCTAACAAAAAACAGCAAAGAACAATAATCAAGCCAACGAGAGAATATAATGGAGAATCTGAATCGTAATGCTGGGGAGCAAGACGAGGTAGAAAGCAACAATGGAAATTGATATTAATCCTTGACTCCTTATAGATTATGCTATACCAAATACTTTGTGTTTTGAGGGGAAAAATTCTAGTATTGCTTGAATGCCCGTAAAAGTCAATAACTTTGAAATTAACCTACTTTGATTCAAATGCTCCAAACCCTTGCTATGTTTGGAGGAAGGCCAAATGAGGATCCCTATGCTTATTTGGTAAACTTTGAGGAAGTCATTGACACATTCAAATACAATGGAGTGCATCTTGATTGTATGAGCCTTTCTGTTTTAGTTGAGAGATAGGGCAAAGACTTGGTTACAATCCTTCAAGCAAGGTACTTTTACTGCATGGAATCAATTGCCTCAGGATTTTTTAGCCAAGTATTTTCTACCATCGAGGACCGCAAAACTATGCAATGTCATTACATTATTCAGACAAATTACTGGGGAGAGTTTAAGCAAAGTATGGGAGCACTTCAAGGAGTTGCCCAGAAGTATCCACATCATGCCATTCCATTGTGGCTACAAGTACAAACATTCTATAATGGATTGTTTCCAGAGACGAGATTGATTGTCGATGCATCTTAGCACAGGAGGCATTATTCCTCTTAAAATTCCAGAAGAAGCACTAGAACTGTTGGAAAGAACGGCATCAACTCACTATTACCAGGCACAATCACTCCTTCAGCTGGCAACAACCACAACAACAAGAGCATCAAGTCAATGCCCAACAAAGAGGGATGATAAATTTCAATGATGCTTTTAGCTCAATAGGATATGATGTTGAACATGATGACAATCTGACAAAGGCCCTAGAAAACATGGGAAAGAGTCCAATGAACTCCATTGATTCAACACCTCAAGGGATTTTATATTGTGACTTTTATGGAGGAAACCATCAGTATGGCCTTTGTGAAGCACCCATGATGCAAGATGAGCAAGTGCAATTTATTTTAAATCAAAATTCAAGGTCAAGAAATTAGTCTAATTCGTATGGTAATACTTATAACCCATCTTGGCATAACCATCCCAATTTTTCTTGGAGTAATTAGAATAATATTCATCTTTCTAATCTAACTAGCCACACTTTCAAAATTTTTCTAACCAAGCTTCACCTTCTAGACCATATCTACCACCTCACTAGAGAAATTTTCAAAACTTTTCACCTCAACAAAATAACTCATACCAATCTCCACCACCAATAACCCACTCAAAATCCCAATTATCCGTCAATACAATGAAGATAATTTGAGGAGGGAATTAGAAGCTTTGCAAAGGGAGCATGAGAATTTACGAGCTTCTATAAGGAACTTGGAACTTCAATTGGGACAATTAGCTAGACAAAATAATGAGAGATCGGTTGGGGCATTGCCAAGTGACACCATTTCTAACCCAAGGGATAATACCCATGGGAGAAAGCATGTTCAAGCAGTTACTTTAAAGAGTGGTAGAATTGTGGAACCAAGGAGAGTTGATGAGGATGATGCAAGAATTTTGGAGAAAAGTGAAGTAAAGGAAAAGAGAGAGTCATCCAAGAGTAGTGATGATCAAGAACTTACCAAAGCTCTTGACCAACAAGGAAAAACTAAGGACCTCTCTCGACTTCACCAGGTAAACATGTAAGTATTCATTTCCTTCAAAGAATGAAAGAGGATCAGAAAGTTAAGAAAGTCAAGAGATTTTTGGAAATTTTTAAAAAGAATGAGATTAACATTTCTTTCATTGGAACTATTGAAAGCATGTCCAGCTTCGTTAAGTTTATGAAATAGATTTTGTCAAGCAAGAGGAAGCTAATGAGGGATAAGATATTGTGTCTAAATGAAGGATGTTGCACTATCATTCAAAAGAATCTTCCCTCTAAGCTCAAGCATCCTGTCTTGTTTTGCATTCCATGCGAGATTAAAGGGGTGACATTTCAAGCTGTCCTTTGTGATTGGGTGAATCCATCAACCTTATGCCTTATTCTACTTATAAGAAGTTGAATGGAGGACTAAAACCCACAAATGTCTCTCTTCAATTGGCCGACAGAAGTGTAAGGCAACCGGTGGGAGTGGTCGAGGATCTCATTGTCAAAGTGGGCAAAGTATTCCTATTGGTAGCGATTTTATAGTAATCGACATGGAGGAAAATGTGGTGACTCGTTAAATCTAGGAAGACCTTTCTTGGCCACCGAAAAAGCCATTATAGATGTCTAAGCCAGAAATCTACAATTTAGAGTCAATAATGATATTGTTTCATTTAACATTTTTGATTCTTTTAAATTTCCTTTTGAATATGATGTTGTGATAAGTGTTAATATTATTGATGATTTGGTTATGCATTTTTACAAGAAATCTGTGGAGGATGATACCAAGGACATAGAAGACATCCATGAAGATGAGATGGTGTCTAGTGAATAAGAAAACACTCAAACGGAGGAGATGGAAGAAGCTGTAGAAGAGAAGAAGTAGAAGAGAACAAGTTGAAGAGTAAAGGTAAAGGTGGGTTTTCGACCAACGAACCCCCCAAGATTGAACTTAAACCACTTTCTTCTCGTCTCAAATATGTTTTTCTTGGAGAACATGATACACATCCTGTCATTGTGACTGCTTTACTTTCAGATATCTGATGAATTACCAAAATTAATTTTTGTTTTGAAAAAGCATCGTGGTGCAATTTCATGGAGCATTGAGAACATAAAAGAAATAAGCCCTTTAGTTTGCATGCACAAAATACTCCTTAATGATAACTACAAGCCAACTAGACAACCTCATTGAAGGTCAAATCCTACTTTGAAAGAGGAAGTTAAAATGGAGATTTTGAAATTACTAGATGCCGTGATCATTTTATCCCATAAGTAATGGTGAATGGGTGAGCTTGACTCTAGTAGTACTAAAGAAAAGGAGGATCACAGTAGTTTTAAATGAGAAAAATGAGTTAATGTCCTCTAGATTAGTGACGAGGTGGTGGATATGCATTGACTGTAGGAAACTTAATGAAGCCACTAGGAAAGATCACTTTCCCTTGCCATTCGTTGATCAAATGCTTGAGCGCCTATTAGGACATATTTTTATTGCTTTCTTGATGGTTATTCAGGGTATTTCTAAATAGCCATAGCCCCTGAAAATCAAGAGAAAACCACTTTTATTTGTCCTTATGGAACTTTTTCTTACCAGCATATACCTTTTGGGTTGTGCAATGCTCCTAGTACATTCCAACGATGCATATTTGCTATTTTCCATGACATGATTGAAAAAACTATCAAAATTTTCATGGATGACTTTAGTTCTTTTGGTGATTCTTTTGATTCATGTTTAGATAACCTTGCTTGTATTTTGGAAAGATGTGAGTCTACCAACTTGGCACTGAAATGCGAAAAGTGTCATTTCAAGGTAAAGGAAGGGATTGTGTTAGACCATCAAATTTCTACTAAGGGTATAGAAGTAGACAAGTCTAAGTAGAAGTCATTGAAAAATTACCACCTCCTACTAATAAAAAGAGGGTGAGGAGCTTCCTTGGTCACACCAGCTTTTATTGATGTTTCATTGGAAATTTTTCTTTGATTTCTCATTTTTTATGTACTTTGTTTCAAAAAGATACACCTTTTGATTTTAATGGTGAATGTTTCTTAACATGCTTTTAATGAATTAAAAGAAGCTTTGATTACCGCACTAGTCATAGTCTCTCCAGACCGGAATTTGCCTTTTGAGCTAATGTGTGAGCGATTTTATGTCAAAAGAAAGATAAAGTTTTGCATGTTGTACACTATTCTAGCCGTACCCTTAATGAAGCTCAAGTGAATTATTCCACCACTAAAAAAGAGTTTCTAGTAGTAATATTTGCATATGATAAGGTTAGGTCATATCTCATAAGTAAAAAGGTGATCGTTCATACAGATCATTCGACTCTTAAATACCTATTGACTAAAAATGATGCTAAACCTAGACTAATCAAGTGGATTTTACTATTGCAGGAATTTGATTGTGAGGTCGAAGATAAAAATGGAGTCGAAAATACTATGGTAGATCACCTTTCAAGGTTAGAAGGACCAATGACAAATATTGGTGAGGAAGTGCCAATTAATGAGACCTTTCCGGAGGAACACTTATTGAGAGTGGATAGTAGTGCACCTTCTGGAGGTATGCAGATATCGTTAATTTCCTCGTGGCCAAGGTGATTCCATCCACTATGGATTCCAATCAGCAGAAAAAGTTCCTGTCGGAGATTAAGTATTATATTTGTGATGCCCTTATCTTTACAACCGGTGTAAGGATCAAGTGATACGGAGATGCATACTGGAAAGTGAGATTCAAAGTGTTTTATGCCTTTGTCATTATTCACTGGTGGGAAGGCATCATGGCTCACAAAGAATGGCTGCAAAATTCCTTCAAAATGGACTCTCCTGCCCTCCATTATTTCGGGATACAAGAGACTTTGTGCTACAATATGATCAATGTTAACATGCTGGTAACTTGTCTAGGAGGGACGAAATGCCTTGCATAATATCCTAGTTTGTGAGATCTTTGATAAGTTGGGAATTAATTTTATGGGCCCCTTTCCACTATCACATAATAACAAATTCATTCTTGTGGTGGTGGGTTATGTATCCAAATGGGTGAAAGAAGCGGCACTACCAACCAATGATGCAAGAGTGGTGGTGAAATTTGGGAGAAAGAACATTTTTTTGAGGTTCGGTGTCCCATGAGCTATCATAAGTGATGGAGAATATATTCCAAAATTCCTTGTTTGAGTTCGTGTTGTCCAAATATGGCGTTACCCACAAGATAGCCTTTCTGGACAAGTGGAAGTATATAAACGAGAGTTGAAGCGCATTCTTGAGAAAACCATAAATTCTTCAATAAGAAGCTTGATGATGCATTATGAGCATATAGGACCACCTTCAAGACTCCAATTGGGATGTCTCCTTATAGAATGATTTATAGTAAGGCTTGTCATTTCCCAGTTGAAATTGAGCACAAGGCATATTGGGTAATCACAAGTCTCAACATGATTTGAAGGAGGCTAAGGAGAAGATTCTTCTAGATTTGAACGATCTGGATGAATTCCGAAGAGAAGCTTATGAAAATGCAAGTCTTTATAAAGAGAAAATAAAGGTTTAGCATGACAAGCATATTCCGAGCAAGGCCGCTAAAAACTGGGGACATGATTTTATTGTACAACTCAAGACTCAAATTGTTTCTCGAAAAGTTGAAGTCAAGATAGAGTGGGTCATTTGAAGTAGCGTAGACATTCCTGTATGGCCTGGTGGAGCTTAAAGGAAGACAAGGAAATTCAAGGTTACTGCCACCATGTGAGCTTTACTATGTAGGAATCATCAACGAGGAACGGGAAACCGTTCACCTCGTTAATGCCTGATATCACCTGTCGAAGTCGAGCCTAAAACTATAAATAAGGGTGCTACACAAGAGGCAACCCATGTCCTTTTATTATTTCATTTGTGTGTTTGCTTTTTATTTTCTTTAGTTTCCTTGTCATTTATGTGCATATCATCTTAAATTGCAAATTAAATGGATTAGAACATAATTTTAAATCTTGTTGATGGTTTGAGTTGTTTAGGAAAGGAATTTACAAGTTAAGAGGATTTATTTTGTGTACGTGCAAACTATTTAGTCTGCATGTGTGCCAAATCTCAGAAGCTAAAATACAAGTTCTACGACATACGCACAAGCACGCTGGACCTAGCACATGTGCGCAAGAGGCAAAACCAAAATACCCCTTTGACTTCTCATGCACATGTGCGATTGACGTGGCACATGTCCGCTAGTCAAATTAAAAATCACAAACGGCTTTTATTTCCCAACATTCAAACAAAAATCTCTTCTTCATAAACCCTTCTTCTCTCACAACCCTTAGCCCCCAACAATTTTATACCTTCAAATCACTCCTTGATCCCTTCCATTCACATCAATTTCTTCTTCTTTCAAGAGTAAACACCATTAAGGCATGGATTTCATTGATTTTCCTTATGTTTTTTTCTTTTTGGGTTTTGTAATTTTGTTGAAAGAAAGTTTTGGTTTTTGAAAATTTGATTGTGCTTACTTGTGATGAATTGAATAACTAGTTATTGATGTGTTTGACTATTGAATTGTTCTTTGAATTGGGAAGTAATTGTCTGGTTGTTACATAGAGAATCCTGGCAATTCTATTCTTTATTTGTGCATGCCAAGTGTTTGATGAAATGTCTCAATGAAGAAAAATCTTAAACCACTTGGCATTTGTGCATGAATTCAATTCCTTAGGACTTCAATTAGAATATATGATTCTTCTTTATTCATTTTATTGGTTCAAAAGGGTCTAAGAGTGTCTTAAACAAATACACATCACTTAGCATAGACACTAACATATTTGATTTTATCTTGTGATATCTAAGGTTTATTATTAGTTTGAGGTTATAAAATTGAATGAATGTTGGCTGGTGGAGTTTTATTTGGGTGTCGTATATCTCATAATTCACTTTCTATAGGAATGGCATGCAAGGTTCAGCAACCGGCAAGTCGAAGCAAAACTGGAACTTTCTTCTACTACTGCTTCACAACAACAACCTCAAGGGCATCCAATAGAAGAAAATGTTCAAGAGCAATTCTTAAATGCCGCTGCCAAGAAAAGTACGAGTCAAATATTTTGATGAGGGCAATAATCGAAAAAAGAAGGGTATACAAGTCTCAAGTACTGGAAGCCCAGAGCTTTGCGGTGTCATTAGGACACACGGTTGGAATTATTTTACATATACTCCCATGGATGCGGTACTCCTGGTTGTGAAAGAATTTTACACTAATTTCACCGAGTATAGTGACACTACGGTACATGTCAGGGGAAAAATATGGATATTTTTGGAAATACGATCAATCGACTGTTGAGAGTAAATCGAAGTCGCAATGATGAGTGGCCGACTATTCGTGACACCAATATGGACCTAAATGACATCACGAACCTTATTTACACAGGTGACGTTTAGTGGACATATGGTACTGCGGGTGCCCTGCATCATTTTAATGCTAATCTACCTAAACCTGTTTGGTTGGTATGGTTCAAATTTTTATGTACTCGCCTCCTCCCGGTTAGTCAGTTGACTCATGTTACTTTGAAGCGAGCTAAACTTTTATATGCCATTGCTTCGAGTAGGCTGGTAGATGTGGGCCATCTGATTGTAGCCAGCACATTTGTTATACAATAGAATTCAAACAATCTGGCTTATGGTTCCTGCATTTAATTACTGCATTATGTGTTGAGGAAGGTGTTGAGATTGATCTAACCGAAGAAAAATTGAGGCTAGGTAAGCTCTTTACATTGGATGGAGTGAGGGTTCTAGTTAGAAGAACCCATTTTCAGGCTTCAACCTCACAGCCATCGACTAATGAACCAATTCCAAGACATAGTCAAGAAGAGATTCTTATGTCGACATTTTCACCTTTCCCTCCTTTCCTGCAGGAGTTGGCACTTTCTAACGACGAGTCTTATCCATCCATTCTTATATCGATGTAGCCTTGGAATTTTATTGTTGTCCAAGAGGAACCTAATGATTTTTTATGTTTATATGCAATTTCTTTTAAGATGATGTCGTACTTTTTGTTGTTTTCTTTTAACTTATTTGTGATGTTAGTTATGTTTACCCCTAAAGGATTAAGTTCTTTCTTTTATTTTTTTTTTCTGAATAAGTCGTGGAATCTCATTCCTTGATTTTCTTATCTTTCTTAATTTCTTGAAGGGTTTAACATTTTGTTTTTGTTCTAGTGTTAATGATGCATTTCAACTCACCTCGTGAATATTTATTTCAAGATATAATGCATCAAACCTTCTTCATTGCCAAAGAAGCTTTTCCTTTCCCTCTTTAGGCTTTTACTTTCTTTGACATTGAAGACAATTTTTATTTCTATGTGTGGAGTGGGAAGTTATTTGGATTTACAATTGTTTGGTGTACATAGCTAAATTTTTGTTGCAATATTTTTATCTTTTCTTTTGATCTAAGAGCATTTCAAGATTTTTGAAAATTTTTGTGCGAATTAGAAATCTTTGAAATTTTCGGGAATTGGCAATTGCTTAGCATGTCCTTTTGATTTTTTGCATGATAATTTTTTTGCTAAACAGTCATGAGTGTGTAGTCAGTGTTAATATTTCCTTCCATGATTTCGAAGAATTCTTGAGCACTTAGCTATAAATTTTTTTTTATTTTTGACACTTAGAGATAATTATGTAGACTCACTTGTATTGCATCCTAGACGCTTGCTTTATTACATTTTTGAAGAGAAATTTATAGACAGCTTGATTCGGTTTAAAGATGAGGTTAGAGCCTTTTTGGTCGTTTGAGCCTTTCAAGACAACCTTATTGAAAATTTTATCCCTAGTACACTATTTGAACCTTAATTTATAATGAATGGAGAGAAACAACATTCACTTTCTTTTACTCAAACTCACTTTACGTACCTTTATGAATTTAATAAATTCTTTGATTTTTCTATCCTGAAATGTCCCTTAAGAGCTTTATTGCACATAATTATTTGTTAAATGGATATTAAGGGAGAAGGTAGTTGAATGAGGGTGGAAAATTGTATGAGTGAGTGGTGTAAATTTATTGGGAAAGAATGGGGTATTGGAAGAGAAAAATAATAATAAGTTCTTGAATATTGTAGGTAGTGCCTATCACTGGTACCCGCATTGGTGTGATTGCACTGGTAATGCTTATCACTGGTATATATATTGGTGTGTTTGCAGGTAGTGCCTGTCACTGATACCCGTATTGGGAGTGAACATAAAAAAATGATGGATAGAAATATGAAATAAATATCCAGAAAAAGGTTGGCATGTTAGGTTGATTTTGAAGAGGAAAGACTTTACTGTTTGTTGCATGAAATTTTTCATAGGTGTTTGTTGATAAAGTGTGAGGTTATTTCTCTGTAAGGATGGGTGGTTTAACATTAAGGAGAAGATTTATTTTGATGTATGGCCAGCATTGATTTAAAGCTCTTTCTTTTTTTTGTTTTGTGACATCCTTATCCCTTCCTTGAATAGCCAATACCCTAGCCTAACGTTCCAAAATAAAAGTTCTACCTGATTTAAATTGAGTCGGTTGTCTATATTCGTGGAGAGGTGTAAGAAAAAGTGAGCTATGGGGTGTTCAAAAAAATTCTTAGAGTTTGCATGATTTGATCCGAGTGTCATGAAAATCGAGTTTTTATTGGTGGAATGGCTAGATTCACACACACACCAAATTTTATGTCTAGGTCTTATTAACATTTGGCCTCTTGAGTTCTTAGAATACTTCTGAAGGTGGAATGGTTCTTGATTATTTATGGGGACAATTGTTGAGATGTGTTGGGTGCATTTTTAATGAGCTTATCTATTTTAATTTTATTTTTGCATGAGGACAATAAAACTAAGTGTGAGGTATTTGATAAGCTCATAAATGTCTTATATTTTATGTATCATTTACCTTAGTTTTGTGTAATGCAAGCAGTATTTGAGTTAATTATGAGCTTAGTTGTTTTATTTTTAGTTTGTATAGGTTTGGAATGAAAAAGGTGTCAAAACGGACAAAAGGTTGCAGAAAAATCACAAGGTTGGAAAACGTACACTAGCAAGGAGCAAATTTGGACATTGTTTCGTAATTTGATTATAACATCCTTGTCCAAACTTCAATCGAGCTGATTCAAGATGCGTTGGAAAGCTAAGTGAGAGAAATACAATGAATGTTTCATGTTTTGAGTGTTTCCAAATTCTATCAACTTCAATGTAAAAATTGAGGTAAAAATTGAAGCAGGTGGTCTAGAAGTCGCGCGCATGGGCGACCCCATACTTGCGCATGTGCGCAAACTCCTGAGAGGAAATTTTAACTTCTGCAAATCATGCACAAGCATTTGTACGCATGTGCACAAGACATAGTGTACACTAGCAGAATTTGTTATTTTGGCCGCCTTTTCTGTTCGGTCGGATTCCCTTTCATGGGCTTTCACATCTCTATCATTGGAAAAGGGATTTAAACCTAATATTTCCTATAAATACCCCATTTTAGAGAGGAGTTGAAAATCAATCAATCATTAGTTAGAGTTAGACATTAGATTGTTAGATTAGACAACATCTTTAGTAATTTCTTGTCAAGATTTGAAGATTCATCAACCTTTGTTTTGACTACAATTACTGAGTTTTCTCTCTTATATTCTATTCAATTCAAGTTATTTATTGTAATTTTGTAAGATTTTAAAATTAGTTTTATTGTGTTCAATCTTCTAGTTTATTAATTGAAAGTTTGATTTCATTATAGTTAATTGCTTCCTTAGATTTAATTAGTTTTAGTAATTGTTCTTATTTTAATCTTCCTAGTGGCTAGAATTAATTTAGTTAGATAGAAAGTAAAATCTTTTAATTAGTTTGTCTAACTAGTAAATAGGTTTGTGAACCCTAGTAATTGTTCTGTAATCCACATGGGAACGATCCTTAATCACCCAATCCACAAACTTTTCTCATATCCTTGCGAGTGTGTGAATGCTAGTTAGGGTTATTAAGGTTTTTAGTTATTGCGTGTTTGTGAATTGAATTACCTAATCAATATTTATCGAACAGTCATGGATTCCTCTTCTTTGTGTATCGTCTTGGGAATTGTGTTGGTAATGATTTGAAGATGTTGTACTCAATTATTCATAGGCATCCTCCAAAGTCTTAAGTGAGATAGATCCTCTTGTCAATGCATCCACTATGTGTTTGCCTTCGTGTCTTCAAATAACCCGTTCAAGAAAGTTTGGATTTGCATCCAAAGTGGGATTCTATGGTGAGGGTATTTTTGAATCATTTTCGTGTAGCAATCCCATGCTTCGCTAAGGCTTTCTATATCTTCTTGTTGGAAAAAAAAATGACATTTCTCAATTTGGCAGTCTTCAAAGGTGGGATGTACTGAAGTAAGAAATTTTGAGCCAAATGGTTCCAAGTGATGAATGTTCTTGGTTGAAGCTTTGTGGCAAAATCTTTTCCTTGTCCCTAAATGAAAATGGAAAAGACTTCAACCATATAGCATCGGGTCAAACACCACTAAACTTGAAGGTGTTAAGTACTTCAAAATTAAGGAGATAGGTGTTGGGATTTCATTTGGTCCTTCCCCAAACATGGCATGGCTTTGGAGCATTTGGATCAAAGTTGGCCAAATTTTAAATTGTTAGCATGCACGGGTATTCTTGCGATGCTTAAACTTACCCTATGGTATAGTGTACAAGAATCTTTCAGTCTTCTATTCTCATTACCATTCCCGTTACTATTTCCATTTCCATGTCTTTCTCTTTGATTTTTATCCCTTTAATAATCATTTTCATTCTTTCTAACATCTACCATGGTGTCTTTGAGTTCTTGTTCTTCTCCCTTGGTCTACTCAAAGCCCTTGCACTTATGTTGCCCTCTTCAAAGGTTCATAAACTAAGAAAAACAACACTAACACATGAATCAAAAGCACCAATGGTATATGAAGAGATAAACAAAGTGATCAAACAATTCAAGAATGGCAATGGAATAACTAAATACAAAGAAAATGTCTAAACTAGTAATAATCCCAAGTGGCCTGATATTGCCACAAAGAGGTTCTTGGCAACAGCGAAAACTTGTTACATGTACTTCACAATTCAACCACTCTTTACTTCTATATACCTGCACACACCGCAAGTATACTGGTCGTGTAGTACTAAAGAGTGAATTGGATTGTTCCTAAGGGATCAATTAAGTGCATACAATTACCCAGTACTTCAGACTAATTACTATCTCAACATATAATCAAAGTGACATTTGATGTTTTTAATGATAACTAAAGGAACAAGCAAATTAAATAGCTAATATAAGAGGAAAACTACTAAGGAAATGAAGTGCAACTTTGGAATAAAACCAATGATAAAAGGGGGTCAAGTGTTAAGCTAACTAATTTCCAAGTTTTACCTAAATTGAGTCCTTGATCGTTAATGAGTCACTAATTGGGGGTTTGGTTCCCAATCTAACTCAATCACCAATCTGTTGGTTGATCTAGTCTAGTCACTCACCTATGCTAAACAAGGATCCCTCCTAAACCTCACAAAGCAAGCTAGTCTACCTAAATCCATGGAACCACTCACTACCAATTAGGCAAAATAGAACTAACCAAATTCTTTATTTTACCCAACCCAACCACTAGTTTAGGTCTATGGAGGAGGATCAATGGCCTATATCCCCTCTCTCACCAAATAAGTTAAATATTGGCCAAACGATGATTACCTAACTTACTATGAGGTTCACTAATAGTTCCAAAATCCCTACTCAATTTCTCATTTTAACTGTTACCCATTGGAAATTAGTTTCATCCATACCCAGCACATAGCTAAATTAGTTCATATTTTCAAGGAAGTACAGTGACAAAATGGTAATAAAGATCTTAAACATGATTAGCTAAGATTTGACACAAAAAGTGAGTTCTTTAGCAAGAAAATGGAATGCAAGGTAGAGTGTTAAATACTAGAAGCACAAAAGAACACATGTGAGAGAAATTTCTAAAGGAAACTAGACATAAATGCATAAATAGTAAAAGTAAGCTTACAAAGTTTGCAAAGAAAGCTTCAAGTATCCACTAGTCTAAAGATATGTACTTGTTACTAGTAGTTTTTGCTAATTCAATCTAGGATAAAAGCTCTAAAGCTTGAAAATTGGAGAAAAAAAAACATTGACAAGACTACTAAAGTTTGATAGTGAGAGTATCTAGAACCCTAGGCTAAAAACAGTACTAAACTAAATTAAAGCTACTTGCTTGAAATGACTATAAAAAGTGGTATCATAAGTTGTCCCATCTGGTGACCTTGCCGATGAGACATGAATTATAATAGGCCCCTCGCCGACAACAAGGGCTAGGGTTTGATTGTGGCTTTTCCTAGCTCGCTGAAGGCGAGAAGATTTCTAGTTTGTGGTTTGCTAGTGGTGAGCTTTTCTTCTTGGCATCCTTTGCTGGCAGCGATGTTGGTACAAATCACAAACAAGTATACTCAACGTTCAAGTAATATAAAAATGAAGCAAAGATCGTTCTTACAAAGACTTGACTTGGCACTAGCTAAGTACCAAATTAACACACTTTTAAATCTATCCAATTAATTCAATAGTTAAGGTAAATAAATTAACCAAATTAAGAAATCAACATCTAATTCAAGATAGTAAAACTCTAGGGTTTATTTATTAATTGTCAATCCAACCGAATATCCTATTCACTTATTTATTGATTCTGATTTGGGTTCATTTATAGCAATTACACACTTTCTTACAAAAACTATGTAATTCTATTAATCCGAACCAATCCACTATACGACTATGTGAATTCGAGTTAAGATTAACGCATTATGAACTAACCCTGACCTGATTACCAAGGGTAAATAGATATTTGTCTATCCTATTCACAAATTAGTTCATTCAATTGATGAATTAACAAACCTACATTATTCAAATTTAGCCTAACCCTGACCTATCTTTGCCAAGTTCAAACTAGAGTTTACTAATTTAGAAGGTGATCAATCAACTAGAAATAATAAGAACAACATGAATAAATAAACCTTTATTTGGAATCAAAGGAAGAATTCAATTTCAGTATTGAATCTTCATGACATAGTCTAATAAAACCCTAGAATAATAATTTAGTGCATAAATAAAGATAGATAAATATCAAGGAAGAGTTTTATAATTTATTCCATGAGCAAAAATACAAGTAAAATGTTTTAAAGAAGAAAACTCTTTCAAGTTCTAAAGTATCTTCAATCCTCTCCTTGAATTGTAGCCCCGTGGATTGATTGCACACTTTCTCAATGAAATTCTTCTCTAAGACTCTCTATGATACGTTAAAAATACCTTAGAATAGTTATTTATATATGTTCATAAAGTTATACAAAGTTTTGGGCCGAAATAATTCCCGTAGAGTCCTAAACATGCAAAAGATACTTTTTTCGAAAGATCCCATCCCTCAAAAAGTCTAATAAGAGAGCTTTCACACTCTAGGTTCAATGCCCACAGCCCAAGTGCCTCTCCCAAGCTCATAGGCACGCCTGTACCCACACTGGTGCATGGGTGTTCTTTTTCACTCTATTTTATACCATTAGACCCCATAAACATTCCAAACCTACAAAAATACATTTAAACACATAAATAAATGTAATTATACACTAAAAATCCTAAAATGACTGAAATACCCCTACTTACTAAACAAAACACCTTGGAATTCGATTAAAATGTTATCTATACATGCAAATAACTCTTAGTCAATTTTTTGGAGAGTTAACAGGCGAAGGATCTTTTCCTGACTTTGACTTTTTCAGTTGCTTTGACTATTTTGACTTTTTAGCTCTCAAGCCAGGAAATGGACAATTTTGCCCTCAGTCTTATAACAATTTACCCAAACATAAGTAGCTATTCTTTATAACTAATTAAAGCATTAAAACCCCTAATTAACTTATTAAACCTAATTAAACCAAAACCATTACATACGACGAAATAATACATCAATTGGGAGTAAAGCATATAAATTTAGTCCAAATGTGAAAAAATAACCCTATTTACTAAGGTTGTCAATCGCTAAGCACAGAAAGAGGCTGTTAAGGTTTAATGTACGTGTTCATTTTTTATTTTTAAATAATGGTGCAATATTGGTTGACGAGGTCATCAACAAGTTGTTGGTCCCAAAGGACAACCTAAGAGGGGGTGAATTAGTTTATTTCAAAAACAAACCTTTTGAAATGCTTAATAAGAAATGCAAACTTTATGCACCAAATAAAATAGTGACTTAAGCACAAATGAATTCAATAGATATTCAAGAATTTAAGCTTAAAGAACGAATTAGAATATTGAGATTAAGAGTATCAAACCAAACTCCTAAGCTTCTCAAGCTTGGAGCTTACAACCACAAAGAGCTTCTTACAAGGCAACTAGCAAATTCTCAACTTGAAGTTTAGCCACTAAAAGTCTCTTCAAAGTAGGTGAGACAATAACCTCTTGTACACAAATGAGGATCACTCTTGCTCACACTAATTTCCTTTAGTTGAGCCAAGAGTTATACACTCATAACCTCTCTTTGTTACAATTGTTATCTCTCCACTCTTACACTTGAAGAACTCTTACACTTCTAAGCTCTTTTCACAAAACTACCTACACTATTACAACACTTGTACCCACTATTTCTCCCAAATAGCTCAAGTATTACTTGTAATCAATGTAGATGTCTCTACTTGTTTAATTCAAGCTAAGGGGTATTTATTGTTGTCCAAAATCTGCTTCTAACAACGAGTTTCCAACGGCTATTTTCTACTTACTAGAAAACTAGCCGTTGGACATTTCGGACGGCCGATACAGCAAGTATGCGTCCGAACGAACTAGCCGTTGGACCGTTTGGACGGCTGCTGCTAAACCCTGCATCAGATGTTGCGTCCATTCTCTGAGGGTATTCGTTCCGACGTCTGAGGAAGCGTCCGAACCTGCGTCTGATTGAAGCAAAGTCTTCTGGAAATATGATCGGATGTTGTTCTTCGTCCGAAACTGCTTCAATATTCTTTGTGTCGGACGATTACTGATGTTTTCCAAACCTTATTTTGATGATGACATAAACACTTAACTCTGTAAAACAAGCTTTTGCAGGAACAGATCTTTCGGACGCACAGAACCGTCCGAACAAGGTCAAAACTCCTCGGATGCATTGCATCGTCCGAACGAACTGGCAGAAAGAATGGGATCCTACTGCTTCTCTTTCGGACGCTCAGGACGGTCTGAAACCTCTGTCGGATGAAGGAACGGACGCATGCATCGGACATCCGAACGAAACTCTTCAACAAACTGAAAGAAGATCGGACGCTGCCTCGGACTCATTCAATACTTCTCGGATGTCCGAAACCCCAACGGGTATTTTTTGTGCATTTATTATTTAGCCGTTAGGAAGTAGTTGAAACCACTATTTATTGCTCTTATAAATAGGTGCTTTAATAACCTGAATAAATCTTCTAATACATTGAATACAAGCCTAAGAAAAGAGTAATTTGAGTGCAAATTAACTATAATGCTTTGTTGTATTAGTGTGCAATTGTGAATGTAATTCAATTTTGAGTGGAGTGATAATCTTGTATGAAAGTGTGGTTGTAAGTAAGATTCTTGGCTCAACTAAAAGAGTTTTAGTGTGAGTAAGAACTTCCCAACTTTGTAAAGATTATTGGCTCACCAAGTTTGTGAAGCATTCAAGAGATTTGATACTTCAACACATAGCTTGTCTATAATTGATTGTTTAATTTTTCTCTCTTTACTCTACTGTTCTATTAATCATTCAGATTTTGTTATATCTGCATTTAATTTGAAAATCTCAATATTTCTCAAAGTATATTTTTAAGAAACCTAATTCACCTCCCCTCTTAGGTTGCTTTGGGACCAACAATTGGTATCAGAGCTTGGTCTCATTATATTGCTTAAACTGCTTTTGAGTAAAGAAATATGGCAACCAACAATGCACTATTTTTTGAGGGTCAATCCGTTACTAGGTCCCCTATGTTTAATGGGGCAAATTTTATTAGTTGGAGAGATAGAATGAAAATATTTTTGCAATCTATTGACATTGATTTGTGGTATGTTGTCAATGAAGGTCCATTTGAATCTTCTATCATTGATGATCACACAAATAGAAGAAGAGAAAAGACAAGGAATGAGCTCACTCCACAAGACAAGGCAAACTTGATGTTGAATGCAAAAGCCATGAATGTGTTATATAATGCCTTGGATTGCAAATGAATCAACTCACGTGAAGGGTTGCATTTCCGTCAAAGAAATATGGCATATAATTTTCAGTTGAAGGAAATTCATGGAGGGAGCGATGATGTTCGTGAGCAAAAGAAATCCCTACTTGTTGCCAAGTATGAGTCCTTCGAGATGGAACCACATGAGAACATAGACAAAATGTACTGCAGGTTCAATGACATTATAAAGGATCTTGAAGCCTTGAGTAAGGAGTACTCTTTGGGTGAAAAAAATAGAAAAATCCTAAATGCTCTATCCAAAGAATGGGATGCCAAAACAATTGCTATAGAGGAAGCCAAGAATTTAAATTTAATGCCTATTGAATCACTAATCAATTCTCTTACATCTTATGAACTCAAGTTAAAGGCCAAGGTTGTGGATGATGAAGAAGCAAGGCCAAGAAGGAGCATTGCTCTAAAGACCTCTCAAGAGGAAGATGAAAATAGCTCCATCAATCTAGAAGACGAAGATCTTGATGAAAGAGATCTTGCACTCATCACCAAAGGATTTCTTAAACATTACATCAACAAACGAAGAATGAGAAGAGGCGGATGCTACAAATTCAAATAATTTCAAAGGGAAGTCTAGGCTTGAAATGAAGAAGCAAAATGTAAAATGCTTTCAATGCGGTCAACTCGGGCATTTTGCAAATGAGTGTCCTTCCAAGAAAAAGAAGGAAGGAAGAAAACCAAGATTCAACAACTGTCAAATCACGTGGGATGATTGCAACTCCGAAGGAGAAGTTGAAGAAGAAATGGAGTCGGCACAAATGGCCTTCATGGCCATTGGAGATGATGAGGTAAATTCTAACTATGACTCTAATGATGAAAATGGTGAAGATGATCTCGAAGCTTTCATTTTGAAATTACATGATAGCTTAAAGGAATCATATACTAGAAATAAGGAGTTAGCTAAAAAGTCAAATGCTTTATTGAATGCTAACTCTAAACGTGTGAATGAAAACAATAGGCTATCGCAAGAAAATCGTGATTTGAAGAAAAGAATGTATGTGAGATCAAAGGTCAAGGAAGAACAAGCCACCTTGAAGAAAAGTCCACACACAATGGATGATTTGAATGCTCTTTTAACTAGAAAGAAAGAAAATATTTTTGATATGAAAAGAAATAGAAATGTAGCAATCAACAAAAATTTTGTCATGTTTAGAAGGGATGACTTATGTATTGTAAAACCAAAATCCTCTTTATATGGTAATAAAAGAATTATTTGTAGATATTTCCAACAACATGGACATGCTAAGAATATGTGTTATGTCAAGAGGAAAGAAAAACTTGGAATGAAAGTTGCATGGATCGAAAGCAATTTCACTAACTCAAATGGACCCAAGAAAACATGGGTACAAAAGTTATCAATTGATTTATTGTGTAGATACTTAACATCGCCAACAATGCTAAGTGGTTCATAGATAGTGGATGTTCAAGGCACATGACGGGTGATGCCTCTCTCTTCACAAATCTTACATCCAAAAACAGTGAAAAAGTCACGTTTGGAGACAACAACAAAGCAAAATCAATCGGCATTGATGATGTAGGTAAAAATGGTGATATGAACCTTGATTAAGAATGTACTTCTTGTTGATAATTTGAACTATAATTTATTAAGTGTTAGTCAACTTTGTGACAAAAATTTATATGTTTTCTTTACCAAGCATGAATGTCTTATCCTTGATAAAAATCATGTTGTTTTATTCAAGGGCACTAGACACAATGATGTTTATGTGATTCATCTTGATAAAATTAGCAATAGCAATGTAAAATGTCTTACCGCTTCCATAGATGATCCTTGGCTTTGGCATAGAAGACTTTGTCATTTTAATATGGATTTGATTGAAAAACTTGCCAAGAAAGATTTGGTAAGAGGTTTGCCAAAACTGAAATTTTTGAAAAATAAAATTTGTGATGCTTGCCAATTTGGTAAACAAGTCAAAGTTTCTTTTAAACCAAAGAATTTTGTGTCTACTCATAAACCTTTAGAATTTTTGCATTTAGACTTATTTGGACCTACTCAATATGCTAGTCTAGGTGGTTGCAAATATGCATTTGTTATCGTTTGAGATGACTATTCTAGGTTTACTTGGGTATTATTTCTTGTTCACAAAAATGAAGCATTTGAAAAATTTGTAAAATTGTTTTCCAAAATTCAAAATTTATTGGATACAAAAATTGTTCGTCTAAGGAGTGACAATCTTCCATCATTTAAATTTCTTTTCCTGACTTTTGTGATCACATCGGTATCTTTCATGAGTTTTCGGTTGTTAGAGTCCCTCAACAAAATGGTGTTGTTGAAAGGAAAAATAGGACTTTTCAAGAAACGGCTAGAACTATGATTAGTGAATGTGACTTACCACAATACTTTTGGGCCGAAGCGGTTAACACAGCTCGTTATATTATGAATCAAGTTTTATTAAGATCCTCTTTAATTAAAACTCCTTATGAACTCCTTTTTTGTAGAAAACCCGTTGTGAGCTATTTCAAAGTTTTTGGTTGCAAATGCTTTATTTTAAAAATCAAAGAAAACCTTGGAAAATTTGACAAAAAATCGGATGAAGGAATCATTTTCTAGGATATTCTAGTGACAAGAAAGCATACCGAGTTTACAATAGAAGAACGCTTTTGATTGAAGAAGTTGTCCATGTTACATTTGATGAAACTAATGATGTTATCTCAAAGAATTTATATGAAGATGAAGATGTAGGTATTTTAAAGGAGCTCGAAAAGCTCGTTATTCATGAAGATCATCAAGAGATTACATCAAGCGTTGATGTCAACAACCATCAAATTGATGATGAAAAGAATAAGGATGCTCAAAATGATCTTCCGAAAGCCTGGAGATTCGTCTCTAGTCATCCTCAAGATTTAATCATAGGTGATCTATCCGATGGGGTAACTACTCGTTCTCATAAACCTTTGAATAGTAATTGTGCATTACTCTCTCACATTGAACCTAAACATATAGATGTTGCTTTGAGTGATGAATCTCGGGTTAATGCTATGCAAGATGAACTTAGTCAATTTGAGAAAAATAATGTATGGACCTTAGTTGAAAGACCTTCTTTCTCATCCCGTTATTGGTACTAAATAGGTTTTTAGAAACAAATTAAATGACAAAGGTGAAATCATAAGAAACAAAGCGACGCTGTTGAGGATGCAGTCGTACGCATTGACGGGGTCGAGTCCAAGGACGAAGACCTTAGGGGAGAAATGCAGGGTGCCTTGAATGTTGTGGCAGATGGTTTGGCCCAGAGGTCCGAAAGTCTGGAGGCAGAATTGGTGTCCATCAAAGATGAGATGGCGGCCATACGTACGGAGCAGGACCAAGTTGCTACTATGCGAAATGAGTTTGAGGCACTCAAGGCAGAATTGATTGCCTTGAGAGGAGCGGTTGCCGGCGGGACGGTGATGCTACAGGCGGTAGCAGTGTGTCTTGATCCATCGAAGACCTGTCTACTATGCCAGCAAGTGCTCATTGCGGAGCTTATGCTTTACTGTGGTGGCGGCGCAGGAGTGACACTCGTAGTGGCACTGCCATTACTACTTGGGACCAATTTGTGGACGAGTTCCGCAGTTACTTCTACCCTCAATATACAGAGAGGGATGCTCGTGCAAAACTTCGCCGACTAGAGATGAAGGGTGAAGTCAGAGAGTACGTGCAAGAGTTCTCCCAATTAATGCTACAAATTCAAAGCATGAGCGAGGAGGATGCCTTCTTCCAGTTTATGGATGGACTGAAGCCATGGACCCGGTTGGAGCTAGAAAGAAGAAATGTGGATAATCTATCCAAAGCTATGTTGGTGGCCGAGTCTCTCGTGGAGTTTAAGCCACGTGAAAAGACAACCACACCAAGGGAAAGGCCTAATTTCTCCAAACCAAAAGGTAAGGAGATTGCGAAGGAGAGCTACAAAGAATTTGGTGGGGGAGCAAGGGAGAAGTCCCCTTCCAAGAACGAGGGGAAGTCATTCATAACAAGGGACAAGGGCAAGTCGTGGCTTAAACTCCCGACCAATAAAAGTTCCATTCTGCTCTGGTCCACACATGGCGCGACCATGTCCTGGTTTGGCATCCCTAGGCAGATTTTGGGAAGCCAACTATACACGTGGCTTGAAACGCTGTCTCTTGGGTTATTGCGGATTCTAAATACCATCAAAGTGAAGAAGTCGCAAAGAAGAGGGCTTGATGTTCGCCGATGTAGATCCGGGCCTATTTAGATCCTGTCTCTTATACACACTGGTGCCTCCGCTGTCTCTTCTCAATTGGCCCGGCCAGCTAATTTTGCTTTGGCAGGACATTCTCGCGCCATGTGTTATACACCTGTCTCTTAGACACATCTAGATGTGTATAAGAGACAGTCCCATGGATTGGCAAGCAACTGTCTCTTATACACATCTAGATGTGTATAAGAGACAGCTTCACAGTCTTGAGGTAATCCCCCTTGATGATTATGATGTTGTGATAGGACTAGACTTCCTTGATCGCATTAGTGCCATGTTACTTCCCTTCGCCGACTGTATATGTATTCTGGATTCTCAATACATAACAATGCGTGGTACCTCTAAAGAGGGAGTCTGGAAGGGATCACAAGACCCTATCTGCCATCCAAATATGCAGTGGGTTGAAACGAGGAGAACCAACCTTCCTCGCGACCCTGAAGGTAGATGAGGAAGATAACCAAAGAGAGGTGCCCGAAGTGGTTGCGGCAGTACTGGAGGAGTTCAAGAGTGTGATGCCTGCAGAGCTGCCGAAGAAATTGCCTCCTAAGAGAGAAGTAGATCACGAGATCGAGGGATCCCCAGCACCAAGCCACCTGCGATGGTCCCTATCGCATGGCCCTCCGAGCTCGAAGAGCTCAAACAGTTGAAGGATTTGCTGGATGCGGGGTATATCAGACCCTCGAAGTCTCCATTTGGTGCCCCGATACTGTTCCAAAAGAAACACGACGGGTCCCTGAGGATGTGCGTAGACTACAGGGCCTTGAACAAACTAACGGTGAAGAACAAATACCCCATACCATTGATTGCCGACTTGTTTGACCAGCTTGGAAGGAGCACGATGGTTTTCCAAGTTGGACCTAAGGTCGGGGTACTGGCAGGTACGTGTTGCAGAAGGCGACGAACACAAAACAGCTTGTGTGACGCGGTATGCCTTTCGGCTTGACCAATGCCCCAGCAACCTTCTGCACAAGATGAACAAGGTACTTCGAGAGTTTCTCGATAAATTTGTGGTAGTATACCTTGATGATATTGTGATTTATAGTCGTACCTTGGAAGAGCACATCCAACACTTGAGAAAGGTGTTTAGCGTGCTTAAGGAGAACCAACTCTTCGTGAAAAGGGAGAAATGCGCGTTCGCAGAGCAAGAAGTGCCGTTCCTTGGACACATTGTGGGGGAAGGCCAGATTCGGATGGATGTGTCAAAAATCCAAGCTATCGTGGAGTGGAAACCCCCTACTAAGGTGACAGAACTACGGTCATTCCTTGGATTGACGAACTACTACCGAAAGTTCGTGCGAAGCTACTCCAACATCACCACGCCTCTCACGGAGTTGTTAAAGAGAGATGACAAGGAAAGGTATGGGAATGGGATGAGGAGTGCCAAGGAGCTTTTGAAAAACTAAAAGAAGCCATGACCCAAGAACTTATACTTGCCTTGATAGGTTTCTCAAAGATGTTCCATTTATTATCAAGACGCATCGGACTTTGCCATTGGCGGGGTATTAATGCAAGAAGGACATCCAGTGGCATACGAGTCGAGCATTTCGGAAATACTGCTCCATGAGACCACAGGAAGCAAGAAAAAGAAATTGACAGTGGTATGTCCATTGCCTAAGAACATGGAGGCACTATATATTGGGGTCCCATTATAAGTTGTAACTTATCACCCTTAAATGGTTTCCTCTCAGTCTCAAAAGAAACTCTCTCCCAAACAAGCGAGGACTCGACCCCGTCAATGCGTACGACTATGTACCTGAATACAAGCCTGGCGGGCCATGCCTGCTGACGCCCTGAGCCGAAAGACGATGCTTGCGGCCATTAGCCAACTTGAGAGTCTGTTGCCCGACAGGATCAATAGAAGGATTGAAACACGATGCAGCTGCTAGGAACCTGCTCGAATATGCCAAGGAGGGGAAAACTCGAAGGTTTTGGGTTGAGGAGGAGTTGCTCTACACGAGGCCAGGAGTGCCCCGAACAATTGTGAGTGATCGGGATCCCCGATTCACTGGTAAATTCTGGACAGAATTGTTTGAACTACTGGGTTCGGAGCTCAACATGTCAACTAGCTCACATCCTCAAACGGTATGGGCAGACAGAACGGGCGTATGCTGCAGGGTTACCACCTTTTTGTCCCGTCACGACGGTGCTAGGAGTGGGCAAAACTGCTTGATGTTGCCCAATTCTCGTTTAACTTGCAGGTGAACGAGTCTACAGGGAAAAGTCCTTTTGAAGTAGTGATGGGACAACAACCACTCACTCCTAGCACCGTCGTGACGGGACAAAAAGGTGGTAACCCTGCAGCATACGAATTGGCCAAGACATGGCAAGAGGAGGCAGATTTGGCCAGGGCATCCCTACAAAGAGCTGCTAAGAAGATGAAAAAATGGGCTGATGAGAAGAGACGATTCCTTGAGTTTGAGGAAGTCGACCTTGTGTTAGTCAAGATGCACTCCATACTTAGATATCGAAAGGTGCATAAAGGGACTACTCCGAAGGTACGAGGGCCCGTTCAAAGTACTCAGACGAGTAGGGAAGGTGGCATACAAGGTGGAACTCCCGTCGAAATTAAAACTTCATCCGGTGTTCCATGTGAGCTTGTTGAAGCCATACCACGAGGACGAGGAAGACCCCAATCGCGGACTGTCACAACGGGCACCTATGGGAGCAAAGACCTCGTATGACCATGAGGTGGATTGCATACTAAAGGTACGAGAGGTACACAAACGGTATTGCAAACCCAGGATCGAATACAAGGTACGATGGAAAGATTGGTCCAAAAGCAAGGATAGTTGGGAGCCGGCCGAAGCCCTTTGGCAGTTCAAGAAGGAGGTGGACGCATTCAATACCGCCAAAGCCAACGAGGACGTTGCCAGAATAGGTGGGGGAGAATGACACGGTCCGCACATTTGGACCAAGAGGTTTGGCCCAAAATGAAAGCAAGTCCAACTGATTGGCCCAGAAGAAGGAACATTCTAGACTTCTCTAGACTAATGATGTAGATTTGGAATATCTTTGGAATATCCTCTAGAAGGAATATTCTTTGTATAGAACTCTCTAGAATCTTGTAGATTTGGTAGGTTCTAGAATTCTCTCTTACAAGTATAAAAAGGCAAGACTAGATTCAGTATAACTTTCTTATCTGAGCTCTAATTGAGGTGATTCATGATATTTTGGAAAGCTAAGACATAGAGCTATAACTCTCATGTTTTGAGTTTTCCCAAATTCAGTCTGAATCAGGGTAAAAATCAAAGCCAATAGTGAAGCCCAGCGCACATGCACTGGGGTTGTGTAGTGCATGTGCGCTGGCAACTTTTCAACACTGCCTAGCGCGCACATGTGCCCAAAATAGGCAGCGCATGTGCGCCCGAAGCAGCAGAATTGCGTATTTTTGAGTTTTTGGCAGATTTGTTTGCCCGGTTGGACTATTTTTCACCCGATTTCACGTTCTTATCTATAGGCATTAATTGTAACCCTAAGTGCTCATTACAAATACCCCATTTAGGGTGAGAAAAAGGGATCGACACTTTTATTTTCTTTTGGCTAGGGTTTTGGCAGTAGAAATTCCTCTTTATTCTTTCATGGCACTTTGTGTCTAAACTCTTTTCTTGGTAGAGGGAATTGAATGTGCCATGGTCAATTCTACAAAGTTGTGAGACTTCTTGTGCTTGCCCTATTCAATTTTATCTCAAGTATTGATTATTTTTCTGCAATTAAATTTATGTTTGTTCTTTATAGCTTATTATTGCTACAGAATATTAAGTTATTAGAATTAATCTACTGCTAGATTGTTTTAACCGCGTGTGTTTAATTCAATCTATGAAGCAACTGAATTTGATAATTACTAGATTAGTGTTATTGAGTTTAGGGAAATTAATCATCTAATTGGTATAACCGCGTGTGTTCATGTTTAATTAGTCTAATTGTTCTTATTGATTTTAATGCTTCTTTTAATTAATCTTTGGCGTGTGTCTGGGTTATATTAATAGTTAGGATTGATTGGATCGCATGTTGAAAATTAACCAACTTTAGTACGAAATAAGAATCAACTTTGATTTGGTATTCGTTTGGGTTAATTCTTCAATTAGTGCTTGATATAGAATTGAATTATTTTGTGTGTCAAGGATCGATTTCTAGTGAAATTGCCATGTTGGATATGACCAAAACCAAGACTTTTCTTACATCGAATTTTCTTCAATTATTTTATTGTTTTAATTTTAGTTAAAAGCATTCAAAACCCTTTTTTCCATTTAGGACGAAAATAAACTCCGTTCTCTGTGGGACGACCTGTACTCACCGCTACTACATATTGAGAGTTATTAATTTTGGGTGCTTACGACAGCATTACAACTCGACAGCATATTATTTGCACACCAATTGCTAATGGCTGTCAAATTCAACAAGGCATGTTCGTTGCTAAACTCGTCTGAAGCTATCCATGTATTTTGGTGTTCCTTTTTTGTAGGACAATTTTTAGTTTTAGTAGCTATATCCTTAGCAATGACCATTTTGGCAACAATGGTTTGCTTGTCGTTAATTCTAATTAGTGATGAATCCCACTAAATTTACATTGCTAAACCCGTCATTAAATGTGTGTCATTTTATACAGTTAGCTTAGCCAGTTGAGTAACAACTTAATCGTGTTTTATTAAAATATTGAATTAATTTCTTACAGGACAAACCAAACACTGAAAATTTCTTACATGCTTTTGAGGAATATTTAGTTTTTGAGTTTCACGTGTACAATAAGAGCACAGCTTCTCATTCCTATACATCTATAGTTTAAGAGTCGAAATTTTGGAAGCAACCAAAAAGGTGCATATATTGGTTCTCCAAACTAGCCACATCTTCTTTAAGCATGTTAACCCAGAAAAATTTCTGAAACTGTTCTCGTTTTCAAAATTGTTCTTTTTTCATGTCGATTGAAAAAAGGATAACCGGGAGAGAGGAACTCGCATACTGTTAATGTGAGTTCATTGAGCTCGTATTCACTAAATGCGAGCTCAAATGTTAAAAAAAAATAATAATTTCCCAGACTCACATTTGGTGAATGCGAGGTCTGGAAAATTAATTTTTTTTAAAAAAAATTTAAACCCGTATGACCTCGCATTCGGTGAATGTGAGGTCAAACAGATTGACTGAACTCGCATGAGAGATCACCGAATGCGAGGTCAATCGGGTTTAAATCGGTTCCGCGAGGGTCAATCGCAGAACCTTTCTTCTTCTCCCTCGCAGAACCTCCCCTTTCTCCTCCTCCTCCTCCTCCTCCTCCTCCTCCATCCATTTGCAATTTCATTCACAATCAGCACCATCTCCTTTTCCTCCTCCTCTACAACAACTACCACCCACCATCTCTTTTTCCTCCCCCTCTACAACAACCACCACCTCCATTCCACCACCACCACCACCACCATATTCCTCCTCAACAAACACCACCAACATATTTCAGCTAAATTAAATTTTTTTATTTTATCCAATAATTTTAATTAATTTTTTTTTATTTTTTTTAATTAATTAATTTTGTTAATGTAAATATTTTAGAAAAATATTTTGTGATGGTAGCTTATATTTTTGCTATTTTTGTGTTTTAGTGTAATAATATGCTGCTTTGATTATCTTCTTTTCTGTTTTTGTGTTTTAGTGTAACAAACACCACCAGCATTCTTTAGGACGTATTTCAGTGGACCATGCTTTGATCACCATTCTTGTCGAGCGATGGCGACCTAAGACACATTGTTTTCATCTGCCCATTGGAGAGGCCACCATCACATTACAAGATGTAGAGGTATTGTGGGGGTTTACATATTGACGGACCGCCTGTGACGGGTAGAGACACTACTCATTCTGCAGATACTTGGAGCCAGTTATGCATGGAGTTATTGGGTTTCATGCCTACCAGATCAGACATTGACGGTGGTCGTTTGAAAGTTGGATGTTTGTATGCTGCATTAGATCGTCCCCTTCGCGATGATGCGACTGATAACATGTGTCGGCAGATGGCACGTACATATTTACTTGTACTTATTGGAGGCATTTTATTTCCAGATAATTCAGGCAATAAAGTGCCATTACTGTATCTACAGTTGCTTAGGGACTTGGAGACTGTGGGCCGTTATAGTTGGGGATCAGCAGTTTTAGGCACACTGTATCGCAACTTTTGTGGTGCACAGTACTTCATCCGGAGCTAGAAATATCTGCGGACCAGTACTATTAGTAAAGGTATATTTGAATACTTTATATTCATTTATTGTATACTTCCGTCAAAATTGGTAGAATGCATACAAATTAAGAATTACAGTTATGGGCTTGGGAGCGCATGCCGACACTGCGTCCTAATCGGTTAGAGCCCGCACACCAGCATTACAGAGCATATGGATCTCGGTATATATGTTTTGTTAAACTGTTTAATTAAACATGTTTACATTGGATTTGATATTTATTAATTTGAATTGCAGGTGCGATGTTGAATTTGATTTACGCAATGCTCCTCGTCATGTTTTATCTATTTTTCAAGATCAATTACATAATTTACGACCCAATGAGGTACCTCCGTCGATTATATTTCTTTTGCACTTTGTCGTGCTCGTATTTTGTTTATTTACTAACTTTTTGTCTAATTGTTTGGTATTAGTTTATATGGCAGCCATTCTCTGATGAGGTACTTGATATGCTTCCCCATTACTGCATTGCTGGTTGTGACATATGGCGTGCAGTTACTTATTTGATATGTTGGGAGATCGTGGAATGTTACCTATCTCATCGGGTTATGCAACAGTTCGGGTTGCACCAACCCATACCAGATCAAAGATTGATTGGTAATCAAGGTGCACTTCATTTGATAGACCACCGTGGTCAGGCGAACAATGACTTGGAGTTGACCCACCGACCTTATACAGATATTTGGGGGGCAAGAACGGATACAGTTGAGGTTGGTCTCCCATGTGTTGATACTACACATGCATCGGGTGATTATATGCAATGGTACCGACCGAGGACGGTGGTGTACATTTCCAATCCAAGTCAACGCCCAACTTTTCCAGAAGGGTACCACGGCGATGGTGCACGTGCAGATTATTTAGTAAGTAATTATTCATTTTTTGTTATTGTTTTTCTTTTTCAAATGACTTTAGTAAAACTAATTTTAACTTTTATGGTAGATGGATACCATGGCTAGATTGTATAAACTACATGTCGTTAGACAACCTGACTGAGGACGATACTCGGGATACTAGTACTTGGGCACAGATCAGACATTTCGCTTCTGAGTCACCACATGCAGTAGGCGAATCTACTCGTCTTGATCTTCGGCCTTCGATAGTTCCTGCTTACATTCGACATGCACACCAGGCACATGATCCACATAGAGTAGAGCAGGCTCCGCGGCGAGGCGGGCAACACTGAGGTGGTCGTCGCCGTCGTCGAGTTCCATTGCGTCGGCCCCATGTAGATGTTGGATCCCCTCATGTTAATATACCATTCGAGGGTGATACTTCACACATACTTTCGCCAATGCGCACTTCGGTGGGACCATCATCTTTCATACAGTCGTCCACTGGACCAGATCCAGAGCATACTGGTCCAACTATTTCAGATGAAGAACATGAACACAAACAAAACACAGCTTTGCAGGCGCAAATTGCTCATCCTACTCAATAGCAAGACACTCCTCTATTTTATGTTCGTCGATCAGATCGAAAAGGGTGCCTAAACCTAGAGAGTGTGGTACGGGCCGGAGATTTGGAGATCATGAACATTGACATTTGTTATTACTTCTCGCAATCATGTGTGATTGATATCCGTTATTTGTATATCATTGTTCGCCTTTGTCGGGTGTTTTTTTATTATTATTAGGTTTTTATTTATGTTTTTTAGCCCTTGTCGGGCTTTTATGGATGTTTGTTGCCTTTGTTGGGTATGGTTGTTGGCAGGGAGAATGTTCGTAAAATAGGGGAGGTTATGTCAAAATTTTATCAAAAAATATGATAAATTAATAAATTTACTTTCTTACAACATTTCATTCGTGTAATATTTCGTTAATGTTATAGTTTATGGTTTAAAGAGAATGGTTTAGTAATCCTATATATCGTATTAAATAAATGTTCATGATTTAGCATTTAAGTGGTTTTATCTTAGAGCCAAATCCTTTTTTAATTAACAAAAATATCAAACATTTTTCTATTTTTGTAATAGTGCAAAAAAAACGAAAAATTTCCTTCGCAGAATACAAAGTCAAAATGTTTTAAATTTTTTTTTTCCTGACCTCGCATTCAGTGAATGCAAGGTCATAAAACTATTTTGAAAAAAAAAATCTTAGACCTCGCATTCACTAAATGCTAGATCAGAATTATTTTTTTATTTTTTTATTTTTGCCGAATTAAGAATCCATGAACTCGCATTCGGGAGATGCGAGCTCAATGATTTGATATTTAAAAATAAAAGTAGAATAATTTCAATTTTAATTTTAGTTTAAAAGTATAAATTACTATTTGATTAACTTTTGAAATTCATTCACTCGTAACCGGTTGTACAGATTGGGATATATTTATACAATAAAGAAAGGCAACTGTATTTATAATGGTAAAGCAATTAAATATGGGAGAACTATCCTACGTGTAAGAGAGAGATTTTAAGGATGAATACCATATCCAAAATAAGGATAGAGACAAACCAATCTTTTTGAAGCAATTTTAGGTTATCAAAAGTATAAATAGTGTTATTTTGAGAACAATATCTCTATATTTCCCACAATCAGAATGTTTGTTATAGAAAGAAAAAAAGAAAAAGAAGTAACAACAATTCCATCCAGCAACAAACTTAGATTTCCATTTGATATGCCAAATTTTATACCTAAAATTTTGATGTAACGTGTAATGATACAACTCATAAATATAGTAATCTCTATATTATTGCGAATATTACAAGAATAGAGTCATTGTTAATGCTAAATGAGGTTATAATTTTATTACATTTTTATTTTCCAATCATTATATCACTTCAAAATGAAAGCTTCCTTAGTCGGTTCATCCTTGGATACAAAGAAACCAAACTTGAGATCTTTACAACACATTCTTAACCAGTAAATAAAATTTATTCGTGCCTAGCCTTAGTATTTAGGAAGTCGACATCCATCTATAAATCCAGATAACAATCAAATCACAAATCACAGTTATCAGTCATGATAGCTAATTAGCAAAAATAAACATATGAAAGAATATTGAAAATATAATAGTTGGTTATTTAAAGTAAAAGAACTAACATTGTTTAAATAACAAAGAGATCAATCAATCTTGTAGAATTTAAAACAAAGGCCAAACATACGCTAAGAATCAATTTATTTATATAGTTAGAAACTCATAAAGTTGTTCTATGACCTGTGTGAACAAAAAAAAGAAAACATAGAAAAAATCAAAAGAAAATTGAACAACTTTAATGAGTTTTTAACCAAAAAAAACCAAGCAAAGAGAAATAGTACCTGTCCTCTAAATTGAAAAGCAAATAAAAAAGTAAAGCTGCAAATAGTCTTACTTTGTTGTTAGCCAATATCCACATAGCACATGGACATCAAAAAGTAAAATCCTTCATTACATTCTATAAAGGTTTTACCTGAGACAGACAAATGGTAAAATATTATAAGGCATATACAGACATTATCACAAAAAGTAAAGTTCATACAAATAAAAATTGCCTATGCTTACATCTTAATTTAGATGACTCTAAATATGCTCTATACTATAACCAAACACAAGTGAATAGAAATCGAATACATCTAGCAAATATGAATCGAGATGTTTTTTTTTTTTTTTTTGAAATTGAAAAAAGAGATAGAGAAAAGGAAGATGAACTTTTGAATTTGAGAAGAGATGGATGGGTGAATGGATTGAAAGGTGGATTGAGATTCTTTTTTTTTTTTTGAAATTGGAAAAAGAGAAAGGGAAGGAGATGAAAGGAGTTAGTATAGCAACAAACTAATCAGAATCGTAAGGGGAGAGGAGAAAGAGAGAGAGAGTGAAGTGTAAGAAAAATTTGTGAGAGACTTTACAGAACAAGTGTTACTCACCTCCCAATCAAATTGTGCTAGACTGGCAAATAAAAAAGAGGAGTACAGAGAGAATATACTCGTCAACTTTATTATATACATACATACATACTTACGTACGTACGTACATACATACATATATATATATATATTTGATTCAAAAAATTGATGAATTTCAAATCTTTCAATTGAAATACAACAAGAGAAATGGAAATAAATGCTATGCAAATTTGTACTAAAACTTTTAAATATTATTGATAAAGAAACTTCACACTAATCGCGTTAGTTATTTTATTCGTATTTTGCCAGACTAGATCTTATATAAAAAGACAACTTTGTTTTTGGTTTTTTCTTAATATGCAACCCCGCCCAATCAAAATGAGTATTAATTTTACTTAATCCCTTAACGTTTAGGGTTATTATCACTTAATTTCTAACGCTATTCTTTTGACACATAGGTTCATGGACTGAAGTCAAATCAAACGGTGTTTGATTTTTGACTAAATGACTTTTTTACCCTCAAATTATTGGTGTGTAGACAAATTTTTCCATAATACCCAAAATATCTTCTTTTTTTTCATAAATAGAGATTGTTAAATTTTGAGACATAGAGATTAAAGATGAAAAATTGTTGAATCATGTCAACAAAATGAGAGAAAAAGAAAAAATTGAATCATATAAAAATCAGAAGGGAAAAAAATGACAGAATAAAATTTTTTGTAGAAAATAACATTTTATTTAAACAAGTTGTAAGGGTATTTTTGTAAAAAGGAGTAGCAATGCGACTTGGATCTAACAAAAGGATTTAAGGAGTTAAAAAATAAGATTTGTAATTTAATTGATAATAACCCAAAATGTTAAGGGAGTAGAGTGAAATTACTATAGGATAAAAAAGAGAAAATCATACAAATAGTTTCTCACATACTCAGAAAGTACTTTTTATCCCTATACACTTGAAATAATAATTTTTAGTCTTTTACAGAGTGAAAACACACAATTTTGGTATGTGTGGATAGAAAAATGCATGAGCCGTTTATATGTCTAGTTTTTTTATAGAAAAACTGGAAAAACATACCATTCTCCCCTTCCCATCCCTACGACTCCTCCAACTACCTAAAACCACCAACTATGTTATTCCTATCCTATCACCAGTACTATTCTCACTTGCCCAAAAATAAAAAATATATATTCTACTAAAAAATGATTCTCATCTGTCCCAAACCCACCACATCTCCCACATACACCACCTATCATAGTCTGTCCAAAATTCTACGTTTTTTCTGCTATTCACCTCCCCTTATTTCTCCAAAACAATATTAGGACTCATCATGGCAGAAAAGTCATGGAATTCAGTTCACCCTCCAAAAGAGATTTATTTGTATATATTCTAGCTAGGGTTTTAATGGAGTTCCTAAGTGTTGTGTGCATAAGTTAGGGAATTTTCATCATTTTTGGGTTTTTAGTTGGAAATGTAATTTTTGTTTTTAAATGTGTTTTCATAGGTTCGGAATGTTTTGGGGGTCAAACAGAGTAAAACGGAGCAAAAATGGAGCAATATTATACCAGGTTGGGGTATAATGGAGCAACATTAAACGGAGCAACACACCCACGGGCTTCAAAGCCATGTCTAGGCACTGTGTCATAGGTGCAGATGCATGTCTGGAGTTGGCAGAGGTGCTTGGGCTATGCCCAAAAACATGTTTTTGCAAGTTTCGGACTCTCTAGGACTTATTCGGTAATATCCTAAAACTTTATACAACCCTAACAAAATTTATAAAAAAAGGGCTATAGAGTATTTTTAACATAATTTAAAATGTATTAGGTTATTTTTATATCAAAGAAAACCATCAATGCAAGAAGTGCCAAGATCAATAAGAAGACCGAAGAATGAAAGTCGGGACATAGTTTTTATTCTTCTACGCTCTCTCTCTCTCTTTTCTTGTCAAGGTTGTAGAATCTTTTTTATTTTTTATTTTCATTTAGTTGTATATTAATCTAGTTAACTAGGATTCCAATTTGATCTCAACATATAGTTTGAATATCAAATCTTTCTCCCTCTTTTGATTAGGAATGAGTGTTTGTTTATTCAAATTTGATCTTAATGCTTGCAATTGCTTGATCACCGGTTAAATTGATATGAAAACCCTATATTGACTTTGAGAAATGGAATTTAGGGTTAGACAATATTTGAGTAACCTTTATTTCATTTATTTGCTTAGTTGAATAAATTTATTCGCTTATAGGATATATAAATACATATACCTATATACCTTAGGTAACTAAGATTAGGGTTATTCTTAATGCTATAAACCTAATTGCATCTCACATAGACATATAGTGATTTGGTTTGGATTATTGGGATTGCATGATTCCAAAAAAAGCTTGTGGAAGCATGCGAATTCTAGTTTAACAAAACCAAGAGAAAAGAGATGAGATATTTGAATAAAGTATTGAGTGATAATTAGAACATAGGTTTTTATCATTTGAATTCTTTATTCAATTATTTTGTTTGTTTATTTTAATTTTATTACCACCCAAATCTTGATTGTTTGGGAAGAGTTAGATTATGTTAATTTTACTACTTAGTGGAATAAAGTCAAAGTCTTCATGGACACGATCTCTACTTGTCACTTTATTCCTTGTAACGATATGTACGCTTGTACATATACATCGTCCAACAAATTCATCCAAAACCACCCTACAATTTTTGAAGTTTAGAACCACACAAATAATAAAAATACCAAAAAATATATATTTGTATATTTTTTGTATCTCATTGACCAAAAAATATTCTTTTAGATATATGTGCGACCAAAGAAACATTTCTGAATTAGTGAGGGAAATGAAATACTAGACATTTGAGCGGCTCGTGCAATTTCCATACAAAATAGCGACAAACAAGTGTCAGGGTCAAAATAATGTGTTTTTCTTTTGTGAGGAACTAAAAGTTATCATTTCAAATGTGAGGGATTGAAATATATTCTCTAAATATGTAAGGGACTATCTCTATTATTTTCCCAAAAAAATTGGAAAGCAAATTAAATTAGGATTGCAAAATAGCGAGAGGAAAAAGTATTTCCATTTGCTGCCTTCGCATGCACAATCCATAATAGTATTTTTAGTAATCTTTCTGTTTAGACTGAACTCACTATAAAACCAAAGAAGGAGAGGAGTTTGGGGGCTGAGGGTGTAGTGGCAGATTTGTTGGTCATGTACAGTAATTGGTGAGAGAATCGTCCTTCTGGCGAAAAGTATTGTATCCTCTAAATTGCAAAAACCACCCATCAGCGTCCGTTTTCACTACAAAAATTGATTCCTGTTTAAGGTGGAAACCAAATGGCCTATGAAAGCATATACAGACTTTCCTGTATGGAACTATTAAAAGCTAAGAGAAAATATGGGTTGTAATGGATCATATCATGCATTATTGTATTCATATAAAAAATTTAAACTCAAACTCGATCCGTTAAACATTCATGTTATTTCATGTCATGACCCATATTGTTAATGAATTTATATGACACTATATGATTGACATGTTAAGATTTTTATATTAATGTAACTATAATGGTAAGCTTAACCAAAAAAACACGAAAGCCTATCACTAGCTCACTAACCCGGTAAATCCACGACAAACTCGCAACCTGGTAACTGATGTGTGCTACACACTAGTAAGTGTACTAGTCATTGAAATAATAAAATGATAAAGTAGAGTATCGTTCTCACAAAGAAGAGTGAATGAATTATAAATAAATACAACTCAACAATAAAGTGTCTCATATCTTATCAAGCGAGACAAGAGATAGATTAATTAAATAACAAAAGCATTCAAAAAAGATAAGAGATAGGAACTAAGGATGTTCGGGATTGATTTCACCTAACAAACATATTCATAAAACTAAAATCAAATCAATCAAAATGTACATAATAAGCTAAGTTTTCAAAGTTGTATTAGAGTTTCTCATGGTAATAACTATTCCAAGTAGATTATTTTGATTCAATCTTTTAGAGCTAATCTAGGCGAGCAGAATTAGAACATCAGGATCTTTGAAACCCAAGGCTATTAGTACTCTTTTAAGCCACTAAAGTCGGATGATACAATTAACTTGCAAACTTCCGTTATGAGCATGAATAAATTGTGGCATACATTATTTTTTACTAATATTCAAATATCAATTTCTAGACATGATTGAATAACAAGTCATATAAAGTGAAAGCATTAAGGACAATAGCAACTCTTATGAACAAACAACATAACAAGATCGAATATTTATTCAAATAACACTGAGTTATGAAGTTGGGCAATATCAACCCATAACACAAAACTATGACATGAAAGCAAATATAAGAGAGCTACTCTATCCTATTCCTATAATATATTAATCTAATCTACCACCTATTAAAATAGGTCCTTAAGGGTTCTGTTTATAGTTATAATGTGTCTTCGGGGTGAAGGTATATGATAACTCTAAGAAACTAGGGTTATTTTGCTTGTTTAACTATAGCATTTTGGGAGTATTATCCCAATTTTATTGCTTAATTATGTATTTTTATCTAATTGTCTTACATGTAGTGTTTTCATGTGCATCTTGTAATTATTAAAGCATTACTATTAATTTATATTATTTTGGTATAATTAGGTAACTTCATGTATTTTGTGGTTGCTATATAGGGATTAATTAAAAGGACTGAAACTAGAAGAATGGAGAAGGTCATGGACCAAAGTGCAAAAAGGAAGAACTCAAGATTTATATAGGAAGATGGTCCAAACCATGGTTTCAAAAATTTACAAAGGAAATGAAACCGCGGTATCAAAAAAGAATTTTGAAGGCAATTTGATAGGTCCAAACTTGATAAGTTCATAATTGTACTATATTTTATGTGTCAATTACCACATTTTTATATTTTATAAGTAAGATTTGAGTTATTATTGAGTTTAATTTGGTTATTCTTAGTTTTCATAGGGTTAAAGTGAAAAAGAGCAGAAAAAGATGGAAAGATGAAAGAAATGCCAAGGGCGGAACATGCACAAGTATGACGTTATTCTGGATACTGTTTTGTATTTTAAGCGTAACGTTCAATTCCGAGCTCCAATTAATGTGATTCAACTTTTGTGTTTAACACTTTTTCAAATTCCAAGTGCATCAGGGTCAAAATCGAAGTCGAATGTGAAGTGCAGTATGAAGGCCAGCGCATATTTGCCCAAATCAGGCAGAGCATGTGTGCCGAGTCTAGAAGGGAAACTTTCAGTGCTACCTAGGGCGCACATGCATGCATTCAGGAAACACATGTGCACCCAACTGCCAACAGCAGGGTTACGTGATTTTTGGATTTTTGGTAGATTTTTCAGCCGGTTGGACTCTTTTTCACATGATTTCAAGTTTTTATCCTTAGACAATTATTGTAACCCTACTACTCATTATGAATACCCCAAGTAGGGTGATTATAAGGGAGTCGACATTTTTTTTTTTTTCATTTTAGGTAGGGTTTTCAGTAAAGACAAATTCTTTGTTATTCTTTTATGGCACTTAGTGCCTATACCCTTTTTCTTGGTCGAGGGATTTGAAACCATGGTCAATTCTACTATTTTGTGAGACTCTTGGTCCTTGAATATATTCAATTTTATATCAAGTATTGTGGCGCCGTTGCCGGGGAGCGGTTTGATTTATTTTTGTGCTTGAATTTTTTTTTTTAATTTAGTAGTGTAGACTTATTACTTGATCTCTATCATGGTTACCAATTCGGATGAGGTTTATTGTTTCGATTTCGCTATCGAGCAATTACCACCACAACCTTGGTATGACCCCTACACGTATACAAGTACAATCAAGGATGGATAGATTATCCTGAGTTGGGTTATCCATCACAAGATCTTCCGTCTATACATCCAGTTTTGCCACAACAACCTTACACCCAAACTGGTAAGTCTTCGGAAGAATTAATTTTTTCTCTTGCTACAAATACTTTGCAATTTCAACAGGAAACAAGAGCCAGTCTACAAAGTTTGTAGCATCAACTAAGTCAACTGAATTCTTCGATAAGTAGACTAGAATCTCAAGTGACTGAGGGTAGAGAAGATGAAGAAAATGAGCAAGAACTAGAGATGGGATTCATAGATGTGAAGCCTATTGAGGATAACTCTAGTTCATTGCCTCTGATTTCAGTGCCTCAAGATCTTCTAGAGCACGAGTCAATCAAGGTTTAGGCTTAACTATGGATGAAACACAAGAGATTCTAACCACTGTGAAGGATCACCACTTTGCTATTGATAGGGATTGTATTGTGGTGCCATTATACCCCACATTCTCTTATGGATCGATCATGTCATTTATATCTTAAAAGTTGAAGACTATGAAGTAGCTTGTAAAGATTTAAATATCTTTGAGTCTCCCAAGGACCATAAGGAAGGGATTAAGTTGGATTACATAGACGACAATGGGGTCAGAGTTGAGTTCAAAACTAATGGAGTCAAGAAGGATATTGAGGATAAGTATATGGCGAGCAATTACAAGGAAAGCACCTATGCACGATTGCTAAGAATTATTGAGCTCTCTTTCCTCTGGTATAGGGATGGTTATTCTGACCATCTTGTTCAAAGTCGAGCCAACGACAGTAAACAAAGGCGCTGCATGGGAGGCAACCCATGTTCATTTACATTTGATTTCGTTTAATTCTTTTTGAAGTTTTACTTTTTTTTAATTTTATTTTTAGGGTTAGCTTAGTTTTATTCTGTTGTTAGTCCAGGAAATTGACTTAATTGACAAGTTAAGCTGATAAAATGGTCCTTTAGAAAGGGAACGAGGAGAGGACCCATCGACATTTCTGCCTTTTCCTCATTTTTCGTGTCAGGATTTGGAGCCAAATGCTCCATGAGCTTTTATATGTTTAATGTCCTATGTTTAGGGCCATTTTGTTGATCTTTTAATTTTGCAAGTTGATTTCTTGAACAGTTTAGTTGCTTTCACTAGTTAGATTTTTTTGGTTTCATTGTTGTTATGGTGTCTTCGTTTACTTCTGTTGTGTATTCCCTAAAGGGAATAAGTTTTTTCTTGATTATTGTAGGATTATTTTCTACAATTTTCTTGTTTTTCTAATTGTCTGAAGGGAATTCTTTGTTTTGTTCTAGTTTGTTTAGTGTCTACTCCGGCTTTCATTAGCGACAAGGGGATATTTATAGCGGATACTGCTCCAAACACGAAAAAATCCAGAGAAGCTTATCTTTTTCCCATTTTATGTTTTTACTTTTGCATTGAGGACAATGCATATTTTTAAGTGTGGGATGGGGGAGTTATTTGGATTTTTAAGTTGTTTGGTGTATTTTGCCCAATTTTGCTACAATATATTTTGACTCATGAGTTTCTTTGATCTGACAGATTGTCGAAATTTTTGAAAAATTTTTGTGGATTACATGACAATTTTTAAAAATTTTCAAAAGTTTTTCACTTAACATATTTCTCCATTTTTTTGCAAAATAATCTTTAATTGAACTATGCATGAATGAGTAGTCTGTGTTAATATTTTCCATCCACTATTTGCAAGACTTTTGAGCACTAAGCTATGCATTAATTGTTGATTTGGGATATCTAGAGAATGTTATGTAGACTCAATTATGTTGCATCCCAAAACCTCACTTTGTTACATTTTCGAAGCTAATTCTTAGACAACCCGATTTAGTTTTGAAATGAGGGTAGTGCCTTTTTTCGTTTGTTGAGCCATTCTAGCCAAACATTTTAACAATTTATTTCTAAATACCTTATTTGAGCCTTATTCTTGTAAAAGGAAATATCATTCACCTTCTTTCACTTAAAGTCAATTTACCTACCCTTATTGAGTTTAATGTTCTTTTCATTGTTTTATCCAAAGTGCACATTCCCTTTAAGAGTTTTTTGGTGCACATTATATGTTAAGGGGATATAAGGGTGGAAGTTTGTGAGAAGTGAGTGATGTACATTTTTGTTGCGAAATGGGGTATTGGAAAAAATTGTTGAAAAAAAATGAATATGGAAGTGTCTGTAGTTGCAGGTAGTGCCCATCACTGGTACCTGTGTGTTCTTGATGTTTACAGGTAGTGCCTATTATTGGTACCTGTATTTGCACGTAGTGCCCATCACTGGTACCTGCGTGTTTATATGTTACGGGTAGTACCTACCACTGGTACCCATACTTGAAGCGGACATAAAAAAATAAAATGATGATGTGATTTATATATGTCCGAGGGAGGTTGGCATGTTTGGGTTTGAATTCTTCATGGGTGTTTGTTATTCAAGTGTGGGGTTGCAGATGTATAATATTTTGCAAGGGAAGAGAAGTTTTATTTTAATGTGTGGCCACCATTACTATAAAACTCTTGTTCTTATTTGCTATATCCTTTCCCTTCTTTGAACAAGAGTTGCTAACAAATATCCTAACCTATAGTTCGAGCTAAAATTCCTACCGAATTTAGATTGAATCGGTTGTCTAGATTAGTAGAGGGGTGTAAGAAGAGTGAGCTATGGGGTGTTTAGAAAAAATTTTGAGGGTCTTCATGATTTAATCTAAATATTTTCAAATCTAAATTTTTGAATGGCTATACACACATACACATGAATTTCATGTATTGATTTTTATTAGCATTTGAACTCTTGGGTCTACTCTGATTGGTGGGTTTATTATTGATTATTTATGTGGATATATGAAGGAATATGTTGAGTGAAATGTGCTAAGCTTAAATGTTTTAATTTTATATTTGATCGAGGACGATCAAAGGCTAAGTGTGGGGTAATCCAAAATTTTGGGATGAAAAAATAATGCCGAGTTGTAATGCTATCGTAGGCACACAAAATTAACAACTCTCAATAAAAATGTAGTAGGAGTGAGTACAGGTCATCCCACAGAGAACGGAGTTTATTCTTGTGCTAACAATGGAAATGGGGGTTTTTGAATGCTTTTGAACTCAAAATTTAAACAATAAAATCCTAAAGAGAATTCAATTAAGAAAGATCTTGGTCTTGGTCATATCCACCATGGCAATTTCACTAGTCGATCCTTGACACACAAGATAATTCAATTTTATATCAAGCACTAATTGAAGAATTAACCCGAACGAATACCAATTGAAAGTTGATTCTTATTTCTTTCTAAAGTTGGTTAATTTTCATCACGCGATCCAATTAACGCTAACTATTAAATTAACCCAGACACGCGCCAAAGGTTAATTTATTAGAAGCTTTAAAATCAACAAGAACAATTAGGCTAATTAAACATAAACACATGCGGTTATGCCAATTAGATGATTAATTTCCCTCAATTCAATAACACTAATTGAGTAATTATCAAACTTAGTTGCTTCACAGATTGAATTAAGCACACGCGTTAAAACAATCTAGCAGTAGATTAATTCTAATAACCTAATATTCTGCAGCAATAACAAGTTAAAAAGAACAATCATAAAATTAATTGCAGAAAACTAATCAATAGTTGACATAAAATTGAATAATTCAACCACAAGAAGTCTCATAACTTTGTAGAATTGACCATGACTTCAATTCATCGACCAAAAAAGGGTTTAGGCACAAAGTGCCATAAAAGAATGAAGAAGAATTTTCTACTGAAAACCCTAGCTAGACCTCAAAATAAAAGTGTCGATCCTCCCTTTCTCTCATCCTAAATGGGGTATTTATAATGAGTACTTAGGGTTACAATTAATGCCTACGGATAAGAACGTGAAATCGGGTGAAAAATAGTCCAACCGGGTGAAGAAATCTGTCAAAAACTCAAAAATACGCAATTTTGCTGTTTTGGGCACACATGCGCTGTCTATTTTGGGCACACGTGCGCCCTAGGCAGTGCTGAAAAATTCCCAGCGCACATGCACTGCTCAAACCCAGTGCATGTGCGCTGGGTTTCACTTTCGGATTCGATTTTGACCCTGATGCAGTCGATCGAATTTGGCAAAACACAAATCATGAAAGTTGTAGCTCTATGTCTTATCTTTCCAAAACATCTTGAATCATCTCAATTAGATCTTATATATGAATGTCATGATGAATATACCAAACTGTGTCAGAATCGCTCCTCACCGGTACACATTTTCCAACTTTACAATTTTGAACAAGATGCGTATAGAATCATGGTAAACTCAAAAAACAAAAGTTGTAGAAATATTCAATATCTTTCCAAATCATCCAAAATCATCTCAATCGGGGCTTGGACTCGAATGTTATGTTTGAAATATGAAACAGCATCCAAAATGGCTTCATACTCATGCATGTTCCGTCCTTAGTATTTTCTTTCATCTTTTCTATATTTTTCAGCTCTTTTTCACTTTAACCCTTCAAAAACTAAGAATAACCAAATTAAGCTCAATAATAACTCAAATCTTGCTTACAACACATAAAAAATTGGTAAATGACACATTATATAGCACAATTATGAACTTATCGCATCATATTGATTATTTTCCTGTGATTAATTTTTTGATTGTTCTTTTTAACTTATTATTGTTACAGAATAATTAAGTTATTGGAATTAATCTATATCTAGATTGTTTTAACCGGGTGCGCATAATTCAATTTGTGAAGCAACTAAGTTTGATAATTGCTCGATTACTGTTATTGAATTTAGGTAAAATAATCAACTAATTGGCATAACTACGTGTGTTTATGTTTAATTAGCTTAATTGCTTTTGTTGAATTTAATGCTTCTATTAATTAATCTTTGCCGCATGTCTGAATTAAATTAATAATTAGAGTTAATTGGATTGCATGTTGAAAATTAGCCAAATTTAGAAAAAAATAAGAATCAATTTTGAATTGAAATTCGCGTTAATTCTTTAATTAGTGCATGGTATAGAAATTGAATTATCTTTGGTGTCAATGATTGACTGGTAAAGTTTCCATGATGGATATAATCAAAACCAAAATTCTTCTTAAATTGAATTCCCTCCAATTTATATTGATTCTTTATTGTTTTAATTTTCAATTTAAAGGCATTCAAAAACCCCCATTTCTTTTGAGCACAAGAATAAACTCCATTTTTTGTGGGACAAACTGTACTCACCAGTACTATATTATTATTGAGAATTGTTAATTTTGGGTGTCTACGGCAGTATTTGACCAAAATTTTGGCGCCATTGCCAGGGAACGGTTTGATTTCTTTTTCGCTTTAAAGTTTTGTATTTAACTTTTTATACTTATTATTTTATCTCTTTTTGATCTCCATCCTGGTTACCAATTCGTTGAGGTTTACTGTTTCGATATCATTATCGAACAATTACCATCACAACCTTGGTATGACTCATACACATATAAGTAAAATCAAGAATGGATACATTATCCTGAGTTGGGTTATCCATCACAAGATCTCCCATGTATATATCCAATTTTGTCAAAACAACCTTATACCCAAATTGGTAAGTCTTTGGAAGAATTAATTCATTCTTTACCTGCTATACTTTGCAATTTCAATACAAAGGAAACAATAGCCAGTTTACAAAGTTTGGAGCATCAACTAAGTCAACTGAATTCTTCCATAAGTAGACTAGAATCTCAAGTAATTGAGGGGTGGAGAAGATGAAGAAAAATAGCAAGACTAGAGATGGGATTAGTAGACGACAAGCCTATTGAGGGTGACACTAGTTCATCGCCTCTGATGTCAATGCCTGAAGACTTTCTAGAGCAAGAACCAATCAAGGTTTTAGACTTAGCTATGGAGGAAGCACAAGTGATTTCAACTAGATGTGAAAGAACACCACTTGACTGTTAATAGGGATTGTATTGTGGTGCCATTATACCCCACATTCTTTTATGGATTGGCCTTTTGGGTTCAAGATCAAGAAGTGGCTCTTAAAGAGTTCGGTATCCTCGAGTCTCTTAAGGGTCGTGAGGAAGGGGTTAAGTTGATATCATAAACGATAATGGGGTCCAGGTTAACTGTACTAGTGGAGATAGGCAGTTCAGAGTTGAGTTTCTCACTGATGAAGTCAAGACCATAGAAGGTTGAGGATAAGTATATGGTGAGCAATTACAAGGAGAGAGCCTATGCACAATCGCTAAAAATTATTGAGCTGTCTTTCCTCTGATATAGAAATGGTTATTCCAACCATCTTGTTCATAGTCAAGCTATTAACTATAAAGGAGTACTGCATGGGAGGCAACCCGTGTCCATTTAAATTTTATTCCGTTTATTTATTTATGAAGTTTTACTTGTTTATTTTATTTTTAGGGTTAGAGTAGTTTTATTTTGCTGTTAGTGCTGAAAATCAACTCAATTGATAAGTTAAACTAATGAAATGATCTTTTGAAAGGAAGCGAGGAAAGGATCCGTCGACGTTTCCACTTTTTCCTCCTTTGCTACAGGATTTGGGCCTGAATGATCCTTGAGCTTTTCATGCCCTATATTTTGGGCCATTTTCTTTACCTTTTAATTTGGCAGTTGATTTCTTGGAAAATTTTAGTTGCTATTTTATTAAACATTTTAGTTAGTTAATTTCCTTTTAGCCTAGGTTTTAATTTTCATCATGGTGTTTTTGTTTGTTTTTGTTGTGTATTCCTTTAAGGGAGTAAGTTTTTTCTTGATTATTGTAGGATCCTTTTCTACAATATTCATCTTTTTCTTATTATCTCAACGAAATTATTAGTTTTGTTCTATTTTGTTTAGTGTTACTCCAGTTTTCATTCTCGACAATGGGATATTTATAGCAAATACTGCTCCAAACACGAATTAAATCCAGAGAAACTTTTCTTTTTTCCTGTTTTATGCTTTTATTTTTGTATTGAGGACAATGCTTCTTTCTAAGTGTGGGGTGGGAGAGTTATTTAGATTTTTATGTTGTCTGGTATATTTTTTTTTGTTTTTTCTGCAATATTTTGAGTTTTCCTTTGTTCTGAGAGTTTGTCAAAAATTTTGAAAATTTTTGTGGATTATTTGACCAGTTTTTTAAATTTTTCAAAAGTTTTTGCTTAACGTATTTTCCCTATTTTTATGCATAATAAATCTTTAATTGAACCATGCATGAATGAGTAGTCGGTGTTAATATTTCCCATTCATGATTTTCAAGACTTTTGAGCACAAAGCCATACATTAATTGTTGATTTGGGATATTTCGAGAAATTTGTGTAGACTGAATTATGTTGCATTCCAAAAACATCCTTTATTATATTTTTGAAACTAATTCTTAGACGGCCCAATTTAGTTTAAAAATGAGGGTAGTGCCTTTTTCGTTTATTGAGCCTTGCTAGCCAACCATTTTAACAATTTATTTCTAAGTACCATGTTTGAGTCTTTTTCTTGTGAAGAGAAAAATCATTCACCTTCTTTTATTTGAACCCAGTTACCCACCCTTATTGAGTTTAATATTTCTTTTAATTGTTTTATCCTAAAATTTCCCTTTAAGAGCTTTATGGTGCACATTATTGTTTAGGGGATATAAAGGTGGAAGTTTGTGAGAAGTGGGTAGTACATTTATAGAGAAAAATGGGGTATTGGAAAAAATTGTTGAATAATGGAAAATTATAATCTGGTAATAGAAGATTTTGATATATACAAGTAGTGCTTGTATTTGCAGGTAGTGCCCATCTCTAATACTTGTGTGTTTATATGTTGCGGGTAGTGCCTACCACTAGTACCCGTTCTGTGAGCAGACATAAAAAATGAGATAATGATGTGATATATATATAAGTCTGAGGGAGGTTGGCATGTTTTGGATATACTTATTGGTGGTGCAGAATTTTTCATGGGTGTTTGTCACTCAAGTGTGGGGATGTGGATATATGAGATTTTGCAAGTGAAGAACAGTTTTGTTTTAATGTGTGGCCACCATTACTATAAAGCTCTTGTTCTTATTTGTTATATCTTCTCCCTTCTTTGGCTAACTAATATCCTAACCTATAGTTCGAGCTAAAAGTCCTACCTAATTTACATAGAATCGGTTGTCTAGATTAGTGGAGGGGTCTAAGAAGAGTGAGTTATGGGGTGTTTAGAAAAAATTTTGAGGGTCTTAATGATTTAATCTAAATATTTTCAATTCGTAATTTTTTGAATGGCTATATACACATACACACGAATTTCATGTTTTGGTTTTTATTAGCATTAGAGCCCTTTGGGTTCTTATACTACACAGATTGGTGGATTGATTACTGATTATTTATGTAGATATTTGAGAAAATATGTTGAGTGGAATTTTTCTAGGCTAAAATGTTTTAATTTTATGTTTGCTCGAGGATGATCAAAGGCTAAGTGTGGGGTAATTTGATAAGTTCATAAGTGTGCTATTTTTTATGTGTCAATTACCACATTTTTATGTGTTGTAAGCAAGATTTGAGTTATTATTGAGGTTAATTTGGTTATTCTTAGTTTTTTTAGGGTTAAAGTGAAAAAAAGCTGAAAAAGATGGAAAAGATGAAAGGAAATGTTAAGGGCAGAACATGCACAAGTATGATGCTAATTTGGATACTGTTTCATATTTTAGTGTAACATTCAAGTATGCTCTCCAATTGATGTGATTCAAGATGCGTTGGAAAGTTCAGATAGAGAGCTACTTGTCACAATTTTTGTGTTTTACGCTTTACCAAATTCCAAGTGCATCAGGGTAAAAATCGAAGCAGAAGGTGAGGTGCAGTATGAAGGCCAGTGCCTATGCGCCCAAATTAGGTAGAGCATGCCGAATCCAGAAGGGAAAAATTTCAACACTGCCTAGGGTGCACATGCACGCATTCAGGCAGAGCATGTGTGCCCGAAATAGCAGGGTTACACGATTTTTGGATTTTTGGCAGATTTCTTCGACCAGCTGGACTCCTTTTCATACGATTTCACGTTCTTATCCTTAGACAATTATTGTAACCCTAGTACTCGTTATAAATACCCCAAGTAGGGTGATTAGAAGGGATTTGACATATTTATTTTTCTCATTTTAGATAGGGTTTTCAGCAGAGAGAAATTCTTTGTTATTCTTTTATGGCACTTAGTGCCTAAACCCTTTTTCTTGATCGAGGAATTTGAAGCCGTGGTCAATTCTACTATGTTGTGAGACTCTTTGTTCTTGAATTCATTCAATTGATTATTCAGTTATATCAAGCATTGATTATTTTTCTGCGATTAATTTTATGATTGTTTTTTTTAACTTATTATTGCTACAGAATAATTAAGTTATTGGAATTAATCTATAGCTAGATTTTTTTAACCGTGTGTGCTTAATTTAATCTGTGAAGCAACTAAGTTTGATAATTGCTCGATTAGTGTTATTGAATTTAGGAAACATAATCAACTAATTGGCATAACATAACTTGTGTTTATGTTTAATTAGCCTAATTATTCTTGTTGATTTTAATGCTTCTATTAATTAATCTTTGGCGCATGTCTGGATTAAATTAATAGTCAGGGTTAATTGGATCGCATGTTAAAAATTAGCCAACTTTAGAAAGAAATAAGAATCAACTTTGAATTGAAATTCTGGTTAATTCTTCAATCAGTGCTTGGTATCGAAATTGAATTATCTTTGGTGTCAATGATCGACTAGTAAAATTTCTATGGTAGATATGACCAAAACCAAGATTCTTCTTAAATTGAATATCCCTCCAATTTACTTTATTGTTTTAATTTTAGTTTAAAAGCATTCGAAAACCCCCATTCCTTTTGAGCACAAGAATAAATTCTATTCTCTGTGGATGACCTGTACTCAACACTACTACATTATTATTGAGAATTGTTCATTTTGGGTGCCTACGACAGTATTTCACCAAAACTAAACTTTCTAACCAAGAGCAAAATTTTGAAACCGCAGTCTGATTCCCAGTATGTAATTTTAATGGGTGAAAATATAATTTTTTTAGTGGAAGTTTCCTTTTAATGACTCTTGTATAGTATACACAAAATGCATAGTTAGTAGCATAGTTAGTAGATTAGTTTGGAGCTCTTTTGTTCTTTCTTTACAAGTTTTCTTAGTTTAAACTTTGTAGAATCTTAATTTAGATTAATGCATGTTAAAGTTTAAACTTTCTTGCCTTAAATTAGTGGGATAGTCTTTAGCTTCTAGTACATATTAAAATCATTAGTTTTTAATTTTCTTTTCTTACTTGACTCCAAGTAGATTGATATCTTATTTTAACTAGTATTTTCTTTAGTTTTAGTTAATTTAAGTTTTCTTAACTGACATTTTATGTGTCCTTGGCTGATTAGTTAAAACTTTACGCCTTCTTCCTCTTTTTGCTAGCACTCTTTTAAACTACATAACCTCTTTTTGTTGAGTAGTCGACTGCTTCAATATCCTCCTTACCATTTTGCCAATTATTCTTAACTTCTCTAGGGAGAAACGAGCTGATTCTCTTGGAGATTCTAAATTCGAAAAGCTAGGAGTTAAATTAACTAGTTGTCTGAAACGTTCTGCTGCTAGCTCCTCTCTTGCCTTTGAATTTAATAATTTCCACTTTTCTATTATTTTGTTAATTAGTACCTTGTTGTATAGGTGCAAAGAAGATTCCTTAACCAACGTATTGTCTGGCTTGTTCTTATTAGAATTTGTAGAAGAAAAACCCATGCCTAAAACAACTTGAGTAGACTGAGAGGGAGGGAATACTTGACCAGGCTACTGAGCATCTTGATTTTGCAAGGGTGAGGTAGCCAAATTTTGGAGGTAGAAAAGATTTTTCAATTGTTGAGTCCTATCTTCATTATCTGATTCATGTGCAAGATTATTGCTTGATGGAGGTGACTGCAAAAATTGCTTTACTAGTGCCAAATCCTTGCATGATTTTGCATGGGAAATCCGAGAGTTTAGGGGAGATTTATGCAAAAGAGATGCCTCCTCATCTTGTGGAGATTCAACCAAGAAATTTGGTTATCCTTGCTTTGAGGGATAAGAAGATCCATCTCCAACTCCTCAAAAACCAAATCCTTCTCTTCATCAAAATCTTCACTTTCCAAGACTTGGTCCTTATCCACCTCTATAATTGGGACCATTTTGAAATTCAATTTTTTTTTAGCTTGCGAGGTACCCGATTTTTCTTGCGACGCAACTAGGTTGCTAGCAATTGGAGGATGAGATGATTGTGGGTCCTTTGGCTGGGAGACCTTTTGGCTTCTGAACTTGAACCCGTAAACCATTTGCTTATCTTTGGGTGGTGGTGTCACTCCTTGTGGCCAAGAAGGCTCCTCTACTAGCACTGACTTTTCCTTGTGTCGGCTTGATGGCTCTTGCACCACTATCACCTTTTCTTTGGCTGATTCATCTACAGGACAACTTGCAAGAACATGATCATTGACATTTTGTGTAGAATTGTGGAAGACTTTATAAGTGATGTTTTACCAATAATTAACATCCCCAAGTTCCACCCTCACCCCATTTGGCAATATTGATTGAAGATCAACTTCAACACATGCCTTTGCAACACCAGGTCTAGACAACGAAATGGCAGCCGCATCCAACTTTACCAATTGCTTGGGAAATTGAAAGCAAAATAGGCTTCTTGTAAAGAATAAATGCAGCCCCTCCATAGAAATCTAGACTGGAACTATGGAGGGATCCACCTTTCGGCAAAAAGCCTGAGTCCACTTGAAAACCTTCATAGAAATAACACAATATGAACCGCATACCTTTCAACCAACATCTGATCAAAAAGTCATCTTCAAGATTAAACTGAATACGATCATTCTTGTGGTCCAACAATCCTAAAGATGCTGCACCATTCAACGCATAGTATAGAAGTTTTTCTGAAAGAATTCCATACTAGTTCTTCTGCATTCAAACTTCCCAACCAACAAAAACTTAAATGGCTCTGACAACTCAGTAATTTCCTACTTCATGAACTGAATAGTTGGTTCACCTTTATACGTGTGAAGTTTCTTGAGGAGAGCATCTACAACAAAATTTATCCCTTCCAAGATATATGCAAAGGATTGAGCTTTTGCCCTTTCAGCTAGAGACTGAAGGACAGCCATAGCTATCATAGGTAGCCGAGAAGAGGGAGCAGTGTTCAGAAGAGAGAAATTAGTTATAAAAAATTGTATTTATGTATTAAGAACTTTTACAACATTGTCAAAAATCAAACTTCAGCAAATTGCACAAAAGAAATGTTGACAAGCTCGTAATGTCGTATATTTTATGTATCGTTTACCTTATTTTTTGTGATGTATAAGTAAAAATTGAGTAATTATAAGCTAAAATGTTTTATTTTGAGTTTTGTAGGGTTTGAGTGAAGAAAGAGTTGAAATTGATCACAAAAGTGGATGAGAATTGCAAAATTAGAATTTACGTGCATTGGCGATGAGCGATTCTGACATAGTTTGGTAGATTGTGCATACCTTTCTTGTCTGAACTCTAATTGAAGTGATTCAAGATGTGTTGGAAAACTTAGACATAGCGATACAATTGCATGTTTGAGTTTTTCCAAATTCAGCTTGTATCATGGTCAAAATTGAGGACAAATTTGAAGTTGTTCTTGTCTCTGGTGCCAAGGCGCGACAGAACTGCAGTACCTAGGCACAAGCTCCAAAAACTCAATATTAGGTTCTACCAAGAGTGTCCAAGCGCTGCAATTGTGCAGTGCATAGGCGTTGATTAACAGATAAGTCACACAAAGTTGCTTATTTTGCAAGAAAAATCCTCATGTGGGCCCATTTCTGTGCGTAGGAAATCGTGTACTTATCATCCCGGAGCCGAAAACCCTGATGTATCCCCTATAAATACCGCATTATGAGGGGATTTGAATAGAAGATAGCAGCTATTAGTTAAATTAGACATTAGAATTGAAATTTATTAGATTAGACTAGGGTTTTCTTTATTTTTAGAAGGATTGAAGAGGAGGTTCAAGATTGACAACCTTGGACCAAGAACTTGCGATTCTTCATTAGAAAAGCATTCTTAAACCTCCTTCAAGTTTTCTTATATTATTTTGTTCTTTTTTATGGTACTTTTATCATTTAATGCTTTCTAGGGTTACACACGTTTGCTTGCTTTCAAATTTAATGCTTTCTTTACTTGCTTTCATAGATTAATGGTTAGACTAGCATATTGCTTTTGCAGATTAATTATAATTTTAGTTCTTAGATTAATTTAGTCAAATCTTTTCCATAATGATTTCTTCAAATAGCGTTTAAGTCAAATTACCGGTAATTGCTAAACCAATATTGGTTCCTTGTAGATTCGACCCCTACTTCCACTATATACTATTGATCCCGTACACTTGCGGTGCATTATCTTGTTAACAGTTGGACTAGGATATTATAACTTTTATAATTAGATATTTTATGTATCAAGTTTTTGGCACCGTTGCCGGGTATTGGGTCTTTGATAATATCGGTATAATTTGACAAGAATACTACTTTGAAGTGTAAATTAGTTTCATTGGTTTTAGTTTTATTGTGTGTTTTCAATATTTAAAAACAAAAAAACCAAAAAGATTTTCCTTGTGGTTTGTGTCACTTTTATGAAAAAAATCCAAAAAGATTTTCACTTTTAGTGGATAGTTTTGGCAAGATACTAGTCTAAATTCTCCCATTTTTCTTGTTTGTGTGGTTTTGTGTTAGCACTTGCTTTTGTATTTTGTTTTTGTGTCGGTCTTATAAGAACATGCAAGGAATGAATTGGAATAACTCATGCCAAGGATATTATGATCCTTATGACTATGGAGGCATGACCTTACAATAAACATGTTTTTTATGATTATCCTCCCTACTATTATGATTATCAAACGGGATGGTCAAACTAACCAAATTCTTTCTCAAGTTACCAAGATTTTCCCTATTCTTTCGCTACACCCACAGAGCCTTTATATGAATCAATGGAGCCCCAATTCTTTCACCCATCAATCCAAGAGTATCATGAGGCAAGATCAATGGACTTGTGGATCGGTATTCATGAATTTTGAGAAAAAATTGCTAAAATACGAGAAGAGCAAGCTCAACGTCAAGAAAAGATATTTAGATTCCGTGAAGAGCAAGCCGCATCCAACAATCGGTTACAAGACCAACTTTTCAAGATTCTAGGAGTGGAAAATGGTGAAGAACATTGGACTCCAACCTCCCTACCAATGGGTGAAAAACCGGTTAAAGAAGAACAAATTGAAAATGTCTTGCAAGAAACCAGTTCCCAAGAGTCTCATGAAGTTGAAGTTACAACAACTGAGACACTCAATGCTTATGTCAAGTAGGAATCACCAACTTTCCCGTTATATGAGTGTGAGTTTGTCCCAGTTACACCAAATAACGTTCCATTTAGGGTGTTCGTGGTAAGAGATCCGATTTTAGAAGGAGTGAAAGAAAAAGGATACATTCTTTAAGAGGTCGGGAAGACACAATCTACTTATGAAGAAACTCAGTTCCTTGGGAACTTTGGATGCACTAAGCAGTGGAGCACATTTACTAAGGATTACAACATTCTCGGCGAGGCTCCTTGGCTTTACTAGGAGAGTATTTCTTTTATTTCTGTTTTGTTTATTACGCTTTAATTTATTATGTGCTTTAGTTTAAGAACCCGGTGGGGTAATAAAGGTTTTAAGCCTCGTAATTAGTTAAGTTTATGTGTTTTAGATTGTGAATTACTTTTAGTTATACTTGCATAGCTGATGATAATGATGGTAGATTAATCAAGTGTATTTATAAGCAATTCACAAGTTTCAACTTGCCTTGTAGATATTTATGATGGGATATTACACAATCTTCACCAACCGTTCTTCATTGCCAGAAAAGCTTTCCTTTCTCCCTATATGCTTTTATTTTGTATGACATTGGGGACAATGCTAATTTCTAAGTGTGGAGTGGGAAGTTTTCTTAATTTCTATTTTTTGGTGGATTGTTTGATCATTTTGTTCAATTTTTGCTTTCATACTTGTAGCTTAACTTTTTATTTGAGAGCTTTTCAAATTTTTTTAAATTTTGTTCACAAATTGCTTAGCATGTTTCTTCGATTTTCTACTTCATAATTTTCAGCTAAGTTGTCATGAGCAGGCTAGTCGGTGTTAATATTTTCTTAACATGATTTCTAATTTTTTAGCACTAATAGCCCTACAACGTTGTAGCTTTTTGGCACTAAAAGATAATTGTGTAGATTCACTCATATTGCTCTTCAGACACTTATCTTATTACATTTTCGAAGCAAAATTTTAGATAATTTGATTTGATTTTAAAATGAGGGTATGCATTTCTTTGGACATTTGAGCCTTTATCAAGCCAACCAGTACTATAAAATTTATCCCTAGAACTCTATTTGAGCCTTAATTTGTTTTGAATGGATAGAAGCACCATTTGTTTTTTTTTTTTTAAACTCATTTTTTATCTACTTTTGTGAGCTATCCTAAATGGCCCTTAAGAGCTTTAATACCACATTAATTTTTAAGGGGATATAAGGATGGATGGTAGTTGTAATGAGGGTGCTAGAATGAATGGTGTACAGTTTAAGGTGTAAGAGTGTCAGAAAAAAGTTTTGTTGACTATTGCAGGCGGTGCCTATCATTGGCACCTACATTAGAGTGTTAGCATGTAGTACCAATCACTGGTACCTGTGTAGATATTTTTTCCGGGTAGTGCCTACCACTAGTACCCTTTTGGGGAAAAGAAAAAGAAGAAAAAGAAAAAAAAAAAAAGGTGATATTTTTACATGCTGTTGATGAGTAAGGTTAAAATTGAAAAAGAATGATTTTATTTTGCTTGTTGCACAAATTTTGTATGGGTGTTTGGAAAATTCAAGTGTGGGGTTACTTCTTTGAATGATGGATGTTTTAATGTTTAAAAAGAAGTTTTATGTTAATGAGGCACACATTAATTTAAAATTCTTTTTCTTATTTGTTTATCCTTTTCCCTTCTTTGTTAGCCAAGACCCTAGTCTAACGTTACAAGGTAAAAGTCCTACCTAATTTAAGTTAAGTCAGTTGTCTGTGTTAGTGGAGAAATGTAAGAAGAGTAATCTATGGAGTGCTTAGAAAAATTCGAAGGGTTTGCATGATTTGATTTGAGTGTCTTAAAAGTTATTTTGTATGGGTATGCACACACCTACACTGAAACTCATGTATAGGAGTTTATTGTCATTTGACTATTTTCCTTATAATGGTTTGTGTTGGCCCCAAAGCAACCTAAGAGGGGGGGGGTGAATTAGGTTGTCTCAAAAACAATCCTTTTGAAGTGCTTAATGAAAATACAAACTTTGTGCAACAAATGAATACTTAAGCACAAATGATCAAAGATAAATATTTAGAGCAATCAAAGCTTAAAGAACAAATAAAAGATTGAGATAAAGAATATTAAACCAAACTCCCAAGCTTCTCAAGCTTGGAGTACATCCACTAGTAGTGCCTCTTCAAAGAAGGTGAGGCAATAACCTTCTTGTACACAAAGTAGGCTCACCCTTGCACCAACTAAGTTCCTCTAGTTGAGCCAAAGGGTTTTACACTACAACCTCACTTTTGTACACTTGTTATCCCTCCACTTTTACACTTGAAGATCACTCACTAGTCTACTCTTGCTCACACTAATTCCCACTAGTTGAGCAAAGAGAACTATACTACTCAAACCAATACAACCCACAATATTTTAGCCTATTTCTCCCCAAATAGCTCTTACAAGTGTTTGTATTGAATGTAGTAGTTCCTCACATCATTTGGAAGTCCTTGGGCTATTTATAGATGAAAGATGTGCTGAAATTTGAGCTCTAACGGTCAAAAAACTAGCTGTTAAAAACTAGCCGTTAGGGGTTCGGCTACGTCCGTTCATGCGTCCTACAGCCTGATGAACAATGTCTCGGACGGTCATATGTGTCCTACAGCTTGATGAACAGTGTCTCGGACGGTCATATGCGTCTTATAGCTCTGACAGAAACTTACTTCATTTTGAGCTCCTTTTTTCGGACGCTCCCTTGTGTCCGATCTCCTTTCTTTCGGACGCTCTTCATCGTCTGAAAGGTGTTGTTCAACTTTTGGTTGTTTTTCTTGATTGTGTTTGGATGATCATTTTCATCTGATCCTTCCTGATTTTCGGCACACTTGTTTGCAAACCATTAGTATGATTTGGTCATCATCAAAATATGATTAACATAACTGGGGTTCAACAGTTTGGTTAGATATATATGTGGATAATTGATGAGATGTGTTAAGTATATTTGTGATTTATTTCTATGTTTTGCTCGACGACGATAAAAAACTAAGTGTGGGGTAGTTGATAAGCTCGTAATACCGTATATTTTATCTATCGTTTACCTCATTTTTTGTGATGTCATATAAGCAAGAATTGAGTAATTATGAGCTAAAATGATTTATTTTGAGTTTTGTAGCGTTTGAGTTAAGAAAGAGTTGAAATTGATCACAAAAGTGGAAGAGAATTGCAAAATTGGAATTTACGTGCACTGGCAAGCAGTGATTCTGATACAGTTTGGTAGATTGAGCATAACTTTCTTGTGTGACTTCAATTGAGCTGATTATAGATTTTTTAGAAAGCTAAGATATAGAGCTACAACTTTTATGTTTTGAGTTTTTCAAAATTCGGCCTACATCGTGTTCAAAATTGAGGACAAAATTGAAGTTGTTTCTGCCTCTAGCACCCAGGCGCGGTAGAATTGCAGCACCTTGGCGCTAGCTCTAGAAAATCAATTTAGGTTCTGCCAAGCACACTCAGGTGCTGCAATTGTGCAGCGCCCAGGGTCCGATCGACGGATAAGTCACACAAAGTTACTTATTTTGCAAGAAAAGTCCTCTCGTGGGCCGATTTTCGTGGGAAATCGTATCCCTCTCAATGATCCCAGAGCCCCAAAATCCTACTATATCCTCTATAAATACCCCATTATGAGGGGAGTTGAATAGAAGATAGCAGCTATTAGTTAAATTAGACATTAGAATTGAAATTCATTAGATTAGACTAGGGTTTTCTTTATTTTTAAGAAGGATTGAAGAGGAGGTTGAAGATTGACAACCTTGGATCAAGAACTTGCGATTCTTCATTGGAGAAGCATTCTTAAACATTCATAAATTTTTCTTATATTATTTAGTTCTCATTTTGTGGTTCTTTTATTGTTTAATTCTTTCTAGGGTTACACACTTTTCCTTGTTTCAAATTTAATGCTTTCATTATTTGCTTTCATAGATTAATGGTTAGACTATTTTATTTGCTTTTGTAGATTAATTATAATTTTAGTTCTTAGATTAATTTAGTCAAATCTTTTCCATAATGATTTCTTCATTTGAGTCAAATAACCAGTAATTGCTAAACCAATCCTTGTGGGTTCGACCCCCTACTTCCACACAAAATATATATACTATTGATCCTATACATTTGCGGTGCGTTATATAGTTAATAGTTGGATTAGGATATTATAACTTTTATAACTAAATATTTTATGTATCAAATGTCTTCATAACTTCTAAGGTTTCTTAATTGAAATCTTGCTTGACCTTTTTTCTAGATTAATTTAATGGGTTTTTCATTAGCATTCAATTAATATAATATTATTAGCTTTCAATTTGCATTTCTTGTCATCTTCGTAGGTAAAAGTCACAGCTTAGTTAGCAAGTTTCTTATGTTCTTGAATAATTGAATCTTCTTAGCTTAATCTTTAATTTCCTGTTCTTAATCTTAGTTAAATTAGTGAGTGTGTTTTCTATTATTTCCATTTTGAACTAAAATTTCCTAGTGTTTAATTACTCCATCTTGTCTTTCCAATCAAGTTTAATTTTAGTAAGAAAATGGTGTCTTCTAGTTTTTCATGATTTATTAATGCTTTCTTAGTTCTAATCATAATTAATTATTTTCATGATTTCAGCATGTTTTTTTAGAGTAGTAAAAAAGTGATAAGTGGTCATTGCTTTTAGTAGACTAGTTTAGTTAGTTATTAGTTTCTACTTGTTTACATGGTTTACTTGCTTTCTTTACTAGTAGTTGGGTAGTTTGTAGTGTTTAGTTTCTTTACTTAGTCTAGCTTCTAGGGTTAATTTCAAAATCCTTTTATTATTTGTCTAAACAGTACTTGTATCCGATAAAGTCTAGTAGATGCCAACAACAATCCTCGTGAGAACGATACTCCTCACCACTAGCTAGCTATCTACCCCGTAATCTTTTGGGTGTGAGGACAATAGTTTTGTGACTGAAAGAGTTTTTATTTGTGTTGTTGAATATTAAATCATCTTATCCTAATGACAATCAAGGTTTTGGTGCCGTTACTGGAGAATGTTCTTGTTTGATAGCAATATTAGGTGCTTTAAGGGGATGTTTCTTAGTTTAGTTGTTCAATTTTAGTTTTATAATAACTAGTAGTTTCAATTATCAATGCTTTTTATTTGTTATTGTTGCTTTGTTATTTTAACTTGAGTTGTTGTTGATTGTTTCATGTAATTTATAGTTCAATGGCAGACTCAAAACAATAGGAGAGTTGATAATGAGAGTCTTAGAAATAATCACAATGAAGAAGGTTTTGGTCATAATTGTAAATGAGGCAACGGGTTAAATGGTAATAGGAGACCACTTAGAGATTATGCCACGCCTAATTTTGATGGGTTACTTTGAGTATGCTAAAATCCAAATTCAATCAAATAACTTTGAGATCAAAAGAGTCTTAATTCAAATGCTTCAAGCCCATGCTATATATGGGGGAGGATCGAATGAAGATCCTTATACTCAATTGTTGAATTTGAAGAAGACCTTGATATATTCAAGTTCAATAGAGTACATCCTGAGTGTGCTAGGATGAGAGCTTTTCCATTCTTTTTAAGGGATGGGATAAGTGGTGGCTACAAAACCATGACCAAGGCAAATATACTACATACCAGAATGGATTGGCTCAAGAGTGTCTTGCAGAATACTTTATGCTTACAAGAATATCAAGGTTAAGGAGTGAAATTACTCCTTTCAAGCAAGATGTTAGAGAAGGAATAAGTGAGGCAAGGGATAGATTCAAAGAACTACATTGCAAATACCTTTCATGCAATCCCACTATGGCTTCAAGTTCAAATTTTCTATAATGGGATTTATCAAGATATAAATACTATAGCGAATGCATCAGTTGCCAATTCTTTTTTATTTAAGACTCCTAAGTAAGCTCAAAGATAGCTAAATACCTTAGCATCAAATTACTACCAACATGGACCGGCTCCACCTCCTTTGGTTCCAAAGTAATTGCAATCCATCTCGAGGACAAAGGGAAGTTCTTCACTTAGACAATAATGATGCCTTGTTGGCACAAACTAACTTGAAAACCAATATGATGGTAAATATTACGAAGGTATTGGAAAACTTAGGAAGAGTGAATGCCATCTCAACACACTTCCAACAATCAATGCCTACGGTTTGTGACTTTTGTTCAGGTAATCACCCGAATGGACAATGTTCAAATGAAGGACTATTTATGGGATACGAACAAATGGACTATGTGGGTAATCAAGCTACTTCTTCTTTAGACCTCCACTGAATACTTTTGGGAACACCTGTAACCCATTAGGCAGGAACCATCCCAATTTCTCATTGGGTGGTCATCCATCTTTAAATTCTCCTCAATAAAATTTTGACAACCAAGTTTCCTCTTCTAGAGCCTATTTACCACCTCATCAAAGAAATTTCCCACCCAACTTTCAAAACTCTCAACCGAGCATTTCCTAGCAAAACAACCAACTGAGCTCTTCTTACCAAACCCGTGACCAACCACAACATATTCAAAATGGTCAAGCTTCTGAAAAGGAAAGGATCATGTTTATATTCAAATTGTAGAGTTGAGAAGAGAGCTTGAACCCTCAAGAATGGAGAGTGAAAATGCAAGAAGGGAAAACGAAAATGTAAAAGTAGATAGTGAAATGGTGAGAAGAGAAAATGAAACTCTTAGGAGATCATGAAGCATTTGCAAGCAACCAAGGGGCTTCAACAAGAAATTTAGAAACTTAATTGGGACAAATGGCAAAGACAACAAGGTGGAGGGTAAAAGAACAAAGAAAAAGGTTGGCAAAGAGGTGATGGAACTTGATAATATCATGCAACGTGAAAAAATGGTTGAATCTTCTAAAGGGAAAAGCAAGTTAAATGAGCCAACAAAGTACCAAATTCATACTAGAAGAGTTCATGATGGGAAGAACATCCATTGGAACTCACAAGGAACATCCGAATTCCATTCCTACAAAGACTCAAGGGTGAGTACAAGGAAAAAAAATTCAAGAGGTTCTTGGATATTTTCAAGAATGTTGAAATCAATATTCCGTATATTGAAATATTGGAGAACATGACAAGCTATGCAAAATTCATGAAAAATATGCTTATAAGCAAGAGGAAGCTAATGGAAAATGAAATATTGAATGCTTGACCGAAGGATGTAGTGCTATAATTCAGAAGAATCTTCCACCAAAAATGAAAGATCTGGGATCATTTTTCATCTCTTGTGAGATTCATGAAGTTAGCTTGGAAAAGCCTTTGTGTGATCTTAGTGCCTCCATCAAATTGATACCTCTTTCTCTCTATAAAAAGTTGATTAAAGGAGGTTTTAAGCCAAAAAAATTGACTCTTCAATTGGCAAACCAAAGTATTAAGCAAGAGTGGGAATAATTGAGGATATAATTGTAAAAGTCGGGAAGGTGTTCTTACCGGCCGACTTCATTATTAAAGAGACTCTTGAGGATATCGAGATTCCACTCATTCTTGGGAGACCATTTTTAACAACCAAAAGAGTTTTGATCAATGTTCAAGAGGGAAAACTACAATTAAGAGTAAATGATGATATTGTTTCCTTTAATGTTTTTAATTCTTTGAAGTTTCCCGATTTATATGATGGTGTGATGAGAATTGATATAATTGAAGAGGTTGTTTCAGTGATTTTTGCATGGAAAATCTCAAGAAGCAACCTTTATAATTTGTAGTTGTGCATAGAGAGAAGAAAGTGACTATGAAGAGGATATACAAAGTGACATTGACATATAAGAGAGGAGCAAAACTTTGAAAAAGCAAGAGGGCATCAAAGAGGATAATGGCAAAGATGGGTTTCCAACCAACAAACGCTCCAAGGTTGAGCTAAAACCTCTTCCCTCACATCTTTGTTATGCCTTCCTAGAAGATAATGAGACATACCCCGTTATTGTGAGCTCATTTCTTACTCATGATGAGTTGTCTAAATTGCTTGTGGTGTTGAGAGAAAATTTGGGAGCTATTGATTGGAGCATAAACGACATAAAAGGGATAAGTCCCACTTTATGCATGCATAAGATTTTCTTAAGTGAAAATTGAAAATGTTGAAGACAACATCAAAGGAGACTAAATCCCTTTTTAAAAGTGGTAGTGAGGAAAAAAGTTGTGAAAATCCTTGATGCCGGGACAACATGTCCTACTAGTTATAGCGAATGGATTAGCACAACAAAAGTGGTACCTAAAAAGGGGGATAATGGTTACATCCAATGAAAAAAGTGTGTTAATACCTTCTAGGAGTGTAATCGGGTGGCACTCATTTGTATTGATTTTAGAAACCTTAATAATGCCATTAAAAAACATACCATTTTCCCGTTGCTTTCATTGATAAAATGTTGGAGCGACTTTCGGGACAAGTGTTCTATTGTTTGGATGATTATTCAGGATATTTTCAAATTGTGATTATTGTGGAAGAACAAGAAAAAACTACATTTACATGTCCCTATGGCACTTTTGCTTATAGACGCATGTCCTTTGGTCTATGCAATACTCTAAGCAACTTCTAACATTGCATGTTTCCTATTTGCCATGATATGATTGAAAAATTCATTGAGATAATTATGGATGATTTTACTGTCTTTGGTGACTCTTTTAATGCTTGCTTGCATAACTTGTCTCTTGTGATTGAAAGATGTGGATAGAACAAACCAATCTTGCTTTAAATTAGGAGACATACCGCTCTATGCTGAATGTGGGGATAGTATCATGACACAAAATTTCTTCCCAAGGAATAGAGGTTGACAAGGCTAAGGTATAAGTGATAGAGAAGTAACCTCCTCCATCCAATGTGAAGGGAGTTAGGAGTTTTTTGGGATATGCCGATTTCTACTACCGAATCATTAAAAAAAATTTCTCACATTTCTAGACCTTTATGTGTTTTTGTCACAAAAAGATGCTTCATTTGTTTTTAATAATGAATGTTTACATGCATTTGATTTGTTGAAAAGTGCTTTACTTACCAAATGGGGACTTACACTTTGAGCTTATGTATGATGAAAGTTACTATGCTACGGTGGTGGCTCTTTACCAAATTATCAATGAAGTGTTGCATGGTGTCTATTATGTTAGTCACACTTTGAATGAGGCACAAGTTAACTACTCTACCCTGGAAAAGGAGCTTCTTTGTATAGCGTTTTCATTTGAAAACTGTAAGTTTAGATCATACCTCATTGGGAGCAAAGTGGTCGTTCATACCAATCACTTGGCTATAAAATATTTACTTTCAAAGAATGATGCTAAACCAAGACTCATTCATTGGATTTTACTTTTACAAGAATTTGATTGGGAAGTAGTTAATAAAAAGGAAAGCGAGAATACTGTAGCTGACCATTTTTAAAGAATTGAAAGGCCCATGGGGAAAAGTCGAGAAGATCTACCCATCAATTAAAGTTTTTCGGAGAAACAACTTTTACGGTTTAGGATTCTACATATTGGTATGCATATATGTTAAGTACCCTATGGCCAAGATAGTTCCCTCAACCATGGATGAGAATCAAAGGATAAAGTTTCTTTCAGAGTCAAATATTTCTTTTGGAAGATCCTTTCCTCTACCACCGGCATAAGGACCAAATTATTAGAAAATGTGTAGGGGAAAAGGAAGTGGTGGACATCCTCTACCACTATCATTCATCATTGGTGGAAGACCACCATGCATGTTCACAAAGGACAACAGTTAAGGTTCTTCAATGTGGATTCATTTGGCCTAACCATTTTAAGGATGCAAGCAATTTTGTATTGTAATATAATGAGTGCCAACAGATGGGAATGTGTCAAGAAGATATGAAATGCCCCCCAATAATATTCTAATCTGTGAATTGTTTGATGTGTGGGGGATTGACTTTATAAGGCCATTTCCAACTTCATAAAACAAGAAGTATATCTTTGTGCCTGTTGATTATGTTTCGAAGTGGATTGAAGCCGTTGCATTCCCACCAACAATGCTAGACTTGTTTTGAACTTTTTGAGGAAGAATATTTTTGCAAGATTTGGGTTGCCCAAGGCCATAATTAGTGATGGAGGAACTCATTTCAAGAATTCACTCTTTGGATTTGTCTTGTCAAAGTACGGTGAGACACACAAGGTGCAAATGCTTTCTATACCAACAGAACTTTCCTCTATTTATTTGACTTTTTACTCTATTTATTTTAGTATCTCATCAATATAAATTGAAAATTTTTATAATAAGTTCTATTTAATCAATAAAATTCCCCATCTCTTGCATATCTGCCATAAACATCTGGTCAAGTGAATGGACATTGCCTCAAGCTTTACTATGGAGGAATTATTGAAGAGGGATGGTAAACTGTTCATCTTACCACCACATGATCATTCCATTGCCATAGTCAAGTGAATAACTATAAACAAGCGCTCTTGGGAGGCAACCAAGCCTTAATTTCTTGTTGATGTCTTACTTTCAGTTAATTAGTATGTCAGTTAATTTTTGTGTTTCTTAGTGTTAATGTTCAAGTAGGGTAATTTAGAGTTAATTTCAGTTTAAAGTTGCTTTTTATGTTTGCTTTAAGTTTTGGAAGGGAAACGAGTGAAATTGTAAACTAACTTGAGGATTTTAATGTTTTTAGGTGTTTGATGAAGTTTGAGGTTCAAGCTAAAAACATGGAAAAACCATCTATAAGTGTTGAAATCTAGGTTTTGTAGAAATTGTAGGTGCTAAACTGCAGTTTCAAGCCAACATTTGGAACAGGTTTTTAAAAGATTCAGACAAAGCCACGGTTTTGATTTTTGAAACCGTGGTATCAACCAAAAAATTTCAGATGAAATCGTAGTTTCAATTTTCTAAATAGTGGTTTCAAGCCAAACTTTTTGAATCACAAATTTTCATCCCCACCTCGAAACCGTGATTTCGAACTTAGTACAAAAATTCAAAATTGCAGTGTCGATAACTTTTTGGGTTAAATTCATCCCCAAAACCACGGAATCTAAATTTTGAACTACCTTTCTAACTGTGGTTTCAACCATCGTGTAGAATTCATTGAAAGTCTTTTTTGTCATTTTTCGCCAAAACCAAACACCCACAACCCCAGCCACTCTTCTTCCCTCTTCTCCCTTTCACAAATTCTCTCTTCCCACTTCCAAAACTTTCAAAATTCACCAAGACCCAAAACAATTCAGCCTTCCCCATCAACTTTCAACCATCAAATTGGGCATCCAAGAAGATTAATTCAAGTTTTAGGGAGGGTTTAAAGGTCTCAAGAGGTCAAATCTCATTTCTCTGCTAAAATATTTCATTTTTCGGTCAAGATTCATAAGTTTTCACGATTCAATTGATAGTGCGTATCTTTTCTACAAATATTTTGGTAAGATTTTGAATTTTTCTAATTGGGTTTATTTGAATTGAGAATCGTATTTATAATTGAACCTATTGTTGATCCTATTTTTTCTAGTGATTGGGCTAGTGAATATTTCAAGTCTAACCAAAAAAGTGAGGTCCATTACAGAAAGGGAGTTTGATTTATCCAAGGATTGGAGGCAATACGAGGGTTTTATGATGCAATTGGAAGTCCAATTAAAAGCTAGGAATTGAGAGTGTTTTGATTGAGTTGTTGGACAAGATTACAAAAATATAGTAAAAGGAATTTCAGTGCAACTTGTGTAAACCTGAGAATGGCATGGTTCGAGTTCAAGATCAATTGGTTGATTTTAGTGTTGAGAATATTAATTAATACGCCTTTTATAACTTGCCAAATGTTTCCAATAAAGAATATAGGGACTTTATTGTGCGAGAAAAATATATGGTTACAATCAAGAGCCATTTGTCCTTTGAAATTGTTCATTGGTTTATGAATGCTACAAGAGTTCAGTTTCTGAGATTCCCACATAGCGGTCTCTAATTGTTACCCAAAATTTGGTTCTATTTTATTAGTTGAAGGATTTGGGGTGCAATTGCGGTGAGTTTTGTTCAAAGGATAAAGCATGTCTTTTATATGCTATTCTTGAAAGGAAGACAATCAACATTGGGAGGATAAACTGGTAGGACATTTTAAGCAACGGGAATTCTAGGCAGCCATCATTTTATTTACCTATTTTCGTAACAATTCTATGTATAGACGCAGGTTGCGAGATAGTTCTTGGCGAGCCTCAATCATTTGAAAGGGATTGTATCAACAAGGAGTATGTGACCTACATGGTAAGGGAGTTTGACAGGCATCACTGAGCCCCGATCTGCCATGTGTAAATGCATCCCCCCACCCTAGACAAGCTCCTTACATAAACATGCCCATTGAGAATATATACAATGTACCATTGACTACGAAGAAAGGAACAAACTTCAAGGATACTAGACCTACAGCCATATGGTCCTTCAACATAACTTGGCACTCATCGGTCAAGCCTTCCAAACCACTACCTTGAATACATGGATCCATCCTAGGCTACCTCCGACTTGGCACTATGGGGTACCTCACGAGCAATTATTCTACACACCACATGAGGGGCCAGGACAAGAGCCATAACAAGATACAATTGAAGGAACGGAACCGCATCAAAATCCAATTGATGGAACCGAAGAAGCTCAAGAGGAATATTTTGAAGAAACTCAACACATTGGTGCAGAGGAAGGTAATGATGGAGTAGATGAAGAAAACAATGGAGCAATGATGAGGATTGATGGCTTGATTTCTTTGGAGAATACCCTATATCCCTACTCTACTATTCCCTATCCCCATTAGCTATTGGGTTTTGAGTTGAGAGAAGGAACGTTTTCACCAACATTCCCCTTTTATTTCTTAAGTATTTCCATAGTTGAATATTTTATTTCTTTGGTTTGCAATATTGTTAGTTTATTTTGTTTTGAATTATTAGCTGAGGACAAAATAGGTGAGGCCGAGTAGTTTTGTTCTTGTGACTTGATTGATAATGATTGGCTTTTGTGGAGCTTAATTGTTATCATTACTTGGTTTTGGTTATTATGCCTTGGTTATTGGTTTTAAGTTGTTTGGTTGTGAGTAAATCCTTAGGTTGATTTGGTAGGACTTTACTCTTTACTTATATATTTTTAAACTTTATGTTAATCATATTATTATTTGTCTTGTTCTACTTTAGGTGAGCGATAAGATGAGTTGTACTCATCGTTAGAATAAAGTTTTATGATTGGTGGTGCTCTTTTTAAGTCAATATTGTCTCGGAAAGGTTTTAGTGATTGTAAATATGTGTTGGTGACTCTTGGATGGGAAAAGAAGGTGACAATGGCACTCAATGATGATAGTTGATTTGCAATAGCTTATGGTTGCTATATTTGAGTGGGCAATCCAAATTTTTCGTGTGAATTATGTTGGTTTTCTTATAAGCAAAGATGTCAAAACATTTTTCACTGTTAATTTCAAAAAGAGAAAGCAATGTGGTTTTTGAAAGAATTGATTTGAAATATCTTTTATTTGTTCCCAAAAGTGCTCTTTATTGTCAAGTGTTTCTTTTGGAAAGATGTCTAATTGATTAGAAATGTGTTGGGTCATTTGTATGATTATTGCATGGAGTGTCATTCTATCTTATTAATGTTTAGGTCTTCATATGATTTTGAGTGCATTTTGTCCCCTTTCTTGGTTTGTGATGCGTAAAAAATATATTGCTCTTAAGAATAAAACGAGTAGAGGAATCGGCATAATCCAATTTCATGCTTTTGAAATATGCCCTTAGAATAGAAATATGGCTAGTATGGAATTCCAGCATCACAAATGTTGTTTATCTCCAAAGTGACCATTAGGATTGCTTTTAAAAATGAGGCAAGTAGAAGCAAAGTCTTCAAAATATTCTACTTTAGTATACCAACAAGTTGGGGACAAGATGTTGTGTACTACCTATTATTGATATCGATCTAAACACTCCTTGCCAGATTAATACTCCAAATTATTTGACATGTGAATTCTAGATAAAGTCTTAATGATCCTTTCACTTCTGAGTGGTATATTGGGATAGCTTGATCAAACTTGAAGTACTTTTGAGTTGAGTAAAACATGT